>JARFIW010000566.1:497500-3470000 GCA_036346225.1 Platerodrilus igneus
TTTCCATACTTAATAGCTGATGAATTTGCCTATTTCTTATTATCGAGCTTGTAAGTGTGTTTGGTCAAAAACTATTCACATATAAATTTTTTTAAATGTCAAAAGGCTTCGAAGTTGGTCCTTAGAATTTGAAGCAAGCTATCCGCTTCCCAATAATAGCATTCCCACTTAAATTCAAATGACAAATACAAAAATATCAGTTACAAACAAAGGAATCTGAAATTAATACTTGGAAAATCCAATAGCGCTTATCCAATTTTCGTAATTAATGGTCATAAATGCCTTCTTCCATTTTTAAATTGACGTTAAAGTCCCAGTTTACAAAAATTTTTATATTATTTAAAATCTGCATTTAGGACATCAGTTTGCAAAAGTGCATCTTTGATTAAATTAATTAATTAGTTTTAAAAATTGCTTTTTGTATCAAGGAATGTTTCATCTTCATTGTATATTACAAAATCAAATAACTGCATTTAACAACTTCCATATTGAAACGTATAAATTTCATATCGTAAACTCTGAATGTTACTTTTGCCTTTATAGTCAACGTTTATTACATAGTGCTTCATTTAAGACCGAATTACCAAATGAATCTCTTGAATAATGTCCCCGCTTATATATTAAAATTATCTCCTTTCGAGAATAACTTGCTCCGTTTGGAACATAATTTACCGTAATCACGTCATTTTTGAGAAGACAGCACTTTATTGCCTAGTTAGTGTCAAATCGCCGCGGCCGATTGATTTATGTTTATAGCGAAGCGTGTCATTTTTAGTTTTAGCGAGATCAATACACTTTGAGAACAAAAAATTTACTAAACGATGCTATGGTATTCAATCTGGATGTTCAGTATAGTTTGAAATAAGATTATTCCTGCTGTTCTGTTGGCAAACGAAGTTACTCAAAATAATACAGTGAGTAATAAAATGGAAAACAAATTTAAAGTATTCACAATTATTCTAAATTGTCTGCAATTAGTTGATTTCTATCAATTTTCTTGAATTAGTTCAAATAATGAGGTATTATTTTTAGGGCTTCTAGTCTGTCTTATTCGATTCTATTCCATTTAACTTTAATTTATTAGTTTTCATAGTTTAGTACTAGAGAAAGCTTTTATAATTTAATTTTAAAATCACATCGCAAAGCAAGTTTTGCTAGTAATTTTTACGAGGAGGTGACTTTAATTTATAGAACTTTAATATTTGTATTGTTTCGAATGTAAAACAAAAAAGTGTTACCAAAGCTAAAGTTTAAGGTACCAGAGAATAAACGTTAGAACAGCTTTGAAGCTTTGTGATTATTACGATAGATTTGATGAACAAATTTATATCTGAAATTTGTATAGCGGTTTGGAATTAGAGAATTTTTATTATGAGAGGAACTTATATTTTTGATTAATTTAAACGAGAATCTCACAATCTACATTTATTTATTTATTATTTATTTATTATTTATACTACACGTATTATGCGATAAAAAGTAAAGACGGTGATGTGGGTATACTCAGATGTGTAAGTGCAACGTAAAATTATTTTTGGTGTTAGTTGAAACTTTAACATTTTTGTTTATTTTGTGCGTGATCTAAGACACTGTGAAATTTTCATTTTTTCTATATTCTATTACATGTTTGTGTATATACGTAGTTTAGAATTTCAGAAAAGGTTTATACGCTGATTTATTAGAGCTCGCGAGTTATTTTAATTTTTTAACATCTGAGATAGTTGCGGAATTGAATTCTTGAATTTAGGGTCGCGATACTGCGCCCATTGTGCTGTGTAGCGGTATCAGGCGGCTCCGTGGCGTAGTGGTATGTGTGTGACTACTACGCCCAAGGTCCCGGGTTCAAATCCCGACACGGTCCGCTTGAAAAATGTTAGGCGAGCATTTTCTCAAAAATACACCCTCGTTCGGATGAGAGGTAAAATGGAGGTCCCGTGTGTGAGTGTTGTCACGCACGTTAAAGATCCATACCTTGCTTGGAACAGCAAGGGTTCGGCAAAATTCAAAATTTTCCAGGTAAAAAAAAACTCGCTTCCTGGCCAATGTAGTACCTTCGGGTGGAGCATTGAAAAAAAAAATCACATGTAATGTGTAGCGGTATATTTTGATGTTTAGTTGGGAGTTTTAGTAGGTAAACGAAGCGAGCTATATAACTTCAACGCATTTGGTTTCCAACAAATTGGGGTTCAGAAACACAGCAAAGAAAGTTGACGACCAACTCAAGGGCTATTCCACATTGCAGCAATATATATAGTGTTTAATTATTCTGCTATACGTTTTAGACTCCATAATAACAGATTGTTTGATTTGTATGGTTTAGAACTATGAAGTTACGGTTATCCTTTAGAAAGTGTTTAGATTTTATTTTTTCGTGTTATATCTTGATTTAATTTATCATTTTTGTTCTTTAATCTATTGTTTTTATAGACGTTTTAATGATTTGTCATTATGTTTTTCGGTATTAACTTTTATTATACTTATTGGTTTAAAACTTGAATTTTTCAGATTTATTTAGTTCTTTTTCTGGAGTAAAATACATATACAAGGTGTTTCAAAATAAAGTACCGTAAATTGGGGAATATATAGATCTTGACGAGTTATCAAGAAAAATTAGATAACAGTTTCCTGTAAACCTACCCGTTTCTAATATACATGGTCATGAAGTGATATTGAAAAATACATGTTTTTTAGAATATTTTCATTTAGGGTTGAGACTTTAACTTGAAAATAGGCACACGTTAGTTATTTACTAATACGAATTACTACATTTCATTTCGACAAAATAGAATAATCTATTGGTGTAAAATAAAAATTAAAACTCATGATTATTCCTCATACTATTTGCCACAAAAATATACTCTTGGTTAATCTCTGTAGAGCTCTCCATTTTCGAGATATTTAAATTAAGTCATACTCAACTCATGCATGAACACAACGTATTTTTAAATCTTTCAAAAATGCAACGGTTTATTTTATGAATTCGAAACTGGTATCTGATTTAAATCAAATACAGTAAGTTGACAAACGTACATATTTCGTAAAAATAATGTTTGATTCATGTTGGTTTTACTATTACGAAAAAACAAATAATTACAAACTGTTGCTAAATCTAGTAGAATGGCACTGTTTTATCTGCTGTTCAACATCGTGAAAGTGAAAGAGTAAAACGCAAATTGAGAAATGAAGAAAATGTTTTAAATTTAGTAGAGGAGAACCCAGGAATAAGTACCAGAAGATTTTCGCTACAAACGGGATTTTCTCAGGTAAGATGCTGGAGAATTCTAAAAGATCAAAAGGTGTATCCTTAACACCAATAAGTTCAGGACCTTTTAGAAACCAACTACCAACATGGACTCGAGTTTTGCGACCGGCTGCTAAGAGAAATTAGAAGAGATAATAAATTTGTTAACAATATTATTTTTACTGATGAAGCAACCATTAGCAGAAATGGCATATTTAACATGTATAATGAGCATGTGGTCTGATGAAAACCCATATTTCACGAAAACCAGCAGTTTTCAGCATAAATTTAAAATAAATGTTTGTGCTGGAATAATACACAATCAACTGATACGATCATTTATTTTTGAAGAAAATTTAACTGAAGAGCAATATACAGATTTTTTAAGAGAGCATTTAATAGGTTTATTTTAAGATGTTCCTTGTTATCGACGACTCAATATGTGGTTCATGCATGACGGGGCAACACCTCATTTTGCATTAACTGCAAGGGAGTGGTTAAATAACAATTTTTCGGGCAGGTGGATTGGACGCGGAGTAAATGCTCCGGTTAATTGGCCACGTCGACCCCCTGACTATGGAATTAGGGTATTTTAAAGCAAAAAGTATTTTCCGAACCTACAAATGCTGTTCAGGAAGTAAGAGAAAGAATGGAAAACGTCTTAGAGACTTAGCCATTTCTGAGATTATTCTACAAAAAACCACTCACCAAATTCAGAAACGATCCCGAAAATGAATTCAAGTAAGAGGACGTCACTTTGAACGTTTACTTAAATAACGACCGATATGAGCTAATTTCTATTTTGTAGTTTGTAGCGGATCAGGAAGTAAATTTTAACTTGTAGATGTCAAATATTCTCCAGTTTGTAAACACTGACAAGTTCATTAAATGTGTTTTTTTACTCAATGTATTTGATTTAAATCAGATACCAGTTTCGAATTCATAAAATAAACCGTTGCATTTTTGAAAGAATTAACAATACGTTGTTTTCATGCATGAGTTGAGTATGACTTAATTTAAAATATCTCGAAAATCGAAAGCTCTACAGAGATTAACTAAGGATACCTTTTTGTGGCAAATTGTATGAGGAATAATCAAGAGTTTTAATTTTTATGAAATACAGGGTGTGCTAAAAGTATAGGTTAAAATTGTTTGATAACCCCCTTATTCTACGCCAATGGATTATCCTATTTTGTCGAAATGAAGTGTAATAATTCGTATTAGTAAAAAACTAACGTGTTTAAAAAATGTGTATTTTCAATATCACTTCATCACCCTGTATAAAGGAAATGGGTGTGTTTACAGAAAACTGTTATCTAACTTTTCTTGATAACGCGTTAAGATCTATATACTCCCCAATTTACGGTACTTTATTCGGAAACACCTTGTATAATAGTAAAACAAAAATGGTTTTGGTTCATAAATACTTACGAAATTAATATTCGGGAATATTACATAAAGAACTGGCTAATACTTTGTTTTGGGTGGATATATATTCTATGCAAAAGATTTTAAAATATTACAAAAACTATAAAAAAAACATTAGCAGGTTTAAAATCTGGAGAGGCGTTAAATCAACTATTTTGTACATAAAGTTCAATAATCTCGTCTTGTGTTACATAGGTCGAATGTCTATTATATTAAAAAATAAATAACCAATAATTTATTAAAATTTAGTGCATAATTTGTACATTTTTACGAATTATTAGATATTTATGGACTATTCATAGGGAGCTCCGGCATTCAGTTTTTGTTTAATAATCCCTAGGCTTTGAGTGGAGAATAGACCCAAAATCTAATTATAAATAATGCAAATAGAGAATTCTTAAGTATGAGGAAGCTCTTACGAACTTGAACATCGTTGTTTAATTCCTCATGAATTGCTTAATTACCACTAACGTATTAATATACATATTTATCGTATTTCATGCAAGAATTGAATAACTATTCGGATATCGCAGCATAAATTTATGATTTATAGAAAGGTAATGCACCTAACAAACGTACATCCTTATCCTACATATGTTAAACGCGGTCCTTAGGTTTCAAAATTAGAGCTGTTAAACTTAATAGTTTTACAACGACCCCCATAATTTTATAAAAATAAAGATATTATAATGACGTTTTCATTACCTAGAAGTGCAGCAGCGGTTTCCGTATGTGATGCCATGCCATTTGTTACATTCCAATAGTCGGCCTCGGCCAGGGTATAACATTAAGAAACGAGCAGATGTTCGATGCAACTTCTTTCCTCAAATTAACCAAAATTATTTATCACTGTCCGATTCAACTAAAACGTTTAAACATCCGATAAAACTATCACTAAACAATTTAATTCGAGTTCTTGTGCATTGCACTACACTATAGATACAACTGAATTAATTCCTATCTAATTAATTGAAATAACCAGAGGAACGGTAATTATTTATCTGATTTTAAGCAGAATTGTTCCCTAAACATTTTTAATTAAAATAATGCTAACGATTAGCATTTTAATGCTCGTGTGTAGGTTTCAAACTCGACTTAATGTTTAAACTATGTTGAAAACTAGACAACGTTAATATTTTAGAAGTATGTGTGTGTGTATGTGTCGTAAAAGAAACTAGCCAAGAATAAGATTGTGATATGGATCAGTTACATTTGGAAGATTTTTCGTATATAAACTATAAAAGCAAGAAAAATTATAATTGCAAATGCGAGAAACGCAGGTTAAATAATTCATAAAATTAAAGTTCCGTTATTATTTACTTTAACGTAATTTGCATACGTCTGTGTTTTAGTATTGTGTACGTACTTGTTTTGCATTTTCTCAGTGTATTTTTGTTGTTGTCTTAAAAATGTACACGGCAGGCGAATGTATAACATTTGAAAATAACAATGTGTTTGTTTGAAAAGTGTGGTTTTATGGGTTAAAAAGAAAGCAATAAGAAACGAATTTTGTTGGGTACCATGTTTTTATCTCTTGGACAATCGGTGTGAAAAGATTAACATCGAAATTAGGTTGATCCACCGTTTTACATTGGCCAAGTTTTACAGGATATAGCTGTATAAAATGCAGTGCAACAAGTGCTTAACTATTACAAAAATCTAAATGCAAACTAAAGAAAACTTTCTAACTGTCAAAATGTTCATTTAATGACGTAAGCTTAAACTTTGACCGATACATATAAAATATGACTGGCTTTATTAATTACAGTTACGCTGCAGTGCACACAATGCAAAACGCAGGCGTAGTTCCCAGGAACTCAAACCTTCAACAAACAAAATCTTGATAGTGTAACTAAAAAAATTCCTACAAGAACTCTGTAAAATTGCAAAAAATCCTGGGAATCTTATACAAAATAATTTTATTGTTTACTAAACAAACACACGCTCTATTTACTGACCCTTCTTGCAAAGAAGATCCTTTTTGCAATATAATAATTTTGAGGTGTTCAAGGTTCACTGTCGTTTAAAGACTTTCGAAATTTCAAGTCTTTCAACAACTAATAATATATAATTTTTGCTGGTTGTAGTATAAAATATACAATATAAAACATTCAATTTAGTTTAACAGGGAGTCTTGTTTTATAAATCATCTATTTCTTTCATTTACGCTTTTAATGATTAGCGGGAACAGAACCGAAACAAAAATCAAACATCTTATTACGAGAGTATAAAATTATAATTCTCAAGAATTAAATAAGATCTAGGGAGTCGCGCTCACTTAACTATTTCTGAAATTCTAGTAAGCAAAATGTATTCTGACAAAGCTATATGCAGCAGAGTTCCCAAACTTACTATGGCCATAGGCGCCTTACGAGGGACACAATTTATGTATTGACAATAGAAAGAATAAACAAATGGATTTGATGAAAAATACTTTTATTGTTTTTCAAAATAATCGCCTTTAAGATCTATACACTTTTGCATGCGATTGAACCACCCTTCAAAGCACTTTGTCCAGTCAGAAGATGGTAGCTCTAAAACATGGTTTTTGAAGGTCTTCACCGCTTCTTCGGGCGATGAAAATCGTTGTCCACGCAGTTTATCTTTAATTACTGGAAACAAGAAAAAGTCATTAGGTGCCAAGTCTGGGCTGTAAGGCGGATCTTTTGGGTGTCCAAATACTCGTTTGTTGCATGTAATGTGTGTGAGCTCACATTGTCATGGTGCAAAATGATTCGTCGTTTTAGGTTGGTTTCTCTCAATTTACCGAAAACTTCAGGCAAACAAATGGTCGTATACCACGCTAAATTAACGGTCTTTTGATTCTCGAGAGCCACAGTTGCCACAGGACCGGTATTCGTGAAGAAAAACGCCATCATTTGCTTCTTAACGCTTCGAGAACGAAGAACTTTTATTGGCTTTGCCTCGCTTGAAACACCCAAACTGCCGACTGGCCTTTTCCTTTCTGGCTCATACGCATAAATCCACGACTCGTCACCCGTCACGATGTTGTAGTCCGCTTTGGATGCGCCACAGTTGTATTTTGAAATCATTTTACGGCACCAATCGACAGGAGCATTTTTTGAGCATCTGTCAACAAATGTGGAATTCAACGCGCACACAGCTTCCGAACACACAAATCTTATGTTTGCGGGTCGTACTAATGCTTAAACATCTCTCGATTTCTTGATATGTCACATAAAGATCTACTTCAGTTTGTTTTCGCACAGCATCGATATTTTCCAAAACAACGACCTTTTTTGGATGACCTTCTTTAACTTCGTCCGTGAGCGAACTACGTCCATGTTTGAATTCAGTGTACCAGCGATATACAGTGGCTGTGGATGGCGCTTCATCGCCAAAAGTTGAATTCAGTTGATTGATGCATTGTTATTCTTAAGTTAGACTACGTCGAAAGTCATAATAAATCATAGCTCGAAAATTTTCGCGAGTTAATTCCATATTTTGGCTGATATGAAATTTTAAACACTGCAAAAACACAAATAGTGCTCGTACGTCAAAACGCTCTGAGTATCTATAACCTCAAAAATGTCAAACCTTACGATGGCATTTTCGGATTTCACCTGGAAATACCAGTGTTGCCAGTTCTCGATACATAAATAGTGTCCCTCGTACCATAGCAAAGACCGTGCTGTTGACCCATAAACGAAAGAACTATACTTAACTGCATAAACTAGAAATTTCGTTATTGTCTTGAAAGGCTAATAGTGACGTGAAACAAAATATAAATAAACCATATAAATATAGATGTAGATAAAACAAAAGTACAATCACAAAGTTCGGCTCTGATTTAACATTGGTGAGTCTCTACAAACACTATTTTCGAATCAGTTTTTTAAAATAATGACGTTCATAACTGCACTATACCGTGTTATTAAATAAGAGGAATAGGAAGCAAGCAATTGCTTCTGCACAGTAGCAGAGATGAAATGGGTCACCGAAAAAATGACCCATGACCCAGTGACCCAAATAGGTATGTGACCCACGACCCATTGACCCAGTGTCCCAAATAGGCCCGGTGACCCAAATTGACCCATGGACCCAAGATAATTTACGTCTAGGCTTATCAAATATTGTCATCAACAAAATACTTTATTTATTTTAAATAATCACAAAATGCAAACAAAAGCACTAAAAATAAGAAAGAATTATATTATATAAATACAAATTATCTTATAAACCTACGTAATAAAAGAAGGTTGCATCACTTATGAATTTATCATGACTAGGCTATATATTTAAAATTCCGTTTTTAAAGATTCTGAAACAATCAGTTGACTTTCTACGGCATCAACCTTGAGTCGGCCGCCCTATCTTTGCGTGTTATTTTTCCAGCACCAGAAAAATGTCTCTCTGACTCTGCAGATGAAGCTGAAATTACTAGGATTTTTTTGGTAATTTTGCTTAGAAGTGGGTATTTCTTTTTATTAACACCCCACCATTTTAATAGATCAAGTCATGCTTCATCATTATCCTTATCGCCATTAAAGGGACCTATTAAACTTTTATAAGTGCGTTCTTCTTCCGCAGTTCTTCTTCGGTCTGCTGTTTAAAATCTAAAGTGCGTGTAGAAAGTAACTTACTGAACCAATAACTTTATGTCTAATTTTGTGAACGTACTTAATAAACTGACCTGAAAGTTCACTAAATTATGGCTTGACCTAGAAAAAGCCAATCTGTCACTTTATTAATTTGGATCACTAGATCAATTTCCGTCACCGGGTCAATTTAGGTTGCCGGATCAATTTGGGTCACCGGGTTAATTTGGGTCGCCAGGTCAATTTGGATCACCGGGTCAATTTGGATCGATACACATGACCCATTGACCCGGTGACCCAAACGAAAAAGTGACCACTTAACCCCCTGACCCACTTGACCCATGACCTATTTCATCTCTGCACAGTAGTGAGTCATAATGCAGGATGAAAATTGCCTTTGTGACCAGAATTTGTGGTATCCGTATCCAGATATTTCGATGTAACTGCTCATTTATAAATAATTCAATATTTTACTCTTGTATTAGTATGGAATCATCTGAGTGTACCCGTCTACTTTCAGAAACGCCCAACACTCTTGTGGGTTAGCGGAATGAAAACTACCTTCAGACCTATGTTTGAAGTCATAACAACGAGCCGCTAAATTTAAAGAATACGTAAGCAATTTTCATCTCAGTTTTTGATTTTGAAATATGTGAAGCCTAAAGCACTCGCCTCTCCAAAAGATTGGTTTTTATAGGAGAAACTGTGCAAGAAACGCTAATATTGTTCTTTTAGTTTTAATTAAATTCAATTGATCACCTTATAGCTTGAATTCGGTTTCGTTAAATTTGGCAAATATGTCAGTTATATGAATTATGTAAATAATTAAATCCAGCCTCAGATCAATGTTTTTATTTTGTAGGTATTCTGACACTGAATCAACGAATGCATAAAATCGATCCAGACATGCACTTTTACACAACCAACGAACTTTCTTGTTAAGCATTGAACGATTAGTTTGCTCTAAATATCTAGAAAGCATTGATTTCGTCCTACTATAGTCTTTTAGATCATTTAAACCATCACCTCTATAGAAATGGTTTAAGTGCTTTAACAAGTTATAGCAACCACATAAAGATGGAACCATACCAATTAAAAATTTACCTGCTATCCGACGGACTAATAGACGTTAGTTAGGTCGATTAAATATATCGCAAATACATACACTCGATAAATACCCGCATACCACCTTCTATCTCTATCTTTCACAAAATTCTCTGATATTAACATATTAGATCGCAAAGCGATTAAATTACCAAAAACTCCTCTATATTAAAGTACAGCTACCGCGATATAAATATCTAAAAAGCATTGCAAAGGTATCTTCATTTAAACACCAGCGGAGTTCCTATGCACAGCATTCGGCGGTTCTTCAAAGTGTAGGGGGAAGTCCCCTAGCACCGAACACCTAAGAGTTAAACTTAATAAAAAAAAACACTCTGTTTTTTTGCTTTTTTATTTATAACAAAAGGCATGAAACACTTGCAGAAACTCATAAAAAACAAAAAAGTAATCATTGTAACACTTTTTGCAAGTAAAATTAAGAGTTAACTTAAACTAACTATTGTTGCTATATCGGAAGGTGGCTCCTAGTACCGGACACATATAAAATATGGTACGTAGGAGCGGACAAACTTAAAACAACTTACAACTATCACATATATAAATATCAGAGCACTCTGGAACATCGACACAAGCTTCATGAGCTCCATTCCTTGCACGAGCTGCACTGTATCCAATCTTCATCGTTGTTTTCCAAGCAAACCACACAAGAAGTCGCAGGGGCTTTCTGAGGCGTACACGGTCTATCAATTTCTTGTATAGTTTTTGAGTTTGTAGTCGTGTTTTCTTTGCTTCTTTTCTTTGCTGCTACACGAAGGCGTGTTTTTTCTTCTTTGTTCCTTTTTCATTATTTTTCTCTTTAATGTTGGCTTTAGAAAGAGACGAAGTCAAAATTTCACTTTTTTCAGATTTTCGTTTGCGAGTTTGAGCTCGTTTCCTGGCAGTGTCTGGAATTGATGAGATATTTAAAATAGCTTTCCTCATAAAGTCCACCCCTTTGCCTAGTAGAAGGCTGAGGAGTTGTTGGTGCGGTAATCTCACGAGAAATGTTTGCTGATGAATTCGGGTCCTCTAGAATAGGGTCCAAAGGAATATCCGACGTATTGGATGGAGAATAATCCAAAGAAACGGTGTCATGTTGTCCTCCGTGGTCGTTGAAAGAGAGAAAACTAGTCGGTGCAGCTAATTGAACATCAGCATCTGTGTGGTTTTCTATCTCGCCAGCAACTTCTTCCAGTGGAATACTTGTTATGTCGCTTGCCAGGTAGTCCAGGTCACTAAAGATGTTTTTGTCGAATGGATAAATTCCTAAACATCTAAAACCAGAATGTGCTATTTCATAGCGGGCGACCCTTTTAAAGGCATCTGCAACAAGGCCTGCAATGTCATATTCCGTTATTCTTGCACCTGAGTTAGCACTCATCCATATGCCACATTGTTCCTTGTAGGCATTCTTAAACGGTTTCATAAACGTGCGATCCAGTGGCCGGAGCTTGTGAGACGTGTGAGGTGGGAAGCTAATTAAATGAATGTTATTATCTCTGCAAAGGTTTATTACTTCTAGGGTCTTGTGACTACTATGCCCATCAACTATAAACAAAATCGGTGCTTCTTCTGAAGGCCGGGCAAATTTTTGAAGTGAACCAACCACTTTAAGAAGAAGTCACTATTCATCCAGCCTTTAGGCTGTGCCACACCCACACTCTAAGAAGGAGCGTTTATCATAAGTCTTTCATTCATTCTTTGCCTCGGAAAAATAAAAAAGGGGGGTACAAAATACCCCACGTCACTCATATAGAACACAGCGGTGACATTTTTCCCTCGTTCAGCTGAAATAAGCTTTCCTACTTGGCGAACATTCTTTTTTGCCAAAATCTTGGTATGCTTTTGCACAGTTGTCACGCCTGTTTCG
The DNA here is from genome assembly GCA_036346225.1 of Platerodrilus igneus. Classification (NCBI taxonomy): domain Eukaryota; kingdom Metazoa; phylum Arthropoda; class Insecta; order Coleoptera; family Lycidae; genus Platerodrilus; species Platerodrilus igneus. Next base: position 509,703 of record JARFIW010000566.1, read on the forward strand.
TGGCGTGAATTTGTACTTTTCTAAGAGTTGTTCTAGATTATTAAAAAACAGATCAACTTGTGATTTGTTAGATCCAACTGCACGCATTAAACTCGTTGACTCTGCTGTTTGTAATCTTAAATCAGTGTGTCTTTCCATGATGTCATAGTAGAAGTGTTTGCCAGCTGATTTTTTTTTCGTATTAAACCTGTGTGGTATTTTAAGATGCTCAAAGGCTAATTTTAAAAACTCATTCTTCGTCAGTGGCATGCACCTATTAGCTAAGTCTTTGATATGCTCTTCTAATATGTTTTCAAGTTCCACGGAAAATGTTTGTTTGAACCGTCCTAATTTAGGTTGCATTTCTATTTCTTTCCCCTGCTCCAGCAATTTTACTTTATCGTATATTGTACTCTTTGGTATACAATATCTTGTGAAGGCTTCCCTGAAAGACTTTTTTTTTAAAGCACGTTATCAGATGCAGTTTTTAAATTAGTTTTGGTCCAGGAACCCTTCTTTACTTTACTATCTATCGTGTTATCCATTAATTAACACCTGAAACAAATAAATCTAGCTATAACTTTAATTGCGATGTCTTAATCTTAAATTCTTCGTGTCCGGTTTTACGGTAAAAACAACTGTCCGGTGCTAGGGGCTCTCAGAAGTCACTTTATATACAAAAATGAAGAATCGTGGTTGAGTTGTCCCTAGTTCAAGCGTTAAAACTTACCAATTAATAGTAAAACTGTTTCACTTAGTCACTTTTAATTAATGTCTTCACCTTACCAGCGAATTAAGTTCACCACGTGCTTCACTTTCGCGCGCAAACGTGCAATAAACCGTCTTAAATCCCGACTGGCGCCTTACTGCTTGCTCCCCAAGTAGTGACTGCCTAGTAATGCCTCACGCTATCGTTTGCGATGAATGAATTTCCAGGCAACAAAAAAACTCGCTTCCTGGCCATTGTAGTACCTTCGGATGGAGCATTGGAAATGTAAATGGACGGCTAGGGGACTCCCACCTACATAATGTAAGCAGCCGTATTAAAAAAATCTTATGAAAACACATCAAAACGATCTATGCTTATAAATCCCACCAAAATCGAACATACATGTATCCCTCAAATATATTGAAAGTAGGTGCATACAACTTACCTTGTAGTTGTGGCCGTATGTACATGAAAAAACGAAGATGACCGATGCAGACCCTAATAAATAAGCATAAACATGTCTCGGGACGAGTCTATACAGCTACTCTGCAGTGGCTAAACGTTAAATGAAACAGATTTTGACCAAACAAGATTGACAGCCAAAATAACGCGTTTATATAGTAGAAACATCAAACAAGTTGTGGAAATAAGTAAAATGCGCACAACGTTACAAAGATGAGGATTACCAGCTTTGCACTATATGAAAAAGAGTCTGCTGAGTGCATCGAATCACGAATGGTAGCTCTAAATTATGCACATCAATAACAAATATGTTACGTTAATTCGTGGCAGCCACGTTGGGCGCCAAATTTATGCTACGTTGGCTCGTAGCCGTGCGTAACCCAAAAGAAAATCAAAGAAATGACCGGGCTCAATCGGAGATTAGGGGTGGTTGTAGAAAGCAGACTGACATATAATGTATGCGGCGGTAAGGAGTTAGTGACAATACCTGCAAGAAAATTAGTTAAGCAAACCTGAAAAAAAAAGAATAAGCATAGCAGCAATGAAACGTCTAAGTTATTCAGTACTTTGTAGAATGTAAATAAAACTGTTTAGATAAACTATATAATATAACAACGGTAAAAGCAGTACAAAAATTTTTAGTACAAAGTGAGGTAATATTGGGGAGTAGCAGAAACGTTTCCTCACACACCAATTAAACATAAAGCAGACAAATAGTTAACAAAAGATAAATAGGTAAGTCACAATTGATATGAGTAATTCAGTAGTATTGATTGTTTTTTTCTTTCTTTTTTTTTCTTCATAGCAGGCAAGTCTATTGTAAAAGGTATCAGAACGATGAAGACATGGCAAAACAACGGATAGATATTTAAAGTAATAACAAGTAAGAAATAGTTCAACTTACAAAAAGTCCTTCAGTAACGCTTCCTTGCCATTGAAGTGTGGGATTCACGATGTCTTGCACTAACGAAGCACTTCACCCTTGACTGTGGGGGTGTTGATGGAATTTTTTACACTTTACACTAATCACACCTACGCATTTCACTAGTGTTAGCAGCAGACATTATCATGCTGATGGAACTATGTAGCATTGATAAATTTCTTGTTCATGCTATTTCCTGAGACAATAATTTCGAAATATTTTGTAACACAAATCGAAAAAAAAATGGTAATAAAAATTTAGAATCACGGGCCTTTAAGGCACGATGTAATGCATTAAACTAACAGTAACGTGAGGTGTTCTATTTGCTACCTATGGTAACAAAGAAAAATCTAATGCTTTTGAATAATGAAATTTGCGCAAACAATGATCTATTTTAGATTCTTTGGGGTTAGAAAATTCAGAAACTACCGTATCAACTGTCTTTACATGTGAATGAAATACATGTTTATAAGAAGCAACCTTTTTTCCTACCAAACCTGCTACAACTGTATCATCGTTGTTTTTTTGTTTTTAGAAACACTCAAGCTTAAAACGGTATTTGGATAATCCAAAGTATGCACTACTCTGATAACAAAAAAAGGACCACAAAGACTAGATCGCACACACAGTTCAAATATAAAAAGATAAATCAACAAAAAAACACAATTAGTAAAGCAACGCGTATCACTAAGTCAATGTTCCGTAAAACACACCTCAAGTTCTACTACTTTTATTTCCAACAGAAAAGCAACAAAAAAACAATTAGTAAAGCTACGCTTATCACTAAAACCGTCAGTCAATGACCTTAAAACCGCGCTTGTGGTCAATCAAACACGTTACATATAAAGCATACTTCCTTCAAAAGCCATCAGAACTACACTCCTCTACAGTTAATAAACAACTTTTACTTCACAAGAAAACTCAACTAAAAGCACAATTAGTAAAGCAACAAGGAAACAGTATTTTTAACGTAATTAATATATAGGAACAAAGCACAAACTACAACTACTCTACAGTTAATAAACAACTTTTACTTCACAAGAAAACTCAACTAAAAACACAATTAGTAAAGCAACAAGGAAACGGTATTTTTAACGTAATATCGGAACAAAACACAAACTACAACTCCTCTCTCATCTGTTTCTATTCAATCGTTGTTACCATAACCTCTTATCGACTATTATCTCGACTTCGTTAATAACATAAGGAACATCCAATAAATGAATGCAGCCATCATATCTAATAATTAATTACAGCGGTTTATCATTTCCGATAAGTTGGAAAGTAATTTACGAATAATCCAATTTACAATTCATTCCTTGCAATTTATTTATTAATGAAAATCAATTTTCAAATTATCTACTTTTAAAGTAATACCCACGAGTTAAATTGCATACAATTCTGAATTATTCTGAAGTATTTCCTTTATACAAACAGCGATCCCAAAGAAACGATGTATTTTTAAGTACGTTAACAGAAAGGAAGCGTAAAATGCTAAACTACAAAAATGCCCGTTACAACTATCAGTCAGCATTTGTTCATCCAAGTTCAAATGATTCTGCCTACATATTCCGTGACTTTCCCATTCTTTTTTGTTACTTTGCTAAACCTGCACATTTTAGCATTCTGTGGCATAATTAGGGATGCGAGTCTGCACTTCCAAAAGTAGTCATCCCGATCCTGGTCTGATGATGTCCCTTGGAAAGTGGATAAAATTCCTACTTCATTAGTTTTTTTCAACATGGTGCGGTCTGAATCCGAAACATGCATCATAATCAAGGCATTATAATCTATAAATTCACAATATCAACTGACTAGAAGTTGATTACTAATATCTATGTAATCTGTATTGCGATCCTTAAAGCAGTGTTTTTTTTATAGGCATGCCATTAATAACGGTCATGTTTTGTTTGACCTTGAGCCTGTGCAGACGATGTAAATCCTAGAAGAATATCTAAGCACGACTATCGAGGACCACTATCTGACTACCTACCACCATAGGTCATTAGAAGCGGCTGCCATAGCTGATTCAAAAATAAAGAGAACATGGAATCGTACTACAATAAGAGTTGTGCTGGTGAAGAAAAGTTTCATCAGGTGAGTGCACATAAAGGCAGATTACAACAGATGTTCCCCAAAATGTCCTAACCGATGCAACATAGACGATGTGTGGCTAGACAAGAAAGTGGTCCCATTAACTTGCTGAAAGACATGATCTTATCTTTGAACATGAAACAGTAATACTAAACTGAAATATATCTACAGTCTGTAATCGTAGTTATAATAATTATGATGTAGACTTTTCACTTAACTTTCTCATGAAATTCGATGAATAAACATTGCAATGCATGCAATAAATTACTTGAATTTGTATGCATATATCTGATCTGCGTTTTAAAGGTCATAAACTAGATTGAAATTAATTTCCTGTTTTATAAATAGAAACGTTCATGCAAGAAATGTTTTATATACAGCCCAAGGACACCTGCCTTTAACAACTACAGTAAAAATATTTGTTAAAGGTTGAATGTAATGAATATTACGTTTAACTGCTTCATATCGGACACCATTTCTTCCTGCCAAACAAAAACGACGAAGAAAGCTATTATAATCATTAATATAATTTTATCTATTTCAGTATCCGTGGAAAAATTATTTCGTATTTTTATCTAAAGGATTTTTATTTGATATAGAATTTTTATCACTTGAGATGCAATTTTAATTTAATTGAAAAATAAAACGTAGAATTTATTTTCAATATTGTCAGACGCTTTCACGACTAGATTTTTGATTAATAATAAGTGTTCCAGATTTGGGCTTATATCAAAATACTAAAGTCGACGTATCTTTCACCTATTTTCATGTATGGGGTATGAACAGGAAAACTACTTTTGAACGTGCAAACTCTGACGCTCAATTAAACACAAACGTGTCTTGTAGAAAGCAGCGGTACGGAAGTTACTTTTTAAGGACAGACTCATACACGAGAACGGTTACAGAAATTTTGAAGTTCGTGATCGAAAATTATTACGGGATCCCTTACCCAATAAAACAAAGCAAGATCTATATTAAATATAAAATCAATAGATTTAACTGTATTAAATAACAACAAAGTATAAAATAAAAAAAAGTAAAAATATAGTAACTACTGGTACAGGTAAACTCCGTGCTAAAAAATGTAGTCACAAGACTTTTTAAAAGGGAATGTTGAAAAAATGAAAATTTTTTTCAGTCAATCAAAAAAGTTTAAAAAACAATATTAAAAAGATAAATTTAAAATATCACTTGTTAAATATTTAAATAAAACATCTTTCTTAACAAGCTCTCCAAACCAGGAACAATAAAATGACAATTCAACCACCTACTTTAAATTAAAAGGAAGTATTATTATTAAGAATATTAATTATAAAATTATATAAAACGAATTAATATATATTTCATTGTAAGTATACAATATTTTCATTATATTTTCAAAGTTATGTATTGAATCTAAAAGAATAATTTTAATTAATTTGGAAATTGTATTTTCCTATTTGCTTCTTATTATTTTAACTATATATTTTCATGTTTATTTTATCAATTCTGAGAGGTCGCATTTAATCTTTGAGAACGGCTACAAAATAGCTATACAATTTTTATACCGTTCCAGAAAGTGCTATGGTTTTGCAGCATAAATATCATAATGATTTAAATTGCAATACATAAGGAGGTTTCAGGGCATACATAGCTATATATGATCATTTCATATTAGATGGATTACCGTAACCAAAAAGTCTACTACAATTTATTTTTATAATTTTGTCTTCTAAGGTTTCTAAATTTAACCTAGTAATATCTTTTACAGACTTACTGTTTCAAATTTTATAAATCTCTCTACGTAACGTAATATAGAAGTTGTGTGTTCTACGTGTTCAAAGTTGGGAGTAGCAACTTATAAATGGCTACTTTATACACTAATCCACATTCAGCAAAAAATTAAATTAGATCTACAAAGTACTTAAGTAAAGTTTTTATGTTCGGGTTTCGTCCTTTAATTCTTGCATAAGTAAAAATTCTGCAGTTGTATTTCTATTGATATTATTTTCAATTTCCCCATTCGATATATAGCACTTCTACGGACCATTACTATTTTCTCCCTAATGAATTTGTGACAATCCTTTGAAATGTTTATAATCATATTTCACTTCAATAGGTTATGTATTAATAAATACCACCCATAAGGTTAGGCTATTTCTCTTAATATAGTTTTTAGGTTACATGCAATCTTGATCTAAGCTAAGATAAATTTTTTATCTTATATTGTTCTTACTCGAAGATTGTCAACTTATTATGGCGGTTTTAAAGGTCAGTAATAATGTCAGCAACATAACTTCATATTTCAAAATTATAGTAGTTTATGATTCAATTATTTTGATTAATAATGTATCACGCTGTCACCAATGACATCGTTTGGGCCCAAAGACGTTTTCATGAAAGCTTGTTCTGAGTAAAAAATGAAAAATCCCTATCTTTGAGACTAGACAAAGGCTTTAAGTAAGATTACATAATATATATATATATATATATATATAAAGTAAAAAAGAATTATTGGCAAGTGACTCAAATTCAGCCACGAAGGCATCCTGTCGACGCGTTTCGCCCTAATTGGGGCTCATCAAGACAGGAGTAGCAAAGTTATAAAATTTAACACAGACACCTTATGGGAAGTACAGCATCACCTAGCTCACAATTTGTGTCTTCGTGTCGTTTCACCTGACATTGCAAGTTTTAACAACAGTCGACACGGAGGAGATCCGGCTCAACTGTCTTTTTCCATAGCCAAAAGTTATATTTAATAGAAAAGTAGGTATAATGAGTCTGTGTTAAATTTTATAACTTTGCTACTCCTGTCCTGATGAGCCCCAATTAGGGCGAAACGCGTCGACAGGATGCCTTCGTGGCTGAATTTGAGTCACTTGCCAATAATTCTTTTTTACTTTGTTTAGTTTAAGACTCATTATACCTACTTTTATATATATATATATATATATATATATATATATATATATATAGTTATGTAGTATAACGACCTTGCTGATTTGAATATATTGAATGATATTAGCAGGTTGTAGGTCAGCTGGTTATTTAAGCGTACTCTTTATTATATTCTTAGCTTTCGGTTTATTTCAAACCTTTATCAAAGAAACTACAAAAACGTCATTATGGGCATCAAGCAATATACAATAAGTACTTACTAAATTGAGGTTGAATGCACATCAATATCATTGAACTATATAAAACTTAAAAGTATACATCAAATTTTAAAATTGAACAATAAAACATTTAAAACTGTAAACTATAAACTATTTACCTTGTGAACATGTAAACTGTAAATAACCTTCAAGGATAATTCTTTTATAATTTTGACAATTGTATTCTAAACCTGTCTTGATAGAGTGTGGGTGTGTTGAATGCGCATGGATGTGTGTGGGTATGTGTGAACGTATGTGTGTGTGTGTGTGTGTGTGTTATTATTATTATTATTATTATTATTATTTTTATTAAAACTATAAAATATTATGTACAAAAATCAAAAGATTACAGTTTTTTTGTTTTAGAGATACGTTAATAAAAATAAATGTCCTTTGCCGCCTTCTACATTAAAATATATATATATATATATATATATATATATTTTTGGATACTAGTAGTTTGATATTACTGCTGTGGCCATTACTTATGGGAACAAGCGCTCTCCTTTCTAGTTGTCTTGTATTTGTTTTGCGAAATTGAGCGATCGGTTTTCCACCCAACATAGGACTTTATTAATTGTCCAAATATCTTCAAAGGTGGTCAAAGTGTTGTTGCTAAGGTGCCATGTAAACTCTTTTAGAATTCTAGACCTCAATCGTGTTTTATATACTTCTACGTAGGAAATATAATGTGTGTGTGTATGTTTGTGTGTGTGCGTGCGTGCGTGCGTGCGTGCGTGCGCGCGCACGTACGTGTTCCTGTGTTATGCTATTGGTCTAATTAAGTTTGTTCTAGGTTTGAAATTAAGTAGATACTTGTATATACAGCTTAGTTGATCTATATCTGTCCTTTTATTCATGGTATCCGTAGCACATTTCAAAAAATTCCATTTTTGATCGCTTACCTTCCATTTGTAGTATTTTAGGGTTATCCCAGTCTATTTTATGTTTGCTGTTATTTGCGTGTGTGGTCAATGCACAGGCATTGGGTTTAATCCGCATGTCGCTTTTGTGTTGTGTGATGCGTTGCTTTAAATATTGAGAACTTTGACCAATGTATTTTAAATTGCAGTCTAAACAAGTAATTTAATAAATGACATTTCTTTGTTGCAATGGTGGCGTTTTATCTTTTAATTTTGAAAAAAGGGCATTTAAAGTCCAAACGTTCTTCTTTGCAATTTTTATGTTGTATTTTTTTATTACATTTTCTAATTTTGGGGTTAAATTTTCAATATATGGTATTGTTCCGTATTTCTGGATATCTACAACGTGATCAACATAGTTGTTTGGGGGTACATTAGAAAGATAATTGTTTAAAGGAGCTTCGTGGTTATATAAAAGATTCTTTAGTAATTTTGGCGGGTAGTTGTTGTTTTTTAGAATAATAAATAATTTGTCTAAATTCTTTTGAAATAATGTTGGATGACATATTCTTTTTATTCTGCTTTTAAGCCCAAAATAAAATTTACTTTTATCTTGTAAGGATGGTATGAAAGGTAAGTTAAGATAAGATTTGAAAACGCAACAAAATGCATCAAAATTAAATCAACGGGAAACCTATATGAATTGGCTTTATAAATATTTAACAAGTGCGTTAAAAATATCATCGTCTACGCAATCTAAATTATGCATTATTTGAAAATCGTACGTGACATGAAGAATCACATTTGTTCAAAAATCCAATATTAACTAGGAAATAAACAAGCACCTGATTATTTCAGTTTAGATTAGAATAAATAACAAACACTGAATACGTGAAAAGGAAATTGTTGGGATTTCTCAATTAAAATAAGCAAAAAAGCTAGTTTCGCTGGCTTCAATTTCATAAATCTGGTATATGTAAATATTCTGAAAAGGGGAAGATTTCAAAAGTTGTGAATATTTAATCATTATATTGTGTATTTAGAATTGCTTTATTTAATTAAATCAGCTAGTTGAGACAAAAACCATAACGTAACATTTCAAATCATAGGTGCTTCATTATTAGGGGTAAATTTTACAACAAAAATTCATGCTACGCACAATCGTGGGACGAAAAACACGGCATTTAATGACATGCCCAATCGTGGGGCCTAATATAAGGGGATAACACGACATTTTATGACGCTTGTTTATGCGTAAGCAATTTATAATATCTACAATCCTCGCAACAAGTTCGAATGAATCCAAATACTAAGAAATATTCTAGGATTGAAAAAACTTTATTTGCAATGTGCAGGTTTTTGAAGTCTGCGGCGGTCATTTCAAAAATTCATGTGGTTTAATCGCTTTGATAAATTTTTTTTTTATGCAATAGTTTTTATTAAAGAAAATTTGCTTAATACCGCGCATTCTCTGTAAGGAATCATTTACGAACACGCGTTGGTATTAAATTTTCTTCTTATATTAGCGAAATGATTGAGCCCTGTATGGGATACGTTTAATTTTGAATCACTTTGTATGTAATCTTACTAAATAACAAAAATATCGCTTAAGGGATCGCGCTTTTATACCCGTGATTTTAATATACACTGATTCGTTATCGAAATAATGAACATACTAAAATAACCCGATGTGCCACTAATAGTACAAGATTAGTATAACCACAAATTGTAGTTTATAAAATTGTGAGTAATTATCTAAAAGTTTCACAAATGAGCAGCATTAATGATGTAAATAAATTGATTTTATTACAATGTTTAAAAGGTTATCATAGTGTTAAGAGATAAAGCATTTCAATAAAATTTTTATGTATGTGGAAAGATAATAAAAATACTTTATAAATCTGAGTCATTTTATACAAATTGTGTTTAATATATACAATGATTTTTACCTGATAAAACTTCATCCTCTTTCTAAATCTTAATTCCTAAAAATCATGGCTTATTTGCAAGTAATAATATGTGTGTGGTTACAGATGCATCATTTTCAAACGGTTACTTATGAAAAGCATTGCAGGTAAGAAAAATACCATCTGTTTTACAGATTACTTACCTATAAATGAAAACCAATGCAATCTATTGCTCCAAAGTTTAAGTAACACCAATGACCAACTGTTGAGATCTTATTAAAAATAAATAGAAATTAGAATAATGCTAACTATGGTTGAGAAGTGGAGAATTTCTACAACCCAATCTAGACAAATTCAACAATGTATGCTGTATGTAACTTTGTTTAACGTACAGCTAAAAGTTCATACAGCAACGATGCGGATTTTTTTCCGAATTCCCAGTTCGGAAATTTGGAACTTCTTAAAAACAACGAAAATAAATCATGAATGGTTACAGATTACAAAAGTGTCATAAATTCAGCGTAAGTTATGTAATCCCCCATTTGATATATATAAAAGACACTAATACTTAAGAAGTTATTAGAAATATTAGGAAATGTGCAACAATGTAATAAAAGGACATTTATATTCAGTTTATTAACGTTCATGGGAACGGAAGCGATACAAAGTAGCACAAGGATAACTGACACTGCAGATGTCAGGTCACAGACGGTCGTAGACAGTCACGTACCGAGATTACGCAGAAGTAAGCTCGCAACAAAGTAGTTATAAATAGATTTAAGATTACAACAATGTATTATGAATAAGAGTCAAATGAAAGCAGGCATTAGGTCTGCAAGTTCCCACAGAACTGTGAGGGGGTAGGGAGATTATAAAAGGCCCAAGAGCTCCACTCGCAGTCAGTTCATTAAACGTTCAGCTTTCACATTGCAGTTCGTAGATAGCTCACTTGTACAATTAGTAAATAATTTTCGACTTAGACTAATTCATTCAAGATTGTTAAAATTTCATTGTTCAATTCTGTTTTAAAAATTAAATAAATGTGTTAAAGTTCAAGAAGTCTTTTTATAAGGACCGCTCGAAGCCACGAACCTTAACTGGTGCAGTCGTAACGGATGTCAAAAGGGCACTAGCGAATCCAAAATCGAGGAACTGATGGTCTGGAATTTCAATTCCAAATTTGGCAGAACAAAACAAAAGTTGGAGGCGAAACAAGCATCGTTCAATCCCAGCAAACAAAAGAAGTTGAAGGCGAAACAAGAATAGTTCAAATTCAACAAAAGTAAAAATTGGAGGCGGTACAAGAATAGATCAAATCCAAAAGAAAACCGAAACAATGAAAAAAATCAATGAAATCAACAAAGCAACTAGTGTAAGTTCATTTTTCTTTAAACCAACTGAATTTTATTTTTATTATTAACAAAGACATTTGATATTTGTTAGTTTATGATTTATATATGTATATTAACTATTGCTACAACTATTATATGCAAGTTTTTAAAAATAATCTACTCAGCAATTGCTAGAGATTATCTTCAAGCTGTTCTTGAAATTTTATCATTATTTTATACTTTGTATATGAGAAAGATTTATAAGAACTGAGAAAAATTAATCTGAGACAAAAAACTTGAGACATTTAACAAAGTCGCAAATTATAAGCACACAAGAGACTATATTACGTTTAACTAACGCAAGAATTTAGAATTTCTAATTCAACAACTTTGAATAACGCAAGAAAATTTTTTAGAAACAAAAAAAAACGAATTTCTAATCCAACAATACGAGAATTATTGGCGCCTAAAAATAATTTAAATACCCCGAGAATAAAAAGCGAAAGCTAACTCACGAACAATTAAAACCAAAATCCTTAAAACAACGCAACTATTCAAACGCGAAACGGAATACGACCCATAAATGGACAACTTGCATTCTATTATTAAAATCACGAGAATTATTCAAACGGAACAAGCATTCATCGTATCAACTTAAAAAGTGAATCAAATCCTCACCTTGAACAAATCTAATTATAAATTACTGTGCAAAAGCTATTTAAAAACATCGCAAAAACCTTTTAGCATTGTGAAATTAAATCAGCATAAATTACGATCGGAAACTTTGTATAAAGTATCAATTTAAATTACGTTTAAATTACAAAACCAACTCAAGAAAACTATTAATAATTACTACTGAAAAAACGCATATTACAACAGTAGGGTAGCTAAGCCGGTTTGGCAACAGAGATCCACAGCAAGATATGTATACGCCGATTCGAGAACAATATGAACAGCTAAGCCGCTTTGGGAAACAAAACGTGCAGCAAGATATGTATACGCCGCTTTGAGAACAAAATTGTCTTTGTGTGTAAATTTGTTGCGTCGGGGGGTCGTTAGGTCTTTGGGGTGTGCGTTCGGCGGGGTCGTTAGATTTTTGTCGTGGGGTGGTGCGCGTGCGCTGGGGTGGAGATATTTTCTTAAGAAATTTTTTTAGCAGCGTTCCCGACGTTAAATATTAAATATTAAATTTTAAAAAAATGTTGTGTGTGTAGAAAATGGAGTTCACGTGTTGGTTCGTATTTTTCTGGGGTAGGTTAAGCTAAAAATTAAAACGCCGCGGTGAAGATTTTTTTAATATTAGGCAAACGCGTTCAAGTGGTAAAGAGTGTTTTAGCTCTCCTCATAAGCTGCGTTTTGTACGAAGTAGCAAATAAAATTAGGAAATATACGAAATGTTATATGATGGAGGTCAAATTTTAAACGTTTGCAGGTAAAATCTTGTAAAAAAGAAGTCGTTCACTTCTCGCAATTTTAATGTCACGATAAAATACTAAGAATTTGCATGCAGTCGAATATAACCTCGTGTTTTTTATTTGGTAATATATATGTAAATCACTTCGACATTCGACTTTTAATATAATGTATTTAATTAACATAAGGTGTGTTGCAAAAACATTTCAAGACAGGTATGTCGTATATTACCTTTTGGTTACATCATCCCAAAATAATTTATACAAGTACACTGAACTTGCAGTCGGATCTAACATATAATCTTTTAATTATACCCGTATGAATTTAAAATATATGCAAATTATACCACCTTTCATCACGATTTATTTGACTCTCAAATTATTTGATTTGATCTTATATCAAGGCTTATGTATTAACTTTACAACTCAAGGTGTAGCATCAAGGTTTTACGTCACTCTCAAACTATAGAACTTAATAAAAATAGCTTTCCTTAGCACCAATATCATTTAGAAAATATGTGTTTCATTAACATATACTTATTTATTAAATATTTCCTACCAAAATTTATTTAAAAAATTTAAAAGTTCTTTATTTTCATTTTCATATAGGTAAAATCACCACTTCGCTATGCTCTCGGCTACCTAGTTCCGGCTACTTTTCCAAGGTCGTTGTGACGTCATAGCCTTTTATAAGTATAGAGCAATGTAATACTATTCTAAAATTCTAAAAAGAGTCTTTCTTACTAGCAACAAATACATACAGCTTGTAGAACGCGGATGTATCCAAGTCAGTCCATCGGCACATAAAATAATCTTTTAATCCTTTCCTCTTCTCTAATAAGATGTTCTTTGTCTAACATATCTTTGTATTGTTCGCGTATTATCGCAGTGTCTTCCAATTAGTCCAACTTTCGCCTTTTGCATGCATTTCCTCTAATTCCAGCTGTCTTTTCTTCCACTTACAGCGTATGGCGTGCATAGGGCAATTTCCTGCAGCGTCAACGGAGAGAGTTTACTGCCAATATTTACGCGTTGTCGTACAACCTCTGGGCGAATGTTAGGCGTACTTATCAACCCCGATACCGAAATGATTATTTCTTTTGGAATTGTAGAATATGGTGTTACAGATTGTGTAAAATATGTTACCTGCTTTAATGTAGCACTTGTGTAAGATTTTTATTTTATCTTGGCTGTCGTCCTACTCTACTATCTCCAAATAATTTACAGGTAAATAGTTAAAACTAAAAGCTGAAAGCACATACTTTATCAATTTTTCCCTTTTCTCTGGTTTTTCTGACAACTAATTTGCAAGCCCGTCAATTTCTTTGTATTGCCGTTCCCCCAATACATGTACTGTAGCAGGTTATTATACACTAAACAGCAGCTATTTTGAAGCTTGTCCGATAACTTACTCCACATTTTGGCGGTACCGAGTACATTGGCACCTTTAGGAAGTATAACTTACTATCTTCCAATAAGGTTAAACAGTCTTTTAAGGGATTATACACCCGTTCCGCACTGACATAGCTTCCAATTGTACAGTTTTATATTGTCGCTTCCAATTGCGTAATACCGTGTTCTTTGGTCAAAGTAGACGCGAATGTTGCTCTTAAACGTGCATCTGGACAACGTAAAAATCTAGTATATAATTTCCAAGTTGTTTATTAACACCAGGATTTGTTATCTGACACACAAATTTTTGTATATCTTAATTCTTACATTGGTTGTTAGCCATGTTAAACAATCGAATTTAAATTAAAATTAAGTTTAAATGGCTCCATGCTTGGCATTAAATATTTTTAAATTTTGTTATGTATAATGCCAGAATAAAATTTTAGAATAGTATTACATTGTTCTTTATTTATAAAAGGCTATGGCGTCACAACGACCTTGGAAAAGTAGCCGAAACTAGGTAGCAGAGAGCATAGCGAAGTGGTGATTTTACCTATATGAAGAATTTTGTTATGTTAAGTAAAACGTGCAAGTGGTAAAGAATTTTTAGCTTTCCTCAAAAGCTGTATTTTGTATGAAGTAGCGAATAACATTTAGAAAATATACGAAATGTGATATAATGGATCTAATTATAAAGTCTGCATGTAAAATCTTGTAAAAACATGTTGTTCACGATTTCATTACCAAGATAAAATAACAAGAATTCGCAGTCGAATATAACCTCGTGTTTTTTATTGAAATTATAGCTCTCTGGTAATATATATGCAAATCATTCAACTTTTAATATAATGGATTTAATTAACATAAGGTGTGTTTGCAAAAACATGTTAAGACTATTTCCTTCTTGGTATGCAAATTATACCACCTTTCATAACGATTTATTTGACTCTCAAATAAAAAAATTAATTTGATCTTATATCAAGAGGTGTTCTTGCTTACATTTAGCAATTTCAATATATATTTAATATGTGTGTGATATGTAAAAACATGTTAAGACAGGTCACTCGTTATTTTATTCATGATTGCATCACCAAAATAATTTATACAACCACACTAAACTCGTACCCGGATCTATATAACCTTTAAATGTATGCAAATAATGTCGTTATTTAAAACGTGGTGAAGAATTTGGATGGGGATGTACTCATTCTCAAATGCGGAATAGTACTCCATAAGGCGTTCTGAACGGAGGCTTTGCACGCATTAGGTGATTGAATACTTCGGAGATTTTAGGTTAAGCAAAAACATGCACGTGTTGAAGAATCTCCGAGAATTTCAAAAATTATTTTGTATTAAATATATAATATTAAAAGAAACACACAATATTTTAATGTTTTATTTACAAAACTTACATTCTTTAATTGTCCCTATCTTTTGTAGGTGGCGGTAGCAGATTCTTATTTGAATAAAATATAGATAAGACTTCCACATTAAGAAAAATGTATCTTAGTTAAATGTACGGGATTTTATTAATTATAGTTTAGTAAAGTGCATGGTAGTTAATGACCTCGAGGTTGTGATATTTATAACAACATACCGATATATGTAAATTATATATGGAAACTGCATAACTTCAAATCATTTTAGCATAATTGCTAATTACCAAAATTCATAATTTCTACTTCCGTTAAAAACACATTAAGTAAGTAAGTTTATACATACCGATAATACAATGGTAAAAATTCTTCTACAACACATTAAACAGCTTATTTATATTTGCTACCTTAAACAACTATGCGGAGTGCATATAAATGTCAGAGGAAGATTTCTTATCGTTCCCTTCCAATCTTAAAATTTATATCGTCAATAAAATAATAAACAGATTACTAATAATAGGTCGTCAATGGAACTAAAACAACATATACAAAATGTGTACAAATGAAAAGACCACTTATTAATTAATCATGACTGTAAATTTCTTTAAAGATTTGATATTCATAGGTAGTAACAATGTTGGTGCTATATATATAAACGACTTTTTATGAGCATAGTTTAAATTAAAATAACACCGAAATTTATGTAAATTTAATAGTTCTGGTTTATAGTTGGTTGATTTTCGGAGAATAAATTTTATGAAACTTAGGTTTAAGAAATTAATCATTTTGCAGGTGGGATTAAATAAAATGTACTACTTTGATGATAAAAACCTATGCAATGCTTTTATGTTTACACAACTATAACATACTTTAAAATTTAATACCTCGGTAGTAGAATATAATTTTTTAATTGTATTATTGTAACATAAAGTTTGCATAAAAAATGCAAAATACATATCCGTTAAGAGGAATTTTTCAATATGATACTTACAGATTCGTTAGTAAGTTTTACAATTAAACTTATTTCAAGACATTTTTTGAAACACATCTTACTAGTCTCAAGGAATATGTATGTATGTAGATATAAAATATACAAATAAAACACTACTTAATGTAAACATTATTCTTTATTAAAATGAATAATTGGTTATATGTACAAACCAGTTTTTGAGTACAATTACATCTGTGGTTGCGCAATTGAATGACGAATGTCGTGTGGTATGCTAGAAACACTTGTGTGAATTGGTGTAATACTTTAATTTATGTAGAGGAGTACACCCTAAATCTTCTAGGTTAATAACATTTAGGTGTGGAAATTCATTGTAAATTGCCATCATCTCAAGATATACCGTGAAAGTTTCTGCTTAACCATACCTTTTGGTATTTGAAGCGAGCTGATAGACAGTTCCAAGAATATGGTGGTTTCAGCACATATGTTATTGCAACTCCATTCGATAGGGATAGTTGTAAAACAGCCATTTCTTTAAACACAAAGTTATTATGTGCAATTTTAAACCTTTGAACGTCGTCAACTAATGGACTATTAATTTTAGACTTCACTCACAACACTGGTTGCAGGATTGTAGCGGACCAAACGATCGTGTAGAATGAGGCAGTACGCTGTAGTGTGAGCTTTAAGCGCTTCTTTCATTTGAAATTCTAATCGTACGTCAACCGCTCCCACTTTCACTATTTCGTTTTGATGGGAACAATCGATGACTACAAGTGGAGCGTGCGTTTGAAATTCATTGGGTGTTAATATCGGCTCGCTGATACCCCGTAGTACGATTGTTGAAACTGTGCATACATCTCATATAGTATAGAATAGCGATTGGTATCGAAATCAATGTTAAGATTATCGTAAGGATACATAGATGAACCCAGATGTAATTTCATATTGGTCAACTTACAGTGGTCGAACTGACTGCGCCCTTTTGCGTGATGTATCGGTTTGAAAGCAGACAATAACAAAACGTGGTTTCTCCACTTGAGAAGCCGTCTTCACGGCCCAGGTATGCGTGTGTGTTGTATGTAATTCTGGATATTCGTGTAGTTCCCAACTGCGAAAGCTTATGTCCATGGTGGCATTGCGTTGAATATGTTTGAGTAGTTTTAAGCGCTCTGCATCTGCAACGGTTATATGTGGAATCCGCCATGATATATGTGTAATAGTAATTTTGATTGACTCTTTGGTATCAGAATTTGATATAGCTGCATCGTCAGCACTACTTCTAATAAGAATAAGCTCCTGTTTGATATTCAAAAGAATTTTTGGTAGTCCTCCGCAAATCCTAAAACCATGCGCAAGGGAATGCATACGTTGAAATGACCATTAGCATCAACGAGATCAAGCTTATCGATGGGGACCAACCGGCGTTTCTAAAGCGACGACTTTCGCTATAATCGTAGGATAGGAAATTTTAATAGTCGTAGTTATACCTGGATTACGAACGCGGTCAATAGTCTTTCCACCAAGTTCATAACGAATTTCATCAAATAAAAATAAAACTCCGTTGTTGACAAAATCGGCTGTAGGCGAAACGCCACCATCTGACTTATTCATTGTACCCTCAATATAAATTACGCTGTCCCATGGTAGTGTATAGACATCTTCGTTTTCTATTGGAATCCGTATAACATCGTTCTTCTCATACGTGGTATTGGAGTACGAAGTATGCATATGTTTGTCGGCATTGACGATGGTTGTATCAAATATAGCACGTTGCGTAACATTTAAAATATTACTATCCATTTTAACTATGTAGCACTTTGAGTCCTAATGTTTGCAGAAATTTAACGTTTTCCGGTGTTAATCGGTGCACTGGTGTCTTGTAACTGGTAAAGGTGCTGACAATGCGTCTATTAATAGGTTTTGGTGGTTTATGCTCATAGCGCAAAACCATTGTTTAAAGACGCTTTAGATAAAGTCTAATCGTGATGGTTTCCCGACGAAAAGTGATGAGATTACCGTTTTGATCAACTATTTTAACAATGATGCGATCGATGATTCGTGTATTAAGTGGCATATAGGTGACGTTTACGGGTTTTCAATAATCTTGTACCCTGCAGCAACTGCAGGAAAGAATTGATGCAAAATGTGTACAGGTTTGCTATTCCGATACGATCCGACCACAAGATTACATTCAATACATATTGAATTGATTGGAAAGACTTGTGCCGGATGATCCGAAATAGCAGTAGTGAGAGCTGGTAGTTTACGTTTCTCAAAACCCAGCAACGAAGCAAGTGAATTTGGTTGTGTAAAATCCACTATACCTGATGCTTTGATTTCTGTATGTAAACTGTTATTATTGGCTCGAATATCAATAAGATAACGTTTGGATGAAGTGCGTTCACGGGGATCGTTCAGATTACGTCGTACGAACTTATTAATATCTGCCACTTCATAAGTTCCTTCTGGTAAAGTAAGCACGATGTCATCAATGTAAAATTTATTGTTCGCTTCCGTTACATTGGGAATTGAAAATATGTATCAAAGTTTGTAAGACCAATAACGTATTCATGGTCATCATTGAGAACAATTGGTGGGTTGATGATTGCGGTGAGCGTAGATTCAGTTCCAGTTAAAGTAAATGTGTACATGTTCGGTGGTTGACGATAAACTAACAACTAGTCGTATTCGTAGTTGGGATGGGGTAATAAAAGCAAATTCCTGAAACACTTGCAATATATGGTTTTTAATTAAACACTTTTATACAAAACAGTTAAAAATACACTAAAATCAAATAATATATAGCATTGTTAGAAACTTAACGGAGGACTATTTTGCAGTAAAAATTTCAATACGAAGTGTCCACAGGTAACAGTGTTAAGCGGTTGAAATTGTTCATAATTATAATAGAGAGTGCATGGTCCTGATGAGGTTAAGTATTTGACAAGTTCCCTCGGAGGTCGTAGATTACCAATGCTATCATAATAGACTGCCCTTGAACCATCTTTTTTGTACGCGGTCCAATGAGTTCCCACACCACGTGTAGTATCATGATTAAGAATACCACATTCTCGCCAACGAATTGTGTTTGGAAGTGAATTGCGCATGAATATTCCACGAAAGTGGGATATTGGTAAGCGTTTTATGTATTTGTTCAAGTCAACATTGGTCAACGCTCGCATAGGTAGGTTTAACGAATGCGTTGAGTTTTTTTTTTTCGTTGTCTTTGTTTACGCAAACCTTGCCCGTGTGTAAGAAAAGGCTTTAGGTACAGTCCATGTCCACAGCGATAAGGTTTCAAATAGAGACCCTTTCCAAGTGTCACTGCCTCTTGTGCCATATTATGTCGTTTCGCTTCATCTAATTGTTGTTGTCCAAGTTTAGCATCGTTGACAGCTTTTGCAATCCCAGCTGCTCCACCCGACAACGCTCCAATTGCGGAAAGGGCTGCAAAATAGGTATCAAAGGTAGGAAACCACCAGTTTTGGGTACAGGGATTACACGTGGGATGCCACGAATTTCATCTGTTATATCTTTAATCGGTGCCACTGCAAGTTTAGCAGTTTTAATAAGATCGGTCGGACGAACGTTTTAATGCGTTCCCAAATGGTGCGAATTAAACGCTTGAATGGTATACCACTTCCTGTACGTAGACGCTGACCACGTCGTTTTCCTTTACACCTTATCGTTTTTTTGCGACAACCCATACCAAATTTAACTTTGGCATTCATTGCAGAACCAACAGCAAACGCAGCAAGTTTTTCACCTAACGAAGCGTCGGGTGCAGTACGACGTTTTGTGCTGTTTCGGCAAGACGTCGATCAGCTTGGTGTCGGGTTGTTAAGTCTGTAGAAAGATCGTAGGCGATGTCGTGTAGTTTGCAGGCTTCGTCTAAGGGATTACGACCTATATCACCACGCTCGAGGCGTTTCTGAAGCTTAGTACCCGGTCCACAGAAGCGATAGCCTGGTAAATGTAATTCTACCGGTAAACGATTGATAGCACTATTGAGTAACCCGTAGCCACGATAGGATTTCATTAATCTTGTCAGTCGAAAGGTTTAAAGGAGGCTGGTCATGCGTGTAGAATTACTCGCTTAAATGCTTACCATACTGCAATTACGTTTTAGTATATGGATAGAATGCGTCTGGTAAAGCAACAATTGGCGTTGCCAATTACGGACCACAACTGCAGCAACAACACTAACGTGCAAAAGCATGGACTACTATTACCATCAACAATACGGTGTATCATTACAGGTCCATCCAATTGTGGTAAAACTAATGTAGTCATCGGTCTCTTGAAACATCCGAATGGTGTACGCTTTGAAAACGTTTATCTCTACTCAAAATCCTTGTATCAACCAAAGTATCAGTACCTAGAGAGGTTATTACAACCAATAAAAGAAATAGGATATTTTGCGTTTAACAAATGGGATGCAATTGTTACTCCAGCGGATGCAAAACCTAATTCGATATTTATTTTCGATGACGTGTCGTGCGATAAACAAAATGTAATGCGAGAATATTTTTCTTTAGGTCGACATAAGGCCATTGATTGTTTTTACCTATGTCAGACCTATTCCAAAATACCTAAACAATTGATTAGAGATAATGCTAATGTCCTAGTGCTATTCAAACAAGACGAACTCAATTTAAAACACGTATACGCTGACCATGTAAACACGGATATGTCGTTTAACCGGTTTAAAGAATTGTGCGGCGTATGCTGGCGAGATCGGTATGGGTTTCTGGTGATCAATAAAGATGGCGATTTGCAGAACGGTCGCTACCGAAAAGGTTTTGACACCTATATATACTTATAAAGCACATAAATAGCATATCACTTCCTACCCGTTTCTAGACGATGGCAGACGACGTGAAAACCAAACGAGAACTCATAAAAGTACGAAAGGCAGTCAAGAGGAAATTACAAGCGCTAAAAGCAGGTGTGGTTGAAAAGGAGCTTGCATTAAGTAAAGTCTATGCACCTATTACAAAACGTTTACAAACACTTCAGACCGGTCTGCTGAAAGATATTAAACAGGAGTCCAAGATCGAAAGCCAGCACTGGTTACCACAACAACATGACGTACAATCTACTCCTAAAAGACGCCCTAAATTTCTCGATCAGGTGCGCAGTTCCACACCAATCGCCGCACCACCAATAGAGGAGGCATGGGAACACAATCCTCATAGCCCAGTCCAGTCTGTGGAGTCCACCTTCGAAGAATCGGAGAGTAGTGGCAACACTCCAGAGACCCATACAGAGTACGAACGGTACCTAAACAGCGAAGAACATCAGACCTACTTACAACGATTCTTACCATCGGTAAGATACTATGTCGATAATCTGTTTTCCAACTTTACTGGTATTTATAACAATGACACGGAGCACTTGCGCAGGGATAAAGTACGTTTTAATCCGGAGACAGGAAAATTAATGATTGGTGATTCGGACATTATCTTCGGGATTGGTGAAAAGGTGTGTGTAGAACGATTTTGCTACAACGGTAGCAAAGGGTTGTACGAGCAACTGTTCCTTCTCAATCCTTTGGGTAAATTCTCACTTAAAGAAATTAACGATTATGCGGACATTAAAAAAAGAAGTAATGCAATGTATAGCTTACGACAGCAAACTATAAACCCGAGTGGTCGTGGTCTACTCATGGATTATAACGAGAAGCCACTAGAGTATGTATACTTTGATGATCCCAACGAACTGTGCGAACGGCACAAGCTTCTGGTCGCTTCGCAAGATGCAGGTAACACCGGTCACACAAACGAAATTACATCGATTATGGAAGAATTACGCGAATTGCGTATAATAGCGTAGATTGTGCGACTTGTTATTCATTATCACGATGGTTATCGACAAGTTTGGGCATGCGTCTGACTGTGCTTCATATATTTCTTATGATGATTACTACGATTTTGACAACAGGAGATTAGCGCGCGTCGCCACACCACAAGAAGATGATGATGCAGTCACAAAAACGTACTTAGAATCGCGGTTAGCAACGCTACACCAGCAAGAGGGCGAACCAACGCTTGGAAGTGGTTCCACTATTCAGCAGTATATAGACACGCTTGTGAAGGAGACAACAAACAGTATGATAACACAATTCTCGAGCGAGTATGTTACAAGATCAGACTTTAACCATTTTGAAGAGATGATGCGTAACCTTGTTCCAGCCACTGTGAACGCTAATGTTGCACAAATCGTAACCAAACGGATAGATGATTCTATGAATAGCATATATAAGACATTAGACGCTGCTATTCAACAAGTGAAAGCACAATTTAGAATAGACATTGCACGAATTCAAGCAGATATTCAACAGTTGCAAGAGAAACTTAAAACGCACGCATATAGCCGTCAACCATACACACACACACACACATATTAGCAATATGTCTGTAAAGGAGCAAATCGTCCACGAGTTACATAAGCCTGCTCGCATTAACTTTCCTAGAAGACATGTAATCACAAAAGGATTAAACGAGCTGTTTCAAGCCGATTTGGTGGAAATGATCCCATATGCAAAGATGAATAAAGGATTTAGATACATTCTAGTTGTTATCGATGTATTTTCTAAATACTTATGGGCCGTACCGGTTAAGCGCAAGACGGGTAAGGCTGTTTCAAACGCTTTTCAATCAATTTTCAACAAAGAACATCGTATTCCACGGTACATTCAAACGGATTTGGGAAAAGAATTTTATAATTCAACATTTAAGGCTTTAATGGAAAACATGAGATTACACATTATAGTGTGTACAGCAATAAAAAGCTTGCGTAGTAGAACGCGTTAATCGTACCTTAAAGTCAAAAATGTGGAAACAATTTAGTTTGAATGGTTCGTATCGATGGCTGAATATACTATCCTCACTCGTGACTGCATATAACAACACCAAACATCGAACAATCGGCATGCGACCTGTAGATGTGTCAAAACGCAATGAACGCAAACTTTTCAATACAGTGTACAGTACGATAAAACAGTTAACTTAAAGAGTAAAAATTTTCTGTTGGGGATCATGTTCGCATTAGTAAACATAGAGGTCAATTTACCAAGGATACACACCAAATTGGTCTAACGAAATTTTTACGGTGTACAAAGTGCATTTGACTAATCCTTTAACGTACCTATTGCGCGATAGTCGAGGACAACCAATATTAGGCGGCTTCTATGCAGAAGAACTTCAACGAACACACTATCCGGATGTATATTTAGTGGAAAAAGTATTGAAGAGAGTTAAAATCAAGTATATGTGAAATGGTTAAATTTAGATTCTAGCCATAATAGTTGGATATCCAAAAATCATATTTTGTAGATTTGCTGTTACGTGTTTGTTTACCATCATATGTCATTCATCAATAAAAATTTCTTTTACTGTTATATGATTTATTATAGCGACACACACACACGCACACAAATTACATCTATGTACTACTAATTACTACACTAGTTCTACGTCAAGAAAGTTGTTTATAATTCCTCATGCCCGAAGCGCAAAACGTTGATGTAGGTTGATTTTCGCTGTTTTGGTTGAACTTGAGTATTTCGATGTCCGTGAATATGTGTAAATAACAAGCAGGTAAAACACATTACCTTCTCAGCTAACAATTTCTGCCCGTACTTGACTAACACTCGAGGTATATATATTTATTGTAAAGGTATGCGACACGTACAATAGCATCCTCCATTATATCTAATAAGTGCTATCTATAGCGCATCAGGTAGGATTACCAAGATGGCATGATTTACATACAAAAATAGTATTAAACTAAAACAATAACTTTAATAGCATATACACTTTTTATAATCATTTATACTATTTGATGGCCATTTTCCCGAATCCGGACCACACGTCCATCCTGGTTGCTGTTTTGAGCCCTCCATTGCCAAATTCTTGAGGAGCCAGTTATATGTTGTTCTATGAGGGCCAACTACATTAGGTTGGTACTTATAATTTACCTTATACTTTAAAATTAACTTCAATACTTTTTCTAATACCATAGGTTGTGCAAATATACAACATCTACAATCATATCGTCAATCGCTGTGACCAGTGATTTATAGTTGCATTTATATTCATGATAGGATATGCCTTCGTACTCAATACAGCTCGGTTGGTTAGTAATTCTTCAAGGAAATATACATCGCTCAAACTATAATTACTCTCTATTGCGTCTAGTACACCGCGCACCTGATGACATTTTAACTCTGTTTTGCCGTTGCAAGCATCAATGAAGTTTGATACAAATTGATCGCACCTACTCTGTTGATTAAACAGCATGTCCATTACATCAATGGATGTATCATTGGTCAGCGTTAGCCATTTGAAGGCTTTAAAGGGAACATGAACACCTACTTTGAACAGTATACGTTTGATTTTGTCTACATCATTCAATACTATGGCATGTTTCAGATGTTGGTGTAAAATGCGTTGTTCACTCTCGAACAAATCGTACAGTACATTGTCCATGTTAACTTGAAAACTTCGCACCACTATCGTCACTATCGTTGTTGTTCCACTCACTGCGAGATCTATCCAAGTACCTAGCTTTTATGGCACATTCATCAAAATAGGTAATGCTAAAGTGTTGTGATACTGAGCATAACCTAGTTATTCGTCTGATAAACCCCCACTAGTTTTGTAACAGCATTAACAAATCAACAACCTCGAGATGATCTCTGGCAAGGCGACTCTGTTGAATTTGAGCAATATATTTAAGGAAAATCCAATTAGAGGTGTGTTGGTGGTGATAGATTGTTATTCAAATTATCTATGGGAATATCCTTCACTTTTAACGAAGGATGCATGCCCGGTAAATTGCAAATTAATCAAAAGAGCATAACGTTAATCATTACTCTACATACAGCACAAAAGCTGTCATAGCCATGCGAGAAATATGTTGCCTGATAAATACTGCCTGTATGATTGTTGTGGTTTTGACAATTTTGACAACGATCCTAGGTCATGGATCGAAACGTAAAGAAAGATGATTTTAAAAACTATGAGTGTTTTAATTCCTAACGAAGATTAAGAAAAAGGTTGCCTGATGTCGCTAAATCTATATATATATATATATATATATATATATATATATATATATATACCAATGTTTAATACCTTGAAAGTAATAGGAAAATAAAATTTAAAGTTGTCAACCATGTTCGGGTGGTAATGTTGATTCGGTCATTGATACCTACTGCAAGTTAAAACAAGTCGTATACAATGATAAAAGTTTTTGAAACTAACTAAATGTGATCTTGAATACATGCTTTGTAAAAGCGATATAGTTCAGATTCTGCTACGATTCTTCAACAGACGGCGATAACAATAAAAACTCTGTTTAAATTAATTTTAATAACGACTTAACATTGCGTAATTCTATTAAAATGATTTAAAATATAACGAGAATAACTTATTGAATTAAAGTAGGTTATTTATAAGCACTAAATTCTACAATAATTAAAACGAGTTTGAAAATAAAAATGTATTGACAATGTAGCTATACTTGTAATTTATTCTGCCAGGATCAACAAAATATAATGCAAAATAGTTGTTTTTAGGTATAAACCAGAACCATATAATTTACATATGGGGATATGTTGTCATAATTATACTATAAATAGCACAATCGCCGAGGTCATTAACTACCATGCACTTTACTGAACGCGGTTGTTAAAGGGCGTTATATGAACGTTTTTTGCAAAGAAATAAGTAATATTAATCTCAGTTTGCGAGATGTTGAAACGTTTAGATCCGTAAGTTATGCATATCTTTTAGAAAACATATTTGCTTTTATGGACAAATTTTGCTTTACATTCCTTAACTTTAATAATTTCACTAATCATGTTTACAGAGTCTTTTAAATAATAATATCCTTTGAACATACTATCATCTGGAATACAAATTTTGTTATACCTATATCTAGTACTAATAATAATTAGTGTCTCTAGCACTGTAAAATTTAACTAGAATAATTAATTCACAATCTTTTATAGTGTTTAATTAAATCGGTCTTTTAACAACAAAAGAGGTATTTTGCACATTGCAAATTATTATTACCATGCTTGTAGCAATAAATATTACATAATAAATTGCTGGTTATTCACCTAACAATAAAATTTTACACTAAGAAGATATAATTGGTGTATGCTGGGTTGCCTGCCATAGATATGCATATATTTTTAGAATTCAATTAAATATAAGTACACGTAGGTAAATGTGTGAAAGTTACTTTACATTTCAGTATTCAGCTGTATTGTAAATAGTTACTGATATTGTATTGAAAAACGACACCCAGTATTGTCAGCTGTGTAAAAATGTTTTGTTTCGGCAGTGAATCAATCAAACTGTATGAAAATATATGAACTCATTAGCATGTAATTAAAATAAGCTGGTAAGTGAAACTAATATAAATAAAACATTCAAATTTTGTGTGTTTCTTTTAAAATTATATATTTAATACAAAATATTTTTTAAAAATCTCGGGGATTCTTCAGCACGTGCACGTTTTTGCTTAACCTAAAATCTCCGAAGTATTCAATCACCTAATGCGTGCAAAACCTCCGTTCAGAACGCCTTATGGAGTACCATTCCGCATTTGAGAATGAGTACATCCCCATCCAAATTCTTCACCACGTTTTAAATAACGACATTATTTGCATACATTTAAAGGTTATATAGATCCGGGTACGAGTTCAGTGTGGTTGTATAAATTATTTTGGTGGTGCAATCATGAATAAAATAACGAGTGACCTGTCTTAACATGTTTTTGCACACCAATATTTTAAATTAAAACCATTATAAAATACGAGTCGAATAAGTTCTCCTATTCTTTTTGATATTTAATACAAAAATAATGGGGCAGAGCCCCGTTTAGGGCACGTTTAGAAGCTCCCTTCCCCCATCATTCATCATTTTGAAAGTGATTATGTCATCCACCACATTTCCTATTTTTGCTTAACCTAAAAATCTCTCTTTAATTAACTAAAGCAACGAGAATAAAAACAATGACGAAGCTCTAAAGATCACCGCTAAATTCTTCACTACATGCACGTTTTTGCATAACCTATAAATTTTTTATCACGTTTGTGCAATTAAATGAGTTATATATACAATGTCTAATACGTCATCTACATACAATCACCAAACCGCTAAAAGTAAAAGAATTTTTATTACCACATAAATTAAATGTATAATTACATTTAAATATTTAAATATATTCAAATTGCTAAAATGTAAGCAAGAACACCTCTTGATATAAGATCAAATTAATTTTTTATTTGAGAGTCAAATAAATCGTTATGAAAGGTGGTATAATTTGCATACCAAGAAGGAAATAGTCTTAACATGTTTTTGCAAACACACCTTATGTTAATTAAATCCATTATATTAAAAGTTGAATGATTTGCATATATATTACCAGAGAGCTATAATTTCAATAAAAACACGAGGTTATATTCGACTGCGAATTCTTGTTATTTTATCGTGACATTGAAATTGCGAGAAGTGAACGACTTCTTTTTACAAGATTTTACCTGCAAACGTTTAAAATTTGACCTCCATCATATAACATTTCGTATATTTTCTTAATTTTATTTGCTACTTCAGAAGAAGAAAATGAAGATTTACTTAGTTTACTAAACGAATTTTTGGAGCAAAATATTTAATGAATAAATAAATATTAAAGAAACACATATTTTCTAAATGATATTTGTGCTAAGGAAAGCTATTATTATTAAGTTCTATAGTTTGAGAGTGACGTTAAAACCTTGATGCTACACCTTGAGTTGTAAAGTTAATCCATAAGCAAGAAATCCTTGATAAAAGCAAGTTCAGTGTACTTGTATAAATTATTTGGGATGATGTAACCAAAAGAAATATACGACATACCTGTCTTGAAATGTTTTGCAACACACCTTATGTTAATTAAATACATTACATTAAAAGTCGAATGTCGACGTGATTTACATATATATTGCCAGATAAAAACACGTTGTTATATTCGACTGCATGCAAATTCTTAGTATTTTATCGTGACATTGAAATTGCGAGAAGTGAACGACTTCTTTTTACAAGATTTTACCTGCAAACGTTTAAAATTTGACTTCCATCATATAACATTTCGTATATTTCCTAATTTTATTTGCTACTTCGTACAAAACGCAGCTTATGAGGAGAGCTAAAACACTCTTTACCACTTGAACGCGTTTGCCTAATATTAAAAATCTTCACCGCGGCGTTTTAATTTTAGCTAACCTACCCCAAAAACTACGAACCAACACGTGAACTCCATTTCTACACACAAACAATTTTGTTCTCAAAGCGGCGTATACATATCTTGCTGCACGTTTAGTTTCGCCAACGCGGCTAAAATGTTCATATTGAAAATATCTCCACCATCGCACGCGTACCACACTATCAAATTGCTAACGATCTCTGCCGAACCACACCCCAAAGACCTTAGACTGACCCTACTTACAACCAATTTTGTTCTCAAAGCGGCGTATGACATATCTTGCTGCACGTTTTGTTTCAAAGCGGCTAGCTGTTCAGTATTGTTAACGAATCGGCGTATACAAATCTTGCATGTGGATATAAAATGCCACAACCGGATTAGCTGACCCTACTAACAACCTTATTCAGTATACTTGACAATTTTAATTAAACCTTGCAGTAAAGGAACTGAAGCAACAAATTTCACTTGTATAAAATCACAACGATTGCTGAATAACACCCACAGTATATTAAAGATAACCTTGACGAATCGCAACTAATTACTGACAACATTGTAAGCATTGCAGACACCTTACAATCGCATAAACCAAAGAGATAATTATTACGCACCTAACAAAAATCGACATAATTAAAAATAGAGAAGTTTTAACTGACGCAACTGACGCAAAACATTCAAGCAAGATAAATTACCACAAAAATCACTCAATCCTATTGAAACTTCGGAAATCAAAATTAACATTGGCAAATTAAAAATAAACATAACCAAACCAATACCAAGCGTAAAACCCATTAAATAACTACACAACCGTGCAAGTAAACACAAATTAAGCAAATTAATTTTTAAATAATCAGAAACGACCCAAATTAAAAACAGCAAGTAACCCGACGCAATCCAAACGAAAAAGTAATAAATCCAAGCCAGGAATAACACCAAAAACTACGAAATAAAACCAAATTTTTTCAAAAAAAAATTTTTTTTTAAAACTACCCAAATATTACCTCAGCCAAGATGACTAATGAAATAAAGCTGTATATGGACATGATACCAAACTTTAACGGTAATCAATGTTTGTTAAGTACCTACATTTCGGCCTGTGAAATATTCCTAAAAACATTCTATAAGCCCGGTGATAACGAAAGGAACACTTTGCTTATCCGCCTTATTATCAGTAAACTGACCGGAAGGGCACTGACATTAATAGCAAGTCGAGAAGATGTAGACCAGTGGGATCAATACAAACGCATATTAATAGCATATTTTGGAAACCAAAGAAACCTAAAATGTCTAGTGAGAGAATTGACAAACCTTAGGATGGAACACAACCAAACCCCATACCAGTTTGGAATGAAATGCCAAGATGTAAGAAGCTTAATCTTGACAAAACTCAAAATTGAAGAAACTGACCCAAAAGTAAGACTTTTAAAAACGAAAATGTACGACGAGATGGCATTAGACACCTATCTAAATGCACTACCCGAACGACTATCAGATAAAATTAGATTTCAACATCCCCAAGTCTTAGAAGAAGCAATGAACATAATAATCAAAGAAGAGAATGTAATGTATTATAGAAACCGACTATATAACCCCGACGCGAATAAAACCTACACGCCAATGAAAACTATACAACCCGCAAGACAAATAAACCCACAACAAAAAATTAACCCGTTCCATGCACAAACCAACCAAATGCGAACCAATAATCCACATTTTAATAACTCAAACTTTAACAACCAATACAAACAATTTTCAAAACCAACGTTTTACCCAAACTTTTCAAAACCCGCATTTCAACCAACATTTAACTCGAACTTTTCAAAACCGGCATTTCAACCGAAATTCAATCAAAATACAAATCAGCAAAGACCAGCATTCAACGCGAATCCTATTACAAACTCACCGATGAAAAACAATAATAATCCCATTAACTATTATAAACCCACACCAATGGATACCTCATCTGGTAACACCAGACCCAACACGAAAATAACACACAAGACCAAACCCCAATCAAAAACGCACTTTCACTTCAGAAGAGCTTTTTCATCAAGAAGTAGAAGATTATGAAGATGACCAGAATAATAGCAATCGACCGTGTACGAATAATGAACAAAACCAATCAAACCACTATGAACGCGAAGAACCATACGAAACTTACGAGGAGGACGACGAAGAAAACGAGTGCTCAAATTTTCAAATGGACCACTTTATAAACGACCAAACGTAATAAACCTAAATAATATGAATCACCTTGTACTACCCTATATCGAAATACCCCACGCTGAATTTAAATTACTAATCGATACCGGATCTTCAAAAACATTAATAAGCACGCGAACAGTAAAAAACATTATTTAAACTATGTAGAAAGAGAACCCTTCAAAATTAAAACCGCCCATCAAACAACCCTGCGCCAATTCGTAGCAAATATACCTTTACCAAAAACCTTTAACGTAAAGATGAAACACAAATTCTGCATATTTGAATTTAAACGCAAATATGACGGACTATTAGGAATGGACCTTCTAAGAAAATTAGGAGCCAACATAGATATTAAAAACCGATTATTAAGAACCAAATATGAACGAATCCCCATCAAATTTCAAAACACCAAATTGACGGAAAATATACATTAAAACCCTGAACAGAAAAAAAGATAAGAATCCCTGTAAATTCAAATAATAACTTAGGAATAATAAACCACATAACTTTTCAACAAGGAGTAGAAACCCCAAGCGCATTAGTAAAAATCAAAAATAATTACGCCACAACAACAATATTAAATTCAAATGACTACCCCGTAGAACTATCTTTAACAAACCCGATTAACATAGAAGAATTAAATTTTAACGAAATGGAAATAGATGAAAACTCAAACGAAAATTACAACCCCGTAGAAAACGACGAAATGTTAAGACAAAATTTAAGTAATATTCGATTTAACCGCGACATAAATCTGGAGGAACAAAGAGCAATACGAAAATTATGTTTCGAATACCGCGACATATTCCATTGCGATAGAATACCACTAACCTTTACAAATACAGTTAAGCACAACATTGAGCTAACAGACAACAAACCGATATTCACCAAAGCATACAGATTACCCCAGGCAAGTCACGAAGAAGCTGACAGACAAGTAGCCGATCTATTAGATCAAGATATTATACAACACTCCAATTCACCATGGAGCAGCCCCGTATTAATAGTACCAAAGAAACTGGACGCATTAGGAAAACGGAAATACAGAATGGTAATAGATTACCGCAAGTTAAACGATAAAACGGTAGACGATAAATACCCGTTACCGAATATAACAGAAATTTTAGACAAGTTAGGCAAGTGCCAATATTTTTCGACGCTAGACTTATCATCAGGATACCATCAAGTGGAAATGGAAGAAGGAGATACACAAAAAATAGCCTTTAGCACACTTAGAGGACACCACGAGTAAAAACGGATGCCATTTGGACTAAAGAACGCACCCGCAACTTTTCAACGAGTAATGGATAACATACTACGAGGGATACACAACAAAAAATGCCTTGTGTACCTACATGATATAATAGTGTATTCAACATCATTAGTGGAGCACATAGAAAGGTTACAAGAAGTGTTCGAAAAATTAAGAACCGCACAATTTAAAGTACAGTTAGATAAGAGCGAATTCCTACAGAAGGAAGTAGCATTTTTAGGACACATAATAACACCCCAAGGAGTGATGCCGAACCCTGACAAAACAAACGCTGTATTAAATTACCCCATACCCAAAACGAATAAAGAGATAAAAGGATTTTTAGGCCTTAGCGGTTATTACCGAAAATTCATTAAAGGTTATGCTCAAATAACCAATCCCCTAACAAATTGTTTAAAAAAGGGAAACAAAATTGTACATACTCCAGAATTTATCAAAGCAGTAGACAAAATCAAGAGTATATTAACAAATCACCCCGTATTAGAATACCCAGACTTTTCGAAACCATTCGTATTAACAACAAACACATCAAATGTAGCATTAGGCGCAGTATTGAGCCAAGGAACAGTAGGCAACGATAAACCCATCAGTTACGCATCCAGAACCCTCAACGAAACAGAGCAACGATACAGTTCAATAGAGAAAGAAATGTTAGCCATAATTTGGGCAACAAAGTATTTTAGACCGTACCTATACGGACGGAAATTTTATATATACACTGATCATAGACCACTAGTATGGCTATGCAAACTCAAAGAACCTAACTCAAAATTACAAAGATGGAGAATTAGACTAGAAGAATATGACTATGAGATCATATACAAAAAGGGAATTTACAACAATAACGCAGACGCTTTAAGTAGAATCCAACTTAACGCACTAGAGACAGGATCAGTGATAGGAAACGTAGACGAGACAGAAATCAGAGAAGACCCAGAAGAAATGGAAACCGTACATTCGACACAAAATGACGAACCGGGAACCGCAATTAAAATTTTAAACGAAGCCATAGACATAAAGCCCAATTAATTTATACTCACAGAAGTTTTAAACAACCCCAACCCTGTAAAATATACGAAAGTAGATAATAAAAAAATTTACCAAGTTCAAATAACCAAAGACGACAATGAATCACAGATAATTAAAATTCTAAAGGAATACACCCACGAGAAAAAACGATTTTACTATTACTGTAACACGGAAAACTTGTATAAACGCTTTTCAGAAATATATATTAAATTATTCACCAATTCTGGCCCAGAACTTATAAGATGCACAAAAAAATTAATAACATTAGACGACCCTGACGAAATAAACGATGTGATCAGAAACCAACACGAAGGAAAGACCAACCATCTAGCAATAAACGAAACCCTATAGCAAATGATGAGAGGTTGCTATTTCAAAGACATGAAAGAATTAACGACGGATTATATGTCAATCAATGTGAACTATGTGACAGAGCAAAATATGACAGAAAACCCCCGAAGATACCCTTAATGTTGACTAAAACACCAGACAAACCTTTTCAGAAATTACATGCAGATACTCTAGTAGTAGAAGCACAAAGCTACCTAACAATCGTGGACGCACTTACGAAAATAGGCCAAGCAATACCAATCACTTCAAAAAATAGTATAGACGTAACCCAAGGATTTTTACACTATTTTACATTTTATGGAACGCCCGAAACACTAGCATTAGATAACGAAAGCGAATTCAAAAACGAAACGATACAAAACACTTTGGAATTACACAAAATAAATATTCCCTTTATAACTGAAAACCACCCTGAATCCAACGGACTAATCGAAAGACTACATTCAACCTTATTAGAACAAATCAAATTATTTAGAATCAATTACAAGAAAGAACACATAAATAACTTAATGTCATACGCATTAATCGCGTATAATAACACAATTCATTCATCAACAAATTTTACACCCTTAGAACTAACCCTAGGACACACAGATTCACGCAACCCGTATGATGTACATTATAACAAGGAAATCTATCAGCAATACGCCAAGGATCACAAAGAGAAACTAAAAATAACTTATAATAAAGTGAAGGATAAGTTAGATAACGACAAAGAACGAATTACCGCGACCCGTAATAAAAACACAGACATAAACAAATTTTCCATAGGACAAACCGTATTCGAGAAAAATTACCAAAGTAAAAGACACAAAACGGCACCGAGAAATTTAGAGCCCTTTAAAATCAAACGAATATCCGATAAAAACGTAGCCGCAATAGACGACGGCAAGATAACAAAATATGTTCACCTCAAAAATTTAAGACACCCTGTACTTTCAGATGGACAATCATCACCCTTACCGTCAACCTCCACCCAGGTAGAACGGACACAAAAATCATAATTGAAGATATAAAGAATAACCCCGGTATACTACCAATAAAATTAGGCAGTATGCAAAACACTATAGATTATTGGACCTTTGCACAAATTCGATTTAACCGAGCTAAAACAAGAATTTCAAATAATCAAAAATAATTATTTTCGACTAAAACAATCAATGGACACAACAAAATTCGGAAAAGAATACGCAATAGAAATGATGAACTACGACAGTATAACAGAAAGTATTTTGAAAAATATAGAAGACAAATTTAATCGACTAATACCCACAGAACAGAGGGCAAGAAGAAAAAGAGGACTAATCAACGGATTAGGAAACATAATCAAAGCAATTACCGGTAATTTAGATAATCAAGACGCAAAACGCTATGACAACGCGATACAACAATTAATAGAGAACCAAAACGACATCAAAACCATAATTAGTAACCAAATATCATTAACTCAATCAACGATCATCAAATTTAATGAAACCCTAAGAAAATTAGTTAGAAATCAAGATAGTATAGCCAATCGAATACAAACCTTAGAAGATAACATGCAAACTACCATGTTAGGCATGCGAGATTTAATCAGATTCAACACGATATACAACCAGATAATATCAACCCTAACTTTAATTCAACAAATCCTAGCAACATTAGAAGACGCAGTAACCTTTGCAAAATTAAATACCCTACATTCAAGTATCATATAACCAATTGATCTATTAAAAGAATTATTGAGAATAAAATCTTTTATAACTAACAGTAAATTACCTTTCGATGTATTAGAATCAAACATTTTAATATTTGAAAAAATAGCCATAGTTAAAGGCTATGTAAAAAATAACGATATAACATTTTTAATAGAAATACCGATAGTAGAGATTAACAGTTACAATTATTATCACTTATTTGCTTTTCCAATGAAAATGACTAGCACATACCAAGTTATTATTCCAAAAACCAAATTCCTATCCTTAAATGGTTATACGAACGACAAATGTAATGAAGTCACACCCAATCAATACTTATGCCAATCATTGACAATAACAACAATTCAAGAAGACAGCCCTTGCGAAGTACAACTACTCAGATTCACCAATCATTGTGAAAATTGTGAAGCCAAACCTGTACAAATCACCAATATGAAAATTCAGAAAGTAACGGAAAATAAATGGACAGCCATTTTCCCCACCGAAGTAATCGCAACAATGTACTGCAACCAAGATGAAAGTAATTTAGCATTAACCGGAAGTAAATTAATCACCCTTAAGGAAAGTTGTTATTTGAAATTAAAAAATGAAATAATTAGAGTTTACCAAGATCCCGTACAAAGCAAGAAATTAGCAAATCTACCCGATTTACAAATCAAGATTACCCAAGACGAAGACGAAGAAATAATTCAAAAACCAATGCAATTGGAACACCTGGAATTAGACAACCTCAACCACGCCATGAAACTCATTGAAGATTACAAGGAACACCTAAACGAATTCAAGACGCCCAAAGTGCACTACGATAATATTAGTGTATGGACAATTATATTGATTATATTGACTATTTTATTGATCATTTATGTAACTTATAAAATATGTATTAGATGTAAAAATAATAAAGGAAACAGTTTTAGATTTAAGGCAACTAAAAAAACAAATGTACCCCTAGAAAATATGAATTTTAAGAAATGAGATTAAACGATTTTATTTAATTAAAAATCAAGAAGGTAAAAATCCCTAATTTTTAATGTACGTCGGGAGGAGTTATGTAATCCCCCATTTGATATATATAAAAGAAACTAATACTTAAGAAGTTATTAGAAATATTAGGAAATGTGCAACAATATAATAAAAGGACATTTATATTCAGTTTATTAACGTTCATGGGAACGGAAGCGATACAAAGTAGCACAAGGATAACTGACACTGCAGATGTCAGGTCACAGACGGTCGTAGACAGTCACGTACCGAGATTACGCAGAAGTAAGCTCGCAACAAAGTAGTTATGAATAGATTTAAGATTACAACAATGTATTATGAATAAGAGTCAAATGAAAGCAGACATTAGGTCTGCAAGTTCCTACAGAACTGTGAGGGGGTAGGGAGATTATAAAAGACCCGGGAGCTCCACTCGCAGTCAGTTCATCAAACGTTCAGCTTTCACATTGCAGTTCGTAGATAGCTCACTTGTACAATTAGTAAATAATTTTCGACTTAGACTAATTCATTCAAGATTGTTAAAATGTCATTGTTCAATTCTGTTTTAAAAATTAAATAAATGTGTTAAAGTTCAAGAAGTCTTTTTAAAAAGGACCGCTCGAAGCCACGAACCTTAACTCGCGTTGTGAAGAATATTTGTCAATAGTTTATTTTAAATAGTTATTCTAAATTAATTATTTAATTTGTTAGAAGTTAAATGTAAGTTCTATTGTTGCGTAATATCGAAGAAAAGGAAAATCAACAATGAAAAGGATACGTGAAATTCAAATGATGCACTTAACAAAAGTGACATTAAAGATGATGGAAGTATGCGAATTTCGCAAAAATGTTGAATTTTCTTCGATATTCTTACGAAATTCGCAGCCGCCACTTTATTCGGGAAAAAATTGCAAATTTCGTCGTTGTATAAACTAAGCGTGAACTCAACATCGCTATGAAGAAAAACATGATCAATCACTATGAACTGCAAAAATTTCCAACAGACACAACTGATGAGAAAAATATTATAAAAATATTATTTTTAATGGTTGTAGCTATCGTACATTAATTCAATTGTAGACTTTGTTTTATCTAATCTCGAAGTCAATTTTTCCGTTCGCTTCCTGACAATATAGAATATACACTTTGCGGCCTCGTTGCTCAACAAAAAATAATAAAGAATAAACGGTTTAGGTCTCTTAAAGGGCTATTTAAAGGCAACATAAATCGTACGATTCATTTAGTGGAAAACCACGATTTAGAAATGTAGTATTGCATTTCATGCAGCATCGTACGAATTTCTCACAAGCACGTTTATTCTTAGAAATCATTCTGCGCAAAGAAATATACAAATTGTACCTTTGTATGAATACATAGTCGCCCTTATTAAAACAATGCGTGTAAAATTCTGTTAAGCTGTTGTTATAACATGTATAAATCCTATAGATGTTACTGTTGTAAAGTTATTTTCTTTAAAAGTGCTATGGATCCTCCAAAGCTTTATTAAAGCGGCTGCATAACCTATAGAACATATCAAAAAATTTGAGTTGGGTATTAATAGACTTCTTTAGACAAAGAGTTTTAAAATTTGTTACAATTAGCAAACATTTTATAAACATTTTTAAAGCAACTGAGCTGTGCAAAAAACACTTTTTATTAAAAACTCTTTATCGTGCTCAGTTTAACCTTAATTTTTCAAACATCTTTACCATGCTCATATGGTTGAAAAAATTTTAGTATCTAGGGGCATTTGCAGTTTTAACAGAGAGATGCGGTATGGAAATTAACAAAAATAAAACTAAAATACTAGCATCTAAAGGAGGGCAAAATAAATAAAAAACTAGAATACAAATAGGAAACCAGAACTTACAAGATGTTAAGTATTTCTGCTACCTAAAAAGCCAAATAACGCAAAATGGGAAAAGTGCAAAAGAGAAAACAAAGATTAGCACAAGGCCGTGTTGCATTTAGCAAAAAAAAGCAACTACTTTGTTCAAAGACAACAAATATAGAAACAAGGAAAAGATTGCTAAAAGCATGCGTGGAGCACATCACTCTACGGCTGTGAAACTTGGTACTGCAGACGTATGATGAAAATATCATGAGCACACAAAGTTAAGCACAAAAAGGTTCTACAAATGGTAGGGGAAGAAAGAAATAGTAAAAAATAGCAGATGGAATGATAGGTCACATACTAAGGCAAGAGGGGAAGATATCAATAAACAGACAAAGTTAAGAACAAAAAACTTTTAGAAATGGTGTGAATAGAAAGAAATATGTGGAAAACAGTAAAAAATAGGAGATAGAATGATAGGTCACATACTAAGGCAAAAGGGAATAGTTCGGAATATATTAGAAGCAGAGCTAAAGAAAAAGAGGTAGATGTAGACCTAGGTTAGACTATTGCACGCAAAAAGTCAAAGATGCTATGGGAATTTCAGGGAAATGTGTATGCTAGTTCAGAATAGAAATCAATAGAGGTACGCTACCAACCAATTCCAAGACGGAAAACCTCAACACATAAAAATAATTGTACTTAAATCTGATGATTATTATAAACAACTACAGGTGTTGGTTTTACAACATTCTCAACTAATGTTAATTGTGCAACTGGATTTATAGGAAAACAATTATTCGGCAAATGTCTAAGTGTTGGGGGATCTTGGTAGCAACATGTTGCAAATACCACTGAACGTCGGTGAAATAAAGTATATATCTAGAAAACAATAGAATGGGAACCGAGCTATATCTAGGCTGTGGAAGTTTCAGGGAAATGTGTAGGTTAGTTCAGA
The DNA here is from genome assembly GCA_036346225.1 of Platerodrilus igneus. Classification (NCBI taxonomy): domain Eukaryota; kingdom Metazoa; phylum Arthropoda; class Insecta; order Coleoptera; family Lycidae; genus Platerodrilus; species Platerodrilus igneus. Next base: position 548,825 of record JARFIW010000566.1, read on the forward strand.
ATAGATATCAATGGGGGTACGCGACCAACCAGTTCCAAGACGGAAAATCTAAAGACGAAAAAAATAATTGTACTTAAAACTGATGAGTATTATAAACAATTACAGGTGTTGTTTTTGCAATATTCCCAACTAATGTTGATCGTGCAAAAGGATTTATTGGAAAACTCTTAATTCGGTAAATGTCTAAGTGTTCTGTGGATCTTGTTAGTACCAGGTTGTTTAACCCCCTTCACGTAACACTGAACATCTGTGAAAAAAAGTATATATTTAAAAAACAATAGAAAAGAAACCGAACTGTATCTAACATGAAAGAGCAACGGCTATGTTCGAAGACAGCGAACAAAGAAAAAAGGGAAAAACTGTTGAAAGCATTTGTCTGAAGCACAGCACTGTACGGCAAGAAAAAGGTAGCAGCCTTTTGGAATGTGGTACTTCAGACGTATTATCATAATAGCATGGACAGACAACGTTAATAACAAAGAGGTTCTAGAAATAGTAGGGTAAGAAAAATATTTGTAAAAAACAAAAAAAAATGGAGAAATAGAATGACACGACACGTTCTAAGGCATTTGGGAATAGTGCGGGATACATTACAGTCAAAGATAGGAAAAAAGATAGGTAGAGGTAGACCAAGATCTGAGTATTGCACGCATGCAGTGAAAGCTGTTCAGATGCGTGATGATAGCATGGACAGATAAAATTATTAACAAAGAGGTTCTAAAACATTAGGGGAAGAAAGATATCTGCAGAAAACAGAAAAAAATAGGAGAAATAGTACAGGACACCTTCTAAGGCATTTGGGAATAGTGAGGAATATATTACAGCCAAAGGCAGGATAAAGATAGGTAGAGGTAGACCTAGATCTGACTATTGCACGCAGAGAGTGAAAGCTGTTCAGATGCGTGATGATGATAGCATGGACAGACAAAAGGGGAAGGAAGATATCTGTAGAAAATAGAAAAAAATAGGAGAAACAGTACAGGACACGTTCTAAGGCATTTAAGAATAGTGCGGAATATATTACAGGCAGAGATAGGAAAAAAGAGAGGTGGCGGTAGACCTAGATCAGACTATTGCACATAAAGGGTGCAAGCTGTAGGTTGTGGGAATTTCAGGGAAATGTGTAGGTTAACTCAGAATAGGAAACAATGGAGGTACGCGTCTAACCAGTACCAGGACTGAAGACCTAATTATGATAAGGATAATTAAAATCTTAAAAAAAAACACTTTAAATGTATTTTTCAAAATTTGATCGTAATTAGTGGCGGTGCTTAGTACATATGGGGCTTGGTAGAAAAAGGACTAATGCCTAAAGTGTATTTAGCAGCAAATGAATCTGCCACATTGCGTTTACCGAACAGATTCAGTACTAAAATAAAAGGATAGGTTTAGTTGCGGAGTACCAACTGAATACAAGCTTGGTTTACGTCGAACAAATTAATACATGTGAGTATGTACAAATACATTGGCCAGAAAGTTACCTGGAAAATTTTGAATTTTACCATCTCTGTTGTTTCAAGAAAGGGAGGATTTTTAACACGCGGAACAACACTCACACACGGGACCTCCATTATATCTCTCATCCGAAAGATGGAGTATTTTTCTGAAAAATGCATGTCCGACATTTTTCAAGTGGATCGTGTCGCGATTCGACCCGCGGCTTTGGGCATAGTAGTCACACGCATACCAACTACGTCGCCGAGCCGCTCATTTGTAGGTCACCAATACCAAATTAATAGAGTGGTTGTATGAATCCGACCAACTAATACAAAATTTCTATTTAAACTTTGCGTTCATTAATGGGAAGAACGCTTTCTGAGTTTGTTATCTGAACATGCTCTCACAAAATATAAGTTTATGTTATAAGGAGTTAAGACCTGTCAATTAAATTTTGGTACAGTGTCATGGCGTAAGTATCTAAATCATGTCTATGTGGTCTATGAGGAACATTAATTGCCTAGTAGGTATTTACAGTTTTAAAAAAACGTAGATGCCCTAAAACACAAAGAATATTTCGGGTAACTTGATGCCGCTTTTTTGACCTTATCTTGTACACTGCAGTGGTTGGAGTTACCTACAACTGAAATGTCTGTTAAAAATGAATTCGATTGCTTTTGAAATATCTACGAAAATTTGAAATAGTAATTGCAAATGTATATTGCCTAATAGCTGTGAAGTATAACAAAAACAAATGTAAAGCATAATAAATTTTTTAAAAATCAGATGTCAGTAAGATTCTTGCGATAATTTACTAAAATTTAAAATACACTTTTAGGAATCGATAAATATGGAAGAAACTCAGTCTTCAGATGGTGGCGATTCACTATCAGATGCAGATTACATGTTGTCAAGCAGTACAGATCATGAAGAAAACGAAGCTTACAGTCCTAAAGAAATGTATCCAGTAATAACGAATTTTGAAGGACGAGAAGGTATGTTTAAAATAAATTGAAAAGTACTGATAAAAAATTACTTTTTAGAGTATTCTGGCCTTAAATAACGATAGACATTTAAGAAGTGTGTCTCAAAATGAAAGTACACAAAACGAAACCCCAATTATTAGACCAAGTCAACAACCCAGTTCAACAAATAATATCCGATATCGTAAAGTAAGCGTTGGCAAAATAAATCTGAAGAAGAAAGAACCAGAAAACGTATAAGAGATAAATAGGCTTTGAAAGAAAATGTCAGAAGAAAGCAGAAAGAAAAGGGCCGAGAATGTATCAAAAAAAGAACCGTTAAAAATAGGAATGAAACAAAGGAATCCTACAGATGCTATAAAAAATATTAATGAAAAGTAAAAAAACAAACATACGGAACTATAATAGTCAAGTAATGATCAAAATCAGTGTTTGCAGAAGCAATTAAAGAAACTAAAAGAAGGAGAAAACAAAAATAAAAATATGGAAGATGAAAACCAACAACATTATACAAGGAAGTACTATACATAAACATTATACAGACGACAGCAAAGTATTGAGGAGTGCCGCACTATGTATCTCAATACATTTGACATAACTTTAAAGAAGGCGGGAGTAATCGTAGAGAAAATAGAGTCAGTGATTACAATATTTGTTCAAATGATAGTCGGGAAGGGCATTTAAGACACGAAAAATTGATGAAGATAAAAAGATGTAATTAGGAAACATTAATATAGTTTTCTAATTTATATTAGCCATTATTCTAAAGACAAATCCGAAAAAAATATGCAACAACACATCTACCTATTTCAGTACTGTACAAACTGTATTGTATATACTGCACTGACAGTAATATTAAATATTAAAGTGAATTTAATTTTTCTTTTCGTACTCCAGCAAATGACACTTGTGCCAAGTGTGTCCGTCTGAAATTAAGCCTACAGGCACTTGTAACTAAACAATTGCCCCACGAAGAAGACGACTCTAGAACAAAATTAATGAATGAGAGAGAAATACATCAAAAGTTGGGCGAAAGTGCTTAGAAACAAAAGTTATCAGATAAAGAAAAAAGTAAGAAAGACCGATCATTTGTAACTACGTGTTTAGGTTAAAGAAATGCGTGCGGACGCCATTTCACCGCTTGGATCTTTCATTTAATACGAGAAAAAGGGATATGTTTCTTGGGGAATGAAACGGTTGAGGGCTGTGGAGGTCAAGAAATCGCATCATGCATTAGAGAATTTATTATTTATTTACCAAATGAAGTCGAACCATTAAACTTGTATAGTGACTCACGTTCAGGATAAAACAGAAACATTTCATGCGTACCATACTCTATTTCGCAGTGCATGAAATTTGAAACAAATTCATCATAAAGATTATAAAACCAGGGCATAACCATACGGAGTACCCCATTATTGGACTAATTTTATACATACTTTATGTAGAAACTCCCTGTTAGAAGCAGTTGAAATGCAGTAAAAAGATTTTTAAAATTTTAAAAGCCTACTTACTAATAAATGGTAAATCCCTAGCTAAATGAGGAAGGCGAAGTTGTTCCAGATGCACATCAAATTGATCAAAGTCATCCACGAAAATCAATACTGCTTACTTTATAAAACTAGCTTAGTCAAAGATGAAAGATTTAAAAGAAACTTATTCGCGAAGAGGTTCCAAAAACAATTGAGAAAATTATATAACGATTCATAATCTCAAAACAATTAATTTGGAAGCTTTACTCAAGCAGATCTGAAAAAAGAGCTTACTAGATTTATTTCCTTACATTTTTGAAAATGTTAGAAAATCTACACAGGTTGCTGAAGACATTCCTGATGTGAATGACAATCAGAATTAATTTTTCCTCTTTTAAAATGTTTCTTCATTAATAAAATTAAATATATACCTCAAAACTGTTATATTATCACGAGGGTAGGCTGAAAAGTGATGTCTGATGCCTGTAGGTCACGAACAACATAACCTACAGAAGTGCGCATGGTGGCATTCGGAAGTCACATTCCCCTCTATACGCATTCCCATTTTGAAGGTGTTCCAATTGGCAGTTCATTTTGAACAACGAAAGTATTAAGACGTGTTACAGTGATTTCTCAACGCGAGTTAAACAGCTCACTGTAATCGAATTTTTAACCGGGCCCCTACTGGAATTCATCACCGTTTAAAGGCTGTTTATGGTGTGTTGCTAGATCTAATGTAAATCGATGTGTATTAAAATTTCATGGTTGCAAGCCCGGAAAAAAATATAATTCTTGACGAAACACGCAGCGGATGTCTGATCTTTGCACGGTCGATAAACATCGCCAACTCGCTAACGTTTTGGTTCAAAATGACCGGCGAATCACTCAAAAGCGTATCGCGAACCATATTATAATATCCGAGGAATGTGTCGGCTTCATTATTGAACAATTAGGACACCGTAAAATCTGTGCATGCTAGGTACCACGGAGCGGCACTGCGAAAACTGAAGTTTAAACCGAGTCTATACCCTCCTTACTCCCCCGATCGCGTGCCTTGCGACTTTTATTTTTCTCTACTCAAGAGAGACCTCAAGAGTCATTACACCTTGGACATGAGGTGAAGGCAGCCATCACATCCTGGATTAGAAAGAAGTCGAAAGAATTCTTTAGTGACGGGATGAAAAGACTTGTTACACCTTTGGAAAAATGTGTTAAGCTTAACGGTGACTATGTTGTAAAATAAATATATGATTTTAAACCTTAGAAAATGTACTTTGATTTCATTTTTGCCCGATCTTGCTACTGGTCTTGGTTTGTGGGAATCACATTTCTACCTACCCTAGTACTTAATTTAGGCCAATGTCCATTTTCTGTTCATTTTGCTTAGGGTCTATGTATATATTTTGTTTGTTAAAAGAAAATTAAAAAAAAAATACTAGACACTTTACTAAAATAACTGCTTTTCCATAATTTTAGACCTCAGAAAATCATGCTTATTATAATATATAAATAATCTCTAATACAACGGTGAAATCATACAAACTTTTTAATTTACATTTTCTCTAAACATTGGCCTGTAGATTGACCTTTCTTCTATCAAGCTCCAGGCATATTGGAAGATTTTAAAATCTAACTTTAATAAATTTTCAATTAGTTCTTAATTTTTTTGGGTTTTCTGGGATATCTTTATATTACTTAGAGAATCTCTGTACTTGTAGGCATGAAACCTTATGATAGAAATTATCTAAATGTAGCTTTCAAAAGCTTCTTAAACTTAGTCTTCAGTTTGCAGTGGTTCTAGGAACATAGTAAAATTATTGATGACTTTTTATAGCTGTGGGCATTCATTCTTCAGAGGAATAAATTTCAAATCTAGCCTTAAAGCTTTTCAAGATTTTGTTAAATTTTTATAGCCTTTAAGCACTCGTACTTAACACATTTTTGTGCCTGTGAGAATTAAAACTTTTAAGATAAGATTTTTCAAATCACTACAAAATTATTACAAAGGGTCCGGATGTGAAAAATTTTAAAAAGTGTTTATTTCTTTTTAATGCTTTTTAAACAGTTGCAATAAGGTAAAAGTTTGTTTAATTTATGACTGTTTTTAGAATTGTCATTTAACTTTGAATTTAATGTTTTGTACAGCACTGCCTTAACAAATCGTCCGTATAAAAATAGATAGTCGCATTTTCTTTGGTTTTTTTATTGTTGTGACATTAGTGTAATTTATCCATAAAGTTTACTTCACAGCGTAGAAAATACTATATAATCAAATACGGCGTTGGCGTATAAAATAGAGAATATTACAAAAACTGCCTTACATCTTGTTCCCAAAAATTTAATATCTTATAAAAAGCCATTTGATGCAATGCATTAACATCCAATACACTAATATATCACATTCATCTTTCTTACTTATGCATAATTAGAACATGTTCTAATGTTATAAAAATAATTTGTCTACCATGACAGCCTTATTTAGGGATATTAAAACGCTCACAACTTTAAAACAAAGTGTTAATAATATACACAATGAAGTTCATTCAAAGGTTTATGTAGCATCTGCCAAGATCTATTTTAATATGCACTTGGACGGACGAACCACAATGCCTATTAAAAATTAAACTAATGGGAAGCCACTTACGCTTGATACCTCATAGTTTATTAGTATACACGCAGAACCGCAACTTAGAGATATTGAAAGTATTTAAGGAATTTTATACTGACATTTCCGTGTTTAAGTTTTGCTTTATTAAACTTGATTGATGCAACCACTACAAAATTTTCTAACATTTTTTTCTATGCAATTTTTAAAAATTATTTTCAATCGAGCTATTTATTGAACGAGAACAGTTTAGCCTCACAAACTGAACTAGAACCTGTAATCTTTTAATTTGTATTTGACCGTTCTACCAATTGAGCTACGAGATGGCGATTTAATTGAAAGTTAGAGAAATTTAAATCTTGCACGTCAAAATTATATACCTGTACATTTCGAACGACTAACCAAACGTAGAGAACATGTAGAAAATCTAATAAGCTAGAAATTTTAGTGCACGAAAGTTTTTATCCAATCTTAAATATTATGACGTTCTTTAAAGCTATGAGAACATCGTTTTCGTGAATAAAATTAGGTAATTCAGGACCCATAGTAAACCAATTCCCATTAATTATTCTGCTTATTTTATACTAGAGTTTCTGTATTTGATTCGAGTCGATTCGGACTCGTCAGTATTTGGATAGACAGATACTCGGATTCGGGACTCGAATTTAATACTGGAAGTCCTTTAAAATTAATCAAAAACCAGTAAATTCAGAAGGTACGTATGTAGGAACGTTTTGATCAATTTCTAGATTTATGTCTCATTTAATTTTTTTAATTATACACACTGCTACGGACATCAATAAAGACTTCGTGTTCACTTTCTATTGTTACTGATAAAGTCGAAGTTTACACAAATAAAACTACAAAATGAAAATGTATACAGCTAATCAAGCAGGTGTAAATTTGTTTAAATTATCTGAACGTAACCAACTTACCAAATTCAACTTTTATTATTCTTATACAATATTCAACGTATGTACAAGTAAGAGATCGGTAGAGTCACGTGTCTCGTTGTTATCTCGTCTGCCGGCTCTCGACGCAGAAACAATCACGGCACTTTTATGCTTCAGTGTTGCAAAACAAACTATCAAAAGTTGTTAATTTGCTCAGAATTTAAATAGAAAATACAAACAATTTATTTCGTGCTTGTAAGACAATGAAAATAAACTTTTTTAAACATAATAATTCAATATTTTTTCCAGACAATTAATATGATGAAGCTTTTTATGTATAGAAGCTAATAAGCAATGACATATAAATTTTATTTGTTTTTGTGCTCTACTCAGAAACTGTAACAAAAAAATCATCAGAAGTCTGGGAATATTTAACTCAGTCGAGGCAAAAGAAATTGAGTGTAATATTTGTAAAACAAACATAGTTTTTGTTGATTCAGGCTCAACATAGTTATTCAAGCACTTTAAAACTGGAATGTTCATCCAAATTTGAACAAACGTGACCTGAAAACTGATTCTGAAGTTGGGTGTACCCTTAAAAACCAAAGACATTGATGGATTTTGTAAAACGCAAAAGTTTAGAAGAAATTGCTTCGAAAATGTTAGCAGTAGATATAATTTCAATAATAGCCATTACCAGATAAAAATGTATACGAGAATCTATTGCTAAACTTGGATTTAAGTTATATAGAAATGAAGTCAATGTAATGAAATTAATACATGACCATTTTAAAGTAATGAGAAATAAAATATTTGGCAAATTGTTAGAAAAAATTAAAAATAACTAAGATTTACTTGACACTCGTTGAATGGACCAGCTCACGAACAAAGAGATATGTCAGTTTGATTCTTCACGGCGCCCCAAATAAAAAAACATTCAATATTGGACCAATTCGTATATTTGGATCGTGTACATAATTACTTGAAGTGATTACTGGCCATTTGGCTTCGTTTGTAGTAAATTATAAGCAATACATTGTTTTAAAGGCGTGTGTTTGTGTGTATAAGTGAAGAAGTGAGCCGATGAAAAGTTACTCTATCAATCTCTATTATATTTTACTTTTGCGCAATGGCTGACCAGTCATTTTTTTGCTGATTTTTGATTTTTGTTGATTTATGCTCGATTTACCGCGATGGTTGGAAAGACTGCGAGTCAAACGTTTTGGAGTATTTTCGAGTGTTTCTGCTGCTCAGTCCGTGCTCTTTCTTGTGCTCTCTTTTCATACGCATGCTTTCAACAGCTGCTATGTCAACGCAGAATCATTGCTTTTGCATCTTTGCCAATTTTGTTACGCTTTTTCCTTTGTACAAGTACATCGTAATGCAGTAACGGAAACTTTGTTAAAGCCTTCCCTGCTTGACGCTTTTGTTCACCCACAGGAGTACAAAATCCTTAGAAATGATCGCACAGGAAAAGGTGGTGGAGATGTTGTCATCTGTGTCAGATCTGACCTCTAATGCAAATTTGTTGCTCATTTCCTAAGTAAGTATCGGGCTAGGACCGGAATACCTTTTTCTAGATATTTATAACCGATTACGCAAATTACCCGTTGAAGTAGTCTATCGTCCGTACATATTGTCCACCTCACTAATATTGAAGAGATTGTGTTTTATCTATTGTCCTTCTATTTGGAAATAATTTGGGGATTTGAATGCTAATCTTCTTTTCTGAATCATATAATCTGAACATTTTACTTTTTAATCCAATACATCACCTTGTATCATTGTCTCACAACTCACATACTACCATTGACTATATTTGTATTTCTAACATGAACAACGCCCTTAATTTCAGTCAAACCCTTGTTGTAGAAATCTCAAAACACTATCTTTTATTTGTCTCTTATTCAACTAAATTTCCAATATTCGTTTCTGCTCTTAAAACATACCGTAACTTTAAAAATGTTGATCTTAAGGCTCTTAAATCTGATGCTTATCTTTTACCTCGGGATGAAATCGACAATCTTCACACGGTAAATATGAAAGTGGAAAGATTAAAGCTCTTGTTAATAATGTTTACGATAGAACCGCCAAAGTCATCAGGTCAAAGTCCTCGTGAATGACTAAACAAGTAAAGACTCTGATGCGTCTTAGAGGCACTGCTGATTTTTACTTTAAGCCAAAAAGAACTGAACAAAATTGGGTAGGTTATAACTACTTCAGGAATTGAACTAAACCGTTTATTAGAAATGCGTCAAAACGAAACTCACTTAGGACGTGGAGAGAATTAAAATCAATAGGGATTGGCAATGCAAATTATGCTGCGACTGTTAACTTTTGTTTAGATATTCTAAATAAGTTTTTTGCGCGACGCCCATTATTAGATCTCGCCTCCGTTCATGAAGCAGTCGCTAATCTTCCTGATTCCTTACTTCCACATGCACCTAGATTTAATTTCTTTCAAGTTTGGTCTCATACCGTTTTATTGTATTCTATTCTTTGCATTAAGTTTAACGCCTCTGGATTCTACTACATTTCATCTCATATGTTGAACCATATAGCCTCTTCTTTTTTAGCTAGTTTCACTTCCATTGTAAATATTCCTTTCGCAATAACACTTTTCCTGATCTTTGGAAAGAGGGTTTAATTTTTCCTCTATTCAATAAGCCTTGCCCCTCTACTTCTATTGATTTCCGCCCTATAAGTATTCGACCTACTTTGTTAAAGTCACTCGAATATATTGCAACCAGCCAGATCACTTTCTACTTGCAAGAAAATTTTCCATCGACACCCCAGTTTGATTTTCGCAAAGGGCAAGTACCTGCTCAGTATTGCTTCGGGTATAGTTGACGATATCAGAGATGCTATGAACAACCAACAGATTGCTATTATCAGTTTAACTAATTTTAGCTCAGCTTTTAATAGCGTTAATTTTGAAATTCCTTGTACTAATTTATACAAGATTAGTAATTTATCCTATTCAATAGTTCAATGATTTTTCTCTTATGGCCGGAAGTAACAGGTTATTCACTGCTGGTGACAGTTCCTTCTCCAGTTAGGTTGAACTAAAAGCAGGTGTTCCACAGGGGGGGCGTTTTAAGGCCCCTCTTTTTAGTTTATACATCCAAAATATATCTATGTTTGTACATCATTACCCTTACCGCTGATATGCGGATGATGTTCAACTGTACTACCATTTTCAACCAGATAACATCACGTCCGTGCTTATTAAAGTAAACGAGGATCTGTCTAGTATTCTCCAGTGGAGTAAAATTGCAATTAACTCCTACAAGTGTAAAGCTACCCTTCTCAAAACCCCAAAAATGAATCGAAAAGCTGATACAAATATCGCCTCCCAACGTTGAATCTGGTGTGCACACTATGGAACTTACCGATTGTGTTAAACAGCTGGAATTTGTTACTGACCAACATCTGAGTCTGAAACAGCAAGTACGCATACGTACTGCATAGTATTTGGTGCTCTGCGTTCTTTAAATAGTCTTATACGGTTTTTGCCAATTACACTGAAGCTGAAACTAGTAAAAAGCCTGATTACACCTTACTTTGACTATTGTGACATTATTTAAACAAGCGTTTCAACTAAGTCTAGTGAAAGGCTCCAGAGAGGACAAAATAGTTGTGTTTGCGTCATACATAGTTTAAAAAACAAGATCATGTAACTTCTAAAAAGCCGTACAATGATTAAAACTTGGTAATAGAAGAAAGCTCCATATGTCTGGTTTTTAGGGTTCCGTAACTTATAAGGTATCACGAAATCTTTATAAGATCACTCTCGTGTCCGTCCGTGCGTCTGTCACAGAGGTTTTTCTCGAAAGCTATGTAACGCAGGAGTTTGAAATTTGGCACAATGCTAGGTTTTTATGCGCGCACATCTATCGACAGTCAGAAAATAGAAAAAAAAATTTTAGATTAAAATGGCGGGGGTTGATTCGGTCAAAAAAAAGTTTTAATAAACATATCGTGTGCGATATCATTTGAAAGAGGATTCGAAAAAGCTTTTAAAAATATTTTTCTTATAATTTTCGGTCCAGTAGTCTTTATGATACAGTTCAAAATGTGCCAAAAATGAGCGTACCCCCCTGTTCTCCTACATTTCCAAAGCTAAAATTTTGATTTTAATAGGGATAGTAGTTATTGAGTCATATAGATTATCGGAAAACTACGGGTTTTTTTGACAGTGTAATAGTTGCTGAGAAAAATTTTTTAAACACAGTCATAGACAACGTATTTACTAATAATGTACCAGTACAGTGTGGGACAATATATTTATTTTTCAGTCATCACAATCAAATTTGCATAAAATTTAAATATACATAAAAATAAAAACAGCTTAATTTGGTTTATTGATTGCTCACTTTAGTATTGGTACGGAACCCTAATAGTGCGAGCTCGACTTTTTCTTGGCTAACTTTTTATTTATAAGCTCTTCTCTTCTAAAAATTCATCTTATTTACTTGCGAAATTCTCTCCTCTATCACACAATAGCCATATTACGAGACGTGTTGACATTCTGTCCATTCCTGTTCATCATATCAAATCTTTAATCAATCTTTTCATGTTGCTGGTACTCCTCTTTGGAACTCAATTCCGCTTAATATTCGACAATGCCCCACGAGTTATAGCTTTTGCAGATTCTACTTGAGCACCCCGTGTCGATCGATACGCAATGGACTTTATACTTTGCTATCGTCGTAGCTCCTTTCATTAGTTGCGCTCACCGTATGTCTAGTTGTGTGATTGAGTGACTAATTGGATTCTTAACTTATTTACATGATTTTATAATGTTTTGTATAAGTGAATTATTGTATGCTGTCACCCTCAAGCTAAGTGGAAGAGTGACCCCCACCTTGAGGATGGCCTTGTAATATAACTTAATTTAGTTTAACGTTTTCTATTTTTCTTTGTAAGCTCTATGGTAATAAAGTCGAACACATACGTACATACATACATACTGACACTTTGTTAGCACAATATGAGAAATGGCACTTCCTTGATGGCGAAATTTGGAAAAAAATCCAACATTTAATTGCGCCTCAGTCATGGAGAACATCTTGGAGTATGCGATACTTTATATAAGCAAAAACATACAGGGAAAAAGTCGATGAATTAATTAATACTGAAGATGAGGATGAAAATTCTTTTGTCGATGGAGCGGATATTGAAATAAAAACAACAACAGAGGAAGGTTTTAAAAAAGTTGTTAGTTTAGTATGCATCAAATGATTAACAACATTCGAAAAGTGGTTAAGTTTCTTATATTGTTTTCTGTTAAATATGGAACATTACAAGGAAGAATTAGAGCTAAACTAGACCACAACCTTAAATTAGTTTTAGATTGTCAAACTCGCTGGAGTTTGTTACGTTTATTTTCAGTATAACATAATTCTTATAATTTTCAACTCAAATCCCGTTGGTGTTAAAATGAAAATTTATTTCGTAAATTAAAATATCCCTTTCCCTTGTTGATTCATTCTTAGTTCGCATAAATTCGATTTGATTGTTGAGTTTATGCTACCATTAATTAGGCAAAAACGTGTTCTAAGTATCCAATAATGGATTCGTATGTGTTTTCCATAGAAAGGTTCGTCGAACAGAAACTGCGTATTATCTCAATAAACCGTGTTGTTCCAGTTTTAATCCGGGATAATGATATAACTTGGAGCTCGGATTATTTAAGCAAACAAAATTGATGTTCATCTTCCGTTTCGATATGCAACGCTACGATCAAACCTAATGGTCATTTTCGTTCGTTTTCTGTTCTAAAAACTTTTCGTGTTCACATCACTGTGTGGTAAGTACGTTTATTGTTTAAAAACAGGTACTTTTCTTTAGTGAAGGGTCTAATTTTACCTTTATAGCTCCTCCCGGTGGATAGAATTGTTGGTTGCCTGGCCCTGATTGATGAGGCGCTTGCTCCTTGCTTTTATGGAGGGCATACACAGGATACGTGAGCCCAATTCCATCCGCTCCCCCCTGCCCTTAGGGAGGGTGTGATCTGTCCTATGCTGCGACGTCGAGGTTGAGTGTTTGCTAAATATTTTATTATATAGGTACCAGGTCGTTGTTGAAACCACATATGTCCCGGTTCTCAAGATGAATGACCTTGTTGGTTGTACCATGACTGATGGATTTATTAGGATAGTTTTATGTTTGATTTTCTATCCATCATTCTCTATCCAGAGCTGTTGGTTTTAAAGGGGCAATTTTGTTGGTTTTAGAGAGGCAATTTTGTTTCTTTTTTTGGTTAAAGATTAATATAGGGTAGAAACCTGAAACCGACAGCTGACCATTCTAAAAATGATTTGTTTTTTTTAATATTTTTCGCTAGGTTTAGTTTGTAATTATTGATTGTTTGTTTCCTTTTTTTGTACTACTATACTTTAGACATATTTTGCTTAATTATACTTTCTTTTTGTATATGTTGTTATGAGTGTGAACGACGAGTGCATATTTATTTCAGGCCTTCCTTTATTTTTGGATGTACAATATCCCTCCCACTCGACAATTGAGCACGGTCAATTTCTTTTCTATCCTCGCTTTCTGTTTTTTTTTTCTAGAACTACGTCATTGTACGTAACAAGTTCTCTTGCAAATATGATAATTATGTTTGTGAAACTATAAAGATTCATCGAAGAAGCTTTAGTAAATCTCAACCGTTCACACATACTTGATGATATCGATTAATGAGCTCATTGTTCTCCAAAATTCGCTTAAACCTGCCAAACTGCAATTGAGGTTTTAAACCAAAACTAAAAAACTCTGCATTCAACTGGCATTACATCGGAGGAAAAATTTCCAACTGTAAAAGTAATATAGCATTCTGAATTATAAGAAATAGGGAGAAGAAAATTGATGAGCGAATAAATTTAAATTTAAGGAATTTGTTTAGAGCGCTTAATGATCCAAAACTTGCATCTACTAAACAGACTTCAAATTTAGCCACACAATTATTAAAAAAACTACGAAAAAATATAATAATCAGTCAATGGAAACTTCGCAACACCAATAATTAATAATAGTTGAAAATCAAAAATTTGACAATGGAGGAAGAACAATTTTGAAAAACGCAGCCGAACCTCCAAAGAATTCGAGATTTATAGCTAACCTAAACAAGAAGTTTTGCTTTTCAGAAATACTGTAAAACGGATAAATAATCTTGGGGTCCTGTAAAACGCTCTTTTCTTCATAAAACTAACTTCAACTTCTAATGAACAAACATTTTCGATAATGGTAGCTTTTGTACTACAATCAAATCGAGACTTGTTGACAAGTCTTTAAATTCCGTAGTATTTTTCGAATATTCCTACCTTAAGACAAAATATGCAATTAAATGGAATCAAATAAATGTTTAAATAATTAATTCTAGTTTTAAAGATTAATTTTTGAAAATAAATAAATTTGAAGGATAAATTTTCACAGTTAAATCAAAGAGGTTTCCATCGTGAAATTAATATCACTATGAATATTGTTAAAGAAAGTTAACAACTATTAGCTTCTTTATTTAAACCAGTATATGTATGCAAAAAATATCGTCAACATTACATGTTCATAGGAGGATTCTCCTCCTAAAAAGCGAGAACTCTTCTAAATGCATGATTTAGAAATTATTAATTAATAAATTTGTATGGAGGAAGATTAGATCCCAAAGCTAAACCAGTCGTTTGAGAATAAAATTTATTGTTAAATTTTAAAATATTTTGTTGGCTAGTGAGGTTCAAAGAAGTCATTATAATCACCGCCTGAGAATCGGTAAAATCTGAATTATCTGGTAATTTGCTAACAAACACGACACAGTCAGACGGTGGAGTACTTGGACACAAATCAGCAACGTCGAAAGAAACGATGTGGAAGAAGTTTGATACTATTAATTCTGAAAAAAGGTCTTAAAGAATTGTTAATCGAACATTTTGAAACGAAATTAAGTTCTGGCGTTCATAAACTCATTTATGACTTTTGTAATTCGTTCATTGCAGGATAACGGATCTTAGATTTAATCACCGATTTAAAGAACATACATCGTTAATAAATAAATATCTTCGAGATGGTAATTTTTCGAACAAAAATCCGTCTTCACATTTCACATATATTCATACCGCCGTAGTTGCTCGGAAACAAATTTTGAACTTCCACATATACAAAAAATGTCCTATAATAAATTTTATAGAAATGTAGAGACTATAAACCATTGCTCTAATCAACTTTGCCTTAATGAACCCACATATTTAGATTCTTCATTAGTTTGTATGGAAAATGTGAGACTCTTAGAGTCAGGGTGAGGTTATTATTGATAAATCTTAAGTTTAATATTGTATGATTTTGACTGTATGGTGACTTTTTTGACATCTCTTTTACGGACATGTCGGCAGATGTTGATATTTTTCAATTGTTTATTATAATTTAGATCATCATCCCTCTTTCCATGTGGAAAGGTTGCAAGTTTAAATGTATAGATTTTAATTAA
The DNA here is from genome assembly GCA_036346225.1 of Platerodrilus igneus. NCBI lineage: Eukaryota > Metazoa > Arthropoda > Insecta > Coleoptera > Lycidae > Platerodrilus > Platerodrilus igneus. Next base: position 564,697 of record JARFIW010000566.1, read on the forward strand.
TTTTGTCATATTATTGATATTGCTTTATTTATTTCTCCTCAGTAGGTGTATCCACATGTATCTTCACCTAACTTAATTGTAATTTGTATAACAGTGAACTTATTGCGTTTTGAATGTGATTGTTTTATGCTTTTGTACCACTTAAGGATGGATTTGATAATTAAAATTTGAAACGATGTTTCAATATATTCGTTCATGGGGAGATTTGTTACATGCCAAAATTGGCATTGTAAGTTTCTAATTTGCGAGCGAATTCGCGCCAATATTTTAAAAGACTTGTGCGTGCATTTCTGTCACTTTGGATAGTTGCGTCGGCGCCCGAGAGTGCGCAAACGCGGAGTGGGATAGTAAGTGGTGGTTTCCGTCACGTCATGGACTAGTGAACGAAACGTCGAACAGGGTGGTTATCAGTGGGTGCCTTTTATCTTGTCTTCTCTTCCAGATAAGTATGTTTCCTGTCTCGTACCTGTTATCGCTCCCTACCTTATTCCTTTCGTATCTGTACAACAAGAAGAGAGAAGACAGAAAATCTGATTTCGAGGAGGGGCAAAGGCCGAACTACGCCCAATAACGCTCAATCAACGCCGAGAGCCTAACGCCAGAATAGCTGCAATGCCGTGACGAGTTCTACATTTTACGTGAGTACCTTTTATCTTTTTTCTTTGTATGTGATAATAATTTGTGGCGTAATAATGACGTAACACCTTATTGCGCAATATTAGTCAAATGTTTATTATGTTGCCAACTGTCGTAGTGGCTCTTGTCAATTACGCCGGGACTTTAACGGTATACTCTAGAGTATAATAGATTCTGATTTCGAATTTTATAGTACTGTGTAACAATTACGATTTTCTGTTGTTCAAATATACGCTTTTGTTCAATACACCTAGTCAATAAATATTAAATTTCTATTGAAACCTTATATTATAAATTCATACATAGTACGCCATCTACATTAGAATAGCCAAAGTAAACTTTAAGTACTCTTCTATTTGCTTGTATCTTGATTTAATATCCCGCTTCCCGGCGCATGCTTGAATAGTTAACATTGCCTCGTGGTCGAAGCCATTTTGATATCAGACGTAATCCGAATACCAGTGTTATCAAGGACCTGCAGGTTTTTAATTAAACATGCCGCCCCAACAGATAGTCAAGTGGAGTCAACGCATACCATGGGTTTAGTTTTAGTTGTAGCATCGACCTAAGATGATTGTAAATATATTTCTACGCGCAAGTTTTAAGTATTAACTGTTAATTTTGGAGTTTCAAGTTTTAAGTTTTAAGTACCAAGTTTTAAATATGAAACAAGTTTTAAAGTTTTAGAGTTTTAAAGATTAAAGTACCAAGTATTAAATATGAAGACAGTATTAATTCCGAGTTTTAAAATATTAATTTCAAGTTTCACGTATTAAAGCAATGGAAAATTATGTATTATATAAAACAATCGTTAACCATATAGCAAGTACGAGACTGAATTGCAGCTTCAATTGTTGCTAGGCAGGAGAGTGGAAACCCCCACATGTAATTGGTTGGTAGGAAGGTCAAATCCGGACCCCTGCGTCAGTCATGCTCAACTATAAGAGTAAGAACGCAAATGTTTTACAAATAGCCAGCGGTGAGTCATCCTCCATTTTTATACCTATAATCTTTTCAAGGAACATTCATTTATGATGTACAAATAATTTTCGAAGAAGCTATATATATATATGTTTATTTAAAATTAATTCTCGAAATTTTGCGAAGGTCCGAAGATCAGGTAATTTGATTCACGTAAAATTAAGTTCGAAATTTAGTATCTGGATAATGCATAAATAACCTTAATATTTTAAAGGTATCTTTGTAAGATTATTTTTGAAGTTACAAAGTTGTATTAAAAGGTTTGCCTAACTAAACATGTGATACGATAACAATTGTTTGTTAAATTATATTGCATAACATATTTTACAGTACACCTGAAGTACAGCTTAATGCCGACAATAAGTATTTTTTGACCTTTGATTCCATTAAGGATATCTATTAAAAATTTAGTTCTATAATCTACAGAAAAATCTTTAAGCATTTAATTTGAATTTTGTAAATTGAACAGGATCCTATTCAAGTATCATGATTAAACTGTAACATAAAATAAAAATCATATATTTCTTATAAAGAATTAATATAAAGTATGCAATCAAAAAAATGTCCCATGAATATTCAAAGATTAATGTTAAATCGTATTGAAGAAATTGTTTCGAAAGTCTTCATACACATAGTTTTGTACAAACTATGTAGATATATATTTTCTTTTAAATTATTAGAAAGAATAATAATTTGTCTTAAAGTTTTCTTTCATTGAAGTCAGCAGTAATTGTCGTACAGAAGTAAACAGTTTACAAATATGAAATTTTGGTATTGAAGAAAGATATTATTGGTGTTAAAGTTCAAAGTTTTTTTTTGAAAGTATGATTTTGACTAGTGGATTTATTTCTAGTTTTTTTGTGATAAGGTGACTAGGCTCTAACGAAGCCCTAGTTTGAACATGTTTAGGTGTGGTTAAATTTTCAGATAGCACGAGATTGTCGTTCCCATTCCGAATTGCAGAGACCAAAGTAAGTATTTTTGTTTATGTTGCTCGTCTTAAATGTTTTTCTTTTGAAGATTTCCGTATCTGATCTTCGGATAGTTTCTTATTTAACACTCATTAAGATACGGTGGCGTCCAATAAAATTTCTTTCGTTTTATTGTATACCATCCTACGACCCTATCTCATAGCTCTGCCCTAAGTTGAAGAAGCTTAGCTGGCTGGAAGATTTCTTTAGAGGGACCCTTTTTCTCTCGAAGCCATTTAACATCCTTTTTACCCTGGGCTTAACCATCAAACAGGAACCCCTCGTAATCTATAGAGGCTCTGCCGCCTGTATGGTAGAGCAAACATACTATTTACCTTTTGAGGAATTTAGTATGCTACAACTGTAACTGAAGTTTGATTGCAATTGACATTATACTACCGCTTTTGATGCTCAGCACTTATAAGTAATTAGAGCCTTTGACATTCTGTGACGAAATTATATTGTCTCAAAGTACTGCTTTATAGCCTTTCAATTGGTATAAAATTCCAGCACTGTTTATACCATACATTAACAACTCCATAATAAATAATAATTTACTGAAGTAACGTTGAAATTAAACGTTTAACTAAAACAGGTTCACATGATTCAGATCGATAAATAAATTATACTATTTGAGGACTTTTGCGCCATTTATGTTATTAATCTATATGAGTTAATGAAATATATTATTGTTAACTTTTACTGTTACCTATTTTATTTTGACATAACTACAAACTAAGACGTTGCCTGAGTACTTTAATTGTGAAAGTGTCCCAGCATCACTCGCATTCTTCTCTTTATATATTTCGCGGAGGTGACGTAACAACACACTTCCAATGTGAATGAAATACAAAAAAAAACAGTATCATCATATTTCAATATACTGGATAAATCCAAAAAAAATAAGAAATATCGTACTATACGCTATATAAAAAAAAAGAGAAATAGCGGTAATGAAGACGAACTGCCGTCCTATATGAATAAAAATAACTAAGGACGCTATTACAATGGAAAAATGGAGTTATGGCACAAGTAGGAAAATTTTTTTAATATAGTTGGAGAAGTTTGTTAGGGTAATTAGTCGAAAATCCCTTTCAATGATTTGATTTGCTAATTTTTATTTGTCAAAAGTCAATACAAACTATTAAACAAAGAACTCTAATCTTTAGAGTACATACGAAAAAAGGAGGAGAAAAATTCGTTTATTACTGAAATATATTTCGATATTCAAGAGCTTTTATATTGGATCAATCAATCTATCGTATAAGCTTGTCAATTGTTCATAACGATGAAATTGGATTTCCTTTTAACATAAACAAAACCGAACCTATTCATGAGTCATCCTTCTATACCTAAAGTAGGAAACAAAAGCACAATCTTACTGCTAGGAAATAATGCTAATGGAAAAACTTCCATACATTGCTTTCATGTTTTCCAAACCCAAAGTCCCGGTTTTGAATCCCAACACGGACCGTTTGAAAAATGTTATGCGAGCACTTTTGACAAAAATACATCCTGGTTTGGATGAACGTGGGTGTTGTCATGCACGTAAAGATCCCTACCTTGCTTAGAATAGCAAGGGTTTGACAAAATTTAAAATTTCCAGGTAAAGAAACGCTCACTTGGCAAATGTAGTACCTGGGTGGAGCACTGGAAAATCAAACATAGGGGTAAGAATACCTGGTACACTGAGATGGTTCTTAAACGGTTGATATACTCCAATAGGAATTATTCTGCTTGGGAGAAAGAGATATACTTTTCAATTATTTCAAGAATAGCCAAGAAAGTATTGGACATATACCATCAAGCAAGCACATGTGGGTGCATTGGAAACAACTTTATAATAATTAGTCCTCCTCACAAGACAGCCATAAATTCTAAGCAATGGACCGTTAATTTTGGTGAAAAAAAAAGTATGGAGAGGAAACATCGCCAAGTTTTTTATTATCTGGTTTCAATAACGTTCAAGAAGCAATTAATAAGACAGTAAGATTTTAAAACTTACCACAGAGACTTGAAGATTTGAACAAATCTAACGTACGCAAAGGAAAACCGGTACTCTAGCAGACCAAATAAAGTCTGTTCTGATGCTTCAAATAAACAGTTAGTACACACGTCCGCTACAATACTTCACGTACAAACAGTGAACAAATTCATAAATGGTGTAAAGGAGGAAAGGAAAAATACCGGGGAGCAGAAATAATAGCATCAGATAAATTTATGGAAAAAATTGAAAGGGCAAAAAGAATAAAAATTAAAAAAAAAATACAAAAGAGAGCAAACGTTCCAGATGTACAAAATGGTGTAGTCATATCCATTAAAATTCATAGTGTTGTTTGTTGTAATTGAAATTTAAAAAATCAATAATAAACAGTCGATAATGAAATGTATAAAGAAACTGATATTTATACATTTGGCAATAAATATCTAGGATTCCCTCCAAAATGTTACAAATTTTAATTGCTGGAAATAGGAGACTGTATTACAGATATGAAAAATAGACACATTTTAAAAGAAGAAAATTTTAAAGAAAACAATCACTTAAGGCAGGTCACTGAGAGTTTTTAAGTTATGATCAAAAAGAAAAGGTTTGTATTTTGTAACGACAATAACATATATTATCAAGGACTACAACAACACATGTTTAACTTTTACTTGCCCTGTAAACATGTATGCAACTCCTTTTAATGCAAATGACGTTATCACGGTAGTATCTCTACCAGCTATTGACATGCAGAGAGATTGATATTTCCGGTGGCTTTCTGTCGCATAATCTTTGATAAATATCAAAAACGGTATGTATATGTAAATATTGTCTTTCAGTGTAGGTGTTAGATCTTTGGTTTTGATATAGAAGTAAAGTTAACTAATGTTAGTACAATATATATTTATACTGCTTCATTGAAACAACAAAAAGCATTGTCTTCTAAATTGTGTTCAATTTTTTCACTTGCCACGTTTCTACTCACACAAATTCATATCTCCAAAAAGTTAAAAATGTAAATCAAAACCGACGAAATCGGTAAAATTCAAGGTATAACGCGCTTACCCATTTATTACATTTATGAAGTGCTTTTGAGACTTAAACGCTGGGGTTTCGTTGGGTTAAGTTATTTGTAGGAAGTGCAGTTATCAGACATGAAACAAAAATTTATAAAAAAATCAATGACAGGTAATGAAAAAACTAATTGCAACTGAGCTTAGTAACCCTAAATGGCTTGCGCTAAGTTTTATTTCAACATTTGTCAAATTTTCTCACAATAACACTTTAAAACCGAACAAAAAAGAAACTTGACTGAACTTACACCCACTTTACCCTTAGAAGAGTAAGTTATATGATCCGAACAACCACACTAAAAAAGACTAATATGTCGCTGGGTATATAGTGAATGATAATTAAGTTCAAAAATTGTTCAATAAAAGGAACACGTCTTTTTATATAAGGCATTTAATATGGTACAGAGGTAATAAAGTTTTAAAACATGTACCTTAAATGTATGTTTAGTTTGTAAATGTTGTGATTTAAATTATTGCAGTCATACACTAGATAAGACTACGACAAAGTTCAGCTGTTATTATTCGCCATTGACCTTATCCGCGGCTGTGATTCAGATTTTATTCACATGTTTTCAAATTCTCTTGCCACTAAATCACCAGGAATCTCCGACCACGGTTTTTTCAATGTATTAATATTCAATAAGCTATATTTGCATGAACGACGACAATGCAGTTATAAAGTGATCAACATGCGGTTTAAAACGTAAACATCCGACGATGAATAAGTTTTCAATTGATACTCTAACGATTTAATTGTCACGTAAAATGATTGGATAATTGCAATACCTAAGTAAACATAGACCGAACTGCGCAAAACTATTCGAACGGCAGGGAGCTTTTTTCTTAAATTTATAAGGCTGAACATCTATAAAATGAATAATTTATTATCGACGTTGGTGTTTTCCCGTTTTTCCACTGGTATTGTAAACAACACAGTCAAAAGCAGTTACCTAGTTGAAAAATAAACAGTTTAGAATAACATTAATAATTCTGGAATAATTTATTACTGAATGTTGTCCTATTACTGTTTCTGTAGGTTTTTGTTACTTAAGACTGTTAATTTAAAATGTTTCAAATTAATAACCCAGAAAGAGATGTTTTTTGCAAACAAAATTTACATACTTGATAAGAAATTGTGTTCGGGCTGATTAAGTTAATGAACTCCACATGTAATGGTATTTTTATAGCGAAGCTACGGATACAAAGTAAAACTAAGATTAACTTTCTACATCATGTTTTTTACATTGTTGTTTAATAAATGCAAGATCCGACCAAATGAAATGAAGATAAATACATTTTTACATGTTGATATAAATAGAAAGGCAGACATTGTTAATAAGCTTGGTGGGAAAAACTGCTCAAATAAACGAAAAACATGCAAAATGTTTGAGAAGAAGGAAATACAATACTTTTTAATTTCCTAGTATAACGTACCTAATTAACAAGTAATACAAAAACCTTTATTTTGTGCCACTTTTTTCATTTGTAATTTGTAATTTTAATAACTACGAAACGGTTTTGCTAAAATGTAGAATGTATTTGATTAAGTTTCGAGCTATTTGATTAATCCCTCTAACAAGCAGAAGTAAGTACCAGAACGTAGAAGCTAGTAGCCGGAAGTTTATCTATTGCGTCATCCGAAATGGCCGAGGATTTTTATTGTTCTTACATTGGTTTGTTTTACTAAATTATTTATTCGTCTTGTAAGTGTAATAAAAAACGGGGGTAATTAAAACTTGTGTAAGTTTATTACCCTTTATCCTCGTGACTATCAGCTATATACTAAAACTCTCTATTTTTAATCTGATATCACTAGGTCGAGATTTTCTTCTTTATACCCAAGCCCAGGGTAATGTCAGATGGAAAACGGCTTTAGACAAAGAAAACTCTTAGGGTTAAACGGCTAGTAGAGTGTTAGCTCTGGGTAGATCATGAGCATGGGTCATGGGTGGATAATCGACCAAAAATATTTTTAATAGGCGCCACCGTATTTTTTAATACAAGTGCCAACAAAATTTAACTGTGTTTGTATAAGGGGAATGCGGAAACCTTATCTTAACACCACTATCATAGCCATAAAATTTGAATTTCACTCTTTATCACACACTTACCAAAACCTCAACCACCAGATGTCAAACAGTTGTCTCAGCTTTACCTGTGAACAAACAAAACACCACATGGACACTATTTGTGTCTTCAAAAGCATATGCCAAAAATAGAATAAATGAATTTAAACATCTGTGAAATACTAAAGGGATTCATTTTCATTACTCTGTCTTTTTACTTAAGGAGGATTTGCTCTAGTTTTCTCTTTCCTAATTTAAATGTTGTATAATAAAACTTCTTTCAAAGGAAACAAAATGAATTCTATTTATATGTAGAAATCTGATTAAATACATGTGACTGCAATATATATATTTACTATCTTGTCATAAAAATTTTTTATAAAAAGAATTTTAGTGAAGTTTAACCTTCTAAATAAATATTTATAAATTAATCATTTCTATAAAATTTTAGTTTAAGCAAACATATCATAATTTATTTGTTCATATCACAAGATTTTATTTTTACTATAATCATTGAAGCGCTTCCTTGACCATTTACAACAAAGATTGATCATCAGAAAAATAACGATCATAAAATGCAACTACTCAAATTTAACTGTTGTCTACACAAAAAAATATACACGAATATCAGCACCAATAAAAAGCTTTTACATGACCTTAATTGTTTTAAGCAAAATGTGAAAATTAAATCAAGACTGCATCTGGCGTCTAGATTAGGAAACAGAATCTATACTATTTTTTATCTGACACAAGTTGTCATTCTAAATATCTTGACACACATTGAATGCGTGTACAAATAACTGATAAACTAAATATTTATTCGGTGTGTTATTAACTTTAAAAAACTACTTTAAATTTGTGTTATTCTAATAATCAACGTAGGAAATCTCATAATAATTTATAATACTTTCAAAGTTACGGAAAGTTTCAAACACTCACGTGTATCCAAATAAATTGCAGGTACAAAATCATGACGTCAGCTGTTGTATTTTTCCAGCGTATTAATCATCTGTAAGTTTGAAGTACCAAGATTCTTTGTTGGATAAACCATTGCGATATGGCGTAGATAAATAGATAGAATGAAACCATAACTGCCTGCTTTAAATTACTGCGACGAAAATTTATTATAATTTAACATTGAAAATTGTCGTTGTAGATATGTCCATTAGATATTGCACTAAAGTGAAAGTATTAGTTTAATTTATTGTATTAATCTATACCAACTGTCTTAAATGATGTATATTATCGTTCCATGTTCTCAACTCAAGCTCTTCTTCCTGACTCTATTAGACGCCTCGTGTTTTAGTCGAGCCATCTTGACTTTTATCTCTAGTCTACAAAAAGCGACTTGATTCTTCGACGTTGGAAACAAAAATGCTGATAATTAACTGGACAACGCTTGGTAACAAGCCTGAGAATATATATCTTCTAGAATCTATGTGTTATTACGAACATTATACTTTAATTTTTATTGGCTGAATATTTACGAATTAAATGCTTTAAAATTTATCTGTTTTATTATTAATTTATTAGGCTTGGTGTAACAAGAAAAAATACGTTACACAGCCTCTTCCCAAGAGAAAAATTCGAGGTATGGAAGAATTTTTCTAAAAAATTTTCGACTGAAACTTCAAAATTACTCTTATTAACTGTATAAACCTCTTACAACTCACAACAAAACAGCACAAACTTTAACTCTAACTAACGATGAGTTTAACAAAAAATCAGAATCATTCACTAATTGATATGGGGAATATTAATGCATGGGATTGAGTGATTAGTAACTGCGCGTACTACACGCCTATAAAGGGACAAATTCGAAGTCATAATCAGTATATACGTCAATCAGTTAAGAATATTTAGGGAATCTAACACTCAGTGGATGCATGTCATCTATAGTTACAAACGCAACAACCATATCAAAGTAAAAAAAATTTTACCTGAAGCGAAAAATATTTTTCTATAAATTAGAACTGTAATAAACAAAATCGAATGTATAACAAAATTACTATTAAACAAAAATCTGTACAACGAATACTCTTCTCTAATTTACTATATCTGTCTTAAGGATTTATGTACATAACTTTCCAAGTGCTAATTACATTTAAACTAATCGATGAATTTAATAAGTACCAAAAGCTGTTATTTACGAAGTCCATTCACGAAACAAATCTCTAATACTCGAAAAACAGACAAAGTATTAACAATACTTATTCATCAACAAGATACCTTTGATCTTTGAGTGAGCACCTCACAACATTATCTGTACGACTACTATGCTACAGACTCAACTAAATCTCTCAAAAATTCTACAACATCAGTGATTCATCACCAAAGAACTCCAAAACCACTAATAAATCATACGTTGAGCCTACTGGGAGACATCCACCAGCAACTCACAAAAAAACTCTTCATGAACTCTCTTAGCTCATGTACACTCTCAATAAAAAATAAGCACATCAGGCCTAGTCTCAAACTACTAAATCAAAACTCAAGCATTCCTTTAATGCTTAATACTCTATCACACTCTAACTATATAACTATACTCAATACTTTACTAAACACTCTCTATACTCTCCATCATGTACCTCATAACTGAATACGCACCTCTTCACCGAATACATATTCATCTCTATATATTCGCAACATTTCTTAGCATATGCTGCACTCTCAAACACCTCAAAAAAAAACATATCATCATTCAAAATCCATAAACATATCCTTGTCGTCATCAAAAATTATCATTTAACACATCCTTGTCGTCATTTAACACATCCTTGTCGTCATCAAAAATTATCATTTAACACATCCTTGTCGTCATTTAACACATCCTTGTCGTCATTTAACACATCCTTGTCGTCATTTAACACATCTTTGTCGTCATTTAACACATGCAACATCTAAATCAACTAACATATTAAGCTCTATTACTACTAAAACAAAAATTACTTTAAACAAATCAAAAAAATTTCACTAACTTTAATCTTGTCCTACTTAAGAATTTAAAACATGGACCAAAAAGAATTACTACTGACTTCGACTATAATTAGAAGTACTTAAGGATCAGAGACTTTTTTAACATCTTCATCGATACTAAACATTTTCTTAGACTTAAATTTGAAGATACGGATAAATGAAAAAGGGGGAATTTGAATACGAAATTATTTTCTACTTTACTTCATGATAACTATTAATAACTGTTCTGGTACACGCTTACTCTACCCATAATCAAACTGTCGATATAAACTAAAGTGCTTCACAACGCATAAATTTGCTAGTATGACAAGCTCCTCTATGAGCCTCACCTAGACTTATAAACAAAATTGCTAGAATGACAAACTCTTCTCTGAGTCTCATCTAGACTGACAAACTAAATAAGCAAAACGAATCACATCATAACCGACTTCAAATAATCTCAAGTGACGATGCCAAAACTGCTAAAGCGACAAACTTACCACGACCCTCACATAGACTGACATAACGCTGAGCGATCAACCCTTCCGGAGTTTCGTCTAGACTAACATAACGCTACACGATGAACCACAACAAGTCTCGCACAGATCTAACTTAACTCAACATACTACGTTGTAACGCGACCATAAAAATTGCTACTCAAAACCAATCAAACTAAACCAAAATGTGCTCATGCACAAGAGCAATCTTCAAACTATATTTCAACAGTAAAAACTAGTGTACCATTAATCGAACAACTAATATAACTAATAAGACTAAAAGATGAATCTATTATCGATGAAATACATACAAAATCAAATAAACTCGTAACATCCATATCAAATAACTTTATCATTTTATCTAGAAACAGGAATTTCACTACTCATTTTTAAGTAAATGTACGATGCTATAAGTTTCTGCCATAATTAAATATCTGAATACCTCTAACGTAACTCAATTATAAAATTTTGAAGATGAAATCTCAAACAAACGAATGTCCTAACTATATAAAGAAGAACTCACTATAAACTGTAACAAACTTTAACAAAAATGAAACTAAAAGAAGACGTTACTAATATCAAAGCAAACCTCAGTCGGTGTATATAAGTGTGATGAAAATAACTACTAAATGTTCCAGCCTCTAAGTGAAATTATTCGAGCCTCTAACTGAAATTCCAGCCTCTAAATGAATTTCGAGCCCCACGTTGCGAGCGCAAGTGTAATTGTAATAAAAAACGGGGGTAATTAAAACTTGTGTAAGTTTATTACCCTTTATCCTCGTGACTATCAGCTATATACTAAAACTCTCTATTTTTAATCTGATATCACTAGGTCGAGATTTTCTTCTTTATACTCCAAGCCCAGGGTAATGTCAGGTGGAAAACGGCTTTAGACAAAGAAAACTCTTAGGGGTTAAACGGCTAGTAGAGTGTTAGCTCTGGGTAGATCATGAGCATGGGTCATGGGTGGATAATCGACCAAAATATTTTTAATAGGCGCCACCGTATTTTTTAATACAAGTGCCAACAAAATTTAACTGTGTTTGTATAAGGGAATGCGGAAACCTTATCTTAACACCACTATCATAGCCATAAAATTTGAATTTCACTCTTTATCACACACTTACCAAAACCTCAACCACCAGATGTCAAACAGTTGTCTCAGCTTTACCTGTGAACAAACAAAACACCACATGGACACTATTTGTGTCTTCAAAAGCAAATGCCAAAAATAGAATAAATGAATTTAAACATCTGTGAAATACTAAAGGGATTCATTTTCATTACTCTGTCTTTTACTTAAGGAGGATTTGCTCTAGTTTTCTTTCCTAATTTAAATGTTGTATAATAAAACTTCTTTCAAAGGAAACAAAATGAATTCTATTTATATGTAGAAATCTGATTAAATACATGTGACTGCAATATATATTTACTATCTTGTCATAAAATTTTTATAAAAGAATTTTAGTGAAGTTTAACCTTCTAAATAAATATTTATAAATTAATCATTTCTATAAAATTTTAGTTTAAGCAAACATATCATAATTTATTTGTTCATATCACAAGATTTTATTTTACTATAATCATTGAAGCGCTTCCTTGACCATTTACAACAAAGATTGATCATCAGAAAAATAACGATCATAAAATGCAACTACTCAAATTTAACTGTTGTCTACACAAAAAATATACACGAATATCAGCACCAATAAAAGCTTTTACATGACCTTAATTGTTTTAAGCAAAATGTGAAAATTAAATCAAGACTGCATCTGGCGTCTAGATTAGGAAACAGAATCTATACTATTTTTTATCTGACACAAGTTGTCATTCTAAATATCTTGACACACATTGAATGCGTGTACAAATAACTGATAAACTAAATATTTATTCGGTGTGTTATTAACTTTAAAAAACTACTTTAAATTTGTGTTATTCTAATAATCAACGTAGGAAATCTCATAATAATTTATAATACTTTCAAAGTTACGGAAAGTTTCAAACACTCACGTGTATCCAAATAAATTGCAGGTACAAAATCATGACGTCAGCTGTTGTATTTTTCCAGCGTATTAATCATCTGTAAGTTTGAAGTACCAAGATTCTTTGTTGGATAAACCATTGCGATATGGCGTAGATAAATAGATAGAATGAAACCATAACTGCCTGCTTTAAATTACTGCGACGAAAATTTATTATAATTTAACATTGAAAATTGTCGTTGTAGATATGTCCATTAGATATTGCACTAAAGTGAAAGTATTAGTTTAATTTATTGTATTAATCTATACCAACTGTCTTAAATGATGTATATTATCGTTCCATGTTCTCAACTCAAGCTCTTCTTCCTGACTCTATTAGACGCCTCGTGTTTTAGTCGAGCCATCTTGACTTTTATCTCTAGTCTACAAAAAGCGACTTGATTCTTCGACGTTGGAAACAAAAATGCTGATAATTAACTGGACAACGCTTGGTAACAAGCCTGAGAATATATATCTTCTAGAATCTATGTGTTATTACGAACACTATACTTTAATTTTTATTGGCTGAATATTTACGAATTAAATGCTTTAAAATTTATCTGTTTTATTATTAATTTATTAGGCTTGGTGTAACAAGAAAAAAAATACGTTACAGTCTATCTGACTAATCTTTCTGAAAACAACTATATCATGTGCTTTGTACACCATGTTTTGTTATTCAGAACATGCTATTATGTTATTTTTCATTTAATTCAGACTTAAAAAATGTAACTACCAAAATACTACTTTTGACTTACTTGTAATTTCAATTTAAACAGGGCTGTTGCTCCAGAAATTTCCGCTACACCAGTTTCTGAAATTTTTTTAGACCACCGTCCACTTGGCAGGATATACATTCTGTAACATCCCCTACTTGTAAATGTAAATAGCACCCTATGATACATGCTGTTATATTATTCAAAAAATAGTGGCCACTTTGTTCTTCATTTCAAACACAATTATTGCTAGTTTGATGGAAGTGTCAAATATAAAAATTGTAAAGTGTATACTCGAATAACGTTGTGTACAGCTTCAAAGAATGGTTTAAATATAAAAGTTCAAAATTGATATTTAGAGATTGCGTAACATTGTTAAGAACCTTATTATAATAATTCGCGGGTTATGAGGAAAGGTATACAAGTCAAAAATGTGTGAAATGAGTTAAGTATACCGAGGACTCCGAAATAAATTATTTTAGTATGAGAAAAAGGGATTTAAGTCATATTGTATTCAAATACATTTTAATTTTAAATGTGAAAAATGGTTTAAATAATTTTGGTTTAATTTTGTTTAGAGAAAAGAGGTGTCTACTGGAACAATTGAATAAAAATTCGGTTCTTTTTATGTACTTTTTAGTACCCCAATTGAAAAAATTCAGTAGTTTTTGTTGCTTGAAAAACGAAAAAGAAGTGTGATCAAAACAATAGCATACTTTAGTTAGTTCAGAGTGCATACATAAAAAAATGAAAAATTACAAGATAATACATACATACATACAAGAATAAAGTGCATAGAAAATATTTTTATTTATGTAATTTTTAGTCAATTTTTTTAACCTTTTTAACACGTCCGTAACCACAATCCACGCTTCTCTTAAGGGTTATACAGAATGTACGCGAACAACACGGTTTCTAAATGCGCTGAAATGTCATTCTGTGTAGAACAGTACTATGAATGTTCGCCGAATGTCCTTGCGTTTGTTTTAATTTTTTGACACTTTAAATCGTGCCATCACTGTATTGTTCGCATACATCCTTATTGACGAGGGTTGCTCTTTATTAGCTCTATACTCATAATTTGCTTGTTTTGTTGCATTTCTTAAACCTTCTGAAATGGAAATTGTGCCTTAAGTTTTATAAACATTATATTTATTCGGTAATTTTGTGTTTGCGTAATTTTAAGAACAGAATGATTGACTTATTTGCGACAAACAGAAAACGTCGAATGGACTTTTTATTAAAACCATTACAAGATCGTTGTTCATGTTTTAATTATATGTAGTTATAAGTTGTGCTCCATCTAATTTCAGTTGCACGAACCGCCACTGGTAATGATTAAGGAAAAAATGCAACTCTGACTGAATGACACCTAGAGAGACTGCAAAATAGAATTCAGATTTTCTTTGTGTCTAAAGCAGACGCATTTCCGTACGCGAATTTTTCGCATTTACGGACTTGCTTTACCAAATCAAAATTTTTTCAGTATTTTCCGGATTTTCGGTACTCGTAGACACCTTGTATATATTAACTTGTATCAAAAAGTAGACAAAAATATCTGGGTAGAGAGGTATAACTCCATTGACACATATTCAAATCAAATTTGGGTAAAGGGATGTATGTCTACATATTGCTTATTCCTGCGACAATTTGTTTTTGAAAATAGAAATAAGTAGACTTATATCTATTTCCATATTAATTTTTATATAATAAATTCACTACGTATAGTACTTTGTACAATTATATGTCTTTACACATCACAACCATTATTGAAAACTAATAAGTTTAAAAGCATTTACTTTTTATTCTCTATATAAGATTCTCCGAGACTAATTTCTCAGAAATTTTATTCGCACTACTATGGTAAAAGAAACGCCTGACGTGGGCCCAAATGTCAATATAGCCTTAAAATCATTAAATTCCTAAATTAATATTGTTACTTTATTTATATCTTACCTTTTCTACAGTATAAAGTTTAAACGTTTTTATTACTTTCTGTATAGTTTGATAATTTATGTTTTTTGTTGTCACATCATTATTATTGTATACTATTGCGTAAATCTGCACGGTAGTGATAACAAATTACCGCAATATTATTCTAAATGTAAAGGTTTATAAGACTGAAATGAAATATATTAATTGTGTTGTTTAAAATATATTTGTTACAATAAGTAACTTAACATAGTACTTCATACGAATATACATTTCCCAG
The DNA here is from genome assembly GCA_036346225.1 of Platerodrilus igneus. Taxonomy (NCBI): domain Eukaryota; kingdom Metazoa; phylum Arthropoda; class Insecta; order Coleoptera; family Lycidae; genus Platerodrilus; species Platerodrilus igneus. Next base: position 580,809 of record JARFIW010000566.1, read on the forward strand.
CCCCGCCTTTAATTGAGAACAAATTCTCATTTAGCACACCCTTCAGATGATACTCATGATCGGCAAAGGTAGAAATGAGATTCTCAATTAGTCTCATTTTCAGAATCTAGAAAGTAAGTCATTTGTAGGTGAGAAAATAATATCTGGGATTCCATGAGAATGTGGGCAACACGTAAGCACCTTATGTATACCACTTTTTACATTTGCAGCTGCGGTGTCGGTGCTTGAATCTTATGCTACTGCATTTCATGTTTTATCATTTTGTAACTACAGTCTAAATATGTAGTTGTATTAACTGTTTAAACCAGAGTGTCTATGATATTGGTGATTGTTTAAAAATTAAGTGAACTATTATTATTTGCAGACTTTGAGTCATCTTCTCTCCAAGGAAGTGTTCACAATAATTCTGAACTAAGCTTTCACAATTTAGAAGCTCGTTAGAATGAACCGGTCCATGGCTATATACGAGATTGTCAATCTATGCAGAACCTTGAAGTCTATAAAACAAGAAACGTACGAACATATTTCATATTTTGGTTACTATTTTTATTATGGTTTTAAAGCTATTGCTAATGCAACAATTTTACAGATCCATTAGTAAGTGCAAGCTCTGCAGCAGTTTTTGATGAAAATGGCGTTGAATAGCGGGATGACATTGACTTCGAAACGGAGTTTATAAATGACAATGATTTAAATCCGGTCTACGACCCACAAAGGGATATTTCCAGCTATTCAAAAGAGTGTGAACCATGTGCTCAAAAATAGAATTTGTAAACAGGAAGAAAAAGAATAAGGGTACTATGAGGGATTTAGACGAACAAGGAATGTAGTTCAAGTGAAGTTTTGAACATCTCCAGAAAATCAAATCGCAAAACTAAAGTTATTGAAAGCAAGTCTGTGAGATATTCAAATAGCCAAATAGATGAAGAAAACAAAAGGACGAAAAAGAGGTCCGGAAGGAAAGCTTCGAACACTTACGAACAAACGGATTTTGATAAAAAATTGCAAAAAAAATTGGTAAAAAAATCAACAAAAAACAAAACAAGAGTTATTCGAGAGGCCAGGAAAAATAAAAAATTTGGGGCTTGAATGTACAACAAAAACCGGAAAGATAATAAAAACTAGAAGTTGTAAAGATTTATTAACAAGCTGCAGACTCCAATGCGCAAAAAGGAAGAAACTCAATAGTGATTACTAGGCCATGTAAAGCTTTAATAAACGTGTTGCGTTCGTTGCAAATTTGATAACAACGGAGCCAAAGAAAAGAGAGAAAACCAAAATTATTAGCAGCAGTTCAAAACAGAAGCATTGACTTGTCACATATACATTGTGTTAACGATGAATACTTAAAAGTTTGTAAGGAACGTTTCCTGAGAACGTTTGATGAAACTAATCAGTTTCTTACTAATGTTATAAAAAACAAAAGTATCTCAGCTTCTGGAATGTCATGATGATAAGAGAGGCTTGTCTTCACCAACAAATACAATACCTGACTATGACATGCAACTAGTACACAAGCATAATAAATCGGTACCTTCCTATGAAAGTCACTATTGTAGGAAAAATTTCGCTCAAAGATACCGCTCAAAGATACCTTCCACATTTCTACACATTGTCTCTGCTATATGAAGAACATACCATGTAGTTACCGAGTAATAAGCGACCTGTATCCCGGTTTGTGTATGAAGAAGTACTTTATTCACTCGATATTAAGATCAAATATGCCTAAAAAGGATAGATGTGCTACTTGTGACAAATATATAATATATTGATGAGAACAACCGCTGATGAACAAGAAAAAGAGTTTGAAATTTAGTTGGCCAGGCACCAAGAAGAAGCAGAAGCTGTATATGGCAAAATGAATCAACAAGGAGAATGCTTCTGGTTTCCCTCTAAAGTGGTTTATGCATTTAATCGGCAACAGTGCCTTCCCACACAAGATGTCAAAACATCGATAGCATTGTATAAAAGGCAGCTGTGTACGTTTAACCTTACACTTCATCGGTGTAGCGACAATCAATCATTCTGCTTTATGTGGCACGAAGTTTTGGAAGCTAGAGGAGCAAATCAGATAGCATCGGTTTATATAAACACATCAGGAATATTCCGCCCGAAATAAAGCATCTAACATTTCATTCACATACTTCTGCTGGGCAGAATAAGATCTGCTTTTTTTTATAATGTTCATACTAGCCTTCAAAGATCATACGCTCCATATACCCATATGCACATGTATATGAAATGTGATAATGATCATTCCATTAGCGAGAAAAAGAAAAAATACCCATATCGGAAAGAACATCCAAGGGACTGGATTAATCTGGAACGTATCTGTAAGACAAAAAAACATTTGAGTTGATTCAATGGATATTTCTGATTTTTTCGAGGTTTCTACTCTCCTAGAACCAACGAAAGTGGAGATGAAGTATCCAAAAAAGCATAAAATGCTTATGATATACAAAAGCACCCAAATTTAATATAAGACACGCTTGAATGAAGATGATCCAGTTCATACCCTCGACGCTTTACATAAAGGAAAAACATAGATGAAAAATATTAGTATTTCTACTCATATCCAGATGAATCCTATAAGTAGAGAAAAAAAGAAAAACTTAATTGAGTTACTGTCTTAGATAAGTCGAACTTTTCGCGACTTCTACAGAAAGTTGGCAGCGACAGTAGACACAAGAGACTTTTTACAGACGCATTGGCTCCGAAGAAGATTGAAATTGAATGTAAATATTATTATAACATGGATAACACTGCTTATATCGTTTACTTTTTATCAATGAAATTTGTAAAATGAGGTATAACCATTTTTTTTAAACCATAAGAGAAAATTTTACATTTTTTGAAAAATAGTTATACCTATGCTATACTAAGCCATATTAAAGAATTTACTCAATTTGATAATAAATAATTTCAATTCGAGGTCAGTATTGAATTTTTTGACATATACTCTTTTTTCCATATATCATCCAATTATAACAGCCATTAGGAAGTTGTTTATTTCCAACTTAAAAAGTAAAAAATGTAAAGAAAAAGTAATAAATAAATGTGAAAGATGTGCCTAAAGTTTTTTTTTTAAACGAGTATATGGGCTTCGAAGTTTGTTTGAAACGGTCGTAAATCGCCACGCTGAGATGTATGATTGATTCCTTTTGTAAATTCGCTACAGAACTGAATCCACCTTCAGCCAACGAGTTTATGAAAATGAAATTAAATGTTTTACATATTTGCTATAATCCAGAGCACAGTGTAGGTCGTGATTTCTGAAGTCAGAACTCTTAATGTCCACTGTTGTATTTTGTTTTTAGTTTTTCTTTTTTTGTGAGATGCATAGGCTACAATTATAAATTTGACACTGTTTACGTGTGAAAAAAGTTTTAGAACACTATTTAGCATATTCATCTTCAAAATTGATCATTAAAATCAGCATCAACAAGTTGAAAATGCAAGGCATTGTCGCAACGAACTTCCAAATGTAGACTTACTTTAAAACAATTTAAAGAAATTAAAATTATTATGTTGTAATAATTATAAGTATTCAGATAAAATACAAAAATTTATAAACAACAAAAGAGACATTTTAATATATTTTATTTTATTGAATAAATATTTTAAAAGCTATATATGTGTGTGTGTATGTATGTATGTATGTATGTATGTGTGTTTGTGTGTGTGTGTGTGTAAATAAGGGGGCATCATATTTCGATTCAGTTTTTTCAGAGGATTCTAAATATGTATCGCACATTAATTTTGGACCTATTTGAAATTTTTAATAAAAATTGATTCCCCGGGGGGGTCGGGTATCCGTGGTCAGATTTTGTGGGGGGTACCATATTTCGACTCAGCTATGTTAGGGGAGTCCAAATATGTATCGCACATTAATTTTGGACCTATTTGAAATTTTAATTTTCCCGACGGAATATCGCGGGGGCACGGCGTCCCCGTGGCCCGATATCAACTGACATCAAAACTTAAGCTCAGGACACCGAGCTGAATCGATTGATGTATCACACATTGATGTCCAACCATTAGAAAGGCCTCGGACGGACAGACGGACAGACAGACGGACGACAAATCGATTTCATAAACGAACGAAGTTCGTTGAAAATCTTCAAGTATTGGTAGTATTTAAGTAAATCTTCCTCTTTGAGACTCTGGTGATAAATTTGAAACGTAGCTATAGAGGAGATGGTCTAAATATAGGCTATATCATTTTTATTTTAAAGTCTTGACTTTTAAATATTAAGGGATGTACACTGTTTGGTTTCTATTATATTTTTAACATGTGGAATTTACTGTTTAATAGTTTAATGAATAAAGGGCTTTATTCTTTTAAGAAAAAAATTATTAAAATATCAGTAAAAACCTTAAATTTTTAGTTGTGGGGTAAATATCGTCATCGATAAGAGTCTGCGACATTCCTTGGAAATACCTACAACCATTTTTTATCTTACTAGTTATTATATTAGTAAATGTCACCACGGTTTAAGAAATATAAATTTTAGGTTACCACGTTTTTGATCTAAGGTAAAATTATGTTGTATCATATATGGTTCATACTCAAAAGTTGCCACATACATAATAGATAGAAAAAACGACACGAGGTATTTTCATTTTGCATTATTAATTTGTTTATCCGAAATTTGCCGAAAATATTTCGAATTGCTTTAGGGAGGGAAGATCCATTTTTCTTAGAGCACTTCGTGCTTAACATGCAGACAGTCAACATGCAACTTTAGTAAGTAAACTACCTTTGACAAAAAGGTTTTCGAACAAAGTCGACAAGTGTTCGTATATACCCTACCCAGTTGGTTATTTTCAATTTTAAGGGTACTTTGTTTCCCAGATATACAACTATGTTGGGGAAAGCATGTTGAGTATTGCAAAGTCACCGTAGGCATCTTATGGTATCCACCACAAGTATAGTCAACAACCACTTACACATCATGTATTTATGAACCATCTAAAACTATACTATATAGTTCGTAACTAACTAAACATTTGAAATGTACCTCGGTAATTTTGCGATATATTTAATGTATAATACTTGCTTAAGACTGTACCATGTATCTGTAATGAAAACGTAAGTGTGCTATATAGTTGGAAACAAGGGTCGTATATAATAGTGTATAGACATACTACTTATAATAAATTAATCTGCAATTACATAAGAGGCGTGATTAACGTAGGGTCATTTAACAGTTAATTTTAAAAACCTTTTTTTTTGCTAGGTTTTGGCAACCTCTTGTTATGCCTTCTAGTTTATTAATTCTTTGATATTGTTTTATGTTTAGGAGCTTACCATCGTAAATCATTCTTAACAAAAAATATAATTATTAAAAAACTAAAAAAACAAGGAAATTATTTTCGGAAATCAAAAATGTATATGCCATTTTTTTACACCAGGACAGTAAATATATGCCTACACTGAAGGCATTGAACTCAAAGTTCTCCTCTGATGTCTTATAAAAACAGGCCTTTACAAAATAAGCAAGCAATATCTTTATTTGATCGTTCACTACCATTAGATAGATCAAGGTCACTTTCATTATCAGTGTCCAGTGGAAGGGAAACGTTTTCATATCTGTGTCTGAGCTCATGCTCCTCTTTTGTTGTAATCGTTTACTAGAGTTTAGTACCACCGGTTATCTTTTAATGTCATTTCGCTTAATTTTAAACTTTGGAGTATCATTCAGTTAAAAGAGATGCTTATGAACCCTGGTAAATGAGGTCTCCTAAAGATCGAATCAACTTATCTTTGTATAGAGAACTGGTAATCACACAGACTCCTGTTGCATTTCGACCACGATTGTTGATTGTATCCTTATGGCTGGCATTCAACTACCTTAGAAAGTATTACTGAAGCTTATGGCATAGAAGCTAATGGCACTGAAGTGGGTGTGACTGAAATTATTGGCAGTGAAAAAGATGGCACTGACGTGGATGGCGCTGACGTGAAAGGCAATGGAGTTGCACTGCAAGTTTTTGTGCTTCTATTGTTGGCGCGATAAAGTCCACTACCTGAAAAAATATTTTTATAGCCATTTACTAGACAGTACTACTGAAGCTATGACATCGAAACTAATAGCACTGAAGTGGGTGTGACTGAAATTGTTGGCAGTGAAGTAGATGGCACTGACATGGATGGCGCGGACGTGACAGGCAATGAAGTTGTACTGCAAGCCTTTTTGTGCTTCTATTGTGGACGCGATAAAGTCCATTCTCCAAAAAAATATTTTTATTCAATGGATATATTCCAGTACTTTTAAAGACATCTACTGCTATTTGTCCAGTTTTAACTTTAAGATGGGCTTTTCCAAATAACTCCATAATGGCATGAATAGTTAACGTACGTCCTGGATACCTAAGCCATTGTCCTATCTCCTTTTATGGAAACTGCATTTCATGTGCTGCATACAACGGAAGGAAAATTATAGTTACATGATGTTCCCTAGCCATATCAGTCATAGCAGGATTGCAAACGCGATTGAAGTGTCCATCTAACAACAATAAAATCGGCGATTTTTCTGTAGAAGATACTTTTTAAATAAAATGTTTATTTTTTCAGAAAGATGGGCGAACTCGTCCAATGAAGTTTGAAGGGCTAGCTTTCATTATAATTTGAGCCATGATTGTCCTTGGAAAAATTATAAGTGGAGGAGCATAGTGACCAGATGCACTCGTGCAAACTGTAGAGCCACGCTCACTAAAGTTAGTGTTGCTATTTGCAGCTTACCCTTTCGCTCTATGACGTATGGAACCTGGCTTTGAATAATGGAAAGTTCAGTTTCGTCTACATTATGGATTCTTTCAGCACTGTATTCCTGCTTCTCATAGACTTGTTATATCTGTTCGAAAAATTCCCAACGTTTTCCTTATTAAATTCATGCGCCCTTGCAAATTACGTTCCGCATGGTTTATGAATAGATAATAGATGTTTGTGTCAATTCAGAAAAAGATTACAACAAACTCTGCCAGTTTTATTTGATTTAGAAGCTGCACTGATGCCATTGTGTTCTTCCAGCATAAATGTCATCCGACGCAAATCACTAAAAATACAGCCAAAAAAATTTAGCTTTATTACCAAAAGATAAGCAACTGATTTTTCTTCGATTTCTAGTCCGAAAATTGCTTTTTGGCCTAACTTATTACAGCTTACGTTGGGGATGAATCCTCTTTTTAACATAATCGTTGCAGTGTACTGCGAGGCACCTTAAAGGTCTTTGACGCTTTTAGAGTCTGTATTTTTCTCTTATTGCCGTAATTGCTTGCTCCATATCATAAATCTCCCAACTTTCTCTTGACCTTTGCTTGTAATACTTTGGAGCAGTTCTAGGCATTCTAAGAAAAGAGCTTGTATAACTTGTACCAACGATAAAATCTGCATAATTAGGTGAAGAAAACTGCACCTTTAAATTTAACAATAATAGATCTCCTGGCCTAGATTTACACTTGTATAGAAGAAGGTTTCCCACAAAAATGGCAATGAAATTTCTTGTTTAAAGTTCATACAATTCATCACTTTGAAATTGTAATCAGATTTCATTAAATATTAAAAGAGATCTGTCAAAGAAGCGACATCACTTTTGAATGTAATCAGATTGATCCGCAATTCATCGTCTCTGTCTTCTAGACAATCTACTACTCACTGCATCAACTAATTGTAAAATCGGTTCAAAGAAATACTTTTTGAAAGCGAATAAACTTTTGTATAAAACAGAAACCTATTGAAATCTTCATCATTTACATTAAAAAATTTGGTAAAATAATTTGCCAATGATTATTTGGAGTAAAGTATAGACATTCACCTAACTTCTTCGCGAACAACTGTTGATGAAGTAGATAGAACATAATGTATAGTGAGTACATTTGATACTGTATTATAGTCAAATGCACTATGCAACTCTTGTAACTCTCTATCATTGGGACAGAACCAACGGTAACATAGGAGCAGATAAAATATTGTGAATGGGAATACCTTTCTTCGGATCTTCAGCAAATAATAATTCTTGAGATACGTATGATAAGCGCAATGCTTCATTAAAATAGCTGATTCATCGAGGTGATTGAAAAATTAGCATGTTTTCAATTAATTGCACTATCACTTTTCACGTTTTCAATCATTTCATTAATTCTTCTGGGCATTGGATTATTGTTCAAGGAAATTTTTCTGATAATATCTGACTCAGACATAACAGAATGTTTATTACTTCATTTACTGTCGGTAAGTTAGGTTCTCGCCAATTAAGTGTGGTTTTCCAACTATTTCGATTAATAATTAAATATTATAAGAAGATTGTAATTCATCGTTATCATGTTTAGTGGACGACACAAAAAGTATTGATATAATTGGACGTTTCAAATAATATCGCTCTTCTAGGTCTTAAAATATTACAAATATCTATACTGGTTGTCAGTATGTGCATTATAGTCAAATGCTCTGGTTATCTCCAAGGTTTTATTGCTTCATTTGCAAATTCTTTTCGATAAATCAAGCAAATAAATAGTAATTGGTTCAAAAAAGACTGAATAAGGCCATATTTCAAATATTTAATACTATACTGTCAACGTTTCGTATTAGATTTAGATACACTGAAGCGGGAAATAATAATTGCAACAATAAAAGGATTAATTTACACTTTATGTGACTGACCAAAAAATGATGAAACGTATTATTACGCTGCTTGTATTAAAATTTTTGAAATCCAGTCCGAATCGACTTGTATGTATTTACTTGTTAGCGATACTCTCGTACTCGCACCGTGAATTATACACTGCAAACTCAGATATCGATCGAGATATACTGAATTGTGTGAATATTTTATATGATAATTATCCTATGGACTACTAATTAAACTTCATGTAGTGCACGGATAGTCTAGCTTATATGACACTATCAACTTTTGTTTTGTAGGTAATAACATTTGTTCGTCCGAATAGATCAGCAGCTGCTATGGAGTTCATCACATACCTTGGGATACACATAGACAAACGACTGCCTTTTGACAAATATGTCACCGAGACGACAAACAAGGACCAAAAAGTGAAAGGTTACTTCCACGGAATTAAAAACTACAAGAACGAACTACCTACGGACATCAAAATCAAGACATGCAAGACCCATATGCAACCAATTCTGAGCTACAAATCAGCACGTCAAACAACATTACATGTGATTTTCCAATGCTCCACCCGAGGGTACTACATTGGCCAGGAAGCGAGTTTTTTTTACCTGGAAAATTTTGAATTTTGCCGAATCCTTGCTGTTCCAAGCAAGGTAGGGATCTTTAACGTGCGTGACAACACTCACACACGGGACCTCCATTTTACCTCTCATCCGAACGAGGGTGTATTTTTGCGAAAAATGCTCGCCTAACATTTTTCAAGCGGACCGTGTCGGGATTCGAACCCGGGACCTTGGGCGTAGTAGTCACACACATACCACTACGCCACGGAGCCGCCTGCACGTCAAACAACAACACAACCAAAATAAAAACCTTCCAAAACAAGACCATGAGAACTATCAAGTGAGTCAATGGTTTGTCAGGAATGAAACGTTTATGGAGGACCTACAACTACCGACATTGGAAAAACACCTCAAGGCGCTGACTATACGCATCTACAACAAGATACATAACATAAATATCCATCACCTTGGAAGCATCGCACCCCTGTTGGATGGAAACCCATACAGAAGAAAGAAAATTCCCTGAGGCGGAGGGAAACACAGATACGTAGACACTCTCTGTGAGCAGAGAAACCAACACTTATAATGCAGTAACACTAGATAGCGACAAGGCAGCCAAAATAATCCTGGTTAATACTGTATAAGGAAGTTGGACCTGAGAAGTTCAGAATCAATCACGTTGAGATTACGAGTTAAACTTTGTTTGCTGCACAGATAGTCGAAGCCTCTACGGCACGATCGATATTTTATTTTGTAGCAAGCACACTTCATTCGTCCGAATATGCCAGCAACTCCTATAGAGCCCATCCATCAAATACCTTGAGATACCCTTAGTCAAATGACTAACTTTCGACAAGCACGTTACCGAGTTAACGAACAAAACCTAAGAGCAAAAGGCTGCCTCCGTTGAATTCTCAACCACAAGAACATACTATCCACGGACATTAGACTCAAGATATACAAGATCTACATATAACTAATTCTGAGTTAAACATCAGCAACATGACATATCTACAACTCATGCAGCTAAGCCAAAATAAATGTCTTCCAAAACAATACCATCAGATCTATTAACACAGCTCTTTCATTTATCAGAAAGGAGACACTAGAGCAGAATCTATAACTACCAACATTGGAAGAACATTTCAAAGAACTGGCTGCATAAATCTACAACAAGATAGGCAACACAAATATCCAACTTTTCAAAACATTGCACCCTTGTTGAAGGGAAACTCTTACGGACGAAAGAAAACCCCTAGAGATACACTAGATGGCTGAACCGTGAATAGCAATTATCATGGTAGAACTCCACCCGCCAGCAGAATTTTATGGTGGCGAAAAACACATATACATAAGCACTCTCTACGAGTATAGAAGCCAAGAATTATAACGCAGTAACACCAGATTCCGACAAGACAGCCAGAGTAGTTCAGATTAATGCTGCATAAGGAAGTTAGACCTGAAAAGTTTAGAGTCGACTACGTTAAGACTGCTAATTAAACCTAGTCTGTTTTACGGATAGTCTAAGCATCCATGACACAATCAGCATTTTATTTTTTAGGCAAGTACACTTTCTTCGTTCGAATAAACCTGGAACTGCTATGAAATCAAATACTTTGGAATACACATATATAAGCAACTAACCTTTGACAAACATGTCACTGAGACAAGGAACAATGTCAAAAAATCAAAAAGCTATCTTCACGGAATTGGAAAGTACAAGAACAAGCTACCTACGGGCATCAGACTCAAGACATATAAGACCTACATACGACCAATTCTGAACTACGCACCAGCCGTAAGGTATATCTACAACTCAAACAGCAACAATGGCACAATAGTGATCTACCAAGACAAAAACATGAGATTTATCACCGGAGCCCTAGGTTTGTCTGAAGGCTGAGAGGTTAAGACAGAACCTACAACTACCGATATTGGAAGAACACCTCAAACCGATGGCTGCAAACAAAAATAGTATAAGCAACAAAGCAATTAAACACCTTTAAAGCATCGCATTCGCTTTGGACGAAAACGCATATAAAAGACAGGGAACCCCCGGAAATATCCTATATGGGGCACCGTGGATACAAACTAACATTTTAGAACTCTGTGCGTCAGCACGATTTTCTGACGGGGAGAAACATGAGCACATAGACGGCCTCTGCGAACAGAGAAACCAAGAATTACAACGCAGTAACGCCAGATAGCAAGAAGGAAGTCAGAATCATTCAGATTAATGATGTATTTGAAGTTGGACCTGAGAAGAACAAGATCGACCACGTTAAGACTACTAATTAAACATCGTCTGCTGCACGGATAGTCTAAGCCTCTATAACACGATCCATTTATATTTTGTAAGTAACCACACTTTATTCGTCCAAAACATTTGAAATAATAATTGATATAATAAATAACTTCATAAAATATAAACACCCAACCTACAAAACATAACCACAGAAAACAGTCTATAAATAAGTTTCGAACAATACTTTCTTTACATTATCTGCTAGTTAGCAATAGAAATTCGTACTGCAATGAGGCGTCATATAGTCTATATATTAACAAGGCACCAAGAAATTTACCCTTCGGGGAAATAAATTCGTCACACGATACGTCTTTTTATACTGCTAGATGATTGGCGGCTTACAAAAATCTGGAAGCTAATTTGAATGATTCGAGAAGCTTCTGATTTGTATTTAGAATTCTTGAGAACGAATGAATTAAATATACAGAGATCTCCCTTCGCGAACATACGTTAGTTTCATTCGAAATTTTAATATATAAATTCTTGATGTAAAATAAATTAGTGTTTACATAGTGCTAAAGTAAGTATCTTTTTATGTGATATAAATTATTAGAAATAAATTAATTAATAGGTCTTGGATTATTAATTATAAGTGCATTGAGTAGTGATTAAGAAGTTAGTGTTGTCGCTTTAACGAAGTTAGTACCGTTAGTGATTAAATAGAGATGCTTGTCTTTAGTATATTAGAATTTCACTGTACGTACTATTAAAAAGGCTTGCGTGTTCAGCTGATAATAAAAGACTGTTGTTTTAAAGGAGCTTCGTTATAGTACTAACTATTCTATACAAAATTTTAAGACTATATTCCTTTCTTGCCATTATTATTTTATTTATAATACTAAATTCATAAAATAGAGTTGATTTTTATATAAATCAATTTGAGAAGTTATTTTCATATATTTTGTATATATTTTTTAGTAGAATATTACGATAACATTTGTTATAAACATAACCGGTAACACAGACATACAAACGTGCATAGTTTTCTCACCAACAGAAAATTTACATAATTTCTTGTCAGACATGGTCAATTTTCAAATATACTTGCATAACTGGAATAGAAACTTGATCGTGTAAAATGAAATAAAATTCAAAAATTTAAACTTTAAATGATTGTACAAATGCAAAATCACAAAAAAATTTTTAATTTTTAAGCATACATATACTATTAATTTCTTCTACTAAGATTCACTGGTGCCTAGACTGTCTAAACATTCCCTAATGCTTCTGAACCTATTATCATTGCCCTCCCATCCTCTTATTAACCAGAAGGCTCCAGCGGCCTTTGCGGTATGGTCCAATCTACGAACCTATGATTGCGCAGATAGTATTAGCTCTGATAATAAGATACGAATGTGGTTTCGGCGGTCTAGTTCCAAACATTTTAGTGGTAAAAGTAAACATCAATTGGCCGCACGTCTATAAAGTTTGCAAAGATACTTTATAGCGGAAAACTTGCGTTGCAAGTTGAGGAATTGGAAAATAGGTTACAGATTCCAAAATGTATCATTATGAGCACTTTAGAAAACATGTATATCAAAGCCTCGGCTATGTTTAGGCATCCTATAGGCTAACAAAACAAATTCTTATGACTTGAAGCTGCCATTGTTTGCTAAAGCAAAAAGCAGTAGTACCTCGTCTAAAGCGGTAAATCATTGAAGATGAAATATGGACATTATAAAAAGTATTGTGAAAAAAGTTCCTCGAATAAAATACAATATCCTCTATATACCACTCCTATATCAAGACTTTACTGGTAGAAAGCATGGTGAAACTATATGAAATAACAGTTCATTATAAATTAACATCTCACCATCAGACAAACGATAAGTTCTGAACGAGAAGGTTAAAAGCAGTCACCGAGAGTCAATAACCTCTACATTTGACCATACAATGCTCCACCCGAAAGTACTACATAGCTCAGTAAACAGGTTTCCTTTAAATGGAAATTTTAAATTTTACCAAACCCTTGCTACTCCAAGCAAGGTAGAGATCTTTAACGTGCGTGACGACAATCACACACGGGACCTACATTAATCGTCCTACCCGAACAAGGATGTATTTTTGTAAAAATGCTCAAATGACATTCTTCAAGCGGTCCGTGTCTGGAATTGAACCCGGAACCATGATATCAGCAGTCATACTCAAACAAGTCTGATCTACGGAGTCGCCAGAGTCAGTAACCAATATTAGCCAATCGGTGAGGAGTCATGTTGCGTCACGATATCGCTAGGTCTCAAATTTTCATGAATACTTGACAAAATATCGTGGGCTTTTAATTCAACCATCATATTCTCTTTATATTGCCTATTCAAATTGACATTTTTTTCGGTTTAAATAAATTTAAATACCAAGTGCAAAATTTTGAAAACGCCTTCTACCCAAACTGATCAACAAATGCGGTAAGTGACTTCCTATGAAAGCAATCAATGACGGTTCATTTTCGCTTTCGAAATTGATTACAATCGTTAGACAGTACTTCCATAGAAAGGTGCCTATATGTGTTGCTAAATTTAGATAGATGGTGTTTTTTAAATTTTGTCGCCCATGAAAATAGATAAAGACCTATCTCGCGTATGACAGCATTTTATGAGAGTTGTTTAAAGAAAGATTTTTACTTGTATATAAAAAAACGATAGATGTTTGCATGACTTTTGCTGCGATTATTATAAATAATAAAACTAATTCATCTCTAGGTATTTTTAAAATTTTGAATACAAGGATAGTAGAGGCGTTTTGTATTAATTTTGTTGAGATTAATTTTCGCAAATAAGGTCTTTTAGAGATTTATATTTATATTCTTAATGCAAGTGATTTGTATTAAAAAACAATTAGACTTGTCGTTTACTTTACTTTTTCTAAATTCTTACAAATCCTGAAGGTGTATACTTGAGACTTTGGGTATATCCTTTGAAAATCTCGCTTTCGCAGAAAGTACCGCACTCTACGATGTTTGCCTATATTGAGCAAACGGTTAAATAAATGATTTGTGTGTGAAAAGCTTGAGCTCTTACTTACTTACCACGGAGTATGAATAATAAATAGAAAGGTTTTATAAATCCATCTCGTTTTCTAATTTCTTAAATTGGGCTTATAGATACGATAGTGATAAATAGAATAATTCTTTAAGAAATATATTATTATGGTATGTGGTATCGAAGAAATTAATAATCTATGCCAAAATCGGGTCTATGAATTTTTTAGTAGACTAGTTTCTTAAATTAACTTGTATCACCTTGAGAAACAAAATGTGATTTATGACAGCATAACCAACAGGATTTTATAAAATTGACATTTTCAAACAAGTATATAAATACCATAGTCAACGCACTCCTTCTGGTTTCTACTAATCAACTTCTTCAAGGTTGTCAATTTGCGGCGAGAAACTACGAACTCACCTGTAATAAAAATTGAGCATTAGTTTAGTTTTCTAATGTAATAATACTGTATACGATGTATAACAAAAAGCAACATAACGCGTCAACATTTCCTTATCTGATAGTTTTACAAAATAATTTTGAAATAAAACTTTTAGGTGTCAAAGAATATCAATACTCTGAAATAATTTTATATGTGCACAATGACTTATTTGTAAAAATCCTTTGAAATTCCTTATATTTAAATAAAGCGATTTGTAAATTTTTTTGCTTGCAACACTATGAAACTGTACATTTGACTATGAAAATATAATCTTCTGCGTTAATTTTTTTGAAGTACGTAAAATAAATATGAATAGCTAACTTAGCAAATCGCTTTATTCAGTTCAGTGATTAAAAAAGGATTCCCACTGCCCTCTCTTCCTAAGTCCAACTGAACTGGTACTATAAAATGTATAAAGAAATATATTAGGATTCTGCTACTAATGTTATCAAAATGTGTAATGAAAATGCTCATCGTTACTTCAAACGCAGAACGAGAATCGTCTTCAAGGAAAACAAAATTTAATTAAAATGAATAATATTTGAGGTCAGTCAACTTCGCTCCCCTCCAAAAGCTTTATCGAATTTGTTGAATTGTAGAATGGGCAAGGAAAGTACTGGTCTTGCACCACCTTGCAGCACCAAAATATAAGCTTGCACCATGCTGTAAAAACAATTGCGAAAATTTGTTTATGAAGGGGCTAGAATGGCGCTAGCCCCTCTCTCTTCAAGTTTTAAGAAAATGTTATGTGCACCAGTTAGAATACAGCTTTCGCCACCTTGTACCAGTAACTTTAGAGCTTGCATCAGTTCTCAAAACCATATACAAAGCCCTTTCTCGCGGGTGGCTAGAATGACGGTAGCTCCCTCTTTGAATTTCAAAAAACTGATATGTGCACCGGTTAGAGGAAAGCTTGAACTACCATGCTCCACCAAATTTAGAGCTACCACCAGTTCATAAAATTAGATACAGGGCTTTTTTTTCAGGGGGCTAGAATGACGCTAACCCCCCTCCATGAATTTTGTTTAATAATTTATGTGCACCAGTTAGAGAAAACCTCTCACCACCTTGCACCAGTTTATTGCTTGCACTATCTGCAATAAGTCGTCACATTACTATTCTAGATAAAACGCTGGAAACTCCAACCATTCTGATTTACGACTACCGAAAGAATTCTAACCACATCCAAAACTGAAATTTTTTTCTTGCGCTTCTGTATTTAAAATAGTGCAATTATATTTATTTAATTATATATTCTAATTACTAAGACGAGACGTTACTACAGGAGGCTTACAAATGTATCTGCAAGGTATTGCAGAATCACGTAATATAACTGTATAATTTAAGGGTCTCGAATCTAAAGTTAGTTATAGCCAAAGACAGCAGAATTCGGTTTTAAGTAACATAAAGAATCAAGGTCGTAAACAGATACTTCCGGAGAGGTCACGCAGAAATTTTTTGATTTAATTAGATTTCTAAAGAAGTATCTATCAACAATACACTACATATAATATTCGTATGTATTATATTTTTCAATATATCTATATACCTATCACGTGTGTATTGATATTTCTATTAATTAGTAGCGAATAATTGTATTTCCGGTTACCTCATTTGCTCCTCTGCTCAACTTTCTTACGAGTTTGGTGGTTCTAGACACATTGATTTTTTACAAATTTGTCTTTCTAATTTATGATCGACGGCCATTCAATTTTTTTGTAAAATGTCACTTCCGCCATTTTTAACTACGCCACAACATTTATTAAACTTTAAATTTCTACACGACCTGGATATTAATTTTTTATTTTCCTTTGAATTTTGACATATGCGGTCCTGAAGTAGCTGGATGCGACGCTCTCAGCGTCGTTATAGTGCCTTATAACTCGAGAGAGGCTTGTTGGAGTTCTTCTGCTGAGTTGTTGTGGTGTAGTTTTCTAGTTGATATTCTTAAAATAAATATGTTGGACTGGATTCCTCGAGGCCTGCTCTTGAAATCCCCATGGGTTGCAGTGAGCAGTTTCCCGGATCTTCCCTTGGTTGCTCTCCAACTACAGGATATTCGAATCCTGGGTCCACTGGCTTGTGGTTTTCAACCGACAGGATGGCTATTCGCCACAGGCCACTCCATCGTCAGGTAGCTCGTCTAACAGGACTGACGGATGTGCATTCCCAACGACTTCATTTGTGTACCCATTCCTCGGCGCCCCGCATAGCTGGAGAGCTACTTTAAGTCGTCACCCTTTCGCTGCTCACCTTTGTTCGCCCGGAGGCGGTGGTAGATAGATGTTGCTGCTTCGGAACCAGGGCAGCAACTTCACACATGCGGTATATTTAATCAAGCTTTTATCTTTAAAACTGCAATAGCAACAAGAGAATATTTCAACAGCTTTTATGTGTTATTTCTTTTGCAATAGCAAAGTAGTAAGAGCACATATCATATGTCGTTTCTTTGACCTAAGTATATTGTTCTATTACACAGCAAAGCCAATATTTTGTCTGAGATTACACCTTGTTTTTTGTGAGCCTAGGACTTGATGGCGCCCTATTTTTTGTTGTTCTAGTTTTAATTTCTATAGAGTGTTGTCTGAGGTATAGTTTTCTAACATCCACCACCTTCTCTCATTGCCCTATCCAGGAATAGACCCCTAGCTACGTCTAAAGACTGCCTTTCCTTTAACAACTTGTTTAGGAAGAGTGTTTTGTAGTTAGTCATCCACCTAATTCAGGGTAAGATTGCAGTTTTCGTTTCAAGAGAATGCTGTTTCCAAATTCTTCAAGATTGAAAACAACAAGATGAAGATTTTTTTTGTTATTGCCAATGCCTAATTCTGACCTCAATCAACGGTTTAAAAACATTCTTTGCTTGGTTATTCCCGTTGTGATGTTGAACGCTTTTGTAGGTGAATCCACAAACTCAGATCGATCCACACTAATTAATACAGGAGCAATTTATTGAATCATTTACAGATGAGGAACTGAAGCAAATGCTTGAACGGATAAATACTACAAATCCAGGCTACAAGATACCTATATCCTGCATCATGAACCACTGTACAGAAACTGAAGGTTAAATTCCTGTCTTTCTATTTACCAGATCGCGAATGCAGTGCAGTTATAAGCTCATCGCAGAAAGTTTTTAAATATGATTTTATTAACAAATGTATTTATTGTCAGACAAAGTATTCCTTGCAATACTGTGCATCACGTTAGATTTTGAACTACATAATATTTCTTTGATTTATCAATAAATAATTATCCTCATTCACAAGTACTATTTTTTCGCTTACCTATTAACGCCTCATATATTAGTTGTACATATAGAAAATAAACTTATTGCTACTTTTGTATAAATAATAAGAAATACAGTAATTAATTTATTAAAAATATTCAGGTACTGTTTAATTATTTTAGATTCAGCACCTGATAAACGCCACCAAGATCAACTCAGAATTAATAAATGTGTTTTATTAAATAATAAAACAAAAGTTTGGAAATTAGAAAATATTTCTTGAGCTTTGCTGGAATATCAGATTTAACAAATCAAGAGATGTCGAATGTTTTATTCAATTTATGAAAATTATACAAGAATGACGTATGTGACTAAAACGGTCAAGTGTACGACAACTGCCCAGATATGAAGCGCCATTAAAATGTAGTTTAAGAAAATAATTTTTAAAAATAAATCCTCCTGCATATTTTATATTTTGCTTCGCAATTACTATACATTTAGTTGTACATAATGCAGCTAAAGCATTTTAATATATTACAAAGTGTTTCAAAATCGTAAAAGACTTGTACGTTTCTATTTCTACATCTAGTAAACGTTGGTGAATTTTTGTAAACAAAACCCCAGTTTAACACCAAAGCCATTCTCTGTTACTAGGTGGGCAAGTAGCTGCAATATGTAGTGGAATAAACGATGATAAAACGGCAGTAATGTTTAACATCAACCCGGAAGCCTGCAAATAATAAGCTACCAATCAGGATCTAACTGTGTTTAGGTGAATACAGCAAGTTTTTGATTGATCTATATATATATATATATATATATATATATATATATATATATATATATATATATCCTTCAACTGTACTAAAAATGAATATTTAAGAGTTCTTTGTGAGGTATACTATGTAGCTACAAAAGCTTCTAGTGAGTATAAGGAACTAATACTGACTTGTGATTTTAATACCAGGAGATAATGTGAGTAAAACAGAAAAAACATTGCTGTGATGGATAACGGCTCTAGAACTTAATCTACTATATGATGGGGAAAGACCTGCCTTGGTACGCTCTCCGAGCATTTCGTGTATGGATTTGACTCTGAATACTAAGACGACCATGAGACTTAATATATGATGGGCCTCGCTAGATGAAGAAAACCTTAGCGATCATCTCTTCATACTACTGGAGTGGAACTCAAACAACAACACTAACGAGAGGTGAGCCTTTAAAACCACAGACATTTCAATGTCATTATACAGTTTCGGAAAGCTTATAACAAAACCAGAGTCTAAAGAACGCGCCGAGTGATGTTCCGAAGAGACTAGGTTTGCATATAATATTGCGACCCTCAAGGTTAAAAGCAAGAATGAATGTGGACTACCATACTAGTAGACGGTAGAACTAGAAACGATTTAGAAAGAAACAGGTAAGAAGTGAAGAAGCTATCAAAGTCCCCACACTGGTTCACTACTGAAATACATATTAAAGAGAGAGTACCTGGTATCAAAAGAGAACTTCTCAAATACAGCAAAAAGCGAAGAAAGCATGGAAGTAGGCTGAATTCTGTAATAAGCTTGGATTGGATACCTTTAAGCTGCCTCCAGGATTATACAAAATCAGCTAAAAGTTGCGAACCTCTAAGTCCACTTGACTGACAGCATGACTTCAAGGACCTAATCCTAGAGGAAAATGTAAACGTAAATAAAATAGTAGAGAAAGAGACAGTAGAGAACCTTCTCAACATGACTGAACTTGAGCAAGCAATAAATAAAATCGGGGTCGGAAGATTAACGGGACCTGATGGCCTCCACTCTGAAAACATAAAGATATTCATGATGGTCCAGAAGGACTACTTTTTGGAATTATTTAATATATAATACCTTACAAAAAAACACGTGTCTCGAACAAATGGAAGAAAGACAAACTGATTTTAATACCTAAACCAAGGAAGAATGCGGACCGTGTAAGAATACAAAGGCCGATATATCTGCTAAACACAACAACCAAAGTCTATGAGAACCTGATTAATTATAGACTACAACAGTCCGTTCAAGCCAACAGAGGGTTGAATGGTAGTCGGGTTAGCTTCTGATAAGGTAGATCCACGATTTTAACAATACATCGTATCTTAGACAAATACATAATATCAAAAAACCAAAATTGGTATGTTTGATTTTGATCAACGTGCAGAATGCGTGTAAGAGCCTCTTGGAACATGATAATATAAAAGATTAGACTTCGAGATACACCAGCATATCACCTTAATATAGTCAGGTCTTACATGAATAATCGATCAATTAATATCGCCAAAGACACAAATAGAATGCTAGACTGGCGAGTTCCACATATTGTACGCTGATGTGAGAATTCAAGTCCACGAAAGAGTTCCCTTACACGTTATGCGGGTGATGTGGCGATAGTTGTTGGGGTCCATGCAATTACAGCAATGAAGGATATAGCAGAGAATACAATGCATAGGTTAATGAATGGATGGGGAGCAATAAACTAAAGACTGTACCATAAAAACTAATACAGTCGTCTTTGATATACGCGGCAAAGTTAACTATTTAACTATTAGGGCTAATGGGCATAATGTACAGCGAACTCTATACAGACAGATTGTCTAGGAGTCACGTTAGACTTTGGCCTGACTTTTACCAGGCATGTTGATAAGGTGTGTTCAAAAGTCAAAAAGGTTATGAAAGCGATTTGTGCTATACTGTCAATGATCGGAGGGTCGTCCCTATAGAAGAGAAAAATTTTTCAGGTGGCGGTGCAATCACTAATTTTTTATGTTGTACCAATATAGACCCCAGCTATATGGATCAAACGTTGTGCAGTGGAGGTAAACCGACTCCAAAAGTCTATAGCATTGAAGATTTGCAAACCTATCGTACAATATCAACCGATCCGTTGTTAACAATCGCGGGTATATATTCGATTGACATCAAGGAAGAGGAGAATCGTTTTATATATGAACAATTCAAACAAAGCTTCAATTCCAGGATGGAGGTATTGTGCGAAAAGAGAATTTCTAGTTAATAGCAATATCGATGGGAACAGTCCACAAAAAGACATTGGACATTCACGTTAATCCCAAAGTTACGCCCATAACTAGAAAGACAACATAAAGGATTGTATTTCTACACTATGCAAACCCTGTCCGTACACAAAACTTTGTTAGTTACTTCCACAGGTTTAAAAAATTCAGTACACCGGCTCCTCACTATTGCAAAGCAGAAGATGGTCTGCGATACGTCTTATATGAATGCGGAAAGTGACACATAAACAGATGTAGACTCGAAACAAAAACAAAAAATAAGAAAATGATAACAACAACAATGCTAGAGAGACAAGGAAAACCGGAGATGTCACAGAATTTACTCGTCATATTATCAAACAAAGGAGGAATGAAAGAAGGTTGAACTCAGAGAGAATGAAAGAAAAGATTTCCCTGAGTGATTGGATGAGCACAGCTATGCACTTCCTCTGATCTAGATACCTTAGCAGGTGGTTTCGGAGGAGACTCCGTCACTAAAGAGAAGAGGGTAGGGTATTTAATGTGGCAATCGGTGCACCAGAACCAGAACCAGCCAGTGGGTAAGGCGTTGATTCTTTTCCCAAATGCAGAAATAAAGAAGTGGACAAGTAGCATAAATGCTACAAAAGTTCTTTGTTATTGTTTACAAAAAATATAAAACTTTGTTGGTTCCGTATTCAGAAATAAACTAGTTTGTTGATTGATACAATTAAATCGTTGAAATTTATTTATTCAATTATTTTATGAAACATTATATTATCAAAAATGAATATCGTTTGTTGCAGTACAGCGAGTGGCCCAGGAAGAAAAGTACGAAAGTGATGAACCTACAACCCGACAGAAAAGTATATAAATACAAAAAAAAATATGGCAACAAACAATAATTAAGATATGAGTAACACACAAATGAAAAACACATTATATTTATCCAGATACATAGGTATATCTACGATGACCTTACTTAATTTATTTACTAACTACTGTATAGGTAACGAGCTCGCTCCAAGAATCTGTTTAACATAAGAAAGAGAAGAAAAATATGTATAATGGCACTACCAAATATCTACACAACTATTACTTCAGAGGAATGCAGTTACTGCAGTTATTCATCCTTAAAATCAACAGTGTTCAAAGCATACCCTCATATAATTATTCATATGGTTACATAATTCCAGTAACTCAACCATAACGTAAGCTATCAAAGCAATCACTTGATACAAATTGATACATTTCTACCCTTTATCTAATACAAATAAATAAACCGTAACATAAGCTAGCAAAGCAGTCGTTTTATAAAAATACGTACTCTTCTAATATTTACATCAGGTATCCGAATATTGCTACCTATATTAAATTCCTTAGTTGAATAATACAGCTGAGCCACTAAGAAATCTCTGCCTAATATGCCTAATAAGACATATAAGTTCAGTACTGCGCTGGGTTTAAGTGTTGATGTATATGATCAAGTTAGTAACGTGTCGTTATACAACATTTTCGACTTCGATCGGTTCGTAAAAGTTTCAAGTTTGGTTTTTACGTTTAATGCAGCATTTGCGATATACCTCAAGATAAGTGGTGCCTTGCAGGCCATACTATGTAAATATACATCTTACTTCTATTCAGGGTAAGTCACAGATTAGTCGAAGTGAGAATGCCCATAAGAAGCAGGGTTGTTATGAAAAGCGTTTATTCTTACGTTACATTAAAAAACATAGCCAATCCTTTTTTCAAGAACACCCAACAAGCAGGATTGAAATAGCCTAACTGTTTTTTTAAAGATATCCTGATATAGTCAAGCGCAAGGGGTATATGAATCCAGCTCGACCGCAAAAATAGACACGCCAATTGTTGATGATTATTATATTAAATTAAAAGAAAACATGTACAAATTAAACTTATTTGACAAATCCGGAAATGTATAAAAAGTAGACGTGTAGGGGTGACGGTTAACTATCCATAAGTAACAGTTTTAGCAAAACGATGCGAAAATCGGGTTCACCTAACCGCATCTGAGTATGGTGAGAGGCAACGATTATGGGTAAGGGAAATGATTTAGACCAAACGGTTCTATTTTATATCGTTTTTAAACGACACCGAATGAAACCAAAGTAGGGTGAACATTTACTCCCCTCATCAAAAGTTGTTGTTAATAAAAAAAAGTAGTATGACAAGTGAAACATTTATATCAGAGTTGCAAAACCTTTCCACCTTCTTCCAGATATTTCGGACTAGCATTACTTACATTTGATGGAAGAAGATCTCATTTCTATATAGTTATAGTGGAAACAGCAGAAAATCTAGGAATAACCCTATTTTGTTTACTAAGCAATACCACAAACAAACTACAACCAATAGATAAATCGATCTTTAAGAGCTTGGAAACGTTATGGAATCAAAAGGTTTACACTTCTTAATTTTCCAAGTCAGGCAAGGCAATTACTAAATAGAGATTTAACAAACTTTTATGAAAGTACGGCTAAAAACGATGACACCTTCTAAAGTCGATTCCGTTTTAATCCGACCGCCATTTACTCATACTGCCCTGACGTTATTCCAAAATCGGCTGTTGCACCAAGTTTAATAATCTAGAGAGGAATCTGACCAAAAAAATGACAACAGTTTAACTAGTTAAACAAACATCAGTAATTCTAACTCACTTCAGTCGTGTAGGATACTTTCTACTAATAGATACCAACAAAAGCTAACTGCAGCTGTGACAAAGTGTAAAAGATTTAGAAACAGTTCATCCGATAGTAAAACAATATCAGATTATTCAGCACGAGATAATTCCTCTGCTTGTGCTTTCGGCACTAACAATGACTTACTACTGGTTACCTCGAAATACAACATAACGACGCCGAAAAGTTTCAAAAAAAGATCAAATAAGTGTGAGGTAGAGGCAGAACAACGAAAATCTCCAATTACGAAAATATCAAGACTCATTCACTGATGTCGGCTTATTAATAACACCTGAAATGAAAGTGGTTTCTCGCAAAAAGAAAACCATCTTTTAACAGCAATGCCCAAAAATTACAACGAATTTGTTTACTCAAAAAGACAATAACAACATCATAGCCTCCAGCACCCTAAAGCAAAGTAAATGTCGCGGTTGTTACATTCATTTCTGACGGCAAAACCGTATCCGTTTATTTTATTACTCATTCCCATAGATTCCGTTTCTACTCTTCAATACCCCAACATCTTGTATGTTTACTCGTTTACAATAAGTACGCTTTAACTACATTTTCAATTTCAAATCCATCTACTCTAAAACGAAGTTAACGCTACAAATTATATAGTTGGCACCTTGTTTTGAGTATCCTTTAACTTGCTACACATTACGACAGCGTATAATTGATTCTTATGTGATTTCCATCTAAAGACTCGTCGAACTAAGTCGCGTGCTATTAAATAAAACCGTGTTTGAAGTTTTCTAATCGCGTTTGATAACACCCATATTACTTTGAACTCTGGTTATTATTTAAACGAATTAATATTCACTTTCTTTTCTAAATTTTCAAAAGCACTCGTCGTGATTGTTAGATTTTTTGTTCTCGTTTTTATGAAATTCGTGCGTGCAATACTGCGTGGTAGGTGATTGTGGTTTTACAAACATGTACGTTTCGGCGGTACTAAATTAATTTACCTGAAATTATTCTAGCTTCCTCAGGTGGGCTTAACGATCAGTTTGAACCATTGCTCCTGTTGGCACGAGAGGACTAGCGCATGGCGTGATTCCGCACACAGCTGTTCCAATCTATCTTTAGAGACGGAAGCCAGCCTACAACTTGGACGTGGGTGATCCTTTAGCCCCGATTTCTTTCGTTTTTTTTGTTGGCACTGCTTCCGGGAAATGGTTGCATCCACATGTTTATTGGGTTCAATTCGAAGCCTACACTTTGTAGGTGTTAACATGAGAATCGTTAGGTGAGATGGTATTTATCATTAATATTCTACGTACTGTGACCATCGTAAATCTGTAATGGTATACTTACGATGGTAATTTAAAACTGGGGGGTCCTTTTTTGGGTTGCATGTTTTATATAAAATAAAAATATGTATCATTCATATTGTACGTACTGTGACAGTCCTACATCTGTAATTGTATACTTACATTGGTAATTTAGAACGGGTGGGAGGGTCTTTTTTCTGGGTTTGTAAATTTTTGTTAATTAATACATTGTAGTGTTAACAATTTTATATGTTTAATTGTTATATTTAAGATAATGAGTTAGAGCTGTTGTTTTTAGGGTTGTAATTTCTTTTTCTTTTTCTTGATAATTAATATGGGTGACCTAAAAATGGCAGTTCGCCACTTTAAGTATTGATTCTTTTTCTTGTGTTCATTCTTGGCACTACTGTTCTGGTGTAATATGCTTTTTTTTGGTAATTAGAGGTTGTATGATTATTTCTGTGAGTTGTAAATGAGTGCGTGTCTTTTTATTTCAGGCCTTTCATTATGGTGGTATTCGGAATACTCCGCCTACTCACCTCTTCTTTCCTGTGGCTGGTGTTACTTTCTGCCGGTCTTCGTGCCGACTTGATATATTTTTCGATCCACTTTTTGTGATAGGTGCTTTCTAGTCCGTTTCTCTTTTCTTCGGAAACCACGACTTAGTCGACTTTAGGTCTAGTTAGCGATTCTTTTCTTTGGTTCTACCTTTGTTGCGATTCTTTGGGTACTACAGTTTGATGTAATTTTATTTTTTTATCCAGTATTCATGTTGTTCCCGAGCATACTTTGAGGCTTGGCACTTTTGTCATATTCGCTGTTACTGTTCGTTTTCTTCCTCGCTTCCTTTTCTTTACTTTTGGTTTCCTCTGCAGGAAACCAATTGTTTTTTTAGGTCGAAGGCGCTACTGTTTCTTTTCTGAAGAAGCATCCGTCCTTTGACGACTTTGACAGTGTTGACGACATTCTACCTTGGTCCTCGGTGATTGCTACCTTCTACTTTTCCTTTTCCTATATCCTTTAAACTTCTTGATTTGGTTCTGTTCACTGGTTCTTTGAGTCGGATGAGAGTTCTTTTTTTTATTTTGGGGTGTCTCTTTGTTTTTGTTTTCGTAAACAAATTTTATTTTAGTTTTTTAAAGCAATTTTTTTTTGTTTGTTTTTTTTTGTACTTCCCACTCCCGTACTTTTTTGCTTTCCTACTCAAACCTTTTAATTTTGTGGGGGGCGGTAAAACCGTATCCGTTTATTTTATTACTCATTCCCATAGATTCCGTTTCTACTCTCCAATACCCCAACATCCTGTATGTTTGCTCGTTTACAATAAGTACGCTTTAACTACATTTTCAATTTCAATTCCATCTACTCTAAAACGAAGAGTTTACGCTACAAATTATATAGTTGGCACCTTGTTTTGAGTATTCTTTAACTTGCTACACATTACGACAGCGTATAATTGATTCTTATGTGATTTCCATCTAAAGACTCATCGAACTAAGTCGCGTACTATTAGATAAAACCGTGCTTCAAGTTTTCTAATCACTTTTGATAACACCAGTATTACTTTAAACGCTGGTTATTATTTAAACGAATTAATATTCACTTTCTTTTCTAAATTTTCAAAAGCACTCGTGGTTGTTAGATTTTTCCTTCCTGTTTTTATGAAATTCGCGCGCGCAATATTGCGTGGTAAGTGATTGTGGTTTTACAAATACGTACGTTTCGGCGGCACTAAATTAATTTATCTGTGATTATTCTAGCTACTCCGGCAGGCCTAACGATCAGTTTGAACCATCCATCGCTCCTGTTGGCGCGAAAGGACACGTGCATGGCGTGATTCCGCACACAATAGTTCCAATCTATTCTTAGAGACAGGAGCCAGCCTACAACTTGGACGTGGGTGAGCCTTTAGCCCCGATGTTTTTCTGTTTTTTTGTTGGCACTGCTCCTCGAAAAGGGTCGCATCCACATGTTTATCGGGTTTGACTCGAAGCCTACACTTTGCAGTTGTTAACATAAGAATCGTTAGGTGAAATGGTATTTATCTTTAATATTGTACGTACTGTAACCATCCTAAATCTGTAATGGTATACTTACGATGGTAATTTAGAATCGGGGGTCCTTTTTTTGGGTTGCATGTTTTAAATAAAATAGAAATATGTATCATTCATATTGTACATACTGTGACAGTCCTACATATGTAATTGTATACTTACGGTGGTAATTAAGAACGGGGGGGTTTCTGGGGTTGTAAATTTTTGTTAATTAAGACATTGTAGTGCTAACGATTTTATATGTTTAATTGTTATGTTTAAGATAATGATTTAGAGCTGTTATTTTAGGGTTGTAATTTCTTTTTCTTTTTCTTGGTAATTAATATGGAGGATCTAAAAAATGGCAGCTCGCCATTCTAAGTATTGATTCTTTTTTTGTGTTCATTCTTGCCACTACTGTTCTGGTGTAATATACTTTTTTTTGGTAATTAGAGGTTGTATGATTATTTTTGTTTGTAGATTACGTCGCTGTACGTAGCACAGTAATAAAAAATATCTAAAACAAAGTAATCATAGTTTTGTTTTCTTTGCAAAAAGGATTGCCAACACGATATGCAATGCGCAGTGTGCAGTAGACATGTCAATGAACCTCGTGTAGGGTTGACAAAAAAGTAACAAAAATACATTCGTATACCCTGCATGTATTTAAACAAATATTGTAGTATTTAATTAACTCAAAAGTTTAATTTAAGTTTTTTTTTTAATTTATATCGATTGTTTTAAAAACGTGTAGTGAATTTGATATCTGCGAATTATACATTTTTTTAGCATGAAAAGGATGAGTAGATTTTTTTGTAATATTAAAAAGCAAAAGTTTTGTATGTGTTTGGTGGCTTGCTGTTAAGAACTCAATACCTCTCTAATATTGCGTAGTGTGACGATATTAGGCTCAGCACGTTCTTAATATTGTAACCTCACGATTTTTTTAAAACATGGTAAAAATTCAAATTCTAATGAGTCGGAAAAAACACATTTAATATGCTTGGTGTATAACATATAATACTCTTAGGTAAGAATTTATGCTAGTTTATGACGAAAAATGGTAGAATTAAATATATTTTATTGTTAAGGTGGCAATATTTGGCGCACTTGCCTTGGTCTTGAATTATATTACTCCCAACCCAACGCGACGACTCCTGTTTGTTTTCTATTGACTTGAGGGACTGGCGAATTTATGTAACATTTTAAGAACTTTTTAACTTTATCTGTTACTATTGCTAGTAGTGAGAGAATTTTTTCAAAATTAAAAATAAAAGCCCATCAGGGTTAATAATAAGCTCAGAAGGACTTTTAGATCTGTCTACCATAAATAGATACAAAATGTTGAAATTTGCGAGTTTCGATTTGGCAGATACTGTATAAATTTGTTCCTTTATTTCTGTAAAATATTAAAATTTATCTGACAAGTTTTAGTTCTTAGAAGAAAGGTTTCTTGTTTTTTAATTCTTAGTTGTGGTATATTAATAAAGATGTTTTATGTATCTATGCACCAAAAAATCAAACAACATTTATGTGTAGGAGTGAAGAGGGCAGCAAAATAATTTCGCACACGGACAACACGAAAACTAGGGACGGTTCTGTTGACAGGCTAATGATATTTTGATTTGCCTCACTTCACAAGTACTTTGTGAAAAGTAGTTAGTTATTGCATTAGTTTCCGGTCACTTTGCCTGTTACTTGACGGTGACAAGTCTCTCTGAAGCCTAAACTAATCTTGGATTGCAAAGTACAAAGATACGTACATGTATAGACGTTCACCATGTAAATAAAAATTTTGTAATTAGATTAATAAAGGTTGGATGGAATTTAATGTAATCTTTCATAAAATTGCCTTAAGTATCATAAAACGTTATACGTTTAGCGAGATCAAGGTAAAACTTCTATAATAAAATCGTTTTGCAGCTTGATTAATGTTAAACCGCTTTAATATGCACAACTTACACTCGGTAGATATTTATCTTGGAGAAGACCATCCAGAATACGTGTTAACTAATTAAGATAATAAAATCTACAGTCGTAGTAGTCCCGTGCTTATTGATGATATGGTGGATTGTTGTACGTGTTAAGTTACGTTGGTGACGGTATGGATTATAGTTTGCATGTTAAGATACAGTTAAATAGGAAATCAGGAGGTATAATGTATAGCGCGAATGCCGTTGTATACTTGTAGAGCATCGTTACATAACATGTACCTACCTGCAGATTACGCTTCGGGGTGCTAAAATTGCGACGGATATAGCTAAAACAAGAAATAGCGGAATACGGGTTGTAAATAATAATTTATTCCGACAATCATTTTTTTTTAGTCACAAAGAACGTTAGGTTATTGCCCCAAAGACTATTGACTGTTAGAAGACATTTGTAGCACGGCAAATTAAAAACACGTATGTCGTACTAATTATATTATCGTTTTAGTCTCTACTTACTATCTATTCGTAACATTTCTTTAATTTAAACAACAGAAGCAGTCACACTGTTAACTTCGATCTAAAACGATAAATTCTTCAAACAAAACGATATTGATAGAAGTGGTGTTCATAAGAGTATCTGCAGAACGCGCTTCTGATGCAATGACCTTCTGCCATCCGTCAAACTTAAAACCTCCGTTTAAAGATTGAAAACTGAACTAAAGCAAATTATTCGTCGACTGTACGAACTTTACTTATTGTTGGAAAATCCGATTTGATTTGAAAAACGACAATATAAGCTTGTTCTCCCTGGATGAAAGCTTTTTAGCTATTGGTATTTAGCTCTTCTTTTAAAGCAGCACAGAGAGACCGCGTTTACGCGAATAACATTTTTACCAAAAAATATCTTAAGCATATTAAAACCTATCGTTTAAAATATCCCAACAACAGGACGAAGACCGTGCCATGTTATCCTGACGTCAGTATGCAATAAGAATTTTACAACCCTCCAAAGACAAGTCCATATTTTAATAGTGAAATAATACACATTGTAAAGATATGTGTTTTTTTTAATTAGAAACAGTATATTACAAAAACAAAACAAAATATAGATTGTTACGTTCACCTTCCGACGGTGTACGAAAACTTACGTCTTTTATTTCATTACTTATTCACATAGATTCTGCTTTTAAAACTCAGACACCATCCTGTATATTAGGCCTTCATACAATAAGTACTTTTAGTTTTAAGAAAATGTACTTTCCTTCGTAAAGGGTTTAATTTTTATTCCTACCCGTACACCTTTCTCTGGGGGACATGACCGTCCATTACATTGACCCCTGACGGACGTGTCAGTTCTGAATGTGAAGTACATCCTAAATATTAAACGTTGCAAATGGAGTAGCTAAGAACCGCTAAAACATCAAAATTACTTCTACTATCGTATAAAGAGATGCGAAACATCATCCCCATTTAATAAATTCACTATGACAGTCGATGACTTCACCAGCAATAGATTTGGGTCAGATTTTTTTGTTTTTCTTCAAGTTCTGAGTATTGGAAAGGGATTCCACTTTTCTCCAGACCGGCTGAATACCGTATGGTGACAACTGTTATCAGGATCAATTATAGCGATTAAGTGTCACCCGTGCTACCTATAAACCATTTATTTTCTTATATGCTTTGTTGTAGAGATACTACTCGGCTTAGGTACAATGCTATGACCTGGTCTGGCGAGAAAAATACATTCTTGCGGCAACAGCTTACCTGTAATTGTGATCAATATGTAAGTAAACCCTTTTGTTTTCTTTTTATTAACAGTTAAACTATTTGAATAATAAAACTTTAATAATGGTAAATATAGCAAGACCGATGGCAGTTCATTCTCGATTTGGTTTAAATTTTTCTTGTTCAATGTGCACATGAGATGTCATTTAGATTGCTTTATAGAGAATGTAGAAAAATATTAATTATTTTTACTTGCAAACTTTTTTTGTTGTTGGGACGCAGATGTAACCCTTTAACGTACTTATAGAGAATGTAAAAAGGTATTAATGATTTTTGTTTGCATTAATTTTATATTTTGGTACTGCGAAAACTTTCATGGATATTTTGGAAAACCAAATGTTCCGCACAGATTGGTTTTCCTTGTATTTTGTAATAAATTTTTCTAATTAGAACTTTTTTTTGTTAAATGGTTCTTTTGTTATGATTTAGTGTGTTTATTTTATTATTTCAGGCACCTCATCTTCTACTTTGTATTTGGTAAAACTCCGCCTACTCGCCGATTGAGCCCGGTCATTCTTTCTTTGTCCCAGCCGGTTACGTCTATGTATGTAACAAGATTAAAAACTTTACAATGAATATATCAACAAAAAAAGCATAATATTGGGAATGTACAACCTAGGCAGAACAATAATATATCTATAATATTTTCTACAAAAAGTTGTTTGTCTTGCTCTAATTTGAGCAAGATATTTGATTAAATCTTGTATATTTAGCGAACCATTGCACATATCGTGTTCGATTGAAATTAACGCTACACTGTTCGATTTTTCTTGTGTCATTGATGAGCTCAATAATATTCTATTAATTTTAATTTAGAAAACCATCGTACACCTTTAGCAACCGTTACTGGCAAACTTAATATTATTTTCAAAGCTATCGTTCAATTTGGAAATGTCTGATTTAAATCATTTTTTACTAGGTACCTATTCTAAGGGATTACTTTTATTGTAAACATATAATTTAATCATTTCCAACTCATCAGTCAAATTAAGTGCATATATATGTCATTCATTTCTTGCGTCGTCAGATAATTTGGTCTGCAGATCAGCACAATGTTTAAGTTTTGCTTCATTGTCAAAAATTATAAAGTGTTTGTAAATTACTCAAAAAAAAAGAAATGATCACAATACCCTATCATAGAAGTAAATCCTTCATCTATCGAGTTAATCATAGTATCCAGAATACAAAAATAAAAATTTTTTAAATTCCAGTTGGAGGTCGTTTATCGGACCATCTTTGTGTTCATAATCAAAAAAGATTTTTTCATATTTTTCCCAGTATTTGTGACAGTGGAAAATTTTGTTCGCAATCCAAACTTTCTGCTATGTCTCTAGCAACAAATACCATGCCACTGAAACCTTTATCAGATAAATATATTGATGTCATAAAGAGCTCGTGGTGATGTAAGCACAAATTCTATCAACAAAACCCACCCAAACAGAAGGAAACGAGAAAAAGTTGAAATTTCGAATATTTAATTGCTCCATCCTGTATAAATTCATCGTTGGAAGATGCCATAAAAAGCATAATTAATTTCACTCTACATAAAAGAAGCCTTTTAGTTAATTATGTAAAAACTTTAAGCCGTGTGTGCAAATTAATCCTTAAAACGAGCTTCATTTTAATACCATATTCCCATGTGTAGATTAAAAATATTCATTCTTGTTAAATATACCTTAAAAAGCATACATTATTAGGATGCAAAGCAATCATGAGTTTTAATTATTTTTCCGTGTGTGTATAATGTCAAAAATAAAATATTCATTTTAGTTCGAAATAACAATTTAAGAGTTTTAAATGTAGCCTAAATTACAGAACATTCGCGATTAATAAAGACAAATACGTCATTTATTACGAAGGAATATTGTATAAATTAATTATGAAAAAGCGCCCTATTCGAGGAATCCGCAAACATTAAAATGCAATAAAAGATTAGATATGCAAGATTTATAGTATAGGTTACCCTGTGTAGTACAATAAGAAAGAGGTAAACAGCAGATTAACTTCATACGTTAGAAAAAGTTCGACAACGCTTTGAGATACTCGTAAATCATATCGGTCGCGGTGGCTGAATACTGATTAGACTATTAAAACAATGAAATACGCTGAAATATTGCGTCACCAGGGTGTATTATGTTCTAAATGAATCAGAAAAGATCTCAAACGATGGCGTATAAAAATAATTTGGTATATAAAACCAAAACTTGATTAGAACGATTCACTCGCGATTCGTTCCTAAACAAAACAATAAGTAACTTTCAGTAAAGATTCGTTCAAGATTTGATTCGACATTCGTCATGTACAATTTAAAGCAAAATTGTATGCTTTAAATAAGTCTATGACATGAAATTTATACGTTTGAGTAGTTTCAAACATAGAAGTTATCAAATGCAATTATTTGATAAAGTATCATTTGTTTTGTAATATACTGAGAAAATTAAACCTTTTTTGACACGAGAGCCACTCTGAAGTTAATTGATTAAAAATAAAACATGCACTTTGATGGAGATTTAAGATGGAAAGCGTTTAATTACGTTGGAAATGAGCTTTTAATAAGCGCGATAGGACCAAAGCAATTGCAAGTATATATTTTAGATCTCTTTGTGTACAACTAATAAGAATATTATGGGTAATTTACATTTAGAAAACGTACTCATGTTTATTATTTGTAAAGCAGGTAGTTTGCAAAATATTTCCAAGCATTTTGACCTTTAATAAATTATTTATCAAAAGAGACAGGCAAATTAACCAACTATTAATTAAAGAGGATTGTATACCTTTTAACAATGATTAAGTAAGTATTATTAAGTAGCGCCTAAGAATTATTTTATGTATGTAATTATACTGTAAACTGTTCTATATTTTTTTGTATGAAAGAAAAACGTGTTTGAATGTATACATGTTATTGAGATTGCAGTGTTTCATTTCAATTTGTAATTTCCACAGTATAATTTCCGTTGAGCTACCTTGGCGAAGCAAAGTAAAGAAAAGGAAGGTATCATAGTAATTTCAAATTTCCTATCGGTGTATCTAAGTCCCTGTATAATGTGGGAGTTCATCAACCACAAGAGTAAACACAGCAATATCTATAGCGTATATTCAATTGTTTGGTTAATTTATGAATATTTACGGTATTTTTTTGAAAACGTTTAATAGCAATATTGACTTTGGTTAAAATTTCCTACTAGACGAGAAACGAACACTAAACAAACAAACTTTTAACGAATAAATATTAGTTGCTAACGATTGAGCTTCTTGTCTTGTACGGACATCCTTCGATAATGCAAATTAAGCGTCATGCATATCTGGTAAATTATATCGCAGAAATTTTCTTCTACTCTACTCTCCCATCTGATATCTGAAAAAGATTTTAATGTTAAAGATTTAACGTATTTTTTCAAGATGTACCATATTTGGGTCGAAGATGAAAAAAAACAAACAGCTCTTGAACAATACTGAAAACATTTAACTGTTTCATATGATGTTTTATCAGCATCATTAGCAACGAGATTTAAACTATGCGATGCGCAAGGTACGAAACAGGCTCTGGGATTAGTATTTAAAGTATGCTTTTGAATACCATTATGTTTTCCTTTCATATTAGTGCCGTTATCCTAACCGTGACTCGCATATTATGTAGATCTATTGCACCTACTAGACGGCTGTTTATTTTAGATATATCAGATTATGAGATAAATTGCAGCCAATTCTGTTTATTTTATATTAAATAAAATTATTTGATACGTTTCTTTTTTTCCCAAAAATTAATATGACCATTGTAAATTTGACATGTCTACAAAATTGCTAAAATGATATAAATTAGGTTAGGATAGTGAAAGTAGTTAAGATTCCTACTTGCGTGCATAGAGTTTATTTGTGGGCGTATCTCTTGTTTATACAGGGTGCTCTTTTAATATTTTTTATGCGATTTGTACTTCCCCTAATATACGGCAAATGTGTTATTGGTAAAAATTTTAGTTTGTTGTTCTCGGTTTTCCGCTTGTTTGTTTGGACATTTCTCATATTTTGTCGGAGGCTTTCACGGCCGGAGTCATTATAAATATTTATTGTTCCGGGTTGCGACCGTGTCATTTTATAAACTAAGATCTACCTTTCGCCCACTTTTGTAACGGGCTTCATCAGGACAAAAATAAAAAATGAAATATGAATATAAAGATAATAATAATAAAGATAAGAATGATAAAATATTAAGTTGACAAGTGTAAAAAGTGTAAAAAGTAAGAAAAGTTACTTCTGAACTAGCAGACTCACAGATACCTACATGCGTCGTCACATCATCATCCGTTACAAAAATCATCGGTAATCAACTCACTAGTCCACCGTGCAATTAAGATTTCACAACCAGAACGCTTATTTAATGAACTGACCCATCTGAAAATTAGTTTTAAAGAAAACGGATATCGCAACTCAGATATCGGCAGAGTAATAAACCGGCATCTGCATCCTACACGAACCCCCAAACCACGCTGTAATCCCGATACACGATCTTTAGCAAACCTTGCATATATACACAGAGTAACAGACAGAATTGGCAAAATTCTACGTAAACACAACATCAAAACAATCTATAACCACATTAATGAAATTTCACAAACATTACCAACCCCAAAAAATCCCAAAAAGTCTTAAAGCCCCAGGCGTATTAACATACCTTGCAGCTGCGGTTTAGTATACATAGGAGAAACAAGACGGTCAGTACATACTAGTCTAGACAAGCATAAGCGATCCATAAGAACAAGTCAGTGCAATCGCTCAGCGGTGGCCAAACATCAACATGCAACAGACCATACCAATTACTTTGACAAGACGAAACTAATTACTAGAATTCCATTTTCCTACAATAGAGAATTCAGAGAATCCGTAGAAATCACTAAAAATTAGGGCAATCTAAACAAGGACGATGGCTACTACCTTTCTCCCATTCAAAACGAGCCTATGTTCACAAAAGTAGAACCGTAACGCTCACTAATCCGCTACACATGATCACTCAAGCATCAAGTTCTCGCCCTATATAAACTACCACTTTTGCTATTTTTACCAGTTACTTTGCCGTAAGACACCTTTGGCTTAAATGGGCTGGTGAGTGTGCTACTTCAGAAATAGCCTTTCATACTTTTTATCATCATCAGGTCTTCAGTCCTAAAACTGGTTGGACACGTACCCTCATTATTTCCTAGTCTGAACGAACCTACACATTTCCCTGCAATTTGCACAGTCTGCATCTATCACTATCTGTGTGCGAAAGTCTGACCTCGGTCTGCCCTTATCTATCTTTTCCTATCTCTGCTTGTAGTATATCCCGTACTATTCCCCAGAAATGCCTTAGAACGTATCCTGTCTTATTTCTCCTAATTTTTAATTTTCCACAGATATACTTTTTATGCTTTTTCCATGTGTCTACTTAATATTTTATCATTATTATTATTATTTTTATATTTATATTTTATTTTCTATTCTTGTTCTGATAAAGCCCCTTACAAAATTGGGAAAAACGTCGATTTTAGTTAATAAAATGGCACGGTTCCAAACCCAGACCCATAAATATTTACTCCTCGTATTTCTTCCTAAATGGAAATTTTCTGTAGTACTTTCTTAATTTTTGAGATCGCTTGGCACCTGTGTTGTTGATGGGGGCTAGTCTTTAAAATTCATTCAATAGTGTTTGCATCGCTAATTGCAATTTAGTTGAATTGTGTCGTGGTTTAGCATATAAGTGGTGTTCGATATGCGTTGCCCTTTGGTATCCCGAATGACCCAAAATCAATCGATCAATCACCAATCACGGTATTCCATTTCGGGGGAAATCAAACCATGCACTTCTTTCTGGGAGGATATGCAGGGTACAGCTTTAGGCTACTACACTACCTTTACTCTCAGCACCATTAAAAATCTTTATTCACATTCCTTGCTCCCTGCACCCTTCCTTTGCCTCTGTAACCTTCATATATTGTTTTTGGCATGCTCTTCTATTCCTCAGACTTCTCACAGTCGTTCTTTCGGAATCGTCTCCACTACATCCAACCAACTTCTACGCGGTCTGCTACTTGCAGCTCTACAAGTCATCTTACTTACGTACATACTCTTGGTAAGTCTATCCTCATTCATTCTTTCCGCATGTCCGAACAATCTAAACGTGCTTCGCTTGCTCAACTCCTTAAGTGTCACTTGCAGCCTATACTCTGGTCCAACCCATTCCTTTGGCGTTTTGTTTCTTAATGTTTTTCCGCACACACTTCTTAGGAACCTTATTCCTGCAGCATTTATACGGCTAACATGCTTTTTCTGCCAGACCCAAGTTTTGCTTCCATAAAGAGCAGGTGGCACAAACACACTGTTTTTAATGGTAAGTTTTGCAATCCTTCATTCCTGTTTACTGCCCACATACTTTCAGACATATTTCTTCTAACATTTGCCCTTCTTTCTATTTCATCAGCCAGCTTTCCATTACTCGAAAACTGTACACGAACTCATTCACTTTCTCCATCGTGTCATTGTCCATTCTAAATATAAAGTCATCGATCCCGCTATATCTGTCAAAAATCATTACTCTCGGCTTATTTACATTCACTATTAATTGCTTTTTACAAGCTTCCGACAGTCTGTCAAGCATTCGTTGCAAAACTTATGGAAATTCAGCCAACAATACTGCGTCATTCGAATACAGCAGCAAACTGACATCTGTTTCACCAAATTTCACTCCTTCCATTACTTCGCAATCCTGCCTGATACATTTAACTTTAAATACATTGAACAGCCATGGAGACATCACACAACCCTGTCTTACACCTTCCACCATGTTAAAAAATTGGCTCATGTCACTATTCACGCGTACACTTCCTCTACTATCTTCGTACATCGCTCTTATAGATTTCCAAATCAACAAATGCTGCATACAATTTTTTCTGGCATGCAAACACCTTTGGTCAATTTATTGCATTGCAAACATTTCATATACACATCCCCTTCCAGGCTTAAAACCAAAACCACAATAAACGTCGCATATCTTGCGCTGCAGTCTTTTGAGAACTGTCTCAATCACACTTTTTCTGTACACTTGACCAGATATACTTAACAGAATTATCCCACGATAATTTTTGCACGTATTCTTGCTGCCTTTACCTTTGTGCAATAAGATAATGGGCGTCTTCTTTCAATTTTCAGGCATTTTTGCTTTTTCTATACACATCTCTATCAGTTGCCATAAACGTTCAATCAGCATCCCGAATCCATACTTAGGCATTTTCACTTATTATTCGATTTACATCCGCCGCTCTGTCATTCTTCAGAGTTCTAACCGCCTTCCATACATCATCTACACTGCATTTAAACTGTATACTATTATTTACGTTTTCGACCAGTATATTACTGCCTTTTTATCATGTATATAGTTACCCGTATCTTTTTTGCAATGTTTTAAATACTTTTTTCAACAAATACTTACACGTTTCGTTCCAAACATTTAATTTCTACTGTTAAATCGCCATTCGCACGCTCATTTCTACCTTTTCTTGTTTTCCTTACCCATTTTTAAATAAGTTTTTATTCTATTCAAAATCGCTCTGCATTTGTTCACCCTCCCTTTCCCCTAGTTGCTCTTCGTTACTTCTTTCACATATCGCCTTTTCTTCTTATATACTTCCTAAAGATGATCTCTTATCTCAACATATTTTATGCACTCATTCTGTTATACGCTACTTTCTTTCTCCGACGACCTTTCTGACCTCATCGCTCCATTCACTTTTATTACATGTACCAATCATTGCTGTTCCGCATACTTCCAAAACACACTTCATCACACTGTTCTTCAAACAGTCCCACGCTTTTTCCACATCCTCAGACTCCAGAGCATTTTTCCATTCGTGTTTGCAGTTATACAACTTCCTCTCTAACATAGTAGCGTATTCTCTTTGAGTCGACCCTTTCAACAAGCGTTCTACTTTCGCTATTTCACACTTTCGACTAAGATCAATTTTGGACAAAACCTGAAAATGATCGGTCCCAAACTCAGATCCTGTCATTATTCTCGTGTCTTTTACCAGTTCTCTTATACTTTCATAAAATACAACTAAATCAATTATACTTCTCGCATTTCCCCTTAGCCGTGTATACTTGTGTATGTCTTTATGCTTATTCCGTGTGTTAGATACAAACAGCTCTCTTTCCATACATATTGTTCCGTAACCGTTCATTATTTACTATTCCCCTTGTATATATCATAAAATACTCCTGCATACCTAATCGATTTCTATACATTATCCCTACATACATAAAACTAACCAAAACCAAGGAACAGATAAGAAACGAAAGTTCTCGAGCAACCTTCAAGCAATCAACACGCGTCCTTCGATATGCCGTGCATCTGTTCGCGTTAAAAGGCATAATCAGTGAATAAATGTTACATTGAAGTGCGTGATAAAGTGAACATTGAATCAACAGACAATTTATCATCAAGTGTAAGCCGTTCGCCACTTCAAACAACAAGAATATAGTCGAAACTACACCACATGTCAAATCAAAGTTAGTTATCCTATCATTTATACTAACAAACAATCTGTTATAATTATTATCTGATTATCCATTATTTTGCTGGTCGTTTAGACTGTTAACCTTTCATTCAATCATCATACACAAGTCAACACCAAGCCCAGCTTGTTTTCAAATACGCATGCTACAACTTGATATTTCATTATCTACACTGTTCAACCCCTAAACAACAACGCGTGTTTTCAAATACGCACGCGCCACATATACTCATTAACATACCTCCAATTTTGTTCCTTCTTGGATCACCAAACGAACCTACCACATGTTCAGTATTTTCTCTGTGTAGTCCAACTCAACTATTCATATCGTCTAATAAAACCACACGTTCATTTCTTTTGCGTTTGTCTAATGCATTTTCCAACCCATGCCAAAGATGCTCACACTCCCTATCGTCATTCACTGGAGCATAATATGCTACTAAAAAGATCTTTATGAAGCCCACTTTCATTTTAACCGACAAGATGTGTGGAGACATCTATTCTTATAGTTTAATGCACGCCCCGAACTCATTGCTCTCTCCAGCAGATCACGCACTTAACATAACGTCATGTAATTAAGTAACATTTCCCTTCCGCTTCCTTTTACTTATACACGGTACATTCATGCGCCTTTTTTTCATTTCACATTCTTTACCGTACACTCCTCTGTCATTCAAAGTACAAAATCTCCGTTCCTGATTCATGCGGTCGTTACTTGATGGGTCAGATACTTTCCGCCTCAGCCGCCCACCATGACTTTGACGGTCCAAAGCCTTCGCAAAGGACTAGTACGTTTTAACTTGGTTGAACCAGGTTACCAGTCTAGACCTTGCCGTCGTAGCTTTTCTACTAACGGTAACGATACCTTACCGTTCAGTGTTGGCATGTTTAGCCTCTCTGCCATGGACGTCGCCAAGATTTCCAGTCCTCCAGGTGTGCCTAACGTCTTTCACTACAAGCTAAAACTTTCGCTTTCAAATAGGTTATTTTGTACGCCAGCAAAAAGTTGTTTGTACAACGACCACTAGGAGGTACATCGCACGCGTGTTTCAAAGTCAAAATCTTAATTTCCTTACTCGTAGACTACGAAAAATATTTCGTTGTTTTCTCCTACAATTTTCTAAACATAATTTTGCCATATATGGCAGTGACGTGTTTTAAAAATAACTCGAGTCTATTTCATCCACGAACTCATATTACAAATGCGCCATTCACACGGTTATGCTATAAGTTGGGTTTATAATCCGTTGATTTTGGGATTATGTTTTAAGTTTCTTCATGTATCTGATTTTAATTTCCAGCAATAGTGGAGATCTCAGCGTTTCCCTTTTAATTCTTATTGCTGATACTTATACTAAGAGTAGTTGTTGTTATAGTAGGTGTGTTTAACACCAATGTGTGATTTGGTGGATAGAATTTTTCTTTTATGATTTCGATTGTCTCTTCTAATGGTA
The DNA here is from genome assembly GCA_036346225.1 of Platerodrilus igneus. Classification (NCBI taxonomy): domain Eukaryota; kingdom Metazoa; phylum Arthropoda; class Insecta; order Coleoptera; family Lycidae; genus Platerodrilus; species Platerodrilus igneus. The sequence continues at coordinate 621,694 of JARFIW010000566.1, forward strand.
TGTTTTGTGTTTTCAAGTGCCCCTTCTAATGGTATATTTATACATAGGAAATGTCGGAACTTACTCTCGGATACCCATGTTTATAGTGCAGTACCTTAGTATTTTAATAAAGTGGTTTACGTTTTCTATGTATACTTCCTACTTGATTTGCTAAATAGCAAATTATTTATTGTAGTGGGGATTCAACGAAACTGACAAATAGCCTGAATGGATCTCCTACTTCATATATCTACTGCCAATAGTCTTTAAAGTTTAAGACATCTTAATGACTAGTTCCTTAGAATTAGCGTGTTCGTAGCAGTAGAGATAGTTAGCACAAACGAGCCATTCAGTAGATTCTGAATTTTTTATCATGCTTGTCTTAGCCCTCTTGGTTTGTTTCTATATTAGCATTTTCCTTGTCTGCTGATAAATATTCTCATAGGTCGATGGTGTTTGTATACTCATCATCATTTTGTTTTCGACCTTACTTAAGGTCGGTTTGACGCAGCTCTAACTTCTTTTCTATTCGCTGCTAATTTAAAAAGTTCTACATACCCTCCACAACCTAAATTTCTAATAATTTGACTAATATAGTATGGTCTAGGTCTTCCTATATCCTTCTATCTTTCTCCTATCCAGCTGGCTCTACATAGATATTAGCAACCTGATGGTTGTTAAAGAACTCTAACATGCTTACATGATTACCCTTTATAAGGAAATGAAATATAACCTGGTTATCCGCTTCAAAAAGGAAAAGTGTTAAATTATATGTTATGGTAAGGCTTAAGCAACGAATCGCTGCCAACATGCCAGACCGCTACCTAATTGTGAGTTATGTCATGGTGACGTTTATTAAATTATATGTTATGATAAGGCTTAAGCAACGAAACGCTACCAACATGCCAGACCGCTAACTAATTGTGAGTTATGTCCTGGTGATATTTAGTTAACTGATTTTTATTTTTTTTTTGTTTTGTTTTCGAACTTACTTAAAGTCGGTTTGACGCAGCTCTAAATTCTTTTCTATTCTGAGCTAGTCTAAAAAGGTCCACATACCCTTCACTACCTAAATCTCTAATAATTTGACTAATATAGCTTTGTCTAGGCCTTCCTACTTTATTTTTATTTGGTAGTCTATAATCTAAGACTTTAATAAATAGTCCCTCATGTCTTAACTGGTGCCCTATCATTCTATCTCTCCTGACCTTCAATTGTTTCCACATACAGGGATCCGCACCTATCCTTCTATAAACTTCCTCGTTTGTTACTCTATCTGTCCAACTAATCTTTAACATTCTCCTATAACACCAAGTTTCAAAAACTTCTATCTTTTTCTTATTTACTTCTTTAATTGTCCAAGTCTCACTACCGTATAGTAGAACGCTCCATACGTACGACTTTAAGAAACTTTTTCTATTATCTAAACTAATACTATTAGCTATTAGTAAGTTTTTCTTTTTTAAAAACATTTTTCTAGCTTGAGCTATTCTAGCTACTATATCCCTTCTGCTACGTCCATTCTTTGTAATTATACTACCTAAATAGCAAAATTCATCTACCTCCTCTAACTCGGTATTACCTATTTTTAATTTTGGTTTAGAACTAGGCTGTAACTCACTTGTCATTATCTTTGTCTTTACTGAGTTAATTCTCATACTATAGTTACTCCGTAGTATCCATCTAAAATATTTAAAACTCCCCTAACTCTTTTCTAGACTCTGCTATAATGGCTATATCATCTGCAAAACGTAACATGTCTATTTTCTGTCCCTGTACACTAATACCTATCCCTTTTCTCTCTCTAGCCAAGTTTAAAGCTTCCTCAATATAAACATTGAAAATCAAGGGAGACAGTATACAACCCTGTCTAACACCATTTCTAATCTTAGCTTCCTTTTCTATTTCATCAAATCTAATTACTACGCTTTGGTTTTTATATAGACTGTAAATAATTTTTCTATCCCTATGAGAGATTCCTATTTTTTGCAAAACCCTGAACATAACAATCCAATTAACCCTATTAAATGCTTTTTCTAAATCTACAAACGCAAAATGAGTCTTTTTATTTTTTTGTAACCTTTTTTCGATAATTAGCTTAATCATTAGTATCGGTTCTCTAGTCCCTCTGTCTTTCGAAAACCATATTGGTCTTCGCCTAAATAATTCTCAGTCGAAGCTTCTACTCTATTTTTAATTATTATTGTTAGTATTTTGGAAGCATGAGAAGTTAAACTAACCGTTCTAAAATTCTCACATCTATCAGCTCCTGACTTTTTTGGGATTGGGATAATAATATTTTTTTCGAAATCTATTGGAACCTCACCTGTGTCATATGTTACTTTTACTAGTTCATATAGTCTGTCCAAAGTTTTCTGACTTGCATATTTTATTAATTCTGCGGGAATATCGTCTATCCCTGGCGCTTTATTTAGTTTAAGATCCCTAACAGTTCTATCAAATTCCTCTCTTAATATTGAGAACCCTATTTCTACATCCTCTTCTTGGTCGTTCTCTAACTCATCCATATCGCCTCCCTTATACAAATCTTCTAAATATCTTTTCCATCTATCTGCTATCTCAACTTTATTTATTAGACGCTCATTATTCTCATCTCTAATACCATTATATTTTTTCCTATCTTCCCCTAAAAACTTTTTAACTGCCCTGTAAGCCCTGGCTGTCTTACCTACTCTCAAATCGTCTTGCATTCCCTTACAATTCTCCTCCATCCATTTATTTCTAGCTTTTCTACATTCATGTACTATCGTATTTCTAACTGTATTATATTTTTGCTAACTTTCACTATCCACTTCTCTGAAAGATTTAAGCTTTCTTGTATTCTCTATTAAATCTAATATCTCCTTTGTTACCCACGGTTTTATCGCTTCTATTTTTTTCATACCTATAGTCTGTGTTGCTGTATCATGTACAGTCAGTTTTATTTCTTTCCATCTATTTTCTACGTTCCCTCCTACAGCTACCTCTTTGCTCTTAATATCTAATACTTGTTTATATTCCTCTTTTACCCTACTATCATTAAGCTTACCTAGATCCCAACCCTCTCTTTTAACCTTTCTCAATTTTTTGAATTTTAGTTTACACTTCATTTTAACTAAGTTATGATCGCTATCTATGTCAGCCTCTGGATAACTACGACAGTTTTTAACTTGGTTTCTAAATCTTTGTTTAACTAAAATATAATCTATTTGGTATCTAGCCCTATCACCTGGCGCTTTCCAGGTATATCCTCTCCTAACATGTTGTTCGAATAGGGTGTTTACAGTTACTAATCTATGTTCCTGGCAAAACTCAACTAATCTTTCTCCTCTATCATTTCGTCTGCCATACCCAAATTTTCCTACCATTTTTCCCTCACTACCTTCTCCCACTGACGCATTAAAATCGCCCATAACTATTAAATTCTCATCTCCTTTTACTTTTCTCACTATACTATTTATATCCTCTTATACCTTTTCTACTTCCTCAACCTCGTACTGAGTTGTTGGCATGTAAACCTGTACTAAAACAGTGTCTGTGGGTTTTGTACTCAATCTAACCATAATTATTCTATCACTAAATTGTAAGTACCCTTTAACTTTATGCACTAATCTTTTACCTAACACTATTCCTACGCCTGCCTGTCCATTAGTTGAAGAAGTTGTAATTATTCTATAATTATCTTTCCAAAAGTCATTCCTATCTGGCCATCTCACCTCACTAATACTTAAAATGTCCAGCTTTTCCTTTCTCATTTCGACTAATAAATTCGTTAACTTATCTACTCTAAGTAATGACCTTACATTCCAAGTCCCTATCACTAAATCGAACTGTTGTTTTATATTCTTACGATGACGAGCCCCAAGTACCTCCTCCCGGAGATCCGAATGAGGGAGTATTTTACCTCCGGGCAAGAATTTTACTTGTGAGCTCTCCATCATATGCATTTTGTGTTTTAGGCCACGCACACCTGGGAAATATTGTGGTAGGCTCCCATATCTTTCCACAACGCAGTTTTTAAAGATTTTAGCAAAAAGCCGTATCCGTCACGGCCAACCCCCAACAAGCTTGTAAATTATTGAGGATCGCCCGAGACCAACCGACCCTCTTCCAATATCTTTTAGCCAGCAAGGCTGCTGCCCCTTGCTGCGCCTTTTAGTCGCCTTTTACGATAAGCAGGCTTACTATAGTAGTATTCTTTATCCCCTACTATAGGGGAAGTTTGTATACTACTTTTTGTATTTTAAGTTCGATTTTGAATGTCTTGCTGTTTTTAGAATACGTGAAACGTTCTAACATATACACTCTCAAGTCTACTATCAAAGCAGATGATTCAACACCACGTATATCTTCGTGTCTGTTATTTGTATTGGGGCTTCGCAGAACAGAACTTGTTTGTAAAGTATTTAATGATACCTGGTTTACATTTGTTTTCGAGATGTTATGGACCACCTTCGTGGTTCGTAGAAGCTTAATTTTTAGCTTTTGTTTTTGTTTGAATAACAGTTGTTGTACTTCCGTTGTTACAGTAATATCGCTATCTGCTTGGAATTGTGTTGATTTATCAGCTGTTTTTCATTGCGACCATAAAATACAAAACCAAAGGAATGATGAAAAAAAGTTATCAAAATCCAGAAACGTCCATGTGACTTCAACACTCCAGGTGACAAACATTTACCGACATCTTGGAATTAGTAACAGAAGCCGTCAGAAAAACGGTATCAATCGAAAGTAAAAAATGCAGCAACAATGAAATTAATGATGTGCATACAAATATTAAAGCAGTTAATTTTAATAAGCAGACACAAGTCATGGAAACTAACAGAGGGGACACACATGCGCTTAGGCCTGCTAGAGTCATTCCAATAATTACAAAGAGCACAGAAGATGGCTGTTGATTTAATTCAAATCGGTGCCATAGCACAAGATGTCTACCAAGTATTTGACCAGCGCGTGGAACGGCACCCGCAAACCTGAGCACCATAGTTAGTATCCAAACCGAAAGAATACAAAAATGAAGAAATTTGGTTGGCACTTTAGTTCCTATTATCTTCAAATGAAGTACAGACACAGATTTTCTTACTGAATCATAATAGGAAGACTAATATTTTCGAACACCTGCGATGGAATTTTCAATAACAGGTTCGGATGTTAAAGAACGTTTTCGATCTTACACAAATATTTTGTGTAAAAATATAACCTGCTATATACAATTGTATACATTGACACACTTTGTCCATGTTTGCTAATAGGTATACAAAAAGTTATTAGAAACATCGCATTTTTGTAACACTTCTAACGTTGTTTAACAAATAGATGCATACATTTGCATTCGTATTGGTTATTAATAGGGCCAAGGCCAACATATTTGATGTCTTATATTTCTTACAAAAATTAAACTAGTTTAAACAACAGTAACAAATTATATTACAACTACCGTTACTATAATACTGCAACTTCATGATAAATGTAGTCTTTTTTTATTTCGAATATTATTTGGTAGTATCTCCACCAGGGCAAAGTATGCTTAGTGCATACGCTGTACTGAAATGAATCGATAAAGGTTAAGATTATAGTAAGCTATCTTAGATAAATTAATGAACTACAAAATCCGTCGTAGGTTAAGTAATGAGCCAAGAGGTTAAATTTCGATTCTAAATTGTTATAGTTTGTATTTAACAAACGCGTGTTACTGTTCTTTTTTGACCAAACTGTTTCCCATTTATATCTACGGTACTAAAGAAACTTTATAAATTCATGGCGAATAATGGCGTGGGCGAACTTGGTACCACATCCACATGAAACTAGTAGCAATAATAATTAATTAAACATGAGGTGAAGAAAACCCAACTTTATATTCTGGTCAAAGCTAATATAATGTTTTGCATAATAGTTAATCATTACTCCTTAAATAGAAAGCTAGAAAAATTATAACATGGTATAGCTGTCACCAACAAATTTTAATTAATCCGCTATCTTAAATAAATATCTTACACAAAACATTTGAAATCTAGCTCACAAATATATTATTTACAGCTACTTTAATCAAGACTGATCTCGACTTCCGTGTGGTCTTGAAGAGGGTAAACTAGAATCGTTCGGGACAGCTGAAGAAACTGGATTAAAGCCATCTGAAGATGACAGAATTTTTGAGCATACAAATGAGGAAAATTCCAAGCAAGATGAATGCTCCAATTTGTTATACATAACGTTCAACGGTGTTTCAAGTTACTAGTTATAGTAGTGCATTTTATAATAAGAAAACTGAGAATAGAAAGATGAATTACGCCGTATAATTTTGAAACCGGTCTTCAAGATAGAACGATTGGAAAAGAATGCAAAATTTGTTCGTCATTACTTAAACAAGAAAGGTATTTAGGATAACTCCAATATAGTATTATAAATAAAAACTATAATATTTTAATACAATGTTATGGGTATACTGTTGCATGTTACATACTACTATTAATAAGGTTTGACAAGTTTGTGTAAGGTGGAGCAGTGGAAAAGCTCATTCATCTTTGAGACTATTTTTTGGTTAAAGAAACGTAAAACGTTTTTGTTCTATATCCATGAAAAGCAGCCTTAGTGTCCTACAGGCGTCGTTCTTTTTTGCAGCTTTACCGGCACGGGTACAACTGCACGGGTAAACACGAACAACGACCACATCCACACACTAGACGTTGCTTCGTTCAGTTATTCTGAATTCATGACGTCATTATCATCATTTAATCTATGATGGATCCTACGACAACGTTGGCAGTGACAGCTGCAATGGCTGTAAAATAAAAATTTTTAAAAAGAAAACGTTCAAAATGGACTAAAGAATGATTACTTAAATGAAGATAATTTTCACACATAAATCTTTTAAGTGAACTACGACTAGCACCAGGAGATTGGTTTAATTATCTGCGGTTGGATGAAGAAACGTGTTTAGAGCTGTTCACTATAGTAACACCAAAAGCAAGATACGCTTATGAGACAAAGTATTTCGTCATATGAGCGTCTTACCGCCACACTCAGATTTCTTGCTACTGGAAGGAGTTACGAGGACCTACAATTTTCAACTGTTATATCACCTCAAGCTCTTGGGCAGATTATACCACAAACGTGCAGTGCCATATACTCTGTTTTAAATCACAATTACTTAAAGATAAACGCAAATTATTTATTCTCTTCGACGGGCGACAAAACTAAAAATACATTACTGACAGAAATATAATAAAGAATTGGACATTTATTTACAAATTAGTAATATCGCGTGAAAGCGTTTCCAAAAAGGATTTCGCTTTCCATGTGTTTCTGTAGAAAAAGTATTTGATTAGATATATTTCTGTAGTTTCTTCCGTAATCTAAATCAACATGGGAGCATGTACTTACTATCAGATTGCTGATTCTGATAATAGTGGGCTGAAGTAATATAAAATTTTGTAGCAAACTGTTGTTGATTTACTCAATTTTTTTGTTAAAAATATTTTGGTATTTCTCGCAATGTTTCCCAATGCAACTTCAAAGAGAATATCAGAAATTAATTTTTTCGCCGCTAAAGTAGCATCACGGAAAAACTCTATTAATTTGTTGGCAACATTTTTTCCTATCAAGTCAAAGTTGTCTTCTTTAATATTCGTATCTAGCTTTGCACGCACTTCTCCAAAACTACGTCGGCTCTGTCCTTTATATAACGTTTTCTTGTGTTACTAAAGAAAGTACGTACCGAGGAGTATTGGAACATGCTGATAGCGACCGATCTGTGCATACATTATTTTCAAAAGATGCCGGGGATTGTATGGGGTATAGATACTTTCATCTTGAAAGAAAACAATTAACTATAGTAAAATAAATTATACAATAATTAACTATGAATGTTAAAAGTAATCTATGCTGATAATGATTTTCTATTATAGTTTCCTAAAACCGAAGAAGAATGGAAAAATTATCGCCCAAACGTTAGAAAAAAGTTAAATTTTCTTCATTGTTTATGTACTGTAGATGGCAAACCCATAAATATAATGCCACCTCCAATAACGGTTCTTTTTATTTGAATTACAAAGGCAGAAATAGTATCCTATTAATGGCGATAGCTAATGCTAATTATAAATTCATCATGTGTGAAAGTGGTACAAACGGAAGAGTATCTGATGGTGGTGTAATGGAAAACATCGTATTTTATGTAAAACTTATAAATGGTACTCTTCAAATACCATCCAGTTGTAAAACAGATAACGGTAGTGTGTTACTGCCCTATGCATTTATTGGAGATGAAGTTTTCGCGTTGAGGGACAATTTTTTAAAACCATTCAGCCAAAAAAAAATGAACAGAAAAAGATGAACATTTATCTACAGATTATCTAGAGCACGCCTGATAATAGAAAATGCACTTGGAATCATGGTTGCAAGAATCAGGATCTTTCATTCTACAATTAATTTAAAATTAGAAAATATTGATAAAATCGTTATGACATGTTGCATTCTTCATAACTTTCTAATTAAGAAGCGCCAGGAAAGTTATGCACCTTCAACTTGCTTTTATTCAGAAGATTATAACAGAGGGCATATAGAAAATGGTTTAAGTGCAGAACAAACAACTATTATCTAACATCGTGGACACAACAGACATGCATGTGAAGAAGCAAAAAGAGTTCGTAGTTTAACTATGAGGTTATTTTCACAACGAGGGTTCAGTACCCTGGTAAGAAAACTTTGCTTAATACTTTGTTGTATTAAGATTTATCATTATTGATAAATATAAGTACATATAAATAAAAATATGTTTTACCTACTTGATTGCTATTTGTCTCTTCATCAATATTAGTTCCTGTTTCTGTCGGTGTGTCCTGGTCTGTGAGGATTAATAAATATTCGTAGTACCACAAATAGGACTTGTACACCTCATCTGTCCCCGAACCAGATTGCTTAGATTGCATGACCTTCTTTAATGCTTCCGAAAGCAACTACGTAGAGTCAATTTTTTTTACCAGATACTTTCGTTGCGGAATTATCTACTTCCTATAATTTTATTATCATGCCTTCGTAGGCTTTATTTTTTATCTGTATCACAATACTCAATAGACTTAACTTTACAAAAGCACGGGTGGCTTCTATACAGTTCTATGAACTCAATTATAAATTCTTTGGTATAATTCCTTAGGCATGTCATTGTGAAAAGAACAAAATTTCTATTAGCCACAAAACACAAAATTTTCCAAACTAAAATCAATGGCGATTAATCAGAGGACAGAATCGACACTGACAAAACCCGTCCTTTTTAACTGCGTCGTCACACACGCGAGCCAGCTCGAACGAACACGTAAGAAGACGTACAGTTATATATAATCAAACTGCAGCAGATATTTTTGAAAGCCGGCAAGAAGGACGGTTTTTGGTCACACACTCACCATGTTACCCGTACAGTTTTACGCGTGCGGATAAAGTCGTAAAAAAAGAACGACGTATGTGGGAGACTTTATATCTGGTATGTTACTTTATATCGTACATCTGAACGATGTTTACTCTTTATTTTACCGAGTTTTGTTCATGTTAGACACTATAGTAATCTAAATACGCATGGGTGTTTAATTTATGTACTTTTCACTTTGACGTTTTATGGTTAAATGAATCTGTTTTATAACATATTCGTTCAAATTTCCAGTAATGTTCAAATTAATAGCAAGAAAATATAAACAACCGTTATTTGTTACTAAAAACAAAATAGTAGCAAACTCATATAGCAAAAGTTAATAGTGTAGATCCGGAAAAGCCGCTATCGTCCCGAATAAATACCGCACCCCTTCTTGTCCCTAAAGTGTTCCCAGACCGGAGTACGAGCAACTTTCGGTAGACATAGTTGTATGGTTTTTATGTAAATACTTAAAACTAAAGTAAAACCTGCTGACAAATATAAAATATTTTCCCTAGTAGTTGATTACACAGGCCAACAGATTTTGACTTTTTGAAAGTTGATTTCGATCTGACGTCTAATTTTGTATAATTTTCATCTGTTGAATTCAAATCCGAGTTTATGCCCTATCCCGTAAGGTTTTTTATCAATGTTGAAAATAAACGTTAATTTTATTGATACAGAGACAAAAACAAATTACAAATAATAAACTAAATTGATAAAAGTGTTAAACAATCTTTAATTTCTTTTTTCTTTCCAGAAGATTTTTCTCTCTTGTATGAAAAACTTCGTTTAGTGAATTTTCTTCTGTATTCCACGGCCGGATTGTAGTAATTGCAGTAATTAGCCATCATTGAAACATTCCACCGACCTTAATATCTGCGTTTCATTTCTTTCATGTCTCGGTGGAACCTTTCTCCTTGCTCCTCACTCTCATCACCAAGCTTTTCAGGGAAGTAGTCAAAATGCGCGTGTAAAAAAGTGAACTTTTATGCTCATGTTACATCCCAATTCCATACATTTTTGTAGCATGTTTTTCACAATTTTCTTGTAGTTAGGATCTTCGTTGTTCCCCGAAAAACCTTCAATAACACTAGCAAATGAAATCCATGCATCTTTTTCAGTTTTCGTCATGGTATTAACAAATTCTTGATCTTTCGTTAATCTCATTATTTGAAGACCGACAAAAATTACTTTCTTTAATTTTGCATCTGAGATAGCGGGAAATTTTCTACAAAGGTATCTGAAACAGTCTTCATTTTTATTTAAAGCCCTAACGTATTGTATCATTAATCCTAGTTTAATATGCAGTGGAGGTAACAAGATTTTTGTGGATCAACAAGACTTTTGTGCAGAACATTTTTTGAACCGTGAGTTAAATTATCTCTTCTTATCCAGTCCTTTTTATTCCAATTTTGATGTCTACTTCGAGTGTCCCACTCACACAAAAAACACGGGTACGTTGTATACCCTGACTGCTGTCTCGGAAGAAGTCCTACAATTTTCAAATCCCCACAAATTTTCTTTGTATTTGATTTTTTCAAGCATTACTTTAAGATTTTCGTAGCTTTCCGTCGTTTGCACAGAATGGGCAACCGGCACCGATAAAAAAACATTCCCATTGTGCAAGAGAACATCTTTAAGACTTCTTTTGAAAGAATCTATAAAAAGCGTCCAATCATCGAGATTGTACGTGCCCCCAAGTTTGTGTATCAGACTGAAAATGTCGGTGCATTAAACTAGACAACCACTTTTTTCAAAATAGCCTGAATACTCGAACTTGCGTTTTCTAAAATACGAGATTTTAACGTCTTCTGCCAGTAAATTTTTACTTTGAAGTCTGGATGCTAAAATTTCGGAAAGATTCTTTAGAAGACCTAAGTCTCTATAGTCGTTAAGTTCGGTATTGGAAAATAACTACAGTTGCTTGAAACGCTCGATATTTCACTGGCATCGGTAAAGTTGTTTTCATCAACTACATGTTTAGAACTGCTTGTAACATCTAAATTTGTTGATCTCTCAAGTATTGACACGTCTGGACCATGTGGCACTGGCAATTACAGACTCGAGGTTCGAATAAATGATGCTTTTTAAATTTTTTGTGTTATATCCACGTACATTGCACAAACAGAAATAATAGTTATCGTGGTGATTTGTTGGCACTCGCCAAATCATTGGTATTCCAATTTCCTTGTTCCATTACTCCAACACCTTAAACCCTCTTCACATATCTGGCATGAAATATGTGGTGCCCAATGTTTGTCTCGATTACCAATGTTTACTTTAAAATACGCGTAGTAATGATATTTCAACAGTAATGTAATCTTACGTCTAAATTTCTTGACCACAAAACAACCACACACATACCACAAAGTATTTGGATTATTTTGGCAATGCTTGGCATTTTAAACACGAATTTAACTGCAAAAAGTTCACTAAACTCACTACACAACGACTTCCTAGACCGAACGAAAACAGACTAACGAATGCACTTGTTACACAACGACGTCTATTTATATCTCATTCGCCAACGGTCTAACTGCAAATCAGGGAGTCCCAGCAATAAAATTTTACTTTCGGGAATTTCCATATACTATTCTATTGATTGGTGGCGTAGCAATTTTTAGAATGTCATTTAATTTTTATTCACAAATATTTAAAAAACCACAAATATTACACCTAGTACAGTTATTAAAAAATTGTGCGTGATAGAAACAAAAAAATGTTGATTCTTTATTAGATTAGCCACCAAAACTTCAAAAAATGAACAAATCCAAACCACAAATTTTTGTTGGCCTGTGTTATTAAGTTCTCGCAAATAAGCAAACCGATTATTATCCTTAAAAAGTACATAAGTACCGGTTTGAATGGTTATAGTTTACCTTGTAGTTGATCTACAGTTTCAAACAAGTAGTGTGGGGGTTTATTTGAATAATTCAGGAGAGCCGTCATACTTCACATCGGGCACACATATCGCATTTACTTTACTGTACGAAATGGCTTGTTATTTTATGTGTAGCGTAGAACACATTTTATTTAACTTTGATTTCCAAGGCAAAAGTCAAACATTCTGCTATTTTTAAAGTCAGATGCATTGCAAGCCTGATATTATATTGTTATTCTGATATGAGGCCATTAAAGGTGAAAACTATAGAAAGTGAAAAGCACCAATATGTATATATATATATATATATATATATATATATATATATATATATATTAAGATAGGTTCTTGGATCTTGATCAGTAAAAACTTTTTAAATAAAAACACTAACACAGTATAAAGCTTGTAACTTTTATTCTGTACATCTTGCGCGTTTCGGTTTCATTAACCATTTTCAAACTTATTCTAAAAATATTACCTATTTTATAACCTATGTTATAAATAAATACATACCAGGAAATTCATGAGTAAAACTAAACAACAATTTTAAGTGAGGTTATGTTAATAATTTAAAATATTTACCGTTATTTAATAAAAACAAAAACAAGAATCTCACTCACTTACCTTAATTTTGAAATACTAAGCAACGAATGTACTTAATTAATAATGTTTTATTTTATTCTTTCTAAAATGAATGAACAATTTAGGTGTTATGTTATCTTTTATTAACTTATTATCTAATACTATATGAACTGCTACATTTAAATATTTACTTAATAAACAAAAGGATATCTATATATGGGTGCCATATAACTCAAAATATTAAATTATGGTAATATTGTATAAAGTTACCTTGATCATTTTTTAAATTAATTGAATGGGGTTTTTTTTGTATGTGTATGGTTTCTAAATAGTTTCTTCTATTGTCATTTATCTCCCTAACCAATATCTCCACATTGTTAAAATCGAATTGATGCATTTTATCTATTGAGTGGGCTGCTAAAGCCGTACATTTTCTATTATTTGTTTTAATGGAATATTTATGTTCGTAAATGCGCTTATGGAGGTACTGTTTGGAATTACCTATGTATACACCGGGGCAATCAAAGCAATTTATTTTATAAACGGTATGTGTTTTTTTCTTTTGTTCTATTGTCGGTTTTAAATTGGTGAAAAAGGTTTTTGATTAATTATTGGGTCTGTGTACTATTTGTATATTGTGTGATTTTAAACTTCCTTTTATTTTTTCTGATAGTCCAGGTATATATTCTATACCAACCCAATTATCTTTTATTTTTTGTTTGTTATTGTTTTCTGAATTATTAAATAACTTACGTATTTTTGTTTTTATTAAGGGTTTATAAAATTCTTTAGGATAGTTGTTATTTTTTAATATATTTTCAATTGTTTTAATGTTTTTTGGTTTATGTTTATAGTGTGTAAATTGCATTGCTCGGTCAACTAGATTATTTACTACATTTTGTTTATACTGGACAGGTACAATAGAATTAAAATTAAGGTATTGTCCACTCCATGTTTCTTTATTATGCCAATTTGTGGTTATTTCTCCTTTTTCATTTTTAGATTTATCAATTTCTCACAATGAAAAAGGAGAAATAACCACAAATTAGCATAATAAAGAAACATGGAGTGGACGATACCTTAATTTTAATTCTATTGTACCTGTCCAGTATAAACGAAACGTTGCCTAATATTTCAAAATTAAAGTAAGTGAGTGAGATTCTTGTTTTTGTTTTTATTAAATAACGGTAAATATTTTAAATTATTGACATAACCTCACTTAAAATTGTTGTTTAGTTTTACTCATGAATTTCCTGGTATGTATTTATTTATAACATAGGTTATAAAATAGGTAATATTTTTAGAATAAGTTTGAAAATGATTAATGAAACCGAAACGCGCAAGATGTACAGAATAAAAGTTACAAGCTTTATACTGTGTTAGTGTTTTTATTTAAAAAGTTGTTACCGACCAAGATCCAAGAACCTATCTTAATATATTACAACATATGTTCAAGAAAATAAAATTATATATATTGTAGTGGTTTTAAAAGGTTAAATTTAACTATAAACAAAGCAATTTCAAACACCCTGCATAGAGGAAACAACCAGAATTTACGTGCGAAATTTATTTCATTTAGTGAATTTAAAGTAACAAGTATTAACAAAATTTTACAAATAATGATTAAAATTTAGTAGGTTCGCAAAGAAAATAAATTGTAAAAGCCAATGCAATTAATTTATTAATTTAATTGAGTTTAGTTGAACGGTTATTTACGTATAATATGCATAAAAGCATGAAAAATCAATAATACCAAGGTGAAACGCGTTGCTAACACATAAACAGCCGTTGGATATAAAATACGTTGAAAAGCCAACTCGTAGAAATGTTATTTAAAACCTTCGTTAAATTGAACACATGCAGGTTTTGTAAATGTCAAGTTCCTCTTAATTTGTATAGATAACAAGCAAGTTTCAAAGAATATTGGTAAACAACTGTCGCAAAAGCACGTATTTAGGTCCACATGGAGTTGTAGAACGCGGACAGTAATATCGATTCTCTACCACTCAAACAAGGTTAGAAGGAAACATATGATATGCATAAGCAAGGGATAGCGTTAATACAGGCGGGGTTTCAAGACGTCATTGAATATCTTATTGGTTTATATGGTTAGTAGTATAGCAGACAAACACGCGAATACTAAATGTTAATTTTTCGGAAAATATCGTAACGATGCGCTAAATTTCGGGGATTTCGAAAACGGTTGGACCAAAATTTTAAGAACGTGTTATTTTAAATTAGATTTTTCACGGTAAGAGTGGCCAGGAGGTTACAGTCGAATCATATAAATACTCGACGAATTAGCACGGCTCCTCTCTTTTAACTTCGTTCTCTTAGTACTTTGATCGCTTCAGACTACGAACGAGTTTGTAAGTATAAATAATTTTAAATTAAATAATACAGTGTTGGCCTCATAATTTGATACGCGAATAAGTGTCGAGTCTAAATTCTAATTTGAGGTGCAACATTTATTTTAAACAAGCTCGTGAAGTGACGTGAAGTAACGTAAATTGAAATTAACTTAAACGAAAGTACGCAAGTATGAACAAAGTGTAATTAATTTCGATTTGGAATTGGATACACCGGGAAGGCAGCGCAAGCAGCACAACTTAAATAATGTCCTTCGACAAATAGCTAGAGGCGGCTAGCAGAGCAGAGCGAAACTACATTACCGCATCGGCAACGGAGTAGAGATCTTCTAGAAATTCCAGGTAACGCTTTAAAATTGTTGTTGTTATAAACTATGAAACTATGAAAATGGTGTGACGTGTGAGAGTGAATTTTGAAGGTATTGTGCATTATTTTGCGTATTGAAATAATACGTATAACTAACTTTATTAGGGTATTGAAATAGAAATCTAAAGGTGTATATAAAGCTTATTAACGTTCCATCTGGAATTTAAAATTTTTTATTGTGACGAGTACATAGGTTTGTCTTTTTTTGTTTGTTGTAAGAGTATGCGAAGTACAAAAGCATACATTATTCATAATTAACTGGGTTATCATGAGCTCACCATACTCCAGAGTATAAACATTTAAAATAAGTTATAAATAAAGAAAGAAAATAAGGTATTATTTAGGGCCCATTTACTCCGGGTATATTCAATGTGTTTGAAATTTTAAATTAAAATCCAGGACAGTACAAAAATAGGATTTATTGAGGTGTAACTTGATATCTGAAATGTGGATAATCTTGAATTTTATTTGCAAATAGTGTTAAATAAATATTGTGTGAAGGTTGTATTATTTTGTGGTTTTATTGAGAGTGTGCGTGAACGATACAAAGCATAATAGTGAATCTAGGTATACAAGAGGAGGCCCAACTGAGCTAGCCCGGGAACTGAAGAAGAATTAAGGTGATGAAGAGAGGAATCTGGGTAAGAGATTAAATTTTTTATTAAAGTTTCTATTGTGTGAAATTTATTTTCGAGTTTTGGAAAATAAATAAAATTTTCGAATATTTTTGTTATTGATGCGCGAATGTTTTTTTTTTGGTCCGGCAAGGCTTTTACTGGGGTTACACGGCAATATATGATATATATATATATATATATATATATATATATATATATAAAACCATTTATTCTTTGCAGGTTTCTAGGTCTGCTGGATATTGATTAGTAAAGACTCTTTTTTATGACCTAAATTTTTGCATTTATTTTAATGCTCGAACACAGGCAACAACTGCAATTAATTAATGCTTTACAGAAGATGGATCAGATAGGGTATACTTACAGTGAGGATGAGTAAAGTTAACATCATTTTTTCATCCAAACAATACTTCTATTAAAATAAATATTTCTAAATAGTGAAGGTAAAATGTCACTGTCATGGTTATAGCTATTTGTGCAAAAATATTTTTGTTTTTAACAATAAACAGTTTGGGAGTGAATGTGTTTGAATATAATGAGTGTCAAGTGATGTGTATTTATGTTTGTGTGTGGGTTGCGTATCTGTGTTACCAACACTGAGTGTATTAAAGGTACTGCCAAAGATCGTTCATTTTTGTATATTAAACAGATAAGAATATATAGCACTTAGTTTATCAATGTCAGTCCTTTTGTTAAAACTGATTGAACTCTTAATAGTGCTGCACATTTCTCAGAATGTTCTTTTGTAAACATTTGTTTCTACTTTTATTAATTTTGGGTTTGAAAAGTCCATTCAATGATTTTTATAAGGGTATGCGCTGTTAAACCATATGCTTTTGATTTTACTCGCATATCACTTTTGTGTTGAGTAATTCTTTGTCCAGTGTTTTGAGACGTTTTGCCATACAACATTGATCACAATCTAGACAATTAATTTTGTAAATGACATTGCTCTGAAGTTTAATTGGTGTTTCATCTTTAAGTTTCTAGTATAGATTTTTTATTGTTAGAAAATTTCTTTTAGCAATATTGATATTTAGGTTTTAAACACTTTTCTTAATTCAGTAATTAAATTTTGAATAAATGGTATGGGTCTATAAACTTTAGGTGTAGTTGAATTTGGTGAATTATGATTATTGTTGGTTAAAATTGTTCTTTGGTTATAAAGAAGTTTTTTGATGAGTATTTTTGGATAATTGTTATCGATTAATATGTTTTCCAAAAGTGCTAAATTTTCAGTGTACAGAGATGTATTTGTTAGTCTTCTGACTCTACTTTTGAATTTTAATATGAAATTTATTTTCATGCTAAAGAGATATAATTTACGTAACACTTAAAACTCGTTGGTTTTTGATGCCAATCTGTAATTCTTAAATTGTTTTTTCCTATTAATAATATATGTAAAAATGGAATTGTGTTTTGCTTTTCAATTTCTATTGTGAATTGTATGTTGGAATTATAACTGTTTAATGCTTACTGCGTTTCGTCTATTTTGTCTTCAGGTGCAGTTGTTATTAAGTCATCCACAATTTGTTCTATGCAGGATACATTAAAAGGAAGAGATAGTGTAACATTGTCTAAAATCGAGTTCATTACAATTTCTGATATGACTGCTCTTATATTTGAACCCATTGGACATCCTGATATTTGGTTATAATATTTATATTCATATAAAAACCTTGTACTGAAGATAAAATGTACAATTTCTAAGAGAATATTTTTGAAATTCCAGATATTATTATTTTTTTACAAATAGTTTTATATTTGTTCATAAAATAACAAATATGCTTGTGTCTGAAGAACCCTTTCTTCGGGCACTTCTGAAACAAAAGAGTCATTAACATAATACCATTTTCCCAATGGAATTTTGACGTTAGCTTTGGTATTTATACACGGTGAGGACAAGAGTTGTTTTTGACTTTTTGATAAAAATTGCTAACGGTAACTATTGCTTTCTAACTGAGTTCATATTTTTACATATGCATCATAATGTCCACCGTGAAGTGAGCCGCTATGTTGCATAACACCATATAATGAATATAATACTTTAGTTTTATTAAAATAGAGCGTTGGGAGATTTTGACATCGCTTTGAACAAAATGGCGTTAAATCCAGTAGAATAGAGAATGAAACATAAATATTCACCTCTGCAGATCGAAGACTTAAAACCTAAAACCGCTTTAATTGCAAAATCAGTACAGCCGGTGGATTACATACTAGAATTTGCTTGGTAGCACAAGTATAAACAGTTCTTTTATTAGGTCCACTAAGTCTCTTTATACATGAATCGCAGCTTATTTTATTATCTCCAGTAAGGAAATCACATGTCTTGAATTCGCTTAAACAAGATTGTAAAGAATATTCGCCTTCTTCACATTGATATCTTGGCATTATAGTGCTTCTCCATGTTTCATTTAAATTGCAGTCTTCATCCTGTTACGTTCAATTCCTGAATTTGCATTTTTCCAATACTCTTCAATAGTAAATTATTACCAGTTTAAATAAATATCCTAATTTGCTCTTTTTGACTATTTTCAAAGTTATACCTATTATAGGTAAAGCACATTAACCTATCAGTTTATTCATAAAGCAGTTTGGTTTCTTTATTCATATTAATTTCTTATCACCTATACTGTAACAAAATTTTTGTTACATTTCATATCTATAAAGAAAAAACAGTTCTAACTGCTATTATTTTGCGAATCTGTCATTTAGCGTGTAATCATTAATTAATTTAATGAACTATAAAGAAGAACAACTTTTTCCGTTTATGTTATTTTTACCTATAAGGAGTATTTAACAGACTTCTATACTTTCAATATCGAGGATGCCTTGAGCGTGGTTTGTGTTGCATATATTGCGGGCGTTCTGGCGTCCACTAGAGCGTTGTTAAACATAACGCCTGCGCGAAAATGACGCGAAGGCTATGAGCAT
Organism: Platerodrilus igneus; assembly: GCA_036346225.1. Lineage (NCBI taxonomy): Eukaryota > Metazoa > Arthropoda > Insecta > Coleoptera > Lycidae > Platerodrilus > Platerodrilus igneus. Next base: position 640,841 of record JARFIW010000566.1, read on the forward strand.
CGACAAATAAAGAATACGGCCATCTTGCAAGCAACCGTGGGTACGTAGACTTCACTTACAAGGATGGTGAATTCTGCTTGTAAGTGGAAGAGGAGGGTAGCTCTAGAGGAATGGTAGGGCTGTTGGATTGTCGCGTGGAGGCTCCACGAAGAGCTCTCGTGGAAGCCGCCCAGTCAATTCAAAGCAACAGCTGCAACACGTGGTGAGAAATCCTTAGTGCACAATTTGAGGAACACGCTAAGCTATGGTGTTGGATTTTGGTCGAGCATTGGGAAGTTGATTGTTTTGGAGCGTCCGAGGAGTTGCGGTTAGTGCAGGCCTGTTTTGTGTCTTTCAAAATATCAAACAGATGGGAAGTAAAGTGTCCGAGCTCATCGATTACATTCGTCAACATCGTTGCTGTAAAAACTAAATCTACCAGGTACTTATGAACCTTTTGCTGAAAATCAATTTCGTGTGCTGTTTAAGGTTAAAGCTTTAAATTACTATTTATGAAATCATGAGAAACCTTCGTTAAATAACGTAAATTTCAAATTTGTTTGCTAAATGTATTTATGCTTATATACTACGTAAAAATTTAGTTGGAAACATAACCTAAAATTTAATTAGTCAAATATTTTCATTCGGAACTAGATTGCTTTATAAGAGAATTTTTTAATCTTTAGATGCTCTAAAAGTTGTTATTCAAAGTGCTTTTATGATGCACTTGTCAAGTGATAAAAACATGTATAAAGTCCACCTTTGGATGAAAGGTGTTTTCTAGCAATTTGTTGTAATTAGTAGAAGAACTAAGCTGTTTTTGACATATGTTAATCTGAGTTTATTATTTTCATACTTAAACCATATGAACTGTTTATGTAACAAGTTCCTTAGATAAAAATCTTGTAAGCCAAAACAGATCTGTTTCATGGATGTTTAAGGAACTAAACTGTATTAACTAACTTATAAATGCTAATACCTCTCTATGTAGAGAAGTATATTCAGAAACTTCTGTAACTTATTTAATGTTGATTATTTTGATTATAGAGGAACACTCTAAGAAAAGTTTTAAAGTTTATATATTGATTAATGAAATTTATTTACAAGTAATTTTTACAACAAAAGAGATATATATTTAGATTAAACATTGAATTGATACCTTTGTCTTTTTATTTCACTTATTGAAATTAACATTGATCAAATTAGACCAGAAAATTTTGAATGTGGAAAAGTTGATACAATATCAGGTAATAGAAATGGAATAAGTAATTTCCAGTAGAGTATTTTCTCATACGTAAGGTGTTATTAAGATTTTGAATTCAGGCTAATCGATCTATAAAGATCGAGATATTTTGTTGCTGTAAGACACAAACGGTGTCTTATATTTTATTTTTTGTGTGACATCTTCTTGCAGGTCCGACATCGCGGAAGCTAAAGCAGAGATTTCCAGAGGTATTATATATTGAGGTTTGTAAGTTTTCTTGTAATCATTTATATCCTATAGGTTTCTGCGTCTTCCTGTAGGATACTTTAGTCTTGTTTATTGTCTGTATAGATGCAGTGGCGTCCATTTATTTTTTTTGTTCCCGTTAGTAGTCGAGCCCACCATATACCCACGCCCAAACTCATTGCTCACCCTTGGGGTAATTCCCAGACTAGACCGCGAATATAGTAAAGAAGAGAAAAACTTCATTTTCAAATAAAATGATATTTCATAGGCGCCGGCAACGTGAGGCGTATATAATTAAAGAACATTTCACTGGCGCCCAACGTGGGGCGTATATAATTAAAGAACATTTCACTGGCGCACAACGTGTGAGGCTCGATTTCGTTGATGTTTGATTTATAAAAATTAGTTATTTCATTATCCCTTATTGTGTTGGTTTAGTTGGTAAACTCAAAATTAATTTGGTTGTAAATTTTCATAGGATTTATATCGTGTCTGGAACCTCAAGTCTCTTATGCATTAGTTATTTGAATGTCACAACAGGTTTGATTCGCATTAAAGAAATTTTTTTGTCATAGTGAGTTGGTCAAGAAATAAAATAATTTTAGGTTGTCATAATAAATTTTTAAAATGGCCGTTCCTTCTCAAAAGACAGCCATTATGATTTGGTAGCAGAAAATTATGTTAGTAAAAAGATTGGTCAGATTGGTTCAGTGTAGTAAAATTTTTTGTCATACTAATTCACAACCCAAGACCGATTCGTTATCTATTGAAAAATCTGGTGATAATCGACCATATGTGATAGTAAAGTTGTTTGATATAGATAGTTTAGGTTTATTTGTTTCTGGATGTATTATTTCAATAGTAGGTTCATCTTCCATTCGTATTAGGTATAATAGTTGTTGTTTATTTTCTTGATCCAAGAAATAATGCTTTGAGAATTTGGTACACAGGTTTTTGTTGTTGAAGTATTGTTTGAAAATTTGCTCTTGTGCATCGGCACGTTTTTGATTTGATTCGTTTTGGTAGCAATTTTTATTTATATCCGCATTGCAACGCAGTATGTTGAGAGGTTTGTAAGTCTAAGCGAAATTTGTCGTAGTAGTTTGTCGGATAGCGGTATGTTAGTCTAGACGGGACTCGTGGAGAGTTGGCCGCTCAGCATTACATTAGTCTAAACGAGACTCGTGGTAAGTTTGTCGCTTTAGCAGCTTGGTCATTATTATTGGAGGTTAGTTAAGATGTAATTTTTGTTTATTAGTCTAGGTGAGGCTCATAGAGGAGTTTGTCGCTCTAGCAAGTTTATGCGTTGTGAAGCACTATAGTTTGTCTTAACAGTTTGATTATGAGTAGTGTAAGGGTGTACCAAAATATTTAGTTATTGTTATTCTCAATGGAAGGTTGAAAGCAATTTAAGATATAAATTTATTAAGCCTAAAGTTATCGTTGTTTGCAAAGTTCGCAGAAGAAGTAGAGTTAATGTTGATCCGAAAGAAAAACATGTTGTAAATTTAATAGAGGTCAAGCTTGATAATTTAGAAAATTGGTATGTGTCGTTACGTGAGAAAATTTTGGCGTCGCCTGAGGATTACCCTCAATGGAAAGTTGAGAACGATTTTGTTTTTAAGTTTATCCCATCAAATTTGCCTATGTTGTCAAATGTAGTAGAGTGGAAATATTTAGTGCCGAAGGTTCAAAGAGAAGAAGTCATTAGATCGTGTCATGACCCCTCAGTTGCAGGACATTTTGGGTTCTCGAAGACAAATGCTAGAGTCCAAGAACATTATTATTGGCCCAAGATGAATTTAGATGTGTTGAAATTTTGTCGTGCATGTTTAGTGTGTGGTGCGCAAAAATCTTCTAATGCAGGTCCTTTAGGCTTAATGGGAAAGGAGAAAGAGGCCAAGTTTCCATTTCAAATTATCGCGTTAGATCTTATGGGTCCATTCCTCGCTCAAAATTAGGATTTAAATGGTTGTTGGTAGTAGGAGATTGGTTCTCAAAATATACAATTCTACATCCTCTACGCAGTGCAAAGTCACATGTCATAGAACAGTTTATAGAACAGAAAGTGTTTTTAATGTTTGAGTGCCCCAATTTATTATTTGCGATAATGGTTCAAATTTAGCTGGTCGAATTTTAAGTCATTATGTAATAGGTTTGAAATTCAAAAGATATGGTATAATGCTGTTTATGCGCCACAATGTAATTTTGTTGAGAGGATTAATAGGACGGTAGGGACAGCTATTCGATCCTATCTCGAAGAACATAATACCTGGGATGCTGAGTTAGCGCAGATTCAGTTTGCTATTAATTCTGCTAAGCATGAGTCGACGGGTTATACTCCGAATTTTTAGTTTTGGCCGACACGTCCCCATGTCCGGTAAATTTTACGGTAGTGGATTTATTCCTGAAGCTGATGTTGAAATCGTTCCTGGTAGCCGCCCATTATATGCTTCAGACCACCAAGGTATATTTAAAGTATTTGAAGACGTTCGTGCGAAGTTGCATGTAGCTTATCAAAGGTCAAGCAATCGATATAATCTAAGGAGGAGAAACATTTCTTTTGAGGTTGGCAATAAAGTGTGGAGGTCCAACAAGGTGTTGTCGAGCGCGGCTAATAAATTTGCTGCTAAACTGGCTCCAAAATTTATTTTGAGTGTAGTCAAGAAGAAGTGCTCGAATGTGGTGTACGATCTAATTAATCTAGATGGATCAAAAGCAGGCAGGTGGCATGTCAAGGATCTAAAACCCTATTCTGTCGTAGATCCAGAATATGTACCAGAGGACTGATTGGTTATCTTTAGTATTTGTGTCGTAAAGAATATAGTATAAATTTGGTTATGGGATAGAGTGGTGAAGACAAATTGAAGGCTTTTGCCAGTATATCGTTGCTGGTAGAGATTGAAAGTTTCTCAACTAGTGTTGTTTTAAATGTGCACTAATGGATTATTCAAAAAAAAAAGGGAGTTATTCTGCCCGTGTTGTTGTTATAGCCCGAAGTGGGAGTGAGTCAAATGTTTGTTGCTTCATGTTTGTGGACGTGTTTTGATCGCGTCATGTGTTGTTGTGTCTAGAGTAAGCGAGGAAGGTAGGTGCTGTTTGTTGTCGTAGGTCGGAGTAACCTAGTTGGTGAGACCATTGTAGTATTGAGTAGTTTTGGTTCGAGATGTTTGGTGTGGCCACAGTAGAGTTGAGGATTTTTTGAGACTGGAGTGTCCCAAAGAAAAGAGTAGCGATTGGGCTATGAATAGCTATAAGCTGAAGAAGCCAAGTATTCATTAGTAAGCTACAATGAGTAGTGGCTTGACGAGCAGTTTATTTTGGTAGAGGCAATAATCAAATTTTGCTGAATGTATTGAGCTGGAATTTTGAGACCAGCAAATACATAATCATTGTTGGAGCAGTATTGATATTTCTGTATATAGGTGTGAGTTTTGTTTTGCTATTAATATTAGTAAGGTTGTCATGTCAAGGGTAGTAGTAGGAAAGTAAATCTTTTGTTGTTATTTTGCGATAGTTCATGTCAGGCTTTTTGTTTGAATTTCAGTTTATATTTTAAGAAGTGGGTTGTTTTTTTTGGTCCCCCGTTTGGTTGCAACTCGAGTGTTAGACTACAATATTTTGACTTTTACCGATTATGACTTTTTACCGATTACGACATACCTATATTGACTCCTGACGGATGTGTGGTACGCAGAGTTACCTACACACTCATTTGGTTGCACCCCATTTTCCTCTTCTTAATCCAAGAGTTCATTCATGATTTTTTTAGTTCAGAAATCAAAGTGCAAACTTACTTTGTTCATACTTCGATTTGTTGTAATGCTTCTTTTTTTTGTATTTATCTTTTGGTTAAGGCGATAGTTTTCGTCCATATAAAAAAACTTCTCGGTTATGTATATATTAAGATATAATTAACCTCAAAGTTTTTTTTCTTTTTGATCGGAGGCAGTGTAACAAAATTTTGTTACATTTCATATCTATAAAGAAAAACAGTTCTAACTGCTATTATTTTGCGAATCTGTCATTTAGCGTGTAATCATTAATTAATTTAATGAACTATAAAGAAGAACAACTTTTTCCGTTTATGTTATTTTTACCTATAAGGAGTATTTAACAGACTTCTATACTTTCAATATCGAGGATGCCTTGAGCGTGGTTTGTGTTGCATATATTGCGGGCGTTCTGGCGTCCACTAGAGCGTTGTTAAACATAACGCCTGCGCGAAAATGACGCGAAGGCTATGAGCATCGACAACAAAGAATACGGCCATCTTGCAAGCAACCGTGGGTACGTAGACTTCACTTACAAGGATGGTGAATTCTGCTTGTAAGTGGAAGAGGAGGGTAGCTCTAGAGGAATGGTAGGGCTGTTGGATTGTCGCGTGGAGGCTCCACGAAGAGCTCTCGTGAAGCCGCCCAGTCAATTCAAAGCAACAGCTGCAACACGTGGTGAGAAATCCTTAGTGCACAATTTGAGGAACACGCTAAGCTATGGTGTTGGATTTTGGTCGAGCATTGGGAAGTTGATTGTTTTGGAGCGTCCGAGGAGTTGCGGTTAGTGCAGGCCTGTTTTGTGTCTTTCAAAATATCAAACAGATGGGAAGTAAAGTGTCCGAGCTCATCGATTACATTCGTCAACATCGTTGCTGTAAAAACTAAATCTACCAGGTACTTATGAACCTTTTGCTGAAAATCAATTTCGTGTGCTGTTTAAGGTTAAAGCTTTAAATTACTATTTATGAAATCATGAGAAACCTTCGTTAAATAACGTAAATTTCAAATTTGTTTGCTAAATGTATTTATGCTTATATACTACGTAAAAATTTAGTTGAAACATAACCTAAAATTTAATTAGTCAAATATTTTTCATTCGGAACTAGATTGCTTTATAAGAGAATTTTTTAATCTTTAGATGCTCTAAAAGTTGTTATTCAAAGTGCTTTTATGATGCACTTGTCAAGTGATAAAAACATGTATAAAGTCCACCTTTGGATGAAAGGTGTTTTCTAGCAATTTGTTGTAATTAGTAGAAGAACTAAGCTGTTTTTGACATATGTTAATCTGAGTTTATTATTTTCATACTTAAACCATATGAACTGTTTATGTAACAAGTTCCTTAGATAAAAATCTTGTAAGCCAAAACAGATCTGTTTCATGGATGTTCTAATGAGCTAAAGAGCCAAACTACAGGTCCAACCAAAGTAGTAGGGTCGTTAGTGAGGAACCAGACTAAGACAGGTCCCCGAAAGAGGGCAGCGGCTCTTTCGGTACTTAGATTGGCAGAGACCATAGGGGTCGGTATGGCAGTCTAAGACACACTACCGCGATGTGGAAGGCAACGGAAACCACCACATTAATCTCCCAAGTACACAGCGTACTTAAATTGATACAAACATGATGGCATTCTCTGGGGTAAAAGATTCCGGAGTTAAAATAGTCCCCCATTCGGATCTCCGGGAGGAGGATGCGATCGGAAAGTTAAAAATAAGAGTGGGAACATTCTGCGAGTCGGAGCGTGGAATGTTAGAAGTATGAAGCAAGTAGGTAAGCTAGAGAACCTAAAAATCGAAATGAATAGGTTATCACTAGACATAGTAGGGATCAGCGAAGTTCGGTGGCCAGAGGCGGGGATTTTGGAATGGAGACTTCAGGGTAATTCATACAGGAGCAGAGGAAGGAAATTTGGGTGTGGGGATAGTTATGCGGAAAAAGATAGGATACTGTGTAAAAAATTACTTACAAAAGAACGAAAGAGTACTCATGGTTAGATTAGAATCTAAACCGGTAAACACAGTAATAATACAAGTATACATGCCCACCTCTAGCTACAGAAGAGGTAGAAGCCATCTACAAAGATATCGAAGACATATTAAGATACGTAAAAGGACATGAAAATTTAATAATTACGGGGGATTTTAATGCCGTGGTAGGTGAGGGTAGGGAAGGAGCGGTAGTAGGTTTATTTGGTTTAGGCACGAGAAACGACAGGGGAAATAGGCTGGTAGAATTTTGCGACAAGAACAATTTAATCATCACAAACACATTATTTCAACATCATGCTAGAAGACGATATACGTGGAAGATGCCAGGAGATATAGGAAGATATCAAATAGATTACATTCTTGTTAGACAACGGTTTAGGAATCAAGTAAAAGACTGTAGAAGCTACCCAGAAGCAGATATAGATACGGACCACAACATCGTAATTATGAAGGCCGCACTTAAATTTAAAAATCTGAAAAAAAGGAACGGAAAAAGGCACTTGGACTTAGAGAAACTAAAAGATAAAGATATTCAAGTAAGATTCGAAAAAAAGTCAAATGAATTGCTGAATGATATCGGGAAAATATCTGAAACTAAGGAAGTAGAAACAGAATGGAATAACATTAAATCCAGCCTAGACATGGCGGCCAGAGATATTCTGGGGTATACACAAAAGAAAATAAGAAACCATGGATAACAAAGGATATCGTGAATTTAATAGAAGAAAGACGAAAATACAAAAATAAATCAGACGAAACAGGAAAACAAAGATACAAAGCCATAAAATGGGAAATTATTCGAAAATGCAGGAAAGCTAAAGAACAATGGATTGATGAAAAGTGCAAAGAGGTACAAACTAAGATGGAAATAGGAAAGACAGACGAAGCATACAAATTAATTAGAATGAATTTTAGGATATAAAACCGTATAGTAAAAATATAAGGGACGCACAAGGAAACGTCATTATAGAAAACGTAGGAAAGTGAGTAGATGGCAAGAATATATAGAATTTATATGCAGGAGAGGAACTAACTGCATTAGAACAGGAATCAGACATTGAAAATGATGACTTGGGATATCCTATACTTCGAGACGAGTTTGAATTAGCATTAAAGAGTCTGAAAATGGTAAGGCGCCGGGTACAGATAAGGTGCAAGCAGAAACTCTAAAAGCCGCTGGACAAGCAGTAACAGAACGTCTCTTCCAACTTGTAAGCTATATGTATGAGACAGGCGAGATACCCAAAGATTTCAAACGTAGCATCATAGTAACTATAAAGTCCACCTTTGGATGAAAGGTGTTTTCTAGCAATTTGTTGTAATTAGTAGAAGAACTAAGCTGTTTTGACATATGTTAATCTGAGTTTATTATTTTCATACTTAAACCATATGAACTGTTTATGTAACAAGTTCCTTAGATAAAAATCTTGTAAGCCAAAACAGATCTGTTTCATGGATGTTTAAGAAACTAAACTGTATTAACTAACTTATAAATGCTAATACCTCTCTATGTAGAGAAGTATATTCAGAAACTTCTGTAACTTATTTAATGTTGATTATTTTGATTATAGAGGAACACTCTAAGAAAAGTTTTAAAGTTTATATATTGATTAATGAAATTTATTTACAAGTAATTTTTACAACAAAAGAGATATATATTTAGATTAAACATTGAATTGATACCTTTGTCTTTTTATTTCACTTATTGAAATTAACATTGATCAAATTAGACCAGAAAATTTTGAATGTGGAAAAAGTTGATACAATATCAGGTAATAGAAATGGAATAAGTAATTTCCAGTAGAGTATTTTCTCATACGTAAGGTGTTATTAAGATTTTGAATTCAGGCTAATCGATCTATAAAGATCGAGATATTTTGTTGCTGTAAGACACAAACGGTGTCTTATATTTTATTTTTGTGTGACATCTTCTTGCAGGTCCGACATCGCGGAAGCTAAAGCAGAGATTTCCAGAGGTATTATATATTGAGGTTTGTAAGTTTTTCTTGTAATCATTTATATCCTATAGGTTTCTGCGTCTTCCTGTAGGATACTTTAGTCTTGTTTATTGTCTGTATAGATGCAGTGGCGTCCATTTATTTTTTTTGTTCCCGTTAGTAGTCGAGCCCACCATATACCCACGCCCAAACTCATTGCTCACCCTTGGGGTAATTCCCAGACTAGACCGCGAATATAGTAAAGAAGAGAAAACTTCATTTTCAAATAAAATGATATTTCATAGGCGCCGGCAACGTGAGGCGTATATAATTAAAGAACATTTCAATACTACAATTTAGTATCCAAATTATTGTCCTTATCAACACCTGGTACTTTCTTGTTTTAACGGTATTACCTTATGTTCTCAGAGTAGAGATTCTAAATTGTTATGTTGGGAATTAATTCATTTTTACCTTGTACTTTATTACACGTTGAACAGATCCTCTTAAACAGTTCTTAATTCTGAACGAATGTGCGTGTATTTGCTCGTTCAGTGCCCGTAACAATGTAGGATTTGAGGGCGGGAGCAATTAGGAGAAACATGAGCAGTTTGGTCGCAGTTCCGACAAGTGACTTGATTACTAGTGGTAGATGTGGTAATTGGGGTAGTAATAGAAGAAAGTTTATTTTTACTCGTAGAGGTTGAGTGAGGTTTGAAAGTAGTAGCTGAGTGTGGTCGGACCAAAGAAGCTAACGGAGGGTTGGGTTTATAAGCAAGATCGGGTTCTACATACGAGCGTATATTTTTATCAGGAGGTACATAGTTATCCATCCTGAACTTTTTTAATTCTAATTTTTGGCATTCGTTCTTCAACTCTTGCCAGGAATTCACAGTAGGCAACTGAGCTAAGTAGAATGGAGACAAATTACGAGAGACTATATCAAGTTGTACTTCTGCCGGTATAGAACCATGATGTCGAAACATTGCACTCATGCAGGACAAATATTCGATTATATTCTCGTACGGGCCTTGGGTTCTTGTGATGATGTCATTAAATAATTGGTGGAAATAATCAAGGGGTGCAAAGTGACGTAGCAACAGACTGGATAAGGATTTCTAATCGGAGCAACGATGGTGATTGCCGCGGAACCAAAGAAGTCCTTTGGACTTGAATAAATCTATTGCAAACTCAAATAATTCGACCTCCGTAATGTGTCGGGCTCGTCGGAGCTCTTCCACTCTTTCAAGAAAATTATGTACCGTGAGTACTTGAGGGTTGCCACAGAATTTTAAGCCAAGTTTTGGCACTGTATTACGTTTGGAAACAGCATCACACAACTTAGGACAGACTGTTTCGGGTTCTCTTTCCGCTTCCTAATCGGAAATCACTGAATGGAATTTTACAGGATCCATTTTAGCATTAGGAGTAAGAGCAATACTAGAAGTAGCAGGTGGGCTTCGCACTGATTTACGTAATTGGTCCACCGTGCCTTCAGACTCGTAACCTCGAGAAAATGATTCATATTGAAGTTCGGCTTTCTGTAGCCAGTTAACCATCATGCGCACATGTGCCATCGTAAACAAAAATTCAATATATGTCTGAAAGTCCAGGACCCAAACAACTAGAATAAAAATTAAGAATAAAGGGGAAAGCATGTATATAGGGTTTGTAGATCTGGAAAAGCATTCGACAATGTAAATTGGAAAAAATGTTTGAAATACTCAAAAGATTGGAATGAGTTATAGGGATAGACGAATAGTACATAGCTTATACAAAGAGCAAACAGCAGTAATAGAATTAGAGCAGGAACGTAGAGAAGTAAACATTAGGAAAGGGGTGAGACAGGGATGTGCCCTATCCCCATTGATTTTAACTTGTACATAGAAGAGGCAATGAATACTGTCAAATGCAGGAAGACATTTGGAATTACTATGCAGGGACAAAAATTGATATGCTTAGATTTGCAGATGATATAGCGGTATTAGCGTCTAGCAAGGAAGAGTTAGAAGCTGCTCTTAATGAAATGGAAACGGTTCTAACAGAGAGATAGGTATGAAAATTAACAAAACTAAAACTAAAGTTCTAGTTTGCAAAGGTGGGAAAATAAATCAAAACAAGAATACAAGTATCTAACACGAACTTACAAGAGGTTAAGGATTTCTGCTACCTAGGAAGCCAAATAACGCAAGATGGGAAAAGCACAAAAGATATAAAACAAAGATTAGCACAAGGTCGTGCTACATTTAACAAGAAAAGCAACTACTGTGCTCAAAGACCACAAACATAGAAACAAGGAAAAGATTGCTTAAAACATATGTGTGGAGCACAGCACTGTACGGCTGTGAAGCCTGGACAGTAGGAGAAGCGGACAAGAAAAGGTAGAAGCCTTTGAAATGTGGTGCTACAGGCGTATGATGAAGATATCATGGACAGACAAAGTTAAGAACGAAGAGGTACTAAAAATGGTAGGGAAGAAAGAAATATGTGGAAAACGGTAAAAATAGGAGAGATAGGATGATAGGCCACATACTACGGCATGAGGGAATAGTGCGGAATATATTAGAAGCAGAGATAGAAAAAGAGAAGAAGAGGCAGACCTAGATTAGACTACTGCACACAGATAGTAAAAGATGTAGGCTGTAGAGGTTTCAGGGAGATGTGTAGGCTAGCCCAGAATAGAAATCAATGGAGGTACGCATCCAACCAATCCCAAGATGGATAAACTAATGACGAAAAGATAACTGTGCTTAAACATGATGATTATTATAAGTAACTACAAGAATTGGTTGGGCAATATTCTCGAATAATGTTAAGTGTGTGAAAGGATTTACTGGAAAACCATTATTCGGCAAATGTCTAAGTGTTGGGGATCTTGGTAGCCACAGGTTGCTTAACCTCCTTCACTGAATCTCGGTAAAATAGGGTATAAAATTAGAAAACAATAGAAAGGAACGAGCTGAATACACATGCTTGTGAGAATCTTTAGGAACTAGTAGGCTAGCTCAGAATATAAATAAGTGCAGGTGCTGTCCAACGTTTTGGCAAAACCGATAACAATAATAGGGTAATTTCGGGAGCAATTAGAAAACTGAAGTTTGGGTTGCAATCCGCAACAAGTTTGACTTGAAAGATAATTAAATATGGTAAAGATGTGGTAATTGGGGTAAATAGGAAGCAAAGTGTTACTTCTTCACAACCATGAAGGTGTGAGTGATGGTTATAAATGAAAAGCTGATAGTCGGACCAAACTGACTAACGGAAGAGGTTGAGGTAAGCAAAATGATCAGGAGAAATTCTCATACGAGCGTGATATCTTACGTCAGGCAGGTACAATAGGGATCTGATCCATCCGAAACGTGCTTTTAATTCAATTTTTGAGCTCGTTCTTCAACTCTTGCCAGGAATTCACAGTAGGCAACTGAGCTAAGTAGAATGGAGACAAATTACGAGAGACTATATCAAGTTGTACTTCTGCCGGTATAGAACCATGATGTCGAAACATTGCACTCATGCAGGACAAATATTCGATTATATTCTCGTACGGGCCTTGGGTTCTTGTGATGATGTCATTAAATAATTGGTGGAAATAATCAAGGGGTGCAAAGTGACGTAGCAACAGACTGGATAAGGATTTCTAATCGGAGCAACGATGGTGATTGCCGCGGAACCAAAGAAGTCCTTTGGACTTGAATAAATCTATTGCAAACTCAAATAATTCGACCTCCGTAATGTGTCGGGCTCGTCGGAGCTCTTCCACTCTTTCAAGAAAATTATGTACCGTGAGTACTTGAGGGTTGCCACAGAATTTTAAGCCAAGTTTTGGCACTGTATTACGTTTGGAAACAGCATCACACAACTTAGGACAGACTGTTTCGGGTTCTCTTTCCGCTTCCTAATCGGAAATCACTGAATGGAATTTTACAGGATCCATTTTAGCATTAGGAGTAAGAGCAATACTAGAAGTAGCAGGTGGGCTTCGCACTGATTTACGTAATTGGTCCACCGTGCCTTCAGACTCGTAACCTCGAGAAAATGATTCATATTGAAGTTCGGCTTTCTGTAGCCAGTTAACCATCATGCGCACATGTGCCATCGTAAACAAAAATTCAATATATGTCTGAAAGTCCAGGACCCAAACAACTAGAATAAAAATTAAGAATAAAAGAAATTCCCTGAAAATAAAAGTTTATTCACAAAAGGGAGAAGTAATACTGAAGAATTTACTAGGATTAACGAGACAAAAAAATTTTACAGTAGAAAGTTGCCGATAAACGGAAGAATTGGGCGCCAGTGTTTTCGAATACAACTAGAATTACCGTGGAAAACACAAGTCCGATAACCCAGGATGAAACAAAATTTAATATATATTTTTTATATGCAGCAGGTGAGATAGACAAAAAATTCCAACTTAACTAGGAAACGGTTCTAATGATGAACATTCTATTGGGGCGTACATCAAAATCTGTACATGTGCTGTCAATTTTCATATAGTCATTAAGGACAGAAGATTCATTATCACCGAATAAAGATAATTTTTCTAAACTTATTTTTATATGAATTTCTATATCGTTTACAAAACCAAGTCGTGATTCACGACGGTCAAATTTACATTTAATTTGTTTAACAGCAGTATTACGTCCATAAAGTGTACTATTTATATCAATAATTGTGTTACTAGATGATAAATTATTTGGAATATCTTGAGCAATAGATTCAAATGTGGGGGATAGGTACATTACTATAAGAGAAGATCTTTTTATGTTTTAATGTGTATTCCTGGATGATATCTTCAGTGTCAGCATTTAACTCATATTTTGAATCGTTCCTTTTAAATTGTTTAGTAGAAACTTTAATATCATTAGATTATTCTTTTTTAGAATCGTTTTTTTCTTTTCTGTAATTTTGATGTTTTGATGATTTATGTTCCTCGAGTTTTTTTTTGCATATTAATGCTGGTGCTGCTTGTTTTTCCGATATTGACAAAGTCAAATCAAGAAAGATCGCTTCTCTGCATGAAATATGCATACAATTTTGACACTGTAATGTACTAATTAAGGCACCCCGGAAAACTTGTTCAGTGGGTAATTGTACTTCACATGCTTGCTGCTTATGAAATTTTTCTTTTATTATCTTCATCAGGCTATGAATCTATTTTACGATTAAGTCTCAATTGTTCTAGAATTACTGCTTGATGCATTTGCAAATTCCCTTCGCTTATTGCTTCTAGGAGATGTAAAAATTCATGTGAGTCAATCTGTTGGCCACCAGTATACTGTGGTAATCTTTGCGTAAGTCATGAAAACAGCATATTTGCGTTGTATACTTCTAGTCCGTCATTTTGTAATTCTTTTAATGCGTGTGCTAAAATACGTGTTAAAGGTTGCCAACCTTCTAAAGTTCCATCAAGTGAATCTAATATGAATGAATCTTTATCATCTGGGTTTAGCCTGCTATCAGATAGTTGAAAATATTGTCCAGATTCTGAGGCTTCAAGAAGCAATTGTAATAAGTATGGTGTTTGTCCAAAACACTGTATAACGGAATTGAAGAAGCAAGTATTGCCTAAATTTGCTAATCCACGTGTCTTTGAAAAATTAGCATTCTTTATGCTCTCAGGAATGTTATCAATGTGAACTGTCTCTATTGTTGTAGTATCTACGGCTACACAATCATTTAGTACTTTGTTGTTGTTCGATATATCATCTGTTTTAAATATATTTTCATTTTTTATCAGTTTGTTGATAGTAAGAGAATTATCATCATTATTTTGGCTTTCAATTAAATATGAATAATATAAATCTGATACATGATTACTAATTAGTTCCATAGAATTTTTTTAATAGTATAATTTTAATGTATGTGTTATTATTGGAAGATTTTGAAGGTAAAAAGGATTATTTTTTTAAAATTTTTAGATGGTAGAATTGTTCCGAGAACAGAAATAGCATTCCCTCTTTGAATTGCTAAAGCGACTCTCCGTTCTAGAAATTTAGTGGCTCTATTGTCATATGCGTTATCTGCAATTCGTTTGCCAACTTCTTTTAAGAATTGCAAACCTTGTCCTCCAAAGGTTCCAAGGGTTTCAATCGAAACGGGATAAAATAGATAGAGATCTGATAATGAAGGATATTTTTATATTTATGTTTTCACCAGCATTTGCCGCCGAACCAGGTTTATAAATTACATGTGAAGGGGCGAGTACTAAACGTTTGTTGCTTCTGAAATAACTAGAAAACAGTTGATAAATTGATGTGTGTAGAACTATACAGAGTCATCAAAATTCTTGACAATTTTCTGCTTATTTTCTAAGTTCTAGAAATTGATCAATAAATTGTTGGGTATAAAACAGCTATAAAAGCATCGTTTTGTGTGATTTTACTTGTGGTGGGAATTTTCTCGCAGCACAAATCTTTCATCCCCTAAATATCGAAATACCAACATCCAGAATTTTGCGGGTATGAAATACACTATTTCTAAGAATCTGAGACAAAGATATTTATGCTACAAATAAACATTATTGCTAGAAACCAAAAATATAATACAACAATTATTTTTATTTAATTACATGATTAAATTGCATTCATTGCGGAATTTCTTTCAAAAAAGATGAACTTAGGTTTCATATCTAGAACAGTTTTCTAAGCTTGGATAACCCTCATTCGAAAAAAGAACAATAATATAGCCCGTCTTATGTTTTTTTAACTAATCACAGAGTTAAATTACAATTCCGACAGAAATTATCTGTAAAACCACAAAACAAATAGCTGGAGTAAACCTTATAACCAAAGAAACCCAAAATGACGCAAAATGTGTTTTTATTTAATTACAAAATTAAAGTGCATTTCTAGCGTTGTTTTTTTCAAGAGCGCAAGATTTCATTTCTAAAAGAATTTTTTAAGCTGGGAGAAAAATGTGAGCACTCAAAAAAGTGTCTACGGGTAAAAGCAACGCGTGCTTTTCTATTCTCTGCTATGGTATTTCGTAAATGCTGAATCCTTACCCAAGGAATACTTCCATAGTTGAATTCTATTATATATCAAATCTAAGCCTACAATTTTAAAATGATTACCGTCTAATGCAAAGTAATTTGATATTAGAAAAACAAATGATACATTACACTTTTATGCTTTTTTGCCTGAGGTTTATTCCCAACTAAAACAGTTTCGTAAGGCATGAAATCTTAGGCTATGGCTTTTAAGAAAAGTTTGGCCAAAAATGCAGTCCAGTTAATTTTGTAAATAAGTATAGATAAATATTGCTTCATTATATTTTTAGCTTTTGGACATAAGGCTTACTCCTATCTTAAAAACTGCCGGCAGAAATTTTTGGAAAAAATCTCTGCAGAAGTCTAATCTAATTTTGTAATTAATAAGAAACACAAAGATGATAAGTAACATATTAAGGCATGAGTGAATAATGAGGAATATATTAGAAGCAGAGATAGGAAAAAAAGAGGTAGAGATAGGCCTAGTTAGACTACCTGCACACAGATAGTGAAAGATGCAGGCTGTGGGAATTTCAAGAAGATGTGTAGGTTAGCTCAGAATAGACATCAATGGAAGTACGCGTCCAACCAGTTCCAAAATCGAAAACCTAATGACGAAAAAAATAACTGTACTTAATTCTGATAACTATTATAAGCAACTACTGGTATAGGCTTTGCAATATTCTCAACTAATGTTAATTGTGCGAAAGGATTTACTGGCAAACTATTATTCAGCAAATGTTTAAGCGTAGCCACAGGTTGCTTAATTCCTTTCACATACCACTGAATCTCGGTGAAATAGGGTATATAACTAGAAGGCGAACCGAGCTGTATCTAGGTTATGAGAATTTCAGTGAACTGTGTAGGCTAGATCAAAGTAGAAATACATGGAGGTACGCATCCAACCAGTTTCTAGATGGAAAACCTAATTACGAAAAAAATAATTGCACTCATATCTGATGACTATTATAAACAACTAGAGGTGTTGGTTTTGAAATATTTCCAACTAATGTTGATTGTACGATCGAATATATTGGAAAACTATTAATTCGGTAAATGTTCAAGTGTTGGGAGATCTTGATAGCTGCAGACTGCTTACCCTCTTCACATAACACTGGATATCGGAAAAATAGGATATATAATTGTAAAAAAATTGACGGAAATGTGTGAAGCATAGCACACTACGTCTATGAAATAGAGACAGCAGGAGAAGTAGACGAAAAAACGGTAGAAGCCTTTTGGTATGTTATGCTTCGGATATTTGATGATGATAGAATGGACAGGCATAGGTAATAACAAAGAAGTTATAGAAATTGTAGGGGAATAAATGTATTTGCGGAAAAAATAATAGCAGAAACAGAAAGGCCCGCTATGTTCTAGTGCGTTTTTTGGGGAATAGTGCGGGATATATTACATGCAGAGATAGGAAATAAATAAGTAGAGGTTGACCTAGATCAGACTATTGCACGCAGATAGTGAAAGATACACTGTGGAAATTTTAGGAAAATGTGTAGGTTAGCTCAGAATAGGAAACAATGAGGGTACGCGTCAAACCAGTTCCAGGACTAAAGACCTAATAATGATGAAGAAACACATGTTGGGGTTAATCACTTTGTTTAGATGTAAGGCTTGCCCCAACTGAAAGAATGACGTTTAAGCTTTATTTATTTTTGTGAGAAGAATTCCGTCAGCAATGCAATACATTGTAATTAAATAAAAAGCACGTAGGGTTAAATTTTTGAGTTTTTTGGGATATATGGTTAACTCCAGCTTACAAAAATTTAATCAGAAAGTACAATCTAAGCTTTAGGTCTTTAAGAATAATATACTTCATACTCGAAAAATTCTGGGATAGGTTTAATCAATTCTTATGAGGTGGAAGATGATTCTTGTTGTTAAAATTCTACTAGAAGTAAAGTTGCGGAAAGAACACCTTTAACGGAGTTCAAACACGGTTAAGTTAGTTCTAAATATACAAAGTTGGTCTAGAATTGTTGTCGGAAGTAGTGAGTGTAATCTGAAAAATGGATCTGTGTTCTCGACCTATCGGCTCTTCGTATCGTTGAATTAGAAACAAAGATACTTAAAAAATTGGTTATTGGAGATCTTCAAGAATACCTAATGTTAATTCTATGCAGAAAGTATATTATATTAACCTATAAGGTTGATTTTTCACAAATACAAGCTTCTTTTAAATATGTTAAAATTATTCGGAAGAAACCTTGTATAGTATAGTTTAATCTTTGATTAAACACAAAGCTCTTAACAAATCAAAATTGGAGTTATAAATACATACAACGTTCGATTATTTAGAAGTAAACAATGAAATGTACACATATAATAAACGCATATCGACCTCAAGACATACGAAATTTGGATGGAAAACTTATATGGCTGAATATTTTTGATCCTAAACGTGAATGCTCCGTGTTCAAAATTAGATATAATAGTAACATTATTAATACGTATTTAGGTGTCGACATATCCCCGTTAAATTGCGATTTTCTCAAAACTCTTCTATTTTATAATAATAACAATCTAAATTTAAATGGTGTACATTTTGAATTCAAAATCGTATGTGTGGGTGATGTAATCAACGTTATGAATGAGATACAAAGTAAATCAGATGAATTGATGCAATAAGTGTTGATGTGTTTAAAATATATGGCTGTATTATAATTCTGTGTCTAACACACAATCAACTGCTGCTAGTAAAAAACGTATTCTCTAACTGTCTAACTCTTAACTCAGAGGCCAAAAACAGCAAACATTAGTTCACTAATGACCTATTAATTTGGTTACAGTTTGCTTCGAATAAATTACGAATGATCAAATATTGAACGTACACTTAGTATTACCGAATATGTAAAATGGTTTCTGTGTTGAATGCAGCTATATTCAACTGCACCTACATACATTACTGATGAAAGTTTAAGAGCTCACAACGCTAATAGAATTTCAATGCTAATTTTTTAGATTTATGTAAAGAAAACGTTTGATACCGTTCACGATTAAATTTAATTGCTATTCTTTATTGCATCAATTGAGTTTAATCTCTATTCTATGTAATAGCACTCTTATCTGGTAATTTAACCAATCGAACAACGCAAACAGTTGCTCCGAGAATATCTTAATGTTTATGGCATTACTGTGTGCTTAGTTCATAGTTATTCGTTATGTTTACTTATATTCATTAGTAAAATAGCAAAGGTGTGCTTCTCGCATAATGCTTAATTTATTCATTCACTTCATTTTCAGACACAAATCAGTCTATTGAAAATATTACCAAGCATATAAAAGTCCCCACATACATCCAAATCCAAAGTTTCAGTATTTGAAAACTGTGATTACCAAAAATAACAAATCTGCGATGAAGATTCAATTGCTGCTGAATCCTATAAATCAGAAGTAATTATATATATTGCTGTGAAACCTACAAAATCCGTGAACTACGCTTTTCGAATCGAGCCTCACGAATTGGGCGTCAAGAATGCTGTGAAACCTACATAAAACTATTCATTACCTTAACTGTGTTGGTCCATTGACTTTCTTCTGTTAATCGCCTCGGCTGCTCCTCTAGATAACTTTCATCCTCAATCATAAAAAAAAAAACACATTCCTATCACACACATCAACGTTAACTCTATTTACATCAATATTCACAATACATTAAAATTTCAAAATTAAAATTCAGCATAAATTTTAATATCAAAAATTTTCAAGATTAAATTTGTTATCATTTTCAAGTGCATCCAGAATTAAAGTCCTTGTAGGATGCCTACTAATTACTATAACAATATGTGCAGAGTACAAAGGGAGCATCTACCACCCCTTTACGTTAATTAACCAGGTTCGTCTAATTGAGCTCAAAGACATACCCATATTTTTATCATAATCCAGAACATCAATACTAAATACCCCTTTCTACTTAAACAAGCAAATTTCACCTTAAAATTAAAATATTATTGTTAGTACAATTTCACTACTGTCCATTTTAAATAAACAAATTATAAAGTTATTCAACACACACCAAAATATCAAAGTTCGAACAAAATAGTATAATTTACCTGAAGGTTACTGCACTCGTAGCTTCCATGTACATCGTCCCTTTGTTAATTACACCATTACAACTGGGTTATATTTACGGCTTCTGATTCTCAACGCTTTAAAAATTTTCTCTATCGCCATTTATTTAAAGTTGTTTCAGGGCTTTTCCGGAACTAATCTGTGTATATCTGAACCTTGTTTTGTGGATCCAGACACGTTTCTGCGCCATTTAAGTATTAATACCCCCGAAAAATAACAAAGAACTTCATACTTCTTTCACCAATATACGCCAAAACTGCCTACTTTTGTGTATTTATTTGTCGTTGTAAATTTTTACCAATTGGTACAGTGATACTAAACTTTATTACCTTGTATCTTCTTTTCTAAGTGCACTAACGTACATTCATTGTAGCACGTAAAGAACAAGCTGTTTTAAATCACATAATATTCGAGCAAACTGTTTAAATTATTTAATATTAAAACCGGAAAACTAAAAAGCACTGTCTAACGCATTGAATCAAGTCGAAGATCTAAGAGAGCTTGTTCATATTCCCCTGGGTATATATAGAGGTTAGCCTGTCTGTCGGTCGAGTCTCCAAAACGGACAATTCTAAAGAATTTCGCTGCTCTGTTCCCATTCCGCAGCCCGGCATGCGATTTTTACGAAATTTGCACTCGCCCCAGTAAATCTCAGAAATTTCAACACGGCTTGCAACGTCTGGAAATAACTAATTGAACTTTATACAGAAATGTTATTTTTACCTCTCAAATTTTGCCTTTTACTTTCAACCAATCGCAACCCCATGACGTTGCTCTACTCACGCCTTTTTACTATATGTGTCTCGGTCTTGCGCATATTATCTGTCTCTATCTACCCTGTTCTTATTAGTGCAAATTGATATTCTTTATTATCGATTATTTCAGTCCATGTGGACTATCTGGGTTAAATAACCCCGTATCGCGCCTTTCGCATTTCTCGTTACTATTAAGCTACGGTTTCTCCAAGATTCTTTGTAACCATTACTTATCTGCAACATTTACGCAGAATGAGCCTTTTTTAAAAATACGCAGGTGTTTAGACATCCTACTTCTAACTAACCCCTCTACGATTTGCATTTTATTGGGTTTTTACAAGTTTTTATAGATATTATATGTTACTAACGGTTCAATTAACTTCAATTAAAATTAATACCCTTTAAATTTTAGTGAATCCTAACTAAATATTCAATTATTATCAGTACATTTTTGTTTAATACCGGTTACTTAAAATAGAGTTAATTAATATAAATTTTGCACGTAATTTCTCTTTGTTTCTTTACGTAGAGCTTTTTAATACTGCTTCTTTTGATATAAAGCGTCTTGTACATGATTTAAATCTCTTATTTTTAATGAAACGAATGAATTTTTATTCTCCACGGTTTTTTTAATAAAGCGTATTATCTAATAAAATTCCTTATACACGGTGATTAAGATTATTTGATGTGATTATTTAATTTTCTACCCTGGTCTAAATATGAGTAATATATATATATATATATATATATATATATATATATATATACGTCGATGTAATTATACTCTCAGTCTCCTTCTGATCACCACCGCTCTGTGTATTTTAGTACCCTGAAATTTTAAATCTGCCTCGGCTAGCCCAGTTTAATTCAAACAGAGTGCACAACGTTACGATAATAAAATAATTTACCCCTTTTTCTCTAACACTTTTCTTGCTTTGAATGATAAAACGAAGTCGATTAATATTCGTATAATGCGAAAGAAAAATCATATACACTTCACAGCTTAATATGTTGATTGTATGACAAAAATAAGCTTCTGAATCAAATAACAATAAATTTTAAATTGTTTATTTCCAAAATTAAAGTTCCCTTTCCTTATTTTAAAGCCAGCAAAATGACGTTGTACTTTACTGGAAATTTCTCTAAACGTTCAAGATTTTTCCCCTTTTTCACGTATAAAATAAATTTTTGATGACTCTTTACATAAAATATTCAAGTATAATAAATATAGTCAATGTTCAAAAATAATAAATTAAAAATAATGCCTTATGCTAGATATTTCTGAACTGTAGTTTACCTTGTGCGTCATTCTGCTGCGTGCCGTGGATCAGTACCCCAATATTATATTCAGTTTAGTTGCACTATTCAATTTATTTAGTCACCAGGTTGTACTCCGCTTAATGTGATCTCCCTTAAATTTTCATAATGTCGTGATGTCCCTTGAATTTTCGTAATGTCTCTTAGAATTTTTGTAGCTTGACTTAGATTTCGTACTGTCACTTAGACATAGATTTCGTACTGTCACTTAGAGTTAGATTTCGTAATGTCCCTTAAAGCACTAAATTATAAATATTTAACTTAAATTAATTAACAAATTTCTACTCACGTTTTCCAGCAAACGGCGAACTTGTCTCATATATTTTCACTATAATTTATTTAAAATATTTCATAACAACACTTTTCACAAAAAAATTTATTGTTTAATTTGAATATCTACTCGACGCGTTAATTCTTGAGTTTCAGTGATGCAGCTTGTGCTTGGTTCTAACTAAGATTGTCTGCTTATCAAACTTGCGCGTTATGTAGTCTACGCCCTAACTAAAAATTTATTGGTTTATCTGAGCTTTTGTTCAAAGTTTGCAACCAACCATCGGTTGTTTTGGATATTTTTGGGCTTTTACAGGCTTATCTCTGATAATGCCCTGTCAAAACGATTCCTTTGTCACGTAAGTACCAATGGATTTCTAGTTTGTATTTATTTTATACCCTCTGTTTTGATGTTGTTACAGGAATTTCTAATTTGCCTTGGCACGTAATTTCACTTATGGCTTTGTTTGTCAAGATAATACTTTGGGATTTGTATTAACACCATGTAGAAAATCACATTGCCAAAGTGACGTAAATTAACATACTTCTGTTTACATTTTTGCGTTTCCGAAGCGTATTTATTTCGAAGGATGCATTTCTTATCAGGACACTATACTATCTGCTTTCACTATCGCATGTTTAATGTGAATTGTATTATGATTTTCAAACTTTTTACTGCATTTAATGCGTATTGATTTACAATTTATGCATACTTTTTATTTAGGACAAGTTTGATTGCGTGTAGAGTTATTTCTTTTGCTGAATGTGCGTTTATTGTTAAATGTTATGCATCTCGGCATTATTTAAAGTCAACTGCGATTCTTATACAGGGTGTTAAATGTTTGCTCTGCGCATAATTTACATATTACATATTTTTCATGCTAAATAAATGCGGTTTTATAACTCCTAGTACTATTTACTTGTATTGTGTAACCATTATGACTCAATATACCCCTAAAATAACGTCCTTATCATAGCAATATATATATATATATATATATATATATATATATATATATATATATACATATATATATATATATATATATATATTGATTTTTTTTTACATTCTTAGGTATTGAGTTATTAAATAAAACTGTAACGCATTGCGTTACGCTAATAATAAACTAGAAGTGAAAAGAATAAAATTTATGGGCGTGCTTTGTATAAAAGATTTCGTAAATAATTATTCTTAATTAATCAGTATATTTCAATTTTTTGTTGCTATATGGATGATTCAAATAGGAAAGTTGAAATATATTCTGTTAAATATATTGAATAGTAACAATTACAAGACGATGACATTAAAAAACCATAAAGCAGACCTCAAAATGTGGCAAGCATTTACGTATACAGTTTCTACAGTTAAAGACATTGTAATTAACTGTAAGTATGACAACTGGTGAAATAAGCATAGATATAACTCAATATATCTTAAGCAACATAGTAAGCAAATGATGTACAAATGCAGTACAGCATGTGTACGTGTAAATGGTAACATGGTGCAATACTTTGAATTGGGGAAGATGTAAGACATGACTGCGTGATGCCTCCATGGTTTTTCAATGTATCTATGGATAAATATATGAGGCAGGCTTGCAAGGAAAGGAAAGGAGTGAAAATTGGTGAAACAAATGTCAGTGTGCTGTTATATGAAGATGACGCAGTATTGTTGGCTGAATCGTCACAAAATTTGCAACGAATGCTTGACATGCTGTCAGAACCATGTGAAAATATGCAATTGAAGGTAGATGTAAATAAGACGAAAGTAATAAATGCTGCAAGAAATGTATGTGGAATGAAGTGTGCAGTGAACAGGAAAGAAGGATTGAGTATAAATGCAGAGCTTACCATTTACAACAGTGTGTTTGTGCCAACTGCTCTGTATGGAAGCGAAACTTGTGTCTAGAAGAAAAAGCAGTTTAGTCGAATAAATGCTGCAGGAATGAGGTTCCTAAGAAGTGTGTGCGGAAAAACATTGGGAGACAAAGTGCCAAACAAATGGGTCAAAGCAGTGTGTAAGGTACTAGTGATCCTTAAGGAGTTGAGCGAGCGAAGCACGCGTAGATGATTTGGACATATCGAAAGAATGAATGAGGATAGACTTACCATATATATATATATATATATATATATATATATATATATATATATATTAGGGTATTTTTGTTTCAGGTATTTTGGTTTATAAATTAACAACTATTCCACGTTTATAAATTTATAAAGTTTTTAAAACTGCATTGCATTTCACAATCGTGTAATTTATCACAATTATTGCGTAACTCAATAATAGTTACCAACAAGTTTCGTTGTTTGTACTCTTCCGCGTCAGAAGCAACATTCAATCGGTTAATTCTACCTTCCAGATGTACAGTGAGTGAAATAATACGTTTACCGTCAGCTGTAGAAAAATTTCCATCAAAAGTTTCGCATTTAGCGGTCAATTTAGCTAAACCTTCAGTCACTGCGTCGTAATCTATTTGAAAATCGAGTTCAGATATAATTGGGTCTGTACTTTCGGAAGATTCTGATTTTAAAATTTTCCTTAGTTTTCCTTAGTTCGTTTACAGATAACTCAGCATCGAACCCACGGGAACTAACCTCATATTTGAGTTCGGGCTCATGTAAGCGATCAACGTTTAATTTCCAAAAAGTACTAATCATTTTTTCCAGAAATATTTACTAGGAACAAAAGTAGACTATAATATAATGCGGTATTCTAAACGGGGTAGTATAGAAACGTCTCGCAACAAGGTATCCAAAAATACCAGAAAATAGAAGGTGGTATTAAGAATAGAGACAGGGCGCCAGAGTTTTCACCAAAGAACTTGAGCCGCTAGCGAAAACACAATTCTGGTAACTCGCAAATTGAAAATCTAAAGTAATTTCAATAGTAACAATCTTTCCAAGGAAGATATGTTAGCTTTCATCACATGCAAGCATTCGTGGTTATTAATTTGTATACGTGCTCAAAGACAGCTGTAAATAGAAATTTAATCACGTCGAATAAGCAAAAGATAATTACTCGGATCCTTTAGAAGTGTAACGCTATTGTTAATTATTACTTACAAAGTATCATTGTAGTACACCTTCAGCAAGAATTATATATACGTCGGTAAACTTGGAAGAAGCATTTTAAAGTATTGAATTACGATGTCGGGTTTAAGCTTTGTATATTTTTAGTTGAAAGTGCAGCGTACAGATTTTTAATCACAGAAAAGACTACGGATAAAATCACGTTAATAAACAATAGTTAGTCGAATGAGTTTTTTTAGAAGTGTAGACGATTATCATACGCGCCGGTGTTTTGAGTTCCTTTTTCAAAGAGCATTATTTTGCATCTTCAGAAAGCTTTATGTATAAGTCGGATTACGTAAGATAGTAACCTATAAGTATTGAATAACAGTTGACGCGTTAAACAAATATGCGTTGAATTATGCGTTAGCTAAAAGTGCAGTGTGGATCAAACACGCGGTGTTTTTGTGTCGTTTGTAATATCAGCAATGAAAGAAATGCTGTAATTAATTGTAGTGTAACTGTTAGAAACTCGCCAGTCAACGTATCATCTGTGCAGAAGGAATAAAAAATATTGCAGTAAGTGATAAATATTTAGTTATAAATTGTCTTGCTTATATCCCGTATATATATCAAGGACATTTATAATTATTATTGAAAGATAACCAGCATGTTTGACTAAGTTATTTCAATTACATAAACCCCTAGTAATTCAGGTGTATGTAGAAAAATTCGAGACGAAACGTAGAATAGGAAAGAGGTTTCCAAAAAGCTGGGACAAATTTTTAAGTAAAGAAGAACGGTTTTAGAAATATAACAAATTTTAAGTAAATAAAGAAATGTTTTGAAATCCAGCCTCACGTTGGGTTTGCCAAAAAATATATGTTACGGTATTCCGCGAAAACACAAAAGAAAACAGTAAAAGCAAGTAAGGAAATCGTTTACGCCGAATACCGCAACAGAACGGGGACAGAAAGGTAGAATTTGGGCTAGCTCAAAAACGTCGTAGAGGGGAGTGGGTGAAATAGAAAAACACATTGGAAACCTCTGAGATATTCTATTGATAACATCGTATCTTGGAAGATTATTTACAAAGCAATAAAATAAATAAGTTGTGTAATCGTAATTGTGACATAACATATAAAAATTGGTAAGCAAATATAACATCTTATAATCTAAATACCTACTTAATGGTTCACCTTATATACATATAAAAGAAAATAAAACAAACTATACAGTAAATCTAGAAAAAGAAATATACTTGAATTATATGTACTTGCTGCTTTGTGAAGTGCACCTCCTCAGAAATAATATAATATTAAAGTTAGACACCCTAACTTAAATTAATCAAATATTAATCTACTTTTAAAGTGATGCGTAAGTTCTTTTAGTTAAGGTTTATACAGAAATACAAAATATATAGTGAAACGGACTCTAACTAAAACTTTGAGGAATTAAATTTTTAATTTATAGAATAATAACCTAGTTGTTCGTGCATCGTGCATGTAAGATTTGTAACGGGGTGGTGCCAATTTATCGGATAATTATTCGCAATAGCAGCAAATGAAAAGTTTATTCTTCACGCAGCAAAAAAAGAATTATGGAAATAGGAAAACTGTACCTTGAGCAATCGGCTTCATGCTGGTCTCATCTTAAGGCTGAAAAAATGCGGCTGCATTTCTCTATGGGCTGGCTATATGCTGGAACCACCAACTTCACTTATACAAGCACAGAGAGCATTTCTAGTAGCGCGACTTTACATCATGTATCTTTTCGGTAATGGTCTCTTTCAAAGCACAGTTTCTATTTTATAAGGCCAGAATCATGTATGGGGTAGGGTATTTGATTTTCAAAGATATCGCCGAATTACTATGTGTGCAGAATTTCCAGACAACAGCTGCTTGCCAACAAGCAGATAACGCAATTATCAAAGGGTTTTAAACAAAGGAGAACAATTTTGTTACTTTGTAACATCTTAACAGCTGCAGAATACCAGATAACAAATCCATTGTAAGCAGATGTAGGCAGGTGGTAAGCGGTCTTATCTTTTAGAAGAAAGCTGTACATTTACATGCAGCTTTTACTTGAAATGTAATCACTGCAGGTGCTAGAATTTATTGCAACTACTTTGTATAGAGTAATTACCTGAGAAATTTTATTAAATAATACTAATTCAAATGGCGGGAAATCGAGCTTGTTGAGGAATTTTAGGGCATTTTAAAAATAAATGCAGGAAAAATTGTTTGTAGGGTTTTGAACGTAACAAGCTTGCAGGTAAAACTCCCTTCAATCGTGTATATAGTATAGTCTGTGGCTTTATCGAACCTTCAAGTGTTGTGTGTGCTGCGACTGTAGTTATATAAACGCTGGTGTAATCGTATGTTGATATAGACTTATTGACGTATTTCGAGTTTTGTCAAAACAAGTCGACATTTCCTCGTCGTGCTACCGCCGCTAAAAGTTGCAGTTATAACTGGTAAATACTTGAAGATTCCAAGAGTAATAGCGGCACGAATAACCGTAGATAATAAATATTTTACAATTTAATAAATTAATATAACAGCTACTTTGAGTGTGTAAAACTAATGAAATTCTGGGTAATTATTACAGTTATGAGTCATATTCCATAAGAAAGCTGTGGAACCCTTCTAGAACTTGTGTCGTATTAAAGATTTTATTATATACAGAATGCAAACAAAAACTAATTCAAGATCGGTCATTCATAATAGTCGGTCTATTTATAAAGTACTTTTTGATGGAAACCAAGAATTGTAAGGGTTGTAATTTAAATCACATGCAAAGTCATGCTCGACGTTCAAATGTTGGTTGAAACAAATTTTTTAAACGTATGAAGTAAAATTCAACGTGCAAAAGTAAATTCTATTAAGATATAAACAATTTAAATGAGAAGCAGAATTATGGACCTAATTAAGGTATTTATAGAGACATAAACGAAGGATTTAAAAACTCTATTTCCGGTGCAATTACTATGGTACTAAGTAGAGCGGGAAATTTGATCAACGACTTGTTTGAAAAATTAGGAACCCTGCTTAATTTAATAGTCAAAAACGCAAGTATATCTTTGTTTAAATTTTTAGAAAGTTATTAGCGTTGCACAGTTTTCTTTTAAGTAAGTTAAACTTGTATAACATTTTAGTATATAGATGTTACTTGCGAATGAATAATTTCCCGATGCTTTTGGGATCAAATTTTGAGCTAATTTAATCGCTGCAAAGGTTTTTTAAGGGTCACTGATCAGTTACACTTAGACGGGTTAATTGAAGGGTATACACATTATCCATACTCTTTTTGAGAAGGAAAGTTTCGTGACTTATATAAGAAAAGTTTTGAAATTACTGAATATAAACTAGGACTGGACAGTGTTTAGCAATCACAAAATTTTGTGTTTAGATTTAAGTTTTAAATTGCATTCCTAGGTTTTATGGATAATATGTTTGGAGAAAGATGTTAGTGAATATAGCGATTAATATGATTTGAAGAATTATTTATAAATATTTCATTAGAATTGTGATGTTGAAATTTCGTTGCTTCATTTCATTTGAGCTAGCTAGTAACGGGCATCTTCAAACTATAAATCAAATTGATCAATTTTGTTTTCTTTTATTGAAGTTCAACATATAGGAGCACATTTTCAATAAGGTAATTAATTACACAAGGTAAGTTGCTAAATACTCACGTATTATGGTTATTAAGATAGAATAATAACTTAGACTTTAGGCAAAGCCCAAATGATCATTTAAAATCGAGCTAGTAACTGAAAGATAGAAAATATAGGGTCCAGGACAGGATTTGAACCTTCATCTTAGGCTTTCCGGGCCCATGCGTTTTCTAATTACTAGCTCGATTTGAAATGCTCGTTTGGGCTTTGCATAAAAGTTTAAGTTAATATTTATCTTATTAACTATATATATATATATATATTATATATATATATATATATATATATTGCTGTGAATTCTCTTATTTCCTTTAAGCCCCAACATTGGGTGTCATTTTCATTGTTGTGATATACCCCCTTTAATTTCTTTATGCCCCACGATTGGGCGTTATTTTCATTGCTGTGATGTGATAATGCCCTAAATATTCCTATAATTCCTTTTGCCTCACGATTGGGTGTTATTTTTGTTTGCTGTGAATCTGCCCTTTTATGATTGGTGTATCTATTTTTATTGGTGTGAATATCAACCCCTTTTAAAATCCTATAATTTCTTGAATTTGTTTTTCCACAGCTACCTCAATCTATCAAACACTAAATGCCCTACTTCACGACAATTAAGATTATTTAACCTCCCTTTTTTTCAACAACCTAACTGTTAGAATAATTTAAATAAAGCAATTCAAAATAACACAGTATAATGCTTGATAATATGTACAGTTTTATGTCAATACAAAAATTAGCCCCTCAATAAATTATTCACATTCACCAAATTTAAGTTTCCTGAAAGCCAGCAAAAATATTTTTGTAATTACTCTTAAGTACCTTTCGAGCGTTCAAAGATGTTTTCTATTTTTCAAGTTCTCTATTGACCTTTTTGTTGACCCTTACAGATATATAATATAGAAGGTATGTAGTTTTAAAACTATTTCCTGTTGTTATGCTGAGAAACGAAGTTATTGAAAGTAATACAGTGATTAATACAGCTCAGTGTAAAGTTAAAGTATATGCGATTTTAATAAAGTACTTTCAATTAGTTATTTTTTGCCAATTTTGGAAAATTGTAAGTAGACCTACATTTTTCTAAATCAGTTCAAGTAATAGTCTATTCAATAGAATTCAATTCAATTCAATTCCAATCCATTCGCTCTTATTTTATTCCATTTTGCTCACTAAATAGCTTTCTCAGTTTAGTATTAAGGAAAGTTTTGTATAATTTAATTCAAGTTAAACAATTACGTCGCAAAGCAAGTTTCGTAGTGATTTATATGAGAAAAAGGCCCTTATTTGTGGAGCATTAATATTTGTATTGTTTGAAGGTTAAAGTATTGGAGGGCTGGTGAATCTGGAGTTGTTTCTAGGTACCAGAGAATAAAGGTTAGAGTAGTTTTTAAGCTTTGTGGTCTATTATAAGAGGCTTTATGACGATATTTCAGTCTGCAATTTGTATCGTATTTTGAGAATTTGATAATTTTTATTGTAAGAGATAGTAACTTTTATGCTTGGTCAATATAAACGGGATTCTCAGGATTTGAGTTTCACTATGTGTACGACGAAGATCAATTTACACGTTTTGTGATAAAAAGTGATATCTTTGAAGGAGTAAAGACGTTTGTGTGAGTATACTCAGACATTGTAAGTGTAACGTAAAATTATTCTTGGTGGAAGTTGAAACTTTGACCTCTTTATGTTTTTTATTTAATGTAAATTTTTACATTATCAAAATTTGGAAAATGATTGATGTCTATAGCATGAGCGACTGTAAAATTAAAAAGGATACATGTGTGCTATACTAAGGACACCCATCTTATTAAAAATTTTGATAATGTAAAAACTTTGGACAAAGAAATTTTTTATAAAGTTAGACTTTTTTGGAAATGACACACTGTTACCATGTGTAAACCAGATACGAGCAATTTGAGTACCATGAATATGAATTTATTCAAATATATGAAACCCAATAACACCATATGAACACACGTTTTCTACTTAATATACCTCGGATAGGTTGTTTGGTTTATATCCCGTGAAAATTTAATATAAGTGAACTATTATCTATCAGGCTTGTTGTAATTTATAGGTTAAAAGCTCAGATATATTTTAATATGTAATACACTGTGTGACTTGTTTGGTTGTTAGACTTGTATATTGAATATTTTATATACATCGAAAGCTTGGTAAAAATCTCGATTTGTGGCAGTTAGCAGATAATACTAGATAATGTTGTAACACTTAAGTTTTCCTGTAAATTTATTTGTTGACGTTACCGCTGTGCATCTATTATTTTAGTCTTTACTCAACACCGTTTATATTATCGATTCATTGGATATTACATATTTAATAGCCAATAAACTTCAAGGCACGCTACAATTTCAATTACAATTACAAACTACTACTTATCACGTCGTCCTTACTGATAACATGTATACAAACCTATTCGCGTGAGCCTACTTCTTTGTAATATCTAGGATTTTCAAGTTGTTCCGACGATTCCTGACAGATAGTCACTTTCCGTTTCCTCGTTGAACAGAAAAGTCACTTGGTGTGTTTAAGAAAAAACACTCAAGATGGTGAGGGAAATTAAGTTTTCCTGGCAGAGACGCCTTAATAAAGGCACCGTATTTTAAAAGTTGTCTGTGACAACTTGTATATAAGTGTAGTGTACAAACTCATCTTGGCGACGGTTTGTTTGAATGTGTAATCATATTAAAATTAATTATGCAATTTATTACAGTGCAACTCCGGTGTAACTCCAATACAACTCCGATACAACATTAGGTTATCTTGAACATATTCAATTTGGTTTGGTTCAAGCAAATTTTATGGAACTCGTTTAAAATATAAATGCGTAAGCAATTTTGTTGAACAAATGGTGGATTTCGCTATGCAGCTACACCTAGCGTGTTTAGTTAATGAATGACATGTCATTTGAAGGTTATAGGTCATTGCCGCTATGGATAAGACTGTTTTCTTTCTAAGATAAAGCTGCCGTAGCAAAGTTCATTACGTAATCTATGTATGTAACGAATTCTTTTTTGAAGCTTGTAACTACCTCAGGTTGTTGTATACAATTCATTATGGCTCGTCCGAATAATTTTGTTAATTAATTTGCTAAAAGCTTATTCTGTTAAAATATAAAGTTACAATGAGTACAACAATTTTTTGTAATTAATGGTGTTTCAACCTCAGAAATTGTACCTCACCGGTTGTATATAGACGATAGTACAATATGCAGACAAATAATCATGATTTGTTTGCTACATGCTTAATAGTTATCTTGTTTACCACAATTTAAAAATACCAACATGCTGATTTAATAAAGCCTAAGTCCTGTATAATGAAGTTTGAACTTAGATTAATTAATTAATTGATAATATTTGCCAAAAGTTAAGTTAATTTTTAAAGGAACTGTAAAGTCTTAGTAACGCTACCCCAGACTATTAATTATAAAAAATAATGTCCAAAAGTTAAATATCCAATTAAAAAAACTACATTTATAAGAATTTTATTTTTTATTAAGTACACTTATAATTTAAAATGTTTATTACTTATCTTAAAAGAGAATATAGAGTTATTTTTGACTTCAGTTCATTACTCAGTAATTGTTAAACTTTTCCAAAGTTTGTTAGGCATTTAAAAGGTTAAACTTACACGAACGCGTACCACGATACAGTGGAAACTAATTGAAACTAAAACAAAGATTTCATGCTTATACTGGTTCGTAAGATATAGAGGGTATCTATGTTGGTAGTATTTATGTTTCATAGCCGCCCTAGTCATCGTTAGTTCAGTGAAGACGACAACCAGATGTAAGTAGCATATTTGTGACAATCAAACTTTTGTAAAGTGGTTAGCGAAAATCTAGGTTTCCAAATTTTCCCTTTAAGCAAATTGATTTAGTCAGTTGCTATATAAAAAATTTAGGTGGCGTCCATTATATTGTTTTTTCCAACTTTAATAAACCCGCTGACTCAATCTCATGCGACCGTGGGTCAAAAACTCAGTTAGCTAAAAGTCTTAAGAGTTTTCTTTTACTAAAAGCCAATTTCCATCCTAATCTTACCCTGGGCTTGTTACAGTTACATAAGAATTCTCGATAGGTAAAGTAAAAATCTACCACGATTTATTTTATTGTGGATTAGATTTAATATACATCACAATGTACTAATGAAGAGTTACGAATGTTCCTCGTAAACATCTTATTGAAAAAAAAGAATAATATGTTCTGTATTATAAAGAAAAATTTATAATTTCAATAAATATTTCTTTATACTGCGTGTCCACAGAGTTCACATTGAGTGCAAATATCAAAAAATTTCCAGTTGATATTTGAGCTTTCTGGGATCAGTCCTGTCTTGTCTTAAACTAAGATGCTGACAAAATTAGTCCAATTAATTAATATGCTGGCTGTTTTAGAAGCAATTTTCTAAAATTGTTAAGAGTACACTACCCCTTTATTTTCAAAAATATCAAAACATTTGCTTACAAAAGTTTTTTAGAATGAAAAATTATGACAGATTGTGGCAGCACATTGTTCATTTATTATTATACTAATTGCATTTTAAATTTTTTCTAATAATTGAAAATAGTTTAAGAAGCACGTTGTATGTACATGTGAAGAATAAAAAAAAATCAAAGTGGGCTAAATTGTTTGAAAAGTGACAATTTGTCATAATTTTTTATTAAAAAAATTTTCTAAATTTTTTGATATTTTTAAAAACAAAGATAGTTTACTGTTGACAATTGTAGAGAATACCTTCTAAAAACGCCCTGTATTCTAATGAATTGCCCCAATTTTTGCAGCATCTTAGTGTAAGACCAAGCAGGGTGTATTTCCAAAAACTCAAATTTCAACCTGAAATTTTTTTGGCACTACACCCCATGTGAAACTATCTGTGAACACACTGTTTTATTTATATTTTATGGTTATACAACAATTTACTATTCAAGTTATTACAGTTAAATTTATAAATTTTCTATTATTGCATTTTCATTGTTATCTTTGCTATACGGAGTTTTTTGTTACGGTAAGTTTGATAATCACTAATCTAGATCGTTTTTAAGCCAAATTTTAGGATTGATAATTTTTAATCTGAGATCAGCTAGTTCCGATGTTGGACTAGTTTAAGTTCTTGTGTTTCATTTGTTGCATTGAGAAGTAATATTCCTTTTTTTGTTAACAAGACTTGAACGTCAGCAGGTGTTACGTTCAGAACGAGTTATACAATCGGTAATTTACAGTAATCATACTTTAATTGTTTAAGTATTTTATAAAGTTAATTTTATATTTAAAACATTTTAAGAATATTTTAAGTCACATAATACATAAAAAAACAGCAACATTTAAAACTAACACGGAAACTTCGAAAACTTTGCGAAAGATAAATTGCTCGAGGTTCTTTAGGCACTATGGAATGCCGATACAAAAATAACCTTTGGCGATCTATTTTTGTTTTAAAAGAATAATTACAAAAGAGGCGCCTCATTATCCAAACAAAAATAAAATTTATTCATCCCTACTGAAATGAAACCAAAACCGACATAAACCAAAATTCGAATCCTGGCGTTAACATAACATAATTTACGACGCCTAAGGGAATCGAACCTGATTAGACAGATAGACGTAAGGCAAGTTCTTGTATAATGAGACATACATATGCATAGGATGATGGTTGGTTCATATCAAGTACGCGTAACAAGAAGGGTCTACTGTTAGTTCTGACAGTAGCCGCCTAATTGCCTCTTGATTTATATCCGACCTTAAAGCATCAGCTCCGAATTGAAATTCAAATTAAAATCATTGCAATTCAAATTGAATCAGTACAAGAGAGGAAATTAGTTGATGTTTTAAAGCAATTTTTTATATAACGGATATTTTTAGATGGCGGTAGTCGTTGTTACATTGTAGCGTGTCGTGGAAAAATTGTTTTGATTGGATAATGTCTTGAGGGACGCCTACTTAAACCTAAAAAAGTATGCGGCGTTGGGTTTGTTCCAAAGTTTCAAGTGTACGTAATAAATTTCTTTTTCCGTCGTAAGTATCGTAAAGCAACGAAGCAAACAATAAAAACCGTTCGCCATAACATAACCCATCGCGATCAAACAGGTTTTCGAATTACATAAGCTTCCCTACGATAGATGTGCGATGCGATGTTAAGGATAATCGGTACATTAGCCGTATCCGCTTAGTTCCATTTTAAATCGTTTTAAACGGGGGTTTAACATGTCAATTAACAAGGAAGATTGAAATTCTTTAATCGCCGCAGTTTATACGACCACCAGCGTTGTTTATTTAGTGCTTGCTTTAACATTACCTTGCGTTCTTCAGATAGCATATCAATAAGCTTGACACTAATTTCAATTAAACAACACATCACTTTTTTTATACACTTGTATACACAACACAGCGCGAAATACATGAAATTCCTCACAATCATATGTTAACTGACGGTTCGACTGATCCGTCAAAAAATTTGGTGTGTAAGTATGGGAATGGGGTTTGCACTACATCATAAAACGAGTGCGGATTGGTGGACGCGTTTGTAATAGAACTGGCATGCTGTCAGCGTTTCAAACATCACTATATTCCGGGCGCACGCACACCTACCGACGGTCTCCTTCTCTCCGATGTCGGTCGTTAATTATACGGTCTCACTTGCGCTACAATGAACCTCAACCTCCTACCCTTATTATTTCGGCACCCGGAACATAAATATTCTTACAGCACTTACATCTGAAATCATATTATGTGTTGTTTCTGCATTTCAACATACCTAATGTGGACCTCACGCGATGCTAAGTAATTTTGCATGTTGGAGCTTTTGATTACGACAAATTAATCAGTAGGGTAATATTATTTTTTCTGGTGTATGGATTCTCATAATGGGACTTTAATGTAGTATAGAATATTCTTGTTTTATAGGAGAAAAGCTTAATAATTTAATTAATAAGTATATTTTTAAAAACTTTTTCAACTACGTCTTGTTATTTATTCAAACTGCGATACAACAGTAAACCAAACGTAAATTATCCTATGTAATAAAATACAGTTCCGTACTCTGGTGTGAATTCGAACGTATTTTTGTGATTTTTTCAATATTGTACCTGTGTTTTACATTAGAAAATTATCAAAATCTAAATATATCTTCATCAAACCTTTGTGAAGCCATATGTAGACCCGTCATTGTTCAAAAAATAATAAAAACTTTTTTTTTAAAGAAATAAACATTGTTCGAATTCGCACCGATTTGGTGGGATAACCATTTCGAATGGACCTGCACCTTGCCAAAGTTCTAGATTACTAGAACAGGTGAAATGGCTTGCGTGTTCTAATGAGCTAAAGAGCCAAACTACAGGTCCAACCAAAGTAGTAGGGTTGTTAGTGAGGAACCAGACTAGGATAAGTCCCCGAATGAGTACAGCGGCTCTTTCGGTACTTAGATTGGCAGAGACCATAGGGGTCGGTGTGGCAGTCTAAGACATACTACCGCGATGTGGAAGGTAACGAGAAACCACCACATTACCTCCCAAGTACACAGCGTACCTAAATTATAATAAAATGATGGCATTCTCTGGGGTAAAAGATTCCGGAGTTAAAATAGTCCCCCCATTCGGATCTCCGGGAGGGGACTACTTCGGAGGATGCGATCGGAAAGTTAAGAATAAGAGTCAGGAACATTTTGCGAGTCGGAGCGTGGAATGTTAGAACTATGAGGCAAGTGGGTAAGTTAGAGAACCAAAAAATCGAAATGAATAGGTTATCACTAGACATAGTAGGGATCAGCGAAATTCGGTGGCCAGAGGCGGGGGAATTTTGGAGTGGAGACTTCAGGGTAATTCATACAGGAGCCGAGGAAAGAAATTTGGGTGTGGGGATAGTTATGCGGAAAAAGATAGGATACTGTGTAGAAAATTATTTACAAAAGAATGAAAGAGTACTCATGGTTAGATTAGAATCTAAACAGGTAAACACAGTAATAATACAAGTATACATGCCCACCTCTAGCTACAGTGACGAAGAGCTAGAAGCAATCTACAAAGATATCGAAGACATATTAAGACACTTAAAAGGACATGAAAACTTAATAATTACGGGGGATTTTAATGCAGTGGTAGGTGAGGGTAGGGAAGGGGCGATAGTAGGTTTATTTGGTTTAGGCAGTAGAAACGACAAAGGAACTAGGCTGGTAGAATTTTGCGACAAGAACAATTTAATCATTACAAACACATTATTTCAACATCATGCTAGAAGACGATATACGTGGAAGATGCCAGGAGATATAGGAAGATATCAAATAGATTACATTCTTGTTAGACAACGGTTTAGGAATCAAGTAAAAGACTGTAGAAGCTACGCAGAAGCAGATATAGACACTGACCACAACATCGTAATTATGAAGGCCGCACTTAAATTTAAAAATTTGAAAAAAAGAAACGGAAAAAGGCACTTGGACCTACAGAAACTAAAAGAGAAAGATATTCAAGAAAGATTCGAAAAAAGGTCAAATGAATTGCTCAAAGATATTGGGAAAATATCTGATACTAAGGAAGTAGAAACAGAATGGAATAACATTAAATCCAGCCCCGACATGGCGGCCAGAGATATTCTGGGGTATACACAAAAAGTAATTAAGAAACCATGGATAACAAAGGATATCATGAATTTAATAGAAGAAAGACGGAAATACAAAAATAAATCAGACGAAACAGGAAAACAAAGATACAAATCCATAAAATGGGAAATTATTCGAAAATGCAGGAAAGCTAAAGAACAATGGATTGATGAAAAGTGCAAAGAGGTACAAACTAAGATGGAAGTAGGAAAGACAGATGAAGCATACAAACTAATTAGAATCAATTTTAGGGATATAGAACCGTATAGCAAAAATATAAGGGACGCGGGAGGAAATGTCATTATAGAAAATGTAGAGAAAGTGGGTACATGGCACGAATATATAGGGAATTTATATGCAGGAGAAGAACTAACTGCATTAGAAAAGGAATCGGACATTGAAAATTATGACTTGTGATACCCTATACTTAAAGATGAATTTGAAATAGCATTAAAGGGTCTGAAAAATGGTATGGCGCCGGGTACAGATAAGATGCAAGCGGAGACTCTAAAAGCCGCTGGCCAAGCAGTAACAGAACGTCTCTTCCAACTTGTAAGCTATATGTATGAGACAGTCGAGATACCCAAAGATTTCAAACATAACATCATAGTAACTATACCAAAAAAGAAAGGCGAACAATAAGCTTGACAGCACACGTATCAAAAATATTAACTAAAATTGTACAAAGACGAATGGAAAAACGAGCTGAAGAAATTTTAGGAGAAGACCAATTTGGGTTTAGGCGAAACAGGGGAACACGGGAGGCTATCTTAGCTCTGAGGGTGATAATGGAGAAAACAATAGAAAAAGGGGAAAGCGTGTATATAAGGTTTGTAGATCTGGAAAAAGCATTTGACAATGTAAAATGGAAAAAAATGTTCGAAATACTCAAAAAGATTGGAATGAGTTATAAGGATAGACGGATAGTACATAGCTTATACAAAGAGCTAACAGGAGTAATAGAATTAGAGCAGGAACGTAGAGAAGTAAACATCAGGAAAGGGGTGAGACAGGGATGTTCCCTATCACCACTAATTTTTAATTTGTACATTGAGGAGGCAATGAATACTGTCAAATGCAGGAAGACATTTGGAATTACTATGCAGGGACAAAAAATCGATATGCTTAGATTTGCAGATGATATAGCGATAGTAGCATCTAGCAAGGAAGAGTTAGAAGCTGCTCTCAATGAAATGGAAACGGTTCTAACAGAGAGATACGGTATGAAAATTAACAAAAGTAAAACTAAAGTACTAGTATGCAAAGGAGGGGAAAATAAATCAAAAACAAGAATACAAATAGGTAACACGAACTTACAAGAGGTTAAAGATTTCTGCTACCTAGGAAGCCAAATAACGCAAGATGGAAAAAGCACAAAAGATATAAAACAAAGATTAGCACAAGGTCGTGCTACATTTATCAAAAAAAAGCAACTACTGTGGTCAAAGACCACAAACATAGAAACAAGGAAAAGATTGCTCAAAACATATGTGTGGAGCACAGCACTGTATAGCTGTGAAGCCTGGACAGTGGGAGAAGCGGACAAGAAAAAGGTAGAAGCCTTTGAAATGTGGTGCTACAGACGTATGATGAAGATATCATGGACAGACAAAGTTAAGAACGAAGAGGTACTAAAAAATGGTAGGGGAAGAAAGAAATATGTGGAAAACGGTAAAAAAATAGGAGAGATAGGATGATAGGCCACATACTACGGCATGAAGGAATAGTGCGGAATATACTAGAAGCAGAGATAGGAAAAAAGGGAAGAAGAGGTAGACCTAGGTTAGACTACTGCACACAGATAGTGAAAGATGTAGGTTGCAGGAGTTTCAGGGAAATGTGTAGGCTAGCTCAGAAGAGAAATCAATGGAGGTACGCATCCAACCAGTCCCAAGATGGATAAATTAATGACGAAGAAAGTAGCTGCACTTAAACATGATATTTATTATAAGCAACTACAAGCATTGGAGGGGCAATATTCTTGAATAATGGTAATTGCGTGAAAGCATTTACTGGAAAACTAATATTTCGGCAAATGTCTAAGTGTTGGGGGATCTTGGCAGCCACAGGTTGCTTAACCCCTTTCAATAAATCTCTGTGAAATAGAGCATAATATTAGAAAACAATATAAGGGGAACCGAGCTGTATTGCTGTGTGAGAATTTCAGGGAACCATGTAGGTTAGTTTAGAAAAGAAATAAGTGCAGGTTCATGTCCAACCAGTTTTGAGACGGAAAACCCAATGACGAAAAAATAAACGCAGACAAATCTGATGATTATTATAAACAACTAGTTGTTTGTTGTGAAATATCTGCAACTAATGCTGACTGTGCGAAAAGACATATTGGAAAAAATATTAAATCAGTAAATGTTCAAGTGCTGGGGGAACTTGACAGCCACAAGCTGCTTACCCCCCTTCGCAACCACTGAATGTCGAAGAAATAGGGTTTATATTTGTAAAACAATAAAAGGTGACCGAACTGCATCTAACAAGAAGGAACGGCGCCTATGATGAAAGACAACAAACATAGAACAAAAAGTTGTTGAAAGCGTATGTGTGGAGCACAGCACAGACAGTATCCCTACGAAATACGAGCAGTCTGAAAAGCAGACAGAAGAACAGTAGCGGCCTTTGAAATGCCGTGCTTCAGATGTTTGAGGATGGACAGACAAAGGTAATAACAAATAGGTTATAGAAATATTAAGGGAACAAGGATATACTTGGGAAAAAATATGAGAAATAGAAGGGCAGAATACGTTCTAAGGCATTTTTGAGGAATAGTATTGGATATATGACAAACAGAGATAAAAAAAAAGAGGCGGATGTAGACCTAGATCAGATAGTGATAGATGCAGACTGTGCAAATTTTGGGGAAATCTGTAGGTTAGTTCAGAATAGGAAACAATGATGGTACGCGTCTAATCAGTTTCAGGACTGAAGACCCAATGATGATGATGGGTGGGATAACTTCGAACGACACTTGAATATGCACGGTATTGTAATTTCAAAACCACATATGTGTCAATTCGAATAAGATACGTTAAAAAAATAAATACCTTTTATTCAGAATTAAATGGCGAGCCCATGAGGTAACTAAAACGATACATGTTATTATAAACCTGTTTAATACAAACCAAAATCTGCTTTCTTACATAACCAACTTTTTGGATTAATAGGAAAAAATTATGTAGGTATAGAAACTTTAATCTTTTTGATAACAAAAAGAATAAAGAATAAAAATACAATAGAACTTAATCTATGACACATTCTTTCGGTAAATCTTTAAATTAGGGATGAACTCGGGCCCGAGGCAGAAAAGTGACCGGCACGACCCGAAGCTCGACTCGAAATGAAAACTGACGGACCGGCCCGAAGGGCCGGGGCGGCCTGACCCGAAATTTCGGACTGGCCCATTTTCATTCAGCGAATGAGAAGATATTTTTTTCAGTTGTGTTCAACGAGTAACTATCACTTTTGTTTGATTTAAGAGTATAATGATTTTGAGTTATCATCAAGATACTTGTAGAACATACCGTAGTATATCATTTGCTTTTTGACTCATAAAAAATCCTAGAAATATGTACCAAAGTACAAAATGTTTAGCAATTTTCAATGTTTATGAAATTGTACGCTTAACGTACCTTGTAATCTTTATCATAAATTTGCGTCCGCTTTATTTTCTCGTTCCTACTTCAAAGAATTTTACTAAAATTACCTACTTGATATTAGAGAGTTATTGCAAACTTATTCCAATCAGATTTTATTAAAAGAATCTTTAAAAAAAGTATCCTGTATTAAAAGTTTGCATCCAATTTAAAGGAGTGTTATTGCAAGTGGTTTTTTCCTTTACTCTTTATTTTGATATATATGTTTAGTATTCTATATTTATAGGTTATGTTTAAAAAATGAATAAAGAATTAATCTCTTTTGAGATAAGGTGACCTATAATACATGTTTAACTATATTGGAAAAGATAAAAAAATTGTATTCACACAAAGGTGAACTTTTTTTAAATTATTTGAGTCTTTCATTTCCCACTGATTCGATAACATTTGTATGTGTTGTCAAAGTGTTTTCACGGAATACTCTTCGAGTTTACTTCAAGACACTGTTTTTTACTTCTTCCCAAACATATACCATATCTGTTTTCAAAAAAATGTTTACAACTTATTTCTAGGAAAAGCATTACAAAACAGCATCCTTGCATTTAGAGTGTTGACGATTTATATCTTTTTGGTGTTATACACTTAACTTGGACAGTATATCTCTAAATTTAATTACAGAAACAACACCACAAAAATCCATTTAATTTTATAATATTTATATGTCAAAACTAAGGCGTCTTAAATAAATGCATTCCTTGCCTGTATTTAAATGAAATAAAGGTGTCCTGTATTTTAACAAAGTAACAAACATTAAAGGTGTAATTGCGCACGTGTAAATGTCAAATAAGGGAAAACTTTATTAAAAAATTAATAAAATGAACGTTGCAATAACTCTCTAGTGTTTTAGGCGGTAGACATAAACTATGCACGCAATTAATAATATCCACGTTTGCCGCATGATTGAAATTTGAAGTATATATGTTACGGTAAAAGTAGATATTGCGGCAAATGTACACATTTTCCGGTAGATGTGCATATTTGCCTCCTCATTTGGGTAATGTACATTCAATTAACATATACAATTTCAAAGGGAAATGTACATTGAATTCACAATGACCATGTCGTTTTGGTAAATGTGAGCATACAAAATACGAAATCGCAAGTGTTAGTAATGTGGTGCGCATGCGCAATTGTAGTGGTACGGGAACTACCGTTTCGGCTAGTTCAGTAGGCGCTGCTATTTCACGTTCCACTTTTTGTGCAAGTGCTCTATCTATAATGTTATTGTTATTATGTTTATGTACCCTACAATAACTACATTACAAATTAATGCCATAGTACTGAAGATTTCTGGATATAATTTAAGATATTTAGAGAAATAAGACTCAGATAAGTTAAAATTATCATAATTATAGATTTAAAATTTTAATTTTTCTACAAAAAATATTTTTGTAGTTGGAATTTTTGAAAAACAATGGAACAAAAGGAAAAATTTAAAAACCAACTAGAACAGATTGTATCACAAAAAAACAAAAATAATATTTATTTAAACCAACATCAGTATGAAAAAATATTATTGAAAGTAAAAGGCAGCAAAAGTAAAAGAAAAGAATAAAAGTGATGTAGATTACCGCCGGCTGAAAAGATACAATATAATAGTGGTAGGGAAGGAAAAAAATTAATAAGTCCATTAAAAGGAGGAGGTAGCATAAAATATTTTGCAGCAATTGAAGAAACTTATGAAATTATACACGATGCTCATTTGGCAATGGCCATGCTGGCCGAAACAGATTTGTGAAAGAAATTAATAAC
Source organism: Platerodrilus igneus (assembly GCA_036346225.1). Taxonomy (NCBI): domain Eukaryota; kingdom Metazoa; phylum Arthropoda; class Insecta; order Coleoptera; family Lycidae; genus Platerodrilus; species Platerodrilus igneus. Next base: position 684,107 of record JARFIW010000566.1, read on the forward strand.
AAATACAACAACATTACTACTGAAGCAGTTATGTTGTATTTATCTTTATGTGAAGCATGTCAAAAAAAGGCAAAGGGATAGAAAAAAGGAATTGTGATAAAACCAATTTTGACAAGTGAAATGAATTCTAGGTGTCAAGTGGATCTTATAGATTTACAGACACAACCAGATAATGAATTTAAATTTATTTTAAATTATCAAGATCATTTAACTAAATTTGTTGTACTGCGCCTACTAAAAACAAAAACTGCGTCAGAAGTAGCAAAACAACTTATGGACATTTTCACTCTTTTGGGAGCCCCATCCATTCTCCAATGTCATAATGGTAGGCAGCTTGCAAATAAAATTATCCAAGAATTAGCAAATATGTGGGATGGTGTGAAAATAATACACGGGAAGCCTCGCCATTCCCAAAGCTAGGGCTCGATAGAGCGAGCGAATCAAAATGTTCAAAATATGCTTACAACCTGGCTTATCACTAACCAAACAACCAAGTGGTCAGAAGGTTTAAAATATGTTCAACTGATGAAAAATAGTGCTTTTCATGAGGGTATAAAGCAAACTCCCTATGAAGCTTTATTCGGAACAAAAATGAAATTGGGTTTGAAAACATCAAATTTACCTATGGAATCTGTTGAACAGCAGGAAACAGAAGAAGAGTGAAAGCAATTACTAAAAGGAGTACACACAGCCAATTCATCACATAGCAAAGTCGCAGAAAACGATGAATTTTCCATTGAAACCTTAGACATAAATTTGGATGATGGTTTATTAAGCAACCAAATTGAAGATAAAGACGGATGTTTTGAGTTAAATTCTGTTTTAGACGAGAAGAAAATTTTAATTGATAATGCTCGAAAGAAAGCAAGGGAAAATGTAGAAAATCAAGCTATCAAAATGTGTAATCTTTCAAAAGAAAAATTTCCTGTTGCTCTGATTGGTGACAATGTTAGAGTTTCCATTACACGCGTTGATCGTGGTAAAACGGCTCCAAAAAATTTGATTTGCGTTGTTTTGTCTAGAGATGACGATAAAAATTTATATAAATTAGGAACTAAACAGGGAGTTTTAAAACAATCTTATTCTAGGCATGAATTCGCCATTTGCGAACAAAAGTTAATATCATACGAAAATGTTCCTCAAGATGTTGAGAAATCGGTAAGAAAAATTATAGAAATGCAGTCCCTTACTGGTGGACAAGATTTTAAAAGATGCATCTGTAAAGAAACATGTTCCTCAAAAAAATGCAGTTGTAAAAATGCTGGAATATTATGTAATTCCAAGTGCCACAATAGCAATTCTTGCTCAAATAAATAAAACTTTTTTCATTATGAAATTTCTATATGTTCCTTTATAGTTTTATAAAATTTAACTGTTATAATAAAAAAAAGTATGTTATTATTATTATTATTATTTGTTTGATTCCCATCGTATTGGTCCTGAAAAACTAGGACAAAAATTGTATTTATGAATATTGGGATCATAACCTACGACATATTATATAATATGCAAAAAAAAGTATATTTTGTTTGTCATTTACATTTTTTCATTAAAATAATTTTTGTTATTAAAGTCTTTTGTATTTTGTTTATTTAAATAAATATTTTTTTACTTCAACAACATTTTTTATTTATTTGTATTCCAACTTTTCTTAAAACATGAAGGTAAGAGTATACATTTACCAAAACGTGAAGCTAAGTGTACACATTTGCCGGGAAATGTACATATGTACATATCAGTTCACATATACCTAACTTTTTGGGAAATGTACACATTTTACGGTAAAAGTGTACATTTCCCAAGAGTGTACATTTACCGTAACATATACATATACATAACATAAATTGTGCAAACTTTTAAATTATGAATAAATCATCTAGTTCGATGTTCCTGGGTATTTTTAGCTTGCCTAAAGTACAACCTGAGGGACACTAAATAGGGCTAGCAAAAAATATTCGGGGTAAGAAGTGAGTTATTATATCACGTCTCCTTTACACTAAACAAAACGAAAAACTCATTATTAATGGGTTCCTGAAGACACTACGTGAAAATATAATTAAGAACGTTTACTTACTCAATGTTACATAGAAGTGAAAGGACGGTGGAATATCTACTTGTGCGTTTTTCGGCCCGAAAAGTTCGGGCCGGTCCGAATCGTTTGGTCCGGCCCGGCCCGAAGAAAGATAGGCCCGGCACGGCTCCGACCCGAATAAAGTAGTCAACGGCCCGGCCCGGATTCGAGCCCGAAATCGGGCCGGGACGGCCCGAAAGCCCGAGCCCGAGTCCATCCCTACTTTAAATGACCATCGACTTCTTCTGAGGACTTGTGATGATTGCACTTTTATTACTATGTCACTTAGGTTGATTAGGGAATCATCCATCATGTCTGGATACTAAATATCGTTGTCCTCCTTTTCAGATTTTTTTTGTCCCAAAAAATTAACCAAGAATAGGTCAGGCTGAGCCCAGAACACCTAGGTGATTTTGCCAATAAAAAAACCTTTGTTTTTTCTTTGGGCATTTAAAACTCATTGAAACAAAGTCGTTTGCGCCCAAACTGTCATTCACACTTTCGAAGCTACCGCTTGGGTTATGGTTGTTATTCGAATTAAATTCTATGAAGTCATCCTCGTTCTCCATGTCTGACTCAAATATCTTTAGAGGCACTTTGCTCCCTTGAGGTTGTCGGTAGATTCAAGTCACGTGCGGTGATTCCTTTTCTTGGTTTAGAGTCAATTCTTTTGCCTCGTTTCTTGATCTGCTGGTTTTCAATTGCATTTGAATCTTTTATAAAGCTGACGAACGTCGTGGTCCAACATCGATTAATTTCATTAAGTTTTGCTTCCTTCTCTAGTTGATCATCGGTAAGTTTTGGAAGCTTCTTTAAAACGCTATTCCTGTCGCTGGGAATTATCCATAGGGATGGATTCGGGCTCGGGCTTTCGGGCCAGCCTGGCCCGGAACCGGCCCGATTTCGGGCTCGAATCCGGGCCGGGCAGTTGACTAACTTTTTTTGGGGAAAAACGCACGAGTAGATATTCCACCGTCCTTTTACCTCTATCTCACATTGAGTAGGTAAACATTCTTAATTACATTTTCACGAACACATTATAATAAGTTTTTCGTCTTGTTTAGTGTAAAGGAGACGTAATATTATAACTCACTTTTTATTCCGAGTATTTTATTGTCAAATAAATGTTAAACGGTACAAAATTAAAAAATACAAGTTATAAAGCAATACAGGTATGTCAACGGTCGATGCAGTACCAATGGACAATAAGGTTATATCCCTGAATATTAAATGTGGTCTCTATTTCTCTAAAGCAATCTAAAAGTCCAAAAACAGTATGTTTTTTGTTGTTCTTACAGATATTCAAATAACTCTGCAGGTGTTCTTCCGCGTTGGTTGGGTCAAAAACTATCCGGGTCGTTATCCCCTTATACCTAATTCCTCTTTGGTAAAAGTGAAAACTAAAATTCTATGTAGGTTAGCTAATACCACTTCTATTACAATGGTTGACTTTTAATCCAACAGAAAGTTACCTAAGTACGAAAATCTCACTTTTTTTATCCCAGTACACTTATACAATAAAAAAATATCTGAAGGACACTCGCGAGGATATTACAAGAAAGGGTTAATTACTTCTTATTAAGCAAAATACATATTTCTAAAAATTTTCGCACCGACTTTTAGATTTTTCGGGTATTGAATAGTAAATAAGAGTAGTAAATCATAGTAAATCAGAGCTTTTAATACTCGGAGCTCTGAAATAGTGTAGGAAATTGAACTATGTAGTACTAGAGCAGCCTGGCATTTTACAGGAATTTTTAAGGATACTGTTGGTGTTTTAAATATATCATTTCCATAGCAACGTGTGATGTAAAGCTATCATATAAACATCTAAATTCTAGCTTGGAATTTTGAATTTTATACTTTCAATACATTGATATTATTACCAGTAACGTAATTAGCCTTTTGTGGGGGGGGGGCAGACTAAACATCCATTAATTATTTTGTAAATACAACAATATTTTTAGCATTTTCTGAACACCCTTCTTGGGAAGGGCTAGAATATTTAGAGGGAGGGAAGGAGATTAGCCCCATAACTCCCCTTTATACCTTGGTAATCATTTTTTAAAACACTTTTCAACCTAAAACATAGCACAATTCGAAAATCAAACTATTTTTAAGGAAACATTCGGTATATTATTTGACTTTCAGGTTCTTAAAGTTTTAATAACATTAGGTACCAATTTTCAATTGCTTGAGATATTAACCGGTGAAGTTTGATACCGTTTGTATTGTGACATATTAACAATTTATTTAATTTTTAGCATTCAGTAATTCACTAAAAGTGTTAAATCTTGAACTTTGGCACAATTTGTCAGTCGGTCAAATAAAAATTTAAACGAACTAGAACAAAGACAATCAAATTATAGATCAAACTTCAATTCTCTTCAAAAGTTTCAGTTTCTCAAGATAAAAAAAAAAGTTATAAAAATCCCCCTGTAACAATTTCATAAACATTGAAAATTGCTAAACATTTTCTACTTTTGTTTCATATTTCTAGGATTTTTAAAGAATCAAAAATCAAATGATATACTACGGTATGTTCCAAAGGCGTCTTAATTGTAATTTAAAATCATTATACTCTTAAATCAAACAAGAGCGATAGTTACTTGTAGAACACAACTGAAAAAAATACCTTTTCATTCACGGGCCGGGCCGGGCCGTCAGTTTTTATTTCGAGTCGGGCATCGTGGCGGGCCGGCACTTTTGTGCGTCAGGCCGGGCCGGGCTTGTCAAAAGTCCGGCCCGGCCCGGCCCGAGTCCATCCCTAATTATCCAGCAAGTTCTGAAACCAGAAAGAATATTTTTGGTAGCACTAAGACCTACATCATGAAGACGCCTCTTTAGTACAGTGGAAAATTCTGATTTTGGTAGGACGCTTCTATTATTTTGTTTCCATTCAGTTAATATTTTTCTCCGTAGTTTCTTAAAAGGCGTGAAAAAACTAACATCCAACGGTTGTAATAGATGTGTTGAATTTGGTGATAGCAGGATAAAATCGATATCGTTTTTTTCACATAGCTGTATAACTCGTATTGAAAGATGACTGGACAAATTGTCCCCTATTAAAATTTTTTTACCCTCGCATCTTCGAAAGTACGGCAGCGCTACTTTTTCAAACTAATCTTTGTATACAGTATCTTCAAACCACCCACTCCTTGCACGATTATAAACCGCATCATCGGAACTATTTTCCATCTATGTAGGGTAAAGATGTTGTGCTCTATAAACAATATATCGTCGACTTAGACTACAAAGCAGCTAAATTCAAAGTGTCACTGTTTACAGTAGAAAGAAAAAGCTTAGTAACTTTTTATCATCCCCATATAAATAAATTTCTAATTTCCCGTTTATGGGAACGAAACAATATTTTCAATAAATAACTAAATCTGAATACCAAAATCAACTACTTTTACTTAAGGGTGCGAATTAGGATTTAGCCGTTTTGCAAAATACTTCATTCTAATAATCTGTGGGAGTTAGCTAGTAATCAGAAAAAACGAAAACTTATTAAAATGAATTAATTTGTAATAATTAATAATAATTAACCAGTGGTTAAAAACAAAATAAAATCAAACTTGAAAGGGAATACACATTGTGCTTATATGTTTTAGTTTAATCCTCGTGTGGAAGGTTGCCGTAAAAATCATGATAATCAGATGACAGTCATTAATTCTTGCAAATATATAAATTTACGTTTTGTATTTTTCTACGTTGATAGTGTAATTGAGTCAAATCTGAGGGATTACTTTATTATTTCTCCTTTGGGGTAGGAGGGTCCACTCATCTATAAATCTTAATTTATAATGTATTTGTCCTAATAAATTATATTGGATTGCTCTCAGATCTGTCACCTGAAACCATTAACAACACTATAATTATGTATGATTATTTGCTATTACTAAATACCTTGAGATCTCCTTTCTTCTTTCCCGGTCTTATTGAAGTGTATAGTATTGAACTGTATTAAATGATTTCAAACACTCATGTGTAAGGTAGTGTAGTTTGTATGGTTCTGGATTCTTTCTAGCTTTGAAACAAATACCAGCATAAACGGCAGGAACATACACCACGTTGTTTCTTAATTGCCTCTCTATTCTCGAGTGCATGGAGTCAGCTTCCATCTGGGTGTGGCCGACCTTCAGAAATTTTTAATATATAATCACATTTTCTATCGCACATAGATTTAAGAGGGCGTTTGACATTGTAATGTTTCTATTTTGATAAGTGCAGCTGTCTGTGTATATAACAATGACTCTTTCCGTCACTAACCTTGGTATGACTAGTTCAGTTAGGAACTGTTAATGGAAGCAAACTCTTCAGAATTGATTCCCCCTTCTGTTACACTCCACAGATTACACACTCCTTGTTTAGTTTTCAAATCAAACATACATAAATTGTGAACAGCCAATTTACATTTATAATATAAAGTCGAAACATTAGATCGAGGAGCCAAAAGTAAAGCTTGCAGGTCCATTGTAAAAAGAAAATGTCGTTCCTTTTTGTCTCTATTCTCTTCTATTCTAGCTTTATTCTTTTTTGCAACATGGATGATGTATTCAGCATCTGAAATGTGGCCAAGTTTGTTTGAACAACATATTTCCCATTGATCCTTTTTGGGTTGATAAAAGGCAACGTTTTTTATTTCAAGGGTATTATTAAATGTACAAAGTGACAGTGCTTTCACATTTTGCTTCAAACACCAGTCATTCTTATAAAAGCTGTATAGAGCATTTCTGGAAGTCCACTTTGGTAAAAGATACATCTTTGTGGTTGAGTTCCTACAATAGTGCGAATCCATTTCAGGTAAGTTGTCCATAAAATTGACTAATGCCTCCTTTTCATTCTTAAAGGGTTTCTTTCGTACTAATTTTTGTTGCAGAGAAACATTTTCATCATTTTTTGTATGTTTGATTGTATTTGTCATTTTTCCATTTGAATAGAGCCCATTTCCCAATATTTATTGTAATCAAAAACATTGTTTTGCATATTCTAACCAATTTGTCTTTCTTCCTTAAGTAATAAATTACCGAACAATTTCTTCTTGTTGTTTCTGGGCCAATCCCATCTTTTTGTCTCTTAACAGGTAAGTTTTACTAGAAAATTTATATGCACTTTTTTCTCACCCCAATTCATTTTCCAAAACATGTCAAAATTATTTCTTCTATCATCTTCAGTCAAGGTATGTCACTTTAATTGAGTTTTTCATTTCTAACTTTAGATGTACATCTGAATTTTAGTTGTTTTTCAAACTTCGCAACTTGGGTGTATTTGTTGCCTGTTTTCTTACGTCCAAATAAGGGTAATCCTAACTTTCGGCGCTTTCTATTTCTTTCATACAACCAAGTTGACTTATCGACTTCACATCTTTTCCTTCTCTTAACATTAGGCTCTTCCTCAGAAATATCCGAATCTGAATGATCTTAATTTGGCACTAAACTCACTCTTATATTGCTATCATCAGTAATTTCATAACTATTACCACTATTTGTTGAAAAATCTAAATAATTTTCAGGCAAAAACTTTGATTATCTGGCAGTAAATGAGTATTGGTTATATCTGCGAAGCAATTAATGTGATTGGAATAAATCTTTCCATCGGTGTCTACTTCACAATAATTGCTTTCAATATTAGTCGATACATCAGTATCAATTAAGCTAGTCAAACAATTATTGAGATCCAAAAAACTGTTAGAATCATCACATTGTGGTGAAATGGCGCTAGTATTAATTGAGGGTAGTAATGGTATATCAACGTTCTCTAGATCCCTTAATAATTAATATGATCTCTATCGAACTCTCTAACGAATACTGCAATGGCATATTAACACTAGCATCGGTAATTATAACAGGTATATCGTTAATTACTTCAGGTTCATTTTGTAATCTTAACAAAAAATTATCATTCTTATAACATCAATATTTTTGGCTAATTCCACAAGGCGTCTACCGCGCGACATCATCGGCAAATTATACAGCATATCAAAACAAACTTTATAATTAATCTTATCTGTCAGAGGTAGTCCAACCAAAGTAGTAGGGTCGTTAGTGAGGAACCAGACTAAGACAGGTCCCCGAAAGAGGGCAGCGACTCTTTCGGTACTTAGATTGGCAGAGACCATAGGGGTCGGTATGGCAGTCTAAGACACACTACCGCGATGTGGAAGGCAACGGGAAACCACCACAACATCGTAATTATGAAGGCTGCACTTAAATTTAAGAATGTGAAAAAAAGAAATGGAAAAAGGCAATTGGACTTAGAGTAACTAAAAGATAAAGATATTCAAGAAAGATTCGAAAAAAAGTCAAATGAATTGCTCAAAGATATCGGGAAAATATCTGATACTAAGGAAGTAGAAACAGAATGGAATAACATTAAATCCAGCTTAGACATGGCGGCCATAGATATTCTGGGATATACACAAAAAGAAAATAAGAAACCATGGATAACAAAGGATATCCTGAATTTAATAGAAGAAAGACGAAAATACAAAAATAAATCAGACGAAACAGGAAAACAGAGATACAAAGCTATTAAATGGGAAATTATTCGAAAATGCAGGAAAGCTAAAGAACAATGGATTGATAAAAATGCAAAGAAGTACAAACTAAGATGGAAATAGGAAAGACAGACGAAGCATACAAATTAATTAGAATGAATTTTAGGGATATAAAACCGTATAGCAAAAATATAAGGGACGCACAAGGAAACGTCATTATAGAAAACGTAGAGAAAGTGAGTAGATGGCAAGAATATATAGGGAATTTATATGCAGGAGAGGAACTAACTGCATTAGAACAGGAATCAGACATTGAAAATGATGACTTAGGATATCCTATACTTAGAGATGAGTTTGAATTAGCATTAAAGAGTCTGAAAAATGGTAAAGCGCCGGGTACAGATAAGGTGCAAGCAGAAACTCTAAAAGCCGCTGGACAAGCAGTAACAGAACGTCTCTTCCAACTTGTAAGCTATATGTATGAGACAGGCGAGATTCCCTAAGATTTCAAACGTAGCATCATAGTAACTATACCAAAAAAGAAAGGTGCGGATAGATGTGAAAATTTTCGAACAATAAGTTTGACAGCACACGTGTCAAAAATATTAACTAGAATTGTGCAAAGACGAATGGAAAAACGGGCGGAAGAAATACTAGGAGAAGACCAATTTGGGTTTAGGCGGAACAGGGGAACACGGGAGGCTATTTTAGCTCTGAGAGTGATAATGGAGAAAACAATAGAAAAGGGAAAGCGTGTATATAGGGTTTGTAGATCTGGAAAAAGCATTCGACAATGTAAAATGGAAAAAAATGTTTGAAATACTCAAAAAGATCGGAATGAGTTATAGGGATAGACGAATAGTACATAGCTTATACAAAGAGCAAACAGCAGTAATAGAATTAGAGCAGGAACGTAGAGAAGTAAACATTAGAAAGGGGTTAGACAGGGATGTGCCCTATCCCCATTGATTTTAACTTGTACATAGAAGACGCAATGAATACTGTCAAATGCAGGAAGACATTTGGAATTACTATGCAAGGACAAAAAATTGATATGCTTAGATTTGCAGATGATATAGTGGTATTAGCGTCTAGCAAAGAAGAGTTAGAAGCTGCTCTTAATGAAATGGAAACGGTTCTAACAGAGAGATACGGTATGAAAATTAACAAAACTAAAACTAAAGTTCTAGTATGCAAAGGTGGGGAAAATAAATCAAAAACAAGAATACAAGTATGTAACACGAACTTACAAGAGGTTAAGGATTTCTGTTACCTAGGAAGCCAAATAACGCAAGATGGGAAAAGCACAAAAGATATAAAACAAAGATTAGCACAAGGTCGTGCTACATTTAACAAGAAAAAGCAACTACTGTGCTCAAAGACCACAAACATAGAAACAAGGAAAAGATTGCTTAAAACATATGTGTGGAGCACAGCACTGTACGGATGTGAAGCCTGGACAGTAGGAGAAGCCGACAAGAAAAAGGTAGAAGCCTTTGAAATGTGGTGCTACAGACGTATGATGAAGATATCATGGGCAGACAAAGTTAAGAACGAAGAGGTACTAAAAATGGTAGGGGAAGAAAGAAATATGTGGAAAACAGTAAAAAATAGGAGAGATAGGATGATAGGCCTCATACTACGGCATGAGGGAATAGTGCGGAATATATTAGAAGCAGAGATCGGAAAAAGGAGGAGAAGAGGCAGACCTAGGTTAGACTACTGCACACAGATAGTAAAAGATGTAGGCTGTAGGAGTTTCAGGGAGATGTGTAGGCTAGCCCAGAATAGAAATCAATGGAGGTACGCATCCAACCAATCCCAAGATGGATAAACTAATGACGAAAAAAATAACTGTGCTTAAACATGATGATTATTATAAGTAACTACAAGAATTGGTTGGGCAATATTCTCGAATAATGTTAAGTGTGAAAGGATTTACTGGAAAACCATTATTTCGGCAAACGTCTAAGTGTTGGGGGATCTTGGTAGCCACAGGTTGCTTAACCCCCTTCACTGAATCTTGGTGAAATAGGGCATAAAATTAGAAAACAATAGAAGGGGAACGAGCTGTATACACATGCTGGGTGAGAATTTCAGAGAACTATGTAGGCTAGCTCAGAATATAAATAATTGCAAGTACATGTCCAACCAGGAAAACCATTAATTCGCCAAACGTCTAAGTGTTGGGGGATCTTGGTAGCCACAGGTTGCTTAACCCCCTGCACTGAATCTCGGTGAAATAGGACATAAAATTAGAAAACAATAGAAGGGGAACGAGCTGTATACACATGCTGTGTGAGAATTTCAGGGAACTATGTAGGCTAGCTCAGAATATAAATAAGTGCAGGTACGTGTCCAACCAGTTTTGAGACGGAAAACCTAATGATGAAAAAATAAGCGCAGATAAATCTGACGATTAGTATAAACAACTAGTTGTTGGTTGCGAAATATCTGCAACTAATGTTTACTGTGCGAAAAGATATATTGGAAAATATATTAAATCGGTAAATGGTTGTGTTGGGGGAACTTGGCAGCCACAGGCTGCTTACCTCCCTTCACAACCACTGAAGGTAGGAAAAATAGGGTATATAACTGTAAAACAATAGATGGTGACTGAACTGCATCTAACAATAAAGAATAGCACCTATGAGAAAAGACAACAAACATAGAACTAGAAGAAAATTGTTGAAAGCATATGTGTGGAGCACAGCACAGTATGCCTATGTAATACGGGCAGTCTGAAACGCAGACAGAAAAACGGTAGCAGCCTTGTGAAATGCTGTGCTTCAGATGTATGAGGACGATAGCATGGACAAACAAAGATAATAACAAATAGGTTATAGAAATAGTAGGGGAACAAGGATATCTGGGGGAAAAAGAGAAATAGAAGGGCGGAATACGTTCTAAAGCATTTTGAGGAATAGTATGGAATATATTACAAGCAGAGATAGGAAAAAAGAGGTAGATGTAGACCTAGATCAGATAGTGATAGATGCAGACTGTGCAAATTTCAGGGAAATCTGTAGGTTAGTTTAGAATAGGACACAATGATGGTACGCGTCTAACCAGTTCCAGGACTGAAGACCTAATGATGATGTCAGAGGTAGACTGTTGATTACAAATATTGAATTGAAATTATTATTTATAGCAATAGTGAACCAGTCCCATTAATGAACCTACAATAACAGCTAACTCCGATAAAGTTTTAGGCGGTGCTGTAAGGGCTTGTATATACATAATAGCTATCTCCAAATGAACTATTTTTGCTTAATTGTTTCATATAAAAGCGATACTTAAAGAAACTACCTACTTAAATCAATTAAACAACACTGATCTTGACACGTAAATAATCAACACTGGGTTAGTTGATAATAAATTTCATTTAGTTTCAACAATACACTAAGCACCTTGTTTACTCTGTCAAATCTTACATCAAAATGGCTGAGATAAAGCAGTTAGATCCTTCTCAAGTGATATTGAATGGCCATGTGGAGTTAGCTGTTTTGTGCATGGAATTGCATACATTGTGCTCATTACTTTGGTGTTAGCTGTTTTACTCAAATAGTAGACAATTTAATGAATATATTGGTATATTAAGCTGTATTTGCGAAAAAATGGAGTTAGCCGTTTTGTAGTTTAAGTCGACGATACGGTGGCAACACTTTTCCAGCGGCTCCGTGGCGTAGTTGGTATGCGTGTGACTACTACGTCCAATGTCCCGGATTCAAATTCCGGCACGGTCCGCCTGAAAAATGTTAGACGAGTATTTTTCACAAAAATACGCCCTCGTTCGGATGAGAGGTAGAATGGGGGTCCCGAGTGTGAGTATTGTTACGCACGTTAAAAATCCCTACCTTGCTTAGAACAGCAAGGGTTCGGCAAAATTCAAAATTTTCCAGGTGAAAAAACCCGCTTCCTGGACAATGTAGTATCATCGGGTGGAGCATTGGAAAATCACCTGTAGGGGGCAAACTTTTCCTACTCTTGTAACGGTAACCATTATCGAAGTACTCGATTTGTTGGAATCCAGTATTCCGTTAACATATTTCATGCCTCTTTTACAAACTACTTTGGCTTTACCAGGGTCGTCACACAGGTTCGTTTCGTCGTAGTTGACAATATTACACGGTGGCACATTTTTCAAGGAAACTGACAAATTATCAAAATAATCATTTATTATGTCAAGGTTTAGATCAGCTGCTTGATATTCTGACATATACGTTCCGTTGATATTGGGGTGCCTTTTCAAAAAATTGTAGAACCAGTTTATGTCGGACATGTTATTTTTGAAACATTTGACTGTTTTTCCTTCAGCATCCACGAACTGCTTGACCAACGACCGGATATCAAACCTAGTAAGAGGAAGTTTCCACTCTGCAGCTTTTTGAATTGCCTTTGAAAGACTGAGGTCTTAATCTTAGTTTAATGCTGTAAGACCTCCAGCAGGTAAGGGTGATTTTTCTTTATTTTATTGCAGAGGGTTGCTATAGGATCGTTTAGCACTTCTGAAGCACGCATGTACATCAACTTTTTATCCTTGAAGACTTTCAACGCCTTTTCTAACGATGATGTAGAATAATTACCGTAGTGCGTTGCTCCAAGTCGGTTTTTATACGTTCTAGCCATGTTCGAACTCACCCCGCTGTAAAAAGACTATTATTACAAGTTTTCAAGAAAACTTACTTTGATAGATTGAAGATACTACGTAAATGGGTGAAATACAGTATACGATTATAAAATTCACGAAATGTTTACCTAACAGCGAATATACGTGCTATTACCACCAACGTACTCATCTGATTGTGTTCTATAACCACAATCCACAGGTGGTAGGCTAAACTCGTCCATACAGGTTTGTTTGAGATAAATCCAGAATAAGAGCGGCGTGTTCGAAATTACCCAACCCATTTGATTTCGCCCCACATTACGGTACTAAATAATATTATAAGCGGGGAAATTCCGAGTAGTGCGTCCTTCCCATGTTCTTTCATTAGCTATTTAAATACTTGTACTTGAAATTTATATCATATTTTTAGTACATTTTAATCGTTCTTATTATATAATTATTTATATATTATATAATTATTTATATATTATATAATTATTACAGAATTTATAAAGGAATACTGACAAATAAGGGGTACTGTAAAATAAGGTTAGGAACTTGGTTCGAATTTGGGCGCTTATATAGATGAACACTTTAGCTTATTTACCAATATAGCTAAGTAGATAGTAGTAAAAAATTTACGTTTTCTTAACGTTTTCATAGATTTTTGTTAAGATTTTGTTACTACTTCTAATTTCAAAAATTCAGCAGCCTACTCCGCAATTGAATAGACTTTCCCACATATAAAATTTTAATACAGCAATATTAAACTGCATAACGTCGGCTTAATCTGCAAAACCATTAAGTCCAAAAAGAAGAATTTTACAGGAGACTACTAAAACCGTTTTAAAATTATTGTATTACATAATACTAAGCAGATTAAAAGTAAACTGTCAATATTCATATCAATACTATTTATTTATTTGTTTAATTGGATAAAATCCGTGCATTATGTATATATAAATGGATATACAGCATTTCCCTGTATTTTTGTCATACTTTTAAAGACTTAATTTCTAGTTGATGTTAAATAAATAAGATTACTATTAAAATAAAACCAAAGGTTTTAGTTTTCTTTAATTAATGTTATAAGAAAAAAAACTCTTTTATACTTAATTTTATCAAAACTCAATCTAGATTCTATAGTTTTTAAAAACTTCTTATAAAAATATTTTGAAATTTTTCAATAAAGTAACTACTTAAAAGGCTATCGTAAAAGTCATGGTAATCTTTTTCAGTACTGTTTTTCAGCTGTTGCAGATGTAAGTATTTCTTATTTTTTATAAGAACAGGTTGCTTGTAAAGTTGTGGCAAGTTATATACGTCAAGGGATAGCTTTTGGCGAACACTTTTCTTCACACGACTATATTCTAGCTCTTCAAATTCATCAGTGTGTCTCAGCTTGTACAAAACGGAACTATCGGGCTCATTCTGCAATGCTCTAATATGAGTCACCAGTGGATTCCTTATTTTCTTACCAGGTCGTAATGATTTTAGAAAATTGATTTTGGAAAAGTCCTTAAAGAAATCGTAATTTAGGTATGTCACTTTATAAGGTTCTGGCTTCTTATGAGCTTTCAGGTAAATTTCAACATAATCAGCGAGTACGTTTATATTAGGCGGCTCCGTGGCGTAATTGGTATGTGTGTGACTACTACGCCCAAGGTCCCAGGTTCGAATCCCGACTCGCTCCACTTGAAAAATATTAGGCAAACATTTTTCACAAAAATACACCCTGATTTGAATGAGAGGTAAAATGGAGGTCCCGTGTGTAGGTGTTGTCACGCACGTTAAAGATCTCTACCTTGCTTGGAACAGCAAAGGTTCGGCAAAATTCCAAATTTTCCAGGTAAAAAAATTCTGCTTCCTGGCCAATGTAGTACTTTCGGGTGGAGCATTGGAAAAAAATCACATGTAAGGGTACGTTTATATTGACATGGCGCAACTTTCTCTCGATAGTGACCTCTGAGCCCAAGACAACTCTCTGTGGAGGATGTCGAAAGTACTGAGGAACAAGACGTCCCAATGCTTCCTATCCATGGCGAAAGAGGCTTAGCCTATTCAGTCTCTGAAAAGTTAAAAGTGTTTGCAAACAGCATAGAGGGTCAGTTTGAGACGAACTATGCACACGCAGACCTTCGGCATATCGAACAGGTTCACCACGACGTCCAAAAGAGGCTAAAAGACGACCACCTTCAGGAAATCGACTTAACTACAGTTGAAGAAGTCAAGGATCTTATCAACGCCTTAAGGGTCAGAAAAGCTCCTTGACCGGACGGAATCTCCAACCGGACTCTGAAAGCGCTGCCGGAAAACGTCCTTCGGGTATTAACCGGAATTATCAATGCCATGTTGAGACTACGCCACTTACCATCCAAGTGGAAGACGGCGAACGTTGAAGTGCCCAGGAAGCAAGCAAATCTGCGACATTCCCACAGAACTACCGGCCAATTACTTGCTGTCGGTGGTTGGGAAGATACCGAAAGCCATTTTTCTAAGGAGATTCCAGGCATCGATGCAGAAACACCACGTGATCCAGGACGAGCAGTTTGGGTTCCGTAAGGGGCATTCCACCCTTCACCAGATACTGCGAGTGATGGAGCACATTGCGGAAGGCTTCAACTGGCGGCAGCCAACAGACGCAGTGTTCCTGGACGTGACCTTTACGACAAGGTTTGGCATTATGGCCTACTCTACAAGATGCTGGAGAGGGTGCTACCACGCGCTCTCGTCCAACTGATGAAATTCTATCTTCACGATAAATGGTTTTGCATCAGGCTGGACGGAGTGCGGTCGACAAAGCGGAGAATTAGGGCTGGGCTCCAAAAGGCTCTCTCTTCTCACCAACACACTTCGGCATCTTCGTGAGCTACTAACCGAAAACGGCAGACACCAGGATAGCACTATACGCCGACGACACAGCCATTCCAGCCAGGTCCCGTGCTCCGCACTTCATCATGCAGAGACTGCAAACGGTGATGGAAGCTGGAAGCAGAAACCGGCCAGTTAGTGGACGTTTCCTACCCTGTTGAGTAATAATGCTATTGTTTTGTTAATGGCTATAGAACTATAAGCCCGATTTGTATTTGTCAATAAGCTGTTATTATTTTCATAAGAGTTGGTTTACAGATACTTCTTATTTTTTATATATATATATATATATATAGCTATGATAAGTGGGTTATATAGGGGCACATTGAGTCATAATGGTCATACAAAACATGTAAATACTAGTAGGAGTTAGAAAACTACATTTATTTAGCATGCAAAATACGTAATTTGCAAATTATGCAAAGAGCAAACATTTAGCACCCTGTATAAGGATTGCAATTGACTTTAATTAATGCCGGGAAGCATATTATTCAACAATAAACACACATTCAGCAAAAGAAATAACTCTACACGCAATCAAACTTGTCTTAAACCAAAAAGCATTTATAAATTGTAAATAAATACGCGATAAAAGCAGTAAACGTTAGAAAATCATGATACATTTCCCATTAAAATTAAACATGCGAGAGTGCAAGGAGATAGCATAGCGTGCTGATAAGAAACGCATCTTCCGAAATAAATACGTTTTTGAAACACTAGAAGTAAACAGAAAAATGCTAATTTACGTCATTTCGTCTACGTGATTTTTTACATAGAGTTAATACAAATCCCAAAGTAATATCTAGACAAACAAAAACCATAAGTTAAATTACGTGCCAAAGGGAATTAGAAATTCCTGTAATAATATCAAAACAGGCGGTCTAAATTAAATATAGAATAGAAATTCATTGGTATCTTACGTGACCAAGAAATTGTTCCGACGAGTTATTGTCAGAGATATACCTGTAAAAGCCCAAATTTTCCAAAATATTCTATGACTGGTCGTAAACTTTGAACAAACTGCGCCGATAACCAATGAATTTTTAGATGAGGCGTAGCTTATATAACACGCGAATTTGATAAGCAGCCAGTCTTGATTCGAACCGAGCACAACATACATTACTTATACTCAAGCTTCTACGCAACGAGTGAATATTAAAATTAAATAATCAAAATTTTTGTGTTAAGTGGTGTTAGAAAATTTTAAAACAAATAATAGTGAAAAATATATGAGACAAGTTTCGCCGTTTGCTGGAAAACGTGAGTAAAAGTTTATTACTTAATTAAGGTTAAATATATAATTTAGGGCTCTAAGAGAGACTACGGAAATCTAAGAGAGACTACGAAATTGTAAGTAAAATCCCAATAACTCTAAGGGAGACTAAGAATATACTAGATTATTAACTAATAGGGGTAAAATTTGGAAACTATATAAACTAATAATATTGGGAAGAAATCGGAATGAAAATATTTAGAAAAGCGCACAAAACACAAGATTGTTTTAAGCATTGAATGGAACAACTCAACTAAAAATAATATTGGGGCACTGATCCACAGCACGTAATAGCAGATCCAAAAAGACGCACAAGGAAAACTACAGGTCAGTACTATCTAGTACAAGGCATTGTTTTCTCTTTATTTTTTTGAACATTGACTATATTTATTATACCTGAATATTTTATGTAAAGAGGCATCAAGAATTTCATTTATACGTGGAAAATTTCGTAAAAAAGGGAAAGGTCTTGAACGTTCAAATAATTTCCAGCAGAGTACAGTGTCATTTTTGATGGCTTTAAAATAAGGAAAGAGAGCTTTAATTTTTGAGGATAAACAATTTAAAAATTGTTATTTGAGTCAGGGGTTCATTTTTGTCATATTAAAACAGATTAAGCTTTGAAGTGTATATGATTTCTTCTTTCTCATTATACAAATATTAGTCGACTTCATTTTATCATTCAAAAAAGTATTAGAGAAAAGAGGGTAAATTGTTTGATTATCGTAACGTTGTGCACTCTGTGTGAATTAAACTGAGATAGCCCAGCCATATTTAAATTTTAGGATATTAAAATACAGAGAGCGGTGGTGATCAGCGGGAGACTGAAAGTATAATTAAATCGGTGTGCAGCGTTATCATATCAATATATATATATATATATATATATATATATATATATATATTGCTATGAAATTAAATTTTACTATGAAATTGCCCCACGATTGTGCGTGATATTTATTTGCTATGATATTCCTTTTATTGTTTTAAGCCTCAAAGTTAAATTAGGAATTTTACCCCGACTAGCTTACTAAATAAATCTTATTGAATCAAATAAAGCAATTTTAGAACATACAATATAATAATTGATAATATTTACAACATTCAAAATTTTCCTTTTTTAACAAAATATCTACATATACCAGATTTATGCTTTTCTAAAAGCCAGCAAAAATATCTTTAAATTATATTCAGGGACCTTCGAACGTTCCAAGATACGTCTTCCATTTTCATATTATTTCAGTGACCTTTTTTGATGACTCTTACAAATATACAATGTATGGCGAATATTAAATCAAGAACAGCTTTTCAATAATAAAGTGTATTAGGATTGCTAACCTGGAATGGGTTCTGGAGTTCCATCCTAGTCTATGATCTGAATCCCCTTGCTATGACCGCTTTGCTTATTGATATGCCAGCCCCATATAAGAATCGCTTCCCATAAATCGCTTCCAATTAAAATCGTACCAAATTACAGTACATCCAAAATTAAAACGTTCCAAATCGGAATATGTCCAAAATAAAATATGTCCATTTTTAAAATATCTCCAAAATTAAAATATCTCCATTTTTAAAATATCACCAAAATTAGAATATGTCCGAAGTTAGAAGTCCCAAATTAAAGATCTTAAATTAAAGCCGTCTCAAATTAAAGGTCCCAAATTAAAGCCCCGTTTCGTTAATATTAGAAATGAATTTAATTAAGTTGTTTAACTTACGTCTATCTATAGATGGGCTTATATTTCGTTGCACAAATTCTTGCACTTTTAAATCTGATTTGTTTTAATTTTTACTTCACTAGTTACGTGAGTTTTTAACACCTTCAAACATAGTTGTTGCTCAGTTGAATATAGACTAAAATGACGTTCCGTTTCTATCGTATATATAAGCACTTCCTCTAATTGTTGTCATTGGCGTATTTACAATCTAGGCTGATACTTTTACCTTATCTAGCAGAACTCGGAATTTTTACAAATTATTTAGTTTAAATCTTCGATGAATGCTCTGTTCGTCACGTAGGCGTTCAGCATATTGCAGTATTATTCGAGAATTTCCAACTTTTGGCTTTTCATTAACTCACATATTTGATGTTTGTTAATTTATCATATAATTGAACCGCCTGCTGTTTATTTGTTTCCACAGAATATTGGTTTTCTGAACAAATGTGTTCTGCTCTAGTCACGTAACAATTTTCTAATAATGAATTATTTAGAATGCGTTTACGTTGATATGTTTGACGCAATTGTTAAAATTTGCAATGCCAATTTATCTATGCTTCCCGGTGATTTAGTTTTGATGCAATTTATTGTGTTTTAAAATCTTATCTTTACTTGTAAACTACACTTACTACACTTAGACATATTTATGTTATCATGCATTTAATTCCGTATATTCTATATACAGTGTCCTTTTAATTAACATTATTTGCTTTTCTTAAGTTGAAGTTGTTTATATTTATTCTACGACACCTATGACTTATCTACCCTTAAACTACCCTAGTATCATAGCAATATATACAGTGTGTCTACTTAAGTTGGCGGCATATGGAAAACTTTTTTATTTTTAGTTTTAGGAAAAAAAGTGACTCTTTATAAAAAGTTCTGCTTGGTATGAAACCTAAAATAAAACATTCAAATAGCTAAATTCTCAGTCATATACGAGGTTCATCAATAAATATGAAGAGTAAAGTACCTTTATTTTTCAGAATTTTGAAAATTGTTATTATAAAAAGTTATTTAGAATTAAAAACTACGGTAAAATATGCAATTATATCAATCTATCGTAAAAAACTTTTTTCTTACTTTTTCAAACTTTTTTCTAATACATTTAATCTAGGATGCACTGAATAAAATTGTTCGACAGTAAACTTCAAGTTTTCAGTTTGTAAATGTATTTGTAAGAAATGCCAGCAACATTGAGTTTACAAGAAAAATTGAAATTGTGTTAATTGTAGGTGAAAATTATAAAACATTTCGTGAAGCTGCCGACACTTTCAATAACTGACATCAAGAAAAAAGGGTTCACAATGAAACAGTAATAAAACTTTTAGAGTTTTGGAGATGTAAGAAATAGATATACCAAGAAACGTCAAAAACTGGTTGCTAATAATGAGATGGAGTTTGAGGTAATGCTCTCAACAATTGAACATCCGAAATATTCTTTGCGAAAAAGGGCATCTTTGATGCCAAATACTGTAGGTAAAGACATGGTTTTAAAAATTTTGAAAAAAAAACAAATTGCACCTTTACAAGCCACAATTTATTCATACGTTAAGGCCGGGAGATCATGATAGACGCTTTGAATTCTGTTGTGATATCCAAAGAAGTTGAAAGAGAATTCATTTATGGCAAGACATATTCTTTTTTCGGATGAAGCAATAATTTCATCAAATGGAACAGTTTCTTCACAAAACTGCCGTTGGTGGAGTGAGACTAATCCACATTTTACAATCAAAACTCGCTACCAGTATGCTTTCAAAACTAATGTGTGGTGTGGAATTTTTAAAAATGAAATAATTGGACCTTTCTTTTTTCGAGAATCTTTGAATGCAAACCGTTATTTACTCTTTCTACAAAAAGAATTAAATGATCTTCTTGATGAGCTACCCTTACTTGCATGTCAACAGATATGGTTCCAGAAGGATGGTGCCCCATGCCATACCAAGCTAGATGTAAGGCAATACCTTGAAAATTGTTTTAATGAAAGAGTTGTGCATCGGTTTTCGGAAATTTGTTGGCCACCCCGCTCTTCAAATTTGACCCCACTCGACTTTTTCTTGTAGGGCTATTTGAAAGAGAAAGTGTACCTCCAAGCGTCATTCACAGATGTTGTCTACTTAGAACGAACTATTAAAGAAACCGTACAGAGTACAACGCCGACTATGATTAGAAGAGTGTTGACAGAGTTTCGAGATAGAACGATTACCTGTATTTATAGAGAAGGCGGATATGTTGAAGCGGTAGTTAATTGAGGGACGGAATAATAAGATCTGTATGTGTAACAAAAACTATTACATTATTATTATTAAACTATTATTATTATTCAAAAAGTTTTTCGAAATGTTGAGAAATTATAATTTCATGGACAGTTCTTGTCAGTGCATCTTAGATTAAATGAAATAACGCGTAAGCTTAAATAAATTTTTATTTTATAAAAGTTTGAAAAAAATTTATATGATCGATGAATATTTTGCATATTTGAACGTGGTTTTTGATTTTGAATAACGTTTCATAATAACACTTTTCAAAATTGTCAAAAATAAAGATACTTTAGTTTTGCACCAAATTCATATCTATCGATAAACCTTGTATATGACTAATAAATTTTGAAATTTGAAGGTTATATTTTAGGTTTCATACCAAGCAGAACTTTTTATAAAGAGCAACTTTTTTTTCCTAAAACTAAAAATAAAAAAGTTTTCCATATTCCGCCAACTTAAGTAGACACACTGTCTAATATACATATACAAACATATTGGATAATTGCACAAGTCAATTTGATAAATATTAAAAATGAAATAAATAACTTAGACCTTTATGCAAGTCCCAAATGATCGTTTCAAATCGAGCTAGTAATTGAAAGATCGAAAATAAATATAAGGTCCTAGAAAGGATTCGAATATATGTGGCATATTTCACTCTTTCCAGTAAATGCTTCTGGGACGTATTTTTGAATATATGCATGACGCATTAAAAAAAGAAACATTTTCGCATTTTATACATGTTTCACTAATGTTTCAAACTCGTTTCAAAGTATATGCAAAACATGACAATATTGCTTAGATCTTCTTCTGAAGTATTTCAGAAATCAAGGTATGTTGTATGGGATTATTCTTATCTATCCATAACTACTGAAGTTTGTCTGCAAAATAGGCGATTCGTCAATATTTAAAATCTTGTATTCGGTGTTTTAAAGCGTATGAGTTGGCTATTGCCCTAGAATGGGAGACTTTCCTGGTTCATGGTTTACTTCAATAAAGGCATTCCTCCATTTGAAACTTCATTGTTGTGGCTCTTTTTTATTTTCATGAAGGAAATAAAAGCAATATTGATGACATAGTGTTTTTAAAACTAAGCAGTGTCAATAAGCATGTCTGTTTCGTGTCTGCGTATCAGCACGCGGCACGTGCGCGCGTTATTATATAGTTGCTTAATTCGCAGAGCCTTGTTGTACAATTTGGCTTGCTTAGAAATAAATAAAACAAATATATCCGCATTCTATCAACAGTAGTGCAATTATCATCACGGCTGTGAAGTTAGCCCGACCCAATCATCAAATCGAATTAAAAATAGTACCAATCGTTAGTTCCGCGTTAGTTTCGGTTAGTTCCGTAAGCATTTTCGTTAGTTCCACTTTCCATATCGTACTTTTCAAAAATCAGTTTGGGTCGGGCTAACTTCACGGCAGCCCATCCACATCGATTAATCGTTTCCAAAAGTATGCAGTTCGATTCAGTTTCGTTAGTTTCGATTAGTTCCGGTCAAGAAAACGTTAGTTCCGCAAAACTGTATTAGTTACAAAGGGACCTTGGGTCGGGTTAACTTCACTCTAGCCCGACCCACCTCACCAAATCAAAGCGAAAAAAGTCCTATCTGATGTATTTTGGTTAGTTTCGATTAGTTCCGGTCAAAGATACGTTAGTTCCGACCTAGAACTAATTGTAAACGAAATTGTATACAGGATTCTGCAGATAAACTGTTGGTATAGTGATATCTCTAGAATTCAATATTGTGGGTAAACCATATTGTGTTATACTTTTTTAAATAATATCATACTGCCATTCAGAAAAGTTTATTGTTTTTATGTAACTTTGAAGACTGATACAAATTAAAATTTTATAGACCAATGACAGATACGGGTAGTACAGTAACTTATTGCGCTATTGTATTACAGTTTGATGTTATTCCTGGCTAATATATAGTAAGCAGGTAACCTGATATTAAGCTTTCATAACCAATAGGAAAACATCTACCAATAATTTGAAAATCACCGTTAATTAATATTTCCTTTAAACAAATATATTGCCGCATATGTATTCATAAATTAAAACAGCAGAAAATATGAATATATTGTAATCAACCTACATTAATTAAAAGTAACAAAAACATTACAAAACTCCTACACTAAAATATTGAATATCATGACTAATAATATTTTAATCTATCAACTACTGAAAATATTTCTGTTAAGGTTCCCACTGCTGCTAAATGAAGAAATACAACCTAGTAAAATACTACACACGCCACTTCTTTGATATGTCTGTAATATTGATAGTCATTTAGTGTTTAAAGTCTTCAAAACCCTTTTAATCTTTAAAAAATTACAAATAAAACAAGTTTCTGTTTATGGTAATGAATACAACTGCAACTTCGGTATTTTTTTGTGAGTTTTTAAATAGACATTTCTAGCAACTTCAGGTTTCCCTATACACGCCTTGTGTAAGTTAGCGCCTAAATCCATGTGGAGAGTGTTTTGTTTTGACGGAGAGTAAAGTTACCTCAAATAGACTTTTAAAGATGTAACAAACTAGGTAGTAAATGTAGTTGGTGTTGATGCAAAGATCACTGCCGCATATCCGGTAAGTACAAAATATGGCGTGCTAAGAATGTAAAATACATTTATTTTTAAACAATTACTGCAGAATTGGACTTTGAAGTTTTATACGCGCAGAAGTTCAAATTTTCAATATTTTTGAGATTACATACCCCATACGCAAGGCGTCCACCGGGAATCCAACGGGTTAGATTCTCCCCTCGTATAGGGAATGTAAAATCCTTGAAGTAAAAACGAATGTAAAATGTGTTAATGATTTACGTGTCACAAATTTATGGGGCATTTAGGAAATACAAATCTGGACTGAAAAGTTCCAGTAAACCAGAGATGGGTAACTATTTGAAATCAAAAACTATTTGAAATACCTATTTGAAATAGAAAATACCAGTTTGTATTTTCTATTTAAATGTTGTCGTTCTAAACTAATTTCTATTTGGCATTTCAAATGAAATTCCCATTATATTTTCTATTCCAAATAGTTTCTTTCACAATGACGGTTTTTGATCCACTACTCAAAAATAAGCATATACAAAATTAATGAATGCATTTCTATCTGACCATCAACGTTGTGTTACTATACGTTAAACCTGATTCTCACAAAAGACATTATAGAAACTTGCATACAGAATTCTATCAGTATACTGGCTGTCTCAGTTGTATTGTTCCAAAGCCCTTCACTGACCATATTTACTGTTGAATCGATTATTTCGCGAACGTTTACGCATTTACGACAATAATTCCGAAAATGTCTTTTTCTTTTACAAAAACTACAAATCTTATTGACCGCAGGACACTTACCTCGCTCATGAACTTTCCCACAGTTTATGCAATTTCCAGGATTACCTGTTTTTGATGATGAGGTACAGTCATAATTTTTATTATCTGCATGGAAATTTCTTAAATTTCCCATGTCTTGATTCATTTTGGTCCTGCCTGTTAGTAGAGGGGGTGTTGTAATTATTTTTAAAAACGTTTCTGCGACTAACAGCGTTTACAGGAACTGTTACTGCAATACAACCAACTTGCTGAAAAAGCTTTTAATCACGGCACCGTCAGTAACGGTTTATTTTTAACATTCTGATACAAACAAAGACATATTAGCACACTCTGTTTTGGAGTTACCTTTGAGGAGCCTATATTCCCATGGTC
Source organism: Platerodrilus igneus (assembly GCA_036346225.1). Lineage (NCBI taxonomy): Eukaryota > Metazoa > Arthropoda > Insecta > Coleoptera > Lycidae > Platerodrilus > Platerodrilus igneus. The sequence continues at coordinate 709,131 of JARFIW010000566.1, forward strand.
TTGAAAATTTAGAACATGCGATTTTAGCTTGTGTTCAGGGTTATCAAGATCAAGCTAATTCTACTTGCTCCGTGCGTAGCGATTCACACTACCTATTGAGTGACCATCTTATTCTAGACATAGAGCTATTATCCCAAAGGGTAAGCTCAAGCGTGATCTCTTCCCATAATCGACCACATGCATTAGACGAAGTTCAAGTAGAACTAAATTTGTCTTGAAAACGTTATGGGTTAGCAGGAATCGTAGCCCATCTTCCTGGTCACTACGTAGCCTACGTCGGAAGATTTAATGGTCTTTGGGAAAAAGCGGATGATCTCCAAAGGAAAATTTGTAAAGTACGGAATCCGTCAACCGAAACCGTTTACCCGCAGGTGCTTATTTATATTCTTCTTAATCGTCTTTGGGAATTAAACCACTCATAGTTTTTAAAACCTCAACAAATATACAGGGAGTATTTGCTTATGTATACTTGCTTTAATTAATGATTATAATCTGGGCGTCAATTGTACTTATACTCGTACTTCGCGCCGTTTTAACTTTATAGCTGTATTAATATTATATTTTTGTGACTTTTTTAAAAGTGTGTTCCTCCGTAGAGGTGATATTTCGTTTTACAGTTATTGTTATAGTTACTGTGTCATCCCTAACAGCCTTAAAATATTTCTAGTGTTAAGTTATGTGCAAATTCTAATATACAGACTTGATGCGCACCACCCCTTATATTATGGACTGGTCTAAGTGGCGGTTGTTACGTTCTGATCCGTAACCAACCCGGGTCAGTAGCTCCAGAACTGTCATTGAGGGTGAAGTACTTTGTGCTTACTAAAATGTAGCGGTAAACCATTAAATGTTAATTTTCGCTTTAAGCGGGTGAATTCTGTAATTAATCTATTAATCTCAATAAACTAAATATGTATATCGACGTGCATTTGTTTGAATTCATTATTTTGCAGTTCACTAAATCGAAGGAATTTCTCCGCAGCCATTTGGCCCTATATCTGGGTTACTGAACCCAATGCGGTTACTTTGCCGCCTCAATAAATAGGTAGTCTACGCAATCGAACTTAATACGGTTGGGCTATCTACTAAACCAGTTATTGTTGCTTTTACTTTGGCCATTTTAGTTGATAGTTTGTTTATTACACAATGTAATAAAAATGGTAAGATTGTAGCATAATATTCATTCTTTGATTTTTCACTGTACTGATTATTTCCCTATAGGTTCCAAAGCATTAAATTCAATTACAAGATGCGAAAGCTAATTTATTTTCATCATACATAGTTGCTATAGGCGTTTAGAAGCTGTATAATTCGTCAATGATGATCACTATGTTGTTCGTCGTAAATATATTGTAGGGATTTTAAAAGAATTTTAGATTTTTATCACTAGAAACACAGTTTCTGTATGTGCAAACTGTCCGTACCAGTATACATGAATGCATGTGTTTTTATGTTCCTACTGCGGAACTAGGTTTTTGATTGAAGCTACTTACAAGTAGTAAAATACAGTTATGTTCATCAACTCACTACCTTTAAAAACCAAAAAATGCGGACGTACTGATCATTTCTATAGGCAACGTATCAACATGGGTGGGCTACCGTGAAGTTAGCTCTATCCCAAATGTTTTTAACATTAGGGTGTCAATGCCAACTGGCAAAGCTTTCAATGGAAATAATCGATGCTGTCAGAAACAAACTTTTTGAATATTGTGAGGCATGAGAATGATCATTACCTATTATGTGTATATAATAGCTTTCTACCTAATATAAACGATCAAACATTGTGTTGCATACCTATCCTATTCTATTATGAGCAAAGTTTAAACCAACTTCCGGTATAACCGGAAGTAGCAGTGCAATGTCCATATTTTTATTTAATAGTATAACTTCTGCAGTCTAATTTTAGTTGTCAGATGCCCTTCATTCTGGAAATAGCACTATACCAACAGTTTATCTGCAGCATCCTGTATACAATTTCGTTTACAATTAGTTCTAGGTCGGAACTAACGTTTTTTTGACGGAAACTAATCGAAACTAACGAAAATACATAAAATAGGACCTTTTTCGGTTTGATTTGGTGAAGTGGGTCGGGCTGGCGTGAAGTTAGCCCGACCCAATGCCCCTTTATAACTAATACAGTTTTGTGGAACTAACGTTTTTTTAACTGGAACTAATCGAAACTAACGAAAATGAATCGAACTGCATACTTTTGGAAACAATTAATCCGTGTGGGTGGGCTGCCGTGAAGTTAGCCCGACCCAAACTGATTTTTTAAAAGTACAATATGGAAAGCGGAACTAACGAAAATTTTTACGGAACTAACCGAAACTAACGCGGAACTAAAGATTGGTACTATTTTAAATTCGATTTGATGATTGGGTCGGGCTAACTTCACAGCCGTATTATCATCAGCGTTTGCAAAAGTGGACCTAAATTAAAGGAAACTTCAATTCTATACCCACTCTTGGTTACTGGTACAAATGCTTACAACAAAAGCATTAGAGCATGAGTTGTTTTACTGTATTATTCTGTCGTTGAAAAGCTTATTAGGTATTACAAATTTTTTTTGAGCTACTATTGGCTGATAAAAATTTTAAAACACTTTACAAATAATCTACTCTTCAGGAACAAATTCTGTGAGAGTAAATTAATATATTTTAAACTGCGCAGTGCTACTGATTTGGACATTCAGGTTTTCCTTATACAAAGCCTATATTTTGTTCGTTGCGTCATTCATTTATAGCCAACTCCCCAAAACGTTATTCAACATTCTTTACAAGCGTCCTTGCTCAATTTTACTAAAAACTTATTAAGTTTTTTCTAAAAGTCGCGCTTTTAGTTATACAACTCTAATTTTATAGCGTTTGAGCTTTAATTGGTCCCTCATGATACGATCTACAAAGAGTTGCCGTTCGTTGAGTTAATAAACCCTAAAAAATAATAATTTGCTTCCTGCTTGAACTGCTCTAGAAATTTTAAAAACATAATTCGTGTTATGATGGCGCCTTCAAATAGTTAGACCACCATTATTATTGAAAGCGTTGCGCTAATTGTTTTAAATTGTGCCGGCGTCAATTGACCCCAGACTTATCGAAACTAATTAATCTCCTAATGAAAGAAAAAAGTTTATCCAAAGTCTTAATTACTTTAACGAAACGCAATTGTCGTGTGAGTTATCCACAACCCTATAGCTCCCTGTACGCTGTCGCATGTGTATTCCCAAAAATCGCGAATATTTTGATTTATGCCACATTAAAACGTAGAAACTTGGTAACTTTTGAGTCGTGTTGCGTGTATTCGCCCTTTCTCCGTTTCTACTCTCCAGGGGTTTTGCATCAGTGGCGGAACACCCTTCCCGTTATATGCGTAACACATTACCATTGTTAAAAGCGTCCGCCCCTTCAGGGCTTTTAGTATCTAACCATCATGGCATCAGTATATTCTAAGGTAGGACTAGACCTATATTATGATGACTAGACGAGGGAATTACTAATTGACTTTTCTGAAAGGAAAACCTGCTGGTTGTGTATAATTTATGACAGCTGTTAAAAATTTATTGTTTTAGTTTAGGATGATAACATAATTATAAAGTAGAAATTTAAAAAATGACTTCATTAGTGATTTTAAAATGGTTGATGAGAGCAATTTAATCTATAAATTGTTTGAGTTTCATGTATGAGCTTATTATGTATTCTAAACCTATTAAGATCGACCAGTTACATTATACAAATAGGTGAAATTATTTGAATCTCATTTGTATCGGCCTATTTAATTTGTATGCTGTTAAATGTTCGAATCATCAGATTACTACAGTAGTAGACTGCGAAATTATAAGTTTGAAAGAGCAGCGATAGCCATCGATAAATGTGCATCTTACATAGATAAATTGTATTTTATAACTTAGGGGGAGAGAGACAAAATGATCACTTTAAGGATTCTTTCAAATCAATTCTGAAGGGAGCAATCGTACAATTTTGCTTTAACTGCCGTTAATACCGGTTGCTTTATTTTAATCAATACGGTCTAACATTTCTGAAGTAATAGCAATGTTGCAAGAAAGCTACAAATGAAAGTTTAAGGGGGACAGAAAAATTATGATACTAGATAGACTTCCCTTTTGTCAATTAAAGCGGGGTATTTTTTATTTGCAAATTTGAACCTCCTTTTGATGATAAACAAAAAACTGTGAGGATTTACATATGTTAAAATTAATAGTTCGTTAAATATTTGTAAACTAATAAAGATATTTGTTATTTTTGAAATAATATAAATATTAAGTTTATTAAGGTATTAAATGTTCAAAGACATTTATTCTCGCATTAATAGTGACTTGAACTATTCGCTGAAGTGCTGCACGGCAAGTTATAGCACTTCCGTAGGTATGCATCTACAAGGTTGTCGGTTACCGCCCGTAAATCCTATTTTGTAGAAATTATACATGAAAAAATTTAGAATGTTCATATTTTTTAATTTTCATAGCCATAGTACTTACTTACGGTTAGGTCTCAGCCTCATCCCTGCTCAGATCGACTCGAAGTTTAGCCCAAATTCAAACCGAACTGAAGAAAAATTTCTCAAGTTGAGCTTCAAGTAGAACCTTTTGGACCATACACCCATGGGCAGCAGTTGATTTTTATTTGTTCACGCTTATGCACACTGATATAAAAAGAAATGTACATGATTCATAAAAAATTCGATGCAACCGATCGTTCAATAAAAAATTCCAAAGAAATTATAGTCTAACATTTTTCAGAGGTCTAAAGAGATGGTCGGCGCTCGCTTTGTATTTGCTTTAAATTGATTTACCATCGCCCTTCATGAATTATACAACTTTTTCACTATTGCCCTCTACAGCACATAACTTGCTGCTATTAATGGTACCACTTTATTTTCACAAAAACCAGTAGGCGGCTATAAATTGTTCACAAAACAGGTACTGTTAAAAATAGTTCACTCCCAAACAGTACCTTTCTTCTATTCAAGGAACATTTTATTCTGCACGAGACAGTCTTTAAGAAACAAAAGCAATGTGCATTTTTAAACCATTTTGAAATTTACGCATAGTAGGTAGCGTAAGTACAAGATTTGAATAATAATGAACAAGCTCGCTAGAACTTGTGTCACGGTGGTTGGCGCAAGTAAATGTAAACATGTTTTAATTTTACTTTGTAACTTTTTCCGCCGTTTTTATGGAATGTCCAAAATGACATATTTCAGATAAAAAGGACAGTTTTATGCTTGGTCCCGTTTCTGGATTTAACATAGATTTAGCCGTTCCGAATGAAGCTGCACCTTGAAGAAGTTCTATACTACTAGAACGTGTGGAACGGCTTGCGTGTCCCAGTGAGCTAAAAAACGGTACAAAAAGTTGAACCAAATTAGGGGGGACTATAGTGAGGAACCAGACTAAGACAGGTCCCGAAAGAGGACAGCAGCTCGTTCGGTACATAGAGTGATAGAGATCATAGGAGTCGGTATAGCATTCTAATAAACACAACTGCGATATGGTGGGCAACGAGAAACCACCACATTACCGCCCAAACACTCAGCGTACTTAAATTGTTATTTAAGATTATGCAACCTCTGGGGTAAAAGATTCAGAAGTTAAAGTAGTCCTCCATTCGGATCTCCGGGAGGGGACCATGTCGAAGGATGTGATCGGAAAGTATAAAAGAAGAGCCGGAAACATTCTGTGAGTGGGAACACTGAATGTCAGAAGTATAAAGCAAATAGGTAAATTAGAGGAATGGAAATTTAAATTGAAAAGTTAGCATTAAACGTAGTAGGGATTACCGAAATTCGGTAGCCAAAGGCGGAGATATTTGGAGCGCAGACTTTAAGGTAATTACTACAGGATTAGAAAAAAGAAAATCGGGTGTGGGTATAGTTATGCGAAAAAAGATAGGACCCTAGATTATAGTATACAACATTAAATACAGTAGTAACACAAGTATAAATGCCCACCTCTAGCTACAGTGAGGAAGAGGTAGAAGCCATCTACAATGATATCGACGACACACTAAGATGCGTAAAACGACATGAAAATCTAATAATTGCGGGAGATTTTAATGCAGTAGTACGTGAGGGTAAATAAGGAGCGGTAGTAGGTTTATTTGGATTAAGCACGAGAAACGACAGGGGAAATAGGTATGTAGAATTTTGCGACAAGAACAATTTAACCATCACAAATACATTATTTCAACATCATGCTAGAAGGTGATACACGCGGAAGATGTCAAGAGATACAGGAAAATATCAAATAGATTACATTCGTGTTAGACAACAGTTTAAGAATAAAGTAAAAGACCGTAGAAGAAGCTACCCAAAAACCAGATATAGAGAATGACTGAAATATCGTAATTATGAAGACTGCGCTTAAATTTAAAAATTTGAAAAAAAGGAACGGAAAAAGGCACTTTGATTTTGAGAAACTAAAAAATAAAGATATCTACGAAACATGAAAAGAAGTCAAATGAATTATTGAAAAAGATCGGAAAAATTTCTGATACGAAGGAAATAGAAACAGAATGGAATAACATTAAATCCTGGTTAGACATGTCAGCCAGAGACATTATTGAGTATACACAAAAAGAAAATAATAAACCATGGATAACAAGGGTTATTCTAAATTTAATAGAAGAAAATCGAAAATACAATATCAGACCAGACGAAGCAGAAAAACAAAGGTACTAAGCCATAAAATGGGAAATTATTTGCAAATGTAGGAAATCTAGAGAACAATAGACTAATGAAGAGTGCAGAGAAATACAAACTAAGATAGAAATAGGAAAGACAAACAAAGCATGCAAATTAATTAGAATAATTTTTAGGGATATAAAACCGTATAGCCAATACATAAGGGCGTGGAAGGAGACATCATCATAGAAATTGTAGAAAAAGTTTGTTAGATGGCAAGAAAATATAGGGAATTTATATGCAGAACATAAACTAGCAGCACTTGAACTGGAATCCGACATTGAAAATGATAACTTGGGATAACCTATACGTAGAGATAAGTTTGAATTAGCATTGAAGAGTTTGAAAAATGGTAAGACAGCGGTGATATATAAGATGCAAACAGAAACTCTTAAAGTTGGTTGACAAGTAGTAACAAAGCGTTTCTTCTGATTTGTAAGCTATATGTATGAGACATGCGCGATACCCAAAGATTTCAAACATAACGTGATAGTCACTATATCAAAAAAGAGGGGCGCTAGGAGACATAAAAATTTACAAACAATAAGTTTGACAGAAAACGTATCAAAAACAATTACCAGAATCGTACAAAAGCGGATCGAAGAACAAGCTAAAGAAATAGTATGAGAAGATCAATTTGGGTTTAGGCAAAACATGGAAACAGGAAAGGCTATTATATCTCTGAGGGTAATAATGGAGAAGACAATAACAAAAGGAGAAGTGTATATACGTGCATATACGGTTTGTAGATCTGGAAAAGCATTTGACAATGGAAAATGGAAAAAAATGTTCGAAATACCAAAAAAGGTTGAAATGAGTTTTAGGAATAAACAGATTATTCATAACTTATACAAAGAGCATACAGCGGTAATATAATTATAGCAGGAACGTAGGACAAGTGAATATTCGGAAAGGGGTGAGACAGGAATTCGCCCTATCCCCATTAATTTTTAACTTGTACATCGTGGAGGCATTCAATACTGTTAAATGCAGGTAAACATTTGGAATTACTCATCATCATTAGGTCTTCAGTCCTAGAACTGGTTAGACGCGTACCATCATTGTTTCCTATTCTGAACTAACCTACACATTTCCCTGAAATTTGCACAGTCTGCATCTATAACTATCTGATCAAGGTCTACATCTACCTCTTTTTTTCCTATCTGTGCTTGTAATATATCCCATACTATTCCCCAAAAATGCCTTAGAACGTATTCTGCCCTTCTATTTCTCTTATCTTTTTCCTCAGATATCCTTGTTCCCCTACTATTTCTATAACCTATTTGTTATTATATTTGTCTATGGAATTACTATGCAGGGACAAAAGATCGATATGTTTAGATTTGCAAATAAAATAACGGTATTAGCATCTAGCATGAAAGAGTTAGAATCAGCTCTTAATAAAATGGAAACAGTTATAACAGAAAGATACGGTATAAAAATTAACAGATAAAGAACTTAAGTACTAGCATGTAAAGCAGGGGAAAATAGGTCAAAAACTAGAATGCAGATAGGAAACGAGAACTTACCAGAGGTTCAGGAATTCTGCTACCTAGGAAACAAAATAACGCAAGATGGAAAAAGTGCAAAATATAGAAAACCAAGTATAGCACAAGGTCATGCTGCATTCTACGAGAAAAAGCAATTATGGTCTTCAAAGACAACAAACATAGAAACAACGAAAAGATTGCTGAAAACATATGTGTGGAGCACTGTATGGTTGTGAAGCTTGGATGATAGGAGAAGCGGACAGGAAAAAGATATTGTGCTACAGACGTATGATGAAGATATCATGGGCAGATAAAGTTGATAACAAAGAGGTTCCAGAAATTGTAGGGAAAGAAAAAAATATGTAGAAATCAGTAAAAAGCAAGAGAGATAAGATGATAAGCCACATGCTAAGGCATGAAGGAATAGCGCGGAATATGTTAGAAGCAGAGATAGGAAAAAACAGAGGTAGAGGTAGACCTAGGTTAGACTATTTTACACAGATAGTCGTAGATGTAGGCAGTAGGAATTTCAGGGAAATATGTAGACTAGCTCAGAATATAATTCAATAAAGGTACGTATCCAACCAGCTCTAATACGGAAAACAAAATATTGAAAAAATAATTGATGATTATTATAAGCAACTACAAGTGTTGGTAATATTCTTAACTAATGTTGATTGTGCCAAAGGATTTATTGAAAAAATATTAATTCGACGAACGAACTTAATCTTGGTAGCCGCAGGTTGGCCAACCCCCTTGACATACCACTGAATATCGGTGAAGTAGGGTTTGTATTTAGAAATATAGAAACAAGGAATGAATTGATGAAAGCATATGTGTGTGGAGCAAAGTACTTTGTGGTTATAAAATAGGAACGAACAGTAGGAGAAGCAGGCAGTAAAAAAGTAGAAGCCTTATGGAATGTGGTACTTCAGATGTATGATGATGATAGAATGGACATATAAAGTTAATAATAGAAAAGTTTTAGAAATGCTAAGGGGAAGAAGGATACCTGTGGAAAACGAATAATAGGAAAAATAAAAAGAACATAACACGTTCTAAAGCAGTTAGGGAATAGTGCGGGATATATTACAAGCAGAGATGAAAAACAGTGGTAAAGGTAGAGCTAGATCAGACTACTGCACGCAGATAGTGAAAGATATGGGCAGTGGGAATTTCGAGGAAACGTGTTGGTTAGCTCGGAATATGAAACAACGGATGTACGTGTTTAACCAGCTCCAGGACTGAACACCTAATGATAATGATTAGATTTATAGATTCAACTCAAAAAATGAAAGCTTTTGGCTTTACAACTTGAGAGAGAATCTTAAAGCAAGAATCGTCTTCTACTTTAACAATGTATTGAAAATTGAAGCAATATGAAATGTGGAAAAGTATTACAGATGTTTCGCCACTTTCAGAGTCTTTGGGAGTATTTTTATGGCATCTATTTGAACTATAATATTAGTATATTATGAACCAATTTTAAAATATTGTCGTGTTTGTTGATCCCCATGTATCCAAAATTTTTTAAACATGTTGTTTACTATATTTGTAAATGCCTTACTTACTTGCCAGAAATACAGCTTAATGCAGCAGACGTAGTTGACTTACCTGAAATAAAAATATAACCAAGTTAATAAGTAATCTTTATACTGTTAGTTAAATTAAGATTAAGTTAAAGAATAGAAAAATGCGCGATAAAGTTTTAACAGTTTTATCAGCATTTTTGTAACATAGAGAAGAAACAAATATAAAGTGTTTGCATTAAGCTCAAATACAGTCAACTTAAGAAATAAAAAATAAGTCGCTTTTATCCAATGAACATTTTCCTAAATCATTTATATATTACTATCGTACAAAAAATTTAATTGATGTTAGATAACAAAACAAGACACTAGTAAAAAAATCTGAATTAAGTGTCTTTAGTGTTTGCTCACTGACTCTTTAACAAATTACTTTTAGGAATGGAGATGATAAAACTAAGTGCCCGGATATGATTCAATTGAATGTTTTTTGGAGAGTCACTTAAAAATATTCTTCTTAAAACTAAACTAACTGATTCAAAAAATCTAAAACCAAGGATTAGAATAGAAAATCTGAAAATAGATGTAACCGGCTTTTTAATAATGAAATCGTGATTCTTTGTTGTTTTATTTATTGATTATTGGTGTAGTGGTTTTGTTGGAGACCTAGAATGCATTTCTATGGCCAGTTTCCAAGCACTCAGTTTATTTTTTCAAATAAATTGCACGAATGGTCTCGTGAGATAAAATTAAAATTTAATACGTCAAAATCGGAGGCACTATATTTCGGGACGAAACCGGGACAGTAACCCCCTAGGCTAGAAGTAGGAGGGGAGAAACTCCTGTTCAAAGACGCCATCACGTACCTCGATGTCAAAATAAACGATAAATTAAATTGGAAAGCGCACGTGTAATACGTAAAAAGTAAAGGCGGCGAATTATCAAATAAAATGATGGCGGCGGCGAACATAAACTGGGGTTTTAGGGGCAAATCGCTGAGAATGGTCTATGCCGTAGCAATAGAGCCGGCAATGCTGTACGCAACATCTGTATGGGAGGATGGTTGTAAAGTCCTGGGGATGCGTCAATTGACGAGCGTACAACGAATAACCGCTGTAAAGGCGGCGATGGCGTACAGGACCACCTCCACGGAAGCGGTCCTGATGATTAGTAGGACTCTCCCTACCGATTATGTCTTTAGGGAGATTAGGGATAGAAGATTAATAGATATAGGGAAAGGGCCCGAAATTATCGAAGATATTAATCTTGGTAATAGGGAAGTTTCGAGGAAGGTGGGTGTATCAGAGTTGGGTCACCCGGCCTATATTAAAAGGATCAAGTTTTTCAAAGGTGATGTGGACGCGACGGGTATCAGAATTTATACTGACAGTTCACATACGAACGATGGGCAAGCAGGCGCGGCGTTTGTCGTGTATAAGCAGGAAAGAGAGGCGTTTCAGTTTTAAACCAAACTCGGGAACTGGAGCACTATCTTCAATGCGAATTGGTAGCCATACGAGAGGCTATCGATTATGTAATAAACCATACGAGCAGAGACGAGTATTATATAATCAGTGATAGTTAATTGGCGCTGACGGTTTTAACAAATATGAACACCTCAACAGACCTCCAAACGGACGTCTGGAGGATAGCGCATATGGCGCTCGAGTTTCGAAGTTTAAAGTTCTGTTGGATTAGATCGCACGATGGCAACGTAGGATACGATAGGGCTGATGAATCAGCTAAAGAGGCCGCGACGGGCGATTTTCGGATATCACATTCGTCGATACCGAGGTTTCTAATTAAAAGAAAGCTGCGCGAAAAGTCAATCCTACAATGGGAAGAGAGGTGGAACAACGCTGCCACGTGCAGGTTGATCCACAAATTTATATCGAGCATTGTAGCTAGAGATAAGATCGAAGTGAAGCTTGACCATAAAATGGTACAGCTGATTACAGCGCACGGCGCCCTGAAAGCGTATTTGCATAGATTCGGTTTAACCGACAACGACCTCTGCGAATGCGGTGAGGGCGCAGAAAGCGCAGAGCACGTGCTTTTCGACTGCCCACTCGAAGTGGCAATTCGAGGGTTAGCCGATGTGAAATTAGCTACCGTAGGGCTAACATGGCAAAAAGCCTAGAAGAAGTCGGGGAATTGGCTGACTAGAAGGCGTTCTGGACAGCCTTTAAAGAATTTGCGGGAAGGGTAGCGAGATTGGACGGTGATAACCGCGTGTAAATCGGAAGGTTGGGGAGGATTGAAAAAATTTGAGATTTCGACGTGGCTTGAAAGCGATATGATGAGTATGACATAACCAAAACCTGTATATTAATAATAAAAAAAGAACTTTAACAGTGCATATTCAACTCTCCTTAGAAGTAAGAAACAAATAGATGTAACCAGACGACCAGATCCTCGATGATGGAAAAATTTATAACAAAAGTAAGAATAAAATTGTGGCGGCTGTACCCGCATAAGCATTAATTTGTAGTAATAAGCAGATTTTGAAGTAATTTAAGTAGCACGTTTTATGTGTAATGGCGTTAGTCGATATAATGCTCATGCGAGTGCACCCGATAATCTATTTGGGTGGTGCTTCTGCTAAATGCACTGATACTCGCTTATGCTTATAGATTTTTATTTAATTATATATATTCATATTTATTTTATACTTATTTATATTTTAAATTTACATTTTACATTTATTTTGCATGTATTATTTTATTTTAGACCTTGAATTGTTTTTTCTGACGTTCTGCCGCCATTTTTGGTGGCAGCATTTTTAAAAGATTGTAATTGATTGTAATAATAATATAAATCAGTTAGGGAATGACAGGAATGATGAAAAAGTTGTTTGGAAAGATATTCCAGAAATGTTACAAAACAATTTTGCTTTTGACTGTCCAACTGGTCTCTTTATACAACCTTCAGGTAGCTGTCCAATGGATTATTTTAATTTACTTGTGGATGATACATTCTACAATTTAATCGTGGATCAAACTAACAAATACGCTGAACAAAACTTCTTAGCAGGTGCAAAGGAAAATTCACGATTGACTAATTGGAAAGATGTAGATGTAATTAAATTACAAGTATTTCTCGGACTAATGCTACACATGGGTACTATTCAGATAAACAGAATTCAAGATTATTGGAAACAGGATCCACTATTTGATTTGCCGTGCTTTTCAAGTAATATGGGTCGTAATAGGTTTTTATTAATTCTAAGAGCTCTTCATTTCACGGACAACTCGAATGTAGATAAAGTTCGGGCAGATCGTTTATTTAAAATACGACCTATTATCGATTATTTTAACAATAAAATGGTTGAAGTGTATGGACTTGGCAAATATTTAGCCTTGTATGAATCCATGGTACTTTGGAGGGGTCGTCTATCTTTCAATCAATTTATTATAAATAAACGACATTCTTATTTGGTAAAACTTTGTGCTCTGACGGAATCCAATGGAATCACGTTGAAGGTGTTTGTTTATGCAGGAGCAAATGATGATTGTAGTGGAAGAGGGCACACCATTAAAGTGGTCTTACATCTTTTAGAAGAAAATCTAAATAAAGGGCATTCCATAATACATGGATAATTTCTACAATTGTTAGGACCTGGCACTTAAACTGGCTGAGAACCAAATATATTGCACGGGAACTCTGGACAAAAAAGAAAAAGTACTTGTGGCGATGTTGTAGCAGCAAAATTAGCGAAAGGTGAGTGCATGAGGAGATGTGCTAACCATGTTGTAATAGGGAAATGGCGTGACAAAAGGGATGTGTTATTTATATCTACTGAATTTACTGGGAAAATTGTCACTACAACTAATGCGCGCAAAAAGTAAAAGTCTAAAGCCTGATGCAATAACCGAATATAGTAAGCATAAACTTGGTGTAGATCGAAAAGATCAGATGTTGTCGTATAATTCCTACGATAAGAAAACACTCAGATGGTACATGAAGATTGGTATTTATTTTGTCCAGCTGCTATTGCTAAATTCTTATTACTTATATAACAGATACTCAGGAAACAAAAAACTCTCATTCCATGACTATAGGCTACGGATAATTTCCAATTTATTGAATATGAGAAGTTGCCCAAAACAAATAAAGCGAAAAGCAAAAGATCATCTTCCTTCGCTGCTTCCAAGGAAAAGCAACAAAACTGCTAAAAAAGATTGCATTTGTACCAAAAATAAAAAGAGAGTTAAGACAAATTATTGGTGTACGCAGTATACAGGAAATCAAGGTCTATGTTTAGATAAGTATTTCAGAGAAAGGCATTCCAAATAATGTTTCATAATCTTTGTAATTGTTTATATTATTCATTTGTCTTTTTAATTTAATTGTGTTGCTTTTTCTATGTATATACGTTTTCTGACTATTGCAGTATTTTTTCCACACCTTGTATAGGAAATATAAATACTGTTTGTACAGAAAGGCTATTTATTCCACCTACATAGATTTACTGTACGCACCGTATGCGTGACCGGCATCTAGCATAGCATTCCCGTGCCAGATGCCGACCACGCGAGGTATGCGTGCTGACGGCAATCTGTACTAAAAGGATTAAATATTTAAAAATTGTTTATTCAATACTACTAATTGAAAAATATTAATGACATTGAAGGTAAAAAACACACTGGCATCTAGAGTATTTCCGAAATTTAGGACCAGCAGTAAAAGTGTTAAAGAACAATCTGTCCACGGTAACTGCTGTGTCACAGGTAGTTAAAAACAATGAACCCTTCACTTCCAAAAAACGAGTTCACAAAAAACCTATTACTGAAGTTGACCAATTTACTAAATGTAGTATTCGAAATGTAATTTACAGAATGTATGAAAATCGTGAGTAAATTTTATTAATTTTGAAATTGTTTATATAACAGTAAATAGTTTTAGGCGAGTATATTTCTGTAAAAGTATTGAAGCAAAAAGTAACACACGCTGGGCTCTTTAAGGGTAGCGAAAGATTGTTGAATACAGTTCTACATAATATGGGTTTTAAGTGGAACAAGATAATCCAAGACTGGGACTTATGGAGTTGACCGATGTTGTCAATAGAAGAGTGCGATTTCTGAAAACTTATATACTAGTCAAACAGGAAAACTTGTATTAATTTGTTTTTTGGATGAAACACGGAGTTTTCAAAATGGTTCTGTAAGACGTTCTTGCCAAAATAACAATCTGAAAAGTGTAAAAAGTACAAGAGTTGACGGAAAAAGGTTAGTGAGTTTAACATTTGATAATGTGAATGCATGAAGTAGTTCTGCATTTTAGGTACATAGTGTTACATGCAGGCAATGCAGATTGTTTTATTGATGGTAGTGAATTGGTCTTTAGTTCATCGGCAAAAAAATCAAGATTATCATGGCGAAATGAATGAGGATAATTTTTTACGTTAGTTTGAAAATCAACTACTAAAAAATTTAGAAACACCGTCTGTAATTGTTTTGGACAATGCTTCGTATTACAGTACTACAGAACAAAAAATACCAAACAGTACGTGGAAGATAACGGAAATAGCAGAATGTATTGGTAAAAATGGAATCCGTTTTGGATTAGCATCTTTAAAAAGTTAACTGCTACATGTGGTTGCAATATAAGTAGAAAATGTGGTATTCTTTGTAACTGACCAAGATATTTCTCCAAATTGTAAAAACAAACCACCCAAAATCGTTTAGCTGAACAGTATGGCCATAAGATACTAAGATTGCCTCCCTACCATTGTATTTTTAATCCAATTGAACTGATTTGGGGTATTTCTAGAAATTATTTTAATCGTCACGTTGGTAGGGACGGCAGATCTAGAAAACGGAATAGCAATGTGGCACGAAGCATTAGCGACCGTAACGCCTCAAGTTTGGGCAGATTCTGTACAACACACAGAAACAATAATTAAAGAATGGTGGGATCGCGAAATTTAGTTTGATATAAGGGATATAGCATCGTTGGTCATTGATGTAAATGAAGCTAGCGACGATAGCAATTGGGATTCGGACTGCAGTGACAACTAATCAATACAAATTTATAGAACCTTAGGAAATTTAATAAAAGACATTTTTTACAGGATAGATACATAGAAATAGGTAACAGGAACTTACAAGAGGTTAAAGATTTCTGCTACCTAGGATGCCAAATTACGCAAGATGGGAAAGGCGCAAAAGATATAAAACAAAGATTAGGACAAGGTAGTGCTACATTTAACAAGAAACAGCAACTACTGTGTTCAAAGACCAAAAACATAAAAACAAGGAAAACATTGCTTAAAACATATGTGTGGAGCACAGCACTGTACAGCTGTGAAACCTGGATTGTAGGAGAAGCGGACAAAAAAAAGGTAGAGGTCTTTGAAATGTGGTGCTACAAACGAATGATGAACATATCATGTACACATAAAGTTAAAAACAAAGTGGAACTAAAAATGGTAGGGGAAGAAAGCAATATGTGGAAAACGGTAAAAAATAGGAGAGATAGGATGATAGGCCACATACTACGGCATGAGGGAATAGTGCGGAATATATTAGAAGCAGAAATATGAAAAAAGATGAATAGGGATAGACGTAGGTTAGACTATTGCGCTACAGTGAAAGATGTAGGCTGTAAGAATTTCAGAGAAATGTCTAAGCTAGCTCAGAATAGAAATCAATGGAGGTTCATATCCAACCAGTCCCAAGATGGATAAACTAATGATAAAAAAGCAACTGTACTTAAACATGATGATTATTATAAGAAACTATAGGTATTGGTTATGCAATATTCTCGAATAATGTTAATTGTGTGAAAGGATTTACTGGAGAACCGTTAATTCGGCAAATGTCTAAGTGTTGGGGGATCTTGACAGCCACAGGCTGCTTAACCCCTTCACATACGTTACACGTGATTTCCCAATGCTCCACCCGAAGGTACTACATTGACCAGGAAGCGAGTTTTTTTTACCTGGAAAATTTGAAATTTTGCCGAACCCTTGCTGTTCCAAGCAAGGTAGGGATCTTTAACGTGCGTGACAACACTCACACACACGACCTCCATTTTACCTCTCATCCGAACGGGGACGTATTATTGTGAAAAATGCTCGCCTTACATTTTTCAAGTGGACCGTGTCGGAATTCGAACCCGGGACCTTTGGCATGGTAGTCACACGCATATCAACTACGCCACGTATCCGCGCAGTATATAGGCTGTGTAGGAATTTCAGGGAACTGTGTAGGCTAGCTCAGAATACAAATAAGCGGAGGTACATGTCCAACCAGATATGAAGAAAAAAATAAGCGCAGATAAATCTGATGATTATTATAAACAACTACAAAGGTTGGTTGTGAAATATTGGCAACTAATGTTGACTCTGCGAAATACCCTTTCGTTGGAAAAATTTTAAATCGGCAAATGTTTAAGTGTTGGGGGAACTTGGCAGCCACAGGCTGCTTACCCCCTTCACAATCACTGAATGGCGGAAAAATAGAGTATATAGTTGAAAAAAATAGAAGGGGACCGAACTGCATGTAACAAGAAAGAACAGTGCCCATGATCAAAGACAACAAACATAGAAACAAGAAGAAAATTGTTGAAAGCATATGTGTGGAGCACGCCACAGTATGCCTATGAAATACGGGCAGTAGGAAAAATTCAGAAAACCGGTAGCAGCCTTTTCACTTCAATATGTTTGTGTTTTGCTGCATATATAAACTCTCTGACTTCTGAGTTTGCATATTTATTCATATTAAGTTAAGGTTGTAACTTCTGTTAAAATTTTAAAGTTAAAGGTGAAGCAATCAAAGTAGCCTTTTCATATAAACAGCAAAATGAAAATGTAGGAGTCGATAATCCTGAACCATATAGCAGCGATGACAGCTTTTCTGATCGAACGTATTTTCCTGTTCTCTCAAGTTGTAATTCGAACATCACCAATTTAGATGAGGATAATCAGTACGACTAAGATTCCAATATGACTATCCGTTCCATAACCGAATTGTGGTCATTAACATAATCAAATGTACTAGAAGAAGCTTTTGCAAAAATAGCGAAAATATCGAAAATAAAAGTGAGCGACTATTACCACATAAATGTGGAAGCCAGGTATAATATAACCGGGACATGCAAACTGTGCTTAGAAAAGAAAATCAGTACGGTTATAAAAATGAAGTGCTCTAATACTAGCGACTTAAAAAGATAGCTAATGTTTAAACACGCTGCAGTCTATAACAGTATTTTTGTGAACCAAGAACGTCCACCCCCAAATCAAAAATTCAATCCCATTTTGAAGATGATTAACAAAAATAGAAATAACTCACTTAAGGTAAGTTATAAAAAGGGTATAATCGTTACTGAATTAAGTGATACTAGCTATTTGCAATTTCTGAATTTACTTGACAGTTTTCTAAATTGCTTTCATTTCTTGCCGTTCTAGTCCTTTTTTTACATATATCTTTTGTTTAGAGTTTAGACTTTTGTAAGTAGAACGTATAAGTAACGTAGTATTGTAAAACCTCAAAAGTATCATGATTAATTGGTTATTCATTTTATAATACTTATTTTTCTTATTTCAGTCAATTGGCAAGGAACAGAATGGGATGAAATGTTGGTTGGATGGATAGCAACCAAATATTTACCCTTTAGTTTTTTTGAAGACGATGCGACACAAAGATTGTTTCATGTGCTAAGTAACACCGCAGTACTGCCTATACGAACGACGATGAAAGAGAAGGTGCTGAAACAGTTTGCTATAATGCAAGAAAAAATTAAAAGTGTCCTTGCGAAAAACATTTCTAACTTTTCACTTACCGTTAATGGTTGGACTTCAGTATCCAATAAATCTTATTATGGTATTACTATTCATTTTATTGACAATGATTGGATTTTACAATTGCTGGTATTAGATTTTGTTCCTGCAAATGGATCTCATACCGGTAAGATATTGCCGTAACTGTTTACCATTCACTTAAAAAGTATAACATACAGCACAAAATTCAAGGGATAACAGTAGACAATGCAGCAGCAAACACATTATTTATAGCGAAATGAGCAATACTTATAGAAAATAAACCAGAACAACAAGGAATCGACCGTATTTGCTTTAACAGGGAAGATTCGCATATCAGATGCTTCGCACACATTTTAAATCTTGAAGTTCAAGACTTAATGAAATTGCTTAAAGCAGAAGAAGAAGCAAAGTTATACAAGTAGTAGAAGAAGAAGAAGAAGAGTTTTGTGAAAAAGAAACTGATGCAGATGCAGGTACGGAAAAAAGATTTCAACGAAAATCTTTCGTCGGTAACGAAGCTGCGACAATTGTTTTTAAAAATAAAAAGGTCTGAAAAATGGGAACAAAAATTAATTGCGATGCAGCAAATTTAAAGTAATTGTCTACAAATATTGATGTTTCAACGCGTTGGAACTCGACGAACGATATGATATTAGTCGCACTTAACATGCAGAACGCATTAAATGCATTGTGTGAAAACAACTAAGAATTAGGTGGTATCAAAATTACTAAAACTCAATGGGAACTTTATTCAAAAATTCAGAGTTTTATAAAGCATTTTAAAAGTCTTTCTACTCTACTTGGTGGAGAAAATTATGTCACTTTACCGCATGAATTAGTAGGCTTTAATATGTTGCTTGACAAAATAGAACATGCTATTCAGGATTTAAGAAGAAATTCATTGAGATCTGAACTTGAAGAAAATTTGTTTTAAGCCTATCAAGATGAACATAGTAAAATGTTAAAACATTATCATAAAACAAATTGGATCTACTGTGCCGTCCTTATTTTAGATCCACGACATAAAACGCAAACGTTCAATTTGACCACGTGGGGGCAAGAAATGAAGGTAGCGTTAATAAAAACATTTCAAGATATTTATAAAGAAAAGTACTACGTACCGTCGCAGCCCCGACCAACTCATTTAGTAGAAAGTTCTGATATGAATTTTAGTGACGATTGTGAATTAGACGTGTACTCCATTTATGAAAAAAATCAAATCGTGAATAACAATTGGTGTCAAGAAATTGACAGCTATTTAAATTGTCCCAGAGAAAATAAAAGCGAAGATATACTAAAATGGCGGAAGAACCATAAATCTGTTTATCCAGGTTTAGCTTCAATGGAAAGCGATCTACGTGTCACCGTAACTAGTGTGCCCGCCGAGAAACTTTTCTCGAAAGCTGGTTTGACTATTCGGAAACATCGCAATAGGTTAAGTCACGAATTTGCAAAGGCACTACTATGTGTATAAATTCTTGGCATTCTAAAGTAGTTCAAATAAAATTACTATAATGTTTGAACAAAATTTATGTCTTTACTTTTTATTGATCTCAACCCATAGTAGAAAAGTACTTATAGGAATTTAAATCATCATCAACATTTTCCACATGAGTGTCCTTTTGTTTCGCCAATTTCTACTTCGACTTTATTGGAAAAAATTGTGATCGACTTTCAGTATTATGTAATGAATGTTTTGCTAGGTATCCTTAATGTGCGTCTGAATTATCGACATACTCGCTATGTCTCATAAAGTAAAAGTACAATCGCCAAAACGTATTTTTCGACAACTCTGCCAAGAAATGATTAAGACTTTTGAAAAGGGAATGGTTCTACTGAGAAAGCGTATTATTTTAAACATAACCTCCAAGTCTATAACATTGCTTAAGTTTTGTCTTAAGATCATAAAATCATAAATGTAAAATTAGCACAAATATATAGTTCTCACAACTTACCCATATATTCTAATAAATATACAACAACGGCCTTCAAACGGAGTAAAATTGATCATGTATAATTTGTTTGTTCTAATTAACACTGCTTCCTTGTTAAAAATAACTTTCAAAGTGATATATGTACGTTCATAAATTACAAAAACATTTTATAATTGCTAATTGTAACAAACGATTGTATCTTAATTTAAAGTTGAAGCTGCAAATAGTAAAATTTATGTTTATAGCATAGTTTTACAACTAACTATTAAAACTGACACAATAAATAGGTACACAAAGTTTCAGGAGTCACAATTGTAAAGTCGGTTATTAATTTTGTTTCTTGTGAGATTTGCCATATTTGAACAATTGAACTGCAGTTAAAGACAATTATTGTAACACAATATCACTGACGATGCTCTTCGGATGCTACTAGGCAGTTGAAGAAGCAAACTATTCTTTTAATATCGACTAAAATAAATGTAACTGTTTCAATTTTTTAAATTGTCACATTGTAAACATCTTCTTATTTTGATACGAACTTTATTTAATACAAGAATTTCGAAGTTCTTACTGGATATTTCGAGAACTCGAGAATAGTCGAAAATTCTCGACTCAAGACCGAGACAAGAGTAAAGTGTTTCTTGTTCTCGTCTCGAAATAGATTTTTGCTTCTCGTCTCGAGCTCGTCTCGAATTTCGAGACGAGATCGAGACGAGAACAAGAATTCTCGATCTCGAACGGCATCACTACGTTTCCATATTCTAACAAGGAAATGCCCATCAAAGATCCACTCCTTAGTCTCTGAACAAACTAGACGTTAAAATATTTGCTTTTTGAGAAG
Organism: Platerodrilus igneus; assembly: GCA_036346225.1. Lineage (NCBI taxonomy): Eukaryota > Metazoa > Arthropoda > Insecta > Coleoptera > Lycidae > Platerodrilus > Platerodrilus igneus. The sequence continues at coordinate 730,382 of JARFIW010000566.1, forward strand.
ACTTTTGCTCAAAAACTTTTAAATAACAGGTATCATGTACTAAAGCAAAAATAAAACTTCTTTTGTGCAGAAGATAGAGCAAGTTTATTTACTCTCGCCTTAGTTGCGGCGGCCAACGATTTGGACAGGTTTATAAAGCTAAAAAAAAATAATGGGATGTTTTGCAAAACAAAGGGTTTATGCAGATTTTGGGTATTTGTAACTCTAGCTCTATGTCTAAAACAGCGGTATAAAATCTTATAAATTTATCGTGCAATTTGCAATTTTTATAAATATAGTGTGTTCAGCCATCAAATTCTGCAAGTGCTCCTCTTATAAGCGCCAAGTTTAAATAGAAAGCTTGTATTGGTTGGCCGGGTTTACACAATCACTCAATAATTTTTTTTTCTTATAATGTTTTATTTCAACAATATAAGTAAAATTATAACAATATAAATAAAAATAAAAAGAGCACAATTATGTAAAATTACAAAATTCGTTCGTAAAATATTAAAAAGACCTGTGTTTCAAGCACTTGTATTTCTGGCACTTCTGAAAGTTGTAGATCGCTAACATAATACCATTTGCCTGATGGCATTTCAATGTTAGCTTCAGCGTCCTTACATTCTGAAAACACGATTTTTTTTTGTTTTCAAACGTGGTTCTTACTTTAATATATGCGACATAATGGCCGTCATCAATTGAACTTCTGTGTTCTACAACACCATATAATGTGTATATCACTTTGGCTTGATTAAGAATGAACGTTGGAATGTTTCCATATTGTTTTGAACAGAATGGCGTTAGGTCTAGTAACATGGGGAAGGAAACGTAGTTATTCATTTTTGTAGATCGTGAACCAAGGTTCTCAAATCGTTTTAAATGTAAAACCAATACAGCGGGTGGGTTACAGACTAAAAGTTGTTTAGAAGTATTAGTATTAACAGTTGTTTGGTCAAATTCAAATTGCCTTTTTGAGCACTTAACACAGCTTACTTTGTTGTTTACAGTTAGTAACTCACATGTTGAGAATTGGTTTAAGCAGGAATTTATGGAATATTGACTTTCTTCATATTGGTGTTTGGTATTGTGGTGTTGTCCTTTGTAACATTTATTTGGAAATTTATATCATCTAGTTCTTCTGTTTTGTACTGCGATATTAGTGGTATTTGTTTTTCGGATATTGGTAAACTCAAATCTAAGAACAATTCAATCCGACGTGAAATATTCTTACAGTCTTGACACTGCAATGTACTAACTAAAGTACCTTGAAAAACTTGTTCAATGGGTGGTAGTAAATCGGATGCATGTTCTATTTTCAAATCATCTTCGCGTACTGCTTGTAACAGATGTCTTAAAAATTCATGTGGGTCATATTGTTGGCCTTTTGCAAATTCTGGCATTTCTTTTGTAGAACTTGAAAATAGTATATTAGAGTTGTATACTTCTGGTTTGCCACTTTGTAATTCTTGTAATGTTTGTGCTAAATTACATGTAATGGTCGCCATTTTTCTAAAGATCCGTTTAGTGAATCTAATATCAATGGATCTTTATCATGTGGATTTACTATGGTATCTATCAGGTAGTTGAAAATATTGTCCAGGAATAAACTTTTTTGGAGTAATTGTAATAAGTATGGAGTATGCCCGAGACATTGAATGACTGAATTGCTTTTGTGTCTACACTTTTTTGGTTTGTCTTGACTATTAAATGTTAACTGTTCTAAATTTTTTTAGGGATCTCAATTTTGTTATTGTTTCGTTTCGTACGTTATAGATATTTATTTCTTTATCGAAATAATTAATTAACGATTGTGCCTTAGAATTATTTATAGTGAGTTTTATTTGTTTAGTATTGTCTCTAAATTTATTCGATTTAGAAGTTTGTGGGTTACTGTTTCAATTTGGTTGTTGAAAATTAGGTTCAATATAAATGTCAGAATTTTGTTTATTTGTTTCAATATGTTTGTTTTAGAGACTCTGCAATTATTATCATCGTTTAAGCAACAACTGTTATCAATATTTTTAGATTTTTTCATTTCTGGTGCTTTTATTGATTCTAAGATTAAGGCTATGTTTGGTATTGAATTATTGTTATTCTTGTTATAAAATTTCTTTTAATCATGTGGGATTACATCTTAAGGTATATAATAATTTAGGGATCGCTATTCAATTTCTTAAGAGAAAAAATGAAATATGAGACGCTAAATTTAGTTCGCGGAATCTATCTGAGATTAGTTGAAGTTGAAGAGCATTAATTTTATTTTGAAAACAAGCATCAAATGCTTCCGTGCAAAGAGGAGCTCCGAGTAAGGTCCAATTAGGTTTAGAAGGAATACTTATGTTTGATGCTATGGATTGAAGTAGTGTGATTATATAGTCATTCGGAGGAGTGAGAAGTAAAAGGATTCCATTTTTTGAAGTTTAATTCTAAACCTAGGTTAGAGGAAAGTTCGATTAATTGTATGAGGTTATTCAATACGCATTCAGCATCGCTTCCTAGGCAACCGTCGCAGCAGTTAAATTCTGAATCGATGTTTTTTGTAAGAGCATCGATTACTAGACAGAAAAGGGGTGGACCTAAAGGATCGGTATGCGTGTGACTACTACGCCCAAGGTCCCGGGTTCGAATCCCGACACGGTCCGCTTGAAAAATGTTTGGCGAGCATTTTCAACAAAAATACGCCCTCGTTCGGATGAGAGGTAAAATTGAGGTCGCGTGTGTGAGTTTTGTCACGCACGTTGAAGATCCCTACCTTGCTTGGAACAGCAAGGGTTCGGCAAAATTCAAAATTTTTCAAGTAAAAAAACTCGCTTCCTGGCCAATGTAGTACTTTCGAGTAGAAATTGGAAAATCACATGTAAGGACTTAAAGGATCGTCCATCACCCAAAGTTGAAGTATAGGATGGAGACATGTAGCATTGAGAAAGGAATGGGTATAGAAGTGGAAAATGTTTGTGGACAGGTTTAAAAATGGAATCTTTGTATATGCTATTGAAGGCATTGTGAAAATCAATTTTGAGGATGACTTTGTTATAATCGGATTCGTTGGAATTAATAAAGGCTTGAGTGCAATGTGAGATTACTTCACACCCGCTTAGTGTTCCGAACCCAAATTGTACAGGTCTGTCAAGCTCTCCTAATGGGTTGTGTATTTTCCGAAAGCATATTTTGGCAACTAGCCTTCGAAAAAGGATGCCGATAGCAATTGGGCGGATACCGCCATCTTGCTTTTTGAGGGCGTATAGGGAGGCGCCATATAAAATAGGGCATATTTGGCAGTTTACGTTGCCAGCTAACATATAATTGCATAATGTAGTCAAGGAATAGAGTTTTTAACCGTTTTTGCCACAAGAGAAAGATAGCTTGTCTTGTTTTAAAGGAATTTATAGCTTGGTGAACGTTTTCTTGTGTGATAGTTAATGCCTCATTATTAAAATTTGAAATTAGGGTTTCTTTAGAATTGGCTTTCGGGTGTTTTAATAAAGGTTCATTGAAAACTGATCCGTTGTAAGTGGTAAACACATCATTAGAACACAAAATGCTAATAGCCGAGGATACGTCTCCGTCTGAAACTTTTGAAACTATTTTTTTGGTATTTGCAACCTGATTAATTGTTGTTGTCTTTGTTTTTATTTCCGAATTTTCAAATGAAAAAGGATCTGAACATATTTTTAAATTTTGTAAAATTTGTGAGGGTATAAAAGTTTGGTTTGCGGATTTGGAAGAGATATTGAGAATGTTTTAAATGAGAAATATAAAAGTGATTTCCACGCAGAGAGAATTTAATTTAACACGATTGTTAATAGTTTCACTTAGAGAAAGGGCACATTGGATCGTACAGATTTTGGTATGCGCTTTATTAATATTTTGGAGTTTTTTAGTTTGGATAAATGAATGCTTAATTCTGTTATATTTATTGTTGGAGCATGTGGGGCTGAAAAATTAGATATAATCTTATTTGAAGCTGTTTCTGTTTGAGACTTCGCACTGTTAGATTCTCCTTTATGTGATTTGGCTGTATGTAGTTGGAGACCTTTTGGTCCTTTGTACATTCGGTTACATAGCTTAGCTTACATTTGCGTAGGTTACCTGTATCTTTGCAGTTATCAGTGAGATGTTCCTTCTTTGAATTCTTGGTGTTGCTGTTGGTGGTGTGGTATGTTTTTAAGATTATTTATTTTCCATTTTGTTGAATTTTAATGAATTTAACTTTCAATAACATTTTAAAAGCGCCAATAACTTTTTTTTCCCTTTCCAATGATAGTTTAAAGTTTGAAATGTCGCCTTGATATATGCAATTGTCAACTTGATTATGTGTAAAACATTTCCAGATTTATCTTAGAAATTAACCATTTTTTTATTAATACTAAAACTTTTTACTTTTTGGGTGGGGTGAAGGGTTAATGAAGTTTGTAATTGCTTTTTCTAGGAAAAATCAGCCTGAATTGTAGGATTAATTTTTTGACAGACCATAAACTTTAAACTTCTATTTAAACTGTATCTTTAACTTACAAATGTCGATTGGTTTCTCACGCGTATTTGTAGTTACCGCAATATGTTAATTTGTTCGCTGTGAATCAAGCTTGTGCTCAGTTTATACTGCGCAACTAAAGCGTATCCTTTTATTTTAATTACTGAATTTGTTCGGTATATGCACTATAATTTGCCTGCACGATTTTGCTGGTTGCAGGTTTATTTTCCACTTTATTAAGAGCTTTTAACAGTTAGGCATGTCTGGAAGTGCTATATATTAAAGGAAAACTAGTAAAGCAAAAATTAAGAATGTTCAAAGAGCTGCATTTTTGCATGCTCTTGTGTTACGTACAGTCTATAAATTTTATTATTAATAATTTATAGATCCAGTGAGTCTAATGCAAGTAAAGGGTATTGTTGTACACAATTTACTGACAGTGACAGGGTTCTAGTTAATGATGCTATGGAAACCTTGCTACAGAATAACTTCCATTTTAGAAGTCAAAACCATTTAACAACTGCCATTTTATTCCTTACAGGAAATCTATTGTTGTACACAAATTGTTACCGCTAACGATCAACGGGTTGTACCTGCGGCAGACACCCTTTTCTTTAGAAAAGTTTACAAATCATACTCCATGTACAAACCGGTCAGAGGTACGTATACAATATGTGGGTATGAGTATCCCAAAGTTTGAAGCGATTTGTTATTTTTGATTAACATATTTGAAACGCTTGACCTTGCACGTCTACTGCGATTTATCAAAAAATAACGTTATAATTAAGATGTCTGTGGGCTTTCTTTTACCTTTAGCGCTCCCACAATGAAAAATTCAAATAATATTCAAATTGGTTTAAGAGAAAATGTGTATAAATTTTTTACCCGGGAATAATAAATTCGTGAATCCAATCACAGTTGTTTTTGCTTCGCTGAAATCTACCTTTCCTGTAGACTGAACAATTTTTAGCGAGTTGATTAATGGACGTTTCTGCCGATGACACCGATGAAATACTTGAAGCGCGCGGGGGTAGTCGATCCCCGAGAGATTTCAATTAAAAACCATGTATGCGGAATAATGCACCAACTAAATTTTTTACTAAATAAATATCGCCGGCGGGGCGAAGCAGAAAATCGAAAAGCTGATTGTTTTCTGGCATTGAAGGGTGGACTGGGTTTGGTGGGTGGGTGGGATTGGGGTGTGCAACCAAGCGCGCGGACTATTGTTGCGAGACCTTGCTCGCTTTGATAGTTGATACAATGACCCGGGTGATTAATGGGCTAATCCCCGCGCGGCATACACAATGCGCGCTAAGATCGCTCGGCATTCCGGATATTAGAAAATCCTTTTCCACTACCACCCCTAAAGTAAGACAACACAATATGCATTCTCTAAATATATTCATTCGGTTCGGCATCCACCACTATATTTGACAACAACAAATCGATGCGTTTAACTTTGGCACCACCAGCTAGTAGATAATGCAGAGATAGGCTTCCAGTGGAGTTAGATGTATCTAGAAGGCTGAGGCTGATTGGTGATGTCAGACTAAGCTCAATCATTCAATGTCAAGGGCCATTTATGTACCCGGACTCATATCTAGAGACAGAATGACTTTGAGAAATGTATTCAGTGTGATGTATATATAGATTAACCAATAGCTTAATTTAATTTTTGTTCGGACCAGTCAACCGTAATACATCAACGTTGCTGTTAAAGGACAAACAGAGTCGTTTTATAAATGCGTTTAAAGAATGAACTTGATAAACAAACAGATCTATTAAGCAAAGTTAGGAGGCATTTATATCTAGGACTACCGAGAGTTAAACTACCGTTCGTCGTCAACATGAAAATATTTTAGTCGTTCTATTTATGCCTTTGTCATTCTAATCGAAAATTCAAATCAGAAACTCTACAAGTCTAATTATTAACTAAAGTATTATTAGTAAGGTATTACATGAATGACAACTCCTTAATTATTAGGTCACCTTAAAGCAGTGCTTCCTTCACACAGGAAAATCGAGCGTCCGCGGGAGTCCCATATTTGTAACTTGAAACTGATAATTTTCAATTCATAAAGCAATATAGAAATTAAACTTGTGTTTTGATGTTACCTATTTATCAATGTTTAAAATGCACAACAGGAAAAAGAGATCTTGCAGAAAACTATTAAATATGAGTAACTACAAGCAAGCCACAATAAATATCACAACCAAAGAAAATGAATAATAAACTTATACAGGGTTAGTAAAACGTACCAGAAAATCGACCAATTTGATTATTTGAAAACTAATATTTTTTAATTTTAGTATAATAAGGTTTCAAATTGTTAAATTTATTTATCACATTTTCATTATTTATACTCTCTGTTTAAGAAGAAATGCAACCAATTTTAGTTTCTTAAACCTAGGATGCATTGCGTGAGTCTTTTTGACCCAGGTGCTACTTTAAAACCTTATACTTTTAAAAATTTTAATTTTATATATTTGATATTTTATGTATGCCTTGTTTGCTTATTTGTTAATAGCTTGTAAGCAGTATCAGTTTTCAATCAAATATATTTCTTCTGAGAAATAAACCAATAAAAAATTTTGCGCCTTTTACATAGGATGGGTCTTTTTGACCCGCATTGAAATACTTTTCTTAATCTTCTTTGGGAATTAAACAACTCATAGTTTTTAAAATCATCTTTATTAAAAACTATGAGTGGCTTAATTCCCAAAGAAGATTAAGAAAAATGCTAAACAAACCACAACAAACATACAGATCGCATTGAAATACAATCAAATATCTTTAAGAATTTACATAATGTATTAAATTATCCCATTTCGAATGGACCTGCACCTTGCCGAAGTTCTAAACTACTAGAACAGGTGAAATGGCTTGCGTGTTCTAATGAGCTAAAGAGCCAAACTACAGGTTCAACCAAAGTAGTACGGTCGTTAGTGAGGAACCAGACTAAGACAGGTCCCCGAAAGAGGGCAGCGGCTCTTTCGGTACTTAGATTGGCAGAGACAATAGGGGTCGGTATGGCAGTCTAAGACACACTACCGCGATGTGGAAGGCAACGGGAAACCCCCACATTATCTCCCAAGTACACAGCGTACTTAAATTGTAACAAACATGATGGCATTCTCTGGGGTAAAAGATTCCGGAGTTAAAATAGTCCCCCATTCGGATCTCCGGGTGGGGACTACTTCGGAGGATGTGATCGGAAAGTTAAAAATAAGAGTCGGGAACATTCTGCGAGTCGGAGCGTGGAATGTTAGAAGTATGAAGCAAGTAGGTAAGCTAGAGAACCTAAAAATCGAAATGAATAGGTTATCACTAGACATAGTAGGGATCAGCGAAGTTCGGTGGCCAGAGGCGGGAGATTTTTGGAGTGGAGACTTTAGGGTAATTCATTCATACAGAAGCAGAGGAAGCAAATTTGGGTGTGGGGATAGTTATGCGTAAAAAGATAGGATACTGTGTAGAAAATTACTTACAAAAGAACGAAAGAGTACTCATGGTTAGATTAGAATCTAAACCGGTAAACACAGTAATAATACAAGTATACATGTCCACCTCTAGCTACAGTGACGAAGAGGTAGAAGCCATCTACAAAGATATCGAAGACATATTAAGATACGTAAAAGGACATGAAAATTTAATAATTACGGGGGATTTTAATGCCGTGGTAGGTGAGGGTAGGGAAGGAGCGGTAGTAGGTTTATTTGGTTTAGGCACGAGAAACGACAGGGGAAATAGGCTGGTAGAATTTTGCGACAAGAACAATTTAATCATCACAAACACATTATTTCAACATCATGCTAGAAGACGATATACGTGGAAGATGCCAGGAGATATAGGAAGATATCAAATAGATTACATTCTTGTTAGACAACGGTTTAGGAATCAAGTAAAAGACTGTAGAAGCTACCCAGAAGCAGATATAGATACTGACCACAACATCGTAACTATGAAGGCCGCACTTAAATTTAAAAATCTGAAAAAAAGGAACGGAAAAAAGCACTTGGACCTAGAGAAACTAAAAGATAAAGATATTCAAGAAAGATTCGAAAAAAAGTCAAATGAATTGCTGAATGATATCGGGAAAATATCTGATACTAAGGAAATAGAAACAGAATGGAATAACATTAAATCCAGCCTAGACATGGCGGCCAGAGATATTCTGGGGTATACACAAAAAGAAAATAAGAAACCATGGATAACAAAGGATATCCTGAATTTAATAGAAGAAAGACGAAAATACAAAAAAAAATCAGACGAAACAGGAAAACAGAGATACAAAACTATAAAATGGGAAATTATTCGAAAATGCAGAAAAGCTAAAGAACAATGGATTGATGAAAGGTGCAAAGAGGTACAAACAAAGATGGAAATAGGAAAGACAGACGAAGCATACAAATTAATTAGAATGAATTTTAGGGATATAAAACCGTATAGCAAAAATATAAGGGACGCACAAGGAAACGTCATCATAGAAAACGTAGAGAAAGTGGATAGATGGCAAGAATATATAGGGAATTTATATGCAGGAGAGGAACTAACTGCATTAGAACAGAAATCAGACATTGAAAATGATGACTTGGGATATCCTATACTTAGAGACGAGTTTGAATTAGCATTAAAGAGGCTGAAAAATGGTAAGGCGCCGGGTACAGATAAGGTGCAAGCAGAAACTCTAAAAGCAGCTGGACAAGCAGTAACAGAACGTCTCTTCCAACTTGTAAGCTATATGTATGAAACAGGCGAGATACCCAAAGATTTCAAACGTAGCATCATAGTATCTATACCAAAAAAGAAAGGCACGGATAAATGTGAAAATTTTCGACCAATAAGTTTGACAGCACACGTGTCAAAAATATTAACTAGAATTGTGCAAAGACGAATGGAAAAACGGGCGGAAGAAATACTAGGAGAAGACCAATTTGGGTTTAGGCGAAACAGAGGAACACGGGAGGCTATTTTAGTTCTGAGAGTGATAATGGAGTAAACAATAGGAAAAGGGGAAAGCGTGTATGTAGGGTTTGTAGATCTGGAAAAAGCATTCGACAATGTAAAATGGAAAAAAATGTTTGGAATACTCAAAAAGATTGGAATGAGTTATAAGGATAGACGAATAGTACATAGCTTATACAAAGAGCAAACAGCAGTAATAGAATTAGAGCAGGAACGTAGAGAAGTAAACATTAGGAAAGGGGTGAGACAGGGATGTGTTCTATCCCCACTGATTTTTAATTTGTACATAGAAGAGGCAATGGATACTGTCAAATGCAGGAAGACATTTGGAATTACTATGCAGGGACAAAAAATTGATATGCTTAGATTTGTAGATGATATAGCGGTATTAGAGTCTAGCAAGGAAGAGTTAGAAGCTGCTTTTAATGAAATGGAAACTAAAATGGTACCTGCAAACGTTTTAAATACAACTCCTGCAGTGTTTCCTATACCTGGCAAAACCGCTATTGGCGAAGATAGTGTAGAAATGGTTAGCATAGCGTTTAACAACCGTATGACTAGCTACCGCATAAAGAACACCAGTGTCGACGATGGAGTATCCAAACCGAGGAAGAGGTATGCTGTAAATCTATTGTATATATTAATTTTAAGATCCCGTAATTTTTAAGTTCTTCGCCCACCTTACATGTAAATTATTTGGAGATAGTAGAGGAGGAAGATAGCCAAGATAAAATAAAAATCTTACACAAGTGCTACATTAAAGCAGGTAGTACATATTTTACACAATCTGCAACACCATATTCTACAATTCCAAAAGAACTAGTCATTTTGGAATTGGGGGTTGATAGATACGCCTAACATTCGTCTAGCTAAAAGCCTATCTTTAAAATTTGAAAAAAATATATATGTAAAAAAGCGCATTACTTTGAAAAATTAATACCGGTTAATATAAATCTATATGAGTCTTAGATGTTTTAAAATACAACCAGAAACAATAATTGATGTTTGCAAATAAATTCAGTTCTATTTTAATAAAAAAATGCAAACTTACCTTAAATCTTCACTAAAAATCACTATAGGAAACGATTGTTTAAAATTTCGATGTACTTTTACACAAAAGCGTGCGAAACTAATAGAATTCTACTAATCAGACTGCGTTATATACGGTTTGAAAACCGTTAATTATATTACTAAATGACGTTTGTATTTTCCCCAATCGAGGCCAAAATAGAGCGCTCGTTGTATGATTAATGAACCCTCCAGCAATGATGCGATGATTTTAATGTATGGCATTGAGCATATCTATTGTATTTCTCAAATCATATAGCCGCTAATTAATAAAAAAGAAACGTTTACGCTACTTTCACTGTACGTCACATAATTGTAAAGCAATTAGTTTGTAAAACGAATGTATTTTCTAACTATTTAGCATTGAGCATAATTTGTGACGTACTAATTTAGGAAAATGTTAAACCAGAAAAATTTTAAAAGTCATAGGTTTTTGCGATATTCTGAAAACAGCACATTACTGTTTGAAAAATGGTTTTAAATATTATACATTTATGGCCTATAAAGAACTCATTTCTAAAATCTTTGCGTTTTTAGATTTCTAGGGAAATGGTTGTTTAAAGCATATGTTATAGATCAACAAAACAATTTAAAGAGGTTTGAGAGCTTTAAAGTGTAACTTTGTAAGGGGTGGTGCGATTTTTAATCTGTATGCAGATTCGGATTCTGCGTAAAATTCTAGACTAACAAGATGTTTTACATGGTTAAAAAATTTATAAGGACGGACAAAAATCTCTACCGGTAAAAATTCTTAAAATTGGGGTAGCTCTCTGGGGGATGATGCTATCTCAAAAATTCCTAGAGATTCAGGTAGCTGAGAAAATTGTAATATTAATTGATACCAAACAAGATAGGTTTATCTCGAAAGATGCATTGGTTAGTCGAAGAAAACTATTGTGCAAAATTTAAGATGGTAATGTTATTTATTACTGTCGCCAGATGTGGGAGCAAATGTGGATTGTGTGTGGAAATGTGGGATTCTCCTCATTTCCACACCACCTCCTCATTTCCATACCACCTCCTCATTTCCACCTTATGGGAATTTACATGTAAATCTGTGAGGAAATGAGGGATTCGGGTGGAAATAAGGGTCCAGGAGCCCCATAGACCTCCTACTGTCAATATATCCCCACCTGGTATCTGTTATCAGTATTATTATAAATATAGCTGTACTTCTGTAATTTATCAGTATACATTTGGATTGTTGTTAGTTACATGTGCAAATAATGTATCCTTGCATGTAATAAAATGACATCAACAGTTATAAACGAACTATACAAGCGACCGATTTCGATTTTGAAGAGACTGCTACAGTGGTATAACGAAGCTGAATCAGAATATGGAGAATCCAGCAGCGATGATTCCCATCATAAAGGCGATGATAGAGAAAATACATTAACTAATGTACAATTTAGTAGCAGTGAAAGTGACAGTGATCAAAGCACCGACGCAAATATTCAATTTGATTGGCAACATGATGAATACATACAGCAAAAAGTGGAATGAAGTTGATGAAGATGCCTGATAGAAAACAAGAAAAGCTTGTCCTCAAAATGTTATTCGTTTTATGCCGGGTCTTTCGAAGCAAGGCGAAATTTTCACAGGAAAAAAATGTTTGGAGAAAATTTATAACAAATAACATGATCGGCGAAATCATTGTTTGTACTAATAGAGAAGCTGCTCGCACATACCTGCATTAAAAGAAAGTTTGGTACCCAACCAATAAAGAAGAAATGGAGGCGTTTATCAGAATTCTACTCAAGGCTGGAGTGGAAAAAACTTGTAATTTACCAATACGAGAACTTTTCCTTGATAAACTGTGTAATCCAATCTACAAAGCAGCCATTTGAGAATATAAAACTATTTTTGAGATTCAACAATCAGAGAACTTTGGCTTATCGCTAAGAAATTGACAATTTAGTTCCTGTAAGCCATATATAGATTCTATCGTGGAGCAATATATGACTATAATGGTGCCAAAAGAATTTGTCACAATTAATGAATAATTAGTAGGATTTAGAGGAAGATGCGGTTTTACACAATACATACCAAGCAAACAGGCGAAATATGGTATAAAAATATTTTGGTTGTGTGAAACAGAGACTGGATATGCCATCCATGGAGGTGTATATTAGAAAACAACCTGGTGCCGAAGTACAACGCAGTTTGGGAATGCACGTTGTACAGTCTCTTGTGTATTCAATTCAAAATATAACAAGAAATTTAAAGTTAGATAATTTTTTTTACCAGTGTGAAATTATTCGAAAAATTTTTAACTATTGCAATATCCGGTTTGGGCACTATACGAAAAAACAAAAGAGATATACCTGCAGAGATGTTACCCACTAGAAACAGTGAAATATTATCATCTATTTTTGGTTTCACTCTAAACATTGCACTTGTTAGTTATGTCCCAAAGAGAAATAAATCAGTAATTCTGCTGAGCACAATGCACCAGGATAATGAAGTGGATAATACGACAAAGAAAAACAAGAAAAAAATAAAATTTTATAATGAAGCAAAAGGCGGTGTGGATGTGATGGATAAAAAAATATCAAATTACACATGCAAGCGACAAACAAAGAGATTTCCTTATGTCATATGGAGCAACATAATAGACGTTGGAGCTCATAATGCCATATTTTGTTCATTAAGAAAAATAAAGACTACAAAAGTGAAAGATCAGACCGAAGAAGATTATATCTAAAAGAGTTGGTGAATGCAGATTATTCTACCATATATGGAAAATCAATCAAAGGAACCTGTCATAGATGCAGCTAGAAAATTTATTCAAGTTGAGAAAAATTAGAAACAGCATCAAAGAAACCAGCAACAAAGAAACAATGTTCCTTATGTCCCACATAACAGGATAAAAAATGCGATCGCATATGCAGTAATCGCAGTAATCGCAGTAATATTATTTGCAAGGATCACTTAGTATAAACATGTACAAAATGTGTTAATAATAATGCATTATTATGTATTATTTGTAAATAAAAAAACATATTAAAACAACTTAAAGATGTAATTATTCAGTTAAAGCACATACATGCCAATAGATATCTAGTGGGTCTTTTTGACCCACGTTATGTAAATGTGTAGTGTCGGACAGTCATGCATTCTAGGGTTAAACGAAACACCCATTATTTTTATGTTTTGCCAGATGAAGAAAGAAAACTACTTTCAGAAATATTAACAGTTTACTTTTTTCATAAGAAAGTAACAAAAAAGAAATTACAATCTGCTTATTTCGCAAAATCAAGCCATCTTTGAAAACGTGGATATTTTATTGTCAATAATTATATCAAAAAACTTAACTTGTTTCCCATAGGAGGCAATACAAACTAAGTGATAACAAAATCAAGATGTTGACGCTGCCAAATACTTTTAAATTGTGCTCCGTGTACAACTTAAGATGATGAATTCGATCACTAAAATGTCTTAGTGAATTTTGTACCATTTGTGGAGTAATACGATTCATTTATACAACGATTTGTTTTTCTAATAGTGACAGATTACTTGATAGATTTTTATATACTCGACATTTTACGTGTCTCTAAAAGAAAAAATTCATTAGCTATAGGTCTGGAGAACGGGTTGGCCAATTGATTGCTTTTCTGCATCCAATCTAGCGTGCAGAAAATGCTTCGTTCAAATAATCACTAACCTTACGTGAAAAATGTGGTGCAGTTCCATTTCTGTTGTAACAAAATATTTCGTTTAGATGATTAAGATTATTTGGATTTGGATAGTATGCCGTAGCTAGTAGCACAATCTCGTTCCTTGATAAATTTAAATAACTGTCACCAATCAAATTTCCTCTAATGAAAAAGAACCTTATTATGTTCATTTCAACCATACCAACCCCTATACTGACTTTTTTACCTTTAAAATTTCCTAGTCTTACAGACATTTCAAAATCAATGACAACTAATCATATGATATCTTTCATTCTTTGTTACCTTATGCAAAACACAATCTTTCTCTTTATTTTCTCGATCCATTTTTGTATGTAACCTTCAACATCCATTGACCTGCTGTTTATTTTTAACGATCTTTTTCCTAGAAAGCCTGATACTTATTACAGGTTTTAAATTAATACGCCGAATGTATTTACAATGCTAAACTTTACCGGAAATGCTTTGTCCGGCTGCACATTCTTTCTTAGAAACTCATAATCGTTAACTTGTTTCTTGATAACACTCTTATCCTATCTTACACTAATATGAACCCTTGAAAAATAATAAATGTTCCAGTTTCATATTACCCTACACTAAGTTATGTACACAAATAGAATAATTACACTCTAAATATCCGTTACTTGATATCATTAAAAAATTCACCCTCTTCAAATTATTGATTTTCATGCCACGAAATGAAAAGCTTCCTTACTAATATCTTTGCACGATACTTATACATTTCTTATATCTAATAATTGTAATTAATTTTTACCCTAACTCCAAAATGAAGTAAAATTAACCTTAAAGCTTATTTTAAATTATGAATTCCTATGATATAGCTTCGAAAAACATTTTAAAATATTACTTTCCTTCTATATACATGGTGGTACCGTGCCAAAAATATTCATCTGACCTATCTACCATCAGTTCTAACCCAAAAATCCATAGTAATATTATTATTGAATAATGGACTAGTCAGCTTTATAGAAAAATACACATAAAAATCTTCTTTGGATATAGTCCAATAATAAAAAAGAATTATTAATTGAAATTTTAATCAATACTTAAGGTAAGATTTTTACCATTTAAAAAAATTCCATGGAAAAAACATGAGCAAAAATACATACTAAGACGTTGATTACTTACTCTGATTAAACTGAAATTTTAAAAATTAAAAAAACATCTAAAATATTTACATAGTAAATTTGGATCAATTTATAAAATTAAAATATGCTATAAGGGCACGTCTTGCCTAATGGCGGTTAAAAACGGAAATGAAAGAACGAATCCAACAAAATTGTTTGAAGTTGACAGAGGAACGTCAAAAAAAGTGACTTTTTGGAACTTTCTCCTGTCAACTTCAAACAATTTTGATAGATTCGTTCTTTCATTTCCGTTTTTGAAACAAAGAAAACGCAAGAAATATTTAAGCACAAGCCTCAATACATTCAAAAACATCTTTTTTCTACACACATTATTTAAAAAATTCACTTACACACAGATATAAAGAAAGCTTACAAATGCAATTCACAGCTTAAGTTTTGAAAAGAAACAGCATTTTTATCTCTACTTACATACAATCTTCACTTAATCCTTGTTGATAACTAGAAAACCCCAAAACATGTAAGTCACAAAATTTTTCTTTCAAATTTTCATGGATAATTTAAATAATCTTCTATTATACGTTCTTAACGTAGCTGATCAACGACACTGAGAAAAAATTCTAGTAAGTGTCAAAACGCCTCGAGATCTGACCTCAAAATTGCTAAAATAAAGACTATCCATTCACAAATAATTTATTATACGCAACAGAAAAACATATACTAGCTTAGTCTACTTAATAATACATAAATTGTGTTTTTAGGTTTGAAATAAAGTTATATTTGCGCTTTGGATAATCAAATTATTGCTGGTATTCATATTTCTATGACTATCTGTCTTTGCTTATAAATGCTAACTAAAAAGTCGTTTCCCCTGGAATTAACTGCACTCACGAGTTCCTGGTTTTAAATTTTAAGATTTCCATTTTTAAGCAACCTTCATACGTCAAAATCTACTGCATCAGTTTTTGAAAGTACTTTTATTTTTAATAGATTAAAATAGCCAGTGACCTTGCACTAAGATAACTTATTATTTATATTGGAGCAATAATTAACTATCGTTACACTCTACAAAATAACAATCTATTAATGATCGAATCTCGACGTTCAACACTCCAATGCTAAATCTCGAATGATCTACTCTCAGTAAATTCCGGTTTTTACGTAACGAAATTCTAAATACGTCATCCTTTGTTGAATTTCTACTATATTCTCAAAGTTTGAGTCATCCTTCTGTTGTAATAATTAACCGCAATTTAGTGTGTTATTCCCTTTAATAGTCCGACTTTTTAAATTTATGGCGATCATAAAAGTCTCGCATCCTTATGAACTTCTGTAATAATTAAAGCCATTAAAAGTCGTTATCTTATCTGGTTTATAGTCTTTCTCAAAGTTATAGCGTTCCGCGAATTGGACCGTATCTACAAAACAAGTTTTTAAGTCAATATCATAATAGCATAAATAAGAAAACCGATATATGCATTCTCAGTTCAGTATACACCTCCTTACTAAACTTTAAGTCTCCCGATAACGAAAATCATGAGACTTAGTTTCTAATATCAACAAGACTTCACAAACACAACCCACACAACATACACAAAATAATGCACGTACACATACACGCAGAGACACACATACATACATGTACTATACATAATACAATAACCTTGAGACAATTTTATATTTTGAATTCTAATTTATATCATATACACAAAGTTTTAGTTTACATTTTATTTGGTAATTAGTGATTATCTTTTAAAAAATTTTATACTCATACACTCGAGTTCCTGTTTATTATCCACTTTCTAAAAATTTCAACTACTGTAAGTAGACGTTTTAAATACAAATTTTTATTAAAGTAACAAGGCGTTCCTCATACCTAACGTTACCTCTTTTGTCTTATCATGAGCTCATAGTAAAACTCTTTAAATGTGCATACAAATTGACTGCACTGCCAAATATCAATAAGCCCTCTATACCTCTTTACACTATCTCTTTGTTATCTGTAAAATAATTAATTATTCTTGACTTTCAAAAATCAGTTTCATTTTAAAGTCTCAACAATTTCTGTTCATTAAATATCAAATAATAGAAAACACATCAAAGCATAAATCAAAATGATCACAAACACCATGCAGAATTTTCACCACTCACTGTTCAATAAAATGGTCTACCTAGTAGCTATCTTCTGAATGTGGTCCGCCAACTAGCCCCTTGCAGATGCTGCTATCTAGTAAGTCATTGGTCCATCCAATAACTCCTGGGTCGAATCACCATGTCTGCCATGCATGCCGCTACTCAAAATCTCTTGTCCAATTTACAACTAAAAATATTCATTCTTCAAAATTTAATTTTAATACCCAAAATCGCTTTTCCTATGATCCAAATAATTTCATTCCTTATGAATTCCGTGCATTCCAATCACCACAATAACAATTTTTGTACTTACATACAATATTAATTTTCGCCAAGAAATTGCTTTACTAGCTTTTACATAATTTGGATTAAATTGCACTAATTTACTTCAAAGTAACTATATGTATTGCGAATGGCTGATGAAATAAAAAGAGAGCGAGACCCCTCTTCGAAAATGCTTAAATAACCTAGCATTCAGCACCCTTCCCGTTTATAAATTGCACGTACATTTGTGTACCCGTTCCAACAATTCTTAAAATTGTTTTCCAACCGTTTTGCATTTCAGCGAAAAAGCTTTAACGTATATCGGTTTCATGTGAATTTTAACAACAAACATATAAATACTATGTTACATGCCTCCTGGTTAAATATGACTAAACTAAATCGATTTTATATCTTATACACTACCTAAGCTCTACACTAATTGTTTACAAATATCCTAAATTCCTAACTAAATAAATTAATTTTCTAATATCCTATGCCTATTAACCTATAACTTAACTTGTACCCTTATGTATTCGCATTGCGGTGGTACTCCGCTCTAATTTAGTACTCTCTCAAAAACATTCGAGCCCTAACGTTGGGCCGTCAAAATTATTGCCGTGAATCTCGGGTAAAATCCTCACCAACAAAAATATATTCGAAAATGTTATTAAATTTTCAAATTCGAAAATAGAAAAATTTCCAAAAATTTAAATAAGTCCAAAAAAATTTTCTTACCCGTTTTCCTTTCTTCCTCGGTTGAATTGCCAATTTTCTGCATCTGCTTCCGGCTAGCTCATTTTGACTTCCTCTTGGGTATCTAGATTCACTCGCATGTTCTCAATCGTACACACACACTCGCAGTAAAACCACAAAATACAACCAACATACAATCTTTTATTTATTACTATTTACAAATGTAATTCAATATTGTCTATATTTCATTGATCACGTTACACTTCAGTAAATCCCATTTTTTAATATCCTGTATTTTATTTTTAAAATCATCAAACACATAAAATGTACCCGGAGTAAATGGGCCTTGAATAATACCTTCTCTAAAATTCCTTCTTTATAATTTATTTAGTTTT
This sequence comes from Platerodrilus igneus, assembly GCA_036346225.1. Classification (NCBI taxonomy): domain Eukaryota; kingdom Metazoa; phylum Arthropoda; class Insecta; order Coleoptera; family Lycidae; genus Platerodrilus; species Platerodrilus igneus. The sequence continues at coordinate 749,137 of JARFIW010000566.1, forward strand.
TAATCTATGTAAACTCTGGGGTAGGGTGAGCTCATGATAACCCAGCTAATTATGCATAATGTATGCCCTTCTACTTTGAAATACTCTTACAAAAAAATAAAAAACAAAGCCATGTACTCTTCACAAAAATTTCACGTTCTGATGGAACGTTAAAAAGCTTTATAGACACCTTCAAATTTCTATAAAAACACCATAATAAAGTTATTTACACGTATTATGTTCAATACGTAAATAATCCACACTACCTTGAAAATCACTCTTACACGTCACCCAATATTCACAGTTTATAAGAATCACAATTTCAAATCGTTACCTGGAAATTTCTAGGAGATCTCTGCTCTGTGGACGATGCCATGTATTCCTTCTATCTGATTTGCAGGCCGTTTATAGCTGTTACTAGACGAACTCCATCTAAGTTGAACTGCCAACGCCGCCTCCTCGGTGTAACCAAATTCCAAATTCCATTTAAACACACGTCTTTCTCAATTAGTTGCTTCAAACCACGTTACTTAATGTCCTGACACGAGTTGGTTAAAAATTATAGATGATACCTCAATTAAAATAAGTGATCTCGGCACACTAACCGCGTACTAATTAAGAGGCTACTACCATGCAATATAATTTAAATGATTTTATAATACTAACAACTCGTGATACTTTCATACGTCTTTTGGAACGATCGAAATATTAAGGGCCTTCACCACGTCGTCCATAAACATTTATACCCTTAGGCTGCCACCTCCTGGCCGCATTTATCCGAAATCCCCTGTTAACAACAACACATTCTTACAATTTTGCACTCAACCGATTTTTAATCCCGCGAATTTCAGCACGTCGTTATTATATTTTCAGAAAACTACGCTACACTATCCTCGTGTCTGTTTCAAGTCAAACTAACTATATCGACCAATCGTAGACCTACTGACGTATCACAAATCCCGCCTATACAACCGTTGTCCCATGCTTATGCGTTTTCTACGTCTCTTTCAAACCTTGCTCGAGTGGTACAAAATCAATATTCTGGACAGTCTGCTATTTAAACCCACGTGGACTTTTTACGTGATTTAACTAACCGCTCGTTAATATTTACCACGAATCCAGGCAACGGTTTACCCGATATACGTAGAATCTTCCTCTTTATCTACACAAATAATTGGAACTTGACATTTAAAATTCTGCAGGTGTTTAATTAACTGACTTTATACCACAACACTTCCACGAGTTGGAGTTCGGCGTATTTCTACCCCACCGATATATTTGTTTGTTAGCAACGTTTTTCACCTTGGTATTATTGGGGTTTTACACGCTTTTATGCATATTATACATCAATAATCGTTCAATTAAATTCAATTAAATTAATAAATTACTGGCATTGGCTTCTACCATTTAATTTCTTTGTAAACCTATTAAATATTTATCATTTGTACAATTCGATTAATACTCGTTACTTAAAAATGAATTAACTAATATAACTTTCGCACGTAAATTCTGTTTGTTCCTTTATACAGGGTGTTTTGAAATTGCTTCGTTTATATTTATTTTTGATCTTTTAAAACCACTATAATATATATATATATATATATATATATATATATATATATATATATATATATATATACGTTACTTAATGTCCCGACACGAGTTGGTTAAAAATTATAGGTGATACCTCAATTAAAAATTTTAATCTCGGCACACTAAGCGCGTACTAATTAAGAGGTTACCACCATGCAATATAATTTAAATGATTTTATAATACTCACAACTCGTGATACTTTAATACGTCTTTTGGAACGATCGAAATATTAAGGGCCTTCACCACGTCGTCCAAAAACATTTATACCCTTAGGCTGCCACCTCCTGGCCGCATTTATCCGAAATCCCCTGTTAACAACAACACATTCTTACAATTTTGCACTCAACCGATTTTCAATCCCGCGTATTTCAGCACGTCGTTATTATATTTTCAGAAAACTACGCTACACTATCCTCGTGTCTGTTTCAAGTCAAACTAACTATATCGACCAATCGTAGACCTACTGACGTATCACAAATTCTGCCTATACAACCGTTGCCCCATGCTTATGCGTTTTCTACGTCTCTTTCAAACCTTGCTCGAGTGGTACAAAATCAATATTTTGGACCCTCTGCTATTTAAACCCACGTGGACTTCTTACGTGATTTATCTAACCGCTCGTTAATATTTACCACGAATCCAGGCGACGGTTTACCCGATATACGTAGAATCTTCCTCTTTATCTACACAAATAATTTGAACTTGACATTTAATATTCTGCAGGTGTTTAATTAACTGACGTTTTACCACAACACTTCCACGAGTTGGAGTTCGGCGTATTTCTACCCCACTGATATATTTGTTTGTTAGCAACGCTTTTCACCTTGGTATTATTGGGTTTTTACACGCTTTTATGCATATTATACATCAATAATCGTTCAATTAAATTCAATTAAATTAATAAATTACTGGCATTGGCATCTACCATTTAATTTCTTTGTAAACCTATTAAATATTTATCATTTGTACAATTCGATTAATACTCGTTACTTAAAAATGAATTAACTAATATAACTTTCGCACGTAAATTCTGTTTGTTCCTTTATACAGGGTGTTTTGAAATTGCTTTGTTTACATTTATTTTTGATCTTTTAAAACCACTAATATATATATATATATATATATATATATATATATATATATATATTTTGAAAGGTTTCTATAAAGATATTCGGATGAAAGACGCCGTTTTTTATAATACTGTATCCAATTCCAAGTATTTGTCACAAAGAAATTGAACAGTAAATAGATGAAATGAAGGCCTGGGAGGTGATAAAGGAGCAACGAACGCAGTATGTTAGCCATTTGCTGGTTGTTTTAAAAAATGTGGCAATATACGTCTATGCAATGATGCCCGCTATTTGAATTGACAAATGGAAAAAGGTCATGTGATCACGCCAAATTCAGTGGAACTATTGTGCCTTATTAAACCAGGTGCTGTTTTTAGCAGTTTGGCTTTGTTAATGTCGTATTGAAGAATCCCCTAATAAAAACCGCATCAAAAATATGTTTCATATTTCTGGACACGACATAAGTGTTCAAAGTGTTGCCATTTGGTATGGCCACGTCTGTGGCAAGTTTTATACGGGTACAGAAAATAGTCTAGGGAAACGAAACGGAGAACTATGTGATTCCGTACGTAGGTGATTTGCTCGTGATATCCCAAGACTCCAATGTTCATCTAAAGCATATCCGCAAGGATTTCAAAAAACTAAAGGCAGCGGGTGTTAGTTTGAAGTTGCACAATTGCACGTTTGCCAATAAAGAGGTTTAGTTTGTTCATATTATTTCCACGCAGGGAAGAGGAATGAAATCCGCCAGAGTTGAAACGTTTTTAAATTTTAAACGCTCTCAAAATATTAAGCCAATTAGGGCTTTTCATTGCTTAGTAAGTTACGAAACTTGTATTCTGGAGAAATTTTCAGATTTGGCGTTCGGGTTAAATCATTTATTAAAAGAAATCGTCATAATGGGTAAGGACATCTCGCGAAGAGGAGATATTCGGTAAAATAAAGAGGGCTTTTGAGGGAGCGGTGTTGCTCAGGCATCCCAACTCTAAGTTAAAATTTTATATTCATTCAGATGCGTTGCCGTATGGGACTGGTTCTAGTTTACATCAAATCAATAGACAAGGTAAGGTACTTGTGATTGCATATTATTCTAGGCTGTTTCGTGCTGCTGAGCATAATTATTTCGTTACGGAAAAGAGGAGGTTTTGAGTATTGCGTCTTCATTAAAGCATTGGTATGTCTTATTGGGTTAGGACATTACAATTGTGACCAACCACAAATCATTATCTTTTCTAAATACGGTGTTAGTTTTTAAATGCGCGGCTATTAAGGTGGAGTTTATTCTTGCAACAATTTTCCTTGTTCGGGGTCTGAAAATATTATTGCGGATAGGTTATTCAGATATCCTAATGGCCAAATTAATTTAGTGAATGAACCGAGCTCAACCACGTTTGAAATTAATATTTCGAAACCAATAAAAAACTAATATACATTAAAATTGTCGATAATATAGATTACCTACAAAGAACCCAATCCAAGTACCAGTTTTTTAAGAAAATTTGAAAAATGTTAAACAGTGGCAAGTTGCCAATTTAAACTGAAAAATGATAATTATTGTAAAAGGGAATTCTTTGTAGGGCAGAAAGCGGACTATGTCCCGAATACAGGTTATGTGTCCCTAAGGTAGAAACTAAGGAGTTGGTAAATCAACGCCATGTTGACAACGGTCAATTTGGAGCAGAAAAGTGTTACCTGATACTGTCCCGAGATTTTTATTGGAAAAAGGTGCAAAGTAATATTAGAAAACTCGTATGCGCGTGTGATATATGCCAACAGGCTGAAATATCGCAGAGATGTACCAGGAAGATGCACTCTGTTTTAGTTGATGAACCAAATCATGCTGTTAGTGACTTAGTGCAGATCTGTAGGGGTCGTTATCAAGGTTGGGTAAGGGGGGGGGGAGTTGTACACAAATTTGTGACAATCTAGTACCTTCGGGTGGAGCATTGGGAAAAAAATCAATGTACACAAATTTGCGCAGTGATAGATATTTCTAGTAAACGGATAGCGTTATATTCTTTGAAAAGAGCTACAACAGCATCTATTATCAAATGTTTAGGTGTGTATTTTGAAACGATAGGGAACACTAATGTCGTTTTCTCAGATAATGGGACACAGTTTGGCAGTAAGGTTAATATGAAGTTAATGAAGTCGGAAGATGTTGCGATTACTCATACTTGCCAGTACTTTCCACAGGGAAATATGGTAGAAACGGTAAAAAGCGATTACTTTGCTCTTATTGATACTATCAGCATCAGAAGTGGAAAAAATCGAGCAGTTTTTGAATACGGTAATTCATTCCAGTACTAGATTCGCTCCAGGGGAGGTTCATACCAATAAAATACACAATTTGAATAAACTAGGAGTTATTCTATTTCCGGAAAAGCGGAAAAGTTCTCAGGATAGTTTGGTTTTAGCACGATCCAGAGTACGATCTATGGCGAAAAAACGTAAAGAGCGGCACGATCGTAACCACATAATTACGTCGTTTAAAGTCGGTAACAAGGTATTGGTAAGGCGTTACGATCTGTCCTCTGCGGAAAACAATTGAATTCGTAAGTTTTTTCACCTTTACAGGGACCCTTTTACCGTTCAACGCGTAGTTAATCATAACGCTTATTATATTGTAGAAGATGTTTCAGAAGCATTTTTAGGGTTGAGAATATTCTAAGCCTCAAGTTTAATCCTAAGTTTCCGATTGATAATTAATTGGCTTGCAATAGCAAGTTTCTTGCTGGGGTACCGTAAAGTAAAGGTTGTATAATTAACGTTTAAAGTGTCCTTGTTTGAGTAATAAAAACTCTAAAATTATAAATAATATTATTGTTAATCGTTTGTGTTGGGGAGTAAATGTTGTGTTGAGATATGTAAATATTTGTTTATTTTAAAGAGTCACCTGGAACCCTTAAAGATGTGACGGTTTTTGTTCTTTTGAGTTATGTATCGATTTTGATGTATTATAAAGCTGATTAAAGCTATTTAATATACCGTGACGTGTCACTTTAGTATTAAAGTTGTTTCCAAATTCTCAAAACGCCCTTTAAAAGTATCAACTCACCCGAGAGTTAATAAAGATGTTTTTATCAAATAAAACATATCCGTTACAACCTACTCTGACAGCTTTGATTTTTACTAAACTATTATTTAATACCAAAAATTGAATTTCTAATAACAATGCCACAAGGACAAAAACTTCAAGTATAAGTAAGTTCCACTTTTTACCGTATAACAAGTTTTTACCTATCACTAAAAGTCAAACCTAACTATTTTCCAATTTATACTAACACAGTATAAACACAACAGCTCACAATGAATTCAAAAGCCACCCGAAAAATATCTAATTCATATAATTATTATTTTGCTTTAACAACCTAGGCATTTACCAAAACTTTTCCTATTCCGTTATCATAGACTAGCATTACGTCACAATACCTAATTTACATATTCAGCAGTTGACCTTCACGCTAGTAGAACAAAAAGCGACTTTCAATGTTACTATGTAACTAAAAACACAAAAAGAAACAAAATAATATTGCAGAAATTTAATGTTCACACCTACTAAGTACGATTTCGTAACAGGTTATAATAAATATTCTAGGATGTAAATGTAAATCATTCGTGAGAATAAATATAGAATGGCAAAATAACGTCAAAATAAAACAAAGAAAGTGTAGAAATCAAAAACATAGTAGATAAAGTAACGTTATACAATTTAAATTACTCACAGAAATGCTTATCAGGTTAGGGTAATCTCACACGTAATAGCAGTGGTAAGAAAAGTAGCTAGAGTTTTGACTGTACTTATTTGCTTGACAGTTCAGTGAATTGATTGCCGTTTAGATGGAATCATTATGGATACAAATCACAGGATGTTTTTCCCTATCACTCAAAAACGAATTTCTTATTTTATATTTATTTTCATTTTACTATAGACTTTTATTTTCATTTTCACGATTGTATAACAGTAAGCCTTTCTTGTTTGCGGCATCCTTCTATTTGAACGTTTTACCCTTTCTTATTGTTCTTCTCGCAATTTTTGGACTAGGTGAAGCCTGTATCTAATAGAAGATATTCCAATGGCGTGCATGTAATATAGGCAAAAAGGCAATGCTTACCCTAGAAAAAGTACGAATTTATATGTATAATTTATATTTTTTTATTTTAATAATTCATTATCAAATTTAATGTAAATACATTTACATTTTCAATAACGAGTAGTTGAAATTTTAATACTTCTATTAACAAATTAATTTATTGCAAATATTATTGTCAATATTCCGCCAAAAATGAAAAGGCCAGCGCGCCCAAAATAACAGAGTAATTGCATGCACAAGATATTATGAATGATGCAGCGTGTAGTTGTACCGTAGGAAATTCGTGAAGGCACAAACAGATGACTATGCTTTTTTGCAAGCATCTATAGGCAGTGCTTTACTGCTTTTAGTAGGAAGCAGAAGCGTAAATCTTGGTCGCGCATTATCGTTTACCATCGATCGCGATAGTTGCAGACTGGTAACGATTTGACGAGTCTTGACGCGTCCGCGAAGTAACTTCTTTGTGTTATATTTATTTTATCAATAATACAATATCATATACATAATAAAGAATAATGAATACTTCTGTGACTTGTGTTTATGAGTGTAGTACAGAAATGAATTGCATTCAGAAACTAAAAACGTATAACGAAAAACAAGTAGTAATTAAAATCCGACGACCTACTCCATATTTAAAATTACAACAAAAGAAAAAGAACACTTCAAGATATTTCAACTGTTAGTTTTGTGATAACTATACGTGGCTTTGCGGTTGTGTACATGATAATAAAATGTACTGTTGGCCGTGTCTACTATTTTCGAAGTTTGGAGCAAGTCCGGTTACACAGACTTAAACAATTTTTCGAATGCGTCAAAAAACATGACCAATCAACCAGTCATTTAAATTCTGGGTTGCACAGTTTTGGCAAATTTCGAGTAGAAGTTAGTATTTCGCGTCAGTTTCGAAAAGAAATTAAAAGACATAATGCAAAAGTGGAATCCCCCGCATCGTCAGATCGTTGGAATTTTATTGAATGTGTTCAGTTACTTGCTAACTATGATGGCATTTTAGAAGACCATTTAAAATTAGTAAATCAAAATGACAACAGATTCGTATTTAGTGGACTATTAAACAGAATACAAAACGATCTTATATCTAGCACAGTTGCTGTAATTCTGAAGAAAATGCATTCTGAAATTGAACTAACTGACTTTGTTGCTATAATGAACGATAAATCTCCAGACCTCAATGGAAAAGAACCATTTTGCGTTATTTTAAGATAGTTTAATGCATTTAATGCTATTGTCGACCGCTTCCTGGGATTTATTGATGTCAGCTCCAATCGAACTGCAGCTGCGCTATTAAAACTCGTTATTGACATATTAAATGATTATAAATGTACACAAATTTTGATTGTACAAACTTATGACGGAGCTGCTGTTTAATCGTCATAGAAAAATGGTGTTAAAAAAAGTGCGTCAAACATGTCCTGATGCGTTGTATGTTTGGTGTAATGCCCATATTTTAAACTTACTTCTATCAATATCCGGCGAGAAAATTGTAGAAACTAAACACTTTTTTCAACTGTTAAGAACTTAGCAACAATTTTTCATACTAGCACCAAGCGTATAGACTTTTATAATCAATTTTGTTTAATAAAGTTACCACGTGTTGTACAAACTAGGTGGGTTTATAATTCGAGAACCATTAATGTAATTTTTAGTGATGACATTAATCTGGCTGAACTCTTCACTGAAATTACCGAAAATCCGATCAATTGGGATTCACAAACGTTTTCTGCAGCTAGAATGTACGAGGGTGATTTGAAAAGTTTGCGAAACGAAGGGAAAATGAAAAAACTTGTTGTGTTGTTGTATTTGTTGTATTTCGCAACATAATCTCCGTCAAGTTGAATATTTCATCCAGCGATGATCCAAAAGCATTATGCCATTACGAAAGTGCGATTCTTCAACGCCTCCAAAATAGTCGTCGACAGCTGCTTTTACTTCTTCGTCCGTGGAAAACCATTTCCCCCAAGGAAAACTTTTAGTCGTGGAAATAGGTGGAAGTCAGAAGGAACCAAATCAGTCAAATAAAGTGGATGTTGCAACATCGTACTTCAGATCATTCAATTTTTGTATTGCTACTGCACTTGTGTGTGAACGTGCATTATCCTGATGGAAAATGAACTTCTTCTCTCGCAATGCAGGTCTTTCTTCACGAATATTTTTATCCAATTGGCCTAAAAGTTTAACGTAATATTCACCGTTTATTGTTTGGATCTTGGGAAGATAGTCAATTTGTAGGACACCTTTTGCATTCCAAAAAAATGATGCCATAACTTTTTGAGCCGAACGGATATTGCTTTCCTTGGTGGTGGAGAACCCCTAAGTCTCCATTGTTTAGATTGTTGCTTGGTTTCAGGGGTATAATAGTGAACCCAAGATTCATCTGTCGTAACAAATCGTCTGATGAATTCGGTTTTATTGGAGTTAAGGCGGTCTAAATTCTGTTGGCAAATTCTCTTCCTTTGAAGGTTTTGATCAATTTTCAATATGCGCGGCACCCATCTTGCCGAAAGCTTTTTCATACCTAATTCCGCAGTTAAGATATGAAATGCTCTTTCACCTGAGATACCTGCATCCTTAGCAATTTCGGAGACCTTTAATCGACGATCCTGCGTAATTACATCATTAACTTTTTGGACGATTTTAGGCGTGCTGGCAGTTTTTGGTCGTCCGCTGAGCGGGTCATCTTCTAGGCTCTCACGACCACGTTTAAATTCCGTTGCTCACTTGTGCACAGTTGTAAATGATGGAGCGGAGTCTCTCAATGTATCCTGCATATCTTTATGTATTTCTGTTGCTTTCCAACCCTTTTTACAAAAATATTTGATAACAGCGCGCGTTTCAGTTTTATCCATTTTGAAAAACTCACAAAACTAACTTTACTTCATATAGCACCAAATTAATACTACTTGACAGAATAAAGTCAAATTTAACACATGCGTACTAGGTAGTTGGATCCATCAATTGCATATATTTTATTCGAACTTATGCTGCCATCTGTGCTCCATTTCGAGAACTTTTCAAACCACCCTCGTATGAATTCATTTTAAGCGACTTTAAATTTAATTACTTTTTAGCAATATTTAACAGAATTTTTATACAGACCGATGTGCTTTTTAACATAATACAGTCAAAAATTGTAGATATTGGGTATTGTCTTAAAAAATTGAATAGTTTAAACTCTTTGTTGAAATGTTCTATAATGAAAGTGATGAAATATACAAAAAAAATTTAACTTTTTGTGGGGAACCAAGAAGAAGACGAAACATAAGTGATATAAAACTTTACTACAGACGCATCTTTCGTGAAATAGTGAATAATCTCAAAAGTGAAATTTCTGATCGCTATTCAGAAATTAGTAAACTATGTTTTTTTCGTCTTTTGGATCACGATTCTTTTTCTAGTTACAATTTACAATTTCCAGAAAAGCTGTTTTCAGAATTAAAAACAAGGTACAGTGAAAGATTTGAATTTGACCTTAAAAACGAGTTGATTTGTTTGTACTCCTCATCAAAATTTGCAGGTTTTAATTCGTACGAAATCAACCGATTCTGCGAAGTAAAAAATATGTGTCATATATTTCCCCAACTGATGGCATTGGCTAAATTGATTGTAACAATTCCGGCAAGTAGTGTATCTGTGGAACGATCGTATTCTGGCCTAAAACGGATTCATACTTACGTGTGTAATACTCAGGGACAAGAGCAGTTAAATAACTTAGCCATTGTTGTTTCTCTAGAAAAGGACTTAGTGCAAGAACTAAAACGAACTTCTAGTTTCTATGACAATGTATTGAGTGAATTTTTAAATAAAGACCGCCGAATTGACTTAATTTACACAAAAAAGTTTGTTAGTGATACATATAATCTGTGGTACCAGGCATATCATCATTCATCATTTTGTTTTCGACTATACTTAAGGTCGGTTTGACGCAGCTCTAACTTCTTTTCTATTCTGTGCTAATCTAAAAAGCTCTACATAACCTTCACAACCTAAATTTCTAATAATTTGACTAATGTAGTTTGGTCTAGGTCTTCCTATATCCTTCTATCTTTTCCTCTCTACCTGGCTCTACATAGATATTAGCAACCTGATGGTTGTTAAAGAACTCTAACATGTTTACATGATTACCATTTATAAGGAAATGAAATATAACCTGGTTATCCGCTTCAAAAAAGGAAAAGTGTTAAATTATATGTTATGGTAAGGCTTAAGCAACGAATCGCTGCCAACATGCCAGACTGCTAACTAATTGTGAGTTATGTCATGGTAACATTTAGTTAACTGATTTTCATTTTTTTTTGTTTTGTTTTCGTACTTACTTAAAGTCGGTATGACGCAGCTCTAAATTCTTGTCTATTCTGAGCTAGTTTAAAAAGGTCTGCATACCCTTCACAACCTAAATCTCTAATAATTTGACTAATATAGCTTTGTCTAGGCTTTCTTACTCTATTTTTATTTGGTAGTCTATAATCTAAGACTTTACTAAATAGTCCCTCATGTCTTAACTGGTGCCCTATCATTCTATCTCTCCTGACCTTCAATTGTTTCCACATACAGGGTTCCTCACCTATCCTTCTATAAACTTCCTCGTTTGTTACTCTATCTGTCCAACTAATCTTTAGCATTCTCCTATAACACCAAGTTTCAAAAGCTTCTATCTTTTTCTTTTCTACTTCTTTAATTGTCCAAGTCTCACTACCGTGTAGTAGAACGCTCCATACATACGACTTTAAGAAACTTTTTCTATTCTCTAAACTAATACTATTAGCTATTAGTAAGTTTTTCTTTTTTAAAAACATTTTTCTAGCTTGAGCTATTCTAGCTACTATATCCCTTCTGCTACGTCCATCCTTTGTAATTATACTACCTAAATAGCAAAATTCATCTACCTCCTCTAACTCGGTATTACCTATTTTTAATTTTGGTTTAGAACTAGGCTGTAACTCACTTGTCATTATCTTTGTCTTTACTAAGTTAATTCTCATACTATAGTTAATCTGTAGTATCTCATCTAAAATATTTAAAAACTCTCCTAACTCTTTTCTAGACTTTGCTATAATGGCTATATCATCTGCAAAACGTAACATGTCTATTTTCTGTCCATGTACACTAATACCTATCTCTTTTCTCTCTCTAGCTAAGTTTAAAGCTTCCTCAATATAAACATTAAAAATCAAGGGAGACAGTATACAACCCTGTCTAACACCATTTCTAATCTTAGCTTTCTTTTCTATTTTATCAAATCTAATTACTACGCTTTGGTTTTTATATAGACTGTAAATAATTTTCTATCCCTATGAGAGATTCCTATTTTTGCAAAACCCTGAACATAACAATCCAATTAACCCTATCAAATGCTTTTTCTAAATCTACAAACGCGAAATGAGTCTTTCTATTTTTTTGTAACCTTTTTTCGATAATTACCCTAATCATTAGTATCGGTTCTCTAGTCCCTCTGTCTTTACGAAAACCATATTGGCATATATACAAGTCAAACTCACATTTAGATACTTAAATTGCAGAACTTATGTACACCTATGGTAAGTTTTTGTTTTCAATTTTTGTCTACCCTGCATTAGCAATCACTGCACGCCACTGAGATATCCCTATGGTAATTTTGTTACTTACTTTTTTTAATTGCGTTGGAAATATCGCATACTTAAAAAGTAGACCATGCGTGGACGTAAACGTTCTAAATTTTTGGCATTTTGTTAAAAAATTAAAGCATTTGAACTTAAAATGAGTTTAATGTCTTATATGATTATAATGCTGGGTTTTTTAAAGTAACATTAAAAGCGGTATTCCTCAATCATTGGATATAAACGAAACAATGAAAGATATTGCAAAAATGAAAGCAAGACAAATTGGTTTTTGTTAAATTATTGATATATGCTTGATTTTATTACTTGAATATAATGCTTCACTTGTATTTTGTTAACATGATTAAACATTTTTTTCTAATTAATGCTTATGCTATTTATGTTAGCTAAACATTTTTTTGAGTTAATTGTAGGTAGGGATGGATTCGGGCCGGGCCGGGCCGGGCTTTTAGATGCGGCCCGGCCCGGCCCGAAATAATTTGCTCCGGCCCGGCCCGACGGCCCGGCCCGAACCAAAACGCATCGGCCCGGCTTGAGGCCCGGCTTGAATTTCGGGCCGGGCTTCGGGCCGGGCCGGGCCGATTCGGGCCGGAACGTAACTAAAACCTTAAGTGATGTATAGATTTTTCAACATCTAAATGGAACGTATCGTTTGTTAATATATGTATTTTCAATTGTATAAAAATACTTCTTTACTATTATTATGTTTTTCTACAAAAGTTGAATATATCAACCTTAATAAATTATAGTTTATAGTATCATTTTAACCTCGAAGAATCTCAAAGGTATTTGGAGATGATGCACACTTGCACAGGTAATCCAAAATAGAAGGTGGTTTGGGTCAAACTTCAACCTTAAGTAACAAAATGCATTTTAGAATTCATGTACTACTGCTAGTATATAGTAAAATATTTCAAGGAAGGTATTCAAAATTTGATTGAATATTGTTTCCTCATATTCTAAACAAAGAACGTTGCCAATTTCCATTTTACAGATTGCTGGTGTATAGGTCTACATTTCGAGAATGTGCTAGCATCCGTTCAGAGAACTGATTGTTCAAGTCTCTCGTATCAGGTAGACATTACTTTGTTGTCTATGAATATTTTTTGTCGCATGCTTTACTGGAAATTTAATTATTATGAAAAAATGCCGCAACATAGAATATTATTTAGTATTTACATTTTAATTTTCTATATCCATTTGTTATTTAAAGCTATAAAAAGCTAATCGCATTGTATTCGGTATGGTTTTCAACAGAAGATACATTCAAATAATTAAATCTAATTAAGCTGGCTTTTTGTAATCGGGCAGTTTTAAATATTTTTACATATACAGAGTGGTTTCGATTTATTCATAAATAATCTTTAGTGCGAGGCCACAATAATAAGTTAATTAGTAAGTATAATACAATAAAGCAGCTCAATTAACATACGTTGCAATACTCCTTCAAATTAATTAAATATAACACGGACAATTTCTATTTCAAAGTTCTTGAAAAGTGGAAAGAAGTGAATATTACTTAACGAAAAAAAAAATCGAAATTCACAAATCGGTTTAAATCAAATCATTTTCGTTTTCGATTTATTTTCATTATGACACACTTACCAATATGTGTGTAACTGTACCTGGGTGATATAAAGAAGAGCGTTAATTATAATTTTGTTTAAGAGGCACCTAAAGAAATCATTAAATGAAATTATTTACTAAATCAATAAATTGTATATTTCGTTATATAAACTTCGGGCCGGCCCGAATAGCCCGAAAAGCCCGAAAAGCTTGAGCAGTCTGGCCCGGCCCGGCCGGCCCGACACGTCTTGGCCCGGCTTGGGCCCGAAAAAAATTTGACCGGCCCGGCCCGAAGCCCGGCTTGATATTCGGGCCGGGCTTCGGGCCGGGCCGGGCCAAAGCCCGGGCCCGTGGCCATCCCTAATTGTATGTAAATCAGGACTGAAAGTGAACTAACCTTTTCCTTTAAAAGTATATTATATAAGGTAAGTGGATGCAAAATGACCAAGATATCAATATGGCTAGATTTCTGCATCTTAGAGAATGTTACATTTTGAACGTAAATGAAGCTATATGTTTAACTGCCGGAATTGAGGGTGGGAAAACGTCGAATTAATACCTATTGCACGCCAAACATCCAGTATACCGTAAAATAGGTTGGTAGTGAGACAAACATGGTTGTTATGACTTGCGTGGGTGATAAATTACATAAGTTACAAAGCGTTATGATTGTTAATTTGTTCTGTTGTGAAAAATTAACACAAATATACTAACTTCAAGCTGTATGTAAATATTTTTAATAAATTTAGGGTTTTCTAGTAAAAATTGTTATCAAGGTCAAACCGTATTGGTGTATTATGGTCAATTGTAATGTAAAGCATTTTGGGCATGACCATATTGCTCTACACATGCCATAATTACAGATATCGTTTCCATGTTATTGGAAGCGGCTATTGGAGAAAACTTTGTGTGAATGTTATTATTTTTTTTTTCATAATGCCAAGGCGCCGTGAATGTTAGAATTTAAGAGGCAAATGGAAGCAAGTCAACACAAATGGTGTTATTGACGCTATAAAAAATGGTATGCTTGTTAAAGCATCAAGTTGTACATATGGCGTCCCAAGGCGAACTTTAGGGCTACATTTAGCAAGAAATCAGGCCATTAAGTCTTGCTTGGATCGTAACACTGTACTGACAGTTTATCAAGAAGTTGTTGACTTAAACCGAAAATTATTAGATTTTTTGAAATCGTATTAAGATGATCTGTATAATGTTTCATATTGATAAATAAACTTAAAATCCCATATAATGACATCGACAATATGGTCGGACGGTATTGACTTCAGGGATTTATAAGTCGACACTCTGAAATTTGTCACAGAGCTAGAGCACAGGAATGAATAAGATCACTGTTGATGACCACTTCGCAATTATGGACCAGATGAATATCGTCAATAAGTCTGAAAAAATATTCAATATCAACCAAATGGGAAGTAGCTTGTCTTTACACAAGCAACAACAAGTTTTAGCTAAGAAGAACGTTAGATGCGTGCACATAGTCGATAATGAACACAAAATGTTTCTATTATACCATGTACTAAGCAGTTGTTACAACAATTCCATCCATGCTACTTTTTAAAGAAAAGCGACTGAAAATCGAATGGGGGACTCACTGATTCGAGAGTATACCATGCAAATGACAAAAAAAGGTATTGTGGGTGTTCTGTTCACGATTTCTGTGTTCTGTGTGATCATCTTTTGTTTCGTTAAGGCATAGAGATAACAAATATGTACAATTTATTTATAGATTTAGAATTAACCATTGGCTGTAAGAAACACATACAATAACATGAAATTGAAAATAACAATTACATAAGATTTTACATGCGTATATGCAATATACAAATGTCCTTGAATTTATGCATGGGAAGCTTTTAAGTGAACAAATTTTATTAGCACTAGAAATGCAATGTCCTTTAGCGTTAGAAAATTTATAGTGCGGCTTTGAATGAATGTAATCTTTGACACAAAAAATTAATTTTGCGCATTGGATTAATTTTGAATTTTTACGCGTTTCTGTAAAGAAACGCGGCGGAAAAGAAGCCTACGCTAAACTGGATTAATGCAGGAGTAGGTACTCATAGATACGGTGTCGCCTGGGATCTGCAGGTACAAGTTTCGTTGGATTGACATCTGTATACGGTGCTAGAAGTGGCAGGTCAATCAACGCAGGTGCCAACTATTGTGCGGATTCCCTTATCGGCGATATGAGGCGTGGAACGGCATAATGATGGCGGATTCTTCGTAGTAGCGTCGGAACTGGTGCTGGGTGTGGTATTCACACGTCCAGGCCGCTATCTCCGCTTCAGTAATGGTGAGCGGCAAGGACGAGGGCGTAACGGACGACTCACACGTCCAGTCTCGGTGTACCATGTTCAGCAGTAGATGCTGATACCAAAATGGTTCTACGAAGTAACTTCCTTTGGTGGAAGTTCAGATCCTGGTGGTAGAATTTGGCGCACTTTGCCGGCAGGGCGTGGAGTATCCACGTTAGTGCACAAAGCACAACCTTCTGGTTTAACCTCCAGGCTTTGGTGCACCGTGATAAAGGGTTAAACTCAGAATACCAAAAGTTACTGCTTGCTCCTGGCTATTGCATGTCAACATATACCTAAAAATAAACAAAAGCTCGCCTGCTTGATCATTATAATTAATGGTTGTATTCTAATAATCGGAAATTCCGGCCGAGTATATTCGGTTTTAAGGTGTGTTGATAGACGAGTTTATTGTTAAATCGTTTGCGTTTCTATGGCGCTTATGAAGTTTGTTAGGTGCAACCTACGTTGCATACCTACAGTACTATAGCTCAAAAAACATTTGTACATTAACTTAAACATTTTTCAAAATTCAAAGTATCTGGTAGATGTTTTCTAATTTTTAATGGAGCAAAGTGTCATTTAGTCTATACGACTATATGACCTAGGGTAGTCTGCACAGTAATACAACGCACAAATTACAACCAATGGGCAAAGCAATATTTAGAGCCTT
Source organism: Platerodrilus igneus (assembly GCA_036346225.1). Taxonomy (NCBI): domain Eukaryota; kingdom Metazoa; phylum Arthropoda; class Insecta; order Coleoptera; family Lycidae; genus Platerodrilus; species Platerodrilus igneus. The sequence continues at coordinate 766,040 of JARFIW010000566.1, forward strand.
TGAAAATTCTTTAGATGATGAAGCAATCCAGCATTCCAGCATTTCTGGATTAATCCAGCATTTAAATTGCGTTTTGGAGATATTTTTTTCGAAAGTGTGTGATAAAGTAACGGTGCCTGCGAATATCAAATCTGGCTTTAAAGCTATGAATATTTACCCCCTTTGCTGTTATAACAATTTCCGACATACCATTTGCTCATAGTTACTGTGCAAACCGAGAATATGTGGAATCTGATCAAAGCACAGAAAAAATTATAAGTAATGATGAAAAACAACTGAAGAGGAATACAAACGAGTTATTTTGAGAATATAGCAAAAAAAATACACGTAAACTAAACATTTGTCTCAAAAGTCGGATCCCGTACGAAAAGAACCTCACTCATACACGTCTGGTATAAAACAAGATCAACCAAAAAGAACTGGCAAGGAAAAATTATCAAATGTCAACATTAACCGAAAGATGACGCAAAGTAAAAGAATACCTACCTTCCGATACAAGCAGTGAAGTAGAGTCTAGTATTAGTATTCACGATAAATCTAGCGACACGGCAGATGTTAATTCCAATTTCCAAAATAGTGATGAAGAAAACCCTAACGTTTCTTTTAAATATTCAAAACTCCTGACTTCACCAATATTAATTCAAAACACCAAGGAAATGTGCAATTAATCGTAAAGCTCAGGTAATCAAGAATAGCCTTTTTAATGTAGACGAAAACCAAACTGTTATTAATAAGACTAACTGTAACTACAGTAACTCTGCCAAAGATTATGTGCACAAAGCTTGTGTTGAACTTACAACAACACATAAACCGCCAATTTATGTATATTGTGCGAAAATTAAATTACCTATTAATTAGTGGTCGTTATTATGGGGGCGAGTCCGTGGTGTAGTTTGTATGCGTGTGACTACTATGCCCAAGATCCTGGGTTCAAATCCCGACACGGTCTGTTTGAAAAATGTTAGACGAGCATTTTTCACAAAAATACGCCCTGTTTGGATGAGAGGTAAAATGAAGGTCCAGTGTGTGGGTGTTGTCATGCACGTTAAAGATCCGTATCTTGCTAGGAATAGGAAATTCCAAATTCCAAATTTTCCAAGTAAAAAACACTCGCTCCTTGGCTAATGTAGTACCTCCGGGTAGAGCATTGGAAATCAAATGTAGGGGTAGTTATTATGGAACAAATCTTTTAAACTCCGTAAAATTCTTGTTCTTGGTTTTGGGATTACAATGATGGTGTAAACAACTGTTTTATTTGTTGTTTCTGTTTGTCTACAACATTTTTTTACACTTTTTTTTATTATGCTCATATTAGCTTTATGGCAAATTTACAAAACATCGACAATGGTCATATTTCTCACACTATGTGGATAATACAGTCAACAACTTATTTTTTAGAAGTTGGAACACCACATTTATGTAGCATGAAAAATACGTAATTTGCAAATTATGCAAAGGGCAAACATTTAACACCTTGTATAAGGATCGCAGTTGACTCTAAGTAATGACGGGAAGCATATCCTTCAACAATAAATATACATTCAGCAAGAGAAATAACTCTACACGCAATCAAACTTGTCTTAAACCAAAAAGCATTCATAAATTGTAAATAGATACGCGTTAAATGCAGTAAAAGTTAGAAAATCATGGTACAATTCCTATTAAAATTAAACATGCGATAGTGAAAGGAGATAGCAAAGCGTTCTGATAATAAACGCATCTTTCGAAATAAATACGTTTTGGAAACGCAGGATCTAAACAGAAATATGTTAATTCACGTCATTTTATCTACGTGATTTTCTGCATGGAGTTAACAAAAATCCCAAAGTATTATCTAGACAAACAAAAGCCATAAGTTAAATTACGTGCCAAGGCGAATTAGAAATTCCTGTAACAACATCAAAAGAGACGGTCAAGAATAAATACATAATAGAAATCCACTGGTATCCTACGTGACCAAGACATCGCTCCGGCAAACTATTATAAGACGTATACCTGTAAAAGCCCAAAGTATTCATAACATCCTATGGTTGGTCGTAAACTTTGAATAAACAATGTCGATAACCAGTGAATTTTAGATAGGAGCGTTGCTTATATAACACGCGAATTTGATAAGCAGGCAGTTCAAACTGAGCACAGTTCACATCACTTATAGTCAAGAATTTACGCAACGAGTGAATATTAAAATTAAATAATTAAATATTTGTGAAAGTGGAGTTAGAAAATTTTAAAGTAAATAATAGTGAGAAATATATGAGACAAGTTTCGCCGTTTGCTGGAAAACGTGAGTAAAAGTTTATTAATTAATTAATTTTAAATATTCATAATTTATGGCTTTAAGGAACTCTAAGAAAGACTGAGCAAATCTAAGTAAATCCAAGTAACAATAAGAAAAGTCTAAGTAAATCTAAGTGAATATTTAGTAAAACTAAGAAGTACTTATTTATTGATTAAACGGGTTAAAAGTTGGAAACTAAATAAGTTGATAATACTGGGAGGAAATCTGAACAAAAATATTGGTTTAAATCTATGCAAAGGCGTACAAAACAGGATTGTTTTAAGCATTGAATGAGGTAACTCAACTGAAAATAATCCTGGGGTACTGATCCACAACACGCAGTAGTAGATCCAGGAAGAACAAGGAAAGACGCACGAGGAAAACTACAGGTCAAAACTATCTAGCATAAGGCATTATTTTCTCTTTATTTTGAACATTGACTATATTTATTATACCTGAATATTTTATGTAAAGAGTCATTAAAAATTTCTTTTATACGTGAAAATTTACGTAAAAAGGGGAAAGGTCTTGAACGTTCAAGATTTTCCACTAGAGTACAATGTCATTTTTGCTGGCTTTAAAATAAGGAAAGAAAGCTATAATTTTTGGGGATAAACAATTTAAAAATTATTATTATCTGATTCAGGGGTTTATTAAGTCATACAGTAAAACACATTAAGCTGTGAAGTGTATACGATTTTTTTTTCTTTCTCATTATACAAATATTAGCCGATTTCGTTTTTCTTAGGAAAAGTATTAGTTAAAAGGGGGTAAATTATTTGTTATCGTAACGTTGTGCACCCTGTGTACATTAGACTGAGCTAGCCGAGGCATATTTAAATTTTAGAATATTAAAAGACACGGAGCGGTGGTGGTCAGCGGAGGCTGAGCGTATAATTACATCGGCGTGCAGCGTTATCATACCGATATATATATATATATATATATATATATATATATTACTCATATTTAGACCAGGGTAGAAAATTAAATAATCACATCAAATAATTTTAATCACCGTGTAGAAGCTTTGGGAAAATAATACGCTTTATTAAAACCATGAAGCATAAATAAATTCGGTCGTCTCAGTAAAAATAAGAAATTTAAACCATGTACAAGACGCTTTATATCAAAAGAAACAGTATTAAAAAGCTCTGCGTGTAATGTAATTATTCCTAAACAAATGGAAATTACGTGCAAAATTTATATTAATTAACCCTATTTCAAGTAACCGGTATTGAACAAAACGTACAGATAATATCTATAGAAACTTGTAAAAACCCACTAAAATGCAAATCCTAGAAGTGTTAGTTAGAAGTAGGATGTCTGAACACACCTGCGTATTTTAAAAGGCAATTTCAGTTTAATTTGTTTAGATAAACATGTCGATTCTAAGGATATTGAAACGGTCAGATGCTTTAGCACGAAATACAAAACAGGGTTTATTTAAAAAGCTCATTCGGCGAAAATTTTGCAGATAATTAATGTTTACAAAGAATCTTGGAGAAACCGGGGCTTAATATTCACGAGAAGGTGCAATACGGGGTTATTTAACCCAGATAGTCCACATGGACTAAAATATAATCGATAATAAAGAATATCAATTTGCACCAATACGAACAGGTTAGAAAAGGAAAGAGAAAATGCGTCAAGCAAAGACACATATAGTAAAGGCGTGATTTAAGCAACGTCACGAGGGTCACAATTGGTTGAAAATAGGATGCAAATATCAGAGGTAGAAACAACAATTTCTGTACAAAATTAATTAGTTTTTCTCGGACATGTTTGCGTGCCGTGTGAGAATTTCTGATATTTAAATGGGGCGAGTACAAAATTCGTAAAAACCGACGCACAGGCTACGGACTGGGAACATAGCATGAGAAATTTTTAAGAATTGTCTGTTTTGAGGACAAAAGCGACGTGCCGGCTATTCGCTATATATACCGGTGGTAATATGAATTTCGGCCTCTTAGACTTTTGACTATTCGATGCGTTAAAAGCTCTTACATCCGCGACTTGATTCAAGATGTTAAACAGTGCATTTTAGTTTGATAAAATAATTTAAAGTTTGCTCGCATATTTTGGTGATTCAAAATAGTTTGTTCGTTACGTGCTAACATGAATATACTTTAGTGCACCTAGATACAAGGTAATAAAATTTAGTATCATTGTACCAATTGATAAAATTTACTACGACAAATAAATACACAAAAGTAGGCAGTTTTGGCGTATATTGGTGAAAGAAGTATGAATTTCTTTGTTATTTTTCGGGGGTGTTAATAATTAAATGGTTCGTAAACATGACTGGATCCACTAAACAAGGTTCAGATATACACAGATGAGTTCCGGAAAAGCCCTGAAACAACTTTAAATAAATGGTGATGGAGCAAATTTTTAAAACGTTGAGAATCAGAAGCCGTAAATATAACCCAGTTGGAATGGTGTAATTAACAAAGGGACGATGTACATTGAAGCTACGAGTGTAGTGACCTTCAGGTAATTTATACTATTTTGTTTGAACTGTGATATTTTTGTGTGTGTTGAATAACTTTATAATTGATTTACTTTAAATGGACATTAGTGAAATTGTACTAACCATAAAATTTTAATTTTAAGATGAAATTTGCTTGTTTAAGTAGAAAGGGGTATTTAGTATTGATGTTCTAAATTATGATGAAAATTTGGGTATGTCTTTGAGCTCAATTAGACGAACCTGGTTAATTAACGTAAAGGGGTGGTAGATGCTCCCTTTGTACTCTGAATATATTGTTATAGTAATTAGTAGGCATCCTACAAGGACTTTAATTCTGGATGCACATTAAAATGATAATAAATTTAATTTTGAAATTTTCCGATATTAAAATTTATGCTGAATATTAATTTTAAAATTTTAATGTATTGTGAATATTGATGTAAATAGAGTTGACGTTGATGTTTGTGGTAGGAATGTGTTTGTTTTTTTATGTATGAGGATGAAAGCTATCTAGAGGAGCAGCCGAGGCGATTAACAGAAGAAAATCAACAGACCAGGTAATTCAAGAGGTTTCACAGCATTCTTTGGCGACCCAAAAGTGAGGCTCGAGTTCCAAATAAAATTTTTGTGATTTTATTCCAGAAAACTGGCGATCTGAGAGAGAGAGTTTTTGTGTGTGTATAAATTTAAGAGTATTTTTAGAGTGTGTGAGAGTGATTAGAACGTATGCAAAGAAAAGAGTGGTTAAGGAGTCAAGGAGTGGAAATTGGAAGTAACGATAGTGCATTGGGTGAAAAAAATTCGAAAATGGAAGAAGCTGGAGGCAGTAGAGATCAGTCGAGGACGGAATCAGGGGATCAAGGAAACGAGATGATAATGAGGATGCTTGAAAGAATGAATGAGACGTTAAAGGGGGTTAGAGAGGACTCAAATCGAAAATTTGAGCAGATGAGTGAAGAATCGAATAAGAAATTTGACCAATTAAATCAGGAATTAGGGGATAAAATAGAAAAATCGACGAGAGAATTTACAGAGTTTAAAAATAGTCTTACCGTGAAAATGGGGGAAGTTGAAAATAGGGTTGATAAAAATGAGCGTGATATTACAGGTCTTCGACAGGAAATGGGACATTTAAGGTCCGAAGTACGCATTTTTTGTGAAGAAGAGATTAATATAAAAATGACTGAAGTAACGGTCTCATGTAGGGATCAGTTAGGCAGGGTAGAACGCGAAGTTAGTAGTATTAAATACAACGTGTCAAGTTTAACGGAGGATGGTCCCAGATTTTATACAGGTGGAGTATCATTGGACCAACACATGAAGTTTTATGGCGATAACAGGGTAAATCCACAAATTTTTATTAATAGTGTAAGAAATCTAGTGGGAAATTTATTTGACGAACAGACTAAACTGAATACGATAAAGGCTTTATTAAAGGACAACGCGGAAGCATGGTACAATTTAGTTGGACAGGACATAGACACCGACACGGACTTTGAAAACAAATTTTTAAAGCACTACTGGAGTGACCACAGACAAGACCAGGTACGAGACGACTTAATCACAGGGAAATTTAAGGGAGAATTTTCAGGAAGTAGGGAGCAATATGCTATACGCAAGTATAGCATAGCAAAACAACTGAACCCACCACTGACGGACCGACAAATTATTAAGTATTTATCACGACACTTCGAGGCAGAAATAAGACAGCACGTAGCACTACAGAACATAGTGGACAGAGAAATGTTTTTGGAATACCTGCAGAGGTACGACGACGTAAGTAGTGGAAGATCTCGGGATAATAGGGAAAGACAGATCAACACAGTTAGGTTTGACAATAGAAGGGACAACTACGCTAGACGGGGGAATAGTTACGGATACCAGCGACAGAATTGGGAACAGAGACGACCATACGTTAGAAGTAATAGTTTAAGAAGGGGACCTGCACCGAGACCGGGACCTACCAGAATGAATAGTTCACCAGGCATGAGCGGGACTGCTAATACAGACACGGAACGAGTGGAAACGCCTAGGACATACGCTGAGGTGACGGCTAGACCAGGACCGAGTAGGGAAAACAGACCTGGACAGGATTTTTAGAACGCAACAGACCACTAGATTTCAGTGTAAATGTATATGAACATCCACGTGAATTTTTCAAAATTGAGGAGGAAGTAGAGCCAGAAACTGAGGAAAAATTATGTTTGCCAATTATTAATTTAGAAATTTTTGAGAATAATGTAGAAGTATTACTTGATACAGGGGCAGAGGCGAGTTTAATATCGGAGGAATTCGTCAGCAAAATTAGGGATAAGGTTTCTGATAGAATTATGCCTATAAAGCGTAGCCATTTAGTAGCTCCAAATAAAAAGAAGTTTGCTGTAGTAAATAGTGTTGTGGTGCTTAGGATAGATATAGGAGGTTTAAGCTGTGAACAGGAGTTTGTAATTGTGCCTGGACTGAAGTTTCAGAGCATTTTAGGTGTTGACTGTATGATGAAGTTAGGGGTTTTGATAGATATGGAAAGAAGGTAGTAAGGATTAAAGATAGGGTAGTGCCATGGAAGGGCAGTTATGAAGTCTGAAGAGGATGACACGGGGTTTAGTATTAATGTAGTAGAGGTAGAGGATGATGAAGGTAAACAGATCAACACAATAAGATGTCCAGAGGATAGGAGAGTAGAGGTTCAAGCTTTAATACAAAAACATGCAGAAGTAGTGGGGGTAGAAGCAGCATATCAGGAGCAGGTGAAGGCGAAATTAAGTAAAGATGGCAAGTTTGTTTTTAATCAAGTAGATTTAAGGAATTCATTCTGGCGGATTCCATTACACAAGAATTCTAGAAGGTACGTAGGATTTTCCGTAGAGAGAAAAATCGAGAATTGTAAAGTAGTATCGTTTGGTTTGTCGGCAGAAAGGGACACAATGATAAATGAGAAACAGGCAAGTGTAGGGACTGAAGAAGAAGTAATATTTAAGAGTAAGGATAATAGGGATGATAAGTTTATTGTATGTGAGAGAACAGGGATGTTAAGTATAGATATAGAAGGGGGAGAAATAGGGATGAAGAGTATTAGGATAGTTAGACGAAAGACTTGGAGGGTCAAGAAGAGAGTTAGATTTAAATAACTTGATGAACAAAGGATAGAGATAGGTGAATTTTAGTATAGATATAGGAATAAGAATAGAATAGAGAGTAGATATAGGTGTATATCGAAGAGTAGAAGTAGATGTTTATAGAAAATAAAGCTAGGTATAGGATAAATATGGGAGATAGTTAGAAATAGGTTTAAGATGAGAATAAAGAGTAAATGTAGGAGGAAAATAAGATAGGTTAAGTATAGATATTTCATATAAGATTAGTGGGGAGTTAGGAATAGAATAAGAATAGGATAGGTATATAGAATTAGTTAGGGGGAAGTAAAGTATAGTGAAGATTAGTTAAAAAGTTAGGAATAGGATAGGTATATAGGATGTATATAGGATAAGATGGATAAGTAGGATGAAGTTAAGGATAATTTCAGTTGATAAAATTAAGTGAGAGTTAGGAATAGGATAGGGATATAGGATAGGTGTAAAAAATTTTTTGATTGGAGATATGGTAGGTAAGTTAGATAGATAAGGGTAGAGAGAGATAGGCAATTTTTTTGTAATTTTTTTTTTTGGCTAAATGCTTTATATTTGCATTCAAATAAGTGGGATTATTTGTATTCAAATAGGGGGAAAATACTCATATTTAGACCAGGGTAGAAAATTAAATAATCACATCAAATAATTTTAATCACCGTGTAGAAGCTTTGGGAAAATAATACGCTTTATTAAAACCATGAAGCATAAATAAATTCGGTCGTCTCAGTAAAAATAAGAAATTTAAACCATGTACAAGACGCTTTATATCAAAAGAAACAGTATTAAAAAGCTCTGCGTGTAATGTAATTATTCCTAAACAAATGGAAATTACGTGCAAAATTTATATTAATTAACCCTATTTCAAGTAACCGGTATTGAACAAAACGTACAGATAATATCTATAGAAACTTGTAAAAACCCACTAAAATGCAAATCCTAGAAGTGTTAGTTAGAAGTAGGATGTGTGAACACACCTGCGTATTTTAAAAGGCAATTTCAGTTTAATTTGTTTAGATAAACATGTCGATTCTAAGGATATTGGAAACGGTCAGATGCTTTAGCACGAAATACAAAACAGGGTTTATTTAAAAAGCTCATTCGGCGAAAATTTTGCAGATAATTAATGTTTACAAAGAATCTTGGAGAAACCGGGGCTTAATATTCACGAGAAGGTGCGATACGGAGTTATTTAACCCAGATAGTCCACATGGACTAAAATATAATCGATAATAAAGAATATCAATTTGCACCAATACGAACAGGTTAGAAAAGGAAAGAAAATGCGTCAAGCAAAGACACATATAGTAAAAGGCGTGATTTAAGCAACGTCACGAGGGTCACAATTGGTTGAAAATAGGATGCAAATATCAGAGGTAGAAACAACAATTTCTGTACAAAATTAATTAGTTTTTCTCGGACATGTTTTCGTGCCGTGTGAGAATTTCTGATATTTAAATGGGGCGAGTACAAAATTCGTAAAAACCGACGCACAGGCTACGGACTGGGAACATAGCATGAGAAATTTTTAAGAATTGTCTGTTTTGAGGACAAAAGCGACGTGCCGGCTATTCGCTATATATACCGATGGTAATATGAATTTCGGCCTCTTAGACTTTTGACTATTCGATGCGTTAAAAGCTCTTACATCCGCGACTTGATTCAAGATGTTAAACAGTGCATTTTAGTTTGATAAAATAATTTAAAGTTTGCTCGCATATTTTGGTGATTCAAAATAGTTTGTTCGTTACGTGCTAACATGAATATACTTTAGTGCACTTAGATACAAGGTAATAAAATTTAGTATCACTGTACCAATTGGTAAAATTTACTACGACAAATAAATACACAAAAGTAGGCAGTTTTGGCGTATATTGGTGAAAGAAGTATGAATTTCTTTGTTATTTTTCGGGGGTGTTAATAATTAAATGGTTCGTAAACATGACTGGATCCACTAAACAAGGTTCAGATATACACAGATGAGTTCCGGAAAAGCCCTGAAACAACTTTAAATAAATGGTGATGGAGCAAATTTTAAAACGTTGAGAATCAGAAGCCGTAAATATAACCCAGTTGGAATGGTGTAATTAACAAAGGGACGATGTACATTGAAGCTACGAGTGTAGTGACCTTCAGGTAATTTATACTATTTTGTTTGAACTGTGATATTTTTGTGTGTGTTGAATAACTTTATAATTGATTTACTTTAAATGGACATTAGTGAAATTGTACTAACCATAAAATTTTAATTTTAAGATGAAATTTGCTTGTTTAAGTAGAAAGGGGTATTTAGTATTGATGTTCTGAATTATGATGAAAATTTGGGTATGTCTTTGAGCTCAATTAGACGAACCTGGTTAATTAACGTAAAGGGGTGGTAGATGCTCCCTTTGTACTCTGCATATATTGTTATAGTAATTAGTAGGCATCCTACAAGGACTTTAATTCTGGATGCACATTAAAATGATAATAAATTTAATTTTGAAATTTTCCGATATTAAAATTTATGCTGAATATTAATTTTGAAATTTTAATGTATTGTGAATATTGATGTAAATAGAGTTGACGTTGATGTTTGTGGTAGGAATGTGTTTGTTTTTTTTTATGTATGAGTATGAAAGCTATCTAGAGGAGCAGCCGAGGCGATTAACAGAAGAAAATCAACAGACCAGGTAATTCAAGAGGTTTCACAGCAATATATATATATATATATATATATATATATATATATACCATATATATTTTATATAAAGTGTTTTTATTTCGAGTTTTAGGTCTGCTGGTAGTTTGGTATATAACTTTTTCTTTAATTGTCTAAATTTTTGGATTTATTATGAATTGTTGATCACAGGCTTTCTATAATAACTTGAAAATGAATGGGATAAACTACACATAAAATCTATAGAAACCTACAAAATTGAGATTAATTAAAAAAGTTGGCATCTGGATTAAAATATAGCGCTATAAATAATTTTGATTTGACTATGATTAAATTAGAAACGTTATTTACATTAATATGGTGTACAATTACGGATTTGTAATTGCATGTGTGTGCACGAGTGGGCATGAAAAAGCAGGCATACATATTACACACACACATACACACACACAGAGATATATATATATATATATATATATATATATATATATATATATATATATGTATATTGACGTGTTCTCTGGGACAGTCTCTGGAACACTCGAGCCTTTTCCTAAAAGCCATTCACGCCCCACGAATTGGGCATCATAAAATTGTCGTGGTACTCTGCAATTTAGCTTTTAACATCGAGCCCCTGCTTTGGGCCAACATAAAATTTTCAACAAAAAAAATACAAAAAAATTTCTTACCTTTTATTTTGGACGTCTTCGTATTTCTCTGCCCCCTGGCTAGCTCAGCAATCGGCTTCTTCTTGAATATCTATTATTTTAAGTACATACCTCACACACACACACACACACACACACACCGTCAAATAAAATTACGAAAATAATACAACAACAATACAACCTTCTATTTACACATATTAACAGATAAAATATTTACACTTGGGTACAAACGGTTTGGTACAGTTGTTACCAGCTCAATTATTAAATGCTTTAAAGTCCTTTGTTTTTAATATATTTTAACAAATTCTAAATGATACGAGTAGATGGGACACACATACAACCATAGGTTTGACTCTATTCTGGTCTATTGTGAGCTCATTATAACCAAGTTTTTTGTAAATGCTTTTTAACCTTGCATTTTATTAAAAAACAAATTTTAAAGACCCGTTTACTCCTTACAACAACAATTTATAGCATGAATAAACCTTTATATATCATTAATAAACGCTTTTTTAATAATTAACCTTAATTGTCCTGCATATGTACCTTTTTAAACAAGTTTTAAAGGTAAGAAATATGCCACCAATAAGTTAAACACACAAACACAAAAATATCAACACAAATGTTTATACAACAACAGAAATTTAAAGTTCGTTACCTGGAGTCGCTTTCGTTCCTCGTCAGCGCTGAAGATGGTTACCAGAAATCCTCGTCGTTGTGTCCATCTACTACGATGATGCCTGGATTTACAGATTCTCACCATTCAAATCCCCGCTACCACTACTGTTCTTCTCGCCAGATATTAGTTTTGTCTCAAAAGTAACATTCCATATCAAATATTTCATGCATACAAATTACGATTTCAGCTTCGCTTACCCCAAATATCATCCCTTTATTTAATAGCCTCGTTGTAGTAACGGCACCTCTTATCTAAACAATCACCAACTCGTGCAATATCACTTTTATAACATGCGGTACAGTACTACAGCTTTCATAATTTCAGAAAAGGATGTTCTATGCAACTTTACTGAACACACAATAATCGATGAGAGCATTTACTACTATTATGTTGTAGATCTAAACCCGTATTCAGATCTAAATAGAAAAGAGAAGAGAGCTTTAATATCTTTGTTCGTGTATTTACATCATCTTCAAACCCCCCCAGTGGAACCTGATTCACTCAAAAAGCTTATTTTCGAAGCTGCTTTCTAAAATTTTGCGCGTAACGAACACTGATTTCTCAAAAATCCCACTTTCATCGTGCTGTTACCTCGAATTTTGTTTACTACCGTAACGGACGCACTTTTCCTGAAAACTGCTGGCCATCAACCAATGATATAATTTTCGCTCGCCACAGCGCTCCACCTATCAGCTATCCTTCTCCGTTCTAACGCATGTTTGTTGTCTCCTTTAGAACCCCTCTTAAGTTACAGAAAATCGATATTGTATCTGGCCTTCACAATTACCCGTTTATTTCGACGTGAGTTGTATCCAACGCTTTATTTATACGTTTCTCTGTCTGTTTTATACTATCGATCGTTTATTCCGCTCACTCTTCAAGGCATTTGATACTTAAAGCAGTTTACAAATCGACCGTTGCAAACACACTTCTATAGAATTTTGTGCTAAAGTTTATTTAAGTTCCCCGAACGTGACATTTAATGAGCAGGTGTTTCTTGAAACAACCGACCGTTTGAAATAACAATTCTCGGTTTCTTCCGTTCTTAGTATTTGTATAAACGAATGTTGGCTTTTAAAATGAAAATTTGCGTTTGAAATTATTTATTTTCTTATGCATGCAAGCTCCCTTTTTGCTTCCATGCGTTTAATTAAAATTTGTTATAATTTCTTATGCGTATCCTTAAGCTTTTATGTACTCAAAAGCTCCTTCCCTTATGCAATTTAAACATCCCAATTTAAATAGAAAAATACTTTAATAACCGCCCGTTTTAACTATATAAAAAAAATTAATTTGGCACGTAAATAATTTGCTTCTATTTCTATATACACGGTTACTAAAATGTTATTGTCTAGACCTATTTAACCTCTATATCCACAACATATATATATATATATATATATATATATATATATATAGGCATACATATATACATATATGTACAACATATATATGCATACATTTTATATATATATATATATATATATATATATATTGTTGTGGATTTAAAGGGGTAAATCAGTGTGAAACAATAAAATTTCAACAACCCTGTATATAGAAAAAAGCAAATTATTTACGCGAAAAATTAATTTAATCCATTTAGGAAAAATGGACAAATATTAGAGAATTTTTATATTTAATAATTGAAATGTTAGGATCACTGGAAGGAAGAAAGCTTCAAAACAAATAGAAGTTCAAGGATACGCATAATTAACCATAAGTTATTTTAATTAAACACATATAAGCAAAAGTAAGCCTGCTTGCGTAAGAAAATCAATAATCCCAAGGCAATTGTATTCGTTGTAAAAGCCAACGTCAGTTTTATCAGATACGAAGAAGTAGAAAATCTAGGAATTGTTATGTTCAAACGGTCGATTATTAACAGAAACAGTTGCTTTTTAGAAGGTTACGTTCAAAAAGTCGAGTGTATTTCATAGAAATTATTTTCAACCGTCAGTTTGGTATAAACAACTAGGGTAACAAACATCTTAAGGAGCGAGGGAAATGGACAATCGGTTATATACAACAGATAGAGACATATATAAAAGCGTTGGGATTGAAATGGACGTACAGTATACACGTGGAGTTAAGATAAGATGTCAACAATATCGATTTTCTGTAACTCAAGTGGGGTTTTGAACGAGACACCAAAGATGTATAAAACAAAGATAAATAGAACTTAGGTGGAGTTTGTGACGGCAGAGAATTTTGTCATTGGTTGAAAGTGGACAGTTTTTCAAACGTACGCACACGCGAAGCTTGAAAGCGAATTCGGGGTATACAGCCCGTAGGACGGAGCAAATTTTACGAATTTAGAGACGGTTATATTCAAAATTTGTAGAATTCGTTTTGTAAATAAGCTTTTCGAAGGAAGCGCGTCCACTAGGCGGGTTTAAAAAGGATATAAATACTCAACCTTGGTTATTAAGGTTCTCTTCTCTTTTCCCGTACTTCGATAAAGTGCTGAATGCCGATTCAGACCATCATAACAGTAAACTTTTCTGTCAGTATTTTATGTATGTGATTATGTTACCGTAAATATAGTGGTTGCAAGTATAAAACAGTAGTGGCGGACCTCTAATTATTGTGCTGTGTGGTTGACTTTTTTTGGTGGTATAGTTTTGGTTGTAGATACTTATTGTAAAAGATACATGTACTGGACAATTTATTGACGTTAAATATTAAAAAGGGGTGTATTTAGAACATCCAAAATTTTAGTCAGGATAAATATTGAATTGTAAAGGGTAAACGGGTTTGTATATTTTGGTTTTAATTTATGCACGGTTTAAAAGGCATATACAAACAGAACTGAGTTATAATGAGCTCACCATACTCCAGTGTGAAGTCAATTTAGGGTAACATGTGGGGCTCATCTACTCATATCTCTTCGAATTTGTTTAAAGGTTATTAGAAAAATCAAGGACTTTAAAAACATACCATAATTTGAGTTTTATAATTATTGTATCAAACTGTTTTAACACATGTGAATATAATTTATCTGTTAATAGGTGTAAATAAAAGGTTGTATGGTTGCGGTATTATTTGGTAGTTTTACTGAATGGTGTGCGAGTGTGAAAGGGATATGTAAATTTAGGTATCCGAGAAGAGACACAGCTGAGCGAGTCAGGGAAGCTGAAGGAATTCGAAGGCGATCTCATTAAGAGGGGCAAGAAATCTTTAAAATTTTATTTTTTTTTCGAAAACTTTTATGTTGACCCAGGTGAAGGATTGATGTTTAAAAGCTTCATGTCCTGACTTCCACGGCAATATATATATATATATATATATATATATATATATATATATTATCTTTCAATTACTAGCTCGATTTGAAATGATCATTTGGGCTTTACTTAAAAGTCTAAGTTATTATTTCATTTTATTATAATTGCAATAAGTTAGTATTTATCAACTTACCTTGTGTAAAAAACTACTTATAATATTTATATATTAATACTTGGCTTATAGCCGTGATTTTAAGCGTTGCTTCCCGTCTATATCTGACATAAGTCAAAAACTTGACAATTTCAGATATGATTGATAAAAATTCTAAACGTAATTGAAAGTTAGGTTTATATATAGTAGTGTACACGATTTAGATTTGTAAATTTTCCAATTATAGCCATCGGTCTCGGTAGCGTAATTGGTAAACGCACAGTTCCGGCAAAACTGAGTGCAGGTTCAAATCCTGTCCAAGACCTTTTATTTTTCTTCTTTCAATTACTAGCTTAATTTGAAATGATCATTTGGGCTTTACTTAAAAAGTGTAAGTTATTATTTCATCTTATTAATTGCAATACGTTAGTATTTATCAACTTATCTTGTGTAAAAAGCTATATATATATATATATATATATATATATATATATATATATATTTGTCCCAAATGTCGTTTGTGGCTTAAAGAGTTTAAAAATGGTTATTAACTTTTTAAAAAATGGCAATGTAACCTTCGCATGGTCATATTACCTCTACTTACCTTCAATTAAGAAATGGAATCTTCTCTTTTTTATCATTTTTCAGAATTTCCTTTTTTTTTTAAGGAAAAGTGTGTAATTAAATTTTTCGGAAAGTGAACTGATTTCATATAAGTTGAAGAAAAAAAATTACACAATTATTTGTAAAAATAAGTGGTGCCTTAATTATTATTGCTCCAGGACAACATATATCGTCGAAACGATTGTGTTTCAAATTCATAATTTTTCGCAGAACACTTAGTTGCTATTTTCGGAACACCAACGCAGTTTTCCGCGGAAGATAGTTTGTGAGACGCTTGTTTGCATGCAATTGTATTATAACGACTATGTATTCCGATAAAATGCCTTACTTCCAAGAGACAATGTTAGAACGGATATAAATATCAAAGACCCCACGCAGACTCCGAATAAATAAATTAAACACGTTCCCATACATTCGATTATTTTGATTTTGGCGCTGACGCCTATTGAATAACTAATGAACTGAGCTTGGAACTTTTGTAAGTATCAAACTATTAGCTGTAATATAGGATAAGACCGAAGTGTTAATCTGTCATTACTCACCCGGAGGATTAACGTAAATAAAAATAAAAAAATTTATTATAGGTATAACCCGTTAAATGTATGCGTTCCAAAATCTAAGAAACAATCTACCTTACGCTTACTGTTACGATCACATTGTTGGCTTACATCCATCCAACATTTTTTTCGATGTCCAATTAATTGTAATTCTACTTTGTTGTACGAGTGTTAAGAAAAATTCAGTTTAAGCTTCTGATCAATTGCGGGTGTGATTGAAATGGCGTCGGAGGCGCGATGTCGCCAAAGGGGGAAGCAATGCACTAGAACGTCCTAGCTGACGCATATAAATCACGCCTAAAAGATGGTTACTTTGTAGACATACCAAACAGAAGTTGGAACGAAGGAACGTTTCGACGCTTTTAGACACATGTGCGTCGTTTAACTTAGCATGTAATTGCTCTATAGTGAAGAAAGGAATTTGTAAAATATTTTGTGTTTAGTGGAACAGCGAGGGTGTTATCAGTTACTCTATATAACACAACCAAACATTGATAATAATCTTATGTATAAGCAAATTCAGGTCATAATTTTTAAAACTAACTTGCATTTTTTTATTAGGTAAAAACCCTGGTTTACAGATTTTAACAATAATAAAAACCATAACATTACTCAATACTTACTTAACAAGAAGTTAGTAGATAAAAACATAGTTGATCGACGACAGATATGTTCTTAAAAATGTGCTGCTAGATGTCAAGATTTACAGTATGATACTTTTAGTTCTGTAGAGCATGTTGTTGATCGTTGAAGGGTAAGAGGTTTTTATCAAGAGCTTAGGCTAAAAGTGTTAGGACTAAGTGAGTTAAAAGGTATAATTACCGCCCTGTTCTATGTAAAGTTCAACTTCCACTATTTAAATTATATTTTAACAAACTATATTTTGTGAAAATCTGAAAAGAAAGTCAAATCTTAAATTATAATAACATATCAGTAATAGTACATTAATTGACCATCTGCACATGTTTATTAACCAGCAACCATACAGTAATTGACCAAATTGGCCACACCCATGAATAAAGACCAGTAACAAGCAGCAAGAACTAAAGGGTAAGTACTGAATAAATAAAATATTATTTGCCAATAGAAAAAGTAATGCTCTGATCCCCAAACTATAATTTTAATAATTATTAATTATTTTAGAACAAGTCGAACAGTTACAAAATTGAAACAGATACTTTGTGTAAATTATACCTTTTAATACAAATAATCAGTCCTTAATTATGGTCGGAACTAAACACTAAACAGAGTGAAATTACGGAACCCACCAGATAGCGATAAAATACCAACTAAAATCTAAACATAGGTATTCAATATTCAAAAATTTTAGTAATACTTTTTATGGATACGTAGAAGCTTTTTTCCAATCTCAACATTAAAACTAAAAAAACCAGGTGCGATACCACCACATCTAGCGATTGCAAATAAACTCGACAATTACTTACGTAATTGCATTCCTGTTGTAAGTGCTAATGAGGGTTTAATAAATTTTTATAACCACAACTAGAGATGAACTCGGGCCGGGCCGGGCCGGGCTTTTAATAAGCCCGGCCCGGCCCGACGCAGAAAAGTGACCGGCCCGGCCTGAGGCCCGACTCGAAATGAAAATTGACGACCCGGCCCGGCGGGCTGGGCCAGCCCAACTTTCATTCAATGAATTAGAAGATATTTTTTCAGTTGTTTTCAACAAGTAACTATCGCTCTTTTGTTTGATTTAAGAGTATAATGATTTTGAGTTACAATCAAGATATTTGTGGAACATAACGTAGTATATCATTTGATTTTTGTTTCTTTAAAAAATCCTAGAAATATGTAACAAAAGTACAAAATGTTTAGCAATTTTCAATGTTTATGAAATTGTTACAACGGATTTTTATAGCCCTTTTTTAATTTGAGGAACTGAAACTTTTGGAATTCAACTTTTATCTATAATTGGATTGTCTTTGTTCTAGTTCTTTTAAACTTTTATTTGACCGACTGACAAATCGTGCCCAAGTTCAAGATTTAACACTTTTGGTGAATTACTGAATGCTAAAAATTAAATAAATTGTTTATAGGTCATAGTATAAACGGTACCAAACTTCATCGGTTAATATCTCAGCAATTGAAAATTGGTACCTGGTGTTATTAGAACTTAAGGAACCTGAAAGTCAAGTAATATACCAATGTTTCCTTAAAAAAGTTGGATTTTCAAACTGTGGCATGTAGAGGATACCCTATTCTTTATAAATATACATATTATCTGATGGAATAGAAGTAAAATGAAGTATTGTTTTAGGTTGAAAAGTTTTTAAAAAATGATTACCAAAAGATATAAATCAGTACATAGATCCTTTTACATACCAATAAAATATTATTTACTTTATCCTTTTCGTATGGCATGAGTTCGATAATGGCATTATTATACATATACATAATATAAATCGTGCAAACTTTTGAGATATGAATAAATCACGTAGTTCTATGTTCCTGGGCATTTTTAACTTGTCTAAAGTACAACATGAGGGACATTAAATAGGACTAGAAAAAATATTTGGGATAAGAAATGAGTTATAATATCACCTCTTCTTTACACTAAACAAGACGAAAAATTGATTATTAATGGGTTCATGAAGACACTACGTGAAAATATAATTAAGAGCGTTTACTTACTCAATGTGAGATAGAAGTGAAAAGACGGTGGAGTATCTACTCATACGTTTTTCCGCCCGAAAAATTTGGGTCGGCCCGAATCGTTTGGCCCGGCCCGGCCCGACCCCGGTCCGAATAAAGTGGTCAACGGCCCGGCCCAGATTCGAGTCCGAAATCGGGTCGAGCCTCGTGCTCGAGTCCATTCCTAACCACAACCAGTGCGATGGGTTAGAACCTGGACTGGAGCTACAGTTTCATTTGACTGATGCAGCATCTATTGCTAAAATTATTAATGTCACAAGTCAAGCGCTATCGATGAACTAAATATAAAAATCATCAAAATGTCGTTTCGTCTTTTTGGCTATACATTTTATTTTGATATTTAAATTTAGAAGATTTTTACACCCAACATGGGAAGTTTTTCTTTCCTTTCCGTAATTTAAGTTTTACGTATAAGTTTCACGATTACAGTTTTTAACGGATACCAGAACATTAACCCATGATTTATAGTATGTATACTGCATACGTTTCCGTTCCCAGGTTAAAAGAATGTAGCTGTGGTTAGCGCGATTGAGGTGGAAACGAAAAATGGCGGGATTACTATAGTTGGAGATAACGAAGCCACCTTAGAGGAAGGATTTTACTATCGGCATTTAACGATTTCGGACGTGTGTGCGTTAAATTCGGCGAAGTGATTAGTTTTCTGTCTCTACCGTTTTCACCTACCTAAAAAGTTATCTATGTGCTTCTCCGATATTTTATAAAACCGAAAAACACAAGTCAAAATTATGCCTGAGAAACAGGAGACCGTATTGGATTTCATAAAAATCAGGTAAGCGTCTGGCTTGTTTTGTTGTCTTGTGGGCTTCGGTCGCGACGGTCATTCAAGCAGCCGAATTTGTAGACGTAATACTTTACCTCCAGAGTCATGCATGATAATCCACGCAAGGAAGTTGAACCTATACGGTAACTAGCGTGTTTATAACAATGGCGCCTTCAGCAATGGAACGTTTCCTTTTATAAAAATTTGTGTTTAGAGAAAAGCAAGGTTCTTCCTTGCAATTAATTTGATTTGTACAGGTTATTTCATTTATACTGTTCACACTCTTGAATACATTCTGTAAAATCTTGACATTTTAGGATATTATTTGTGCATCTAACTGCTTATGCTGTAAATAACCTATTTCATAGTATTTTAGTAATTAAACAAGATGCCGGATATCTTTTTGTACTAGAAGCACATGTCATATAACGAATTATTCTTGTATTAAATTTAATGTTTGTACATTAAAGTTTCAGTTCTTATGTGCTAATTAAAATTGCATTGTGTTTCGTTTACAGATTTAACCTTCATGGTACCTACAATCAAAATCAGTCTAGTACTTCATTTTCTATTAAACTGCACGAAGATAATTTAAACACATACTCTAGTGGTTTATGTATATCAAAGCTACGGCTGTACCTCAATCAATTTTTCAGAACTAGCACACAGTCAGTTACTCGTAGATCCCAAAAACAGTTTTCAAAAGTTATAGAACTTGAAAGGGAAGGTTTGAAAAAGGACTTTTTGAAGTTCTTATTACTAAATCTGTAGGAGATAAAGTTGCAAATGAAGAAGTTGCTAAATTAGTAAAAAAGTAGTGCGAAAAAAAGAAACGAAACGAAAAAAAAATTTAACATGAGTTTAAAATATGAGAAACGAGAAACACAAGAAAAACGCAGTTATGTAAATTTGGAAAAAATAGTTCAGATGCGTCATCAATATTGTCGACGGATCACTTTGATGGACGAAGGAAGTTTTGACAAAGAATCAAATCAAATTATTAAAGTAACAAAAGTGTTAATATTAACGAGTTTATTCTGGTATAAAAAAACTGTTAAACGCTACATTGCCCAAATCCAAGTGATTAATAATAATAAATTGGCTGTTACCTTTTTAAGACATCAAACCCGGTCCTTGGATCAGAATTTAAATTAGAGGATGGAGAACTTGGTTAGCCTAGAATCATTATTAAGTGGAATTTATGATTTATTAAGTTAAAAATGTGAAATATTTAGTTCAACGTTAAACTCGATATAAAATTTAAATTGCAAAAACTGTATTTGTTGTTTTTCGCTCTAAACTTTATATATCAATAACCAATATCATTCTTAACTTTGGTCGGCAGTTCAAAATAAACTACAAATTCAGGTTACGTACCTTTATATTAATGTTTATAAAAATTAAGAAAATAGAAATTGGCCTCAAAATCACATTCGATAGTATTTCTTATAAGTTGTAATTAAATAAGAAATCAAAAAAGTTTACTTTACGTACTTTTCTTTTTAGATAATTATGTTATTGGTCGCTTAGTATCCATAGCTTTTATTAGGTTGATTATATAGTAATAATAATATTTTTTTAATAAACAACAATAGATCCTTTTACAACAATAAGTAATGATTGCATAATAGTATCAATTTAAAAACAAACAGTTTCAAATTCGTTCATAAAACAATAAATATGCCCGTGCTTCAAGGAACCTTTTTTTCAGACACTTCTGCAACGAGACACTAACATAATATTTACCACTTGCCCAATGGAATTTCAGCGTTGGCTTTGACACCTTCCATGACACGAAATGATTTTGATTTTTAAGTAAAAATTGTCAACAGTAACTGTCTTTTTCTCAGGGACTTCGTGTTTTTACATATGCGTCATAGTGCGAAACATCTTTACTAATAAAAAGAATGTCGATCGTCAATTAAAGATATTATTTAACTTTTTTTTTATAGACGCTGTGAGTATAAGAAGATGTCAAAACCTAAACTCAAACTATCTCGAAAGTAAGTATACAATAGATGGTATTTTTATCCGTTCCGAAATAAAACCTTTTGGACTAGTCAGAACTCTAACTTCTTGCGGTGTATGATGAGACAGGAGAGGGGACTGAAAAAGACTCAAGCGCCACTGCAATTTCACGATAATTGTGCAAGATTGACCGTATGGAAAAAATGCAGAATTCCTAACGTTCAAAAAGTTCGCTCTGTATAACACTGAACCCTCTAACAACTAAATCAATATTGAAGCTGAAAGAAAATGTAGTGTTAGTTAGTTAGTTTTAAATACGCCCCTTTTCAATATTTAAACCCCAATAAATTGTCCAGTATATGTATCTTTTCCAATAAGTTTATATAACCATAAATAAACCCCAAAATTCACTCACACAGCACCAGAATTTCACAATAGTTTATTAGACAACAGAAATTTGAAAAAATTACCTGGAGAATGCTTCAGGCTTCCATTCCTTCAACGACGATCACCAGATTCCCTTGGCTTCGTGACCATGCGCTATGATACACAGCGGGTTTATTGACAATAAACCCAATTTGCGAGCCAAGCTCCTCGTTTCAAAGTACCATTCCATATCATCATACACTCCTGGTTGTTAGTGAAGCTTACCCCACATATATTATACTTCCATTTATTAATTTTGTAGCTTAGTATAGTAGTAGTCAGACCTCTATTAATTTAATATACACTACACGTATTTCGCGTTAATACATAAAAGGTCACTACTAATAATTTACACGTGCTAGCACTATATTTACTGTATTATGAACATATCTAATACTTATATAACAAAAAAACTCTACTATAATGTTGGTCTACTATAGTAAAGTAGTATAAAAGCGACTAGAAGACAAAGAGTAATCCCAGTAACTCAGTTCGAGTATTTATATCGTACAAAATGCTACACCCGGACACACTTCACGTGAAAAGCTTATTTTCAAATTTAGATTCTACAAATTTTGATACAACCGTCTTGAAAATTCCTGAAATTTACTCCGTCTACGTGCCGTACGTATCCGAAATCGCTCCCACCTGTCGCGTTCGTCTATGTTTGGAAAACTGTCGGTTCTTAACTAATGGTAATATTTTCTGTCGTCATAAAACTTCGCCTAAACTATCTTTATCTCTGTCTGATCGATATTGCTGGCAGCCCATCTTCACTCCATGTGGATATAGTACGTGCGTTTTAAATATCAACGCTTTTATTTCTGTCTCTATCGGTAGTATACAACCGATCGTGTATCTCCCTTGCTCTTTAAGAACTTTGTTAGCTTGTTATTCAAACCAAACTGACAGTTGAAAATATTTTCCATGAAGTCCTGTCTTAATATGCTCATAATTTTGACGAATGTAACCATTTTTAAAAACGCAGGTGTTTGTTAATTATCGACCGCTTACCACAACAATTCTTAGATTTTATATTTCGCCGTATTTGTATAAAACTGACTTTTGCTTGTTACTACGAAAACCTTTTGCCTTCGAATTATTGATTTTCCTCACCTAGTAGGTTTTCTCATGCTTTTACGTGTTGGAAAAATAAATTATAGTTAATTATGCGTATTTTATTTTTTTTAAAACTGTTTTTCTTTATGTACCTTTTAATCTTTCAATTATTAATTATAAAAATACGTCAATACTTGTCCGTTCTCCCTAAATGAATTAAATAAATTGCGCATAAATAATTTGTTCTTTTCTCTATACAGGGTGGTTAAAAATTTTATTGTTTACCCCAAATTTAACCCTTTGAATCCACAACAATATATATATATATATATATATATATATTGTTGTGGATTCAAAGGTTAAATTAGTGAGCAACAATAAAATTTCAACAACCTGTAAAGAGAAAAGAACAAATTATTTACGCGCAAAATTTATTTAATTCATTTAGGGAGAACGGACAAGTATTGACGTATTTTCATAGTTAATAATTGAAATGTTAAAATCACATAAAGAAAAAACAGGTTTAAAGAAAATAGAAGTTCAAGGATACGTATAATTAAATTTAATTTATTTTAATCCAACACGTATAAGCATAAGAGAACGTGCTTGCGTAAGAAAATCAATAATCCCAAGGCAAGTGTATTCGTTTTATCAGATACGGAGAAATATAAAGTCTAGGAATTGTTATGTTAAACGTTCAATAATTAACAAACACCTGCATATTACGATAGGTTTTCATAGAAATTATGTTCAACCGTCAATTTAGATAAATAACAAGGCTAACAAGCTTAAAGAGCGAGGGAAATGCACAATCGGTTATCTACAACAGATTGAGACAGGTATAAAAGCGTTGGGATTGAAAATGCACGTAGGCATACACGTGGAGTCGAGATCATTGTCATCAATATCGATTTTCTGTAAACTCAAGTGGGGTTTTGAACGAGACAGCAGACATGCATAAGGCAGAGATAAATATAGTTTAGGCGGGATTTGTGACGGCAGAGAATTTTATCATTGGTTAAAAACAGACAGTTTTCCAAACGTACGCACACGCAACAGTTGAAAGCGAATCGGTGATACAGCACGTAGCAAGCTACAAAATTTTGCGAATTTCGAGACGGCTGTATTCAAAATTGTGGGAATTAGATTTGAAAAATAAGCTTTTCGCTTGAAGAGCGTCACCGAGGGGGTTTTGAAAGCATATAAATACTCAACCTAGGTTACTAAGGTTCTCTTGTCCTCTCTGCTCATCTCTTCGTTTCTAGTTTACTTTATTGCGATAAAGTACTGAATGATGACCACCATAACAGTAAAGCTTTCTTGTAAAACAGTAGTAGCGGACATCTAATTAGTGACGTGAAGTACGAGTAGTGTATTTTAAATTAATAGAGGTCCGGCTTCTACAATACAAAGCGCGAAAATCAATAAATGAACGCATGATATATGTGGGGTAAGCATCACCAATAATCAAGTTCGTATGCATGATATATGGAATGGTACTGTGAGACGAGGCGCTTAGCTCGCAGAGGTGGGAGTTGGTGGAAGCCTGTGGATCCGCTGAATAGCACGGTGAATGGAACCGAAGCCGAGGTGTTCTGGCAATCATCTTCGAAGGAAAGAAGGCCTGAAGAATTCTCCAGGTAATTTATTTGAAATTACTGTTTGATAAACATTTGTAAAATTGTGTGCTGTGTTGTTGACTTTTTGGGGCATATTTATGGTTGTAAAGATTTATTGAAAAAGATACATGTACTGAACAGTTTATTGAGGTTAAATATTGAAAAGGGGTGTATTTAAAACATTCAAAATTTATTCAGGATATTAATTGAATTGTAAAGGGTAAACGGGTCTGTTAATTTTGTTTTAATTTATGCAAGGTGTAAGAGGCATATACAAACTAAACTGGGTTATTATGAGCTCACCATACTCCAGTGTGCAGTCAATTTAAGGTAACATGTGGGGCACATCTACTCATATCTCATCGAGTTTGTTTGAAAATAATTGGAAAAATCAAGGTCTTTAAAAACATCCATATTTTAAGTTTTATAATTAGTGTATTAAACTGTTTTTTACACATGTGAATATAATTTGTCTGTTAATAGCTGTAAATAAAAGGTTGTATGAATGTTGTAGTATTTGGTGATTTTATTGAATGGTATGCGCGTGTGAAAAAAGTATGGTTGTAAATTTAGGTATTCGGGAAGAGGCACAGCTGAGCTAGTTAGGCAAGACGAAGGAGTTTGCAGGCGAAATAAAAGGGTAAGAAAAACTTTCTGAAATTTTTAAATTTTTGAAAATTATAATATGTTGACTCTGGTGGGGCACGAATTTTTCTAAGGTTCCACGGCGCATTTTGTGACGGCCCAACGCTGGGGCTCGATGTTAAAAGCTTAATTCCCGACTTCCACGGCAATATATATATATATATTTTTTTTGCAAAACTTTTCTTGGAACTGGTCATTAATAATTAATTTGAATGTTTTCTACATGTAAAATAAACACTTTTTTCTTGCTTTTTAATTTTTAATATTCATATGACGCGTTTCGGTTAAACAACCATTTTCAAATATGAAACCTATAAACTATCTCTAATTAAATAATGATTTTTTAAAATTAAATTGCATACATACCATTTAATGCAAGGTCAAACTACTAAAACTTACAAACTAAATAAATTATTTCTAACATTGTAGGATAAGCAACAATACATCCTAATAATACTCTTTAGGTTTTAATTTAAAACTTGCTTTCCTTGTCAATTTACAACTAACATTTAGATTAATAAAATTTTACAAAACTAATACCTTATCAGTGATAATGCTATTGAATTAAACATATGAATTTTTACATGCTTATGCTGATATACAGTGTGAGAGGATATTAATGTATGTGGTATTCAGATTATTTCTGTTGTATTAAATTGTGGTAAATATTTATAAATCCGTCTTGGTCTATTTTGAGTTTATAGCTTTAGGGTTTTTTTGAATTTCTATTGTTTCAAGTATGTTTCTTTTGTTATCATTTATTTCCGTTCCTAAAATTTTAACATTACTAAAATCGAACTGGTGGACTTTTTCAATTGCGTGCGTTGCTAGGGCCGTACTTTTTATTATTAGTTTTATAGTATATTTGTGTTCATAAACTCGTTTATGGAGGTATTGTTTAAATTTCCGATATATACTCAGGGCATTCTTTACAGTTGATTTTGTATATTGTGTGGGTTCTGTTTTTCCATCTATTATCGGTTTAAGTTTTGTAAATACCGCTCTTGAAGAGTTATTTGGCTTATGTGCCACATAGATGTTATAGTTCTTAAGGCATTTTTTAATTTTTTCTGATAACCCTGGAGTATATTCAATCCCTATTTTAATTTCATTAATCTGTTTTTCTTGTTTATCGCCATTATTATATATTATAACACAAAAGGGGAAATATCCACAAATTGGTATAGAAAAAATACATGGAGTGGCAGATATTTAAATTTCTTATCATGTGTACCAAAGCAATATAAAAAAAATGTAGTAAATAACCTGGTGGAACGTGCCATACAATTAGCACACAATAAACATAGGTCAAAAAATATAAAAAAGGTTAAAACTGTACTTAAAAATAATAAATACCCTAAATCATTTATTGAACAGATAAAAAAAAACAAAGTCCATAAAATATATAATAATGGCGGTAAACAAGAAAAACAGATTAATGAAATTAAAATAGGGATTGAATATACTCCAGGGTTATCAGAAAAAATTAAAAATGCCTTAAGAACTATAACATCTATGTGGCACATAAGCCAAATAACTCTTCAAGAGCGGTATTTACAAAACTTAAACCGATAATAGATGGAAAAACAGAACCCACACAATATACAAAATCAACTGTAAAGAATGCCCTGAGTATATATCGGAAATTCTAAACAATACCTCCATAAACGAGTTTATGAACACAAATATACTATAAAACTAATAATAAAAAGTACGGCCCTAGCAACGCACGCAATTGAAAAAGTCCACCAGTTCGATTTTAGTAATGTTAAAATTTTAGGAACGGAAATAAATGATAACAAAAGAAACATACTTGAAACAATAGAAATTCAAAAAAACCCTAAAGCTATAAACTCAAAAATAGACCAAGACGGATTTATAAATATTTACCACAATTTAATACAACAGAAATAATCTGAATACCACATACATTAATATCCTCTCACACTGTATATCAGCATAAGCATGTAAAAATTCATATGTTTAATTCAATAGCATTATCACTGATAAGGTATTAGTTTTGTAAAATTTTATTAATCTAAATGTTAGTTGTAAATTGACAAGGAAAGCAAGTTTTAAATTAAAAACCTAAAGAGTATTATTAGGATGTATTGTTGCTTATCCTACAATGTTAAAAATAATTGATTTAGTTTGTAAGTTTTAGTAGTTTGACCTTGCATTAAATGGTATGTATGCAATTTAATTTTAAAAAATCATTATTTAATTAGAGATAGTTTATAGGTTTCATATTTGAAAATGGTTGTTTAACCGAAACGCGTCATATGAATGTTAAAAATTAAAAAGCAAGAAAAAGTGTTTATTTTACATGTAGAAAACATTCAAATTAATTATTAATGACCAGTTCCAAGAAAAGTTTTGCAAAAAATAATATAAATGGTCAAGAAAGTATAAAATTATTATATATATATATATATATATATATATATATATATATATATATATAGACTTTTCTTGAAATTTCTAATATCTTTGTGTTATTCAAGAAATAAAATATAAATGTTTAACATAAATATATTCAATCTGGATAGAAATTTAGTAACAGGTATGAAAAAAATTATATACAAGAGAAAGGATCTGTTATTTCGAATTAAAAGTTTACGTAATTCTTAAGTGTCGCTTAATAATCGACCAAACAAAAAATTTAATAATTACAATTTTAGATAGCAAAATTAAATTCAGGCCCTTAGCAGATCGTAGTCTTAATACTTGAAATTGCTTAAAAGCAGAAACAGCACACCAAGTGGATTGCGGACTAGAATATGCTTAGTGACGTTAGTATACACAGTTCTTTTAGCAAGACCGTCATGTCTCTGTGCATAAATCGCAATTTATTTTATTATTTCCAGTAAGCATTTCACATGCCCTGAATTATCATAAACATAATTGCACAGTGTATTCGCTTTCTTCACATTAGTATCTTGGTATTATAGTGCTTTCCATGTATCATATGTATATTAGTCATTAAGTAAGAAATATTCTCTAACGTTTAATAATTATAATTTTTCTAAATTTACTTTTGTATCAATATTTTTATTGGTAAAAAAGCAAGTAGTGATTCATGCCAATAAAACTCATCATTAACATCTTCAACACTATTGCGACTACAGAAACAACTATTCATATCAATATTTATTTCGATAGATGAAGAATTATCTGAAATATCGTAAGCAATTGACTTAATTGCGGTTGCTGGTCTGTCTACTCATATCGCTATAAGAATGAAATTTTCTATTTTCTTTAAATTCTTTAGTTCTGTTAATAGTAAAAGCTATATCATTAAATACTATTTTTTTAACCTATATGCTTTTCTTCCTTTATTTGTAGTTTTGTTGATTTTTTGAAGTATAGTTCTTCTCAGGGTTCGGAGCAATATATACAAATAAAATTCCTCAAATTTTCTAGGTCTTTCTAAACCTTTTCACCCAAGTTGTATGATCATATTTTATAACTATAAAAAATAAAGAATATTTACTTTATATTTAAAAATGCAGTAAAGTTTTCAACACACCTCAAATAACGTCGAAACTAATGCTATAAAATAAAAGCAACGAGACAAGTTGATTTTTAAATTTTATTTAACATTTTCTTGTAATTATGAATTATTTATATAACAGCGAAAGAGAGTTATAATCCCTATAGTAGGGGATAAAGAATACTACTATAGTAGGCCTGCTTATCGTAAAAGGCGATTAAAAGGCGCAGCAAGGGCAGCAGCCATGCTTGCTACAGATATTGGAGGAGGGTCGGTTGGTCTCGGGCGATCCTCAATAATTTACAAGCTTGTTGGGGTTGGCCGTGACGGATACGGCTTTGCTAAAATCTTTCAAAAAATGCGTTGTGGAAAGATATGGGAGCCTACCACAATATTTCCCAGGTGTGCGTGGCCTAAAACACGAAATACATATGACGGAGAGCTCACAAGTAAAATTCTTGTCCGGAGGTTAAATACTTCCTCATTCGGATCTCCGGGAAGGGGTACTTGGGGCTCGTCATCGTAAGAATATAAAACAACAATTCGATTTAGTGATAGGGACTTGGAATGTAAGGTCATTACATAGAGTAGATAAGTTAACGAATTTATTAGTCGAAATGAGAAAGGAAAAGCTGGACATTTTAGGTATTAGTGAGGTGAGATGGCCAGATAGAAATGACTTTTGGAAAGATAATTATAGAATAATTACAACTTCTTCAACTAATGGACAGGCAGGCGTAAGAATAGTGTTAGGTAAAAGATTAGGACATAAAGTTAAAGAGTACTTACAATTTAGTGATAGAATAATTATGGTTAGATTGAGTACAAAACCCACAGACACTGTTTTAGTTCAGGTTTACATGCCAACAATTCAGTACGAGGATGAAGAAGTAGAAAAGGTATACGAGGATATAAATAGTATAGTGAGAAAAATAAAAGGAGATGAGAATTTAATAGTTATGGGCGATTTTAATGCGTCAGTGGGAGAAGGTAGTGAGGGAAAAATGGTAGGAAAATTTGGGTATGGCAGACGAAATGATAGAGGAGAAAGATTAGTTGAGTTTTGCCAGGAACATAGATTAGTAACTGTAAACACCCTATTCGAACAACATGTTAGGAGAAGATATACCTGGAAAGCGCCAGGTGATAGTGCTAGATACCAAACAGATTATATTTTAGTTAAACAAAGATTTAGAAACCAAGTTAAAAACTGTCGTACTTATTCAGGGGCTGACATAGATAGCGATCATAACTTAGTTAAAATGAAGTGTAAACTAAAATTCAAAAAATTAAGAAAGGTTAAAAGAGAGGGATGGAATCTAGGTAAGCTTAATGCTAATAGGGTAAAAGAGGAATATAAACAAGTATTAGATAATAAGAGCAAAGAGATAGCTGTAGGAGGGAACGTAGAAAATAGATGGAAAGAAATCAAACTGACTGTACATGATACAGCAACACAGACTATAGGTAAGAAAAAAATAGAAGCGAGAAAACCCTGGGTAACAAAGGAGATATTAGATTTAATAGAGAATAGAAGAAAGCTTAAACCTTTCAGAGAAGTGGATAGTGAAAGTAAGCAAAAATATAATACAGTTAGAAATAAGATAGTACATGAGTGTAGAAAAGCTAGAAATAAATGGATGGAGGAGAATTCTAAGGGAATACAAGATGATTTGAGATTAGGTAAGACAGACAGGGCTTACAGGGCAGTTAAAAAGTTTTTTTGGGAAGATAGGAAAAAATATAATGGTATTAGAGACGAGAATAATGAGCTTCTAATAATTAAAGTTGAGGTAGCAGATAGATGGAAAAGATATTTAGAAGATTTATATAAGGGAGACGATATGGATGAGTTAGAAAACGACCAAGAAGAGGATGTAGAAATAGGGTTCTCAATATTAAGAGAGGAATTTGATAGAGCTGTTCGGAATCTTAAAATAAATAAAGCGGCAGGGATAGACGATATTCCCTCAGAATTAATAAAATATGCAAGTCAGAAAACTTTAGATAGATTATATGAACTAGTAAAAGCAATATATGACACAGGTGAGGTTCCAATAGATTTCGAAAAAAATATTATTATCCCAATCCCAAAAAAGTCAGGAGCTGATAGGTGTGAGAATTTTAGAACGGTTGGTTTAACTTCTCATGCTTCCAAAATACTAACAATAATAATTAAAAATAGAGTAGAAGCTTTGACTGAGAATTATTTAGGCGAAGACCAATATGGTTTTTGTAAAGACAGAGGGACTAAAGAACCGATACTAATGATTAGGGTAATTATCGAAAAAAGGTTACAAAAAAATAAAAAGACTCATTTTGCGTTTGTAGATTTAGAAAAAGTATTTGATAGGGTTAATTAGATTGTTATGTTCAGGGTTTTCCAAAAAATAAAAATCTCTCATAGGGATAGAAAAATTATTTACAGTCTATATAAAAACCAAAGCGTAGTAATTAGATTTGATGAAATAGAAAAGGAAGCTAAGGTTAGAAATGGTGTTAGACAGGGTTGTATACTGTCTAGCTTGATTTTCAATGTTTATATTGAGGAAGCTTTAAACTTAGCTAGAGAGAGAAAAGAGATAGGTATTAGTGTACAGGGACAGAAAATAGACATGTTACGTTTTGCAGATGATATAGCCATTATAGCAGAGTCTAGAAAACAGTTAAGAGAGTTTTTAAATATTTTAGATGAGATACTACGGAGTTACTATAGTATGAGAATTAACTCAGTAAAGACAAAGATAATGACAAGCGAGTTACATCCTAGTTCTAAACCAAAATTAAAAATAGGTAATACCGAGTTAGAGGAGGTGGATGAATTTTGCTATTTAGGTAGTATAATTACAAAAGATGGACGTAGCAGAAGGGATTTAATAGCTAGAATAGCTCAAGCTAGAAAAATGTTTTTAAAAAAGAAAAACTTACTAATAGCTAATAGTATTAGTTTAGATAATAGAAAAAGTTTCTTAAAGTCGTACGTATGGAGCGTTCTACTATACGTTAGTGAGACTTGGACAATTAAAGAAGTAGATAAGAAAAAGATAGAAGCTTTTGAAACTTGGTGTTATAGGAGAATGTTAAAGATTAGTTGGACAGATAGAGTAACAAACGAGGAAGTTTATAGAAGGATAGGTGAGGATCCCTGTATGTGGAAACAATTGAAGGTCAGGAGAGATAGAATGATAGGGCACCAGTTAAGACATGAGGGACTATTTAGTAAAGTCTTAGATTATAGACTACCAAATAAAAATGGAGTAGGAAGGCCTAGACAAAGCTATATTAGTCAAATTATTAAAGATGTAGGTTGTGAAGGGTATGTAGACCTTTTTAGACTAGCTCAGAATAGAAAAGAATTTAGAGCTGCGTCAAACCGAGTTTAAGTAAGTTCGAAAACAAAACAAAAAGAAAAATAAAAATCAGTTAAATAATGTCACCAGTACATGACTCACAATTGGTTAGCGGTCTGGCATGTTGGTAGCGTTTCGTTGCTTAAGCATTACCATAACATATAATTTAATAAACGTCACCATGGCATAACTCACAATTAGGTAGCGGTCTGGCATGTTGGCAGCGATTCGTTGCTTAAGTCTTACCATAACATATAATTTAACACTTTTCCTTTTTGAAGCGGATAACCAGGTTATATTTCATTTCCTTATAAATGGTAATCATGTAAACATGTTAGAGTTCTTTAACAACCATCAGGTTGCTAATATCTATGTAGAGCCAGCTGGATAGGAAAAAGATAGAAGGATATAGGAAGACCTAGACCAAACTATATTAGTCAAATTATTAGAAATTTAGGTTGTGAAGGGTATGTAGAGCTTTTTAGATTAGCACAGAATAGAAAAGAAGTTAGAGCTGCGTCAAACCGACCTTAACTAAGGTCGATAGCAAAATGATGATGATGAAGAGAGTTATAAAAATAATTGATTTTATTTTAAAAAACAGCCAGTTATTTTTTAAAAAGTTATAAAAGGTTTTCATTTTCTCGGAATGCTACTATAAAAAATTAGATTGAGATGCAAATCTCAAAATTTTAAAATAAAACTACGTTTTACGCAACAAATATAAAAAATTTTGTGTTTTTAATCAATACTATCGACTAACTTGACAGCGGAAATTAAAAGAATACAGGTAACAAAATTATCTCAATGTTGGGAAATGAAATCAATGCTGTATTAGAGGAGGCAATCGTACTGAAATGCGCAATAGTTTCTAAAGAAGTACTTTCAAACTTCAAGCACTCGACTAAAAATAAATAAAGCTCCTCCCTATTGGTTTTGTTTTAAAGAAGTGAGACGAAAGTTTGGGTCAGTAACACAATGACATCCGCAGCAGCCGAACGTCGCAACTCGCAAACTATGGGCGCACAAAAGAAACATAACAATTTTCGGCTTTTCCATTCAACATGTCTTCATAAACACTATCATTCTAAGAGACTAATGTCCGCATCAGAATCAACCAAGCATTGCTCTATAGGTAAGTGTATGTGTCAAAATTTATCACACGTTCCAAGTCCATATCTCAAAAACTCAACACATTACAAAGGTTCGAATTTGTTTTAAAATTTATAAATTTTTAAAATGTCACGGTATGTGAAGACAGAGTATAGCCAGATTACAAAAATTGGACAAGGACACAGACTTAAAAATTTTCATTATTCGCTATAAGTAAGTTGCAAATAAATTAACCGTTTCAAAAAGTTATTTTCGTTTTATTATACGCGATCGAGCTTCACAAAATTAACTGCACTAGGGTCCAATCCTGATTAGATTTCTCTGCTCAAGTGTTTATAAATGTGTAATTTACACTACTGAATTTTACGCTAGAATGAAAATTTCAGGAATTTTCATTAAATTCCCTGACTTCCAAATGTAATTTCGATAAACTCTATGAATTCCAGGTATAAAATCATATTCCCTGACTTTTACCAGTTTTCCAGGATTTCGAGAATCGTTCCTGACCCTGTTCTGCTTTGCGAAGTAATACAGGTGGAAGTTTTTTCAATATTAGTAAACTCAACTTAAGAAACAACTCATCTCGACATGAAATATGCTCACAATCTCAACACTGTAGTGTACTAACTAACACACGTCGAAACACTTGTTCACTCATAGTAGCTCATCTGCTTGCTGCTCACAATATGTTATAATTTTCTTTTTATCGCTTAAGATAGATGATGGGCCTATTTTCGACTATGTTTCAATTTTTTTAGACTTACTGCTTGATACCTTCACAAAACTTCTGCACTCATCGCTTTTAGTAAATGAATAGGTCCTGATAACAACATATTTGTTTGTGTTAAAATACGTGTTAAAGGTTGTCATTCTCTTAAAGTTCCATTAAGTCCATCTAACATTAACAAATCTTTATCAACTGGATTTAACTTGCCATCAAGTGGTTGAAAATATTCTCCATGCTCAGAAGTTGCAACAAGCAATTGTAATAATTACTGTGTTTGTCCAAGACAGTACGACGGACTTGAAAAAGCAAACATTGCGTAAATTTGTTAAACCACGTGTTTTAAAAAATATTCTTTAGACCTTCATCCAGTTATCTTTGTGAAACGCCTCTGTTGTCTTATCACCATAGCTGTGAGATCATTTAACATTTTGCTATTATTTGACGGATCATCTGTTTTGAACACATTTATGTTTCATATTAGTTTGTATATAATGGAAGATCTTAATAATAGCTTTGGTTTTCAACCAAATCTAAACAGTATAAATTATGTACACAATACTTTTTTATTATTTGTAAAATTTTTAATGTGTTTGGGTGGTTATCTCGTTATCTGATGAGATTTTGAAGGTATAAGAAATAGTTCATTTAAGTTTTTAGATTGAGGGATTGTTCTGAGAACAGAAATAGCACTCCCCTTTAAATTGCTAAA
Organism: Platerodrilus igneus; assembly: GCA_036346225.1. NCBI lineage: Eukaryota > Metazoa > Arthropoda > Insecta > Coleoptera > Lycidae > Platerodrilus > Platerodrilus igneus. The sequence goes on from JARFIW010000566.1 coordinate 801,041, forward strand.
GCAATTCTTTAAAACAGAAATATATTTGCTCTATTATCATATGCGTTGTCTGCAATGAGTTTGCCAATTTTTCTCAAGAATTTAATCATTGTTCTACAAGAACTCCAAGGTTTCAAATCGAAACACGATAAAATATATAAAAATCTGATAAGGAAGTAAAAAAACAGAGAATATATCACTTTAGAATATATCAACCACCACGTGTTTACTTTTTCTTTGATAGATAAAATTCTAGTAAATTGTATTGAAGGAAACTAACACCTCATTACATCTTTTAGGAAAGCAGCCATCATCTCATTAGGTCTTCAGTCCTGGAACTGGTTAGACGCGTACCATCATTGTTTCCTAGTCTGAATTAACCTAAGCAGTATGATTACAATTTTGATAATAATTAGGCCCATTTTCTTCTTGTTCTTCTTCTTTCGATTTCGGCCAACTATGGACCACGTGAAATAACTTATGATGATTATCTTTTTCCAATCTTTTTTCTCTTCCAGTATTCTTTTATTTTTTCTCCATGTGGTTTCTTTCTTTCTTCTGTCCATTTTGCTCGTCTTCTTTTTTCCTTTTCTTGAAAGCCTTTGAACCCTCTTACCTTTACTCTGAGGTTTTCTCTTTGTTTTACATCTTTTCTATCTATTTTCATTTCTTCGGTGCCTTTTCTGATTTCCTTGATCCATGTTATCCGTGTCTTAGGATTTCTGTTGAAGTAATTCAATAGTCTCTTTGTTAATCTTTCATCATCCATTCTTTTAATGTGACCGTAAAATATCACTTTTCTCTTTCTCATTGTGTCTGTTATTTTCCCTGTTTTTGAATAAATCTTCTTATTGCTTCTCAGTTTCCATTTTCCGTCTTCACATTTTGATCCCAGGATTTTCCGTAAAATTTTTCTTTCTCTTTTTTCTACCGCCTCTAGCTGTCTGACTGTGCAGTATAAAGCATTCTGAGACATAGAAGCCCTCTGGTTTGATACTGTATTATAGTGCCTTATCTTTGCATTGATGGATATGGACTTCTTATTGTATATATTTTTTGTCAAGTGGAATGCTAGTTCTATTTTTCTTGCTCTTGTTAAAATAGCTTCTTTGTCAAGGGCGTTTGGTTAAATTATTTCTCCCAGGTATTTGAATTTGTATACTCCCTTAATTTCCCCATACTTTATTGAGATCCGTTTTGGTATATCTTTTCTATTAGTTATGCATTTTGTCTTTTTATATGATATTTGTAGTCCAGCCTTTTCTGCTGTCTCTTTCAGTATATAAATTTGTTTTTTTGCATCTTCTACGTTTTCCGCTAGTATTTCCAGATCGTCTGCAAAAGCCAGACAGTCAATTTCCAGATTATCTTTCTTTCTTCCTATTTTTATTTTAGGAACTCATTCTTCTTCTATTCTTTTCCTCCACTTCCTCATTGCCTTCTCTAGTACACAGTTGAAGAGTAGTGGGGATAATCCATCTCCTTGTCTTACTCCTGTTTTGACCTCAAACGTTCTGAAATTTCTCCCATAAATTTTACTTTTGATTTCGTGTTTGTTAGAGTATTTTTTATAATTGCGATTGCTTTGTCATTGGCTCCGAATTCTTCTAATGTATTGAACAGTGTTTCTCTCTCTATAGAATCGTATACTTTTTTAAAATCAACAAATGTTACACGTATGTCCTTTGCTCTTAGTCTTCTGTACCTTACTATAAGTTTCAGCTATAATATCTGTTCAGCACAAGATCTTCCTTTCCTAAATCCTACCTGGTAGTCACCTATTTGTGGGTCCATTTGGAACTCCGATCTATTTTGTAGTGCTTTGGATAGGATTTTGTATGTTACTAATCGGAGCGAAATTCCGCGATAATTATTTGTATCTGTTTTATCTCCCCTTTGTGTATTGGGTGGATAATAGCCGTTTTCCAATCTACTAGTATTTCCTCCGTTTCTCAGATATTTTTTATTGTTTTATATAGGCTTTTGACTGTCTTGGTAGCTACGTTTTTTCACATTTCTGCTACTATCGAGTCTTCTCCTGGGGGGTTTATCATTTTTTAGTTCTTTAATAATCTGTTGAATTTCTATTAAGTCTGGTTGTCTGGAATTTTCAAATTTATAATTTGGATTTAGTTTTGGAAATTTTGTTTTTGGTTCTTCACAGTTTAACAGTTTTTTGAAGTATGTTGCAAGTATTTTACAGTTTTCTTGATTATTTAGGGCTATTTTTTCTTCTTCGTTTTTGAAACATAGGTTTGGTGGTTGGTATCCTTGAAGATTCTGTTTAAAGGTTTTATAGAATGTTCTTGTGGTGTTCTTTTAGTCTTAATCTAGATGTTGTAATTGGATCTTGTCAAAATTTCTCTTGTTTGTTCTTATTGTTTTTGCAGTTTGTGATCTTTGTTCTTTGAACAAAATATAGTCTCTGTCATTTTTGGCAGAGTGCCATCTTTTCCAGGTCTTAATCCTAAGTTCAAGGGCTTCTTCGCACTGTTCATTCCACCACTTGTGTTTTCTCTGCCTCTTGAATGGGGCTATTTCCATTGATGTCTTGATCATTTTTGTTTTGAGTTCATCCCATTTCTTTGTTTCAATGTTTAGTTTTTCCTGAAATTCCTGTCGCTTTAGATTTAACAATTCTGTGTTAATTCTCTGTATTTTAGAATTACTGTTGTCTTTTTTTGGGGGATAAATTTAATTTTAGTGTTGTTAGGTAGTGGTCTGTTTCAATATTTGTACCTTTCCGAACTTTTATATTCATAATTTCCTTCTGGTTATTGAAGGAAATGGCAACGTGATCGATCTGGAATTCCCCCAAGCTGTGATTTGGCGATTTTAGCGATTTTTGTTTTCTTGGTAAGTGTCTAAAATTTGTGGACATTAGAATAAGATTAGTACTTTTGCACAATTCTATTAGTCTCTCTCCATTTTTGTTGGTTCTTTTGTGGGTAAGGTATTCTCCTACTGTTTTTTTGTATTTTCTTTCTTTTCCGAAGTGTGCGCTAAAGTCACCCAGCAGGATTTTAATATTTTTTGCTGGAATCTTTGATAGTTCATGTTCTAAGGATTCCTAGTATTGCTCAACTTCCTATGGGTTTCTTCTATTGTCTACGTTAATGCATGGCAGTTTATTAGGGTATAGGTCTTATTTGCACATCTTAGTGTCATGATTGTTAGTCTTTCATTTGGTGCGTAGAAGTCCGTTATAGAGTTGATTATATTTTTGTTCAAGATAAAGCCGTCTTTTAAGTATGGTATGCCTTTTCCCATTGGGTTTAAGCCTCATTTACCCTTGAAGATCCTATATCCTTCCGATTCCATTATAATTTCGTCTATGAATATCGTTCCTTGGAGGGCTAGGATTATGATTTTATATTCATCTAGTTTAAGTTTTCCTGTTTTTTAGCAGTGAATTTATATTTAGCGTTCCAAAGAAACATATTTATTTTTGTTTTTGATCTTGAGAGTTGGCGTTTTCTGGGGTTTTCGTTTTTGTTGTTTGCATGTTGTTTCGGGCTCTCCAGAATCCGATGGCCCGATTGCGTCGCTTTTCGCGACGAAGGATTCCCCGTTTAAGGTACCTCCTGGAGTAGTTCTAATTAGAGAAATTTTCATCATGCATCATTCGATAATTGTGTTGGAGAAAGGATTTGTATCCATTCCATGGTTAAAACTGAGATTATTATCCTAGAGTAGTGGTTCATCCCTTCTAACATTTAGACAGCCCATGTTTCCTGCCGTTATTTATGAAAACAGACGCAGGTCCTGTTTTGATCAACCCAGGATGTTTTATTTCTCCGGTACCACCCATATCTGAGAGGCTTTCTCCTATCCGCCACCTGAGAAAGCGGCCGATGGAGGACTAGAAACCTCGCACGGAAGGCCCATTTCCTATTATTAATTTTCGTTTATTATTTGATAGTCTCTGGTCGCAATCCTGCATCTTATAGAGTAGAGGATGTCAAATGCACGTCATTCATTTGGTTTTCTGAAGTTGATTCATTTCGAAAGCTTCTTAATTTTCACTACTAACGATAGTTGATATTAATGAATTGAATTTCTCTACGTTACCTTCTTGTAATCCTATTGAGAAATTGGAAAACTTGGAACACTTCCTGGTGTTTGAGTATTTCATGCGTTTTTGATACCAGAAGGTTTCTTTAATATCTGATATACAGAGCGTGAATGTTCAAAAATATCACAATTATCCTTAGCCAGAGTTTTTGTATTGAAGAAAAACGCCGTTTTAATAAAAATAAGTATGGCTTATCCTAAATTGACAATAATATTAAACAAAAATTAATATTTCAAATATATAAACTATGTAGTCGTGCAGTAGCATTTTACCATCAAGGTTTCACTGCTATTTGACATATAAGGGAACACAAATAAAGCAACTGTATGTTTAATTCGCATTCAGCTATTTGTATACAATAATATTGAAGCAACCTGAATTCAGAGGAAAATCTGTAGAGTATACAAGAGAAAGCTTGGAAAAAGCCACGCAAGAAAATATGATTATTGCGTCACGCAGGCATCCGATGAAACACTACATTTTCGGTCAATCATAAACTTGTCGACTATGGATAAAATATCTTAAACGAAGATTGAATACACTGTTGACACAAGATTATTGTTTACGACAAACAATGTAGTTAATTAAAATTGATGAAACGCAATTTCTATATTTCAACTTTTAGTCCGACGCCATCAGCTTCCGCCTGTTTCGTCCATATGGGCGGCGTGGGTTTTGAAGCATAGGTACTACTCCATAAAAAATTCTTTCAAGATTATGGTCGCTTTCTGGATACTACAATGTAGCGTAATAAATTTCTTTAATTGTAAGTTTATAGTCCTATTAATAATCCTCGCAAGCTTTTAATGTTTATATACTTAAGCTCATAGATGTTCACGCGGATTGCCTATCATAGTTTTATGTAATGCACGTTCTGGTCATAACTTTTAAGTGTTGGTAGAAAATTTATTTTATTTATTGTTGTACACTAATCCTAGGCCAAAGGCCAAATCTAGTGAATATGAACAGAAGTTTTATTAATAATATAAATTACAATAAATTTGCAATATATATTAATTTCCGATGTAGTACGTTCATGATCTTGAGTATCTCCTTTTTTTTAATGTCGATTTAATTTTGGGCTGTTGGCAGAGAAGTTGGTTTGCAGTGTAGTGTTGTAGAGGTGGGGATATTGGTTTGAAGGGAATATTATTATTGGTTGGGGGGGGGGGGGTTGATAAGAATTTCATTTGGGAAATGGTCAAATTGGAGGGGATAGTTAATTGCGAGGAAATTGCTGTTAGGTAGTGGGGTAAAAGGATCAAGTTGTATTGTGTGTTTTATGTGGGTTTGGTGAGGATAGGAGTTAGGGCATAAGTATATTATGTGGTGGGGGGTTTCAGTAATGTTTTGGTTCGAGCAGGGACAATAAGGAGAGGGGATTAGTTGGAAGGAGTGTAATTTTGTGTTGTAATTTGTCGTGTCCGGTTCGGAATTCAATAGTGAGTCGGTTGGAGTAGGGAATATGTTCAGGGATGTTTGTTATATTTGGAAAAATGACGTGCGTATGTCTGCCTGTGACTTCGTTGTTCCATTGGTCATGCCAGCAGTGCATTAGAGATTTAGTAATTAGGTTTTTGTGTTTATCTTTGTCATTGCTTTGTATTCTGTGAGTTGTAGAGTGCGGTCATGTAATTTCTTTTCTTTAGGTTTCGAAGTTGAACTTTGGAGTGGAGCAGGATGTTTAAGGGTGGTTGTTTTAGAATTATGTATAGTGCTGAGGTGGGGGGTTGTTCTGAAGGCTCTTGTGAAAAATAGTAGGAAAGGTCTTATGATTGAATTTAGGTTTTTGCGGGTATGAGGTGTTGTAAGAGGGTACCACGGGTCTATTGCATAACTTATCATGAGAATTATTATTTTTGTAGGATTAGTTTACGGGTGGGGCGAGTCAGTTCAGTGGATTTTGGTAGGGAATGGTGTGTATTGTTAAGGATTGATTTGGTTTTGGATCGGAGATATGATAGATGTGCGTGCATTTTAAGTCTTGCTTCGATTTGGATTCCAAGGTATGTGGTAGATTAAAGGTCTATTAAATATGTGTATAGTGGGGGTGCGTTGGAGATATCCTTTAAGTAATAGGATTTTGGATTTAGCGGGTGATAGAAGTTGTTTATTTGCTAAGAACCACGATTCGATTTTTTCATCAGGAGGCGGGCAGTATTTTCTAAGGATTTGCGGGAGATTCTATGTATGAGGTAGTTTATATCATCAGCATAGGCGAAGGTAGAAATATTAAGGATGTCAAGGTCTAGGAGGGTTTTATAGAAAGTTAACACGGTTTCTTAACACGAAGAGAACATACACATCGTTAGCCACAGGAGTAACCGTATTTTACCACGACTAGACTGTGGTCGGTGATGGGGAGTGGGAATTTGCAGCAAGGTACAAATAACTTAAGGTCGGCACGGTGAATAAGTCTTGGAGAGCGCCACCTAAATCGGAACTGCATGCCTATCGCGAAATCAATCTAGGAAATTTTTTACGCACTCTGTAGATGCTTAGCGGACATAAAACTCGACAACAAGGAAATACAAATAGCATATAATCGTTTATTGACATAGTTATAGTTATAGGGTTTAACATAAACATCAATTTTACATCATAACTTGACTTAAATTCAAGCGCTTGGGTTAATGAAGCCAACGAACTTTTCAATATATAACTTACACTTATAAAAATTAAATAGCTGCAGTATATTTTAATTACGTTCACCTTGTATAAATTTAAAATCAGTCGAACGCTGTTCGCGGTGGTACCAATGCGTGTGCGCACGATTATGCAGATAAAACCGTCTACCAAACGAATGTGTACAATAATTCCGACGTACAAACTATTACAAAAATGATATTAAAATAAATTACAATTAGACCTATTCTGATTTTCTAATGTTAAAATTACAGACGTCGTTAACTTCCAAAACATAGCGACTGAATTAACGTTCCACTATAAAAAAAGCTATTCTTATGTGTATGTGTTTAACTTGTAAACAGCGCGTTAACTTTTTAGCGATCTTTGTAAAAATCTAAGTGGCAACGTTGTAAAATAGACAGTTGTCTAATTTGAAGTGACATATTATTGACACTTCTAGTTCTATATATTATTCAGATTGTTCAACCGACGGTTCAACATCTTTGGAAGAGTCTTATAGTACTGTAATTTATAAACGCAGGCATTTAAAATATCAAATAATGGTATTCTTCTTAATCTTCTTTGGTGATTAAACCACTCATAGTTTTTAAAATTATCTTTATTAGCGTTTCGATTCATAACCTAGGATCGTTTTCAAAATTTTGAAAGAAGATTAAGAAGAATACTAAACAAACCACAACAAACATACAGGGAGTATTGATCAAATAATGGCTAAAAGGAATAATCGAACCACAAAAAAGCAGTATGAGTTTATGTTAGATCATTTGAAATTAAACAAAGATATTGTGACCTCCATTAAGTTAGACCCCCCACCAGCGATAAATAAATTAATACCTATAAAAAAATTAGGTGCTAATTAGGTGCTAATTAGGTGCTACATTCCAAAATTAGGTGCTCGAATAGTTTGGCAGGAAATTAAATTTGAAATGGGGGGGGGGCTGACTTAACGTTAAGCTGGACCCCCCCATATGAAAAAACTAATTTGCAACATGCAAACTGAAAAATTAGATATACCAGAATTAAGTGCTAATTAGGTGCTCTTAAAATCAACAAAAACATATCACTAAAATAACCTTTTATCTTAATAATTAACTATATCATGTATAAGTATATGATTCGACAAGAGTAAAGTCCCATTAAATAATTAGGTGCTCTTACGACTGTGGTCTCAAAATACTCGTCTAGTAGCGTACTGTCGATATATCCAGTCGCCGAATTAAGTGCTCGTAAGGTTTCGCAAAAATTTTGCACTATAACGTGGTCCGCGTCACACGCGTACAAGAGTAAAGTCCCATTAAATAATTATGGAATTAAACAAATTCATCATTCTTAATTACAGAACAAGCAAATATAGAAATAACTTCACAAGCATTGTGAAGAAAGCTATATAGTAAGCATTGATAATGTTTAAAAGTATTATTAATATTTTGATTATAATTTCCAACATTATTTATTCATATATATTAATAATTATAAAATTCGTAAATCATATTTAATAATTCCTAAATATCTTTTAAACATTAGTCGCGCACAAGAGCGTGAACTGCTATTCATACTATATATGAAGATATGAAGATTCCAACATTGGAATATAAATGAAAACGATAGAGGGAACGGACGAGCACGCGGATGGGGATGCGGACGTGGACGAGGACGTGGACGTGGACGTGGACGTGAACGTGGACGTGGAGGACAATGGCGAGGAAGAGAACGCGGACGAGGACAAGCAAACGTCCATATTTATACAGGAAACGTGTATATATATAATTAAGAAAATATTTTATATGTTTATATTAGATATGTTTTATATGTTTATTTTTTATATGTTTATATTAAGAAAATATTTTATATGTTTATATTTTTTAAAAAATGTATAAATCTTTATAAGATTAAATATAAAATATCTTTAAAAAATAACAAAAAATAATTAATATAAATCCTTTGTAATCCTTTAACTTTCCTAAAATAAATTATCCTTACATTATTACATTAAAATTATCATTAAAAATATTAATATAATAATACTAAATATCAAGTGGCGGCTTTGATTACTTCACCTAATACATGACGCGATGATAAAAAGAAGAAATATTACACGCAGAGTACAATGTACGTAAAATATTGAATGATATGCAGTTAAATACATTGAAAAAATAAGCAAAATACATACCGAAAAACCGATTAAAATTAAACAATAATGAATTTGTTTAATTCCATAATTATTTAATGGGACTTTACTCTTGTACGCGTGTGACGCGGACCACGTTATAGTGCAAAATTTTGCGAAACCTTACGAGCACTTAATTCGGCGACTGGATATATCGACAGTACGCTACTAGACGAGTATTTTGAGACCACAGTCGTAAGAGCACCTAATTATTTAATGGGACTTTACTCTTGTACGCCTGTGACGCGGACCACGTTATAGTGCAAAATTTTTGCGAAACCTTACGAGCACTTAATTCGGCGACTGGATATATCGACAGTACGCTACTAGACGAGTATTTTGAGACCACAGTCGTAAGAGCACCTAATTATTTAATGGGACTTTACTCTTGTACGCGTGTGACGCGGACCACGTTATAGTGCAAAATTTTGCGAAACCTTACGAGCACTTAATTCGGCGACTGGATATATCGACAGTACGCTACTAGACGAATATTTTGAGACCACAGTCGTAAGAGCACCTAATTATTTAATGGGACTTTACTCTTGTACGCGTGTGACGCGGACCACGTTATAGTGCAAAATTTTTGCGAAACCTTACGAGCACTTAATTCGGCGACTGGATATATCGACAGTACGCTACTAGACGAGTATTTTGAGACCACAGTCGTAAGAGCACCTAATTATTTAATGGGACTTTACTCTTGTACTCGTGTGACGCGGAGCACGTTATAGTGCAAAATTTTGCGAAACCTTACGAGCACTTAATTCGGCGACTGGATATATCGACAGTACGCTACTAGACGAGTATTTTGAGACCACAGTCGTAAGAGCACCTAATTATTTAATGGGACTTTACTCTTGTCGAATCATATACTTATACATGATATAGTTAATTATTAAGATAAAGGTTATTTTAGTGATATGTTTTGTTGATTTTAAGAGCACCTAATTAGCACTTAATTCTGGTATATCTAATTTTTCAGTTTGCATGTTGCAAATTAGTTTTTTCATATGGGGGGGTCCAGCTTAACGTTAAGTCAGCCCCCCCCTTTTCAAATTTAATTTCCTGCCAAACTATTCGAGCACCTAATTTTGGAATGTAGCACCTAATTAGCACCTAATTAGCACCTAATTTTTTTATAGGTATTAATTTATTTATCGCTGGTGGGGGGTCTAACTTAATGGAGGTGATATTGTGTATCAGGGCAAATCCTATGAAGGACAATCATTATAAATTAAAGTGGGAGGAGTTGACTAGCATTTTAAATGCTAGTGGTGTAGGGCCTACAAAAACCGCGGAACAATGGAAAAGGGTATAGTTTGAATCTAATACTAATACAAATTGAAATTATAAATTTTTCTGTAGGTGTATACGGAATTGAAAACGAACACGAAAAGACATTACCGCGTTCTAAGGGAGGATTTTACGGCTACGGGTGGGGGTGAAACGAAGGCAAAGCCGCTGTTCGATTATGAAGAGCGCCTGCTGAGTCTCCTTAGTCGAACATCTATTGATGGAACAAGTTCTTTAATAGAAGCTGGTGTTCCAGATTCTAATTATAATGTAGCAGGTCCAAGCCACGAACAGGGCGCAATTGTTTTTGATTTGGATGTAGAACCTGTAAGTTTAAATTATTTCATAAGAAATTATAGCAATAAGTGTAATCAATTGTGCAGATGGATGAAGATTTGGAGACAACTAGTGAAGCAGTAAATCAAAATGTTTTGACAGATGAGCATGAGAAGCAAATACCAGAACAGTTTGTACGTGATCTTATACTATTATAGAATTTGGAGCAGTTTAATCTTTATACATTTCAGGTAAACAAATTTTCAAAACCAAGAACAATACCTAAACATCGTAAGATTCGTCCTGCACGACATTCTAGAATGTCTCGGCTAGAAAAAACCATTTATAAGTATGAAGATCTTGTGAAACAGCAATTAGAAAATAGCGAAAGAATAATTAAAAGTAATAATGAATTGACGATGGCAATCAACGGTCTATCAGCAGCGATAACTTCATCGGCGCAAATGCTAGCCGATGCATTCAATATGAATTAATTAATTAGTGATGTACATAAATTGTCAAAAAATGTTTTAATATATACTCTACAAATACTGTTATTTAATACAAATTTTTAATTACATAAAATAATTTCTTATAAAATCAGCTCTCGTTCTTCTGGCTTGTTGCAGAAAGCCTTCAACTGGTGGTTGTTCTTCATCATTTCCAAATTCTTCATCAGGTTCATAATCGTCATCATTATAATCTTCCAAATTAAAACGCCTTGCTATATTATGCAAAATAACACACGAATATATTATTTTACCAGAACGAACAGGGTGGTAATTAAGTGTTCTAGCCTTCGTAAGGCATCGGAATCGCATATTCAAGACTCCAATGCATCGCTCTACACTGTTTCTTATTGTACAATGACGTTGTGTATATCGTGCTTCAGGAGTATTAGGAGCTGCATTTGGAAATGGAGTTAGAAGCCATGGTTCTAGTGGATATCCAGAGTCACCTAATAGCCAAGTATTTTGAAGTCTGGATAAATGTCTTCGGATACCTGAAGTAGCCCATATTGCAGAATCATGGGTTGAACCAGGAAATCGAGCATTGACATTTTGAATAACCAAGTCCGAGTTACATGTTATTTGTACGTTAATACTGTAAAATCCTTTCCTGTTGTAATATATAACGGCAGGATGTTCCTGCTCTTCAGTTGGTGGGGCTATAATGGCAACATGCGTACAATCAATACAACCAATTACACCTCACTTGAAATTTTTCAAAAAAACCTTGTTTTGCACGCTCTGCAACATCTCCAATAGGAAATAATATATGATCGTGCAATAAATGTGTCACCATAACGTCGGACACTTCAGTAATAGCACGGCTTACCATTGATTGACTTAATCCCAAATTAAAGTCTTGTTCAATAGTCTTCTGATAACTATCGGATGCAAAAAAACTTAACTGCTGCTAAAACCTTTAAATAATTTGGCACAGCATTTGAATAATGCGATTTTCTCATAAAAGGTAATAATATATTTATGATTTCGTGCATCACATCTTTGTTAAACCTAAAGAGCTTTATAAAGAAGCAATTTGGTAAGGAAAATGGGTCGGAAGCATCTCTTAAAATACTTCTATTCAAATTTAAAGTATGTCTAAAAAAGTTAGGTTAATTATAATTTGCAAGTTAAAATTCATATTTACATTTCTTCTGCTTCTTCAATCTCATCTATTATAGCGGCATTAATTATTGCATGTATAGCCATTTTAAAATAAACACTTCACAGTTTTTAACAATACGTTAATTCTTAAAGGCACCAGTTTGGACGTCTTTAAAATTTGACAGTTATGGGCGTGTTTTAGCGATGTAGTGGCTAACTTTTAACGACTCTGTAACATTAGAATTGCATTAAAGTAAGTTAACGTTACTAGGTCAGTTAAAGATATGTTAACTTTTAGCGATCTAAATTGGAATAGGGCTAAATATCAGTTATAATGTGAGATGTCTCTATAATATTATCTTGCAGATGGAAATGCTAGCATGGGTACCAAATTAGCGGCACGTACAATCAAAATATAATATGGAAAGATCTTGCCAGAACAGGACCTGAGCGCGGATATCGTATATTGCCGGTACACCTGAGTCCTGTTTCGATAAAATACATACGTAATGTACCAGACTGAATAACAGATACCTTAAATTTAATACTAACAGTTTCTTCAACACACAACGGTTCACACCGCAAGACTGCAAAACTGCAACCTGTTTTGCGGTTCCTTTACAAAACGGGTTTAAATCATAACAACGAAACTTGATGTAACAAACGAGTATTCAAATGTGTGTCCTACAAAGATAACAACTGTATGAACAACCCTTTACCGAAAAAAAAATTGAAACGTGGGGCTAGAACCTACAACACTGTACTACTATTATATAGTATAGCAACCACTTAAATCCGCTTCCTACGCAGATGAGAAGTCAAAACATATACACCAAAACAACTCAGAATATTCGAAAGTACTCAAATCAAAAGAACAACCCCTACGATGACCTATAGGTCGTACGAACCAATTCAAAGTGAGCTCCAAGGACATAAATACTCCAAACTAGTACTTAATAAAACTAAACAAAAAAAACTGCACAATACTATATACCATCCGGATCCAAACGCAAGTCTTTCGCATGCCACATACCAACTTCTTTACCATTACTACCTCTAAGTCGATAAGTCCATGGGAATATGCACTCTGAGATTGTAAAAGGCCCTACAAATTTGGGGACTAATTTACTGGAGAAATATTTACTTGCATCCGACAGCACAGCTTTGGTGCCAAACTTTTTGACCCACAGTGTAACTATCTGGACGTCGCCTTAGATCGTACGCCTTTTAACTGCGATCAAAAGCCTTGTTTAACCGGGTTCTAATATCTATAAAAACCTTCTTAAACATACTATAACAGGTAGTTCTTCCATCGGCACTTGAGGTAAATGGTAAATGTTGCCATCAAGAATGATTCCGCGGCAAAGGTTAACGAAATATGGGGTCAAATTTGTAGTTTCGTGGCGTGAGATGCGGATTGTACAAGCCGCTTTTTGCAAGAGCGAAGCCGAACTACGCTGGTTATCTTTAACAAAAGCTATCAGTATAGTCTTCAGAGATCGATGCTGGCGTTCAGCCGCATTAGGTTGAGGGTGATAGTACGGGGTGTATTTAGCTTGCACGTTATAGTTCCTTAGAAGTTTTTGAAATGGCGACCCTGAAATTGCTTGCCATTATCACAGATCACGGTTTTCGGAACACCAAATCATAAAAACACTGATCTTCAAGTAGCTCAGCCACCTCAGAGAACGTTGCTTCTCTCTTGGGGAGAAATATGCAGAATTTACTCAGGTATTCCTTAACGCTTAAAACATACTTATAACCTGAAGTAGACCTAGGAATGAAGTCAACTATATCTACAAATATGAGTTTCCACGGACAGGCTATATCCGGGCGTCCTAACATTAGACTTTGCACGCAACGCAGGTGCGGCAATTCCGTACATATTTACTAACATCGCTTTTGGCTATTGGCCAAAATAATTATTCACGAGGTTTTAAACACGCCCAAATGTCCTGCAGTAGCGCTATCATGACTCTGACGTATGAGGTCAATTCGGTGAGATTTGGGCATTGTTATTTTCCACTCAGTAGTGGGGGATTCTAACTCTAGATACGGGTTTCTACAATTTTTAAATAGATTGGTACCATCATACCGTCAATTCGGAAAATCTAAAGGATTCTCTGACACCAATTTACACATTATTATGTGCCACCTATCGTGGATATCGATAAAGTAAGGTTTGAGGAAGCCGTATTAGCGTCAATTTGGGTAATGATAGGGACCGCACGGGACAAAGCATCGGGGACAACCTTGTCCTTTCCTCGGCGATGTATTATTTTAAAGTGGTACTGTTGCAGTTGAACGCTCCAGCGTGCTAAACGACTTACAGAATCTTTTAAATTATCTAGCCATAATAAGGCAAAGTGATCGGTTACAACTGTAAATTTACTACCTTCAACATACGATCAAAATTTTCCAATGGCCCATACCACAGCGAGGCACTCCTTTTCAGTAGTGCTAAATTTGCGTACGTTAAGGGCAAACGACCTACTGATATAACTAATTACATTTTCTAAACCATTTTTCGTTTGATACAGCACTGCGCCCAAGCCATAATCGCTGGCATCAGTCTGTACAAGAAAAGGCTAATCAAAATCCGGGCAATTCATGATTGGGGCGGAGACTAATAATCCCTTATTTGTCGAAAAAGACGTCGCACAATCAGGACTCCAAGAAAATTGCTGACTTTTTCGAAGAAGTTTACAAATAGGTGCAATAACAGACGAAACGTTAGGAATAAAACGGCGATACCATCCGCAAAGTCCTAAAAATCGGCGTGCTCTCGTGACATTTTTGGGAGGAGGGAATTCCAAAATAGCTGAAACTTTCCCAGAGTCAACTTGGAGACCTTTACTATTGATTACATATCCAAGATATTTTATCTCGGAACGGAAAAATTGCACTTATCGCTAGCTAGAGTCAGTCCCACTGACTTAAGCCGTCAAAAGACATCCTCAAGGACTTCCAGGTGTTTGTCAAATTGAGAGGTAACGATATAGATATCGTCCAAATACACATACACGTATTGTTCCAAGTCTAATCCAAGCACGCCACGCAATCGATTTTACCAATTGTGGGGAGAAGTGTTATGGGGCGTTAGGTACAATAGCAACCGCGCTCTACTCTACAATCATCTTCTCTGCAACCGTTCAAGAGATGTATAGTTGGTGGTTTTACGAATACAAAAAAGTGTTTTTATACGGTTACATTCGTTTTGTTAAAAAAAAGAGTCACACTAAATTCGTGGTTTTCAGATACTATAGAGAAATTGTTGAATCGTATAATATAAAAATAGAAACACAAATCTTCATTGATGAAGAAATTGTCTTCTGTAGTCCGCTTTTTCATACCCAGAATAAAAAAGAATACATATTTATCCAATCGTTTAGGCTTATTATTTGGCAATTTGATTTCGCAACCTTCAGCATCAACGTTAACCCTATCAAACATTATAGCAGTTTAAAAGAAGAGCCAGTCACGATTTCGGTTGATGGCCATATCAAAGTCAAAGAGAACGAATGGAACAACCTTCACAAGCTATGATCAGCAAATTGATTAGGTCTATATCGAACTATACGAGAACTGTAATTAGAGTACAAGGAGGTTCACACCCACTATAAAAATAAAAAACTTGTTTGGATATCCTTGCTTATTTGCTGCAAAATTGCATTTTCTTCAGATGAAGTGGCACTGACAAGATTTTTGTTATTTGGTTCTTTGGCAAAAGCCATGAATCTCGACTTATTTCTTACGCTGATGTTAAACGAATAATTGTTTTTTTCGCAATCACTACTTATTACTGAGAGTGGAAATGGTTTGCATTAAAAATGCAAGTTGTTCTTTGAAAAGGACCGCAACTCTTATACCTCAACTGTCTTAATCTTACCATACCTATTAGTAAACTATGCTAGAAAGTTACAAATAAATACCACCTGGACGAACCCACTTAGAATCTTTCTCATCAAAGGTTAGTAAAAATTTATAGAAATCAGTGGCACACGCGCGGTAATATATAAGGATATCATTGGCTTCATCACTATTTTTAATTCACTCAAGTAAAAAATCCAATTATAAGATGATTATTTGTAATTTATAGGTTATAAAAATAAGATTTAGGAAGATAATAATTCACATAACATTAATTATAATTACTATACAAGTTGGCGTTAATAAAATAATCTTCAAATTTACGGTGAGTAAATAAAGAAACGGAAACGATTTATTGCCTACGGTTCGGTCGTTTTGGCTAGTGTTACAACGATTTGACCAAACATACTTATCTTTGAATCTGGAAGAAGCGAATATAGTCTGACTAACGGTATTACAGCATGCGAGCAAGCATTCATACATACCAAGATCTTAAAGAGTTATTACCATTCATTGAATCGAATAAGGATGACACTATAACGAATGCAACGAGAGCGACGCAACTACGTTAAGTATCTCAACCTCGACATACTTTACTGGCAGCAATTTGCATACGGGTTGTTACAAATCTGTTTAGTTGCCAACAAGCTTTAACTGTTGATACGAATATATCCCACAAGTTTATGAAACAACACCACACAAAATCCTATTCCTACACCTTCTAGAAAGCAAGCTTTTTCTCGAATTGGTGTTTTGTGACACAAAAGTCCTTTATATTATAACTATAAGAGTTTAATTGCTAAACAAAACATTTCCGTTAATGTAGTAATAAATGGTAAACTTCCGGCCATCATTTTTTCTGTGTATTACTTAATTTATGGTTATAAAGCAAGTCGTTATATTTTAAATAAACCAATCGCATATAATGGATGGTTTTACAACATTTTAATTGTTTCCTGTGATGTTTTTTAGGGTTCGTATCAAGGTGTATAGTTTGACGGAAATTTAGTTTACACTGAGGGTAATGTAAAAATAAGAATTAAATATAGGAATGGGTGAAAACAGTTTTCCGTAAGTGTAAAAAAGAGGACGTGAATATATTAGCAAATGCTTAGATCCAAACGCTGTTACTGCAGATTTTTACTTGAATAGTAAACTATTCCCAAACGCTTTTATGAAGACGGAGCGGGCAGCTTTTTTCTAGTTACTGAAGTAAATTTGCAAAAAAGGCGACATCTAAAATATAAATTTATCTCATTATCACTAGGTCTTCAGTCTTGGAACTGGTTAGACGCGTAACTGCATTTTTTTCGTATTCTGAGTTAACCTACACGTTTCCCTGAAATTCCCAACCTGCATCTTTCACTATCTGCGTGCAAAAGTCTGATCTAGGTCTACCTTTACCTCTCTCCTATCTCTGCTTGTAATAATCTCGACTATTTTCCAATTGTTTTAAAACGTGTCCTCTCGTTCTATTTCTATTTTTGTTTTCCACAGATATCTTTCTTCCCCTACTACTTTTAAAATCTCTTTGTATTAACTTTGTTTGTCCATACTATTTATCGTCCAATTAGCTTGCTACCGGTGCTGGGGAAAGCTTTGGATTGCGTTATGACTACCCGAGTTGAGTACTTAGTGCGTTACAGCGGCGGTTTTAATACCGACACCGACAGTTAAGTTTTATGGAGGGAAAGTCGACTATCGACGCATTAGAGTTTGTTGTCGGGGAAATTAAGCAGGCGAGAGATGCAAAGGAGTATTGTTCGTTGTTGCTTCGGACATTTCAGGAGCATTTGATACTGCCTGGTGGCCATTGATTGTTTGCAATTTGGAAAATAGGGGTTGTGCGTGAAACTTGATGTCTTTGGTCAAGGGTTATTTCTCGAAGGGATTGGCAAAGGTTGAAATTCCGGGTAAAGTTTTGTCGCGCGAGGTGGAAAGAGGATGCTCGCAGAGGTCTTGCTCTGGTCCCATATTTTGGAAGTTGCTGTATGAAAGCATCTTTAGGGTTAAGTTGCCCACAGGATGATCAATCGTTGGGTTTGCGGATGATACGCTTTTAATTGTCAGATCGCGATTGTTAATGGATATGCGCGCAAAACCGAACGAGGCGCTTAATAAACAGAGGCGCTTTCGGAAAGAAACCGGGACAGCGACCCTCTAGCCTAGAGCTGGGAGGCGAGAAAATACCGTTTAAGGAAGCAATTACATACCTCGGGGTAAAATCTGACAATAAGTTAAATTGAAAAGCTCACGTGCAGTACATTAAAAGCAAAGGCGGGGAAATATCAAACAACACGATGGTGGCGACGAAAATAAACTGGGGTTTCTGGAGCGAATCGCTGAGGACGATTTATGCCTGAGCAATTAAGCCGGCACTGCTGTACGGAGCTTCTGTATGTGCGAAAGGTTGTAAAGTCCGGAAGATGCGTCAATTGACGCATAACCGCGGTGAAAGCGGCCAGGGAATACAGAACCACTTCTACGAAGGCGGTCCTGGTGATCAGTAGGACTCTCCCTATCGAATATATCGTTAGGGAGATTAGAGATAGGAGATTGATAAATATAGGGAAAGGGCGCAAAATTATCGAAGATATTCATCTTGGTAATAGGTAGGTAGAGAGAAAGATCGTTGTATCGGAGTTGGGAGTTGGGGCCGATATTAGAGAAATCGAGTTTGTCGAAGGCGATGGGGACGCGACGGATATCAGAATTTACACGGATGGTTCACGCATGACTGACGGGCAAGCAGACGCTACGTTTGTCGTGTTTATGCAGGAAAGGGAGGTGTTTCGGTTTTAAACCAAACTCGCAAACTGGAGCACTATCTTCCAGTGCGAATTGGTAGCCATACGAGGGGCTATTGATTACGTAATAAACCACGCGGGCAGAGATGAATATTATATAATCAGCGACAGTAAATCAGCGCTGACAGCTTTAACAAACATGAACACCTCGACAGACCTCCGGGCGGATGTCTGGAGGGTAGCGCATACGGCGCTTGAGTTTTGACGATTAAAGTTCTGTTGTTTTAGATCGCACGAGTAGGGAATGATAGGGTTGACGAATTAGCTAAAGGAGCCGAGACGGGTGACTTTCGGATATCACATTCGTCGATACAGAGGTCTCTAATTAAAACAAAAAGCTGCGCGAAAAGTCAATTCGACAATGGGTAGTGTTAATGCTTTATGAGTATTTTGTTTGTAGTTGTAGTATGCCAATCACAATTAATTTAAGTCCTTAAACTATTCCCCAGCTAGAACCCCTCCATTATCCCTACCTTTAGTGCAACGACATAAAAGGGTTTGTAATTTACGAGTGGACGACTATTTAACTTCGTTCTCGCTTGGCTTTGGTTCGTGATTTAGTTCGGTGCATCGAGCATCAGTAATTAGCAACAATTAGTGAACATTATACAGTCCATAATTATCTGATAGCAGTGCAAGTACGATCAACCACTACAACCAGTGAAAGGTAGGTGATATATTCCTTTAAATTATCATTTCCTTTGTGTGATTGTAAATGCAAATTAACATTTTTGATTAACATTTTTGGTCCTTTGAGCAAATATTTTGCTTATTAATTGGTTTATTATTGGCATTTTTGGCATTCATTTTAACTACATTGTTAATTGCTCTTCGCTTAAATTAGGGGTTGACCGCATTTAGAAGAAAAGTGTAGTCACACCACCAGTTTCATAGTCAATTGTGTAAACTAACTTATAGTAGATGCAATCTCGCATTAAATTTGAAATTTTGTAATGATACAGAATCTTATAAAACCTTAGAAATGACAAATCTTTGTAAATTTTAGGGATAGTTAGCGTAAGAATTTGTGGTCAGAAAAAAGGTGTTTAAGCAGTACAGTTATTTTAAACTTGTAATTCAAGTTCGCTAGAGAATTCAGGTATTCGTAAAACCGGGTAGCATAACCCTTTGATCATTGTCATATTGAAACTTGCAAGCTCCCGTTAGGCACGTTGTAGTAAAAATTCTTTGCCAGGTAGTTCAACATTACCTTTGGTATATCCTATTATTAGGTGAACAAAACCCTTCATTTTTGTAGCTGAAATCAATATAAAATCGATATTAGTAACCTTGTTCGTTAGGATGGCACATTTCATCCGATAGGTTGATTGTAGATTTGAAGGCGGCACTCGATAGATTATCTGATGTATCTGATGCGATAAATAAATTGGAGCATATTAAAGGCAATTGTATTTCTGTTAATATTATGGCTGAAAGCGCCTTTGATATCAAAAACGATGTAGATACTGCTTATAAAACGTGCATCTTGGATGAGGACAACTCAGAATTATTAAATGAAATTACAACATTAAGAATTGAAATAGATAGGTCTTTGTTAAACATTAAAATTATTAAAGCGCAATTTGATAATATATCCACTGCTGAAAAATGCTTGACTGAAAATATTACTGGCATTGGCTCGTGTAGCAATATTCGTCTCCCTCGTATAGAAATGAAAAAATTTTCTGGAAAAATAGAACATTTCCAAGAGTTTATCCAATTTTTTAATAATTTGGTTCATGAAAATAATCAATTGCTACCGATCGAAAAGTTCTATTTTTTAATTGATGCGTTGGATTTTAAGTCTAGAGAACTCATTAGACATTTGCAAATTTCGAATAATAATTATATGCTAGCTTATTCAATTATTATGGAGAGGTTTAATTCAAAACGTTTAATTGCAAACACGCATTGGAATGCTTTAGAATCGTCACCAAAAGCAAAATTTAATTCACATACAGATTTAAAAGAATTGCTTAATTGCTTTACGGAAAATCTATCAAGTTTACGTCAAACTAAGATTGATTTGCTCGACTTCGTATTGTTTAATTTGTTATCAAAAAAGGTAGACACAAATCTTTTGAAAACATTTGAGTTAGAAAATACATCAGACATTCCATCTTATGATCAATTAAAATTATTTCTAGAAAAACATTGCAAGGCATTAGAAATTAGCAATATGGTTGTTTCCGATACACCGTCCAAATTTAATATGTCCATTAAACAAACCATATCATCTAGTGTACCTTCTAAACGTTCCTTTGAATATTCAAAACCCCAAGTTCGAAAGTCATTCGTAACAACTTCATTCGCTCAGAAATGCAGTCTTTGCAGTGGTTCTCATAATTTATACCAATGTGAAATGTTTCTGAATAAATCGCCACAAGACCGTTATAACTTTGTTAAAGACAAACACTTATGCATTAATTGTCTTCGCAACTCTCATATGGTTACACGCTGCTCTTCCAAACTTGTTTGTAAAAAGTGTGCAAGGGGTCATCATACTTTATTGCACTTTGAAAACCCTACAGTTGTACAGAAACCTCTAGTCACTCAGGCAACAGATCAATCAACTTCCCGAACCCACCTGCAACACTACTACAAGTACGTTATTATCATCTAGATCGTCCAACACAATGACGTTATTAGGCACCGCAAGAATTTCAATTACAGATGGGTTTGGTAAAGTTCAGACAGTAAGAGCACTTGTAGATAGTGCATCAATGGAAAATTTCATGACTGATAAGTGTTGTCGACGCTTAGGTTTAAGAAAATCGAATATTTCAATGAAGGTTGAAGGCTTAGGTCTATCTGCTTCCCATGCGTATGGGCAAGTATCGTGTAAAATTAGTCCTCAAGGTAAAACTGTTCCAGAGTACAGCATTGATTATTTTGTTTTACCAGACATTTGTGGAACCCTTCCTTCATCAAGGATCTCACCAAATAGTTGGCCTCACATAGTTGGATTAGATTTAGCAGATTCGGACTTCGACAAACCTAGTCATATCGATTTATTGTTAGGTGCAGATTTGTTCGCGCGTGTTTTATTAAACGCAACTCGCATTGGGTCACCAGAAGAACCCGTGGCAATTCACACTACCTTTGGGTGGATATTAACAGGAAGGTTCTTTCTTCTGTTACATCTCGTATATCATTAGCTGCACTTGTAGAAGATGCTAACATTACTCGATTTTGGGAACTGGAAAATATTCCAGATTCTAACAAATTATCTCCTCATGCGGAAATTTGTGAAAGACATTTTGTGGACACTCATAAGCAGGATGACACCGGTCGTTTTATTGTTTTGTTACCATTCAATGGTCCTGAACCGCTATTTGCTGGCTCTCGGAAATAGCACTTCGAAGATTTCTTTCACTAGAACGCCGTTTGAAATAAATCCTCAACTGTATAATTCGTACAGAGAATTTATGCAGGATTATATCGATAGTGGTCACATGTCTCGTATTGTATCGGATTCAACTCGATCGTCAACATTATCGCCGGTATATTACATACCACATCACGCCGTGTTCAAACCAGACAGTACAACTACAAAACTTCGTGTCGTATTTGATGCTTCAGCCAGCGCTCAAAGTGGAGGGTCTTTAAATGATCATTTACTCGCAGGCCCCCTCTTCAAAAGATATCATGGAGTTGTTATTACACTTTCGTTTACATTCTGTAGTTTTAACTGCGGACATTAAGCAAATGTATAGACAGATTCTTATTTCTACTAGCCATCGAGACTATCAACGTATAGTTTGGAGATTTAAGTCCTCGAGTCTGTTATCGATTATCAGCTAAACACTGTTACATACGGCATCACATCATCACCATTTCTAGCCATGCGTGTAATTCAAGAACTTGCAAAGTCAATCGTTACGTTTTCCTATTGCTTCCAAGATTTTAGCATCGGATACGTACGTGGATGATTTGATTACAGGGTGTGATTCGATAGAGGATGGCAAACGACTCGTGTATGAATTAAACCAAATTTGCCAATCAGGTGGTTTTATGTTACGAAAGTGGAATAGCAACGTGCCAAGTGTCATTGGCCATTTACCTGATTCCGTTCGGTATCAGCAAGCATTTTGTTTGAAGAGGTAAACAATACGTCTCAAAAATTTTAGGACTGCAATGGCAACCATTGAGTGATATGTTGTTTACAATCTTAATATCGTTGATCGGCCTTGTACCAAAAGGAATATGGTTTCGGAAATTGCAAGGATCTTTGACCCTCTGGGGTTATTATCACCATTGGTCTTCTTCGCAAAACATTTGATTCAATCTATATGGATATTAGGAATTGGTTGGGATTAACTTCCTCCCCAACAAATTGTTTTAAAATGGAATCTGTATCTTCAACAATTACCCGAGTTTTTGAAAATTGAAATTCCTCGACGGATTCTTTGCGATAACTATCAAACTGTACAAATTCATGCATTTTGTGATGCATCGGAAGCTGGATATGCAGCAGCAGTTTATCTCCGCTGTGTCGATAAGAAAGGGAACATCCAAGTATCATTGGTCTGTGCCAAATCTAAGGTCGCACCAACCAATCGTATATCATTACCTCGATTAGAATTGTGTGGTGCAGTGTTGTTGTCGAACTTGGTCGAGTATGTGCAAAATACGTATAGAAATAATTTAGTATTGGACGATACATTTGCGTGGTCACATTCCACAGTAGCATTAGCATGGATTCGATCTTCGTCGTATAATTGGAAGACCTTTATTAGCAATCGTGTCTCGCATATCCAAGAACGAGTGGCTCCATCATCGTGGCATCATATTAAATCACAGGATAATCCTGCTGACTGTGCATCAAGAGGATTATTAGCTGCTGAGCTTGTTAATCATCCTTTGTGGTGGACGGCTCCATCAGGGTTACTATTACCTAAAGAGAATTGGCCTCCTCATATGGAACCAACTCTTACAGATCACACTCAGATGCACATTGAAAAAAGAACTTTATCCCTTAATATACACGTTGCAGATCACTTCATAGACTCGATGGTAAATCAATTTTCAGATTTGCGAAAATATGCAGGATTCTGGTATATATTTGTCAGTTCATTCG
The DNA here is from genome assembly GCA_036346225.1 of Platerodrilus igneus. Lineage (NCBI taxonomy): Eukaryota > Metazoa > Arthropoda > Insecta > Coleoptera > Lycidae > Platerodrilus > Platerodrilus igneus. The sequence continues at coordinate 824,853 of JARFIW010000566.1, forward strand.
TAACTTGAAAGTTCGTGCAAATTTGGATATTGGAAACTTAGAACAATTATTGGTCTCCCCCGAACAGTATGCACTTCATTTATTAATAAAACGGGTTCAAGAACAAGTTTTCAGTCAGGACATTGATATCATTCGAAAGGGAAAACTTAGTAATAAACAACTTCGACCTCTCAGTCCTTTCCTTGACAGTGATGAGTTGTTAAGGGTGGGCGGCCGGTTGCGAAATGCAGACGTATCTTATGATACAAAATTTCCTTTGCTACTTCCTCGGTCACACCGGGTGACAGAGCTCATTATTCGAGATTGCCATACGAAATATTTACACCCTGGACTTAGAACTACTCATTTTTGTTAGTGCAAAATTTTGGATTCTGTCTGCAAAAAGGGCTATTCAACAGTACCTAAACTCTTGTATTCGATGTTTTCGTCAAAAACCTATTTCGCTATGCTCTCCTATGGGCGACTTGCCCCCCGCTAGACTTGCTGCCGGTAAAGCGTTTCTACATACTGGGGTAGACTATGGTGGACTCTTTTCTATCACCATGAATCGTATTAGAGGTGCCAAATCATTGAAAGCCTATGTTTGTTTATTTGTTTGTCTTAGTACAAAAGCGATACATCTGGAGTTGGCATCAAACCTATCTAAAGAGGCCTTTATTGCAGCTTTACGGCGGTTTGTAGCACGCAGAGGTAAATGCTTGCAAATTCATAGTGACTGTGGAACAAATTTTATCGGAGCATCTCGGGAACTAATCGAATATATGAAGCAGTCATCTGAAACGGAAGGTATTTACTTTGTTTTAATCCTCCGTCGGCTCCTCACTTTGGGGAATGTGGGAAGCTGGGATAAAATCTGTAAAGTCCCATCTCAAGAAGGTGGTAGGCGAACAAATTCTCTCGTACGAAGAATTTAACACCATTCTAGCTCAAATTGAAGCCATATTAAACTCCAGACCTTTATGTCCAATGAGTAACGATCCCACTGATTTTTCATTCTTAAGTCCTGGTCATTTTCTGAACGTAGAACCAGTGTCTGTCATTCCCGACCCTAATGTCTTAGATCTGAAACTATCTTCCTTAAATCGTTGGCAACTGGTTCAACGTATTCAGCAATCATTTTGGAAACGGTGGCATTTGGAGTACCTGCACACTTCAACAGAAAACCAAATGGTTTCTGCTAATTATTCGTTAATGGTGGGAACGTTGGTGTTGATTAAAGATACTCAAGTGTCTCCATTACAGTGGAAAATGGGACGTATACATACGTTGCATTATGGAAAGGACAATGTTTGTCGTGTGGCTTCCGTGGCAACATCCCAGGGACTATTTAAAAGGCCCGTGGTAAAATTGTGCTCTCTCCCCATTCCAGAGGCAACTTAGTATTATAGTTAGTATATTAGGGTAAGTTAACTTTTAAATTTACGGTTATATATTTTTTTTTTGTTCGTTTAGACACACTTAGAAAATAAGTTCCTAATACTTATTTTGGTGGGCGGTATGTTAAGGCTTTATAAGTATTTTGTTTGTAGTTGTAGTATGCCAATCACAATTAATTTAAGTCCTTAAACTATTCCCCAGCTAGAACCCCTCCATTATCCCTACCTTTAGTGCAACGACATAAAAGGGTTGGTAATTTACGAGTGGACGACTATTCAACTTCGTTCTCGCTTGGCTTTGGTTCGTGATTTAGTTCGGTGCATCGAGCATCAGTAATTAGCAACAATTAGTGAACATTATACAGTCCATAATTATCTGATAGCAGTGCAAGTACGATCAACCACTACAACCAGTGAAAGGTAGGTGATATATTCCTTTAAATTATCATTTCCTTTGTGTGATTGTAAATGCAAATTAACATTTTTGATTAACAGGTAGAGAAGTGGAACAACGCTGCCACGGGCAGGTTGACCTACAAATTCATTCCGAGTATAGTAGCGAGAAATAGAATCTAGGTAAAGCTCGACCATAAAATGGTGCAGCTGGTAACACGGTACGGTGCCCTGAAAGCGTATTTACAAAGACTTGGTTTAACCGACAACGACCGCTGCGAATGCGGCCAGGACGCGGAAAGCGCAAAGCACGTGCTCTTCGGCTGCCCGCTGGAGGTGGCAAATCGAAGGTTAGCTGATATGAAATTAGCAATCGCAGGGCTAACATGGCCAAAGAGCCAGGAAGTCGGGGAAGTGGCTAACCAAAAGGCGTTCTGGGCAGCCTTTAAAGAATTCGCGGGAAGAGTCGCAAGATTAGACGGTGATAACTGCATGTACATCGGAGGGCGATGGGGGGAGGATTGGAAATTTTAGAATTTTGACCTGGCGTGAGAAAGGATATGAGCATGAAATAACCAAAAGCTGGAATGAAAAAAAAGGGGAAAAAATAATAATAATAACAATTGCAACCAAAAGCCCATATGTACGAAAAACCCCCCACACCACTAATACAATCACTATTTCACCTTATACGCGCGGAAATTAGGAAAATCGGGAATAAATAATAACAAATAAACCATAACAAATAAATCAGAAACCCTAATTAAATTAAATCAATAAAATAAAGTGAAACCGCGCATCCCCCCAGAACTTAAAAGTGATAGTGGTTGTGATCCCCCAGGACGTTTAGTGCATGCCCATCAAGACTTTAACAGTGCATATTCATCTCCCCTTAGAAGTAAGAAACGGTTGATGTACGCAGACGACCAGCTCCTCAGATGCTGGAGAAATTTATATACGAGGTAAGAATAAAATTGTGGCGGCTGTACTCGCATGAGCATTGATTTGTATTAAAAATGAAAATTTTAACATAATTTAAAGGGCACGTTTTTGTGTAATGGCGCTAGCCAACATAATGCTCATGCGAGTGAACCTGATAATTTATTTGGGTGATGCTATTGCTAATACATGCACTGTCACATGCTTATGCTTTTAGATGTTATATTTATTTAAATACATATTTATATTTCTATATATTTAGTTATAGTTATATTTAAATTTACATTTTATATTTATTTTGCATGTACTTTATTACTTTGAGGCTTATATGTATTGTCTGACGTTCTGTCGCCATTTTGGTTGCAGTAAATTTTTAGGAAGGAGGATTATAATTGATAAGATTTTAATTGTAATATAAATCAGTTAAGGAATGATAGGGAAAGCTAGGAATGCATTTAGGCTAAAGATAAAATAAATTACTTAGACCAGGGAGGACGAATTTGTAAATTTATAGAGCAGGCAAAATAGCTGGATTCACTATTAAAGTATTTGACGAATGCTTAGAAATTTGAATCCATTTTAAAATTAGTTAGCTAGCTTTGGATAGTTTTAGGACGACCCTTCAGGTAAAAACCGGTAAGCAGAGCTGGCAAATGCTATCCGGTATTACGGATCCCTCCCCCTTTCACTTTTGCTTGTGCCTTGTGGATCGGGCACGCTCCAAAATCAACGCCAGAAATACCATTATTTAAACCCTATTTGTAGTTTTTGTTTCAGTTTGTTAGATGTCTATTTAAGATGAATTAATTTTGAAGCTAGATTTAATTTTAAGCACGTTTATATTTTTCGCGTTTAAACCCAATGTAATACCTTAGGGTGGAGCATTGGGGACGTGGCCGCAAGTATAGCGGCCCTTATTCACAATATAATGTCCATACATCATCATCATACATCTGAAGCACCACATTCCAGAAGACAACTTTTTCCTGTCTGCTACTCCTACTGTCCGTCCCTATTTCATAACCTCACCGTACTGTGCTCCACGCATATGCTTTTAACAATTCTTTCCTTGTTTGTATGTTTGTTGTCTTCGAACATAGCAGCTTTCTTGTTAGATACAGCTCGGTTCCTCTTCTATTGTTTGCTAAACATATACTCTATTTTACAGCTATTCAGTGGTATGTGAAGGAAGGCGGCTCCGTGGTGTAGTTGATATGCGCGTGACTACTATGCCCAAGGTCCCGGGTTCAAATCCCTACACGGTCCGCTTGAAAAATGTTTGCCGAGCATTTTTCACAAAAATACATCCTCGTTCGGACGAAAGGTAAAATAAAGGTCCCGTATGTGAATTTTGTCACGCACGTTAAAGATGGCTAACTTGCAAGAGTTCGGCAAAATTCAAAATTTCCAGGTAAAAAAACTCGCTTCCTGGCCAATGTAGTACCTACGGGTGGAGTATTGGACAATATACAATTGTAGGGGTATGTGAAGGGACTTAAGCAACCTTTGATTACTAAGAATCTCCAATCCCTTAATCGTTCGTCGAATTAATAGTTTTCAAATAAATCCTTTCGCACAATCAACATTAGTTGTGAATATTGTAAAACCAACACCTGTAGTTATTTATTATAGTTATCAGATTTAAGTGCAATTGTTTTTTTGTCCTTAGGTTTTTGTCTTGGAACCGGTTGGACGGGTACCTACATTGATTTCTATTCTGAGCTAGCCTATCTATATTTTGTAACATTTAGTTTATTGTATCAAATTAACAATAAATTCGCTATATCTTAAGAATTATATATTTTAAGGATAGAAATTAGTAAATATTTTTCCTTCACCTCCATTCAGTTATTTCTAATAATTGATAAAAATATCGAGTTTCTAGAAATTCTACACAAAAAGTGAGAACTAGAAAGTAGTTCTGTTTGTATGTATATAGGGGTTAACTTTGAAAACAGAAAACAGTAGAAAATAGCGGATGTTAATTAGAAATAACCAAATAAACGACGCTGGCATCCAAGCGCACATGTAACTTGTTGTATGTAGCAACTGCGACAGTTAAACTTGAAGTGCAATGACAAAGTCTGGGTAAGATACTGTGGCGCTGCTTAATCTAAATGTGGTCAGAACGTAAACAAAGAGTTTAAACGCAAAAGATGATTGGCAGGTCCTCCGATGCGATATTTCGTGATTGACAGGTACAAGACTTTGCGTTTAAAGATCACAATAGGTACATTCGAGAACGTCATTTGAATAATTTCAAGTATGTTTTAGAATAATCTGGAGGTTTTTGAATATGTACATAAATTGCCGTCGTAGTTCTAATAGAAATTTCACTATGAGTTCTAATTGAAACTTTGATTTTAATATTAGTTCTAATGTAAAGCGTTGATTGCAATATGTTCTAGTTGTTTTGGTATTCGTGATGTGATATAAATTACTGTTAGTAATCATATAAATTAATCTAAATTAACAATTAGTGCTTTGATTTAAATTCATTACAATGCTTCGATGGTAGTTTAAAAAAGAGTATTGAAATTTTAGTGTTAAGAAGATAGTACTTGGATTGTTAGCGATTAGTAGCTGAAGGTAGATAATTGCGGAAGCTTCTAGAATTACATTGTAACTACAAGTAGTTAAAAAGGTTCGTATACTCGTTTTGGAAATAAAGAACTGTTGTTTGAGCAAATAGAGTTTTTTTATACTAGTGACAGCAATGAATTATAGACCTTTAAAAGGTTTCTATTTGCATGCTTGTCACACGCAGCCATCAACTGGAAATGGACATCGCAATTCTTTATCTTTTGAAGGACTCTAAATCAGACATACATAAACACTCTGAGAAACATGACCAAATCTCTGAAAGCCTGACAGCAAGGCTAGAAGAAAATACAGAAAAAATCAACCAGACCGCATCGAAATTAGAAGTAACACAAGTTTCACAGAAAAGTTAGATCAAAATGTGAATGCCGCTGAGTAATTGAAAGAGGATTATATAAAAGAAGATGTCAAATCGGCAGAATAACTTCAAGCAAAATTTTCAGAGTCTTCAAACACTGAAAATCAAATTTTCATGCGGTTCACAGAATTTGAAACAAAATTTTCAGATGATTTATAAGAAAGCTCGCAAGAACTAGAAGCAAGGTTTTCAGAAAAATTGTTAGAAAGCTCGCGTAAAATAGAATAAGAAGTACTGACTATGGAGAAATGGATTATTTCCCTAATAGAGTAAGCTCCAGAAACCTCGGTGCCGGTCATACAGTAGTACGCTCCAGAATTTAGGATTGTCGGCGAATACGCACTGGCGTCAAGATTTAGAGTAAAATCACCTACATTTGATGGAAAGTCACATTGGCAGACATATTTCAAGCAATTCGAGGCTACAGCGACGATTAGCGGTCGCATTGGTTGTTGCATTTCAAGGTGAGGCCTTGAACATTTTACAGACCATACCATTCGACAAAGTGTAAAACGGGTATTTATTATATAGAGGAATCGTGTGCGGTAGGAAATGAAACTTTAAGGTCGCTAGCAATACATAAAAACACGTGTTCATTAACAATTACTTTATATATGATGTTTTTTTCCTAAACTAAATTAAACCTACCTTCACACAGGAAATATTAAAAAATCATTTTTCTGTTCGTTTGGGTCCCTATGAACCTTCGCACAACTGCTGTAGGAAATACGAAGATATTTCGGTGAATATTTAATAGTGCCATCCCAGTAAGGCGTTGATTGGAGACTGTGTTTCGTAAATATGTTTTCAATCGACGCAATGTTGAAAGCTACACTCTGGCGTACATGTGTTCACCGATAATGTCAGCAGTATCCCAAACAACCTATTGATTGTAGAAACAATATTTTGTCACAAATTTCAGGCCCTGAATAGCTGTGGATAGCGTTTGTTCAATTCTTAGCCATTTGTATTTCCATATTGCGTATATTCTCCTGGAAAACAAGACTTGTCCTGTGGCAAAATTGTTTCATAGAAAGTTAAAACTTCAGCAAAATATTTTGCTTCCACAAATTTTTTGGAACCAGTTCTGATAAGGAACTCAAAACGGATTTGTGCTTAGTGAACTGCTCAGTCAGATGAATTATGGCATGACCTACTATTGGTAAAAATAAAGTCGTTCTAAAATATTCATCCGGCGTGTCAGCTTAATCATTATTTCGGTGTATTTGTCGCCCAACTCGACCAGGCATGGAAATCTTATAATAATCTCCTGTTTCGTATCATCGAAGGAATATGTGGTGCACTTCTAAGTAATGTTCGCAGCATTTTGACTAATTTTGGATAATGTTCTTATCACGTTATCTTCGTACTCACAAACAATTGAAAAATCACGGTCGACTACTTGCAGGGACTTGCAGATATTAACTAGTGATCATGAAAATCTTCAGCACAATTTTTAATGTAACCAAAAAATTATCACTTCGTATAAATGAGATCATTTGATTGGCTGTTTAAGATGCTTCACGGTTTAATATTTCTTTTAACCTTTTAAGAGACCCAGCAATAGGGATAAGAAGCTCATTAAATCTGTGCATCATGTCATATTTTTGAACCCAGTGTTTCACACATAGCAATTAGACTTTTGTGTCTTTTCTCCGCAATATTTGTTTTAGGCATTTCCTTTAGCACGTCTATGTGTACTGCTGGGAACCAAAAAAATTTTCTATAAAATTAATGTTTCCCGAACGACTGGATAGAACACAAACTTTGCACGTCTCTGTAATTGCCAGATTAAGCAAATGAACGCTACTGTACACATAGAGGACCGTTCATTTACATTTCCAATGCTCCACCCGAAGGTACTACATTGGCCAGGAGGCAAGTTTTTTGTTGCCTGGATATTTAGAATTTTGCCGAACCCTTGCCGTTCCAGGCCAGGTAGGGATCTTTAACGTGCGTGACAACACTCACACACGGGACCTCCATTTAACCTCTCATCCGAATGAGGACGTATTTTTGTGAAAAATGCTCACCTGCCATTTTTCAAGCAGTCGGCCGTGTCGGGATTTGAACCCGGGACCTTGGGATCTGTAGTCTTACGCTTACTACATTGATCCACGGCGACGCCTACACATAGAGGACCAAGGGAAATTGTTTTCTAGTTAGTGCGTGAGCACCATTAGAAGTTTAGTTCATAGATGAAGCGTCATCATAACGTTACCCTATCAGAGCATTAATGATAATGCCAATTGCTTCTAAGCGGTTCATATCAGTTAAAGCAATGCATTCGCCGGTAAAGCTTTAGAATGCGACAAATTCTATAAAATAATAATTTTGTTAAAATCTATATAGGATACACACAGTAACATTTGCTCAGTTAGTGAGTTATCTTTAGGCTCGTCATATAACACAGAAAACGAACGATTAACCCCCTCCACGATAGTGTCTTTGAACACATCCCCACAAATATGAATATTTTATTCTCCATCGTGATTCTAGCGTACTGTGCGTTTCTTTGCACAATCCGAAAGTGTGACTCTAAATTTTCATCTCCTGCATCTACTAGGAATCGCAAAAGTGTCCTGAATGTTCCATCATTATATTCTTTTTTGTCAAGAAAATTTCCAATCTCGGATGTACCGCGCAAAAGTAACTCTAAACACCCACATAAAATAATACTTTTTACGACAGAGTATAATTTTGGTTGATTTGCTTTTCCTTTTTAGTAAAATGGGAACTAATTTGTTGCTAAATATCCTTTAGCCTTGGTATCATAAATAGAGAGAAAGTTATGCGCCATTTCTTGACATTTGAAGTGATATTTCGAGATGCCATGGTGTTTAAAAGATTCTTTCGCTTTTTCCATTCTCAAAATCCTTTATTTACAAAATATCAAATTTGTTTGTCACATTTTCCTGCATTTTTATAGGCAAATATAGTGCAATATTTACCGTATGCGCTCTCTTCTTTTCCTGAATTTAAGAGCCATTTAAATTGTTTTAACCACGATTATCGAAAAGAATGATGCCATCTCTTTAGCAGTAGTCATGCCATCGTCAACGTTTGCCGACAGGATTCTGACTGTGGAAAACTAGTCTTAGAGCTGATTGCAGGTTTGGGTACTGTATAGTATGTTGCGACTTCAGTAAAATTTCGGATACATTTGTCAAGCTAAAATAGCATCTGTAACATAATCTTTAGGTTCTCTTTACACCATACGCACTACAAAAGGCATTGACTTACGGGTACGTTGAGCCATCCGCTTAAATTTGTAGCACACCTTGAGCAAATGATATGTGGTGTTTAAAGTTTATTCTAATCTCCTAATTCGCATCCAGAATAAAATTCGTGCGCTTTGTTGAATAATGCAGTTATTGTCTTTTTGTGCAGTTTAGTCGTAAACTCGCCACATTCGTAACAAAACGTATTCGTTTGATTTATACACTTTTGCGACATTTATCCAGTTTACTTTCGGTACTGTAATATTAACTAATATGATTATAAAAAGTTTCCATTGGTTTTGCCAAAGTGGCATTAAAAATGGAGTAAATAAAGTGGATTTTAGTACTCGTTTTGTGTTGTGGAGATCATCGACCTGCAAGTAAGGAAAATATCCTCAGACATTTAAATTAATCATGTGTTAGTTGTCTAGTACAAAACTTTACTTCAGTGTATATGGTGACGAGAGTATCCTCAAAAGAATTCTTGAACAAGCTTTTTTGACTTTTGCAGTTTTGCTGTTGAAGAGAATTCTTTACTATTCGAAATACACATTTAGTTATAATAATTCGTGGTTAATGGTTTTTATTACATTTCAAAACCAATACATAACTCGGGATCTTGCATTTTGTTGTGAACTAAGTAATATAGTAAATTTTAACCATTTGCTAGGTTTTCGAATTGAAAGCGGGCATGAGATTTTTAAAAATCGCATGAATGGTTCAAAGTATTCAAAAATAGTATATTACATTACTAGTGCTGAAAGTGACCCATTCACACAAGTGGGAAGTTGTCGCACTATAGGCTGACGCATTGTGCGACAATTTTAAGAGTCTGAAATTGCACTTTCGATACGATTTTTCCGACGACCTCAATTAAAAAAAAAATAGGAAAAATATTTTAAATAAACGTACACTATTGCTCTTTACCTTAAATAACTTACTTTGATGGAAGATCGTGCGATCGTCTAATGGTAATGTCGAACAAGCCCTACATCGTGTTTTTGAAATTGGGCATGCTGAGTCGTCTAGGTATTTAACGTACTAATATCTCATCCGTCATATCACACAGGAACTGAAAATTATTTCAACACCACAGTGATGTTTACTTTCGCACTCTGGAGTGATATTTGCTTTTGCACTCCAGAGTGATATACACTACTTTATAAATAAATAAGTAGTGTCAGTTGTTTTCATAAGTCGGAAAAATATGTTTCTGTCCGTTCACAAAAGGAATTAGTAAATATCCGTAAAAAGTTTCTTTGTAGATCTGTCCTATATATTTTGTATTCTTTTCAACGTGATAGCAAATGCTCTGGTAAAAAACAAAAGTCATCAAGTATACGTTCTCAATAGTGTCTCACGATCGGTATTAGATCTTAGACGCAACAATAAATATTCACACTATATAATAACTTGGTAAGACATCAAGCTTTTAGTTTGCTTCTTTTGATTATGCAACAAATATAGAAACAAAAGTACGTGATAGATACCCGTAACTTTATGTGCTATCATACATTGTTACACCGATCTACCAAATCGAAAGCGAGTTAGGATCGTGTTTCTATTTCAAAGTATTATATTAATATGTACATCATTAATTTAAACGTAAATATGGCAAAAGAGCTTCTTCCAGTTGTAATACAGCTTAGAGTACACTATAAATTAACACAAAAATGAAAGAATTTGAATCCAAGAGGAGAATAATCTATAACTTCTTCACAGAGCTTGAATCTATATTAATAAATATGATTGTAAACCTCGTTGGAATTCAACTAGTTCTTTATATTGTTATAATTACATGCTACTGACTTACGAACAGTTTTTGTTTAGGATTTAAAATATTAGGCCGTTGTTTATTCTTATGTTGCGTTGTTTCTATATGTGAAATTACATTTACCAATATTTTCATATATTTTGAAAGTATTTATTATTATTTATGTATTTAAATGTTATAGATTCATTATACAGATGGAAAGAATATACTTAATCTACGTGGAATGAATATGTTTACATATAATGACTGTGTACAATTGTAAATTGTACATGTATCGGTGATGGAGATTTATTCACCATAGGATTCCATTAAAAAATTGAGTAGGCGTATGCTCGATTATATTATAAACATGTAACGCGGCATAATCTTTTGATAAAATTTAATAACTTGTGTACGAATCGCTGTCATTCATCACCCATACATTGTCTTTGCAGTAGACCTAACCACATATTGTGTTTGTTTTCTTTTACCAATAGAGGTCAAGCTCTAACAAATTCTTACGGCAGTTAAATAACCTAGAACCCATATGGTATGTTAACATGCAAACGTGCTGTTTTATTAAAATTTTATTAAAATGAATTTTTCGGAAAAATTGAAAGACTCAGTTTGAATGCATATTTTGTTAGTGTAATCCATTCGAATGAAGTATAATAGGAATCCAACCAAATTATTCCAGTATTGATCTTTTTAAGCAATCGCCAAAGGTGTGAAGAAAACGTTCTTCGATTATTCACAGAAAGAGAGAATAAGGTTTCAAATGAAAAGTGTAGGTCTCGAATAACCCACAAAATGGGTTTATTGGTTAATTTGTTTACTTGCACATGAATTTAAAGCACCTGAAATACAGCTTTTTTGAACCTGCTATTGTTTAAACAATGATTGAGATAATGAGCCAAAACCACCTAGAAAGTATACCTCTATAAGGGCTCTTAACCAACATTAAAAATTGGTTGAAAATTATTTGATAGTTTAAATAAGTTTAAATAAATTACGTAAATTTACTCGGAAAGAATCAAGCCATAACGTAATAGTAGTGGATGGTGGGCATCTTGGAACACTCCTCACTCCTCTCTGACTCACTCCACCCGATCCACATCCTTCCGATTCATATCTAACCTAGGTTTTACATGTAAATTCCCATAAAGAGGATTCGCTAAGTCTTATTTTAAAGGGATTTCCTCCTTGTGGGGAGAGATTTTCTCCTTGCTCTTCCTTGTGGGGGTGAAATTTCCTCCTTGTAGAGGGGGATCTCCTTCTTGTTTCATTTTTACCCCCATCAGCCCTACCCTAAAAAAATCGATAACCTAACCCCTAATTTTCGAGATACCTCTCAGTGCCTATCGGCACCGCACGACCTTTGTATTCCAACCTTTTTAATTTGTATCTTGCAATCAACCATTATCGAGTTATAACCTCTAATTTTATAACTTTTTTATTTATAAACAGTTTCTAATCGTGTATGGAAATACCGATTTAATTTTTCTTGTAAGCCCGACTTACAATTAACTTAACCTTAGGCCAACTCCATTTAAAAAAAATGGTGTGAGCAAAAAAAGTAGTGTACATTCCTTTAAAACATTTTTATTTAATTATAAATATACAGTGTACACTTAAACTTAACATCTATTTTCATATAGGTAAAATCACCACTTCGCTATGCTCTTGGTTACCTAGTTTCGACTACTTTTCCAAGGTCGTGGTGACGTCATACACATCTAACATACACGTCTAACATATCTTTGTGTTATTCGCGTATTGTCGCAGTGTTTTCCATGTAGTCCAACTTTCGACTTTTTGCATCCAGTTCCTCTAATTCCAGCTGTCTTTTTCTTTCACTTACAGCGTATGGCGTGCATAACAGGATAATTTCCTTTAGCGTAAACGGATAGAGTTTACTGCCAATATTTACGCGTTGTCGTACAACCTCTGGGTGAATGTTAGGCGTATTTATCAACCCCAATTCCGAAATGATTATTTCTTTAGGAATTGTAGAATATGGTGTTGCAGATTGTGTAAAATATCTACTACCTGCTTTAGTGTAGCACTTGTGTAAAATTCTTATTTTATATTGTCTGTCTTCCTCCTCTACTATTTCCAATTATTTACATGTAAATGTTAAAACTATACGCCGAAAGCACATATTTTATCAATTTTTCCCTTTCCTCTGGTTTTTCAGACAACTTAATTTGCCAGCCAGTTAATTTCTTTGTATTGCTATTCCCCCAATACACGTACTGTAGTAGGTTATTATGCACTAGCAGTAGTTATTTTGTAGCTTGTCGGATAGCTTACTCCACATTTTCGTAAGTGATACCGAGTACATTGGCGCCTTTAGGAGGTATAACTTACTGTCTTCCAATAAAGTTAAACAGTCTTTTAAGTGATTATATACCAGTTCCGCACTGACATAGTTTCCAATTGTACAGCTGTATATTGGTGCTTCCAATCGCGTAATACTATGTTGATTGGCCAAAATAGACGTGAATGTATCCCTTAAACGTGCATCTGGACAACGTAAAAACCTAGTATATGATTTCCAAATTGTTTATTAAAACCAGGACTTGTTATCTGACACAGAAATTTGTTGTATATCTTAATTCTTGCATTGGTTGTTAGCCATGTTAAACAAGCAATACCCACAGTTTTATCGTTGTCAACTATATTATTGCAGTTTTTTTCCTATTCGCCCTTGTAGCAAAAGTTATGGTTTGTAGTTAAATAATTACACATCTACATCTTACTAAATATGCCAGCAAAATCTTGGGTTACATCCATGTCAAAATGATAGTAATAATCTTTTTTGATTCCGTCAAGTATGTCTGGTAGTTCTTCCAATAAAGTTTCCAACTTAACATCTGCTAGTTCCACTTTGTATGGAACACATATACGACTTTGGAATTTTTTATTAATGTTTTCGAGGCCATCTTTACCGATAATTTCTTTTACTCCTTGGCTCATTTTGTTAGTGCTTTTCAGGGAAACTTAGCTTTAACAACATGCCTAGCGGAAACAAATCGGTCGAACTTTCCTCGTACATAGCTGTTAAATGCAGCACAAATTTCTTTTTTAGGATAACCATTCTTTTGTTTGCAGATGTTTGCTCAGCATCAGAAAGGTCCCAAATTTTAACCAACATTATATTGTCATAAAACGGTTCTATAATTGGTGTGTGTAGTCCACCAGTCAGCATCTGTTCGCCTTCGACATAACAAACGTTACCAATATCTGTCACCAGATTATTGTTGCACATATTTTCTGTCACAATCCATTTCGCTTACATTCTGTTGTTTAGGAACAGTTTTGCTACTACAGTACGTGTATTGGGGAAATAGCAATACAAAGAAATTGACTGGCTTGCAAACAAGTTGTCCGAAAAACCAGAGGAAGGGAAAATTGATAAAGTATGTGCTTTCGGCTTTTAGTTTTAACATTTACCTGTAAATTATTTGGAGATAGTAGAGGAGGAAAACAGCCAAAATAAAATAAAAATCTTACACAAGTGCTACATTAAAGCAGGTAGTACATATTTTACACAATCTGCAACACCATATTCTACAATTCCTAAAGAAATAATTATTTCGAAATTGGGGGGTTGATAAATACGCCTAACATTTGCTCAGAGGTTGTAGGACGCGTAAATATTGGCAGTAAACTCTATGCGTTTACCCTAAAGGAAATTGCCTCATTATGCACGCCATTCGCTGTAAGTGGAAGAAAAAGACAGCTGGAATTAGAGGAAATAGATGCAAAAAGGCGAAAGTTAGACTACATGGAAAACACTTCGACAATACGCGAACAATACAAAGATGTGTTAGACAAAGAACATCTTGTTAGAGAAAATGAGGAAGAATTAAAAGATTATTTTATGTGCCGATGGACTGACTTAGATACATCCGGGATTTACATGCTGTATGCATTTATGGTTAGTTAGAAAGACTCATTTAGTTATGTAGGCGTCCTTGCGGAAAAAGATGGTACTAAGTCGGTATACTTTTTAAAAGGTTATGCTAAAAACGTATTTATCAAAATGGCAGATAACATAGACGAACTAAGGAATGCGGGTTTCGTAACCTTGGCGTACACCACACGCAAAGGGGTTCCGCTAAACATTGTATATTTGCCTTGTATAGAACCTTTCGGATCACTTAAAACCGAGAGTCCCACAACCTATAACGACCATATATTCCAAAAACTGGCGAACAAAAGTGGCGGACATGCAACTACGCAACAATGAGTGGGAGAATAAGGGTTCTCTCCAATACCGACAAGAAGAAGTCGATCAAGCTAACAAGATACGTATGCAGGATATAGTGGGAGAGCCGCGATTAAAAGATTGTCACAAGCTGCAAGAATTACACGAAGGAATGGATCTGGTTGTCGGTGGAATCAATGACTTTATATATACAAACAAACTTCGGTCTCTATGTATCAAACCATCGGCTAGAATAAGAGATATAGGACTTGGGTGTCGATTTAAACTTTAAGCTGCGAATAAAATTAGATAAAATTAAAACCACTCCAAAGAAGCATAAAGAAGGACCTGTTTTCTGTGTATAACTTTGTATTAAAATTAAGTTTAAATGGCTTCATGCTTGGTATTAAATATTTTTAAATTTTGTTATGTATAATGTCAGAATAAAAAAATTTTAGAATAGTATTACATTGCTCTTTATTTATAAAAGGTTATGAAGTCACCACAGCCTTGAAAAAATAGCCGAAACTAGATAACCGAGAGAATAGCGAATGATCATTTAACTATATAAAAATAGATGTTAAGTGTACACTGTATATTTATAATTAAATAAAATTCTTTTAAAGGAATGTGCACTACATTTTTTGCTTACACCATTTTTTAAATCGAGTTAGCATAAGGTAAAATTAATTGAAATTCGGACTTCCGAGAAAAATTAAATCGGTATTTTCATACACGATTAGAAACTCTTTATAAATAAAAAAGTTATAAAATTGGTGGTTGTAACTCGATAATGGTTGATGTTAAGATACAAATTAAAAAGGTGGGAGTGCATAGGTTGTGCGGTGCCGATAAGCACCGCGAGGTATCTCGAAAGTTTTAGGGGTTAGGTTATTGATTTTTTAGGGTACGAATAATGGGGTAAAAATGATGCAAGAAAGAAATTTCCCTCTGTAAGGAGGAAATTTCACCCCCGCAAGGAGGAGCAAGTAGGTAATCCTTCCCCACAAGGAGGAAATCTCTTCAAAATAAGACTTATGGTAATTTACATGTAAATCCTAGGTTAGATATGAATCGGCAGGATGTGGATCGGGTGGAGTGAATGAGGGAGGAGTGAGGAGTGTGCCAGGATGTTCACCATCCCCTACTCGTAATGTTATGGGAAAAGTGAATTTTTATAGTTAAGTTGCAAAAAAGGGCTCTAAAGTGAAGACATGTTTATCGCTATAAACAAATTAGGGTATCTTCTGTAATATTATTTATATTGAATCGGAACCAAAAGCCATTCGAAAACTACTTTTCTCCTGAAACTTTTCCGAAAAAAAAGCATCTAATTTAAGTGAGGATGGAGAAAATAATTTTTTGTTTTCAAGAAATTCCTGTTCCTATAATTATTAACATTTTTTTATTGAAATTTAAATATGTGGGAACGAACGACTTAAACTAATTGTACAAAATTCCATGCTTTTGTACCCTCATTTTTTATTGCTGATAGTTTTTTGCAAAGTGACGGCAACTCTCGGATTGACACCGGGCTGCAGAGTGGTGGTACTTGTACGACTCGTTCGAGCGTTAATACAATACTTAAAGCTCTCGGTAAGAAATTGCTGCAACTTTTAATATCTAGCATTGTATTGATTAAGTCACCTGAGCTTTATTTATTATTAACTGATCTCTGTAGGTGTATTGTTGGCTTCGTATTTTGCTTCCTTACAGTACCAACACTTACTGACCCGCTCACTTTTCCAAATATAGCTCACTGAATTGTTGTCAGAAAATAAAGTAAACAAATATTATTTCGAAACGATATCAGTACATAAGCGAGAAAATTATTTTCTCATTATCTTTCAGATGTATGAGGACGATAGCATGGACAGACAAAGATAATAACAACTAAGTTACAGAAATGGTAGGGGAACAAGGATATCTGGGGAAAAAGAGAAATAGTAGGGTGGAATACGTTCTAAGGCATTTTTGGGGAATAGTATGTGATATATTATAAGCAGAGATAGGAAAAAAGAGGTAGATGTAGATCTAGATCAGACAGTTATAGATGCAAACTGTGCATATTTCAGGGAAATCTGCTGTAGGTTAGTTCAGAATAGGGAACAATGATGGTACGCGTCTAACCAGTTCTAGGACTGAAGACCTAATGATGATGATGATTATCTTTCCAACGAAAAGCGAAACACATTCACAATACTTTCTCATTAACAGGAAGCATTAAAGCAAGAAAAACCCAGATAACTACTAGGCAAAATCCCTACAAATACGACTAGTTACTAGAAACTTCGTGGCCACATTCTAAATCAATGTGCATTTTTGCAAAAAATTCATATTAGCCTAAATTGATTACAATAGCTTAATTGGTAGATGCAAGAAAGGAAAGTTTAGTATTTTTCTAGACATTTTGTAATCAGGATTCAAAATTGTAGTGAAATAGATCAATACGAGGTAGGTTTCCGATATGGCCATTGGACCATAACTTTGTTGTTCTAATATATTTTTGCAAGCTGCTCGTGCTCTAAAGTAATGCAGAATGTTATCAAGGTGATAGTGACTACGAAAAGTCATTCTTCTCTAGTAGACGAACATAACGCCATGCTTTATTTGACGTCTAGAAGACTGTAACTGGCTGCATATCAACTAAGCCAATAGGGTTCGTCAGAATACGTCGTATCCGGACAAGCTGACTAAATAAAGCATTAGCTATATCCACCACGTTCCAGTAATCTTTGACCTTCGCATTTAAAGTGCATACGTAATAGTTTCAACGCCACCGTTCGGACACATGCAGTTTAAGATGAACTTTGCATGCTGCGCGCTATATCCTGCAATTACGTAAAATTTACGATTGTTGTCATTAATAAGGAATTTAAATATTTTGTATCTATTATATTCTTATAACGTGGATATATAAAATTATTCAAGAACTTATTGATGCACCATACATTTTAGCAAAGTTAAATTTTAATGTTCCGTCTGTTAATACACGTACAAGTTTAACATTATATAACGAAATATCAAATACTAATCTATTATCCAATTCTCCAATATATGTTGTAACACAAACATTTGACATGCTATTTATTAATTGCGACATCTTTGCTATGTCGTTGTCAGAATTGTTGGCTTATACTTATACGCACTTGACGGATTGCTTTAGTTTTGATCATTACTTTTACAACCGTAATATATTATAAACGTTGTCTCTGTATATGTAAATTTGTATTTTCTTATTCTTATTTCTTTGTTAATTTTATCCTGTAATTGGATTTATTCTGTTGGATAATAAAGCAATAATAATAATAATAATAAGGGTGTTTCCAAAATGTTAGATATTTCTTTTTAAAAGGTTTATTAGTACCTGTAATTATAATTTAAATCTAGTAAATTACTCTTTTAATACAATATTAAAAGTTGGTATCTATTTTATCAAAACACTTACTTCAGAAAAAAATGATACTACATTGAAGAACGGGGTTTTCGTTTGTTAAAGCATTTTGTTTAGGTAAGGTTGAGTTAGTATAATTTGGTTAGGTTAGGTTAGGCTAGTTTGGGTTAGGTTCGGTTAGGTTAGGTAAGGTTAGGTTGTCAATTGTTGTTGACTTTTGAGTTCCTAATTTGCATTATTCGAGGCATTCGTTGTCCAACTTTTACTTCAGTTCGATCTAATGAATATAAGGATTCGAATTGAGAGGTATTTCCATGAAATTGCACTGATAAATTTATAACTGGGAATTCTGAAACTAGTTTGTTGAAGTTCTCTTTGAGATATGGCATTTTCCAGCAACTAAATTATTTGCCGCAAATGGTGCTAATATACTTTTAACTGATTCAACCCGTGGCTGCGTAATATGTATAGACATATATCCTAGGTCAGGTAATTATGAGTTACTAGCCACTGGTCAAAGGAAGTGAAAAGTTACCCGCGCACTGTTGCTTCTTCTGAATTTGATTCACTTGGTACGCTATGCCATGTGATCCGCCTAGATCGTCCGAAATCAGTATGGGGACGGAGCCGAACGTCCAACCACTTCACTGTAACTGGAGGAATATACTAATGAAAGTAGCTTTTTTTCTTGTTCAGATATTAAATTTTAAGGCATAATTTTTCAAATATATAAAAATTTAGCATACACTATGTAAATTGTGACGTTGCTAGTATTGTTTTCTTAGCAGCGAGATATAATGCATTTTACTCATAGCATAGCTACTGATAGTAAATAACCGTTACCATTTTCTCTAAATTATTTGACAGACATTATTTGTGGACAATAAGTAAGTATAGAGTTGGTAAGATTCTTTTTAATGTGTGTTTTATACAGGGTGGCATTAGTTTTGTCATTAATTCAAAGAGGGAGGAGTGAGGAGTGTGCCAGGATGTTCACCATCCCTACTCGTAATGTTATGGGAAAAGTGAATTTTATAGTTAAGTTGCAAAAGGGCTCTAAAGTGAAGACATGTTTATCGCTATAAACAAATTAGGGTATCTTCTGTAATATTATTTATATTGAATCGGAACCAAAAGCCATTCGAAAACTACTTTTCTCCTGAAACTTTTCCGAAAAAAAAGCATCTAATTTAAGTGAGGATGGAGAAAATAATTTTTTGTTTTCAAGAAATTCCTGTTCCTATAATTATTAACATTTTTTTATTGAAATTTAAATATGTGGGAACGAACGACTTAAACTAATTGTACAAAATTCCATGCTTTTGTACCCTCATTTTTTATTGCTGATAGTTTTTTGCAAAGTGACGGCAACTCTCGGATTGACACCGGGCTGCAGAGTGGTGGTACTTGTACGACTCGTTCGAGCGTTAATACAATACTTAAAGCTCTCGGTAAGAAATTGCTGCAACTTTTAATATCTAGCATTGTATTGATTAAGTCACCTGAGCTTTATTTATTATTAACTGATCTCTGTAGGTGTATTGTTGGCTTCGTATTTTGCTTCCTTACAGTACCAACACTTACTGACCCGCTCACTTTTCCAAATATAGCTCACTGAATTGTTGTCAGAAAATAAAGTAAACAAATATTATTTCGAAACGATATCAGTACATAAGCGAGAAAATTATTTTCTCATTATCTTTCAGATGTATGAGGACGATAGCATGGACAGACAAAGATAATAACAACTAAGTTACAGAAATGGTAGGGGAACAAGGATATCTGGGGAAAAGAGAAATAGTAGGGTGGAATACGTTCTAAGGCATTTTGGGGAATAGTATGTGATATATTATAAGCAGAGATAGGAAAAAAGAGGTAGATGTAGATCTAGATCAGACAGTTATAGATGCAAACTGTGCATATTTCAGGGAAATCTGCTGTAGGTTAGTTCAGAATAGGGAACAATGATGGTACGCGTCTAACCAGTTCTAGGACTGAAGACCTAATGATGATGATGATTATCTTTCCAACGAAAAGCGAAACACATTCACAATACTTTCTCATTAACAGGAAGCATTAAAGCAAGAAAAACCCAGATAACTACTAGGCAAAATCCCTACAAATACGACTAGTTACTAGAAACTTCGTGGCCACATTCTAAATCAATGTGCATTTTTGCAAAAAATTCATATTAGCCTAAATTGATTACAATAGCTTAATTGGTAGATGCAAGAAAGGAAAGTTTAGTATTTTTCTAGACATTTTGTAATCAGGATTCAAAATTGTAGTGAAATAGATCAATACGAGGTAGGTTTCCGATATGGCCATTGGACCATAACTTTGTTGTTCTAATATATTTTTGCAAGCTGCTCGTGCTCTAAAGTAATGCAGAATGTTATCAAGGTGATAGTGACTACGAAAAGTCATTCTTCTCTAGTAGACGAACATAACGCCATGCTTTATTTGACGTCTAGAAGACTGTAACTGGCTGCATATCAACTAAGCCAATAGGGTTCGTCAGAATACGTCGTATCCGGACAAGCTGACTAAATAAAGCATTAGCTATATCCACCACGTTCCAGTAATCTTTGACCTTCGCATTTAAAGTGCATACGTAATAGTTTCAACGCCACCGTTCGGACACATGCAGTTTAAGATGAACTTTGCATGCTGCGCGCTATATCCTGCAATTACGTAAAATTTACGATTGTTGTCATTAATAAGGAATTTAAATATTTTGTATCTATTATATTCTTATAACGTGGATATATAAAATTATTCAAGAACTTATTGATGCACCATACATTTTAGCAAAGTTAAATTTTAATGTTCCGTCTGTTAATACACGTACAAGTTTAACATTATATAACGAAATATCAAATACTAATCTATTATCCAATTCTCCAATATATGTTGTAACACAAACATTTGACATGCTATTTATTAATTGCGACATCTTTGCTATGTCGTTGTCAGAATTGTTGGCTTATACTTATACGCACTTGACGGATTGCTTTAGTTTTGATCATTACTTTTACAACCGTAATATATTATAAACGTTGTCTCTGTATATGTAAATTTGTATTTTCTTATTCTTATTTCTTTGTTAATTTTATCCTGTAATTGGATTTATTCTGTTGGATAATAAAGCAATAATAATAATAATAATAAGGGTGTTTCCAAAATGTTAGATATTTCTTTTTAAAAGGTTTATTAGTACCTGTAATTATAATTTAAATCTAGTAAATTACTCTTTTAATACAATATTAAAAGTTGGTATCTATTTTATCAAAACACTTACTTCAGAAAAAAATGATACTACATTGAAGAACGGGGTTTTCGTTTGTTAAAGCATTTTGTTTAGGTAAGGTTGAGTTAGTATAATTTGGTTAGGTTAGGTTAGGCTAGTTTGGGTTAGGTTCGGTTAGGTTAGGTAAGGTTAGGTTGTCAATTGTTGTTGACTTTTGAGTTCCTAATTTGCATTATTCGAGGCATTCGTTGTCCAACTTTTACTTCAGTTCGATCTAATGAATATAAGGATTCGAATTGAGAGGTATTTCCATGAAATTGCACTGATAAATTTATAACTGGGAATTCTGAAACTAGTTTGTTGAAGTTCTCTTTGAGATATGGCATTTTCCAGCAACTAAATTATTTGCCGCAAATGGTGCTAATATACTTTTAACTGATTCAACCCGTGGCTGCGTAATATGTATAGACATATATCCTAGGTCAGGTAATTATGAGTTACTAGCCACTGGTCAAAGGAAGTGAAAAGTTACCCGCGCACTGTTGCTTCTTCTGAATTTGATTCACTTGGTACGCTATGCCATGTGATCCGCCTAGATCGTCCGAAATCAGTATGGGGACGGAGCCGAACGTCCAACCACTTCACTGTAACTGGAGGAATATACTAATGAAAGTAGCTTTTTTCTTGTTCAGATATTAAATTTTAAGGCATAATTTTTCAAATATATAAAAATTTAGCATACACTATGTAAATTGTGACGTTGCTAGTATTGTTTTCTTAGCAGCGAGATATAATGCATTTTTACTCATAGCATAGCTACTGATAGTAAATAACCGTTACCATTTTCTCTAAATTATTTGACAGACATTATTTGTGGACAATAAGTAAGTATAGAGTTGGTAAGATTCTTTTTAATGTGTGTTTTATACAGGGTGGCATTAGTTTTGTCATTAATTCAAAGAGGGTGTAGAGACCGATAAGACAAACAAAAATTGTTAATAAACATGTAGTCTAAAACAAATAGTTTAGCTACAAAAAGAAGTATTAAAATTGATTTAAAACAACTGTAAGTTAAGAGAGTGCAATTTTCTTGACAAACGAAATAACTCAATGTACTTTAGGTGCTACTGAAAAAAGGTTAAAATTGTTTCTAAAATTCGCATGTTTAGATAATAATCACCACAAAAGATAATATTCCATAATACTGATGTGGTCCATTGGATTGGGTTTTTGAACTAATGTTGCGTTTGTTAACAATTCAGCGTTTATGTAGGATACGATATCCTACTTAAAGTTGAATGTACTTTTTCATTACATAGCTCGTAATCGGGGTTAGATGTTGTAAGTGTGTTTCACCTGTTTGATTTTTATGTGTTTCGCTATGTGCTTCGGCAATACGCTTAAACTCAGTGTTGGGATTTAATTGTAATTGGATCTAGGTAATTGGAGTTTTTGTCATGTTAGTAGCTTATTTGTGTACAGGGACAGAAAATAGACATGTTACGTTTTGCAGATGATATAGCCATTATAGCAGAGTCGAGAAAAGAGTTAGGAGAGTTTTTAAATATTTTAGATGAGATACTACGGAGTAACTATAGTATGAGAATTAACTCAGCAAAGACAAAGATAATGACAAGTGAGTTGCAGCCTAGTTCTAAACCAAAATTAAAAATAGGTAATACCGAGTTAGAGGAGGTAGATGAATTTTGCTATTTAGGTAGTATAATTACAAAGGATGGACGTAGCAGAAGGGATATAGTAGCTAAATAGCTCAAGCTAGAAAAATGTTTTTAAAAAAGAAAAACTTACTAATAGCTAATAGTATTACGCGTCTAACCAGTTCTAGGACTGAAGACCTAATGATGATGATGATTATCTTTCCAACGAAAAGCGAAACACATTCACAATACTTTCTCATTAACAGGAAGCATTAAAGCAAGAAAAACCCAGATAACTACTAGGCAAAATCCTACAAATACGACTAGTTACTAGAAACTTCGTGGCCACATTCTAAATCAATGTGCATTTTGCAAAAATTCATATTAGCCTAAATTGATTACAATAGCTTAATTGGTAGATGCAAGAAAGGAAAGTTTAGTATTTTTCTAGACATTTTGTAATCAGGATTCAAAATTGTAGTGAAATAGATCAATACGAGGTAGGTTTCCGATATGGCCATTGGACCATAACTTTGTTGTTCTAATATATTTTTGCAAGCTGCTCGTGCTCTAAAGTAATGCAGAATGTTATCAAGGTGATAGTGACTACGAAAAGTCATTCTTCTCTAGTAGACGAACATAACGCCATGCTTTATTTGACGTCTAGAAGACTGTAACTGGCTGCATATCAACTAAGCCAATAGGGTTCGTCAGAATACGTCGTATCCGGACAAGCTGACTAAATAAAGCATTAGCTATATCCACCACGTTCCAGTAATCTTTGACCTTCGCATTTAAAGTGCATACGTAATAGTTTCAACGCCACCGTTCGGACACATGCAGTTTAAGATGAACTTTGCATGCTGCGCGCTATATCCTGCAATTACGTAAAATTTACGATTGTTGTCATTAATAAGGAATTTAAATATTTTGTATCTATTATATTCTTATAACGTGGATATATAAAATTATTCAAGAACTTATTGATGCACCATACATTTTAGCAAAGTTAAATTTTAATGTTCCGTCTGTTAATACACGTACAAGTTTAACATTATATAACGAAATATCAAATACTAATCTATTATCCAATTCTCCAATATATGTTGTAACACAAACATTTGACATGCTATTTATTAATTGCGACATCTTTGCTATGTCGTTGTCAGAATTGTTGGCTTATACTTATACGCACTTGACGGATTGCTTTAGTTTTGATCATTACTTTTACAACCGTAATATATTATAAACGTTGTCTCTGTATATGTAAATTTGTATTTTCTTATTCTTATTTCTTTGTTAATTTTATCCTGTAATTGGATTTATTCTGTTGGATAATAAAGCAATAATAATAATAATAATAAGGGTGTTTCCAAAAATGTTAGATATTTCTTTTTTAAAAGGTTTATTAGTACCTGTAATTATAATTTAAATCTAGTAAATTACTCTTTTAATACAATATTAAAAGTTGGTATCTATTTTATCAAAACACTTACTTCAGAAAAAAATGATACTACATTGAAGAACGGGGTTTTCGTTTGTTAAAGCATTTTGTTTAGGTAAGGTTGAGTTAGTATAATTTGGTTAGGTTAGGTTAGGCTAGTTTGGGTTAGGTTCGGTTAGGTTAGGTAAGGTTAGGTTGTCAATTGTTGTTGACTTTTGAGTTCCTAATTTGCATTATTCGAGGCATTCGTTGTCCAACTTTTACTTCAGTTCGATCTAATGAATATAAGGATTCGAATTGAGAGGTATTTCCATGAAATTGCACTGATAAATTTATAACTGGGAATTCTGAAACTAGTTTGTTGAAGTTCTCTTTGAGATATGGCATTTTCCAGCAACTAAATTATTTGCCGCAAATGGTGCTAATATACTTTTAACTGATTCAACCCGTGGCTGCGTAATATGTATAGACATATATCCTAGGTCAGGTAATTATGAGTTACTAGCCACTGGTCAAAGGAAGTGAAAAGTTACCCCGCGCACTGTTGCTTCTTCTGAATTTGATTCACTTGGTACGCTATGCCATGTGATCCGCCTAGATCGTCCGAAATCAGTATGGGGACGGAGCCGAACGTCCAACCACTTCACTGTAACTGGAGGAATATACTAATGAAAGTAGCTTTTTTTCTTGTTCAGATATTAAATTTTAAGGCATAATTTTTCAAATATATAAAAATTTAGCATACACTATGTAAATTGTGACGTTGCTAGTATTGTTTTCTTAGCAGCGAGATATAATGCATTTTTACTCATAGCATAGCTACTGATAGTAAATAACCGTTACCATTTTTCTCTAAATTATTTGACAGACATTATTTGTGGACAATAAGTAAGTATAGAGTTGGTAAGATTCTTTTTAATGTGTGTTTTATACAGGGTGGCATTAGTTTTGTCATTAATTCAAAGAGGGTGTAGAGACCGATAAGACAAACAAAAATTGTTAATAAACATGTAGTCTAAAACAAATAGTTTAGCTACAAAAAGAAGTATTAAAATTGATTTAAAACAACTGTAAGTTAAGAGAGTGCAATTTTCTTGACAAACGAAATAACTCAATGTACTTTAGGTGCTACTGAAAAAAGGTTAAAATTGTTTCTAAAATTCGCATGTTTAGATAATAATCACCACAAAAGATAATATTCCATAATACTGATGTGGTCCATTGGATTGGGTTTTTGAACTAATGTTGCGTTTGTTAACAATTCAGCGTTTATGTAGGATACGATATCCTACTTAAAGTTGAATGTACTTTTCATTACAGTTTAGATAATAGAAAAGTTTCTTAAAGTCGTACGTATGGAGCGTTCTACTATACGGTAGTGAGACTTGGACAATTAAAGAAGTAGATAAGAAAAGATAGAAGCTTTTGAAACTTGGTGTTATAGGAGAATGTTAAAGATTAGTTGGACAGATAGAGTAACAAACGAGGAAGTTTATAGAAGGATAGGTGAGGATCCTGTATGTGGAAACAATTGAAGGTCAGGAGAGATAGAATGATAGGGCACTAGTTAAGACATGAGGGACTATTTAGTAAAGTCTTAGATTATAGACTACCAAATAAAAATAGAGTAGGAAGGCCTAGACAAAGCTATATTAGTCAAATTATTAGAGATTTAGGTTGTGAAGGCTATGTAGACCTTTTTAGACTAGCTCAGAATAGAAAAGAATTTAGAGCTGCGTCAAACCGACTTTAAGTAAATTCGAAAACAAAAAAAAATAATAAAAATCAGTTAACTAAATGTCACCAGGACATAAATCACAATTAGTTAGCGGTCTGGCATGTTGGTAGCGATTCGTTGCTTAAGCCTTACCATAACATATAATTTAAGAAACGTCACCATGACATAACTCACAATTAGGTAATGGTCTGGCATGTTGGCAGCGATTCTTTGCTTAAGCCTTACCATAACATATAATTTAACACTTTTCCTTTTTGAAACGGATAACCAGGTTATATTTCATTTCCTTATAAATGGTAATCATGTAAACATGTTAGATTTCTTTAACAACCATCAGGTTGCTAATATCTATGTAGAGCCAGCTGGATAGGAAAAAGATAGAAGGATATAGGAAGACCTAGACCAAACTATATTAGTCAAATTATTAGAAATTTAGGTTGTGAAGGATATGTAGAGCTTTTTAGATTAGCACATATTAGAAAAGAAGTTAGAGCTGCGTCAAACCGACCTTAAGTAAGGTCGAAAACAAAATGATGATGAGTAGCTTAATGAGTTGTTTTTTGAAAATACGAAAACCCGAGAGTTATACCAACCACGAACTTGCGGATACGGAAGAGATTTCGAACACTTATTGTAAAATCATTTCATGTGCGTAGTGATTCAGGATTGCATTTGCAATTGTGAGTTATTTCTTAAATAACATATGACGAAACAGCAGTCTTAAAAGTTTTACTTAAGTTGACCTAGCTCGGGTATTTAAAAAGCGTTCAAAGAGAGAAATGTCATATACGTTTTTTGTTTGGCTAATCAATCCCTATCACCTCCTAAATTTACTGACGTAAAACTAATGCCACCTTGAATAGGTACTAGCATTAAGATAGCAATTTCGGTTAAAGTAATCGAAGACGAGTATTATTTATTTTTGCGATGGGATATTTTTGATAAACTTTTTGTGCTATACAAGTTGGTTTCCTTTTTTTACATGTTGATTTCTTAAGGTTTTGTAAAAAATGTTTATTTTGGGTGATATTTTTCTTTCTGAGGACCAACCCCATTCTTCGACGTTTTGACCCAGCACGGTTAATTCTTTCGATCCCCCTTGTTTTGTTGCGATACTCGGTGTATGCTACTGTTACTTTGCTTACTGTACTATACTTTTTTCTTGTCCGCACGGGTTATTGGAACAAGTAAGTATACACATTACTTTTGTTACAATGCCAGAACTATTGCAACAGATGTTATAACTAAAATGCATTAGATCTTCGTGAACTCTTATGAGCTTTCATTTTTAATTCGTTACAGTATTTGCGAATCTAATTCTAACTGTTAATATTAATTGGAAAAAACTTTTATACGCGCAACTAACCGACTCTGTAGTTTGGCATGGCCACACCAATTTTAAACAAACAAGTGCTGAAATAGTTATGATAGCTCATCGCCTGAATTAGACGAGAATTTAATTCGCTAAATTTTTTTCTGTTTTTTATAACATTTGTAGTTAACCTTGAAATCCATCTTCCTTTTCTTGCTTACTCCCAGGTGTGTTGCCACTTTTTAAATTTCTGAAACTTCTACTATTTGCTTTTCTGGAACGTTAGTTTTACCTAATATTTGATTTATTTCCTTACAAACAACTAAATGGGATAAACTCCCACTACCAGAAATCCTGCGTTGTTTAAAACTAAATGATAAGCAATGCGCTCCCCGATAGTTACTGCCTTTTGACATCTATTCACTTTTTGCCTGCATATTTCGAGGCGAAGTGAGTTAGTCCAAATAGATGCTGCGTGTAATTCAGTCGATTGCATCAAGATATATAAGACTTTTGTATTCAAGCACCTGGACCTCCTATACAGAACAATCTTTCATAACTTTGTTGGCTTTTACGGTTATTATAACCATACATTTGGCAAAAGTTATACCATAGTCTATCGTAAACCCCAGGTATTCGAAGTAACTGCTTGTGATTATTTTTAGCCATTTAATTAAAGTATACGTTTTTAGGCTTTCCACCGAAGTTTAGCACGACAGAGCTTGTTTTGTTTTCGGTACCACTTCTACGAGATTTTGCCCCTTCCATAGATGATGAGTGCGCAGGCTTTCACTTCTTAATTTTAATTACAACAATTTTTTACGGTAACTAGTTAAAAATAAGTTATCGCAAACATAACGTGCTTATTGAAAAAAATCGAGCAATGTTGAAAAGTCTCATTTGTGTGATTTACTTTTTCGGACATTCACTAGGTTCCAGATTCACTACGAACCTGCAACTTCTACAAGTTGAGGGTGGTTGTTCGTTAAACAGTGTTCAGAAGGTTGGACCTACCTAAAATCCAACAGGATCTCTTTTCAAGGTTATTGTGTTGTCTGCTGACATTGAGGAAATGTACAAACAGATTCTAATCAACCCCAAAACTCTTCAAATGATACCACGACGATCTTTTATTCTGATTCAATTCCTACATGTGATCTAAATAACGTCACTTGTGGTGCGGCGGTGGCTTTTTTCTTAGAAGTTCGTTGTTTGGCTGAAATAGATACTTCAATTAAGGACACACACATCTTAGTTTCTCCGGGATAATCTAGGAAGACTTCTACGTAGACGATCTTCTCACAAGTTGTAATGAGTTTCTAAATGGGCAAGCAATCTACCAGACACTTCTGAGGTTTTTTCCGGAAGTGGTTTCAAACTTAGAGAATGGAGTTCAAAAGATATACAAGTTCTTCTCAGTACAGATCCGAAGAACGTTCATTCAGGCTTTCTTGAATTTCGGTTCTATAAAAACACCAAACCACTTAGTCTTATATAGCCGTTTCAAACTGATTATTTGAGATATTTAATTCTAGACCCTTCAGATGTTATTACTACCAAACTGACTATATCTTCCGATATTTCACGGATTTTTAACCTTTTGGGGGTTTTTGGTCCTTGTGTTATATTAACAAAGTTACTCATGCAGACTTTTTGGATGGAAAAGACTTCAGTGGATAATCCGCTGTTTATATTCAAAACAATTGGATTCTTTTTCAACGAAACCGGGTTGTATTAACAATCTCGTAATTCCATGTAATGTCAATTGGTTCATTTTTATAAGGCATCTATCTATTTAGGATCGTTTGACCCGGAAGGTGAAGTTTTCGTTCGGCTTCTTTATGCAAATACAAAGGTTGCTACTCTGACGCCCCTTACTATTCCACGCTATGAGCTATGCGCAGCCACCCTGTTGACTAATTTTGCCGTTCAAGCTACAGTCCGTTTAGTTATAGACCTTTGTCTCACTATTGCTCAATCAAATTCCACTGTTGCTTTAGCGTGGCTAAAAATACCTCCCAATCTGCTCAATTAGAGACAAACAAATTTTTGACTGCTCATTCCAAGTGTCGGCATGTGCCCACTAAAATCCTTCTAATATGTTTTCGAAAAGAGTTTCACATCATTAGTTATTAGAATGTAGTCTATGATGTAACGGACCGCCTGGCTGCATGTATCAGCAGATTCATGGCCTACTTTTGTAGATGATGTTTACAATTTACAACATTTAAAATTATTTTACAATATCATCATGAGCTTGAGGTTAAACCTATTCAATGGAACAGATTTTCTACTTTGACCAGGATGGAAAGAGTTCTTGCTTACTGCTTACAGTTAGTAAACGATTATCCCAAAAGGGAATTAAGAACCTCTTTCACCTAAAGAGATTACTTCCACGTATACCTGTTAGATTACAACGTCTTAACAAGAATTTTTTCCAGAAAGAATACAACCCCTATAACGGGATATGTTCATTCTAAAGCCCAAGTACTGTTTAAGGTATAATTCCTTTTCTCGACCCTTAAGGTTTAGTACAGCCAAAAACATCCTATTTTAATTTTCACGAAACATGGATTCACTCAGCTTTTTCTTATTCGAGAACACATTTGCCTGTTGAATACTGGCGTTCAATTGCTACGTCTGCACGTTTGAAAACCATATTGGATAATTGTTGACCATAGTCTTGCTAAGATTATTGTTAGTAAATGTATCCGTTGGTTTCGGTTTGCATTCAAATTGACCAAACCCATTATGCGAAATGTTACGGCTTATCAAGTCAAACGATTGTCATCATTTCACGTAGTCGGCATTGACTACGCTGGTACCTTTCAGATTAAGTATCGTAAGAGCTGCGGTGCTAAAACCTCTAAGACATATATTTGTCTTTTTATTTGTTTCGCCTCAAAGGCTTTCCACCAAGGTATCGATCTCTCTAGTAATTCAATCTTATGACTTTCCGCAGATTTAGCTCTCGTAAGGGTAAACCTAGTAATGTCTACTCTGATAATGGTTCCAATTTCATCAGTGTCGGCTTAGAACTTTTTAAATTAGGGAATTTACTTCTTTTCAGCAAACCTGTTATTTATGATATAGGCATAAGTTGGCACTTCACTTCTTCACATTCTTATCACATTAAAGAATTATGGTAGGCTAGTGTATAGTAATGCAAACATCATTTACGAGAAGTCTTAGGATTTGCTCTCCTTACAAATGAAAAATATTTCACTCTGTTAGCACAGGTGGACGCAATTTTAAATCCGAGGTGGTCGCCTGATCTTAATGATTTTCTTCCCACGACGCCTGATCACTTCCTTATTGGACGTTCTATGGCGTATATTCCTCACCGTTCTCTAAATCACATTAAGAAAACCGAGCTTTATACCTTCCAAATAATACAGCTTCTTTAACAGCAAACATGGTCGCACTGGAGCAAGTATGATATGTCCGAACTTCAACAGCGTCAAAAATGGAATGGCGTTCTAACTTCTCTGAACTTTGGGACGGGTAACTTAGTGCTGATTTAAGAAGACGACCTCCTGTGTGACAGTGGCGTCTCGGACATATTGTAAATCTTCATTCTGATGTGGATGGTGCGAATGGCGTCGCAGCAATAAAAACTGCAGCGGGAGCGATTTGACGTACGTTCTCCTTGAAATCCATCTTCCTTTTCTTGCTTACTCCCAGGTGTGTTGCCACTTTTAAATTTCTGAAACTTCTACTATTTGCTTTTCTGGAACGTTAGTTTTACCTAATATTTGATTTATTTCCTTACAAACAACTAAATGGGATAAACTCCCACTACCAGAAATCCTGCGTTGTTTAAAACTAAATGATAAGCAATGCGCTCCCCGATAGTTACTGCCTTTTGACATCTATTCACTTTTTGCCTGCATATTTCGAGGCGAAGTGAGTTAGTCCAAATAGATGCTGCGTGTAATTCAGTCGATTGCATCAAGATATATAAGACTTTTGTATTCAAGCACCTGGACCTCCTATACAGAACAATCTTTCATAACTTTGTTGGCTTTTACGGTTATTATAACCATACATTTGGCAAAAGTTATACCATAGTCTATCGTAAACCCCAGGTATTCGAAGTAACTGCTTGTGATTATTTTTAGCCATTTAATTAAAGTATACGTTTTTAGGCTTTCCACCGAAGTTTAGCACGACAGAGCTTGTTTTGTTTTCGGTACCACTTCTACGAGATTTTGCCCCTTCCATAGATGATGAGTGCGCAGGCTTTCACTTCTTAATTTTAATTACAACAATTTTTTACGGTAACTAGTTAAAAATAAGTTATCGCAAACATAACGTGCTTATTGAAGAAAATCGAGCAATGTTGAAAAGTCTCATTTGTGTGATTTACTTTTTCGGACATTCACTAGGTTCCAGATTCACTATGAACCTGCAACTTCTACAAGTTGAGGGTGGTTGTTCGTCAAACAGTGTTCAGAAGGTTGACCTACCTAAAATCCAACAGGATATTTTTTCAAGGTTATTGTGTGGTCTGCTGACATTGAGGAAATGTACAAACAGATTCTAATCAACCCAAAACCTCTTCAATTGATACCACGACGATCTTTTAATTCTGATTCAATTTCTACATTTGATCTAAATAACGTCACTTGTGGTGCGGCGGTGGCTTTTTTCTTAGAAGTTCGTTGTTTGGCTGAAATAGATACTTCAATTAAGGACACACACATCTTAGTTTCTCCGGGATAATCTAGGAAGACTTCTACGTAGACGATCTTCTCACAAGTTGTAATGAGTTTCTAAATGGGCAAGCAATCTACCAGACACTTCTGAGGTTTTTTCCGGAAATGGTTTCAAACTTACAAGTGGAGTTCAAATGATATGCAAGTTCTTTTCAGTATAGATCCGAAGAACGTTCATTCGGGCATTCTCGAATTTCGGTTCCATAAAAACACCAAACCACTTACTCTTATTTGGCCGTTTCAGACTGATTATTTGAGATATTTAATTCCAGACCCTTCAGGTAGAATTACCACCAAACTGACTATATTTTACAACATTTCACAGATTTTTAACCTTTTGGAGGTTTTTGGTCCTTGTGTCATATTTGCAGAGTTACGCATGTAGACTCTTTGGATGAAAAAGACCTTATTGGACGATCCGCTGTTTATATTTAAAACAATTGGATTGTTTTTCAACAAAACCAGGTTGTATTAAACAATCCCGTAATTCCACATAATGTCAATTGCTGCCATCCCGTGCAGGCAATGCATTAATTTTTAGAAGTTACAGTTCATTCTTATAAAGCATCTATCTATTTAGGATCGTTTGGCCTGCAAAGTCAAGTTTCCGTTCGGCTTCTTTGCGCAAATGCAAGGTTGCGACTCTGACGCCCCTTACTATTCCACGCTTAGAGGTTGCCCTGTTGGCTAATCTTGCCGTTCAAGCTACAGTGGGACCTACTTATAGACCCTTGTCTGACTATTGTTTGGTCAAACCCCACCATTGCTGTGGGGTAGCTAAAACACCTCCCAATCTGCTCATTTCGTCTGCAATAGAGACAAACAAATTTTTAACTTATCATGCCAAGTGTCGGCATGTGCCCACCAAAACCAATCCTTCCAATATGTTTACAAAGGAGTTTCACATCATCAGGTATTAGAATGTAGTCCTGCAGCACGACTCCGGTATAATCGATTGATTGCCGAAATGCGATTAGCAGTTATGCGGCACCGAAACGAGGCCTGGGAAGCTAAACTGGAGGATCTCCGAGCTATAGGCAACTCTCTGTGGAGCATGTCAAAAGTATTGAGGAAGATGGGGTCTCCAATGCCTGCTATCCATGGCTTAACCTATACATTCTCTAACAAGACAGAAGTCTTTGCAGACAACATGGAGCGTAAGTTCGAGTCGAACTATGTTCACTCAAACCTTCAGCATATCGAATAGGTTTACCGCAAAGTCCGACAGAGGGTAAGGGACGACCACCCTCAGGAAATCGATCACACCACGGTTAAGAAGTCAAGGACCTTATTAAGGTCTTAGAGGTCAGAAAGGCTCCTGGACCGGACGCAACTTCCAACCGCGCTCTGAGAGCGCTGCCGGAAAACGTCCTTTGGGTGTCTACCGGTATCATCAACGCCATGTTAAAACTTCGTCACTTCCCATTTACGTGGAAGGCGCCGGGCGTCGTAATGCACCGGAAAGCGGGCAAATCTGCGACATTCCCACAGTACTTCTGGCCAATTAACATACTGTCGATGGTGTTGTAGATAGTGAAAGCAGTTATCCTAAGGTGAGTTCAGGCAGCGATGCAAGAACACCACGTAATCCAAGACGAGCAGCTTGGGTTCCGTAAGGGGCATTCCACCGTTCACCAGATACTGCGAGTGGTGGAGCACATCACGAAAGGCTTCAACTGGCGACAGTCGATAGGCGCAGTGTTCCTGGATGTGTCTAATGCTTTCGACAAGGTTTGGCATTATGGCCTTCTCTATAAGATGCTGGAGAGGGTTACCACGCGCTCTCGTCCAACTGACGAAATCCTGTCGTCACGATAGATGGTTTTGCATCAGGCTGAACGGAGTGCGGTCGACGAGGTGAAGTATCAAGAGTTTCCCAAGGCTCTCTGCTCTCGCCGGCACCCTTTGGCATCTTCGTGAGCAACCTACCGAAAACGACGGACACCAGGATGGCACCAGACGCCGACGACACAGTCTTTCTAGCCAGGTCCCGTGCTCCGCACTTCATCATGCAGGGACTGCAAAGGCGATGCACGCTCTCGAGGAGTGGCCAAGACTCTGGTGATTCGAGGTCAATTCAGAAAAGAGCACGGTAGTTTTCTTCTCAAAGCGACGTTTCCAGCATGGAGACGACGTCAGAGCATTCGACAAACCAATACCTTGGCGATCAGACGCCAAGTATCTGGTGGTGATCCTTGATTTGAAACTCACTTGAAAAGCTCACATTGAGTATGCGGCAAACGAGGACAAGGGAGTTGTGTCTCTGCTATACTTTTGAACCAATCGCCAAAGTAGGTTAAACGCTTCAAACAAGCTTAGGCTCTACAAAGCGATATCCAGACCCATGTTTATATATGCATGAGCAGTGCGGGGCAGCGCAACGGAAACGCACATGCGGAAGCTCCAGGTAATCCAGAACAAGGCACTAACGGGAGTCTTCGGAGCTCCCTGGTTCGTTCGAAATGCTCAGCTTCACAGAGAAGCAAACCTGCAGACCGCCAAGGAATGGCTTCGGTCGAACGCAGAGAGGTTTTATTAATCCCTAGAAGATCACGAAAACCAGCTCATACGAGCGCTGAAAGTCTGAAGATTTTCTATGGCAACGATATAGACACCCCAGGGCTATGGTCCGGCAATGATCTTTGCTGCGATTTTATCAGACGTCCAGAAGGAATAAACTGCGCCTAACGCCATGCCTTTTTACAATTCGCAACGGCGGTGATCTCGAGTCCGCCACCAAAGTGAACTTTTAGTGGGTATGTCTTTGCTCCGGCTAGGAAGAGTCCCACACAGCTGATATAAAATCTTTTACCGCTATAAGAAAAAATAGAAAGTTAGCTCTTTCAACACCGGGGACATGTTGGGGATTTACTGATTTTAGAACTGTTAAAGAAAAGTGGGTTTAAAATTTCATACTTTGATAATTAAAAGTTGTTAATAAGTTTCACAGGCATTTTACTTGTTACGTGATGCTTTATGCGAGCACAACGTTCCGTAGTTTAATCGTGAAACTATAAGACTAGAAAATTTGTAAATATGTTCCAGTTCATGTATCAATAAATATTTCTGTACATTACGTATATCTGGAGTCTTACCAAGGGATAAGGAGTTCCATTATCAATTGTTGAGCTGGTGTGAGGAGTTCTATACTTTCAATATATATCCGTGCAGAAGATTAAAGTTTTTCGAAGAAAAGACGACGCTTCCTATTTCGAATATACAAGAAATACTTAATTACAAATTAAAACCAAATATTCTTCGCAAAGCTTACTATGAAATATCAAGTATCAAAGTGTTAACAATCCCACTTCTAGTGCTATTGCAGAACATAGTTTTCTGTTCTTATTCGACTTAAAAATCGTGTGAGGAATTCTACGAATCAGTTAGCACTTTCATAACTCTCCCTGCTGATGCATTTATTTAAACATCCCTCTTTTCTAAAATGATAATGCTGAAGAGTTTGGGAAATAGAACAGAAAACTATAATTACATTATAAATAGCATGTATTTGCCTTTTTAAGAATGTCACAGTATGCCCCTGAATATTAGAACATTTTTGAAAATTATTGGGCATCACAACAGAAGTCTGTATTGAAGATAGGGATGGTGATTATGACTTTGGTGATTGACAGTTATATAGTTCCATAAACAGTATTGTTTTTAAATAAACTGTCTTATATTTTTTGTTTTAATTAAATTGAAACAACTTTTTATGTACCTTTCATAAATTTTACTCAGGGTGAGCTAAAATCTGCTTAAATATTTAATCAATTGTATATATTCTTAGTTGGTTTTGTGAGGAACAAACAATCACTTACTATGTTTTCTTTCGCAAACAAACAGAGGACCTAAAATTAGTTAAATGATTAAGAATGGTATCTTAAATTATGTAATTTACAACACATCGACTCTTAACATCTAGTTCTGGCATTCCATATTTATTATTATTATTACCAGCAAGCATGTCGCCATAAACACGCTGGAATACATTAAGTTTAATTGCATTAGTAGGTGTCCATTATAATTGCGAACAACTTTATGGTGTTTTAGGAAACTCAGAAAAAATTGGTAAAAAAACAGTTTATCTTTAGTAACACCCTGTGCCGTGTAAATAAAACATTTCGCGAAACAGATTTCTCAATATTATGCAAAAAAATTACGCCGTTATTTTCTTCTTAATATTAATGAAACACCTCCATAACCTTGAATTTTTTTGGGCCATGCTTTTGTAATTAAAAATTTAAGTATCCTTTAAGAAACCGTTTTTCATATTCAATTATTTTTGTTCCAGTAATTGTAAGTGCAATGTTGATGCGTAATTTTCAAATATTCTAAACGTAAACACATTAGGACACTTTAAGAAACACACTTTCTGGTATATAGTTACGTTTACTCTTAAAATGTATGCAGTTTTAGTTGACTTACGATCAAGTAAAAACGATTCATAATAGGAAAAAAAATTTTGACAGGTATTAGCAATTTAAAAATGAGGCATATTAGAAATGACACCGCGAACGCCGTTGAATTAAGTATAAATTCTTGGCATGGTTTGGAATGCCAGGAAAACCCATTTATATATCTGCCACATTCACTCTGTAATATGATTGGAACGGCGACGTGTGTAGGGATTTTAAAAGCTCTCGTTTTAAGCATCAAAGGAAAATCAACTTAATATTAACATCTTACAACATCGGGCACTATTCTATTCGTAAATTTTGCATTAAAGTAGTTTTTATGATAAATAGCTGTAGCATTAAAGCAAGACAAAAATGGATGAAAATAATTTACCTTACGTTCGGAGATGGCACGGTCGCTTCCGAAACGTATTTATCCATTGCATGATGCAACTCACCTGAAACAAATAAATCATTAATTATTGATATAAAGACTATAACTAAACTATTTTAAAAAAAAGAAATACTTTACTACTATTCTTAAACGTGTTGTGGAAGGTGCAACATGTATAATAAAGGATTGTATGGATAGTTTACCAGTAATAAAATCTCACATGTGAAACCCATCATTTTCAAAGTATGCTAAGTGGTGTCGACATTTGAGCAGGTTAGAGTTCTTGATGCCTTTGGAAAGACTCGTACTCTGTTTTTTAAACTCTAGAATTGAAACTTTACAACCACTTTTACATTTCAAGACTAACTAAATACAAGGGACGATTAAAATAAAATCTACTTAACAAAAAAAGAATAGACAGAAAAACAAAATTGTAATTTTTAACATGTATCCAGGGCCGCGCCGTGATCTTAGGCCGCCTGTGTTCAAAATGTACCGAGCCGCTCATACCAAGCATATAGAAGGTTAATGGAAAAATATTTCAATATTAGTAAATATAATAGCTAAACAATTTCTACAAATTAAAAGTTAACTAACAATTAAATAAACACTAATCTAAAAAGTACCAATAGTTATTTATCGTAATAAAGAACCCAATTTATAAAAGTTTTACACGAGTTATGAATCCCCCAATTTATGCATGTATAACAAAATAGAAGTTATTAGGAATTATTAGAAATTGTTAAAGAAATTATTAAGTCAAGTGCAACAATGTAATTCAAGGATAATTAAATAAAGGATATTAAAAGTTTTAAGAAAGGATGCAATACATTGTATTCCAGACGATAGTGACACTGCAGGTGACAGGTCACAGACGGTTAAGATCCCGCAATTACTTAGAAATTAAGATTGTTACATTGTACAATGAATAGAATTAAGAAATAAGCAGACATGAGCTCTGCAAATTCGCACAGACATGTGAGGAGCAGGGACCACATAAATACCCCAGGAGCCCCATATCAATCAGTCAGTCTTGAGTTTTTCAGTTTTAACATTACCGTTTGCTTAGGATACTCATCATAATTAAATTCCAATTTCGACTTAGAATAATTTAAAATGTTTGTCAAAATTCCATGTTAATTTCTCTTTAACCAAATAAATTTTGTTACGAAGTTTTTGGAACAAGTTTTTAAAAAGACCGCTCTCAAGGCCCGAAACGAAACTGGCGCAATCGGTAGGATCCAGAAAAATGCTACGAATCCAAAAATCGGAAGACTGGTGACTAAGAATTTCAATTCCCAATTGTGGAAGAACCCAAAGGAAGTTGAACCAGGTACAACCATCCACAGAATCCAACCAAACAAACTTGGACAAGATACAAACACCGATCGAACAAAACCAAACCAACGTGGACAAAGTACACGAATCGACCAAGTCCATGAAAACGACGATGAAATTAATGTAAGATCATTTTCCTTAAAACCAATTGATTTTTGACAAATTATTTGTAATTAGATAGTAAATAATTTTTTTATTATTTTACGTATGTACAAATTTTAATTATTGCAATTTATGCCATTTTATGAAAATAATTTACTAAGAGAAATTATTTTCAAGTTACGAAAATTATTTTAAAGCAAGAGAATTTTTACGCAATTATTAGTACAATTATGACGAATTTTTAATAAACCAAAACATAACTGACGCACAAAGTATTGAAAAGAAAACACAAGAATTTAATTCAGCAAACTTTAAAAATAAAACGTAATTAATTTTACAATTTTATGTACAAAAATTTTATCGCCAAAAGCTTATAAAACGATTTATTTAACACTTAACCTTCATCAAAGTCTATAATTAAACACCTAGTATATAATTGTAGAAACATCTTTCATTTTATTATTCAATTTAACTCATTACAAATCGAAACAAGCGTGCAAATTTATAGCGCGATTTTTACACAAATTAAGACCGGAAACCTTATCATTAAATTAAAACCATTCAGTACGAATAAATTTAAGTATAGCGAAGCAATTGCAGAAAAGGTTCATTCAAAACGCGCATCGCAACTTTATAAAGTATAATTGCATATTTTCAGTACGAAAATATTTAATTATAACAAAATCATTTACACAATTACTTTATCACGAGGCTGAAAATAAAATCTTTCAGTAGACTAAAACTTATAATTTAAACAATTTATTGTATAGATTATAAAGCAGACATTGATGCAACTACTATAACGAAACGGTAGACTGAAAACTTGCAAACTCTATATTTAGACACTTAAGGTAACGAGACAATACTGTTACAGAGAAACATTTTAATGCCCTTCAATTAACACCTACGGAGACGGAAATAGCAACTGACCATTACAGACACTAATGAATCAACAGGAATAAAATAAAATCATAACTGGCGCAACAAAACGTACAAAGCACAATGCAGTTATTTCAATAAATTAATCCACGTAAAAACCTTTCAGAAAATTAAAACCCGCAATAACTATCACATTCGCGAAGTATAAAAATACAAATTCAAGGCTACAGCAATTAACCAAGACATTACCAAGCACGAATTCCTCAGTTTAATTATAAAACCGCATAACTACGATTCTTTAAATAATCCAAACTGTTAACCCTAATAAAACGAACGCAGTACTAAGTTACCCCCTACCAAAAACAAACAAAGAAATTAAAGAATTTTAGGACTTAGCGGTTGTTACCGCAAATTCATTAAAGGTTGCGCTCAGATAACCAAGCCCCTAACAAATCGTTTAAAGAAAGAAAATAAAATTGAACACACCCCCAGAATTCATTAAACCCGTAGACAAAATTAAATGTATACTCACGAATCATCCCGTATTAGAATACCCAGACTTTTTAAAACCATTTATATTAACAACAGACGCATCAAATGCAGCACTAAGCGCAGTATTGAGCCAAGGAAAAGTAGGTAGCGATAAAACCATCAGCTACGCATCCAGAACCCTAAGCGAGACTGAACAGAAGTACAATACTATAGAAAAGAAATTGTTAGCCATAATTTGGGTAACGAAATATTTAAGAACATACCTTTACGGACAAAAATTTTATATATACACCGACCATAGACCATTAGTATGGCTATGCAAACTTAAAAAACCAAATTCAGAATTACAACGATAGAAAATCAGACTAGAGAAATACGATTACTAAATTATATACAAAAAAGGAATTTATAATAATAACGCAGACGCCCTAAGTAGAATACAGCTCAACACACTAGAAACGGAATCAATTGTAGGAAACGTAGACGAGACGGAAGTAAGAAAAGACCCAGAAGAGATGGACACCAAACATTCGACATTAAAATAAAGAGCCAAAAACCGCGATTAAAATTTTAAACGAAGCAATCGATATATAAAACCTTATCAATTTATAATTACCGAAGTTTTAGCCAATCCCAATCCCGAAAAATATTCAAAAACAGACAATAAGAAAATTTACCAAATTCAAATAGCAAAGAACGACAACGAGGAACAAATAATTAAAATTCTAAAAGAATACACCCCCGAGAAAAAACGATTAACTTTTATTTCTACAGCGAACATTTATATAAACGATTTTCAGAATTATACGTTAAATTATTCAATAACTCTGGTGTAGCAATTGTCAAGTTTATTCGTATGTCGGTTAGGTTTAGCTAAATTTACTTTTATTGGCAAAAGTAACGTTGTATTTTTAATTATTGTTTATTGGCAGAAATTAGTGTACAATATTAGAAATGGATGAGTTGATGAATGTTCTTGCAATAAATAACTTGGAGCACGTGGTAGATAACTATCTGCCTAATGAAACGCATAAGCCAAAAGATCCTTTTACAGAATTAAATGAAAGACAATTTGTAAATATGTTTAGATTATCGAAGGAGCTATGCCAATATTTAATTAAATATTTAAAGCCCCATATGCGTCCTCAGCTGCGATCAACTGATTTAGATTTGCAGTCAAGGGTAGAATTGAAAATGTATAATGCGACGTTCTTTTAACTTTAATTATTTGAGATTTTTTGGATTTGGAAATTATCCGCTAGATGTAGGATCAAATAAATTTATTGAGTTATCTCAATCCAGTGTCAGCAAGTTTGTGAAAGAAGTTGTAACCAATGTGAACTATGCGACAAGGCAAAATACGACAGAACACCTGCAAAATACCCTTAATGTTAACCAAAACACCCGACAAACCTTTTCAAAAATTACATGCCGACACTCTAGTAGCAGAAGCACAAAACTGTTTAACCATTGTAGACGCATTCACCAAAATAGGCCAAGCAATCCCATCGCCTCTAAAAATAGTACTGACGTAAGACAATGATTTTACAACATTTACATTTTATGGCACACCCGAAACAATAACTCTAGATAATGGCAGCAAATTTAAAAATGAGACAATACAAAACACTTTAGAACTTCACAAAATAAAAATTCATTTCATAACGGAAAACCACCCTGAATCAAACGGATTAATTGAAAGACTACATTTAAACCTGTTAGAACAAATCAGATTACTAAGATTAACTTACAAGAAGGAACACATCACAAATTTAATGTCATACGCACTAATCGTCTACAACAATACAATACATTATAACAAAGAAGTTTATCAGCAATACGCTAAAGATCACAAAGAAAAACTAAAATAACTTACGATAAAGCAAAAGATACATTAGATAGCGACAAGGAACGTATCACCACCCGCAATAAAAATACCGACGCAAATAAATTTTCAATAGGACACACCGTGTATGAGGAAAATTTCCAAAGTGCAAGACACAAAACGGCACCTATGAATTTAGGCCCGTTTAAAAGTAAGAAAATATCAGACAAAAACATAGCCGTAGTAGACAACGGCAAGATAATAAAATACATTTATTTACAAAACTTAAGACACCCTGTAATTTCAGATGGACAATCATCACCCTTACCGTTAACCTCCGCCCAGGTAGAACGGACAACGGCGTATTTATTGAAGATATAACAAACAACCCCGGTATACTACCAATAAAATTGGGAAGTATGCAAAATACAATAGACTACTGGAAATTCGCACAAATTCGATCTAACGGAAGTAAAGCAAGAATTCCAAATAATCAGAGACAATTATTATAAACTAAAACAATCAACGAACACAGCCAAATTCGGAAAAGACTACGCAATGATGAACTACGATAGTATAATAGACAGCATTTTGAGAAATATAGAAGATAAATTTAACAGATTAATATCCACAGAACAAATTACAAGACGAAAAAAAGGATTAATTAACGGACTAGGTTACATAATAAAAGCTATCACAGGCAATTTAGATAACCAAGGCGCTGAACGTTAAACAATGCAATACAGCAATTAGTTGAAAACCAAAACGATATTAAAATCATTATTAGCAACCAAATATCTCTAACCCAATCAACTATAATAAAATTCAACAAAACATTAAGAAAGCAAGTAAGAAATCAAGATAGTATAGCCAAGCGAATACAAACCCTTGAAACTTACAATGCAAACCTACCATGTAAGGCATGCCAGATTTAATTAAATCCAATACGATATTCACACAGATAATATCAACCCTTACAATCCAACAAATTTTAGCCACATTAGAAAATGCCGTAACATTTGCAAAATTAAATACATTACGCTCTAGTATCATAGAACCAACCGACTTATTAAAATAATTATTAAGAATTAGATCATCTATAACTAATAGTAAATTACCCTTTGGCGTAATAGATTCAAAGATTCCAATATTTGAAAAAATAGCTATAGTAAAGGCTATATAAATAATAACGACATAACATTTTTAATAGAAATCTCAATAGTAGAGATTAACAATTAGAATTATTATCATTTATTTGCTGAAAATTACTAGAATGTATCAAGTTATCATACCCAAAACCAAGATACTATCCTTAAATGAACTAAGATATGGTTATACAAACGAAAAATGTAACGAAGTCACACCAAATCAATATTAATGCCAATCATTGACAACAACAACTATTCAAGAAGACAGCCCTTGCGAAGTACAATTATTAAAATTTTCAAATCATTGCGAAAACTGTGAAACAAAACCCGTACAGATCACCATATGAAAATTCAAAAAGTTACAGAAACAAATGGATTGTCATATTTCCAACAGAAGTAATAGCAACCACACATTGCAATCAAGACGAACACAATCTAGCATTAACCGGAAG
Source organism: Platerodrilus igneus (assembly GCA_036346225.1). NCBI lineage: Eukaryota > Metazoa > Arthropoda > Insecta > Coleoptera > Lycidae > Platerodrilus > Platerodrilus igneus. Next base: position 868,245 of record JARFIW010000566.1, read on the forward strand.
CAAATTAATCACCCTTAAAGAAAACTCTCATTTAAAACTGTAAAACGAAATATTCAGAATTTATCAAGATCCCACAGCAACCACAAAACTCGCAAATTTATAAGAGTTACAATTCAAGACAACACAAACCGAAGATGAAGAAATAATAAAAAAACCCTTGCAACTAAAACACCTAGATTTAGACGAACCACGTCATGAAATTAATGTACAATTATAAAGAACACTTAAGTGAATTAAAAGTGTCGCAATTATACTACGACAATATAAGCGTTTGAACAATTTTATTAATCATTTTACTAATTTTTCTAATTATATATGTATTTTACAAAATGTACCTTGGATATAAGAATAAAGAGAAAAATTTAGATTTAAGGAAACGAAGGTAAATAAAGAAACAAATACACCCTTAAAGACAATGAATTTTATGAATTTTTAAAAATTAAGCAAAGAAAACCTTAATTTTTTATTTACGTCGGGAGGAGTCATGTATCCCCCAATTTATGTATGTATAACAAAATAGAAGTTATTAGGAATTATTAGAAATTGTTAAAGAAATTATTAAGACAAGTGCAACAATGTAATTCAAGGATAATTAGATAAAGATCATTAACAGTTATGAGAACGGATGCAAATACATTGTATTCCAGACGATAGTGACACTGCAGGTGGCAGGTCACAGACGGTTAAGAAACCCGCGATTACTTAGAAAGTAAGATTGTTACATTCTATAATGAATAGAATTAAGGAATAAGCAGACATGAGCTCTACAGGTTCCCACAGACATGTGAGGGGCAGGTACAACATAAATATTCCGGGAGCCCCAAAACCAGTCAGTCAGTCTACAGAATTTCAGCTTTAACATTGCCTTTTGCTTAGGCTACTCACTATAATTAAACTCCAATTAATATTATATTTCGACGTAGAATAATTTAAAGTGTTTGTCAAAAGTCCATGTTAATTTTGTTTAACCAAATAAATTTTGTTACGAAGTTTTTGGAAGAAGTTTTTAAAAACTCCGCTCCCAAGGACCAAAATGTAACTCACGTTGAGCTTTAATTTCAGAAAACTTTAGGACAATACTATGCTTATGCATGTTTAATGCATCCAGTATTTCTGACTCAATAGATATCATTGTGGTCAATTAAACGTTCATTGTAGTCCTAAGGTTGTCCTTTATCCAGCTAAGTTTAGAGAACGGTCTCTCAATTGAGGCAACTGAAACAGGTAGCGTTAAAATTATTTATAGTGTATTAGAAAAATAACTTTGTAGATCATTATGTACCAAATAAAGTAAACTTTCAAAGAAGCTACTCATATTTTCTAAACTACATAGTGATGCACGCGAGGCGAGACGAGACGAGAAATGGAAAGGTTTCGAGACTTCTTGTATCTCGTGCAAGACTTATTGCATTTCGCAATTATTATTTGCTTTTTAGTAGTGAATTTTTAGAACTGTTTGAGAAATTTAAATACTGTTGTTAAAAGTTTATTCTTAATAACTAAAGCTAGATTAGCATTGAAATTATTCGATGATCTTAAAAACACTTAGAAGTGCAACAGTAACGTCTAAAAACTTACTGGCTAATTTTTTAAACTCTTTTTTTATATAAAAGTTGATGCATTACATAATACTGCCAAAGCAATTAAGGCAACAATTTTAAAATCCTGTGCATGAAATGAAAGGTAAAAAAGTTTGGAGTTCGCTATATAGTTTCAAGTGGGCAAGATACTTAGACATACCAGCTATGTTTCAATTTATAGCAAAAAGGTTAATCTGAAATGCAATTTTTTAAAAAGTTTTTAACTTATTGTCACAACGCAAATAATGATGCTCGAATTGTAGCGTTGCTGTAAATTTTTGTTGCAAGATATTTTAAAATAGTCCAAATTTCAAAAATAAAGTTAATTACTAAGATGTTTTAGTGTAGATACAGTGTTGCTTAACGCTATGGAGTGCTTCCTTCAATTTGTAATTATATCATATTTGGGAAATTTATGTTCTAGTCAGAAGTGATCTATTAACGCTTTTGGACATATTTCTAAACGAGAACACAAAACTGCGGAATTTTATTAATATTTGTAACTGAGGAATTATTTACAATAAAATAGTGCAAAAATATTTTTAATATTATAAATGAAATTATTAATTTTTTACAATACTCCTTCGCTAATAGACGATCTTTTACTTTTTGTATCTAGCTGTTGAATGGTTTTGTCTATTTTTTCTATTAATATATTAAAGCTTACTACTACATCTAGGAAGCTTACATACTTGTGTCCCCCCAAGCCGGTTGGAGACTTTCTTAAAATTCTTTAAAAATTTTGCAACGTGCTTTAATATTTGCCATTCACATTCTGCGATACTAATACCGCACCGTTTCCGAGATTCTTCAACATTTATGACTAAATTCAAACAACATTTCCCTTCGAGCACCATTGGTTACACATCATGTGTTGAATACTACAGCGTTGGAACATTTAACACTGAATTTAACAAGTCGGAATTGTTGCTAATTCATAACAACTTTTAAATTTAAGTTTAAGTTTTTCAGGGTCTTTTATTTTTTTAAGCACAAATCTTGTTTTACTTACCACATTGTAAGTAACTCCGCCTGTTTCTGCAATTGTATCACCACCGCACCTTTCTCTGTTTCTTCATACTCTGTTTCTATCTGTACATCCTTGAAATCTTCATCTTTACTTTTACTCCAACATTTCCATCTCTACAAAGATGTTCTCTTTCGGATCTTGAAGGTTCAGCTGTTTTAACACTTCCTGAACACCTAGATTTAAAACATAAGCCCTGCATCTGAAGTGCTTATAATTTTTTTTTAACTGTGGAAGCAACATGAAAGTGATGTTACCAGCAGTATTATCAACAGTTATTTCAGCCACTTTTTCCTGTAGAACATATTCTTCTAAGGTCTTTAAAAACAACTGAGCTATGTCTCGACCTGAGTGCCGTCAATTGGCACGAACAAAATTGATAACTAAAGACTTCAGATTCCAGTCTTTATCAATAAAGTGCCCAGTTATTCCATATTACAAATTTCCAGCTACATATGACCAGCCATCAACAGTAAAGGAAATTTTGGAATCATTTCCTTGAAGAGTTTTCATTACCTGAAATTTTGCAATTTTTTAATCTTAACATGACCACACGTTTAAGGGCATTTCTCTTAGATATTTTATAACCACAATCCGGAGGCTTCGTTACAGTACCATATACCGTTTAAACAAGGAAGTTCTGATTGCACATTGCACAACCCACATGCACTAAGTAATTCCTTTTAATTTATTTTTGTTGAATTTGCAACAGTGGAAACAACCCCACTTGTGGCAGACATACACTTTATTAAAAACTAATTTTTCCGCCACCCCATTTACTAAATATTGTCGTCTTTCTGATGTGCCGCTTGTGTTCAGTGAACACGCTTGCCACTAGGGTGGCGCGGTACTAAATGTAGCCATTTAAAACCACATCTTACGCATCTCCTTCTATACGATTTCCTCCAAAGAAAATTGTTTTGTTAACTAGATAATAGCCTCTTTAGGTTATCATCTGAAGAAAATTGATGTCCTCGCAAATATTTCTTCAGTTTAAGTTAAATATAAAAGTCCGACAGCGCTAAATCAGGACTTCTTCATGAAGATTTATATAATTTACGGACTGCAATAATCGCGCAGCCCTAAAGTTTGTGCTGCAAAATTAAAAAACTATTTTCTACTTATACACGTAGCAACTTTTAAATTTTATGTTGTTTCTTTGTAGACATTTGTGATAATTGTATATTTCTTCAGCCTGTTGTTCATTGATGAAATTGACAAATGAACGACGTTTTAAATGATCTAATGGCTTTAGTGCCTGTGTTATTTGAACCTTATATGCCTTCAAAACTAAATCCTTGTGCAAAATACGCCTTGTTGTTGATCCACTAAGCCCAACTTGTTGTGAACATCGTCTAATGGACACTTTAGGATCTTCAGCAACACTATCACGAACCAAATCAATATTTTCTTGTGAACGACCGCTACGACTGTATTTTTCACTATTTGATCTTCCACCGAACCGGTCGCTTGAAATTTTTTAATAACTCGACCAATAGTGCTTTCAGCTGGACGATTATGAAAACCATAAAATTCATGTAGTTCTCTAAAAATACTTTTCACAGAACGCTGATTTTCATAAAATAATTCAACAATTTGAATGCGTTGTTGTATCGTGTACGAAGCCATTTTTATAAATGTAATACATCACACTTCTTAAATGTCAAACTACCCAAACGAATTCAGTGCGCCATCTATATTTTACTTATTTTTAAAAAACCCGCGAAATTTGAAACACTCTTTACTTCTCAACACTAACCCTTAATACATTGATATATTCCTAAATAATTCCTTAATCGAAAACAAATTACATTAAATTTCTCTTTAGGCTAGATCCATTCTTCTGTAATAGTTATTTATGCTTTTTATTGCTGGTCAATACGGCACTTTAGCAACAGCTTTGCGTTATGAGTTATACATCGGCTACAATATGGTAGACAAATGTTTAGACACCATTTCAGTGCCTACACTAGAAACGATTTGATTGGTAGTAAGTAGTGAACCGATTAACTTCATTCTCATCACTAAAGCAAAAACTAGCCGTAGCAAACACAAGTTATTCTCATTCACATTAATAAACTATTTTGCTCTGCTCAAAAATAAAATTATTATCCAGTACAAATTTACTTATAAAAGTAAAGGTGTATTGGCGTCACAACATACGTTTGCTGCAGCAAAAATGCATAGTGATGCAATTACACGAATATTTGCAGTGATTAATAAATTAGTAACAAATAGCAATCTATTTCTTTCAGGGCAACCTTTATGGTTAAATATCACAATCAATTGCAATTAAATTTGCAATATTCAGACATTATATTCCTAACAATGTAACACTACACATTCAGCAATACTTTGTACATCCATCAATTATAAGCAACGTCCAAATTACAAATCTAATTTTACAAAAAATTAACTTACAGTTTCATCTTTAAGTGACAAACGTCCATTGAAACCAAGAGATTATTTTAGTTTTTGGGACACTGAACTCTAAACTAATTTATTGGGAAGCTAGCCGTCCCAATCTACTTGTGTTTGTTGGTTATGTCGAAAATTCGTGACCAATTACGTGGACCCTCAGCTATAATCCCATAATCAACAGGGTGTTTACGACAAACTAAACCTCTCCTTCTCTGTTCAACCCCCATAGCTGTTTGTGTTAATGACTTGTAAGTAATTGCCTTATGTATTTCACGGGGTTGTTTAGCGATGTATAAAAATAAAGCGATGCCTTTATGATTCCTAAGTTTATCACTTTTATAGAACTCTTATTTATTGCAATTGCTTATTAAACAGCATAAGACTGAAATCAAAATTATACAGGGAGCTTCAATAATAATTTGTTCGTTTTAAATTACTGTTACCCCCTTTCTTATCTAATTTTTATTTTCCGTAACGTTCATACTTTATAAATTCGTGAGGTACGGTCAATGAGTATAATATGGTTATGTAAATTAATGAAACACGTACGGCCACATTTATGGAAAAATATAAATTCGGGTGTATTTTACAACCAAACAAAAATGTGGACGGCTTAACACTTGCACTATGCCAATTAGAACTCCTTCAACATTTTCTGCAAACGGCATACACTTTTTAATTATAGAGTCAAGCAAAAGACATCCATTGCATTGCATGCGACTGACTGAATCTAAGGAAATATATGAAGATACGCATTCAAATTGTTTGAAGGTGATGGGTCACCTTCACCACTGGTGAGCCATCACTAATGATGAGATACTGCGGGTATGATCGATGTTATTTTTTTGATTAACACAATTATTTAATTTTCTTCAACTAAATACATTTTTATTGCTTTAGAATGCCCTGAAAAAGCAAATGAGAATGCAGATGTAGCACAGGATATCGATATTGCAAAATGTTCAGAAAAAAGCTGGTTAGAGAACAATGATTCAGATATTTCCAACTATGACTTTGTTTAAATTTTTTTTTAAATTATAATTATGAATTTTTAGTCTTTTATTGATGTGATATTAATCTTAATAAAACAGATTTCAAAATGTATTAAATCATTTAAAATTGATCTTATTAATTTCGTACTAGTAATATAAATCGGTATTAATATACCGATCTCTCTCCACCCTGTATCATTGCATTTAAATACAAATCTTACGTGTATATTGAAAATTCTATTGGAAATTAAACTAGATATTGAATATACGTTGCTGCGTACTGTCTCAACCAACTATTTTTTGACTGAACCTTTTCTATTGTTACCAGACGTAAAACCCAGACGAACGTAATCCATTTTGCCCCGATCACAATAACCACACTTGCAATCAGAAACGCAAAATCATATACAAACAGCTCCGAATCAATCAGAAATTCTGTCCTTTCGATTTTCATCCAAGGAACAGTACCTATTAGCAGCCTTGTGATTGATATCTAAACATCTAGCTTTACGCTAAGTACAAGCTTACGCTAATTAAATCACACTATACACTACCAATGATTAATATCCTGGTTAACACACATTACTCTTTTATTACAGCGCTGGTGATTATTATCCCAGTTCTAGCACTACGCCATTGGTAATTTTTGTCCCGGCAGCACGCTATTGCTCCAGTATTAGATAGCCAGTGATTGATATCCTAGTGGCACAAAATCATTCTGTTACACTGTCGATAATTACTTTCCGAACCTCCCTTACTCGTTTACATCTAGAAACTCAAAGCATCGCCGCGCCGACATCGACAGCCAACTATACCTTATCAGCAAATCCACGTCGTACCACAACGAGTTGTAGAAGCACTAGCTGTATCACCGTCGCCGACAGTCACTTCCTGAGTGCATGTATTTTCTTTTAGGCTAATAATAATCCCTTATTTAGTCCATAACTAAGTTTGTATGCTTATTGCGCAATAGATTCCACGTGTGTTTCCCCTTTGTTCTCGTTGTGCTCATTAACACTCGCTCATGTTAATCGTATATTTATATTGTACTTGCCTTAATTAACTTAGCATTTGTACTTACCAGTACTTACTAAAGAGCACTTGTGTTGATCGTGCATTTATATTGTATTTGTTGTAACTAACTTAGCATTGGTTCTTGTTTGTGCTTATTAACAAGCGCCCGTGTTAATTCCGTGTTTCTGTTGTATTTGCCTTAAGCAACTTGGTATTTTTTCTTTGTCTGTACTTATTAACAATCCGTGTTAATCCTGTTAATACTGCATTTGCTTTTACTTTCTTAATGCGGTTGTTACTTGAATGTTTGTGGTTTAATTACATATAAGAATATATAACCGATTGTTCTTGATTGTGCTCATTAACATGCCCTCGTGTTAATCATGTAAACACCCATATTTTATTAAGTGAATTAATTTATTTTATAGATATCAGGAATACTTGTAATTTTGTTCTTGTTTGTGCTCATTAACAACCACTCGAGTTAATTTTGTAAATAATGTTATATGCTCATTTACTGCCTTAAAACGGTTGTTATATGGATATATGTTTGTGCTCGCTTATATATAGGAATATATGAACGGTTTTTCTTGTTTGTGCTAATTAACACGCACTCGAGTTAATTCTGTATATTCAACTGTACTTGTCACTAACTAATTTAAACATGTTGTACGTATATTTGTTTGTAATTTTACATATAAGTATTTGTTCCTATTTGTGCTTGTTAACGGGCACAGTAGTTAATCTTATAGATAATTAGTAATAGTGTCGTATATTAATAGCCAGTATTGTAAATATGTTTTCCGACGACCACGTATGAAAACAACAGATTTCACACTGCTTATTTATTTAAAAGTGACGTATATCACTCTAGGGTGCGAAAAATATCACTCTAGAGTGCTAAAGTAAACATCACTGTAGTGTTGAAATAATTTTCAACTCTAGAGTGTATGACGAATGAGATATTAGTACATTAATTACCTACACGACTCAACATGCCCAATGCCAAAAACACGATGTAGAGTTTGTTCGACATAACCACTAGACGACAGCACGACCTTGCATCAAGGCAAGGTGTTTAAGGGAAAGAGCAACAGTGTACGTTTATTTAAAATTTTTCTTAATTTTTTTTTATTAGTTGTGGTCGTCGGAAAAATCGTGTACAGTACTCGTGTCGAAAGTGCTATTTCACACTCGTGGGAACTCTCCCACTCGTGTAAAATGGTTCACTTTCTACACTCGTAGTAGAATATACTATTTTTGCTTGTGCATATACTGACTTATATGTTGTAGTAGTGTGTCTTTCTAGATACGACTACTCGCCCTAGTATCACTATGCCGCGTGAAACTCGATATAGGATAAAATATGAACTTTAAAAAGAATACATTGAGTTGGTTTGTTAGTGGTGGAAAAATGTTCAGCAAGATATCGCGAAGCGCTCAAATTTATAATGCGCGTAACGACTCTGTGGCCTAAACTGAAGATCTTATCACCACTACTGAGCCAGCTTAACATTATTTTCCAGATGATTTGGCTTATGAAATATTTTTATACTGTACAAAATATTTTTATAGTATGTGTTTTTTTCACAGATGCACACGAGCATCTGAAATATAATCCACCTCACGAATACCAGCTAAACACCTTTCAATATCAGAAAATTATACTAATAACATGTGAAAGAACATTCAGTCAGTAGAAATTATTTTTTGTAATAATATTTTTTAACACGATCCCTACGTTCTTCTTAATCTTCTTTGGGAATGAAACCACTCATAGTTTTTAAAATCTATTTTATTTACGTTTCGATCCATGACCTAGGATCGTTGTCAAAATAATAAAAACTTCAAGTTTGACGTTTATGACATAAATTGAAGGTTACTTTGATTTATTGATGTTTGAAATATTTGGTTTGAGTACACTAAGCAAAAATTTTTAAAGTTTAAAAGAATGATTGCCTTCAATTTGTGTTGCGACCTGGGATCGACTTTCCTATGGTAGCCAATACGCTTAACGTGAAATCAGCTGATTAATTTTATTGGTGAATTTTATATAAATTCAATAATTTGGGAAACATTTTTAACATGTTTCTATTTACACAATTGAGAGATTTCTGATTTTATGTCTTATTTTACCGAGATTTAGTGAAGGGGTTAGGCAACCTGTGGCTACCAAGATCCCCAACATTTATAATTTGCCGAAATAATGGTTTTCTAGTTAATATGCTTATTGATATGTAATTAGTTATTGTATGTATAAATAGAAATCATGTATGTAGGCTGTATTTCATGTTAATATCGCAAGGAAAACCCAGGAAAAACTTGCAATGCTACCTAGATATTGTGGGCATTTGATCTTCATTTGTTATTTCTTTTGTTATTTCTTTTAGTAATGGAATCCATTGTTTACTGAAAGTCACGGATTCGTTTGCAACGCAGTTATTTTTATGTAGGGTTATATAGGCAGCTTCTTTGTTTTTGCGTTTTTGGTGGTTTTCTTCTTTGTCGATAATTTTTGCATCTTCCCATTTTATTTTATGACTTGAGTCCCATGCATGTTGGCAAATCATGGATTTTTCAAATTTTCTATTTTTTATATATGATTTATGTTCTCTTAATCGAACTTCAAATGGTCTGGAAGTGTCTCCTATATAAAACTTATTACATTCGCACGGTATTTTGTAGATACAGTTTTTTGAATTTTGTATCGCGTTTTTGGGTTTTGTTTTTGTTAATTGTGCTCTTAGTGTATTGTTGGTTCTAAATACTGTTTTAATTCTAAATTTGTTTCCTATTCTTTGAATTTTTTCGGAGAATTCTTTTATGTATGGTATTGAGAGCATTTTGTAGTGTGTATCGTTGTTTTCTTTTTCTTTATTTTTAGGGTTTTTATTCATTTCTTTCTCTATTATTCTTTTAGGATATTTGTTTCCTATTAGTGTACATCTGATTAGGTCTTTCTCTTTCTTTAAAATTTCTTCGTTTGATGATATTAATTTTGCTCTATCATACATGGTTTTGATAATTCCTCGTTTGACACATTGTGGGTGGTTTGAATCGAAGTTTAAGTATCTGTTTGTGTGCGTTGGTTTTCTATATACCGATGTATTAATTGTTGTATCGTTTTTGCTAACTAGAATATCTAAAAACGGAAGTTTTCCATGTTGTTCTAATTCATATGTGAATTTAATAGTTGGTTCTATTTCGTTAATTGACTGTATAAAGTTTTTAATTAATTCTATATTATGAGGCCAAATAGCATAAACATCATCAACGTATCTCCACCAGATCAATGGTTTCAATTCTTGTGTGAATATCACATCTTTTTCCAGACCATTTGAAGTTCGATTAAGAGAACATAAATCATATATAAAAAATAGAAAATTTGAAAAATCCATGATTTGCCAACATGCAGGGGACTCAAGTCATAAAATAAAATGGGAAGATGCAAAAATTATCGACAAAGAAGAAAACCACCAAAAACTCAAAATCAAAGAAGCTGCCTATATACCCTACATAAAAATAACTGCGTTGCAAACGAATCCGTGACTTTCAGTAAATAATGGATTCCATTACTAAAAGAAATAACAAAAGAAATAACAAATGAAGATCAAATGCCCACAATATCTAGGTAGCATTGCAAGTTTTTCCTGGGTTTTCCTTGCGATATTAACATGAAATACAGCCTACATACATGATTTCTATTTATACATACAATAACTAATTACATAACAATAAGCATATTAACTAGAAAACCATTATTTCGGCAAATTATAAATGTTGGGGATCTTGGTAGCCACAGGTTGCTTAACCCCTTCACTGAATCTCGGTAAAATAAGACATAAAATCAGAAATCTCTCAATTGTATAAATAGAAACATGTTAAAAATGTTTCCCAAATTATTGAATTTATATAAAATTCACCAATAAAAATTAATCAGCTGATTTCACGTTAAGCGTATTGGCTACCATAGGAAAGTCGATCCCAGGTCGCAACACAAATTGAAGGCAATCATTCTTTTAAACTTTAAAAATTTTTGCTTAGTGTACTCAAACCAAATATTTCAAACATCAATAAATCAAAGTAACCTTCAATTTATGTCATAAACGTCAAACTTGAAGTTTTTATTATTTTGACAACGATCCTAGGTCATGGATCGAAACGTAAATAAAATAGATTTTAAAAACTATGAGTGGTTTCATTCCCAGAGAAGATTAAGAAGAATGCTAAACAAACCACAACAAACATACAGGGAGTATTTACGATCCCTACGTCTCTACACCCACACCCACCCTGGTCACGTAAGCTAAAATGTGCAGCAAAAAAGTGATATCACCTTCTGGACTATATTAATCAGTTTTGTTGCTTATTTCCTCTGTAAGATAAGCTATCAATTAATATTCCCGTCTAATCTCTCAATAATTCACAAGCGTAAAACATGTTTCCACTGATGCAGTTTAGCTACCTATTAAACCATATGGTAATTCAATAATAGGCGTATTGAAAATAATTTACTAAAATCAGTTTTTCTCGAGAAGAGTTCGTTGCTATGGTATACATTGTTAGAAAATGTCAACAGAATGTAACTGATTTTGTCGTTATGGTGCTAACTGATTTTTCACTTGCCGTCATCCCCAAAGACCACCTTTACTGTCTACTGTCTACTGTCTACTGCAAACATCGAAGGGACAATGTCAATAATGATAAATTGTTTGTTTTGGTTCCAGAATAAAACCATTCCCTTAAAAATGCTAGATTGTAACATTTTTATTTTCAATAATAATTATTTGCATAGAATTACAAGAATAATGCGCTAAGCGTGCATCGTTCCTTAGTGATCTACTTGTGTTAATATATCTGTGTCACATATAGGCAGTTCCAAGCATCTCGAGTTGTTTATTTCGTATTACACGCCTCTAACGACGCGACTACTCGGTTTTAGTTTCGACAAGTCAGTCGGCCGCTGGCAATAGTTTGATTAAGATGTATTTTCGGCTAGAGGCTGGCAATATTCGTATCAACTATTAACCGTTGAGGTATCTTCTACTAACGGTTGGTAAAGTATACATTTTGCGATCTAATGTAATTTGAATTAATTTATTTAGCGCGACAACGAAGAATGGAATAAATATAATTCGTCATGTGGGATCTAAAAATTTAGAATTACCGTCATTTGGGAACAGTCGATTAGAAATTATGGATGTAATTTGAATGCAGTCATATTTAATTAGGAATGGCTGGTAACTTTGTTTGGAGAACGTGATTTCCATCTCAATTCATCATGAAACAACAAAAGCAGTTTTGGTTCGTTATTAGTTATGAGATATTTTTTGCATGTGTTTAAAAGCTAAAACACGGAAACTTGCTATTATGGTTACAACGTGTAAGTTGAGTAAGTTTCAATTATTGTTGAACTGGTTTTATAAGCCACAGAACTAAATTTTGTCAGATTAGTTTTCTATAATAACAAGCTTTGTTCCATTTGAACCTTCGATAATTTTAACGTATGTTTTCGACGTCATATTTTTTTATCTTGCACAGTTGACAGATGTTGTTTTGAAAGCAGATGCTTTGTGCAGCTGTACTGGAATTTAAACAAAACATTCCTATTTTTGTGATCAGCTTTATCTATACATAAATTATTAAACGTAAATATGAAAGTTCAAATCCACATTATATAAGATTCTAGTAATTGTAATCTACCTGAAAAGATCTGCCCAGGTTAGAACGTAATTCAGTGTGTAATGCTTATAAATTATTATCACTCTAATATTTATAACAAATCATGTTTAAAGTATTGTTGGTTGTTTTGAAAATAAGTCAAAACTTTAACTTTGTTGTAGTTGATAATGACAATTTTTTTGTTAAAAAGTTCCGATATTTTGAAAGAGTTTTTTTAGTAAACAAATAGTTCAAATTTAAGGCTTTTATTTTGATCAAATGCGATCAAATCTAAATACGCAAAATACACAAAAGTAAAATTCTGAGTAATAGTATGGTGCCAATATTATATTGGATATACATTTTTTAATTTTATATACTTTTATAGGACACAAATGGTGTTCTACTTTTTTATTTATTTAATCTTTGCAATTTCTTACAGGAGCTGCGTCTTATTTTGTTAAGACAGGTTTTTGTTAACGAATGCGATCATTTTATCTTTGGGTTTCCACGTCCGCCCTTAGAACTGAGCTTTGCAATTATCGTAATTATTTCAGGACATAGTGGCGCTTATTTGATTTAGCTTAACTTTGGTTTGCAAACAGAATTCGACTCCCCCCCCCCACTTCTCATTGCTCTACCCAGGAATAGACCCCTAGCTATGTCGAAAGATTTTTGTTCACTAGCGCCTTAATGTAGAAAAAAGACGTTTCAGTCTTTTGTAAAACAGAAGTCGTTCAGTGGCGCCCATCCAACGTGGGTCAACACAAGAAATAACGTTACAACATGTAGAATTTCAATCAAAAATTTTATTATCGGACAAACCCACTTTTAAAATTAATGACATATTAAGCAAGTCAAATATGCTTTGTTATGCCAATGAAAGTCCTCACCAAATATGAGAAGGAGACAACTAAGAAACTTGAGCATTAGATGTGTGGGAACCTATTGTGTATGACTATGTGGTTAGACTAACGTGACCATACGTGCCGCTTTGGGCGGGACAGTCCCGCTTTCACACTGTCTGTCCCGCTGCCTCAAGTAAGAGCAAAAAGCCCGCTTTAGCTTTAGGCTAAATGAATGCATGCTATAAGTATGTTAAATTTAAAAATAGCGCAGGCGACAACACTCGGCTCTTTAGGAGCGGGTGATGGTGAGATAGCAAATGCATTGAATGACGCGAGAGCGGGTTGGATGATCGTGTGCCGTGCCATCTCTACTCGGCAAACAATCATAACAATGTTTTATTTTGGTTAAAGTCAGTGTTTGAAGCACACTGTCGCATTTTTGTAGTTGTAACCGTTTCTTATTAATAAATAAAAAGCAGTTAAAACAGCAATCAGTTTTTGTTTTGTTAAAAATTCTGCAGGTGTCCCGCTCTGACGAAAAATATAAATGGTCACGTTAAGTTAGACTACTTTTCTCTGACGAACATTTGCGAGGTAAACGTATTTAAAATTTCTTAGAGACAACCACCGTCGTTCTTAGAACACTCTTTTTACTTATACAACAAGAAACTGGTTTTCAATAAAATGATGCACGTTCCTGTAATACTAAATTCCTAAAACAGTAATATACATTTCGTGGTTGGGTTAGAAGAGGCAGTATGGCGCAGTTGTCTTGTAGAGCTTCCGCCTTACCTCATTGCCCATTTTTTTTAGTATTACGCCAACGATGTTGCTTATAAAAGTATCCCAATGACGATTCCCATTATAAAGAAAGAATTTGAACAGCATAATTTGGAAGCACTACCCCATTAATTATTCAAAATGTAGGATAAGGATTTAATCAAACAATTAGAAATTACATTGCGAAGAATGTCGCACATTTAAATATTTAAGATGATAATTAGACTTTTATTTGTATCTTTTATTGATTATTATTATAACTATTACTACTTCAATGTTTCGCTTCCTGGAATCAGAAAAATAAATATTAACACCGAATACCTTAAATAAGATAAGTATCACAATATGAATTAATAAATTAACAAACTCCCAAATCTTTTCAATCCCAAGGTAATAATTTTTAATGACGATGATTAGGGCGTGTCAATATCTAACTTGAGTCCAACATAAACAATAAGATAGGATTTAAAAAAAATTAAAGTGTGCTGACTTCGAACTAGTTGACGATAGAGATGATAATGAATTCCAGTACTTATTGCCCGCGATATTGAATGCAATTTTTGTACAGAATTTTTATATTTAACAACATCAACAATGTTGCAGATTTAAACGATAGCTTAAAAAAATTTATGTACCTGACCACATACTATAATGTTTTGACTCTCAGACTATCAAACGATCAAAAACGGCAAAAATAAATAACTTCAATTCGTGGACACCTACAGCCTCGCGTTTTTACCAGAGTCATTCGTGAATAACATGAAACAATGTTGCAAATTTTACAACTTGTTAATTTATGGATTAAGTATAAAATTTATTAATGATTTATTGTATTGATCATTTTAATTAGCAAGGTTATTCACCGCCTGGCCAAGACTTTACAGATCCAGCAAGATTTTCTGTCAGTATTCGGCTGCTTTTGCTTTTAGGATACCAGTTCACTTCTTGTATGTGTACTAATTATTGTTACTTGTTCTTGAATAATATTTTGTTTTAATAACACTTGCTAATTAACAACCTCAATAAGTTGAAATCGTAGCTCTAATTTTAAAAATCTTAGTCATACAATAATAGAAATATGGGACATCTTTTATTCTGATTCATTTTTCAATCTTTTGTAACAAAAATAAAAGTAGTTTATCCACGGGTATAAAACCTTAGTAGAATAGTCATAGTGTTACCATGCCTATAGTACGAACGGTTAACTGAGGCAACTGTCCTTTCCTCGCCCTTATTCCCCTTCTATAGAGCCGCTTATTTCCATTATTCAAAGGCAAAGGAAAACCACCACCATGGAGTTTAAAAAGTTCAATTAAAAACAAATATGAAATAAGTTAATACATACAACTCAAGTGGCTAGAAATAAATCCCCAAAGACCTCCCTCACAGCTGTATTTACGCAGGCCGTCCCTATTTGAATTCTGGCTAAGTATAAATAAATTAATGCAAAATGTAGAAATTTACCCCAGGTGAAAAAAGATATAGTCTCACAATTGACTGTCCTTATTCGGATTCTAGGAAGACAATTAAGTCACTAGAGACGATGGAGAAGAAAACAAAAGTAAAAATTTGCCAACAAGAAATAATACCTTAGTAATCGAAGCGTGGAGTGGACCGCTCAGAATTATTTGAAGATAACAAAGATATCGAATTTGGAGTTTGAATTTTAGTTTCAAATTCGATGTGGTTGGCTTTAGTGAAATTTGGGGACCGACGAAGGGAACTTTTAATTAGGAGAATTTAGGGTTAATCACTCACACACACATAACCGTCATACAAATGAATAGTTTCATTATAAATGACAACATACCAAGAAAAATAAAAATGTTCAACAGATTAATGATAGGATCATAGCAACCAGACTCGGTACTAAACTAACAGATGCAGTGCTAGTTCGGATATGCATGCCCACATTAGATGACAAAAACGAGTAAATTGAAAAAATATAAAATCAAATTCAAGCTATTAAACAGGTGATGAAGAATTGTTTAATTACAGAAGATTTTAATACATTTCTAAAACAACATAGAGGGAAAAGCAGCAACTGTGGTTTTGTAGCGCTTAGAATCAAAGCTGAGTTTCGATTAGTAAATCCGGCATTGGAGAATTTCAAAATATTAGTTTATTCCTACTTCTTTCGAGAATAGTAGTATCTATATTCTGTAACAAAGTTAGTTCGATGCGAGTGGAATATTTCGAGCTCAAGGAACCACGACCATTCAAATTTCCATTCTATCCAAGTAACAGACTATATTTTCTCCACGACCATGAGACCAAATAAACGAACACAAAGTACAAGCGTCTTATTATTACATGTTTATGGTTATGTTAATAGCATTGTGACAATTGTGAAAATTAAATACTGATGTGTGGGAAGTATTTTCAGTTATACTTTTTATAGTAGCTTAATGTGAAGTGGCTAAAGAAACCTGACCGCGTAATTCAGGGAAGGTGGAGCAAAGTATGCACCCCTGAAGTTCCACCTCCCGGAGCAGTGAACTGTAATCGATTAGGGGGAGACACTAGGGGAAGAAATACGAAGGACCGAATAGTAGGAAATGAACACTATTGACAATGTAACAAATCACAACGACAATATGGTGAACTGTTTTGAGTGAATAAATTAACCAATTAATCGTACACCGTGTAGTAAGAGAATCACATTTTATAATGTCAATAAGAATTAGAAATACAGCGAAAAGCACAATTTACAGTATATTCAATTTCTGAATTATCCGAGTTTGTATAAACGCACTACTTTAATTACACTATTATATTTTTAAGTACATATGCCGTTGTATCAAGTTCACTAACGTATTTTTTATGATACTCCAATATAAAAGTGTCATTGCATTAATACCACACAAGCACGAGATAACTTGTTTTGATACCAGATTAAGAAAATGGTTATTAATTACGATTATAACCGGAAAGCTCAATAATGTTTGGACGATTTGTAAGAAATTTACATACATCCGGAAAAACACGCACCTGTGTTGAGAGAATAGAGATTACTACGAATAATGATCGGCTCGTTTATAAGTTAATCTGTAACTATTACGATAGAAACGAATTCAGTGTTAATTTTGCACACTAGAAATAATTTATAGTGCAATGTTTTAGCATAAAGGTAATTACAGTCCGCGCGAATACGTCTGTAACTTAGGAAGGCTAGAAGCAGACTCTGTGGTTTGTTTATTAGAACGAAAGCAGGTGAGCGATAAACAGCGCTGCAAGTGCCACAAGGTTATCTTTCTGTCTGTTGGACAGGAACTTAAATAGAATTTAATATTGGTAAAAACTAATGAAATAAGAATAGAGCATTTTTGAACGTAATTAATCTTATAGAAAATAAAGAGAATTTTATGAATAAGAAATAATTTACGAAACTCCAACAAAACCGTAAAAATTAATCTGCACTCTATATATAAATACATAGAAAAATACAAACCTAAAACAACGGTCAGTAACGACATTACATCCACGGCTAAGTGTTTTATTCTGAATGATGTTGCAATATTCATTCCATGCCAAGAGTGTTAATGTGTTCGTTCTATTATCAAAATTGATTCCAGAATAGTTACATTCCACAGCGGTCATGAAGAAAAGTGTTTATTTAAAGCCATAGTATCTAACCTAAAAGAGGATTTGATACTATGATTCTATAAGGCAAAATTATTCTAGACTTGGTCAAAATTCATTACATATTTATTGTTTTTGTGTTAGAAAAATTTTAACAATCCAATCGTTATTTTATTAAGGGTAAACTAATCATTTTTCAAGATCCTATGCTATATAGAGTAACTTTGCAATACATTAACCATTTATTCTTTTTCGTAGTTTAATGAAAATAGAACGCTATGTATGAATATTTCAATTCTGAATCACTAGTGTATTTCTAACAAAATATCTTAACAGTTAGTGTTACGTCGTCATCGAACAATTCGGTATTTTGTGACAATAAATACTTTGTGCGTGCATCCTACAGTTTGAGTGAAACATTTTATATACCGGCAATAACAGTGCATAAAGTGACAGTCGTACTCGAGCCTTTAGAGAAGCAAGTCGCCTTCGAACCCTTGAAAGGGACGGTCGTGTTAGAGCTTTGAAAGCGAGACCGACACCCGGTCGAGCGTGTTACTGGTTCTCCGTAAAAGCTTTTGTGCGTGAAAGTGTCTATTGCCCCAGCGGCGCAGGACAAAGCTTTGTGCGTGAAAGTGTCTATTGCCCCAGCGGCGCAAGACTTAAGGTATTTATACCCTTCCTTAATTAGTTGGTAGTTGTCTTTTTTTGTTATCACATAACCGCTCCACCATTATCGTTATTGCTATAAAAGCAATTGGTCCTTCATTGTAATTTGCATATTTATATTTTTATCACACATTTATATCAACCTCCTTAATCCTCACCATCAATCATTGGCCCTATAAGTCGATCCGGATTCATTAGTCCTGTGGTTACACATGTCCTAAATTAAATATTATTGTGCATTTCAGCGAGTTTTTAATTAATTAATATTTCAGTTTTAAATTTGTGCTTAAAGCCCATATTTAGCGGGTTAAAATGTAAACATTATTTATACTGTCTTTAGATTAAATTAAGCGATTTCGCCGTAATTGAAACCAGCAAGCGTTTTAATTACAAAGAAATTCATAATATAAAATTTGTCAGTTTTCAGTTTTAAATTCATTTTAGCGGCATAAAACAGAAAGCAACCTGAAAACTATAAATCGCTTTATACTTCTTAAAGAAGAAAGGTAAAGGGATTTGCTTTGTATTTAAAAGCTATTGCACGTTTTGTATTACAATATTGAAAATATCTGCAGAGGAATAAGGTTGTAAAGTTGCATCTTTCGGCAAATATGTTAAGCCACATGTTTTAAACGTTTCTGTGAGCTTTTGATGGTAAGCCGCTCGGGTTGTTAAGCGGTACATCTTATATTCACGCTTTTGTTTGACGAACCGTTAGTCATAAAACGTGATTTATTGGTTATACCCTATTTTACATTTTTCGTGCTTTGAACAACTCATAATATTTTAATATTTCTCAGTGCACATTTAGCTTTACCGTTTTACAACAGTTTATTGTAGTCCTTTCAGAATCTTTGAGAATGGCTCCAAAGAAAGCACATGTGGTAGAACTCCAATTACTGAAAACACGGATTTTAGAAATATTTGAGCTTTGTAATTCTATACAAAGTGACCCAAGTTTAAAGGCATTGTTCCTTATTCAAACAAGGGAATACATGACCTTTATGCAAATTTCAATACAATTTTAGTCGCTGTCTTGGCCTCATGTGACGAGGTAGACTCATTAACTTACAACGCTGTACGGAAGGAAGTAGATTCCGCTTATTTTTCATACTGCTGCATCTCGATACGATGCAAGAAATGAAAGCACCACAAATCATCGAAAATGCTCCAAGCAGCACGGTATCAAAATTGTTACCGTTAAAGCTCCAAATTTTTAATAATGAGGTAACTGAATTTTCATCTTTCATCGATTTATTTGACAGCCTGGTCTATAATAACGCGTCGCTGTCCAATATCGAAAAATTAAATTATCTTATCAGTTGTTGTACCGGGGAGTCTTTAAGAATCGTTAAATCTGTACCCATTTCGGGGATAATTTTATTATTTCCTATAACGCCTTGCGTGAGAGATTTAGCAATCCGCGTTTATTGGCAACTTTGCATTGGAAAGCAATGAAAGACTTTCTACCTTTAAAATCAGAAGACCCTAAGAAACTTAGGGCACTTATTGATTGTTTTCGGAGAACCTTGCTGTTCTAACTAACTTAAAGTTTCCCACTGAACATTGGAACTTTATTCTGGTCGATTTGCTTTTAGAAAAACTTGATCCGTTCACTAGAAAACGCTTCGAACTCCAATCGGATCCGAAGCAAATACCTAATTTCGAGGATTTGAGATATTTTTTAACCCAACAATGTGCAGCGTTGGAAACCTTTTCTTCAACCGCACCTGTTTCTTATTCGACGACTGTCCATACATCGCACACATCAGTGCCTAAGAAATCCTCAGCGTTTCAATTTAAACCAAAGGTTTCTTCTAACGTAGTTTCACTGGACACACCAAGTAGCTCCAGTGACTCAAATAATTCATTTTCGCACCATTGTCCTTCCTGCAAGGGCAATCACTTAATTTACAGATGTCAATCGTTTCTAAAGAAAACTCCGACAGAACGTTTCGACATTGTCAAACGCTTACGCCTTTGTTTAAATTGCTTACGAACAGACCATGCGTCCATGCAATGCAAATCTTATAATTCCTGTCGAACTTGCGCCAAGCCGCATCATACCTTGCTACATTTTGAATCGCAACCTGCTTCTAGCCGTTCAGCTGAACCGACCGCTACACACATGCATAAAATGCCAATAGGACGCAGTCAGCCTCTCCTATTCCGGCAAATGTTTTGTCTTCACAGACGAATTCAAATCTTGGGGTTACTGTCTTACTCTCCACTGCTGTTGTGGAAGTTCAAGATCGTTCTGGTAGATACAAACCGATCAGGGTACTCTTAGATCCTGGTTCCCAAGCTAGCTTTATTCGAGACGATTGCGTGAGCAAACTTTGGCTTCCACGCATACGTTCTCAAGTTCCGATTTATGGACTTGGGCAGACAACTTCAGCAGTCAATAGGGGTGCCGTCAGCTGCACCATTCGCTCTATGTTAGACTCTGAAAAATCTCTAGAAGTCACAACTTTTGTGCTTTCGTCAATATCTGGCAAATTACCTAGCGTTGAAGTTCCTAATAATTGGGAACACTTATGCGGCCTGCACTTTGCAGACCCGACCTGGAACTCTCCAGGAACCATTGACATGCTCCTAGGAGCAGATGTTTATCCGTTCATCATCAATGGCGGTGTTATACATGGCAAGTTTCTTCAGCCTGCCGCCATAAATACAATCTTTGGTTGGACTATTATTGGTCCCACAAAAGCTTGCAGTCTGATACTGTCCAAGCATTTTTACGTCTGTAGAAGATCCTATCGACCAGACCCTAAGGCGGTTTTGGGAGATAGAAGAGTTGCCATCCACGCCTTATACTTCTCCAGAAGAAGAAAAGGCAGATTTGATTTTGAAAACACGTTTTCTCGTGACCCTAGCGGTCGTTTTATTGTTGCGTTACCGTTCAACGATACTTTGCCCGTTTTGATAATTGCTTTGAGATGGCTAAAAAGACTATTTTCGTTGGAGCGCAAATTACATGCTCAACCGGAGCTACGCGCCCAATACAACAATTTCATGCAGGACTATCTTGATGCGGGTCATATGGCATTACTCGATTCTCCGCCCGTTGGGAACGATAATTACTTTTTACCCCATCACCCTGTGTTTAAAGAAGAAGGTCATACTTCTAAAATTCGTGTGGTTTTGACGCCTCTGCAAAGGCTAAAAACAACGTGTCACTTAATGACACTCAATTGGCTGGACCTAGTCTCCAAAACGACATTTCGTCAATCTTACTGAAATTTCGTACTCATCGTTTCGTTTTTACTTGTGATGTTCGCCAAATGTATCGACAAATTTTGGTTACCGAAGAACATCGAAAGTTTCAATTAATTGTTTGGCGGTTCTCCGCAGAAGAACCCATCCAGACATATCAGCTTAATACAGTGACCTATGGTATTAAGTCATCGCCTTATCTAGCATTAAAGACTCTTCAGCAATTAGCCATTGACGAAGGCAAAGGTTTCCGTTAGCCGCTGAGGCTATACGGTCAAATCTATATATTGATGATTTCGTCGCCGGTGGAGATTCTATACAATCGGCCCGCGAAATTAAAGATCAACTTATCCGACTTTTACATTTGGCTGGTTTTGAACTTCGAAAATGGAGTTCTAATTCAGTTTCTATTTTGGAGGGCATTCCGTCAGATTTTTGCCAATATACTTCTCTCGATTTCGATTCTGACGAATCAATAAAAATATTAGGTCTTCAATGGTCACCTACAGAAGATATTTTCTCGTTTCGGGTTAAACCATTAAACCAAATATGTACAAAGCGCAACATACTTTCACAAGTTGCCAGAATATATGATCCATTAGGATTTTTAGCCCCACTAACACTTTTGCAAAACGCCTAATCCAGCATCTGTGGATGTTAGGTTTAAATTGGGATGACATCCCAACAGCAGACATTTCGTCTCAATGGCAGCAGTATCAAGAAGAGTTGCCGTTATTATCGTCATTAAAGTTACCACGTTGTTTACCCCCTTCGGATCCTTTTACTTGTCATTTGCATGGGTTTTGCGATGCTAGCGAGGTAGGGTATGCAGCGGTAGTGTATTTTCAGTTCATAAATCAAACTACTGGAGAAATAACTGTACAATTTGTAACCGCTAAAACAAAAGTAGCTCCAATTAAGCGCATTTCAATTCCACGTTTGGAATTATGTGCCGCCGTTTTATTAACCGATTTACTTTCTTTTACCATTCGTTCTTATCAAGGCTTGATTGACATCTCCGATGTTTCAGCGTGGAGTGATTCTACGGTCGCTCTCACTTGGATACGTTCTCCACCTTTTCGTTGGAAAACTTTGTGGCAAACCGTGTTAGCCACATTCAAGAAATCATTGCACCTAGCCGATGGTTTTATATTAAATCTTCGCATAATCCGGCTGATCCTGCATCTCGGGGATTAATGCCAAGCGCGGTTATTTCATGTTCGCTATGGTGGGCGGGGCCTGAATGGCTTCACTACCCTAGTGACTCGTGGCCGCCTCAACCAACATTGTCAACCTCAATTGCTGAGGTAACTACGGAAAAGAAGATCCTAACATTTGTCGCTCAAACAGATCCAAACGTCATTGACATTTTACTAAGCCGCTTTTCATCGTTATATAAAATCCAAGGCATCGTGGCTTACATTTATAGATTTTCTAAACCCATGGCTCAACGTCATACGGGTCCCTTAACAGACATTGAATTACACAATGCTCTCATGATTATCGTTCGGCATGTACAAAATGTTACATTTTCAAAGGAAATAGCTTCGATCAAGGCAAACCGTAAATTACCTAAAAGCTTGCGAAAACTTTCTCCATTTGTTGATCCACAAAACATCTTAAGAGTAGGTGGGCGCTTGACACATTCTTCGCTTTCCTATTCCGAAAAGTTTCCTGCGTTATTGCCTCAGCGGCACCGATTAACCGAACTTATCATTCTGTCAACTCATGAAAGGTATTGCCATCCCGGTGTTAATACCACAGCGTATCTTATCCAACAGAATTTCTGGATCCTTTCTATTAAACATTCAATCAGAAATTATTTATCATCCTGTCATAGATGTTTTCGTACCAAACCGGTCCTGGTAACTCCTCCTATGGGAGACCTACCGGCAGCACGTATTACCCAAATCAAACCGTTCAGTATTGTTGGTGTTGATTTTGCTGGCCCTCTTTAATAAAGGCTAACCGCCTGCGAGGCTCTAAAACTCTTAAGGCCTATATTTGTATTTTTGTTTGTTTTGCCACTAAGGCAGCACATATTGAACTTGTTTCGGATTTGCCGGCAGACGCGTTTCTTGCCGCTTTGCGACGATTTATAGCACGTCGAGGACGCTGTTCTCAAATATTTAGCGATTGCGGTACTAATTTTGTAGGTGCCTATCGTCAGCTTACGAGTTATCTGCATAGTGCAGTAACCTCAGAAAGGATAAAGTGGTCGTTTAATCCACCTAGCGCCCC
This sequence comes from Platerodrilus igneus, assembly GCA_036346225.1. Taxonomy (NCBI): domain Eukaryota; kingdom Metazoa; phylum Arthropoda; class Insecta; order Coleoptera; family Lycidae; genus Platerodrilus; species Platerodrilus igneus. Next base: position 892,276 of record JARFIW010000566.1, read on the forward strand.
TCACTTCGGTGGCTTGTGGGAAAGCGGTGTTAAGTCGGTAAAGACACACCTATCTCGCGTAATCGGCGAACAAAACTTACCTTTGAGGAACTGTACACAGTTCTTACACAAATTGAATCTGTGCTAAATTCAAGGCCACTCTGCGCTTTGAGTTCGGATCCAAATGACTTGCGTTGCCTAACACCAGGTCATTTCCTAACTATGGAGCCTCTTTCTGCACCACCAGATGAGGACCATTTAACCAACGTTGTACCATTAAAAAGCAGGTGGAAACTCCTGCAAAACTCCACCAAGATTTTTGGGCTCGCTGGAGCCATGAGTACTTACATACTCTGAACCAGAAGGTTAAATGGCACTCTAAGGTAGGTGTCCGACAAGTGGAAAAGGACACTATTGTCCTCGTCAAGGACGACCAGCTTTCTCCACTTCAATGGAAGTTTGGTCGTATTATTAATACTTTTCCCGGTGCGGACGGTATTATACGTGTCGCTGAAGTCAAAACGGCACATGGCACACTAAAACGACCTTTGGTCAAACTAGCGCCGCTACCGGTATTTTAATTTTATTTTTATGTTTAGATGTATATACACATTTTTTACATGTATAGTAGTATATTATTTTTACATATTTGCTTATTTACATATATATTTTTATTCTTTGCATAGTTGGTAATATCGCTCGCTGTAGTGCACCACCCTATCTTTCGTTACCTCCTTTCCTAGCAAGGTCAAATCCCATGTGATTTCCTTCACCCAACCTACTTCCTCCTTTTCAAAATTCTATGAATTTGGTGGGCGGTATGTTACGTCGTCATCGAACAATTCGGTATTTTGTGACAATAAATACTTTGTGCGTGCATCCTACAGTTTGAGTGAAACATTTTATATACCGGCAATAACAGTGCATAAAGTGACAGTCGTACTCGAGCCTTTAGAGAAGCAAGTCGCCTTCGAACCCTTGAAAGGGACGGTCGTGTTAGAGCTTTGAAAGCGAGACCGACACCCGGTCGAGCGTGTTACTGGTTCTCCGTAAAAGCTTTTGTGCGTGAAAGTGTCTATTGCCCCCAGCGGCGCAGGACAAAGCTTTGTGCGTGAAAGTGTCTATTGCCCCCAGCGGCGCAAGACTTAAGGTATTTATACCCTTCCTTAATTAGTTGGTAGTTGTCTTTTTGTTATCACATAACCGCTCCACCATTATCGTTATTGCTATAAAAGCAATTGGTCCTTCATTGTAATTTGCATATTTATATTTTTATCACACATTTATATCAACCTCCTTAATCCTCACCATCAATCAGTTAGTCTTTACATTTACTTATAAAATACGAATTAATTTCTTTGTTATCCACGGATTGTATTATTTGTGTAATTGTTTCTAATGTGATTTTGAATACTAATAAGTAACAACTTCAGTATTGTGTATCTCCTGTGCTGCGATTGCACAGTAAAAGTGGTTGTGTCTTCTATGAACAATTTTAATGATCACTTGAAATTCTGATTTAACATAATGTCGGGGTTTATGTTTTATCGCGCAGATGAATTTTAATAACGGAATCACAATTCTGATTTTCTAATGTTTTTAGTATTTTTAATGTATCTTATCTCATAAAAGATTTTAAATATAAAGAAGTTTATGCTTCTTCCTTTTTTGTTTATTTTATGTAGCTTATTAATTATCACCATCATTAATCTTCATCCTTGGAACTGGTTTGACGCGTACCTCCCTTGTTTCCTAATCTGAACTATCCTACACATTTCCCTGGAATTCTTACAGCCTACATCATCCAGTATCTGAATGCAATAGTCTAATCTACGTATACTTCTACCTTTCCTATTTTCTTTCTCTGCCTCTAGTATATCACGCACAATTCTGTCGTAGGTACTTTAAGTCGTTTACTATCATCCTATCTCTCCTATTTTTTTTATTGTTTTTCACATATTTACTTCTTCCATTACTTTTCTAGAATCCCTTTGTTCGTCATGATATCTTCTTATGCGTTTATAGTACGACATTTTAAGGGATCTTGTCTTCTTTCAGCACGCTTCTGCTACTCTTCACGCTTCACAGTCGTACGTAGAACTCAACACATATACTTTCAAGAACTTTTCCCTGTTTCTATGTTTGTTGTCTTCGAACATAGCAGCTGCTTTTTTTTTGTCAAATGCAGCACGGCCTTTGTGCTAACCTTTCTTTTTTAATATCTTTAGCACTTTTGCCAGCTTGTATTATTTGGATTCCCAGGTAACAAAAACTTTTAACTTCTTGCAAATTCTCATTTCCTATGTTTTATTATGGTTCTTGACTTATTCTCGCTTTCTTTACATATTAGTATTTTAGCTTTATTTTTGATTCTCATACTGTATCTTTCTGTTAGTATTGTTTCCATTAAATTAAGAGCTGTTTCTATCACTTCCTTGCTAGATGCTAACACCGCTATATCATCCGAAAGTATACATATATTCATCGTTTGTGCCGGCATATTAATTCCAGAAGTTTTTCTGCATATGACAGTATTCGTTGTCGCTTCCATTTACAAGTTAAAAATTAAAGAAGATACCACACATCCCCATCTCGCCCCTTCTCTAATATTTACTTTAATACCTACCTCCTCTAATTCTGTTACCCCTACTTGCTCTTTATATGAGCTATGTACTGTCCGTCTAGTCCCATAACTCAGTACTAATATTTTGAGTATTTCAAACATGTTTCTCAATTTTATACTGTCGAATGCTTTTTCCAGATCTACAAATCCTACATACACACTTAATATTTTTTCTATTGTTTTCTCCATCATCGCCCTTAGAGCTAATGGCTTCCTGTGTTCACCTGCTGCCCCTAAATCCAAATTTATTTTCCTTCTAGTATTTTTTCAACCCGTTTTACCATCCGTCTTTGTACAATTTTAGTTAATACTTTTAACACGGTGATGTTGAACTTATTGCTCGAAAATTTTCTCATCTACCTGCACCTATCTTCTTTTGGAACAGTGGCTATGATGTTACCTTTGAAATCGTTGGTTGTTTCACCTGTCTCATACATAAAGCTGACAAAATGAAGAGACGTTGTTACTGCTGGTCTAGCGACTTTTTGAGTTTCTGCTCGCACTTTATCCGAACCCAGCGCCTTACTGCCTTTCAAGTTCTTTAAGGCCATTTCATACTCGTTTCTAAATATTAGACATCTCAAGTGGTCCTGTTCAATGTTTAAATTTCTTGTGCTCGTGCCTCTAGTTCGGTCCTGCATATAAATTATATGTACATTTTTGCCATTTATCCACTCTCTCTAGGTTTTTTAATGATGTCTCCTCCTGAGCTTCATATTTATGCGGTTTTATATTTTATATCCCTAAAATTCGTTCTAATTAGTTTATATAATTTGTCCCTCTTTCCAACTGCCATCTTAGTTTATAGCTCGTTGCATTTTTCCACAATCCATTGTTCTTAGCTTTCCTGCAGTTGCGAATAATTTCCCATTTTATGGGTTGGTGTCATGGTTTCCCAGCTTAGTCTGCTTTGTTTTGCATTTTCGCCTTTCTTTATTAACCTCAGAATATTCCTTAACACCCATGGTTTCTTATTTTATTTTTGTTTATACCTGATCGCAATGTATAAACTGGATTTAATATCAATCTGCATGCATTTCCTTAGAATTAGAAAATTGCCCGAAGTCTTTCAACAATTCGTTTGACTTTTTCTCAAATATTTTGTAAGTGTCTTTATCTTTTAGGTTATCAAAATCAAAGTGTCTTTTCAATTCCTCTTTTTACAAGTCTTTCAATTTAGGCGCGGCTCTCATAATTACAATGTTGTGGTCAGTGTCTATATCTGCTTTCGGATAACTTCTACAATCTTTTATTTGACTCCTATAACGTAGTCTAACAAGAATGTATCTATTTCATATTTTACCGTCTCCTGGTATCTTTTACGCGTATAGTTTTCTAGCATGATGTTGAAAATAATGTGTTTGTTAAGGTTATATTGTTGTCACTAAATTATACTAGCCTATTTTCCATGTTTTTTGTCGTGTATAAACCTAATAAATCTACTACCGCTCCTTCCCTGCCCTCTTTCCAATGCATTAAAATCTGCTGTACTTATCAATTATTTTTGCTCTTTTACGAATCTTAGTATGTACCCTAGTTGTCTTTGTAGATCACTTCTACTTCTTTCTCACCGTAGCTAGAGGTGGGTATGTAAACTTGTATTATTACAGTATTTACCGGTTTAGATTCTAATCTAACCATGAGTTACACTTTCGATCTTTTGTATAGTTTTCTGCGCAATGTCATACCTTATTCCTCATAACTACTACTACACCCATCTTTCCTTCCTCCAATCCTGTATCAATTACCCTAATCTCTCCGCTTCAAAATTCTCCATCTTAGGTCACAGAACTTCGCTAATCCCAACTATGTCTAATGCTAACCTATACATTTCAATTTCCAAAGTCTCTAGCTTACCTACTTACTTCATGTTTCTAACATTCTACGCTCCGACTCGCAAAATATTCTCCGTTCTTCACTTAAACTTACCGATCATATCCCCGAAGAGGTATTCTCCCGAAGATCCGAATGGCGGACTACTTTAATCTAAGGTCCCGGGTTCGAATCCCGACAAGGTCCGTTTCAAAAATGTTAGGCGAGCATTTTTCACAAAAATACGCCTTCGTTGTGATGAGAGGTAAAATGGAGATCCCGTGTGTGAGTGTTGTCACGCACGTTAAAGATTCCAACCGTGCTTGGAACAGCAAGAGTTCGGCAAAATTCCAAATTTCTCAAGTAAAAGAAAACCCGCTTCCTGTCCAATGTGGTACCTTCGAGTGGAGCATTGGAAAATCACATGTAGGATTACTTTATCTCCTGCATCTTTTACCCCAAATAATGCCATCATTTAAAATAGCGGTTTTGGTACACTATGTGATTGGGAGGTAATGTGGTGGTTTGCCGTTGTATTCCACGTCGCAGTAGTGTGTCTTAGAATGCCATATCGGCCCCTATGTTCTCTGCCAATCCAAGTATCGAAAGAGCTGTTGCCCTCTTTTGGGGACCTGTTTTAGTCTGGTTCCTCACTAACACCCTACTAATTTTTTAAAGCTATAGTTAGGATCTTTATCTCAATAAATTAACCAACTCATTCTATCCGTTCTAGTACTCTAGAACTTCTTCAAGGTGCAGGTCCGTTTAGAACGGCAGCTTAATAATGTTGTTGGTAAAATCTTCGATGTTAAAATGTGAGTTTATAATCCACAAATTTCGACATTTGTCGAAACTTTGCCTGTTCTAAGCAACGCACGTATTTGTACATGGCAGTAAGAGCTGATGCGACTTAACTCCTCATCTGAAAAAATGTATACCTGCTGTCTAGGAAGATTATGAATCATTGGGTCTGGAAATTTATTCCGAAATCATATTACGTACTAGCTCTATGATATACCTACGTGTACAAAACTTACCTAGTATTAACAATAAAAGGAGATAGGAAAGTAACACACAATCACTACATGCCAATCGAAAAATAAACGTTTGCACTACATTTAGTTATCGAAAAAAAGAAAAAACACTGTGCGCACTTGTCCGGCACTGCACTTGAACAAAATATCCACATCTTAATGATAAGGAAATTTAAGTGAAGAAGTCAAAATTAACATAATTGCATGTAAATTAGCAGGAAGCCGTGCAGATAGTTGTTTCAACTAGATTGACCAATTAAATCGTTGTAGGTATAGGAACGCCCATAATTGTGACGCCCATTAATCATACTTTCTGGTTTGAGAATAATTTCTATTGTCCAGGAATTTTATAATTGGAATTTATAGTGTAGAAAAATATAAAAACTTCTGCAAGTTTTCTAATTAGGAATCATATAAAAAGTAAGCTAATAAACTAACTCACTTTAACACTCGCGTATAAATAATGAATTTTATTTAAATATTCCTTAAAACTAGTTAGCCTTGGAACTTGAAACAATGTTGTGAGATAGGTAACTTTGTTGTATAGTGTATACATATTCTAAAGAACACATAATATATATAGTCCCTCAACTGCAAGAATGAGCACATAATATTCAAGCTACTTTTGTATTAAGTTTTACAATATAATATTATAATAAATTAAAGTGTACACGTTTTACTGACGCCATGCGGATAGATACCTACGACTGTGGATATAAAATCTTCGGATAATATCCATATTAAAATAGTTTAACTAATAACAGACTTGGAAATGTGTTTTTTGCTACGTGCACATTAATATTGTATTATATTTCTCGTATAAAAAGCAATACACCGTTAGAAATTCAAAACCTGGAAATTTCTAAGAGTTGCTTTTCAACATTCGCGAAGTTTGTATATGCCACCTCACACTGTGTGGAAGTAACTTTGTGTAAAAGATGCCATTCACACCTTAGGACTGAATCCTGGTAGGAAACGTTTGGCCAAAGCCATCCATCCGCGTAAAGTGAATAAGTGAATAACGAGTGATTGGAATTTAATCTAAGTTCTCACTACAAATGGTGTGATTGTTGCTAGAATATATATACACTAAATTTGTTTTTTTCCAAAGCTCCACCTGAAAGTACTACATTGGCGAGGGAGCGAGTTGTTTTACCTGGAAATTTTAAATTTTACCAAACCCTTCGTGTTCGAAAAAAGGTAGGGATCTTTAATATGCGCGATAACACTCACACACGGGACCTCCATTTTACCTCTCATCCGAACGAGAGTGTATTTTTGTGAAAAATGATCGCCTAACATTTTTCAAGCGGACCGTGTTGGAATTCGAATCCGCATACCAACTACGCTACGAAGCCGCCTAGAGTATGTACATATCCAAATTTTTAAAGAGAGTTTATGCCACTCATGGTTCCTTATGGGTACTCGATCCTAATATGGGAATATTTTTTTGAAGGTAGCTAAGATACCCTATCGCTCTAGAATTGGTAAACCTCATACATGTCTTCGCATGTATTAGAAGCTTGTTACGTATGATTTCTGCATTGAACACTTCACGATGAAATCTCGCATTTTAGATTGTATTTACGATCATACGAATTCTCATTAACAAGTATCGACTTACCTTTCAAATTGAAATGTTTAAGTAGAGGGTTTAGTGACGTTCTGGAACCTCATTTCTACCAGAATCCCTCATTTCCACACACATTTACATGTAAATTCCCATAAGGTGGAAATGAGGAGGTGGGACTCTCGCCTTGTGGACCACCTTGTGGAAATGAGGGGAATCCCTCATTTCTACACTCATCTGGACCAGATAGTTTTCTTTGACTAACCATTTTTCATCTTTTGAGATAAACGTATCTTGTTTGGTATCAATTAATATTAGAATTTTCTCAGCTACCCGAATCTCTAAGAATTTCTTAGATTGCATCATCCCCCAGGGAGCTACCCTCATTTTAAGATTTTTTACCGGTAGCGCTTTCCGACCGTTTTTATAAATTTTTTTTAGCCATGCGATACATCAAATTAGTCTAGAATTTTACGCCCAAACCAAATGCAAACAGATTTAAAATCGGACCACCCCTTACAAAGTTACACTTTTAAAAGTCCCAAACCTCAAAATTTTTTGTGCTCTTTAACCAAACCTATCAAATAGTTTTCTTCGACTTGCATCTTTCGAGATAAACCTGTCTTGTTTGGTATCAATTAATATTAGATTTTTCTCAGTTACCCGAATCTCTAGGAATTTTTTTAGATAGCATCATCCCCAAAGGAACTACCCCAATTTTAAGATTTTTTGCTGATAGCGATTTCTAACTATCCTTATAAATTTTTAGACATACGACACATCAAATTAGTCTAAAATTTTAAGCAGAATTTGAATCTGCATACAGATTTAAAATCCAACCAACCCTTAGAAAGTTACATTTAAAAGTTCTGAAGCTCTAAATTCTGCTCTTTGCTCTATAACCTAACAAATATTTTTCTTTGAATAGCCATTTCCACCCACGAGATAAACCTATCTTGTTTGGTATCGATTAATATTAGATTTTACTCAGCTACCCGAATCTCTAGGAATTTCTTAGATTGCATCATCCCCCAGTGAACTACCCCAATTTTAAGATTTTTTTATCAATGTTGATTTCTAATCATCTATCCTTTTTAATATCTAGAATCTTTTAACTAAACACAGAAACAAAGAAATTAAACACGCAAAGTTTAATAATTTATTTTATCCGATTTACAGTTTAATAAACTAATAGAATACAATATTTACAAAGTATAACATTATCTTCTTAGTGTAGCCAAATCCTAGCAGGTTAAATCAACATGTATCAAAAAAGACATTAATGTGTTTAAAAATACCTATAACAAAAAGACATTAATGCGCTGTTTAAAAAAAAAGAGGAAACGTGTTTCGGTCAATAAGACATATCGGCATTAATCTAACGATATGAGAATAATGTATAACATTCCAATGTAATGTGTTTTTGATATGTGAATGGGAAGGTCGAGTTTAAGGTCATCATAACCCCGAATTACATGTGAAAGCGGTGTACAATAATTTTTACTAATACAGTTTAAATTTTGTAAACCACATTTCTAAATACATATTCACAATTTTTTATTCTTAACCTAGGCCTACCTCTTCCTCAGTTCGGACACTCCATCGCCGGTACTGGTTTTCTTTATGCGATAGCTAGCCATACGTTTGTTAAACGCTATGCTAACCATTTATACACTTCTTCGCCAGTAGCGGTTTTCCAGGTATAGGAAACACCGCAAGAGTTTCATTTAAAAACGTTTGCAGGCACCATTTTAGTACAAAACAAAATCCGCACTATAGGACTTTGGTGAAACTTGTAAGCGAACTAACTTATAACTAAAAACTTTACTCTTGCGTACTTGCTTTATGTACCCTATAGAATGCAAACCGAAGGTTTCCGAAGACACTCGAAGAGTGCACAAGCGCGATCACTAAACCAATTAGCATTAATACCAAGTATTCCTATAAATTACACAACTGCACATTTTGTGTTATTTCGATACGCTTTTCAATGGAATAGCGCATTTCTTTCTGAGAGAAATCTAGATTATTTATTTGTGAGACTCCTTTAATCTTTTTAATCGTGTCTTTCTCGCTTACAATACAATAGGACTTGAACGAATTCTAATACTAGATCCCCAATAATTACGTCTTTGAATTTCCCTAAAACTTTTTTGTTGACAAACGGTATATTGTATTAATTATCCGCGGGGAAGTCACTCTTTTAAGATAAATATATCTTTTTTTTGGTATCAACTAATATTAGATTTTTCTAGGGAACCCAAATCTGCAAATAGATTTTAAATAGAACCACCCCTTATCAGACACGCCTTTTAAAAACCCAAACCTCTAATTTTTAACCATCTTTATTTAACTTCATCTTTAAAACCCTTTTTTCGCTACCCAAGACATATGCTTTAAACAACCATTTCCCTAGAAATCTAAAACCGCTGCGTCCCGCCAACCCCGCGTGGAGATAACACCCATACTCTGTCAACCAGGATAGAAGCAGGAAGGATTTGGAAGGTGGGCTTAAAAAGTATGGAATTTGAAAACTAACATATACAAAAGATTTACAAAATCAAACAACTATCTTAGACCTATATCTTTATGCCCCCATGCGTAGATTGCTGTACTATTAGGAATGACGTTACGCTTGTCATCTTCGCTCGATAAACTAATTTTATTAATAAGCTGTGTGTACAAATCGTATTTTTTACTCCGGATACATACGCCGGCAAGTACTCGATACCACCCAAATAAAGAATTACATGCTTGGTGACTGTTAACAACCGCTTCCCTCGTGTACGCCCAGATACATTTCAGCTCATGCGCACCCCCTGCTCATGCGCACCTCTGCGCGTGCGCACCCTACTCATGCGCACTGCCCATGCGCACCCCTCTCTGTGCGACTGTTATTTCGTGGTAACGTCACAGTCTTTTGTAAGTAAAGAACTATTCTAAGATGTTTATTCTGACATACATAACAAAATTTAAAAATATTTAATACCAAGCATGGAGACATTTAAACTTAATTTTAATAAAAAGTTATACACAGAAAATAGTCCTTTCTTTATGTTTGTTTGGAGTGGTTTTAATTTTACCTAATTTTATTCGCAGCTTAAAATTTAAATCGACACCCAAGTCCTCTATCTCCTTTTCTAGTCAATAGTTTGATACATAGAGACCGTCTAGGTTTTCGAATTGCAAAATGTGCCGAAGTTTGCCTCTATATATAAAGTCTTTGATTCCACCGACAACCAGATCCATTCGTTCGTGTAATTCTTGCAGCTTGTAACAATCTTTTAATCGCGGCTCTCCCACTATATCCTGCATACGTATCTTCTTAACTTGATCGACTTCTTCTTGTCGGTATTGGAGGAAATCCTTATTTTCCCACTCACTGTTGCGTAGTTGCATGTCCATCACTTTTGGAAATATATGGTTGTTATAGGTTGTAAGACCCTCGGTTTTAAATGATCCGAAAGGTTCTTTACTAGGCAAATATACAATGTTTAACGGAACCCCTTTGCGTGTGGTGTACGCCAAGGTTACGAAACCCGCATTCCTTAGTTCGTCTATGTTATCTGCCATTTCGATAAATACGTTTTAGAATAACCTTTTAAAAGTATACGGATTTAGTACCATCCTTTTCCGCAAGAACGCCTACATAACTAAAAGAGTCTCTTTTACTAACCACAAATGCATACAACTTGTAGAAACCAGATGTATCTAAGTCAGTCCATCGACACCTAAAATAATCTTTTAATTCTTCCTCATTTACTCTAATAAGATGTTCTTTGTCTAACACATCTTTGTATTGACCGCGTATTGTTGCAGTGTTTTCCATGTAGTCCAACTTTTGCCTTTTTTGCAGACATTTCCTCTAATTCCAGTTGTCTTTCCTTCCACTTACAGCGTACGGCATGCATAATGAGACAATTTCCTTTAGCGTAAACGGATACAGTTTACTACCAATATTTACGCGTTGTCGTACAATCTCTGGACGAATGTTAGGCGTATCTATCAACCCCAATTCCGAAATGACTATTTCTTTTGGAATTGTAGAATATGGTGTTGCAGATTGTGTAAAATATGTACTACCTGCTTTAATGTAGCACTTGTGTAAGATTTTTATTTTATCTTGTCTGTCTTCCTCCCCTACTATCTCCAAATAATTTACAGGTAAATAGTTAAAACAAAAAACTGAAAGCACATACTTTATCAATTTTTGCCTTTCCTCTGGTTTTTCGGACAACTTAATATGCAAGCCCGTCAATTTCTTTGTATTGTTATTTCCCCAATACACGTACTGTAGTAGTTTATTATACACTAAACAGCAGCTACTTTGTAGTTTATCCAATAGCTTACTCCACAATTTGGCAAGTGGTACCGAATACATTGGCGCCTTTAGGAAGTATAACTTACTATCTTCCAATAAGGTTGTCTTTTAAGGATTATACACCCGTTGCGCACTGACATAGTTTCCAATTGTACGGTTGTATATTGTCGCTTCCAATCGCGTAATACCATGTTCTTTGGCCAAAGTAGACGCAAATGCTTCCCTTAAACGTACATCTGGACAACGTAAAAATCTAGTATATGATTGCCAAGTTGTTTATTAACACCAGGACTTGTTATCTGACACACAAATTTGTTATATATCTTAATTCTTGCATTGGTTGTTAGCCGTGTTAAACAATCGATTCCCACAGTTTTACCGTTGTCAACTATAATATTGCACTTTTCTTCGTATTCCCCCTTGTAGCAAAAGTTATGGTTTGTAGTTAAATAATTACACATCTCCATCTTGCTAAATATGCCAGCAAAACCTTGGGATACATCCATCTCAAACAGATAGTAATAATCTTTTTCGAGTTCGTCTAATATATCTGGTAATTCCTCCAATAAAGTTTCCAACTTAACATCTGCTAACTCCACTTTGTATGGGACACATATAGGATTTTGGAATTTTTTATTAATGCATTCGAGGACTTTTTTTCCGATAATTTCTTTTACTCTCTGGCCCATCTTGTTAGTGCTTTCCAGAGAAAAGGGAAGCTTAGCTTTAACACCATGCCTAGCGGAAACAAATCGGTCGAAGTTTCTTCGTAGATAGATGTTAAATGCACCGCAAATTTCTTTTTTGGGATAAACATCCTTTTGTTTGCAGATGTTTGTTTGGCGTCAGAAAGCCCGCAAATTTTAACCAACAATATATTGTCACAAAATGGTTCTGTAATTGGTGTGTGTAGTCGACCAGTCAGCATCTGTTCGCCTTCGACATAGTAAATATTACCAATATCTGTCACCAGATTATTGTTACACATATTTTCTGCCAATAGCCACAATCCAAATAGCTCATTTGTTGGTTTTACTTTATTCCCAAGAAGTTGAGAAACGTTAATCATCTTGGAGACGCTCATGTTTACCGTTCTAGCTACTGTGGAATACTAAATTGAATACAAAAAAATTGTCCCCTTATGTATCCTACAGAGTGTGGCGTATATTGCCGAAGATAGTCTAATATGTTGACACCACCATATCGCTTACATTCTCTTGTTTAGGAACAGCTCGTTTTTTCATTCGTCTAGGTACAATTCTAGTTAATATATTTGACACCTGTGCTGTCAAACTTATTATTCGAAAATTTTCACATCTATCCGCGTCTTTCTTTTTTGGTATAGTTACTATGATGTTATGTTTGAAATCTTTTGGTACTACATCACTCAATAAGTCCGTAGGATGATACATAGATGGCGTTGCTATGTAATAATCCATATGATTTGTAGGAAGTACTAACCTTAAAAAGATATCTGTCAAAATTTCATGACAATCCGACGATTAGTTTACAAGTTACAGAGGTTCAAGTGACGATACTTTTGAGTTTTTCAAAAAAATGAATTCCAAGCAATTTCGCGTGTTGATTTATCATTGCTTTTTGATGGGTAAAAATACCATCGCAGCCAAAGCATGGCTTGATAAGTGTTATCCGGGCTCTGCTCCATCGAGGCAAACGGTGGAGAAGTGGTTTGCTGATTTTAAACATGGCCGTACAGACACTGACGGTGCTGAACGCTCTGGAAGGCCAATTGAGGTGGTTACACCGGAAAACATCAAAAAAGTCCACCGAATCGTTTTGGAAAACAGAAAAGTGAAATTGCGTGAGATAGCTGACACCTTGAAGATATCAGAAGGCAGTGTGCACACTATTTTGCATGAACATTTGTCCATGAGAAAGCTGTTCTCAAAGTGGGTGCCGCGTTTGCTCACAGTGGACCAAAACAACAACGTGTCGATGATTCTGAGAGCTGTTTGGAGCTGTTCAACCGGAATAAAAGGACTTTTGCGTCGGTATGTGACAATGGATGAAACATGGATCCACCACCACACTCCAGAGTCTAATCGGCAGTCAGATGAGTGGACTGCAGCCGGAGAACCACGTCCAAAGCGGTCAAAACCGCAAAAGTCGGCTGGTAAGGTTTTGGCGTGTGTATTTTGGGATGCGCACGGAATTTTGTACATCGACTATCTTGAGAAAGGAAGAAGAATCAACAGCGAACGCTACATGGCATTATTAGTGCGTTTGAAGGAAGAAATTGCCAAAAAACGACCACACATGAAGAAGAAAAAAATTCTCTTTCACCAAGACAATGCACCGTGTCACAAGTCGATCGCAACGATGGCCAAATTGCACCAATTGGGCTTCGAATTGCTTCCGCACAAACCGCATTCTCCAGATTTGGCCCCCAGCGACTACTACCTGTTCGCAGACCTGAAAAAAATGCTCGCCGGAAAAAAATTTGGCTCGGATGAAGAGGTGATCGCTGAAACTGAAGCTTATTTTGAGGCCAAAGACGAATTGTTTTACAAAAAAGGTATCGAAATGCTAGAACGGCGTTGGACTGATTGTATCACTCTTGAAGGAATGTATGTTGATGAATAAAATTGAATTTCGCCAAAAAATGTGTTTTTCTTAGTTATCCTACGGACTTATTGAGTGATGTGTTATTTCGCCTGTCTCATACATACAGCTTACAAGTTGGAAGAGATGTTCTGTTACTGCTTGTCCTGCGGCTTTTAGATTTTCTGCTTGCACCTTATCTGTACCCGGCGCATTACTATTTTTCAGACCCTCTAATGCTAATTCAAACTCATCTCTAATTGTAGTATATCCCAAGTCATCCTTTTCAATGTCTGATTCCTGTTCTAATGCTGTTAGTTTCTTTCCTGCATATAAATTCTTGCCATCTACCAACTTTTTCTACATTTTCTATAATGACGTTTCCTCCGGCGTCCTTTATATTTTTGTTATACGGTTTTATATCCCTAACATTGATTCTAATTAGTTTGTATGCTTCATCTGTGTTTCCTATTTTTAGGTTTTCTAGCTTACCTACTTGCTTCATTCTTCTAACATTCCACTCTCCGACTAGCAAAATGTTCCCGACTCTTAATCTAACCTTTCCGATCGCATCCTCCGAATTATTCTCCTCCCAGAGATCCAAATTAGGGATTACTTTAACTCCGGAATCTTTTACCCCAAAGAATGCTATCATATTCGTTATAATTTCAATATGCTGCGTATTTGAAAAGTAATGTGGTGGTTTTCGCTGCCTTCCAGATCGCGGCAGTGTTTCTTAGACTTCCATACCAACCCCTATGGTCTCTGCCAATCTAAGTAGCGAAAGAGCCGCTGCCCTCTTTCGCGGACCTGCCTTAGTCTGGTTGCTCACTATCGATCCTACCACTTTGGTTAGACCTGCAGTTTGACTCTTTAGTTCATTAGAACACACACAAGCCATTTCACCTGTTCCAGTAATCTAGAACTTCGGCAAGGTGCAGGTCCGTTCGAAATTCATATATATTGACGTGATGAGAGGTCACGAGAGGTCATTTAAACCCAAATCATACAAATAAATCCTACCAAAATATAATATTCTATTAAAATACAAATCCATAACCATAACTTATCTGGTAATTATTCCTACAAAAAAATATTATATTATTAGGACTTAGTCTGCCTTAAACTAAAATGACAAATTGTCAAATACTATGTACAAACAAAATATTTTAAAAGTAATATTTGCAAAAAATCCTAAAGCGCTCTTGCAATTTGTGATTAATAGTTTTAAATATCTTCTGCTACTATTTTCAACGAACTTCGTTCGTTTATGAAATCGATTTGTCGTCCGTCTGTCCGTCCGAGGCCTTTCTAATGGTCGGACATCAATGTGTGATACATCAATCGATTCAGCCCGGTGTACTGAGCTTAAGTTTTGATGTCAGTTGAAATCGGGCAACGGGGACGCCGTGCCCCCGCGATATTCCGTCGGGAAAATTAAAATTTCAAATAGGTCCAAAATTAATGTGCGATACATATTTGGACTCCCCTAACATAGCTGAGTCGAAATATGGTACCCCCCACAAAATCTGACCACGGATACCCGACCCCCCCCCCTCCGGGGAATAAATTTTTTATTTTTTTTTATCTGAATACTTATAATTATTACAACATAATAATTTTAATTTCTTTAAATTGTTTTAAAGTAAGTCTACATTTGGAAGTTCGTTGCGACAATGCCTTGCATTTTCAACTTGTTTTTTAAATTGACGTTCAAATCCCCAGTTTACAAAATCATGCACATTTGCTTAAATCTTCGTTCTAATCAATCAATTCAAAGCAGCGCTACATCGGAGAATCTTCCCTCTTCATTGCATATTACAATAATTACATTTAACAACTTCCATATTCATATGTAAACTCTGCATGTTATTTTCGGCTTTATAATCAACATTACTTTTACTTAGTTAACGCCAAATTATGACTAAATTATTACATTGTCAATCATGTAAATCAACGTAAATTGATCTACTGTATGAAATCGAATTACCGAATTATCTCTTTATATATTACTTGGTTGACGTGCATTTATGAATGAATTACTTTAATAAAAGTTCCCTTTTAAATACAATTTATCTATATTCTTAACTTTTCGAGTTTGTACTAAAATTGATTCCAAAGACTACACACCTCATCGACGCAAGTTTCCGGGAGTTCCTCATTTTATACTTCATTAGCGCAATTTATGTCTTAGTAGCGTGCGTTGCCTCGTCCTTCTCTAAAACCCAAGGTTATTGTGGCGTCGCATACTAATCCAGTAGTAATGCGAAAGATAAGAAAAATTCTTATCAATATGGGTTTTCATTGCATTTTTGTTCTTGCGACTTCTTGGAAGAAAGTTTGTTAATTAATGAGGTATTTACGTTGTCCTAAACATCCTTTATTTATTCCTCTTGAAATTTCGAGAACATGTTTTATTTAAAATGATATACGAAAGTTAACCCATATTACCAAATAATTTAAGATTTAATTCCTTTATAATACAACCGAGTTGCATCTTTATAATTTTTTAAATTGTAATAAAAGATTTGTTTTCACAGCAAACAAAACGTGTTTTCATGATAATTGATAAGTAAAAATAAATAGCTTTCTATTTGTCTTAGAGTGGTTATTTACAGGGACGCCTCAAATTTGTACACATCTGTATATTGATTTAAAAAATCAGGAGTTATAAATAACGGCAAGTGTTTTTGACTATTTTACATTAATTGCTATGTATTTATAATACGTTCATATTATACGGGGTGTTTATTTACACACACGGAATTTCTTTGTCGCTTGGCCTTTTAATGAATAAAAATACACTTGTATTGTACAAGGCGTAACCTTGAATTTTCGGAAATTTCTATATCTTTACCGAATTCTTATATGTCATGGTGGGATTTATTTGTAAAATTTGGGTTTCAATGTCCTCTCGTGACCCCTTATCTTGTTACATTATATATATATATATATATATATATATATATATAAAGTGATAATAATTACGACCTAAATATTTGTAATTCAAAATTGATTTGTGGGTTTGAGGTTTCTGGATTAAGGTGAAAACTCTTTTCTATGGCTTAAATTTTCGAATTTATTTTAAATTCTTGATCACAGGCTATCTAAAAAAATTTTATACGCTAGATTATAAATGTGGTACATAGATTATAAACTTACAAACTCGAGGTTAATTGAAAACTAGCATAACAAACATTATAAAAATCTTGGAAAAACTCGTAAAACTAACAAAATTAAAAGTTCTTTAAAAATAAATTGTAAACATTAAACTTGTATATACATCAACTTGATGTCATAAATTTTGAAGTAAAAATTTTGTTTCATAGGATATAAGATAACTGATTTGTTTGATGACAGAGTATCGAGTGCATAAATGTATGTGTGTGTTCATGTATATTATATGTTGTGAGTGTGTGTGTGTGTGTGTGTGTGTGTGTGTGTGAGAGAGAGCGTGTGTGTGTGTGTGTGTGTGTGTGTGTGTGTGTGTGTACATGTTTAGTTTAATTTTGGTCATTAATTTTGTTCAAAATTTAATAAATATGTGTATATGGAACTTAAGTTACTAATATCTGTTTTCTTGTTTATTGTATTTTTAGTTTTATAGATATGATACATTTCCAAAAAAATTCTTTTTGATTTGTTGCTCTCTATTTCTAAGATATCTGGATTTTCAAAATCCATACTGTGATTTTTATCTATTACGTGTGTGGTTAATGCACATGCTTTTGGTTTGATAGTTATGTCACTCTTATGTTGAGTTATCCTTTGTTTTAATAGTTGAGAGGTTTGCCCAACATACGAGTGAACGCAATTTAAACAATTAATTTTATATATTAAATTTCTCTGGTTCATATTAGATATTTTGTCTTTAGTTTTAGTAAAAATATTTTGTAATGTTAGTACGTTTCGTTTAGTAAACTTAATTTTTTCATTTTTAAAAACTTTTATTAATTTTGGTGTTAAATGTTGAATATATGATATTGTTTTGTAAGTGAATAATTGATTGGTACTGTTTTGATTACTGTCATTTAATTTGTTTGTGTTAGGATTAAATTGTTCGGATAGTAATTTTTTTATTAAATGGATTGGATAACTGTTAGTTCTTAATAAATCAGTAAGAATTTTTAAGTTTTTTGGATACAAAGGGGGATGAGAAATTTTTGTATTCTTTGTTTTAAACCTAATATTATATTTATTTTTGTTGATAGTGGATGATAGGAATAAAAATTCAAATATCTCTCTGAATGTATTGCTTTTTTATACCAATCCAAAATAATTTTGTTCTCATTGTTTCTTATTAGTAACGTATCAAGAAATGGAACTGCTCTATTACATTCTTTTTCAACCGTAAATTGTATGTGAGGACTATAATTATTAAATATGTATAAAGTTTCGTCTATTTTATCTTCAGGAACTGCTGTTATGGTGTCATCGACAAATTTTTTGAGAAAAGGTATTTTAAATGGTAAATTAGTTATAACATTGTCTAACAGAGTATTCATAACTAGATTAGCAAGTACCGGACCGATGTTTGAACCCATAGGGCATCCAAATATTTGCTGAAAAAATTTATTATTAAAACTAAAGTAACTACTTTCAAAAATAAAATCTATTATATCTAAAAAAAGTTTTTTTTGCTAATTTTGTAGTTCAATTCTATTTTATTCCAAATAAGTGATAAATTTTGTTTTACTAAGTTTTTAGGTATGTTTGTGAATAATGAAACTACGTCTAAACTAATTAATACATAATTTTCCGGTAATTGGAAGTTGTTTATAAATTCGAAGAATTCAAATGAATATTTGAAATTGTATTTATTTTCTAAACTGATTTTTATAATTTGTGAAAGGTATTTAGATAAATTTTCTGTTGGAGAATTGTTGGATGATACAATTGGTCTTAATGGGTATCCGGATTTATGAATTTTTGGAAGTGCATATAGTCGAGGTGCAGTGCTGCTGTAATTATTAAGATTTTTGGCATCTGCTTCACTTACGAGATTTTTATTTTTTAAATTTCTTATTATACATAAAGATTTATTTTGAATTGAAGATGTGGGATCCTTCTTTAATTCTTTATATGTCATTTCATCACTTAATAGGTTTGTTATTTTATTGGTGTAGTCTTCTTTGGACATTAACACTGTTGTATTGCCTTTATCGGCTTTACAAATAATTAAATTACTGTTTTCTTTCAAAAATTTTTGGCATTTTAAAAATCTCATTAACATTTTTGGTTTCTTTTTGAGTTTTCGTGAATAAAATTTGTAATGATATTAGTAACATAAGTTCTGTATAAATTTCTCTTCTCTTCGTTATTAGTATTCTGTATAACATCTTCTAATTCGGCTAAAATGTTAGAAATTAAGTTGCTATTTATTTTTGGATTAACACTAAATTTTGATCCTAATGACAAAAATTGTTGTATATCAACTGGAATTTCAAGATCACTAATATTTTTAAACCATTTGTCTGTATGACATATCATGACATTTTGTTTTTTAAAATGTTATTAAATTTGTTTAGGTTATTATTTTTGATTTTATAAAAAGATTTGTTGTATGTTATATTCAATCGTCGTTGATATTCAAAATATATATGGTTTGGTAAAATATTTTTGACTTTGTTTTGTAATGCTTTGAGTTCTTTGTTGAAATTGGTAACCAGTTGATGTGTAATTTGTATTTCTAAATTTAATATTTTTATAGTTAAATTATCATTAAATCTTTTAATTTTGTTAGCCATAGATTTAGTACTTTTGCTTAATAAAATATAAACATTTTTTAGTGCATTAGGAATATGACTTGGTAATACTTCGTTTTTCCTGCATTGAAGAAGGAAGATCTTTCTGTTGTTTAAAGATGCTAGTTTGATGTTCAGACTTGCCCAGCGTTTAAGGAGTAAAGTTGTTTCTGCTCCATATTTACTTGATATCATGTTATAGAAACCCATAATAATTCTATAAAGTGATAATAATTAAGACCTAAATATTTGTAATTCAAAATTGATTTGTAGGTTTGAGGACAACTTTTTCGTATTCAATTTAGTATTCCACAGTAGCTAGAACGGTAAACATGAGCGTCTCCAAGATGATTAACGTTTCTCAACTTCTTGGGAATAAAGTGAAACCAACAAATGAGCTATTTGGATTGTGGCTATTGGCAGAAAATATGTGTAACAATAATCTGGTGACAGATATTGGTAATATTTACTATGTCGAAGGCGAACAGATGCTGACTGGTTGACTACACACACCAATTACAGAACCATTTTGTGACAATATAATGTTGGTTAAAATTTGCGGGCTTTCTGACGCCAAACAAACATCTGCAAACAAAAGGATGTTTATCCCAAAAAAGAAATTTGCGGTGCATTTAACAGCTATCTACGAAGAAACTTCGACCGATTTGTTTCCGCTAGGCATGGTGTTATAGCTAAGCTTTCGTTTTTTCTGGAAAGCACTAACAAGATGGGCCAGAGAGTAAAAGAAATTATCGGAAAAGAAATCCTCAAATGCATTAATAAAAAATTCCAAAATCCTATATGTGTTCCGTACAAAGTGGAACTAGCAGATGTTAAGTTGGAAACTTTATTGGAGGAACTACCAGATATATTAGACGGACTCAAAAAAGATTATTATTATCTTTTTGACATGGATGTAACCCAAGATTTTGCGGGCATATTTAGGAATAGGAGCTGGCGTAAATAAATAATTCCTATTAAAACGAGACCCGTTAAAAACAGCAATTCGTAGTATTATGCCAACCGACAGACTCAAGGTTTATAAGAACTGACGAGTATTTTAAAAACAGATCGATAGGATTAAGCGACAGAGAGTTTTTGGAATGCAACAAAGTGAAATGAAAATAAAAGATGGGCACATGACAAACATCTTTCAAGCGCGTAGTAATCAAGTATATTTGTAGAGGCTAATAACAAGGTGCGGATGCAACAGGTTTGTGTTACACGATATCGATTTTTCAAAAAGGAAGGCTCCCTTCTTTAACCGTAGACAACATGGTAATAATGGGACAATAAGAAAGACAAAGACAGGAAAGTGATTATAAGAGCTGGACTGCAATAACGATATAGACGCGCATATAACGGACGTGCATTGGATTTGTTTGAAGGGGACAAAATTCACTGTAAGTTTAAAACGGTGAGAAAACTTACATAGTTTTTTGTAGTAAAAGCGAGGTGGAGTGGACGATTTCTCGGTTTTTGAAAATTTGTTAGATGTTTGTACGGTAAATTTGCAGAATCGGTGTGGCATTTTGAAAGTTTTCAAAGAATGAGTAAAGAAAATACGTGCAAACTAAGTGGGACTGAGGATATATAACAAAGGCTGAAGTTAGATTCGCTCTCTCTGATTTTTCACTTTTATATTGCGCCTTTATCATTTGACCTCTCGATGATAATTTGAAAACATTTTAGTTTTTAATACCGCGTATAGTGCAGTCTGCCGAAAGTTATTACAAGAGTTTATAATGCACAAGTAGGTGCAACGTAATTAAGGGGCTGAAGTAAAATTAATTATAATAATTAAAAGCTGGATGCTATGTAAGTAGAAGCATTTATAGTTTGAACGAGGGTGCTGGTAGCACATTAACTAGACAATGAGGTTTGATTTTGTTATTATACGTGTAGTCGGACAGAAGGCGACTTCAGTTTGGTAATGACTTGGACGAGCGAACAAGATGGAGCAATGCAGGTGCTAGCAGCCTAGTGAAAAGTCATCTATGGAAATGGTTCATCTATGGAGGTGGGAATCGGAAAGAGCAATCCAGGTAACAATTTTTGTTACTGAAACTGTTGTGCTGGTGCGTAGTTATTTTGAGATGACTCTTACAAATGTACAATATATGGCAAATGTTAAATCAAAACAGTTTTCAATAATAAAGTGTATTAAGACTGCTAACCTGGAATGAATTCTGTAGTTCCTCTTAGTCTATAATCTGTATCTCCTTTCTGTGTCCGCTTTGCTTATTGATATGCCGGCCCAATATTAGAATCGCCTCCCATAAATTGCTTCCAATTACAATCGTACCAAATTGGAATATGTCCAAATTAGAATACGTTCATTTTTAAATTATCTCCACAATTGGGGTATGTTCAAAGTTAGAAGTCTCAAATTAAAGTCGTCTCAATTAAATATCCCAAATTAAAGCCATTTCGATCAAATATGTCCCAAATTACAGCCCAAAATAAAGCCATGTTTTATTAATATTAGAAATGAATTTAATTAAATTGTTTAACTTACGTCTATCTATAGATCGGCTTAGTTTTCGTTGAACAAATTCTCGCACTTTTAACTCTGATTTGTTTTAATTTATACTTCACTAGTTATGTAAGTTTTTAACACCTTTGAACATAGTCGTTGCTCAGTTTGAATATAGACTAAAATGTCGTTCCGTTACTATTGTATATATAAACCCTATCTCCAATTGTTTTCATTGGCTTGTTTACATTCTAGGCTGATACTTTTGCCTTATCTCGCATAACTCGAAATTTTTACAAATTACTTAGTTTATATCTTCGATGCATGCTCTGTTCGTCACGTCCGCATCCCGCATTTTGTAATATTATTCGAGAATTTCCAACTTTTGATTTTCATTATCTCACGTATTTGGATGTTTGTTAACTTTATCGTCTAATTGAACCGCCTGGTGCTTACTTGTTTCTACAGAATATTCGTTATCTGAACAAATGTGTTCTCTTCCAGTCACGTAACGATTTTCTAGTAATGAATTATTTAGAATGCGGGTACGTTGATATTTTCGACGCAATTCTAAAATATTTGCAATGCTATTTTATCTATGCTCTCCGGTGATTTAATTTTGATGCAATTTATTGCGTTTTAAAATCTTTTCCTTACTTGTAAACTACACTTAGACATATTTATGTTCTCATGTATTTAATTCCGCATGTTTTATATACAGTGTCCTCTTAATTAACATTATGTAGAGTGACCGATGTACTCTTATAATTTCTGGAATTTTTGCTTTTCTTAAAGTTGAAGTTGTTTATATTTATTCTACGACCCCTTCGACTTAAGCTACCCCTAATCTACCCTATTATCATATCATAGCAATATGTATATATATATATATATATATATATATATATATATATACTCAAATTTAGACCAGGGTAGAAAATTAATTAACGACAGCAAATAATTTTATTCATCGTGGATAAGGAAGCTTTGGGTAATAATACGCTTTATTTAAAGGCCTACTGTGTAGATTTAAATCATTCAATTAAAATGTAGGGTTTGTATATAATCATAATCATCGTGTAGAAGGAAGTAATGTAGAATTTCATTAGATAATGCGCATTATTAAAACCATGGAGCATAAAAATTTATTCGTTTCGTTAGAAATAAGGGATTTAGATTATTCACTGGACGCTTTCTACAAAAAGAAGCAAAGTTAAAATGTTCAATTTGTATTTAATTTAATCTTTCCAAGTACTAAAACTATCGAGAAATTATAAAAGACGTGGGGAAGTCACGTAAGAGCCTACAGCGTATTAGAACTCAGAACACCTGCAAAGATAACAATGTAAATGATAGTCAATAAGCTTCAAGCTATACGAGTGCAAGTAAGAAAGCGAGTTTGTGGTATAAAGACAAGCGAGAGGGAATGCATTGGTAGTTAAATGATGGAAAATATGTAAAACAAGAGCACAGGTTGTAGATAGAACGAACGGACTAGATTGGCGGTTAAGGTTGAAATAAGATGCAAACAGGAGAGGTGGAAACATAACAATTTCTATGTAAAATTAATTAGTTGTTCTCGGACGTGTTGCGAGACGAGTGCAAATTTCAGTAGAATCATTATGCCGAGCCATCGGAAGGAAAAATAGAATGCGAATTTCTGAAAATCGTCCGTCGCGGGACAAATTCGACTTGCAAGCGAGCCATTATAAAAACTCGTGCTGATAGGAGTTTAGCTCTCTTTTATTTTTGATTTTATGCAATACTTCAAACAGTTGTTATGCATTAGTGCACTTAAAGAAGATAAATAAAGGTAATAAAGTCTAGTTATATTTGCCGGTATAGCTGTACCAATTATCCAAATTAATAACGATAAATAAATAAATAGAAATATGCAGTTTTGGGTATAGCGTGAAAGAATTATGAATTTCAGTGCTATTTTTCGGGAGTGTTAGTAATCAAATGTTATTTGTAAACATGATTGGATCCACAAAACAAGATTTAGATATACATAGATGAATTCCTGAGAAGCCCTGAAACCTTTTTAGACGAATGGTGGTGTAGAAAAATTTTAAAGGCGGTCAGAAATCCGAAGACGTAAACATAAACCAGCTGGAATGGTGGGATTAGCAAGGACGATGTACACTGGAGCCACGAGTGCAGTAACCTTTAGGTAACTTATGCATTGTTGTTCGATCTTTGATGTTTTGGTGTGTGTTGAATATCTTTATAATTTGTTTGATAAAGATGGACAGTAGTAAATTTGTATAATTTGAATTTGAAGGTAAAATTTTCTTGTATAAGTAGAAAGGAGTATTTATCAGGTTTATGTTTTTGATTATGATGAAAATTTGGGTCTGTCTTTGAGCTCAATTAGACTAACCTGTTAAATTAACGTAAAGGGGTGGGAGATGCTCCCTTTTATTCAGACTCAGGTCTGCAAATATTGTTAACTTAATTAGTATGCATCCTACAAGCACTCTAATTCCGGATGCAAATTAAAATGATGACAAATATGAACTTGAAATTTTATGATGCTGAAATTTAATATTGAAATTTTAATGTATTGTGAATATTGGTGTAAATAGAGTTAACGTTGATGTTTGTGGTAGGAATGTGTTTTCTTTTATGACTGATGATGAAAGTTTTAACTAGGTGAGCAGCCGAGGCGGAAGGATTCAAGAGGCGATATTCAGGTAAGAAATCGATTATCAGAGGAGATTTCACCGTAGTAAAGAGAATCACAGCAAATATATATATATATATATATATATATATATATATATATATAAAATATGATCTGACAAATCAAGTAACGAACTGCTTTAAATATAAACTATAGGCTGTTTAATTAAAATATTGGGAACTATTTAGTTCGAAAGAAATGCTTCAAGTAAGGTGTATTTATTTCTATTCCTGACGTTTCGAACCTCTTTGGGTTCTTTTTCGAAGGCTAAAATGGTGACGCAGTTAAAATAAAATTGCTTAATTGAAAACTTACATATAAATTTACACTATCATTCTAACTTCAACTAGCGAAATCTTCAATAATCCAAACTTTAAAAACATTTAAACTATAAAAAATCTTAAAATTAAATATTAACAATTAATGTGAAAAAATTTTGATTGAAACTTATCGAAAAATAATACAAACTGTCAAATTTAGAATAAGGCATACGCCTTCTAAAGAATCAAATAACTTAATCTATAGGATTGTATATTTTTAACTATTAAATTTGTAAAGGGAAGTGTAAACCGCACTTAAGTTGTCTATATCACATTTTGAATTTATATTATTTGTAGTCCTGTTGATATGGTATGACTCTAAAAACAGTCTTTTTTTATAATCACGTTCAACTTCAATTATTTTAAAATCAATAAAATTGGGGTTGTGGCGAGTGGTTTGGACATTTTTTATAGTTTAAATGTTTTTAAAGTTTGAATTATTGAAGATTTCGCTAGTTGAAGTTAGAATGATAGTGTAAATTTATATGTAAGTTTTCAATTAAGCAATTTTATTTTAACTGTGTCACCATTTTAGCCTTCGAAAAGAACCCAAAGAGGTTCGAAACGTCAGGAATAGAAATAAATACACCTTACTTGAAGCATTTCTTTCGAACTAAATAGTTCCCAATATTTTAATTAAACAGCCTATAGTTTATATATATATATATATATATATATATATATATATATATTTATTCTTATACAAGTTATTCAATTTTTTTATAACAACGAATTGAAGCAAGAATCAGCTAAAACAATATTTTGATTTAATTTCTATGTTAATTTAACGTATAACCTCGCCTTATAGCCTGTGATCAAGAATTTGAATTAAATTCGAAAATTTAGGCCTTAAAAAAGAGTTTCCTACAGCTGACCTCAAACTCATTAATAATATATCGTATTTGTGCAAGGTCTTTATTTCTAAACTGTATTACATATATATATATATATATATATATATATATATATATATATATATATATATATATATAAAAGACAGGTTATTTGCAGTCCGCAATAAGAAATTGTGTAGAACAATATATAAAATAAGATGTATCTGTAAACAAACTCTATGAAAATAATAGAGCCTATTGACGAATACAAATCGGGATGGTAGTTATATAGCCATTAACAAAACATTAGCTTATTACTTCATAGGGGTGGAAACATCCACGCTTAGTAGTGTTGATGTTTATCACCTGATGGCGGTTTTTATTTACTTTTGCCATAGTACAGAGATTGTTTCGAAATTATACCAGTATAATAGCTTCGATTACTTCATAGGGTTCTTGGAGACTATTTCACTCTGAGGAGGCTTAATAAAGCCGAAACCGTCGGTCAGTGGATGTTTCCACCCCTATGAAGTAATAAGCTAATGTTTTGTTAATGGCTATATAACTACCAAGCCCGATTTGTGTTCGTCAATAGGTTCTATTATTTTCATAGAGTTTGTTTACAGATACATCTTATTTTATATATATATATATATATATATATATATATATATATAAGGGATGTGTAGGTCTGCTTATTCAGAAAATTTTCCTTTTTAGTGTTACTTTTCAGCAGATGATCCAGGCAAATATGCTGATGTTGATTTTTATAAAAATGGTCGAAACGTACAGTTCATTAGTATTTATTTTAATGGGCCCCGTCCGTTATACGCATTAATATTCATAAAGTGTACACTGCTAGTTCCATGCACGGAGTTATTAAATGAAACAAGTTTTTTAGCTTTAGTTTTTAAGGTTTCTACTAAACTGGGTGCTTGATAACAGGCGCCCTTGCTGCAAAGATTTCCGCAGCCATCGATAGCTACCAAAATATGCTTGAAAGTTAAATACGGAATATTCGTTTTTGTAAGATAATTGTAAATTGAACATTTAGTTCTGTGCATGTCGTGTCTAATGAGTTGAGTCGAACGTATTTCAATGAAAACTTATAGCTTAAACGCTATTCAGACAACTACGTTTAGTGTTAAACAGCATTTATACGTATTTCGAAATACTATAACAGGTTGTTATTTATTTGAATTCCTTAACTACTTTCCAAAACCTTCTGAAGTTTCAATTAAACTCCTCGAACAACTCTCAAAGTTTGACTGATACTGCTAAAACCAACTACGCTTTCGTTCTAAATGCAATATTGCAAAACAGTAGGATTATTTTTAATCCTACCCGACTCTTATTAACTTTCCCCGTCTCCTAGACATCCCTGTCCGGGCAGGGCAGGATTAAATCCCCGGTTCTGATCTGCCTCTGCTTACTCCGCACATCCCGTAGCTGTCGGGATGCCACGGAACCATAGCAACGGAGTGCTCTTCGCTAGCCTGTCTCCTGTCCCTTGATTTATGGCGATGGAAAATGCGAGAAATGAAGAGCGGGACTGGCAGACAGCAGCACGCTTTTCACTCGACTGGATCTTCATATTT
This sequence comes from Platerodrilus igneus, assembly GCA_036346225.1. Classification (NCBI taxonomy): domain Eukaryota; kingdom Metazoa; phylum Arthropoda; class Insecta; order Coleoptera; family Lycidae; genus Platerodrilus; species Platerodrilus igneus. The sequence goes on from JARFIW010000566.1 coordinate 919,834, forward strand.
CACTGATAACAAAAACCTACATTTTTATTGAACAGGAGCCATTTAAAATAATAATAATAATGATAATAATAATGTAAGAGCGGGTTGAAAGTGTAATCTTTTATGACCTATCTACAATTAATTCGGTCGCAGAGTTTAAAAGGAAATCGTTTCGTGAATTTGCTGTATAAATTTGCACGCAAGTGTATTATGTTGTTTTCAGTAACCCAATTCTTTTTGTCGTGTATAAATTACATTTAAAGGTTTTTCGATATTTCATTGTGTTGCGTATGACATAATTTGCTTGTAAAATTTTAAAAAGTGATGCTTCGGCATTTTTAATGAAAACAGTTTGCAAACACCGTTTATTTTGCTGCAATACCGAAAAAGTTTCCAACTTTTTAAGTTTATTAATAAGATTATAAGAATTTTATTAAGTTCTACGAATCGTATAGAACGATTTCCTTACCTACATAGCAAACATTGTCCTATAAAGCGAAGTTACTCTACAATCACAGCAAAAACACTTTATCCTGGAAATTTTTATAAGTTTCTATTTTCAACTTGATATTTTTGGAGGAATGTATGTAAATTAAAACGTAATACTCTAATGTATTCATCGAGAATTATTTAAAATGCAAAACTTTTGACAATTGATACATTGATAGTTATGAAAGCTCTAAGATAGCGCTTTTTTTTGATAGCAATGATTAAGGTTGCGGCATAAACTGATAATTTGCAGCTACACATTTGTAGTATTATTAAGGAAACCTAAATTAACTGATTCATCAGACTTTCATTCCGATTTATCACATGTAATACCACAAGAGGTTCAAAATTATCGGGTAATTCCCGATAGGTTCGTTGCAAACAAATGAAGGAGTCAAGTTTTTCAGTTTAAAAAATTTTTTCTGAAAAACTTGACGACTTCGTTTGGTTGCAGGGAACCTAGAGGGAAATACCCGATTAATTTTGAAGCTCGAGTGGTATTCGGGGGATTATTTTTCCATCCAAATTTTGTCCAATACAATTCCATCATGAGACAAAATCCATAGTTCAAAATTAAATACCCACAATTATTGATTTAATTCATATTCAGTGTGTTACAATTAAAAATACAATTGTTATAGACATTAGAACAATTTTTATTCAAATCAGCGTTATTGGTGATCGGTCCAGAGGAAGTGGAAGGCTGTGGGTGTGCAACGGGAAGGGGAATGGAATTTTGCATTATATTCACTTCATTGCGCTCATATTTACGCAGCTTCTTCAGAATCGCTTTATGATGTTCTTGATCCAGTTGTAGATAAGGCCGAATTGAATGAGTAGTCGCATGCCCAGTAATTTTAATAATTTGTTGTTCTCCAACTCCTGATTTCGCCAGATTAGAAACAGCTGTTGCACGACTTGAATGATTCGTGATTCTCTTGTTTCCGACATCAAGACCGGCCTTTTTCGCTGACTCCTTCACCCACTTCGCAATCATATTCTCGCCTACTGGAACATCTTTATACCAGCCACTGCTACCTGGATTTCCCAGCTCGGATTTGGAGTCAGGAAAATCTATCTGTCGTTATTTTCTCAGTTCTCTTAACTTGTAATTTTCTAAAGAGTCTCACTGGACACTTATTGGGGACTACTGTATTCTCGGCCAACCACTTACTATCAGACAACTTTTGTCACCACCTTGCGTAGTTTTGCTGAAAATTGATTGTATTCAATTCTGCCAGTGAGTTCTCCATCATTTGCCTCTCTTCTCGGAAGTGATATATCATTGTCTTGGATCCTTCACCACCTCGCCAAGCTAACTCCACTGAGACAATCATGAAAAATTTTTTGTAATCCCTCAGGTGTTTCTTCGTCCCATGCATTAACCATTGTATCCCAATCCTTGTCTTCTAGAGCTACTGCACTCGCCTTTCGTTTTTCTGGTATGGCTTGCAGAGCCTTGCGTTTAGCATCACGAGCCCCTCTGGCTCCTTTGAAAACAGCATCAGAGAACGGATTTATTTTCACGTTGAACTCGGTCGAATATTTATCTTGGAGTAACTTCGCAGTTTTATTCCACATTGCCTTCACTGTACTTTCCTTATAATCATCCCCGTTAAACTTCTTCATGTTGTATCCCCAGTCTTTTAAAATATCCGCCAGTTCCTCTTCAGTGGTGTCAGCTTTCAATACGACATATTTCTGATCACAAAACGCAGAAAATTGTTTCCACACGGAGGTGTTTGACTTGATGGTGTTGATGGGTACATTTCCTTTCACTTTTTCATCAATTGTTTGCAAAGACAAATCCCCAAATCGACTCATTTTATATTAGAGCTTATCAATTGACATAATATAATTCAATCTGTCAGATTAAATGGAGGGTTAACTAGATTGGAAACCTTTTGTTTTTTTATATAGGCAAAATTACCAGTGAAATTATCAAAAATTATCAGTTGAATTGCGTGTAGGCTATACGAAATAATGTCGAATGGTGCAATTGTATTCGCTGAAATTTGGATGCGAAAAATAATCAAGAAAATTTATTTATAATAATTTTTTTATTGAAAAAGTTATAGCAACATCATCTGTTGTGGCCATCTAAATACCTTACATGTGATTTTCCAATGCTCCATCCGATGGTACTACATTGGCCAGGAGACGAGTTTTTTGTTGCCTGGAAATTTAGAATTTTTCCGAACCCTTGCCGTTCCAGGCAAGGTAGGGATCTTTAACGTGCCTGACAACACTAACACACGGGACCTCCATTTAACCTCTCATCCGAACGAGGGCGTAATTTTTGTGAAAAATGCTCACCTGCCATTTTTCGAGCAATTGGCCGTGTCGGGATTCGAATTCAGCACCTTGGGATCCGTAGTCTTACGCTTACTACATTGATCCATGGCGACGCCAGCCATCTAAATACCACATGCCAAAAACATCGAAACAAGCAGCAAAGTTTTTGAGGAAAGTTGTAGATAGGAATCGAACTCGCAATCTTATGCATAGTTGACACTATAAGCCTTTTGAGTTTACTGTCTGAGCTACCCCAGCTACACCTACGACCTCGACCCATACCAATACCTGATCGCCTAGAGTCTGAGCCGAGACGTGATGTTAAAGTACACCAATGTTATATTGGCATTAGACTTATGACATCAACGTGTCCAATTTCGTAGGGGCTGGCATAAGGGGAGGTCTCACAATGCAGTGGTATAGTCCTTGCAATTTCTATATAGACCTGCGTCATCGATATTTGTAACGTCACATCGTCGCCATGCCACTACCAAAAACTGTTACCACATGAGTGTAATAACGCTATCGGTAGATACGACCGTTGAAAATATTTAATAGTAGGCGAAGAAATGTGATTTAAAACATTTTAAAATATATTTTTAAAATGACTTTCTATTGGCAATATTGCAGCTTCATCTCTTTAATAATAAATGTGATTAACTTGTGAATTTTTACTACTCGGCATATTTTAAATCTCATTTCTAAATTCTATGAATCTTAATTTTATAGCCATATGCATAATTTACCAGAAACGGGATAATAGCTCTTTTAATACAACCCCGATTTTGGACGAAATGTAAAGTTTCTTCCTTCGATAGCGTAGCGAACCACCGATAACGAAGCGGTACAAATGTACGTAAATTTAACAAAGTCACAGGTAAAAAAACCTCACTTGCCAATGTGATATAGCACATGTGCAATTGATCCAATCTTCTGAAATGTTTTCGTCATCTCCTCCACGTCGGCAAAACGTTTCCCGTTGAGGTTCCTCTTCATCTGTGGAAATAAAAAAGTCACTGGGAGTGGTTGTGGCAAGACAACCATGCAGTTTTTTATCATGAAAGTGGATACTGAGACGGCGGTGTGGGCTGGGGTATTACCATAGTAAAAAACCAATCAGCAGACTTCCACATTTCGGATCTTTTTCGCCGTACACTGTTGCGCAAGACTTTGAGAACCTCCAAGTAGAAAACCTGGTTGACAGTCTGGCCTGATGGAACAAATTCAAAATGCACAACCCCTTTTGCATCGAAAAAACAAATGAGCATCGTCCTCGCATTTGGCTCCACTTAACAAGCCTTTTTGGGGCGGGGTGACAACTACGTCTTCCGTTGGCTTGATTGTTACATACCTTTTGGGTCGTAGCCGCAGCACCACGTCTTATTACCAGTAATAATAACCAAAAAGACGCATACAAACAACAGCGCTTGCAAGAAAATTCACTGCGGGCAAACCCAACCTTCCATATCGATGCCGCTTGGCATACTTACTAAGGACGGCGTGCCCTAACGAACCAATAGCGGAAAAACCACGTGCTACAAAAACTGCGCGCGCAAAAGTGACATTCTGAAAACTTTTGGGCATCCCCTCGTATATAATTATAATTTCAGTTATAAAATATTCTTCTAGAAGTCACAAAAGAGAATAAAAGCATATAATTTAACATTAGAACATATACAGATATATTTGTTTATTATACATAAAACTAAAGATATCAATCATATAAAAATTTCTTTAATTGGATTGAAAATCTGACTCACAATCGTCATCTTCACCAATGTTAATAATTAGATATGAATTGTCTTTTTGATCGAATTTGATCTCATGTTCCCATCAATGTTTGATAATTTTAACAGCACGTTCCACTGAATGTTCTGCAGATATGTTAACTGTAGTAGGTTTAACACCCCCCATACATTTTCAGTTGCATTGAATATGCAGTGATACGGAGACAGTCTTAGTGCCAAACGTCTGTATTGTTCATCCAGAAATTCCACTTTAAAAACTTTTGACGGTTTATACCTCCATTTTTAAAATATTACTGATATGTTACAAAGCACATTATTTTTACTTACAAGTTGAAAAAGCTCTGCTTAAAAATATTCGTTTCATAAGAAATTGTTTATTTAGTAATTCGTTCTGCTTTGTTACTTTTTTGGCAGGAACTGTTGGGTATTTTATTTAGCAACGTATAATAATACAACACCTTGTCTGAAATTATTACAGATGATTTTTCCAAATTCCTTCATAACAATTAATTTTCAAATCAATATAAGACATTTTTCTCAATCACTTCTATGTAGTAATTTTTTTTGTGCAAAAAAAGAAAATCAATCCAGCCCCATTTATAAATCATTAACATTTAGGGCATGTAATAGTATGTACCTAACAGACTAATTACATTATACTATATTAAGGATAAGTAGGTTTGACACTAATCTTCTTCAGTGAATTTGTGTTTTCTTAACTGTTCTTAAATCAACGGCTTGTTAAGAACGGCTTACAGCACCATTCTGAAAGAGTCACGTTTCGTCTAAAAACACAAACTAGTACAGATATTCTTCTTTTATTTTCATACTTGTCTTCAAGAATCGAATTCCTTTTATCCACAATATTTGGCAATTCCATTAGCACCCTTGTCGGATTATCTTTTTGCCACTTATATCTAATTCTGCGCAATACTATATTCAGGGATTGTTCATTACAATTAGAAAGCTCATCATGCTTTAAATTGTACCATAAAGTATGAATGAAATATGATAAATCTAAAATAATTACATGTTGCACTATAAATTTAATTTGAAAATGAATACTAACGATTATCATACAACCTATAAAGATCAAACTAGCAACAAGTTGCTTAGTTCTACGTCTAAACGAATCCCGCTCGTCGTCTTCTGTAATCAAAACTCAATATAATACTAATATGAGTTCTGAAACGAAATGCTTGAAGCAAAGACCAGTCAAATATCAATATATAAAAACAGAAAAATTCACGAGGTTGTTGACACAAACTAACCAATGAATGATAAATAACCTAAAACTTAAACGTCAACATTTAATATTTGTCTTTAGAATCGTTGGCAACGACGTGCATTGCTACTATTCACACCAAAAATGTAACATACACATTGAACGGTATTAAGTTTAAGTTGAGAAACATCTGCATAAATAGTTAGTACATGTATGACGTCGCGGATGACGAGGTCTAATTAAAAATTGCGAACACTATACATACGTGGGAGTAAATAACAAATATATACACGATTACGATGTAGCCGAGCCATCCCGTTGCTTAGTGCACTTTGATGTTAATAATCTATATGGGTGGATTATCAGACATCTACTTGTAGAGGAGTTTACATGGTTGAACGAAAGCATAAAATTAATCGCATTAAATGGGAAATTATGATTATATATTGGTGATGGACGTCGAATGCCGAAAGTAGCTGCACGATCCACATAACGATTTGCCCTTCTGCTCGGAGACTACTCTCCACGCTGGAGGATAAGAAGAATTATGTAATCCACTACAGGAAATTCCAATAATGCTTAAAAAATACTCCCTGGCTCGAGGCGACCCACCTGGTCAAAGAATTTGAACAGTTTCCGTGGTTAAAACTGTACAAAGATTTGAACACTAGACTGCGAACACGTGCTACAAGTAAGTTTCAGAACGGTTTCTACAAGTTGATGAACAATGTTCCATCTGATAATACACGTACAAGTTTTAACATTATATAACGAAATATCAAATACTAATCTATTATCCAATTCTCCAATATATGTTATAACGTAAACATTTAACATGCTATTTAATAATTGCGACATCTTTGCTATGTCGTTGTCAGAATTTTTGACTTTTCACTTGACGGATTGCCTTAGTTTTGATCATTACTTTTACTAACGTAATCTATTATAAACGTTGTGTCTGTATATGTAAATTTGTATTTTCTTATTTTTCTTTCTTTGTTAATTTTATCCTGTAATTGGATTTATTCTGTTAAATAATAAAACAATAATAATAATAATAATAATAATAATAAAAATTATAATAATAATAATAAGTAAGCCCTGCTTATACGACGACGTATGTCAAATAGCTCTGACTAAAAATTTAATATTTATATACTCAGAGATACATATAACATATGTAATATATTTGATTGACTTGTTGTTGCATCATTATAGTGTTCAATTGATAAAACCCAAATGATAAACACACATATAAAAATGGCTAATAATGTATCATTTGACAGCACATTTGATGACATTCACAGCGAAAATGGAAATAATTACATCAATAAATGGAAAACACCAAGAAGATTATACCCGATAGATAACCGTTTAAATAATTTTATCAATAAAAACAACTGGGAATTATGTAGCAATGATTTAGAAGAAGCAGGACCTTCCAATATAAATGTTCAAATAGGACATACTGCAACAAAAATAGTAAACACTGTAGCGGAAAACATATTAGTCAACCCCAACCGAGAACTACAAATGTTGTTAGCACACAAATTGCTTCAAGCATTACTGTTAGCAATAAAAGTGGTAAACGTATTAAATGGACAAGAGAAATGAATATTGACATAATACGTTCATTTTATTACGTTAATAAATGTGAAGACACGCCGCTTCAGGGCTGGAGATTCTTAATACACAATGATTTTACAAAAAAATATCCTGAACTAAATTTATCAATACAAAATGTAGTCGATAGAAGAAACGTAATAATTAAAAATAAATACCTAAGCGAACTAGAAATTCAAGAAATCAAAAGAGAAATAGGCAACGTATTTTATAATGAAAACATCGAAGAATGCGTAACTGACGTAACAACACCTAACCAAAATTCAAATAGTAATGTAGCATTGACAGACAACTCTATCACCGATTTGATATTAAGTAATTTAAAATTTTATGAAGGATCAAACCCCAACAATCGACCAAGATTACCAAAACTGAAATACAAAAGTGAAACAGAAGAAATATTATCAAACGTAAATGAAGCCTTGGAAAACATTTTGAAAACCTTTGAACTTGACTTGACATCTCTACATGAATTACTATACTCTGCTATTTTAACATGTTTACAGATAAATGGACAATCGTCAATTAATGAAACAGCTAAATGGAATAGTTACATAAGTGAACCATCTTGGAAAATTAGGTTGACAAAAAACATTAATACCTTAAGAAGCAAAATGGATATCATTAGTGAATTCTTGAAAGACAATCCAAGTCTTAAAGTTCGAAACAAAATTAATAATATAATTTTAGGTGCAAAATTACAATACTCATCAAAAAACTTAAAGGAACAACTTATCGATTATCGCGATTTTTTAAATCAGAAAGTTAAGTTAAAAGGAGTACGATTACGGCGATACAATTTAACAACTAAAAGGAATAGACAAAATTTCTTATTCGTAACATCTCCATCAAAATTTTTTAGAACACTTGAAAATCCAAATAACGTGAGCAGTACCAAAGGACAAATAGATAAAAACGTTTTTATAGATTTTTGGAAAAACTTATGGCAAAATGATGCTAAATCAGACCTAACATCCACTACAGTAACGGCAATTAAACACTCTTACAAAAAAATAGAACCAATTTACGATAATATAAACATTACGGAACAAGATCTTTTTGATACTCTAAAAAACGTATCTAATTGGAAAGCTACAGGTCCTGACGGAATTCATAACTTTTGGCTAAAGAAATTCGATAAAATTCATAAATATTTAACAATTTGTTTCAACAATATTCTAAAAGGCAGTGAAACAGTACCAAAATTTATAGCCACAGGAAAAACTATATTAATCCACAAAAAGGGCGATATAAAATCTGCTGAAAATTACAGACCCATTGCATGTTTAAATGTAATCTATAAACTATTAACATCAATTATAAGTGATAAAATCTATACTCATTGTGTTGAAAACAAGATCATTGCAAACGAACAAAAAGGTTGTATTAAACAAGCAATGGGGTGTAAAGAACAGTTAACAATTGATTCAATTATTATGAATCACGCAAAATCAAAAAAACGAAATTTACACGTTGGTTTTATTGACTTCAGAAAGGCATACGATTCTGTACCTCATAACTGGTTACTGAAAATTCTAGAAATATATAAGGTCTCGCCAAAAATAATCGGACTTCTACATAACCTTATGAACACGTGGAATACTAAATTAACTTTAAATAATGAATGCATAGCAGACGTACAAATTAAATGTGGAATATTTCAAGGAGACTCATTTAGCCCTTTATGGTTTTGTCTAGCTATAAATCCTCTATCAGATTTTCTAAAATATACTGGTGGAGGATTTAGAATGAATTATAAACAAAATGAATTTAAGTTAACACATGTACTTTTTATAGACGATAAAAAACTTTATGCAGAAACTAAAAAGATGCTACATTCAATGATAAAAACCACAAAATTATTTAGTGATACTGTAAAAATGACTTTTGGGATAAATAAATGTGCTACATTTAGCATTATAAAAGGTAAAATTACAGAAGAAGACCAAAATATTGATGGAATCCCATCATTATCGGGCAAACAGTTTTACACATACCTTGGTTTTAAACAAAAAAGAACTATAAATCATAAGGAAATGAAAGACATTTACACTTTAAATTATAAAAAAGGCTTACAAAATTACTTAATACAAAACTTTCTGCAAAAATATGTTTTAGCAATAAATTCCTGGGCTGTTAACTACTTGACTTATTCTTTTGGCATTTTGAAATGGAGCGAAACAGACTTAAATAATTTAGATAGACTAACAAGACACTTACTAACAAAATTTCGATGTTTACATTCAAATTCATCAGTAGACAGACTATACATTCCAAGAAAATTCGGAGGTAGAGGATTGCTTAATATTCGCGATTTATGCAGAAAACAAGAAAACATTCTTCAACAATATTTTCATGATTTAAATAATAATGAAATATTCACAATTTAAAAATATGATCAAAATTATACACCGCTGAAACTTGAAACATTCTTTGAAACCCCTATTACCACCATAAATAACCGATGTGAAAATTGGAAAAACAAAATTCTTTACGGAAAATACCCACAATCACTAGAAGTTGAAAATATAAATAAAGTGGATTCCTTAAATTGGATCGATTTTGGATACTTGTATCCAGAAACAGAGGGGGGTTTTTTCTCTGCTATACAAGACAGTGTTATCAGAACAAGAAATTATGAAAAGCACATATTACAAAGCAATGTAACCGACAAATGCCGCAAATGTGCCAAATTGGTGAAACAATAGAACATATTGTTGCTAGTTCTGAACTCGCTCCTACTGCGTATTTAAGTCGACATAACCAATTTGCTAAAATCATACATCAACGACTCGCTGTTAAATATAAATTAATAACAAACCCCCCTCCTTATTATAAATATCAACCTAAATCCGTCTTAGAAAATGAAAATGTATTATTATATTGGGATCGACAAATACTAACAGACCGATCTATACCGTACAATAATCCGGACATATTTTTAATTGACAAAATTAATAGTAAAGGATTTCTTATCGATATTGCTGTTCCTTTAAGTCATAACCTGATAAAACTGAAAAACACAAAATTGAAAAGTATAACGATTTGACTATAGAAATTAAACGTATTTGGCATTTACAATCAGTAAAAACAATACTTTTGGTGATATCAACTAATGGAGTCCTCACCAAAAATATAAAAAAAATACCTAAAAATACTTGGATTATCTGAAAAGTTATACTGTATTTGTGCAAAAGCAGTGATATTACAAACATGTCATTTAGTACGTATGTTCCTAAGTTAATAAGCGTATCTGAAATGAAAACTCATTAATTACTTACCAAAGTTATGTAAATTATTATGTCTATGTAGTTTTGAGAGAAATAAAGAATAATAATAATAATAATTCAATTCAATTCAATTCAATTCAATTCAATTTCAATTCAATTTCAATTTATTAACAAGTTTGTTCTCTTTTCACCATAAGCTAACTCCATGAGTTGCTTGACATGGTGTTAAAACTATGTATATACATTCGTTATAATCTAGAATATTTCAAAAAGTATATAAAATAATTAATTAATAATACATAATATAGTTGTTATATGAACTAAATATCACCTAGTAAACGAATGGTCTTCTTTTATTATATAGTATAATTTTAGAACTTTCTGCGTATAGTCCTTGTTCTGACTCAACTCTCTCTCTCTATTACAATTTACCACATTCAGTTCTCCTGCATTTCTTTGTTATTTATTATCCATTTGGCATACAAATTTACAATTGCCTTTTTTTATAATTTTTAGTAGAAACATTTCAGGATTTTAATTTTGAGTAACTTGACAAGCTTCATATGCTTCGTTAAATTTGTTTATAATGCTATTGTACAATGTATTAGAATTTTTATGTTCGCTTAGCTGTTGAACGTTTATATCGGATAATTTAACTTTAATTAGACGTTCGTTCAAAATTTTTTTCCTGTTTGTACATGTTGTTCTATTAACTTCTGTTTGAAAAGTTAGTAATAATAATAATAATAATAACAACAATCCAATCTTCGGTAAAACCATGGAGAATGTGGACAAACGTGTCGATATCAAAATTCTGACTAGATAGGAACTGGAAGAGAAAAACTGTGTACGAGTACCCCGCCCGAACTTTAATATAGTAGGAACCACGAAAGAAGTCCTCTACGTCATAAGTGTCTAACTCAATTTAAAACATACGTTTAAGATTATTTAAAAACTTAACTAATATATATGATAAAGATAGTAAGACGATTTGTACGTGTTTTAAATAAAGATATACGTAAACGCGTTCATCTGGGAAAACGATAGAGAAGAATATGTGTCCCTATGTTTTGAACTATATATACTTAACAGGCTATCATTTGGTAATATGAATGAAATAGATGCTACATCGACTTAAAATTTTCAACTTAATTCGTACGAATACAAGTGATGACGTATACTTCTTTCATGGTTTCAACTATAGTTGTATGGTGCTCAGTGAGATTTTGGTCTTCATTCAAACAGACCGAGTGAAAATGACTTACCGTAAGCCCATTTTTGCGGGATTTTCAAATCTAGTCCTCTCCAAAACCGTAATGTATGACTTTCATTATAATGTTATGCGGAGTTATTCAGTTTCGTTGTTGCAAAACACGTTTAGGTTTAATGAGCTGTACGAGTTTGTACAACTTGAGGTAATTTTTTTTTTTCATTTTATGTAAGCACCCGCTCTTAATACATACTTCAATAAACCTATTTTAATTGGAAGAATCAAATTCGTATAACAAATTATTTAAAAAGTACAGTTTCTTAATAGAAGTACATTCGGCTTAACACAAATTAAAAAGACCTTTGAATGCAATAAGCAATGGTTAAATTGGCTATCCCTTCATCATAACTGCTTAAAATTTGTAACACCAACCGGTTCAAGATTCACAATTTCGTTAGCTGTAAGTTAACGGTTCATGATCTATTGCTTTAACAATCCCCTTCAATAAACGGTTACATCAAGTACAATTTCTTCCAAATTGACTTAAACATAGAGCAGATAATTCATTGGTCGCAAAGATGTTCCAGTCCAGTTCGTGTAGGCGATTTTACAAAAATCGAATTGTGTTTGAAAATTCTCATCCAAGTTTTCGCTTTTAACGGCATATTTAGATTTTCGTGTCATAACTCATCTGATCCGACATTCAGTGCAGCTATTTAAAAAAATGGCTAGACTTGTGCTGGAATCCCTGGATGTTCAGAATATAGATGTTTCGCCTTCGAGGGTTAGATCATAAATAACCAAACTTTAAATAAAGCCTCATATAGCTATGCTATTCTTAGTTTCACACGTTGTAGCTTTGAACCCTTACCAAATTAATCAGCAATCCTCAATTCGTGGTTCTCTTCTTAAGCACTTTTTTAACTAAATCGGTGTCTGGAGAATTCGTAACATGCAGCTCCTCCACGTAGAAAGCATCCAAAATTGGTTTATTGTTTAAGTCTTTCGTTTTCTTATATGTGGCATGGCACAATCAAAACGGTCATCTCTAAATATGGATTCAGATTTCCAGCCGGTATGTACGATGGAATTTGTTTCTGATTCTTCGATGAATACCAATCCCTTAAAGGTTCGTATGATTCCCGGTGTTCGACAAATACTTGAATCAGTGGTCTAGTAGACAGTGCATTCGCTTTGCATACAGCGGGTCGGGTTGAACTCCGCTTTCATAAATTTTTCCTCTAAATCTGTATAACGTAACTATATGGAAATATATATACAAGGTGGAGCAAAAGTGGGTATATACAAAGTAAGTCAAACACCGCGACTTTAGAAAAAACAGCGGATTGTCAAGTGACGTAAAGATGTCAAAATGAAAGTTGTGGAGGACGAGGAAGGTTGTAGGACTGAGGAGGTTGGGGGAAGACTGAATAGGTATAGGAGGGGAAGGTGGAGGAGGTTGACGGAGGATGGAGGAGGTAAGAAGAAGACGGGGCAAGAGAAAGGCGAAGGGGAAAGACGGTTATGGAGGAGAACGGAGCAGGAGGAGGACGGATGAGGAGGAGGACGGATGAGGAGGAGGACGAAGGGGAAGGAGTACGGAGATGAAAGAGGACTGAGGAGGACGAGCTATGGAGCATTTTAAGTTTTAGGCATCCTGCCTAGGGCTGGCAAAATTCGAAAAAGTTGTATTCGATTAATCGAATTTTGCAGTATTCGCAAACCGATTAAACCGATTAATCGATTTTCTATCGAATATCCGGCTAATCGAATATTCGATTAATCGGTTAATGGTATATTCGATTAATCGATTAATCGATTATTCGATTAACTGATTAATGGAATAATCGGTTAATCGAATATTCGATTAACCGATTATTCGATTGTTAACAAATTTTTTAGTTAACTAATTGGCTAGTTCATTAATCGGTTAGTCAATCAATCGTATGGTTGTCTAGATAATCTATTAATCGACTAACCGTTTAATCGACTAATCAACTAGTCAAACAAATTATTTCTAACCAAATAATCGTTTGTCTGATTAATTCACTATTGTGCGGGATAGTCAATTACAAAATCCATCAAGTCGTGTTTCATTTCATTTTGAAGTATCCTCCATCCAATAGCAAGATCTTGTCCTGAACTTGTACTATATATAGTTGTATTTTTGTCTTCCCTCACGTTATAGCTTGCACACATAGGAAAAAGAGAACTCGGGCTCTATATACGTAATACAAATAATACGGCTATAATTTAGTTAGGTATTATAAGTTCAAGTTAGAAACAAACTTACAAAATCATTTTAAAATTATGAACTTGCAGTTTAATAAGCAACAACTAATTATAAACTATAATAGTGTACCCACTCAGGTAATCGGAAATCGAACAGCTATTAATACCGGCGTTTCCTTACTATATTATTGTATACTTACGTAGGTAGTTGATTTTAATCTATTAAGTAATCAAACTGAATTATATATACGTCACGGATCATGTTAGTCAATTAAAACAATAAAAAATTATTCTTCCAATTGATTCAAGTCAGTTAATCAAATAACAGTGATTATAGGTGTTGTTGGATGTATTTCTAATTTATTTGACAAAAATATATCGTTTGTAATTTTGTGTACAGGTCCGGTTCCTGTACACAGGTCAGAGCACGCTTAAGTTTTATTTTACAACATGTTTGTACTGTTATATTTTTAATTTTACTAGAACTTTCGTTCTGTAAGGACTTGCCTCTTAATAGAAATAAAACAAACCATTTTTCTTTTAACTGTATTTTATTTACCCATAATTTTTAATAGGTGTGTCCTATTGGTCGACTAATCGAATATTCGATTAATCGAATAATCGATTTGTTAATTTTTAAAAACCGCGATTTTCGATTAATCGATTAATCGAATAATCGATTAATCGAATAATCGATTAATCGAATTTTATTGCCAGCACTAATCCTGCCTAACATCTACTAGTATTATTAATTTAAAAAAATAGCTTGCAGCCATAGGAGAACAAACAAAAACGGAATGGGGATCAATAATACCGAAGGAAAACGTTTACGAACAAGACTGTGTTGAAAACATAACAATATCATGTCGTCAACTTCTATTCGTAATATAAGATCGATTTATAAATAAATCATAAAGATTTGAAAATTAGGTACTTTAAATTTCTAAAAACTCCGTACTTTTAGTGAAGATGTAAATTCAAGAAACATGTCAATTATTCAAACGAACAGGACTTCATAAAGACCACGTCAAGCATTAAAGCTCTGTAAACGGGTGTTAACAATCCCCACTACAGATATTTCTCTATAACGTAGCTTTTTGTTTTTTAACGAATTTAAGATAGCGCGAATAATTTTTCGAACCAGTGTAGATCTTCAGAACTATACATTTTGTTTATAGAAAAATGTTTATTGAATCAATTGTCACAACATCTCAGTTTTCAATACGATATTTTTGAACAGTTTGCCAAAAATACCAGGAAAATAACATTTCGTTATAAATAGCACTTACTTCACTTTCTCAAAATGTCAGCGCACGTCCATACATTCATTATATGTTATTGGGGATGAATTCAACCCCTAAAGCTTTTCTGCACTTGATAAATATTTTTGCTTTGCTTGATTTATTTTAAATCGCGGTTGCACGATATGCAAAACTAATATACTTTACATAATATGTTGTTTAGTGCATATCGACAACTACAACTGTCGATAAATATTGAGGGTATTTTGTATGTTACAATAGCGTCAGAATTTCAACGTTTATAAATCAAACCTAGTGTCTGTTATTTTTATGGGCACGTTTCCGTTCCGATTATTCGATTGTATATAATCTGTTTTCGATGTAACCAATCACACGTGCTGATATGAAATGCATCTGTTGTAGTTACGTTAAAATAAATGTGCGATTTATGTGGTTCTCCTTTTTAAATTTACCCCTTTTGTTGGTAAACTTGCAAAGTACGGTTAGGGTTTATATTGAATCATATTTAACAATGAAAGATGATTTTAAATTATGATTATTTATAACTAAACAGTGAGAGATCACATTCAAGTTTTGAATGCGTTAGTTATCTATTGTTCGTCTCAGACTGCCATATGACATACAACTAATAAAACAAACTATAAGATTTGGAGAAAACAAATTTATAAAATAAATTTAAATGTTTGTCAATGTTTAGAGCATCATCAAACCTGCCATAAATAATAATTTTATCCACTATTCCTATAAATTGCCATATTTTACAAAACAACCCGTTTATTCGTTAAACTCAGTTAAAATAGTGGCAAGAAACAAACAAATATTCAGGACATTTGAAACTAGTAAAGGTTTGAATATAAACTATATCCGTGGATCAATCTTTCGCGTTAATATACCGTGTGTGAAGTTGGAATATCAATTTTCAGAAAATAACAAAGTATTAAAGATTGTAGTTTCTTCTCAAATAGTTCTAGTAATCTTGTTACATAAATAAAAGCGTTAACGCAAGTTTACTCTAGTGTAACTTTCTCTTGCACGGTTTCTTCGCACACACCGTCAAATTTCGTTAAATATATAGACAATATAAAGAGCTTTGTTGTATAGAATCAAACAGAAATGATTTTAATTAAGTGAAGATTAGTTATACTAAAGAACTGTTACATCGTTCATTTTACCAAACTTTTAACAAAGTTTTTCCGTATTTTACGTCTACGCATGCGCAATTAACACATATTTAATTTTTATACCTTATCAAAATACACTTCAATTTAATTTAATTTAAATACAGACAGAGATTGTTTCTTGAAAGCAACAGTGGGATATCTCAAAATTCTACTTTGGCCAATAATCACATTTTTAGTTTTTGGTAAGAAGTCAAGGAATCATATCGGTTCATTCTATTTTGAATTTAATTTTGTAAGCTATGCTTTGTATTCACCACATCTAGTTGATATGAAAAATGTATTTCTGAAAAATAGTAATAAAATGGAGCCAAATTTTGGAAAGAACCTAAATATCTCACTACTGCATTAGGTCAGTCAAATTAGATCAAAAAATGACCCAATTCGGAATTAATTAGTGGAAAGCTGGAAATTGTTTTAATTGCTTAAGTATAGGTCTAGTAATAGAGGAATATGTTTTTCCCCCTTCTCCGAGGTCGGCGTTAGCCACCATCTTAAAAAAACAGCTCCAAAATCAGAGCTTTTTAGTTTTTTGGTAATTATTCAAAAACTATGAGTTCTATGAAAAAATGTAATCCGGTCTAAAATATAGAGCGCTAAATTTTCTACAAAATTAAGTCTAAAAATAATGAGATCAGTCTAAAATTAAGGTTCATAAGTGAGGTTAAAAAGTACATATTTGAAGGTTTTTTTAAAAAAATTAATTTTTTTTTAGTTTTTTTAATTTTTTTTTGAAATCCGTTGAGTTTACGACAAAAAGTCATACCTTACAATTTGTAGAGATTGTAATTTTACGTCTAACAGTGTTACATTGAATGAATTTGAATTTGAGTTAGTATCAAAGTCAATAATAGATTTTGATATTTGACTCTCAAATCACCGGTTTTAAATGTAGGCGTTTCAAATACGTTTGTAACAAATTCGTATGTATTAAATATTAAGTTATTAGTTGATAGTTACTGATAATATTATGTAATTAAATAATAATATGTCATATTTTATGTATAGTAGTAACGCGTAGGCGTCACATTTTATAATAAACATTTAGTTTTCAAATGATCACAATATTTATTATATTATGTTTGTACTAACAACTAACTACTCATGCCAATTTTGAAGGCACGGGTGTGTATGCGTATGCGTGTGTGTGGAGTCTCGTACACAATAGTACTGGAGTGATAGGAGACAATGAGATAAATTGTCATCTAGAGTACGAAATAGGTATTGAATCAATGTCAAGTGTAATTGGAAGTAATTTTGGTCAAGTCAAGTTTCGGCGAAAAAATCGAGTGATGCCCCTACGAGGTTTTACTTTAAAAGTAAAAAATTTACGATGAAGAGATTCCTGTTAGTCCTGATGTTATTTTTCGACGAATTTCATACATGAAAATATCGGAAGAAGAATTTAAGGAATATTTTGAGTTTGAACTAGCTCCCTATCCTCTTTCACTATTCGATGAAAAAGGAATGCGTAAGACTAAGAAATCAGTTTTTTATAATTTGTTTAATCCTGTAACTGACTATAATTTTGAAAACGCGGTTTACGTAATAGATGGTGGTTTTCTTTTACATAGAGTTGTTTGGCAAACAAAATAAACATTTTCTTCAATTTTAAATAAGTACGTCAATTATATGAAGCAATATTACAAAAATGGTGTCACTATTGTTTTCGATGGATATTCAGATGATGCAATTAAAAGTACCAAATCAGCAGAACGCTATCGAAGAGCAATTCGTTATGGAGCTGCAAATGTACTTTTTGAAGAGACAATGTGTGTAACTATGTTTCAACAACAATTCCTTTCCAATGATGGCAACAAACAACGTCTTATTTTTTTACGGGAAAAGCTTGAAAATGAAAATTTTATTGTGAAGCAAGCTATTGAGGATGCTGACACTTTAATTGTTCGTAGTACTTTTGAGATCACAAATAGTGCAGAGTGTGTTGATATGGTTGGCGAAGACACTGATCTTTTGGTCCTACTGTCAGCTCTATCCCCTTCATCTTGTGTACCAACATTTATTTTTTGAAACCAGGAAAAGGGAAATTGGACCATTTGTGTTATAGTGCTAAAAACTTCAAAATTTAAAGCATGTTAAGGATAACATATTATTTCTCTAGCATTCAGTGGCTGTGACACAACTTCGTCATTTTTCAGAAAAGGAAAAATACAATTCGTGAAATTGTTAGATAAAAATAACAAATTGCAAGATATTGTTTCCATTTTCTTTGATAAGAACGCTAATGCAAATGATATTGATGACGCTAGTCAACTTTTTATTACTGCGCTGTATGCATCTAAGTGTGTCGAAATGTTGTCATTAGATAAATTACGATATCAGCTTTTCGAACAATCTTTAATGAAAAAGGATTTCAATCTTGCTTCTTTACCTCCTACTCAAGCAGCTGCACGTCAGCATTCCTTACGTACATATCACCAAATTCAAATGTGGATTGGAAATGAAAAAATCCTCTAGATTGGGGTTGGAAGAATACTAAATACGGTCTTGTCCCAATTACCACGAATAAAGATCCAGCTCCACAATCGGTATTGAAAAAAGTTTCGTGTAAATGTGCGAAGGCATGCAGAGGATCGTGTAGTTGCCGAAAACTAGGCATGGCTTGTTCAAATATTTGTTTTAATTGTCGGGGAAAATCATGTCCAAACTGTTTAAAAGACGATCAAGAAAGCCATTTTGAAACTGATGAGGATTTTGAAAAATAATTGAAAACTACTGTGAAACAGATAGAGAAAACGAAGAAAACGATAATACAGAAGATCAATTAGAAGAACTTCATGAAGGAAACTATGATAAAGAAGACCAGATAGAAAAAAGGGACCAAGAAAATATTTATGGGCCATCAACATTGAAAATATTGAAAACTAACTAATGTGGTGTGTGTATAAATTATCTTATATTTTTATTTCTGTATATTTAAAAAAATGTACTTATATTTTAATTTTAAATTATTTTATTTTAGAAAGAAGTAGATTTGAAATAGCAGTCGAAAAAGATAACATGGGCCATAACATAAACAATAAAATCAAATAGTATTGAATAAATTTTGTAAATAATATAACATTTGTATATATGTAATATGTATGTATATTAAAATTACAATACCTTAAAATTGTTTGTGTTGAACGAGTTACTTAAAATATAGCATATTTTATTTAATTGCATAATATTATTTGTTAGTAACTATACTCCTTCAACTACTAACTTAATAACCTTGATTGTAGTAATAATTATAACTACATTTACTAAAATGTATAAATGAGTACATATTTGAATATCAAAATATACCTTGATAATAAGTCCAAATTATTGAATGCAACACTGTTATACGTAAAATTATAATCTCTACAAATTGTAAGGTATGACTTTTTGTCGTAAAATCAACGGATTTCAAAAAAATAATAAAAAAACTAAAAAAATCAATTTTTTAAAAAAACTTCAAGAAACCTAGTTTTTTAACGTCACTTATGAATCTTAATTATAGACCGACCTCATTATTTTTAGACCTTATTTTGTAGAGAATTTAGCGCTCTATATTGTAGACCGTATTACATTTTTTCATAAAACTCATAGTTTTTGAATAATTATCAAAAAACTAAAAAAGCTCTGATTTTGGAGCTGTTTTTTTAAGATAGCGGCTAACGCCAACCTCGGAGGGGGGGGGGGGATAACATACTCCCCTAATACTAGACCTATATTTAGGCAATTAAAACAATTTCCAGCTTTCCACTAATTAATTCCGAATTCAAACCTAATTTGACTGGCCTACATTTTATAATTTTTTTCTAGCCTCAAAGATGCTGTTGAGATATAATGACAACAAATAAAATTCATCCAAATAGTGGCAAATGTTTCTGCTATGGAGTATAAAAAACAACAAACGTAAACTTTCGATATTTTATTAATACTAATCACTGACTGCAAAGCCATAGCCGATGTACATCTTCAATAACAATGACATCACTAAATTATCAATTTAAAGAGACCCCTCTTCGTTTTCATTTTCTAGGATCACAGTCGAATTGTTAGAGGATCTTAGCGAATCAAAGAATGTTTCATTGGTATAGCGCAACGTTGACACAAAGATAAAAATTTACTTTGTGTATTGACTAATAAATGAAGGATCATTATAAGCTGGTTTGAGTTAGACTATGTTATCGAATCTGAGAGTTCTCATTCGTTTTCTAATATCAACACATTTAGTAAAGTTTTTTCAGTATAGTTGCTTTTATATTTAATTATATTATGTCTAATCTTTGTCTATTTTATCATTTTAACATTGTTCCAAATACACTTATTTTTGTCTGTATCAGTCGTAAATTTTTTTTTAGTTTTTTCGCAAAAAATTTCCAATCAAAAAAATATCAGCAGTTTCAAGTTCATTAACTTTATATAATGGTTCGCTCTTTTTTGCACACTTTACAATCCTAACCAGATCTGTACGTACGCATATAGGGTGCTCTTTAAAATCCGCTTCTTTTCTCGTTCAATGTGAGAATATTGGAGTCTCCGTTATTTTACGTGTCACCAGCAATTAACTATTTATGCTTAACAACAGTAATATAATTTTTTCATTACTCTAACCTAATCTTATAGCTTGCTCTAGCCTATAATTACCCCTATCTTTTACAATTTTATGCCCGCTGAGTTTGTTTTCCTTATTTAACCTATATATAATGTTAGTGTTAGTTAACAAAATCTTATTCTACTAAAGTTAGTTAAATACCTTACGTGTGAAATCCTATGCTATGTTATTTTACCTAAAACTACACTTTGCCTAAACCTACACATACTACCTTTTCCCACCATTTTACTTTACTTCCTGCATACTCAGGACCGTCGGCAGCCGGAAATCAGGGTCAAGTCTAAATCTACTGTGCAAGGTCCCAGCCATCGGCAGCCGGAAACTGGAAGATTTGCACAGACCCTAACCTGTGTGTGTTTTTCTCTAGCTACTTAAACTAGTTGTCCTACCTACGATATTAATTCTACTTTTTGCATCTCCCTGGGTCCCCTGACCATCGGCAGCCGGAAATCAGGAAACCCAGTGATCTGCTTAAACCTATCCGCGCACACCGACTATCGGCAGCAGAAAATCGGGGGTGCCGTACGCGGAACCTACCTTACTTGTAATTTTAGTCTCTAGTTTGTAGAATCTAGGCGTGTTCTGTGTGTTGAATACAATTGTGTGTCATCTGTTATCTAAGCCTAATTTACAATTTGATTGTTTTTTACATGTCTTCATTATGTGGGTCTTTTGTTTGTTTTTAACTGTGTGATATGTTTTTCTTTCGCTTGATATAGGTATGTTTGTGTTAAGGTGTTTAGTATGTTGTACTTATGTTATTTCATCTTTGATTATTTCCTGAGTTGTAAGTAGTAGAAGTTCTTCTCGATGATGGTGAGTGTTGTCTTCAACCGTTAGTTGGCATTGTAAGATGGTGTGCTCAGGAGTCCCCACTTCTCCACAGTCGCAGATGTTAGTGTTGGATGTGTTAAGTTTATTTTTGTAAGATTGATATGGACCGTGCTTAGTAATGTAGTGTATTAGTCCTTCTGTAGGGTTAAAGTGTCGTAGTTAAAGTCGGTTTTGGATGTTTGGAAAGATGTTATATACTCTTCTACCGGTGGGAGACGTGTCCCACCGGACTTGCGAAATTTTTATAATTTGTTTTTTAATCTCTTGCTTGTTTTTGCAAGCTGTTCCTAGCAATTTGTTAATGTTGATGTTGTTTCCAATTCGTAGCCAGTAATAGGCTGCTCGTTTTTTGATTTCAAGATCAAGTGGTAAAATCCCGAGTACTACCACCAGAGTGTCATGCAGGGGTAGTTCTATAAACGCCCGTAAGTTTGATTTAAATTGCACGTTGTGTAAGGTTGATTGTAGTAGTAGGTCGAACGAATTCCAGTCTATGAGCCTATGTGCTTGCAGCATTAGATATTATGGCTGCAAGCACGATGTTCATGTATAGTGTTACACTATTTAGGGGTATTTTGTTTGTATGTTGTGCTATTGTTGTTATCTTATACATTATAGCTTTGGCTTTATTACATTGTTTTGTGATATGTTTCGTAAAATTTAATTTCTTATCGAGGTGCAGGCCTAGATATTGATTTGATTTATTTCTTTTGATTCCAACTGAATGTAAGGCCGTATTGCTTCCTTTTATTAACATATCTGCTGTTTTCTGTTTAGAAATCTGTAATTTATTCAATTAGCACCATTCCTCAACGTATGTTAATACTGTTTTTATTTTGTTTGCCGTTTCTGCTGTGACGGCAGTGACGGCAATGGAGATATCATCCGCATACGCTGTTACGGACAGTTTAGGGCGGCTCCGTGATGTAGTGGTATGTGTGTGACTACTACGCCCAAGGTCCCGGGTTTGAATCCCGACACGGTCCGCTTGAAAAATGTTAGGCGAGCATTTTTTACAAAAATACACCCTCGTTCGGATGAGAGGTAAAATGGAGGTCCCGTGTGTGAGTGTTGTCACGCACGTTAAAGATCCCTACCTTGCTTGGAACAGCAAGGGTTCGGCAAAATTCCAAATTTTCCAGGTAAAAAAAACTCGCTTCCTGGCCAATGTAGTACCTTTGGGTGGAGCATTGGAAAAAAAATCACATGTAATGTTACGGACAGTACCTCTACTACCCCCCTCCCTAGAATATTAAGAAGTTCATCATTAATAATGTCCCAAAAGACTGGTCCACACACCGACCCATGTGGAGAGCCATTTGTCACACGTTTGGTTACAGTTTCTGTTCCACGAAGATGTACATATCTATCTTGACAATCGCTTTTCAAGCTATAAAATAAGTTCGACAGCGCATTTTCGGTGTTTTAGTCTCGTGAACAATGCCGGCCATCAAAGGTAATTAAACCCTCCGGGTATATGGACGGAGATCACTCCACATAATTAGATGTTGTGTTTTGTATGTGCATTAGTTTGTTGTTAATCGCATCCTTTGTGGATTTTCCTTTTCGAAACCCAAATTGATTGGGATTCATCCTGCATCTTCTCTATGTGTAAGCAAGCGCTTACATAAGAGTCGTTCTTGAATTTTACCTAGGTTATTTAATAGACAAATTGGTCTATATGATTCCGGGTCTTTTGGGTCTTTGTCTTGTCCTTTTTACATAATGATTACTTGAGCCTGTTTCCAGGCTTGTGGTATGATTTTGTTTTTTAGACAGGTGAAATATAATTTGGTTAATGGTATGACTAATTTGGGAACGAGAGTTTTAAGTACCTCTGCATGTATGTTGTGCGGTCCAGGAACTTTATTATTCTTGGTGAAGGTTATCGCTTCTCGTACTTCGTCCTCTGTAAATTCTTCCGTTTCTGATCTATGATATATTTTTTCGCTGCCTTTATTCGAGTTTGTTGCTGTCGATTGTTGTCATCTTCAAAATTGTCGTCAGGTAACAATGTATTACGGAGCATATTCGCTGTTTCTTTCCAGTTTGTGGTTGTGTTTTCGTTTGATACCAAGGTTGAGTATACAGGCGGGAGCCATATCTTCCCCCCTTACAATTTTATAAGGAAGTCCCCAACTATTTAGCTGTAGATGCGTTTACAAATGCATCCCAGCTAGTTTTCTTTAATTTCCATATCTTGGTTTTGTAAAGTAATTTAGCCTCTCTATATTTTTAATAGTTATAGGTTTTTTCTAAATTGGACATAGATCTTTGGTAAGTTTGTCGTAGGCGTCGTAGTGTAGTTCTGAGTTTGGTTAAGTTATTATTCCAGGGTATGGTTTGTTTTGGTTTTGTTATCGTCGTTTTTGGTATGTTTTTTCGCATAGAATGTTTTATAGTTTTTGTTAAGTCCGCTACCTATGCATTTATGTATAAATCGGTTTCTGTAATTTCTGGTATTACCAAACCTTTTATTAATCCCGCCCAGTTGGCCTTTTTTAGGTTAATTTTGGTGATTTCTGGTTGTGTTTCTTGTTCATGTAATTTGTTGTCTAGTGATGTGATTTCAAAGTATATAAGGTTATGATCGCTTCGTGTTACATTTTCTATAACTTTCCAGTTTATAATTTTCCCTCGTGCTTTTTTGTTTGTTACTGTTACATCTATATTAGAACTTGCTCCTGCTCGGCCTTGATATGTATATGAATATCCTTCGACATTTTCTATATGTAACTGTAGTTGATTGACTAATTCCTCTATTTGTTCACCTTTGTGATCAGTTTCTCTACTGTACCATAATGGTGATTTGGCATTTAAGACACTTGATATTAAAAGTGGCTTGTTGTAGTATTGTTGAGTCATGTTTTGTATAATGTCTATGTATGGGTTGATTTCATGTGAAAATTGGCAGTATATATTTTCCAACGTCCATGTTCCTATCTGGTTGTTGTGTATTTCAATGCATACGCAGTGGGTGGTGTTGTAGTTTAGAATTTTGGTTATTGTAAGTTCCTTATTAAAGACTATAATTGCGGCCATAGGTTTCTCCCCTGTTGTTATTGTTCGACTCGATACCGGGATTCCGATAATATTGTTTTTGAATGTATACGGTTCTTGAATTAATAGAAGATCTAGTTTTAATTCTTCTGATATTTTGCGTAGCTCATGGGTTACAAGCTTACTTTTGTTTACGATTATCTGTCCCACTTTTGAGATGTTGTTATCGAATATTAGTTCTTGTGTGCTACGCACTTCGGCCAAGGTTTCGTGTAATTCAAGGCTATTTTCCCATGCGCTTGAACGAAGTCATTGTATACTTCTTTCAGGTCTAAAGTTTCGTCTCTCCTATCAAATACTCTGATTAATGGTCTTTTCAGGTCGTTACAATCTGTTGGTAGGTTGTGTTGTTTAAGTTGGATTCTATCTACGGAGTCTGGTGTCGAGAAAGTTATTCTGTCTCCCCCTGAATAGTCCTTTTGGATAATATGTCTTAGCGCTGTTGTTAGTAGGTTCTCACCTTTTATGGTACCCATTTGCATAGCATTTTCAAAATACGTATAGATGTTCTTCGGATCAACTTTGTTGTATGAAATATTTATTATTGTTTCTTTATTCAAACTTTTATCAGGTGCTCTATCCATAATCACATCATTTGAGATTGGTTGAGTGCCCTCATTTTGTACTACCTACCAGTTTTTTGTACAGGTTCTTGTTTGATCATTTCAAATTCTACCTGTCCTACTCTACTTTTCTTGAGTCGTCTGACTATTGCTGTTAAATTATGTAAGATGTTTATATGGGTAGTTTAATACCTTTCCAGTCGCTTGTAATGTTTTTCGGTTTGTGTTGTTTGGTTCGCATATTTAAATTTCTTTTTTTCGGCGCGATATTTTTTACATCTTTCTTGTCCCGTTTTAATTTAGATTGGTGGTTTTGATTTTAGTATGATAGTTTTTATAGTTTCTATTTTGATATCTTTAACGCGATTTGTTACTTGATTTATTGCACTGTCCAGTTTGTTTTTAGTTTGTGTCCCCATAATCGGTTTTTTCTATAAGTCGTTCCAACATCGTTTTCATGATTGGACACACTTATATATTGCTGCTACACTTCTTTCTTCTGGTTGTACATTGTATACATACAGGTGGTATCTGTTGTTTAGGGCAAGCGGCACTTTTGAGGCTTGAGTTTTGTTGCGTCGTTTCGTTTTCTTTAGAACAGTGTTTTGCCACGTGTCCTAGATCCTGACACCTAATGCACCTAGGTACCACCAGCTAATCTTTACTGTGAATGCTCTGAAATCAATGTATATTTTGCCCTTGTTGATTAGTTTTTGTCGTTTGTCTGGACTTACTTTTGCCACATGATGTTGGGCTGCTTTTCCTCTCGGTCCTGTTTTAAATCGTAAGTTGAATTCCTGTTCGTATTGTTCTTTTGTTGTTGTCTCGTATAAATTCTTTCTCAATCATTGCACTAGACACATCATACAATATAACTAGTGAACGTTTTTTCCTCGATTTTTCGCACTTTAATGATTCGTTGAGTGTTTTATGATGTAATATTTTGTCCGCTTCACTTTGGTTGTCAGTTTTTATTATTAGAACTTTTCCGGTTGCCCTTATATTTCTGATTTTGATTCGGTCAATTATTGGATTTATGGTGTTTACAAATTTATTTTGGATAGTTCTGCATCCTCACTTTTCTAGAGGTGATAAATACTGTTGCAGTTTTATTGTTTCTACTTTTGTGGGTGGTTTGTTTGTTCTGGATGTTATACTGGCATACGATAGTGTTGGTTGTATTTGTTCTTTGGTTTTATTGAGTTTGATTTCAGTTTTTAACTGTTCGTTTTGACGTTGTACTTCATCTGTTTCCCCTTTAACTTGCGCTATTAAAAAGCTAATTCGGTTACTTTTTCTTTTAAGGTCGTTTTCTGTCCTTTGGAACTTTGTTTGTTGGAGCAAATGTTTTATCTAAGTAGTCTATGATATCTAGTTAGTTGTCTTGAATTGTCTGTATTGTGGTTATTGATGTGCTTTCAGTCGCTGTCGTTGTTTCTTCTATCTCCTCTGGACTGTTATTTACTCGTGCACGTTTTGGTTGGCGTATAGGCGTTTCAGATATTGTATATTGGTTGCTACTCATTTGTTTTTGACTGCTGTCATCAATAATCCCTTCCATCGACTCTGAGTCTGATTTTGATGCTCTGGGATTCCGAGGTCTCGTAGGAGACCTGGGAGTCAGCATACTACGCTGTGAAAAGTCTTATTCCCTAGACATATTGTTTAGAGATTATTGTTTATACAGCACGTTTCTAAGGTCTTTTTTACACTTCACTTAACGGGGCTTTTCTCGCTTCTCTTACACAATATTTAGTTTATGTTCACACAGATATTGTTGGTGGGGTCCGAAGGCCCTTACCTTTTGAGTTCCTATCTTTTGCCACTAAGGGTTTTTAAACCAACCTGTACTCAACTTACGTTTCGTGCAGGCAGTCCCCAGTCGTTTCTGGCCTAACCACAAAGAGGCGGTAGGAGTACGGTGCCAAGATGCCTTAATTTCTCACTCTTGAGAGTTAAAAAGTCTTTGTTTCGCTTCTATTCGCTTTATAAATCACTATTTCGCTTTGGCACTAGGAACAGTAATATCTAAAACATTTAGAGCATGCATGTACACTGAAAACCAATATTTGTTTTTATTTTGAACTACACAATTATCACTGAAGGATATCACTTCATTCTTACCACGGCAATGTTTACTTAAAAATCAAAAATGTAGGTTACCATCTCAATGACATCCCTTCCTGCAACCCCCTCATGCCACAGGTAACAGTGCCCTTGTCGAGTCGTTGCTTCACAAATAGTAAAGTTATAAATGTTTAATTTACCCTTATAATAAAAGTGGAAATATTTCCATTAACGGCATCACCGCTTCCAAATCAAAAATTGCTATGACAGTATTATTTTTCGATGCAGCAGAATTTTTATCTTCTTCTTTTTTTAAACATGAAAGACGAACATTTTCTTTATGCTGCTCATATTCATCTTGTTTTCGGATTTTCTCATTGAGAGTTAAATTTTCAAAAGGACACGCAAAAAGCATTGATCTTTCTTTGGACGAAAGAATGATGTATTAAATTGGGTGTTAAAAATCCAGGAATAAATGGAATACCAAACAAACGGTTCACATTTTTCTTTGTATAGATTGTACATGGTTTTCAGATTAAGCAATCCATCTATAAATTCACGAATGGTATTCGAACGACAATAATGTGACACTGTTCTGAGAAAATTATTAATATGATCATATACATTTTTTACCATTTCATCACTGGTTTTATTAATGCTGGACCTGGTACCTCTCATTCCATTTTCTACAAAATATTATTTATTGGTTTTCCTAAAAGTTGTACTTATAGTGTTGTTATTTAAACTTAACGTGGCCATAAAGAATTGCTTACACACGCGAAGTTTCCTACCATCAATTTCAAAACAATAGCTTTGCTGAAGTCTTTCTTCTTAATGTTATGCTTGGTCATCGGGGTATGAATTGTTTTCTTTGTACACCTTAAAATATATTCACGCTGACGGGTTCTGTCTGCCCTTGCATAAAAATTAGTAAATAGGGACAGTCGTTTATCTTCCGATATTAATTCTGTGCATTTGTTAAAAAGAGGCTTGATTTTCTTTGCATGGTGTATTTTTCCTAACCCAGTCACATACCCTTGACCAGAATTAATTTTTTGCTTTTTGTTTTCCTTGTCCATTGACTTTTTTGTGCGCTTGCTCGACTTAACTACTGTTTTGGGCTATTTTCTATTTCAGATACGATAGAAGGCATTCTAATGTTTCTTTTTTGAGGTTCATAAACTGGATTTTAAGAGAGCAGTCGGAGTCTTCTTCAAGTAATTAATAACTTCATTTTGTACGCCTAAAATAGAGACTATCGGTGATTCCTAAAACGTCAAAGACAGATCATACCTGATTCATGTATCTCAGTTGGTCCATCTGTGTCAAACACTAAAAACGTGGCACTTGCTTCCTCTTCCACAAGAATCTGGTCGGGATTCAGTGTAAATTCACAAACGGTGTTGCTCAATGTGGCTGTGTTGCTAAGCGCACAGCGCAGCAGAAATATTATTTTCTGTGATTTGCTGCTGTGGAATAGTATCAGCTACTTAATGACTTTATTCCAATTATACTACCGCTGCTTGCGATTTATATAAGCTGTATACTCTCTGGCTCTTCCTATAACTCATTCCGATCTTCTTTGGTATTTCGAAGACCTTTCCCATTTCACATTGTCGAATGCCTTTTCCAGCTCTACAAAGCCTATAGCCACGCTTTCCCCTTTTCCTGATATTTCGTCTATTATAATCCTTAAAGAAAATGGTCTCTCGTGTTCTCTGCTTTCTCCTAAACTCAAATTGGTCTTCTTTTAATATTTCTTCAATCCGTTTTTCCATCTGTCTTTGTACAATTTGGTTAATATTTTTGACACGTGTACTGTTAAATCTTAACATCTATCCGCACCTCTCTTTTTTGATATGGAAACTATTGTGTTCCGTTTGATATCTTCGGATATATCGCCTGTTCCATACATATAGCTTACAAGTTGGAAAAGACCTTCTGTTACTTCATGTCTAGCGTTTTTAGAGTTTCTGCGTGCAGTTTATTCATACCCATAGCCATATTATTTTTCAGGCACTTTAATGGTAGTTCCTACTTGTCTCTAAGTATAGAATATCACAAGTCATCCTTTTCAATGTTTGTTTCGGGTTCTAGTGCTTCAAGTTACAGTCTTACATATAAATACCCTATATATTATTGCCATTTATCCACTTTCTCTACATTTTCTATAATGACGTCACCTCCTGTGTCCTTTATTTTTTTGCTATACGGCTTTATATTCCTAAAATCCATTCTAAATAGTTTGTATACTTCGTCTGTTTTTCCAGTTTCCATTTTAGTCTCTACTTCTTTACACCTCCTTCAATCTAGTGTTCTTTAGCATTCCTGCATTTGTGAATAATTTCCCATTTTATGGTTTTATATCTGTTTTCCTACTTTGTCTAGGCCGTTTCTGTATTTTCGTCTTTCTTTTATTAAATTCAGAATATTCGTTGTCACCCAAGGATTCTATTTTCTTTTTGTTTTTATCCTAGAATATCTCTGGCCGCAATGTCTAAGTTGGTCTTAATCTTATACCGTTCTGCTTCTATTTTCTTAGGATCAAAAATTTTCTCCAAGTCCTTTAACAATTTGTTTGACTTTTTCTCATTTCTTCTGTGGGTATAAGCATCTTCCGTTCTGAATGGACTTGCACCTTAAAGAAGCTCTAGTATACTAGAACAGGTAGAATGGCTTGCGGGCTTCAGTGAGCTAAAGCGCCGAAGTATAGGTTTTACCAAATTAGTGTGATCTTTAGTACGTAACCAGAAAAAGGCAGAACGATGAAGGAAGACAGTAGCTCTTTCGGTACTTGGAGTGGCAGCATTCATAGGGATCAGAATGACATTCTAAGACACTACCGCGATGTGAAAGGCAAACTGAACCTCCCACATTACCTCCCATGTGCACAGCGTACTAAAAGCGTTTAATAAATGACGATATTTTCTGGGTTAAAAGATTCCAGCGTTAAATAGTCCGCCATTTTGACAACCGGTCGGGGACTACTGCAGATGATGTGATCGAGATACTCAAAAAGGAGAGAAGAAGAACCGAGGACATTTTGCAAGTCGGGATGTGGACTGCTAGAAACACGAAACGAGTAGGCAAGTCAGAAAATGTGAAAATTGAAATGGATAGACTTGCATTTGATATAGTAAGAATTTGTGAAGTTTGATGGAGTGGATACTTTAGGGTTATTCATGCAGGATCACAGCAGGGAAGTTCATGTGGGGGCATAGTTATGCGGAAAAAGATAAGATACTATGTAGAAAACTACCTACAAAAGAAACGAAAGAGTACTCATGATTGGATTAGAATCAAAACCGGCCAAAAAGAGAAACACAGGAGGCCATTTTAGCTCTAATGATGTTAATGGAGGATACAACAGGCAAAAGAGAATGCACGTAAATGCGAATTGTAGGTAGAAAAGCACTCGACAATGTAAAATGGGAAAAAATGTTCGATATACTCAAAAAGCGTAAGCGGATGTAATAGAATTAGAACAAGAACGTAGAGAAGTAAATATTAGGAAAGAGTGAGACGGGTGTGCCCTTCCCCGCTAATTTTTAATTTGTATACCGAAGAGACAATTGATACTATTTAATCCAGAAAGACATTTGGAATTATTATATATCTAGCAAGGAAGAGTCCGAAGTAGTTCTTAATGAAATGTAATTGGTACTAACAGAGTGATACGGTATGCAAATCAACAAAAATAAAACTAAAGTGTTAGTATATAAACTGAGGGAAAATAAGTCAAAAATCAGAATAGAAAGAGGAAACGAGAACTTACAAATGGTTTAGGATGCTTGCTAGCTAGGAAGCCAAATAACACTAGATGGAAAGGTGCAAAGGATATAAAGTAAAGATTAGCACAAGATCGTTTTGCATTTAACAAGAAAAAGCAACTACTTGTTTCGAAGACGACAAACATGGAACCAAAAGAAAGACTGCTGAAAGCATATGTGTGGAGCATAGTACTCTACGGCTGTAAAGCAAAGGCAGTAGGAGAAGCGGACAGGAAAAGAAAAAGTCTTTGAAATGTGGTGTTACATATGGTTGATGAAGATCATGAACAGACAAAGTAAAAGTTAAGAACAAAAAAGTTCTGGAAATTGTAGGCGAAGGAAAGAGTATGTGAAAAATATTTAAAAATAAGTCAAATAGATTGATAATACAAATTCTATGGCGTCAAAGAATAGTGTTCAATATATCAGAAGCAAAGAAAGGAAAAATAGAGGTAGAGGTAAATCTACATTAGACTATTGCACACCGATAGTTAAAGATGTATGCTGTGGGAATTTCACTGAATTGTGTAGGTTAGCTCAGAATAGGAAGCAATGGAGATACGCGTTTAACCAGTTCCGAGACTGAAGACTTAATGATGATGGTATCGATCTTTATCTTTTAGGTTTTCAAAGTGAAAATGTCTTTTTCCGTTCCTTTTTTTCGTATTGTATATTTAAGCGCGGCTTTCATTATTACTGTGTTGTGGTCAGTGTCTATATTTGCTATCGGGTAACTTCTACCGCATTTACTTAATTCCTCTACCGTTGTCTAACATGAATGTAATCTATTTAATATTTCCCTATATCTCCTGGCACCGCTCATGTGTATTGTCTTCTAGCATAACGTTAAAACAATGTATTTGTGAATGTTCAAATTGTTTTTGTCGCAAAATACTACCAGCAGATTTCCCCTGTCGTTTCACGTTCCTAAACCAAATTATCCTACTACCGCCCCTTCCCTACCCTTATATACAACTGCATTAAAATTTCCCGTAAGTATTAAATTTTCGTGTCCTTCTACGAATTTTAGTATGTCTCCGATATCTTTGTAGATCGCTTTTACTTCTTCCTTATTGTAGCTAGAGGTGAGCAAGTATCTTGAATTATTACCGTATTTATAGGCTTGGACTACAATCTTATCAAGAGTACTCTTCCATCCCTTGGTAAGTAGTTTTTTACACAATGTCCAATTTTTTTCTGCATAACTAACCCCACACTCGCATTTCCTTCCTAGGATCGTGTATGAATTACCGTAAACTCTCCGCTCCAAAAATTCCTAGCCTATAAGCACCGACTTTCGCTAAATGTCCCCGGTTCTGCTTTATAACTTGCCGATCACATCTTCCAAAGTAGTCCCCCGCGGAGATCTGAATGTTTTTGGTACGCGTTGTCTCCTACATCGCAGTATTGTGTCTTAGAATGCCATCCCAACCCACCTATTGTCTTTGCCACTCCAAGTACAGAAAGGGCTGCTGCCATCTTTCGGGAACTTGTCTTAGTCTGGTTTCTAGCTAAAGACCTTACTAATTTGGTAGAACCTACAATTCGGCTCTTTACTTCACTGAAACACGCAAGCCATTCTTCCCGTTGTAGTATACTAGAACTTCTTCAAGGTGAAGGTCCATTTAGAACTGAGTTTTTGCTCAACAATGTATTTATTTGGCACTGCATTATTAATATATGTAACAAGTTGAAAAGGCATTTTAAATAAAATTTCCAATAGAAAGAATGACAATGTGTATAGACTATTGGTGCGTCAATCCATAAGATATTTTCAATTTTTCTTATTATTTGCGATGTTGGTCTTAAGGTTGTAGTGCTGCATATCATGTTGGAAATCTGTTTTTGAATTTTACTAGGGGTGTAACGTTTTCCTCTCAAAATATGTGCTAATATTATGCATACTTGACGCAATAGACGTAATTTTTTCTGAGAAAAACACGTATGCGTAAATAATACGTTTCTTTAGGACCATTTTTCAAAACTTGCCTATAGTTTTTAGCAAATGAGACAGACAGTTAATTACTTGCGATTTTGTATATTTTGGTAATTTGTTTTCGAATAGGTTGGTCGGAAACTCAAGAACTACACAGATTTAACGCTCAATCGAATGTGCATATTTTCTTGTTTGGAAAAATCAAGAATAAATGAAATTGTTGTCAACGTCACTTTCGAGATATTTGCTACTGTAGAGTGTCCCACTGATGCTTGGTGTTTTATTTCGTGAAAGACGCACGCATTCTAAATTTACACCAAGATATAATATACCTAATAATGAACCGTGTATAGGTTCAATTTCATCAGAAATATTGACGACATCCGAAAAGGAATATAACACGGTAGCAAAATAAAGCTTAAAAGCATTTGTTGGTCGTTTATTTTCTATTTTTAGATTTCAAATAGTGATTTGCATTAGTAAAGTGTTATGTTACTTTCATGTACAATTTATATAAGTGACAAAATATCTGGCGATTATAGCTTTAAAGTGCCATAGCCCCCAAGACTTGACTCCGCGCTTGGCCATAACTCTTTAAGAATTTAATGAATGTCAAGATTTGTAAATAATGGAATGTTTTGTTTGATGGTTTTGTCACTATAATAAGCTTCCTTCCCCATACTCGTGCGTTTTTAACGATGGAAAACTAACTAAATTTATTACAGCTAGAATTAATTAATTTTTATGATTTTTATCTATAACACCTTAACCTTGCTTTAACTGTAAAACTGTCAAGCTTATATAACTTCAAAACGTGTTGAAATTTAGTTCCTCTAGTCTTAAAAAATTACCAACTTTTAAGCGGTTATGAGTTTTGAGTACTTATACTTGAAAACATTGTGGTCGTTAAGCACCCATTTTCTAGTCAACAATAAGATTAATGGCGCCAAAGTAAATGACACAGAACAATTTTAGTTGGTCCTTTGATAAAAAGCAGCCACCAACCGCATAACAGTTTACATGCTATTACAACCTATTCTAAATGTAATCAAATTTATTTCAAACTAATACTTCAAGTTTATGATATAAATTGGACCACCCAAAGTGTAGGAAGTTATTCGACATTTGCTTAATTATCTAAGAATTTTTTGATAGGCGTTGGTGGAATACCAGAAGGAATAAAACTATTATAGAGTAAAGCAGAGTAATTTATTGTCAAATCTTAAGACACGCAAATAAATAAAGATTTAGTCACTGATAAATCAACATTTGTTAATGAGCTCAATTAAAGGTGGGCTTGGACAAAATGTATTAATTAATTGATGGCCAGCCATCATCAAATATTTAAGCAATAATGTATGATAAAAGAGAAATGTTGTTGTTAGAAAGTTATCGTTGGTTAAAACTTAAAGCCTGAACGAAAGAATGATGGATTAAAAGGGTTCTATCAGAGATGTAAATGACTAAGCATTTATCAAAAGAAATATTAAACAGAAAGATACCTATAGAAACTAGAATTATTGCTAACCTACAGGACTAGCAAGACAACAACAAATAAAACATCGGAAGCAGCCTAGCAATAATATAATTTAGTTAAGTACTTTTTAAATCGCAACATTTTTCAATTATTTAAAAAATAAAAATATACTAAAAAACTGAGTGTTAGTACTATGAAATGGATCAACTCCTACACGATATTTTTGACGTAAAACAAATAAATTTAATAAACATTATTTCGAACAGTAGTCAATCAACTACTGCCTGCTATAATTATATAATAACATGTAATAGCAATTTAGAAGTCCCATGTCTAAACGTTTGTCAAGTGTTTCGACATTATATCAAAGGTATTTAGGACCAGAACCATTACTAGGGTTCGTACTGCACGTTTGCTAATTCTATTGTCACCCATACACATAAATATTGTGCAGTTATAACAGAAAACAAAGCAATATAATATAAAATATGGTATCTTACATCCAAGGACTAAAACTTAATCAGTATATTTAAACATTTTACAAATATAAAAGAATTCCTTGAAGTATAAATTTTTTTATGTAAGTTAAATTTTTCTTGCTTTTTAAAAGTAAATTCAGATGCGATGTGCGAGATCTCGACAATTCTGGAAACTTTGCTTTTGATATTTATGATAGATGAATCTGAAAGTCTTTCTTGACCCGTTGCTGATCTTTATTGAGTTATTAAAATTATTAATTTTTTAAAAACACCTCTTCCCACTAACAGCAGCGACAAGTAACGTTCATAAAAATTCTTATTGCAATACATAACCTCAGGTTATAGAAAATATATAGTTGCTTATTTTAAAAGCTTTTAGTTTGGACACATAAATCTTTCGGGTGTAAATATCAACATATCTTTAACTGGACGCAATTTTAATAATTTAATCTGCTTAAATACTTTAAGAAACTCAGTTATTCAAATGGCAATTTTTTTATTATGGTTTTTAAATTTCTCAAACCTTTGATCAAGCCCAAATAGTTACAGTGAGGTTGCCATCACTGGACCACTTAACTTTGTTACAGTGGAAATAATAAAATATTACTCAAAAAATAAAAGTAAAAGTCAATTTTAATAAATAATTGACTTAATTAATTATAATATTATTAACAGCCCAATAAAATTAAACATTTTTATAAATTTGCATAAAAGCGAACTTATTTTTAATTGCCTTCATTGGACTACCGTTACCTTGATTGTATCAATACGTCTCTATCATCGAACCACTGAAAAATATAACGATTTCTATAGTAACAACGTATGATGTAACTATAAAAAATACTTAGGTCTTCTACCTAATTTCTTTTATTAATTGCTAATATAAGAATGAATGTACAATCTGCATTTATTTTTTTTTCATGCAATACATAAAAAATTTTTGCTGATCTATTAACACAACAATCTTCGTGAACCCACTCTATACATATAAAACATTGTATCATATCTTTTACTGTAGACAGATATTACACAACCATCCATCATCTCTGATTTTGTTTTTATTATTTTTTAACCTTTTTGCCGTTTCTTTGTTCGTCATGTTGTTTGCTTTCTATAAAGTGCATGTATATGGCGACGATGTTAATTCTGCTACGTACTGTGTTTTCAACTTCTACTTTGGAATATTTCTGCAACCCTTTTGGAGTCTGGAGATATATTATTTCTGTGATATTTTAAACTAGCACCTAGAGTTGAGCCTAAAAGTAATTTAGTTGGAGAGTGTTAGGAGACTAAAACTAGTTCTAGTACTAGCAAAAAACTGAGTCTTGTTTCTGCAAGCCGTCTCGAATTGGTAGATAATTCATTCGTAGTATCTGCTTCTGTTATTACTGAACGAGCATTCATTGATTCTTTTTGACCTGGCAATAACGCATTATCAGTAAATACTTCTTTATTCAAAGGATAAATTGCTATTTTCAAATAACTATTTTCAGCAATACCCACAGAATCTACTCGAGCATAAGCTTGAAACGTTGTCACGCACCTCCCAGGGTTTAGTTGCAGCCATTTTTCGATTTCATCTAATAACTACTAAAGGCTTAAAAAGACACATCGAAAGGCTGCAGCTTGTGTGATTAACGTGTTGGAAGTGAAAGCATTACCACACCACGTTTCTTTGCATATGTTTTAGCGTCTAAATTTTTGGTGCGTGTTACGTGTCCGTCCAGTATTAGCAAAACTTTTCTTTCTGGAAGTTTTACATTCTTTACAAAATATTACATCCATAGGAAAAATATTAATTATCAATATTTATTTATTTATTTATTGAAGTTGAAATATACATGGCAAACCTTAATTACATACGAGGGCTGTTTTTTTTTCAAGTTCCGATAGGCCACAAATAATAGACACTGTTGTCGTACGAGAGGGCGGCGTCTGAAAGTATGTGGACTTAGCACTATTATGTTTAATATGCAGAAGCAAAAACAAATAAAAAGTTCATCAGTACACAGATATACAAGTGAAATTGTTGAAATGAATAGTTTGTGCAGTTTGAAGCAGTGCGGAAGTCTTCGGAAGGCTTCGTGGTTGCTCCTGGAACCAAGTAAGAACTTAAATACCAAGTACCCGAATATGTACACAGTTAGAAGAGGTCCAGAGGTCTTCGGTAGTCTTCCAAACTCTTAGAAAGGCCTGGGGATTTATTGACGAGGCTGAGTAAGAGCTTGAATAACTATAGCTAAAAAGTGTTTACAGTTTGAAGAGGTCCAAACGTCTTCGGCGGTCTTCGGGACTCTTCCCAGGGCTTCGTGTTTTATTTGTGGGACAACGTGGAGTTATAAAGAATTATGATCTGAACATAAAAACTATACATTGAACATATACAATATTAAGGAGTTCAGTAGGCTTCGGAACTCTTCGGAAGGCCTCGAGATTTACTTGTGAAGCTGAGTAAGAACTTGAACAACGATATTTAGAAAGAATTTACAGTTTGAAGAGCTCCAGATGTCTTCAGCGGTCTTTGGGACTTTTCAAAGACCTTTGCGTTTTACTTGTGGTACAACGTAGAGTTATCAAGAATTATGATATGTACGTGAGAACTATAGCGACGTGCCCCAGGTGCGGCGACGAGCGGCCGACCCTTGGATAGCGTTACTGACGGGAATGAGCAGGTTATGGGAAACACTGCTATACGTGGTTTACGGTGCTGAACTATAGCGACGTGCCCAGGTGCGGCGTGCGATAGGTACGGCACCGGCCAGCGTAACTGGACAAGAATAAGCAGGGTATGTGGAGCACTGCTTGCTGAAGTGGTTGACAGGTTACGGTGAGCCCTGTTAGTTGAGTTCTTAGGCTATGAAGAGCACTAAGTGTACTGATTTCTGCTGGATTTGCTATATTATTTATCGGCTTTTTTGCTCTATGCAGGGTATATTGAAAAAAGGTTAGCGGAGTGGACATCCAATAACTTTGCTAGTTTTAGGGTAGCATAAAAAGTGAGTTGGAAATTTGGATTTTTATGTATTTGTTCTGTATTCAGCACGCATACTTTGATATAGGGTCACAACACATTGAAATAATATGATGATTTTAATTGCAAAAAATTTATAATATGTTACTTATTTTTCTACGTAATCACTGTGAAGTTTGACACATTTGTCATTTGTCATTTGTCATTTCCTACACTTTCCTCAAAGAACTCTGCCGCTAGAGAGCTCAGATAGGTCTTTAATGCATCTTGAAGCTCTTGGTTAATAGCGAAGCGTTATTCAGCTAACCATGCCTTCATTTTTCGAAAGAGGTGATAGTCACTGGGAGCTAAATCAGGGCTATAAGAAAAATGGTCGAAAACTTTCCACTTGAACTGTTGGAAAAGTTTTATAGACACATTGACACTATGCGGTCGTGTGTAATGGTGGAACAAGACCACGCCAGGTGAAAGCATGCCTCTTCGTTTGTTTTGTATCGCTCTCCGAAGGTGACATAGAGTCTCACAGTAGGCTTCCTTTGTTATTGTTGTTCCCTGCTCCATGAAATCAACGATAAGCACACTTTTTGGTCTCAAAAACTGTAGTCACTATTTTCCGCTTGTGTCTGAATATTTTGGCTTGCTGGGGGAGTGCATGCTCATCAATTTCTTTGACTATTCTTTGTTCTCTGGATTGTCGTACAGGACCTATGTCTCATTTAACAATAGACTTTAAGAAACTGTTTTCCTCGTTGTCATGGCGTGTGAGAAAAGTCAGGGCTGACGCTATTCGCCTCATTTTGTTGTTTTCGGATCCCTACGGGCACTCATTTTTCGATATTCCAGCTCGGTAGTAACAATTTTGTACAAGGAAGACCTTGAAATGTCTAGAAATCCTTTGATCGCTTTGTCCATACGGTCAACCTAGCGACCGATTTGCGTCCTTGACCACCTTTGTCATGAACGTCTGTTTGACCATCCACAAATTTTCTGCACCATTCACTGACAGCACCATCGTTCATACAGTGTTCACCATACACCACACCCATCCTTCGATGG
Organism: Platerodrilus igneus; assembly: GCA_036346225.1. Classification (NCBI taxonomy): domain Eukaryota; kingdom Metazoa; phylum Arthropoda; class Insecta; order Coleoptera; family Lycidae; genus Platerodrilus; species Platerodrilus igneus. The sequence continues at coordinate 959,124 of JARFIW010000566.1, forward strand.
ATTTCAGCAGCACTACAACCTTCAGCTTGAAGAAAGCGAATCACACCACGCAACCCACAGTTAGCGGGAGAGTTGATCGTAGCGTCCGTCCTTGCTTACCTGTAGTTCGGCAACGACTGATAGATCGGAGTCGAAAATGGCATCAGTTGTTGTGAGGAAAGCTGCGCAATTGTACAACGCGAGTCCCGCTTCCAGAGACTACATTCTATACGTAGAGAAACAAACGGAACTTGAAAAATAAAATAGTTCTGGTATTTCATGCAAATAAAATTAAAATATTCTATATAAAGTTGAACTTATACCACTTCTTTTAACAAATATATTATTAAATGCTCGTGCACAAACTTCTAAGTGCGCGTGTGTGAGTGCGTAAGTGCGTACATCTACATGTGTGTTTGTGAAAGCTGCGTGTGTGTTTGTGTATGTGTGCGTGTGCGTGTGTGTGTGAATGCGTGCAGATAAGCGTGTGTGGGTGCGTACGTATACATGTGAGTATGGTGTAAATACCTAGCCTTGATTGAAACACCATTTTCGCAATATCTATTAATTACTGAAGAATTAATTTGTTGAGCTGTTTTCTGAAAAGAAATTTTACATTTATGGCATTTTTATGAATGGAGAGTTACTCCTAAGTTCTGCTTTGACTCTAAGTATATAAAATAGATTTTTAAATTGATAAAAATGTGCAGGAACATAGAGCTTTATTTTACTTAATATATGTGGACATTCAAAATATTGATCTAATATCTTATACAAAAACAGAAGTTCCACTACCCTTCGACGATCTGCAATTTTTTCGATGTTCAACAATTCTCTAGTATTTCAGTATGAATTTTGTCCAATAAACGTTATAAATTCTTTATAATATAAATATTTGATGAATTTATGTTGGATTATTTCGTTTATTTGACAATGTAAAGCTATCCCTGGATAAACGCAATATCTTGATTGAATGCAAATAATTCACTAGAGGGCACACCATCCTTCACTTCATCTTTTGTTCTCTTGCGTTTAACAATGACTAGTGGTCGCACAAAGTATCCAGCAGCTTTGGTACAACATACAGCTTTGATTGTTGCACCACGTTCTCCACTTGTAATTAATCAAACTAGGGGTTTACCTTCAAAGTCAAGATTTTTTTAGGTTTTATGTGCCGTATGCCAAAAGTTGGGTGGATGTGGCGGGGTAGAGAATCCACTCCATTAAATGTACGGTGGAAAATCTTGTTTCAGCAACATTGAATACACGGTGAGCATAGTTAATTTCGATCCTGTCCATACACATCTGAAGTTTTCAAAAGATTTATAAGTGCCTCTTGATCAAATCCAATAGCGGTTTTAAATGATGTAGTCCTTGGTTGACGCAGGCTTAATTTTAAATACCGCTTCATGAATCCATAATATCAGTTCTTTTCAACAATTGGTTTCTCATTATTAAACCGAATGTTTTTTCGGTTAATTGAAATGCCAACACCCTGCTATCTGTTGAAGATACACCAAACAAACAATATGATAGTACAGTTCCGTCTCCAATTCCAATTAAGTAATCGATTATCTGAATTGCTAATTTGGCTACGTAGTTACTTCCGTCAGGTCTTCTATTTATTGTTGCCTGTGGGATTCTAAACTAGCGGCTTTGTTTTATTCAAGCCTACTCTTCTTTTCTTACTGCCGTATGGCCAATAATATGTTCGTCTCGTTCCAGACATAACAATTTCCTCTCTTCACCATGCTAAAAAGAAACGCGCAAATTTTATAAAATGATAAAAGTCCTAACAAAGTTTTTACCATCATCGAACCGGTCCAATGATGGAGATTATTTAATAGTTCATTGACAACAAATATGAAAAGAAATACATTTTACAGGAAAGCTATTGCATTAGCCGAAAAATTATTCTTGCATTAATAAACAGTTCTTTTATAATAGAAAGGTACAAACAAATCTGCTGATTAAAATCATCTTTACATTTGTTTTATCTTTAGGCAACTATTATAGTAGCAATACTATAAAAACAAATACAATAACTTCTATGATTGACATACAGCAGCCGTTATGTCACGTATAATTAGGTTCTGTGTAAATAATTATACCAATACGTTGTTTTTGTGATATTAGTAACGGTTGTTAATTGTTGCAAATCTAATTATACGATCTCGGTCCTATGATAGCACTCAATGACCGCAACCTCGCCTTATAACTATAGTATTGGGTAATTTTAAAAAATTTCAGCCATTCGTTCATCCCATATTTACTTACATTATAAAACATTGTTTTCTTATTCTACGTGTAACTATATTTAAAGTTGTAAAGACAAGTTAAGGTTCAATTTATTTCGAAAAAATTTTTGTTTGATCTTAAGTATTATGAAATTTGACTTCTGATTTATATCCTGTTAAAGATTTTGGGTATATTGTAACATTAATAGAGGATTTGATAATTGTGCCTTGAAATATAGTATAATGAACTAACTATATTAATTTAGGTTAACATACTGTGCCCTGCAATAAATAAATACTTCTAGGTAAATTTAGGCGATTTAATTTTTTTAATTAACAATCTAGTCATAATTCTTGAATTATAATTATAATCCCTTGCGACATGTAAATTCAACATATACAAGCACCGCATACTTTTCTAAACTACATCGAAATTACTGTTCTACTATACACGTAGTATAAGAGAGAAGCGGTGGCCTTTAATGTTAAATTTGAAATTCAGTTTTTAAAGTTCCAAACACTTAGCTGCATCTACCTTTTGTCATTAAATTCAAATGGTGTGGTGCGAAAGGCACAAAGACCGTTGAATTTATTTTTAAAATCTTTTTTGAGTATCATTGTCAAGACTCTTGCTATTTGCTCCATTGTCGCGACTTGATACTCGAATCACGCATGCTACTACTATATAATTTTAAGAAATTTAATAAAACTTTTGCTGGTAGTGGACCTGTTGAACCTTATGTTGAAATAAAGCATAAGGAACGTTCCCTAATTTCTAAATTTATTATATTATTATTTAATACAGCATATTATCTGCCATTTTGAGTTGATATTGTTGACTTTTGTCGGCGCTAAATCTAAAATACTGGAATTCTAAGTGCATATTTTTATTTCATTTCTTATATTTGTCGTAATCGAGCAATTAATTCATTTTGAACATAGCATATTTGTCATATTTTTTTTATTGGCTTTAAGTGTTCAGATTGGTATTAAAAAAGCAATCGTTTCAATCAGCATTAGAAAATTTCCATTGCTTTGGGCAAATTATTGTTAGTTTATCTAATCTTAAGTGCTACTTCGCGAAAAATTTAACACTAATAATTATTTTTATTGCTAGTCCAAATATGCTTTCGGAATATATTAAGGTACATTCACAAAACCGGTCGTTGTATTTACAAGCGTATATTTGCGCTTTTGCTTTGTTGTTCCTATCGTCTATTTTATTCCGTTCCGTTAAAATTGTGCACCTACAGAAGCACTACTGGCATTAGTTGGTATTGCGCCCAATAAATTAGAACTTAAGGAATGATATTTTATGTTAGAAATGGCCACAAGTCCAAACACATTGCGAAAGAAGAAGCTATGATGACAGATGGCAGCAAAGTAGGAAAAACTATAAGAAATGGAAGGAACATAAAGTTATAGTATTCCGTATACAGAGTATACATTACCGTCTACCACGAGTCTTCACAGCGCATAGCTTTAAACCAGGGATGGGCAAACTTTTTTAGGATGCGGTCTACTTCTAATTTTTTTACAATGTGTCGGTCCACCAGATATTTATTAAAATAATTATAATAAACAATGTGGTATAAATGTACATAGGTAACTAAAAAAATGAAAATAGAAAGGAACTTAGGTGTATATTTTCAAACAAAATTTAAAGATTATAAAAGTATAAAAATATCAAGTTCATAAAAAATATTCCGATTCGAATTATTATTTAAGAGAAAGTCATGTGAAATTGTCCGCATTAGAAGATTTACACTGCATATCCTCTGCTAATTTAGTAAATCTTGGTATATAATTACTAACTGCCAGTCTTGTACTGCATTCGAGGTGATTGTCTGTAAGACGGGAGCGATATTTTGATTTAATTATATTCATCGTAGAAAATGCAGATTCACATAGGTAGGTAGAGCCAAAGAACGATGTTAAATTTAATGCGAGATTTTTAAATTAGGATACTTAACTTCGTCTATTAAATTCCAAAAATATTTGTAGGATCTGAACTATGTGCTTTTAAAATTATGTCATTTTGAAGAAGAAGAACTTCATCTTCCTTAATAGTTATAGAAAACAATTCGTTTATATTTTTGGTTATTTCTTCCACATCAACATTCCCAAATGGGTAAGACATAAATGCAACTATTGGTTCTAGTTTTGTAAATTCTTGAAAACGATTCTCAAATTCAGAGCTAAGATTACTTAGTTCCCCATAAAATTTTTCCTTATTTAAAATACCTCCGTTTTGCAAAACTCGTCAGAAATGTTTTTGAAGTTTTTTAGTTCATTCTTTATTAACTGGGAGGAAAGTAGCTTTAGCTTACTTTTGAAAGTATTAACATATCCGATCAATTCTGCTATTGATCGATTTTGTCCTTGTAATTGCAGGTTTAATTCATTAAGATGATTTGTTATATCCACAACAAAAGCTAAATCCATTAACCAAACGTCGTCACTAAGTTCAGCATACTCTTCATCCTTTAATTTTAAAAAATCTTTGATCTCTGGAAGTAGCTCCCTGAACCTTTGTAAAAATATATTCCGACTTAACCAACGAACATCAGCATGATATAACAATTCCCCGGCATCAGATTCATTTTCTTCTAACTGTGCCCTAAACATTCTTCTTTGAAGACTTTTCCTCGAATCGAGTTGACAATTTTCATACAGATTCCCATTATATGAGACATATTTAATACTTTGCAACACAAGGCTTGTTGATGAATTATACAATGATAGCTCAAGAAATTTGGTATATCATCATCGCGTTTGCAAATAGCCAAAAATCCTTTGATTTTTCTGTCATTGCAGGGGCCCCATCGGTCGTCATTGATGCTATTTTATAAATTGGAATTTTATTTTCAACTATATACTTTTTAAATGCATCGTAAACATCTTCACCTCGGGTTTTCTTTTTTAAAGGCAATATGGTTAACAATTCTTCCTTCACGCTCATGTCCTTGAAAACCATTCTTATAAAAATGCATAACTGAGAAGTATCTACTAAATCTGTAGATTCATCAAACTGTAAAGAAAAGCAAATACATTTTTCTACATCTTCTCTCAGTTGATTAGATATATCAGAATTCATCATTTCTATACGCCGCGTAACAGTTCGACGCGAAAGTTGGATGTCTTTAATTGCCGAAATGATTTCTTTTTTGTTCTTAAAAGTGTCAAATAATGAATCCCCGGCTTCCAGAAAGGCTGTTTTACCAAATCTCCATCTGCGAAAGGTTTTGTGTTTTGCTAACACTTGACACACACGAAAAGATGCAACAGTTGCAGCTTTAGTAATGGTAATCGATTTAGTAAAATATGATTGTTGACCGATTAATTGTGATTTAAGTTCTTTTAACTTTCGTTTGCGCAATTCGCTGTTTAACGGATAATCCTTATCAAAGCTACCGTGCATGGTTTTGAAGTGTCTTTCAACGTTTCCTTTTTTTGGGAGTGCTACACTTGCACTGCATATAAAACATACACAGTTTTCTTTCACCATTGTAAAGAAAAACTGTTCTTCCCATTCTGAATTAAAGTTGTATGTTTTCCTTTTCTTGGCACTTGTGCTTGAAGATTCCATATTTAAAAAATTTAATAATTATTTATATATGTTAACAATAAAAATACTCGGTATAAAAATCTTTTTAGCTGAGTACTTGGTTAAGAATCGAACGTCGATGAGAGAATGTAGCTCCGAGCGCGTAGAAAGCTTAACGCTATCTAGATACGTGCACACTAGAAAGAATATAAATACGACCTCTGCGCGTGCGTTAAGAGCTACATCGTCCCGCATCGATGTTCAGTTCTTTAACCCCGAGTAATGGAATTTTTTATATTCTAAGGAGTAGTTTAAGTAAAAAAGACAAATATTAAAGGCGATCACTCTAAAATAACTCGGCGGTCCACCAGTCGATCGCGATCGACTTAATGTCCACCTCTGCTTTAAACTCTACCTCTGCAAAATTTAAGCAAGGTGATAATCCGTGTTGTCGATGTGGGGAAGAAAATGATACCCTCAGATACTACTTTTACTGACCAAGATCGATGATAGATAAAAGCAGAATATTTAAAGATTGCATGGCAGAAGTAAATGAAACCAATAACACAGATTTACTGCTCAAGTAAGGACAACTACAATGTCATTACTGTTGTCATAGGATCTATTATAATAAATAAAGAACAAAAATCACAAATTATAGTAAAAAACCCAATAGCAGCTACTACCAAAAAGTTAGACACCGAAGGGCCACCCAGAGACGATAAACATTAATAAGCCTAAACCTATACCAAGAGGACATAAATACACCCTCATATGCAGAATCGCAGTAATGCCTGGCGGCGTTCTCAATGCTGCATATTTCGAAGGCAATGCGAGGTGGGGAGTTTTAGCTGGTGAAAGTCACAAAATTACTTGAGTAACATCATCGTGGATGCGATTCAGCATGTCTATCAGCCTGGTGGAACATCTACTGGATTAATAGGTGAGAGTAATTTCTACCAATGCGCTTCACATTAAATATAAAAAAAGAATGCCATTATCTAGTACAGTGATATCTTCCGTTTTATTTTTAAAATGCCAAGAGTGTTTAACATGGTATCATTTTTATATATTATATGTTATAGATATTTTTTAAGAAGCTGATAATTTGTTAAAAGAAAAATAGTTGAAACTGTTGGTCTCATGAGCTATATTAATTTATAAATTATTAGTTTTTAGTTTTATATAAATATATTAAGGATACCTCCAATCAGGATTCTTTTAATATATTACTATTGTGTTATAGACACAATGGTAGATTCACAAAAGAAAGAGGCTAGTGGCCCCGAAACTTCTATTATGAGGAGCAGATACTTCTTAGCAATTACTAAAACTAACATTGTATAGTATATTAATGGTTCTCTAGTCCGAAGAAAAACACAAGAACAATATAAAACAAAGGTCAATGAACTAATTTCAAAGAAATGTTTATTCAAAACAAATATATACAAGGAAAGTTAAAATTCGGTGCATATTTCTATGTCTTAACTGAAAACGTGCAATCGTGTGTGCATTATATTATTGTTGCAACGAAAATTTATTTTACACAAATAACACTTACTTTATTATCAAACTGATTACACAAGACTTTTCAACAACTTGTAGCTACAATGGAATTCTAAAAATTCTCATAACAATTTACTTCCAGCTAATTGCTAGCAGCACAAATACTAAACTTTAAACTCTTAATTACTTATGTCAATGCGCTATAATTAATTTATGTTAATTTATATGATCATCAGAATAATTTATATCGATCACTTTACTAATTTATATCACGACCTAAAAAAAGGCAATATAGTAATCAAAGGTTCAATTAGAATCCAACTCAGCGGCTATTTATACCTTATCCAATTGTTTTAATTATTTCAATGTTATACTAGATGTTATGTTATGTAAAAACATTCTACAGATCTCCCATTGTATGATTCATAAAGTTCGTGTAACCTACATTCAAGTACACCTAAAGGAAGTCGCGTCGTAGGACCTATAGGTCATCATTTGCGCACAAGCACTTCGCTTACGTCCCAATGTAATTATTTTAGTCGAAGGTAGACTAAACGGCGGTACATTATACATTTTTAGTTATGTTTATATGTGCCGTATTGTTGAGAGTGCAGTCAGTAACCAAATTTAACTGTTATTGTCCTCACGTCACCAGTGTGAGCTGTGCAGTCACAATGAAATGGAACAGAACATTAACACGAAGTTTTAGCAAAAACAAGGGAAAGAGCTGGAAATAGTAGTGCAAGTGTACAGGACAAAAACCGCCAGTAGATTATATGTTTACTAGCGGTTCAAACGTTTTGTCACGCAACAGAAACCACAAACAATGATCCACAGATGAAATCTAATGAAGATTTCAGTGCCGTGAGGATCATCTTTTCTAAAAATAATCACCACAGGTAATGAGACGCTGTATTAGCAGTACGGTCCGAGAGACAAACGACAACCAAAGGCCGATGTTCTAAAAATTGTCTGCCACCTAAAACAGTCGCCTTTGTACGTCCAATTCCAAGAGCATGTTAAACGCCCTCTTTTACAAAAACAGCAATATCCATAGTGTGTTCGTTCCTGAGCTCAAACTATAAACATCGTATTTTACAAAAACATTTTGAAACGATTGTTCGCACGCATCGAACGTGTTCAACCTTAGCCGCTCAGGATTTGGAAGTGTAAGCTACTGCGCATACTGCGATTTGAGTTCGGCAATTCTTTTTCAGCATGACGTCACTATTTTTATAAATGCATTCAGTTTTCCAATCTAACTTGCAGATTTTTTTCTGCTTCTCCGTCTCAAGACGAGCACGAAGAGTGGGCATTTTAAAGACGTTTTTCTATCCAAGGATGTGTGACAGAAATTCCGCGACCGTTTTTTAAAGATGAAATTTCACTCAGTTTCCAGAAACTCTGTTCACAGTATCAAAAGTTTGTTGTGCTGCAAGACGATTATTTTTATTGCCAATTTTCTGTATAGGTTTTATCTTCTTCGTTCTTTCATACCATTTACCAAATTTTTTAGATACACTACACACCTGTAAAACAAAGACAACTAAATCTATAAGCATGTAAAATAATAGGCTTACAAGGCAACGATCCTTCTACAATGTTTATAAGGTTTCTGGAAACTAGTAGCAAACTCATTTTTGAAAACTGATTTCAAGATCGCTATCATATGTTTTTGGATAGCTTGTAGCATTCATTTGAAATGTTTATAATCATATTTCATTTTAATAGTTTCTGTATTAGTTAATCCCAACAATAGGGCGAGGGTTACTTCTTTTAAGAAATACAATTTTTATTTTACATGCATTTTTGATCTATGCAAGTATTATTTTAGTTTACCATTGTGATCTATGTTGTTCGTATTTACATGTTATCAGATTCGTTATGGTGGTACTAAGATTAGGAATACTTTGTATTACAAATTATTGTTTTATGATTCATTTGTTTTAACTAATAATGTATAAAGTGGCGCCTATGATATAATCGTCACGAAACAAAGAATATTTAAACGCTAAGTTATGTCGATCCAGGAAATGGTATGGATCCTTCTTCGGTTCAAGCTAATGTTTTATCAATGTATTTTACATACGTTAGGTAGAGGCAAACCACAAAAGTAATTTTAATTTGCAGTCGTTTCCGAATTTTATCGCAGACAATTTGAATCGTTTTGTGGAAAGGAGATTCTCTTGTTGAGGACTTCGTCAAAAGCATTGGAAAGATAACATGCAGACTTGAGTATATACAGTTAACTTTTGAATAACTAGTTATTGAACTTGATTAATGTTATTAATCAATAGAGTTCGGAATTATGTCTTATCAGGTTGGTGAATTTTATTTTTTATGAAGAATTGGTTCCTAAAGTAGTAACAACTTCATGTTGAAAAGGCATGTTAAATCAAAAAACTTAAAACTTTTTACCGAAGTGGCATAATTTCTAGTAGGATTTGGTTAAAACGAAAGAATTAAATCTAGGAGACAATTAATTTTAGTTGTTTCCAAAGTATCTACAATAAAATTGCTCGACAGGTATTTATAATAAACCTTTTGTAACTAATATGTACAGACACCTTTATTTAATGAATATTTTTAACTGTACAAACTAATAAACCAACCCATAGTATGTTCTTATAGCTAGTTATTAAGAAATTAGAATAACTTTTTCTCTGAAAACGGTTTCCATCAAGATAAGTATTTTTGATATATTTGACTTTTGCTTAAGAATGTTTGCACGAACTTGTGCTTAAATTATAATTGAGTAATATAGTACAGAACTTCATACCGTTGTGTTTTCATAACTAATGTAAAGGTAGTAGTTTCCAACCCTGATATGTTAAAAGATATTGTCGTTACCTAGAGGGGTGATTAATATACAGGCAATTTAGCATTTGATTTTAAGAACCTTTTTTAATTGCTAGCAACTTTTAAATAATATTAGTGTTCTAATCAATACGTTTGTTGTACGTTTGTTGTAAATTAGAGTACTCAATCACTCCTGGTTTGAATTTTAAGATAGAATTACTTTCCTGATTTCAGGTGTTGGTATCTTTTTGTTACTTCTTCTGGGGTTGTCCTTAAAAATTCCCGTATTTCGAAATTACATGGCATTCAAAATAATTTCCGATTGAAACTGGTATTTCCCACTCGACAATATTCTGGAGCTCTCTTCGAACACTTACACCACCCTTCCTATTGGGTTAGTTGTCAACCATACTTTGTTAGTACAGTCGAGGTTTTCGGTACGTTCTGTAACACAAAATTTTCAGCAAAGCACTTCACTGAGTTTAGTGGACTACAGGCTAGATTTTCGGAGCCGAAACTGTACGTAATAAGCTAACACGTTTTTTTTCAAAATCCCCACATTTCATGCTATAACTACGTTAAATAAGTTGTTAGTTGTAAGTAGAATTCAATGTTTCCCAAAAGGACTCAATAATGGAGAATATTGTAAAAGTCGGTGAGTTGTAAAGCAGCATCTGTGGAATTAGAATGCAATTCTTTTATCTGATACCAACTGTTATTTCGTTGAGAACAGTGTGCAACATGTAAGAAAAAGTACGTTGCAGAGCCGCGTCCATAAAAATTACTCTTCTGTGATGTAGAAATAAACAAAGTGTAGAAGTTTTTCTTAGTTTATTCTAATTACACCCAAATCGATAGACAATAATAATTCAGTCGCATAATAAAGTTTCTTTTTTTCAACCAAAGCGCTTTGGTCATATCTAGCCAAGAAATTCGCATTATGATCATTTCTCTGTGATTTTACAACCACCTGGTGTTGGAGATTCCAGTTATATCAGCATATTTATAGAATCTAACAAAAGCTGCCATAAATCTAACTTTTATAAAGTGTCTAGGGTACCTTCCGCGTACTTTTCGAACTTTCACTTCTTTTGAAAAGAATGACGTGAATATGCAAGATACCTAAAAGAATTTTTGTTATCTTTTTACCCTCATCTAATTTAGCCCATTGTAAACAGAAAACTTTTAACGTTTTACAACCGCGCGTAATAGCAACCTGGGGTGGATTGCGACACGACGCGGCGGAAGAAACATATTTCATTATGTAAACTGGGCCATTGTCATATTATTCATAAAGGGGGAATGAAAAGAAATGAAAGTTTTTTGTTCTTTATTCTAGTTTTAAATTTTTATGCAGATTTAATTTGCTTAAAAGCGTTGACATGAATGGTATTGGGAAGATGTAGGAGTTTAAGCTCCTCTTTGCGTTTGATTAAATTTTTCTGCGGCAGCTTTAAATCACTTCTATTCATCAACACCATAAATATGGAGTGGTTTTAAAGCGCAGACCGATTAAGTAACCTATCCAGGCGAAGATGTGGCAACCGTGAACTTGAAAACAAGGTGTCGCTTTTAATAAAATGTTCATGAAGAACAACTTATCCTTCTGAAAATGGTTTATCATCACATCGTTCTGTTATTTTTTTAAAGTTAACACAAAAATGTGCAAAGTCAATAGATAAGTCAGAGTTGAATTCCATTTTGCTCGTTAGAAACTAAAACAATTAGTACAACAATCGCAAAAATTCCATTCGAGAAGCTCCAACGCGTCCTGATTTGATACTATTTATTATGACACGCGACTTGTACCTTACTCGCCGAAGTTGACATCACAAGTTTTATAACTAGTTGCATACTGTTGCACTTAGAAATGCACCCTTAGATCTAAAATTAAACTGTATATTGCAAACAAGAAATAAATTCAGGTTGAACATCCAGCTAATTAAAATATTAGATTTTTCAAGCTTGTTTTAGCTGCACTGGTACGCAGAAAGATTTAAAATTTGTACATCAGAGACAGAACAGTGTAACGTATATATTTATCGGTGAAATTAGTTATGTCTAGATTTTGCATTCCTTTGAATTTTGACCTTTTTAATTACTACAGAAATATGTTCGTTAGTGGTTAGTTGAAAAACAATTTTATTAACCGTAAATAAGATTTTTTAGCGCATACAGGAAACTACCTTAAAATTTAGAGCAGGAACTATTCTAGTTACGGAGATTTGGATTTAACGTAGTTAATCGTAATATTGAAAACTGGTTACGTTTGATATGCAAAGATAAAACAAGTACTGCGACGCATGAAGCATTTATAAATGTTGTGGTTTATTTTATTTGGAGGTAACCTTCATTATTGGATATTGTTTGTTGTAGGCTTTAAATAAAAGTAGAAGGTATGCTTATTCGTCTACAAAAACGTTCTGTAGAGTTTCGATAAGGTACTTCAAATGTTTTATTGGGTTTGAAATGAATTCTTCAAGGTGAGTTTAAAACTGAAGCTTAATATGCCTATTGTGAAACCTTTGCTCGGTTGAAATGATGAGAAAAATAAAAGTTTTGAATAAAATAAAAAACAATTGTTTAGTAATGGCTGTTCTAGCAATTTAACTGTGAAATTGAAAATTTTTACTTTGCATTTAATAAAAATTCCATTTGTATTTAGAGATAATGCAAACACATAATTTATTTTTAATTGATATATGTGAAAAATTCACATGTTGTTAGTTCAAAAATACACTTGCGTTTCAAGTAATGATTTTATCGTTGCTACATTCATTTTCCGACAGTAAAACTACACCCTTTTTGATTCGCTACTCATTTACGTAGATTCTGTTACTACTCCAACAACATCCTGTATAACTTACCGTTTTATAATAAGTACGTTTCTTAACAATTTTCATTTAAACCAATTTGCTGTAAATTTAAAAAGTTTATTCTATAAATTGGATAGTCTATACCTTGTTTTAGGTATGCGTGATCTTGCTACACATTACGATAACGTATAATTACTTAGATTACTTCAATCTAAAGACTCGTTGACATAATGTAGGGAACTTATAAACCGCGTTTTGAGTTCTTTAATCACCTGTTGGTGTGGTAAGATAACATTAGTATTACTTTGAACTATGGTTATTTCAAAACGAATCAATATGCATTTTCTTTTCTGAACACGACAAAAGTACTCGTCGTTATCGTTGTATATTTCGTTTCTGCTTTTCTTGTTTAAGGAATTTGGCGCACACAATATTGTGTGGTAGTTATTTCTGGTTTTAAGAAAAATGTACTTTGCGGCGACAATAAAGTAATTGTACCTGTAATTATTCCAGCTTCACCCGTTGGATTGCCGCCCCCTTTTGTTATGGGAGGACACCCCCAAGGCGGGATCACCCGCCTCTTTGTTTTGCCCCGTCATTAGAGACGGTAGTAGCCAGTCCTACGTTGTAAACTCGAGGGTAAGTGTTTAGCCACCATTTTATTATGAGGTTAAGTGGTCGTTGATATTACATATGCCCATGGTTCTACAGAGGATTGACCTTGTTCCGCGTAAATGACTGTGTTTCTGTTAGGAGTTATGTGTGGTCCAGAGTAGAATGTCTACTGATAATTTCCTGCGATAATTTTAGATAGTTACTTCTATATTTATAATAGAATTTAGAGCTGCGGGTTTTTCGGTGGAAATTTTGTTCTTTTCTTTTCTTTCTTCTGGTAATTAACTTAGGATCGGAACCTAAAAACTACAGCTCGCCATTTTGAAAAAAAAATTTTTTGTTCTTCCCGATAAATGTATATTACGCTTATGCGTTATTCTTGTCTACATTTGTTTTGGCACTACTGTGCTGGTATAACTTGTTTTCAACGAACTTCGTTCGTTTATGAAATCTATTTGTCTGTGTGTCTGTATGTCTGTGTGTCCGAGGCCTTTTTAATGGTCGGAAATCAATGTGTGATACATCAATCGATTCAGCTCGGTGTACAGAGCTTAAGTTTTGATGTCAGTTAAAATCGGGCCACGGGGACGCCGAGACCCGGGAAAATCCACAGGGATAATTAAAATTTTAAATAAGTTTAAAATCAATATGCGACACATATTTGAACAATTTATGGCATTTCATGCCAATTATTCCAATATTATAGGCATTGTTTAAACTTAAATTTTGATTACCGAAAATAATTAGATTCATATAAAAAAAAATTCTTATCTTATTGATGAGAACTAATAGATAGCTTTTAAAATATTTATTCAATAAAATAAAATATATTAAAATGTCTCTTTTGTTTTTATAAATTTTTATTTTTATCTGAATACTTATAATTATTACAACATAATAATTTTAATTTCTTTAATTTGTTTTAAAGTAAGTCTACATTTGGAAGTTCGTTGCGACAATGCCTTGCATTTTCAACTTGTTTTGTTTAATTATAGCTTTTTATGTTTTGTGGGGATTTATTGGATGAGTGAGAGCATGTTTTTTTAAATTTTCAGACCTTCCTTTGTTTTTGTAAGTGAAATACCCCGCCTACTTACCGATTGAGCCCGGTCATACTTACTTTTGGTTTTTTTGTAGGCTACGTCAATATACGTAGCACCGTATATTATCTTTTGATAATATAAATTATTTATTATAGACCTTTATATCAATACTTTATATACGAAGTACTTGTTATTTGGTTTACATATTTATGTTTAAGGGGAAGTGAACACATGAACAAATACCAGTACTGATGTTTGGCCTTTATTTAAATCAATATGATTATAATTTTGAAATTGCTTTAAGAGAAAGTAAATATTAAATTAACTTGAATCTAAGAATTAAGAAGTAGAATTGATTAAAAACTGTTAACCTGTAAGTAAAAACTTTGAATTTAATATTATAAGGTTTAATGGGTTTGATCTTTTATTTATATCTGAAAAGGGTATATAAAATATTTTTGACAAATTCGTAACTTAATTAAAAAAGTAACAGGAAAATATCAAAAGGCAACGTTTTATACTAGGATATATATGTAAAATTTACAACTATTGTATTTTTGAAGAAGCATACATAGTTTCTCCAGTAATAACTTTAATTATGTGTCCTTCTTTTCAGAATCGACAGTGACAACTCGTAGTGGTATGTTGGTACACAGTCTGATTTAGAAAATATTAGTAGTAAATTGTTGATAATTTATTTATAAATGTTAAGTTAATTTTGTATCTCGCCTAGGTCAAATTAATTTTTATTCATGCTTAAATATGCAGTGCCGTCGTGTTTTGTTCAGAAATTTTGAGTTATTATATTCAATACATATCCAAACTCATACTCTCCCGTGAATTGAACCTGAAGCTAATTGTTGGTACAGTAGGTAGTCAGGTAATGTAGCATTTCCGCCCAATTTCCGTTTCACTGGCGTCCCTTACGTGGAGCATCCACTATTGTTTCACTGGTGCCCAACACCAGCAGGTTTCTGTGTCTAGCCTTGGTCAAATGGATTTTTCTTCATGCTTAACGATGTGGTGGAGCCTTTTTCCTCAGAAATTTTGAGTTACTATATTCAAACCTATGTCCAAACTCATGCTCTCCCGTGAATTGAACCTCAAGCTAGTCGTTGATACACTAGCTTGGCAGCTAATATAGCACTTTCATCCAATTTTTGTTTCACTGGCGTCCTTGCGTATTTCAGTAGCGTCCAACACCAGAGGGTTTACCGGATCTTCCTTCGGTCGAATTAATTTTTACTCATGCTTAATAATGAGGTGGCGCCCTGTTTTCTTTAGAAATTTTGAATTACTATATTCAACACATGTCCAAACTCATGCTTTCCCGTGAATTGAACTTCAAGCTAGTCATTCATACAGTAGGTTCGCAGGTAATACAGCACTTTCACCCAATTTTTGTTTCACTGGCGTCTTTTCGTATTTCACTAGCGCTCAAAATTTTATTCGTGCTTAAAGATACGATGGCGCCCTGTTTCCTTCAGAAATTCTGAGTTACTATATTAAACACATGTCCAAACTCATGCTCTCCCGTGAATTGAACTTGAAGCTAGTCGGTACAGTAAGTGGGTAAGTAATATTACCTACCTACCTACATACCCCCTTACTGTACTAACGACTAGCTTGAGGTTCAATTCACGGGAGAGCATGACTTTGGAGATAGATTTGAATACTGTAACTCAAAATTTCTGAGGAAAAAGGCGCTAGCGTATCGTTAACTATGAAGAAAAATCAATTTAACCAAGGGCAGATACAGAAACCTTATGGTGTTGGGCGCCAGTGAAACAATAGTGGATGCTCCACGTACGGGACGCCAGTAGAACAAAACTTGGACGAAATGCTACATTACCTGCCTACCTACAGCACCAACGACTATCTTGAGGTTTAATTCACGGGAGACATGAATTTGGACACGTGTTGAATATAGTAGTTCAACATTTCTGTAGAAAACAAGACGGCATCGCATCTTTAAGCATGAATAAAAATTAATTTGACTGAGGCGAGATACAGAATTAACTCAAGATCTATAAATAAATTCTCCACAATTTACTACTAATATTTTCTAAATCAGACTGTGTACCAAAATACCACTACGAGTTGTCACCGTCGATTCTGAAAAAAATAATACATAATTAAAGTTATTACTGGTGAAACTATTTGTACTTCTTTAAAAATTGTAAATTGTACATATATTTTCTAGTATAAAATGTTGCCTTTTAATATTTTCCTGTTACCTTTTTTAATTAAGTTATGAATTTCTCAAACATATTGTATATACCTCTTGCGCTAAATTTTCGCTTCACTGGCGTCCCTTGGGTGGAGCATCCACTATCGATTCACTAGCGTCCAACACTGGAACCCACCGATATGTTTCAACAGATATAAACAAACTACGTTAGCACCAATTGTATGTTTAGTCCTCAACTGATCAAATAATATTATTTTTGTCGTTTTGATGTGTATTGCTAAAATTAAAAATCAAAATAATTAGAAGTTAAGTTGTAGTTGGTGCTAATGCCAAGCGTTTTGCCAAGCTAATTGGAATTTTTAACATTTTCATCTGACGCATACTTCCATTGTTACCTAATCTGAGCTAACCTACACATTTCTCTTGTATTCCTTCAGTCTACACCTTTTACTATATGGGCACAATAATCTAATCTAGGTCTACCTCAACCTCGCTTTTTCCATATCTCTGCTTCTAGTATATTCCGCACTATTCGATCATGCCTTAGTGTGTGTTCTATCATCCTATTTCTCCTATTTTTTTACTATTTTCTACATATTTCTTTCTTCCCTTATCATTTCGAGAACCTCTTTGTTCGTAACTTTGTCTGTCCATATCTTCACCATACGTCTGTAGCACCACATTTTAAAGACTTCTACCTTTTCTTGTCCGCTACTCTTACTGTCCACGTTTCACAGCCGGACACTGTAGTGCTACACACATATGTTTTAAGCAATAATTTCTTTGTTTCTATGTTTGTTATCTTTGAACATAACAGTTCCTATTTTCTTTTTAAATACAGCACAGCCTTGCGCTAATCTTTCTTTTATACCCTTTGTACTTTTCCAACTTGTGTTATTTGAATTCCTAAGTAACAGAAATCGTTAACCTCTTTTAAGTTCTCATTTCCTATTTGAATTCTGGTTTTTGACTTATTTACTCCTCCTTTACATACTAGTATTTTCGTTTTATTTTTGTCAATTTTGATACCGTATCTCTCTGCTGGAACTGTTTTCATTTTATTGGGAACTGCTTCTAACTCTTTCTTACTATATGCTAATATCGCTGTATCATCTGCAAATCTAAACATATCTATTGTTTGTCCCAGCATACTAATTCCAAATGTCTTCCTGCATTTGAAAGTATTCATTACCTCCTCGATATATAAGTTAAAAATTATTGGCGATAGAGCACACCCTTTCCTAATATCTACTTCTCTACGTTCCTCCTCCAAATCTATTACCGCAGTTTGTATAAGCTTATATACTATCCGTCTATCCCCTAAAACGCATGCCAATCTTTTTGAATATTTCGAACATTTTCTCCGATTTTACATTGTCGAATGCTTTTTCCAGATCTACAAACCGTATATACAAGCTTTCTCTTTTTTCTATTGTTTTCTTCATTAACACCCTCAATGCTAAAATGGTCTCCGTATTCCCCTGTGTCGCCTAAACCCAAATTAGTATTCTCCTAGTATTTCTTCAGCCCGTTTTTTCATTCGTCTATGTACAATTCTAGTTAATATTTTGACACATGTGCTGTCAAAGTTATTATTCGAAAATTTTCACATCTATCCGCGCCCTTTTTTATTGGTATAGCGAACATGGTGTTACGTTTGAAATCTTTGGGTATATCGCTTGTCTCATACATTTAACTTACAAATTGGAAGAGACGTTCTATTACTGTTGGTTTACCAGCTTTTAGTGTTTCTGCTTGCACCTTCTCTATATCCGGTGTCTTATTATTTTTCAGATTCTTTAATGCTAATTCACACTCATCTCTAAGTGTAGCATATCCCAAGTCGTCCTTTTCAATGTCTGATTCCTGTTCTAGTACTTCTAGTTCCATCCTGCATATAAATTCCTACATATACTTGCCATCTAACAATTTTCTCCCCATATTTTTGCTATGCGGTTTTATATTACTAAAATTCATTCTAATTAGTTTGTATGCTTCGTCTGTTTTTCCTATTTCCATGTTAGTTTGTGGCTCATACACCATTCATCAATCCATTGCTTTTTAGCTTTTTTGCATTTGTGAATAATTTTCCATTTTATGGCTTTGTATCTCTGTTTTTCTGCTTTCTTGGGTCTGTTTTTGTATTTTTAACTCCTTTCTATTAAATTTAAAATATTTTTTCTTAACCAAGGCTTCTTATTTTCTTTTTGTTTATACCCCTGAATATTTATGGCCACCATATCCAAGCTAGATTTAATGCTATTCCATTCTGTTTCTACTTCCTTAGTACTCGTATCAGAGATTTTTCTCATGTCCTTCAGTAATTCGTTTGACTTTTTCCCAAACTTTTGTGCATATCTTTATTTTTTCATATCTCAAAGTCAAAGTCCATTTTTCTGTTTCCTTTTTTAAAATTTTTAAGTTAAGCACAGCTTTCATAATCATTATGTTATGGTTGGAGTCTGTATCTGCTTCTGAGTAGTTTCTACAATCCTTTACTTGATTTCTAAATCGTTGCTGTTTGCTGAACAGAAATATAATGTATTTGATATCTCCCTATGTCTCCTGGCATCATTCATGTCTACCGTCTTCTAGCATGATGTTGAAATAACGTGTTTGTAATGGTCAAATTGTTCTTGTCGCAAAATTCTACCAGCCTATTTTCACTGTTGTTTCTCATGTCTAAACTAAATAAACCTATTACCGCTCCTTCCCTACCCTCACCTACCACTGCAATAAAATCGTTCCTAATTATTAAAATTTCATCTCCTTTTAGAAATCTTAGTAAATTTTCGATATCTTTGTAGACCGCAACTACCTCCTCGTCGCTGTAACTACTCGGGAACAGTTTGCGAGTTGGAGCGTAGAATGTCAGATATATGAGGCAATTAGGCAGAACTTGAAAACTAAAATGGATAGGATAGTTTTAGACATAGTAGCAATCAGCGAAGTTTAGTGGCCGTAGGCGGTGGATTTTTGGAGCGGAGACTACAGGGTAATTCATACAGGAGCAGAGGAAGGAAATATTTGGATGTGGGAACAGTCAAGGGAAAGAAAATAGAACACTGTGTAAAAAACTACTTGCAAATTAACGATAGAGTCTTGGTTACATTATAATCTAAACAGGTAAATACAGCAATTCTACAAATATACATGCCCACCTTCAGCTGCAGTAAGGAAGAGGTAAAAGTGTTATACAAACATATTGGAGACACACAAAGATGCGTAAAACGACATTAAAATTTAATAATTTCAAGGGATTTTAATGCGGTGGTAGGTGAGGGAAGCAACCCAGAAGTAATTATGAAGGCCGCGCTTAAATTTGTAAATTTAAAAAAAAAAGAAACGGAAAAGGGTACTTTGACTTTGAGGAACTAAATGATAAAGATATTCACGAAAGTTTTGAAAAAAGTTAAATAAAGTGCTGAAAAGTATCGGGAAATTTTCTGATACTAAGGAAGTAAAAACAGAATGGAATAACATTAAATCCAGTTTAGACATGGCGGCCAGAGATATTTTGGGGAATACACTAAAGAAAAACAAGAAACCATAGATTACAAAGGATATCCTGAATGTAATAGAAGAAAAACGAAAATACAAAAACAGACCAGACTAAGCAGGAAAACAGAGATACGAAGCCATAAAGTGAAAAATTATTCGCAAACGCAGGAAAGCTAAAAAACAATGGATTGGTAAAAAGTGCAAAGACATACAAACTAAGATGGAAATAAGAAAGACGGACGTAGCATACAAAGTAATTAGAATGAATTTTAGGGATATAAAACCGTGTAGCAAAAATATAAGAGGCGTGGAAGGAGGCATCATCATAGGAAATGTAGAGAAAGTATGGTTAGATGGAAAGAATATATAGGGAATTTATATGCAGGACAGGAACTAGCAGCACTAGTACAGGAATGACACATTAAAAAGGATGGCCTGGGAAACCCTATACTTAGAGATGAGTTTGAATTAGTATTAAATGGTTGGAAAAATGGTAGGCAGCAAGAAGAGATAAGGTGTAAGATAATACTTTAAAAGTCGCTGAACAAGCAGTAACAGTATTCTCTTACAACTTGTAAGCTATATGTATAAGACAGGCGAAGTATCCAAAGATTTCAAACGTAACATCATAGTTACTATACCAACAAACGGAGAACCTAATGACGAAAAAATAATTGCACTTAAAACTGATGATTATTATAAACAACTACAAATGTTGGTTTAGCTATATTTTCAATTAATGTTGATTGTGCGAAAGAAATTATTGGAAAACTATACGGCAAATGTTCAGTTTCGAGAATCTTGGTAGCCGCAGGTTGCTTAAACATCTTCAGATACCACCGAATATCAATGAAATGGGGTATATATTTAGAAAACAGTAAGAAGGGGAACTGAACTGTGTCTAAGAAAAAGCAGCAGCTATGTTCGAAGGCGACAAACATAGAAACAAGGAAAAAAATTGTAGAAAACACATCTGTGGAGCAGAGCACTGTATGGCTATGAAATAGGGGCACTAGGAGAAGCAGATAGGAAAAAGGTAGAAACGTTTTGAAATGTTGTGCTTGAGATGCATTACGATGATAGCAAGGACATACAAAATTAATAACAGAGAGGTTATAGAAATGGTAGGGGGAGAAAGACATCTGTGGAAAACAAAAAAAAATAGAAAAGTTCTAAGGCATTTGGGGAATACTGCAGGATATATTACAAGCAGAGATAGAAAAAAGAGATGTAAATGTAGACCTAGATTAGACAATTACACGCAGATGGTGAAAGATGCAGACTGTGACAAATTGAGAAAAATGTGCAGGTTAGCTCAGAATAGTAGACAATGGAGGAACGGGTCAACCAGTTCCAAGAGTGGAGACCTAATGATGATGACTATATACATGTATATTATCGTTAGCTGGTTTCAAAACTAAAACAAATTATGCTTTCTCTTATTTCTGATAAGGCAGATTTCTGGCTTTTATCTTCTGAATCTAATTTTACTGCCCAATGTTGTCTACATTTTTCTGCTGCTTGTATTTTATGCATGTTGTTTCGTCCAGTTTTCTTTACCTTTTTGCGTCATTTAACTAATTGTCTTAGAATAATTCATTCGTATATAATTTCATGCCATAATTGAGGAAAAACATAACTCTAAATAATATTTTACTGTTATTTTGTCGAATTGACTATATTTTGCCAAAAATAAAAGTATATATATATATATATATATATATATATATATATATATTCTTTATATAACGAACATGTGTAATTAGCGACGTTGATGATAGACAATCCCACGAATTACTACCATCAAAGCAAAATTTTATTAAAAGTGTTTGGTATTTGGAAATATGCTTTACATTAGTAAAATTCAGGAACGTTTTATGAATATTTTCAGTCATTTAGCATTAAATACTATTAATGCAATAAACGCATTTATTCAAGCTGCAAATTAGGTTATTGTATAAAAAGTCGCTGAAAATTTAAGGAGTGTGAATACTCAAACACTTATTATGCATGAGCTATGACTAAATAGTCACATAGGGTAGTTAATTTCGTTGTAGAAAACCAACACTTGCTGCGATAAAATTGATATCAAAATAAATTTGTTATTTGCACTTAGTAAAGGTTGCAGTTAATTAAAAATTAATATTACTGGAAGTTACATATCACAATGATGCCGAATTAAAGATAACTGAAGCGTTCAACAAATAGAATCCTACACGTTTGTAAAATATTGTCGCTCATTGGCAAGGGCGTACGTGTCTTTTACCAAGATAGCGCAAATCTTGGAACGAAAACTTCTCGGAACATCAATAAAAGTATATTCGCTTTGAAATAATAATTGTTGCATTTTTAGCAAACCAGTGAACATTTAAAATAACCAAGTGCTACGATTAAGAACGTATAAAAATATTGTAATTAAAGAGTTTACAATCCGCGATTGAAAATCGAAAATAAGATTTGCATGTTTTATCATCTTTATAATTAATTTGTTTTAGAGCTTTGGATACGACTCTAAAAATGATTTTGAGTACCTATTTAAATACGACACTATGTAAGAGTTTAAGATTTCAAAATAGATGTCAACTGAAAGTTTTAAATATTAATGCAAATATTTCTACGATTATTAATGCTTTCATAATTTAGGGGATTATTTCTAACATTGCCACGAATAGTAATTCTATCATACTTGGTTTAGTGCTGTTGAAATAGAATTTGTTACCGATTGGGTTTTGGAGTTAAATTTGTTCAATTGTCAGTGATTTTGTTTGGATATCAATACTAATCATATATACAAAGCGGCATAAACCTACATAATCTAAATGGTTACTTACTATATTGATACAGACCGAAACTGTTTTGACTAGAGCTACTGAAACATATAAGTATTCAAAAACAACCCACATATTTACAATAGTATATTTAAGGATAGAACCAGTTATTAGATAAATCTTATTCTAAAGTGTTGCTCTGAACATTGCTAGAATGTAGACAAACTACATACCATTCCGAAATAAAGCAAACAGCTATCGGTCATCATCACATTGTATTCATTCCAGCAGGCTGTGAAGAATATGGGTACTTAAATGGTTACCTATTTTATCGTAACCAGACAAAATATGCTGTACCGATAAGGTAAATTTCAGTGGTACAACGAAGCAAACATTAGTTCTAAGAATCAAAGAACGGTGAGTACAAATTCCGAATAAAAATATTAACAGGTCTATTAAATGAATCTCACTCCGTAATTATGTATCAGTCACGTACAAAGAGAAAGCACGTTCTTCATGATAAGAATTTAGAACTGCCCAGTTTAAGAAAGAAGAACCAATGCAATCTAGAGTTAAATATCCATTAAGCTCATTCAACCAATGTAGCTATAAAGTTGTTTTTTGAAGAAGCAATTACGGAAATACCATATATAATAGAAATAAATTTGAGCAGGTGTTTATCTTTCTGAAACAACAAAGCGGCATTGTCTAATTACTATTAAACTAGCAACATGCAGAAACTTTCTAGTTAGTTAAGATTACATGTTCTTAAGAGGACCAGAAAGAATATAGACAGATGAACTCGCAATTTTAATCAAGAACGAGCACAGTTGGCTACCTAACTAAGCAAACTTGAAATCATAGAAGTGTAGCAACGCGTAAATTCAAATGAGCAAAAACTGCAAGGTTTTTAAAGTAAGGAGGCAGTAAATTTCAAATACGAAGTGGAACGTAACAGTACACTCAAATAAACAGCAACAACAAAAACAAATAGTATGGGGTCACAGAATTAAATACGGAAGATCAAAGAGGAGTGTGCCTATCACTAAAATGCGTAAGCATAGTCAGTGTTTAGTCTCGTTATTTATATGAATATATATTCTTAAAAAAGAGAACCTAAAATAATAAATATAATAGAACTATTATTTATAATAAAAACCCATTAATAATAAAACATCGTCAAAAGGGTTTTCATAAATTTTTAATTGTTTTTAAATTGGAGTTACTACTAGTAATAAACATTTATTTTAAAAACGGCTTGAAGTTAATAAACTTGTTTGTTGTATTGAATTGGAATCCTGCTGCAGATTCCCTATTTAACATCTTTAATAATAATAGTAACCTAAATATAAGTTATATTGCATGTAGGACATACAATAAATAAAAAGCAATAAAGGAAATACGGTTAAAAATACAAAATATAAGATAGAAAAAGTTAAATGGAATATACAAAGTAAACTGTATGACAATTATATTGGCAGGAAATACATGCACAAAGGTAAACAAAATAATAGTGAAGGCAGTGAAGCGAGATAAGCTGGATAGTAATGGAAGTGTGGTGTAGATTTTAAATAAGAAAGATTAAAATGAATAATGGTATATGGGAAAGAGTCGCAAAAGACGATGTAACTTAAAAGAATGTATAAAAAACAAACTCATAGCAGAAAAGCCATAAGCGACAATTCCACGATTCTCAAGTTTTTAACAGATATTGAAAAATGTACGTAAATTTTATGTTTTTGGCGCAGAATCACAAGGCTGTGAAATGTGGTATTAGACAAAGAACAAAATGGTAGTGTATAAACATTTGAGATACGGAGCTATAGATTAATAGTTAGGATCAACTGCTCAAAGTAAGTAATGATAGTGTATCTTAGAAATGGGCCGTTAAGAAGACCGGAAAAGAGGATACGTTATAAAATTAAGAAAAGGTTTGTAGGGGAAGGCCCTGATACAGGAAATAGATCAGCTTAGTAAAGGTGAAGGCAAACGTAGTTACAAGTTGCGTGAACGTGTGGGTACGTGCGTGCGTTATGTGCATGTGAATGTGTGCCTGCATGCCGTGCTTGCGTGCGTGCGTGTGTGCGTACGTGTGTGCGTACATGCGTGCGTGCTTGCGTACGTGCGTGCGTGGATGCGTGGGTGCGTGGGTGCGTGGGTGCATGCGTGCGTGCGTGCGTGCGTGCGTGCTTACGTGCGTGACTGCGTGCGTGCCTGCGTGCGTGCGTACGTAGTGCGTGCGTGCGCGCGTGCATGCGTGAGAAATGCGTAAAATGTTACCTCCTAAAAATGTTACAAATAAAACGCTTTTATTATATCCTCTATATTATTGTTTTGGAAATTAAATAAATAGTTTTACCAAAACTTTATCGTATTTACAAAAATCTTGATTCAAAGACGATGCAAAGTAAGCAAATTAATCCACAATAGCTTCACCTACTCTATACTAAGTTACGGAGCTTGCTAAATGGATTGCAAATTCAGTTTCCGGATTTATTGAAAACTAGTTTATGCCATACTCAAAAATAGAATAAATGAAACGGGTTTAAAATTGAAGAGAATCATGTGCTAATTGCACAAGTTCGTAGTCGATTTTCTGGTCTACTTTTTTAAACGAATTTAATGATCATAATTTATGTAAATTTACTATATAATGGATAATTACGATAATAATCGTAAAATAACAACCTATAATTTACATCGCATCCACGCTATTAATACAACAATCAATTATCTGCATCACATCCTTACGCATTTTAATTTTTCCCCTCGTACAAACTGATAAATAATGAGTGCTCAAAAGGCATCAGCGCCCGAGTTTCAAATGCACGAAGCGTTTCCAAATACATCTTCTCACTTCAGCAAGTATCGGTAATGTATTACATTCAGCATTCGGGGTAAGTGATAACGCTTGGAGGCGGCTACGATGAGGATGAGACCATAAAGTGTAACGAAATCCGTGCCTCTTGGAGCGAATGAGCTGCCACTGCTGGGTGCTTGTTGGCTTCGATCATGGTGCTCTAAGGCCAAGTTCGGTGTAGATTCACAAAATACTGCGGTATAACTTTCGTTGTTCCGGGGTTATGTGAGATAATGGGGGTGAAAGTGAGATATATTTGTTTAGTGGAGCCGGCATTCCTAGATTTTACTTAAACCGATTAATTTGTATAATGTATATTTGCAGTGGCCTATGAAATTTTAAGTTGATGATTTATTTGTGAATGTTTTGGGCAAATGTTAAGTATTTTAATGAGGTTTTTCTAGAAATTAATAATAATTGCACCTAAAACTTACGCAATTGACGGGCTAAACAATTCTTTACAATAGCACTAGAAGTATTCAATTTCTTGAAACTCGAGATATGCTCTAGAAATAAATAATTAATGTTCTCTTGATTAGAATATAAAGTGGGTAGAGTTAAAACGATGATGCAGGCGCTAAAGCGTTAATGGATACGCGAATTTCATTAAACGAGCTAAAATACGTTTTCGCTTGCTTTTGAATTTTTAAAATCATACGAATACACTACATTTTTCATGGATTACAAAATCGATACCCCGTATATTCAACAGGATCTCTAGGCTGAATCATACACAATTACCGTGTGTAACATCTTAGTAACTGAGTGTGTATATATATATATATATATATATATATATATATATATATACATATTACTCAAATTTAGACCAGGGTAGAAAATTAATTAATTACATCAAATAATTTTAATCACCGTGTATAAGGAATTTTATTAGATAATACGCGTTATTAAAACGTGGAGCATAAAAATTCCTTCGTTTCATTAAAAATAAGGGATTTAAATTATTTACAAGACACTTTCTATAAAAAGAAGCAGAATTAAAATGCTCAATTTGTATGTAATTTAATTGTTCCAAGTAAAGAATCAAATAGAAATTACGTGCAAAATTTATATTAATTAACTCAGTTTTCAAGTAATGGGTATTAAACAAAATGTACAAATAATAATTTAATATTTAATTAGGATTCACTAAAAATTAAAGGGTAGAAGTCAACGCCATTCATTATTATTTTAATTGGAGTTAATTGAACCATTAATAACATATAATATGTATAAAAGCTTGTAAAAACCCAATAATATTCAAATGGTAGAAGTGTTATTTAAAATGTTACGATTGAACACACCTGTGTATTTTTAAAAGTCAATTTCAGTTTAATTTGTTTAGATAAACATGTAGAGTCTACGTATATTGGAAACGGTCGGATGCTTTAGCACGAAATACAAAACAGCGTTTATTTAAAAGTCACGTTCTGCTTAAATTTTGCAGATAACAGATGGTTACAGAGAATGTTGGAGAAACCGTCGCTTAATATTCACGGGAAATGCTAATAAAGTGGGTTATTTAACAGTCCACGTGGATTGAAATAACCGATAATAAAGAATATCGATTTGCACCACTAAGGCCAAGTTAGAAAAAGACAGATAAAATGCGTAAGACAGAGACACATATAGTAAAAGGCGTGATTTGAGCAGCGTCACGAGAGCTACGATTGGTTGTAATCAAAGGCAGATATGAGAGGTGTAAATGTAACGATTTTGATACAAAATTTAATTAGTTGTTCTCAGACGTTGCGTGCCGTGTGGAAAATTTCTGAGATTTAACTGGCGCGAGTGCAAATTTAATAAGAATCACTGTGCCCGACTGTCGAAAGGGAACATAGTATGCGAAATTCTGGAAATTGTCCGTTTGCGGGACAAAACCGACGTACGGGCGGGCTCTTATATAAACCGGTGATAATATGAGTTTCGCTCTCTTAGATTTTGATTATTCGATGCTTTAAACAGTGCTCTTAGATTTTCGATTTTGATTAATTACTTTAAACAGTTTGCTCTTATATTTTGGTGATTATTGAATACTTTAAAACAGTTTGCTGCTTACGTGCTACGATACAAGTTATTATGCATTAGTGCACTTAGAAAAGAAGATGCAAGGTAATAAAGTCTAGTTATATTTGCGAGTATTACTGTACCAATTATTCAAATTTATAACGATAAATGAATAAACAAAAGTAGGCAGTTTTGGCGTATAGCGTGAAAGAAGTATGAATTTCTTTGCTATTTTTCGGGGGTGTTAAAAATTAAATGTTATTAGTAATCGTGATTGGATCCACAAAACAAGATTTTGATATACTTAGATGAGTTCCTTAGAAGCTTTAAAACAAATTTTAGATGAATGGTGGTGGAGAAAATTTTAAAATCGTTCAGAATCAGAAGCCGTAAACATAACTCAGTTGGAATGGTGTGATTAAAAAAGGACGATGTACATTGGAGCCACGAGTGCATTAACCTTCAGGTAACTTATGCTTTGTTGTTCGATTTTTGATGTTTTGGTGTGTGTTGAATAACTTGATAATTTGTTTGCTTAAAAATGGACAGTAGTGAATTTGTACAAACAACAAACTTTTAATTTTAAGGTAAAATTTGCTTGTTTAAGTAGAAAGGAGTATTTAGCAGTTTATGTTCTTGATTATGATGAAAATTTGGGACTGTCTTTGAGCTCAATTAGACTAACCTGGTTAATTAACGTAAAGGGGTGGAAGATGCTCCCTTTTATTCAGACTCAGGTCTGCAAATATTGTTAAATTAATTAGTAAGCATCCTACAAGGACTTTAATTCTGGATGCAAATTAAAATGATGACAAATTTGATCTTGAAATTTTATGATACTGAAATTTATGCTACAATTTAATTTTGAAATTTTAATGTATTATAAATATTGATGTAAATAGAGTTAACGTTAATGTTTGTGGTAGAAATGTGTCTGTTTTTTTTATGAATGAGGATGAGAGTTTTAACTAGGTAAGCAGCCGAGGCGGAAAGAGTAAAGAGGCGATTATCAGAAGAGGATCACAGCAAATCGTAGCGCCCAAAAGTGAGGCTCGAGTTGAAAATAAAATTTTGTGATTTTATTGCAGGAAACTGGCGAGGCTTTTGTACGTGTCACAGCAATATATAAATATATATATATATATATATATATATATATATATTGCTACGATATCTCAGAACGCTCGGTGTGTTTAACGCTCAGTTGCTTGCTGCTCGCCACCTCCCTGTGCCTCTAAAATAATCTAAAATAATTTTAAATTCAACAAAATTAGATTTATGCCTCGACTAGATCACTTATACCCTGCACAGAGTAAACGACGATATGATCACAGAGAATGTTTACCCACTCCTCACAAACACTTCATATACCATAATAAGACAAACGAAATTCATCAAATATTGTATAATAGGTTAAAAAAATGTACAATTTATAACTCCACGTCTTTGTGAAAGTTTCAATGTAACATACGTGTGGACACGTTTTGAAGTCAGACCGGCCTTATATTACTTTCAATGTGTGTGTGACTTCAAAACACACGTATGCTACGTTGAAAAAATGTAAGTGCGTGCAGAAAAAAATGTGGAGCTGTTTTGTATTCGTATTAGATGTTCTCTAGCGAGAAGTCAGATGCAAAATATGCTAAGGCCGGTTTGAATTCAAAGTGCGACCACTCTGCAAATACACATAGGCCGGTTTCAATTCAAAATGTGTTCATTCTTGTGATAGGTTGAAAAATAGGTTAGCAAAGTACGTAGATGGTGGTAATCTGCTTTAGAAGAAGATTGCTCTTAATATTAATCTAATTAGTCAAAGTTTACTGCATATTTACATACCTACATATACAAACATGTATATAACTGATATTCAGGGATATAAACAAGAGAAAAACGAGTTTATGTGCAAAGAAATTGCGGTTTTGGACTTGTTGGAAGGTGTTGTTTGGTATCAAATCTTTAAACTGCCAATGCAGTCTAGTTGTTTGAACCAAGATCATATAAAACATAACGACTGGGTAACAAGGAATATACATGGTCTTTTTTGGGATGAATCTTCAACAGCTGGAATGGTGTCGTCATATGTAGCGCTATATTTAAAGCAAATTATCAGACCCGGTGAAGAAGTATGTGTAAAGGGTCTACAAAAGAAGAAATTGATGGAAACCTACCTAATTGAAAACGTTGTAACTGATATGCTTGCATTAGGTTGTCCTAAGCTATCAGTGTTAAAAATCAACAATCGTTTACTATGTAACATCCATTGTTATAGACACGGCAATAATAGTCTGCAATATGCAAAACAAAATACCTTGTTGTTAAAAGAATGGTTTAGTAATAATAAAACACAATAGAAAGATTGTGTCTGTATTATTGTAGTCAGCAAGAAATTTAATGCTGAGGTCTACAGAAAAACGATTGAACTCACTCAGCACGAATGGGACTCTCAACCCTGAAAGCAATTATAATTGATCAACGCAATAGCTCTTTACTGGTTTCGCAACATTTAACAAATTGTACAGATATCTCAAAATTTGCCAAAAACGGACAGACTGATTGCATCAATTTCTCATTCTCGCTTTTAAAAAATAACAAGTTGTAGTTATTAAATGGCGAACACAGTTAACTGCAAGAAATATATACTGATTTGTCAAAGACAGACATACTGATTGCATCAATTTTTCATTCTCGCTTTAAAGAATAACAAGTCGTAGTTATTAAATCGCGAACTCAGTTAACTGCAAGAACTATATATATATATATATATATATATATATATATATATATATATTGATTTGTCAAAGACATACAGACTGATTGCATCAATTTTTCATTCTCGCTTTAAAGAATAACAAGTCGTAGTTATTAAATCGCAAACTCTTCTTATCTGCAAGAAATATAAACTGAGAAATTTATGAAATGCTCCAACTTAACTAGAAATAAATCTATTGAAATATATGCTATGAGTTATTTACAGGTTACTGGTTGCCCAATATGCAGATATCTCAAAATTTGCCAAAGACAGACAGACTAATTGCATCAATTTTTCATTCTCGCTGTTTAAATCACCAGCACCATTTAACTGAAAAATTTATTACATGCTACAACTTCAAAACTATCGAAGAATGCAAACCTAAAATCGGAAGTCACGAGCATCATTAGAATTTTTTCATTGTTAAGATGTTTTAATATGGCAATATGTACTCGCTCTGAATTTACACTAGGTAGATAGGTCTGAAACTGAAAAAAAAATCTAAAAGTGCATTACATGTATATGACTGATTGTATCAAGTTTTAATTCTTGCTTTAAAACAAAAATAGAATGCCGTTTTCTGGTTGTGATTAGGTACACAAATTTTTAAAACCAGTATTAAAACATTACTGCAGTTATCCTAGAATTAATCTTGTGTAATTTAATTTACCTGTAAGCTATAATGCAGCACATTGACAATAAAAAATTCTTGACGGTGCATGACTCGTGTAATGAACTCTGTTATCAAAATATAAATACAAACTGCTTTCGATGTAAACGCAATTACCTACCTATATATATATATATATATATATATATATATATATATATATATATATATATAAATAAAGTGAAAATAATAACGACCTAAATATTTGTAATAAATTGATTCATGGGTTTGAGGTCTCTGAATTAATTAAAACTTTTGGCTAAATTTTCGAATTGATTTTAAATTCTTGATCACAGGCTATCTAAAATTTTTTTACGCTAGATTATAAATATGGTACATAAATTAAAAATTTACAAACTTGATTTTTATTATGTTTGTTATGCTAGTTTTCAACTAACCTCAAGTTTGTAAGTTTTTAATTTATGTACCATATTTATAATCTAGCGTAAAAAAATTTTTAGATAGCCTGTGATCAAAAATTTAAAATAAATTCGAAAATTTAGGCCATAAAAAGAGTTTTCAATTTAATTCAGAGACCTCAAACCCACGAATCAATTTTATTATATATATATATATATATATATATATATATATATATATATATATATATATATATATACTACGTTCTAGTTTTGATACTAATGCTATAATTACTCCTACACCTGATGAAGAAATAAAAGTTGTTTTAAACAAAGTTTTATGGAAAATGTCACATGTAGCCGTTGATGATGCTCAACAAATTAATTTAATAGAATACGTTGCACAAAATCAGGAATTGCATATTCCGTTTAGAAGATGGGAGTTGCATGAATATCAACTTCTACAAGAAATTAATAGGTTCTATTTTTCCTAAATATTCACTTAAACAAAATGGGAGTACTTTAGTATTTTCTATGCAATATAGGTTAATTGCGAGGTTGTTGAGCTTTTCAATTTTTTTATGTCTTTTAATGCAATTGGAAACTGATTGGAATTGTAGCGTAATACTGAATCAAAATGTGGATAGCTAGATATTCTATCAAGATATTGTTTAGTGGGATGTAAAGCAGAAACCAAGACTCAAAGAAAGCAATGTTGATCTTTATTTATTACATTTACCACAGTTCGTTTTTTTTCTATAAAGTCCGGAACAAGAACAAACGTTGAACACCCTTCTTTAAGCGGATCATGATTGGTTATATTTACCTTCAAGTGTAAAACTTCTTGGATTGCCCAACCTGAATTATTTTCGCTAAATTCTTCCAATCGCTTCGATATCTTGTCCAATACGTTCTCCTTATACCACTGCTTGAGATTGGTGTTTATATCGATGTGACGATTTACAGTAGGAAACGTCTTCAAATCTCTTCACCAGTAGACTTAACAAAGTTAGCGGTGAATATTACACTAACTTTCAATATTGACTTTTTAAGCAAGCAACATTTCATCAACCGATTTAATTAGATTCATACACTTCACTATTAACTTTAAAATATCACTACAATCACCACCTAAATTACTTAATAATTAATATCTGTAGAGATTTATTGACTATTTATATATAAATATGTTCTGATGTAAGCAAAACAACTGTAATAAATTTTATTCTTATGTATAAAAAAAAAAAGAAATGTATACAAAATGTTATAAAACGTATGATTGATAAGCAAGCTTTAGAATAATACAAAATTGCAAAAGAATTTATTCCTATGCAATCAAAATAATTGCATAGCAAATTGCTTTTGGAAGCAGTTGTTAAAATCATCTTTATTTACGTTTTTGATTCATAACCTAAGGTAAATAAAGACGATTTTCAACCATCAATGATTTAATTCCCAAACAGGTTCAGGATAAAGGTATTAAAGAATTTATAATTTCCAACCGTGAGCACTTACAAATCTAGTTCTATATATAGAAACAAAGTGTATAATTACGTTTATTCTTAACAGTAGGGTCGATACGACCTTGTATCTTTCATTTATGCTCTTGTTTACGGAAAATATGCTTGCAGTACTATTTTATGGTTAGCTATAAAATTAGACATTTGCAATTTTTTCAGAAAATACAGCAAATTCGAAATCTTGCTGATAGTTTTATTATTTCTTTTTAATATGGGTACCATACATGATTAACTGAAGAAAATGTATATTTGCTATTTTTCAGACAATGAATAAATTCGTTATTTTGCTGAGAGCATCATTATTTTTGCCACTCATGGTTGAAAATCGTCTTTATTTACCTTAGGTCATGAATCAAAACGTAAAATAAAGATGATTTTAACAACTGCTTCCAAAAGCAATTCGCTATGCAATTATTTTGATTGCATAGGAATAAATGCGCTTGCAATTTTGCATTATACTGAAACTTGCTTATCAATCGTAAGTTTTATAACATTTTGTATACATTTTTTTTTTGTATACATAGGAATAAAAATTTGCTTACGTCAGAACATATTTATGTATAAATAGTCAATAAATCTCTACAGATATTAATTATTAAGTAATTAAGCTAGTGAATGTAAAGAACAACCATCATGAATTCTGAAACGGTGACCGAAGTTAGTAGTGATATTTTAAAACGTATTGGACAAGATATCGAAGCGATTGGAAGAATTTAACGAAAAGGATTCAGGTTGGGCGATCCAAGAAGTTTTGCACTTGAAGATAAATATAACCAATCATGATCCGCTTAAAGGAGGGTGTTCAACGTTTGTTCCGGCATTGTGAAAAACATAATACTTGCTCAATAAGATTACCCCGAAGAATCTGAAAGTATCTAAAATTTAAACATTTCCACTACCAAGAAAAGGTATCATTTGTAGTTTATGCAGAACTCGAAAGTATATTAGAACCATGCAATGGGCGGAGGTAATATTAAACACAGTCCGTTACCAAAAACATATACCTTTTAGTGTAGCGTACTATTTGAAGTTTTATGGTTAGCTATAAAATTATACATTTGCAGTTTTTCAGAAAATAAAGCAAATTCAAAATCTTGCTGACAGTTTTCTACTATTTCTTTTTAATATGAATACCTTACATGATTAACTATAAAAAAATGCATATTTGCAATTTTTCATGTGTCGATTGCTTTGAAATTTACAACATTTATTGCAATTCTTTACATGTTGCGTGCATTATACTTAATACCCATGACTATTGCAGATTTTTTTAAGTGCAACCTTGCAGAGTTTAAAATTTGGCTTTTGAAAAATGATAGGTCACGTGTTAGAAATAGTTTTTGAGCCTGGATAGTGATTTTGGGAGTGAAAGGTTTGCCCCAGAATATTTTTTACTAACAATAAAACATATTCTTCAATTTTTGGCACATTTCATTGAGGTTTTTCTAGATTTAAGTGTAAAGGATCGACCCCTGGGTAAAAATTGCACCAAAGAAACTCGTTGTACTTGGCATTTTAGTAGTAATACCCCACGTGCTTGGAATATTTTGTAGGTAGCTAAATACTGTTTTTTGCACCTCTACTTTACTTTGAGAGCTGAATAAATTTGTACCTTGATTTTTTTTTCCACCCCAGTAGAACTGGTTCTGTTTTTAGCAATACGGTAATACCAATAAATCCTCACAGTGGTTGGTCAAATAAAAAATATTACTGCAGTTAATGAAAGTATATGAGATGATCAGACCAAGTTTGGCAACAGTGCATTGTAATACCAATCGTAATAATCAGAATGCTCTAAAATGTAATGTCAGCGTACTATATTTTTTCATACGAATTGGTATTTAGAATTTGTCTGCCTGGATTACTATTTTTGACCTCAGAGCCTTGATTCGACGGATGGACTATAATTCATTGTAATTACTCTGGAACAAGGTAGTTGTGTTTAGGACAAATAACACAAGCAAGTTTTTTTGTGACGGAACCAAATAGATTATCCAAAAATATTAATAAAGGTAAGTTATGAAGAAAGTCTAACATACGATGCTGTCAAAAACAAAATTGGTCAAGCATCTGAACTAACTGAAAACTTAGTTTTAGTAACTTGTGCCGATTTAGAATTTGAAAATAACGATATTATAGATTGAATTAGCTGCAGAAGTCGGCATTACCGACAATTTTTTTGTGCTTTGTTTTTTGCTAAAATTTTTCTTGTATCGTATTCTTGGGTGTGTGTGTGTGGATGAGAACGGACAGATTGAATTTTATAAAATACCCCCTTTGCAGCCAAAATTCTGTTCCGCACAGAAGAATGCATTCTTAAGAGATAATATAAAAATACAGTATTTTGGCTGCCAAGGGCATTTTTAATAATTTAGCCTGTTTATTTTCATGTGGGACACGCACAGGAACTCTATACAAAAAGTATTTAGAAGAATAAAAGAACAAACAAAAAAGTTACAGCGCTCGCACGGAAAAAAATATTACTCATAAACTTGTCCAACATGCAAAACTACACACAGGCACCAAAATAAAACATTTTTCAAAAATTTATTTTGTCCATTTAAATTTACATATACTCAAGAATACATTAACAAAGGTATCAGAAAAGAACACTAATTAAAAAAAGTTGTAACGCTTATACGAAAGAAATCAGTCTTGTAAAGAATGTTTTTTCTGTTGCGGGTGGTGTACCTTTTTTGAGTTTTGTTTTTTGTCCCAATTCCTTTTGTATCATATTTCTGGGTGTATGTGGATGAAAATAGGCAGGCTGAATTTTTTCAAATCCCTTGGCAGCCGTAAGACTGTTTCTCACAGAAAAAAACATTCTTAAAAAATATGAAAGGACAATATTTTGACTGTCAATGGCATTTTCAATAATTCAGCCTGTCCATTCTCATCTATATATGCATAGGAAAACGACGCAAAAAGATTTAGGAGAATAAACAATTCACAAAAAACGATACAGTTAACATTCTAAATTATATTATAAGTTGATTAAACAATATTTGTCTAATTAGAATTTTATTTTGTACGTTAAAAGTATTTCAAATTTCAAACATTTTCTGCATGAACTTTTTTGTGTTTTTGTATTCTAAGAGGTAGTTGTGCTTGAATTGCACTTTTGAATTAAAAAATGATGCAGATTTTAACGTACTAAAAACCAAAATATAGTATATACAATTTACGGAATTATTCCTTCTACCTACAACTAGTAAAAGCTCCGCGGAAGTTATAAATCCTAATGAACTTTTAAAAAAAATAAAATTTTTAACATATCAGAGAATGAATTATTATTTCTAATTTTCACCAATTTGGAGACAATAAGGTACCTTTTTTTTTAAGTATTTTAACTGCAAACATGCTTCATTCTTCTTTTATAGGAATTACAACAATATATCCACTTCAATCTTAGGACATTATCAAAATCCTATAACAATAACAAGACTTTTAGAAATTTTGATAGAAATATGCTAAGCAAAGCAATTATAAAATAAATTTTTGACAACGAACTGTAAAAGAAGTGAGTGTTTATTTACAAGTCGCGTCTTTAGGATAGGTCAAAAAGAGCGACACGTCAACTTTAACAGAATCTTTGTTTAACTGGTTTTTAACCGTAATGTGAAATTATAATGAATTGCATTTCAACCTCCCTCTGTATACTTATTACACCAGTGACGTTATATATTAGTATGTTAAAATTAAATATAAATAATAAAGCTTCATTTTTAGATGTCAAAGGTCTGATTTGAAGCAACTAACCTTGCTGTGAATGTGCTTCCACGGAATCAACCTACTACAAAAAGTAGTGGACAATCAATAACTGTGAAATTATGGAACGCATATAACAATTACAGAACAAAATTAGTTGGAATCATTAGAAGACTCAAGAAAACCAACACTGTGTACTTAGTTTACTGTATATAGTTGTAGATAATTCAAATACTGCACAAGAAGATGCCACGGGTATTTTTAAGTGAACGTCCAATTTGAACGCCAGAAATTTTATGACAAAGTAAATGATCAGGTTGTCATAAATCAAGAGGGAGAAGGGGGAGTGCCACGGCTAGTGAGAGACAGAGGGGGAGGGGAGCAAGAAAAATAAGGATACCCACAACAATTTATCTAGCTGAAAAATAAAATACAGTATTAGCACAAACATAAAATAAAGATAAATCTTTATCAAATAGCAGAGCACTAGTCCGTTCAAAGAAAATAATTATATATTATATTTAAATATAGAAATCAATAAGAAAAAGAAATTCATACAGAACGCTAGTCTGCATAATACCTGCGGGAATTTCCCAAAGAACTTTGTGAAGAACTTTTACTTTTATTTTTTTTTATTTCATAAAATAAAGAAAATAATCATAAGTATACATGGAGTTCACACCCCCAAATAAAAAAGTAAGATATAGTAATTTCACTTTAATAAATAATCTAGATACATCAGTAACAATTATCAAATTACCAATTATCATTATTTTCACAATGTTTCAAAAAATTAGGCATAGTAGCATTTATAATATAATAGAGTTAATAATATTGTTCAGTAATTCAAAGAACAAGTTCGATATCTGAAAATATGAAATGGCCCAAAAGAAAAACATTAATCGGTCGACTGGAACGGAATTCGATAGTACTATCGTTTGTACCGTTTACAGAAAAATGAATAGTTATAACTTGTCTGACTGAGGGTCAGAAACAAAACCCCTAGCTAACATAAATTTACTACTTCATTCATAGTTTTCCCGAATTTAGTATTTCTTAAATTATTAAACTTCTTACAAATTCTCTCTTTTAAATAAGATACAGTTTTGGAGCTAAAGATTGTTAACTTAAGAAAAGATATCAGTACAGTTAGTATATGAAAGTTAAAATCAGCTATAAGTAACATGAGATATAATTGATCTATCACATTGACGAATTTGATCTGTTTAAAGATGTCGCCTCAAATTTTCAACTACTTTAGTAAGAGTAAATACCAAATAAGAATCTCATAACAGCACAGCAGATGGTAGTGACGTTAACATTCACAGCACGCGACGGAGTTGCTTAATTCGTCAGGTTATCATTTTCTTTAGAAATTCCGCGTGTGCCATCTACACTGAAACGCGAAGTAGTACTGTCGCTGCATACCATTTCACTAAGAAAGTAAGAACTAATAGTTCACGAATATTAGGACTATTTTAGGTATACGAATTCAGTCTGTAGACATTTAAGTGTTCAAAGTACCAGATTTTCATTCAACAAGGTATAAGTAGATATACATGTTTTCGGTGACTTGATGTGCAGAGTACAACCAATTTAAGGAAAACGTTCTACAGATATTATTAAACCGTAGGTAGACCAAATTAATAACAGCATCAAGTTAGGTTCAAAATACTTGAGTTCAAAGTTCAACTTCTACAATACGCAAAACATAAAAATCAAACAGGTACTTATCTGAAACTACGTTGAATGTAGCACATACTCTCAAAACTATACTCGTACTTTTTAAGTGAAAAACACTTATTTCTTTCATTTTTCAAAACATTTAGTACAGAAGGATAAATATCCACACCTCACTTTTCGAAGGATCCCGCAA
Source organism: Platerodrilus igneus (assembly GCA_036346225.1). Lineage (NCBI taxonomy): Eukaryota > Metazoa > Arthropoda > Insecta > Coleoptera > Lycidae > Platerodrilus > Platerodrilus igneus. The sequence continues at coordinate 997,875 of JARFIW010000566.1, forward strand.
GAATAATGATGTTTTCACAGGTGTTTACTTTAACAACCTGCTATAGATAATCAGAAACAAATAATACCAACTCATTATAATAGAACGAATTCGCCTAAGGATGTGTTTCAATCTCGATCATATAACCACACTATCGAATCGTGGAGAGTGAAAGTCGGTAATCGTGTAATATAATATAAAGAGATTATTCGCAAACGAGTTAATGAATATAAAGAATAGAAATAATAGTTACAGAAATGTATTTACGAATTGAGTAAAGCGTAAAATGTTGAGCTACAAAAAATGCACATTACAAAGATTTTATAGATTTACAAACCATTGCAGTAGTTGAATACGTAAAAAAATTGAAAAAATACATGTCAATTGAGGGAAGATCATCGTTCAACCGATATCTTGTCTCTTGACTACATAAAAAATTTTAGGTGGAACATTTGCTGAAATTGATTATATAGTCAAGTACAACAGTAGTTTGTCCTTACATATATCTCTTTTAGAAACCGTTAGTTTTTGTGATCATTACTTTTTGATTTCTTGTAGAAAAAAGTTATAGGTACACTGCTGTGCCTATTCAATGAAAAAATTTTGCATGGTGAATTTTACCTTTTTGTCAAATATTTTATTTGTGTAAAAATGACTGTATTATGCATAAAATCAATTTAGAAAAACCATATACAAAAGTGAAAACTAACCTTCAAAGCACGTACATATGGAAAAACCTAAACTGGTAAAAATATCAAAACGCTAAGTGAAATTCGCAACGTCTAACTGTAAACAGTACATTAATAGTTTTAACACAAGAAAAACGTCACAAGTTCATTACGTAATGAAATATACAGTGTAAATAAACGTATCAAACCAAAACGTATTTACTACCTTCCTTGATGGAGTTCATTCATAAAGTAGAAATTACTATAAACAAGTTGAAAATGCAAGGCATTGTCGCAACGAACTTCCAAATGTAGACTTACTTTAAAACAATTTAAAGAAATTAAAATTATTATGTTGTAATAATTATAAGTATTCAGATAAAATAAAATTAATTCCCGGGGGTCGGGTATCCGTGGTCAGATTTTGTGGGGTACCATATTTCGACTCAGCTATGTTAGGGGAGTCCAAATATGTATCGCACATTAATTTTGGACCTATTTGAAATTTTAATTTTCCCGACGGAATATCGCGGGGGCACGGCGTCCCCGTAGCCCGATTTCAACTGACATCAAAACTTAAGCTCAGGACACCGAGCTGAATCGATTGATGTATCACACATTGATGTCCGACCATTAGAAAGGCCTCGGACGGACAGACAGACGGACGACAAATCGATTTCATAAACGAACGAAGTTCGTTGAAAATCTATTCAATGAAAAATACCTTTCATAACGTTATTTTATCAAAAGGCACTATTTACATATTTTCTGATGTAAAATTTACTAACAGTCAATTTAGAATTGATTCCTAAAAAGATAAAATTAAAAATCTTAAGCTGTTTTTAATACAGTTCCATTTAGTAATATTGGCATCGCCCAACTTGCTTACTTCTGCAATTAGTTATTATCGAATGGGTAAAGCTGGAGATAAATAATCCTTCACTTAAAGCAAATGGACTATTTTGCAGTGTGGCTCTTTGTCTGCGATCACGTTCGATGTATTAATTTTCTTAGAAATTGGGTGTAAAACAATTTATACAGATCTTTCTTACTGTTTATTTATTTAATCATTACATAACGGTTGAACGTTTTTGTTTTCAGAAACCTTATGAAAATGCACTATTATTGAATTTCCCTATATAGAACTACGCGTTATCATTTGTTCACGACCATAGATTTTCGATAAAATGATTAAACGGTTTGTTTTGCTGCAGTGGATTAAAGCTGATGTCGACTATGAAGTGCAATATCTCCTACCTAACACTTTTTGAGAGTTGCACTTTCTTATTTAGTCATACATAAGGTTCAATTTGACATGAAATGCAAATACCTGTTATGTTGTAAATAGTATTAAAATTATAAAAAAAAAGTATTAGTAGAAATACTTCCCAAATTTTCTCTAATAGCTTTTGGGCAATTTGTTAAAGCAATAACTCTTAACTACATCAAGGTTTTATTGCTTTTTGTCTAGCGTTACGAACGATCAGGAATCGGGTAAAACCATGGCATGTCTTGTGAAATACTGTACAAGCAACCATGGCTCTCCCTTCCATTACTAATATTCCCACCATTGCATTACTTAGAGAGCAGTTATGTTATATATAACAAGGAATTTTTATGCTAACTAGGTTTTGACCCTCATCAATTATTTAAAAATTTGCGGAAGTGGACTAAAAGTGTGTCGATCAACTACTAACATTTAAAAGGTATGTGCAGTTATTCTAATAATTTTTCTAAATTTTTTAAATGCACATAAATTTGTGAAATTTGTATGTTGAAAAAACATTTTCCTTATGCAATAGTAACGCACATGCAACCGAATCGAGTAATTTACTTTTTTCAGACAAAATGTGTGAGTTGCCAAAACATTTTATGGGACGACCATGTTTCATATTGGAGCGTACTTTAAATTCTGAAGAAGAAGAGAATTCGAAGCCTACATTTGCTGTTTTATCAAATTTGCCAGAATGCGGACAAAACAAAGGTAGTAGAGTTTTAGAAATATTTTTAGAGATTAACTAATCTGGATATTTGTAAAGAATAGAGAGAACGTGGATGGTTTAGGTAAGTAGACTCGTACAATTATAGACTACGAAATACTGCGGTATTCTTTAAAGAAGTTCTAACTACCAGCAATAGATAACGAAGTTTGTCTATACCAAATATCTACAAATACCTGATTTCTAATAACAATTGTATTAATGATTCAGAATGTGCTATAGCTAAAAAAAATCACGTTCATTGAATCAGAAATTTCGTTCAGTGGCCGATTTTACTATTTTCACCAGTTTTGTGAATAAATCCTTGGAGTGTGTGGCACTTCCAACTGTAGAGGAAAATATTTGGTAATAAACACATCTGATAATAATGTTGACTTTGTAAGCGAGGCTGGTACTTAGTCCAGTTCTTACCAGCCTCAGACTTCTGCCTCTGAAGAATTGGATAACGAAATGTCTAATTCTGCAAATCAAGTGTATGAAGGTGTCTATCTTGGAGATATGAATTAAGGCAAAGACGCAAAAAGATAAGTATCCCAAGTGAATGGAAGCAAAACAAGAATAAAAAGCTGAGAATGGAAGATAAGGAGTATTTGGGTTACAGAGTTACAGAAAGCCAAAGGAGGGAAAAATGCAACATGGCACAAACAAGCCTTATAGATAGTTAAGACGAACTTGCATTTCAAGATTTTGTCAGAAAAGTACAGTTAGTAATTGTAATAAAGTAACAGAAGAAGTTCGTAGAAAAATCTTTGTCCATTTTTGGCATATTCTTAATTGGGATCAATAAAAAGTTTTTATGTAGTTGGCTTGACTAAACGTAGCAATGTGGGTAGAAATACTTCTAAAAATAAATGACGGCATTCAGGGACTCAATATTATTTTCTGCCGCTTAACACGTCCTCCACTCAGAAAGTGCAGAAAAATGTTTCTGAATACCCAAGTAGCACACTCAAGTAAATTTTAAGTAATTTTACCTAAATTTAAGTCAACGACCAACTTTAGTTACCAGCGATTGCGTAAAGTTTACGTAATTATCACGTAATCTTTACTAAATGGAGAACACTTTTACGTAAAATTCGAGTCAAATTTACTTAACATTAGTAAGTTTAACCAATAGGTAAAAATACTGATAAGTAAGTTTACTAAATAATAGGTAAAATAAACCTGTCTACGTAAATGTAGGTCAATAATAATTTTATTATGACCCGCTTGTAAACCAAATATAAGTTGGTTGCACTGCTAGGTAAATTTTTAACTATCTTCTGTTTCTATTTCATATAAAGCTTGATTGATGTCTGCTTCCACATGTCCTGTTAGTAATAAAAGTTCTCGCTATTTATAAATGGAGTTAAAACCGTAGTTGTATGAAAATTCAGAGGCTAGAACCGCCAAATGCCGCAAATCGAACAGATAAATTCAAAACGAAAGCAACTGTCTGATAAATGCGATGTTGTTATTTCGAAAAGGTACAATGCACTCTAAAAAATATTAATGTTTCAATTTTTCAAAATAATTTTTAAGCGCGTAGTAGGCATCAAACTGTCTTAAAAATATTTTAATGCGGTTGTATTTTGCATTTAACTAAAACCGCATTCCTATTAATGCAATTTGCATTCAAAATTGAACGATATAATTGATTGGATTTTGTATTTTAAATTATGTTAGGTTTCTATATACAAAGGCGACGTAGATTTTGTCGCAATGAATGGAGACTTCGAAAAGGTTTTACCTATTGGTCAAATTTACTTTGTACTTTGGCCAAATAGAGAATACATCTTGCAGTCTAGTATAATTTTACCAATTATATTTACTTATTAGTAAATTTACCATTTATCTACTTAACTCCCTTCTAGAGAAATAACCAGAAACAAGTCAATTTTAATACAAAAGTAAATTTGACTTTCATTAGTTAATTTGAGCAATTGGCGAATATTACTAACATGTTAATTTTAACTCTGGTCTGATAAATCAACTTTTGACGTATCATTTTAAATATAAATAATTAATTAAATTAATGCTAATTTTTAATAAATACCGCACACCTTCATTTCTTTTTTATAATTTAACAACACAACTGTGACCTATAGTAGAACACACTCCAAATTCTTGTTAATTATTATAATTTGTGAAGTTATGTGCGTTACACTTCTTATTTTTTCTCGGGTTCCAATGATGTGGAACATTTATGGTAACTCGATGTGAAACGATAGGGTTTAAAATTCTCTACTAACAACTTTTTCAACGTAACATAAACAATGTAAAAACTCTTTGGACTTGTACCTGATCAACGAAATATTTACTATAATTAGGTAATGTTTACTATCAGGTCAAGCTGATTTTTGAGATTGAGAGAAAATTTTTGTGATACCAATTTTTTCTGGTAAGTTTGTCCACAGATTTACTAAATACAATTGAAGATAAACTTTAAGGTAAAAATGTCCTTAATTTTATCTAGAATTTGACCACACAAGTCTATTAAACTAGTTAGTTAATAAATACATACACCTACCAAGTACACATTTTTACTTACTTTACACCTGTAAATAAAATTACCTGAAGGTAAAATGTTAAGTCAAATTTTGAAAAATATAAAAAATACTGTACCTACAAGAGATATCTACCGAATAGTCAATTTTAGGTTAAATATTTGGTATTTAATACTAAAATATTGAGATGTAAAATTAAAATTAAAAGTAAAATTAATCTTCAAGTCAATTTCAAAGTAACAAATTGACCCATTGCTACTAACTGCAGTTACCTACTGGGCTGATATACCTCCAAAATTATGTTTACCTAAAAAATTACAAAAATTTACTTGTAGGTAATAAAAACAGGTGAAAATAAGGTATAATTTACTTTAGTCAGATCAAGTTTACTAAAAATTAACGAGCTGTTCTACTTGGGTTGCTTTGCTTAATGCTTAGGAACACTTATTGTGTAATCTTGGGTTAAACAGTCCAATTCTGGTACTGTTGCCTGTAAGGAAATTCAGAATCAATCGCGATTTCAAACTACGAGACGAGGCACATAGAGAGAAAATTAACATTGAAAAACTTTTTAAATAACATCCCCTGAACTTCCTTAACATTATAACAGAAAAATACAGCTAAAGTGTTCATAGAACCGTTTTTGCAATTTATAACAGATTTGTACAATTCCTAAAAAATTTTGTGCTGAAAATAAAAAGCTGACGGCTTGTCGATTCCCGTTTGAAAAGGCAATCTGTGATAAAAATATCTCGCTATTTATTTTTAAAAAAGACGTGCGATATCTGTGTCATTCGAGAGGTAGTATAGATGACAATGACTATCAAACTCATTTAACTTGTAAGAACTGAGCGAGACAAGAAAAAGAACACGAAAAATTCAAAAGCCGCAGCGGATGATTTTATTCTTCTAACAATGGATTTGGAAGCTGTTAAAATCTGTCCATATTTGACGTCAATTGCTCTCTATTTCAAAACAAAATTAGCATGCCACAACGTTACTATGTATAATGTACCAACTCACCATGCCACTTGCTACTGATTTGCTGAAACTGCAGCTGATTTAGCAGCAAGTACGTTCGTTCACCAGTTGTATCATCAATTATCTAGAAAGACATTGTTTGCATAAACAGCTACCAATTGTAATTTATTCCGACGATTGATTGCACTTACCAGAACCGGAATTACATCTTAAGCAATGTATTGCTAAACGTTAATGTGCAACATAATACAGCATGGTGCAAAAAATTTTGTAACCGGGTCACACTCAAATGGAGCATGACTCGATGCACCGTGCAATTGAAAAAAAAAACATAAACGCTGAACAATTCATGTGCCAAGTGACTACATTTCTGTTATAACAGAAGCACGTAAATACCATTCTCCTTATGATGTAGTGGACGTTCAGTATAATTTTGCGAAAAATTATATTACTTCAGCAACATGGCGATATTTAAGTTTAGGACCGGGCCGTAAAGCAAGAGATCCTACAGTTATGGATATCCGAGTCATAAAATACAATGCTGATACTGCAATAATTAACCTAAAACTAGATTTTGATAGAGAATAGACAAATTAGCCTAGAAGATTTAAAAAAGGTTCATGATGAAGTCAGCTACGCGAGTATGCATAATGCTTCACTTCTTATTTCTTCCACAAAATTTAATCACCTGCAACTGTTAAAGTTAGTTCTTCGATTGGAGTGTCACATGTTTTAAATGTTTTAAATAGATGCACAGGTGTTAATTATTAAGTTATAATTATTTTTATTAGTTGTATCAATAACACCTTGGTTTTTGATTATCATTTCATTATGTACTAACTCAAAATAGTATAAATAATTAGATATGTTGATGGATATATAGTTTAACTATAAAAAAATCTCCAAAAGGACGTTTTTACACCATCTCGGTATTACACCCACAAATGTATGTTTTTATAGATGTTTTCATAATATATCAAAACCATACAACGTTAAATCACATGGTGAAACGTTTCTTTTTTCCTGTGTAAAATATGTTATTTTATAGGAGATGTTAGTACTTCATCATCGATATGTACCATTTATTATAGCATTTTAAGCACGATTATAATGACGGCCTCTTCTATCAGACAGATTTGGTAATGTCTCATCAGCAAATTTGCACTTAAATTGTAAAATGTGTTTAACAGTTTATTACATTTAGAATATTCGCATTTAAAATTAAAGCATGATGCAATGGTTAGTTTCTGATGGCACTATATCATAGGCATTTCACGCAATAACAACATGAAGTGGCTGTTTCTAATTTGCCTGGCAATATTTCTACATATAAGGTAAGGTAGGTGTTGCGAGAGTGAGACGAGTGAATTGTTTAATATGTAAGGAGTAAAGAGTAATCTTAAGCCAACTTCCAGTCTGTAGTAACGGGTAATTGTAATAGATATTATGCATTGGTGTATAAATAACGTGCTGACTTTCGGAATAAGTTTACTAGGAGTCAGCTATGTTGTGTGTAGGAGCCCATTTTTGTAAATATATCGGCTGAACTTGTTTCTATATTATGAAAATATGTTACTATCTTTTATAATTAATCCATTCCACCCACAAGAAATATCTTTATATGTATTGCTATGTGCTTGTGTATGTTAGTATATATTATACAAAAATAATAATTTGTTTATCAAACTTATAATTTCCTTAAATAAACAAATGACCTGTTACCTACCTAGCACTGGCGGACCTTCTAAGAAGGTACTACACCCAGTACTAATCGAGGAAGTTGGTCGACGGAAACCAATCCGTTTCAATTAAACATTAACGAATAATTTTGCCTAGCATGGAGAAAGTAATTCGAGCATAGGGGATCGAAATCAATATATAAAGTGTTGGTTATAAAAAGATATGCGTCCGTCTGATGATCTGCAAGAACAGTGAAACCGGTCACGGGCTTGTCTTTTGCAAAATAACCAACACTTTATATATTGATTTCGATCTATCGAATTACTCCATGCTAGGCAAAATTATTCGTTAATATAATTTCCTTACTTTGAAATTCTATTTAAAGTTAAATTAATTATATTTTCCATTTTTCTATTCTTTTTACCTTTCGTTGGTGAATTTTATATTGGATCATTATACATTTATCTTATCATTAATGTTTGATTTACCATGGGTATTGCTAATACACCAGGTGTATCCATCGGCATTTTAACCAACGATATCTCCCTTTTAGAAAACGTAAACAAAAAGCTTTAGTAGAAGGAAGTTTTTGATAAAACCTTGATGATGGCATAGTAACTCACCACTATTAAGTACTACTGTTTATATTAAAACAAATAGTCATTACTACCTATTAAACGTCTCATCATAAACTTTCCTCTAACAAAATTTTTTTCCCACAAGAGAGCTATTGTCGGTCTCAAGACTCCGATACACTTTATATATTAGCAATGCTCAAGGCAAATAAGACATTAATAATAAAGTAAATAGTTTAATAATTAAAGGTAAAATTGACAAAACAAAAAGTAAAAAGGAGAAATATGTAAATTGTAATTAATTATATAAGGTAAATAGCATTATACAAAAGGTATAAATAATATTATTACAAGGTAAAGATGACTGACTTATAAAGCATACTGTACCATGGATGAAAGTGAAATATGCCCTATTTTAAGGTAGAAACCATCATTTAAAACGTAAAGTTTGCTCACTCTAGCTGTTGAAACTACTTTGCACATGCTAAAATCTATTTTACTAAAAGATGAAATATACGTTATGCTACGATAAAAATTATCATTTACAAAGTAAAGCTCATCATATATAGCTTATGGAACTACCATACTAAAAGTAAAAATTACATTGTGAGGGAGTCAAATTTACTATATTCAGTGGATAAAATATATCTTTTAAAACATTAAATTTACATTATGAGAGAGATAGTTTACTTTATTTAGCGGGTAAGATATACCCGGTGGCCCCGTGGTGTAGTTGGTGTGCATGTAACTACTATGCCCATGATACCAGGTTCAATCCCGACACGGTCCGCTTGAAAAATGTTAGGCGAGCATTTTTCACAAAACTACACCCTCGTTCGGACGAGAGGTGAAATGGAAATTTCGTGTGTGAATATTGTCACGCACGTTAAAAATCCCTACCTTGCTGCAACAGCAAGGGTTCGGCAAAATTTAAAATTTCCAGGTAAAAAAAACTCGCTTCCTCGCCAATGTAGTACCTTCGGGTGGAGCATTGGAGAAATCAAATGTAAGGGTAAAATATACCATGCAAAAGGTAAAAATTATTGACTGCAATGCACATTTACCGTTCATTTCTTGAATAGGATTTTACAATAACAAAAGGTAAAATACAGTTTATTAAATGATAAGATTTATTATTCTGAAATTGGTGATTTTAATCTTTACAGAAACTGCCTTTTGCATAAGCTGAAAATTGTCCTTATTGTCTTCTGTTATTACAGTTTAACAGGTATAGTTTATATGAAAAGTGATTTTTACAGTACATTTGCTACGTTTACTTTTTACCTAAATTAAATACTGTATATAGTGTACCTGTTCAGTATAAGCCCGCTTAACATAGTTTTCACTCAAATCTCTTTTGCTTTTAAAAAGAAAATTTATTCGATAAATTAAATAGTCTATACCTTGTTTTAGGTATCCGGTAATTTGTTAAGCCTTCCGCTAACGTATAATTGCTTTCTCTGGTATTTCCCATTTAAAGACTTTTCGAAATGATAGATCCTACTATTAGTTGATAGCGTGTTTTCCAGTTTTGCTAATCGCGCTTTCGAAAATGCGAGGATTGCAGTTCGAACTCGTGTTATTTGAACCGATTTTGAATTTGATTTGCGTTGAAATATTTGCTACATTATTCGTCACAGTACTTCAAAAGCAATGCATGTTTTTTTCTTCGACAAGTAGGAGACATCTTACGTGTATTGCTTTTAGCTAGAGGCCAAATTGGTTTTTTCTTTATGCAGACCAACTGCTTTTACCCGTAGACCTCAGCTGCAGTTACGGTGGCAGGATGAATGGATCCTGAATCCCATGGTGTTGCCAGGCTGACTCACCCCCCCGACGGGTGGCAAGCTAAGCATCCAGACACATACAGGTATACAACTTGTTTTCTTTTGTGTATATCAGTGGCATATTCAGTATCAGCGTTTGGCGTAATTACGTGATAAGAAACATTGACACTGTAGAACTATTGTTTGTGGCTGCGAATCCATATTATCGCCTTACAAGTGTGATGTACCATCGTTAAAAATGTTTGACAGGCACATATTAATTCTTTCTACTGATTAGTTTATTTTCCAAAAAGAATTAGGTGCAATTTTAAAAAAACGCTTGACTAAAAGCTCTCACATGTTTATTTACTACTGATTAATTTTCTTTGTGTAAAATACGAGATGCGCACTTTGTATCTAAAGTACTAAATTGTTCATATTACATAATTGTTTGCTGTGACGCTGTGAAATAGTAGCGCTTAATTTATTATTTTTGTTTGTTTGTACAGAAGCCTTTATTTATTTTTATTTGTTAATAGATAATCGTGGGCGACGTGCTTTTTTTTGTTTTCTTGGAATGTAGGCGAATCGCCCCACTCTCCGCGTTTGATAGTTAATCTGAAATTTACTTTTCTTCCGGCTAGGTCCAGGTACGACCACATTTTTCTCAGTGCTACTGAGATATATACCCTAAATGCTTGTAAAATGACTTTAACAGCTGACAAATGTATGAAAATAATAAATTTTGACCTATCGAAAACTATCTGAAACAAAAGTAACGTATACCTTCATTGCATTTACTTTGTTTTTGCATGTTTCATATTTTCTTTAATCTTACATACTCTATGTATGTTTGTTACAGTTCGTTTATATAAATTGTTTATTTATTTAGGGAATAATAACACATAATTAAAGAAAACTATACCATGTTCGCTAGTTTATATAAAACCTAAATAACTATAGGTTTAGTTTATGTCAATATGTTATTGTCACAATTATTAATTTAACATTTTGAAAAGGATTCTAGAAATTAAGAATTGAAACATCTAGTGCAGGAGGTTTGGTTTAATTATATATGGCAATAAATATAATTTTTTTAATGTTGGATTTAGTTATTTTTAGCAAACTTTGCTACACTTGAAATAAAGAATATTTAAACAAAAGCTCAAAAGTAGATATTTCCGTATACTGGCAGTTTGGCAACTAATTTTGTAAATAACGTTATATTTGTAGATGAGAGAGGTTACTTCATAGTAAATGTAGTATATGTAGCGCCGATATTAGCTTAAACATAAAATGTAGTCCCTGTAAACTTTTAAATATAGTTGGAATAAACAAACTTTACTTGTTAATATGTATGGTTACTAGAAAAATATTAAAACTATTGTCAAAAGAACTCTGTCAATCATAATTTTAACTACATTATGTTTGAAAATATATAAAATTAGTTTATTGTAAATACAGTTGTCAAGAATTATGATCAAAACCTAAAAATAAGGTTGCCCTTAACTTGTTATGATCAAGACAAACAAACTATTGTTGCTATGTGGTTAATGCGGCAACCATAATCTTCATTTTTAGAAAAGTATTATGATTACTATGACAAGCATTTGTTAATTTTCTCAACTATAATTCCAACCTCATTATTCAAGTATCTGAAGTTGTCAGTGCTTTTAAACTCCAGTAAGCTTGGACAACTACAGGAACAACGTATCGTAGTTCATAAGTATACAGATAACATGTTACTGCACATGTAGTCTGTAACCTTGCTGTGGTTCTTTGGAACTATAGCTACGGTAAACGTATCTTTGCTCTCAGTGCACTATATTGTCATATCTATAATAACATGGTTTCAGAAACCGCATCATTTTAAAATATCAAAAAGTATTAAACACTGTTTACTACGAGTGTGAAAATATAATATATACATTTAGTTAATCTTCTTCGAATTAATAACAAATATAAGGCATTATTAACTTTCATTAGTTTTTGATTGTTTTTATATTACTATTTCACGGTCTTCTCAAGTTTTTATTTGAAATTCATTTTTGTATTAAACGTAGAAAAATTGAATATATTCTTTGGTGTTTTCCTTCCTCAGTATAAATTTATTTATTGCATAACTATACAATAAACAATTGATGTTAGAAAGTGCTTTTATGTCAAAAAGGTTTTAGTTTTTCATCAAATTTTAGTGAGGTGTTTTTTTAAATTCAAACGCATTATCAAACTATTGAAGTATCTTGCCATTTGCTCGAATATTCACTAATTTTGGAGATGTAATTTGTACATTAATAAGTACGAAGAGTTTTCCCTAATCTCAAGCTTCATTCATAAACTAAGTCAGCTGTTTATTATTCATGACGTACTGGAACTTGAAGAACGTATAAGAACGTACTAAACCCCATTTCTAAATCAGAATTGGTCGCCAGAGACAGATCAGCTATAAGCACTGTGTACTATTTCTTCAACCCTAATCCCCACGCTTACGACCGTCATAAATATAGGTATCACCCTATCACGTCCGACGATGGTTTCTGGTTTTACACATTGCAAAATCTTAACGTACAGTCACGTAATATATTATTAATTACGTATCAACCTTAACAAACACACCCAAATAAAATGCAAAATTATCAAGCGTAGGTGATGCGAGATGAACTCGTAATTAATGTTTTATATTTTGTCAGACAATGGGGCGGCCATTAATCAATCCCGGAATATTTAATTAAAACACGCGGACAAAACGGATTCATAATGATTTATTGCGTATTTCCGAGGCGACAATAAATTGATTAAATTATTATTTTTAGCGAATATTAAAACTTACCGTATTTTCCGCTTTCGTCTTGATGGCATCACCACAATGAAGGTACAAGATGGAAATAAAAAGGAAAAAATATCACTTAAATTATTTATTTCACAAATTTATTTTTAAGTTGTCGGTCGAGATCAAAGTGCGTTATGAAAACTATCACCGGTCACGGCTTTGTGAGACTGTCCAGTACGTAATGCATAAAACGCGTGTTCTGCCACTCGTCATAACGTCAGCCTATCAGCGTGCTCGCCGCGTAATTATTAATGCCTAAATGTCACTTCACGGGATATCACTTTATTCCCCTCCATGCTAAACAATAGCAGAATCTTAGCGTGACGAAATCTCTCTAGTACGACTAGTATATTATGGTGATTAGTTGTATTCATTGTCGGTGGTGAACAAAGCACTTGATGACATCTTCATCAGTATCATGCACTACGTTCAAGAGACAAGTTTTTCATCGCCCGTTGATTTGTACCATAAACTACCTCAAGATGCTGCTTGCATGACAAATTAACAAAAGAACAGGTTGTCGTGTACTTTTTACAAATTGTGCGATATTTCAATGCTTACTGAAATTTAATGGGAATAACGGAACTGTAAGAAGCGAGCAACGCGTATCCCGTTTAACACTGAAACGAAGTTGATGCTGATGGTAATGCTGGACCGATGCTGGTGGTAGGTAATCCCGCACTTGTGTTCAAGCGCCGCGACGCTGGTGCTCATGCGTTCCCTGCCCTCTCCCTTACAATTCACAAAACGAATATCGTAGGCGTTTGTGTTTATTCCCTGAACGAATCTGTAACTGTATGGGATCAAATCGTTGGGATAACACTTATTTTTATTAACGTCCCACAAAAATAAATAGCTAATAAAAATCTTGTCAAAGAGCTTGAACTACGTAAAACTGTCAGCGTTGATCGTAAAACTTTCAACCCGAGTTTCCTTTATAACTCTTCTTTGACTATTGAGTGTTCTTAACCACCGGTGAATGAAATTTGCGTATAAAAATAGATTTAAAGCCGTTGGCTTCCTTTCGTAATCTATATAAAAATATATAATTAGACTTACTGCAAGAATAAAAATTCAAAACGCCAACTTCCTGGTATTACCTAAGCTTAAACACAATTACTTTTAACTTTTTCATTTTAAACAAAGCAGTGAACCAGGAGCAAGTATAACAAATTTCAGAAATTTTATTTACTTAAAGAGTCATTCATCAGTAAAATATACGTAAGCACCAACACTCTTTCATATCCGATTTCCAATAAGTTTATTATCGATTTCACTGAAATTCTCTGAACAATCATAACTAAAATAATATATTGCATTTGGTTCACCTCCCCATTTATTATCCGATTATATACTGGGATGGTATGAAAGAAATCACGATGAATTTAATGCAGCACCTTTTAGGGTTGCTTTCATGATGAAATGAAAACTATACGATAAAAAATCTCGTAATAAAACGAAGTACCTATAGATAGGGTTGCACGCGAATCAAGTTAAAACAAAAAATGGAAACATCTGGTGTTTTCAATGATCGGACTCATTAAGCACAGAACGTCTAACGTCTCGTCTCGCGTCTGATCTCGCGCGTTTTATTGCGGTGCGCCTTAAGTCTCGTTTTGCATCCGGTCATGCGTCTCGTTCCGTGTTTTGCCTGGCATGTTGTCGGTCTTTCCGTTCACCATCGCGTCTCGTCTCGCACCACACTTCGTATCTTGTTTTGTGTCTCGTTGTGGCTCATGTACGCATGTTGCTAGCATGTTCTTGCGGGTCTGGTATCACGTCTCAAATAGCATCTCGTCTCGATTCTCGTTTCAGCACCGTCTTGTCTTGCATTCCGTCCAGCGTCTCATACCGCGTTGCGTCTTTTCTTGACTGCTGCGATCTCGTCTAGCGTTTTGCCGGGTGTCTCATGTCGCATATTGTTCAATTCGTCGTATTGTATTGCAGATTGTATCACAACCATTTGCGTTTCGTTTGTCTAATCTCAATTCGCATCTCGTATCTTGTTACGCTGCTTATCCTGCTTTTTTGTATACAATGCTTCTCGCCTCGCTTTTCATCTCGTCTGTTAGATTACTATACAGGGCAATATAATAAAGTAGGTTAACACAAGTCTTTGCTTGTTTTCAAAATACAACAAACTATATTCTTACAAAATGGATTTATATTTTGACAATTCAAGATGGTGACACAACATAATATTAACCGATTAACACATAATTTTTAAATTGTATGTTAACATACTTTATCATACCTAATAAATGGTTTTTTACGTCAAACTACTTTCTATATCTCACGTAAAATGCATATTTTAATTCATGGTAACCATGCACTGAGGATTACAATTTTGTATTATAGTATTAGGCGACTAATTATAATGCGTCGCGTATTTTAAAATGTTATTTAACACGTACTGTGTTTAGTAGTAAAAGTAATGATTGATGCAAAAGTGTGAGTAGATTATTTGACGTAATTACAATGGTTTCAAAAATGGAAGATAAATAATTGAATATTAATTAAACTACTGCAAGATAAGGTCTTCTTCAATGGAAGAAAGCATATATAATTGCAAGGGTTTTGCTGTATGGTATAGGAAACAATTTGTATGGAAAGTCGTACTTCGTAGAAAAATACTAACGGTTTTTGGAACATGGATTTATGAGCACGTTCTGGACAAAATCAATAACAAACTGAACGTATGCGTAAAATATTATTATATTGTTCAAAATTCTAAATGAACATATCTATTGATTAATTAGGTTGTATGATGAGATTTCTCTGTGTTCACGTCCGTTGAATTTAAAGTAGAGTGCGTGTACAAGTAAATAATTTGATTACAGGGGTTGGTAGCCTACGATACAAGCTTTAGTCAGCTATATAAGGAAATAATTAAGCCTAACTGATATCAGATATTTTTAAAATCCTCTACATTTGCGGCCACGTCCCAAATGCTCCAACCGAAGATACTACATTGGGTTTAAACACGAATAATTACGTGCTTCATAAAAATCTGGTTTCAAAATTAATTAATCGTTAAATATAATTTATCAACTAAAACTAAGTTAAAGTTTATATAATGATATCCATAGCGTCGACTTTAGAGTGTTGATTTTTTTTAAATTTTTGTTATAAATTTTGATAATTTTTCGGTTGGATTGTTTATAGAGGCTACAATTGGTCTTAATAGTGCATTATTCTTATGAATTTTTGGAATTACATATAATTTTAGCGCAGTACTACTATAATTGTTTAATATTTCTGATTCACTTTCTGTAATAAATTTGTTATCTTTTGGGTTTTTTATTAATTTTATGGTTTGTTTTTGAAATTTTGATGTAGGATCTGAATCAATCTTTCTGTAAGTAGAAATGTCGTTAACTAGGTCATACATTTTATCGTTATAGTCATTAACTGACATTGCCACAGTAATATTTCCTTTATCGGCTTTAATGATGAGAAGATCCTTGGTGTTTTTTAAAAATTTTTGCTTTTATTATAATCCAATAAAAAAACTAGATTTTGGACTAGAAGACTGATTTATATAATTAATAATTATGTTTGCAATATAACGATAACATGTATGACCTAGTTAACGACGTTTCTACTTACAAAAAGATTGATTCAGATCCTACATCAAAATTTCAAAGACAAACCATAAAATTAATAAAAAACTTAAAAGATAACAAATTCATTACAAAAAGTGAATCAAAAATATTAAACAATTATAGTAGTACTGCGCCAAAATTATATGGAATTCCAAAAATTCATAAGAATAATACACAATTAAGACCAATTGTAGCCTCTATAAACAACCCAACCGAAAAATTATCAAAATTTATAGCAGAAATTTTAAAAAAATCAACACTAATAATAATTATAATGTTTCAGATTCTTTTGATTTTACTAAATTCATAAATTATTTTTATCTCCCAAACAAATATGTTTTAATAAGCTTGGATGTAGTGTCATTATTTACTAATATTCCAAAACAATTAGTACTAGACAACATCAAAAACATTTGGAATAATATAAAAAAACGTATATACAATTCCAAAACAATTATTTTTAGATATAATAGAATTCATATTTGATAGTAGTTATTTCAGCTTCAAAAATGAATATTATATTCAAACTTTTGGTTGCCCTATGGGATCCAATTTAAGTCCAATAATTGCACAAATTGTAATGGATAGTCTTTTAGATGAAGTAATAAAGAAACTTCCTTTTCAACTACCCTTCATAAAAAAATTTGTTGATGACATAATTACATCTGTACCATCAAATAAAATCACGGAAACACTTAGTACTTTTAACAGTTATCACAAAAAAACTCAGTTTACCGTAGAAGTAGAAAATAAAAACGCAGTACCATTTTTAGATACGTTAGTTATTAGAAATACAAATAATATTATTTTATTAGATTGGTATCAAAAACCAACCAACTCTGGTAGGTCCTTAAATTACTTCTCATATCACTCTCACAAAATAAAAAGAAATTTTATTTCAACACTAAAAAACAGAATTAAAACAATACATCTTATTAAAAAAATTTAAACAAACTTTTTAATATCCTAATAAAAAATAACTATCCTCCAAAATTAATAAAACGTCTTTTATATAACCACAATGCAGAAATTATGAATAATAATACACATAACAACACAAATAATAATGATAAACAAATAGACAGTACAGTAACATTCAAATCTCTTTCATACATTGAACACCTTACAACAAAACTAACTAACGTATTTAATAAATTTAACATAAAAATAACTTCTAAAATACTTTAACCTTAAATTACCTTTTCTCTAAAATTAAAGACAAAACTCCTATTTTAAATAAAAGGAACATCATATATAAGATCAATTGTCTAGATTGTAATGAATGCTACGTAGGGCAAAGCAGTCAAACCCTTAAACAACGAATAACCTAACGTAAGAGCGATATACGTATAAAACCAAATGCCTGTGCCCTATGTGTACACGTAAATACTAAAAAATATAAAATAGTTTTTAACAATCCAATTATATTACAGATGAAAGACAAAAAATCAAAAAGATAGCTTCTAGAAATGTGCCACATCTACCAACAAAAAAATACTATGAACAAAAGAGCAGGTGTTAATGACTTTAATTGTATCTACACGTATCTTCTAAATATCAAAAATAAAAACAACCATACGACAACAAATTTGTCAATGGATCTATAAGATGAATTTCTCTTAATATTATTACAAAAAAACACACACACACAAACACACACACCTACACACGCGCGCACACACACACACACACATACACACACACACACACACATACAGACTCATACATACACTCAGTGTTACACGCAGGTACATACATAGTTATAATAAAGATTTTTTAAGGTTGGCTTTTAATAACAATTTCTATCAAACTTTTGATTTTTATTTATTATAAATATTTTATATACATAATATTTTTACCTCTTGTTGTATTTTGTCATTGTGATATACATTTCAGAAAATTTATAACAAAAATGACTTTCCATGTTAATTGCCAATTTATTATATAACCTCATCTTAGTAAGTATAAAATATAATTTACTGTTTATTTATCAATTTTGTATTTTTAGTACCTTTGAAAAAGGATTAAAATAAATCCGAACGCTCAGGTTTATAAAAAAGAGTTTTCTTAAATAATCAGCCGACCTAAAACCCACAATATTTTTGGAAAATTAGAATAAAGGAGGTCGTTATTAATAATTCATATATATATATATATATATATATATATATATATATATATATATATATATATATATATATATATATATTGCAGTGGTCTTACCTGTAAAGAAGCCCTAAAATCGATCCCTAGCGTTGGGTTGACTTAAAAATGCAGTGGTCTTCTAGATAGAAATATAACTCCAGCAACTTGCACCTAAATAAAATTTCGTTACAAATTTTGTGTTTTGATTATGATATGTTCTAGTTTGATATTCACAAAAATTGCTGCTCCAAGTTGATCTACCATGGCTAGCTCTGGGTACTACCTCCTAGGATATACTTACCCCAACTACACATTCTTGCAACACCTTTACACACAACAATATACAATAATAAAATAAAATCCTTGAACAACCATACACTCTTTTAATCATACGACATAAATGATTATTCAGACAATTTCAATCTATACATTGTTATATTTACAATAAAATATTTCACCTTTTTTTTCAATCTAAATTGTTTGTGAGTTATTACATTTCAACCTTTTTATTTTTCAAAGTAGATGGGGCTATCGTGAAACCCTAAATTTACCTTTACTTGATCTATGGTGAGCTTAGTATAAACCTTTTTCCCTGATATGCATAAAATATTGCATGATCAAATTACTCTAAAGACCCGTTTACTCTTTACATCAAAAATTATTACTCCTGTTTTTATTTGCTCAAATAATAATAGAAAATTGTCTTTTATATACGGTAATCAAATAAATTTTTAGTTCATAAAATTTTCACCACATAATTCTGAATACACCTAGCTTTATAACACAATGCCAGCACCACAGTTCAACAATAAAACAAAATTCGTTACCCGGTGTGTTCTTCGGACGCACCACCTCCTCGGATGACCTCCAATAAACTCACGTACTTGGATTTTCCCCACGTTCTCACTCCTACCTGGACAGCAATTCCATCTCAACTCGTTCATCCAGTTCCTCCAGTTATTAGTGGACGCTTTTCATACCACCATCCATCCAAATCCAAATTATCTCAATTTAACGTGCCACCAGCACTCTCGTTCAAGAAATAGTTGGTTCGCTTACCTCAGTAGCACCCCCTTGTACTCGTACAATTATTTATATTAATGTATTTTCAGCCCGTTTAACACGTTAGCACCAACTCGTGCATTTATAACACTTGTAAAAAAATATACGGCGGACTGCACTAAGTCGCGGGTTTTGATTTTAAATTAGAATGTCTTCTCGATGCTACTTAATGTACTCTAAGCAGATCAGAAGATTAAGAAAGCTCAACCACCCAAGCAAGAGCTTTTACAATCTTCAAACCCCTTCTCTAGTCACGTATATCTATGGTTTTCGCTGAACTATCACATTCGTCACAAACAATTCTCCAAATTCCTCAATTCAAATACCAACGATCTTTTAAAACTCAGAATTTCATTCTTTCCACCACGGCTTTAGCACATAAAACTAGCTATCGGTTGCAACCGTCGACGCACACCTAGAAATTGATTCCTCTTCATATCTCTAACGGCTTGCAAAACACGTCCATTTTGCCTGCGTCTCTATTTTCCTTGCAGTCATGCGTTCATAACCACTGTTTTCTGTCTCACTCGTGTTTCCCTTACTTTCATCGAGCTCCCACTGTCTACGGTTACCGTTCCCTCGCTAAATGTGCGCCTTGAAAATCGATATCGTCGACAAACATTTTGCATCTTTGTTTCGCTCATTTGTTTTTTAAAATAAACTCGTCTGTCACGCGCCTGAAAACCCCTTGTTCTTCTATCAGCTGATGTATTCTCTGGCTTACTTGGTTGCTTGCTAACGATTCACTGTCCTTTAAAATTTTTGATTTTTGCTTCACAAATAACATACTCGTTCGTTAACCTGGCCTTTCCCGCTGTACAATACCTTGAAATGTTATCGCATCGTCTTATAGCTTTCAAAGAAATATTTATTTATTTGAAGCTTTTATTCCCTGAACCCCTCGACCGTTTGGTTAAGTTATTTTGTAGACTTCTACGAATTAAGTTAACGTACCTTTTAGTTTACGATGCTAAACAAATATCCGTTGCATCAATTATTGATTTTTATATACCGCAAAGCTTTAATATTTGTCTGCAATAGTCACCTTGTATTAAATTAACGTATACAAGTTATTGATTTTCCTTACCACGAAGCTATATAAAAATATGTCATTTAACACTAACAATTTCTGTACTTAATTGTCTAGCTTGTCTTATACTAAAGTATGCAAATTCTCGATTTGAAGTGTAATAAATAAATTATTATTTTTCTATCTACAGGGTCGTTATAAAAATGCCTTTTTGTCCCATTTACACAAGTTGACCTTTGACCTACACAGAGTTATATATAATGCTATGATAATAGGGTAGTTTAGGGGTAGGTTAGATTATAGGGGTCGTAGAATAAATATAAACAACTACAACTTTGAGAAAAGCAAATAATTCCAGAAATTATAAGAGTAAATCGGTCACTCTACATAATGTTAATTAAGAGGACACTGTATATAAAATATGCGGAATTAAATGCACGAGAACATAAATATGTCTAAGTGTAGTTTACAAGTAAGGATAAGTTTTTAAAAAGCAATAAATGGCATCAAAAATTAATCACCGGGACGCATAGATAATTTGGCATTGCAAATATTTAACAATTGCGTTGAAAACATCAACGTAAAGCATTCTAAATAATTCATTATTAGAAAATCGGTACGTGACTAGAACAGAACACATTTGTTCAAAAAACCAATATTTTGTAGAAACAAATAAACACCAAGCGGTTCAATTATACGATAAAATTAACAAACATCCAAATACGTAAGTTAATGAAAGTCAAAAGTTGGAAATTCTCGAATAATATTACAATATGCTGAATGCGGGCGTGACGAACAGAGCATGCATCAAAGATTTAAACTAAGTAATTTGTGAAAATTCCAAGTTATGCGAGATAAGGCAAAAGTATCAGCCTAGAGTATAAACAAGCCAATGAAAACAATTGAAGGAAGGGCTTATACATACGTTAGTAACGGAACGACATCTTAGTCTATATTCAAACTGAGCAACGACTATGTTTAAAAATATTAAAAACTCAAATAACTAGTGAAGTATAAATCAAAACAAATCAGAGTTAAAAGTGCGAGAATTTGTGCCACGAAAAATAAGCCGATCTATAGATAGACGTAAGTTAAACAACTTGATTAAATTCATTTTTAATATTAATGAAACAGGGCTTTAATTTGGGCTGTAATTTGGGGCACATTTGTTTGAGATGGCTTTAATTTGGGATATTTAATTGAGACGACTTTAGTTTGGATTTCTAACTTTGGATATACTCTAATTTTTGATATAATTAAAAATGAACGTATTCTAATTTGAACATATTCCGATTTGCTACGATTTTAATTGGAAGCGATTTATTGAAGGCGATTCTTATATGGGGCCGGCAAATCAATAAGCAAAGCGGGCACAGATAGGGGAAGCAGATCATAGACTAGGATAGAACTCCAGAACCCATTCCAGGTTAGCAATTTTAATACACTTTATTATTGAAAAACTGTTTTTGATTTAATATTTGCCATACATTGTGTATTTGTAAGAATCATCAAAAAGGTCACTTAAAAAAATTTATAAAATGGAATAGGTTTCTTGGAACGTTCAAAGGTCCCTGAATATAATTAAAAGATAGTTTTGCTGGCTTTCAGAAAAGCACAAATCTGTAATATGTAGATTCTTTGTACAAAAAAGAAAATTTTGAGTGTTGTAAATATTATCAAGTATTATATTGTTTATTCTAGAATTGCATTATTTGATTCAATAAGATTTATTCAGTAAGCTAGTCGGGTAAAAATCCTAATTTAACATTTCATAACATTAGAACTTAAAATAATAGTAGGACAAATCAATAGCAATAAATATGGTACACCCAATCGTGGGGCGAATATCATAGCAATATAATAAATATATATATATATATATTGCTATAATAATAAAGTAGTTTAGGGGTAGGTTAAGTCATGGGGGTCGTAGAATAAATATAAACAACCTCCACTTTAAGAAAAGCACATAATTCCAGAAATCATAAAAGTAAAACGGCCACTCTACATATTGTTAATTGAGAGGACACTGTATATAAAATACACGGGGTTAAATGCATGAGAACATAAAGATGTCCAAGTATAGTTTACAAGTAAATATAAGATTTTAAAACGCAAGAAATTGCATCAAAATTAAATCACCGGGAAGCATAGATAAATTGGTATTGCAAATATTTAACAATTGCGTCGAAAATATCATCGTATACGCATTCTAAATAATTTATTATTAGAAAATCGCTACGTGACTGGAAGAAAATGCACTTGTTCAGAAAACCAATATTCTGTAGAAATAAATAAGCGCCAGGCGGTTCAATTTGACGATAAAATTAACAAACATACAAATACGTGATTTAATAAAAGTCAAAAGTTGGAAATTCTCGAATAATACGACAATATGCGGGATGCGGACGTGACAGACAAGGCATGCAATGAAAGCTGTATACTAAGTAATTGGTAAAAGTTCCATGGTATGCGAGATAAGGAGAAGTATCGTCCTAGAATGTCAACAAGCCAATGATATCAAGTGGAGGTAAGGCTTATTTATACGAAAGTAACGGTGCGACATTTTAGTGTAGATTCAAACTGAGTAACGACTGTTCAAAGGTGTTAAAAACTTACGTAAACAGTGAAGTATAAAGCAAAATAAATCAGAGTTAAAAGTGCGAGAATTTGTGCAACGGAAATAAGCCGATCTGTAGATAGACGGCTTTTAAATTTGGATTTGAAATTTGGTTTTGAAATTTGGATTTTAAAATTTGGATTTTAAATTTGGATTTTCAATCTGGATTTTAATTTGGGATATTCAATTGAGACGAATTTAATTTGAGATTTCTAACTTTGAACTTACTCCAAATTTGGAGATAATTTAATATGAACGTATTCTAATTCCGACTTGGTACGATCTTAATTGGAAGCGATTTATGGGAAGCGATTCTTATATGGGGCCGGCATATCAATAAGCAAAGCGGACACAGAAAGGGGATGCAAATCATACACTAGGATGGAACTTGTAAGCAATGATAATACACTTTATTATTCAAAACTGTTTTTGATTTAGTATTTGCCACATTGTATATCTGTAAGAATCATCAAAAAAGTTTCACTTAAAGATTTATGAAATTGGAATAGGTATCTAGGAACGTTCGAAGATCCCTAAATAATTATAATATATTTTTGCTGGCTTTCAGAAAAACATAAATCTGGTGTATGTAGATATTCTGTACAAAAAGGAAAATTTTGAGTGTTGTAAATATTGTCAATGATTATATTGTGAATTATAGAATTGCTTTATTTGATTTAATAAGATCTATTCAGTAAGCTAGTCGAGGTAAAAATCCTAATTTAACATTTCATAACATTTGGGCTTAAAATAATAAAGGAATCAGAGGTGTAAATCATAGCAAATTGATACATGCCCACTCGTTATTCCTAAGATAAAAAAGCAAATATCACAGCAAATTTATAACATGCCCAATCGTGGGGCGATTATCATAGCAAATTTTATCACACCCACCGTAGGGACTCGATAATCCCAAAATAATAATAGGGCAAAACACAGAATTTTATGGTACGGTCAATCGTGGGGCGATTATCATAGCAAATTTTATGACACCCATCGTAGGGGCTCAACAATCCTAAAATAGGGATTATCATAGCAAAATTTTATGACGCCCAATCGTGGGGCGATTATCATAGCAATTTTATGGTACGCTCAATCGTGGGGCGATTATCGTAGCAATTTTAAGACGGCCCAACGCAGGGGTTGGATAATCCTAAAATAGGGAATTGCAGAGCAATTTTATGGCGACCCAAATCGTGTGGGCACGAACACCACAAAAAGAAATTTAAAATTGAAAATCATAGAGGCTCGAACACCACCAAAAAAAATTTATAAATTAAATATCGTAGGAGCTAAAAATTTAAAAATTAAAAATTGTAGAGGCACGAATAAAATTTATTTTAAAAAGCATAAGGGTTAGGAAATTTAAAATCTGCAAGGAATTTAAAATATTAAAAATTTTTAAACGTTTAAAAATGGATAAGCCAATAAAGGAAACCAGAAAAACATTAGGGAACCAAAGGGTAGAAATAGGGTCCCAAGAAAGCGTTATTTTACAGAATGTATCTATGGAAATGCAAGGGCAACAATTGACGCGAAGTCAAAGTGAAGAACAACCGATATCGCAACAATCGGAAATGATGTCAATTTTATTAGCCTTAAATAAAAAAATGGACAAAAGCGAAGAGACCATGAAAAATATTAAGATGCAGATTACGGAAAATGGAGAAAAGCTCGGCGCCGAAATAAAAATTATAAGCGACGGATTAAAAAAAAACAAATCAAACAATCGCGGAAATGCAAGTACAATTTGAGAATAAATTTATTAGAATCATGAACGATGCGAATAAAGTTAGGGACGAGGTTTGGAAAGTTAAGTTAGATCAAGTAATGTGCGAAAAGGAATCTAATGATCGGATTACAGATTTAGGTAAAAAGATGCGGCAAATTCAGGGTAATTGTGAAATAGGACTTAATGATGTAAATAGAGAATTAGGTAATTTAAAATCAGAATTCAAAAATGCTGGTAGGAATCAGGGGCAATACACTAAGATAATTAGACCGGAAATATCAGTTGAGCAATATTCCAAATTTTACGGAGACAACAAGGTGAATCTGAAAATATTTTTAAATAATATAAGAAAATTAATACAGGGATCAACGGATGAAAGGTACAATTTAGATTTCGTTAGGTCAATGTTGAAAGGAAGCGCAGAAATATGGTTTGACTTGGTAGAAAATGAGATAGGAACATTTCAGGAATTTGAGAGTAGATTTTTAAGAAAATTTTGGGGGGACAATCAACAATACAACGAGCGAGATAATTTAATTACAGGAAAATATAATCAGATCTTAGGGATGATACGAGAGTTATAGGCCATAGAAAAATTCAGTATAGCGAAGCAATTAAATCCTCCGATGGAAGAAACACAAACCATAAAGTACTTAGCGGGACATTTTGGAGAAGAGATAAGACATTATGTGATGATTCAAAATATTGTAAATAGGAAGATCTTCCTAGAATATCTACAACGTTGTGATGAGTTAGGACAGAGTCGTGTGGCGAAAGGTAGATACAAAGACAGCGAGAAAACATAGTTAGAATGCAAAGAAGCACAGAAAATAATAGACCGAATAATAGGGGAAATTATAGAGGAAATTTTTATAGAAATAATTACAATAACTGCAACGACAATAATTTTAGAAGGAATTGGAACACAAGAGACACGCCAAGGAGAAAAATAGAGCAAACGAACCACGACAGGAACATAAATCAGTGTACGCTACAAGCACGACATCGGGAACAATTAGCACAACCAATAAGAACGAACCGTACCTATGCAGAAGTTATGAGTCAGGCAAGACCCTCTATGTTGAATCAGGATTTTTTAATAAGGACAAACCAAGTAAGCCCTTAAGAATTAATGGATATGAACACCAGCGCGAATATAATAAATGTGAAATGGAAAGAGATTTGAATAAAAGCTTATTCCCGATAATTAAATTGAAAATTTGAAATAGTAGAGGTGGAACACTCATTGATACGGGAGCAGAAACGTCGATAGTGTCTGAAGATTTTGTTAAACAGGAAAAGTTAAAGGGGAGAATGATGCCTATTAGGAAGTTTAATTTAATAGCACCGAATAGCAAAAGATTTGCAAGTGTGAATAAGATAATAATTCTGGAATGTGAAGTGGGTAAGATGAAGTTTGAGAATGAATTTATAATAGTGCCGGGGTTAAGAGTAGATGTAATATTTGGTATGGACATAATTGATAAGTTGGGATTAAAAATAAATGCCGAATGAAAGGTAATAAATGTAGAAGGGGAATGTATAAAATGGGATAATGAGGAAAGTATTGAAGTCGAAGGAGACTAAATATTAATCAATTTGAGGGTGAAGTTGATGTAAAGGGGGATATTGATGATGGTATAAAATGTCCAGAAGAAATGAAAGATAGGATGAAGGCATCAGTAATAAAGAATTCAAAATTAATAGGATCAGAATTCAGAATAGCAAGGGGATGTGTGCATAAATCAGAAGTTGTAGACACGGAGCCGTTTAAAATATTTTTACCAGAACGCGAATCAAAAAATTATATCGGTTTTTATACAAAAGGGCAAATTTATAAGTGTGAAGTGGTTCCTTTTGGTTTGTTAGAAAATAAGGATGTAATATGGGAACCGTGTGAAGAATTTGGGAGTGTTATGTTAAAATTTTGAAAAGACGTTGAAAGAATTTTGTTGAAATTAAATTTTGTTGGGAGAAAAGTAAACAAGAAGAAGTGTGAATTCTTTCAGGGGGAAAAATAATGCAAATAATAACTTAACTTTAGAAAATTATTTTGAAAAGATAGTGTGTAGTGGAAATAAGAAGGATAAAATAATTTCCGAGATAAAAACCTTTGTAAACCTTGATAAGTTAATAAGAAATTACGATAGGTTTAGGAAAAGTAGGAGTAGTATAGGTTGATGGAAATGGGAAGAAATATGTAAATAAAAACTAGTTTAGTGGAAATATTCGAAGAAAACAATATTTAGTAAGGGTTGATGTAAATAAGAAAAAGTATAGGTAAATGGAAAAAGTATAAATAAATAGGAGTGGTTCATTAAAAATATGAAGAGGTGAGGATACATTTATTAAAAATAGGAAAAGTATATGTAGATGGAGAGAGTACAAATGTAGTATAAATTGAGAAGAAATAATAGAAGTATAGACAAACGAAGAGTGGAAATATTAGTGAATTATAATGGGTAGTGTAAATTTATGAAAAATGGGAAAGTATAAATTGATAGGAATTAGGGAGATAAAATGTTTAGTATAGAGCTTTATGTAAATAATAATCAGTAGTTATGATAGGTGTAAAGAGAATTTGGGATAGCAATTTAGAGATAGGATTAATTAGATGTTGCGAATAAAACAAAAATAATAATCTATAGGAACACTGTGGCACGATTTAAATAAAATTAAATAAAAACC
This sequence comes from Platerodrilus igneus, assembly GCA_036346225.1. Lineage (NCBI taxonomy): Eukaryota > Metazoa > Arthropoda > Insecta > Coleoptera > Lycidae > Platerodrilus > Platerodrilus igneus. Next base: position 1,025,722 of record JARFIW010000566.1, read on the forward strand.
CTTAACCACAAAAAATATTTAAATTACTAGATACGTATTTCGACCACTATGTGGTCATCATCAGTAGGAAATTTGTAACTTAAAAATAATTAGCTGTTCAGCCTATGTGGTGAGGAGAATATCTTTGAAGTGTTCCAGAACGACAGCTAATTATTTTTTAATTACAGATTTCCTACTGATGATGACCACATAGTGGTCGAAATACGTATCTAGTAATTTAAATATTTTTTGTGGTTAAGGGTTTTTATTTAATTTTATTTAAAACAAAAATAGAAGAATTTCATCAACGGGGATTTAACATCACGTTGGGCGCCAAAAATGGCATTGATCAAAAAAATTCTATTTTAATTTAGGGGAATAATGCTATGATAATAGGGTAGTTTAGGGGTAGGTTAAGTCATGGGGGTTGTAGAATAAATACAAGCAACCTCCACTTTAAAAAAAGCACATAATTCCAGAAATCATAAGAGTAAAACGGTCACTCTACATATTGTTAATTGAGAGGACACTGTATATAAAATACACGGGATTAAATGCATGAGAACATAAAGATGTCTAAGTGTAGTTTACAAGTAAAGATAAGATTTTAAAACGCAACAAATAGCATCAAAATTAAATCACCGGGAAGCATAGATAAATTGGTAATGCAAATATTTAACAATTGCGTCGAAAATATCATCGTATACGCATTCTAAATAATTCATTATGAGAAAATCGCTACGTGACTGGAAGAAAACCCATTTGTTTAGAAAACCAATATTCTATAGAAATAAATTAGCACCAGGCGGTTCAATTTGACGATAAAATTAACAAACATTCAAATACGTGATTTAATAAAACTCAAAAGTTAAAAATTTTCGAATAATACGACATATGCGGGATGCAGACGAGACAGACAAGGCATGCATTGAAAGATGTAAACTAAGTAATTGGTAAAAATTCCAAGGTATGCGAGATAAAGAGAAGTATCGTCGTAGAATGTCAACAAGCCAATGAAATCAATTGGAGGTAGGACTTATATATACAATAGTAACGGAAAGACATTTTAGTCTAGATTCAAATTGAGCAACGACTATGTTCAAAGGTGTTAAAAATTTACGTAAACAGTGAAGTATAAAGCAAAATAAATCAAAGTTAAAAGTGCGAGAATTTGTGCAACGAAAATAAGCCGATCTGTAGATAGACGGCTTTTAAATTTGGATTTGAAATTTGGATTCTATAATTTGAATTTTCAATCTGGATTTTAATTTGGGATCTTCAATTGAGACCACTTTAATTTAGGATTTCTAACTTTGAGCATACTCCAAATTTGGAGATAATTTAAAATGAACGTATTCTAATTCCGACTTAGTACGATTTTAATTGGAAGCGATTTATGGGAGACGATTCTTATATGGGGCCGGCATATCGATAAGCAAACCGAACACAGGAAGGGCGCGCAGATCATAGACTAGGGTGGAACTACAGAACCCATTCCGGGTTAGCAATCATAATACACTTTATTATTGAAAACTGTTTTTGGTTTAATATTTGCCATATTGTATATTTGTAAGAGTCATCAAAAGAGGGTTACTTAAAGATTTCTGAAAATGGAATAGGTATCTTGGAACGTTCGAAGGTCCCTGAATAATTAAAAGATGTTTTTGCTGGCTTTCAGAAAAACATAAATCAGGTATATGTAGATATTCTGTACAAAATGGAAATTTTTGAGTGTTGTAAATATTATCAATTATTATATTGTGTATTATAAAATTGCTTTATTTGATTCAATAAGATCTATTCAGTAAGCTAGCCGGGGTAAAAATCCTAATTTAACATTTCATAACATTGGGGATTAAAATAATAAAAGAATCAGAGGCGTAAATCATAGCAAATTTATACATGCCCACTCGTTTATCCTAAGATAACAAAAGCAAATATCACAGCAAATTTATGACATGCCCAATCGTGGGGCGATTATTATAGCAAATTTTATGACACCTACCGTAGGGGCTCGATAATCCTAAAATAGGGATATTCATAGCAAAATTTTATGACGCCCAATCGTGGGGCGATTATCATAGCAATATATATATATATATATATATATATATATATATATATATATATTAATAATTATATATTTATCGATTCAATTGTCATCAAGGTCAATATTTTGTAGTACATACTTTAAATATATATTGCAATGTACGTGATATTGGAGCACTAAGAATGTACCTACTTACGAAACGAAACTAAAATATTGTTATTTTTTAATATAATACTCCTTTACTTAATTACTCTGAGTTTTTTACAAATACTCTGTAAAAGTTGAAATTCCTAAGCTCATTTGACAATCATTGTGATAAGTGATAAATCGATGATTTGTTGACTGAAATGATTACTTTCATCGATTTATCGTTTTTCCGAATTTTAGGCAGATGATACGGTTTCGGAATGTCAGAATTTGAAGCTGTTAATTTTAATTTAAGTGTGGATAAAATTAGGTGCGCTAATTCTTTCAAAACAGACTGGATTTTACTCTTTAGTTTTAAAGAGATATCGGTGTATAGATTGAAATTCACTCTATTAATAAATTATGTAGCTGTTAATGTAAACACTCTACTCTTTATTTAATAATTGTTAATATAATTTCTCTAAATTAAACTAATTGTTTTTAAGATGAAGCAAATTTGAAGGTGTATAAAATAATCACGGAACACAGCGGAGTTAACGTCTTAGCTTAGAAAAAACAAAAGGTTGAGTATTTAGAATCCATCAAAAGTAAATGCAAAGAAGCCACCCCATTGAATGTTATTATTTATACAAACAAAAACAACACATATATTCTCGTCTCGAAAGTGGTAAAATTTTATATCCACTCAGAGAAGTTGCTCACTCAAACACCAATTTAAAAAGTTTTAAATTTATAGTGTACTTTAAACAGCGCGCTGATTTTGTGAAGGTTGTACTTAGCTCCATTTTGATGACATATACAATTTCGCCCCTCTTCAAATAAATGACACATATGAACACGAAAGAATGGCTTCTGTGTTTGTGCCAAACTGACAGACATTTCTTCCCTTATGCATCCAAGGGTTTACGTATTGTTAGCATTGCGCCCCACTTTCTTCAACAAGCGTTTTATATAGGACCTTCTTTATCTGGCTCCTCTCAACAGCACCATCACGTGACCAAACGCAGCTGTTCACCTCATCACATCACATATTGTACGAAACTATACTTAACAGATGCTATTTTTCTCATGATATACTTACTACTTAATTGATATGAAATCCGTCGCTTGGAAGAAATTTACGTTCGTTCGATGTAGAACGTACGCAGAAAAGTTATTTTAAATGCTAGAAAAAGTCATAAATATCCCAGACTAAAATTAATTGAATATTCGGATAATGTTTAAAAGATAATTTCAATGTATAGAAATGTGGGGTGAAGATGAGAAATGCTAAGACTAACGGGGGATGAGACGGGTAAGTTCGCTTGGGGTATTGATTTAGTAGCTGCGGGCGTTCTAAGGCTTTGGTAGCAGATAGACAGGCAGGCATGACGCATTATGTATGGCGTTGGAGACGAATTCCAACAGAAAGAGAGAAAACACTTCTATAGTTCGCTCCATTCTTTGTGTACACAAACCTAGAAATGCACTTAATAAAAATCGTGAGAACTTCATATAACGGAAACATGTTTATATTATAATTAACCACGCTATTCTACTACACATCGCAAACCGAAACTTATCCTCAACACAAACTTTTTAATTATATAATAAAATTAAAATGCAATCTAAGTAATTACAAGGTTGTTTTTGCGCCGACGGAGATTTCAAATTTAGATAAAGCCCTGCCAAAAATTTCGTTTTCCTGTTGTAATAAATTAGAGTGTTTTGGCTGACATGGTAGAGTTCGGATTAATTCATCTCTTTCAGATTAACTGTAGTGAACTGACATTGTTGGCGTGAGGGTTTTTCAGGAGACGAGAAAAGGGAAACTTGCAAAAACAACTTCGAACATGAATCGTTAAAAGCGAGAACAAAATATGCTTGGATAAACCCCATATATGCTGCATTATATAAATATATAATATACTCGTACTGAAGGGTTTGTTCTAAAATTAGTAGCTGATACTTGTAATTGGATACTAGTATCGTGCCAAAATTAAAGAAAAATGGGTTATTTTAAACAAATTCCTTGAGATAATAGTTGTTTAAAGTACCCGCGGTTAATAGTAAAAAAATTTGTGGGTTCAAAAAAAATTAAAATACAAGTAGTTGAAAACTTTCATTTTTACAATACTTCTAAATGTTAATTTTTAACCTCCAAACCAAGCATTTGATGTGTTTCTATGCAACTTCTTATTTCTAAATGTTTTATTACTTAAAATTCAAATATAAAAATCTATGCAATAATTTTTTTAATATTGTTAGAGAATTTCCAGCCGAAGTTATAATTAATACGTGTTCTGGGTTCGGCCTGTGTCTTGTTGAACATTAATCAAGCGTATGTTGAGTTAATACGTGACATCATCAAGAGAGGACGTGGAGTATCCTTGCGATACCAATTTGTTGAAAGACACTACCTGGCTTAAGGCCTAATTTTCTCCAACACTCGACCGCTGAGAACAGACAGTCCGTCGACCGTCGCGGTTTGACGATTTTTTCCAACCAGAGTATTATAATTGAGGCTGGTTCTGTGCTGCAACTTGCTTAGCTGATTGCTCCACTTCACTCCGCAGATCTGCGCGATTGGTCGGTTCGTATCTGTCCAATTTAATTATAGCAGACTCCTCAGCTGAACTTGCAGTTTCCGAAGACATTTTAAAATATAAAGAAATTGTAATAATGAGTGATATCTCATCTAAATATGATGTCTAAATAGACCCGGTGAGACAGCAGCCACCGTTAAATAGTGTTGGCCGCAAAAGCTATAAAGATTTATTCGTAAAAACATTTGGAAGGCAATAGTTGAATAGTGAAGAAAAACGGTAAGAATGTATTTTATTATTTATTAAGAAAAACATACAAGGTATAACAGATGTTTATACCGCTAAAATTTTTATAATATTGTAGAATAATTACCACATTATTCCATTCTTTGCACCTTTGCATTCTACCATGCCACTTATCCATGCAGACCGCCAAAATTAAGGTATCTCTTACCGAAGCAACAGCTGTACACGATCTTTTGACACATGCTGCTGCTACTGGAATTAGATTTTATTTTGGCAATTGAGGGATGGCATTCGCGGTTTTGGATAGCAAATTGAATTTCTGAATTTCGAAGTAGATTATGCAAAATACATGCCGAAATTATTAAATCATCAGCAGCAGTAGGATTAATAGCGATTGAAGCAAAAATTACTCGAAAATACAGACATAATATGCCAAAAGCATTTACTGACATAATATGACAAAAGCGTTTTCGGAAGTACGTCTCCCCCGGCCGAGTCTGTAATTGAACTCAGCCATTGATTGGTCATAAATAAAATATTTTTGCGAATAGCGTTTCATTATATTTATTATCAAAGCAAATTCGCTGTGTTCCAAAATAATGCAAGGTTGTGATACTTCTGTTCCTGGAAAAACTTCGAAATAATCGTTATTGATATACTTTCTCATCATCGATTTATCGAAAATACTTGCATTTCCGTCTCGCCCATAGGAACCGACATCAGTTGCAATAAATCCATACCGTGCATCCATTATAACCAGCAATACGATAGAGTGAAACTACTTGTAATTATAACAAAGTGACCCTACCGACCTCGGATATTGTATCCGGACATGTTTTTCACCGATAAAACGGCAACAATTAGGGAATTTCTATAAATCGTTGTGGTCTCGATCATTTGCTCTCGTGTGGTCTTCTGAGGACTTTAGTATAAAGATTGAAACCATACGTTTCCTAATGTTTCGGAGCACTTCTTTAATAGAAACGCTTTCAAAGTTTTTTTGGAGTATTTCTATATCAGCTAAACAGCTTCCTCCAGATGTACAAAAGCGAGTAAAACTTAAGGTACTACATGTCACTTTAGAACTGAAGTTTGAACACCAACAAAGAAGTATGGTAGACTATGGTTTACTACCTGCTTCGACTGCTCAACAACTACATAACAATATTTTTCACAAACTAACCAATCGGAAACCTCAGGTGTAGCTTTCTACTGACAAGTCTTTTCTCGACAGGACAGTCCGATGTCACCAAATTTCTCCCACCCCACTATTTCAACAATTGTAAATTTCTTATCTATCCTAAAAAGAACTAGTGAATGTGATTTCCGAAAAAATGTTCTTGGTTTGTTTTTCTGCGCTCGCCATAGGCCTTTCCTTCTTAACACATAAACTTACCTCAATGCAATTCAAAGCTTTTCTTCAACCGACATCAGACATTTTACTCTATTGGTAGATTTCTTGGAAATGTCTTCATTCACAAAACTCAACACGAACTCAAAAAGATTTGTAGAAAGTTGAAAGTACTCCCTAAATCTGGTTTCACTTCCACGGTGATATTAAAGGCATCTTTAGTATCGCGGCACAAAAACACCTTATTAACTAGTTTACTGGAAACTTTGAGGTTTGCTATAACCAGTTCCTCTTCTTCTTCCTCTTTCAATAATAACGGCGCCATCAATTCATTTGAGTATATTTTTAAAAGTACTGATTTGTTTTATTTGCTTCAATTCGCAATTCACACAGCATGCAGATGTAGAGAACACAAAGGAACTATTATTTTCTATTTCTAGCAATCAACCTCGCGCAGAAATCGTTATCCGCGACCGTCGATGGATTGCCCACCCTCCGCGACCTATTGTTCAAGGAAACCAGGCTTCTAATCGAGCGTATGAATATTCGCGTTTTGATGATAGGCCTTACAACAATAATTAGTATGACACTTTTCGAACTCGGAGTAACTATTTATTAATTTTGAAAGCTTTAGAAATATCATAGAAAACCTTTTTCAACTTTCGACATTCGTTAGCAAAACCTCATTGTACACTTACGTTTCTGTTGCAAAACCGTAAGTTAACGTGTGTCCTAATTATGTAAAAATAAAACACCATTTGCTACATAGAGGAGTCTTAAGATTTTACATAATGCAGACCTTTTGATTGAAGGTATCTCCAGTCCACTAAGGAATTAGAATACCTTCAAACAGCTGCTGCGTCTCCATTTAGTAGTGCCAAGCACGCATTAACCCTATTTAGCGAAGTTAAATATGAACAAACCCAAAAAACAAAGTAACATAACAACAAAATTTATTTCCAATAAGTTTAACAACCCAATAAAAAAAGCTTTTTCCGTGAGAAAAATCCTTTATTGAAAACTACTGTAAAGTGATCTAAATACACTTTTCAGTAAACGAACTATAGCTCTTACTTCATATCATATCATATACCAATCGCGGTATTCCTTTTCGGGGTAACAAAACCTAGCACCACTTTCTGAAAGGATATGCAGAGTATAGCTCAAAGGCTACTACACTAATTCTACTCCCAGCACCATTCACAATCTTTCTCACATCCCTCGGTCCCTACACACTTCCTTTGCCTCTGCGACATTCATACATGGCTTGTGACATGCTCTTTTGTTCCTCAGACTTCTCACCAGTCGTTCTTTCAGTTCACAAAAAGGAACTGAAATAGCTCTTACTTAAAGATGTAAACCTTTATGTCGGTTACGGAAAGACCTATTGTAGTAAGCGATCTAATACATCTTCTCCATTGCAAGGTTTCGATCAAAATCATAATAAGAAAAAAATGCGCTGCATTAAAGCCTCTACGACTCAATCCACAAATAAAGATATGCCATTGTATTAGCAGACCAAACAGAATATGAACAAAAGATTAATATTTGCTACCCCTGGACGACTCTTATACCCCAATAGCCACTTAACACATCCTACCACCAAACTGGAATGCGAAGTTTCTAACCTCATTAAAATTTCCAATGCATGAAAACTATTCATAAATATATAATACCACGCGAATCTAAACTACCACGCTTATATGGCCTCCAAAGATCCACAAACCGTAAATTCCGTCCCATCCAAGAATACGTTCAATAAATACTCCTAATGGTATTCTCGCAAAATAACTGACAAGTCTATAGATGCCCTAAGTTGACATGTTTTAAACTTTATCTATTTCATCTTTAATCTTAGATACCAAACGTTGAGTCTGATTATGCGTGCGGTGCTCGGCATATATAGCGAGAACTGATAACACTAGTGTTGCTAGGTGCGATCTGACGTTTCTAACCTAAAGTTTGACATTTTTGACATTATACATACTAATAACATTTTGCCATATGAACACTATTCGTTTTGATTGATTTGAAAATTTCGTCTTAGCCTAAAAATGGAATTAACTCGTGAACATTTTCGTGCGATGATTTTTTACGATTTCCGACGTGTATTATCTCCACAACAGTGCCTGAATCAATCTATTTCGACTTTTGGGGAAGAAGCTCCAACTAAAACCATTGTATATTGTTGGTATAGTGAATTCAATCGTGGTCATAGTTTGCTACCGGATGAATTTGAAGAAGGTCGTCCAAAATCCGCTGTTGTACCAAATAACATTGATGCTGTGCGCAAATTGATAATGCAAGATGGTCATGTGACTTATCGTGAGATTCAGGTTCCTTAGGCATCGGAGTGACAAATATATATTCGATATTACAAGAATATTTAGCTGTGAAAAATCTATGTGCGCGTTGGATCCCACATAATTTGACAATCGCTCAAAAAAAGACTCTTGTCGATTAGTGCAGAGAAATGCTTAAAAACATGCAATTACGGTGCATCAAACGCAGTGTATAACATTTACACAAGTGACGAATCTTGGATTTATTCGTATGAAGCCGAAAGTATACAGCAGTTGAATGTAACAGTCTCCCAACATGAACGAAATCCAACAAATGTTGTCCGCGCTTGAAGCATTTCGAAGAAAATAGTTACCTGTTTTTTTCAGAATAAATGGACATGTCACGACCATTGCTTTATTGAATCGTAGAACAGTTAATTCTGCTGGATATACAATCATTTGTTTCCCACAAGTTTTCGGAGAAATAAGAAAAATGAACCGACGACGCCGAATCATTCTCCATCATGACAATGCGACCTCTTACACATCGGCTCAAACAAATGATTATTTAAGCTCTCAAGACATCGAATTGATGGGGTCATCCGGCCGTATTGTCCCGATTTGGCAACTAATGATTTTTTATTTTTCCCACACGTAAACAACAAACTGCATGGACAACGATTTTTTACACCAGAAGAGGGGGTTGATGCGTTCAAAGCCCGTGTTTTGGAGATATCTCAATCGGAATGAAAAAAATGCTATGAAAATTGGTTCTAACGTGTGTAAAAGTGTATCAATCATGGTGGAGAATATTTTGAAAAACAGTAAAGAAGTTTTGACAACTTGAGCTTTCTTTTTGTTACTTGTTCCTGATACTTATCCATCATCCCTCGTATTTAGCTTATTTTTGACATAACATCACTATTCATCTAAGTCCCTGTTACGGATGTTGTTACCATAATTAAACAACTTCTTCTGAGAAATAATGAATCTAAATACCGTATCACTCTAGCAGATATTTTATTCACTTTACATATACCTTTCTTCTCGGTAAAATAGAGCATATAATTAGAAAACAATAGAAGAGAAAGCGAACTGTATATAGGCTGTTGTGTGCATTTCAGGGAACTGTGTGGGCTAGCTCAGAACATAAATAAGTGGAGGTACGCGTCCAACTAGTTTCAGGACGGAAAATCTAATGACGAAAGAATAAGTGCACTTAAATCTGATGACCATTATATACAACTACAAGTGTGGGTTGTGAAATATTTTCAACTAATGTTGATAGTGCGAAATGATATGTTGAAAAAACTATTAATTCGACAAATGTTTAAGTGCTGGGGAAGCTTCGCAGCCAAATGCTGCTTATGCCCCTTCACATTCCGCTAAATATTGGGGAAATAAGGTATATAACTGTAAAACAATAGAAGGTGACCGAACTATATTTAACAAGAAAGAACAGCGAATATGCTCAAAGACAACAAACATAGAGACGAGAAAAGATTTGTTCACAGCATATGTGTGGAGCACAGCATAGTAGGTATATGAAATAGGGGCAGTAGGAAAAGCAGACACAAAGAGATAGAAGCCTTCTGGAATGTTGTGCTTCAAATTTATAGGGATGACAGCATGGACAGACAAGGTTAATAACGAATAGGTCATAGAAATAGAAGAGGAAGCAAGATATCGGTGGGAAACAAAAAAGTGGAGCAATAGAAGGGTAGGATATGTTCTAAGGTATTTTTGGGGAATAGTACGGGATATATTACAAGCGAAAATAGGAAAAAGAAGTAGAGGCAGACCGAGATCAGACTTTTGCACGTAGCTAGTAATAGATGCAGACTGTACCAATTTCCAGGAAATGTGTAGGTTAGTTCAGATTAGGAAACAATGAGGATACCAGTTCCAGAACTGAAGACCTAATGATGATTAAACATTTACTTAAATTAAAGCTGATTTGCTAGTACGCGTAACCTCCGCCTAAAAATACGAACAGGGTGTGTATCAAATGACTACAGACAAATTTTATATGCGTCAAGTCATACTGCTAACACTTACATAGCGCCTACCCTTCTATTTCAATTGATGCTCCTTCCGCGTCTATAGACATCTTAGTCCTACTGTGGTTTTTGATTGTATAAAGTTAGTTTTGTTTTGCCGGGAAAATAACAAGTATTTTAATAGAGAAATGAACTGTACTGAAATTGCATGTGAAACTTGGAAAAACTGCTACTGAAATTTATCTTTTATTAAAAGAAGTATATGGCAATGTATGTATATCACGCGCACGGATTTTAAAGTGGTTTAAGCTTTTTCAAGATGGCCAATAAGACATCAAATGAGCAAATTAAGTCTCAAAACAGCAATGCTTGTTTTTACGATATCTATAAGTGTGTATCTTTACTGGGTTCCTGATGGTCAAATTTTTAATCAACATTACTACCTTGAGGTTCTTGCTCAACTCCGTGAAAAAACTTTAAAAGACCTGAATTGTAGACAAACAAGTGATGAGTTCTTCATAAGGAAAAGGCGCCTGCGCACATTGTAATGCATGTCAAAAGTTTCCAGCAAAGTATAATATCCCACCGACAGACCACCCGCCTTATTTGTTTGATCTGACACCGTGTGACTTGTATCTGTTTCCAATCTCCATTAAAAGGATCAAGATTTCAAACCGTTGAAGCTGTGATAAAAAAAGCGGCACACGTCATGAATGAGTTTATGGAAGACACTTTCCAGCACTGTTTTGAACAATGGAAAACATGCAACGGTTTAGGGATCGCAGGAGGGATGTCTATATTGAAATTAAAATAAAAAGTTTTACGGTCTCAGTCTCGTTATTATATAACCACGCCTCGTATGTATAATTTTTAAAAACGTATTTGTTCTAAACACGGTACCTTTGCAAAATTCATTAGGATGCCTCTAACCTAGTCTTTCGCTCAAGAGAGGCATACTATTTAGAAAAAGTTTTCGCCTATCATATCACATAGTATTATAATGTACAATTTGTTGGATCGTTAAGGTATAAATTTTATGTTTTACTCAGTACAGTTCCGTAGGTCAACGATATGAGAAATCACTTAAAAAAACTTACTTTTGCTGCTGTTAGCTACTTACTACCGTAATATCAGTACAAGGTTGGGACGTTAGAATATTCTTAGAAGCGTTGCTCTGCCTCTAATTGACTAACCAACAAGACATGTAAATAAAATATCTATTAAAAGTTGTCTAACAGTTGATTCCTGGGGCGTACACTAACTACAATTAATAATTTCACCAAATGCATGCAGTTGGGTTACAAACTGAAACTAGAAACTAAAATAGAACACATGGTTTCAAGATAACACAATTAAGAACAAAAAAATTTAAACTCATAGAATACTCACCTTTGGATTTGATTTTCTACATCTAGTATGCTCTTCTTGGTTGAGTAACTTAGTTATGGTTTAGAACCATAAAGGGGTTCTCATAACTTCCGCTTACATTGGAAGACAGATGGTTGTATCAAAATCTAGTGAAATGCTGAATACTAGAATTAGTTACACCTACCCGTTGAATGGCTATTTATTATCAGAATATACTAAAATTTACGAAAGCCCTTAATCCGTCATATTTGCTCTTTGTGTATAGAAATTAAACAGCGCGAAAACACGAAATCGGCAATTAATTACACTTGTTAATCAGAATTTAACCCTGTTGAATTGAAATACAGCATCCGGAACCTACTAATACTTGTACTTGAAAAATAAATTTTACGATTATGAATACACAATTGAAGATGGAGCGAGTGTGTGCCTATAAAATAATTAGATATATAATAAATATTCAAATGAAACAATTTTCAGGGTGAACCTATTATGGAAATTGACTACTCTGGCGAAGCAAAGCGCCATTGGTTGTTTTCTGCAGGAAGTCAACTTGAACGTATTGCACATGATGGATCAGCTGCCCAACTGCTATCAACGACCAAATGTAAATGAAAGATAAGCTTTGAATGTGAACAAATAATAGATAATATAGCATAGGAAATAATATTTAAATTGTAATATTTCTTAAGCCTTTCTTAAATTTTGAGACGTATTTACATTCAAAAATCAATCTGAAAGCGGGTATGTCCAAAACCAATTAAATAACTCCTGAAAATAACTAAAAATAGTTAACTTTCTTAAGTAAAACATAAATCTTGAAATTTAAGCGATCGGACTATCTTTCTAACATTCGTAGTTTGGCCATATTCATAATCTATTTTTTAATGAACGTAAGAAAACGTCAACTTAACTAATAAAATCCAACACATTCTTACGTAGTTCAGATGCAGAATTTATAATTAAAAAAAGGTACCACCTCCCAAATTTAATGGTAGTCATAAACACCTTTCAGGTGTGCCATGACTATGAATCAAACGAACTTTTGGGCCAACAGTCATTGCGCATACGCAATGTATCACGAAACCACGTATTAATGTTCTTTTGTGGATCTCTTGAACACCTTTTTGTACAGGTGTGTCTATATAAGACATATATTCAACGTGCTTACTTAAACTTTTGAATACATTTCTTTGAAAATACGTACATCTAATTTTATTTTATTTATTTCTGCATTAAGACTTATTCAGTTCTTTTGTACGATATTCGCACCAAAATTTGTATTATATTCCTGAATATACGTTTGGTAATTTTTTTCTTCATGTTTAACTAGTTACTTTCTTTTCAGTTGGAGAAACATAAACACAATATACAAAAGCACAAAGCACTGGAGAGAAAGTCTAATAAACGTACAATAAGCAAATGTAATGGAATATAAACAAAATAAAGAACCTATAAAGCTCGGAAAAAAGGATTAAAATGTCAACCATGAAATATAAAAAAATATCAGTAGAGATATCAAACCATATATACATAAGTAACCAAAAAACACAAACGTAACTAGAACTCTATCGCACAATAACACAATCATAAGCAACAAAACACAAAACAAAACAAACCATGATAAAACTAACACTACCACTGTACACATGAGAATCACCACAGGAAAGATACGCATGAAACAAGAACAATCACACATAAACAACGCACAAAAAAATATCACAATGATAATGCAGATTGCAATAAAATTCAATCAATTACGATAAGATATAGAACGCATAATACTATATATAACGTATAAGTCTAAATAAAGCAAAAACTAGTAAGAAAAATTTCAAACAAAGAACAATAGAACAACTAAATGAAAAAAAAACCCTGAAACTCCGAGCACTAGCCACAAAAGTGAAACGCTCATAAAAAAGTAATATCGAAAAGCAACATCTCAAACATTTAACCAAAATTAAAAAAATTCTACCAGTCACTATAAGATACCTAAAGCACACTAAATAATCCACCAAACACACTGAACACTTTAAGAACAACCAACGGTCCAACCCAATGCGGCTCAATGAAACGCATAGTAGATTCAAATAGAAGTAAATAAATATAACACAACAGCAGAAATGTAAAAAGATGATCACGGACGAAGAAATTTATCAAACAAAACTAGAAAATACTCGGCGACGACAAAATAGAAATTATTAACTAAAAAGGTTTGTAATAACACACACGCCTTGCAATATATTTAACAAATATATCACACATCCACACACAATACCACAAAACAGTCCTAAAAGTAATAAACCCCAATCCAAACAAATCAACAAACATAGTAAACCCAGCTAAATACTGCCCAATAACATGTTTATCAACAATATACAAATTAATAACACACATAATAATACAACATCTAGTCAGATAAGCAACATACAAGAACATAAGGTGCTAAGAATAAAAAGGATGCCCATATGGAACTCGAGGATGCAGGTAACGATTAGCGGACGCAGAAATAACACACTAAGCAATGGTAAAAAGAGGTCTACACTACGCATACAAAGATTAGCAAAAAGCATGGATAAAACTAATAAAATTTTTAAAAACTATGAAAGAACAGGACGCGCACGTCGCACTTAACAAAAAACAGGCAACATAGAAAACAATTCACACAACAGTGGCATACTTATACCAAACAGATGTTCTTTAGTGCTATCACATTGTATATACCGCTATATATATATATATATATATATATATATATATATATATACTAGAAATACTCAAGAGGCTCGCACTATATTACACTTCGCTATAAAGGTATTTGCACTTGATAGTAGAAAAAGGAAAACGAGGATCTCTCGACATAAAGAACACGTGTATTATAGACACAAACAATTTAAGAAAGTTCTTCACAGAATGGGCATTAATACGCAACTTACACGAATTAATTCGACATGCAAACACATCGGTCACGTTGTTTCAGCTTAACAATTCCATAGCAATGCACACGACTTAAGAAAACGGGAAACAAAAAACACTAAACTATCTTACACAGCCATATATCAACCAACAATCATTGAATACACGACGCAGAAAAGCGAGAATTTTGAGCAAGAGGGAAGGCATCAAATACCTCCAAAGCAACAATAGACAAATGCGAATGACACAATAACATCGCAAAAATTATTAACCAACAACTACGCTACAAACTGTAAGAAGAATATATAAACATACAAATATGCACCATAAAGCATACTCGAAAACAAATAACAAAATAAAAATATCGTAACCTACAAAATAACACCACTAAACAAGCCATATATCACATTCCTTTACGTTTAAAGGAAAATAACGTAACTAGTAGAAACATCTATTCCAAGCGTACCCAATATACAGAAAAAAATAAGCAAAAATAAAAAAGCACCCAACTAGCAGAGGAAATCAAATGTATGTGACACTAAGATAAAGTAGAAAAAATGCCAAGCCTATCTGAAGTACAACTGCCATACCGAAGAACTTACATCAATATATTCAAGCATTTATATAAAACAAACTTAATTATTTTAATGTTTCCGTGAACAAAGGTTGTTAACTTGAAAAAATAGCTCTGTATAAGGACTGTAGAATAAAAATTTAACCATTATATTAATCAAAGAAGAAAGGAAAAGATAGTTACTAAAATGTACATTAACTCAAACTTAGAAATATATAAACCGATACAAACTTAAGTTTGTAAAAACACAAAGATCTTTGTCTGAAGGAAAAATTGTCAATCAATATAAATATATAGAAAAGAAAGAACTTAGTATTAAAATAAAACCGCTGTAGCTTACAGAAACACTACCGGCTATCTAGAATTTAAAAAGGACTTATAAATTATAAAATTGCTTTAACGAACTTAAAATTACGTTGGGCATAAATAATTTAATAAAAAAAGTAGAGGCGGTTGCTCACTATCCGCTTAGATGTAAGCTTTGCTTAATAAAGAAACATACAATATTTATGTAATATGAAACATTTTTCTAGATAGAGAACTATATAAATTGTTCAATGACAATTACTTTTAGAGGTATAAAGTTTATTGTTAGGCATTTTGTAACCATTTTATTTATACTGGCGATATTTCCCATATAGAAATATTTTAAGAAATTCGTTTTATATGGACTTTAATTGTTAGAATAGTTGCAATTATCAAACTTACAATTTACAAAATAGATTTTTAATTACTTTGCTTAATTATTCTATTCATTAGTGTATAATAATATCGTTAATATTAATATAATTTTCTTCAGTTACTGTTGAGGTTCGTAGCAATGTCTTGAAACTACTTGTAATATTTGCACAACCTCCAACCAGTTAAAGGTTATAGTAAAAACGACACCAAAGAAGCTGCAATCAATATATAATTTAAACTATATACTTCTTTTGTATACTCCTTCTATGTCAGTCACACCAGTGTTTCTACTTTCCGGGGTTTCCTATAGTACCTACATTTGGAAATATCCAGGACTGTCGTATCATCTTACTTTCACATTCTTGTCAGGTAGAGATTTCTAGACACACATGCTACAATTGCTCTCAAGGATAAGCTATTTTAGGAAGGAATGATTCATATTGTCGCTTAAATTTGTATTTCTGTTTCTAAATAAGATTTAAGTGAGAAACAACATTAAAAAATGTATTCTATGGTATGAATAGTAGGTTATAAGAAAAGTGTGGCATAATAGAGGTCTTTCAAAATATCATGAGCTGTTGAGCAGAACACCAGTTTAAAGTATTTATCTCAAAGTGCATCCTAAAACATTGACAACTCACCTGTCAATTTTTATTTCATCTGTCATATATTTATATATTTAAGATTTGTTGTTCATTATTATTGTTTTTGATTATTATTTATGTGATTTCAGATGTGATTCAACTTCAATCAGTTTTTTCCAAACTGCTGCAACTCAGTCTAGTTCTTTTATATAGGTAAGTATAATGCAGGTTTCAATTCAGTTACAAGAATAACGTTTAGTTTTTACAGATTATTTTGATATTCCAGAGTTTTTAACTTTATAATAAGTAACAGCAAGAAAATAATTCACAGTCAAGGTAGAGAAATTATTTATAGTGTGTATAAGTTTATGTGTGAAGAAAAGAATAGAATACCTATCGTTGCTATGAATAATTTACAAGAACAGGTAGAAACAACAATTGAACTAGAACTAAACGCAGTCAAGAGAATTATTTCAACGGCGAAGAACGAACATGAGGGCGACAAGTTTGTATCTCCAAGGAAAGAAATTAATAAGAGTAGTCCTAAATCTAATGTGAACCAATTTAAGGAAGAAGCTGTTCAAACGACTGTATATAATTATGCAAGCATTCATAAGCAAAGACCTACCACGAAAGTCATATTGGAGGAACTAAAAAAATGATGCTCGTGTTAATTTTACTGGAAATTTGTCGTTTAGAAGCCTTAACATAAATTTGGTTTTTGGTGAAAAAGAAACGCAAGATAATCGAAAAGTGTTAATTGAAAGGACTGAAATTCGTAAAAAGCGAGTTGAGTTTTTCCGGCAATTATAGCAATACAAGAAACAACGAAGAAACATGGTATACTGTGACGAAACATATTTGCATAGCTTACATACGGTTCCTTTAGTAAATATTTAAAAGTACCTATAGCCAAGGCTCAACGTCTGATTATTCTTCACTCTGGTGATAATAAGGGATTGACTCCGAACGCTTTGTTAATGTTTAAATTGAGGCTTAAAATGGGGGATTATAAAGACGATATGAACAACCATAATTTTTTAAAGTGGTCACAAGAGAGATGCCTTCTAAATTGTGAAATGAATTCAGTTTAGTGCGGCATATCATAAAGTGACAACAAACCGTACTCCTACATCTTTTTGAAAAAAGTGGATATGCAGAAATGATTAACAGAGACAGAAATCGTGTATGATGTACGTGAAACAAAAAGTGAACTATATTCAAAAATACAGATGAGCAAATTTAGTTGTAAAACATATGTTGTCGATGTACTTTTAGAACAATTTAGGCATGTTGACCTTCGTCTACCACCTTGCCATCCAGAGCTAAAGTCAATTGAAAAAATATGGGCATCCTTTAAAAACTATGTTGCAGCACACAAGAGAATTTCTAAGTTAGACGATGTAAGAAAAATAGCGGAAGATAAACTTAGTGTCATTGGTGTTAAACATTGGGAAAATATTTGTTCACAAGTTGAAAAAAAAATGAAGGCGAGTATCTGAAAAAAAATATGTAATGAACGATATTGATGATATAATTATCAGACTTAATGAAGATTCAGATAAACCAGATTTATATGCAACTTCTGAAGGTAGTGTTAGTGATGAAGATACTTTAGGCTGCACGCCATTATCGTAATATTACAATATTAAGTTATCTTTCAATAACTTACTGCTGTTAGAACTTTTTTCATAAGTAAACACTAATGTGCAGCTATAGCATGATTGACAAACTTGTTAACCTATTAATTGTTAATGTTGGACATAGAAACTCTGGCAGTGATAGTGATTTTATGATTTTTCAGATTAAATTTCTATGAAATATGCATTTTTAAAAAATAATAAAGAAGCAGTATTTTGGCTGCCAAGAGATTTAAAATATTTAGCCTGTGTATTTTCATCTAACACGGGCAGAAACACGGCATAATAAAAGAACAATAAACAATAAACCAAAAAAGTTACAGATTCCGCACACAAAACTTTGTAATTTTACAGTTTATATTATGTTGATAAATTACTATTTATGCAATCTACTTAGCATACCGGTTGAGTTAATTCAGAATACGCATCGGGAGAATCAATGTTTTCAGATTTTACTTATATATTATTGTTCTTTCTTATTATACGATACCTCTCGCTTCTTTCATTGCGCATTTCACAGCCCATAAGATTTTAAAATACTTATACTAATTTTCTCGATTCTGTGAATCTTCCACAACTTGAGGAAACAGCCATTGTTACAACATGTTATACTAGTTACAGTTCTTTCCACAAAGAAAAAAGGTCCATAGACCTTCGTACGCGACAAGGCACAGAAGAACACGTTAACCTCCGGTGAGTCTCTTTCGTGTTGCAATGTTGAATGTTGATTTTGCAAACCCCATATGCAAACATTATGTCTATTGACTTTTTCACTAAGGTGAAAAGTTGCTTCATCGCCACAAATTATATGCCGTAGAAACGCGTCATCTTTCATCATTTGTAGCACATAACCACAAAATTCGAAACGCTTCTCTTTGTTATTAAGCTTGAGAGCCTGCAGAAGTTGTAATCGGTAGGGATTGTAGACCAAACGCGGTCTCAGAACTTTCCATACAGTTGGTTGGGGTATTCAAAATTCTCTACTAGCTCTATTGATAGACTTACTGCGAACAAAACTTTCTTAACTTCGTCTGACATCTGACACACACACGACCGGTCTGCGCTTTTTCCTTTACAAACACTTCCAGTCTGTTGAAATTGCTTAAATCATCGGCTAATGCTTCCTCTAGTTTGTGGTTCAATACCAAATTTGGTACAAAATGCCTGCTGCACTACAATTTGCGACTCACCTTTTGCGAACTCAAGAACGCAGAAAAGCTTGTATTTCACAGTAGCCATTTCACTCACAACTGACAGTGAAACGAAATGACGGCGTTTTGCCGCGCGAACTCTATTGGCGGCTTCTGGTACCAACACCGCCCGCCTTCCTCTTGTCATTGGTATGCGGAACCGTATCACTGCTGCCGTGCACTCAGTAACAGCAGATACGCTTCCTCGTGCGTGGGATGAGTTTACTTACCGCGTAGATGTTTACCATGCAGCAAACAGTGAACACATTGAACATTTCTAATGTACTAAAAAAACCGTAGACCTTCTTTTCATTGAACTAACAATTGTTTATTTTGGATTTTTACTTTAATGAATACGAATTTTTAAAAATGGGTCCATCATTTAGAATAACTCAGTATTAGAAGATGGATTAATATGAAGATTACGGTCGATAAACACAAATCAGTAATTAACATTTAATTGCTACAAAGTACGAATCAGACTATTTATATGTAAATTAGGTAAATTAAAAAGTGCTACTATTGAGCAAGCACGAACATACCGTAATCTGAATCTCTTCATAATTCCTTCTGTCAATTCCTTTACAGGTTTAAATTGAAGAACAAGAACTTACCTGAAAAAAGATTAAGCATTAGTGATTTTTATAATGTAATAAATGACAGTTAATTGAAACAGAGTTAAGGAAAATGTGGTTGTTTATAATACTTTGACAATTTTATTCAGTGTCTATCAATAATGTTATGTAAACTATTAAAAAATTTTTGCGGTGATACGGTGGCGCAAATTACTAGCAGCGCAACAAATGAAACTTGCCGTATTAGGGAAGACAAAAACAATATGCACTAGAGAGCAAATCCCTCAAAATGCTTACATTAGATCTACGTTAAGCTTGGATAAAATTACGCGTAGGCACGCCGCACGCATTTTCTTTTAACACAGAGCCGCTCAAACGCCCATGCGACCGATGCGGCCGCATCAGGTGCTAAGATGAGAGGAGCGCCCGGCGTCGAACCATGACATATGCGCATGTGTTTTAAAATTCTCGTCAGCGATTACTTAAAAGTTAATTTTCGCTAATTAATACACCCCAATTCCGCAACCTAGGCGCTCCCTTGACGTCTTTAATAAATAGCAATACTACCGCTTTTTCAGTTGAGTCAGATCGTTGAACGAATCTTGAGTGTCATCCTGCACTGTAAATTATTACTATCTAAGTTGTCAATCATCATTTAGAATACGATTGTATTGCGTATCAACGTCAGCCATTCCTGGCAAATGGCAATGGTAGAAAGATGGATCTGGCAAAGACGAAGCATATTAGTCTCATAAATACTGTAGGAATGAGGTATAAAACAGAGCGTGGGGTGCAAGTGTCCCTTAAGGGGTTGAACGAGCGAAGCTGCTTGAACGATTTGGACATGTGGAAAGAAAATAAGAAGCACACACATTCACAAAATCGCGATTAGCAGTTAACTTGCAGTAAACACACACACTTGTTGGAATTCAACCAGGTAAAGTCGCATAAACATAACTAGCAAAAGCAATGGTAAAAACACCAGCCGCTGCTAAAGCCAGCTTCTTAACAGAATTAAATACAAAAAGGAAATTTAAATTTAAATAGAAAACTAACAGTGGTTAAAAATTGTAACAATATAAAATAGTACATCGATAACTTAAATTGTAAGAAGTAATACTTATTTGAATTTCAAAACGCGTTTGTTTTAAGATAAATCATTTATAAAAAGTTCTTGTGAAGATATTTAATTGAATTCTGAACAAAATGTTGTATCATTGCTAAGATTTTTGCTTAAATGATTTTGGTAAAAATATAAAATGATTATCAATTAGAGAAAGCTATAATAGAAATATTTATATGTGTAAAGAGTACGTACATTTTGCTGAGAAGTAGAATTTGATTAATTTTGATATACAGTGGTTTACATGCATCCACACTACAGAATAGGGCATAAACACCTAACTGGGGATCAGGTGTATGTAATTCTGCACATAAAAAAGCTTATTTTCAAGCAATACTATATATAGAATCAAATGTTCATGTGGAGGACAATATGTAGGTCAATCGAAACAATACCTGGGTAACCGGCTAGCACAACATAAAAACGACGCCAAAATAAGAAAAACAACCTGCGCACTTTCGACACATATAAAAAGAAACAATCACACTTTAGATCTACAAAATGTTGAAATACTTGAAATAGAATCTAATTATTACAAACGATTATTTTTAGAATCCTACCACATTCAAAAAACAAATAACTGTTTAAATGAAAAAACTGATATAAATAATTTAGAAGCAGTATACTTTGGACTTTATAATTTTAAAAAACAAATATAACATTCGCAATAACTAGACAACCAGGTCACACATACAATCTCCTAGATGTCGTCACACAAAGCTTATATAAATAATAACGTTTTCTCAACCAAGTATTTTAAACAAAACTAAATCAAACTAAAAAATTACAGATACAACCCAAAGACAAAGCAGTTTCTTATTACACACACACATACACACACACACACAAACATACACGCACACATACACACACACACACACATCACACACACTCGTCCACACACATCCACACACATACACACTTAATAAAGATTTGTTGGTCAGATAAAACAAGAATTTCTAAATAATAATAACATTTTATATTTAATGAATATTGGAATGAATTTCGTTCGAAATAAGCTAGTGGTTTAGTTTAAAACATTTATTACACTTAACGTATATTATGTGTGTATATATATATATATATATATATATATATACATAATACGTATATATATATATATATAATATACATATATATATATATATATATATATATTACATATATATAATAAATATTTTATATAGTTAATTACACAAGGTAAGTTGATAAATACTTATTCACTGTAATACTATATATTATATATATTATATACATAATACATATTATCTATATATCTTGGTAAGTACTGGTCGTACAATAATGGGACAGAAAATTTTATGAAGAAAATGTCCAAGAGAAATTACTGGAAATAGTTTTTCAATATCCAGCCCCGCCGCTAAAGGGCGCAATTTACATATTAAACTAAAGAAAAAGATTATTATCACTAATTCCCGTAGTGAAGATGCATCAAAAGTATAAGAATAGAGACCTTAATAAAATTCTACATAATTTCGACTCAGTATTCATTTTTCTAACTTATCAAATGGCGGGGGCGAAAGGCATTTGATTAGAAGAATGCTTATAGCTTTGGTTTCCAACACCCGAAATTCACAAGTGTGGTATAGTTTAGAAGAGATCCGTTTTCTTCTATGGCAATTTTTGGAAATTGTGCTATTTTGTTTATTAAAGTGATTAACAGGTAGCACTGTTTCAAAAATAAGCAAATTATTCATTTTTCTTTTTCTTGAACAATTTAATTGGAATTGTATCATTTTTATCCAATAATCTGAAAGACGGTTTACAAATGGAGAGAATGGTGAAAACCGCATGATGATCACTCGCTTCTAACTGGAGACATGCGCAAAAATGTGCTCATAACAGATATTGAAACACTGTGATTTACTCTTTGAAGGTATTTTATTTTACCACACAACGTCTCTGGAGAAAATGCATTGTTGACCAATATATTTAACTACAGCCGCCTGTTTCAATTTAATTTTTTTTGTTTAATACAGCACGCATTCAACCGCTCGCAGAACAATAACTTTTTTGCCATTTAAAATATTCAAGAAAAATAAAAAATATGTTTATTTTTTAAATAGCTCCCTCTGATAATCACTTTAATGAACAAATTAGCAATATTTCGACATATTTTCATAAAACAAACGAATCTATTTTAAACGACGCCACGTTTGTCAATTTCATTTCATAAGCATTTTTCTAATCAAATGTCTTTTATTTTCCCACCCCTAACTAGAAAAGTTAGATCAATGAAGGTCAAGTCAAAATTATGTCGAATTTTATAAAGATCGCTGTTTTTATACTTTTGGTGCAGCTTCACTATACGAATTAGCGATAATAATCAATTTTTTTAGTTTAATATGTAAATTTAAAAACTATTTTTAGCAATTTCTCTTGGTCTCTTTCCTCATAAAATTTTTGTCTTTACATTGTAGGACCAAAATATTGTCGGTGTCCATCCACAGTGAAACACCGGGTACATAGTATAATGAAACCTACAGTTCCTTTCCTTTTACGCTACTGCTGAAGGAATGCTTCTAACTCAGGCACTGGCAAAATAAATCTAAATATCCCGTCGTCCGTTGATTTGTTAACTTTTCTTCGAATTTCCTCGGCAACGAGAACTCTTAATCTCCTGGTTTATAAAGGATTTAGTATAATTACTACATATTACCCTAGTCTGGGTTCAAGAACCAGGGTAATTGCTGATACGTTGGATAATTTTTAGTGCATGAATGCGGCCAGCTTATCTTCAGTCGTGGATGATCCTGGGCTCTAGTTCAAAGTCAATTATATAGGCGAACGCAACCTTATATCACAACTGACAAGTCTAAAAGTCTTAACCTTATAAATATTTAATTGAAACGTGATAGATGCCTTCAGAATTCAAATATCAATCCGACATAGATATAGCAACTTACTGCGTGCAGCGACGTAGTCAACAAAAAACAACAAAGAAGAAAGAAAGAGAAATTGACCGGGCTCAGTTGATAGAGTGGGCGGGTCACATGGCAATAGATCCCAGTATTATAAATCATTTTCGTACTTACAATTAATTCCAGACCTGTATACACCCCAAATTTACGGTGTTGGATCTCCCGTTCGCTCCTGGTACCGGAGTGGGCCAGATGGACCTAAGATCCCGTAACGGGTGCAGCCTTCTATACCCCAAGGAGCGACAATTCAAGGAACTATGGTGTCCCCCGCAGGAAGCTAGAATGATTACGAAAAGTATGAATTTATTTACGCCAACCAGTACGGGTTTATAAAACCATCCATACTCACAACGCTGTAAGGTATGCGCAAAATTATCACAAAGAAAAACGGAACGAAGAATCTAGCAATCACAACGAGTGCTTTTTAACATTTTGAAAAGAAAGTGAACAAATTTGTTTAATTAAACAACCAGAGGTCCAAGTCGTATTGTGGTTATGAAAGCGTGATTAGGAAACTTGGAAACACGCTTTTATAGGATAGTACGCGACCTTAGTTCGACGAGTCTTTAGATTCAAACCATAGAAAAAGCAATTATACGTTATCGAAATGTTTAACAAATTAAAGGATACCAAAAACAAGGTATCGACATATTTAAATTTTATCATAAATTTGTCGTTTCCAAGCAAATAGATTTGAGCTAAACAATTATTGTAAAGCGGGCTTATGATGAACAGGTAAATTATATTTTGAAGGAGAGGAGCAGAAGCTTTGGTCACGCCACAATAACCGTAAGTAGGAGGATCGTGATCAAAGATATCAGATTTTTACGCTGTTCAAAAGGTACGACGATTTTCCAATCGTCTAGGGAATCGGCAGCGATGAAAGTTCTGTGACGACGAAAAAGGACATTGTCCACCACGGATCAGGAAGAATAATGTGTATCGGAGTTAGAAACTTTTCGAATCATGGCGTTGTACCAAGGATCCGGAGTAGGAAGGCCGACTTCGAGAGAGGTGACTGTGGAAACAGAAATGGGTTCAAGGATCGGAAGAAAACGAGAAAGGGCATCAGGAACAACATGATCTTTGCGCTTACGGTGAATAATGGCAAAGTCATATTGTTAGAGGCGGAGGGACCAGCGGGCTAACCGACCAGAAGGACTTTAGAGTTTATTGAGCCAAAAGAGGGAATGGTGATTAGTGATAACGGAAAAATGAGAACCCTTGACGTAAGAAGGAAACTTCTCAATCGCTCACATCACCGCCAGACACTCCTTCTCAGTAACTGAGTAGTTGCGCTCAGGCTTGGTGAGTGAACAACTGATATAGCTTACGACCTTCTCGCCGTCGGGATGGGATTGGCTAAGGATGGCATCCAAACCGAAGTGAGATGCGTCCGTTTGGATGGTGAAGAGTACGGTAAAGTCAGGACAGGAAAGGATGGGGGCAGAAGTTAGGTGTTGTTTAAGGGAAAGGTAGGCAGATTGACAATTGGGGGTCCAAGAGAAAGGGGTATTTTTGCGGGTCAGGTTAGAAAGCGGAGCTGTGAGGGTGGCAAAATTCGGGATGCAACGACGGTACCAACTGGTCATGCCAATCAGTTGACGGACTGCTGTAACAGCGGAGGGATCTTAAGGATTGCATAAACTTTCTCGGAGTCAACAAGGAGACCATCCCGGTTAACGGTGTAACCAAGAAAGCGTAGCTCGAGAAGGCAGAAATAACACTAATCTTGACGAAGTGTAAAGCCGGCATGTAAGAGCCGAGAAAAAACTAGGTCAAGAATTCGGAGTCGTTCTTCGAATGTAGGAGTGACAATGATGATATCATCGAGGTAGGCGAAGCAGAATGGTTCCAGGTCAGAGCCGATGACCTAATCGATTAGCAATTACGACGAGTCTTTTTTAACATTTTGAGAAAAAGGTGAACATAAATTTGTTTAATTAAACAACCAGAGCTCCAAGTCGTATTGTGGTTATCAAAAAGCGTGATTAGGAAAATTTGGAAACGCGCTTTTATCGGATAGTACGCGACTTTAGTTCGACGAGTCCTTAGATTCAAACCATAGAAAAAGCAATTATACGTTATCGGATGTTTAACAAATTAAAGGATACCTAAAACAAGGTATTGACTTATTTAAATTTTATCATAAATTTGTCGTTTCCAAGCAAATAGATTTGAGTTAAACAATTATTGTAATACCGGCTTATGATGAACAGGTAAAATATACAGAATGTTGATGCAGGATCTAAGAATAGTAACGGAATTGTTTTAACTGAAAAACAAATTAAAGGGAAAAAGGGTAATTAATTTATCCCAAAAATAAACGTAACAAACTATTTACCTTTCAACCTGAATGGTGAATGTCCAGTACGTACCTAAATATAATATTGTTTGCTATAGACACTACCAAAATTTACTATTCAAAACGGCTTGGATTTCAACTACAGTTATACCACTTCTTACGATTTACAAATACTTATAAAACTCCTCGGAGCAATGCGTCTTCGGTTCTATACAACCTGAACTACGTATTCCTATTTCAGTTACAAATCCGTGGGGCATGAGCTTCTTTTCAAAATAAATTATTTGTGTATCACTTTGATCTTCCACCGAATAGGTATTCTTTTAATCTCTTATTCACTTTAAATAAATGCTTTTTGATTTTAATTATTCCATTTTTAACTTATAGAAATATAACATAAGGCTCAAGTTTAACTTTTGCTTTATTCGCCATTTTTATAATAACAAAAACTGTCACTATACAAAGATCAATAGCAACTATAATCTCCAAAACTACCCTCTTATCCAATAAAAATAATTCAACGCACACTAATGGGGTTGTACAAATAATTAAAATGCTTTGCATTGCATATTTGGAAAGCATTCTTAGTTCTAAACTTAACTACTAACTAACAAATCACACAGCAGATTTAAAACATAACAAATCTAGATACCACAGTCATATTGTAAAACACAATAAATTTTGAAAGTATACAAAAATTCAAATGAAAACTATCTTATATCTAAACTTAAATACTAAATACAGCAAATTCTAACTTCTTTTAGGTACTGCCTGGGTATTTTTCTATTCCTAAGTTGAATCCATCCACCTTCTGGAGAGGAGTTAATCAATATCATTCTCTAGTTACCAACAGTTTTAAAAACAACATTTAAATTCTGAAGCATCCTGGTGTATTAAGATTCAAATGAAAACGCTTACTACTGTATTTATGTTTGACGCATTTACTTATACACTTGCATCTGTCTGCTGTACTTTAATTACCTATCATAAGCATCGTCCTCCACATATATTTATATATATATATATATATATATATATATATATATTAGCGCACGCACGCGCAGGTGAACGCGCACGCATAAGCGCACGCGCACACATCTATGTATACTTCCATAAAGATATAAAATAATAAAAGAAAATAGGCATTTGTTCCTAAAATTTTATTTTAATCTCAATGTTGATAGAATGGCTTTTTATGGAGTTTTGGTTAAAAATGGCTATACAGTTGAGCAACCAGATTTTATAAGTCATTGCGGTGCCGAAATCCTTTAAAAAATAGAAATATGAATAAAGCAATTAAAAGGAGATGTATTCGGAGGTTGTTATCGTTCGTAGGGGGCAGCGTCTTAAAGCAAGTAGGCTTGGCTTGATTAATTGTTTAATAAACATAAGCAAAATAATTATAAGTTCCAAAATTACATAAAATAAAAAGTGATATTGAATGATTTAACAGTTCGGAAGTCTTCGGATGGCTTCATGATTGCTATGGAACCAGAATTAAACCTAAACACTGATTAAATGTTTGTATGCACAATATAACGGGGTGTATAAGTCTTCGGAGGTTTCGGCTTTCTTCAGACAGCGTCGGAAGTTGCTTACGAGGCCCAGCCTGAACTTGAACAACGATGATTAGGAGATATGTACAGGTTGAAGAGGTCCAGACATCTTCGGTGGTCTTCGGATCTCTTCGGAAGGCTTCGTGTTAAAAGAAATTATGAAATAAAATTATATACACTTAAAAACTATTAATTTACAATATATACAAGAAAAGAAGGTTCAGAAGGTCTTCGGTTTTCTTCTGAACTCTTCGGCAGGCTTCGTGGTGTGATGCCTCTACGGAGATGTCGTTCCTGTGGTAGAGCCTGACTGATGCAATCACAATAACGACTTATCGGTGAAGTATGAAACAGAGTTTAACGCTTACACGTGGTTTGTTAATTATGGATTGATGAATTATGAATGACGTGCCCTGGGTACGACGTCGGACAGCATCGTCGTCGGAGAGTACGCAGGCTATGGAGAGCGCTGCGTTTCGAAGTAACGCAGGCTGTGGAGAGCGCTGCTTGGATGGGCTTTGCAGGCTATGTGGAGCACTGCAGAGGAGAGGATTCCTAGGCTATGGTGAGCACTACGAATCTTCTGCAGAATTTGAAGTTATATTTATACAGTTCTGGTTACTGTTCTTCCTGTGTTGAAAAACGTTAATGATGTCTTTAACCAATGAAATACGTTTTCGATTTTTAGATTTTGTAAAAGAATCTCCAATTTTAGTTGAACCAATGAAAGTATCGATTTTTGAGTAGCACAAAAACTTAGTTGGAATTTCTCGAGATTCTTTGGTTTGTTCTATTTCCAGCACGTGTACTCTGATGTAGTCAACTGCAATTTCTCAATTTGTTCAGTGCTCTGCGTGTGATGATAGAGTTAACAAGGTCTTATATCATATTTTAGGGCATGAAGAAATAGATAAGACGATGATAGAAAGAAGTGAAGAAGTTAAAATTATAACAGAAATGCAAATGCCTACTCATGTAAACCAAAGGTAAGTAAATAGGGATACAAGCCTTGAACGAACTAGTTCAAGGTATACGACACTAGAGCACTGTGCCAAAATAATTTTGAATGTTAGGCTATAATGAAGGAGCGCATGAGGCCGCGCGATTATAGTCGACATTACACGGAAGTTTAAATAAATTGGTAAGATTGCGCGAAAATTGACAATCTGCATATAGATATAAAAACTATCAGAGAGTACCTTAATAATAAATCTAGTGTGCGTGTTATGGGGTTATAAAAGCGTTACAACCTTATTAAACGCACACTTACATATGCATTAATTACCAGATGACAGTTTGCAGTACACCCGTAATAACGAGTATGAGTTAATAGGCCGTGAAACAGTTTAATGTAACATTACAGAAAAAAGCGTTTAATATCCCAAATACCGCGAAGTACAAAATTATCGAATAACATGTTTTTACTGCCCATAAAGATTTTTACGATCGTCCTAAATCTTGTAAGTCACTTCATTGAATGATTATTACGCGTAAATATAATCCAGTATTAAAGCCTTTAGTACTTTCTAAACGTTTTCCAACGGCACGAGATCAGAGACATAAAATTAGCATTCTGTTCAGCGCAGAGACTTCAGCAGATTGAGTTAGTTTCGAGTTGTAGCGAACGTAATGCCAATTCACATCTCAACCACCGATCATGAATTATACATAAACCGACATGCTATCATAATTAGTGGCGTGCATTGAATGTATGGTTTGCATGGATTTTATGTGAGACAGCTGTAATTGCATAACGAGAGTGTGAAGTTGTAAGCAGCTCGGAAAACAAGCAAAGTTAGTTAAATAAACCTAAAGCCAGGGAAGCGTTGAATGAAAACTAAATTTATTGCAGTGCCAGCTAGTCTGAACACCAAGCTAGGTTTCTTTTAAAATAAAAATGTATGTCAATGGTAGGTTTTGTTTTAGCTAAATATGCAGACTAAATATTTTGTTAAGGAATCTATTGTTTACCGCTAACGAAAAGTTTGTCAATTTTACGTTTTAGAAAAATAAATATGAAAGTGAATGCAAATCTCGGTGAACAGCTTTAGTCTAAACAAGCAATCCCGCTTTAAATACTTTACGTCCTTGGAAAGT
Organism: Platerodrilus igneus; assembly: GCA_036346225.1. Taxonomy (NCBI): domain Eukaryota; kingdom Metazoa; phylum Arthropoda; class Insecta; order Coleoptera; family Lycidae; genus Platerodrilus; species Platerodrilus igneus. Next base: position 1,055,850 of record JARFIW010000566.1, read on the forward strand.
CGGAAGAAACACATTGAAATTATTAGATTTATGATTTTTCTACTTTAAGGTGAGTGGTACTTATTTTGTTAATTGAGATGTCGGGTGGTGATGATACAGCATTATTGTATTTGCTTTTGCAAACCTTTTTAAACCGGAATCGTAGGAACGTGCGCACCTGAGCTTATAAAAGAATATAAAAACCAATTCTCTAAAAAAGTATGTACTTGTTTTCGCTGTTTATATAATTATAAGTACCTCACGTGGGGCCAACACAACTATACATATGACACATCGCAAGATTGGGTACATTTTGACATATTTTGATCAAAACAAGTATTTGACGCTCAAAAAATATCGATGGCTACCCTATGGGCAATGCACAAAATAATTGAATAAATATTGGCGCTACCTGATGTGTCTCTGCTGGCGAGATCAAGTTAATCTAAGAACAAATACTACATAACATACCAATAAAAAGTATAAAATAAAACAAAAGAATACTATAGTCAAATATAGCGTATTTCCAAAAATGGGTTAAAAATTTAAATGGCAGAATAAACGCAGTAATTGTAAGCTAGTGCACAAAAAAAAACTCTTGAACTAAAAAGCTGATCTAACCTTCCAAGCCAATGTGTGAGAACCGCTGAACGACAGCATTAAACTACTTACTACAAAAGAGATGCTCAAAGTTTTCACCACCACACCGAGTACACGACTCTGCACGTTTTAACAATGATCCATATAACTCCATTCTCCATAACTAAGCAGCACGTCGACTAAATCATTTTTTCCGTACATGTGCGCAGCCATTATTTTCCAACGCGAGTTACGAGCCTTGGAAACTGCCTTTTTAAAAAGCCTTCTTCAAAAACATCTTGTAACAATTTATTTATTAAACAAAAATTACAATTGGAATTTTGACAAACTTGATAAAATTATACTAAGTCAAAATTTATTATTAATTGAATGTAAATGAAGGCGAACAGCCTAAGCAAACAACAATGTAGAGGCTGAAATACTCAAGACTGACTGACTGATCTGGGCCTCTTGGGGTATTTATGTTGTCCCCGACCCTCACTTGTCTGTGGGAACTTCCAGAGCTCATGTCTGCTTATTTCTTTATTCTATTCCTATTTCTAATAATTGCGGTTTCTTAACCGTCTGTGATCTGCACCTGCAGTATCACTTGCGTCTGAAAACAATGTATTCACATCCGTTCTCACAACTTGCTTGTGAACTTTCAATAACCTTTTCTTATTTATCCTTGAATTTACAATGTTGCATCTAACTTAAGTTTCTTAATAATTTCCTAATAATTTCTATTTAATTGTACATATATGGATTGGGAGATACGTAACTCCTCCCGACGTAAATGAAAAATTAAGGGTTTTACTTAATTTTTAAAATTCATTGTCACTACGGATACATTTATTACATCTTTATTTACCTTTGTTTCCTTATGACTAAAATTTCTTTATTCTTATATCTAAGATACATTCTGTATAATACATACATGATTAATAAAATGATTAAAACGATTAATAAAATTGTCCAAACGTTTATATTATCATAGTGTAATTTTGGCACTTTTCAGCTCACTTAAGTGTTCTTTATAATTGTCCATTAGTTTAGTGGCGTGGTTGAGATCGTCTAAGTCTAGGTGCTCTAGTTGCATGGGTTTCTTGATTATTTCTTCGTCCCCGGGTTGTGTTATTTTGACTTGTAGTTCCGGTAAATTGGCGAATTTCTTGGTTACTACGGGGTCTTGATATACTCTGATGATTTCGTTCTTCAATTTTAGATAACAGTCTTCTTTAAGGGTGATCACTTTGCTTCCGGTTAATGCTAAATTGTTCTCGTCTTGATTGCAGTGGGCGTTTGCTATTAATTCTGTTGGAAATATAGCAATCCATTTGTTTTCGGTAACTTTTTGGAGTTTCATATTGGTGAGTTGTACTGGTTTGGCTTTACAGTTGTCGTAATGATTTGAAAATCTTAATAATTGTACTTCGCAAGGGCTGTCTTCTTGGATAGCTATCGTTGTTAATGATTGACATAAATTTGATTTGGTGTTACTTCGTTTTATTTCTCGTTTGTGTAACCATATCTGAGTTCATTTAAGGAAAGGAACCTGGTTTTGGGAATAACTTGATACATGGTAGTAATTTTCATGGGAAAAGCAAATAAATGATAATAATTATAAATGTTACTTTCTATTATGGGGATTTCTATTAAAAATGTGATTTCGTTATTCTTTACACAGCCTTTCACTATAGCTATTTTTTGAAATATGAGAATGTTTGATCTATTACTTCGAAGGGTAATTTACTGTTAGTTATAAATGATCTAATTCCTAATAATTCTTTTAATAAGTCAGTTGGTTCTATAAAACTAGAATGTAGTGTGTTTTATTTTGCAAATGTTACAGCATTTTCTAATGTGGTTAAAATTTGTTGAATTACAGTAAGGGTTGATATTATTTGAGTGAATATGGTATTGAATCTAATTGAGTTTCGCATTCCTAACATAGTGGCTTGCATGCCAGTTTCAAGGGTTTGTATTCTATTGGCTATACTGTCTTGACTTTTTACTAGCTTTCTTAACGTATCGTTGAATTTCTATGTATGGTAAGATTTGTCGATTGATATTATTTAAGTTAATTACGTTTGGTTGTATATGAATCGGTCTATTTGAAAATTTGAGCACGCATTTTCCTCATCGTCCTCTTCGTAATTTTCATATGGGTCGTTACGTTCGTAGTTTTCTAAATGATTTGGTTCATCGTCTCTACTGGAGTTTGTTAATTATTCTTGTCATGAATATTATTACATTCTTCCACTTCTTGGTGGCATAGTTCTTCGGAGTAAAGTTTTGTTTTTGATTATAATTTGGTTTGATTTGCGATATATTTGTGTTTTGTCTGGTGTTACCAGATGAAGTGTCCATAGGAGTTGATTTGTAATAACCATTGGGGTTGTTATTGTTATTTGTCATCGGTGTGTTTCTGTTGGGGTTCACGCCGAATGTTTGCGTTGGCTGGTTTATGTGTTGGTTAAACCTTGGTGGAAATGTGGGTTTTGTACAATTTGAGTTAAATGTTGGTCTCGGAAATTGTCTAAATTGGTTGCTGAAATTTGTGTTATTAAAGTTCGAACTGTTATCGTGCCTTTTTAAAAAGTCTTCTTCCAAAAACTCTTCTAACAAATTTATTTACACAGAAATTACAAATTGAAATTTAATTTACAAATACTGTTCAAAAATATTCTAAGTTGAAATTAATTTTTAAATGAACTAATTTATGACGAGTAGCCTGAATAACCTGTCAAAACTGACTGACTATTTTGGGCTCTCCAGGGTAATTATGTTGTCCCTGCCCCTCACATTGCTCGTGTAAACTGCAGAGCTCATGTCTGCTTTGAGATGGTTCTTATTATTGTATAAAATGTAGGATTATTTATGTTTGTGGTTAGGGACGTTGCGCAGACTCGGAGAGGCGAGAAAAAGGGGATTCGGTTGACATCCAGCATGGCGTACGGACGTATCGGGATTTTGTTGGTTTTAAGAATTATTAATTATTATTTTGAACAGTAAATTAATACTTGAAGTGTGTTATAATTGTGCCGGAATAATCATTGTTACCTTAGTTTACTTATTGTATGAAGTATAGTTTGAAGAACACGCAATAAATAACAGTCAAGCAGTACGTTTTATTTTGTGTGCCCTGAGATATTAAAAAAGAGATCACTGCATTCTGACGCCAACGGGGGCGAAAAAAAACTTCTTACAATCATACTCGTAACGGGGTAACTAAACAGTATTTCAAAGACAGTTATTAGTGGTTACAGTTTGTGTAATTTAAAACAAAGCGACGTGTTGAAGTCGTAGTTGAAGGCCGTTGTCCGCTTGTACACACGTATGGTGTTTACATCAGCTGATAGCACGGAATGTCAACAGTATGGTAAGATTAGGAATGCAAAGGTAATATTAAAGTAAATCAAATATTACAACGTATGCTGAAAGTTTTCATCGGTAGACAATTTACAAAACAAATTGTCATCACGGTGTTGTGCTTTATGGCTTTATAGTGACAGGTTAATAAACTTGCACTTATACGCTTTCTTAAAAACATGCCTAACAAACGTGAAGGGGTAAATATTGAAGATCATGGTCAAGGTCAAGGGCAACAGCCGCGACCGATGTTATTACGTCGCATAATTTAGCAGCTGCATTGTTACGCTTAACAGAGGGTATAGCATCACTGCAATCTAGTGTAGGAGTTTTAATTGATAAGAAATATATTAAGGAGGTTGTAGGAGCTGATGAAAACAAGACCGCTATTAATGCAAACAATATTGTAAATACCGATAATAAAATTTTCTAACACATTTTAGAGAACTGGGGGGATCGCAATTAAGTTTTAATCCTGTAGGTGGTGTTACACATCCCATTGTTTTTCTGAACAAAATTGAAAAATTATTTACAGATTCTGGTGTTCCGGAAGGGCATAAAATTACCTTAACGGTAAACTGTTTGAGGGGAAGCGCGGCAGAATGGGCCGCAATTAAGGAAGGTAGTTTTGATACTTATGCCGAATTTTCTGAGGCTTTTAAACAGCGATATTGGGTGTGAAAAACAAAGAGATCTTTATTTAAAAATAAAATACGGTACATTTGAGGGAAGTAACAGAGCCGATTATTTTTTAAAATTAGTAAAAGAAGCTAGCTTTCTTGTTGAAGCAATACCGGAGGCGGCGCTGATCGAAATGCTTTCGAATCATTTTGCAGCCGAAATTCAAAGGGGAATTATTACTCAAGGTTTTACTAAAATAGAGGAAGTGGAAAAATATTTAAGTAAAATTGATGGTACCTATATGAGGGAGCAAAACAGACCTGTTAATACTAATTGGCGTACAGAGCGCAATTTTAGGAATAATACTAATAGTAATGTACAAAACCGTAGTAATTATAGTACACAAAACATAAGGAGTAGTGCCCCCAGGGACAATAGTAATGAGGAAAACGATCAAGGGAACAGCAGCTTACCCTTAATGATACGGCAAGAAGTGGAAATATACGTTTCATGACTAAGTTTTATAATGATGGTCAAATGTTATTAAGCGAAGGGGAGGAGGAGGAAAATATAGAAAGGGTACTAAGTCCATGTATTCATGCTAAGGTGGCAGGTTTACAGGTTAAGGTATTGGTTGATAGTGGTAGTGAAATCTCTGCTATTTCAGAGGATTTTTATGATGTTTTAAAAAATATGAGGGATTTTCCAGTGCTGCCAGTCACTAATATCGACATTGCTGTTGCTGTTGGTGCAAAACACAGAAAATCAAACAGCAAGTATTATTACAAATAGATATGGATGGGATTGAGACTGAGGCAATTTGCTTGGTAGTACCCAAGTTAAATAAGAGTTTTATTTTAGGGTGCGACTGGTTACTGAAAAATAAAGCTAGTTTAGATTTTAAAGAGTTTCAATTAAAGGTATCCGTAGATGAGAAATACAGGGTAGTACAGCTAAAGCATGATATTGAAACGAGTAATAATTTACATATTAATTATGTTGAAAAAAGAGAGGAACGTAACAAGATTGCTTGTCATCCTGAAAGACATCAATATACGGAAAGCGAGGTTAGTAACGTTATAAATAAGGCTGTACGGTTAAATGAACATGAAAAGAAAATGTTGATGTCAGTGGTTAAAAAAAATTGGGAGGGTTTTCAGAGAGTCCGGGACGGGCTAAGGGTTATCAACATGAAATAATCATGAAAAGCGAGGAACCCTTTTATAAAAAGGCATACCCGATACCTATAATTCATAGGGAGGAAGTTCGTAAACAGATTGCAGAAATGGTAGAATATAATGTAGTTGAGCAAGCACAGACAGAATATATTTCTCCCTTAGTTTGTGTTAAAAAGAAAGATAGTAGTGTGAGGATTTGTTTGGATGGTCGGTTTCTTAACGCACGTATGGCGAAGGATTATGTTACTCCGCCAAACCCTGTTGAATTATTATCGAGTTTTAAAAAAGGTCAGATTCTTAGTACCATTGACCTTACGTCCAGTTTTTGGCAGGTTGAAGTTAAGAAGGAGCATCGTAAGTTTCTAGGATTTTTGTTTGAAGGTCAAACATACCAATTTCAAGTAATCCCATTTGGCTTAGTTACAGCCATGGCAGGATTGATTAGATGTATAAATGTTATTTTAGGCCCACGATTTTCACATTTTACGTGTACATACGTCGATGACATATTAGTGTACTCGAACTCGGTGCAAGAGCATCTAGTGCATTTGGATGTATTATTTAGTCAATTAAAAGAAGCAGGTATAACTATTAAGTTGCGCAAATGTTTATTCGCTGTTGAGCAGGTTCCCTTTTTAGGACATTTGATATCTGCTAAAGGGGTTGATATTGATCCACGTCGAGTAGAAGCGATCCAGAATTATCCGTGTCCTAGAAATATTAGAGAGTTACGTGCTTTTCTTGGGTTGATCAATTTTGAGAGAAGATTTTGTCAAAATTTAGCTGAATATACCATTCCGCTACTACAATTACTAAAAAAAAGGGAAAAATGGAAGTGGACTGATGTCGAGCAGGCTGCCTTTGAAAATATAAAGAGTAGGTATGTGGGAACCGCGATAGTAGTTCATCCGGATTTCTTGCGTGCTTTTTATATACAATGTGATGCATCAGAATTTGCTCTTGGAGCTTGTCTTTATCAGTTGAGTGATAATGGGGAGCGTGAGGTCATAGCGTACACTAGTAGGTCATTAAAGGGTGGTGAGGTGCGTTATACGGTTACGGAGGAGGAAGCTTTAGCTGTAGTCAATGCACTTCAGCAATGGCGTTCCATAATATTGGGTAGAGAGGTCATATTAATGACAGATCACAAAGCTTTAAGTTTTCTTTTAACATGTAGACTGAGATCGGCAAGACTATCCCGTTGGATTTTGTTGATTCAAGAATTTGACTTATCCATCAAATACTGTTGTGGCAGGGATAACGTGGTTGCTGATGCGCTATCGCGTATCCCTTGTCGGGTTAAAAGGAATGAGGTACCGGATTGCAATTCAGATGTGATGATTTTCTATATAAAATGACCAGTGAGTTAAAAAGGTGAAGGATAATGTAAAAACTATTAAGGAGGATCAAGGTAAGGAGTCTTGGATTATAGATAAGATAAAGGTATTACAGACCCTAGAGGAAACGGGAAGTAAGGAACGAGGAAAAAATAAAATAGGGGAGTGGTATAGGTTGCATGAGGGTATCTTATTTAGGAAGGGAGATGAAAGTTTGCCGGGTTATAGAATTTGTGTTCCTAACAGTCAAGTTAGTGAATTAGTGCAGCAGCAACATGCTAGTCTTGGTCATTACGGTAGCGACAAGACATTTAAACACATGAAACATTTATTTTATTGGCCAAAAATGAAGAGGGTGGTTCGACATATAGTAGCAGCATGTGATCTTTGCCAAAGGGCAAAATCCTCTAAAAGGTCTTATGGGGAATTGAATCCTGTTATAGTCGCACGGCCTGGGGATATGGTTTGTGTGGATTTAGTGGGACCATTGCCAAAATCTCGGGGGGGTTGTACTCAAGTATTTGTAATGGTGGATGCATTTAGTCGTTTTGTCAAATTATATGCAATTAAAAGAGCCACGGCTCCCATAATTGTAAATCGTGTCCTTAAGGAGTATATACCTGCAGTGCAGTTACCTAAGTGTATACTTAGCGATAATGGCACGCAGTTCACTTCCAAAATATGGACGCATAAACTAAAGGAACAAGGTATCAAGGTCAAGGCGATCTCGCTTTATTTTCCCCAAGGTAACTTAACGGAGCGTTGCAATAAAGAATTAAAACGTCTGTTGAGGACTTACTGTTTTGATAGGCATACTAAGTGGGCGTGGAAAATTAGTAAAATTGAGGATTGCATGAATAACGTAATACACGGTGTCACGGGGTACACTCCATTATTTTTGCAAAAGGAGAAGTCCTGGTTAATCCGATTGAAAACTCTTAGGGTTGCCATATGACGAAACCAGAGATAATAATCGGTTGAGTTTAGAAAGACATTGGGAGATAGCCTATAAGAATATATGTAGTAAGGCCCAGAAGCGGCAACAAAAGCATTGTAGTAAGGTGAATTTCACCAATTTTAATGTAGGGGATTATGTACTTTTAAGAACCCATTATCAGTCTTCAGCAGTAGATAGTACTACTGCTAAATTGTTTTGTTATATGAAGGACCCTTCAAAATTATACGAATTGCAGGTCCTAATTCTTATGTGTTATGTAATAAAGATGGTGTAGAGTTAGGTAAACATAATATTATAAATCTCAAGCCATATAAGGTACTGCCTCCAATGTAAGGATGTTTTGACAATTTTGTTATCTTAGGGCCATCGTATTATAAGTTCGGGCTTGTTGCTATTAATTTTACTTGTTCTTAGATAGTTTCATTGTTGGCTGTTGTATTTGCATTTTATACATTCGCGTGAGTAACTTATACTATGATTAGGCTAATCCAGTTTAAGTTAGGGGGGGTCGTGAGATGGTTCTTATTATTGTATAAAATGTAGGATTATTTATGTTTGTGGTTAGGGACGTTGCGCAGACTCGGAGAGGCGAGAAAAAGGGATTCGGTTGACATCCAGCATGGCGTACGGACGTATCGGGATTTTGTTGGTTTTAAGAATTATTAATTATTATTTTGAACAGTAAATTAATACTTGAAGTGTGTTATAATTGTGCCGGAATAATCATTGTTACCTTAGTTTACTTATTGTATGAAGTATAGTTTGAAGAACACGCAATAAATAACAGTCAAGCAGTACGTTTTATTTTGTGTGCCCTGAGATATTAAAAAAAGAGATCACTGCAGCTTATTTTTTTATTCGTTTATACAATTCAAAGTAACAATCTTAATTCTAGTAATTGCGGTTTTATAACCTACTGTGACCTGCACCTGCAGTCTCACGTGCGTCTGGAATACATTGTATTCACATCCGTTCGTATGTCTTCTGCCTGACTTCTATTAACCTTTTATTATCTATTCTTGAATTATACAATGTTGCAAGTAACTTAAGGTTCAATAATTCCATTTAATTATGCACATATTTTGATTTGGGGGATATGTAGCTCGCGAAAAATAAACTTTCTAACAAAAGATTATAACAAATAGTACAGCGCACTAAAGGATAATAACAAGACTGGTGCTCAATCACATTTCCAAATATTTACATATCCGATATGCTTTGCTCTCTTGCAGTAAAAGTAATAACTACTATGTTTTATAAATACACCGAGCCTTTAAAGAGAAGCTAGTCAGCGTATAGTTGTCGACACAGATACTTGACCTACCTAAAATTGTAATGATATCGCATAACTACGATCGGAATTTGTGCCAATTCATATGTGAATTTTAGAACATCTTTTATTTGGATTTATAATTTTTATCTTACATCTTACACATTCGTAATTAACTAATGGTTTTGTATCACCCATGTAATTTTCCACCATAAGTGTGGAAACATACTGTATACTTAAATCCAACGAAACCTTAAAACGAAAAAACAACGAACGTGATGAAAAGAGATTTGCAATTCACAAGACCAAATCATTTAGATTCACTTGCAGTTTAAATGTTACCATTTAAAACACTGCTGAAAATGTAGGTCTTTGTGACTGTACGTTTGAAAGACCAGCGGCACCATTTGCGTAATTTTCCGCCACTTTCTTCTATCTTGCATACTTATGGAACATTAAGTGTTAGATTGCTTTTGTAATTTCAAGTCTTCTTTCTTATAGATTGTAACAACAATTCTTTAATTGTACTTAATGGCAAAAGTTGGAAAGCGTCCTCTTTTGAGTAGAATATTGATCGTAAAATTTAAAGTATTTGCACGGTGACATTTCTATTACATTAAATTCCATTTTTTTATACAATCAAAAGATCTCTGTGTGATGGATAGGAAGCAAGTATTCAATATTGCAAGGCTTTTCGGAACACGTAGTTGTTGTACTCTGCCATAGAAAGGGGTTTATGTACCTTTCCGCAGTCTTGATGCTAATTCTTGTGAAGTACATACATGTTCTACAAACATGTATGTCTTTATTGCTTGCATTGCTTGCTTAGACCTTAACAACGGGAAATTATAGAGATTTCTACTACATTCGCGCATCCACCGCATTTCTTAAGAAATACTCGGGCGGTCGTGCGATTCTGCTCATTTACGCGCACTTTTCCTATCCCACTTTCGCGATTATTCGAATTTTGAGAATCCTGCGATCCTATTGGTCGGCGTAGAACATGAGTGATGCAAATCGGGTGCTCCCGTTGGTCCTAACAGTTTTAAATGAAAGTGAATATACCGCACCGTTCAAAGTCTAAAATTATAATGTACGGGTAAATCGAAAGAAATGTTGTATAGTATTTAATAAAAAGATGGCTCTGATAAAAAAAAGCGACCAAAGTTCAAAACATGTTTTAGAAATAGCGTTTGACTGAAAAATATTCCCGTTAAAATCTTAGGTTAGAATCATCTAGAATTCTGGAGAATTTTACTATAAATCACATATACCCACCACACCGTTTACAAATATTGCGGCGCTGCAGCTCCCTTACGCATATCCTGTCCAGCTCCCTGTCTTTTTGAATTTTTAAAATCCTACGATTCTATAGGCATACAAAAACATCTACCACAACTGCAACTTTTTGATTTCTTAAAATTCCTACGATCCTATTGGTCGCCTCGTAACATGGTTTCTGCGGTGTGACTTTGCATTTTATGCATGGACGAGTAACTACCTCCATAAGACTATTACAAAATATATAATTATCCCATATTCAAATAATTGCAAGTAATTGGCGTTGTATGGAGATGCATCCTCTTTGTAAATTCTTAAGTCTTGGCTATTGGTTGGTCCAAAGATAAATTAATTGCATATTAGGAATGCTAAAGAATTGTTAGTCTATCCAATGCTCTACACGCTAAGAAAATGTTTAAAATAAAAAGCTATTGTGACAGAGAATTTAGGATGTGTAAGTTAACAAAATTAGCTTATCGTGTGAAAAATGACATGAGGTACGTCATACCTGGAAACACTTCAACATTGGGCATGGGGACATAATAATGTAGATTTAATGTAAAAGTAGTAGGCATGCGTATATTAGTTTAAGGTAACATACACTATATCTTCTTAAACTTAATCTTTTATTAATTTTTTTATTTTACTATATTGGACTGACGCTCGAACGCTTTTAAGTCGGACAACCGTTCGCAATACTAACTGTGAATACAACATTTTATACAATTTAAAAAATACCAACACACATTATACGATTATATTTAAAAAAATCCCACAAAAACATTGATGGACTTTGTAGCTATTCGTAAACCAAGCACATGTGTGGCCTTTTGGCAGAAGGACGCGATCTAGTACACCCTTCTCATATACAGGAATCGTCCAGCTTTTATCCCTCGATGCTGTCCAAGTTATAACTAACTAAATTGGATTTAATACGATATGAATTTATATACAAATGTGTTCTATACAATTAAAAAAATTTAGCTTACAAGTCAAGTGTAAAATGCAGAATTTACTTATTTTTGATACATCAAGTACTCTATTTGACATCCACCAATTCTCGTACTAACATTAATTCCTCCAGTTTATCAATAAAATCTTCCATTTCCTTGGGTACAACAGTTGCTGCCATGCATCGTTCCTTTGCCTCTCGATATTTTTGCATATAGAGCAATCTCTTTGACCTTGTATAAAATATTGTTTGTGCGAACCTTCGCAGCATACTTTGCGCTGTTTTAAATAGAATATAAAATTATTTAACACGATATGAAAATCTCCGAGCAGTTTGTGCCAAACGATTATAGAGCGTTTGATTATATTATTACGTTTGAGCGTTACCATTACTGTTCGACTGTAATTATAATAATTTTGAACTAAGATGAACTAAAAATACAGGTCGAAACACTGAACTCGGGGTGGTTGCCAAGGAAAATACAACTCACCTCTACATTCATGATGGTCACGAAAAAACTGTAAAATAATCCGTTTAAAATGACGACCTTTGGAATCTTCCCGACTAGCTTGGAACTCTAACTTCCGCGGTTATTTCAAAAGACTATCAGGAGGGGGGATTAACGGATAATGCATAGGCACCATTACTTTGTTAATTATTATTTCTAACGAGAAAGTACTAATAGGAAAAAGTAGAAACCACTTAGTGTACCAACGCTTCTGAACACAAAGGCTCTGTCGTCACACACCTAACCTTGTACCTGTAAGAAAAGGTTATATATATATATATATATATATATATTTCTGTATTAAATCTGGATTAATTCGTGCCCTACCGTTGGGAGCCATTATTTCTGTGATTATTATCCTGAAAGGAAGCCCTATTAATCGTGTCCCAATGTTGGGTGATATAATTTCTGTGAGCTTATAACCACGAATTCGTGCCCCACTATTTCTACAAACCTGTCTGGACTCCAAACGAACTCCACCAAATTGCTTCTTACTGCTTTCCCAAGCTGATCTTCCTCAGCTAGCTCTGTGCACTACCTCCTATGATATACTTACCCCAACTACACATTCTTTTAACACCTTTATATGACACGCAGCAAAATACAAAAATAAAATTCATGGACAAACATACAACCCTTTTATTCGTATGACATAAATGATACTTCAGACAATCTCAATATTTATACTTTTATATTTACAATAAAACATTTCACCTTTTTTTTCAATCTAAATTGTTTGTGAGTTATTACACTTGAACATTTTTATTTTAAAGTAGATGGGCCTATCGTGAAACCCTAAATTTACCTTTTCTTGATCTATGGCGAGCTCAGTATAAACCTTTTTCCCTGATATGCATAAAATGTTGCATGGTCAAATTACTCTAACAACCCGTTTACTCTTTACAACCAAAAATTATTATTCCTGTTTTGACCCACTCAAATAATAATAGAAAATTGTCTTTTTATACAGTAATTAAATCAATTTTAGTTCATAAAATTTTCACCGCATAATTCTAATCACTCATAGTTTTATAACACAATACCAGCACCACAGTTCAACAATAAAACAAAATTCGTTACCTGGTGTGTTCTTCGGACGCACCACCTCCTTAGATAACTTCCACCAAACTCATGTTCTTGGATTTCCCCCAATTTCTCACTCCTACATGGACAGCAACTCCATCTCAACTCGTTTATCCAGTTCCCCCAGTTATTAGTGAATGCTTTCCATACTGCGATCCATTTAAAACCAAATTTTGCCTCGATCTCAATTTAATGTGCCCCTAGCATTCTTGTTCAAGAAATACTTGGTTCGCTTAAATCAGTAGCATACTATTTTTACTCGTACAATTATTTATAATAATTTATTTTCAACCCGTTTAACTTGTTAGCACCAACTCGTGCATTTATAACACTTGTAAAAATATACGGCAGACTGCACTATGTCGCGGCTTTTAATTTTAACTTAAGATGTCTTCTCGATGCTACTTAGTGTACTCGAAGCGAATCAGAAAATTAAGAGTTCTCTTCCACCCCTGGCAAGAGCTTTTATAATCCTCAAATCCCTTCTCTAGTCACGTATTTTCACTGTCTTCGCTGAACTATCGCACCTGCCACAAACAATTTCCCAAATCCTGCACTCAAAACACAACGAACTTTTAAAACTCCGAATTTCTCCCGTTCCATCACGGCTTTACCACAAAAAACTATCTACCAGTTGCAACCGTCGAAGAGTACCTAGAAAATCATTCCTCTCCATTTACTCTAACAACCTTCAAAACACGCCCATTGTGCCCGCGTCTCTATTCGCCTTGCAGTCAAGCGTTCATCACCACTATTTTCTGTCCCACTCTTGTTTTCCTATTTTCATAGAGCCCCGCTATTGCCCTGCTGTCTACGGTTACTGCTCCCTCGCTAAATGTGCGCCTTGAAAATCGATACCGTCGACAAACATCTTGTATCTTTGTTTCATCCATTTGTTTTTAAAAACACTCGTCTGTTACGCGCTTAAAAACTGCTTGTCCTTTTACCAGTTGATGTATTCTCTATCTTCCTTAGTTGCCTTCTAACGATTCTCTGTCTCTTAAAATTATTGATTTTTGATTCAAAATAACATACTGTTTGTTAACCTGGCCTTTCCGTTGTACAATACCTCGAAATGTTGTCGTAACGTCTTCTAGCTTTCACAGAAATATTTATTTACTTGAAGCTTTTATTCCCTGAATTTCTCGACCGTTTTGTTATGTTATTTTGTAGTTTTCTACGAATTAAATAAACGTACTTTTTAGTTTACGATAATAAAAAAATATCCGTTGCATCAATTATTGATTTTTATATACCACGAAGCTTTAGTATTATACATGGTTGTATGCAACAGTCAACCTTGTCATCGATCCTACTTGTCTTTGCATTAAATTAATGTATACCAATTATTACTTTGAAGTTACATAAAAATATGTCATTTAACATTAAAAGTTTCTACAGGGTTGTTATAAAAATACCTTCTTGGCCTATTTACACACGTTGACCTTTAACCGACACAGTAATATATATTATTTAAATCACAGGGGGACCGTTATTTGTGCCACGAGATAACTCAACAGAAATATGAAAGATATACCACTGTCCGCAGCTGTACTGGACCTAAATCTCATACACCTACTTGATCTGTAAATACGGTTAAAATTAAATTGATATTTTCATGCTAGGTTTAATACCTTTTAGATAAAATTTTATTATTGATAATTTCTCTCTCATGAATACCTCGTGTCGTTTAGGACACCATTAATGAGTGTTGATACAAATATATTATCTTTATTATAACTGAAATATTATCGGTACAATTTTAGTTAATTTTTAAATTTTGTAGTACCCCCTAGTTAAATTTTAGGCCTTTAAAAAATTTTATTTACATTTTTCGATTATATCGTAGAGAGCAGAGATGATATCTTCGATTTACACCAGAATTTGATTTTATATTAATATGATACATAAAATTGACGTAGGCAATGATTAATCAAATCCAAATGTTTATTTGATTTCTACTGAGCATTTATTCAACCCTCTGGTCTATCACGTAGAATCTCTGATTAAACTACTCTTATTTAAAAATGAAAATTTTATATTCTAATAACTTTCAAAAGTAAAATCGTTGGACAAGGACAGCAAGGGAGATTTTTAATATCTAGACTCACCATCTGTTTTGCCACGTCACGAAATGTCGCTGACCTTAAAGTACTTACGAACCAAATAACAGCCGTATCCCATTAGGGCCTCTTAACATTAATCTAGGATTTTAACAAAGAGGGTAGAAAGGGTGTTCAGACCAGTACTAACTAATAACATTGATGACCACTTCAAAAGATGTAAAGTAGGAATTTTTTATCCAAATCACCACCAAAGTACACCTTCGTATAGGTGCCATCGTAGAAATTTTCTTACGACAAACCATCATTTACAATTGAAGCATATTTTAAATGTGCTTTCCAGTTGTAAAAGTTTATTACATTATTAGCCGTAAAGATTATAAAATTTCATAGTTTAAATTAGTTTGATTTAATTGGATATAACTTAAAATAACGTCGTATAGCTTCGTATAACTGCGCATTGATTAACGTCACCCCAGGTCTTTCTACAACTACAATGTAGGAGGTCGCAAACTCAATGCAATTCTCCAATCGTCTGCACTAGAAGTCGGGAAAGACATCCTTGTTCTACGACAGATAAGAAACGACTAACTTGTTTTGAACATTGCAGCTCGGTGTCGCGTATTGAAACCAGCCACATCAGGCGTAACCTTGTTTGAACTTGAACTCAAAACTAATCGTACTTGAAAGTTTTTCGAAAACGAAATTTGGTTTATGAGGGACAAAAATATACCGGTTACATTATAATTATAGGATTAAATATTTTACCAAAACGAAAATTTTGAGACTAAATATAATTCCAAGTCAAAGGTATTCAAATAAAGGGGTTCTGGAAAATAAATATGCTTCAATATTCTACCAAGATCGGAATTAAATCAGAAATATTTTGTCGATGCAAGGTTATTTTACACACCATCTACCACTCTTTTTAAATAAACTTTCTCTTTGAATACTTCAATCTTATTTGCGTCTTATAAGCTAGGTACGCATGAAGAAGAAAAGAAAACGTGGCCGACAAATATTTCCACATGACTTTTCTCTCTAAAATATAAAGTGATTCATTTTATATGTTTGTATATTTATATCTTTGATTGTTTGTTAAGGTGTACAATAAAAATCTGAAAGTAAGAATTTTTAATTTAAAATTAAAAGTTTCTACATGTGTATATGATTAACCGCAAGTAAAACATAAATATAATATGTTTATCGAATTTGGTGGGTTGGCTGGTAGGCCTAGAGTTAAAACCCAAATCTGAAAAAGAATTTCTGTAAAAATCCTTTTAAAAGAGTCCAAATTGCGACTAGTTTATCTTTATAAACAAAAAAGTTGTACCTAGCGCTGTAAAATTGAAAATATTGAACAAATACAGGATAAGCCAAAAAAGAAATTACTTTAAAGATGGCACTCAAAATGACGTCGATTACGTTAACAAACATGCCGCTAGAAGGCGTTGTTATGTGGCGTATTAAAGAAATGGCGCTTAAAAAATTTTACCAGTTGTGCAAAATATAGATATTGGAAATATACAGGGTACCTCGTAAAAGAAATTACTTTAAAGATGGCGTTCAAAACCCCGTCAACAAGCACACTGCTAGTGGCCGTAGTTTTGTGACGTAGTTAAAAATGACGCGTATAAAACTTGTACCGGGCGATAAGATATTCAAAATATTGTAAACTACAGCATTAATTAAAGAAAAAAGTACTTTAAAAATTGAGTTTAAAATGGCGCTATTTTACATGGTTTTTGTTAATTTTAGGATATGTATTTTGTATATAGTTATTGGTTTGTGTATAATAGTTGTAAGTTTCTTTCCAATCTATCAGTCTAAATATTACCTTTTTTTTACCCCGGCGGGCAAAGCGAGTTTAACCTCCTCGTGGTGCTCGTTGAGCAACAGCATATTTTGTGAAAAAGCGTTTTGTTGGATAACGACACTCAGTTAGTTTTTTAATAACAAATTTTTTTTTCTTTTAATTAAAAAAAAATTTAATATACAAACATTTTATAGAAAAGTGACACTTATGTTAAAAATAACGCGTATAAAGGATATATATCTCTAGTGGTTGCATTATCAATCAGTTCCGACTTCATCAGGGTAAGTGATAGCTATAACTTTAACAATTTGTATGAGCGGTCTGCAAAGCAGTTAATTTTGGTTATATAAATTGCGTGATTTGGGAATTAATATACAATGTTAAGCCATTAGATCATAATAAAGCTATAGAAATTACATACACATTGCGCTATAAGCGACACCTGCTGTGCGCATTCAACTTGTGTCTAACTAAAGTCCAGATATTTAGCAGTTTTTCAGATCCAGAAAATAACAAACTTTGACGAATTCAGATATTGACGTCTTCAACTAACGACATAAATTCATTCGCTGACTTGTCTTTCACTTGCACATA
The DNA here is from genome assembly GCA_036346225.1 of Platerodrilus igneus. Taxonomy (NCBI): domain Eukaryota; kingdom Metazoa; phylum Arthropoda; class Insecta; order Coleoptera; family Lycidae; genus Platerodrilus; species Platerodrilus igneus. The sequence goes on from JARFIW010000566.1 coordinate 1,073,441, forward strand.
CAGTAACTCTACTGAGAACGCTTTTATATATCCCAGGTCATAGTAAATTATATTTTATATCTATATACAATTGTCAGTACTTAAAATACTGGTCATTAAACATTATATTTGATACGTCATGTAAAAATTAAATTGTTTTAATTGAACCCTCCGAAAGCTCCCAAAATAAAACACGACTTCAGATTTAAATATCTATACGTTAATTTTAAAAGCTGCTACAAAGGGTCAGAGCTTTTTACAGCTTGCGATTCGCTAAATTATAAACTTGAACGAATTGGAACAACGGCATCTCCCTAAAAAGTACCCGCAAAGTTTCAGTTGGTACTTCAGTGACGTTAGGACTTAATGGTGGCGATTTTCGTAAATATTCTAACGCTTTAGATAAATTAACCCGAAGACGTAGTAAAAGTAAACTGTTTTCATTAAATAACCTAGAAAGTTTTTGAAATAAAGCGATTTCAGTATCTATAGTTTAGTGTTAGAAGTTAGTACAAGGGGTCAAATATTTTTACAGCTCGACTATCTAGTAAATTAGGTTACTTTCATTGCATAACCCCGAAAGCTTTTTTCTAAATAATTTTCATACGACTAGGTAAATAATTTAAATAGTACATTTGACATTATATTTTTATGTCTCCAGTAACACAAAGTTATTGCTCAAAGCTACGATTCTCAAACACCTCGGTGCGTTTTTTCGTTTACTAAAAATGCGTGATGAATGTAAATAGCATTATTAGAATTATCGAATTATTAGACACGAGATGTTCTGCAATTCCAATTGGTTCCTATAGCACGTGGTCGGCATACACTAAAACGTTCCTACATTGGGATTGACTGTCCGCAAGTGTATGATCTATTACGACAGGCTCTGTACGTAAAGTAGCGTAAAGGATGTAATCAGAGATTTTTCAGCTCGCTTAAGAGGGTAGGGAGAGCCATTTATACGAGTCTTTATGAGAAAAAAAGTGATGAAAGGAGATAATTGTGCGTCAGAAGCCCCACTTCTATTTCTCTCAGTGATGGGGGTATACTCGTACGATTACTACAATTGTAGCAAAACTGCGATAATTTTACGTGGTTTAAAAGGTCATTACTGAAACGGTTAATAAAAACTCGAGATGTTAGATATTCTATTAGATCGCCGTAAAAACATGGTCGGCATACACTGACAAAATAGTCCGACATTACAATGTATTTAAATAATTTCGATTACCAAATTCACTGATAAATTAAATGTGCGAAATTGACCCCAATTATATTAGATTGTGTCCCAGTTCCGCTCAAAAACCCCTACTTTAATCCTTTTACAATTTAACTTTGCTGAATTATTACTAAATCCTAGTCAAATGTGTGCAGTTTAGCATTACAAAGTTAAAGTAGTCTATATAGTATAAACTATAAATTAAGAGGAAATATAATTAACATTTATAATTGTTTCCACCCAGGAAGCATGCATTACAAGACTAATTATGAAGTTTTTGTGCCTCTGGTAATTTATGGTGTACCTAAATTTGGTTTAAAATTTATTATTTACTACAATAAAAACCAAACGGTTTTTGTCTATCATGTATAATTAAAAGAAGTTATTTAATTTCTTAACGGTATAAAATGCAAGTAAAAACGTCTTATAAATTTAATGATTGGACACTTAGTATCTAACGCCTTGAAAAAGTTTTTGTTTTTCTGCCAATAAGTTGTTCGGTACTTTCATAGTAATATTCGAGTGGGTAGTTTTGTGGAATATTTTCCGACGGTTAAGAAACGATTTACATTTATCACCGTAGAAAGTTTTTCAGTTGTAAATATTTTTACTGGTGCTGTCTCTTCTTACAAACATTTTTTTTTGGGACCTTAAAATTTGATATCTATCAGAAATTCTCTCACAAAGTGTCATCATTTTAAACTGTAAACTATTGTTGTAGATAAAAATTTGGTTGATATAGGTATCTAAAGATTAGATTGAAACGCATTAAAGCATACGATTTTTTTTAAGTTTAATCAGCTCCTGTAGTAGGGAGTATAGTAGGTTAACGCATTTTCTTAGTAAAAATTACGTATACTAAAGATACATCGGTAAAAATCAATGCTTAAGAGTAGTCTTTCCGACTCCAAAATGAAACTCTGTTTAACTTTTACTAATAGTGAATTTAAAGTTGACTAATATAGATTCCAATGCGCGTTTTTTTTTAAGTACCACATGAATTCATTATGTGTTATAATCATAAATCGATATAAATTTCTACACTATGTCCATTATAGATAATTTGTGTAGTTTGCAGATGCCAATGTGCAACAAACCGCAGCAGTAACATTGGAAAACCAAATTACAAAAAAAATTTGGATAAAAAATTGGATTTGATTAGAGTAAGTTGCATCGCCAGTGCGTTAATTCACGAAACAAGGTGGTAGATTATCCCGTCTCTTCTAGACAGGTCAGTTTGTAATTTAATGTAATTTCTACCCGTAAGTAACAGTAATTATTGACGCCTAACGTTTACGACTGATTTTTATTTTTTTCAGATGTTAAACCGGCTTTTAAGCTCATAAAGCAAGCTTTCTATTTGTATTGTTCTATGGATTTTGATATAATTTTTTAAAGGGGATGCAATCGAGTTTTTTTTAAAAATATAGTTTTTAGAAAAGGTATCTTGGCGAAAATTTAATCGATTGTGATAAAAGTGTAAAGAATGTAGAGTTTAAAACTAAACTTTACTTATAAATTAAATCGTTTATTGAAAACGGAATTAAATCACGAATTAAACATTAAAAATATAATAACGAAAAATTTGAGAGTCGCGGAATCAAGCAAAATTTGGAAAAAGTAATTAAAACACCAACAAAGGCAGATAACAATTTTGCATATCCACTCAACTTTACGAATGATGTTACAGCTATAGAAATAACATTAGGTTAAATTAGAGGAAATGTTGCAAGTTTAAATCAGGGTAATTTCAGAATAATTACTGGAAAATTGTTTATTGTTATTACAGATAGTTTACCAAATGATGAGGAATATAGAAATGGGTTACAAATAGATTTAGAAAACCTAAACAAGAATTACTGAAAGGAAAAAGAAAATATTTTTAAAGTTAAGAAAGACGAAAACCTAAGAAAAATGAAAATTTAGTTTCGGACGTAGAAATTAAAAATATTGTAGATAGTTTAGATGAAGTAAAACATGACGAACAGATTTTGAGAAAAAATTAAATTTAAAGTCATCACTACTAGAACCTGAACCAGTTAATTACATAGTATAGTTTTGGAAAATTCAAAGCCAGATAGAAAGTATTATATAAAGTCACATCTATCTCAAAATGGGGAATAAAATTTCAAAGCGATACGATACACCGACAAATGCATTTTTAGTACGCGCAGTACGCGAGTTAAAAATAGCCAGTGAAGTCCCAAATTGTCAATTATCTAGAAAACTTGTGCTTTTTTTAGAAGAACCTTTGATTTTATACAGCGCAAACACAATTGCGGTAAATAATTGGAAAGAATTGAAGATTGCCTTAAAATATGAGTCTTTTCCACCAAACTATGACGAAAAATTACCGACGGAAACAAAATTACGCATGCAGAAACAATCTACACCAATAGGATTATATGTCGCAATAATGGAAAATATATTTTCTCGTTTAACGGAACTGTTAAAACGTGAAAAACCAGTTAAAAATATTACCCAAAATATATCATCTATTTACCTGACATCTTTAAATTTAATTGAAATAAATTAACTAACTTGGGAAAAAATTAAAAGAGCACAAGGTTCCCATTGAAAATTTTGGTCCTCCAACAAGAAAGACAAATTGTTACCCGTAAGGCAAGCGGGCCAGTAAAAAAAGAACGATATCGGTAACGGAATGCTCCATCGAAATACGTTTAACAAAGAAAGGGAAAGAAAGTGAAAGGTAACAAATGCCGCACTAAACACAGTAGGAGATGGGGGAGTGTGTGTGTGTACATGTGCGAGTGCGTGTGCGCGTGCGTGTCCGTGTGGGTGCGCGTGTGCGTGCGTGCGTGCGTGTGTGTTAGAGAACGAAACAATAGGGCACACGACCCAAATCGTCTTTTGTAGAACATCTGTACCTGAAAGGATAATTAAATACATTAAACGCAAGCAAAATATAGCGCTAATAAGTAACTTCTATGAATTTATATAGCAATATTAAATGGCTGATTTAAGGAGGAACATGTGAAATTTTCACTACACAATAACATGATAAATTCAGATTACGTTTGTTGAACTCAATGATACATGGAAAGCAGGACGACAAGCACAAAACCATTTTAAATTTAAAATTCAAAACTTTATAAGCTTTTATAAGCCTAAAATACTATACAATTTGTTAGACTTTTTCCTATTAAAAAAAAATTACATCCTCGTTACTTTAAAACTCCCTTCAGTTCCTACTTATTTTAATTTACATTTCTTTCAAGCCGCGTAGATAGGCAACTAACTGCACTCGTTCCTTATCTAACTCAAGGATTGCAGGTTTATGTTTATACTCAGATGCCTTATCCTACACGAAAATTTGATTATGCAAGCTTGGAGTGTGAAGTTGTTTTCCTGGTATTCAGATAATGTCAGATTTTAAACACAGTCCGCGGCATAAAATGCAACTCTGTTTTAGATGTAATTAAAATGTGCACTAGTTTGGTGTAGTGTGAAGTTTGTTGGAAGAGATAGAATGCGTGATTTTAGTTAGAGTTGTCCTTTACTTTGAAAAGCAAAACTTATATTTTTCTCCACCGCTTGTTTTATCTTATGCACCACCGACAATAGTAGTGATCTTTCCATAAACAAATGTTTTCTCGCGGTTTTAAACGTAAACACAACTTTATGTGAGATATAATATGATGGCCAGTGTTACCAAATAGTTCTCAATCTTACAAAAACAGACGAAACATAAAGTGGAGTACGTTTAAAATGGTGAATTATCACTGTAAGATGTTTGTTTTGTTTATGTTTATATGCATCACATTTATTTTTTAACAACGAACGAAGAAGTTGTGATTTTCCTTTCACTTTATAAACATACCCTTTTAACGGAAGACTGTATTGAAGACTGAATCAACCGCTAAATACTATAATTAAAAAGGTTGAGCATTAAAGTAGATATTGGAGATGACAACTTCAACTTGAACTATTTTTTCCCGTACTTTTTACCAAATACCGTAACATAATTTGGCATGCCCAACGCGAGGCCCCGAATTGTTTCTTTTAACTTGCCCTTTTGTCCAGGTATTATCTTTAGAGATATTCGTCTTATTTTTAGTTTGATCTGGTTAAAGATTTATTTTTGTTTCACTCCGGATTATCAGACTTGGATTTTCGTTGATAATTGTAGTATCTCAATAGAGGAAGTTAACACATTATGGCGCACAAATTTTTTTACTCTTCCCTTTTTCCGTCCGTCATTTCTAGTACTTTTCTTCGAATTTAATTCTTTGCCCTTTATTGCGGGTAGCCCCTAATTTGTTCTGCGGTTTGCAGTAATTTTTTGTTGTTGATTTGAGTTCTTGCTGGTTTGAAGTTGGCATTTACAAAATCGAGATCCAGTATAAGTTAGATTCTTGCACCTTTGATTCCGAGGCCAATGTGGACAAATTATGCAGGTCCGTGCAGAGTGCTTTCCGCATAAGCCGCAATAAAGGGCATCCTTCTATTTCCGTCGAATCCGATTTTTCTTTGGAAAATGATGTAGTCACAACTTCTATCCAACGGCTGCAACCATCGCTTGCAGAATTTGGTAGTGATAGGTCTTCCCTTGCGTTTAAATGCATTAATTCCCTGCGGATCCACACGGAACGTTGATGTACTAAGATATCTCCAACAGAAGCGGAACGCAAAACCCATTGTCAATTACTTCTCACTTTGGTCAATCTTCGCAGTTCTTTTGAAACCAAAATAAAAAAATTCCGTCACGCTACCACCTTATCAAGGACTTCGGAAGCTATGTATAGCCCTGTTCACACTTCTACTGCTGAATCAGGGGTACCTACTTCCATTAGTTATTTCCAAATCTGAATTGGACGGGAACCTGAACCGGTTCCTGCATTTGAACTTATGTAAATCCTTATTTTCCTTCCTACTTCCAATTATGGTCAACCAGTGTCTAAATGGAATTTAAAATATCCTGACGATCCGAATACGAACACGGTGCATCATTTTCTACACTGAGAAAAAAATTTTGTTGCCTCAACTGAAAATTAGTTGATTTAATTAGAATTTTGGTTTGTATATAAACAATGATCTACATGCATTAAATAGAACATAATAAAATGTTGGAAAACCGATTTTGAAGCAAACAAACCTAAATTTGTACCACAATAATTATGGCATTTACTCAAATCTCAATTAATGTAACTTGAATGTTAGGTATTGTTCCTTCAATTGCTTGTAGGTTTGAATTGAATTATTTAATACTTTTATCAAATACACTGTTATGTTAAATCAACATGTTGAATATCCCACTTACATATAAAAATCATTGAAGCAAATACACGAGTTTAGTACTTGAAAGGGTCTGCAGCATTAAAACAAACCATTCAAATTTTTCCACTAACCAAAAAGCGTCATTGGTTTAACTAACCCATGTGTTGAGCACAGTTAATAATTATTAAACTAAGTGGCTAATAAGGGTTGATGTAATAACATTTTTGGTTTAATCAAACTTTAATTGTGTTCAATTGAAATATTTAGCTGTCAAATCAATCATTTCGTTGCGTTGTACATTGTTTAGAAATAGAATTAGTTTAAACATCCAAAGTAGTTTGATTCAATATCCAGCTTGATTGATTCCGACTTAATGAAGTTATTTTAATTTTTTTAATTTAACTTGGCGATTAACAAATGAATTTGTTCATCCCTAACAGATTTAAAAAAAAATTTGATTTAAAATAACTTCATTCAGTCACATTATCAAGTTGGATATTGAATCAAATCACCCTGAATGTTATATTAACTCTAGTTCATCGTGCATAATTTTCAGTTTAGCTTCCACATGAATTTTATAAAACTGATACTGATTATTGAAAGTTTGTTTATTCCTTGAGGTTGCCATGGGTCTTTGAAGTTAGACGTTCGCTTGTATAGTTGAATGCTAAAACCACGGCATTTAGTTATGGGCAATGAGACCATTTTATAAGAATGTACTTACGTGTTTTTAGACGAAAAGATTTTGTTTAAACATAGTACAGCATACTAAATTTATCTTCCATGTATTTTTATAATTGGTTGAAATACTTTTATGGAAACTAACACAATAAACAATGCGAAGTAACGCTTGACGCCATGTTGACGTGTTGCAATCGAAGGGTAGCCGTACATCCAATACGCAGAATCGGACACTTACTAAAAACGGTTGGAGTTCAACAAATAACCACGACGTTTGAATTCGCATCGTAGTTTATTTAAATCAACAAGCTAGAGACGTTTGTTTCAATATTAAATTTGTTACAAAACGTTTTCATTTGACACTTTTTCCAGCATTCATTTAACTAAAATGGATTTTTTTCAACATCAATGTAGTATTGGACTAAAATATGAAATTTGTTGACAATATTAGTTTGTATTAAATACGACTGTTGTTCAATGAAATTCACTTTTACATTCTTTTATTAACCAACTGTTATTATGCATTCAAACAAACAAATTTGTCAACTAATTTTTGATGTAAGTTTAACCATCTACAAGCGGTTCAGCGAATATAGTTTCGTTTAGAACTAACTAAAAAATACTTGATCAAATGCTTTACACTTCAAAACAACAGAGTTGGTTGTATCAACCAAATCATTTTTCTCAGTGTAGAGCGTGTCGAAGAACTTTGAAGAGCTCGACAGGTATCGGTCCGCAGTTGATTTATTTGAGTCTAAATCATTGTTATGGTACCATAGTAATCGATACAGATTTTTTATTCGAAGTCGGTGTCCAGCTTACTTCTACAACATTTTGAACCCCCGGATTACAAACCTTGGTTATTTAACGATATGTTAAAATCAACACAGGATCCTTCTGAGGGTATTATCGAGTACCTATCTTGCATGAGCGCCATGTTTTGGCGGTGCGGTAGAATACCTGTAGATGTGCAACCGAATATTGTTTCTAGACATTTATATCCCTTCTACCTCACGCAAGTGCATACTGTTAATTCTTTGTAGAAGTTACAGGAGGAATGTTTGCAAATCAATAAATCTTAGATGGTAACTACGTACCCTCTAATCAAGACAAACATTCATGCGCAGAGACCGATTTCGCTTTTATGTCCGCTGCAAATTGCAAGAACACTACTAGTTCATCCGAATGGTCATTTTTATTTTATTAATTATTTAACACTCCTTACGGTCTGTTACCTAAAACTTAAAATAGACCTAACTCATACACTAACTGACCATGAACACAGTATTTAGGGGTACTTTGTGTTTGATTTTTCAACTTATATGCTAGTTTTGTGTTAGTATAGATGCTAGTTATAAAAATCCTCTTCTGCTAACTTAGCCTATTTTTAATCTAAAACTAATACTAAACTTAATCCTAAATTCCCAACAACTTTGTATTCCAATTTGGTCTGTTATGGTATGTTCTGTTCTGTTGGGTCAAGTATACTGGTATCATTAGGAACAAAGTACTTCTGGAATTTTCAGTATTTCCAGTAGTCCTAAGTATTTAACTTTGGTGTTATGATATGGGTAATTTCCTACATTTTGCTGGTTTCTATTATTCTAATCTATTCTATCTGGTCTGCTTTGATCTGTTATGTCAGGTATACTGGTGTCATGAAGAACGGGGTGCTCTTGGAATTTCCAGTATTTTCAGTAGTCCTGGGTGTATTACTTTGCAGTATTTTTTAGTTGTTCCTTTCTTATGGACTTACGGCTGCTCAAGGTATCTCTTGTGTATGATAAGTGTTGTTGCTTGCGTGATTTTGTTCTAATATGGGAAAGTTTCTTCATTCCATATTTTTTCTGCTATTGGAATGTTTTGCAGTTTGTTCCGTTCCGATTGAAGCTCTTGTTATAGTTCATGGCATTCGAAAATCAAGTGCTCTGAAATTCCACGTACTACACAGGAGCAGTTTTTCTCGTCCGAGGGTGTATGTTTGGCAGAAACTGTTGTGCTCTTCTACCGGTTATACTTTCGCCCCATATTATTTGCCGCTCTTGAAGTATTTTATCTTTTATTTCTTAGATTGTGGTTGCGGGTTTGCTGATTGGATTAACAGCTGAGTTTCTTTCCGGTTGCCGTCCCTTAAGCAATAGATTGCTGCACGTTGTCGGATATACAAATCCAGTGGTAGTGTTCCAAGTATCACGTAATATGTGTCGTGGGCCACCGTTCTGTATGCTCCCGAAAGTCGTATTAATATCCCTTTGTGTGTTTTGGTTACGCTTTTTAGACTTCACAAGGAGTATTCTGTATATCCAGCAGCTGGCTACGTAAGAGACTATTGTCGCAAGCACGCTGTTTAGATATATTCTTGTACATTTTAGGGGAATCTTGTACTGTCTTTGGGCAACCTAGATATGATGTGCATCGCCTTTGTCGCGCTAACATATGCCGTTTTGGTGTGTTGTTCGAAATTGCTTTTTTCGACCAGGGTTATTCCTAAGTATTTAGTGGTTCTTGACCGTTTTTTTTTTGTTTGTTGTCGATTCTTATGAACGGGTTCCTCGTAAAGAAGCGTTTCATTATCATGTAAGATATTTTGCTTATTGCGATATCGAGTTTGTTGACTTTGGGCCAGTTTGGTGTCACCTGCAGTGCATTGCTTGCTCGGCTCTAGAGTCCCCGTCCACCATCAGGAGAACGTCATCTGTGAGAGCGTTCCCTCGATGCTGTCAAGTTCCTCCAACAGTCCTTCGGTCGCGATTTACCTGAGAATGAGCCCCCACACTGACACCTGCGGACATCTTTTGGTTGTGATGTGTTATGTAATTATTTCCTTGTAAGGTGATGTATCTGCCCATGCAGTAGTTCCTTAGTGGTAGAGCCGGTTTGGGAAGTTGTCCAGTAGGCTGGTAAATAGGGTGGGTCACCAAAGGTTATTGAAATTAGTCCCTTTTCGTATGTGTTTTCGTTTCTGTAGATTGCAAGGAAGTGCGCTTTCTCCGCGAGTGTTTGTGCGGTTTGGCACCACTTTCTCGCTTTCCGTGTTTCTTGTCTTGTAGCTCTGTGGTTCATTGTACGGTCCAAGGTGATTTGTTTTAGCCGTTGTGTTGGCATCGCGTGTTTCATTGCTGTCTTTATTGTGGCAATCAAGGTCTTTGTATATTCGTGTACGTTCTCATTTTCCACTATGTCTGGTGGTGGTTGGAAGGTTTCCGGCAACTTGTGCCAGTCAGCCTTCTTAAGGCTATATCTAGGTTTTGCGGGGTTTAGGTAGGCCCGATTGTGGCGGACGTTGTTGTCGGGGCAGATATCGTAGATGATCAGGTTATGATCACTTAGAGTTTTGCCATAGTGTGCGATGTGAAATACCCTGGTATTTATAATTTAGGGTAAATATCCAGGGTAATTACCCAGGTAAATACACAAAATTCATAAATACCCGGGTATTTTTAAATTTGTATAAAATTAAGGTTAGGATTAAGCTAAACCTTGTAAAATCTATTTACATAAACGACACTTTACTCAAACTAAGAGTCTTGCATTTGTGCAAGCTTAATTAACCATTTTAATGTGTTTATGAATCTCAAGCATAAACATTTTTCATTATTTATATTAATTGCTATTTCTTTTTGCAGTATTATTAAAGCTATATTGACTGACAACCTAAACCTTGGTAATAGCATATATTATAAAATATTAAGCATTTTTATTTCAATTATGTTCTTGTGACACTTGTATATAACACAAGCAAAACAGTTAAATTAGTTACATAAAACTATATGCGACTCTAGATGTAGACCTCAAATACAGTTAAATTCTGTACACAAAACAAATAAAACCTTATATTTTTCATTGCATACAATATTAATGCTTTGCCTTAATCTGAATTATTTTCATCACTTGAGTGACTCGACAATGACATATGTTCATCATCATCGGTGTCGGTAGATGAAATTTCCATCTTATCTTCTTCGTTCATTTCCAACTGAACATCTTCAAAACCACCGTATTCTTCCTTATTTTCTGTTCGTTTCTGTTTTTTAACTTTAGGATGATTGATGGTGTTAGTAATTTCCAATTATGGGACAAATAAGTGATCTGTCAGGCTCGTTCAGTTGTCAGTCTATTTCTTTTTTTACTATGAATCCAGCTGAATGTGCTGAAACTTCTCTCAATTGCAGCAGATGTCACAGGAGCGTCTAGGATTCTCGCGGCTACATCAGCCAACACGCATGTCCACCATAACATGGGACTGATTGCCTTCTCTTTTTCAGAATCTTTTACTCCTTCCCGGACAAAAGCTCTTCGCCACAGTCCTTCTTTATCTCTATAATCAGCTACATTTTGTCAAAGTTCCAACGGACAAGGTCTCCTTGATAGAGCGTCTGCATTCGATGGCTAGTTCCTACACGATGTTCTGTATCAAAGTCATATTCCTGCAGCCGCTCTATCCACCTTGCCACTTGCCCTTCAGGATTTCGAAACTGCAATAACCATTTTAGTGCAGCATGGTCTGTTCTCAACAGGAATTTACGGCCGTATAAGTACTTATAAAGTGCTCTACGGATTTGACGACGGCCAACAGCTCCCTTCTTGTCACACAATAGTTCTTTCTGGCCGCGACAAGACTTTGCTAAAATACCCAATAACTTTTCTTGTCCGTCCTGCACTTGAGAAAGAACGCCTCCTATAGCTGTGTTACTGGCATCGGTATCCAACACAAACTTCCTCCATCCGTGGATAACTCAAAATTGGTGCTGTAACTAGTAGCCGTTTCAGTTGTTCAAATGCACTGTGGACAGTCGTCATTCCAATCATATTCTTGTCCATCTTCGGTTAATTTCGTTAACGGTTTGGCAATGTTCGCAAACCCAAGTATAAAACGTCGGTAATATGTGCACAATCCTAGAAAACTGCGTAGTTGGTGTATATCTGCTGGTGTAGGCCATTCTTGTACCGTTTTTATTTTGTCAGGGTCAGCTCTTATTCCGGTCTCCGAAACGACATGTCCTAGGTATTTCACCTCTTTTCCAAACAGGTGACACTTCTTTAGGCTCAATGTAAGGTTTGCCCTCGTAATCTTTGGAATATCTCCTCTAGGTTCTTAAGGTGTTCTTCAAAAGACCGACCTAACACTATCACGTCATCTAGGTACACCAGACAAGTCTTCCAAGACAGTCCACGCAGTATCGACTCCATCAATCGTTCAAAAGTAGCAGGGCATTGCATAATCCAAATGGCATGACCTTGAACTGCCATAATCCAGTTCCAATTGTAAACGCAGTCTTTTCTTTTCGTTTGGCTCCAAGCCTACCTGCCAGTATCCGCTTTTCACGTCCAAGGTCGAAAACCATTTAGATCCGGATAGAATATCCAAGGTGTCATCAATTCTGGGCAAAGGATAGCTGTCTTTCTTTGTCACATTGTTAAGCCGCCGGTAGTCTACACAAAACCTTGTCGACCCGTCCTTTTCTTGACAAGACTACCGGGGATGCCCATGGACTATTCGAGGTTCAATCACTCCCTGTTCTTCCATATCGGTGATAATTTGCTCGCTTCCTTACGTTTTGCCAAAGGAAGCCGCCTGGGTGTTGTCTTATCGGTTGCGCATCTCCAGTATTGATCTTATGTTGTACAACATTCGTCCTTCCTTTCTCACTATCATCCAGTGCAAACACACCTCGATATCGTCCGACCAGTTCTCTTACCTTGCCCAGTTGGTCGCCGTTTAATCCTTGACACGAAGGTATTAACATATCCAGCAATTTCTGTGAGCAACCGTTGGCTGGTTTATCTTTCTGTCGTCTACACAACGTTTAATATGGCATACTGGAATGCAACTTCCCACAATCGTGTCTTTCTTCAGGGTCACCTGTATGCGGATTAATGTTCAGCACCCTTACTGGTACCATATTTCGAAACTTTACCAGCGTTCTTCCAATAGTAATCCTCCTGACCCATTCCCGATTCAGTTGCTTCCATCATGCATACTTGTCCTTCCCGAGCGTACCATCCGGGCGTCCCATTACTATCATTTCCGCCTTTCTCGGGTATTTTCATATCGCAAATCATTCGAACTTGCATCGTCTGGTTACTCGTCCTTGAAATGGAATCTCATCATCATCTATCCGAAGCACATTTTCTTTCATGTTTACATGAAACCCATATTCTCTCATGAGATCCATTCCCAAGATCACTTCTTCTGTAATTTCAGCCACCAACACTCGATGATTAATTAATTTGTCCCCAATTGTCAACATAACGGCAGTCTCTCCATGAGTACCAATCTTCTCACCACTTGCCGTTCGGAGACACACCGATACAGGTAGCACTTTTCCACGACCAACCAAATCTGGTCTCACAATAGTTCTTGTCGCTCCTGTATCCACAAGTAATCGGACAACCCTACCATTAATTCTACCATCGATATAAATGCTGTCCAGACTTTCCACCGACGATGCAGCACGGATGATAATCTCCGGGGCACTACGCTGTGCTGTCGAAGTTCGCCCCCTTACATGGACCAGCTTTGGCACAACCGGTTGTTTCTTTGGTTGAGTACAGCGTCTCTGCATATGGCCAACTTCACCGCAGCTCCAGCATCGTAGACGCCATCTCCGCGGTCGTAGTCTTTCAGCCTTTCCGCCTTTCGCTTTTCAAACACACGGTTGATTATTTCATCTATGCTGTTCTGAGCTTGACCAGGTTCCTCTAAGGCAGACCGAACTTTGTGACCCATCCTGTGTGATGTCTGCTTAGCTGCTTCAAATTCAAGCGCATGGGCCAGTGCGTCATCCAAAATTTTGGCCTTGCTAGTCTTAGCGCTTGCTGTATTTCACTGTCTTTGTTGCCATCCACAAATGTTTGAACAGCCAGTTGTTCGAGGAAACTATCTGGTGCCGTTGGGTAGCCAATCTAACTAATCTTGCGATGTCAGCTTCGAATTCTTGCAGGCTTTCACTTGTCTTTTGCGAGCGGTTCTTAACTTGTGCGTGGTAAACCTGTTGAAGGTGAGCGTCTCCATATCTCATCTCAAGCTTCGATGTTAAGAGGCCGTAATCATTCTGCTGGTGATCGGGAATCGTTTGTAAGATGTTAAGAGCTTCCCCGTAGGGCCACTATTAAGGAGATAGCCTTTCTTTGTTGCACCAACCGTTGGCTATTGCAGCAGCTTCAAATTGTTTCAAATATGTGGGCCAAGGTGTTTTACCATCGAATGTAGGTGGTTTTACTTTAAATTTAGACGGAATTGACTCGCTTCTTTCCATGGTTCTTATTTCTGGAATGTTCTGATTAACAACTTGGCTTGGTAATTCAAGTGGTCGCGTTGTTAGTGAAATCACTTGTTCTTGCAGCCTCATCACATCTTCTTCCATTTTTACCAATTTATTATCCAACTTTTGCTCAACTGTTTTTACCTGTTCAGTGAAATCCTCTTTCAATGCAATGGAACTTTCCATTAATCTTTGTTCTAACGTGGCTGTACTTTCATTCAACTTTTCTTCCATTTTGGAAGCATTTTCACTAACCTTTCCATTTTCTCAGCGTTTTCAGTAAACTTTTCATCTATTTTTGCAGCATTTTAGTAAACTTTTCATTTAGTGTCACTTCCAGTTTAGCCGACCTCTCCTCCATTTTCTCAGCATTTTCACTAAGTGTCAATTCAGTTTAGCCGACCTCTCCTCCATTTTCTCAGCATTTTCGCCAAGTGTCAATTCCATACCGTATTTAAACTCTTTAAGGGTCGATTCCAGTTCAACTGACTTCACTAAGTTTTCACTGAGTGTCACCTGCATTTCGGATTTAAAATCCTTAAGGAAGTTCATTAAAGTTTCTGCTTCCATTTTACTCTGACTTCTTGTCACTGGCATATACAAACTACTCAAATGTCTTTAGACTTAATTAATCACCCAACACAGCCTGACACCAGTGTAACGGGCTTACTACCGCGTTTCTTTAATTTAAAACAAGTAATAACAAACGTCTTTATTACTTACTGTTCACAAGTCTAATTAACAGTATATGCCTTATTTATAGATGTTTTCAGGACACTTAACAATGAAGCACTATTACACTAATGAATTTACAAGCACTAATATCTTCTTAAATTAACTCCTTTACCATAGGTTCATTAACAACACTAACACTACTATTTATTTATACACTTCTATTTATTTATGTATACTACAAGCTGATGTACATTAGACACAGCTTATATCATTTATGTATATATTCCAAAAGCTCAACTCGTTTACTTACACGATATAATTTATATTAGACATTCAAGAATAGACTAACTCTTACATTCATAAGCGGCCTTATATATACCCTGCATTAAGATATGACTCATTATCTAGAACTTTGTAGAAGGATTCTCGAATGCTGAAGAATACGCTGTGCCCCGGGCGTTTGTATGTTTGACGGGTTGCCTAATAGTGGTCAAATATTTCGTTTAGAACTAACTAAAAATACTTGATCAAATGCTTTACACTTCAAAACATGTTATCAACCATCATCCAGTTAACTTGAAATTAAAGCTCACGGTTCGTCCGTTATTTATTAGCATCAGATGACTAATCTACATTATAAGCGGCCTTATTTACCATTGAACCCATTACAAACTTGGATTTCGAATGTAATGTCCCCCCCCCCCCCCCCCCCCCCCCCCCCCCCCCCCCCCCCCCCCCCCCCCCCCCCCCCCCCCCCCCCCCCCCCCCCCCCCCCCCCCCCCCCCCCCCCCCCCCCCCCCCCCCCCCCCCCCCCCCCCCCCCCCCCCCCCCCCCCCCCCCCCCCCCCCCCCCCCCCCCCCCCCCCCCCCCCCCCCGTTCCACAACTCCATTTTCTCTAACTTTTTCAACTCCTCTTTTCTTCAAACTTCTTTAGAGAACTCTGGAATCTCGTTTTAAGATTTTTTTGAAGATTGTTAAATTTTGTGAAAACCCTGTGGATCTGCGGAGTGTTTGACTCGAATGCAGTGATAAGTTCAATGATTGGGTGTAAGATGTTCACCATTTTTTCAAGTCTGACCCAAAACACGCCTTCATCAAGCATCCGACGTTTCATGTCTGATGTGATTTCTGCTTTCTCGCTAACAGCTAGTTTTTGAAGCACAGGTTTGTTTGATAACAAACTCCGTAAGCAGAACAAGTTGTTTCCCCCATCTTGTTTGCCTAGGCAGTTTCAAAGAAATCCTATCTTTGAAATTTTTGTCCAATTGAAAGCGGTCAAACAGTGCTTTTAAGACATGACTATTTTTGATAGTTTTTACTATGTCAACGACAGTAGCCTGCAACGTTCCTCTATTGTCTCGTTAAAGGTAGTGAGTAGAGAGTAAATTTGAACTAACGGTCACACATTCAAAAATTACTGTATTCATAAAATGGATAAATTAAATGTTCACATAGCAGTATACCTAACGTGCTATTAATTAATTAATTGCAGGGCGTCGATTAAACAGCAAGGCGCAACATAAACGGCAATTAAACAATGTAAAGTACTTACAAAGTCTCTTCAAATCGCTAAAATCCACGCTGGGCAGATTACAACTTAACTTACAGCAATGAAATTCTTCGAACCCCAATCTTAAAACATGACGATGCGCATAGGTACTACGCCCAGCAGACACAATTACTACACGGTTAGAATTATGGCGTAACTATCCAAAAATTAGTATAATCTCGCCCGCACATTTATATTACTTTACCAATTTAATCATATTACAAATCAACAATTGGTACATAAATTACTTTCTAACTACATACGTAGAATGCCCGTAGTAAGGGCCGATATACTACCGGTTGCAAAGTCAGCACCCGACTAACCCCCCTTCTATTCAACAACCTTGGTGAAAACACACCCTTTTCTAAAGAAGGCAGCAAACAATATAATTTACGTGCAAATAACTACTAGCCGACGTTCTACTTAATCTAACGAAAATACGATATTCTTACAGCAACACATTTCAAAGAAATAATACATGTAAACAACAGAATGGGCGAGCTACAAGCCATAAGACATTTGATGGTATTGCATTTTAAGATGTCTTCACAAAGAAGTTGTAAAAGGTGAGCTAGACAACCTAATGGTACAATTGACGGGTATTTCTTCTTTACCAACGCCAAGGCAGCTCGCATGCTGGAAGCGTTGTCTCCAATGATTACCAAAAACTTCTTAGCGTCATAATTTTTAATTACGTTGATTATCAAATCAGCTAAGTAAGGTGCATTGTGTCTGCTCTCCTTTGTTGCCAAAAATTTTCTCAAACAGTGGCTCTGGCTTTATAACAACAAAGTTTATTATTGATTCATTCCTGATGTTACTACAGCCATCACATTGTAAATGTAAGTGTTTTGAGTTACTTAGCTGATTTGTATCCTCACTTTGCATTTCTGCGTACTGAGCTTTAAGGTACGTGTAAGTAAGGCGATACCTCGATGGTGGTTTGTAAGATGGACGAATTTTTTTGAAGAATTCTATCCATAGTAGATGTTCAGTTATTGACAAGGGTGCACCACTTACGAAAATAGCTTTAGTTAAACTTTGCTTAAGGTTTTTCTGAAACAAAAAAGACTGCATATTAAAATGCAACTCTTTTCAATTACACAACTCATAATACGTAATTCAACTCAATCTAAGGAAGAGGCTTTGATTAAATTTACTTAAATAGTAGGGACATAAGCACCGATCTAATTGCATGAAACTGTAAGCTCAAAAAAATTCTTATTGGTAGCGTTTGTCATTTTTGTGTCTTTAAAAGAAAGCAAAAGTTAGGTAAAAATAAATATTTTGTTAAAAATTATCGAAGTTTGCAATTACTAAAACTTTGACCTTTGGTTATATCTAAAAAGGTTTGCCATAAACAAAAAAAAATTGATTCCGCCGTAGAGCGTGACGACTTTTATGGACATTGTAACATTGGGAAGCACGCTATCTTTTACATGAAGCTTAATAATAATTTCTTTTATTTACTTAGATTCAACTGACTGTTCATAGGGTCAAAAAAATTAACCAATCCTCCTCCACTGATATTCGAAGTTGTGGATGATGGATTGATACTTGTAACAGCTTTCGAAAAAACTTGACTTTTAAAATATTAAACATTTTACTGCCTTTGGTAAGCATGTCAAACAGGGCATCAGTGTCTCGGCTAGTTTAGAATGTATGACATTTTATCTAAAATTACAAACGTTTATTAGTTCTATCTCAATATTTAATTTTAAACAGTTACAGCAATTATGCTTTCTTGCGACGATATCAACAAGTATGGCGATTGACACTAGTTATTTCCACTTCCATGTTGGAGAAGTTTAGCGTTGCAGTTTGTAATTGGTTATCGTTATTTTATAATATAGTGTTAAAAACCAAATGTACGTTAGTGTAATGATTTATCTATAAATATAAACAAAACGAAAATATGATAAGGTAAAAGTATACATTTGTCAACTATATTATTATTCTGCATTAACTCAACTTAGCTGAAAATACTGAAAATTTCAGTGTGTGGCATTTCTTTATCGTCTAATTATAGTTGTATTCGTTTTGGGTTCTCCTTGAGAATTGTTGCAACTTCCTGATTAAATTTAATTAGGTTTTTGAATTTATTGACGTGTGGAAGCTGTAGCTACAAGGTAAGTATTTGATTAATAATTTATAACATTAACGTTGCATGTTTATATCTAAGCCCAAAGAGTGGTACGTTTAAAGATTGTAATACAGTCCAGTATCGCTTAACACTTCGAAGACTTTGGAAATGATTTCTGTTTAGCAAATTTTACCAATGAATACAAAACGAGCAGCTTTTGTCAGCATCGCATCCATGATGAAGTTAGGGCGAGAAACTTGTAAAAGGAAGGTCAAAGGGACTAGACTGATGGATTTCTCTTTGTGTTTAGTTACTGAACCGTTCAATCCAACCGGATTTTCTAGAGGTATATCACTTCTAGTAACTTGTATTTAAACTCCCTTATATTTAACTCCCGCCTTCTGCAAATATTACAATTAAGCCATTCTAGGAGATACAAGTGTACAAAACCCTATGATTAGTAATTTATTACATTCTTTCCTACTGGTTGTATTAGTAGATTCGTTGCTGCTTGCACAAGCTGATCGCTAAACCGCCCCTGAGGGTTACTAATGAAAACGAGGGTGCGAGAGGAAATAAAGCGACTCAGAAGTTTATTTTTTTTAACAAAAATAGAAGCCGAACCACTAAAACGTTATTTTCGTATTTTAAGATATTGGATGTCATGCTGCCTCATCGTTCTGCCTGATTTTCGACGAAGTTCCAATCAATCCAACCGCTGACCCGTGCGTCATCCCTCGGGATAAGACTGCTCTTTCTAAAACCATAGCATTCGATGCGAAAACTACCCTTCAAAATGGTGAATCATCTTGTACCAGCTTAAATTTCAGCGATTACGAATTCTTTTAATATATAGCGCAGTGCATGCTTTAAATTAGCTACTGTAAAAACAAAGTTAGTTTTTAAAAACATTTCTGCAATTAATTAAAAAATAAATATGTTATGACATGATGACAATCGGTCTAAATAAATTAGTTTCTGTACTTCAATTTAAGTTGTAATTTTCCGGTGGATTTTGCTGTCGTGTCTAAAGCCCATTAAGTTAGGCTTTGTGCAGATATGCGTTATGTCTCGGGTAGGAGACACCCCATGGCACCGGAATTATACTACACTTTGTTTCTAAATCAAAATCGTGTTTTGTATGTTATTGGGATAAGAGATTACAAGAAATTTGTTACGGATACGCTTCCGGTATTAACGAAAAAAGCGGCAAAGCAATTTATATCTCAGGTGTCTCTACCTTTAGGTAAGGCTTTATCGTTTCCTATGTTGTAGGCTAATGATGTTTTCCAACTTCGTTGTTGTTGTGTTGTGTGCATTAATTTACAATCAACATCCAAACGGATTTGAACAAGGTGTCGTCATTTTTTGTCTTATCTTTTGGTTTATGTCGGTACAGTTATAGACGGGCCGGATACCGTGTTGTTACGAACCTCATTATTTATAAAGCTCCCCGAATTTATTGCAAAATATACTTTGATTATTTTAGATAATTTTAAGTACGGCTGTGGAATAAATTCTTTAAAATGTCCAAAAAAATGATATATATATATATATATATATATATATATATATATATATATATGTGTGCAGCCAAAATAGTTTATTATTGACATATTAAATCAAATTATAACGTTTTCGCCATCATCGCTTCATCAGTAATATAAAAGTAAATTATTTTCTAGCATGTACAATTATTAGTTATATCCATAGTAAGTTATGTTTCTTAAATTACATCGTAACAAAATCTGTAAAAGATATAATTTAGATAAGTAAAAGAATTTTGAATAAACTCACCATTATTCAAATCTTAAACTATTTGGAATAGAACTACACACATCCCATAACTAATGTTGGTTTTTGGTAAAAATACGGGAAGCAATCATGATTATAATAGTTGATTCAAACTACATTTAGATTTATAAATGAATATTTCAGAAGAATATTATTTGTATTGGTGTAGCGTTGTATGTTTTGAGATAAGTTAGATTAAGAAGTATTAATAAGGCGCATGTCATTTAATTGATATATGATTTTGTGGTAGTGTTTATTAGTACTCTTGAATGTTTTAGTTCTTTATATTATGTTTTAAATTATTTGGGATGGAATTATACATAAGTTATATAAATAAGGCGCATGAAATTTATTTGATATATAATTTTAAGTAGTGTTTTTTATTATTATTTTTATAGTATTCTTAAGTGTTTTAATTTTCTTTATTATGTTTTATATGGTAGTAAATTTAAATAAATACTATGTAAATTTTCAAAATCTGTATGATAGTTTATTGCATTTGGTGTTTTTTTTTTATTTCAATGCTTTCTATTAATAATCTTTTCTTTAGAGGGGTTTCTTTCTGCATGACTTTTGGTGTTTTTAGATTAAATGTGCGTGATTGATTTACTGCATGATCAGATAAGGCAGTGTTAGGTTTATTTGGACTAAGGATTTTTTCTTTTATAGATTGTTGATGTTGTGAGATTCTTTTTTTTAAATATTGTTTTGTTTGTCCTATGTATATAGCATTGCATTGATTGCAATTGACTTTATATATTAGGTTTGAGTGAAATTTGATTTTTGATTTAATATCTAAATAATATAATATTTTGGCGGCATATATATCATTTTTAGGACATTATAAAGAATTTATTCCACAGACGTACTTAAAATTATCTAAAATTAATTCTCATAATCATTTGATATTGATTATTCCGAACCAATACACTAATAACATTGATGAAGCATTGTTAACCAATATCAACTACATCATATCATAAATATCCACACGAAGAAATATCTAAAAAATTTACTCAATTATAGCATCAAACTTATAAAGGTAGGTGAAAGAATTGATTATCTCACCAAATGTAAACAATCTTTTATTATACCAAAATTTTTACAAAAGAATTTTAATAACATAACCTTTCATAATTACAAAATTCAAAAAATTTCCAAAACTACCACTTAGAATTTTTGCACAAAACCATTTCGTTACTAATAAATGATGCATATACAATTAAAAATTTTCTAAAACAAAAAATTAAAAAATGCAAATACTATTTAGACAAAATCACACCAACCTTTGAAATACATAATTATACACAAATACAAGTTTTATAAAAAAACTTCAAATTCAATTGCAACAACATTTATCAAAAAAATTGTCTAAATTAAAGTTAAAAACTACAAATCATAAGTACATAATTAACTATCCAGATTATAAACCAATTGTTCAAGATTCCTGGATAGAAAATCTTACAAATATTCAAATTCCAACTAAAATTAAATCTGTACTCCAATATGGACCAAAATACAATATTTATAATCCAAAAACAACAAAATTAGAACAATTTTTTAATAAATATAGAACCTGCAATAGAAAAACTATCCTCTACCATCCAAAATAAAATTAGAGATAAAATTGTCAATACACTAACTAATTACAAAAATATCCCAAATAACAAAAAGATACCATATTTACAAAAAAAAAACAAAACTTATTAATATCTAATATCGAAAAAACAAAAAAAATTTTAAAAACAAATCCAGAAATCATTATAACTACAGCTGATAAAACACAAAAAACTGTAGTTATAAAAAGAAAAGACTATGATCATAAAATGAAACTATTATTAAACGATACTGAAACATATAAGCTTATTACAAAAGATCCAACCCAAAATATTCAACAACAAAATAATCAATGGTCAAAACAGCTATTAAACAACAAATATATTAACATCATAGAATACAAAAATCTAATCACACATAATAGTATTTCA
This sequence comes from Platerodrilus igneus, assembly GCA_036346225.1. Taxonomy (NCBI): domain Eukaryota; kingdom Metazoa; phylum Arthropoda; class Insecta; order Coleoptera; family Lycidae; genus Platerodrilus; species Platerodrilus igneus. The sequence goes on from JARFIW010000566.1 coordinate 1,095,915, forward strand.
CCGACCATTTATAGTCTACCCAAACTTCACAAACCATCTCATCCATCACGTCCTCTTGTAGCCTATTATAACAGTCCCACATATAATTTGTCAAAATTACTATCAAACATACTAACTAAACACATGTACAACACAAAGGATTCATGGTCCTTAAAAATACAATAGATAACCTTATACTACCTGAAAATCACAAACTATTTTCATTTGATATTGTCTCATTATATACTATCCCAACAGATTTAGCCATTAAAGCAATAGAAAATAATTAGGAAGAAATTACATACCATACAATAATACCAAAAACTAAATTTATTGCCATAACTAATTTTGTCTTAAAAAATTCTCATTTTTCATATAACAATCAATATCTTAAACAACAATTTGGTGTACCAATGGGTTCACTTATTTCTTGTAGTATTGCAAATTTAGTATTAATGGACATTGAACTGTCTATAATTAACACATAAACATACCAACTATATATCATTTTATACTAGATACGTGGATGATATTCTAATCACTGATCACCAAAATCATATACAATCAATCCTTTATAATTTCAGTAATTATCACCCTCGTTTACATTTTACAATAGAAAATGAAAATTATAATAATTCAATAGAATTTCTTGATTTAACGATATATAGAAACAATAATGGAACACTAACGACCAATTGGTTTAGAAACTAAAACTGATAGATATATCAACTATAACTCTTCTACATCGATAAATTATTAAAAAAGCGTAATATATGGACTTGTTGACCGTGCAATCAAACTTTCTGATCCACAATTTCATAAAAACAATATAATTATAGTTACATAAATTTTAAGAAAAAACAATTACCCATTATCCTTTATTAAAAAAGAAATACACAAACGACAAAATAACTATAAAAAAGCAAACAGCAAACTTATTAGATCAATACATCTACACCCAAATTTTGTAAATTTAGAATTCAATAACTATCAATACAAACAAAATTATATCACGTCAACAATTCCATATATTCCAAACTTATCAGAAAAATTGCAAGGACCTTAACCTCACAACAAATAAAAACAGTTTACAAAAATACGAATACATTAAAACAACTTATTTTCACAAATTTAAAAGACACACCAAAAGCCGAATTTCACTCAAACCTAATATATAAAGTCAATTGCAACCAATGCAATGCTATATACATAGGACAAACCAAACAATATTTAAAAAAAAGAATGTCACAACATCAACAATCTATAAAAGAAAAAATTCTTAGCCCAAATAAACCTAACACTGCCTTATCTGATCATGCACTAAATAAATCGCACACATTTAATCTAAAAACACTAAAAATCATGCACGAAGAAACCCATGTAAAGAAAAGATTATTACTAGAAAGCATTGAAATAAAGAAAAAAACACCAAATGCAATAAACTATCATACAGATATTGAAAATTTACATAGTATTTATTTCAATTTACTACCATATAAAACATAATAAAGAAAATTAAAACACTTAAGAATACTATAAAAATAATAACAAAAAACTACCTAAAATTAGGTATTCAATAAATTTCATGCGCCTTATTTATATAAAGATAATTGTTCTCTAGTATTATTACTAGAAAATAACATTAGTTAAGGTATGTAGAATTCCATCCCAAATAATTTAAAACATAATATAAAGAACTAAAACACTCAAGAGTACTAATAAACACTACCACAAAATTATATATCAAATAAATGACATGCGCCCTAATAATACTCCTTAACCTAATTTATCTCAAAACATACCACGCTACACCAATACAAATAATATTCTTCTGAAATCATCATTTATAAATCTAAACGTAGTTTGAATCAACTATTATAATTATGATTGTTTCTCGTATTTTTACTAAAAAATAACATTAGTTATAGGATTTGTGTAATTCCATCCCAAATAGTTTAAGGTTTGAATAATGGTGAGTTTATTCAAAATTCTTTCACTTATCTAAATTATAACTTATACAGATTTTGTTACGATGTAATTTAAGAAACATAACTTACTATGAATATAAGTAATAATTGTACATGTTAGAAAATAATTTCCTTTTATATTAGTGATAAAGCCATGATAGCGACAATTATTTAATATGTCAATAATATACTATTTTGGCTGTATATATATATATATATATATATATATATATATATAATGATATATTATTAATGGGTTTGAGGTCAGCTGTAGGAAAGTAAACTCTTTTTTAAGGCCTAAATTTTCGAATTTTATTTAAATTCTTGATCACAGGCTTTCTAAAATTTTACAATTAACTAGGCTAACATATAAATGAATTGATAGTAACTTACAAGACGAGGTTAAACATTAAATTAACATGAAAATTACATCGAAATCTATTTTAACTAATTTTTGCTTCAATTTGTTATAAGAAAATTGTATAACTTGTATAAAAATAAAAATAAAAATGTCAAATTTTGAAACCTTTCAGTTTCACTTTTTTTATTATTTGACGATTTCAATATAGAATGCCTATGTGTGCATGTATGCATGTGTGTATGTGTTTGTGTGTGTATAAGTGTGGGTGCGTGTACATGTTATATTTATGTGAGTGTCTATGAATATTTGTGATTATGTATATTAATCTGTTTGTTTGTTAGTACGTGTATGTGTGAATGTGATAGGATGTGTATGTATGTAATGCTAATCACTACAATATCAATTATTGCATTAGGTATATGTTACTTCTGAAGACTAAGTATGTATGTGTAAATCGAACTTAGACCACCAATATCTGTTTTTTTATTTATACAATTTTTAAATCTTCAAATAATTAAAAAAAGTGAAACTGAAAGGTTTCAAAATTTGACATTTTTATTTTTATTTTTATACAAGTTATACAATTTTCTTATAACAAATTGAAGCAAAAATTAGTTAAAATAGATTTCGATGTAATTTTCATGTTAATTTAATGTTTAACCTCGTCTTGTAAGTTACTATCAATTCATTTATATGTTAGCCTAGTTAATTGTAAAATTTTAGAAAGCCTGTGATCAAGAATTTAAATAAAATTCGAAAATTTAGGCCTTAAAAAAGAGTTTACTTTCCTACAGCTGACCTCAAACCCATTAATAATATATCATCATATTTATAAAGGTCATTATCTCTAAACTATATTATATATATATATATATATATATATATATATATATATATTATTGTATATGTTAAACTGATAGAAATAAAGAGGTTAAAGAGTAATTGATTGCACGGATAAAGGTGGTGTCGGCCTTTCAAATATTTAGAAATAGCGGTAATTTTTCCTGATAGTAGCGCAACCTTAATTACATGTATATATTTAACCAGGATGCAAAATACTCTAACTTTCTGTATTTCTGTAAAACTAAATAAAGGAAAAATTTTGTTTATTAATGCCACGGCTTTTTTTGAAACTCACTCTCAGGAATTATTATATGAAGATATTTCTACTCTGTAGGAAAACGTGGGCTCAGGTCGTCTTACAGGCACATTAAGCACTTCCACATAAAGCGTCTTCTATTTAATATCGCTTAACCTCTCACAGTGCAGATGTGGCGTTATTATTTTCAAGGATTGATAAATATAAACGCAAATGTATAATTTAGATGAACTTTGAGATTCAAATTACTAACAAATATCTTTAAATGATGCTTATACGAGGATTAATTTCAAATACCTGTAATTCCACCGAAAGTGCCTAAGTTGTTTAAATGGAACTCTTCACAGGATAAAATAAGATTGTCTTGCAAACGCTTGCAGTTAATACCTGTAGAAAGTAAGTTTTAATTTTATGTTTTTATTAAATTCACTCTATTTTATGTTCTAGGACTAATAAAATAATAATTCAGGAACAGTATATTTAAAATGGGCTATATGAATATGTATTCTTGTAATACACGACCACATGCGAACAAAACGTTGTCCTGTTAGACTGGGAAACTACTGCAAAATATTTAAAGCTCACTGGTGCTATTCTTTACCAATACTAACGATGACCCTCTGTTCACTATAATTGGAATCACTCTTCTTAACTCCACTTGGTTGTATAAAACCTTATTAATTATTATACGATTCACTCATATTCTTCCACAAACATTAAATTCTTTATAGCTCCGATATTACAACGATCAAATAAAAAGGATAAATTTCAAATAGATATATTCTTTTTTCAAACTCAATAACAAGCTCCCAAGAAAAACGTCAAAAATTTTCAAAATCAACCCCTTTATATTCTAAACACCCATCTTCTAGGAGATTGTCTTAAAAATTATAACTTGCCTACTATTTACAAAATGTTTAAGAACTACACTCATTGATCCATTATCATTATGTATACTTCCTATTTTGGAACAGCTAGATACTTATTATGTCACTTATTCTACTTATTATTGGTTGACATTCCACAAATCTTAAAATTACGTACTGCTAACTAAACATGCTAAAATAAATTCTCTTACAGGTATTATGGTACATTAATTAATTTTAATGAAATAGAGTATCCATGAAACAGTTAACATGAATTTTACAAACAATCAACCGAAGCTCATTCAGTTGGAATTACATTAGATAAATGTTTTATTGAAGAACAGTTACCCAAAATACTTTTTTTAAATCTCAAACGCTTCACCACCAGTAAATAGCATTTTAGCCTAGTTTAACACGTAATTACCTATCAAACCTCCTTTTATTGTAGTGTTTTAAATTTAGAAAACATTGGAGTGGTAATTTAATGTGTTTACCCTCAGATATCATTTAAATCATTTTATAACATTTTAATAGATTGTAGTATAAAAATATAATTTTATATTTCTTTATCCTCGTGACTATCAGCTATAAATTAAACCTACCAATTTTCTAAACCTTAATCTGATATCACAAGGTCGAGAATTTCTTCTTTTTCTTTTAAGCCCAAGGTAATGTCGGATGGAGAATGGCTTGAGACAAAGAAAAACTCTTAAGATATAAACGGCTAGTCGAGTGTTAGCTCTGGGTAGATCATGAGCTTGGGTCATGGGTGAATAAAAGACCAAAAATATATTTAATGAGCGCCACCGTATTTTTTAATACAATCACCAACAAAATTTAACTGTGCTAGTATAAGGGGAATGCGGAAACCTTATCTTAACACCACTAACATAGCCATAAAACCTGAATTTCACTCTTTAGGACACACTTACCAAGACCTCAACCACCAGATGTCATACAGATGTCTCAGCTTTACCTGTGAACAAACAAAAGCACAATAGGGACACCATTTGTGTCCTCAAAAACATTTGCCAAAAATAGAATAATAGAATTTAGGCATTTAAAATATACTGAGGGAATTTATTTTCACTACACACTCTTCTATTCCGGGAGGACTTGCAAATTTTTAAACGTTAAATAATAAAACATCTTTCAAAAGCAAAAAGGATTCTATTTGGATAAATTTCTGATTATGTACATATGACTGTAATATTGAAGTTTGTCTCTTTATCGAATTTTTTCATAATAACGCTAATGAAGTTTTACATTCAATATTAAGATCTATGAGTAGATCATTTCTATAAGATTTAATTAGATAGACATATAATTTATTAATTGTTCATAACACATAAGTTTCTTTTAATCAGCGAAGTACTTCCTTGATTATTACAACAAAAATTAATTATCAAAGTACAGACTTGGTAAAATGTTATTATTCTGATTTAATTGTAATCTATAATAAATACGCGAATTTCATATGTCAATGAAAGTGCCTTTACATGACCTGAAAGTCTTCAAGCATAATGTAAATTAAATCAAGACAACATATGGCGTCTAGATAGGAAAACGGAATCTACATATTTTTTTTGTCTGACATAGGTTGTCATTCAGAACTTTATAAAATACACAGTTTGCGTACATGTGCAAACATTCTGTCAAGCAAGCAACATATTCGTTAATTTACTGATTTCTCAAAAAAACTACTTTCTATTTACGTTACTCAAGCAACTAATGTTGGATAATTCATAATAATTTACTATAATTTCAAAGCTATCAAAAGTTAAAAACACTCACGTGCATCAAGAATGTACTGCAAGTGCTGGACCTTGACCTCAGCTGTCGGAGATTTCCATCATAATATCCTTGTGTGATATTAGTCATCGGTAAGGTTGAAATATCGGGAACACATGTGGAATTGGCGTTTACTTTACTGCATGTTGTATTGAATAGAACGAAACCATAAATTCTTGCTTTAAATTACTGCCTTCAAAATTTGTTTTAATTTATTATCGGAAATGTTATTCAAGATATGTCCTCAAGATATTGCACTAAGATGAAAAATATTAGTATAATCTATTGTATTAATATATACCAACTGTCTAAAATGATGTCCAAAAGGGGTTCCATATTCTCAGGCCTGTCGGGATCAACTAAACTGTTCGGAGCGAGGCTTATCGAAAATCATGCTCACGCAACCGCTGTTAGGCTCGACCTCCAGACACCAAGAATTTTCAATGCTCTACTTTTTCCTAACTTTGTTAGAAGCCATGTGTTTCGACAGGGCCATTTCGACTTCATCTCGTCTGCAAAAGCGGCTTGCACTTTCGAACATTGAGGATGAAGTGCCGACTGACAACTTGACAGAGTTTGGTAACGAACTTTAGAGTATATACATACGAGAATCTATGCGTTATTATGAATATTATATATTAATTTTTATTGGATGATAATTCTCAAATTAAATATTTTAAATTATAGCTGTTTTATTTTTATTTTATTGAACTAAATGTAACTAGAAAAAAAAATACGTTACAATATATATATATATATATATATATATATATATATATAATTTTTTAGATACTTTGATTATATTATGAAACTTTCGTAAGACTCTAGTTAGTTTTTTAAGTTCGTTAATTATTATAAACGCTTAGACCTAAAAACTTTTCAACTAATAGCTTATTAAATAAATTTAAATAATATGTAGTAACAATTTCATTCAAATGCACTTTTTAAATAGCTTTCATGTCAAATCACATACATAATAAAAGCAAATTTATACAATAATTAAACATAGTACATTCCTAATTGCATTTTTTTTCATATTGTATAACGTTAAAATACTTTTTAAATCACTCTAAACGTTTTCTATACAGAATGTAGCGCTTTGCGTTACGCTAGTTATAAATTAGATAGGAAAAAAACTTTAATTTGACATATTATATGTGGACGCACCTTGTATGACTGATTTTATGAATAATTATTCTTAATTAAGTATAAGAGATGCAAAGAATAGTAAATTGGCCGAATATTGGATACCGGACATTCGGATTACCGAATATCCCGCTTATTATCCGGTTTTATTAAAGAGAAAAAACAAAGCGCTTCTGATTAATTTTCTATACCGGTGCATACTTATTTCATAAATACCAAAATAATACGTAACCATCAACATACATATTGCATTCAGAGGCGGTTTTACGAGTTTGCCGCCCATAGGTTGGAAATATTTTGCCACCCCTCATCTGTGATAATTTTTTTTCGCTTTTCGTTCCTACTGTTGGTAAAAAATATTTAATACACTCACAAACTAAAATGAATTTATCTTTATATTTCTTGTTAACTTGTTAACTAAAGTCAAAATATCTAAAATGAATCAGAGAAATTTAATATATAAAATTAAATGTTTGAATTGCGTTAACTCGTATGTTGGGCAGACCCCTCAACTATTAAAATAAAGGATAACCCAACATAAGAGTGACATAACTATCAAACCAAAAGCATGTGCATTAACCACACACGTAATAGATAAAAATCACAGTATGGATTTTGAAAATCCAAGCATCTTAAAAATAGAGAACAACAAATCAAAAAGAATTTTTTTGAAATGTATCATATTTATAAAAATAAAAATACAATAAACAAGAAAACAGGTATTAGTAACATAAATTCCATATACACATATTTAATAAATTTTGAACAAAATTAATGATATAATAACAAACACACACACACACACACACACACACACACACACACACACACACACACACACACACACACACACATACACATACACACATGCATACAACTCACATCATATAATATACATACACACTCACACATATGTGTGCACTCAAAACTCTGCACCAAATAAATTAGTCATCTTATATCCTATGAAACAAGAAATTTTTTACATGAAAATTTATGCCTTCAAATTGATGTATATACAAGTTTAATGTTTACAATTTATGTTTAAAAACTTTTAATTTTGTTAGTTTTACAAGCTTTTCCAAGAATTTTATTATGTTTGTTATGCTAGTTTTTAATTAACTTTAAGTTTGTAAATTTATAATTTTTGTACCACATTTATAATCTAGCGGATAAAAATTTTTAGATAGTCTGTGATCAAGAATTTAAGATAAACTCGAAAATTCAGGCCATAAAAAAGAGTTTTCAACTTTCTAGTGACTCAAACCCACAAATCAATTTTGAATAACAAATATTTAGGGCGTAATTATTTTCACTAAGGAATAGAAGGCAGTAAAAAGCATAAAACACACTTTACAAAAACGAACATACTTCATAACGCCATAAGGTATAGATATTGAGGCAAAAGGCGTACGTGACATTATCAATGTAAAAACTGACACATTTTTGTACAACCCGGCATGGGTAAACAAAATATGGAGTCATAAGTTTGGTATACGTGCAGAATTAAATGGAAAATTTAAGAAATTCCTTTACAAAATTTATGTCTACGCGATGTTTCAAGAATAAATAACAACACTTGCTAGCAAATCTCAATACAAACCGTTGAAATACGTGGAAAGTTAAATGCATAAAATAAGCAATTTTGAATAAAACCCAACAGGTTAAGAGATAGGAGGGAACAAACTTGTTCTATATAAAGAACCTAACCTGATGAGTCATTCATTCCATTAACGACGCACGGCTGTATCGGTCTAGACGAATTTATTACGTGAATCTGAAATTAAGTGAAGTCAAAAGTGACATAATAAAATAACGTGAAGATTTAAGTGAAAAATAATAGAAGTGCGCGTGAAGTACGTATTAGTGAAAATTTGTCGTTAGTACTAAAAACGTAAGTCTAAATTTAATTAATGTAAACGTAATCTTTGTCATTTATTAATTTAGGGCTTTAAGTAATGTTCTAAAAAACTATCTGAGTAATGATCTAAGTGAGAATCTAAGAAATGATCTAAGTAATAATATAAATGTTAAACTAAATTAGCAACTAAAGGATTCACTAAAGAACGTCTACAAGTTATTGGGAAATGTGGATTACTGGGTTAAAAGCCAAGCTAAGGATCAACGACTGGCACTAACAATCGACCTACGTCACAAAGCTTCCGCAGGAGTCAAGAGAAAGATACAAGTTCAGAATTTAAATTCATAATTTCTTGAATGTTGCATGTCTTATTTCAAATATTTCGTAAGCATAGAACTCACGTGTAATATAGGTAATTTTTGTGTAAAAGTCAACAAAAAAATTTTGTTTGGTACCTAAAAATTACGTTAAAAGGGGAATAGTTTTTTTGAACGTTCAACGAAGCCTTCAGTATAAGACATAATTATTTTGCTGGCTTTAATTGCTTAAAATTTTGGCAGTGAACAAATTTATTTTCATACGATTCAAAAGCTTTTATAGGTAATAATATTACACGGACGTGGATTTATAAATTGTAACTTTTTTTTGCCTATTTTACAAAATTTGGTGAATTTCGTTTGTCTTATTGAGGTGTATGAAGTGTTAAAGTGGAGTGGGTAAATATTCTCTGTTATCGTATCGTCGTTCACTCTGTGCAGGGTATAACTAAGCTAGTCTAGGCATAAATCTAATTTTGTTGATTTTAAAACTATTTTAAATAATTTTAAAGGCACAGAGAGGTGGCAATCAGCAAGCAACTGAGCGTTAAATAAACGGGGCGTTCGGCGATATAGTAGCAATATATATAAATGTAACACTGCCTGGCTTTGATGCGCCACTAAAAGAGTGCTATGATAATGGCCGGCGTTAAATATCGCTAAAAGAGTGCTGTAACCATGACCACACGTTGAGGCGCCACTGAAAGAGTGCTCTGATACAAATACAGCAAATTGTAAAATTTGAAATTGTTGACTTTTCTTCCTTTCTAACTTTATTTTGCCTGATTAGCTCAACGAAAATATTAGAGTTACAAATCAAATCAAACAGAAATATCATAAGACATCTATACAGTCAAATATATTTTCTCTTATACAAAATCATATAGAACATTTACAGCACAGTTTCTTTCAAACATCAAATTATTTCTAACAAGTACTTATTTAATTAATTATCAAAATGTCTCTTACAGCCCGAGCCCGAGTCCATCCCTATTAAATACCATTGAAGGTCTCAAAAACTTGAATCGTTTTCATGATAACAAAACGAATTAAGTTACTTTGGAATTGAAACCTTGCGAATGAAGGGATAGATGATGGCGGCACTGATTGATATGAAAGAAATAGAAGTTAAACTTTAATGAAACGACGGCAATACGATACAGATCTTGCTCAAGTATTGCATCAGAGTAACATAAACGTTAGCTGTCTTAGTGGGGCAAAACGAACATTACAAATAAGTTACCAATTAAGACACGAACAAAAGAATTGGTACAAAGAAATGCGTAAAGTTTCATCCCAACACCAAATATACAACGTTTAAGAAAGATACAATATAACAGCCTTAATCAGACTGCAGAACAAAAGCATTTACTTTTATTTAGACTTAGAGGTAGAAAGCTCAAAAAAATTGTCAATCGAAAGATCTCCTATCAAGAGCACAACTGGGTTGGTATATTATACTGCACGATACTTCTTCTGTAATTAATGCAAAAAATCTTGCAAATATAAAGAAGAGAAATAAAAAGTTAAAACTTAAACCGTAAATAAAGAGAAATACCACTAAAAGATAAAACATCGAAAGATTAGTACTGAGCAGTTAAAAATGAAGTCTGCGTTAGTTTTGAAGTTATACTATAAAATGTAGAAAAAAAACAAAACGGGCTGTAAAATTGTGCCTTATTAAAGGAGTAATAACAATGAAGAAAATTAAATATATTGCTGTAGGGTAAAGCTTTAAAGCGATTATGAATCGAAGGTATAAGCTTTAGGACACTAATTATTGTTATTTTTAACTGCGAAAAGGCATACACGCCAAATAATTTTATCTTCAGGGATAGATCTAAAATGGAAAATGACACAAGACTTGATATTATCTTCACAGAACTGAAAGAGGCAAAATACAGCGCTAGGCGAGATCGTCTTTTCTTCAGATGTAAGCCATAACAAACTTTCTAAACAACATAATTCTGGAGTGAGTAATAATCTGCTATAGCACTGCTGTCCTGTGGGCTCTTGGTGGTCAAATTGCAAGGGAACTGGTTAACAAGCGTCTGTTTGCGTCGGAGCATGACCAAAATCAAAATCCCCAAACCAGTTTAGTTAAAGGTAAAATGAAGAACATACATGGAAAGAAATAGGCACATGAACCGGGTAGGCATTACGTTTTTATGTGAAAAAAAGCCTACCATGATATTTCTACACCACTTGTTGTTTACTGTCATCCAAAAAGATACACTCTCGCGCAAAAAATACATGTTTAAAAATGAAGAAATGTGGTAGGATAGAAACGCTATTTAGACCTCTTTGCATAGTACTACAAATTTTTGTGTACGATTAAGCAACAGTCGACTGTGATGTCTGGTACGTGTGAGCAAACTTAAGGATACAATGGGACCTCTGCAAGATAGGTTGTAATAAGGGCGTTAAAAAACAGGAAAAGAGTGTCCGGTTTGGCTTACCATGCATATAATTAGAAGATCTGTGTTGAGTGATATCTGAACAAAAATGACCTGATCACGTACCACGTAATACACCTCTGGGACTATCCACATGTTTGTGGGGAAGGTCATTAGGCTTCAATCAAATGCTCATTGCAAGACGAAGTTTTTATGCTATTTTTATAATTTCTCTGTGTAAATAAAATGCATTCTTTAAAAAGGAAAGGCAGAATAATTATTAAATTATGTGTTCACACTGCACCTTAGAAATTAGCTTTAAAAACAATTTTTGTCCAAAGTTACTTTTCACCGAGTACAATCTTATTTTGTGTGTGGTTTGGAGTAGACTTAACCAAATAGGCACATTATGATTGATTTGATTTAAAAACGTTACAACATTTAATTCAAAAATTGTTGCCGAAAGATTCTAACAGTGCTATAAATATTGAAACCATCTTTGCTAACGCTTCAAAAAAATTGTCGGTTACTTTTTAATATTATTTTTAGGATTCCTCGAAAACTATCTGCAGTTACTCTGCCTGATTGTTTTGTCATAAGTTTACTAACGCAAATGTTCAAAATGTAACGTGTAAATGCCTTCGAAGCTGAATACTACGAATAGAAAGCGTGTAAAGTACCAAAACAATAAACGAAAATGTAGCACATTCTTCTGAAGTCCATAAAGATCAACAACGCGGATTATATACAATCTGTAAAGCCCAACATTCTTACCTTGAATACTGTGTCGTAATTTTAAATGACACAAAAATCCTCAACCTAAAAAACTTTCTCTTCCCGGTCCTTTTTATGCTTTAAAAACCATTGTTGAGTTTTACAACTAGACATTAAAATATTTTATTACAGCAAAGCCCTTAGAGAAACTTTCACTTTAAACTGCTTCGAATTCGCCGCGAGGGTGTTTATTTCTAACCGCATTGCCGCTTCGAACTAAAGATATACTATAAAGTGCTGTAACTACATAGCGACTCGAAAAAAGCCATTAGTGTATACGTAGAATCTAGTACGTTAGAAATCCAATTGTTTTTGTCTCTAATGCAGTCCCAAGTGGTCGAGCTTTCCTTCCGGGGATCTGGACGAATTCGGTCGATTCATGACGATTCAAGCGTTCTAAGTATATCAACCAGAGAAATGTCTCTCGCCCCTCGGGAATTCGAAGCGATCACGATTTCTTGGTTGAATTGGAATGAATATACAACGGTAAGTTAATACAACGTTGGACGGTTATAGTGTATATATATAAAACGACTGCATGAGTAAGAGGAAATTAACGAAAAGGAGAGTGTATGGGTAGACATTTGAAAATGCAGCTTGATTACAGTTATCGTCTACAGGAAATAGGCGGATCTTGTTAGGAAGATGCATGTTCTTCTAAAATGTCATGGAATATTAACTGTATATTTTGGAACGTTTTGAGTTGAAGGACTTAATTTATAGATGGGGTGAAAAATTGATATTTTTAGTATCGGTTGATTGATGATAGGGATCTTTGGTTGCTAAAAATTAATTTTCTAAACAGAATTGCTATGTGTAAACTTAAAATGACAAAATACTTAAGGGAAGATAGAGCGATTCGACCTCCTACCCGAACACCTATTCTCGAATAATTACCTAACCTTTTTTACAATAACCTGTTAAACGATGGGGTCGACTTCGTACCTGTTTCCGTTCACTGTACATACTTCACTGACGTTCATCATGTTTACTAGTATTTCACGTGATTGAAACGATGAGTCAGTGATTTGTATAGTTTTCGCAAAATAAACTTTCCTTAAAATCACTCTGTAAAGTGTTTTCGGAAGATAAACCTTTTTAAAGTACGTATTACAGATTTTAAAATGTTCAATGCAAAAAAATGATTTGTATATAAACTGCTGTTACCCTCACCTTTTGGAGTAGGCGCTAAAATAATTTTGTGACACGGTACAGCAATGGTAACTAAAACTACTAATTTACCGTCCTTTCTAACTTTTCTTTGTCTGGCTAGTTCAATGGAAATAACGAAATTTACAAAGTGAAATCAAACAGAGCAATCTCCAAAAGAAAAATATTTACTCACAGATACACAAATAAGCAGATGACCTATCCATCCTTTATTCCCACGTTTGTAAGGATGTTTGGCCAAAAATACTTGACAGATGATTTACTTAGTAAAGGTCAAAATACTTCGAACTTTGGCCACAAAGTTTGCAGTACATTTTTCATACACAAATAATAAAATGAGAATTATTTTAAATTTAAATTACAAAATATACAATTATTTTGATCAGTTAACAAACAAATAACCGAAAGTCTTATACGTGCGATAGTAAAATAGTGTTTATACAACTCATAATTAACGATTAAATACTCCCAGATTCAATTTTATATTGACGTTATATCCTAGTTTAACAGTTTGCTCATAATCTTTTAAATCTCCATTTAGAATATTAAATTTTCAAAATGCATCTTTTTTTTATTATCAAAGAAGGTTCAATTCTCGTAGTGTTTTAAGAAAATTATGTTCAATATTTTGTAACGTTTTATTCTGGTGGGCGAGAAAATACAAACACGCAAAATGTAGAACACAGTCTGATTCTGTTAACATCGACCCTCATGAATTGCGGAGGATAACATGAGACTTAAAATCATCAGGGTTATTAAATAGACTATTTGAAAACACGGCTGAAAAGAAAGATACAGATACACTGTAAAAGAAATACAACACTTGAAAGAAACAAGGTACCAACGTATAATGATTATACGAGATTTAAGTTCCAATGCAGTACAATAGCTACTATAAAAAATGTACAAAGCTGTAAATAAATTCTGAATCCCATTTTGTAACGTAAAACAAATTCATAACTCGCTATGCAATGCTAGTTTTTAACATTTGATAACTATTGAAACTATTGCAAAGAAAAATTAAGATATGAGCTGTCATTGCAACAATTTTCAATTTTGAAATAAAATGCTCTAAAGATACGTAAAACAACAATTAACAAAATATTTGTATGCATCAATAAATTATTTAAATAAAACATCCAATAGATAAGGTAATTTACGACGAAAAATTTCATGAAATTTTTGCCTGACAAATCTTAACCTTGTATTTTAAATTTTACTAACATTTAAGAGATTCAATAAATGTAGCTTAGATAATGGCGTTATAGTGATTTTGCATTTTTAATTATAATTTTTTTATCAGCAGTCTAATAAAGCAAACTATAATTTAAAGATAATATTTTAACTTCTTTGACAGGTGTATCAAATTAGAACAGAAATAGAACATAACTGCGTGTGTAAGATAACAATTTAGTAACGTGTCTCAACGACAAACAGAAATTAAATCTGTTTGCATCTCACTATCTTTTCAATTAAACTGGGTTTCTGCAGTACAGCGTGAAGAGAATGCTTCATAGAAAAATCCTATAAACTTATTTTGTAAGGAACTATTAAATACATTTTAGAAAATATACCTTAAATTGGTCCATAATTGGAAACCTCCGACAGACAAAATTACTGCTGGATCATTGAAAATCAGAGAATCAAATGAACAATATAACAGCCGGTCAAAAAACAGGTGAACGCAAAGATAAAGCCAGAAGTTATAAATAAGACTGGCGTTATAAATTGAAATGACAGAATTTAAATCCACCCAAGTTATGCATGTGATACCATAACCACTAATTAACAAAATTAACACTTTATAAATACGTATTTATATGCGTTTTATGTATTTTAAAGAAAAAGAAAATTATTCAAGATTGTTAAATAAAACAAAAATTGCTTCAGAAAAATAAAACTTATTTTAAAACATTACAAATGTATGTATTAAAATAAACTCAAATCAGAAGTAAATAACCGTAGCGGAATTGAAATGTTATTTAGCTGGAACATGGCAATATGCCTCAGGCAAAGTGGCATGTTACACTGCCCCGGGACAAAAGAAAAAAAATATATAACCATATATTTTAAAAAAAATTAAAGTAGTTAATACGAATGATAAAGGGAGTATATTATGAAAATCAAACATTTGCGGGAAGCATAAAAAAACAAAAACAGTTGAGTGGTGGGATAACTAACGCGTATCAGAACGTCCTAAAAGGAGACGAAATTGGGAAAGTCAAATTCAGGAAAGTCATAATCGGTAAAGTCTAAACCACTCAATAAGGGTAATCAAGAAACAAAAATTTATTTATTTTATTATAACTGCTGCGTATACGGTCATAAGTGGGTTGGGGTTTTGGATTGGGTTTATCATTTGATCAGATAATTTTTTGCCGATTTTTTTGTGGTTCTTTAAACGCATGAAAGAGAAAGTAAAGATAGGGACAGGAGATCCGGGAATAACTTAAGTGAAGGTAGGTACTTTAACAAAACTAAGTTTACTTAAATTTACGCCTGTATAGGGCGTTAAGTCTTCAATGTGCCAATTATTTGTTTATGACCCATCAGGATTAGTAAGATTATAAACCAAATTAGATATATTTTGGTGCTAGCTTAGCAGAAAATGCATCACCTGCATTAGAAAAACCTTTGTTGGTTCTCCGTACAGTGTCACCAACATTAAACGAAAGTTCTCTTCTCCGAAGATTATATCGATGTGACTTTTTTTTTAGGTTGAGTGAAGTCTTTCACGAATTTTTTTAAAAAGATCGAAAAGGCCCTGACAATTTTTACTGTATGACATTTTACTAGCATCAATTATATCAACATCTTCAGAAAGTTTGGAAGGTGAATTGTAAAATTTACCTGAGATAGGAACATGGCGCCTAAATATAAGAAAATTTGGTGTAAAATCTGTGATTTCTTGTTTTGAAGAATATGGCATATTGTATTTTCGGTAAATTAACATCCCAGGTATTACGTGACTCAACATACGACCTAATTGCTGTACCTATTGTTCTGTTATTTCTCTCGCCCAATTGCATTGTGGAGAGTATACTGCAGTATACGAAATTTTATTTATTTCATATTTATCATATATTTCCTTAAAAATATTTCAGGCAAGTTGTGACCCTTTGTCACAAATTATGTAACTGGGAACTCCATAAGTTAAAATACTTGTTCCTCTACAGATTTTTCAATTTGATTTGCTTTAGCACTACGCAACGGGTGAAGTAAGGTAAATTTAGAAAACCAATTGCTAACTACTAGCAACCATTTATGCCCTTGTGTAGAACGAGGAAATGGACCCATAAGATCTAACGCCAGAGTGTGAAATGGAAATCTAACATCTTTTTCTTTTCCAAACAAACCTAAGGGTGCCATATTTGACGCTTTTTGTGCTCCACATGTAAGACAGTTTTTACGATAATTTATGTCATCAAGTTTTATTTTTGGCCAATAGTATAACTCTTGAACTCTGGCTAAAGTTTTAAATATACCAAAATGACCTGCAGTGGGTGGATCATGGCAATTTGCTATAACTAGTTTGCGTTGGTTAAGAGGAATTAATAATTTCCAGGGTAAGATATTTGAAGAGAGAGGTATATTTGAAGGTAAATATTTATAAAGTAGATCATTTTAAATTTTCCATTGAGGATAGGTATTCGGTGATTGTATTATTTTGTTTTTAAGTGAAGCGTAGTAGCTATCGTTGTTGTTTAAATTAATATCTAATAAGTTTAAATTAGGTAAGTTTTCTTGTGTAGAACAGCTAAGAGAATCAGGGACTATACAAAATTTTCCTTTTCTATGAATTAAATTAAAGGTATGTTGACGTAAACGAGTTGCCCATCGAGCAAGTTTTCCAGAAGGGTTTTGCATATTGTTTAACCATAGAAGGCTGTGATGATCAGTGACAACAGTGAATTTAGTTCCTCCAATTCAAGGACGGAAACGTTCTATACAGAAAATAACAGCAAGCGATACACGTTCTTTAACAGAGTAATTTCGTTCATAGCGAGTAAGAGATCTACTAGCATATGAGATAATTCGTTCAACTCCATCTATCTGTTGAAGAAGAACTCCGCCTAAACCTGTATTCGAGGCATCGGATTCGATAATAAATGGTTGAGAGAAATCAGGTTGACATAACACAGGCTCAGAAAGTAAAAGTTGTTTTATTTGAAGAAAAGAGGTCTCTGCTCAGGTGTCCATACTATGTGCTGCTTTTTCTTTTTACCTTTTAAGAGATCATTTAGTAGGGACATAAGTGAAGAAAAAGATTTTATAAATCTCATGTACCAACTACATAAGCCCACGAGACGCTTAATGTCAGTGGTGGTTTTTGGCCTAGGGTAGTTAACCATTGCAAAAATTTTGTCAGGATCTGTACGTAAGGAATTGGATCCCACATTCTATCCAAGAAACTTTAAAGATTTTTTGAAGAATTCGCATTTTTCTAAGTTAATAGTAAGATTGGGGTTTTTTAAACGTTCGCGTACGGCTTTGAAAGTTTAATATTTCTGAAAATGTTGGGGAAATGACTACTATATCGTCGAGATAACAGAAAATATGGGATTCAAGTTCTGGACCAAAGATAGTATCTACCGAACGCTGTTGCGTTTGTGCTGCATTTCTTAATCCAAAAGGACAAGTAGTAAATTGATATTGCCCTCTAGAGATAACACTAAATATAGTTGCCATTTCATTTGGTTTGTGTTTACGATTTTTTATTTCATCTCACAACAAATCTTCGGTATTAGACGGTAAAAAATCGGTTTTAAGTCTTGTGACAAGGGAATTCTAAATGGTAATAGTGTTTTTAATTCCTCTAAACCAGATAATTCCATCATTAATGAATAATTCTATTGCGCTATTGAATTACTCTTCTTCTGTTACTTTTCTTGACAGAGCAAGTTATGAAATTCGTTACCATCAAATTTAATAGGCCAATTAGATATTGAAGAACTATTAGATATATAAGTTACGGTAGGAGGATGTACCTTAATAGTAGGATTTGTAGTAAGTAAAGACGTATATCTAATAGAAGAAGAAGACTTATTTTTGTTAACTTTTTCATAAAGATCTGCCTCCAATTGAAGTGCAGTTGCATAACTTTTATTTTTAACAACGGTAGCCAAATCACTATTGTCTTTAGGAATGATTAAACAATTTATTCTACCACATACATGAATTAATCTTGATTTTAATCTTTTAAATACTGAATCATTACTTTTACCCTCAAACTCACCCAATAAAGCAACATGGATTTAAGTGTGGACGTAATCGCATCTTTTTCCTCTTCAAAATTTTTATTATATGTGGTAAGGTCTATAATTGAACCAGGTTTTGTAATTTCTTTAGATAACAAACGCGCTAAAAATTTTTGTTTATCTTGTATCGGCTTTGAAGAATAGACAGTACGTATCATTAATTCATATTTCATCTCATCCTTTAACAAATGTACTGCTTGAAACATTTCATCCATTTTTTAATTTTAAAAGTGATTTCAAAATATCCAGAAATATTTTTACACACCTGTTCAATTTTAATATAGATAAAAACATTAATGTAGATAAAGAAAATAATTCGAAATTACTTTAATGTTATGATAGTGAAAAATAAGGAAGGTAAGTTGAGTTGAATTGTCAGTATAACGTGGTGTGCAGATATATTGTACAAAAAGAAAGGGATTTTGGTTAGTGGACTATTTAGAGAAAAAAGAGAAACACAAATGGGTACCAGTGTAACGTGGCGTCGAAGTGAAATATAAAAAAAGCGGTTGGACGGCAGTGTAACTTTGAACCGTAGGAAAATGTTAAAAGAAAAAAGGAGAGTTGGGCGACAGTGCATCGCGGCGTAAAGAAATATTTAAAAAATGGAATGCTTTGAAAGATAAAAAAAGTTTGGGCGCCAGTGTTACGTTTTTTTCTTGTGGGCGAAAAAAATACGAACACGCAGAATGTGGAACACACTCTGGCTCTGCCATTAGATAAAAATTTTAAAGCTTAGAAGAATGAGTGCCTTTAATTTGTGTTGCGCCCTGGAGCGACTATGAGGTAGCCGTTACGCTTAACGCGAAATCCGCTGATTAATTTTTATATAGTTAAATTTCGTATAAATTCAACTTGAGTATTGGAAAACATTTTTTAACATGTTTCCATTTATCCGATTGAGAGGATGGTTATTAAAGGGTTGTGCGATTACGTTAACGTAAGGGTAACTATGTCTTTGTCAGCAGGTAGAATTATGATTGAGTTATCGTTTTTTGATTAAAATTGCCTTTATTTTGTTACTACTTACGGAAACGTAATCACACACTTCTTTAATAACCATCCTCTCAATCGTATAAATAGAAACATGTTAAAAAATGTTTTCCAATACTCAAGTTGAATTTATACGAAATTTAACTATATAAAAATTAATCAGCGAATTTCGCGTTAAGCGTAACGGCTACCTCATAGTCGCTCCAGGGCGCAACACAAATTAAAGGCACTCATTCTTCTAAGCTTTAAAATTTTTATCTAATGTATTCAAATTAAATATATCAAACATTAATAAATCAAAGTCACCTTCAATTTATGCCATAAATGTCAAACTTGAAATTTTTATTGTTTTGACTAGTTCATGGATCGAAACATAAATAAAGACGATTTTAACAACTATGCGTGGTTTAATTCCCAAAGAAGATTAAGACAAACTAATTTGTATGTTCCACCTCATGTAAGACCTTTTTACAATTTGTAATAGAATTAAGAGAAATTAACGTTACATGAAAACACGTGTAGTTGTGTTACAAAGTAAACCCCAGACAATATAATAAGATTATCTGTACAATGTAGATGATTAATTAAAAACACAAACACTATTTAGTAAAACACCTATAATTTCGACAGAAACATAAAATATGTACAATGTTGAAATGATTTTAGGCCTCCACGCGTTGGACAGAAGTGAAGCTTTATCCTTTTTTGTTGTTCGCAGCTTAGTCTGCGAATTACCCCAAGGGTGAGCAATGAGAAAGGGCGTGGGTATGGTGTAAACTCAATAATAAGCAATCATAGAAAGAAAAAGGGAAATTGAGCGCCACTGTATCTATATGGACAATACAAGAAATTCAATACTCCTATGAGGAGATACAGAAACTCATTGGGTATAAGTACTATAAAAAAACTTACAACTTTTTGTACTAACACATCTGGAAACCTCTTGAACGTATGTGCATCCTCTTCTATCACGATGATACTGAAAGAAAATGTTACACAACAAATTTTTTATTAAAAAACACTATTTGTGTTTTTCAATAAAAGAGCATAACGATATTTATAAATTAATCATCTTGAGATTATTACACCAAAGGTATTTTACTTAAAAATGGATATCAAGAATAAATCAATTGTAACATGTCTGTACTTTTATATTGTTTCAGGATTCGTCTAATTTCGTTACTCAAAAATTTATTTTCTCGAATGTATTCTTATTAAAATTAATTACTCATAGAATAAAAAACTTGAATCCAAAAATGTAATTTATTGTAATTTCTCTCTTTCCTTCTTTTTTGTTAAATATAGTTACAAGTATAAAATAATAAAATTGAATTCTGATTTTAATTATAAATCTTTCTTGACATAACAAGACCTTTTTTTAATAATATTTTAAAACAAGATTCTTAATTCCCAACGAACAGATCTGTGAATTGGTTTACATACATATCAAATAAATGTAGTTCATATTCCTTATAAAAAATCTAAATCACAAGTAAATAGAATTTCAAATTTATCCTGGTATAGAAATGACACAATGACCTTACTAAAGATTAGACATCTGTAATTAAATCTTTTTAAACAAGAAGTGGACTTCGGAATCTCTTTGTTTTTGAACACATGTATGTTCCACGTGTCTTACTTACACTTAATATTACTTTCTAAAGAACCATATTTCACTTTGTTTAAATTTGTTTAGCACAATTTTAGAAAATAACTCTGTTATCAAATTAAGGAAATATTACCATTTCTATGATCTTACGCAAAGTTAATTCGTTCTTAAAATTTAACATGATTAAGTTAACCCTCTCTTAAAATTTAATATCGTTCATCAATCCAATGAACACTTCTAAAAGTCTAGCAAACGTAGTAACTGACTTTGCGAAGAAGTTACCTCTTCCAAACGAACTGCGATGCACAAGTTCAGGTCCTGCTTACAAAACTTGATGCCCAGGATATAACGTTGACGACTAACATCTGCTCACCACGTTTTCCCCAATAAATGTCAAACAATAGCTTTAAATACATCCATAGCGAAAGTTGCCTTAATTCTAATTATGATACTGGTTATTCCAAACGCTAAGAAATTAAAGATTATATGTTTTAGTATAAAAATTACTTAAATATTGTGGTCTCACCGTTAATAGACACCGATCTCTCTAACCATGTTTGTTAAGAAGCGTGCCCCGTTGTCTTGCCGGAACCTGAAGAATGATAACATTCCAGGGCCCCCAAAACGACCACCAATCCTTCCCCTCTCCAATGTGTATCCGAAGACACCATTTGACACGCAATCGTGTCCGCATCCTATGAAGTTTGTAGCTTCATTCACATTTTTAACCACAATGGCGAGTTTGCCTTTTAGTATCTTCCACGTAGAGAACAGCTGATATGTCTTGCGCGTCACCTCGTAACACTATTTACGCAAGCGCTATTTTAATTTAATTTAAGAAAGGATATAATCCGCCTACGGATTAGGCAACACAAATGACTTGTTCGTTACGTAGTACTTTTTAAATACGTTTTCAAAGTGTTTATTGCTATTAAATATTTCCTAGTAATGCATTTAAAGCTAATTAAATGATAATAACGTCCTGTTCTATTGTGAAATTGTTTCCTTCAGATATTACTATATTGAATACAAAAATCAGATATCACAGATCTGCAATGAATAGATACGATCTTTTTAAATCCAGTGTCACAGAATATATATATATATATATATATATATTAGTTACAATGTAAAAATGTTTTCAATGTATCCATTCAGACTACTGAGAAAATAAAATAACCGTGGGCACGTACTCTCGCATTGTTCATGTAACAACCATAAGTTAAATAGGAAGACAGTACCAAGACGTATGAAGAGTGGGAAAATATGACGAATGCTAGACAGTGGACAAAAAAACCATGAATTAATTATTTGCTAACTATGAACGAGGATACATGTGAGGGCAATCCCCTTTGTCTATAAATTATTAAACGGGAGTTAAAGTGGTAATATAAGTGGATTTTCCACAGAACCCAACAATACTAATAGAATTCAGACGGATTGACTCCAAAGCAACAAAGATTAAAAATGAGAGACTCCGTGCAACACTAATATAATTCTGGTTCAATGGAATTCTTTATCCGCATTAACACGTAATGGTAAATCGTAGATAATTAGAAAATGCTTTTATTGATTGTCGGTGGAATTTATGCATTGCAATTGTTCAGTTCAATATTGATAAAATTATACAACGTCTGTCATTGGTCTAGAGTATAATGTTAAGTTTATTAAAGGTACAAAATGAGGACATTTTTACGTTTGATTAAAAAAATTGAAGATTTGCTTTGAATTATTCGAACGTAATGTTTTCACTAATTATAAAGGAACTCGGTGTTTATAATTTTACCCTTCTCTATATGCATCTGCTTTCAAGAAAATGCGACAATATTTGTACTCAAATAGGTGAAATAGCTGAAATTTGTTATTTTTTGTGAAAAGAGATAGCTTAGCATTTTGTAAAAAGAACTCAATTTTACCAGGCGTCCGACGTAATTAAAACACCCACGAATTCTTGTCGTCCCAAGGATATCACTAAACTAGACGAGTTGGCGCCCATAAATTTGACAGTGTTCAAATCCTTTTAAGGTAAGAGTTATTGGTAACGTAGCTTGAAAATGCACGTAGTTTGTTGTAATATGTTTTGATTCCATTTCTTTAATTGTTTCTATAGGGACCCACTTCCGCACTACTGTAGTTAGGCGGTGCAACTGCAAACTACAGGACCCCGCGTACTTTGGGCAATTACAAATTTAATAAATTAACGCTTCATTCACTCGTAACAACATTTAATAATCTAAACCTGTAGTATTCGACTTTGTTTTTATTGTTGTTAAATCTTTGAAATCTTTACTGCTTAATGTTTGTTGTGTTATTTTATGTTTATACAAGCGATTCTTAACCTTTAACTACCCGCGCTCTTGAATGTATTATGTATACCACATCTATGAATGTGAGATTGTGTGCATAAATCAATGTACAGGAATAAGAAAACATGTTGCCTTGATTTTTAATGCAGTTTTATTGAAATATAACAAATTAATATAATGCTGGATAAAAAAAGACAAACTCTTTAACAAAGAAAGCTCTTAAAATGAAAACCTCACATATGTATGGGTAGTTTGTTTCATTCACTGCTCGAGTCGACATTTTTGCAGGAATCGCATGCAGCAGATGTAGTCATATGTTTGCAAATTGACCTATGGCAACTTTCGCAGATGATGATTGTGACACGATTTCTTCCTACCTCAAATAAAACACCTCTCTCGTATGTTTGTAGGTGACTCCTCATTGGTGTCTTCTGCTGTTTTTTTTGTGTTTTGTCAGGAAACATTTTATATCACTTGGCAATGACTGAATGTTGGCACGTTCAGAGAGATATGGCTTCTTCAAACTAAGGAGAGCACCTTCAAAAATTCTCTTCTGTGCTTGTAAGCTACATCGACATGAGTTGCATTATAAAGCAGCTTCCATTGATTCCCGCGATGTTTATCAGTTGGAAGAATATAACCAAATGCTACTCTCTTGTTCTTCTTAATACTGAGTATGTGCCACACATTTTATCAACAGTATCAACTCCTCCTTTGGTGGCGTAATATTGTAAGAAGCTTACTCGGAACTGAATCTATATTTCCATCCTCATGCATTGTTGAGATCAATACAACCGCTTTATTTTATTCGGTACGTAGGAAACTAATGTTACATATTTCTGGAATACAAGCAGTGAAGATTTCATAGGTTTATTTTTACGAGGCAAAAAGTCTTGCGGTATTTCGCGTTTATTTTTTGTTCATGGTCACAATCATAGTAATTTTATTTTCCAATAATTCTTTCGCTAGCGGATAACTTAAATACTAGTTATCACATGTCAAATTCCGATTCCTACCTTTCACTTCATTCAACAAGCGGTGCACAATCGCAGAGTGTGTATTTAACATGCTGTAGGAGCCTTCGGGTTGCTTAACACAATAAACTTCAAAATTTGACATATAAAACGTTTTTGCATCATATAATACAAAAACTGTCCGTCTATACTCGCCGGTTTGTTCGGAAGAAATTGAAGAAAACTACATCAACATTTTATCAATTGTTAAAAATTCGGCCACAGAGTAGTTATTCTTGCAATTCTCTACGAATTTATCTATGACCTATCTTTTTTACAGCCAACCTATCTATCTTTTTCTTCAGTCCTTGTACTTTTATCATCAAATCAGATAACGGCAAGTAAAAATAGGAATCGCTTTTTACTCATACATGCCCGAAAAACTTCGGATCTGGTAACATCTGTTGTCCAGAGTTCCAAAAGTGGGTAGGATTTTGCTTCCTATATGCACATAACAACAGCAAACCCATGAATGTTTGCATTTCTGTTTTTGATACGTCTTTGGCGTCACGTTCTCTGAAACATTGATATCTAAAATTCTAAATGTGTATATTCGTGCAAACATTTATGTACCCTATCATTTGTCCATTTGTGAGTATTCTCATAAAAGCATCTACTTTATTTTGAATGTTCCTTGCTTGTTGTTTGGCACCGGGAAAGATTTCCAAAAGATTTGTAGAGCTTACTTTACTGAATTTGCTTTTATCGATTTTTGTACCATCTAGCCACGTTATCTTTGGCAGTAAAATTACTTCTATTTCCAACATGTTCTAAATCATCGGAGTCGTTATCTTCGATTTCTGATTCTAAGTCATGTTCAGTGTCCTATATGTACTCTTCAGAAGAAGTATCAGCATCATCGTCGAGTAGTTCTTCTTCCGAAGAGTTGAAAATCACTCGAGCCAACTTCTCTAATTCCGTCTGTGTCAATTTGTTGGGTTTTTTATTTTTACTCTGTGCCTAATAAAATGATACAAATGTTCAAAAATTGACATAAACACAAATTTTATGGACAAATAAGAGCCCCTAAATGGCAGTAAATATTACTTACATAGCTACCAGCGCCGGTGTATTTCATACACCAGACTGTAGTGTAACAATTTTATTTTTGGTTAATAAATTCCTTCATCAAAAGTGCGAGAATAATAAGACACTTTGAATAATTTTAGTGTTTGGTTAATAAATTCCTCCATCAAAAAGCGAGAATAATAAAACACTTTAATTAAATAATGTTAAAATACATTTAACAAATAAAGCAATACGTTAAAACAGCATCTTGATTTGTTAGTCTATTTGTGGTTGGATAGCGGTGTCTTCTACAGCCATTCGCAGGCGCGTTTGGGTTTGACAACCTCCCCCTTGGAACCTCCGGTCGTCCGAGCGAGTTTGATAATCACTCGGCCATACGTAGAAGAAGAGACAAGATGTATGAAAGAACGATGGCCGGTAATCTGCGTATAAATTTTGATGAGTGAGGACACATTTTCTAATAGCGGTTGGTAAAGTATAAAAGTTATTATCTTATTTAATTTGGCATAATTTGTTTAGCGCGACGAGAGACATTACTACAACCAACTATGCACTTAGAAATTTGAAAACTTTAATCGATTTTAAGAAAACCACTTTATTTTACGGCGTGAACAATGCACTTAGAAAATAGGAAATTAAATCCCGATTGTTGATACCACTGTGTTTTATCACGTGTAACGGTGCAACTTGGAAGATGGAAAGTTGAGCTAATCTAAAGAGGATCGCTTTGTTATACAGCGTAAAGATGCTACCTTGGTAGGAGCTTTTTTAGGATGAGCTATATTCATACTACATGCAGTAAACATCGCATGATGTAACAAGTACCTCATCTAGGCGAGGAAAGCAGTTTTTGGTTCGTAGTTAGCTTTAAGTAATTTTTCGTGTTTCAAATTAGAAACACGCTAATTTGTTCTTATGTGTAAAAGCACGAATTTGATATTTGTTTCAACTATTGCTAAGCTGGAATTTCCAGTGTCAAAAGTAAAGTTCACTAATTTGATGTTTTAAGAAACAACACGAGTTAAAGTTCGGGCCTTTGGAGCTGGTTTTTTAAAAAGCTTTGACACTTTAACAATATTTTTATTATACTTTGTACATAATAACTTTATAAAAAATTAATTAATTGTACAGGTGAGTAGTCTAAGTAGACAACAATGTAAAAGTTGTAATACAAAGACTGACTCGGTTGAGTAGCTCAAACAACGAAGTATGGAGTTTGGAGACTGACTGCCGGGCATTGAGCTCCCGGGCCTTTTATAATAACCTGCCCATCACACGGCTGTGAGAACTTGCAGATCTCATGTCTGCGTTTCTCTTTAATTGTACACTTTATTACAATGTAACAACTTAATTCTAAGTAACTGCGGTATGTTGACCGCCTGTGACCTGCCACCTGCAGTATCACTGCCCTCACGGATGCAAAGCTGCATTCCGTTCTCATGAACTGTCGATAACCTCTCTGGGTTATCCTTGTGTTACAATGTTGCATTGAACTTATACTTTTACTTAATAATTTCTAATAATTCATATTAGATTCAATACATCAATATATATATAGGTAATTGGGGGATACATAACTCCTCCCACCGTAAATGAAAAATTAAGGTTTTTCTTAATTTTTAAATACATAAAATACATTATTCAATTTCATTTAAAATTCATTGTTTCTAAGGGTATACTTATTGTTTCCTTTTTTCTCTTTGTTTCCTTAAATCTAGAACTGTTTCCTTCATTCTTATATCTAAGGTACATTTTGTATAATACATACATGATTACAAAAATTATTAAAATGATTAATACAATTGTCCAAACACTTATATTATTATAATGTAACTTTGGCGTTTTGATTTCACTTAATTGTTCTTTATAACTTTCCACTAATTTCACGGCGTGGTTGAGATCGTCTAAGTCTAGATGCTCTAGCTTCATAGGTTTCTTGTTTATTTCTTCGTTTTCTTGTTGTATTTTGAATTGTAGTTCCGGTAGGTTTGCAAGTTTCTTTGTTGTTATGGGATCTTGATAAACTCTGATTACTTCTTCTTTCAATTTCACATAACAATCTTCTTTGAGGGTAATTAGTTTGCTTCCGATTAATGCTTGATTATTTTCATCTTGGTTGCAGTGGATGGTTGCTATTACTTCTGTTGGGAAAATGGCTATCCATTGGTTATCTGTAACTTTTTGAATTTTCATGTTAGTTATTTGCACTTGTTTGGTTTCACAGTTTTCGTAATGGTTTGAGAATTTTAGTAGTTGTACTTCACAAGGGCTGTCTTCTTGAATGGTTGTTGTCGTCATCGATTGACATAAATATTGATTTGGTGTTACTTCAGTACATTTTTCGTTTGTATAACCATATCTCAGTTCATTTAGGGATAGGAATTTGGTTTTGGGTATGATTACTTGGTATGTGCTAGTAACCTTTGTTGGAAAAGCAATTAAATGATAATATTGATAATTGTTACTTTCTACTATTGGAATTTTTATTAAAAATATCTTAATGTTGCTAAAATTTGTTACATTAAAGTAAGGGTTGATATTATTTGAGTAAATATTGTAATTTTGTATACTGCCTAGTTTATTGGTAGTATATTGGGGTTGTTATATTTATCTTATGTTATTATTTGGTTGTCCGTTCTACCTGCCTGGGTGGAGGTTGACGGTAATGGTGATGATTGTCTATCTGAATTTACAGGGTGTCTTAGATTTTTTTAAATGAATGTATTTCGTTATTTTATCGTTGTCTACTACTGCGATGTTTTTATCTGATATTTTCTTAATTTTAAATGGTCCTAAATTTCTGGGTGCTGTTTTATGTCGCTTGCTTTGAAAGTTTTTCTCATATACGGTTTGTCCTATTGAAAATTTATTTGAGTCGGTATTTTTATTTCGGGTTGTGGTGATACGTTCCTTATCGTTTTCTAATTTATCTTTTACTTTGTCATAAGTTAATTTTAATTTTTCTTTGTGGTCTTTTGCATATTGTTGATATACTTCTTTATTGTAGTGTATGTCATAGGGATTTCGTGAATCTGAATGTCCTAAGGTTAATTCTGAGGGTGTAAAATTTGTTGATGAGTGAATAGTGTTATTATAGGCGATTAGTGCGTATGACATTAAATTGGTTATATGTTCCTTTTTATAATTTATTCTTAATAATCGAATTTGTTCTAACAGGGTTAAATGAAATCGTTCAATTAGTCCGTTTGATTCAGGGTGGTTTTCCGTTATGAAATGAATTTTTATTTTGTGTAGTTCTAAAGTGTTTTGAATTGTCTCATTTTTAAATTCGCTACCATTGTCTAAAGTTATTGATTCGGGTGTTCCGTAAAATGTGAAGTATTGTAAAAATCCTTGGGTCACGTCGATGCTATTTTTGGATGTGATTGGTATTGCTTGGCCTATTTTTGTGAATGCGTCTATAATTGTTAGATAGTTTTGCGCTTCTACTACTAGAGTATCGGCATGTAGTTTTTGAAATGGTTTGTCGGGTGTTTTGGTTAACATTAAGGGTATCTTTGGGGGTTTTCTATCGTATTTCGCTTTGTCACATAATTCGCATTGGTTAATGAAATCTGTGGTCAAGTCCTTCATGTCTTTAAAATAATAACGTCTTACAAGTTGTTTTATTGTTTCGTTAATTCCACGATGGTTGGTTTTTCCTTCGTGTTGATTTCTAATTACATCGTTTATTTCGTCAGGGTCGTCTAGTGTTATTAGTTTTCTAGTACATCTGATGAGTTCAGGTCCAGAGTTATTAAATAGTTTAATGTATAATTCTGAAAATCTTTGGTATAAATGTTTGGTGTTGAAATAGAAATAAAATCGTTTTTTCTCGGGGGTGTATTCTTTTAGAATTTTAATTATTTGTTCCTCGTTGTCGTCTTTAGTTATTTGAATTTGATATATTTTTTTATTGTCTACTTTTGTATATTTTACTGGGTTGGGGTTATTTAATACTTCGGTTATTATAAATTGGTTGGGTTTCATATCGATTGCCTCGTTTAAGATTTTAATCGCGTTTTTTGGTTCTTCGTTTTGTGTCGAATGTATAGTGTCGATCTCGTCTGGATCTTCCCTTATTTCTGTTTCGTCTACGTTTCCTATAATGGATTCCGTTTCTAATGCATTGAGTTGAATTCTGCTTAAAGCGTCTGCGTTGTTGTTATAAATTCCTTTTTTGTATATAATTTCGTAATCATACTCTTCGAGTCTGATTCTCCATCTTTGTAATTTTGAGTTTGGTTCTTTCAGTTTGCATAACCATACTAGTGGTCTATGGTCGGTATATATGTAAAATTTTCTTCCGTATAGGTAAGGTCTAAAATATTTTGTTGCCCAAATTATGGCTAATAATTCTTTTTCTATAGTGTATATTGTTGTTCGGTTTCATTTAGGGTTCTGGATGCGTAGCTGATGGGTTTATCGCTACCTACTTTTCCTTGGCTCAATACTGCGCCTAATGCTACATTCGATGCGTCTGTCGTCAGTATAAATGGTTTTGTAAAGTCTGGGTATTCTAATACAGGGTGATTTGTTAATATGTTTTTAATTTTGTCTACGGCTTTAATAAATTCCGGGTGTGTTCAATTTTGTTTCCTTTTTAAACAATTTGTCAGGGTTTGGTTATCTGAGCGTAACCTTTAATGAATTTGCGGTAGTAACCACTAAGTCCTAGAAATCCTTTGATTTCTTTGTTTGTTTTTGGTAATGGGTAATTTAGAACTGCATTTGTCTTGTCTGGATTTGGCATTACTCCTTGGGGTGTTATTACATGTCCTAAAAATGATACTTCTTTTTGTAAAAATTTACTTTTGTCTAATTGTACTTTAAAATGTGCTTGTCTAAGTCTTTCGAATACTTCCTTCAATCTTTCTATGTGTTCTACCAGTGATGTGGAATAAACTGTGATGTCGTCAAGGTATACAAGGCATTTCTCATTGTGTATTCCTCGTAGTATATTGTCCATGACTCTCTGGAAAGTAGCGGGTGCGTTCTTTAGTCCAAATGGCATTCGTTTGTACCCGTAATGTCCTCTAGGTGTGCTGAAGGCTGTTTTTGATATGTCTTTTTCTTCCATCTCTACCTGATGGTATCCTGATGCTAGGTCTAATGTTGTAAAATATTGGCATTTGCCTAATTTATCTAAAATTTCGGTTATATTTGGTAGTGGATATTTGTCATCTACCGTTTTTTCATTTAACTTTCTATAGTTTATTACCATTTTGTACTTTCTCTTTCCGGTTGCGTCTAATTTCTTGGGTACTATTAACACGGGGCTGCTCCATGGTGAATTGGAGTGCTGGATTATGTCTTGGTCTAATAAGTCTGCTACTTGTCTGTCAGCTTCTTCTTGGCTTGCATGAGGTAGTCTATATGCTTTTGTAAAGATTGGTTTATTGTCTGTTAACTCGATATTATGTTTTACTGTGTTGGTGAATGTTAATGGTATTCCTTCGCAATGGAATATGTCTCGGTATTCAAAACATAAGTACTTAATTGCTCTTTCTTCTTCTTGATTGATGTCGGTATTGAAGCGGATGTTAGTTAAATTTTCTCTTAACATTTCGTCATGTTCTATTGGGTTGTAATTATTTTCTAAATTCTCGTCTATTTCCATTTCGTTAAAATTTAGTTCTTCTACGTTAATTGGGTCTGTCAATGATAATTCTACGGGATAGTCGTTTGAATTTAATATTGTTGTGGTTGCAAAGTTATCTTTTATTTGTACTAAGGCAGTTGGGGTTTCTACTCCTTGTTGAAATGTCATATGATTTATTATTCCTAAATTTTTGTTAGATTTTACTGGGATTTTTATTTTTCTTTCCGTTCGGGGTTCTATAGTGTATTTTTGTTCAACTTGTGTGTTTTGAAATTTAATTGGGATTTTTCCGTATTTTGTCCTTAATAAGCGATTTTTAATGTCAATGTTGGCTCCTAATTTTCTTAGAAGGTCCATTCCGATTAATCCGTCATATTTGTCGTTAAATTCGAATACACAAAATTTATGTTTCATTTTGACATTAAATGTTCTCGGTAAGGGTATATTTGCTACGAATTGGTGTAGTGTTGTTTGATGAGCTGTTTTGATTTTGAATGGTTCTCTTTCTACATAATCTAAATAATGTTTTTGTACGGTTCTGGGGCTAATTAATGTTTTCGATGATCCGGTGTCAATTAATAGTTTGAATTTGGCGTGGGGTATTTCTATGTATGGTAATACTAAGTGATTTATGTTATTTAAGTTTATTAAGTTTGGTCGGTTATGAATTGGTCCATTTGAAAATTTGAGTTCGAGTTTTCGTCGTCGTACTCCTCGTAAGTTTCGTATTGTTCGTCACGTTCATAAGTTTCTGTATGATTTGATTCATTGTTCGTAGGTGTCTCAATGTAATTATTCTGGTCAGTGTCAAATTTTTCTATTTCTTGGTGGAATAATTCTTCCGATGTAAAATTACGTTTCTGATGAGGGTTTGGTCGGATATGTGTTATTTTTGTGTTTTGTCTGGTGTTACCAGATGAGGTGTCCATTGGTGTTGGTTTGTAATAATTGTTAGGGTTGTTATGAGTATTAGTCATTGGTGTATTTCTATTAGGGTTTGCATTGAATGCTGGTCTTTGTTGGTTTAGGTTTTGATTGAATCTCGGTTGGAATGCGGGTTTCGTAAAAGTTGGGTTGAATGTTGGTCTTGAAAAATGTTTATATTGATTATTAAAATTGGTATTGTTAAAACTTGGGTTGTTACTTCGCGGTTGATTTGTTTGTGAGTTAAAGGGTGTGAATTTTTGTTGAGGGATTGTTTGTCTTGTAGCTTGTATAGTTTTTGTTGGTGAATAGCTTTTATTCGCGTTGGGGTTGTATAGTCTGTTGCGGTAATACATTACATTTTCTTCTTCTATTACTAGGCTCATAGCTTCTTCTAGATTTTGGGGTCGTTGGAATCTGATTTTATCCGATAGTCGTTCTGGTAAAGCGTTTATGTATGTGTCTAGTGCCATTTCGTCGTACATTTTGTTTTAAATGTCTAACGTTTTGATCGGGTTCTTCGATTTTTAATTTTGTTAAAATTAAACTTCTCACGTCTTGGCATTTCATTCCGAATTGGTAGGGGGATTGATTGTGTTCCATTCTAAGGTTTATTAGGTCTCGTACCAGGCATTTTATATTACGTTGGTCTCCAAAATATGCAATTAGTAGCTGTTTAAACTGGTCCCATTCCGATAAGTCGTCCCTACTGGCGATTAATGTTAGTGCCCTTCCGGCTAGTTTACTTATTACTAAGCGTATACGCAATGAATTTCTTGCGTCATCTCCGGGTTTGTAAAGGTTTTAGGAACATTTCAGATGCTCCAATGAAATTTGAGAGATGGGCCTGCGTGCCATCGAACGTCTGAATTGTCTCTAAATAGAGACGTAAGTCTGTGTTACTCATGTTGGTTAAGGGTTGTTTTCGATTTTTTAAAAATTTCAAAAAAAATTTTTTTTTTTTGAATTAAGCTTTATTTCGCTATTTGTATTGTTACTTTTGCTTCGGATTTATTAATTTTCCGTTTGGGTTGTAAAATTTCAAATTTTGTAAAATTGGGGTTGATTTTCTTTTATGACGTTATTTTTGCTTTGGTTTTTAAATTTTCCTTTTAGATTGAATAACTTAGAGTTTTGTAAAATTGATGTTGATTTAGCTATTTGAAACGTTAACTTTGGTTTTGGTGTGTTAATTTTCAATTAGATTAGGTAAATAAAATTTTGGTAAAGGTTGATGTTTATTTCGTTATTTTTCGGCGTTATTTTTTAGTTAGGAATGGTTAATTTTCAGTTTGGATTGGGTGGATAAAATTTGGTAAGAATTTGAGATTAATTTCGTACTTGTAGTATTAGATTTATTAATTTTAAGTTTATATTGCGTCGAGTTATTTTTTTAAATCGTAGTTGCTGTTATTTATATTTAATTACACAATGCAGTGATGTTCTTGTGAGATTTATTTCAATAATGTTAGAATAATTACCGTAGTCTGGGATTTGTCTGTTTTTAATGCAGCTTTTACTTTGTCTTGAGTTCCTGCTTCTTAAGGAATCTTAAATGGATAGATTTATTCTCGTTTAGCTTTGTTTTGGTTAAATTCTGTTAATTAATACTCTTTCCGTGGGTTTTACTGAGTTGCGTAAACGTACAGTTCGTCTGTCTTGTGTTCTACTTATAACTTAAGGTTGATTACTCCTGTGCTTCATGGTTGAAATTGAATACTTTGTTGAGGTAATTGCACTTACAGGTGTTAGTTTATGGAATTAGATAATTGACTTTCCGTACTCGCTAATGTAAAGTGTTATGTCTGTTTTATTTTAGATCTCTTGGTATTATAATGCTTGTTGGTAATTGAACTCTTCGTTATGTGCGTTTTCAGGTTTACAATTATGAGCGTATGATAACGTTTTAGCGTTTTAATTAAAGATTCTTATGATGACCGTTTTACTGCACTTTATTTATAGAGTGTTGTGGTGTAATTTTCATGCGCTTCTATAATTCCGTGATAGATTAATACTTATGATGCGAATTGCTTTAGTACTGAAAGTTCCTGAAAGCTATTTCTTTAGTACTGTGCAAGGATTCTGAAAGCGATTTTAATAATGATATTGCGTTGTTAAGCTATACTTTAATACTGAAGGTTGAAAGTTATTGCACTTCTCTGATGTTCTAAGTGTATAAAAGATGCGAGCTTTGTTTTCTTAGGTGGTTTTAAGTTACCGTATTTTTAGTTAATGCAGAGTTCTTGTTGTGATTTATTCAGTATTATAGAGGTCAATGGTTTAATTAAACGTTCTGTACAGTTTGTTCGAATTAGCTTTAGCTTTGAAATTAATTTCGCGTTAGTTTACCGGTTTATAAACGTGCGTTGGATCGCGGTGATTGATGTTTCTTATTTTTGGTGTTTAGTGAATGTGCGCCCGTTATTTTTTTGGATTATTTTTGAGTTCGTTCTATTAATTATGGTAAGGGTTTCTTTTTATTAATTCTCATTTACTTTTAAAAAGAAAATCTCTTTTTAAATTCAATTCTTATTTATTTTAAAAGAAAATCTCTTTTAAAATTCAAGTCTCATTTGCTTTTTAAAGAAAAAATATCTCTTTGTAAATAATCAAGTCTCATTTGCTTTTTAACATTCAAGTTTCATAAAATGTTATACAGTCTCGTTTTGAAAATAATTCACTTTGAACTATTTTCAAAAATATTCATACATAAAACAATGATCAATAAAATAATACTAGCATATATCAATTATAATTTGGTTAAAAGAAAATTTTTATGGAAATGAACTTACATTAGTTTCATCTGTTTCTTTGGTGGGTTCGATCGATTCTGTATCTTGTCCACCTTGGTTTGTTTTGTTGGCCTTAGACGATTCTTGTTCCTTGTCCAACTTGGTTTGTTGCTGGATTCAGACGATTTATGTTCTTCCTCCAACTTGGTTTGGGTTCTGCCAAAATTTCGAATAAAAATTCTTGGTCACCAATCTTCCGATTTTTGGATTTTCAGTGCCCTTTTGACATCAACGACTGCGCCAGTTAAAGTTCGGGCCTTTGGAGCTGGTTTTTTAAAAAGCTTTGACACTTTAACAATATTTTTATTATACTTTGTACATAATAACTTTATAAAAAATTAATTAATTGTACAGGTGAGTAGTCTAAGTAGACAACAATGTAAAAGTTGTAATACAAAGACTGACTCGGTTGAGTAGCTCAAACAACGAAGTATGGAGTTTGGAGACTGACTGCCGGGCATTGAGCTCCCGGGCCTTTTATAATAACCTGCCCCTCACACGGCTGTGAGAACTTGCAGATCTCATGTCTGCGTTTCTCTTTAATTGTACACTTTATTACAATGTAACAACTTAATTCTAAGTAACTGCGGTATGTTGACCGCCTGTGACCTGCCACCTGCAGTATCACTGCCCTCACGGATGCAAAGCTGCATTCCGTTCTCATGAACTGTCGATAACCTCTCTGGGTTATCCTTGTGTTACAATGTTGCATTGAACTTATACTTTTACTTAATAATTTCTAATAATTCATATTAGATTCAATACATCAATATATATAGGTAATTGGGGGATACATAACTCACGTTGCTTCAATATATATTGTTTACAACAACAGGTGTTACTGACGTCACTTATTTTTGTATAGTATATTGCTGACAGATGCGTTCTTGAAAGCAAATGCTTAGAACAGCGTTAGCACAACTTTTGTAAACAAGAATATTTTTGTGATCATTTTTATTAGAAACCAAAACTTGTATTTTTAACTTAAAGAGGAAGACTTGTATAGTAACTTTTGTAATGTAATCGGTCTGAGCAGATATGAACGGGTTAGAGTATCTTTGTGTAACAAGTTTACACTTTGCTGTAAAATATTTGATTATGAATAAGGTTGATAAACCTTAATTTACAATTCACAAAGTAATTCAACTATTTATTAAATTTTGTTGCATTGCATTTTATTTAAAAAAAAAAAGGAGATTCTTTTTAGTAAATTATTAATTCAAGCTTAAAGTTTTTTATTTTGATCAAATATGATCAAACCTAACTACAGAAAGTGAACATCTTTAAGAGTAGAATTTTGATGCCAACTTTATGTGAAAAATACCTTTTCACCATTTCGTTATGTATATTTGCTGGACACAAATAGTGTTCCACCTTTTTTATTAAGCTAACTATTGTAATTTCTTACAGGAACAGCGTCTTATTTAATTAAGACAGGTTTTTGTCATCGAAGGCGATCTTTTTTCTTTGGGTCTCCACGTCCGCCCTTAGAAATATGCTATGCCATTAAAGTGAATCAGTCCGGACTTGGTGGCGCCTATTTGTTTTAGTTTGAGTTTGACCTACAAACAGATTTCGACTTACCCCCCCATTTCTCATAGCTCTACCCAAGGAATAGACCCCTAGTTACGTCGGAAGACTTCGTTTCACTGGCGCCCATTTTAGAAATACGTTTCACTAGCGCCCATGCGTGAGGCTAGCTGAGCCCAGTTAGAAAAACCGTAGCACTGGCACACAACGTGTGGCTAGTGATTAAGAAAAAACGTAGCAGTAGTGCACCAAAGAAATTGTCGATAAAACCAACTTTCCAGCCACCAATGCGCAATTGTCTGAGCACTTACTAAACACATCGGTCGTGGGTTACATCGAGGGGCGTGATTGGGGGATACCGCATCGGGTTTTCACCGCTTTTTTTAGTAGAAATAGTGTATTGTATACACCTGCGCGGGTAGTTAAAGGTTAACTATAAGACATTTGCAGTAGCGAACAATGCGATATCGTTTAACTCTTTCGACATGATGTGAAAATTAATTTTTGGCTTAAATCTTAAAAATTCTTACCTTTTAATTTAGTATGTGATTTTAGAAATATCAATTTAGTTTTATTTAAGTTGACCCTTTCTATTAAAATCTCGCAATGATAGTCAACAGTCCTACTTTTCACCCGATAGCTCAATTACTGTCAATGCAACCTTCAAGAACGAAAATGCATGTATGGTTGAAATAGACTTATTTAATAGCTTGCAGTATGGCATTGAAAAACGCTAATTTTGTAGTATAATAATATTCGCATAAAATTACAGCAAATTTTCAACAAATTTTAAACAAATTAAGAAAACAAATATTTCTCTTTTATTTTGTGAACGCCTTAGCGTCTAAACAACGCATTTTTAAATTTAGGGGTTAAATTGATCTACTTCCAGCCTAGAAGTATACAATTAAACGTTGTGCTCGCCTGGCGCCTAACGTCCTATGCCTTAGGATTCATCATATTTTTAGTCTAACAAACTACTAATATTATTTCGGTCTTTTTTATTGAAAAACAGTTTATCTCAATTACATAAGTTCTCTCACAGCAACAGCAGGATTATTTGGTAGCTGAATTTCGCACATTAATTACGGCATGTAAGAAAAAAAAGTGCCAGAAGTTGTTAGTTGTATTAAAATATTAGCGCACGAATTTACCCTGATGGATAATATAGAAAAGAGGCCGTTCTAATGCTTCTATCAAACTACGAACCGAAACATCTAATTGCCAAAAGCTTTTGTGTCCTACCACTCTCTAACAGGGGTTGTTAATTATTACTTACTACTCCTAGCCATTACTAAGGGTTGTTCTGGTATGGTCAACTAATGATTGCTTTTAGTGGTTTGGTTGTTTAATATTATTAAACAAAGCTTAAAGGTTTGACGTATGTAGAACATATCAATGTGGATTTTATTCTAAAATACGCTACTTCTTCTTAATTAGATGATTATTAAAATAAAATATTGCAAGCTTAAGGATAAGGTATAATTTCGATAAGTAATTTGTAAGTCTGAACTATTTTTAATCAATTTCAGAGAAAACCAAATGTAATTCCTAAACGAACGGTATTTTAATACTCGACGAATGCATAGCAGCAAAGCATTTTGAAATATTACTCCCATGGATTAACCGAAACGTCTTATCGTACGTTATTTACTAAAATAAACCTGTAAGCTTTGATGGATTATTTTAGTTTATTTAAACAATTCTGCCGTTTGTTATTTATGTATAAGATTGCGTATCCAATTTAAATAACGTATTGATATTTACCGCTGAAGATATACTCCGACTGCATTCGTTTTTAATTATA
Source organism: Platerodrilus igneus (assembly GCA_036346225.1). NCBI lineage: Eukaryota > Metazoa > Arthropoda > Insecta > Coleoptera > Lycidae > Platerodrilus > Platerodrilus igneus. The sequence continues at coordinate 1,134,502 of JARFIW010000566.1, forward strand.
TCCTTGTTAAGTCTTGTATTGTATGATCCATAGATAAATGTCCATCCTTCAATGGTAACTTCTCAATAACATGAGCACTTCATGTAGGCACGCATTAGTTGAACGAAACTAAAGCACTTTTAAACAAAAGTTAGCCAAGAGTGAGTCGAGCTTACACTATTAGGGTTCCGTACCAATACTACAGTGAGCAATCAATAAACCAAATTAAGCTGTTTTAACTTTTTATGTATATTTAAATCTTATCTAAATTTGATTTTGAAAACTGAAAAAGGAATATATTGTCCCACTTGTACTGGTACATCAGTAAATACGTTGTCTATTACTGTGTTTAAAAAAATTTTTCCCAGCAATTATTACACTGTCAAAAAAACCTGCAGTTTTCCGATAATCTATGACTCAATAGCTACTCTCTCTATTAAAATCAAAATTTTAGCTTTGGAAATGTAGGAGGACAAGGGGGGGGGGAACGGTCATTTTTGGCACATTTTGAGGTATATCATGAAGACTACTGGATCGAAAATTATATAAAAAATATTTTTAGAAGCCTTTTAGAATCCTCTTTCAAATGATACCCCACACGATATATTTATTAAAACTTTTTATTTTTGACCCAATTAACTCCCATCTAAAAAATTTTTTTTAATTTTCTGATTGTCGATATATGTGCGCGCCATAAAGACCTAGCATTGTGCCAAATTTCAAATTCCTACGGTACATAGTTTTCCAGAAAAATCTCAGTAGCAAACGGACGGACAGACACGAGAGTGATCTTATAAAGGTTCCGTTATACCTTATAAGGTACGGAACCCTTAAAACGAGTTCGTAAGCACAGGTGAAGTAGTCACATCCTTGGTACTCGAGCAAATTTTAAATGGACACGTGTACCGGATAAGGCAAATTGCATAGGTTTTCCCACCAAAGAAAACCGATTTATTTTGTCTTTCTTTCAAGCCTACCATCGAGCTTCGATTAAAGAGGGTTAACGAAAACGTTCATTAAATAGTATTCTCGTTGTAATAAGGGATACGTGTTAAAGTTCCTGCGTATAGTTCTGTATGGTCAACACCTTATAACTATTTTATTTTAAAAAAATGGAGAGATCGTCGCCCAATGTTATAGAATTGCAATCGTCCTGTGGAGGGAATCCCATGTTAAGGATCCTACCTTCACTAAAACAACAATAAAATGTTTGGGCACTCTCTTGCCCTAGAGAAGATAAATTGCCTGTGAACGCAAATAAATCACTAGCTTGATTAACAGCACTAGGAACTAGAAAAAAATGCAAAACCACTGTATATGTTTATGGATATTCAAAAAAGTATAATTTTAATGCAACGACGGCGCCTCTTTAGGAAAATGTTCCGGAAATAAATTCGTGCCCCGTTGGGAACTCTGGGTGGAAACTAGTTAGGAAAGATCATCAGAAAAAATACCATCAAAATCCTATGGGCCGAAACGTGCAATATTAGGTGTCAAGATAAATTTGGTGGTTTCAAAATATGTAACCCAAGTAACATTTTACCGACTATCGACTACTGTTTTACTTACTCTGGTCCCGTTAATACCTCAAATTGTGGTCAGTAGTAGGTGTTCTGTTGGTCTATACCTTATATACTTAAGTACGAACGCAACCTCCATTCGACGTTCATATAACGTCGGAACTCCACTAATGTACTGGCAGGTTATACAGGAACACCCTTTTGACGATTGAATCCGGCTTATAAGTAACGTCAGTTTTAGTGAGTATAGAAAAAGTTGATTGATGGTCGTCAACCAACTAAATAGGTCGAAGACATATTTAAGTAGTCAAATAACGTCCTCTAAACGTTGGGTGACTGACCGTAATTACTAAGGTTTTAAAAGCACGTCGAATCAACCTTGGCAGTAGTATAATTATACTTGTAACATTGTTAACCTCTAAATCAATTTTGCTTTGCCTGAGGAAAGGGTAGCACAGCAGAAGGAAATTAAAGAGAAACAGTCGGGCCACAGGCAGCGTTTGAAAAAAGAAATGGATATGGCAGACAGCACAAAGGGTTACAAAAATAGAAGGTGATCGATGAGATGTGGAAAGAAATTGGAAATCTTCACAAATATATTATGATAGATAAAAATGATTTTAAAGATGAATACTTTATATAAGATATTTTCGAGAAAATTGAAGAGGAAGGACAGCGATTTTTAGAAAAAATTTAGAATGACCAGTCATGCTCAAGGAAAGCACAGATAAAAACTCCACATTTAACCCTACTACAATACTTTAGGTTAATGGATGCATTGATCAGCTTTAAGGGCATTTTTGATCAAACAGTGATGGAAAATAGGGAGTTAGGCGATGCAGAAAAAACGTTGTACTTATAAACGCCTGAAATGCCGTTAACAAAATATATGAACAACATTGTTGAAGTTCCTGGAATAATAGTATTCAAGACAGCATCACGGAGAACTTTCAGGTAATCACCAATTTAGGGATAGAGACGACAACGAGAAACCCCAAGTACATCTCGTATTAAGAAGATTAGACAAGGAGACGAAAAGGATACTGGAAGTGAAAAGGTACAATCCAAAACAGCTAGTGTCCTTCAACGAGATTATGTAATTCGTTGAAACCCAATTCTAATCATTAGAGTTGGGACAAAAAGAGAGCAAAGGAGTAAAATTCAACTAAGCTGAAGTTCGGCGAAAGGCAGTTTAAAAAGTTCTTGTCACGAACAGATTGATGTATGGCGTGCGATGGAAACCATGCCGTTTTACAATGCAGCACTTTTACGAGACTAGCTTCCAGGGAATGGAATGGGTACAATTTATAGAGCAAGACTGTGCAAGAGACTTTTGAAACATTCATAGGCGACAAAGTGCCATGACCACGATAAATGTAGTGTATGTGGAAGCCGTGTTACATATATCACAGTCATCAAATCAAAAAGCAGCTACATCGCCAAGGTAGTCAACAGTTAACAATCCATGCCTAAACACAGACCCAGGTTTAGAAGGGCTGTTGTCAACAGCAATGGTTCGATTATTGGATAGACATGGGAGTAAACAATCATGGCGAGCATTAATTGATACATGAGCTCAGGCATTATTCATCTCTGAAAAAGTGGCGCAGCGATTGAAATTACGAAAGGAAATAATATACGTTTCCATCGACGGATTAGGAAAGACAGCAACTGGTACATGCAAAGAAAAAATCAGTACACTCCTCTTCGCCTTGTAGAATGGTGGTTTTGAACATTAGGGACATTCCTAATATTACACATTTAACGGGAGTGTTACCGCGGCATAATATTTTAGTATATGCTACATAGTAGACTTGGCTGACCCGAAATCCTCAACTCCAGGTCCAACAGATATAATTTTAGGTATAGATGTTTAAAATATAATAAATCAAGGTATATGTAAGAGGAATGAAGAAATAACCCAATATTCAAGAAGAGGCAGGAAAATTTCTGGTAATCCAACAAACTCAACTACCCAGGTAATAGGTCTAAACGTTCAAAACGTTCAAAGGAACAAATTAAGAGAGTTTTGGGAACTCGAGGAAGTAGAAGGGAAACATCAAGACACGTTCTGGTGCAAGGGGGAAAGAAGGAGCATGCACCTTGGCTTTCCCTTTTACGAAAGATTCCGCAATGGAATTGTACAATTCAAGAAGAACTGCAATGGCTAGATTCTTACAATTAGAAAAAATTCAAACATAATAAGGAATTGCGTTTGTTATATCGGAATACGATGGCGGATACATCAAAATGGGCCGCACGAAAGAAGGTGACATATTAACAAAGGACAGTTAATACATTCCTTATCAGCCAGCATGGACACCAAACAACACATCCAAATTCAGGGCATTATTCGATGCATCCTCAACAACTTCCACAGGAGTAAGTTTAAATTACTTAAAAGATTTCGGGTGCAAGGTACAGCAGGATTTTAAAGACATCTTGGTACGCTGGCGAAAATGCCAGTTCGCCATAACTGTAGACATCGAAAAAATGTTTAGACAAATACATATAAAATAAAACGACCAAAGGTATCATAAAATATTATGAATGGCGTCATTATCTATCTTAACACTTCTGCCGTATAGCACGTACTTAACGTAATCATCCGTGTCGTGGGATTTGCTTAGGTTAATTTAAATCCCAAGATGGTAAAGTATAACCTGGCCTGGTTTATTACAGGTTTTAATTTATAAAGGTTATAATTGAATCTTTAAGTTACCTTTCTGTATTATAAATGTATCTTCAAAAATGAATAGTTACTAAAGGGATTTATAGAATGATCTCAACTGGTCATCAATTGTTTTCATACTCCTATGTAAAAATGTCTTTGTACAAAGGAAAATGTCTTTAGGTCCAGTTTTAAAGTACAGAGCGAATTCTCTGTCGAAGGCTTCATGATTTATTTTATATTCGAAATTTTGAATGTATATGTAGTTTTCAATTTCTGGTCCTTTAAATTAGATGGTACATCGTAAAAGTCGACTAGCGGTTTCTTCTTCCTCGGGTTTTCGCAATTGATAGTCTTCTTCAGCTTTAGGTGCTTAATGATTCGCTTCGAGCTCGCTCTCCGCTTCCACGATTAGCGCTTAACAGATGTGTGTATGTGGTTAATTTTAGTTTTGTCAGTAACCGGTTTAAAGTTGACGTGAATTTCTGTTGCAGTACTCGGACAGTTTCACCGTTTTTGGCCGTAGTAAATGCGGTTCCTGTTTGACTGTGAATGACTTTTAATATAGCGTTAACTTTTTGTGGAACGGTTTTTAGTAGTAGTAGCGAGTACTGTGTACTATGCGTCAAATACTTCTGAAAAATCTACTAGTTTCATCTATTCGATCATGTCACTAGGACTTAGATAACAAAATGGCCAAAGCAGCTTAAATTAGCAATTGTGTAATGTTTTTCTATGAATCCATGCTAATTGACAGAAAGCTATCTGAAAGATACTTGCAAAATTGGACAATATACAATGGTACCCTGAAGAGTGATGCACACATGCTTGTGGAACAGGGACAGCATGACCTACAGAAGCGCGCAGGCAGCACCCGGAAGTCACACTCCCCCTCTATAGGCATGCCCATTCTGAAGACGTTGCGTTCACCAGTTCGTTTTGAGTAGCAAAAGTATCAAGACTTGTTATGTGCTATATCAATGCGAGTTAAGCAGCGCACTGTTATCGGATGCTTAACTGTTGAAAATGTGATTCCTATTCCTACTGAGATTCATCGCCGTGTAAAGGTTGTTTATGCTGACTATACTGTTGCTAGATTTACTGTAAATCAGTGGGTAAATTTCGTGATTGCGTGTCTGGAAAAGCCATAATCGTTGATGAAACAGCAAATGTCCCATCACTGCTCACCGAGTTTATGTGACCGAATATCTAGAACGAGGGACAACGATAAATTCTTCTAAGTATATAGAAACTCTAAAACATCTCCGACGTCGAGATTGTCGGGTTAGAGGCAGCCTGGTGCAAATGCTCTTGCAATATGACAACGCTCTTACACACATTTCGCGCACAATTGAAGAGGCACTGTGAAAGCTGAAACTTCAACAGATTCCACGCTCTCCTTACTCTCCCTCAAGGGTAATCATTACACTTCGGACGATGAGGTGAAGGTAGTTATCACGTCCTAGACTCGAGAGAAGTCAGAAGAATTCTTCAGTGACGAAATGAAAAACTTGTTACACGAAAAATGTGTTAGGCTTAACGTGACTATGCTGAAAAATAATTATATGATTTTGAACTTTAAGAATTGTATTTTGATTTAATTTTTGCCTGATCTTGCAACTTGTTATTGTTCGTGTGCATCACTTTTCAGGTTATCCGCGTAGCTACATGTGACAATAGCTGACCATCCATAAGAAGCGTCACTATTATTAAGCACCGGACTGCTTTAATATTTAAAGTTACCTTCTCTTATACGAGGGTAGAGTGAATAGTTCTCGGCCTGACACAGAGTTGGGATTTCAATCAGCAAAAATTTGTGCTTCCCGCTTGCGTGCACATGTCATTAGTTCGTATGACAAGTTTCAACTTGCTATCTCAAGTAGTTTGTTTAAATGAATTTTTTCAAGCAGACGTCTTATGTGTGTTTCCTTAAGATCGATAAACTTGAATATCGTGCGGTCATAAAATTCTTCGTTTTGGATGAATTAATTCCTCATAAAATTCATCCGAAGTTGACAAAAGTTTACGAAGACTCTGCCCCTTCCCTGTCAACCGTTAAAAAATGGGCAGCTGAATTTAAACGTGGTCGCACGTCTCTCGAAGATGACCCACGTGAAGGACGACCAAAAACCGCAACCACACCGGAAACGATCGAAAAAGTGCATGATATCGTGTTGGACGATAGGCGAGTGAAAGTGAAGGAGATAGCTGAGGCTATAGGGATATCGGACGAAAGGGTGCGAAAGATCTTACACAAAGAGTTAGGGATACGAAAGCTCTGTGCAAGATGAGTGCTGCATTTGCTGAATGCCGGTCAAAAGCAAATGCGAAAACTAGTTTCGCAGCAATGTTTGGCCCGGTTCAATAAGGATCCGAGCGATTTTGTGCGGCGATATGTCACTATGGATGAAACATGGGTCCACCATTACACGCCAAAAACGAAACAGCAACCGAAGCAGTGGGTGGAAGCCGGTTGTTCAGCGCCAAGGAGAGCGAAGTTGGACGCATCTGCCGGAAAGGTAATGGCCAGCGTGGTTTGGGATGCAAAAGAGATCCTGTTAATAGATTACCTTGAAAGAGGTAGAACAATTACAGGCCAATATTACTCCACCCTTCTTGACTAGCTGGATGCCAAAATTCGCGAGAAGAGACCTGGCTTGAAGAAGAAAAAAAATCATCCTTTACCAAGACAACGCACCTGCACACAAGGGTGCGTTGGCGATTTGGAGTACCACATTCTCGGTCATCCCCCCTCCCTATTCCGCTGATTTGGCACCCTCAGACTTCTATCTGTTCCCAAACTTGAAGAAATTTGTTTCTGGGAAGCGCTTCAAGTCTAATGAAGAAGTTGAGAGGGCCGTAAACAAAGATTTTCACAGCCTTCCAGACCCTCACTTCCGTGAAGAAATACTGATGTTGAAGAAACGTTGGACCAAGTGTGTTGAAGTTAAGGGGGATTATGTCGAAAAATAAAATCCTTTTTTTTTACTGAAAATTGCAGTCTTTCAATGTAGGCCGAGATCTTTTCACCTTACCCTCGTAGCTTACTTGATCCTAATTGGGAGAGGGCTGGATAAAAGCGAAGAAGAAGCTTTTATAAGAAAACTCTGTAACTAACCAAGAACGGTGGCTGGTTTACTTTTTAGACTGCTTATAACAATAAAAAAAGCATTTCCTAAATTACATCAATATTAATATATGACATAATATTAACGAGAGCCTGATCGCCGACGGTATTATTTTTCCATTCGCATTTGTGACACATACCGCTCGAAGTAGTTTGCATACATTTTCATTTATTTTGGTGTAGGTTTAAATGTTGCAACATAGTAAAGCTTGAAAATCTGAAAATGGGAATGTTTTCAGAAAATTGATAAACGTTCAGTAAAATTTATTAACAGGATACTAATTATTCATGTTCCTGAGCGAATCAGTGACAACCTTTAATAAAATAGACAACAATAAATTTTGCTTTAATTGATTACTTTCAACAGTTATTATTACCTACCTAAGATTAGCACGTTCTATGTATTATTCAAACGTATCCTTAATTCCACAATGTAAACACAACCACGCATTTCATAAACCACAGCCATTACCTGCAACAAAAATAAAATCTGTTATAAAAGCTTCAACGACATGAAAGCTATTTCAAAATACGCAAAACCAGACTATTGCGCCACCTAACAATGCTTATTCAAACCCTCTAGTTCATGCGCTTTCAGTGTGGCGTCGACACCCGCAAAAATATTTAAATTCGGCGCTAAACACGTTCGCGTTTAAAATAGGGTGCAAAACTCATTCAAGCAACTATTATTCATCATTGATTTTATTCAGAGATGCCTTGAAATTGTAGACGTCACGACCCTTCACATCCGTGGCGACGTCGGTAGCGTCCGCGTCCGGACAACCACCTACCAGGCCTGCCACCAGTTCCTTTCTTTTGTTGAATTATGACGTTATAATTCATACAATTGCCGCCAACCTATAGCAAGTTGCGGAAATGCCTTTTTCAACACAATTTTTTTGTATAAAAAACATCCAAGTCTCTGCCGTCCTGTAATTTATAACCTTTGTTTGAGGATTATAAACTAGGCAGGCTTATATTTTGGACTTCGGAAAGTTAATGAATGAAAATTACTGAAATTATAGGAAAACGTAGAAACCAATCAGGTTCGTTCCGTGATAGATTATTTTAAGAGCGGCTATTATACGTAATGGGATTGGATACGAGTATATATAAAAGGTCCGTTGTTGGGTTTAAATATCTTCGATTCCAGGTGGTTTTAGTAGTTAACAAATGGATTTCTGACATGCTTTCACGTTCAACGTTTAAATTATGAGAGCTCTAGTCCCAGGAATTATAATTATTGTAATGCAGGCAGGCATCACGCTTGTTTTAGTTGCCGGTTTACGCTTTTTATGAATGTAATAGGAGCAGGTGTTATTCACATACTCATAATATTAAAGTTTATAAATTTTATTTAGGAAATGTTTATTAGCTGGTATAAATAAGCGACCGTATTCAAAACAAGATTGCATATAAGTAACTGTATCCGATTATACAAAGTAGCAATTTTAATTTCTAAAACGTACGGCATACTGAGAATAATAACAGGTAATCCGACATTTTTATGCGAGTGGAACCATCACCTGCCGTGCAACTTTCTAACAGACTTGTATATCTGTATATGGAATGTTCCTAAAGCAAAAGAGTGCTTTATAATTATTCTTATCACTTTTATGGTCGGGGCATTAGAACAACATTTACTGCCCGCAAATATTGTGAAGCACCTTAAAGAAACAAGATATAGATAAGAAAAAGAGAATAATAGAGTTCATACTTAAAATAAAATTCAAGGGTCTAAAATACGTAACTATACGGTTTCAAATAAATGCAAACGAAGTAGATACATTACAAAACTAAGAAGCAAATTCCAATGAATTGTACAACAAACTTCAAATTTGAATTGTAAAGAAAATGTAAGGTCGAAGGGCTTACTGTTTGATCAAGTAACGAAACCACTCTCCTACAAAAGGATGAAAAAATGCATTGTATCTATTGAATTTTGCACGCTTCTTTTGACGACCGGATCCTTTGAATATCGGGGTACCTTGCGTTAGTCTCATACAACCACTAATACATATTTATATAATTAATTCGCAATTTCGAATGGACCTGCACCTTGCCGAAGTTTTAGATTACTAGAACAAGTGAAATGGTTTGAGTGCTCAAATAAGCTAAAGAGCCAAACTACAGGTCCAACCAAAGTAGTAGGGTCGTTAGTGAGGAACCAGACTAAGACAGGTCCCCGAAAGAGGGCAGCGGCTCTTTCGGTACTTAGATTGGCAGAGACCATAGGGGTCGGTATGGCAGTCTAAGACACACTACCGCGATGTGGAAGGCAACGGGAAACCACCACATTACCTCCCAAGTACACAACGTACCTAAATTATAATAAAATGATGGCATTCTCTTGGGTAAAAGATTTCGGAGTTAAAATAGTCACCAATTCGGATATTCGGGAGGGGACTATTCGGAGAATGCGATCCGAAAGTGCAGAATAAAAGTCGGGAACATTTTGCGAATCGGAGCGTAGAATGTTAGAAGTATGAAGCAATAGGTAAGCTAGAGAACCTGAAAATTGAAATGAGAAGGTTAGCACTAGACACATTAGGAATCAGCGAGAGGCGGGAGATTTTTGGAGTGGAGATTTCAGGGTAATTCATACAGGAGCAGCGGAAGAAAATTCGGGTGTGGAGATAGTTATGCGTAGAAAAATGGGACACTGTGTAGAAAATTACTTACAAAAAAACAAAAGAGTACTTATGCTTAGATTAGAATCTAAACCCATAAACATAGTAATAATACAAGTTTACGTGCCCACCTCTACCTACAGTGACGAAGATGTCGAAGCGATCTACAAAGATATCGAAGGCATACTAAGATAAGTAAAAGGACATGAAAATTTAATAATTATGGGATTTTAATGCAGTGGTAGGTAAGGGTAGGGAAGGAGCAGTAGTAGGTTTATTTGGTTTAGACACGAAAAACGACAGGGGAAATAAGTTGGTAGAATTTTGCGACAAGAACAATTTAATCATCACAAAAACATTACTTCAAAATCATGCTAGAAGACGATATACATGGAAGATGCCAAGAGATATAGGAATATATCAAATAGATTACATTCTTGTTAGACTACGGGTTAGGAATCAAGTAAAGGACTGTAAAAGCTACGCAGAAGCAGATATGGACACTGACCACAACATCGTAATTATGAAGACCACACTCCCGCACTTAAATTTAAAAATTTGAAAAAAAGAAACGGAAAAAGGCACTTTGACTTTGAGAAACTAAAAGATAAAGATATTCAAGAAAGATTCGACAAAAGGTCAAATGAATTCTTGAAAGATACCTTACCTATGATTTTTCAATGCTCCACCCGAAGGTACTACATTGGCCAGGAAGCGAATTTATTTTACCTGGAAAATTTGGAATTTTGCCGAACCCTTGCTGTTCCAAGCAAGGTAGGGATTTTTAACATGCGTGACAGCACTCGCACACGAGACTCCATTTTACCTCTCATTCGAACGACGGTGTATTTTTATGAAAAATGCTTACCTAACATTTTTCAAGCAGACCGTGTCGGGATTCAAACCCGGGACTTTGGCCGTAGAAGTCACACACATACCAACTACGCCATGAAGCCGCCTATGTTGAAAGATACCGGAAAAATGTCTGATACTAGGGAAGTAGAAACAGAATAGTATAACATTAAATCCAGCTTAGACATGCCAGCTAGAGATATTCTGGAGTATACACATTAAGAAAATAAGACCATGGACAACAATCCTGAAGTTAATAGAAAAAAGACGAAAATACAAAAATAAAACAGACAAAACAGGAAAACAGAGATACAACACCATAAAATGGAAAATTATTCGCACTTATAGAAAATGTAGGAAAGTGGGTAAATGACAAGGATATATAAGGAATTTATATGCAGGAGAGGAACTAACAGCATTAAAACAGGAATCAGACATTGAAAATGATGACTTGGGATATACTATACTTAGAGATGAGTTTGAATTAGCATAAAAGGGTCTGAAAAATGGTAAGGCGCCGGGTAAAGATAAGGTGCAAGCCTGTGACTGCCAAGGATCCCTCAATATTTAAACATTTGCCGTATTAAGTTTTCCAGCAAATCTTTTCGCACAACATTAGTTGAAAATATTGCACAACCAATACCTGTAGTTGTTTATAGTAATCATCATGTTTAACTTCTTGTAAGTTCTCGATACCTATTTGTATTCTTGTTTTTTATTTATTTTCCTTTTTTTTGCATACTAGAATTTTAGTTTTAGTTTTGTTAATTTTCATACCGTATCTCTCTCTTGATACTTTTTCAATTTCATTAAGAGCGACTTCTAACTATTCTTTGCTAGACGCTCCTATATTTTACTGTCTTCCATTTACTTCTTTCTTCCCTTACCATTTCTAGTATCTCTTTGTTCTTAACTCTGTCGGTCCATGATATCTTCATCATCCGCCTGTAGCACCACGTTTCAAAGGCTTCTACATTTTTCCTGTCCTCTTCTCCTACTGTCCAACTTTCACAGCCGTACACTGCTATGTTCCACACATATGTTTTAAGCAATATTTTCCTTGTTTCTATGTTTGTTTGCTTTGAACACAATAGTTGCTTTTTCATGTTAAATGTAGCACGACCTTGTGTTAATCTTTATTTTATGTCTTTTGCGCTCTTCCCATCTTGCGTTATTTGGCTTCCTAGGTAACAGAAATCTTTAACTTCTTGTAAGTTCTCGTTACCTATTTGTATTCTAGTTTTAATTTATTTTCCCCTCCTTTGCATACTAGTACATTAGTTTTATCTTTGTTAATTTTCATACTTTTCTGTTTAGTGCTGTTTCCATTTCATTAGAAGCTGTTTCTAACTCTTCCTGGCTAGATGTTAATACCGCTATATCATCTGCAAATCTAAGCATATCAATCTTTTGTCCCTGCATATTAATTACAAATGTTTTCCTGCATTTGACAGTATTTATTGTCTCTTCGATGTACAAGTTAAAAATTAATGGAGATAAAGCACATCCCTGTCTCACCCATTTTCTAATATTTACTTCTCTACTTTCCTGCTCTAATTCTATTACCGCTGTTTGCTCATTGTATAAGCTATGTACAAGCGTCTATCTCTACCACTCATTCTAATCTTTTTGAGTATTTCGATCATTTTTTTTCATTTTACATTGTCGAATACTTTTTTCAGATACGCAAACCCTATATACACGCTTTCATCCTTTTCTATTGCTTTCTCCATTATCACCCTGTTTCGCATAAACCCAAATTCATCTTCCCCTAATATTTCTTCAGCTCGTTTTTCCATTCGTCCTTGTACAATTCTAGTTAATATTTTTGAAACGTGTGCTGTCAAACTTATTGTTTGAAAACTTTCACATCTATCCGCACTCCTTTTTTAAGTATAGTTATTATGATGTTACGTTTGAATTCTTTGGGTATCTCGTCTGTCTCATACATATAGCTTACAAGTTGGAAGAGACGTTCTGTTACTGCTTGTCCAGCGGCTTTTAGAGTTTCTGTTTGCACCTTATCTATACCCGACGCCTTAAAATTTTTCAAACTCATCTCGAATTATAGGAAATTTCACGTCATCATTTTCAATGTATGATTCCTGTTCTAGTGCTGTCAGTTTCGCTCCTGCATATAAATTACCTATATATTCATGTCATCTATCCACTTTCTCTACATTTTCTATAATGACGTTTCCTCCCGCGTCCCTCATATTTTTGCTATAAAGTTTTATATCCCTAAAATTCATTCTAATTAGTTTGTATGCTACGTCTGTCTTTCTTATTTCCATCTTAGTTTGTACCTCTTTACATTTGTTTCAATTCATTGTTCTTTAGCTTTGCTGCATTTGCGAATAATTTTCGATTTTATGGCTGCTCTGGATCTCTAATTTCCTATTTCGTCTGATCTATTTTCGTATTTTAGTCTTCTTTCTATTAAATTCAGGATATCTTTTGTTACCCATGGTTTCTTATTTTCTTTTTGTGTATACCCCAGAATATCTCTGGCCGCGATGTCTATGCTGGATTTAATGTTATTCTATTCTGTTTCTACTTCCTTAATATCAGAAATTTTCCCAATATCTCTCAGCAATTCATTTGACTTTTTTCAAATCTTTCGTGGATATCTTTATCTTTAGTGATTTTACACTTAAAACGTCACGTAGAATATTTTTTGTAGTGCATCTTTAACAGATGACGTAAATTAAATGCGTTTATTGACTTCTTGCGTTATGAAATATCCTTGTATTGAAAGACCTATTTATTATGAGCACGTATTAATTATTTTCTTACACTAATGCGTTGAGTTTAAAAAAATTCGTTTCACGTTTGTTTTACGCTAGATACGTTGTATTTATTTAAATGTATTACTGTTTCTAAAATGATTTGGATTGTGCACAGAATTATTCATTTTACTAAATGTGGTTAAATTATTAAAGAAGGGGCTTCCTTTCATTGACTGTAGTTAGTTGTCGATTTTGCACAGGGTGTTTGGTATTTGCTTTTTTTATAATTAACGAATTGTGTATTTTTTAGGATTCAAATGTTTAGTTTTCTTAATTTTTGGGATGTTTACATGAAGTATACCTTCCTTGTGACCTTATATGCCCCTAAATATCCCTCTTATCGTAGTAATATATTGTAGTGGATTTAAAGGGTTAAATTTGGGTATAAACAAAGCAATTTCAAACACCCTGTAGAGAGAGAGGAACATAATATTTACGCGCAAAATTTATTTCATTTATTTAATTTCAAGTAACAAGTATTGACATAATTTTATAATTAGAGATTAAAAGTTAAGAGATTCATAAAGGAAATCAGTTTAATAAGCCAATAGAAATTATTAATTAATTTAATTTAGTTTAATTCAACGTGTTGTAACGACAGAAAACGCATCAGAGCATGAAAAATCAATAATCCCAAGGCGATAAGCTTTCTTAACGAACAAACAGACGTCGGTTGTATAAACTACTGTGAAATGTAAGCTCCGAGAAGTGTTATTTTAAACGATCGTTAATTGAACGCACCTGCATGTTGGAAAGGTCATCTTCCGCTTATTTGTGACAATAACAAGGCGAGCTTCAAGGAAATATTGTTCAACCGTCGGTGGTTTCGCATAAACGTTAACAAAAGTTTCCTAAAGAGCAGAAGGGATGAACATTCAATGATATGCTACAGAATGAGACGGGCATAAAAGCATTCATTTTAGTAGGCACGTATTCGATCCACGTGGAGTCCATAAAGACGCGGGCAGCTATATCGATTTTCTACAACGCAAGCAAGGTTAGAATGCGGCATCAAATATGCATAAGACAGGAATAGAGATATTACTGGCGGAGTTTTAAGACGACACTGAAATGTATCATTGGTCGAAATAGATAGTTTTAGAACAGATGAACACGCGACAGGTGGATGTGATAGTTTGTCTGATATAGCGTGTTGACGCGGGAATATTTCTAGAAGTTTAAAACGGTTATACAAAATTTGTGGAAATATTAATTTCGAATAAGTATTTCGCGTAAAGTGTGGCCAAGTGAGCCTAGTTTTATGATATAATTACTCTGGGAGAATTAGGAGGGCTCTTTAATTTTGCATCGCTTAACAACGTATTAAAATCAACTGACAAAGCTTGTGAGTATTAAAAATTTGTAACATTCAGTGAAATAGTATTAGATTATTTGTGGCCTTATAGTTAGTAACGCGAGTATAATAGAGTGTAATTTAAATTTAACCGAGGTCTACGAATACTTTAACAAGCTCGTAAATTAAGAATGCAATAATAAACAATTGTAATATACATGGATTTGGATGTTGGAATTGGTGTTAATTGGTAGCACGCAGCTCAGCTTAAACTGAGTTATCATCTATAAATAGCTGGTGGAGCAGCACGCATAATCTCGAAGCCGAGGGGTTCAGGAATATAGAGCTTTTTCAACGGAGATGGACTTTTGACGTTTTTTCCAGGTAACGCATTTGAATTTGCTGTTTTTTTATATAAACTGTTGAAATCATTTGTGATGTGTGAGTGAAGTTTGATGGTTATTTTTGGTAATTTAACGTATTGAAAAGGATACGTATAACTGACTATTATTATGATATTTTGGAATATAAAACAAAAGGTGTACGTAAAGCTTATTAAATTTCTTGATGAATTTAAATTTAATTGTTAAGATTACATGGGTTTATTAAGTTTGTAGTCATAGTATGCGAAGTGGAAAGCATACATTAATAAACTGGTTTATCATGAGCTCACGATACTGCAGTGTGCGGTAATAAATAAAGATAAGGTACTATTTGGGGCCCATTTACTCCTGTTGCATTAAATGTGTTCGAAATTTCAATTTTAAAAACAAGGACAAAAATAGCATTTATTGAGGTGTAACTTGAACACCGAACTGTACATAACCATGAATTATTATTTGTAAATAGTGGTAAATAAATATTGTATGATTGTTGTATTATTTTGTGATTTTATTGAAGTTTATTGAATTGAAGTTAGCAAAAGCTGACAGACTGGAGACAACCTTCTAAAATGATCTCTCTATAGTTACAACTTTCTTATAGTTACCCGATTATATTAGAATATACATCTATATATTGTTATGATTCACTGTTTGTACATATATATTCCGGGATAAAACACGGTATCTCTTATGTAGTCTGTTTCAAACAATGGTATTACTAAGAGTTACAGGTTAAACGATCAGGTTTTAAAAGTAATAGATGTGCGTGCGAACGTGCGTGCGTGCATGCGTGCGTGCGTGCGTGCGTGCGTGCGTGCGCGCGCACGTGCCTGCGCGCGCACCTAACTACTTCTAAGCCTTTAACCCACCTTAGTCGTACATGGCTGAGTAATGTAAAAATTAAATGAAATTCAATAAAAATTAAAAACATAGGTAATTTAGAAGACTTTCTTGACTGGATCTAGCTGTTTTGCCAGTCAGTTGATCAGGTTCTGAAGAGGGAGAATTGTCGTTGCTCTGATAAATGTGCTACTTGGCTGAAGTCCATCGGCTTCATAAGTTTTCAGTTTTACTGTTGTGGTTCCCTGAATGTCTTGAATACCGCAGGTTAGAGGTTAAGAGGAGAGAACAGGCGGTTTGTTTTCTAGGATATCTAGCAGGAATTGATTTATTAGAGGGAGATAATGCGAGGCCATAAGGTTTGGGTTTGGAAGTGGGGAGTAGGGGTCTAGATCTATATTTGTCTTGAAATTTCTCAGATAGGAAAGATTTCGGCAGTGGTAAAGTAGGTGGTGAGGTGATTCTGGGACATCTTGATTGTAGAGACAAAAACGAAGAGGGAAATAAGTGGAAGGAAAGTGTTTCATCGTGGTGGTCTGTGCAATTTGCAATTACGGAATTGTAAAGGGGTGTGCAACTGGATTTCGACGGGTGAGATATAAGGCGGCGGTGCAAGTATCTTGGAAAGCTTGAGACATGTGTAACAGGTAGAAGAAGCCCATGGGGTCAAATGGGATCAATGATACTGCGAGAGAGAGGAGTAGTAAGTGGGAACCAGGAGTCTATGCCGTAGCGGACAATGGGGATGATGATGTTTTTCAGGATCGGTTTTCTAGTGGGTTGGGTTAGCTGGATCGATTTAGAAAAGGCGTGTTGTATGTTATATAGATTTGTTTTAGTTTTGAAGCAGATCTCTTGCAGATGGTTGTGACTTGTGACACGGGTCTTAAGGGTATTTCTAAGATAAGAGACAAAATTTGAGAAGATGATAGGTGTCCCAAGAATATGGGCTTTTAGACTTCTGTGGGGGTAAAGAAACTCTTTAAGGAGTAATATTTTGGTATTTGTAAGAGATATGTTTGTTTATTCAGGATAGACCAGGATTTTACATGTTGCATTAAGGTGTTGTCTGTAACTTCTAACTTTAATCTGGAGTTATGATAGATAAGGAAAGTGCTGTCATTGGCGTTGACGAGGTTTGTCAGTATTTGGTGGGTTTATGTCTAGGAGAGAGTTCTACAAGGTGAATGACAGATCGGACCCTTGACGACAGCCTTGGAGTATTTGAGTGGTAGCGGAAAAGTAGTTGACTTTAAGTGTAACACTGCGGGATGATAGATGGGGTGTGTAGATTTTGAAGATATTAGTAGGGAATTCTAAGATTTTAAGTTGATTCAGGATAATAGACCACAAAAGAAGGTCGAAAGTGGAACGAAAATCAAGGAAAATGGCGAGGACGTTGGAAGATTTGACTTTGGTGATAAAGGAGTAAATGGATTTCTCTGCGCTATGATTTGGATGGAATCAGTGTTAGTTCCTGGATATGATGGAGTGTTTCAGTGTGGGTGGTGATTTTTTGGAGTATGAGTTTTTCAAAGAGTTTTCTAATGGTTGGGAGAAAGACAATTGGTCTATATAGGAAGATAGATCTTCAGAAGTTTTGTTAAGTTTTAAAATTAAGGTTATGTTTGCTTGTTCTAAGATGTTAAGAAAGATTCCAGAGGTTATACATTCTCAGAATAGACTGTGGATAGTAGGTCGGACAGCAGGCCATGATTTTTGGCTAATGGTGTTAGAAATTTTGTCAGGGCCGAATAATTTTCGGGAGTTTAAGTAGGAAACTATAGTATCGAGGAGACAGGTATTAAGGAAATCATCAGCAGGAGTGTTAGAAAAGGTTATATTATTGTCAATTATTTGCCGTTTGTGATAAGTTGACACGTCTAATGAGATGAGGGGAATTCCCGTATTTAGGAGTAGAAATAAAGTGTTTTGGATGATGCACTTCTATAGTGAAGTGGGTGTTACTTGGATATTTGTTGGAAGGGATTTAACTAGCCTGCGGTATATTTTCCATGGGCCAGGGCGGAGTTCGTTGATGCACGTTGAAGATGCTTTTACTTAGCTCTATAATTGTTTCTTTCTTTTAAATACTGTTCTGGTATACTTGAAATGAGCTGTTGTTGATGGTTGCTAACTGTTGTTCGTCTACGTTGTTGCGCATTCTTAGTCGTTGCATCTTGTGCCCTAGGTTGTTAATTTGTGATTTTGCTCCTTGCAGTGATGAATTGCACCAAGCGAAGCGTGCGTTACGTGTGGTCTTTTGGGAATTGTCGTAGTTGCAGTACGTTGGATAGATTGGATCATGCTTGTGTAAGAATACGTAGATTATGGTTAGATGCAGGGAACTATGTGATTTGGAAAAAATTCTTTAGATGTTTTAGGAACGATGACCAGTTGCTTTATTAGTATTAAAGGACGAAGTCTTTTGAAATTGATCAGGCGATGAGCTGGGTAAAATATTGAATGGTATAGGATTATGATTATTGAATTGGAGTAGGTTGTTAATGGTCCAGCAGTTTATTAGGTTATTAGCAGAGGAGTTGGCTGTGTTCAATTTAAGTTCGATAGATTCCCAATATGGGGTATTAGTTAGATATTTAGTATTTTTAGGTGATGCTGCTTGATAAAACCTTCTAGGGCCATGCCTCGTTCGACTGTGGTGTCGTTGTGCCAAAGTGTCGATTTGACATTGGCATATGCGCAGATCATTGTCGGTGCGTTTCCAATGGTCTGTTGTGTATTGTCTAGGTGTTGTAGGTAGGTCTGTATATCTGCGTTGTACTGAAAGTAAGCCGGATTTATGTGTACTGTCCCTGTTTTCCACAGAGTTATACCACTAGGATTTGGGGCATTGATAATGATAGGAGTACAAAGGAGTCGAAGTAAGGGTCGTTGATGATAATTGCAGCGGATAGGTTACGATCAGTTAAGTTAGGATGTACGACG
The DNA here is from genome assembly GCA_036346225.1 of Platerodrilus igneus. NCBI lineage: Eukaryota > Metazoa > Arthropoda > Insecta > Coleoptera > Lycidae > Platerodrilus > Platerodrilus igneus. The sequence continues at coordinate 1,153,536 of JARFIW010000566.1, forward strand.
GATCTAGCATGGGAGAGGGGAGATTTTAACATTTATTATTTATAAGATAAAATTCGTGTAGGATGCTAAAGCTATGTTTTGTTCTTGCAGCACATGGGAAAGTTTTAAGATTGTAAAGCATGAATTTCAGAGATATATTTGGATGGTACGTAAGCTGGACGGTGAGAGATATTTGTTAGGCACAGGGACATATTTTTTGTTGGGATCAATATCTATAGTTAGTCCTTAAATTCGGGATTTCCGGGGATTGTTTATCGATAGGACAGTTGGGACTGGTAACTAGGTCATTGTGTGGACGGCTGATTCGGAGACAGTTGGAACAAGTGCGTATTGCGATTGTAGATAGGCACACTATCTTATTGAGTGCTCTTTTCTGCAATGGCAGCAGGTGATGGTAAATACGGCAGACCTTGGCGGAATAACCATATCACTGGTAGTTATAGCACCTTGAAACGGATACTATGTCTTTTATTCGGCATGATTTATAGCCAATATGTGTGTGTGTGGTCTTACGGTTAAGATCGTGCGGAGTCGGGGAAAGACATTTAGGATAAGGTTTTCAGTTTCAGTTTTGGGGCGGCGTGTGGTATAAATATTCCATTTCGGTACAGATCTTCAGGAATGAGATGTTGCAAGGAATTTTGTCGAAAGAGGCGCGACAGGGTGTCTGGGTTGAAATGTATTCACCTATATCGACGATGATTAACTGAAATTGACGATGTTTATGGACGTGGATGGAGCAGATATTTTGATTTAAGTTACAGAATATACTAAGATCGGTAGGTTTGCCAGTTTCGATGTTAACGGCTGTTTTTGATGGGCGGATACTGCGTATCTCTCTCTCATTCACCCTAAGAGCCACATTTACTAAAACAACTACCCCGTCCCAGCTACTTAATATTGTGAAACACAACCTGTGTCCTTCCCTCCCTGAGCTCCCTCTCTCTCTCTCTCTCTCTCTCTCTCTCTCTCTCTCTCTTTCTCTCTCTCTCTCTCTCTTCAAAGTGGCATTGGGTGTGCCCAAGCAAGGGTGACTGAAACGGCATCCTCATGATGATCCTTACAAGAGCGAGTGAGACATTGACTTCATTGGTATTTAACATGACAGGATCCAAACCTGGAACAGGTTTATTAATCATGACTACGGGTGATAATACCGCAGACAATATCATTAAAAAATCACTTATTTATTTTGCAGCAGTGTATAGTCTAACAGTTTATGCAAATCGCTAATGTCGATGAGGTAAATAAAGTGTCATGTACGAAAATTATGCAAAGCAATATTCGGATTACAAATTAATTTATTCCTTCCGATAAGTTCCACATCACAGTTAACAAAATAGGTAAACCAATTTTCATGTCTTGCGTAATTTAACAAATAATTGTAACACAGAAATGAAGGCTTTATCATGTTGATACATTAATAAAACAAAATAAATACGAACTTATCTAGGGATTTCGACATTAATGCCCTAGAAATGGTTTATAAAAGCTATTACATCTTTTGCATTTATATATTTAAACATTCTTTGCACAGGCTCTGCGTAAAAATGATATACAGTTTTGGTGTTTTGTGTTCTTTAGTTTTAAAAATTTCAGTGTCTGATGGTAATTATACAATTAATACTTAAATTCTCAATATGAACTGTTAAGTTATGTTAGAATTGTTTGTACTTTCTATATGTTTCAAATTTAAATAGTATTTACAGTGTTCTTAAACGTCAGAAATTTCCCCACACTCATAATTTATAGAGGTATAAAATATTCCGAACAATTTATGGAATGTTTAATATAAACTTTATAGATATTGTTTTTAAATAACGGTTGCATTTTATTCCTTTCAAACAAACCCAACGCTCTACAATTAAACTCCCTAATTTTCGAAGGGTAACACAGAATTTATAAAAACAATTTTTAATAATAGTCTCATGTCACAATTTTATTGTTAAAATTCTACTTCTCTAGAAAATATTCGCCCACAAACTAACAAATTCATTGTTAACTTTTTCAAAAGCTAAAGATCTTGTGTCCTAAGCCCATGGAGCTGACAAATAGTAAATTATAAAGAGGATCATATGAAATCTCTTATAACAATACATTTCGAAAGATGCTATCCTACAAACTTCTCCAATAATAATCGTGTAACGCAGGCTTATTATGCTACGCTCCAAACATATGCCTTGAAACCTTTGTATAATATCCAGCTATGTCCATCTCCTAATATCGGGCCTTATACCACAAAAACTGTCATTCCATGAACTATTCTACCCTCTACTTCTATTGTCATTTGCGATATAATTTCCTGGCTCCTTTGCTTCTTCTAATCTTTCTGAACATGGATATGCTGATCAATTTTTCTAGCATGTTCCTGTATTTTATATCTCATTACCTTAGCTTTAATATTGTTGATTTTATGCATAAAATTAAATTTTTATAAACTTATTAATAATTTCCTACATCTTTCTGCTAATAGTACCTTATCATTTGTACTTACCACTAAAAATTTTTATTCCAGCTTTCTTACTTTATTAATTGCTTGCTTCACGTACACATTATATACAAATAGTGATTTGCACGTTCTTGGCTACATTCTTACTAATTTTTTGATTCATCTACCTCATTCTCTATACTCATTACAATCATTTGTGTCCAATATAAATTGTAAATTACAAAATTACATACATGTTTTTGTAATATATTTCAACTTACTTGAAACCATGCATTTCTATCTATATTGTCAAAAACCTCGACCATATCAACCGTAGTTTTTCTACTCTTATCTGTCCTGCTAATACTAATTTTCTTGTCAGGATTGCATCCTTTGTACCAATGCCCTTCTTAAATCTTATAATTGTCTTCATTTTATTCTGCTCAATATTATACATTCCTTTTATATATCGAGAGGCTTTTAGACTACCGAAGCGAGTTATAGGAACCCCATCTATTATATATATAAAACTAATATCTGTATTAGGAAATATTAGAAAACATTAAGAAATGTTAAGACATTGCAACAATGTCGTTGCAACATTTTATCACATTATATTATGATGATTTCAGTTCCCACGAGTGGAAACGCTACAAAGTAGCACAGGGATAAGTAATACTGCAAATTTCAGGTCACAGACGGTCGTCGGATGTCACGTACCGTGATTACGCAGAATAAGCCTGCAACATTGTAATTATGAATAGCTTTTAAGATAGCAACTATGTATTATGAAGTGTAAGCGGACATTACGTCCGCAGGTTCCCACAGAAATGTGAGGGGGAGAAAGTTATATAAGGACCAGGAGCTCCATTCCTAGTCAGTTCATCAGACGTTCAGCTTTTACCTTGCAGTTCACTGGTAACTCACTGTACAATTAATTAATGTATTTCGATTTAGACTAATTAATCAAGTTTGTTAAAATTCAATAATTAACTTCTGTACATAAAACCAAATAAATTTGTTAAGGACCAAAGAAGTCTTTTTAAAAAGGACCGCTCGAAGCCACGAACCTTAACTAGCGTAAACAGTAACTTTTATTCAAGTGCAACTACAACAAGCATAGGCTTGCATGCTTTTCTCATGCTGCGACTGATTTTACTTATATAAACGTAAATTACACATTGTTTTTTAATTACTAGTCAACAAAACACTTTTGAACCTGATAGAGTGTGAGTCTGCTCCTATGAAACTAGCTATCTTGCAACCACAACCTTATTTAAAATACTTTTTGGCTTAACTAGGTGTGTGACTAAGTTCGTTTAGCATTAGTAATCTTCATTTTGTTCTGATGATGTTTACAAGCGTGGTCTCGAAACGTCGACTTCTTTACTATTTGATTTAACACGGCCCACACATAGAATATCAATTATTAACCTGACATTCAGATGAAGGACCCTACTTACGTGTTTGTATATATGTTTCAGCGGTAAAGCCCGTTGTGTAGGTAAGCTTAAGTTTGCCTAGGAAAACCACACATTACCGGAATCTTTAAGACAAAGTTCGAAATTATTTCATATTACGAACTTTGCCTGTTACGTATCCCGGAAATTTTGGGTTTGACAGATATGTGTTAGGCAAAGCTAGAAATGCCGTTGTGTAGGCGTATAAAATCAGCAATATCAACTTTATAGGACTGTTACGCAACTGATTAAAATCTGTTTACAAAAGGAAGCTTATAGAATAAAACAATTCACATTTTTATTGAAATTGAAAGCACATACAAAATATTTGAATAGTAACATTTGGCAACAGAAACACCCGGCATAGACAATAGCCAACAGTTGAAAACATCCATCTACACTGAAGAAACCGTTACTTAGTGACATTACATTTGATTTTCCAATGCTCCACCCGAAGGTACTACATTGGCCAGGAAGCGAGTTTTTTTTACCTGGAAAATTTGGAATTTTGCCGAACTCTTGCTGTTCCAAGCAAGGTAGGGATCTTTAACGTGCGTGACAACACTCACACACGGGACCTCCATTTTACCTCTCATCCGAACGAGGGTGTATTTTTGTGAAAAATGCTCGCCTAACATTTTTCAAGCGGACCGTGTCGGGATTCGAACCCGGGACCTTGGGCGTAGTAGTCACACACATACCACTACGCCACGGAGCCGCCTGTTACTTAGTGACAACATGTTACAGTGGTAGAAACTTCTTGCAAGTTGTTTCAGTGTGGACTCGTTTTTAGGAATGTTTTTTTCAATCTTTATTTATTAGCGCATGATGCTGAGTGATGGCATTTTAAATTACAAAGTAAGTTTCTTTTTTTTGCATTTACAAGAGTTAGCTATACATTTTTTAGTACAATTACACTTCACAAAGCCTTGACCTCCAAAAGCAGAATTCTGACTAATACCTCTAAGCGATAATTCTTTGTCTGGGACGTCATCGATTTTTAAAAATTTTTCAGCACAACTTTGAATCTGGTATCTCGAATACAGAGAACTGATTTTCCCTTACCTACAGCCTAATTTGTACAAACCATCATCTGTTTTTTCTAGTATAACTCCAATTATGTTACGGGCAACTGCTATGCTTCTGTCTAAACTAGGGATCTGCACTCTGACTGATTCCCCTACCTGAATCTCCGGAAATTTCCTTTGTGACTGCTGTTTCATCTTTTCTGCTTGAAATTTTAGCTCCTGTTAAGCAATCTATGTATTCGTCCTTATTGTCTTTTTCTGTGCACAGCGGAGACAAAGAGTCGTCACTCCATAACTTTCCTCGTTAGTAGAACTCTGACTCTGAGCACAAATGAAGTGAACGTTATCAGCACAGCTTATGCATTTGTGTGCACCAGGTGTTTTCTGTTCGTAAACAGCACATGTAGTTTTTGTGGATCTGGAGTCAGCTACTGAGTAACTATCATTTTCTAATTCAGCGTCTCCCACTTCTAAGCCAAATCCATCATTACGTTCGTCAGCGCTCATTGCCAAAAGTGCTTCTTCCAACTCCTATTCTGTTTTCAATGCCTTTTTAATTTCATCCGCCAAGGACTAAATTCCGATATGTCTTTTCCTTCTTAAAGAAAAAAAGGGAGAAATTAATTTGTATAAAACGTGTTTGAAGCGTTACCAAACATTGCATCAAACGGAGTTTGTCGTATTCCTCTGTGATATGCGTTGTTTTTGAGTAACTGACAAAAACGTTGACCTTCACTACACCGTTTGATTTTGTTGTCTTCCATCCATGAAATTAACATATTTTTGACGTCCTGATTTGCCCGCTCGACAGACGCTTCCTGGCTTTGGATGTCTCGGCTTTCTATGGATTATGCATAACCTTTGCCACATCACTTTTAACTATTTAACAATACGATTTGCAAGTTCGCGTCCATTATTAGACTATAAAACCGACGGACACCCCAGAACGCAGAAAATGTGTATCAAGCTGTATGCCACCTCTTCCACCGTTTTTGTTTCTAGCGGCCGCAGAATGAGATAGTTGAAGAGATGATCCTGATAATTCAGGATATATTTGAAGTCTGAATCAGAACATGTCTGCATATCAATAAGATCGACTTTTCCCCGAGCTTTTACTTCTTCGAATAATAAAGATTTTACGGTTATTCCCTTTTTCTTATGGCAGGATTCACTTTTTTCAATACCTGTATACGAAGACTTGCTACGCACCTAAACATAGCCAGAAGAAAAGTAGATACCAGGTTAACTACCAACCGCATAGAGTTGGCGGGGGAGGATTCGCCTACATACCAAAAAAAAATAAAATACATCGCCCACGATTATCTATTAACACATAAAAATAAATTAAAGGTTCTGTACAAACAAGCAAAAGGAAAATAAATTAAGCATTACCATGTTACAGCCAACAATAATAGTATACGGACAATTTAGGAATATAGGATACGATGTGCGCATCTCGTATTTACACAAAATAAAATTAGTCAGTAGCAAATAAAAACAGTGAGAGCTTTTTAAAATTTCACCTAATACTTTTTATAAAATAACTAATTAGTAGGAACGAATTAACGTGTGAGAGTTTTCTTCTAAGGTTTTTAAAATTTCACCTAATAATTTTTGTAAAATAAACTAGTTTCGTAAAGCGAATAAACGTGTGCGTTCTTTTGACAAACATGTTTAAAAATAGTACATCGCACTTGTACATCGATAATATCGAATCGCAGCAACAAACAATAGTGCTACAGTGTCACGTAACTACACCAAACGTTGAGACGGAATATGCCATTGCCGCACACAAAAGAAAACAAGTTGCATACCTGTAGGTGTCCTGATACTTAGCTCGCAAGTCGTCGAGGTTGAGTCAACACAGAAACGCCATGGTCGTCAGGATCTGTTTACCCTGCTACCATAACTGAAACTGCGGTCTACGGACAAAAGCAGTTGGTCTACATAAAGAAAGAACCCATTTGGCCTCCAGCTAAAAAAAAAGACAAGACCCCTATTAGTTTGCGAACAGAAAAATTCAACTTGCATTGCTTTTGAAATACGGCGACGAATACTGTAGAAAACACTTCGACGTACAAGCTGTAGAATCAAATTGAGCAATGGTTAAAACAACACGAATTCGAACGGCAAACCCTATCTTATGAAAGCGCGATTACGAAACTAGAAAACACGTTTTTATCGAATAGTTCAATACACTATGTAGACGAATGTTTTGATGGAAAATACATAAGAAGCAATTATACGCTATCGGAAGGTTTAACAAATTAAAGGTTACATAAAACAGGCCATAGACTATTTATTTATAGCATAAAGTTGTTGTTTAAAAAAAAATAAGTTCAAAATGAAAATTTGTAGAAAGCATATTTATTAAGATTATGTTGAAGGATTTAACAGATTTATGGTAAAACGGGCTTATGAAGTAACAAGTAAATTTTAAAGCAAAATTGGAACGTAACAGACTGTATCGTACGACTTTAGGCATTCTATTAAATAAACGCGATTTTACAACGCATATAACCCTATGGATTCATAAGTGCCTTCAGACCTGTCTAAATATTTCTCCATAAACCACTAGGGGAAAGTACAAATTCTTCTCTTAACAAACGAACTAAATCGCTCTAGTCTGCAGCAACATTTTTATGTAAGTTATATATTCACAAGACATTAATCAGAAAACAAATCCATAGTCGAAGTAAACAATTGGATGTTTGTCTTGTTCCTACTTTTATTACAATGTTCTTCTACCTCTATAAAAAAAGCATTAAAACTTTCAGTAGCACTATACTAGCAAACTTTAGTTGCCAAGTATAAACAGGTATACTAGTACTAGTGTCAGCTGGGGTACTGTTAAATGTTCCTGAATTATACGATACATTTGCAATGTGTTCGTTCACACCTGCTGAATTTGTAGTTCTTTGAGTTGTGAACTTAGAACTATCTTTACCTCTTACTTTAATTGCACTATATAAATTGGGGTCAATTAGTAAACATGCATCATCATCATAATATAGATTGCCTTGGGATTGTACAGAATTTTATTTAGCAACTTCAATCATAACCTGACCTAAGAGATACGCTATTTTTTAACCAACGTTTGGTCGTTACTGTTAATTCCATCTAATATATCTATTAAATGTGCTATAGTTTAGTTTTTAGTTCCTTACTTGCTTAATATTACCAGAAACACTATCTAATAATTCTGAAACTTGTTTAATAGTAGCTTCGTCAATTTCTAATTCGCTAAAGGTGACTTTATATTATGCAATTTTTATGCAATGCAATACAAATGCAATATACTGCGCATGCCTTCTAGCAAGGTTTCAGTCAACTGTTGCAACTTCAAATAAATAGAACATGTATTTTTTGCAAATTCTATGCAATTCTCGTAATTTTTTTTAGTGAGATAAGTGAGATATCAAATTAGAAATAAAATTGTGATAAGCATAACATGACCTATATTTTAACATCTGATTGTTGAACAAGATAAAAAACCAAAATGTATGTTAAATAATTATTATATAAGTAGTTTATTATGCTAATGAATGCTATTAATATAGTTTCGATAAAATGTTATTTATTTGTTGGTAACACTTTCCATTAAACTAAAAATGCATACAAATTGCATTAATGTAAAAAGGAAATGACATAATGTAATACCTTGCGTTGAATCAAAATTGTATAATGTAGTCATCTTAACAGCTTCAATGACAGAATGCACCGAAATACCACATCTTCAGTAACCTACAAACATTTACGCAGTTTATCTACTCCTACGATATGTAATTTAGGTGACATTTTAAAACATAGTGCAAAATAAATAATTCAAGTCATTAATAGCAATAAGCAAACAAAATGCTAAAAATCTTTCTGTTCTAAAAAATACAACATAAGTAACACTTTGTTCAACAGGTAACAATATTAGTTTATAATCTAACTATATAATCCTCGAAGCTTTGAACAAAATGATACCCAGTCAAGGGTGCCAATTTATTATGGGCAAAAGTTGATAACAATTTATAACATTTATTGTTGGGAAAAAAGGTGCAGATTTATAATGCCAATTTATTATAATAAAATTAATTTATTAATTCCCGGAACTAAGCTGACTAATTACAGCTAACAGTACGACCAGTTTAGGGTGAATCTTTGTAGAGAATGAGATCATCTGGATACAAAGACGCGGGATGAGTGTTAGTTTAACAGTAACGAAGAAAATACCACTGAATTCCAAATATTTATATGTATTTATGTATGCCTAAACAAACAAACGGCAGAATGAGCAAAAACCTTATAGATGCTCCAGACAAATGAACTTCCGTAACTAATCTATGTAAACATAATAAAGGAGACGAATTAATTACATTAAATAACGTACCTGCCAGTTGTGGCGTATCTTACTTTATAATTAAACAATTTACATCTGTTGACCCGAACAATCCAATGCTGCAGTAGTCCAGGATCAGTTTTCCAGTAAATTATATACTCGTAGAGTTACACAGAAGTAGTTTTGTATTTGATTTTCCAATGCTCCACCCGAAGGTAGTACATTGGTCAAGAAGCGTGTTTTTTTATTTGAAAATTTTGAATTTTGCCGAACCCTTGCTGTTCCAACAAAGGATATTTTACGTGCGTGACAACTCTCATACACGGGACCTACACCATACCTCTCATTCGAACGAGGGCGTATTTTTATGAAAAATGCTCAGTCTAACATTTTTCAAGCAGACTGTGTTGTGATTCGAACCCGGGACCTAGTGTATAGTAGTGACACGCATACCAACTACGCTACGAAGCCGTTAGAAGTAGTTTAACATTACATTTGATTTTCCAATGCTCCACTCGAAAGCACTACATTGGTAAGAAAGCGATTTTTTTTGCCTGGAGAATTTTGAATTTTGCCGAACCCTTGCTGTTCCAAGCAAGGTAGGGATCTTTAACATGCGTGAGATCACTCACATACCTCATATCCAAACGAGGGTGTATTTTTGTGAAAAATAGCTCTCCTAACATTTTTTAAGCGGACCGTGTTCGAACCCGGGATCTTGGGCGTAGAGGTCACACACATACCAACTACGCAACGGAGCCACCTAAAGTGTTTTAGAGCAAGGCTATACGTTTCTGAAGCAATGTAGATTGTGAACGTGAGAAGATATGAAAGTGACATTGTAAAAAAATTAAGAGGATGCGAGGAACGTCCTGTGCTGATGGTAACAGCTTCACGAACGAATCACGCTGCAACCAGAAATCGATAGCAGTCACTTAACACAGAGTCGAGGGATGGCGTAGCCACAGGAACTATATTCAATAAGGTATATGATAAGATTCCAAAGCAAAAGTTTTACGAGCTCACCGTGCAACTTGCAACAGACTTTTCTAGAAGATTTAGTATTCAAACGGACGCATCAGATGTAGGTCTGGGTGCTGTGCTATTGCAGGGTGACGCAGATAACAAGAAAGTCATAACGTATGCAAGTAGATCTTTAACAAAACAAGAAAGAGCATACAGTGCCACAGAGACAGAGTTATTAGCAGTAATATTTGGGGTAGAAAAATACAGACCGTACATAGAGGGAGACAATTTTAAGGTTATCACAGACCACTATTCTTTGCTATAGTTAGACAAATTGAAAAACCCGTCAGGGAGATTGCAAAAGTGGAGTCTGCGATTGTCTCAATTTTCGTACGAAGTTATTCATCGCAAAGGCAAACATAATGTTGTGCCAGATGCACTGTCGAGGGCGTCTTTACAAATAAGTTCTATAAAGATAGACAGCAATAAGTGTGATACTTGGTAAAAAAAAATGGTACAACAAGTAGAACAATATCCAGAAAATTATCCCAACTAGAAAGTCGAAAATACGTTATTGTATAAAATGTCGCTAGTAAACATAAAATAGTTTCAAACGTAGTACAATGGAAACAAGTTATATCGAAAGAATACAGGAAAGATATTATCCAACAGTGTCATGATGAACCTACATCAGCTCATTTAGGTGCGTTCAAGACTTATTCAAAAGTAGCTGACCAATATTGCTGGTCGAAGATGAAATCAAAGATTGGACAATATGTAAGAAAATATCAGATCTGCTTAGGCGCAAAGGCTAGCTCGTTAACGCAAGCTGGATTAATGGGACAAGAAAGGAAAGTCAAACACCCATTTCAGCTATTTCAATAGATATTATGGGACCCTTGCCACGAACGAAAAAAGGTCATGAATACATATTGGTTTTTTATGACTGGTTCACCAAATATATGCTGGTTCAACCGATGAAGAGAGCTACAACAACAACTATAAGCAACTTTGTTAAGAACAAAGTTTTTTTAATTTATGGGGTACCACAAATTATTGTGACTGATAATGGATCTCAGTTTAGAGGAAAAGGCTTCAAGAAGTTAGCAGCTGAGTATAAGGTGCAGAAAATTTGGTTCAATACGAACTACCATCCTCAAACTAACCGAGTCAAAAGAAGCAACCGCGTAACTATTACAGCGTTGAGATCTTACGTCAGAAACAACCATAAACTTTGGGACGTAAAACTGTTCAAATTGGCACATGCTATCCGCAATGCCGTTAGTGAAGTTACGAACCACACACCAGCCTTTTTAACTTTTGGGAGATCAATACCCATAACAGTAGAGTATTATGGAAGACTTTCAGATTTTACAGATCAAGAACTTACTGTTCACTCAAGAGAACAAATAGTGAAAGATTGCAACGAGCTATCTGAATTATATAAGGATGTAAGAGAAAGACGACACAAAGCATATGAACGTTCTAAGAAAACATATGACTTGAGACGTCGTGCGGTTGAGTATCACAAATGAGATTATGTCTGGAAAAGGAATATGGTACAATCAAAAGCCTCAGACCCATTCTCGCAAAAGTTGGTACCCAAGTATGTTTGCTACAAAGTGATAGAAAAGACAGGTTCATTAACCTATCGCCTAAGAGACAATCAGGGCAAGGACATAGGTGTATGGCACGTAAAGGATATAAAGCCAGACACCTAAGGTGGACCTAGCAGATAGTTATTCTTTAGAGTAGTAACAGTGTAGAACGGTTTTCTGTTGGGAGCAGGTTTGCACCATCGTATCCGGTTACCCTGGTGGAACCCTATTTTCAATCGAAGGGCAACGTTTTTCCGGCGGGACGACTTGAATATTTGTATGAGTTACTCATGTGGTGAGGAAGTAGTGTAACAGGATAAATTTCTGATACAAACCATAACGCTAGGCAACCCAATGCACTATGCTCGCGTATCTATATTATATATGATTAAATTAAACCTGGTTCACTCTTTCGGTGAATCTATTGTGGTTATAATCTAAACGTATTCGTTATGAAAAAAATCAATAGTAGAATGGAGTCAGGAGTGGCAATTTGATGCTCCATGATCCGATCGGATCCCGAACCTTTCCTTTTTTAATGAAACTGTTAAGCAATATGGTTGACTGCAAGTACCTTATTGCGAAGTTAACTTTTGGGTGGAAAAGTGTGCAACTCTAGTTCTAATTGGAAATCAGATTGATTTTTCATGCAGACTATGGGTGAGTAATCTGAGGATAACAATTAAATATTTGCTAGAGCGTCTACAAATTTTTTGCTCCAATTATTACTTGATTAAATGATCGCTGGATTATAAAAAAAGGATTGAACGAACCGCATGTAAAACTACACGCAGGATCTCTAGCAAGAAGACGATTTCTGCTAATAGCAAGAATTATTATTTTACTCAAAATTTAACACTGTAAATGACTTGAAAAAGCTGATGTTCTGACATACCAATGGTAAAACCCACGGAGTCCGGCGAATCTCCACTTATCTAAGAAGACAGTATTAGCTGCAGCGGATCTACCAAATTTCAGGACGTCTGCAATTTTGGCTGAATTTCATAAACAGGCAGGTTTATGAACTCCCACAGCGGGGCCTCCAAGGATTCAGTCAAGTGACATACACATGTGGCCGCCAGATATTTGTTTTCGTTAAAACGTAATATTTGTTTTCGTTAAAACGTAAACTGCAGGTATTTATTGATAACGTTAATCGAGTTCAATGACGTTACAATAGTATCAAGTTCATTTTTTTAGTCTTTGAGGTTATTCATTTTTGTAGTTTAACCTAAAAAATTTTTAGTAAACTTATCTTTTAGTAGTCATTTTAAATAATCAACATTTAATGCTCATACCTTAGTTTCTTCATTAGTAAACATAATTACATATTCTAACCCTAAATTAAAACAATTAATTAAAGTTTATATAATAAGTAGATTCTGTTTAGATCTTACATTTATTTAGAATTCTTGCATGATTCCAGTATTCCTATTTCAAGTCAAACCCAAGCACTGCTGGAATTTAAATTTATTAGTATATATGTACACCGTGTTTTGGTACAGAGCTCCTTACTATCACCGGTTATTATTTTGTAACATTTAATTGCTACTGCTTGTGTTCAATCAATTCTTTTATGTAAATATTTTGTGAATAGCAATTGTAAATATTTTCCCTTTAGGGAATCGTGAATTTTTGTACATATATTAATATTTAATGGTGATTTAACATAGCTTGGTTAACCGACAGAAATCGTTTTATTTGGTAGACTGATTGACACTTCAATAAACAAAACTATAACCAATTATTCATTATTGCTAAGCAAAACAGGTTGAACAAACCCTGAAGATGTTGTTGTAAGTATCTCATGTTCTCTGAATTTTTTAATACTGGTGTTAGTGACCTAGCTGAAGACAGATTCAAATGGCTGACCAATGTTTTGTTAGCTTGCATTGTATAGTGTTACGGGGACAAAGTCATATGTGACGCACTCCGTTCCTTCTTCTTTTTTATGTCCTACAGGCAAAACTACAAACTTTAACAGCACCAAAACCGAATCAGCATATGTAGTTGTAACTAGTGAATGGTCCCTAACGGAATAGGTACCCACCAAAAATGCTTCCATTTGAACCAAACGACTAGTTTAGATTAATCATCATTTGTCTTTTGGTATCTCAAGTTTTAGATTTCCCATTGGTAATAAATATCTTTCTATATAAAACATTACAAAGACGTAGGTTAATTCATCACAATCGCAAAATTACAATAGTAGTTAAACAACAACAAATATGTCGGTCTTGGCGTTTTTAGTGCCAATTCATATAGCTGACTGAACCTTTAGGTTTGTGCTGCTTGTTGATGATTGTTTTTGTTGAGGTGTTTTGCGCTTCGAATTGGTTATAGCCATTCGGCATATCTTCAGTGTATGACGTAGAACTTGCCATGTTCAACTTAGGGATTTGATTGTTCAGGTATAGGTTTAGTTATCTAGAACTCTCGTGGTCCTTTCTTTGTTTGTTGTTGACTTCCGGCCCGCGGTGCTGTTGCTTTGAGAGATGGCAAGCCCGAGTCGTCTAATTTTTGGTAAGAATTTATGGCGAGAGTCATACGGTGTTTGTGGAGCGTGTCTATTTTCAGAATCTACCTGATGGTTTCATTCCGGACGAACTATGAAGCTCCTGTGATGAGGCAAAGGGTGGTGTTTTGAATCGCTTTTGTGGGGTGTTTGTGGGCGGTGCTCGGGTATGTAATACAGGCTGCTGAAGCGTATCTTTTAATTGGTTTGATGTAGGTCATGTAGATTCCGAGTCTGATGTGTACTGGAAGCTGCAGTGTGTTGGTACAGGGTGTAGAAAGCAATGGTCTAAAGTTTTCTACGCTTGCTCTAGGTTTGGCAAGTTTGGGAATCATCACGACTGTTGCAAGTTCTCAGACTTGGATAGCGATAGTATCGGGTGATTGCGTTGTAGATATCAGTAACACACGCCAGTGTGGTCTTGTTAATGTGATGAAGGTCATTCTTCGATATACCGTCTGGTGCTGGAAAATTTTTCTGTTGAAATTGACGATGGTCTTCGTTAGTTTCTTTTTGGAGAAGTTTGGTATTAGGGTGAGGGGTGTTCCTGAGCTACGCGTTGTGTAGTATATGAACGACTGTTTGACCTACTAAATTGGTGTGGTACTAATTTGTAGATGGTTTCGGTGTAAACGTCTGTTATAGCGCTCGTGCAAATTCCTCAGCTTGGTCTTTTGGGTGGTACATCAGCTTCCGTTGTTGCTTTTTAGCGGTACTGTGTTAAGCCTGCTTCTCATTTTGAGGTTCTTGCTTAATCTGTATTGATTGCCCTCGGTCTCTAGTACATGTTTAATGTGCGTAGTCCATTCTCTGTGTTAGTATTTAATCAGAAGTTATTTGACCATTCTTTGTTGAGTGTTGAGCTAGGTGTTGATAGTTGGATCCATAGTTAGCTGGAATCGTTTGACGCGTCGTCTCTTTTCTTTTATCGAGTTCTGTAACTACATCAGCATACGTCGTTTATACATAGTTATTGTTTTCTTTATGCGCATGATGTGTTCTTTTGCGTCTTGTATGAGTTACGTGATTTCTGTCACTGAGGTTTCCAGATCTGCTATGGTTCGTATATATGGTCTACAGATAGATGCTTTATATTGTAAGTACTCGTTAACTTTTTCTTGTTTATGTTTCTTTATGCTCTTTGTTTTTGTGGATTGATGTTGAGCGCTATGACAACGGGTTGATGGTGAGCGTAGGTTTACCAGGACTTCTGCGAAAATGGGATATGGGACTTCCATTTGTATGTCAATTTCGAGTATTTCTGGTTGATGATTTGTATTTGACTGGTTTATAGTGAGTTCGTTCGGTCCTATTATGTCAAAATTTGGTTCGGGAGTATGTGTGAAGTGTTCTTCCGTTGACGTTTTATACTGTTGAGCTCTATGTCAGTGTTTTGCATTGGAGTCGCTTGCAGTCATGGCAGATATGACTACAGCAAGTAGCGCATCTAATTCATTTGGTCAAAGTTGATCCTTAGGGCTTTTGTATGCAGAGAGTACTATTAGTAGCTTATTGTAGACTTTGATCTATATGCCCACGACGTCTGTTTTTGTTTGTCGCATGCCGACTGGTTGGTGGGTGATCCAGTGATGTACAAATACTGCAATCCTTCATGAGCCATTTGCAACGGTTGGAGCTCCCGGTCGTTTGTGTAAGTCCGGTATCCCCCTATTTGTGTTTGTTAGTCGTCAGTGTGATTCCTCCTTTAAACTCGATGTCTATGTTGTATTCTTACAGGAAATGCCGAAATTCGGTTTTCTTGGGGGAAATGCCGCTCGCATTTCACGAGATGATGGTAATGTTTCTTCTTATTGTTGTATTAGTCGCTTAAGACTGCTAGTACGTCAGCCGTTGCTTCGAAGCGGATGTCGATGATTGATTTTCCTGTCATGTGTTCACTGATTATCCATTGAGCCCATTGTAGTATTTTGCCGATCATTTACATTGTTGGTGGAGCTTCATTACTTATAGATGTGACTCATATAGCGCTTTTCTGGCTAGGTTATGGTTCTTGGGAAGGTGGTTTCTTTTCAGTAGGTTCAAACTTTTATTTGTGTTTTTTCGGAAAGTCTTATTCGCTTGGTGTAGCCAGTTCTTTTGAATTCTTCTTTTTTCTCTTTGGTTGCATTTTGGTGGTTTGCTCTTCTTCGTAGCTGTGATCTTCTGTTGTCGGTCCGGTTTTAAAGGCGCGTCCTTTTGGCTGTGTTGTTGTTTCTTGTAACCTACGTTTGGGTTCAGTTTTGAAGTCGGGTTGCTTGGTAGCTGGAAATTCAGCTGTCGAGGTAGAAGCTCCTTTCTGATATCTTTTTTTTGTCCTTGTCCCGTAGTTTTAGGCATTGCTATCCGTGATGAAGGTAACTTGTAGTTTAAGAGGCTGTTTATTTTTCTCCGAAACAGGGTTTGGTATGTTTTGCATTTTCTGTTGTTGACTGAATGGGATCCAAGAAAGTAAACTTGTTTTCAGACTTTTTGGCACTCTATCGCGTAGTGTGTTTTATTGCACTCAACGTAAAGTGATTTGTAATCGCAGTTGACGCATGAGAGGCCGATGTGTTAGCAGGAGAAGCATTGTGAAAGTTATTGTGGTGATTTGTATACCGTTACTCATATGCGATAGCAGTATATATATATATATATATATATATATATATATATATATATATATATATATATATATATATACTGTATCCAGTATATGGCCTGCTTATATTTTGATTCTTAAACGAAACAAAAAGGTGTTGTTATATTCTTTCTCTCCGCTCTTGAGTATAGTGACGTATGTCATATGGTAACCTGTTCCTTGTAGTTCGGTTTTGACATCTTCGTCTGTGATGATATCTGCAGGTCCTTATATGACGAGCTTCAAATCTCTCTCGAAGTGCATGCTGTAGGTGCGATATTCTATATTGTCTTGAACGAATCTATATGCGTTGGTGTCCTTTGTATGTATGCGGGTTCCCGGTTCGGTTGCTCTTCAGTTCGTTGTTGATGTATTTTGAATTTTGTGTGAAGTTTGGAAAATGGTCGATAGAAATAGATGGTATTCGTGTAGCTGTTCTGTTGTCTGCGTTTACGTTCACGCCATTTAGATAGTAGGCGATACATATGGTCTCGAGGTTGGATATAACCTTGGCGGCGTTGGGTTGAGGACTACTTTGGCGTAGCTCATTGTGTCGGATTTCAGAAATCGCTTTCTGTTTGGGGTTGCGTCATCTTCATCTTCTTCTCGTGAGGGTCAAGCGTTTTTCGTTGTAGTGTTGGGTGGTGTCCATGACGTCCCAGTCGAAGTTGTCTAGTATTATGGATACACGAGGTCTTTTACAATCCTCACCATTTTGGGTAACACTTCTGATTTTGTCCTCCATTATTCTGACGAGAACTGCTGAAGGTGAAGCTGTTAAGGAGATCGTTTTCGTTGCTGTCTTGGAGTCTTCTTTCATTGCGATGTCAATGTATGCAATTTTAGTGAAAGTAATCGAGCAACGTACCTTTGGTGCAATGCTCCTTTGTACGCCTCCTTTCTCTTAAATGGTTCACTATCCTTTCAGAGAACGTTTGTGCTCATACAGGTGAACGTGAAAGCTATTTGAATCTCAGTCTACAAGTTGCTTTATGGCGTGTCTTTTACCTAAGTCGCAATCAAACTTATAGAAAACAACCATCAACGCGGTTTCAAAAAGGAAAAATTAAAGAACAGCGCTTTGATAGGTTTACCGAGACAGTCGACAAATACAGCAGCAGCAGACGCAAAACCGTCACAATCTTTTTTAATGAAAGTGAAACGTTTGGTTACGTTGATTTAATCTTTTGTTAGATAAATTAAATTATAAAAAAAAAGGATAATGCTGATTTGTGTTTATCATATATCCAGTAGAAAATAAACTAGAATTTATAATGGGTAAAGATGTTATGATTACATTTGCTTCAACACTGTAACTTGCAGAATTCTTTCAAGGTTCAATTCGTGGCCAACTACAACTTGAAGTTTAGTACTTTTCTTATTAAAAATACGATTGGTTGTAACAGATGCTTATAGGAAGACGAAAAGTAGCGCAATTTTATTACAAAACAATCTGACTGTAAAACAAAAGAAAAGCAATTATAATATATAAGTAAAAATCATAACGAAAAATAAATATATAAAACGAGATTCATGGATGTGAATTTTACGTGTAACATTCGAGCCTTCTATTAAATATGTCTGCTCTACCATACAGGCGGCAGAGCCTAGATAGATTACGAGGGGTTCCTGTTTGATGGTCAAGCCCAGGGTAAAAGGATGTTAAATGGCTTTGAAAAAAAAGGATCCCTCTAAAGAGTTCTTCCAGCCAGCTAAGTTTCTTCAACTTAGGGCAGAGCTATGAGCTAGCGTCGTAGGATGGTATACGAAAAAACAAAAGGAATTTTATTGGACGCCACCGTATCTTAATGAGTGTTTTATACGAAATTATTCGAAGATCAGATACGGAAATCTTCGAAAAAGGAAAAAAAATTACGACAAGCAACATATACAAAAATACTTACAGTGGTCTCTGCAACCTGGAATAAAAACGACGATCTCGTGCTATCTGAAAATTTAATCACACCTAAACATTTTCAAAGTAGGGCTTCATGAGAGCCTAGTCACTTTATCACAAAAATAATTATATGTAAATCACTAATCAAAATTATACCTTCAAGAAAAACTTTTAACTTGAACACTAATAATACCTTCCTTCAGTACTAAAGCTTCTAAATTATAAACAGTTTGCTTCTGTAGGACAAACACTGTTGACTGCAAAGAAAGAAAATTTTGAGACAACTTAAAATTTTTTCTATTAATTTTGTTTTTAACAAATATTTATATATACATTGTTTATACAATTTATTTATACGGAGACTTTCGAAACAGTTCCGTTTTCACTTTTTAATATTAATATCTAAGCATTCTTGGAATATTGTTTTATAAAATGCATAAATTATTTTAGTTTTCTGTAAGAAATATGTTACTTTTAAATTATGTTACAATGACTTCATGTTACCTGAATAGGATCTTTTCCAGTTCACAAAAAAATTTACATATTCAAAAGTAATTTCTCAGGTTATGGTTACACATTTTTAATAACAATTTTTAATAAAATCAAAGGTCAAATAAAAGTACTTATTGTCGACATTGAATTATACATCAGGTGTATTATCACCATGTGTTATACATTATAATTCGGCAAACAATTCTTATCATATCACATGTTCGATAAAGCAAACCCTTTAATACAACTTTGTAACTTCAAACATAATATTATACAAAGATCTTAAAAATGTTAAGGTCAATTATGCCTTATTCAAATACTAAATTTTTAAATTAAATTTTTAAATGAAACAAATTAATTGAACTATGAACTTTAGTAAAATTTTGAGAATAAATTTTAAACAAACTTATGTATAACTTCTTCGAAAATTTATCTGAGCATTTTAATTGAAAGTTTCTTGAAAAAAATATAAAAATAAAAATGGAGGATAACTCACCGCTAACCATCTGCTATATCTGCGTCCTTCCTCTTATAGTTGAGCGTAGCTGACACAGGAGTCCGGATTTCACCTTCATATTAACCAATAACATGTGCGGGTTTCTACATTCCTGCCTAGTAACAATTGAAACTGCTTTTCACTTTAGTGTATGCTTTATGATTAACGATTGGATTCTTTACAATACTTAAATTTCCATAACTTCTTTACTTGTAACTTGACTTTAATATTTTAAAATTCGGAATTATAATTATCTCCATATTTAGTGATAGCTAGTTTAATCCTTAATAAAAATTTGGGGTAAGCTTGTGCAATACTTTCTTACCGTAAAAATATATCTACAACCATTTTAGGCCGATGCTATTACCAAAACTAACTTATGGAACATGTTGACTCCACTTAAATAATTGCTCGGGCGGCATGTTTGATTAAAAAAACTTGCAAGTCCCGATAAATACGTGTCTACAAACTACATCTGATATTAAAAATGGCTTATTCCACGAGGCAACCTCAATTATACTAGTATGTGCGGGGAAGTAGGATATTGAAACAAGATTCAAACAACTAGAAGTTCACTTGAAGTGTACTTTTGCTATTCTAATGTAGAGGGCGTGCTATGTATGAATTTTATAATAAAAGGTTCCAATAGAAATTTAACATTTATTGATTAGGTGTATCGAACAGAACTTGTGTATTTGAGTAACAGAAAATCGAAATTGTTACAGTCGTCTACAATAAAGCTGTTTGTTAATGACTATGTCAGGTTTATGTAGAATAAAATTACCATTGGGCAATCTGTCAATCCCCCTACCCACCCTCGGGTCTAATCAAGTACACCAAGGAACTCAGATTGAATTAGCGTTTGGCATTAGTGCCTAATGGTGATGAACTTATAATTTAACTAAATACGAGCACAATTTATCAGTGGTTTGTAATTTTCATTTAAATTTTATTTGCATAAGCATATTTTTATCCGCAGCGCATTCAAGTTTACACACACACGTTTTAACCTTAATTATTTAGAGGTTAAAGACAAGATATGGCCGCTTGCCGTTATTGTTTTATTAAAAGGCTGAAGTAAAATTTTGGGATCTAAGGTTCAGCCTCATTGCAGTTCTTCGGATTAAGTTTCAAGTTGTTGGAATTGTCAAGGGCGGTGACACGGAATAATTGTTTTGTACGTCGGAACCGATAAGTCTTAGGGCTTGTTTTTGTTTAACCATTGATATGATATGCCGAACGTCATTTAGGATATGTATGACAAATATATTTATAAAATGCCCTTTGATTGTAAGAAATCGGGTAACTATGTGCAACTGCACGTGATATGGAAATTTGGGAGTTATAACTAAATGAATCTTTCTGTGAAAATTTTTAACATCTGTTCAATATTTTTCAACTAATATTTGAAGTCAAGCGGTTTGTTAAATAAATACGACATCTGTGCGCATGCTGATATCAACTTAATAAAATCTGGATTGTTAAAATACTTCATAATTTGACAATTACTTATTTAAGTACTAAAACATGTTAAATTTGAAACTTCGCTAAAGATGCAGCTTTTAATATATTTTATTAGAGGTTATTATATATTTTGATACTTATGTAATCCATATGTCAAGCCTAAATTTGGTGAAATTAAAAATAAATTGCAAACAATTGTTACTGACCGAAATAATGAGGTCTTTAATTTAAATTTACTTAAGTATATGAAAAATTGTTGAATTTTGAAAATTGGAATTATTTACTTTTGTGATATCTTGAAAGTTTATTTTGTCCATTATATAGAGTCATCCACAGCCTCTCATTAAGTACTAAATTATATAAGGTATGCAATTTAAATTGTTTTAATTTGGAACGTAGCTATTTGGTAATGCTTGATAATTTTCTTTAACCTAGGGCGCCCATGTTAGGCAATCTAGTAACTGCCAACTATTCAAAGAATAACAGCCTGCGTCATATTAAACAGTGCACATTCCGTTGTGTGTGTGTGTGTGCACGCGTGCGTGTGTACGCGCGCGTGTATGCGGGCGTGTGTGGGTGCGGTCGTGGTTTGCACGTGCATGCTGCGTGCGTGTGCGCGAGTGTGTGTGGTGTGTGTGTGGGATTGAATTTCTCGCTGTTGTCTTTGTTTTCTGTTGTGATTGTTTGTTTGCAAGTAAGTTCTTTGTTAAAACACGACTTCCGTGAATGTCTGTTGTTGAGACAACAATGTGTTCTAAAAAACTAAAGTTTACAAGAATTTTGAGAGCTTCTTAGTTATGATATCGCTTTCCAAAGGCTGCTTCACAAAAAAAAGTTTCACAGAATTTTGGTAGGCATGAGTGCTCAATCTATTTTCAAAAATACGAGTATCACTCGGAGGTATATTTAATCCTGCGTGTTTGTTACACATACTTAAATACGTTTCTTTAATTCAGGAAAAGTAGGCTTTGGGCCTGGTGAACAAGATTGGGGCTACGTGACAGTACGCCCTGGCGCTCATATGTTCTGGTGGCTATATGAAGCAACATCCAACGTTCTCTCTCATGTAGAACGCCCTCTTGTCATATGGTTACAAGGAGGACCAGGTGCTGCATCTACATCCTATGGAAATTTTGATGAAATAGGCCCATTAGATGCACAATTAAACGAACGAAACCATACTTGGGTCAAAAACTACAATGTATTATTTATAGATAACCCCGTTGGAACGGGCTTTAGTTACGTCTCTAATCTATCTGCTTTAACAACCAACAATAAACAAATAGGAGAAGATCTAGTTGTGTGCATTGATGGATTTCTAGCTAAACGTGAGGAATTCCGCTATGTCCCACTTTATGTAGCTGCTGAATCGTATGGAGGTAAAATGGCTCTAGATTTTGCGTTGCAGTTGCACGAGGTATGTTTAAAAAGAAATCAAATGTTGTATTGTTTTATTTGTTTACAGAGAATTAAAGAAGGCAACTATGAAGTCAATTTACGTGGAATTTCTCTAATAGATTCGTGGATATCTCCAATTGACTCTGTACTAAACTGGGCGCCATTTCTCCTTAATATTGTAAGTATATGCAAAACCCTTGAGCCAAGTAGATTGAAGAAATTAAATAAAAATTTTTTCCTAGTTAGTACCATATCACCATTTAATTTAATAAAGACGAATACGTTGACTTTAATAAATTTAGTATTGTTAAAGCTTCAATTCCGTAAACATATTGTTGTTTATAACTCTGGTAGTAAATATGTCGTTAAAATTTTTTGTTCGTTTATCAATTTACAGTTATTTAACTAAATTTTGCGCAACTCTCAGGTTGTGGAGTGGGCAGTAAAAGCCACACTCTGGAGGAATGGTTGCTTGCTCGATGCGAAGACACAATATGTTAACCGCATAGTGCTTTAAATCCCAGAACCTATGATTAGTTGTCTTCCTACTGTTGATACTTCTACGGTCATAAGCTTCAATAAGATGTAATCGCGTCTACAGCTTGCCATTATGGTCCTTTGACTTTTGCTATATATATATATATATATATATATATATATATATATATGTATATATATATAATGCTATGATAAAAGGGTAGTTTAAGGGTAGATTAAGTCATGGGGGCCGTAGTATAGATATAAATAATTTTAACTTTAAGAAAACCAAATAATTCCATCAATTATAGGAATGCGAGCACACTGTATATAAATTATATTTGATTTAATGCATAAGAAAGAAGCTCATTTTGCAATAATCCGATACCATTTAGCTAAAATAATAATATGTACGTCGTATAATATGTTTAAGTATAATTTACGAGTAAAAATAAGGTTTTAGAAGCAACTAATTGCAACAAAATAAATTATGGGGACACATAGATAAATTGGCATTCCAAATATTTAATAATTACGTCGAAAATATCAACGCATGTATAAAAAAAGGCATTCTAATACGTCATTAAATACGTGATTAGAAATAGCACATTTGTTTAGAAAACCAACATATTTTAATAACAAATAAAAACAAGACTATAAAGTGTACAATAAGTTGTGGACTTTTAAACGACAAATAAAAATACGTGACAGAATTGCAATGGATATTTGGTAAATCTAAGAAGATGCTATGATATATTGAATGTGGACATGCGAAATAGAACGAAAGTACAACAATTAAAGACATGGATTTTGAGAAATACCGAGCTCTGCCAGAGATAAGGCAAAGTACAAGCCTTGATCAATAAACACGCCAATGGAAACGCTTAGTGTGAAGGGCTTATAAATACAATAGGAAATAAATAGAGAGGTCATCAGTTCATATTCAACTAAGCACAAACTATGCTCAAATGCAGTAGAAATTTACGTGATGAAATTAATTAGTAAAACGTTAAAATTAAGAATAAGTAAAATTTGAAAGTGCAAAAATTTGTGCGACAAAAAATAAGCCGACCTACAAATCGACGTAAGTTAAACAATTAATTAAATTTATTTTTAATATTTAACAAAACAGGGCTTTTGTTGAGAAGGCTTTTGTTGATGCCACTTTTGTTGATACTAAGTTGATATTCAAGTTTATACGCAAGTCGATGTTCATGTCGAGATCTAAGCCTTAAAACAAATCTAAAAATACGTCTCAAAGTGCGATCAAAAGGGTACTCAAAGTTAATTCAAGGAAAACTACCAGAAATCAAAAATGGATAATTCTGGCCAATAAGTAGAGCGGGCATAGCAAGAGATGCAGACCACAGACACTATGAGGCAACTCCAGTGACCATTCCAGGTTAGCGATTTTTAAACATTTATTATTTAAAAACTGTTTCAAATTTAATATTTGCTATACATTGTATATTTGTAAGAATCATCAAAAAGGTCATTTGAAAATATGAAAACAGGGAAAGCATCTTAGAACGTTCGAAGATACTTAAGAGTAGTTAAAATATATTTTTGCTGGCTTTCAGGAAAGCATAAATTTGGTATATGTAAATATTCTATACAGGGGAAAATTTTGAGAATACACAACATTGTACATATAATCAATTATTATATTGTGTGATTTTGAACTGCTTTATTTGAATCCACTTAAGGGGGTAAAATAAGATTTATTATTATTATTAGGAAGTCGAGCATTCAGTGAGCCAGTCGTGGTAAACAAATAAAATATAACGTACAAAACGTGGGGCATAATAAGGGACATCACAGCAATAAAAATGGCACTTATCGTAGAGGCTTAAAATCCAAAAAGGCTATTTCACAGCAATAAAAAAGGTACGCCTAATCGTGGGGCAATGCATAGCAATATATAATCGAGGTTAGGTCTAATTGATATCATTTCGAGATTCCTCTTATCATAGCTTCCGGTCGTTCAATCAACATAAGCTATTATGCAATACTTAATTTTACAAAATACAACTTATATTTTGAAATAAGACATCATTTATCAAGATGATTCTGTAGTTGTAGAACAAGTGGAGTGGCCCCAGCATAAGCTTTTTAGAAAATTGAAATACTTCGAAGAATACTAACATAAAATAGATTTTGCATACAAAGGAAACATTTGGGAACCGCGATGAATTTTCATCATATTCTGGGGTAGTCAGTATGTGTCAGAATATCTGTTCTGCGTCTGCCAGCAATGAAAATTGTGTGCTTATGTAGGTGCGGCTCAATGCACTAAATTTTCATACATTGTGAGGCAATAATAACTCAAATACAGCAAAATTCTGTCGATATATATCTCGCAGGTTTTGTGGATAAAATTAAGAATAACGTTTCCAACTATTTGTTGCAGTATCTTAAGGACTCTGTTTAAAAGTACTCAATAAAATCGTTTAGGATCGAGCCTATGGTAAACTTATACAGTAGCAAGCTAATTGTAACGATGGCCATTTTTTTCAACCTCCGATCAAACACCGTAACCGTCAGACGAACGTAAAGTGGCCGCTGTACGCAGTGAGCGACTGCACATCTTCCACTTCACACGATCTGTCACAGACTAATCCTTGACGGCATTCTGAGTTGAGCTGTAACCACGTAAACATAGCTACCTCAATTGATTTTCCCGCCAAATACGAATTGCGAAGTGTAATTCGTTTCCTGCAAATAGAAGGGAAGGTTGCAGCAAAATTTAATCGATGAATGAGCCGTGGTATGGAGAAAACCTTATGAGCGATGGTGTTGTGCAAGAATGATGCCGAAGAACGTTCGAGGTTTCTTTGGTAAAAAGGGTAGTTTTGGTGACTGTAGATTGAATTCAGAGTATATAAATTTTGGGGTAAATGATACAGATGACATTGATTGATTGAAGGGTGTATTTTAATATTTTTCAAAACTTGTAAATAATATTTCTTTTCATTATAGGAAATTAATTGACTTCGTTTTATAATTCAAACAAAGAGGTAATCATAAAGGGGTAGAGAAGAAAAAAATTGATCATCGTACCGTTATGCACTCTGTGTAGAATAATAAAAGCTAACCGTGGCATAATAATAAAAATTAGTAAAATTAAATTTGATTAGAAAACACAGAGAGGTGGAGTTATAGAAAACGTCATAACACCGAGTACAGCGTTATCATATCAATATATATATATATATATATATATACATATATAAATATATATGTATATATATATATATATATATGTGTGTGTGTAAATATAACGCTATGATAAGAGGGTAGCTTAAGGGTAGATTAAGTCATAGGGGTCGTAGGATAGATATAAATAATTTTAACTTTAAGAAAACCAAATAATTCCATCAATTATAGTATAGGAGTGCGAGCACACTGTATATAAATTATATTTGATTTAATGCACAAGAAAGAAAGCTCATTTTGCAATAATCCGATACCACTTAGCTAAAATATAAATATGTACGTCGTATGTTTAAGTATAATTTACGAGTAAAGATAAGCTTTTAGAAGCAACTAATTGCATCAAAATAAATTATGAGAACACATAGATAAATTGGCATTCCAAATATTTAATAATTACGTCGAAAATATCAACGCATGTATAAGAAAACGCATTCTAATACGTCATAAAATATGTGACTAGAAATAGCACATTTGTTTAGAAAATCAACATATTTTAATAACAAAGAAACACCAGACGATAAACTATACAATAAGTTGTGGACTTTTAAACGACAAATAGAAATACGTGACAGAATTGCAATGGATATTTGGTAATTCTAAGAAGATGCTATGATATATTGAATGTATACATGTGGAATAGAACGAAAGTACAACAATTAAAGACATGGATTTTGAGAAATACCGAGTTCTGCCAGAGATAAGGCAAAGTACAAGCCTTGATCGATAAACACGCCAATGGAAACGCTTAGTGGGAAGGGCTTATAAATACAATAGGCAATGAATAGAGAGGTCATCAGTTCATATTCAACCAAGCACAAACTATGCCCAAATGCAGTAGAAATTTACGTGATGAAATTAATTAGTGAAACGTTAAAATTAAGAATAAGTAAAATTTAAAAGTGCAAAAATTTGTGCGACGAAAAATAAGCCGATCTACAAATAGACGTAAGTTAAACAATAAATTAAATTTATTTTTAATATATAACCAAACAGGGATTTTGTTGAAACTGCTTTTGTTGATGCCGCTTTTGTTGAGACGGCTGTTATTGATGCCACTTATGTTGATGTCAGTTTCGTTGATGTCATATGTACTAAATTGTTATTCAAGTTTATATGCAAGTCGATGTTCATGTCGAGATCTAACCCTTAACACAAATCTAAAAATGCGTCTGTCTGAAAGTGCGATCAAAAGGGTACTCAAAGTTAATTCAAGGAAAGATACCAGAAATCAAAGATGGATAATTCTAGCCAATAAGTAGAGCGGACATAGCAAGGGATGCAGACCACAGACACTATGAGGCAACTCTAGTGACCATTCCAGGTTAGCGATTTTTAAACATTTATTATTTAAAGACTGTTTCAAATTTAATATTTGCTATACAATATATATTTGTAAGAGTTATCAAAAAGGTCATTTGAAAATGTGAAAACAGGGAAACCTCTTAGAACGTTCGAAGATACTTGAGAGTAATTAAAAGATATTTTTGCTGGCTTTCAGGAAAGCATAAATTTGGTATATGTAAATATTCTACACCGGGGAAAAATTTTGAGGTTACACAACATTGTACGTATTATCAATTATTATATTGTGTGATTTTGAACTGCTTTATTTGAATCCATTTAAAGGGTAAAATAAAATTTATTATTATTATTAGGAAGTCGAGCATTCAGTGAGCTAGTCGTGATAAACAAATAAAATATAACGTACAAAACGTAGGGCATAATAAGGGACATCACAGCAATAAAAATGACACCTATCATAGGGGTTTAAAATCCAAAAAGGCTATTTCACAGCAATAAAAAGGACACGCCCAATCGTGGGGCAATGCATAGCAATATATATAATCGAGGTTAGATCTAATTGATATCATTTCGAGATTCCACCTATCATAGCTTCCGGTCGTTCAATCAACATAAACTATTATACAATACTTAATTTTACAAAATGCAACTTATATTTTGAAATAAGACATCATTTATCAAGATGATTCTGTAGTTGTAGAACAAATGGAGTGGCCCCAGCGCAAGATTTTTAGAAAATTAAAATATTTCGAAGAATACTAACATAAAATAGGTTTTGCATACAAAGGAAACATTTGGGAACCGCGATGAATTTTCATCATATTTTGGGGTAGTTAGTATGTGTCAGAATATCTGTTCTACGTCTACCAGCAAGGAAAATTGTGAGCTTAGGTAGGTGCGACTCGATGCACTAAAATTTCATACATTGTGTGTAGAGGCAATAATAACTCAAATACAGCAAAATTCTGTTGATATATATCTCGCAGGTTTTGTGGATAAAATTAAGAATAACGTTTCCAACTATTTGTTGCAGTATCTTAAGAACGGTGTTTAAAAGTACTCAATAAAATCGTATAGGATCGAGCCTATGGTAAACTTATACAGTAGTAAGCTAATTTAGTTGTAACGATGGCCATTTTTTTCAACCTTCGATCACACACTATAACTGTCAGACGAATGCAAAGTGGACGATGTACGCAGTGAGCGACTGCACATTTCCACTTCACACGATCTGTCACAGACTAGTCCTTGACGGCATTCTGAGTTGAGCTGTAGCCACGTAAACATGGCTACCTCAATTGATTTTCCCGCCAAATACGAATTGCGAAGTGTAATTCGTTTCCTGCAAACAGAAGGGAATAGTGCAGCAAATTTTAATCGATGAATGAGCCGTGGTATGGAGAAAACCTTATGAGCGATGATGTTGTGCAAGAATGATGCCGAAAATTTAAAGTTGATCGAACTGGTGTACATGATAAGGGATCCTTTGGAAGCAAGTCTGTCACTACAAACAGTCTTGTTCGACGAGTTGAGGGTAGAGAAAATTTGAGGTTACATTGGTGATTTGTCTGTGCAGTTTTGAAAATGTTCTGATCATCTCTCTACTTTATTGAAACGGAACATTTAGGCTATAAAAATCCTTGTACATACGGGTTTCAACTTTGTAAAGAAGATATCTTGAAATCAATAGTAACTGGGAACGATACCTAGGTATGATATTGCACACCCGAAACAAAATAACAATCACAATAATCGATGCACACAAACTCACCAAACAAGCCTCAACTGTTCAGAGGAGGTTACAATAAACGAAAAGTTGAAACAACAAGATGTGTTACTTGTAAAGTTAATGTAGCCGGGGTGTATAACTAATCCAGGTGCTTATTGCAATACTTTACGACACCTACGAAAAGTCATCCAAAACAAAAGAAAAGGCATGTTTACTTCCGGAGTTGATTTGATTCATAACAGCGCCCTTTAACACAGTGCCGCTGTAATCCAACGGCTTCTTCAGTAATTTCAATGGCATGTGTTCAGTCACCCGTCATACGGTCCTGACTTAGCGCTGAGGCGCTTCCATATTTTTCCAAACTAACGGGGAGCTTCAAGACCACGTTAACAGTTATTTTAATTCATTAGAGGTACTATTTTATGCAGAGGGTATTGGAAAACTTGTTAATAGCTACGACAAATGCCTCAATCTCTAAGGTGATTATAAGGCATGCTGACTTCTGGAGTTGATTTGATCCATAACAGCGTCCTTCCTCACAGTGCTGCCGTAATTTAACAGCTTCGTCAGTAATTTCAAGTGGATGTGTTTAATCACCCGCCATACGGTGCCGGCTTATCACTGAGTGATTTCCAAATTTTTCCTTGAACTGAAAAAGTGGCTAGGAAAGCAGCACTTTTAAACTAACGAGTAGTTTCAGGACGATGTCAAAAGTTATTTTAATTCATTAGCGATAGCATTTTATGCAGAAGATATTGAAAAGCTTGTTCACAGCTACGACATAGCCTCAATCTCCAAGGTAATTGTGTTGAAAAATAACCATAAGTATACATAACTTTTATAAATGAAATCATCTGCTTGTGTACACTTGTCTTTGTACGATTGGAGGTGAAAATCAAAACAACCCTCGTAGTACTTTATTATTTTATTAAAATCGGAAACGTGATACTGTCTTTGTATGTATATACATAGCTTGATTAGAGATACGTCCCATAGCAGCTGGTCCACAGCCTGACGTCAACAGTGTCTTTGCTTCTAATTTTTAGACGCCATATTTAATAAAACCCATTTTACAGGGGGCAGTGGATCAAACTGGATATAAACAAATAAATGCAGGTGCTCTACAGGTAAAAAGAGCTCTAGAATTAGGAAAATTTGAAACTGCAACAACTGAGTGGGCAAAAACCGAAGGAATTATAGTCACCGTCAGTCAAGGAGTAGACTTCTACAATGTTTTGAAAAAAATTCATTTTGTAATTACTAAGGATGGTAATAATCTTTTTAATCCCACAGGGTTATAATAATTGCTAAGTTTTTGTTCTTTAGTTCAAACAGAAGCAGAAACAAGATCGCTTGAAGACATTCAACTTGATAGTCTAATGAATGGGAGGGTAAAGGAGGCCCTAGACCTTAAAGGAGTTACATTCGGAGCTCAAAGATCCAAAGTATTCTCAACATTGCGAGGAGATTTCATGCGTCCTGTTACAGATAAAGGTCAGTAGAATTGTCTTCGATTTAGTTACAGACTTACAGTAAATAAATTTCCAGTCGAAGAAATTCTCCAAAACACCAACATAACTGTTCAAGTCATCACAGGCCAGCTTGATCTCATTGTAGATACACCCGGTAAGTTATATGTTTTAAACTAAAATCGTAACATTTCTTTTAGGTACCGTAAAATGGGTTGATAGGCTTAACTTCCCCAAAAATGTGGGAAAGAAGTCGTGGTTGGACGTTCCAAGGAACGCGTTGATAGTGAAATGGTTTTATTGAAGGGTTTTATAAAACACTGGGTCGTTTTAGCTTGTATTGGGTTAATCGAGCTGGGCATATGGTAAGATTTGTACATACTTATTGGATTGTAATTTAAAGATTATGTAGGTACCTGCTGACAACCCTGATGCCATGGGTGCTATTATGGAACATTTGGTAACTCAAAGATGATGCCAATTAAACTAGAAACAACATATTAATTAGCAGTCTTAAATTAATACAAAGAGAATTGACCGTTTTTACTTTATTGTATAAGAAATCATTCAGATTATGAAATATAGATTTAAACAAATGAACGGCAATTTTATCAAGTCAGTACATAGTACGTTACTTATGTGGTATTTTTTAAGCTTTCGAATAACCACTACTGTTCCAAATAGGGGAAAAACTTGAAAATTTTTTTCCTAAATTGGGATTCATAATGCATATTGTTTGGAAAACTACGCCCACACTATGGAGTTGTCCTCAGTGTGGTATTTGGAATAGTCAAACATTGTTTGTTGTTGATTTTAATTAGTTCGGCGTTTCGTAATTTAACATTCAGGTGAAAGGATGTGATATATCAAGATGAACTAGTTCGATATAAATTACGATTCTGCTACAACACAGCATCAGTTGTACCAGACATTGTATGGGTCTTTTAGGAATTCAAGTACAAAAGAAATTGTTATCTTATCGGACTCTGTAGAAAAATATGCAAGATACCAAAGCAGTCTAACTGATTAAGTGAGAATTGAATACTACAAACGATAAAGTAATAAACAATTTTCTTAAGCTCCTTGAACAAGGTTTCGGTAAATAAAATTGCTGTTTTGAATGTACCGCCATCGCCATAATAAATATTTAGTCTCGGGGAAGAAGTGATTAAAAAAATTTTTAGAAAATAGTCAATGGTTGGAATACATATTTTACAAAACATGATAGTCACTATGTTTTCACGACAGTACAGTAAATTATATGTCTCTAGATCAGCAATCATTTATCAAATACTACACACTGCAGTAAACACAGCAATGGCAACTTGCAAAAATTAAAACAAAATAATTGAAACAATGCACGAAAGTGGCGTCGAAATACGCATCCGTAACAAGTACATGGGAAATACAAAAAATTACTTCCGTAAAGAAATCTATGGAGGATCTCAGGTTGATAACTAATTGTTTTTCTTACCTACTTATACGAAATTAATATAAAAGATGTAAAGCATTGCGTTGAGCTAGCTATGACTTAGATGGGAAACAACATATTTAATTTTGAAGACACAGAATAAATATGAACGCATCATGTATAATTGGACTTCACGAATAATTAATCTTAATTAAGAATGATATCCTTTCTAAATGTACCTGTAGCATGAAGAAGCTTTAGATTACTAGAACGGCTAGAACGGCTTGAGGGTTCCAGTGATCTAAAGAGCCGAACTATAGATTTAACCAAACTAGTGGGGTCTTTAGTGAGGAACAAGCAATTCTGTTGATTACAAATTGGAAAAGCGCTTCGTGGATTTAGCAAGTCTAATTTTTTTAAATACTGTTTGCAACTAATAGTTGAGTATTTGTCATTTAAATCTAAACTAGAATAAGTGTTAACAATAAAATATTTTATTTCTGTAAGGATCTTTGCCAGGAAAGTTTGTGTTCAGGGTTTAAAACACTGATCTTTTAATAGATTATTTATCAAGGATTCTTTGTCCAAACCAACCTTACATGCGTGGGAATCAAAACCAGGTAAACTATCCATTTCATTTCATAAATTCCAAAATTGTTGTGCTAGCTAGGCAAAGTAAAGTTAGAAAGGAAGGTAGGTCAACAATTTCGAATTTTACAATTTGCCGTAACTGTATCATAGCACTCTTTCAGCGACGCTCTCAACGTGCGGCGTTGTCACAGCAGTATATTGATGTGATAAAGAGGTCACGAGGAGTCACTGAACACCCAAATTTTATGAAAAAACCTCTCTAAAGAGAAGTAAACAAGAAAAATTAAAATTTCTTAATATTTAACTGTTCTATACTGTATCAATATAAGCTTATTTTACAATCCGTTAACATAACAAAACATAAAAAACCCCTATTATGTAATTCAATTCCGTATATTACACCGATGGTGTAAAAAAATCGTAAAATCAACGTAAACTTAAAAGCCCAATTTTTTTCAGCCATATGCATAAATAATTACTCTTGAGAGTTACTTTGTCTAAATAAAGCCTTATATATTTATTAAAAACGAGTTTCCATTTTAAGATATGCGAGGCATTACTGAAAGGTAGATTGCATTTACGATCATTAAGAACGCCATTAAAGCATTAATTAATTATGTAATTGACTTCCGTGTGCCGATATATTATATAGAACAACATTAAAATAGTCATTCTTAGTAATAAAGTTTTCATTGCAGCCTCGAAGAAGCAAGGCATGAAATAGTTTAACGCATCTTAAAGGCAAAGATAAATTCCGTGTGCCGATTGTTAAAACCAGAAATAAAATACCAAACATATTCTTCGTGTGTAATATATTCGCTTCATTCACCGTAAAAGTGAATCTTATTGCATTTGCAAAGAATAAAGAACGCGATTATGAGCTCTTATTATGTAATTAATTTTCGTGTGCCGATTTAAAAAATATTCATTCTTGTTAAAAACTTCCAAAGTTTTCTTTACTAATAAATGCATGCGTCACGTTACTAACAAAATGTTGCAAAAGTTAATTATTGCCTTTAAATGAATAAACGTTTCGATTCAAAAACTTGCGCGGACATTAAAATCCATAAAAGTTAGATAAGATAAGAACGCGGTTTAATTGTTCTACGTATTGCAATAAGAAAGAAGGAGACCTCGAATCAATAACTTCGTGCAATAGAAAATGATACAACATACGTTTTACAATAAATATATCTTATAGCTTTACACTAATTAGATCATTAAACGTTGACATTCTCGTAAATATCACATCACGCGGATGTCATTTTCCGAAATAAATCGGAAAAACTCTCGCGTATGACGTATTGAGTTAAATTTCGTATATAAACTGGAACTGAATTAAAATGGAGGTTATTCAATTCAAGACATTAAACATGTAACTTCGAGTAAAGATTAATTCTTCGAACGTGTGAAATTTATAGTTCATTTTATGACATATAATAAGGTACATAGAGCTTTGCATAATATGGCCTAATTATTTTCTAAAACACTATGAGAATTGAATATCTTCAACATAGATAATTCTGATGCAAGAAAATACGCCGAGTGTAATTGATTAAAAATAAAGATGCGCCTTTGAAGCTGATGTTCTAACTTCAAATAGAGGTTTAGGATGGAACCATGCAGTTTTTAATATCGTTGATGATAAGGTCTATTTCCGGAAGTATAAATTATGATAGTTTGTTTGTAACTGATAAAAATATTTGTAAGCTAGAATAAGTCCTTAATCTTACACAAAAGTTT
Source organism: Platerodrilus igneus (assembly GCA_036346225.1). Taxonomy (NCBI): domain Eukaryota; kingdom Metazoa; phylum Arthropoda; class Insecta; order Coleoptera; family Lycidae; genus Platerodrilus; species Platerodrilus igneus. The sequence goes on from JARFIW010000566.1 coordinate 1,188,163, forward strand.
CTATTTGTAATGAGGATAATTTTCAGCAAATTTTGAGGTAAGAGCTCGAAGCATTTTAACCTTTTCTAAATTATCTGTGCAGCGTCCTTAATCAATCACAACCACGAGCGGGTTAATAAAAAATTGGTAAATTATCCACAACCAATTTAAAGTGAGTTGTAACTTACGAGAAAATATATTTAAGTTCTGTAATTTTTAACAAAATTAGGTAAAGATTATATTAGTAATAATTTAGGAATAATTTTATGTACGAACTTAAGCTAGTAACTGTTTTATAAATGTAAGATTATTTGTATGAAAAAAAAAATTTTGAATTCATGTTTGTTGAGAATCCTGCGTTTCATTTCATTCTCAAAAATTTCACATTGAGTTAACCAGGTAAGGAAAAGGAAGGTCAGATTGCATTTTCATATTTTCTATTGCATTCTCATTAATACAGTTCGTTACATCTGAGTCACAAAATTAATTAGTAGCCCTCTTACTCTCAGAGGCAAGTCACACCACCAAATTAGTGGCGTCCAACGTACTGCTTTCCCACAGCACCACTTTAGCGGTGCTCCAACGTGGGGCTTTGTCATAGTACCCATTTAGTGGTGTCCAACGTGAAGATTTGACACAGCAATATATATATATATATATACATATATATATATATATATATAATATATATATATATAAAGTAATGTTGATGGAAAATCGTTCTGGGATAAAGGCAATTTACTTTAAATAAAGAATTTTCTAGAATATAAAAGGATGAGTCATCGGTATTTAAAACTACGTAAACTAACTAATTAATAAGTAATCGTTTGTTCCTAAAACTGTCGAAAAACTGAAAACCGACAAAAATCCATGAAACATCTGATAAAATTGATTATCTTTTGCATTAGTATGCGACGCCACAATAATAGTATATGTGTTAAGAAAGGACAAAAGTACACCTCACAATAAACTGGAACAAGATTACAAAGTATAAACGCCGCGATTTTAGACGCTAATGAGTTTTTCTGAGAAATCTTAAATCTTAGTGTTCCATATTATTCTAGTAACCTCTGGATATAGATAATTTGAGTATATAAAGAAGCGTTCACTCATTCGAGAGATTCATTATATTTTTAAATTAGATGGCAAAATGTTATTTTGATTTAAGCGCGAGCTGTTGCGTCACGAAGATGATATTTGAGTATGTAGTAATTTAATAATTATTATGATATTATGAATATAGAACTGATGTTTCTAGAGCAAATTACATACAAGAAAATGGAATTATTAATTACAATAAATCAGGAAAATTCATCAAGATAACGCTATTTTAAAGATTTTATTAAATAACTGAAAGGAAGATTTAACCAAAAATGTACTTTGGTAACTGCTGTTTGAAATAAGTACTTTTAATATGGAAAATCTTGTAAGCTGATTGGACATCAATTTAAAATAAGAAGATATTTTAATTACGAGGAATGTTTTTATGGATTCTCCAAGTATCATTTTTAGATTTTATTTAACTGATGTTTAATGTAAGGTAGAATAATAAGTGTTAATCATACAATTTTTTTTTGTAAAGGATTTTTACCAGAAAAATTTGTGATCAGCGTTCGGAATAATCATACCTTTCAGTAGATTATCTGTCAAGAATTTTTTGGCCAAACAAACCTTACAAGCGTGTTAATAAACAAAATCAGGTAAACCATCCATAAAAAGGGAATTCTGTAATTTTAAAATAAGGTAAGACACTTTTTTTATATTTCTTAGAAATTATTTTATGTTTGAAAGAAACGATGTTGTAAATGTTCTAAATGCTTTTGTATGAGAGAAAATATTTCATACTGTATAAATGTTTTGTGATATTGCTGTGTTTTATTTCATTTTGAAAACTCCGTCAATTCCGTTGAGATAACCAAGCAAAATTGAAAAGGAAGTTAAGCAAACAATTTCAAGTTTTACAAATTGCGGTATCTGTATCGCGGCACTCTTTTAGTGACGCTCTCAGTGCGGCCTTATTACAGCACTCTATCAGCGGCACCTCAACGTGCGACCATTTTTATATAACCCCATTTTTAACGCCCCAAAGCGAGGCGTTGTCACAATAATATATATAAAAAATTTGTTTTTGTATTTATATAAACCTTTTGAAATTATATAAATTTTTAAGAAGTTATACCATCTTTGGTACAATTCTGTTGGACCATATTTAACCGTTTGAAATTTTATGCATTCTTGAAATTTATAAAATTTTTAGTAAGTTGTACAACCTTTTTTGACCTTGCAAGTATGTATTCTGGTTTTATTTGGATGTTTTAATATCAAACATTATGTTGTGGTTTCGTCTTGGTGTTTTGAACAAGTGATTGGACGAGAGGACGTTTCATTTCAAATTTATAAATTAAATGGTTTGGAAAGCTATTAAAAGAATGTCAACACTAATAAAAAGGCACATTTGCGATAACGATTGGACATAATTTCCAAGTTCAAGACTGTATGGTATTTACGTAGCATCTAGTTTGCCTGTGCGGACGATAAGAATTGTCCCATCTTACTGCTGGTTGAAGGTATATTAATAAACTTTTATCATGAATTCAAAAACACTCCATCTCCGACGAAGGTTGTGAGCAAATTATGAAATCATTTTGTAGTCATTAGATTTGATGTAATTGCTGTCAGTAATATTGTAACTGTTTGTTAAAAATTATTTTATTTAAACTAAACACTTTTAAATTAACAATTTTTTGATATGAAGATTAATGAACTCTTACGCACTACTATAGTCAGTCGACTTTCTGCCATGTTAAGAATTTTGTAGACGAAATGCGCACATCGTTCACAAAATTTTATTCTTGTACGGATCTAATTTTGGTTAAGTCTTAAGAAAGCAGAAAATGATTTAAATAATTTTTGATTATATGAAAGTTATTAGTAGTAATTTATCAACAGCTTTTTTTATTTCGATAACGCTACCATGCTTGTTATTCTCTTATTATTATTTAATGATTATTGTTGAAGTTTGTACGATTTACTTTACAAATAAAAATTTAGGACACGAAGTCTACTCGGAGGGTGGGAATTTAAGCAGAGATTGCTTTAAAGATTTAACTTGGTTTTAATTTGTATTGAAAAATGTAAGGGCCTCCATTTGTCTATGAATCTTTTTTGAGCTTTTGTATTAATAATGGTTTAGTTTGGTACTTTATTATGTGTTCAGTTTTCATTTAATTAAGTGCAGATTTTATGGGCGTGTTAATGCTGATTTAGTTTGGTTAAAGTTTTATGAGGAAATAGGTACAGATAAAGATTAATTATTATGTTAAAATAGTTTTCTATAGCTCTTGTTGCTTGTAAATGCTAACTACTGTTAATGTGATATTTTTTTCATTGTTGAGAGGGTTCCTAACTTCTTTCTTTATTTCCTTTCTTCGTTCGGTGGTGCCCGCTATTTTATTAATTAACTCAACCGTAGTTGCCTTACCCTTACACATTTGTGCCTCCGCGAACCTGAACCCAGCTAGCTGTATTCTTTCTTGAAGGTTTTTAAATCGCTTTGGCCATTATTTCTATTGTCATTTAACCACTGGTCTTATTTACTGAGAAAATTTTCCGATAACATCCTTATGGTACTTTATCAAAACATCGTGTCTATTTTAGGCTCGATAAAAAGTTGGCCAAAAGATGCCAAACAACACTAAGAATAGTTGTTTGTATAAAATGTTCGCACACAAAATTTGCAGAACGGTTCCAAAGAGTGATTCGTGGCTACTATACTACTACATCAACCAGCCAGCCAGCCAGCCAAGCGTTCGACGCCACTCCCTTTGCCTCGCTATCTGGGTTTGGCAGATAACTGTCAAATTAAAGACATCCATTCAGAACCACCCCTTGTTTGTTTCCTGACAAAACAAGAGAATTAATTTTAAAGTGTACATCAAAATGTATAACTGGTGTAACTGGTATATCCCAATTCCTTTTAATCACAACGCATTCAAATATTGTTGCTGTATATATTTCCTGGCGAACAAAAATAGTATTGTTCTTTCTATGGATTAAGTCCAATATAATGTTTAATCAGTTTAGTAATTTTTAAATATAAATGATCATTCCTTTTCCTTTTTTTGTGATCATCATCAATAGGTCTTCAGTCCTGGAACGGGTTAAACGCGTACTCACGTTATTTCATATTCCGAGCTAACCCTCACATTTCCCTAAACTGTCGTCGGTCAGCATCTTTCACTACCTGTGTGAAATTGTCTGATCTAAGTCTACATACACCTCTATGTTTTTTTACCTCTGGTTGTAATATATCCCACACTATTCCCCAAAACTTCCCTAGAACGTATCTTGTCTTCTATTTCTCCTATTTTTTTCTGATTTCCACAAATATCCTTAGACACCAACTATCTTTATAACTTCTTTGTTATTAACTTTGTCTGTCCATGCTATCATCATCATACATCTGAAGTACAACATTCCAAAAGGTTTCTACCGTTTTTGTATCTGCTTCTTCTATTGTCCCTATCTCAAAGACGCACTGTGCTGTGCTCCACACATGTTTTCAACAATTTTCTCTTTATTTCTATGTTTGTTGTCTTCAAACATAGCCGATACTCATTCTTGTTAAATGCAGTTCGGTTCTCCTTCTATTGTTTTACCAATTTATACCTTATTTCCCCGATATTTAGTAGTATGTAAAGGAGTTAGTCAGCCCGCGGCTACCAAGTTCCACCAACACTTGAACATTTGCCGAATTTCTACTTTTTTTATTTATCCTATCGTACAATCAACATTAGTTGAAATTATTTCCAAACCAACACCTGTAGTTGTTTATAATAATCATCAGATATAAGTGCAATTATTCTTTTCGTCATTAAGTTTTCCCTCTTGAAACCTATTGAATGCTCATCTCCACTTATTTCTATTCTGAACTAGCCTACACAGATCCCCATAATTCTTACAGTCTAGATACAGCTCGGCTGCTCTTGTATTGCTTTTTAATTATATGCTCTATTTCACCGAGATTAGGTGGTACGTGAAGAGGGGTTGAGCAACCTGTGGCTACTAAGATCCCCAACACTTAGACGTATGCCGAATTAATAGGTATACAGTAAATCCTTTCGCACCATCAACAGCAATTGAGAATATTGCAAAACCAATACCTGTAGTTGTTTATAATAATCATCAGGTTTAAGTACAATTATTTTTTCGTCATTAGGTTTTCCATCTTAAAGCTGGTTGGACGCGTACCTCCAGTGATTTATATTCTGAGCTAGCCTACACATTTTCCTGAAATACCCACATCCTACATCTTTCACTATCTGTGTGCAATAGTCTAACCTGTTCCACATCTACCTCTCTTTTTTCCTATCTCTGCTTCTAATATATTCCAGTCTATTCCCTCATGCCTTAGTATGTGACCAATCATCCTATTTGTCCTATGTTTTACAGTTTTCCACATATTTCTTTCTTCCCCTACCATTTCTAGTACCTCTTTGTTCTTAATTTTGTCTGTCTATGATATCTTCATCATACTTCTGTAGCACCAAATTTCAAAAGTTTCTATCTTTTTTTTTCGTTCGCTTCTTCTACTGTCCAAGTTTCACAACCATACAGTGCAGTGCTCCACATATATGTTTTAAGCAATCTTTTCCTTATTTGCATGTTTGTTGTCTTTGAACGCAGTAATTGCTTCATCTTGTTAAATGTAGGTTGTGCAAATCTTTGTTTTATAACTTTTGCGCTCTTCCCATCTTGCGATATGTGGCTTCCTAGGTTGCAGAAACCTTAACCTCTTGTAAGTCCTCGTTACCTATTTGTATTCTAGTTTTTAATTTATTTTCCCATCCTTTACATACCAGTACTCTAGTTTTATCTTTGTTAATTTTCATACCGTATCTCGCTGTTAGAACTGTTTCCATTTCATTAAGAGCAGCTTCTAATTCTTACTGGCTAGATGATAATACCGCTATATCATCTGCAAATCTAAGCATATGAATTTTTTGTCCCTGCATAAAAATTCCATTTTTCATGCTGCATTTGGCGGTATTCATTATCTCTTCGATGTACAAGTTAAAAATCAACGGTGATAGGGTGTATCCCTGCCTCACCCCTTTCCTAGTATTTACTTCTCTACGTTTTTGCTCTAATTCTATTACCGCTGTTTGCACTTTGTATAAGTTATGTATAATTCGTCTAGCCTTAAAACTCATCCCCATCTTTTTGAGAACTTCGAATATTCTTTTCCATTTTACATTGTGGATTGCTTTTTCCAGATCTGGAAACACGGTTTCTGCTTTTTTATTGTTTACACCATTATCATCCTGGGAGCTAAAATAGCCACCCGTGTCCTTCTGTTCCGCCTAAACCCAAATTGATCTTCAAGTATTTCTTCAGTTCGTTTTTCCATCCGTCTTTGTACAATTCTACTTAATATTACTGACACGTGTGTTGTCAAACTTAGTGTTTGAAAATTTTCACATCATCTTTTGGTATAGTTTTACTGTGGTATTTTTCTATTTTTTGTTTCTATTTCAAAGACTATTATATTCGCATTTTCCTCTTGATGTTTATTCTAGTTTATAATTTGCGAGACAATATTTAAACTAGAATAAACGGGTAGATACGTATCAAAACTCTTTGAAATAGGAACGAAAAATATCACAACAAATTATAATATAATCTACAAGACCCCAGTCATTTAATTGGAGACAGATATACGGACAATTGGACAATACTGTTAAAACAAAAAGACAATCGCGCAGTGCAAAATAAGATTATCTGACAACCTTTCAGGTTCGGTAACAGTTAAGTCTGTAGAATACACGCGACAGCATACGTGAAATGCAGATCTCGATATATAGGAAGAATCAGATAATTCAGCACAGGGTGTCGTTAGAACACCGCTCTTTCCATTGTACTGTCCGCTGTATCAGGAATTTGTAGATGATATGGGAGCAAGAAAGAATAGTTGAGAACAAGCTTTCGTTACGCGTATACAATCTTAAGTGGAATTTGCATTTTAGTTTGCATATGTTCGTTCAAGGTTAAATTTTGTTACTTTTATTGTCTTGAGAACTGGGTGGTCGCTCTTGGTTACACTTCGACCAAAAAGAAATTCGGTTTAGCCCACGTTGTCTCTTGAAGTTTGTATCGTTTAAGAATACAATTCATTATAGAAAAATATTGAATTAATGCATTCCTTCGATTAAATATTTTAGATACGCATAACTTTATTTAACAATTTTGTGTATGAATACTTTTATTCTTGCGTAATGAAGTTTCGACTTAAATGATTTTTAGATCTCATAAAAGCAATTCTTTTATATCTGCTTGTTACAAGGTACTTGCAAAATGGACGTGCAAGTTTACGCATTTAGAAAGTGAGTATCCATTCTTATCATGATGTTGCTCTTTAGGAAAATTAATGAAATAACTTAAGTATGATATTTAAAGTGAAAGAATTCAAACACGAAAGACATATTTATCTATTGCTTAAAAATCATACATCAATGTATGTGTTACCAGGTAGTTTATTCTAAGCCCTTCTAAAAATGATTTCGCCTATGTTTTATGTACTTTGTTTGTGATGCACAAGGCAATTTTCAAAAAGTAAGTTTAACTTTGCAATTTTTTGTACGAATTGAAGAATTGTTCAGTCAATCACTGGTTTTTGTTAATAAATCTTACACTATAAAGAAATAGAAGTTAGGATAAAAAAGGGAGGTACGAGGTACACTTATCATAAAACAACTTGAACATTCAGACACGATTAGTGACCACTTTCACCTGTGTTAAATCGAACGCTCTTTGAAAGGAAAGTATACCATTTAAGAGAACAGAGCCATATGCCGCGCGGTTACTTCTACTAAGATTCCACTCAGTATCACAATGGAAGAGAAAACCAAGACCGCAATGTAAACAACCGACTGCTTTACCTCCAGCAGTTCTAGTCAGAATAGTGGAGTATGAAACCAAAAGTGTTAACCAACACAACACTGAGGAACGTAAAAGACCTCGCGCATTCATAAGAATTAAAAACGTTGACGATGACGCCGTGGATACCTATCACTGCAACGAACAAGGCTTGACCCTCAGAAGAAGAAGAATTTGAAGGTGAAGCAAATCCAGACCGCAAGCAATTCGGAAATTCGAAACAATAAGCTACGACACAGCAGCCGTCAACCCGCCACCCCCAAGGATATCACCAAAGCCATCATCAAACTCAAGACCACTGCATCGCTTACCAGCCCATATAGCGTGAACACAAACGCCAAAAACAAAGCAGCTACACGAATGTCAACGATTTTTATCGGCCTTTTTCCAAACTTTGTAAAACAAGCAAAAAATATCAACGACGCACTCAAAAGTCCAGCCGACCTCAGAACAGCCTCATATATTCAAACGACTCAATCAAGTATATATTCATACAAAACTACTTTAAGAACGAGAACATAGAGTATTGCACTCACACCATCCGCTCGGATAGAGATCTGAGATCTGAAGGTTGTCGTAAAAGACTTGCAGACACTATCGCAGAGGAAGACGTCAAAGTCGAACTACAAGAAAGCGATTACATTATCACATGTCACCAAACGCAAGGACAAAAGAAAAGAAAATATTAACATCTTCTTCGTCTCGCTTAAGCATCAAGAGATAAGAAGAGCTATATGCGATATTCCGACCCTTTTATACTACAATCGCCTACGGGCAATGGCATACAAATCGCTGCAACAACTCCCACAAAATTTCTTCCACCAACGCTTCAGCCAGTCAAGCGTCAACTGCGACTATAAACAACGATATGTTAAATGCAGTTAAACACACTACGCCACAGAATGTCGAAAGAAGTCAACTACCAGAAACGCCAAGCATACCACTACCAGCTTAAAAATAATAAACCAGCACCCGCACTTACGCTGCTAAGTGACTAACGTACAGCGACACCGTAGGCGCCTGTACAAGGACCGGAATCAGACTCCACACAGGAGACTCCGCCTCAACAGTCGAACTCTCAGCAGCCAAGCAACCCGATTCCGACACTAAATCCGGACTTTGGACAAACAACAACGCAACTAAAAGTGCGAACCTTCAAACCTGGATCGACAACAGAAAACAGCAGCTCCGAAGAAAAACAAACCGCAAAGGTTTAATCAAAGAGAAAGAACACGTGTTACGTCATCATCGAACAATTCGGTATTTTGTGACAATAAATACCGTCAGTGCGTGCATCCTACAGTTGTCAGTGAAACATTATATACCGGCAGGCAGTGCGTGAAGGGAGTCGCCTTCGAACCCTTGCAGAAGAAGGTCGTATGAGAGCTTTTGAAGCGACACCATCACCCGGTCGTGCGTGTTATTGGTTGCTCGCGGAAGCTCTTTGTGTGTGAACGTTTTATTGCCCACAGCGGCACAGGATAAAAGGTATTTATACCCTTTATTAAGTAGTTTGGTGTAGTTGTAGTTATTACATAACCGCTCCACTGCTATCGTTATTGCTTGCAAAAAGCAATTGATACTTCCCTGTAATTAGCATATCTTTATCAATTTATATCACCTCATTCACCCCTCCCCCCCCAATCCATTGATCCTATAAGTCGATCCGGATTCATCAGTCCTATGGTATACGCATGTCCTAAATTAAATATCATTTTGCACACCAGCGAGCTTTTAAGTAATTATTTTAGTTTTAAATTTGTGTTCAAGCTCCATATGTAGCGGGTTAAAATGTGTAAATATTATTTATACTGTTTTTAGATTAAATTAAGCGATTTCGCCGTAATTGAAACCAGCAAGCGTTTTAATTACAAACAAATCCTTAATATAAAATTTGTTAGTTTTCAGTTGTAAATATATTTTAGCTGTATATAAAGCACATAGCAACCTGAAAATTATAGTCGCTTTATACTTCTTAAATAAGAAAGGAAAGGGATTTGCTTTGTATTTAAAAGCTATTGTACGTTTTAGTATCACATGCAACCCTTTTCAGTCGGTTTGCGGTAAAATATTGAACATCTGCAGAGGAATAAGGTTGTAAAGTTGCATCTTTCGGCAAATATGTTAAGTCACATGTTTTAAACGTTCCTGTGAGCCTTTGAGGGTAAAGGCCGCCCGGACCGTAAGCTGTAAATTTTATCTTTAGGCTTTGTTTGACGAACCGTTAGTCATAAAACGTGGTTTATTGGTTTATACGCTGTCTTACCTTTTCGTGCTTTGAACAAATCATAATATTTTAATATTTCTCAGCCCACATTTGAACTTTGCGGTTTTACAGCATTTTTATAGTGTAGGCCGTTCAGAATAACTGTCAGAATGGCTCCCAAGAAAATACAGGTAGCTGAGCTCCAATTGCTTAAAATACGCATTATAGAAATGTGGGAACTTGGCAACGCTATTCAAAGTGACCCAACTTTAAAAACGTTGTTCCTTATTCAAACAAGGGGAGTACAAAACCTTTATACAAATCTCAATAAAACTTTAGTTGACGTCTTAGCTTCATGTGACGATGCCGAATCATTAAATTACAACGCCTTACGGAAGGAAGTAGATTCCGCTTATTTTTGCATACTGCTGCATCTCGAAACGATGCAAGAAATGAAAGCACCACAAATCATCGAAAATGCTCCAAGCAGCACGGTATCAAAATTGGTACCGTTAAAGCTCCCAAGTTTTAATAATGAGGTAACTGAGTTTCCGTCTTTCATCGATTTATTTGACAGTCTGGTCTATAATAACGCGTCGCTGTCCAATATCGAAAAATTAAATTATCTTATCAGTTGCTGTACCGGGGAGTCTTTAAAAATCGTTAAATCTGTACCCATTTCGGGGGGATAACTTTATTATTTCCTATAACGCCTTGCGTGAGCGATTTAGCAACCCGCGTTTATTGGCAACTTTGCATTGGAAAGCAATGAAAGACTTTCCACCTTTAAAATCAGAAGACCCTAAGAAACTTAGGGCACTTATTGATTGTTTTTCAGAGAACCTTGCTGTTCTAACTAACTTAAAGTTTCCCACTGAACATTGGAACTTTATTCTGGTCGATTGCCTTTTAGAAAAACTCGATCCGTTCACTAGAAAACGCTTCAAACTCCAATCGGATCCGAAGCAAATACCTAATTTCGAGGATTTGAGATATTTTTTAACTCAACAATGTGCAGCGTTGGAAACCTTTTCTTCAACCGCACCTGTTTCTTATTCGACGACTGTCCATACATCTCACACATCAGTGCCTAAGAAATCCTCAGCGTTTCAATTTAAACCAAAAGTTTCTTCTAACGTAGTCTCACTGGACACACCAAGTAGCTCCAGTGACTCAAAGAATTCATTTTCGCACCATTGTCCTTCTTGCAAAGGCAATCACTTAATTTACAGATGTCAATCGTTTTTAAAGAAAACTCCGACAGAACGTTTCGACATTGTCAAACGCTTATGCCTTTGTTTAAATTGCTTACGAACAGACCATGCGTCCATGCAATGCAAATCTTATAATTCCTGTCGAACTTGCGCCAAGCCGCATCATACCTTGCTACATTTTGAACCGCAACCTGCTTCTAGCCGTTCAGCTGAACCGATCGCTACACCTATGCATAAAAATGCCAATAGGACGCAGTCAGCCTCTCCTATTCCGGCAAATGTTTTGTCTTCACAGACGAATCCAAATCTTGGGGTTACTGTCTTACTCTCCACTGCTGTTGTGGAAGTTCAAGAGCGGTCTGGTAAATACAAACCGATCAGGGTACTCTTAGACCCTGGCTCTCAAGCTAGCTTTATTCGAGACGATTGCGTGAGCAAACTTTGGCTTCCACGCATACGTTCTCAAGTTCCGATTTATGGACTTGGACAGACAACTTCAGCAGTCAATAGGGGTGCCGTCAGCTGCACCATTCGCTCTATGTTAGACTCTGAAAAATCTCTAGAAGTCACAACTTTTGTGTTTTCGTCAATATCTGGCAAATTACCTAGCGTTGAAGTTCCTAATAATTGGGAACACTTATGCGGCCTGCACTTCGCAGACCCGACCTGGAACTCCCCAGGAACCATTGACATGCTCCTTGGAGCAGATGTTTATCCGTTCATCATCAATGGCGGTGTTATACATGGCAAATTTCTTCAGCCTGCCGCCATAAATACAATTTTCGGTTGGACTATCATTGGTCCCACAAAAAGCTTGCAGTCTGATACTGTCCAAGCATTTTTTACTTCTGTAGAAGATCCTATCGACCAGACCCTAAGGCGGTTTTGGGAGATAGAAGCGTTGCCATCCAAGCCTTATACTTCTCCAGAAGAAGAAAAGGCAGATTTGATTTTTAAAAACACGTTTTCTCGTGACCCTAGCGGTCGTTTTATTGTTACGTTACCGTTCAACGATACTTTGCCCGTTTTTGATAATTCCTTTGACATGGCTAAAAAAAGACTATTTTCGTTGGAGCGCAAATTGCATGCTCAACCGGAGCTACGCGCCCAATACAACAATTTCATGCAGGACTATCTTGATGCGGGTCATACGGCATTACTCGATTCTCCGCCCGTTGGGAACGATAATTATTTTTTACCCCATCACCCTGTGTTTAAAGAGGAAGGTCATACTTCTAAAACTCGTGTGGTTTTGACGCCTCTGCAAAGGCTAAAACAACGTGTCACTTAATGACACTCAATTGGCTGGACCTAGTCTCCAAAACGACATTTCGTCAATCTTACTTAAATTTCGCTCTCATCGTTTCGTTTTTACTTGTGATGTTCGCCAAATGTATCGACAAATTTTGGTTACCGAAAACATCGAAAGTTTCAATTAATTGTTTGGCGGTTCTCCGCAGAAGAACCCATTCAGACTTATCAGCTTAATACAGTGACCTATGGTATTAAGTCATCGCCTTATCTAGCATTAAAACTCTTCAGCAATTAGCCATTGACGAAGGCAAAGGTTTCCGTTAGCCGCTGAGGCTATACGGTCAAATCTATATATTGACGATTTCGTCGCTGGTGGAGATTCTATACAATCGGCCCGCGAAATTAAAGATCAACTTATCCGACTTTTACATTTGGCTGGTTTTGAACTTCGAAAATGGAGTTCTAATTCAGTTTCTATTTTGGAAGGCATTCCGTCAGATTTTTGCCAATATACTTCTCTCGATTTCGATTCTGACGAATCAATAAAAATATTAGGTCTTCAATGGTCACCTACAGAAGATATTTTCTCATTTCGGGTTAAACCATTAAACCCAATATGTACAAAGCGCAACATACTTTCACAAGTTGCCAGAATATATGATCCATTAGGATTTTTAGCCCCACTAACACTTTTGCAAAACGCCTAATCCAGCATCTGTGGATGTTAGGTTTGAATTGGGATGACATCCCACCAGCAGACATTTCGTCTCAATGGCAGCAGTATCAAGAAGAGTTGCCGTTATTATCGTCACTAAAGTTACCACGTTGTTTACCCCCTTCGGATCCTTTTACTTGTCATTTGCATGGGTTTTGCGATGCTAGCGAGGTAGGGTATGCAGCGGTAGTGTATTTCCAGTTCATAAATCAAACTACTGGAGAAATAACTGTACAATTTGTAACCGCTAAAACAAAAGTAGATCCAATTAAGCGCATTTCAATTCCACGTTTGGAATTATGTGCCGCCGTTTTATTAACCGATTTACTTTCTTTTACCATTCGGTCTTATCAAGGCTTGATTGACATCTCCGATGTTTCAGCGTGGAGTGATTCTACGGGCGCTCTCACTTGGATACGTTCTCCACCTTTTCGTTGGAAAACTTTTGTGGCAAACCGTGTTAGCCACATTCAAGAGATCATTGCACCTAGCCGATGGTTTTATATTAAATCTTCGCATAATCCGGCTGATCCTGCATCTCGGGGATTAATGCCAAGCGCGGTTATTTCATGTTCGCTATGGTGGGCGGGGCCTGAATGGCTTCACTACCCTAGTGACTCGTGGCCGCCTCAACCAACATTGGCAACCTCAATTGCTGAGGTAACTACGGAAAAGAAGATCCTAACATTTGTCGCTCAAACAGATCCAAACGTCATTGACATTTTACTAAGTCGCTTTTCATCGTTATATAAAATCCAAGGCATCGTGGCTTACATTTATAGATTTTCTAAACCCATGGCTCAACGTCATACGGGTCCCTTAACAGACATTGAATTACACAATGCTCTCATGATTATCGTTCGGCATGTACAAAATGTTACATTTTCAAAGGAAATAGCTTCGATCAAGGCAAACCGTAAATTACCTAAAAGCTTGCGAAAACTTTCTCCATTTGTTGATCCACAAAATATCTTAAGAGTAGGTGGGCGCTTGACACATTCTTCGCTTTCCTATTTCGAAAAGTTTCCTGCGTTATTGCCCCAGCGGCACCGATTAACCGAACTTATCATTCGGTCAACTCATGAAAGGTATTACCATCCCGGTGTTAATACCACAGCGTATCTTATCCAACAGAATTTCTGGATCCTTTCTATTAAAAATTCAATCAGAAATTATTTATCATCCTGTCATAGATGTTTTCGTACCAAACCGGTCTTGGTAACTCCTCCTATGGGAGACCTACCGGCAGCACGTATTACCCAAATCAAACCGTTCAGTATTGTTGGTGTTGATTTTGCTGGCCCTCTTTTAATAAAGGCTAACCGCCTGCGAGCCTCTAAAACTCTTAAGGCCTATATTTGTATTTTTGTTTGTTTTGCCACTAAGGCAGCACATATTGAACTTGTTTCGGATTTGTCGGCAGACGTGTTTCTTGCCGCTTTGCGACGATTTATAGCACGTCGAGGACGCTGTTCTCAAATATTTAGCGATTGCGGTACTAATTTTGTAGGTGCCTATCGTCAGCTTATGAGTTATCTGCATAGTGCAGTAACTTCAGAAAAGATAAAGTGGTCGTTTAATCCACCTAGCGCCCCTCACTTCGGTGGCTTGTGGGAAAGCGGTGTTAAGTCGGTAAAGACACACCTATCTCGCGTAATCGGCGAACAAAACTTACCTTTGAGGAACTGTACACAGTTCTTACACAAATTGAATCTGTTCTAAATTCAAGGCCACTCTGCGCTTTGAGTTCGGATCCAAATGACTTGCGTTGCCTAACACCAGGTCATTTCCTAACTATGAAGCCTCTTTTGCACCACCAGATGAGGACCATTCAACCAACGTTTTACCATTAAAAGCAGGTGGAAACTCCTGCAAAAACTCCACCAAGATTTTTGGGCTCGCTGGAGCCATGAGTACTTACATACTCTGAACCAGAAAGTTAAATGGCACTCTAAGGTAGGTGTCCGACAAGTGGAAAAGGACACTATTGTCCTCATCAAGGACGACCAGCTTTCTCCACTTCAATGGAAGTTTGGTCGTATTATTAATACTTTTCCCGGTGCGGACGGTATTATACGGGTCGCTGAAATCAAAACGGCACATGGCACACTAAAACGACCTTTGGTCAAACTAGCGCCGCTACCGGTATTTTAGTTTTATTTTTATGTTTAGATGTATATACACATTTCTTACACATATCGTAGTATATTATTTTTACATATTTGCTTATTTACATATATATTTTAATTTTTTTGCATAGTTGGTAATATCGCTCGCTGTAGTGCACCACCCTATCTTTCGATACCTGTTTTCCTAGCAAGGTCAAATCCCATGTGATTTCCTTCACCCAACCTACTTCCCTCCTTTTCAAAATTCTATGAATTTGGTGGGCGGTATGTTACGTCATCATCGAACAATTCGGTATTTTGTGACAATAAATACCGTCAGTGCGTGCATCCTACAGTTGTCAGTGAAACATTATATACCAGCAGGCAGTGCGTGAAGGGAGTCGCCTTCGAACCCTTGCAGAAGAAGGTCGTATGAGAGCTTTTGAAGCGACACCATCACCCGGTCGTGCGTGTTATTGGTTGCTCGCGGAAGCTCTTTGTGTGTGAACGTTTTATTGCCCACAGCGGCACAGGATAAAAGGTATTTATACCCTTTATTAAGTAGTTTCGTGTAGTTGTAGTTATTACATAACCGCTCCACTGCTATCGTTATTGCTTGCAAAAAGCAATTGGTCCTTCCCTGTAATTAGCATATCTTTATCAATTTATATCACCTCATTCACCCCCAATCCAACACGAAATCAAAGAAATCGACCAAACAAAATAAATAAGACTTTTTGATAAAATTCAAAAAGAAAACCAAACCGACAGAAGGGAAACCATTTTCCAAGAACCGAAACCCAGCTAGACAAACACCATATCATCCATATCCATAAGCGAGAAGTTCCACTAACAAAGCAAATAATCGGTTCACTGAAGGAAAAATATTCTTCTATTTTTCGTTGATGCTAATTTGTTGATATTTGACCAGCGCTTAAGCAGATTGGTGGTATTTGCTCTATATTTGTTTGTGATTATCTTAAAGAAACCTTGCAGGAGTAATACCACTTATTTATTGTAGGTTTTTTTATGTCCTAAGTTTTCGCATTTATTTTATTGCTTGATTACAGGCAACAACTGCAATAAATTAATACTTTACAGAGGATGGATCAAATATGGCGTACTTACAGTGAGGATGATTAAAATTTACGTCATTTTTTTAAATAAAACAATACTTCTTATAAAATAAATATTTCTAAATAGTGAAGGTAAAATGACACTGCCATGGTTATAGTTATTTTTGTTTATATATTGTTTTAAGATAAATGCGTTGCAAACTTTTATAAATAACTCAGGTTAAAAGACAATTAAGAAGGATTTATTTTAAACTGTAATATTTGAACGGGTTGGATGTGCTAAGCCACAAATTACGTACTGTGCTATTACAGCCCCACTCGGCGTAGTGGGGCCTTTGTAAATGTATTTGTGTAGGACAACGTTTAAAAATAATGAATTGCTACGGTATGAAAGTGATTATTTTATTTTATAACCACAAAGAGTGTAGCGAATAATTTTTTGATTTTATATAAACATTGTGTTTTAATGGAAAACTGCATTGAAGATAGAATAAACCGCAAAATGCTACAATTAAAAAGGTTCAGCATTACGGTGAATCTTTGGAAATGAAGATTAGGCCAACTTCAATCTTATGTACTATGTACCTCACACTACGACTTTTCAGTTAACACAGTATTCTTACGGTCTTTTTTTGTGGTAATCAGTGCGGACTAATTACGTTGCTCTCTTCCTTGTCCGTTCGGTATATCGCAACATACCGTAACATTTTGGATGCAAACTAGGAGATTAGAATAAACCTTGGGCGTCGCATATTATTTGCACAATGTGTGCTGCAAATTTAAGTAGATGGCTCAGCGGTATCCGTAAGTTAATACCTTTTGCATTCCCTAGGGTGTGGAGAGAACTTAAAGATCATGTTCATCATCATTAGTAGGTCTTCAGTTCTGGAACGGGTTAGACGCGTACCTTCGTTGTTTCCTATTTTGAGCTAACCTATACGTTTCCCTTAAATTCCAACAGCCTACATCTTTCACTATCTGCGTGCAATAGTCTGATCTATATCTACCTTTGCATCGTTTTTTCCTATCTCTGCTTGTAATATATCCCACACTATTCCCCAAAAATCTATTAGAACGTATCCTGCCCTTCTATTTCTCGTATTTTTTTTGTTTTTCAGATATATCTTTATTCCGCTACTATTTCTATAACTTCTTTGTTATTAACTTTGTCTGTCTATGCTAGCGTCATCATACATCTGAATCACAATATTCCAAAAGGCTTTTGCCGTTTTTCGTCTGCTTCTCCAACTATCTCTATATCATAGACGTACTGTGATGTGCTCCACACATATACCTTCAACAATTTTCTCCTTGTTTCTATGTTTGTGGTCTTTGAGCATAGCCGCTGCTCTTTCTTGTTAGATGCAGTTCGGTTTCTCTTCTATTGTTTTACAAATATATACCCTTTTCCGCCCATATTCAGTGGTATGTGCAGGGGTTAAGCAACCTGCAGCTACCAAGATCCTCCAACACTTGAACATTTGCCGAATTAATAGTTTTTTAATATATCCTTTCGCACAATCTACATTAGTTGAAAATATTTCTAAACCAATACCTGTAGTTGTTTATAATAATCATTAGATTCAAGTACAATTATTTTTTTCGTCCTTAGGTTTGCGTCTTGAAACTGGTTGGACACGTACCTCCACTTATTTTATATTCTGGGATAGCCTACAGAGTTCCCTGAAGTTCCCAGATACAAGCCTAGATACAAGCCGGTTCCCCTTCTCTTATTTTCTAATTATATTCCCTATTTCACCGAGATTCAGTGGTATGTGAAGGGGGTTAACCAGCCTCTGGTTGCCAAGCATCCCACAACACTTAGACATTTGCTTAATTAATAGTTTTCCAGTAAATTATTTTGGACAATTGACATTAGTTGAGAGTATTGCAAAACCAATACCTATAGTTGCTTATATTAATCATCAAGTTTAAGTACAGTTATTTTTTGGTCATTAGGTTTTTTGTCTTGGAACTAGTTGGACGCGTACGTACCTTCATTGATTTCTATTCTGAGCTAGCTTGCACATTTCCCTGAAATTCCCATAGCCTACATCTTTCACTATCTACATCTACCTCTCTTTTTTCCTGTTTCTGCTTCTAATATATTTCGCACTATTCTTTCATGTCTTAGTGTGTGGCCTATCATCCTATCTCTCCGATTTTTTACTGTTTTCCACATATTTCTTTCTTCCCCTCTAGTACCGCTTTGTTCTTAACTTTGTATGTCCATGATATCGTCGTCTGTAGCACCACATTTCTAAGGCTTCTATCTTTTTCCTGTTCGCTTCTTCTACTGTCCAAGTTTCACAGTCGTACAGTGTTGTCCTCCACATATGTTTTAACCAGGATAAAGCCTGTAACTTTCATTATGTACAGTTGACGCTTTTCGGTTTCAATAACCATTTTCAATAGATAAAATGTATCAATTTGATTTTAACAATGTGGAGATATTGGATAGGGAGATAAATGACAATAGAAGAAATTAAAAGTGGGCAATCTCTAAAGTAGAAATAATCGACATCAAAATTTTAAGGTTTAGCTCAACATACATTATACCAATGTCGCTTGTTTAAGAAATACAAGGTGTTCAAAAAAGGCGTATTGTAAAATATATTGAAATGGATGATGCACATTTCGAACAACTACGTTGAAATTTTCTATTATTTTTGTTACTGATCGTTATTCTTATGGGTTATTTTTTGTTATTTTTACTTTGCATACCTTGTCTTAAATACCAACAATAGAGTAATTTTTGAGTGTAAAATAGAACAGTTTTCATATTGTTCAATATCCAAAAAGGTTATATTCTTATTCAGCGTAAAAGCTGGCTGTAATCAGTGCCCTATATGAAGAATGCCAAAGTAAGTTTTACATTCGTAATTATCATGCCAGAAACATAAACGTGCCAAATTTTCAAGTGATCTATCAAAATTATTGAGAAATTTCGAAATAATTTTTTAATTTGACATTGGTATAAAGCATGTTGGGCTAAATTGTAATACTTTGGTGTCTAGTATCTCTACTTTAGAGATTACTCATTCATAATGAATTATTTGTATTACGTTTAAGAATTCGATAGAAAATCGCGTTGCCGAAGGTCGGTGGCTGTAACTGAAAGCAATAGGTAGAAATTAGTAGAAGGGTGAAGGGGGTGTTTTTTAAGTTTGTCGTAGAGTAGTAAACAGACACGTAAATGCGATACTAATACTAACAAAATGTATACAGAAGAATTGACTTCCAACTCATCCGGCTGCATAGTAAGTCATAAATAGGGTGGCTTTATATTGCTTTTTAGAATAATACTACCGGATTCAATTGTTTGGTTTGAACACTATACTTGATAGTATAATATGGCCAAGTTTATTTATCCCATTAAGAATCGTTTTCATTTTTGGATTTAAAGAAGATGTAAATTTCATTGAATGACAAGAACATGTATCGGATATTTTTTTACTTTTTCCTGGCATTTTCGGAATGTCAGTGATGCAGCCCTTCAAACGATGTCTCTGACCCTTAGATTATGCTACTAAATTTTAACATCATTCTAGTTACTTCTAATAAACTAAAGTATACAATGCAAGTATTCGCCGATAATTCTACAGGATGAGAAATAGTGAATTCAAACTTGCCCATTGTATAATATAAAGTAATAACCCAGACAAAAAATAAAAGAACAAACCCAGGCGAATAACTGTTAATAGGTAAAAACAAAGATGACCGACCGCCTCACCGTGCCGTTGTCTGGCAGCATACACACAACAGCGAAGAGAAAAGCCGACAACTTTTATAATATTTCAGATCGATAATAAATCAGTCAAGTGAGTGACCAAGAGAGCAGGCGGATCTTTAAATGATTTATGCCTCAACCACCACTCGCGCATGTGATTATTATTATAATAACAGCGTTTTTTGATACCTTAGCTTTACTCGCCCTAAGGCTATAAAATTCTATCTTAAAATTGCTTTTCTATAATGGTTCGATCTTTCTGATCGTGTCTATGTATATACGGCCTGCGCGAACGCGGCCATAACAAATTGGAATTTTTTGTTGACCTGGTTTGTTTAAACGTTTCATTTTAATAATTGATACTGTTACTCACTGTACGGTCGATGGCCGACGAAGTTTTAATTAAATTTTAATTGAGATATTTGCATATTCTGATTATGTTTATATTACTTGTAAATTGATATAATTACCATTCCTATGAGATTGTGCTCGAACCCTTGACTTACCTAAAACAAATAAAACTATATTAGTCAATAGTATAAAAAGGAATGGAAGCTATATGGGAACAGTATATATGTATGTATGTATCTCTTTCTATATATATTGATGTGATAAGGGGTCACACGAGCCCCTTTTCACATCACTTTTTTAGTGACTCCCAACGCGAGGCCATTTTCACATCACTCTTTCAGCGACGCACAAAGCGGCCTTTACCACATCACACTTTTAGTGGCACTTCAACGTGCGGCCCTTTTCATAGCACTCGGGCATCCTGTCGACGAGTTTCGCCGTAATTGGGGCTCATCAGGACAGGAGTAGCAAAGTTGTAATATTTAATACAGACACCTTATGGGAAGTACAGCATCACCTAGCTCACAATTTGTGTCGGATCTCCTCCGTGCCGACTGTTGCTAAAACCTGGGATGTCAGGTGAAACGACAGAAGACACAAATTGTAAGTCAGGTGATGCTTTACTTCCATAATGTGTCTGTATTAAATATTACAACTTTGCTACTTCTGTCTTGATGAGTCCCAATTAGGGCGAAACGCGTCGACAGGATGCCCTCGTGGCTGAATTTGAGTCACAAGAATATTAGTAAGAAGGAAGAAAGGCGTTGAAATTATTTTCTATTATAAAATCGTAACGATTTATATCGATGATAATGAGAAAGCTGGGCGACTGTGATTTCAATCGATTTTTATACGCCTTGATGATTATCTTTAGCTTCCGGAGTTATGAATTAAGAACAAAAAGCAAGATATTATTTGTCAGTCGGCTATTAAAATTTTGGTTTATTTATCTCCAAATTAAGAAATCGCTGTTATCATTATAAAGCAAATTCCAACACAATTAATGGAATACGATGCAGTCAGTTTAGAAACGCTTCCGATTCTGGCCTTAAATGGGATTGATTGTATAGACCACCATATTCTCGTGAAGTTCTTTCTTGACAATGCATTCGATAGCATACAAAGTTTTGTAGATAATGTCATAAAGTTAAGCACCTAAACCTTTTTTGAATTCTTAGTAGTTCAATTCACCACCACCGCCACTACCGGGTAATTCTACAATAAAGGGAGATAGGCGGTTCCATACCCACCACCACCACACACCACCACCATCACCGTCACCACCACACACCACCACCATCACCGTCACCACCACACACCACCACCACTACAACCGGGTGATCCTACGTCGGTTCTAGACCCACCACCACTACATACTACCACCGCCACCATTGGGTGATTCTACGTTCAGGGTATGGAAGGCGGATCTAGATCCACCACCACCACCACAGAGGGAGGAAGTTGGTTCTAGACCCACCACCACAACCACCAACACTACGTGATGTGAAGGTGTAAGTGATGTGGAGGGATGTAAGGTGATATGGAGGTGGAAATGTTATGGAGTGATGTCTAGGGGTGTGGAGTGATGTGAAGAGATGTCGAGGAATGTGGAGTGTCGGCTTCCCCCACCACATACCTGCGAACCTACACCGGTAGATGTGACGTCATAAGTGGCTAATTTAATTAAATTCTAATTTGCTTCCTTAAGTGCACAACCTCGGCATCCTTCCACAGAACCACCGGATCTGCAAATTCTTCCGCTAATTTATGGTAATATCTCAAATATTTGTATAAATCTTGTAGTAACATCGAGTAAGTACTGTATTTGCACAGATTAATCCTTTAAACTAATCTATACATAATTAGATTAATCCATTAAACCTAATGCAATCGTTTGCAAATTAAATTCTTATTTGTCACAATCCGAAGTATTTGCCTAAATCTCGTAGTGACATTGATTAAGTACTGTATGGCATTGCGGAGTATTTTGAGATAAATCTATCACCGACAATTCTAAAGTACTGCTATTGGCTAAAAAGTTTTGGATATTTAAGCAGAAAAACGCTGGAGATGGTGCTAAATTTTCATCCAATCGTCGAAATTTTCCAACTCTTTTATTTGTATAGACCTTCCTGCCTCTAACTCGACTCCCCCCCGCACTTTCCCTCCACCCGAAACCGGTGGATGTAGCGTCGTAAGTTAGTGATGTAATTGGAGGCAAAAACTCGGGCAATCTAAATCAGCCGAAATTTTTCAAATCAGACGACCCCTTACAAAGTTACACCCCTATAAAGCCTCGAACCTTTAAATTTCTAGTTTATTTAACCTTAAACGATTTTTTAATCCTTTTTGGTTAGCCAAGATATACGCTTTAATTCGGAATTTCCCGGATAATTTGCAACCACCGGATTTGTATAAATCAAACCACCCTTACGAAGTTATACAACTCAATTTAGGAAAATACCATAACTTCAGACTTTATAGAAAAATATTTTGAGATATATCTATCACCGGCAATTCTAAGATACTGTTATTGCCTAAAAGTTTTGAATATTTAAACAGAAAAATGCTGGAGATTGTGCTGAATTTTCATCTAATTGTCGAAATTTTCAAACTCTTTTATTTATATGGACCCTCCTGCCTCTAACTTGGCACCTCACGCACTTTTCCTCCATCCGACACCGGTGGATGTAACGTCATAGGTTAGTGATGTAGTTGGAGGAAAAAACTCGGGCAATCTAAATCAGCCGAAATTTTTCAAATCGGACGACCCCTTACAAAGTTACACCCTATAAAGCCTCGAACCTTTAAATTTTTACTTTAAGTTTAACTAGATTTTTAAATCCTTTTTGGTTAGTCAAGAAATACGCTTTAATTCGGAATTTCCCGGATAATTTAAAACCACCGGATTTGTATAAATCAAACCACCCTTACCAAGTTATACAACTCATTTTAGGAAGATACCATAACTTCAAACTTTATAGAAAAAAGGTTTAACTGCTGCAGGACTAGAACGTGACTCGCCCAATTCAAAACAAACACTATATCCACTAAACCAAATTATTATTAAAACAATATAATTTATATACAACTTTATTAAAACAATACATTTAATCTATTAACAAAATTCATTTCGAATAAATAAAACATTCTGTCGAGCGCATGTTAAAATGTTATCTTCGTGTAGTGGGCAGTGACTTGAATGAGCGTTCTTCACTCGCAACTGCTTTAGGGTTGGAACTCCAAACATTTTCACATTTATAACACTATTACACGGTATACACTTGGATATGATAGGTTGCTTTTCCAGTCCACATAAATTGTAACATGAGACCGTATAATAGTTTGCAGGTATAACGTGAGAACGTTTGGTGATAACAGATTTGTTGATGATTTTCCCAGCTTCGTCCGTGCAAGTGTTTTTGAAGCCGTGCGCAATGTTTCTTGAAATCATCGCTTAGGTAGCTATAGTCTAAAGGCATCTCTAATATTATGTGCCATACTTTGTAATTTTCTACGTCTAAAACTGCCACTTCTTTAATAAAAAATTCGCTTGTTTATACAAGAAGCCTTGTATATCCAGGATGTAAGCCATAGTGCTGCGTTCTTGTTGATGGTTGATTCTCAATTAACCAAACTTGCGGTAACTCCATCAATATATACTGTAACAATTTTTTTTGAAGACTGCAAATCCTCTAAGATCAGTCATTGAATACGCTGTTTTGTTTATTTAACTAAACACTTAAATATTGTGATGCAAATAAAAATTTAGATTGGAACCGTGTAGCCAAATCACATAACAGAAATTATTCCATAGTGCAGGTCTCTTTGCTATCAACAAACGTTGGCCATTTGAATCGACTCTTCAATGTCAAGCGACGCTGAAATTATTTGTGCGCATAAGACAAACAGGTTAGTCTGGCAAGAGCATTCGATAAAGAAACACCATGGAGCAGTATTGTGTTCTCGCCAGCAATTTACGTGTGGCCATAGGCGTAGCCGCTTGGTCAAGTGCAACATGCACTTGAGTTATAGTGTTTTTTTAATAATGGTAAGTACATTGAGTATTTGTTAAATCACACTAAATAATTCTGTTATAGCGCTCTAAAGAATAACGATATTTTTAAATAAAATGCACTTTAAAGTATTACGATAATTTGTTAAAGATCGGTTAATTAGTTTAGTGATACCCTTCGCATTATACCGCTCATATGTTTAATGTTGAATTTTAATATAATAGCGATTAAACGCTCCATAGGCTTTTGGTAAAATTATCCAAGCCTGTTAATTTTGCTTTCACTAAATTTATAAAACGTGTTCCAAGAATTTTCTAAGTATGACCTCAGAGAACTTCTAATAATAATTGTCCTAAAAGCTTATTAATATTGATTTCAATAATTTTCATAAAATTAACCTTAATTGTTACCAAAAACCCGGTCTCTGTAATGATTAAAGTTTATTATCGGTAATGCAATAATAATACTGGAGATCTAGCAAAGATAAACTTCCTAATTTACAAGAACAAATAGCAAAATTGGATTCTCCGAATTACGGTTGAATTGACTGTCTTAATAACAATTGGAACACCGTTAAAGACAAAGTATTTTGGATAGCTCGTTGGATGGTTGTTTTCGTTTCAATTTATGTGGAAGAGATACATTTTACGTTTGTATAAAAAGTTCCAGGAAAATTTCGTTTATTACACCATAAAATCTGGAACGTGTATTGATGTCACTTGTTTGTCAAAACACCGTATTTCAGCACATCTGGTTTAGACAATGTAATAGTCTCTACGTGATTAAGAACATCGTTGTGCAAGGTAAGCTTTTTTATTACTCTCACATGACCACCGCAGTTGGCCAATATTGACACAAGATAGGATATAGGAAACAACATTGTAACAAACCTACAATTCTGGTTTTGCTTTGTAGTCATAATAACTTTTGATATTTAGAATTTATCAAATTTTAAATAAAGGGTTATACCTTATATTATTATGAATGAACTTGAACACCTTAATTTAGTCCTAGCTAAATATTTCATTTACATGCAAAGATACATAAAGTAGTTATGAAAACCTAAAATTATTAGACTTTTGAAATTCTCATAAACATTTGTAAACCAAATAACAGATCTGATATTTTGGGTATTTAATTTGGAAAGCCTTGTAAAAATGCTTAACACGTCATTGATATTTTGGTTGATTTTTGGTGAATATTGTTATAATTTCCTCATTCTATAATTGTGTAAAAAGAACTAAACTGCCTTTATATATATATATATATATATATATATATATATATATATATATATATTATATACGATATATATGTATATATATATATATATATATATATATATATATTCTGTACAAAATTTAATTGCTAAAAACAACAATATTTGATTAAAGAACATACATTTAATTCGTTTAAATAATTGTTCTATTTTGAACAAGTGAGTTCAAGAATATGGTAATTAAATCAACCGGTAAAAAGCTTAAATACCCTTTACTAACTTAATGTTTTCTTGCTCTTACTTGATTAAGGAGCACTAATAGTACCTTCAACAATTTTAATATCAAAATTGTGTTTATAATAGTGTTCAAATTATTGATATTAGTAGGTATTCTTTATTTTATAGTATAAGGCAGCAAGAGTACATCTCTTGTGTCCTTCTTTGTTATATTAATAATATTTTTTACAGCTCCTGCTTAGGCAGTAAATACGATATTTTTCTCTAAGGATTTCCAAGTCCTCCCTAAGGGCAAATCCGTGTTTAGAGATCTAAAGGATTTGGTGGCGCTCCTTTTGCGCCCCTATTTTAGTATTACTAGAGTCAGCAAGTAAATAATGTTTTGTTATACACGACCTATCCTCATAAGCTCTACCCGAGGAATAGACCCCTAGCATAGTCGGAAGATAGTTGAGGTTCAATCTTTTTAAAGGAGATCCCTTCACATAAAAGATCTCAAGAAGACAATAATCATAATAATTTTAATTTTTTGTTATAATACTAAAGCAAGTCTGTTTTCTTAATTTAGCTTGTCCCCCTAACAAGCGATGCAACCAGTAGCTCCTGCTCATGCTTTCGTTTCCGTAAAACTTTTTCCACTAGGTACGTTTTGTGTGCCGCTGTGGTCTGAATTTCTTCAGCGTAGAAACATCTTTAAATTGGTTATCCATTTAAATCTTGCAATAGATAGGTTATCGGTCTCGTTTGTTGTACTTTAACAATTTTTAACAGTTCTGTACTCCAGTTTGGATGAAATTCTCGGTCAAATACTGCTTTATATTTTGATACACTTACAATTTCTCCAATGCAATGTAATTTCTTTCGAGTTGTAACACTTCTATCGCCGATTTCGAGTTTAATTCTTTCTGGGTGGTGGTGGTGGGTGGGTGATGGTGATGGTGGTTGTGATGGTGATGGTGGTGGTGATAGTGGTAGTGATTGTGGTGGTGGTGGTGGTGGTGGATCTAGAATCAACTTCTTACTAGTGCAGATTTTAAGTTTTTTTGCACTCGTGACTTGGTCGCGCAAGGTTGAAACTATTTTTCTTTATCTCTTCTGCACGCCCCACATTGGGTGGCAGTGAAACGGTCTTTTTTTTCCTACTTGCAACAGCCCCTCGTTGGTTGGACGCCAGTGTAACGAACTTTTCAAAGAGCACTACGTTGTTTGCCAGTGAAACGTTATTTCTTCTACATTAAGGCGCTAGTGAACAAAAGTCTTTCGACATAGCTAGGGGTCTATTCCTTGGGTAGAGCTATGAGAAATGGGGGGGGGGTAAGTCGAAATCTGTTTGTAGATCAAACTTAAACTAAACCAAATAGGCGCCACCAAGTCCTGACGTAATTATGATAATTGCATCGCATATTTCTAAGGGCGGACGTGGAGACCCAAAGAAAAAGGATCGCCTTCGCTGACAAAAACCTGTCTTAACAAAATAAGACGCAGCTCCTGTAAGAAATTGTAATAGTTAAATAAATAAAAAAGTGGAACACCATTTGTGCCCAGCAAAAATACATAAAGAAGTAGTAGAAAGGTATTTCCAATATAAAGTTGGCATCAAAGACCTACTCATAAGGATGTTAGCTTTATGTGATTAGATTTGATCATACTTGATCAAAATAAAAAACTTTAATCCTGAACCAATTGTTTACTAAAAAGAATCTCTTTTAAAATAATGTGACTAGTAACAAAAATTTAATCAATAACTGTATCAATCTATAACTTTCAACTTCATGTTTATCTTAATTATTTTTAATCAAATACTTTACAGTATGACATGAACTTGTTATACAAATAGGGTGCAGATACTGTGCAGATCTGTTCAGGCAGATGACAAATTAATAAGTTCCAAAAATGTTAGCATTCAAGTTTTCTAAATTACATATGCAAGTTTTAATTTATATAAAGCCGATCACAAAAATAGAGGTGTTTACATCTCTTGTACTAAAGCTGTTCGAGGCATTTGCCTTTAAAAATACATCTGTCAGCGGTACACAACAGAAAAATATATGACGTCAGTAACACCTGTTGACATTACCGACGTTTCATAATGAGCCACGCGTGTTGTTTTCTTAAAACATCAAATCAGTAAACTTTAGTTTTAATACTGGAAAATCCAGCTCAGCAATTAGTTGAAACTTTTACAATATTCATGCTTTACGCATTAAAACAAATTAACGTGTTCCTCGTTTTGAAACACATAAAAAGGAACTTATAGCTATCTACGAACCAAAACTGCATTTATCGCATTGTAGCAAGGAAAGATGAAATCCCCGCCATTTCAAGCAACTATAACAGCGTTTATAGCGTGAACCAAATTCATCCTAAACAACTTCTACCATGAATTCGTCCCACGTGTCGAATCAAATCCTGTTACAATACATTCTGCAGCCGTTGTAATTCCGAAGTTAAATTACGCCGCCTTCCTAAGGTAGCATCTTTACATTGTCCTATTGCGTCTTAAAAGTTTGCATTCCAAGTGTCGTCTTATATAAATTGCCTCCTAGATTTCGTATCATAAATTTCGTGTTCTAAGAGTTGCATTGTAAGTTGTCGCGCTAAATAAATTATCTCAAATTAAACAAGTTAACAAACTATATACGTTACCGACCGTTATTCGAAGATGTGGTCACTCATTGAAGTGTATTCGCAAATTGCCGGCCAGCAATCTAGGGTACATGTTGCTGCTTCAACTACATATGGCCGACTCCCTACAAAACTAGCTCGGGCAGCCGAGGCGTCCGGAGGTGGGGGACAGTCAAACAGAAATGTGTTTGTAAATAGCTGTGGATGACACAGATATTTAACCACAAGTAGATTACCAAAGGACGATGCGGGCTTAACGTATTATTATTGAAGTTGAATGCAATTTACTATTATTGTTAATAAGATTGTTAAATTATTCTCGCAATTTTATGGAGGATTTATTATCAAAAATAAAATTGTTACAAGGTCACGTCCGGGGCGCATCGGGTTGCGTCTGCTCACTTCGGACATACATATATATGTAGGATCGTCCGGGGTGCAGTATCTTTGTATCTGACAAAAATGATCAAAACGGAGCTTAGAATTTCCCATATTAAATCCCATAAGAAAACCGGTTTTTTGATCTTATGGCAACCTTGCTATACTACTCACCACATTATCTCCTAAGTGTAATTCAGGCAAGATCAGAGTAAAGAATTTTGGGTGTGGTGATACGCATTCGTAACAAAATAGGACATTGTGTAGAAAACAAATTACAAAAGAACGATAGATTGAAATCTAAACCGGTAAATACGGTAAGTATACATGTTCACCTCTAGCTACAGTGAGGAGGAGGAGGTGAACCAATCTACGAAGATATCAAATACATACTATGATTCGTTAAAGGGCATGCACATTAATTCGTTACGGAAAATTTTAATGCAGTGGTAGGCGAGGGCAGAGAAGGAGCTGTAGTAGGATTATTTGGTTTATGCACGAGAAATGATAAGGAAAACACATTATATAAGAAATGCATCATTTCAACATCATGCTAGAAGACGACGTGGAGCATGCCAGGAGGCATAGGAAAATATCAAATAGATTACATTTTTGTTCGACATCGGTCTAAAAATCAAGTAAAAGGCTGTAGAAGCTAACAAAAAGCAGATATAGATACTGACTGCAAAATAGTAATTATGAAAGCCGTGCATAAATTTAAAAATTTTAAAAAGGAACGGAAAAGGCGCTGAGTTTGAAGAACTAAGAGATAAATATGTCTATAAAAGATTTGAGAAAAAGTCAAAAGAAGTTCTAAAAAGCATCGAGAAAACCTGTGATACAAAGGAAGTAGAAGCAGAATGAAATAACATTAAATCCAGCTCAGATACGGCGGCTAGAGATATTCTGGGGTATAAACAAAAAGAAATTAAGAAACCATGGAAAACAAAGTATATACTGAATTTAGTAGAAAAAAAGGCGAAAATACAAAAACAGACCAGACAAATTAGGAAAGGGCAAATACACAGTCATAAAATGGGAAACTATTCGCAAATGCAGGAAAGCTAAAGAACCATGGATTGATGAAAAGTGTAAAAAGGTACAAACTAAAATAGAAATGGGAAAAATATACAAAACATTTGAACTAATGAGGAATTTAAAATCATATAGCAAAAATATAAGTGGCGCGGTAGGAAACATCATTATAAAAAATGTAAAGAAAGTTGTTAAATGACAAGATGTATAAGGAACTTATATGCAGGACAGGATGTAGAAGCACTAGAACAAGAATCAGACATTGAAAAGAATGACTTGAGATGAGTTTGAATTAGCATTAAAGAGTTTATAAACTAATAAGGTACCGGGTACAGATAAGGCGTAACCAGAAACTCTAAAAGTCGCTGGACAAAATGTAACAGAACGTCTCTTTCAACTTGTTAGTTTTATGTAGGAGACAAGCGAGCACCCAAAGATTTCAAACGTAACACCAAAGTCACTATAGCAAACAAGAAAAGTGATGATAAATATGAAACTTTCGAACAATAAGTTTGACAGCACACGTGTCAAAAATATTAACTAGAATTGTACAAAAGCGGATGGAAAAACGGGCCGATGAAATACTAGGGGAAGATCAATTTGAGTTTAGACAAAACAGGGGAACACGTGAGGCCATTTTAGCTTTAAAGATGTTAATGGAGAAAACAATAGAAGAAGGAGAGAGTGTGTATATAAAGCAGCTTCTAGGTCTGGAGAAAGCATTCGATAATGTAAAATGGGAGAAGTTCAATATACTCAAAAGATTGGAAATAGTTATAGGAATAACAATTAGTACATAGCTTATGTACAGAGCAAAGAACGCTAATACAATTAGAGCAGGAACGCAGAGAAGTAAATATTAGGAAAAGAGTAAGACAGAGGTGTGCCGTATTCCTGTTAATTTTTAACTTGTATACCAAGGAGGCAACAAATACTGTCAAATGCAGAAAGACCTTTGGAATTATTATACAGGGACAAGCGACTGATACGCTTAGATTTGCAGATGATATAGCGTTATTAGCATCTAGCAAGGAAGAGTTACAAGCAGTTCCTAATGAAATGGAAATAGTACTAATAGAAAAGTAGGGTATGCAAATTAACAAAGCTACAATTAAAGTATTAGTAGGTAAAGGAAGGGTAAATAAGTCAAAAAAACAGAATACCAATAGAAAACGACTACTTACAAGAGGTTAAAGATTTCGGTTACCTAGGAAGTCAAATCACACAAGATGGGAGGAGTACAAAAGATATAAAACAAAGATTAGCACAAGACCGTTCTGTATTTAACAAAAAAAAGCAACTACTATGTTCAAAAACAACAAACATAGAAACAAGAAAAGGATTGCTAAAAACATTTATGTAGAGCACAGCACTGTAGGGCTGTAAAACCTAGACAGTGTGAGAATCGAACTGGAAAACGGTAGAAACCTTTGAAGTATGGTGCTACAGAGGTATGATGAAGATGTCATGAACGGACAAAGTTAAGAACAAAGAGTTTCTCAAAATGATAGGGGAAGAATAAAATATGTGGAGAACAGTAAAAAATAGGAGAGATTGGATGATAGGACACATTCTAAGGTACAAAGAAATAGTACGTAATATACTAGAAACAGAGTAAGAAAAAAAGAGAGGTAGATGTAGACCTAGATTAAACTATTGCGGGTAGTTAGTAAAAGATGTAGACTGTGGGAATTTCAGCAAAATGTGTAGGTTAGGTCGGAATTAAAAACAATGGAGGTACGCATCCAACCAGTTCCAGGACGTAAAAATATGACAAAAGAGTAATTGCATTTAAACTTGATGATTATCGTGAACAAGTACAGATATTGGTTTTATAATATTATAGTGCGGAAGGAGTATTTGGAAAGCATTGATTCCGTAAGTCACTAAGTGGTGGGGTCTTGGTAGCCGATAGGTTGCGTACTCCCCTTCGCGTATCTTTGAAAATCGGTTAAATAGGGTACAGTTTTTAGAAAACAGAAGAAGCGGAAAAGTGCAAAAAATATTTAAAGAAATAGTGCAACACTATATTATATTTAACAAAAAAAAAGCAGCTGCTATGTTTGAGGACAACAAACATAGAAATAAGAAAGGATTGCTGAAAGCATATATGTCGAACACATCACTGTACAGCTGTGAAAAGTGGGCAGTACGAGAAACAGACAAAAAATATAGAAGCCTTTGAAATATTAAAGTAACATAATCGTTGAAATTTACGTTATAGGTGAATTAATCTGGTTTTCCCTCAAACAGACAAAACAAACATCATGGACTGAAATTGTTTTTAAATACAAAACAAGTTTCCATTACAAGTCAGGGAAACAAGTTCGTGTTTTTACAAAACCAGTTTTAGCAAAACATCTGTCATGTCTGTTTCTTTTCCGTTTTTAACAAATGCTATTAATTACATTACAAGTTCGATTTTTTGAAATATTCTTTATCTATCCCATATTCATATTTACCTCGCTGTATGTAGAAAAAATAGTCTTTCCAAATTCATAATAAATAAACAAAAAGTTAGCCAAGAGTGAGTCGAGCTCGCACTATTAGAGTTCCGTACCAATACTGCAGTGACAGTGAGCAATCAATAAACCAAATTAAGCTGTTTTTTTATGTATATTTAAATCTTATCCAAATTTGATTGTGGTAACTGAAAAATGAACATATTGTTCCACATTGTACCGGTACATTATATATAATAACTACTATCCCTATTAAAATCAAAATTTTAGCTTTGAAAATGTAGGAGAACAGGGGGAGCGATCATTTTTGGCACATTTTGAGCTACATCATGAAGACTACTGAACCGAAAATTATAAAAAAAATATTTGTAGAAGCCTTTTAGATTCTACTTCCAAATGATATCTCACACGATACATTTATTAAAACTTTTTTCTTTTGACCGAATTAACCCCCGCCATTTTAATCAAAAAATATTGTTTTTCTATTTTCTGACTGTCGATATATGTGCCCGCCATAAAGACCTAGCATTGTGCCAAATTTCAAATTCCTACGTTACATAGTTTTCGAGAAAAACCTCTGTGGCAGACGCACGGACGGACATGAGAGTGATCTTAAAAGGTTCCGTTATACCTTATAAGGTACGGAACCCTAAAAATGGAGAATGCAATTTAAGAAAAATATCCACGACGCTATAATTCTTTCAAATATGGTCGATAAAAGATAGTACCTCATCGAATGACTATTTCTTTAAATCGCTGGAGATGTCTTGGCATTGATAACTTTTCATAAAGATATTATCGAATTTATCCTTTTCTTTTGAAAATCTAAGCTAACGGTGATGATTTATAACTTTTATGCTCGAGAATTTTTGCATATAAGAGCAATAATGATTTTTAACTAATACTATCAAAATAATTATGTAATACAAGAATAGGCAGCCCAACATACCGCTGCCTGTATAAGATATAGCATATATACGGTGGAAAGCATAAATTCGAAAGAAAAACTTAAGTTTTCAGGAAAGCTAAATAATTGCTCCTCTCATGCATATCAACTACAGCTACATACCATAATGCACTTAACCATAAAAAAAAACAAGCTTGTTAGAATAAGTTGTAAGAGTTGGAGTGATAGTGAAGCCATTATATAAATGACATTAAACACATTCATTACATATGTATAATTAATTAACCCATTAAAACTATTATACATTCAACCAGTTTACAGAAGTAAGTAGTTAAAGAAAATTATGTCAAAAATGTCAATTCCAATTAGTATAAATTCAATCCCTGGGTAATAATCATTAAAAAACTATAAATATTGTTTCATCTAGCAGCCATGCAATAAATATACTGGTAATGAACGAACGTATGCGTATATGTGTAAAGTTAGCTAACACCTAATAGAGTTTATAAAGCAAAGCATATTAAAAGCAAACCAACAATAATAAACAATTAATAAAGTAATCATATAAAACACTTTTATTACATAGATAACAACAATCAAATTAACAACGTTAGCGGCACTTTAGCGTGGGGAATTTACGACCTGTTGGTTTTACGATCTTTTAAGTGGCCATTAAACATATCCATATAATAATCATGACATTACGAAGGCGGAATATTGGCACATGCGCCTTACAATCATCTTTACGATCCCATAAAACTACCGCTTGACATTTATGTGTATTAAACACCTCGTAAAGCTCATAAAAGTCAGGAAGAATATCATAAGCTTCAACAATAATGGAACCGCTTTACATGTAATAGCAATGAAGATTAATATTTTGTTTAGAGAGCGGTGATTATATCGCCTGCTTTTGGTTTTTGTTGCTGGAGTGTTAAAGTGTTCCCAGAAAAGGTTTTTATGAGTATTAAGTAAAAGAGAAAACGTTTCCTTGCTGAATGATAAAATGAGTTTCGAAATCTGTTTGAAAAATATTTAAATTAATTATGCTATTTAGAAAAATTTAAATTTATTAAAGTTTTATAGCATGAAAGAGATTATCTCTCTCCACATTAGTGTAATCTGTTATGCGGTGGTTTATTGTCGGTCAGTTTGTTATACAGCTTCTGCATAAAACCTCGAAATGATGAAGAGCTGCTGCAAGATTTTCTCAAAAATGTGACATTTTAGAAATCAAAGAGCTCGGGTATAACTACCATAACAGTTTACCATTCACCTGTATAACCGTAAAAAAGACAAAAACACGTTCAAAACTTATGGATAGATGCAACAAAAGCAAATGCATATCTGCCAAACGCGATCCCTTATTGCATCTTGCTGCTACAACAACAGCCGAACAGCTGTATCAGTATATTTCGATGTAACTTGAACACATAAAATACAGTCAGTCCCCCTTTTTTCTTAAATTTTTAAATTTACTTTATCACTAAGATTACGTAAGACATTGAATTCTTCAGAAGCTGGTTCAGCTTTTGCAGAAACGATGAACTTCTCAAAGTTCAAAAACTCTGGTATTAATCTTCACTGGTGTTAACCCTAAATCTGAGGTTTCCGTAGATCAATGGTATCACTCATGCAAAACGCATGGAGTGCCATAGTCAGGCGGCTCCGTGGAGTAGTTGGTATGCGAGTGACTACTACGCCCAAGGTCCCAGGTTCGAATCCCGACACGCTCCGCTTGAAAAATGTTAGGCGAGCATTTTTCACAAAAATACACCCTCGTTCGAATGAGAGGTAAAATGGAGGTCCCCAGTGCTATAGTCAACGCAAAAGCTATGGCTATTACACTCCAGGCATGCTCGTGTAGTCAATCAATCTTTTTCATTTATATAACTATTAGTATTTTTAAAGCTACGATATGATCTCTCGTAGTAGTTTACCACATATGTAGTACTAGCGTAAGTCACGTCTATCACTTAAACAGAAGTCATAGACTACCCCAGTCCCTTATACACTACTCGTATCTTTCGGCCCCTACATTTGATTTTCCAAAACTCCAAACGCAGGTACTACATGGACCAGGAAATTAGCTTTTTTTACCTAGACATTTAAAATTTTGCCGAACCCTTGCTATTTCAAGCAAGGTAGAGAACTTTAACATGCGCAACAATAGTCACACACGGAACATCCAAATAAGGGCGTATTTTTGTGAAAAATAATCGCTTAACATCTTTCAAGGGGTCCTGTGTCCGAATTCATACAGGACCTTGGGATCAGCAGTCATACCGGAACCGATCTATTCTGCAAAGTCGTCCCGTATCTTTCTACCACAAATTTTTTTTTGGCCAAATAAATTCGTAAATAATACTGATAGGTATTCCAAAGGGGAATTCGACTTCAACTTTGGTAGAAGACACGTCCCTCAGTAAACAACTTTGAAGATTGAGATTCAAATAGTTACCACTTTCACATGTCTCGACACGAATGCTCTCTGAAGGAAAGTAAACCATGTGGGAAAAAGGGGGCGTATAAAGGAGCATTGCACCTAAGGTACGTCGCCAGATTACCTTTATTACGATTGCGTTCATTGACATCGTAATGGAAGAAGATACCTAGACGACGACGAAGACGACTGCCCTGACAGCTTTACCTTCAGCAATTCTTAGCATAAATAGAGATGAATCCAGAGGTGATTACCAATATAACATCGAAGAACGCAACGTACCTTGCGCATCTGCAAGGATTAACAACATTGATGACGATGCTACAACGCTACTACAGAGAACACTCGACCGAAGATAAATATAAAGCAACCCCAAACAACAAGCCACGGCGAAATCCGACACGATGAGCCACGCCACAGCAGCCACCAATCCTCCATCGACAAAGTCATCACTAATCTCAGAACCACCTGCATTGCATACCAACCCAAACGGCGTAAACGCAAGCGTCAACAATAGAACAGCTGCACGAGTTCGCCGATTTTTAACAACCATTTTTCAAATCTTATGCATGCAACATGCAAAAACATCAACAGCGGACTAAAGAGACTGGTAGACATTGAAGATGGACGGGTAGTCGGCATACATCCAAAACACTCCAAGGAATATAGATTCATACAAGTCCACCTTAAGGAACGGTATATAGAATATCACACTTACACCATCCGCTCCGAGAGAGAACTGATGTTCGGCATAAACGGACTTGCCGACAACACTGGCAATAAAGACGTCAAAACTAAACTACCAAAAAAAGACTATCATATCACATACGTTACTAAACTTAAGGGCAAAAACCTGGAATTTAGTAACATCTTCATCTCGTTTAAAAATAAAAAAAGCAGGGCCACAAACGATATATGAACTACTTTATAATGCAATTGCATACAACTAACGGCATACGAATACTCATAGCACACTACGCTACAGAGCGCCGAAAGAAAAACAAGAATACACCTACATGCTTCAACTGTCTTGAAACCCGCCCAGTCAACTACTGAAAGTGCCAAACATACCAAACCCATCGCTAAAGAAAGCATAAATCGGCACCCATATCTAAGCTACAAATCACCTCCATCACGGACAGCGACAAAAAAAACAGCGTAACAAGGACCAAAAACGGACACCACACAGGAGTCCCCACCTCAACTACTGAACCCACAGTCGCCAAGCAACGCGACTCCGAAACTGCACTCGAGCCTAAAACGCAATATACAACAGCACAGTAAAAATGGACAGACCTACAAAACAGCATGCGCAACAAAAGACAGAGCTACGAAGAAAAACAAACCACAAAAACGAAATCAAGACAAGAGAAATGAAGAAATTAAGGAAATCAAAAAACCTAACAAACAAAACTGTAAAAAAACTCTAAAAAAGAAACCAAACCGACTGAAGAGAAACCACCTTTCCAAGAACCAAAACCTAGTCATAACATTTAGGTCCTTAAACAAACAAGCTCCACCAACAAGACAAATAATCAGCAAAATATCACAATAGGTCCATAGGATAATAAGTGAATACAAAACAAGAGAATCCATCTCCGCCCTCTACGTAGAAGCAACGACTGCCATACTGACACATTTTAATGACGGATACAATAATAAAAAAATACATTACCAACCTCTCCTGGCATGCTAATAGCATTGCCCCCAAGAAAACCGAACTATGGCACGTCCTGAAAGAACACGACATAGACATCGCCTTCTTAGAAGAAACCAAACAGAACACTAATAACACTTACAGATAGGAGAATATATCAGACCTATAGAAATGATTGACACAACCAGAGCAAATGATGCAGACGATCTGCAGTGCTTGTGCACAAGAGGACCATTCACCAACCACTCGACCTTCCACAAACAAAAATGGAGGTTGCGGGTATTCACATCAAAACCCACAACTTGCTAATCGTACTGTCCTAAAAATACCCTTTGACAATCACCATAAATGCAGGCGAAACGCCGACGAACGAATACTCTTCACTCATGCAACTGGACAAAATTTCAATTTAATAGGACGCAATGAACCCACGATAATACTGCCAAACCAGAATTACCAACCATAAGTACTTGACATCACTATACTTAAGGACGGCCCGTTTCTCATTTTCACAGAAGTACTGCCAGACCTAAGCTCAAACTATCTGCTCATATTCATAACGCTAAACATTAACCACAAAAAAATGATAACTAGCAAAACCAACAAAATTCAACAAATAGCTACAAAGGAAATTACCCAAATTCAGAACACCCAGACGCACCAGACCAGATCTGGACGATAAAGAGACGACTCGTCAAACGATTCTAAGTAACAAGGATTTTTACACGAATTGAGTCTCGTGCAAAAATTTATGGGCAGCCAAAAAGGTATGATATCCGCACTCCAAACAAATTCTTCTAAATAAATTACGCATATTCACTCTACGTGTCGACAGACCCGTAAGCTATAGCAGAACACTACAGTCTAACTTGGACAACGCACTAACGGTATTGCCTTTTTAAAAGTTTTTTAATTTTATCTTGCTTTTTAAAATGTATCAAATGAATAAATGATCAAGAGCTGGTCTAAGATTTATTCAAGTATGTAACGCTTAAAATTAAAAAAGCTAGATTATAATTCTAATAAGTTTGCTAAGCAGCTGATATTACCATATACTAAGATTATGTTTCGTACAGAGCTCATAATCCGATGCAGTCAAAACAAAAGTATGTTTAACACACTCCAAAAATACCTTTACGCGTTATTCGGTTTCTGCATTTTACCCATCGACAGTTTGTAAGCTATATTTAGACATTCTGCTGCAACAACTGGGGAGCAGTTCCGTGTTTTAGTTGGTATGCGTACGAATACTAAGCCAAAGGTCCTGTGTTCCAATCCGACACTGTCCGCTTGAAAAATGTTAGGCGAGCATTTTTCACAATAATACACCTTCATTCGGATGAGAGGTAAAATGAAGGTCCCGAGTGTGTGTGTGTGTGTGTGTTATCACTCACGTTAAAGATCCCTACCTTGCTTGGAACAGCAAGGGTTCGGCAAAACTCCGTAAATTCAAAACTCTCTTCCTGGCCAATGTAGTACCTTCGGGTGGGGCATAGAAAAAAGTGTAGTGTAACAACTGAGATATCCGTACACCAAGCTCTTTTATTTTTGGTACAACGAGTTCAAGAATTTTACCTGTACATTCTGGAAATAAACACCCAATATATTTCATTTTGCTTTTAATTTCTGTTTTACTTTGGCATCGAGATTAAATAAAATGTAAAAATGATCAGCAGACGGTACAAAACTTTTCTAAGGAATGTCCAACTTAAACATTTAAAATGGTCACTAATAACACATTTAGCAGTTGTAACGCATTTGTGTTTCTTTAAGTACAAACCGAAAATCAAAAAAAAATTTTAGTGAGCAAAATAAAAAAGGACACATCGTGTATATTCATGAGTAGTAGTATTCATTAAACATGACATTTTTGTTTCTATGCTAGGAAGCGGCCAATAAACTTAGACCGCAAAACCATAGTTGTATTTTCTGTACAATACATAGTTGAACGTAACTCTGGTCAATTACTTATTTCAACACCGCCAAAAGGACAACAGGTTTCAATATTACGCGTTACGAATCTGAATATAAAAATGTAAGCATCAGTAATTACAGTAACAGCTTGTATAAACCGACTAATCACAATAGTAAATTTTTATAGCGTGGTCGCGTTACTTTAAGAAAGTTTTTACAATAATTGAAGAAGTAAATAACAGTGAGATTATCAAAATGCATGATTCATATAATAATTCACCCAAAAGTAAAAGAACTTTTTATAATCTTTAGTAGAATTAAGCAAAACTAACGTTATAGAGAAACAAGTGTAGTTATAATACAAAGTAACCACCACATAAGGTAACAGTAATGTTATTACAACGTATTCTAATCAGTTAGATACAGACTATGATTTAGTGGAATTTACAGAAACCATCCGATTTATAACCAGATACAGAATGCAATATAAAGTTAAAAGTCACAATGTACTCATCCATAGCTTGCTAACGTCACAATCACATACCAAAATCTATAAAATCGCGCATTTTTCACGTGTTACAAGCAAGCTCATGGTGAAGCCGTGTTACAATGAAACACACCTCGAAGGCATAAAGAGTGTGAAGAAAAGGCGAGAGTTACACAGCGTACAAAAACAGTGAATGAGTTACTCGCTAGTCACTAACATAAATAGAAATAGAGCGTTACGTTGAAAGGGTAGTCAAGGTAAACCCCTTGTGCTATAAGATTAGTTAACGGAGATAAACTTAACGAGATCCGACCAGGACTCAAGAACAACGAAAACAATTTCGACACACTGGTTTCGATCCTACCAGAGATGGAAATAAATTACTCATTGTAAAGTAAATTATATCCTGACTCAATGGAGCTCTTTAGTCACACGAAAATTTAACTGTAAGCGGTATTAGATACTTATATATTTCTGTTTTATTGGAATTTTTTTTATTAAAATTTTTTTGAAAATTTTATGTTGGCCCAAGGAGGGACACAAACTTTACTGAGGTTCCACGGCAATTTTATGGCGCCCAACGCTGGGGCTCGAATGATTTAGATGAAGGCTCGATACTAAAAGCTTAGTTCCCGAATTTTGGTGACGTCCACGAAAATTTTATGACGCCCAATTCGTGGGGCTTGAATGATTTTTAGGAGCTGAAGCGAGTAATCCTGAGACTATCCCGAGAACACAGCTATATATATATACATATATATTGTTGTGGAAATTATAGGTTAAGAAGGGTATATAGGTCTAGATAATAAATTTTTAACAACTGTGTATATAGGAAATAGGAACAATTTATTTACGCGCCAAATTAATCAGTTTAGATAGTGAAAACGGATGGTTATTAAGATATTTTTGTATTTCTAAATCAGAATGTTAAAATTGCATAAAGGGGGGTATTTAGAGTACATGGAAACTCAAGGATACGCATAATTAGTTGTAATAGTTGAAATCAAGCGCATTGGATAAGAAACGGAGGTTTTGAGTATAGAAAATCAATAATTTAAACGAATATTTTCCATTTAAATAAACGAAACGTTCGATGTACAAATCCTAAGAAGTGTTAAAACTCGGAATTATAAATTTTAAACGGACAATTTAATTCAAAGAAACACCAGATAGTTAAATGTCAAGTTTAAAGAACTGAAATATACGTTGAGACAAAATTCTACAGAATTGTTTGTAACGGTCGGTACGACAAGCTGTTAATATAACAAATGCTTTGAAGACAAAGTGAAATAAAAGATCTATAATGTAAAACGGACAGAGAACACGTATAATAAAACGTTGGTTAATATACTCGTCTAAAATATGCAGTAGATTTAGAGACCAACCACAATATCGATTTTCTGTAGCTTGAGAGGGGCTCTAAAAGAGACAATTAATATGGGTGAAACGAAGAAAGGGGGTTGAACATTATAACGGGGAAAAGCAATATAATTGGTCGAAGGCTAGAAGTTTTGAGAAGCTCGCATCGGTTAGATGTGGTTGAGCAAATTTTACGTAACAGCACGGTAAACTTGAAATATTTCAGACGTTGAAGTTCGTTACGAACAAAATTTTGAGAATCGGTTTTAGAAAATAAGCTTTTCGATGAAAAGAGGTTCCGTGAGGGGTATTCAAAAGCGTATAAATACACGGGGAGAGGTATTAAAACTCTCTTAGATTTCTTACTTACCTGCTATTACGTGCTCTTACGTTGCACTGATTGTCATTTATTCGTTGAAGTATCATACCACATCCTATTTAAAAGTGTGTAAAAGCTGTTAGCAACGTACCGGTAATGTATTAAAAGTGTGATTTGCACAAGTGGGTGCTGGCTTATAAAAGGTGCTGTTACTACACGCTACAATCTGATGATAGGATGGTACTTGGGTAAGCGAATTGAGAAATTTGAAACCAGTATGCGTGAAGTGTAGTGGTTATGGAAGTTTAAGCTTGATCGAGACCATCATCCGGGTAGAAATACTAAAGGTGGTTGCAGAGATTTGGAGAGCTAGTGGACATGAGTTGGATCCAGGTATAGTCACAAAGTGTATGGACACAATGACGAGGGTTTTAGAACACATCTTCAGAGGTAACGATGGACAAAGCTTACTCCAGGTAAAGAAAATTAATTTCTTGCTTTTGCTTGAACATTTGTGCTGGTATTTTGTGCTTGAGTGTCTTGACTTATTGGTGGTGTATTTTATTGTACCATAAAACTTATTTAAAAGCGTATATGTACAGGACATTTGATTTTGATGATTTAAAATGTTTATTAATGACATAAAAATGTTGTTGTAACGAGTAAACGGGTCTTTAGCTTTATTTTAAACAAAAATGCGAAGTCTAAAGACATTTCGAGTAACTGGGTTATACTGAGCTCAAAATAGACCAGAATAAAAATCAATTTAGGGTTGCACGACGGACCCATCTACTCGCCTAAAATAAAATTGTTGAAATATATTAAAATCATGAAATTTGAAAAGATTTAAAGATTGAGATGGTAACATTTTTTCTCAAGCTGTATATACAAATGTGTAAATATTTTCTTACTAATGGAAACTTGTTAATGTGTGTAAATAAAAAGGTTGTATGTCTGGTTGCATTATTTGAGTGGTAATTTAATTTTTTGTATATGCCAGAAAAAGTGAATTTAGGATGGTAGGTATCCAAGAAGAAGCAGATTGCTGAGCTCGCCAGGATGTGCAAAAATCAGGAGGCGTTCCAAAGGTATTGTAAAAAAATTTTTTATTTCAGAAAATTTTATGACGGCCCAACGAAGGGAAAGCTTGAGTGTTCCCGACTTCCACAGCAATATATATATATATATATATGTGTATATATATATATAATTAGTAATATTGACTGTTCTTATAATTTATATGTAAGATAAATATTGGGGATAGTTAGATTAGGCATGTATTTAGACTAAACTTTTTTAACCACTTCAAGCTTTCGAAAATCGTTTATTTTCTTCATCAGGATACTAAAAGTCTATAATTTAACATTTGTATAACAAAATTATGTAGGCTACCTACGATTATAAAGTTTACAATTATACAATGTTACACCCTACCCTGCAATCCAAAAATCTATTATTACTCAGAAACCTACTGCTTACTAATTCATATCCGAAGCCTCTAATCAACACACTAATTTTCAACACCACCACAAGAAAAAATACCACATTAATCGACACTTGCTCCAGGAATACTACAGACACTAATACCAGATCCACGTCTACTACAATGTTTATCGCACTTCCATACATTGATAAACTTACCGATAAATTAAAACATCTTTTTAAGGATCTCCCAAACATCAAGCTTATCAAAAAACCAATTATAACTTTAGATAGGGTATTATATAGTAGTCTTAAAAACCACACACCTACACTCCGACAGTCAGGAGTAGTCTACAGTATACCCGGTCATAACTGTAGTGGTAGGTATGTTGGTCATACATCAAGGTGGCTATCAGCAAGACTAGTCTCAAACAAAAGTGATTGCAAACTTAACAACAAAACATGCGCACTAGCTTCCCATGTAATTGATACTGGTCACATAATGAATTATAATGACACCAGAAGTATATTCAGGGAAACAAACTATAGAAAGAGCTTATTTCTTGATATGATCGCGATTTCTGTAAGAGACAACCCTATAAATAAAAAACCGACACACAAAATTTAAACAATATTGATTCATACCTTATGACAATAACAAAGAATAAAAATAATTTTAAACTCTTATAAAACTACCACACTATACAGATTTATAACAACTTTGGTACTATACGATTAGCAGTATTTTTAAAAACTAGTTTCTATTTTTATTTTTATCAACAAGACCTATAATAGCTATTTTACTCGAGTTCATTCAAAATATTTGCTACTTTAACTTTAATTTTAATTTTGTAAATGTTTATAAGAAACTTTTAAATGTGCACGTATGAATAAAAACCTGTCCATGTCATATAGATGTCATATTATGCTTGTATAATTGTAAACTTTATAATCTCAAGTAACCTACATAGTTTTGTTATATAAATGTTAAATTATAGACTTTTAGTATCCTGATGAAGAAAATAAACGATTTTCAAAAGCTTAAAATGGTTATAAGAAGTTTATTTTAAATACATACCCAATCTGACTGTATCCCCAATATTCATCTTACACACACACACACACATATATATATATATATATATATATATATATATATATATAAATATTTTAGGTAGTTAATTACACAAGGTAATTGATAAATACTATCGTATTATAGTGAATAAGATGAAATAATAACTTAGACTTTTTATGCAAAGCCCAAATGATCATTTCAAATCGAGCTAGTAATTGAAAGATGGAAAACATAAGGTCTTGGACAGGACTTGAACCTGTATCCTGGTTTTGCCGGAACCATACGTTTATCAATTACGCCACCGAGACCGACGATTGGTAATTGCATGGTTCCGGCAAAACCAGGATACAGGTTCAAGTCCTGTCCAAGACCTTATATTTTCCATCTTTCAATTACTAGATCGATTTGAAATGATCATTTGGGCTTTGCATAAAAAGTCTAAGTTATTATTTCATCTTATTCACTATATATATATATATATATATATATATATATATATATATATATATATATATTGCTTTGATAATAGGGTTATTTAAGGGCATATAGGGTCACAAAGGTAGTATGCTTCATATAAACACCACCAAACTCAAGGAAACCAAACATTTGAATCATAAAAAGTACACAATTCGTTAATTATGCAAAAA
Organism: Platerodrilus igneus; assembly: GCA_036346225.1. Lineage (NCBI taxonomy): Eukaryota > Metazoa > Arthropoda > Insecta > Coleoptera > Lycidae > Platerodrilus > Platerodrilus igneus. Next base: position 1,232,933 of record JARFIW010000566.1, read on the forward strand.
GCAAATTTCAAACAGACTGTATAAAATCTACAGCTAACTTTTGTCAATGAAAGGAAGCTCATGCTTTAATAATTTAACCACATTTAGTAGAATAAATAACTCTAAACGCAATCCAATTGATTTTAGAAATAGTAATACATTTAGAAACTTTAAATAAATACAAATCAGGAGCATCTAAAGTCAAACAAACATGAAACGATTTTTTTTAACCTCGGCGCATTAATAACCAGATTTAGTAGAATAAATAACTCTAGACGCAATTCAATTCATTTTAAAAACAGTATTACATTCAGAAACTTTGAATAAATGCAAATTAAAAGTATCTAAAGTTAAACATACATGAAACGAATCTTTTTTAAACTCAACGCAGTGATGTAAGTAAATAATCATGCGTGCTCACAATAAACAAGTCTTGTAAAACAAGCATATTTTAGAACGTAAGAAGTCAATAAAAACGTATTTAATTTATGTCATCTGTTAAAAAATCCCATTACAAAATTTGCCTACGTGATTTCTTAAGAATAAACTTTACAAATTCGAATAAAATCCAGCATATGAGGAAAACAAAATATGGAACCATACGTTTTGTCGTACGTGCAAGATTAAATGTAATACTGATAATTTTCAATACAAAGTACGATAGCATGATATTGAACGGACCAAAGTACTATAGCTAACGAACTCGATAATGTAAAGCTTTGATGCCTACGTCATTTGAAAGCATATCAACAAAATATGGGATAGGTAACTCCGTGTTAAATCCGAAGGCTTACATGATAAAACAAGTGCAACGCCTCAACAAAGATAATGCGCGATCAGACCAATGGCAGCACGTGGAAGAGCTTGCCTTTATATATTACACCAAGCGGGTAATGACCATTCTCTCAATAACTGAAGCACAAGTGTGAAATTAAACCACGATTTATAAGTAAAGGTCGATAATTAAAAATTTCAAATAGAAATGCACGTTCAAATATATAAGTGTAAGGGAAATTCGCCGTCGACATAAGGCGTAAGTCCAAATCTTAATTTAGGTAACATGATCTTTAACATTTATTAATTTAGGGCTCTAAGGAATCTAAGAAATCTAATGAATCTAAAAAATCTAGTAAAAATATACTGAGAGATTTACGAAGCGATTCAATAAACAATTCACGAAACAAATTCAATAAGAAATCTAACGTAAAAATCTAATAGTACAAGTAGCAAGTATAATAAAAGGGACAACTTTTAATCAGAACGTTAAGCTGAAAGTAACCCATAAATGTCAAACTTGAAGTTTTTATTATTTTGAAAACGATCCTAGGTTATGGATCGAAACGTTAATAAAGATAATTTTAAAAACTATGAGTGGTTTAATACCCAAAGAAGATTAAGAAGAATACTAAACAAACCACAACAAACATACAGGGAGTATATAACCCAAGGTCACTGATTAACAGCACCTAGCGACGGGTCAAAAGATTGGGGTTTACGCAAAGCTACACATTCGAACCAGGAAATCAAGCGAGAAAAATACCAGGTTAATAATCATACTTAATAAATAGCATAAGATTTTTTTAACATTGAAAACTTGCATGTACTTAGATATTTATGTCAAGAGTCATCAAAAATTTTGATTGATACGTAGAAATTACGTTAAGAGAAAGATTTATCATTGAACGTTCAACTGGACTTCCAATATAATACAGAGTTATTTTTGCTGGCTTTATATATTTTTAATAGGGTTATAATTTGGTGGTGAACAGATTTGTATTTTTACTTTGATTCAAGGGTTTTAAATAGCAATTAATATTACGAAGGTTGTAGAAGTGCAAATTGTACATATTTCTTAGTTTTTATACAAAATTTTGGTTATTCAGTTTATCTTATTTAGGTATGAAGTGTTAGCGAAAAAAGGGGTAAAAAAATTATCTGTTACCGTATCGTCGTGCACTCTGTGTGGGGTTGAACTGAGTTAATCGAGGCGTAAACCTGATTGTGTAAAATTTAAAATTTTTTGTAGATTATTTAGGGATACAACAGTGGCGAAGAGTAGACAAATGAATCTTAGAAGACGGTATTATATGTTGTAGTATAAATAATTGCTGTTTCCATATGAAATTTGTAGGAAAATATACCCTACTAAAATTAAACCTGCTCCCGTTTTTTAAAAGTTTTGGTTCTCTTGTGAATATTTGTTGTATATTTTTCAATTGAAATTATTTAACAAAAACATATATACTGGGTGTCCCATGTTATCGTATACAGGCAATATCTCCCTTATTTGAAAAGACTTTAAAAAGATTAAAAACAGTTTTCAATGGCACACCAATACCTTTCTAATAACGTATTGAAAACAACATTTACCTTTACAGCCCCTTGGAAACCACCCCCAACTTTTTATTATTAAATTGCACCCCCTGTATATTTTTGTCAAAAATGAATTGCCATTGTATAATGAATACGTTGACATATCATACTTAGTAGTTTACATTTGTTAACACCAAAAAATAAACAATTTATGCTTTGTAAATGATCTAACAATTATTGGTTATTGAAATCCTAAATTACTGTTGCTGCAGTCTACAAAAACGTCGTTAAATGTTGAAAAAGTAGGAACAGTCTTTTTTGTTTTGGAAATCAACACTGCTTGTGTCAAAAATTAATCAATTGTTTTGAATTTACAGATTGTTTTAAACATATTTCATTGGTGTAATTTAGTTGTTATATGAATTTGTTGTTTGCGTTAGTAATTATTTAAAAGTATGTCATTAATCTTGGTTTACAAGAATGCCGTTTAAGTTTAGTCAAGACGAATACATTGATATGTTATTGGTTTATGGATAATGTAGGAAAAACGCTCGAACAGCTGCCCGTTTATACCATGAACGTTTTCCTTTGAGGCCTCAAGTATCTCATAAGGCGTTTCCAAGATTAGATCGCAAAATGCGCACCGGTTTCTTTTGTAACAAACAACATGCATCACAGCAAAATCCAGTTAGAACAAAGAATAATATCATTAATGTACTTGCATATGTTGGGGTCAATCCCAATGCTTGTATTAGAAAATTAGCTACAGAGCTAGGAATAAGCAAAACCACTGTACAGAGGATACTGAAGCAAAACAAATATCATCCATTTAAACTGCATTTAGTTCAAGTATTACGACCTACTGATTTCGAGCGAAGATTAGAATTTATATCATTAACAAACATTATGATCCATGATACTCCTAAATTTTTAAATCAAATATGTTGGAGTGATGAAAGTTAGTTCCACAACCACGGTGTAGTGAATAAACACAATTCTCATTACTGGTCAATAGAAAACCCACACTGGGTTCAACAAACAAGACTTCAAACAATTTGGGGTATAAATCTATGGAGTGGATTATTTAATGGTCCTCTGATTAGGTCATACTTTTATGAAGGTTTATTGACTGGGGAAAGATATTTACGTTTTCCACAAAATACGTTACCTGAGCTTATGGAGGACATTCCTTTGGCAGAACGGAATACATTTATTTGGCAACAAGACGGTGCTCCACCTCATAATGCACACGTTGTTGCTGAATATTTAAATCAACAATTTCTAAACAGATGTATTGGTACCTATGGACCGATAGCTTGGTTAGCTCGATCACCAGACCTCGCACTACTGGACTATTTTTGGTGGGGCTACATAAAAGAATTAGTTTATCAAACACAACCTGAACATTTAGATGGTCTTATGGAGCGTTTTCGTGAAGCATGCCTTAGCATTACGCCAGCTATGATTCACGCTGCGTGCACAAGAGCGGTTTTAGGATGTTTTGAAGCCTGCGTAGAATCGGCGGGAAATAATTTTGAACATTTTCTTTAATTTATTAAAACGAATAAAAGAGTTTTATTTTTTGTTATTGTTTCCATTATGTTAATACGTGTAATTTATAAAGTATAAATTGTTAATTTTTTTGGTATTAGTAAATAAAAACTACTAAATGTGATATGTCATCGTATTCACAATATAGTGACAATTCATTTTTGATGAAAATATACAGAGGGTGCAATTTAATAATAAAAAGTTGGGGATCGTTTCCAAGGGGTAGTAAAAGCAAATGTTTTTCAATACGTTAGTAGAAAGGTATTGGTGTGCCATTGAAAACTGTTTTTTGATTTTTTCTAAATCTTTTTAAATAAGCGTATACGATAACATAGGACACCCTGTATACATTTATTAAACAAATAACTTAAACTAAATTTACTGTTTTATTTTGGATAAATGTGTCCAAAATTGGGAAACCTAGATGCACTTTTTAATTTATATTTTAAAATAGGTGAGATATTAATGCTGACCTATTAGTAATCATTTTTAGTGTTTGGTCCGTAATACTACTTGGTATTTATATTAGCGAGGGTTTAAAACGACAACTTCCTTTGTAATTTTGTCCTACAGCTCCAAAAGTGTGGTTTGATAACATATATTTTTACTATACAAGAAGTGATTTCATATATTGTTTTATTCTTGCAATAGCAACGTAGCAAGAACACGCTCCTTATGTTCTTTTTTACTCTAACTATATTGTTTTATTACAGGTGCTACGTACTCTTTTTTGATAACCGTTTACACCACAATTGCGAATTTTTCTCTGAGGGTTTCCAAGTTCTTTCTTAGAGTGTATCTTGTTTATTATGTGCCTAGGACTTGATAGCGCCTTACTTAGTTATGTTTTCTGTTGTTGTAATTTTTGTTTCTATTGAGCGTTGTATAAAGTATAGCTTGTACCCAGGAATAAACCGCTAGTTACATCGGAAGACTGCCTCTATTTAAACAACTTCATTTAGCAAAGCGATTTTCGTAGTTAGTCACACCGCTACTCCGAAGTGGAACTACGAAAAAATTATTACAGTACAGCTAACCTAAGTCTGTATATTCTGATTAGGGGAGAAAGTTTAATGATTTTTCTCTAGCGACTTTGGAAAAATCCTTAGCCGGAAATTTAAACGCCCTCTTTTCCAAAACAGTAGTATTGTTTTTTTATATTGTCAATATACATTCTGCTATTCCTTTCTCTTGGGGAATTATGTTACTGATATTCTTTTGATTTTACGTTTCGACGGCAGTTACAAAATATCAACATTTAGTTTTAAGAGTAGTTACTATTTTTATTAGCTAACTTTTTATGCATATGTTGATTAGAACAGGTTTGAATAAAACAAAGTTTTGTTTGTTAAAGAACAAAAATTTCATGGAATTGTAACACAATATTCTGAATTTTATGGTTCGGTACTTCTTTGACTAATTATGACTAATTGGATTTTTATATCATATTTGAAATATAAATTTCTTCAAATAAAGAAAGGTCTTGATTTTGACTAAGTTATGAAGAAACGCCACATGAATTCCTTAATATCTTGCAAAAATTCAATTTTTGTTTTTAAATCAATATTACAATCAATTAGTAATATCTGTAATTGCCTACTTAAATTGTTGAAGAAAATAAAACTTTAATTTAATTAAATAAAAAAGTCTGGGTATTTTCCTAAATAATGCTTTTTTGGACATGTGCCGTTATATAAGGTTCTTTTGAATTGCAATCGCTATTCTGTATAATACAGGTAACCTTCGACAAATCCGCATTTCCATCGTATTTTGTAAATACATACAAACTGAAGTTTATTACTATTTCTGTTTTAAAAAATGAAATAAGCCCATACTGGACTTTTGCAAAGTCAAAGTGGACTGTGCGGCTATTATTTATTTTAGTTTCAACGCGACGTGTATGACTCATTGAAATTGATTATGTGGCAATTACAAGAAATTACTAGTTGTTCCACTTCGATCGTAAACATTTAGACATGCTATATTATGTAAGGGTAGAATTTAATCTTTAGCCAAGATCACAATCGAGGAATGTGGAGTTCATGCTGCCATTAATTATAACCCTTAAAAATATTTTTTCGAAAATTCCGTTAAAGTATAGAAAATAATTTGGGATCTTTACTAACCGATATCCCTTCTGGTATGGTGTTCGCTCCAAATTCATTTACTTATAAAATAGTGCAATAAATAACCAGAAAATTAGCCGAATAAAACTTCCAATTAAAAACGAGTTAATTACTATAATAGATACCTCTTTAATTACTGCTTGTGTAATCCAGCTAGTCTATTATTAATCCGATCACGTAGATTCTAAGCCGCAAAGCACAAAACACTCACTATCGCTCCGGAAAGTAGCGAAAAATTGCATTTCGCTTAGACAATGCAGCAAATACCAGACGAATTACTATCAAAAAGGTGAATAAAACAAGGTTGGCCACACACAGAAATTCTCATCACGCAACTAAGATTTTCAGCGAGCTGATTGGGCGATGTTAACCAAGAAATCTTCTATGAAATTAAATGGTTCTGGGCGTATTGTTTTTATCTATCATTTTTCTACCGGCGTATGCTTTCATAGAATAATAAAAGAAAGATAGTGATTTTGTAAGGAAAAAGTTTTAAGTTTTAAAGAGTAATAAATAAAAAGGCAGCCATGCGGAAGCACATGTTCGCTGTGTATAATTTATTATTTTAATAACCCACTAGGTAAAAGCCAAACCTTCTCTTTTGGTTTACAGTTAATTTTTTTGAAGACTTCTCCGACTAACCAAACCTGTCTATTTATTTTGTTATTACTGGGGCGGCTATTGATCTTAATAAAATCGTGCGGTTCGATAATTAGATATAATTTAAAAAACAAGAGCATGCTAGAGGTTATTATACGGAGCAACCAAGATGCTATTATAAATCTTTCGATCGGGTAATATGTAACTGGAGAACTTGATTGTTGTAATGACACAAAAATATTTTGAAAAGGTAAGATGATTTTCTGATAATATGGTCCCCAGTCCAATTGAAATTCCTTCTGCGACCCAATGCATGTTTGAAAATCCTGTTCTAGCCATTAGTAATTACTTTGCAGTAAAAAATGTCACCTTCAAGTATTCAATTGCTGGCAAATTTTGCAATTACTTCCAAGACCATCTAGGCATCAAATAAATTGTAAAACTCCAGTTTTCTGTAGACTAAGTTGTAGATAAAACCTGAAGGTAGCGCTGCCTATTAATTAATATGAGTTTATTTGTGCATTATGTCAGTAAACACATCCACATTTAGAACATCTGTTGATTCTTTTAATAGTTGTGTATTTATCGTTTGCCACTTGAAAATGGATTTCCAACTTCTCGAGCACTAAAAATATATGAATAATTTGGTTTTAATTTTATATACACAGAGAATCATTACCCTAAAGTGGGGTTAATTGCAATAGTCATAATGTTTCCTTTAAATGTTCCAAAGCAATTTAGTAGAAAATTCCATAAAACACATCTTATTTAATTAATAAGAGGAGCCTTAAAGATTGACACTTTTTTGTGCTTTTGATACGATCTCTTATTTTTGGAATTTGGTGGTTCGTCCACTAGATGCAGACGATCACTACACGATGGAATTACAACAGTAAACGCAATTGACCAAGCTTTAACGCCAATGAAATCTGCTCAAATAAAAAAAATTTGTTTCGTTATAAAACAGATCCATTTTGAATGAACCTGCACCTTGCCGAAGTTCTAAATTACTAGAACAGGTAAAATGGCTTGCGTGTTATAATAAGCTAAAGAGCCAAACTACAGGTCCAACCAAAGTAGTAGGGTCGTTGGTGGGGAACCAGACTAAGACAGGTCCCCGAAAGAGGGCAGCGGCTCTTTTGGTAATTAGATTGGCAAAGATCATAGGGGTCGGTATGGCAGTCTAGCACACATTACTGCGATATGGAAGGCAACGGGAAACCACCACATTACCTCACAAATACACTGCGTACTCAAATTGTAACAAACATTATGGCATTCTCTGGGGTAAAAGATTCCGTTGTTAAAATAGTCCCCCATTTGGATCTCCGGGAGGGGACTACTTCGGGAGATGCGATCAAAAAGTTAAAAATAAGAGGCGGAAAGATTTTGCGAGTCGGAGCGTAGAATCTTTGAGGTATGAAGCAAGTAGGTAAACTAGAGAACCTAAAAATCGAAATGAATAGGTTATCATTAGACATAGTAGGGATCAGCCAAGTTCGGTGGCCAAAGGCGGGGGATTTTTGGAGTGGAGACTTCGGGGTAATTCATACAGGAGAAGAGGAAGGAAATTTGGGTGTGGGGATAGTTATACGAAAAAAGATAGGATGCTGTGCAGAAAATTACTTACAAAAGAACAAAAGAGTACTCATGGTTAGATTAGAATCTAAACCGGTAAACACAGTAGTAATACAAGTATAGATGCCCACCTCTAGCTACAGTGAAAAGAGGTAGAAGCGATCTACAAAGATATCGAATATATATTAAGATACGTAAAAGAACACGAAAATTTAATAATTACGGGGAATTTTAATGCAGTGGTAGGTGAAGGTAGGGTAGGAGCAGTAGTAGGTTTATTTGGTTTAAGCACGAGAAACGGCAGGGGAAATAGGTTGGTAGAATTTTGCAACAAGAACAATTTAATCATCACAAACACATTATTTCAACATCGTGTTAGAAGAGGCTACCCGTGGAAGAAGCCAGGAGATATAAGAAGATATCAAATAGATTATATTCTTGTTAGACAACGGTTTAGGAATCAAGTAAATAACTGTAGACTCTACCCAGAAACAGATATAGAAACTGACCACACCATGGTAATTATGAAGGCCGCACTTAAATTTAAAAATTTGAAAAAAAGAAACTGAAAAAGGCACTTGGACTTAGAGAAACTAAAAGATAAAGATATTCAAGAAAGATTCGAAAAAAGTCAAATGAATTGCTCAAAGATAACGAGAAATTATCGGATACTAAGGAAGTAGAAACCGAATGGAATAACATAAAATCCAGCCTTGACATGGTGGCCATAGATGTTCTGGGGTATACACAAACAGAAAATAAGAAACCATGGATAACAAAAGATATCTTAAATTTAATAGAAAAAAGGCGAAAATACAAAAAATAAATCAGACGAAACAGAAAAACAAAGATACAAAACCATAAAATGGAAAATTATTCGCAAATACAGGAAAGCAAAAGAATACTGGATTGATGAAAAGTGCAAAGAGGTACAAACTAAGATGGAAGTAGGAAAGACAGATGAAGCATACAAACTAATTAGAATCAATTTTAGGGATATAAAACCGTATAACAAAAATATAAGGGACGCGGTAGGAAACGTCATTATAGAAAATGTAGAGAAAATGGTTAGATGGCAAGAATATATAGGGAATTTATATGCAGGAGAGGAACTAACTGCATTAGAACAGGAATCAGACATTGAAAATGATGACCTGGGATGTCCTATACTTAGAGAAGAGTTTGAATTAGCATTAAAGGGTCTGAAAAATGGTAAGGCGCCGGGTACAGATAAGGTGTAAGAAGAAACTCTAAAAGCCGCTGGACAAGCAGTAACAGAACGTCTCTTCCAACTTGTAAGCAATATGTATGAGACAGGCGAGATACCCAAAGATTTCAAACAAAAGTCGCTGATAGATGTGAAAATTTTTGAATAATAAGTTTGACAGCACACGTGTCAAAAATATTAACTAGAATTGTACAAAAAAGAATGGAAAAATGGGTTGAAGAAATACTAGGAGAAGAAGAATAGTACATAGCTTATACAAAGAGCAAACAGCAGTAATAGAATTAGAGCAGGAACGTAGAGAAGTAAATATTAGGAAAGAGGTGAGACAGGGATGTGCCCTATCCCCATTAATGTTTAACTTGTACATTGAAGAGGCAATGAATACTGTCAAATTCAGAAAGACATTTGGAATTAATATGCAGGGACAAAAGATTTATATGCTCAGATTTGCAGATGATATAGCAGTATTAGTATCTAGCAAGAAAGAGTTAGAAGCTGCTCTTAATGAAATGGAAACAGTTCTATTTGAGGAATATGGTATGAAAATTAACAAAAATAAAAATAAAGTTCTAGTATGCAAAGGAGGGGATAATAAATCAAAAACAAGAATACAAATAGGTAACGAGAACTTACAAGAGGTTAAGGATTTCTGCTACCTAGGAACTCACATAACGCAAGATAGGAAAAGCACAAAAGATATAAAACAAAGATTAGCACAAGGCCGTGCTAGATTTAGCAAGAAAAAGCAACTACTGTGTTCCAAGACAACAAACATAGAAACAACGAAAAGATTGCTTAAAACATATGTGTGGAGCACAGCACTGTACGGCTGTGAAGCCTGGACAGTAGGAAAAGTGGACAAGAAAAAAATAGAAGCCATTGAAATGTGGTGCTACAGACGTATGATGAATACATCATGGACAGACAAAGTTAAGAACGAAGAGGTACTAAAAATGGTAGGGGAAGAAAGAAATATTTGGAAAACGGTAAAATACAGTAGAGATAGGATGATAGGCCACATACTAAGGCATGAGGGAATAGTGAGGAATATATTAGAAGCAAAAATAGGAAAAAAGAGAAGAAGAGGTGGACCTAAGTTAGACTACTGCACACAGATAGTGAAAGATGTAGGCTGTAGGAGTTTCAGGGAAATGTGTAGGCTAGCTCAGAATAGAAATCAATGGAGGTACGCATCCAACCAGTCCCAAGATGGATAAATTAATTACGAAGAATGTAACTGTACTTAAACATGATGTTTATTATAAGCAACTACAAGAATTGGTTGGTAATATTCTCGAATAATGTTAATTGTGCGAAAGAATTTACTGGAAAACTATTATTTTGGCAAATGTCTAAGTGTTGGGGGATCTTGCTAGCCACAGGCTACTTAACCCTCGTCACTGAATCTCGGTGAAATAGGGCGTAAAATTTTAAAACAGTAAAAAAGGAACCGAACTGTATACTTGCTGTGTGAGAATTTCAGAGAACTGTGTAGGCTATAGTTGAGAATATAAATAAGTGCAGGTACGTGTCCAACCAGTTTTGAGACGGAAAACTTAATGACGAAAAAATAAGCACAGATAAATCTGATGATTATTATAAACAACTACAGGTGTCGGTTGTGAAATAAATGCAACTAATGTTGACTCTGCGAAAAGTGATATTGGAAAAAATATTAAATCGATAAATGTGTAAGTGCTGGGTGAACTTGGCAGCCACAGGCTGCTTACCCCGCTTCACAACCACTGAATGTCGGATAAATATAGTATACAATTGTAAAACAATAGAAGGGGACCGAACTGCATCTAACAAAAAAAAACAGTGCCTATGAGGAAAGACAACAAACATAGAACAAGAAGAAAATTGTTGAAAGCATAAGTGTGAAGCACAGCACAGTATGCCTATGAAATACGGACAGTCTAAAAGCACACAGAAAAACGGTAGCAGCCTTTTGAAATGCTGTGCTTTGGAGGTATGAGGATGGACAGATTAAGTTAATAACAAATAGATTATAGAAATAGTAGGGGAACACGAATATCTGGGAGGAAGAAAATAGAAGAAATAAAAGGGCAGAATACGTTCTAAGGCATTTTGGGGAATAGTATGGGATATATTATAAGCAGAGATAGGAAAAAAGTGGTAGATGTAGACCTAGATTAGATTAGTGATAAAAGCAAACTGTGCAAATTTTAGGGAAATGTGTAGGTTAGTTCAGAATAGGAAGCAATGAGGGTACACGTCTAACCAGTTCCAGGACTGAAGATGATGATGATGAAGATAGATGTTTACGATTCCCCTAAACTACAAGTAATTTTCAACGAAATACATATTTCGACTAGTAGGAGTTGACCAGCAGTAGCAACACTTAAAATTCGATTATTAATCAATCAATTACCTATCGCCATATTCCCTTTCGGGGTAACCAAATCTAGCACCTCTTTCTGGGAGAGATGCAGGGTATAGCTCTAGACTACTATACTACTTTTACTCCCAGCACCATTCACAATGTTTCTCCACAACCTCTATCCCTTTGCCTCTTTAACATTCATATATTGCTTTTGACATACTTTTTTATTTCTCAGACTTCTCAGCAGTTGTTCTTTCAGAAACTCTTGTATTACATCCAACCATCTTTTACGCGGTCTGACTCTTACAGCTCTACCAGTCACTTTACTCCGAAGTCCTTTCCTCCTGTTGTGCATTTAGATATTGTAAATTATTTACTGTTAACAACCAGCTATTAAACGAAGTTGCAAATGAAGGTCTTTAAGAGTTTGACAACCTATAAGCATTTTCGATCTGGTTTTGTTCGAAGAATTGGTCTATTTACAATCGATTGCAGATTAAATTTTTCGATTATTTACTTGCAATCACAGTAAAACATCAAACATAACAGATTGTTTGCCCCAATGCGGCCCTATTGATTTTTTTTTGACAGCATTTTGGACTGCTCTATAGGATTATACAATTTGCTAACCTTTAAAAACGTTAGTCCTGAAGATGGCGATTTCAATTTACACGAGGATTTACCAAATTACCTGGAAATGATTAAATCGATTTTGATTTTTAGAAAAAAGTTCAATCCATATACGGTGCAAGATTTAACTGCGTTTCCAACGAACAACAAAAAGTTTGAAAAGAATATTGTAGCGGGCTACTACTACCGCGGTTCACTAATTTAAAACAAGTAATAACAAGAGTCTTTATTACTCACTGTTCACAAGTCTGATTAACAGAATATGCCTTATATATAGATGTTTTCAGTCCAATTAACAATGAAGCACTATTACACTAATAAATTTACAAGCACTAATATGTTTTTGAACTAACTTCTTAACCATAGGTCCATTAACAATACTAACACAACTATTTATTTATTACACTTTTGTCTATTTATGTATTCTACAAGCTGCTTGTACATTAGACACGTTCACATAATATAACATTTATGGTTACTCTTGGACTTCCAAAAGCTCAACTATTTAACTTTACACGATATAATTTACATTCGACATTCTGATATAGATTAAACTCTGTACTTCATCATCCGTCTTATTTATATCCTGAATTAAAAAAGATGATTCATCCTCCAATAATTACTAAAAATTCTCGGTCCCTGGAGAATATACAGTGCTTGCGGCGCTTGTGTGTTTGACGGGTTGCTTAATAGAAGCTCGCAACAATATGTTAAAAGATAACTTGGTTTTCCGGAGGGAGTCTCAAAGAATACAGCAAACAAAGAAAGGTTTGGATTTCCATAAACGGTATTACAAAAGTTTAAACTCGAAGTCTGTGCAGTACGTCTATTGAAACAATATCCACGAACTAATCGATCGATTAAAATTATTGAACGCATCCCGTTCAAGCCGGGAACACGAGAGAGCAAAATATAAACGAAATGGTTTCTATAATAGAAGAATTGCGAGAAGAGGGCATAATAGAATAAACCCGATAAAAATTGATCAGTTTTAAAATGCCCATCGAGCGTTTTGGACGCCCGGACCGCAAAGTCGACGATGCAAAGCGAAGTCCACCAGGTCGAGAATTTTTACTAACACCCGACGGACAAGGATACGATATGCAGCAAGGAAAACTGGTGAATGTAGCCAATTCCAAATCCGACCCTGATCTGGTTACTCAAAGAAGCACAATAACATTTATACCTGGAAAAGACAAAATTAGTTTTTATCGGAAAAAACTGGTAGACATTGCAAATCCGAGTGAAGACACCGATTGCGTAAATAAGAAGTTTACAGTTAATCTTGTACATCATGCATTTTCCCACTGCCTATAAAGTATGGAAAATATTCAGCATAAGGCTGTAGTCTACAACGCAAGAAATCAACGTGTCACACAGCTTAAACCTCCGGTTGAGATATCAGACACAGCAACCAGACATTATAAAACAAAAAATTTAATAAAATTATATCCGATGTAAAAGCATTTGTACAGTTGTTTATGAATTTGAATACCACATCTCAACCTCGCATTTTCATCGATGTATAATGCATCACCAGAAGATGTTAGAAACAACTATTACAAACCAAAACTTGAACTCACGCCGAGGTACAATTATAAAATGATGGTCCGCTAAGTCTAGCTTCAGTAACACCACGACATGAGTAAAGACAGCATCATAAAGATTTCCTGCGCCGGCACTCCGTACTTAAGTACATAAAAAGAGATCTCTTGCAATTCAACTTGGCCGAATTTTAACCGTACTTTCGCGAGAATAATGGATATAGATACATTCTAATTGGGTTGGACTGTTTTACAAAATATGGTTTCGCCAGACCGTTAAAAAATAAAACTGGGCTAGAAGTTGCCAATGCAATGAAAAACATACTAGATACAATGCTACAGGATAAGAAGAATATTGAAACGAAAATTAATTTGCAAACGGATTTTGGGAAAGAGTACTACAACAGTTGGTTTAAAAATCTTATGCAAAAATATAAGATAAACCGTTGTTCTACATATTCTGCGATCAAGGCTAGTATGACGGATTGGTTGATAAGGACAATCAAAAACAAACTCTACAAGATTTTCTACTTGCGAGGAAGTTACAGATGGTTGGAAATTTTACCTAAAGTTATGGAAGAATATAACAACACCAAACACCCGTCAATTTGAACGACACCAGAGCAAGCAAAAGCACGTCCGGAAAGAAGAAAACTTTACACCGCTGATAGTGCTCCTAAAAGTCGAAAGAACTTGTATACGGTTGGTGAGATTGTACGCATATCTAAATTTAAAGCTATCTCTGACCGAGGTTATCATCCAAATTGGAGTTCAGAACTGTTCAAAGTCATTAAAGTGAAATCAACAAACCCGACTACCTATCTACTGGAAGATTTGGAAGGAGAGCCAATCCCAGGTGCTTTATACAGCGAAAAGGTTCAGCCTACGACAGCTGCAGATACATACCCGGTAGAAAAAATTATATTCAAGCGCAACCGTGGGCGGGAACTTCTAGTGCAATGACTGATTGGAGGGAGAAATTGGATACCGTCAACAGACTTGCTTTAGTATATACAAGAGCTTGCCGGAAGCTTGGTTATTTGTTAATCAGCTCTCGAAGAGGAAACAAGGCCGTCTACATATTAGATTTTTAAGGCCTCCAGTATAAAACAAATAAATTCTTTGTTAAAGAAGTGGCAGTTTTGGATATGAAAAACAACGAAGTATGGGACGAGATTTTGGAGATGACTACCAACTTAAGTGAAAGTTCACTAAATAGAACGCCTGACTACAGAAACACTTGCATGGGCTTAGCTGGGAAAATCCTTGAACAAATCGATTATCACCAGTTTTTCTAACGCTATACTGTAGTCACATTTTTCCCGTTCTGAGATTTTTAATGGTTTTCAAAAATGTTCTTAAAAAATGTAGTTGACAAAAACAATAATTTTTACTGCTAATTTTTTCTCATAGACAAATAGTCAATCTCATACTAAAATTATATTTTCAAAATGTATACTGTAATCATGGATGCCAAAAGGCCTAAGTGACTTAAGCCACTTTCATCCCAAGTATGTGGTGGATGAAATAAGTTAGTATTACTTTTAAGACAACACAATTATTTTTATTTTACAACAAAACTAATACAAAGTCTGAGTCAAATACACTGTAGTTAAGATATAAAGTTAAATTGTCTTTCAGTTCATTATTTTAATCTCCATTGACTTCGTCTTCGTCTGAATTCTCAATGAACGGCAGAGGTTCAATATCTTCCCCAACAGTAGCATCACTCTTCAGATTTTGGAGAAAGTTGTGGTAAACCGGAGGGATAAATTGAAGTAGATCAATCATATCACGTTTTTTCAGTGGTGCAACAGGTCTTATTCCTTCATAGAGCCTAATCAGTGGAGCGTTTCTAAGAGATGTTGGCTTACCTTTTCTGCCTGTCGGCTTGATGTCCAAAACTACAAACTCCATGTCAGCGTTTAGTGTTTCTTTGTACTTTATTTCTTAAGGACTTCATTTATAATAAAATCATTCTAAACGACAAATTACAGTGCGAGGGTGAGATAGTTTAACTTATTACCCCCAGAAGAGTAATTTAGCCAAATTAAATATATTATTTGGTTGTTTTTTTTGCATAAACTGTGAACAAAACTACCTATACAAGTGTGCAAACTTTTAAAGTAAACAACACCGCGTATCCGCGCTAATTAGAACCACCATCAACCCGATATTTAACGGGAAACAATCCTCGTAACCAGTTATGAAGCAGTTCCTAAAGTCGTACGTTTAGAATCGCTTAGAGTCGTCCGTTAAAAACCAGGTATGTGTGTGTGCGCGCGATAATTTCGATCAATCATTTGTTTGAAAACACATGCCACTAAGAAACCAGCCAGACAAACTAAGGTCAGCAACTTCAAACATATCAACAACACCAACAGTGCCGTTAATACCCCCCACCAAATCCGCCATCGGTGGAAGCGTTAACACCCTTCAAGATGCTACACTTACCACCTCCACGATTTCGAACATCCTCAGTGGGATCTAGCCCCTCTGAAAATAAATCTAAAAGACCGCTAGAAGAAGACGACATCACGGAACAACTGTCAACGTCAACTTTAAAAAGAATCAGTGACATTGAAATAGACATTACTGAGTTCGTATTAAAAAACAGCAATAAGATCAGCAAACCGAATGCTTCATACGTCATAGCTAAATTCAAAGAACTGGCCCTTATCGCCACAGAAAATTCACACCTACACGACATTGTCATTACCAAATTACAGTCAGCTAAAAAATCAATAGGAGATCTAACAAAGGTAAATCTCAGTTCAACACTTACACACATTGCGACACAACATCTACCTCTGCCTCCACCCCCATTACATACGCTGCCGCAATATCATCCAAAACAATTTGCCAACACGCTCCCCCAACAAGACCACCTCCTAAATTAATTACCCTAAAACCGACCACATCAAATACGACCCCCTCGCCTCTTGTAAAAATCATAAAAGCTAATTTTCAACCGTCCCTTCCCCATCTCAACATAAGAGACATCCGACCCGGCAATACCGCCTTCAACATCCTAACAGACAAGCCTTCAGATATTAAACTTATTACAACCTTGAACCAACAGTCCTGTTCCGTCCATGTCCCAGCCCCAAGACAACCTCAGCTCATAATCTTCGACCTAGACAAACAAACTTCCAACACCGACGTCCTAAATTTCATTTACACTCAAAATACCCTTCACAACCTAATTACTGAAGACCACTACAGAAACAAAATACACTTAGTGGTACGAAGAACTAAAACAGACAACATGGATAATGGAAATAGGCTGGTAGAATTTTGCGACAAGAACAATTTAATCATTACAAACACATTATTTCAACATCATGCTAGAAGACGATACACGTAGAAGATGCCAGGAGATATAGGAAGATATCAAATAGATTACATTCTTGTTAGACAACGGTTTAGGAATCAAGTAAAAGATTGTAGAAGCTATCCGGAAGCAGATATAGACACTGACCAGAACATCGTAATTATGAAGCCCACACTTAAATTTAAAAATCTTAAAAGAGGAATGGAAAAGGGCACTTTGACTTTGAGAAGCTAAAAGATCAAGATATGTACGAAAAATTTGAAAAAAGTCAAATGAATTGCTGAAATATATCGGGAAAATTTCTGTTACTAAAGAAGTAGAAACAGAATGGAATAACATCAAATCCAGCTTAGACATGGTGGCCAGAGATATTCTGGGGTATACACAAAAAGAAAATAAGAAACCATGGATAACAAAGGATATTCTGAATTTAATAGAAAAAAGACAAAAATACAAAAATAGATCAGACAAAACAGGAAAACAGAGATACAAAGCCATAAAATGGGGAACTATTCGCAAATGCAGGAAAGCTATAGCACAATGGATTGATGAAAAGTGCAGCGAGGTACAAACTAAGATAGAAATAGAAAAGACAGACGAAGCATACAAATCAGTTAGAATCAAATTTAGTAATATAAAACCATATAGCAATAATATAAAGGATGCGGGAGGAAACGTCATTATAGAAAATGTAGAGAAAGTAGCTAGATGGCAAAAACATATAAGGAATTTTTATTCAGGAGAGGAATCAACAGCATTAGAACAGGAATCAGACATTGAAAGCATGACCTGGGATATCCTATACTTAGAGATGAGTTTGAATTAACATTACAGAGTCTGAAACATGGTAAAGCACCGGGTACAGATAAGGTACAATCAGAAACACTGAAAACCGCTGGACAAACAGTAACAGAACGTCTCTTCAGACTTGTAAGCTATATGTATGAGACAGGCGAGATACCCAAAGATTTCAAACGTAACATCATAGTAACTATACAAAAAAAAAGAGGCGCACATAGATGCGAAAATTTTCGAACAATAAGCCTGATAGCACACGTTTCAACAATATTAACTAGAATTGTACAAAGACGAATGGAAAAACGAGCTGAAGAAATACTAGGAGAAGACCAATTTGGGTTTAGGCGAAACAGGGGAACACGGGAGGCTATTTTCGCTCTGAGGGTGATAATGGAATGCGAATAGTATATAGCTTATACAAAGAACAAACAGCAGTAACAGAATTAGAGTAACAAAGTAGAGAAGTAAATATACGAAAAGAGGTGAGACAGGGATGTGCCTTATGCCAATTAATTTTTAACTACATAGAAGAGGCAATGAATACTGTCAAATGCACGAAGACATTTCGAATTAATATGCAGGAACAAAAGATTGACATGCTTAGATTTGCAGATGATATAGCGATATTAGCATCTATAACAAGGAAGAGTTAGAAGCTGTTCTTAATGAAAAAGAAACAGTTCTAAAGGAGAGATATGGTATGAAAATTAACAAAAAAAAACAAAAGTTCTAGTATGTAAAAGAGAGGATAATAAATCAAAAACAAAGATACAAATAGGTAACAATAACTTACAAGAGGTTAAGGATTTCTGCTACGTAGGAAGTCAAATAACGCAAGATGGGAAAAGCACAAAAGATGTAAAACAAAGAATAGCACAAGGCCGTGCTACATTTAACAAGAAAAAGCAACTACTATGTTCAAAGACCACAAACATAGAAACAAGGAAAAGATTGCTTAAAACATATGTGTGGAGCACAGCACTGTATGGCTGTAAAGCCTGGACAGTTGGATAAGCGGACAAGAACAAGGTAGAAGCTTTTGAAATGTGGTATTACAGACGTATGATGAAGATACCATAAATAGACAAAGTTAAGAACAAAAATGCACTAGACATGGTAGGGAAAGAAAGAACTATGTGGAAAACAGTAAAAAATAGGAGAGATAGGATGATAGGCCACATACTAAGACATGAAGGACTAGTGCGGAATATATTAGAAACAGAGATAGAAAAAAAGAGAAGTAGAGGTAGTCCTAGGTTAGACTACTGCACACAGATAGTGAAAAATGTAGGTTGTCAGAATTCAGGGAAATGTGTAGGCTAGTTCAGAATAGAAATCAATGACAAAAATAATAATGAGATTGACCTGAAAAAAACACATAAATTTTGAATTTCTTCAATGACGGCACTTTCAATAACTGGGGGAATGTTGTTGTCCAGTGGGTTCTGGCTGAAGTGGCAGGAACGTCGATCTATACCAAATGAAGTGGAACTTGTCAAAATGGTAACAGGAACCAACTGAAGCAATCGCTCTTTAGCGCACCCTTATTACTTACATGAGTATTCGTTGCTCTTATTGAATTACTGACTTGCATTTGATATGTTTAGATTTTGTATATTGTTTATCTGTCTTAAGTGCACCATGTATTGATTCGCTCACATGTACAAAGATAGTTCAACAGAAACACGTTTGATCAGCGTAGCCATGATTTCGTTTCTATGACAACGGAATTCATTTGACGCATCTATGAAAAACATTTACAACCTACTTCTTTTCTAAGTGTTGTGATTGAATTAAAAATGGCATCTACGATAGAAAATTCGTCTAAAGGTAATCTGCGTGCCGTTATTCAGTTTTTTGCCGCTGAAGGTTGTCTACCAATGGAAATTTATAAGAGAACGGAAGCTGTGTATTATGACTAGTTTTTCTCATACGGCAGTGGTTGAATGGTGCAATGAACTTCGGCAGGGAAGAGAATACACTAGAGACTTAGCCCGTCCTGCATATACTGCAGCAGAGGATGAAAATGTGAGGCAGCTAAAAACTGGGTTGCGCGCACAATTAACCCATCAAAGTTAGATAATCTTCTCAAATGTGAAGATTAGCGTGGGAGCTGTGTATTACATCATTCATAATGTTAACTATAACAAAATTGCCGCTCAGTGGATCTCAGAATTGCTTACTAATATGCAGGAGGATGTGCGTTTGACCTTATCAATACAATAGATGATGCGCTATAAACAACAACGTTAGCTTCTCTAAACCAAATTGTTGCAGGTGACAAATCTTGATGTTATCACTACGAACCTAAATCTAAACGTCATAGCTGCTAGGTGTGAGATGATGGTAGGAGGTGGATGGGTTGAAAGGTCGGAGGTGTCAGGTGGGTGGTTTAAGAAACGAAATGTGTGAGATGTGAGGTGGGAAGTAAAAACCATAGGTTTTGCTACAAGGGCAGATACGAAGAATACTGCAATATTATAGTTGACAACGATAAAACTGTGGGAATTGAATGTTTAACATGGCTAACAACCAATGCAAGAAATAAGATATACAACAAATTTGTGTGTCAGATAACAAGTCCTGCTGTTAATAAACAACTTTGAAATCATATACTAGATTTTTTACGTTGTCCAGATGCACGTTTAAAGGAAGCATTCGCGTCTACTTTGGCAAAAGAGCATGGTATTACGCGTTTGGAAGTGATAATATGCAACTGTACAATTGGAAACTATGTCAGTGTGGAACAGGTGTATAATCCCTTAAAAGACTGTTTAACCTTATTGGAAGATAGTAAGTTATACTTCCTAAAGGCACCAATGTACTCGGTACCACTTGCCAAAATGTGGAGTAAGCTACCGGACAAGCTACAAAATAGCTGCTGTTTAGTGTATAATAATCTACTACAGTACGTGTATTGGGGGAATGGCAATACAAAGAAATTGACTGGTTTGCAAATTAAGTTGTCCGAAAAACCAGAGGAAAGAGAAAAATTGATAAAGTATGCGCTTTCGGCTTTTAGTTTTAACTATTTACCTGTAAATTATTTGGAGATAGTAGACGAGGAAGACAGCCAAGATAATATAAAAATCCTACACAAGTGCTACATTAAAGCAGGTAGTACATATTTTACACAATCTGCAACACCATATTCTACAATTCCAAAAGAACTAGAAATGAAATCCGCGCAATACTTTTATACAAACTTTAATAAGTTTGATATTAGGTATAAGGGTACAATTCCCCCGAGGGTTGCTAATCCGACCTAGGTCGGTTTGGCGATAAGGTGGGCGACAGGATTGGGTGGGTGGCTTAGCGGGTGAGCGGGTGGGCGAGCGAGCGGGCGGGCGGCGAGCGTATTTTTTATATAGCTTTATTAAAACAGAAGATAAACGGTTTTAAATTTTCCGCAAAAATTCCGGATTAAAGCAAACATCTCGGATAACCAAAAAGGATTTAAAGATCGAGTTAAAATTAATTAAACAAAAAATTTAAAGATTTGGGGCTTTAATGTGGAGTGATGTGGAGGTATGTGAAGTGATGTAGCGGGATGTGGTGGGATGTGGAGGGATGTGGAGTGATGTGGAGGGATGTGTAGGAATGTGGAGGAATGTGAGGGATGTGGACGAATGTGGCTGGATCTGGTGGGATGTGGAGGGATGTGGAAAGATGTGGAGGGATGTGGAGGATGTGGAGGAATGTGGAGTGATGTAGGGTGATGTGGAGGGTTGTGGAGGGATGTGGAGGGATGTAGAGGGATGTGGAGAGAATTGGAGTGTTGAGGAGGGATGTGGATGGATGTGGAGGAATGTGGAGGATGTGAAGGGATTTGGAGGATGTCGAGGGATATCAAGGAAGGTGGAGAGATGTGGAGGGATGTTGAGTGATGTAGAGGGATGTGGAGGGATGTAGAGTGTTGTGGTGGGATGTGGACGGGATGAGAAGTGTGTGGAGCGGATGAGAGGTGTTCCCAGAATGCCTGTTCTCGGTCTACTTATGATGTCACTTCATTTGTTTCATTTACCGATATTACCTTAATTATAACTCTGTCAGAATTGTTTTTAAAATAGTTTTAGGTCAAAGAGCAATGACACTAATAGCGCTATAGTAGCAAATTATTTCTTTAACTAATAAAAATTATCTCAAGTATATCTTTGTGAAAATAGAAAAATATAGAAGCTGACCTACATTACGACTTATATTTGGACCGCCATGTTTTACAAACTGAGCATGTACTAGAAGACCATCATGGTTCAAAATCATGGATGGTGGACAGCATAGTATCAAAGTTGCATGCCTTTGTTATAGTATTACCAGACATAAAAATTTGTTTACCAGTGACAAATACCCAGACGAAAGTGATTTATTTTGCCCCGTTTACAATAACAACGCCTGCAATCAAAAATGAGGAAAACACATATAAATAGCTCAAAATCGACCACAAATACAGTTCATGTCAATATTTTATTCAAGATACCTGCTAGCACGCTTTTGATTTGTATTCAAGCATCTAGTATTACGCTGCATACAAAAACACGCTAATAAAATCACACTAAATACAACCAGTGATAGTTATCCTGGTTAACACATATTACTTTCTCATTGCACCGCTGGTATTGATAACCCGGTTTGTATAGTTTGTAAGTGCAGGAGTACGTAGAGTATACTTTAAACTGCGTTTATAAATTCTATGAAAGATTGCTTACCATTAAACCACTTCTAAAAGGCAAGAAACTTGTCTTATAAATTCTTTGAAACACATTCCAACAGCTGCTTTTATTTCCAATAGTTATTCGTTGAAATACGCATCGTAAAATAAGGTGATTATTATAAACAACTACAGATATTGGTTTTGCAATATTCTCAACTAATGTTAATTGTGCGAAAGGATTTGAAAGGATGTGAAAACTATTAATACGGAAAATGTCTAAGTGTTGGGGGAACCATGGCAGCCACAGACTGCTCAACTTCCTTCACATACCACTGAATCTCGGTGAAATAGGGCATATAATTAGAAAAAATAGAAGGGAATCGAGCTGTATATCGAATGTTGCAAGAATTGCAGGGAACTGCGTAGGCTAGCTCAGAACATAAATAAGCTGATGTAGAAGTGCAACCAGTTTCAAGACGTCAAACCCAATGACGAAAAAATAAGTGCTCTTAAATCTGATGATTATTATAAACAACTACAGGTGTTGGTTGTGAAATATTTTCAACTAATGTTGATTGTGAGAAATGATAAATTGGTAAAACTATTAATTCGACAAAGGTTCATGGTGCTGGGGGAACTTGCAGCCAAAGGCTGCTTACCCCCCTTCATATACCACTGAATATCAGAAATAGGTTATATAATAGTAAAACAATAGAAGGTGACCGAACTGCATCAAACAAGAAAGAACAGCACCTATGTTCAAAGACAAAGAACGTAGATACAAGAAGAAAACTGTTCAAAGCATAGTGTGGAGCACAGCACAGTACATCTATGAAATAGGGGCAGTAGGAAAAGCAGACAGAAAGAGATAGATGCCTTATGTAATGTTGTGCTTTAGCTGTATGAAGATGGTAGCATGGACAGACAAATTTAATAACAAATAGGTTGTAGAAATAGCTGAGGAATGAAGATATCTGTAGAAAATGAAAAAATGGAAAAGATAGAAGAACAGGATACGTTCTACGGCATTTCTGGGGAATAGTACTGGATATACTAGAAGTAGAGATAGAAAAAAAGAAGTAGGGGTAGACAGAGATCAGACATTCGCACATGGATAGTGATAGATGCAGACTGTACAAATTTCAGGAAATGTGTAGGTTGGTTCAGACTAAGAAACAATGAGTGTACGCGTCCAACCAGTTCTAGGATTGAAGACCTAATTGATGATGATGTGAAGTTAGGATACATTTTAAAGCATGCGGTATAGTATGGGATATATTACAAGCAGAGAAAAAAAAATAGAGAGATAGAGATACATCTTACAATAGACTATTGCATACACATAGTAGAAGCTGTAGGCTCTAGGAGTTTCGGGAAATGTGGAGGTTAGCTCAGAATAGTTCACAATGGTGGTGGGCGTCCCACTCGTTCCAGGACTGAAGACCTAATGATGATGACTCCACACTACCCCGTTAGGTACCCTATTTTGCCACCTATGGCAGGGCATAGCAGGGCAAATGACTTATACAGAAGATGTAATATATTATCGATTATTTGAGGATGTATCGATGAAACTATCATGGAACATGATGCATAACATGTCAAGTAAGGAATATAAGCTATTGAAACAGCTTTATAACAATAGGATGCCATGTTAATAGCTTTTGAATTTTAAGTATTCCACATTGCTCCGGTCTGTCCTACATCAAAAATGTAAAAAGTTTTACAGAATACAGAATAAGCACTGAATATAGTAATAAAGACACATTATAGGAATAGGAGTTGGGTACAATAAATATTTAAATGTAGGGCGCAGGTAAAAAAAGGTGTAGCATAATTGCGTTAAACTTATACATCAGATAACGCAGTAGGTAGTTTAAATTTGGTTACGTGATAGAAGGTGACGATCGCAATATTGTACGGGATGAAAGGCCGTCAACAATTAGGGGAGACCGGAGTCAGGTGTTATAGAGACGGGTTGATACAGCAATTTTCATATTCAAACAAAGAGAGACTTATTTACTTATTTAAAAGACTTATTTAAAAGAATACAAAACCTCAATATAAACAAACCGACAAAGGAAAATGTCAATGTAAAATATAGCAAATTTACAAAGTCAGCTGTGCACCTGACTAGCAGCAGTGATTCCAAAAAGGAAACATTGTGTATTTCGTAGGGAATCTTTTATAAACTCCTGATGAAATGAGGAATAATTGCAGTGTACAAAATGCTTAAACTGTGCACGTTTAGATTGTATAGATGGATATCAATTTTAGTTTGTATTAATTGTGATTCCGTCGATTATATGGAATCTTAAGAGTTTTATCCATTACTAGTGTTGCTTGCATTATTAGCTTATTTCTGTAAAATTTGTTTAGAAATTAATTTAAATATGGATACGTTTAAAATTGTATATAACAATTTACCACATACAAATAACAACCAAGATATCGTTCTACCTTTCATATCGTCTAGTGATGTTGTTTCAGAATAAAATTTTAACAACCACCACCTTGTCTTCCTCTACAAGCAGATTAATAAACAAGTAACTAAGTTAATAAATTTCAAAGTCAGAAACCGTACTAAATCAATAGATCTGCGATCTATATAATTTTGCACAGATTTACACTAAATGAAGATTTATTTTCTAATGAACCGTTAAGAGAAACGCTAACGCCTAAAATGAAAGTTGGTATGTTCTCTGGAATTAGTTTTTAATAATAGTGCTTATCTCGCAAAGTCGGCATAACAAATGTTATAATTCCATCAGTGTAATTTGTAGCTCATACTTGAATACTTCAATTTGTTAAATACCGCTAGTTTTACCACTCTAAAGAGTACTGTGTTTCCGTTATAAAACAAAGGTACTTTTTACGTATATTTGGAGTTCCTTTATAATTTATATACAAAAAATTTCTGCAAGAATGTTACAATTAATTATTTGAAGAAAATATTGTTTTTGTATAAGCTTTCACGTTACAATTTTAATATGATTTAAAATAATAGTAATATCCCAATAAGGTACTGAAACCTGCATTTTATACACCATGTAAAAGCTTAAACCTCATATTAGATAAAACACGCGCAACCTAAGAATTAATTAATAAGTAATTTTTACGTTTGCGTAAAATAGCATTAAGTACCTAATTATACTATAAGGTATCAAAATTATCATCATTTTACAGTTTATTTGATATTTAAAAAAGCTTTTAAATTTGAAACAGCTTGTTATAGTGTATGGCGAGCCCTCTTTTGGAAGGTTGCTGAATTTTGTACCACAATAGCATTCATTTCGTTTCTTTGTAGTGCCCTACACACCAAATTCGGTATTGATTTCAGTTTGTAGAAGCGCCCTCGGTGCAATATTGTAAAAGCTGGTGCTTTAAGCAAAGTTAGGAAATAGTTCCGCGGATTTTATGTACGTGGCGACACTTTCTAGAGGTACACTTTCTGTAATGCTATTGCTCGTATCTATTCATACGGAATAATTTATTATGGAATTTTGCACTAGTATTTTATGCTTGATGCATTCAAGAACAGACAATCGTTTATATACCAAACTGTACTTCAATGAAAAGATTTGCATTTGAAAAATACCAATCAAACCTATTGCAGCTTTAGTTTGTCGTAAAATTAGTCAACTCCAAATTTTTTAATTAACAAACGCCATACTGCGTTAAAGTTTTATAGAGTGTTTAAGTAGGTAGTAATAGTTGTCATAATCGGAAATACAGATCTACTTAATTGATGCATATACTTCAATTTATTTTTACTCACTTTTTGATAGCTTAGATAGCGTAAGTAACAATAAAAAATTAATTGAACTTTGAGTACATGCGAATGAGCCACAAAATCATACTTACATGAAAGTGAAATTAAATGTACTTCTGATAGCTAATCTCGGCGCTTAATCACAGTTTAGTAAAAAAATATGCGTAGTTAAATTCCATGCGTTTTAAATTTGGAAGCCATCTTCCAATCAATCAATCAACCAACAATCACGGTATTCCCTTCCGAGTAATCAAATTTAGCACCGCTTTTTGGGTGGATATGCAGGGTATAGCTCTAGACTACTATACTACTTTTACTAACAGCACCGTACGCAATCTTTCCCCGCATCCCTCGGTCCCTACACACTTCCTTTACCTCTGCAGCATTCATACATTGCTTTTGGAAGGCATTTTTATTCCTCAGACTTCTCACCTGCCGTTTTCTTAGAACCTCCTCCACTACAACTAACCCTCTTTTATGCAGTCTGCCCCTTGTATCTCTACCAGTCATCTTAATTGCATATATGCTCTTTGTAAGTCTATCCCACTCATTCTTTCCATATGTCTAAACTATCTAAGCGTACTTCGCCCACTCAACTCCATAAGGGCTACTTGCACCCATTCGTTTCACACTTGTCCCTAAACGTTTTTCCGCACACCCTTCTTAGGAACCTGATTACTACAGCATTTATACCACTAACATGCTTCTTGTCAGACAGAGATTTCGCTTCCGTACAAAACAGTTGGCACAAAAACGCTGTTGTAAATGGTTAGTTTTGCATTTATACTCAATCCTTCATTCCTGTCCACTGTCCACATACTTTCGGACACTTTTCATTCAGCATTTGCCCTTCTTTCTATTTCACCATCCAGCTTTCCATTACTCAAAAACTTTCTGTCGAGGTACACGAAGTCATTCACTTTATATATCGTGTCATTTTCCATTCTAAATACAAGTCATCAGTTCCGCCATCTCTGCCAAAAATCACTCATCATTATTAGATCTTCAGTCCTGGAATTGGTTAGACGCGTACCCTCATTGTTTCCTATTCTGAACTAACCTACACATTTCCCTGAAATTTGCACATTCTCCTTTGATCACTATCTGATCTAGGTCGACATCTACCCCCTTTTTCCTATCTCTGCTTGTTATATATCCCATACTATTCCCCAAAAATGCCTTAGAACGTATTCTGACCATCCATTTCTTATGTTTTTTTTTCCACAGATATCTTTATTCCCCTACTATTTCTATTACCTATTTTTCTGTCCATGCTATCATCCTCATTCATCTGAAGCACAACATTTCAAAAGTCTACCGTTTTTCTGTCTGCTTCTCCTACTGCCCGTATTTCATAGGCACACTGTGCTGTGCTCCACAAATATGTTTTCAACAATTTTCTTCTTGTTTCTATGTTTGTTGTCTTTGATCATAGTTGCTGTTCTTTCTCGTTAGATGCAGTTCGACCCCCTTCTATTGTTTTACAATTATATACCCTATTTCTCTGACATTTAGCGGATATGAAGAAGGAAGCGGCTCCGTGGCGTAGTTGGTATGTGTGCGACTACTATGCTCAAGGTTCCTGGTTCAAACCCCACACGGTCCACTTGAATAATGTTAGGCGAGGATTTTTCAGAAAAATACACTCTCGTTCGGATGAGAGGTAAAATGGAGGTTCCGTGTGTGAGTATTGTCATGCTTTGAACAGCAAGGGTTCGGCAAAATTCAAAATTTTCCAGACAAAAAAAACTCGCTTTCTGGCCAACCTTTGGGCGAAGCATTGTAAAACATCAAATGTACGGTTATGAAGGAGGTTAAGCAGCCTGTGGCTGCGAAGTTCCTCCCGCACTTGAACATTTACCAATTTAATGTCTTATCCAATATTTATTTTCGCACAGTCCATATTAGTTGCAGATATTTCACAACCAACACCTATAGTTGTTTATAATACTCATCAGATTCATCTGCATTTATTTTTTTTGTCATTAGGTTTTTCGTCTCAAACTTGTTGGACATGTACCTCCACTTACTTACAGCTATTTTTTTGTCATTAGTTTATCCATCTTGGGACTGGTTGGATGAGTGTCTCCATTGATTTCTATTCTGAGCTAGCCTACACATTTCCCTGAATTTCCAACAATCTACATCTTTCACTATCGGTGTGCAATCGTCTAACCTAGGTCTACATTTACATTTCTTTTTTCCTATCTCTGCTTCTAGTATATTCCGCATTATTCCCTCATGCCGTAATATCGTGACCTATCATCTTATTTTTCGTAATTTTTTAAGTTTTGTACATATTTCTTTCTTCCCCTACTATTTTTAGTACCTCTTTGTTCTTAACTTTGTCTGTTCATGATATCTTCATCATTCGTCTGTAGCATCACATTTCAAATGCTTCTACCTTTTTTGTGTTCGCTTCTCCTACTGTCCAGGTTTCACACCCGTACAGTGCTGTGCTCCACAGATATGTTTTAAGCAATCTTTTGCTTGTTTCTATGTTTGATGTCTCTGAACACAGTAGTTGTTTTTTCTTATTAAATGTAGCTACACCTGGTGTTAATCTTTGCTTTTATATCTTTTGTGCTTTTCCCATCTTGAGTTATTTGACTTCCTAGGTAGCAGAAATCCCTAATCTCTTGTAAGTTCTCGTTAGCTATTTGTATTCTTGTTTTTGATTAATTTTACCCTCCTTTGTAGTACTTTAGTTTTATTTTTGTTAAATTTCATACCGCATCTCTCTGTTGGAACTGTTTTCCTTTCATTTAGAGCAGCTTTTAACTCTTTCTTGCTAGATGTTAATACCGTTATATCATCTGCAAATCTAAGCATATCAATTTTTTGTCGCTACATAGTAATTCCAAATGTCTTCGGCATTTGAGAGTATTCATTGCCTCTTCAATGTACAAGTTAAAAATTAATGGGGATAGGGCACATCCCTGTCTCACCCCTTTCCTAATGTTTACTTCTCTACGTTCCTGCTCTAATTCTATTACTGCTGTTTGCTCTTTGTATAATGTATGTACAATTCGTCTATCCCTATAACTCATTCCAATCTTTTTGAGTATTTCGAACATTTTTCTCCATTTTACATTGTCGAATGTTTTTTCCGGAACTACAAACCCTATATACACGCTTTCTGTTGGTCAGGTAACTTCGTAATAATTAGATGTAAGGCGTCAGAAGGTTGTGAATTGTGGCAATCTTAAACAGTAGTCCGTTGATCCATGCCTTGTCAAAGGCGTTTTTGATATCGAGGGCGATATTGACTGTGGTCAGTCCTCGGTTGTAGTTGGTGGCTACGTTGTTTATTACCCGGATGGCTTGTAATGTGGCGGAGTGCTGTTGCTTGAATCTGTATTGTTCTGGTCTGTCTTTCAGAAGTGGTTTCAGTCTTGTTAGTAGTAATCATTCGAAGATTTTGGATATCGTGATTAGTAGGGAGATTGGTAGTTTTCGGCGTCCATCTTCTTATTCCCTGGCTTTGGAATCATAACCACTATTTCCGTTTTCCATGTATCTGGGAAGTATTTGTGGTTAATCATGCTGTTGAAGATTTTTATAATTAACGTCAGTGTCTTTTTTATTGTGTTTTAGCGCCATGTGCGTGATTCCGTCTTTTCCTGGAGCTTTCCTGCTACTTTGTCTGATGATAGCTTGTTTTATTTGTTATGGAGTGATGAATATAGAATGTCGTTCTCTGCAGGTGCTTGTAGTATTTGATCTACTCGTGTGTTTATGAAGTGAATACGTTGCTTGTTGTTGGGTTTTCTGAAAACGTATTTCGGAGAACTTCGCCGAATTTGGTTGCTCGCTTATCGGCGCTGTACAGCATTCCGTTTTCTCTTTGTAGCGGTGCAGGCTCAGGGTTCTTCCGTGTAATAAGTCGATGGTTTAGTCTGTACAAGTTTTTTTCTGTCTGTATTGTGTAGTTGACGTGGTTGGTCCAGGATTCGTCGTAATGATCACCCAGCATAATCTTGATTGCGCGTTGCAATCGGTTATGTAACGTTTTTACTTGTGGATCTCGTGATTTCTTCCACCTTCTGACGAAGGTTTCCTTCTCGTTGATGGCCTCGTTTATGTATCGTGAGATGTCAGGTCCTTTGTCTGGTGTAGCAGTCTCTAAAGAACACTGTTGCATTGATTCTTGGATAGTCTTCGTGAGATACTGTTGTGACTTGTCAATATCTTGTGTGCTGTTAATGTCTGAGTTTCTGTCAGTGATTCTCCTTTGGACAGCCTCGTTGGGCTTTCGCCAATTATGTCTTATCCTGGTGCGGCTGTGTGTCGTCTGTGGTTTTATCTGTATTTCGTTGATGATTGGTAGATGATCCGAACTGAGATACTACTATGTACAGCGGGTACGCTATGTTCTTTATGATTGGGATGTTGAGGATGTCTGCTCTTTGTGTTCTGTCCGGTGGGATCCTTGTCAGTGCGTTCGGTATTACGATGTGAAAGTCCTTTCCAAGAGAGTGTGTGTAGAGAATGCGGCTGCTCTTGTTGGTAGTTATTGCTACCCAGGCTTCGTGTTTGGCTCTTAGGTCTCCAGAGATTATTGTCGATGTATCTTCCTGTTGCAGGTCGTCGATGTCTTCAGAGCATATTTCTGTGCTGGCTGGACTTCTGTAGACAGCTATTGCTTTAAAGAATTGCCCGTTGGCTATGAACTTGACGCCCACGCTGTGTAAAGTAGTCGAGTGTAGTTGTAGTTGTTCGTGAAATAGTCGGTTGTGTATCAATATGGCAATTCATCCGTGAGCCGGTTGTCCTGGATATAAGTCCCAATCTTTCCAGTAAATGTTGTAATTTGCCAGGCTGAGTTGTTTGTGTGCAGGTAATCTGGTTTCCCCAATCATTGCGACGCCCATGTTGTAAAGCTGCAGGAAGTGTCCCAGTCCGGTCATCCGGTTCCGTATCCGGTTGGCGTTGCAGTACTAAGTTTCTTGGTATTGGTCTATTGTCCATTATAGATTTTTAGTATGTCGCACATTGCCGTCCATAGTAAGGCATTTTCGAATGTTCCAGTCATATAGGCACTTATAAGTCTTTGCGCCCATTGCAGTAAAAGTAGTGTCTTCGTCAGGGCGACGCTGATGGACGGCTCTGCTTGTGATTGTGTGGAAGGTGTTTTAGTTGTTCTGTTGCTTCGCTGCTCGTCTCTGTTGCTTCTTGTTGTAATCGTCGGTGATTTTGTGTGGGTGGTGGTCGATGGCTTTGGGTTAGTGATGGCCTTCTTCTACCCCTTCAGCTCTTGCTTTTGGTTTGCTTAGCTTTTCTGCGTGGCTCTTCTTTGGAGATTGATTGTTCTTCGTCTTCTGTGGTACTTGTGTCGTTTTTGGCGATTGTCTTTGGAGTAATTATTGGGGCGGTCGGTCGAGCTCTGTGTCATCCATTTCTGCTTTAGTGAATCCATCTTCGTTGGTTTCTTGTGCTGTTGGTGGGTTGCGTCGTTGCTGAGTAGCGGTGTTGTTTCTCTTGCGCAGTTCTTCGTGATATACAGGGCAATTTCGGTAGCTAGCCGGATGTGGGCCATTGCAGCTGACGCATATAGGTGGTAACTCCTTGCTTTTCTTGCAATCCGCTGCCAGGTGCTGCTTGGCGCATTTAACACAGCGAGGTTTGTATCCGCAATTTAAGCCCAAATGTCCAAATCGCTGGCACAAAAAGCATTGTGGGAGCTCCACCCTGCTTTCGAATGCGGCAACTTTAATGTGGCTGCAGCAGAGTAACGTAGTTAGGTTGTAGATTCCAGTCGATGTCGGATTGTTCTCCCAAGATACGAGGACTGTGTTGCAGTATTCTCGTTCTTTATTGTGTAGTTTGGTCACGTAGTTAATTTTGTACCCCATGTCGGTGAGTTCGGGCTTGATGTCTTCAGTCGTGATGTTGACGGCTAAGCTTTTGATGATTATTTGGAGTTCACGTTCGGATCTGATGGTGTATGTGCAGTACTCGATGTAGTTCTTCTTTAAATAGTCCTGCAGGTATCTGAATTGCGTACTGTCGATGGGTATTATTCTTTCTCCTTGTCCAGATGTTCGGACGTCGACTTTGTTTTGTAGGTGAAGGTTTAGCTCCTTGGCGTGCTGAATGAGTTAGGGAACCTCTAGTGTCTGAGGCTGTGAACGTCTTTCAGTATCTGAAGTGTCCGTGGTAGAGATGGTGGCGGCGGCGTTGGCGTAGCTTCTGCTAGTCGATGGTTTGTCCAGGCGTGCGGTGATCGGAGTCGTGGTGGTGTCGGCGTCTGGTGTAGTAGTTGCGGTGCATGTTTTCGGTTCCATTCTTGTTTTATGTGTCTCGGATTTCTGTTTCTTCTTATGTTTGGTTTCCGAAGATGATCGATCGTCTCGTCTGCATGTAGAAACGTTCTCAAAAATCCATGTCGAAAGGGTCGTCGGTGATTGTCACGGAAGCCCGTGTCTTGAGGAAGTTTTTCGCTGGCATTGGTTCGCTCTGAAAAAATTGGTTAATGACAATGGTGTACACCAAGTGCCGGGGCGCGTGATGTACACCTCTTCAGCAGCTACAAGTTCAGCTCAGTCGAGCGTCTTCGTTGAAAACCGTAGAGATAAACTGAAGTCGTTCTTTCGCGATGTTTACGCTCTCGAGGTTTGACTGGAACTGGAAGAGTTGCGTAGTTAGACAACGACTTATCTTATTCTAGGTTGTGTCAGTGAACACGAAGCAATTGCTGCAAATTAAGGAAGCTGGATAGTTTCATTAAACAAGCCAACAGACTATTGCGAAGATATATATATTTTTAAAAATATAAAAATGATTTTTAAAAATCGAAAGATGAAAATTTTGTTGAGTGAAGAAAAACGTTGAAGATCTGTTAAAAGCCTTTTCAAAAATACTGTTTTACGAAACTAATCTTTTATACGATTTATTCGAAAAAATGGTATTGTCCTGAAGAGTTACTTGGAACGACAAATAAACCCACCAAAGACAAAGAAACGAAAATTTTTTGGCGCTAACTATAGCGACATTCAGGAGCTATATTAGGTCAGTCACAGTTATCTTATTTTTATCGTTTTTTGTATTAATATTTTATACAAAACATTAAAGTATAACGAGTCGTATCTTAGTAACCAAAAATTTATCTTTAAACAGCAAAAGATCGTATTTGGATATTTTGAATTTGAAAAATGCTTTGAAACAGATTAGCAAGAACTATTGCCCCAAACCATATCAATCATTTGAATAGCTCCTAACATTTCTATTTGTATACGAATAAACAAAATTTGTGTTGATTTATATGAAACTTCCAACTTGTTTATTATGCTTCTTATACAAAACCTACTTTCCGAGATGCAGTCTTTTGCAATTAACCGGGCAATTATTTATTTAGAAATTATTAGGTGTTGCCAATAGTATGCAGTACCAGCGATATGTAATAAAAACTGGCATTCTACAAAAATATGTCAAGAAGAATCGGAGATAAAAATCCTAATCCGAAATTCTGATGAATCAGTCTTTTGAATAATCATATAAGCAGACAAGTCATAATAAAATATAAGTATTTTTTATAAACACCTCCAATAAATCAATAAGCAACAAAGTAGATACATCTACGAGTTGCAAGATTTATTGTATTAAGGCAAGTTGAAATAAATCATCGAACGCAAATTCTCAAGGTTACGGAACACTGCACAATAAATTGAGGTTACGTGATATAATTTTATAGTGCTGCTTATATTCGGCCACCTAGATTTCCACTATTACTTATGATGCAATCGTTGCTCAAATAAATATTGCATGCATACCTTTAATCAGCATTGATGAAACGCACGATGACCAAAAATTCAATGCATACTGTCAAAGTTACGTAGTCATCAAAACTTCCTGAATACATTCAATGCAAAATATTTCAAATATACAATTTGTATATCGTGCCAACCAAAACTTCTGGTACATGGAAATAATTTTTGAAATGTGGGATTGAAATTTCTAGGGATGCAATGTAATCACACCTCCATACACCCTAAAGTACATGGTGAAGGATGAACCAAAAATTTTAAAAAGCACACTATTACACGAGGGTTCGTTCAAGAGTGCTCTTATAGACAAAGACAATATATGGCCGCCGACTCCTGAAAGTTAACATGTAAGGCCAACTACAACAAGACGGAAACGGAACATTGGAATATATGAAGGTATAAAAACACCAATTATTTTTAACCATATGCGGTGTTCTAAATGAACGAAAAAAGCTACTGTTAACACTAGTAAAAAATTAAACGTGATTGGCTTTTAAAGTCTTATTGTTTCCCACCGCTCTTCCAGATTTTAGGACTTAGTCTCGTAAATCTATGTTTACAAATACTCAGTCCCGGATTTAGCTTTCTGTTACTTATGGGCAACACTATTTTTGTTCACCTTTCGACTCTATTGCCACTGCTTGCCACACATAAATACTCAAAAATTAACAAACATAATATATAATATATAAAACAAACACGCTAAGTAACGTAAAAAAAACTTTTTTCAGCAGTATTACAAATCAAATCAAGTACTTTTAAAGCATTAATAAAAAATGAGAAAATCGCGTCTAAAATACAGAAATAAAAACGACACTCAATTAAAAAAAATAAATAATTAAAGTAACTAAAGTTACTAAGAAGGATACTGTTATACTCACAATTATCTTTTATAACAGTTACAAAACAAGTACCTTTAACGAATTATTTAAAGAATCAACAATCTGACAAATGACTGAATAAGTTTCAAACAAGAGCTTGTTCACTACCATCCTGTTGATATATAAAGACGGCACTGATGCTAGCAGTGTTGACTACATTACCATGCCCGAGCTGAATATAGAACAAACTAAGAATCGCGAGAATTTTCAACTCATTTCTTGTGGTACCCAAAAATCAGCACGCTCATTGCCAAACAAAATTTGGAGATTCTATTACACTCGAAAGTTGAAATACACAATTTCATTGGTTAAAGACATCATAAACCTTTTTCAACACAGGAAGCATAGGAAATGGAAGTGTATAAATATAATTACAAATTCTTCGAAAGACATTCCTTAGTGCTCCCCATAGCCTAAAGAATCAACTGGTAGTGCTCACCATATCCTGCTAACACTTTAGCGAGTAGCGCTCCTCATAGCCTGCTATACCTCAGCACGAGTGCTCCCCATAGCCTGTGTATTCTCTGACGGTGACGCTGTCCGGCGCCATACCTAGGGCACCTCACTATAATTCATCAATCAATAGTTTGTAACATATAAATTTTCGGTAAATTTGTTCATTGACTTTAGCGCGATGTATCTGTTATTTTAGTTGTTATCTAACAACATTTATATACTTCATTCAGCCATTATTGCATATTTAATAACCAATAAACTCCCAAAGCACACTTTAATTCAAATTACACTGTACACGCGCGGGGGGTCTTATAAATTTATAAATCGACTTACCTCCGCGGTGTTTTGTTTTTCTATGCTGCAGTTCCTATTCTTTCAACCAAGTGGACTGTATGCGAATTGAGTTTATATGTTACGTAACACTTGCACTATGTTTTTTAGGGTTTAACAACGAAAGTCTGGGGCACTTGACTAACTTACGGTACACTGAACGAAGAAACCGACGACCGTTCTGCTTCAATATCCATAAGCAAGTGTTTGTTCACTACTCTGTCCACCTTATTCACAGATGCACAAGGAATTTTTATGGCAGGATATAAGGGAACAAGGGATGACAGTTTTACTACTAGATTTACGACTACAAATTTAAATAACTTAAAATTAACCACGCGAACGTGCGACAAAGAGACCGAACATACACTTAAAATCTACTACATACTACATATTCCTTACTGATAACACTTAAATATACAACTTGTTAACGTGTTCCTACATCTTAAAGTATCTAAGATTTCAAATTGTTCCGACGATTGGCGATCGTTGGTCACTTTTCGTTTCTTAGTTAAACTGGAAGGTCGCTCCGTGTTGAAAACATTCAACATGTGCAGGAAATTCAAGTTTTCCTGGCGAAGACGTCGTAATAGACGGTCAGACTAGTAAAAGTTGTCCATGACAACTAATGTAGAAATGTAGTGTACAAATCCTTGCGAACGGTTTGTATAAATGAGTAGGCATACGAATTAATTATTTTATTATAGTGCAACTTTGATACCGTGCAACTTTGCAACCATGAAATTTTGAATTTTAAAACTTTGAAGCTTTGGAATGTTAAAACTTCTATAACTCTGGAAATGTGGATGGTCTTGTAGTAATTTTGAAGTAATTTCACTTAAATTTATGGAACTCGTTTAGAAGGCAAATCAATAAACTACTGTCATCCACGCGTGGCCGACGTCGCTATGTAACCAGCGTGTTCTACTGATGCACAGGTCGTTTGAAGGATACAGGTCATTCCCGCTGTCGGTAAGAAAGTATTAGTTTCTAAAATAATGCTGACGTTACAAAGTCCATTGCGTAAATTTTGCATGCAATGATATGCTGTTGAAACTTGTTTTACAGTAAGTGCTGTATGCAAGTTATTATGACTTGTGTAAATGTTTTGTCAATTAATTTTCAAAAGATCCTTTTGTAAAGTATAAAGTACAATGAGTACCATAACCTATTTCTAATTAATAGTGTGTTCAATTTAAAATATCGTATCTCACCGGTTGTACAGGTGTAGATATACTTCGTCAGTTATCTCGTTTATGACGAATTGAAATACTAATATGTTACGTTATAACACCTGAATGCTATATGATGAAAATTGGAACGTAAAGTATTCTGTCAATTATTGATTTTTACCAAAAGTTAAATAAGAAATATTTAAACATTGTGAGGTCGCGTAGCGCTACAATAACTACTTTATAAAAATATATAATGTCCATAATTAAATATCTGACTTAGAAATCACTTTCATAAGAATTAAACTTTATTTATTACTGTTATTTACTATGATGTTAATTACTTTTCTTAAAAGAGAATACAGAATTATTTTTATTGGACTTCAGTTCATTTTTCAGTAATATTAAATTTTCCAAATTTTGTACGGTGTTTACAAGTAAACTTATCCGAAAGAGTATCATGATAGTAGAGACAATTGAACTTAATTCAAAGATTCTATATTCATACTGATCCGTAATATATATAGGGTGTCTATGTTGGTAGAAACTATGTTTCAGAGTCACCCCACTCAACGTTAGATCCTTGAAGAAGACGAACAGATGTAAGTATGATATATGTGACAATCAAACTTTGTATTTAAAGTGGTTTATGATAATATAGGTTTCCAAATTTTCCTTTAAGCAAATTCATTTAGTCAGTTGCTTTATAAAAAATTTAGGTGGCGTCCTTTATTCTGTTTCTTTCAACTCAAATATACCCACTGACCCAATCTCATGCGACCGTGGGCCAAAAACCCAGCAAGCTATATGTCTTACGAGTTTTCTTTTACTAAAAGCCAATTTCCATCCAAACCTTACCCTGGAATTCTCGATAGGTAATGTTAATCTACCACAATTCATTGTGGAATAGATTGATATAAAAAATATAGATAAGAAGTTAATAAACTACGTATAGGCATTAAACTCCGTTTCAGCCATCAACGACAAGTCGTTATTGTGGTTACGTCTGTCAATTCTACCTCCGGGACAACACTCCCATAGAGTTAAACGGCGACGCACTCGACGAGGCCTAAAGCACGACTACCACGACGCCTTCCGAAGGGTTCCGAAAATCACCGAAGACCTCCGAACTCCTTTAAGCTGTACATAGGTCCACACCATAATTCTTCATACCCTCACGTTGTCTCACAAGAAAAACATGAAGCTTTCCGAAAAGTTTCGAAAACCACCGAAGACGTCTGGACCTCTTAAAACTGTAAATATTTTCTGACTATCGCTGTTCAAGTACTTACTGGGCCTCACAAATAAATTACGCAGTCTTCCGAATAATTCCGAAGAATTCTTAATCCCTCTATGCTTGTATATATGTTCAATAAATGATTTTTAATTTCATATCGGCACAAGTAAAACACAAAGACTTCTGAAGAGTTCCTAAAGCCGCTGGACGTCTGGACCTCTTTAAACTGTAAATATTTTCTAACTACCGTATTCGCGTTCCTACTCGGCCTTACAAGCAAATTCCGAAAGCTTCCGAAAAGTTCCGAAGACCACCGAAGCCTTTTACACCGTCTTTAAACTGCATATACATTCATTCAATAAGTGTCTAAGTCTCACTTGGTTCCACAAGCAACCACGAAGCCGTCCAAAGAGTTTCGAAGATTACCGAAGACTTTCGAACTGCCTCAAACTGTTAAAAGCATTCAATTTTAACTATTTCATTTTCATGTATTTATAAAACTTATAATTATTTTTGCTTATACTTATTAAACAAATAACCAAGCCAAGCCTACATACTTTCAGACGCCGTCCACCCGAACGATAACAAGTAGCGTCCAACGTGATTGGGCCGTCTTCACAAAAGATTTTGCAAACAGCACGCTTGCAAGAACCATCGACATGCTCGAGACGAGAAGTCAAACGACATCACACGTCAAATCCTACACCAACCAGTCGCCTCCAACCCAGGAGGACACACAACCATCAACAGTTCTGGCACTGCAACAACACAGTGGCGTTCAACAAACACAACAAATCAGCAAAATGGTCACAATCAAGGCGCTAGTGGAGGACATGTACCAAGTTGCCACAGCGACCTCCGAAGCAGAAAAACCTATATTCTATGACACCGTTCTGGAGGATCTCGCAGAATTCCTTTAACAGATGGAATCTATGGTCACGGATGTACCTACAACGACCGCTCAACTTCGACACCAAGCAGCCACATGGTGGGAAGCGTACGCGATGTTCCAACCTACCTACAACGAATTCAAAAAATTCTTTCTGAATAAGTATGACAGTCTAACTGTTAGAGCCAAAATAACCTCCGAGTACTATGGACAGAAGCAGATAGCGTCTCAATCAGTAGCCGCCTTCCTGGGCACTAAAGCGAAGCAAGCTTATTGCCTAAAACTAAACACCAACTGGGACATAGAGCTGTTCACGGACCTCCACCTGTCGACACTGAGGAACCCAATTCAGTGTCAAATGCCGACAACAGTATGGGAAATGGTCTCCCGCCTCACAAAAATCGAAGAAACCATAAAAGAGGCAGCAAAAAGGACAACCGTCCCTACGCCAACAACCAGATCTCCACGAACAACTGAGCAGCTACCAGGGTGCGCATTCTGTCCACAACGACATTGGCACCGAGACAGCCCAACCAAGGCGTCGGGAAACGACCCACCGACCGAGCAACGCCAGACTACAGCCCGGTCGAGCAAAACAAACTGGCGCGACTAAACATTAGCCACGGTGACCAACTACCAAAGATTCCCGTCACCATACAGAAGATAACCTTCAACGCTCTTCTACATACAGGAGCATCGACATGCATGATTAGCGAAGATCAAATGCCCGAAGGTTCACGGGTAAAACTCTACCATGCCTCCGCCTATCTAACCGAAGCAGGGACAGAAATAGCCATGAAAGGCAAATTCCGCTCGCCATTCACTTTCGGAAAAGTGACGGACCACGAAATCTTTTTGCTTAGCAAGCTTCACTGAGGATATCATTCTGGTTTAATCTTGGCTTCAACGCCAGAAAGTGGTTATGGATTACGAAGAAAGCTCCATACATTTAGAAGCACATAACCGTAAGACGGTCCACTGGAACAAAACGATGACGCCCGTTACCGCCAACAGGTCACGGACGCTAACTGCCACTCACCAGTTTCCAGATGAATTCTTGCCCAGCAGCCTTCGGAAAGAATTCCAACCAGTAGTCAATAGGCCAACACAACCAACTACCATAGCCAGCACCAGACTATTACCACTGGACACCGAAACATGCAGACCACGAGCTAACCACGCAGCCCTCGTCGATCTGCTCAATTATGTGCAAGACGCACAACTAGAAAAGCATACCTGAAGACGGATGTCCTAAGAAGAGGTATTCTTGCAATCACAAGTATCCCACCCAGCAGCAGACGCCCATGGAAAGGTTCGACGCCACCACACAACGGTGACGCCCGTCACCGCCAACAAGCCACCCACGTCAACTGCAACTAACCAGTTCGCAGACGAATTCTTGCCCAGCAGCCTTCGAGAAGAATTCCAACTAGCGATCGATAGGTCACCACAAACAACTGCCACAGCCAACACCAGCCTATTATCACTGTACACCGAAACATGCAGACCACGAGCGAACCACGCAGCCCTCGTCGTTCTGCTCAACTATGTGCAAAGCGCACAACCAGAAAGGCATACTTGTGAATGGATGTCCCAAGTACTGGTACCCTTTCGACGACAATCATTCCACCCAGCAGCAGGCGATCATGGAGAAGCACAACGCCGCCACACAGAGCCAAAACGCAAACGCCGCCACACAGAGCCAAATCGCAAACGCCGCCATAGCCTCAAATATTTTGACAAGGACCCCGCCGCTTCCTCGCAACAACCTAACTACGCTACACTCTTCAGCGGGAGGGAATGTTGACTATATCACCATGCCCGAGCTGAACACGGAACAAACTAAAGAATCGCTGTTGACTATATCAAAGTACACGAGCTGTACACAGAACAAACTAGGAATCGCGAGAATTCCCAACTCATTTTTTGTGGAACCCAAAAATCAGCACGCTTATCGGTCACACAAAATTTGGAGATTCTCTTACACTCGAAAATTGAAACAGACAATTTCATTGGTTAAAGACATCATTAACGTTTTTCAACACCGGCCGCATAGAAAATGAAAGTGTATAAATATAATTACAAATTCTCCGAAAGACATTCATTAGTGGTACCCCATAGCCTAAAGAATCAACTGGCAGTGCTCACCATAGCCTGCCAACACTTCAGCGAGCAGCGCTCCTCATAGCCTGCTATGCTTCAGCACGCAGTGCTTTCCATAGCCTGCGTATTCTCCGACGGTGACGCTGTCCGCCGGCGTACCTAGGGCACGTCACTATAATTCGCCAATCAATAGTTAATAAACTACGTATGGGCGTTAAACTCCGTTCGATCCATCACCGACAAGTCGTTATTGTGATTACGTCTGCCAATTCTACCTCCTGGACAACACTCCCATAGAGTACAACGGCGAGTATCACTGCCACGACGCCTTTCAAAGGGTTCCGAAGATCACCGAAAACTTTCAAACTCCTCCAAGCTGTACATACGTCCACACCATAATTCTTCATACCCTCACGTTGTCTCACAAGAAAAACACGAAACTTTCCGAAGAGTTCCGAAGACTACCGAAGACGTCTGGGGCTCTTAAAACTGCATATATTTTCAAACTATCGCTGTTCAAGTTCTTTCTAGGCCTCACAAATAAATTTTGAAGCCTTCCGAAGAATTCCAAAGACAACCGAAGGCTTCTAAACCATTCTATGCTTGTATATATGTTCAATTAATATTTTCTAATCTCATATCGTAATTCTTCGTAACTTAACGTTGTCCCACAAATAAAACACGAAGCCTTCCGAACAATTTCGACAACGGTCAAAGACGTCTGAACCTCTTCAAACTGTAAATATCTTTTCTAACTACCGTTATTCAAGTTCCTACTCGGCCTCACAAGCAAATTCCGAAGCCTTTCGAAAAGTTCCGAAGACTGCCGAAGACTTACACCACTTTAAACTGTATATACACTCGTTTAATAAGCGTTTTTCGTCGACCGTTTATTAATGTCAATATTAACGAATGATTTTGTTCTAAAAAGGATGCATTAATGGACGTCATTAATGCACTTTTTTTCATTAATTAACTCTTTTTGTGACTTTGACGTTTTGATCTTTTAATAGAGGTACAACCTCAACCAGACATACAGATACGCATCCTTGTTGTTAAATTCGCATGTCATATATTTCAGTGGTGACTAGTTTTCCTTTAGCAAAAGTGAAGTTTATGTAAAAGCAAAAATGTATGAAATTGACGTTATTGTATTCTGACGGTCTTTGTGGAAAAGCAAATTTCATTGTACTTGCGATCGACAAAAAAATGTTTTAATCAACTCGTTTGTTAATAGGCGATTAATAATCTCAACTATTAAAGCACTCACTCGCTTCACTCGTTTGTGCTTTAAACAGTTCGATTAATAAATCCACTTCATTAACCAACTAGTTGATTAAATAACTAGTAAGTCTCACTTGGTTTCACAAGCAACCACGATGCTTTCCGAAGAGTTCCGAAGATTACCGAAGACTTCCAAACTGCTTTAAACTGTTAAAATCATTCAATTTTAACTATTTCATCATACATGTATTTATGAAACTTATAATTATTTTTGCTTATATTTATTAAACAAATAACCAAGCCAAGCCTACATACTTTCAGACGCCGCCCACCCGAACGATAACAGCAGCTAGAATTTTGAAAGCAAAACCACGTTTTTTCAATTCACCACGCCCCTTCTACCAATCATCTCTAAAAGTCTCGACTATTTTAGTCCAACATCAAATAGTTCCGCCCCACTTTCTTAAAATACAATCTATTGTAAATAAGAAGGAACATTTACAATAACCAAGTTTAGCAAATAAATTGAAATCAGAACTTTGCTAAATACCTATTAAAATTGTGTTTTCTTATAAAATCTCCAGAAGCATAAATAATATTACTAAAAAACTAAATTTTTGCATATATTTAACCATTATAGCAAAAGCTATTACGTTTTCAGTGATATAAATCAAATGGCCCCTACCTCTACTTTAATTTTTTCTGACTTTCTATGAAAGCAACGACGTTGCTAAAGAAATCTCCATTTAGGTACACCGATGCCCAATATGTGTGCGACAGAGTTTTAGATTTCAACCGCAAATAAAAAAAGTTATTCACTCTTACGTGATGTATAACAAGTCGCCGTTACCTCTACTTTTATTTTGTTTTAGCTTTCTATGAAGGTCAGAACTTGGTCAATAATCTTCACTTAGCTACACCGGTGCCCAATACCTGTGCGACAAAGTTTTAGATTCCAAACGCAAATAAAAGAGTTCGTTACCCTCAACTATTTTCTGGCTTTTTATGAAATCAAAGACTATGAAAAAGTCTCCATTTAGGTACCTTGGCGCCCAATACGTGTGCGACAGACCTTTAGACACAACCGTAAATTAAAAAAATTATTCACTTTTACGTGATATATAACAAGTCGCCGATACCTCTACTATAATTTTGTTCTAGCTTTCTATGAAAGCCACGACTTGGTCAAAAAATCTCCAGTTAGATACACCGGCGCCCTATACGTGTACGAGAGAGTTTTAGATTCCAATCGCAAATAAAAAAAGTTATTAACCTTTACGTGATAGGTATAAAGTGGCCGCTACCTCTAATTTAAGTTTTTCTAGCTTTTTATTAAAGCAACGACTATGTCAATAAACCTCCATTTAGGTACGCCGGCGCCCAATACGTGTGCGACAGAGTTTTAGATTCCAAGCACAAATAAAAACGTTATTAACTTATATATATATATATATATATATATATATATATATATATAACGCTGTGATAAGAAGGTAATTTAAGAGTATATTAAGTCATAGGGGTCGTAAGATACATGTAAATATTATTAACGTTTAGAAAACCAAACAATTCCAAATTAAACTCTAAACAATCTTTCAAAGAAACTTTTAAATAACTTTCAAATAACGACGGATCAATTCTAAATAACCTTCAAACAATGACGTATGAGCTTTAAACAAAATTCTAAATAAGCTTAAAATAACGACGGATCACTTCCAAGTAATTATAAAGAGGAAAATTCAAGTAGATTTAAATAATTATTCTGGTCAACGAGTTGAAGAAACTACGCTAAGAGTCAACTGGGAGAAACCATAACAGAGAATCAAATTGGAAACAATCCAGGGGTGCTGACAATCTACATATAGAAACAAGCAGAAAAAACGCAGGTCAGATAAATTTATTATGCTGTACTATGTTCAAACAAAATCTTTTCCTTTAAAAACACGTAAGTACCTTCTTATAAATCGGTCTCATTGTATATAACTAAATGTCGTTGTTTTTAGCATTCAACTATATAAGCAAACGTCTAACTTCAAAAACCCATTACAACCTCAAGGAATAAACAAACTATTCAATAATCAGTATCAGCTTTATAAAATTCAAGTGGAAGCTAAACTAAGAATTATGCACGATGAACTAGAGTTAATGTAACATTCA
Source organism: Platerodrilus igneus (assembly GCA_036346225.1). Classification (NCBI taxonomy): domain Eukaryota; kingdom Metazoa; phylum Arthropoda; class Insecta; order Coleoptera; family Lycidae; genus Platerodrilus; species Platerodrilus igneus. The sequence continues at coordinate 1,277,599 of JARFIW010000566.1, forward strand.
AGGTGTTTTGATTCAATATCCGACTTGATAATGTGACTGAATGAAGTTATTTTAAATCAACTTTTTTTAAAATTTGTTAGGGATGAACAAACTCATTTGTTGATCGCCAAGTTGAATTAGAATAATTGATTAAAATAACTTCATTAAGTCGGAATCAATCAAGCTGGATATTGAATCTAATCACCTTGGATGTTTAAACTAATTCTATTTCTAAACAATGTAGAACGCAACAAAATGATTGATTTGACAGCTAAATGTTTCAATTGAACACAATAAAAGTTTGATTAAACCAAAAATGTTATTACTTCAACCCTTATTAGCCACTTAGCTTAATAATTATTAACTGTGCTCAATATATGGGTTAGTTAAATCAATGTGTACTGAACTTTAAACCAATGACGCTTTTTGGTTAGTGGAAAAATTTGAATAGTTTGTTTTAATGCTGCAAACCCTTTCAAGTATTAAATTCGTGCTTTGATAAAATTAATGTGTATTTGCTTCAATGAGTTTTATTTGTAAGTGGGATATTCAACGTGTTGATTTAACGTAACAGTTTATTTGATAGAAGTATTAAATAATTCAATTCAAACCCACAAGTATTTGAAGGAACTTTACCTAACATTCAAGTTACATTAATGGCCATTTGAGTAAATGCCATAATTATTGTGGTACAAATTTAGGTTTGTTTGCTTCAAAATCGGTTTTGCAACATTTTATTATGTCCTATTTAATGCATGTAAGTCATTGTTTACATACAAAACAAAATTCTAATTGAATCAACTAATTTTAAGTTGAAGCAACAAAATCCCTTTCTCATTGTAGTCAAAACTATTTGGTTAGCCATGCCTAATTACCTATTTAAGTATTTCTTAGTAAAGAATGACCTATCGCGAAGGTTCTAGAATTTGGCTTCAATAGGTATTTGTTTCAAATTTATTTATTATTTTTGTGACATGCACGTATTTTTCAGGATCGTTTTTTCGTTATAATTTTTACGTCGCTTCTATTTAGTACAAGTTATTATCAGTTGTTTTGGGCTTTTCTTTGACTTCTTCGTGTGGGTTTCCTTCAAGTTATTTACTTAACTTTTTTGTTTTTGTATGTTTTTCAACCTTAGTTCTATCAGTAGCATATTTTGTTTCAATATTTTTACAAAATATCTTAAGAACGGTTTGTTTTATGCCTATAAAAACTTATATTATTTATTATCTACTTTTTACTAAAATATATTTAGAAAAAGTATTTCCATTTGAAATTTACGAGAAGAATTACACTTTGCGTAAAGCAATCACGCTGAATAGCATTAACTTTCTGGAAAAGTTAGAAGGTATTTTGTAAGTCGACTACTAGCTAAAATCGACGATGCAAAAAGATTTCAAACATTCTGATTACAGCGCCATAGCAACAAGGTTCCAAAGTTGACTGGATTTCGAAATTAAGGTGATAATATCTCCCGAGCGATTACAGTTAGCCCGCTAGAACCCTATACATATTTAGTTGTAAAGTCACGTGGAATTCAAATATTCAGAAATATACGGTATGTTCAATTTAATTTGGGTCAGAAATTGTTTTTACCGCTCTATATGCACCGAAATATTATAAAAATATAGCTACAATTATCATATGTAACAATTATCAAAGTTGGATTTGATGCCCCCAATAGTTAAGGAGCAAATCTTTGTGTACGCGTTAAATACCCACTCTGTAGATCTAGAATAATATTTCATCTAATATTTGTCTAACTAATGTACAGCTGTTATAATTACGTCTTTTGTATTAATTAATAAGTGGCGATTAATCTATAAAATACATGGCGCTTAAAATCAATTCATGAGACAAATAACTCTAGCTTTTTCCATTAAAGTTTTAGAAAAATGTACAAAGTGTAGTACGCATTGAATAGTAACCGACCCAAGCTATCATCGTTGCAATGGAGCAACTTGCTGCTCGTTTGACTTGTGATAAGGGGGCTAAAGGTTCAGAAAAAGAATGTTTTGTATACAATTCCATATCTTTTTAGACGAGATTTATTTTTAAACAATCAATTTGTGTTTCAATTTATATTACTTTTGACTAAGTTACAATGTTATGTTTAATCGTTTATATTTATATCCTCATGTTGCAACATAAAGTACCCTGTGACAAAGTTCATCAATGCTTACATTCGCAAGAACTTAATGCACGAATGTACTTGAACTTTATCTGCATAGCCAGAAATCGACCTTGACACTATTTTCAATATCGAGTAAAACAGGAACTCTTTCAGTTTGAAAACGCCACCGATGAAGAAATCCAATCACAATACAATTTTCACACCTACCGCATAAATAAACGCAATCTGAATGAATAAAAGACAATCGTATGCATGTAAGTGTATAGTTTATTCATCGTGTAGTAGGCACTACTACGTTTGGCAAGTAGCGCGAACCTTGCTAGTAATTATTGTAATACTTATTCATGAGACATCCTCGAATGCTCGTAAATCGTGTACGTTTTCCAATTGCCTATTGTGTGGTCTAATGCAAACATTTATTAGACAAGTAGCGTACGCATTGATGGCTATATGTGTGTTTTGTCACACCTAGATGCCATTCATATACTCTGTGCATAACCTAGTGACCTACCAAACTTTCAATATATATATAATAAAAACGCACTCGTGTACAAACATTTGAGCACTGTGATATTGTGCTAGTGTATCCAGGTGGAATTTTGTTTATTGCTGTTTTTCTAATTTGTTCTTCTAAAATGTTTCGGAGTTATTCTATGTGCAACGTGTATAGGTTTAAGTGCAATTGAGATAAACGTATATGCAGATTTGCTTCAAAAACCGAATTTTTATTAAATAAATTCGCAGTTTTGTAATTCCTCAATGTAATCTTCTTAAGCTTTTATACACACCAATGGTTTACGTTCTCACTTAAAGCACGTTCAATGTCTACAAACACTTCCGATTAATTTATCTTAAAATGACTTAAGCTTGGAGAATAAAAAGAAATTGCATGATCCTATGTAACTAGGAAATACGGTGGTTGCTGAATCTGAACAGTTTTATTTTTGGTTAACAAGCTTTGAATCGGATGGTCTCCTCGCTCGTACGGCTTCGGGATGGGCGTGTGTATTATCTATAGATTATTTCTCTATTTTACGTAGAATTCATTTTCCTAACATTTTCTATCTTCGGAATTCAGGCTTTAAAGTATAATAAGTAAATACCAATTAAAGTAGCGTTCCATAGATATCAAATGTTTATGACATTGTGATATCAAACTAGTGGAAAATCTAGATACCATAACCAGCTTAATTCGGCCAGCTTGTGCACTAGCAAGGTTTTAAAATGCATATTTCGTATCATTTTGTTCTAACAAATCCAAAATCTTGCCCTGAAAGTTGATGAATACCAAAACTTATTATTAGCTGATTTTTCATTTAGAGACGAATCGCGAATTCAGTTTGTTTTTTGTTATCCTTGATTAGTACGCATTAGTTTTGCAAAACATATATTACATATAGAATACATATAGAATACTAATATACAGATTTCCCTGAAATTTGCACAGCCTGCATCTATCACTATCTGATCTAGGTCTACATCTACCTCCTTTATCCCATCTCTGCTTGTAATATATCTCATAATATTCCCCAAAAATGCCATAGAACGTATTCTGTCTTTCTATTTCTCCTATTTTCTTTCCACAGATATCCTTGTTCCCCTACCATTTCTATAACCTATTTGTTATAAAACTTTGTCTGTCCATGCTATCATTCTCATACATCTGAAGCACAGCATTCCAAAAGACTGCTACCGTTTTTCTTTCTCTTTCTGCTTTTCCTACTGCCCGTATTTCATAGGCATACTGTGCTGCGCTCCACACATATGCTGTCAACAATTTTCTTCTTGTTCTATGTTTGCTATCTTTCATCATAGGCGCTGTTCTTTCTTGCTAGATGCATTTTGGTCCCCTTCTATTGTTTTACAATTATAAACCCTAATTCTCCGACATTCAGTGGTTGTGAAGAGGGGTAAGCAGTCTGTGGCTGCCAAGTTCACCAAGCACTTGAACATTTACAGTTTTAATATTTTTCCAAAATATCTTTTCGCACAACCAACACCTATAGTTATTTATAATAATCATCAGATTTATCTGCGCTTATTTTTTGGTCATTCGGTTTTCCGTCTCAAAATTGATTGGACACATACCTGCACCTATTTATATTCTGAGCTAGCCTACATATAGCTCGGTTTCCCTTCTATTGTTTTCTAATTTTATGCCCCATTTCACCAAGATTCAGTGAAGGGGTATAAGCAGCCTGTGGCTGCCGAGATTCCCCAACACTTAGACATTTGCCAAATTAATAGTTTTCCAGTAAATCCGTTCACGCAATTAATCTTATTCCAAAATGTTGCCCTACCAATACTTGTAGTTGCTTATAATAATCATCATGTTTAAGTAGTGACTTTTTTCGCCATTAATTTATCCATCTTGGGACTGGTTGGATGCGTACCTCCATTGATTTCTATTCTGAGCTAGCCTACACATTTCCCTGATATTCCTACAGCCTACATCTTTTACTATCTGCGTGCAGTAGTCTAACCTAGGTCTACCTCTACTTCTCTTTTCCTATTTCTGCTTCTAATATATTCGGCACTACTCCCTCATGCCGTAGTACGTGGCCTATCATCCTATCTCTCCTATTTTTTACCGTTCTCCATATATTTCTTTCTTTCCTTACCATATTTAGAACCTCTTCGTTCTTAACTTTGACTTTCCCTGATATCTTCATCATGCGTCTGTAGCACCACATTTCAAAGGTTTCTACCTTTTTCCTGTCCGCCTCTCCTATTGTCCAAGCTTCACAGTCGTACAGTGCTGTGCTCCATACATATGTTTTAAGCAATCTTTTTCCTTGTATCTATGTTTGTTGTCTTTGAACACAGTAGTTGCTTTTTCATGTTAAATTCAGCACCACCTTGTGTTAATCTTTGTTTTATATCTGTTGTGCTTTTCCCATCTTCGTTATTTGACTTCCCAGGTAGCAGAAATCCTTAACCTCTTGTAAGTTCGTGTTACATATTTGTATTATTGTTTTTGATCTTTTTCCCCTCCTTTGCACATTAGTATTTTAGTTTAGTCTTGTTAACTTCCAAACCGTATCTCTCTGTTAGAACCGTTTCCATTTCATTAAGAGCAGTTTCTAACTCATTCTTGCTAGATACTAATACCGCTATATCATCTGCAAATCTAAGCATATCAATTTTTGTTCTTGCATAGTAATTCCAAATGCCTTCCTGCATTTCACAGTATTCATTGCCTCTTCTATGTACAAGTTAAAAATTAATGGCGATAGGGCACATCCCTCTCTCACCCCTTTCCTAATGTTAACTTCTCTACGTTCTTACTCTAATTTTATTACTGCTGTTTGCTCTTTGTATAAGCTATGTACTATTCGTCCATCCCTATAACTACTGCTAATTTTTTTTAATATTTCGAACATCCTCCCCCCCATCTTAGATTGTCGAATGTTTTTCTCAAATCTACAAACTCTACACACACCCTTTCTCCTTTTTCTATTGTTTTCTCCATTATTACTCTCAGAGCTAAAATAGCCTACCGTGTTCTCCTTTCGCCTAAACCCAAATGGGTCTTCTCCTAGTATTTTTTCAGCTCGTTTTTCCATTCGTCTTTGTACAATTCTAGTTATTACTTTTGACACGTGTGCTGCCCTTTAATGCTAATTCAAACTCGTCTCTAAGTATAGGATATCCCCAGTCATTATTTTCAATGTCTGATTCCTGTTCTAATGCATATAAATTCCCTATATATTCTTGCCATCTACCCACTTTCTCTACATTTTCTATAATGACGTTTCCTCCCGCGTCCCTTATATTTTTGCTATACGGTTTTATATCCCTAAAATTGATTCTAATCAGTTTGTATGCTTCATCTCTCTTTTCTATTTCCATCTTAGTTTGTATCTCTTTGCACTTTCCATCAATTCATTGTTCTTTAGCTTTCCTGCATTTGCGAATAATTCCCATTTTATGGTATTGTATCTCTGTTTTCCTGTTTCCTCTGATTTATTTTTGTATTTTTGTCTTTCTTCTATTAAACTCAGGATATCTTTTGTTATTTATGGTTCCTTATTATCCTTTTGTGTATACCCTACAATATCTCTGGCCACCATGTCTAGGCTCGATTTAATGTTATTCCATTCTTTTCTACTTCCTTAGTATCAGATATTTTCCCGATATCTTTTAGCAACTAACTTGACTTTTTCGAATCTTTCTTGAATGTTTTTATCTTTTAGTTTCTCTAAGTCAAATTGCCTTTTTCCGTTTCTTTTTTTCAAATTTTTAAATTTAAGTGCGGCCTTCATAATTACGATAGACACCACCGCTACTCAGCAACCCACCAACAGCACAAGAAACCGACGGCGACGGATTCACTACAAGCAGAAATGGACGACACGGAGTTCAAACAACCGCCCCAATAATCACTCCAAAGATCACTGTCAAAGATGACACAATAACTACAGAAAACAACGAACAATCAAGCTCCGAAGAAGAGCCACCCAAAAAAGCTAAACAGAACAAAAGCTAGAGCCAACGGGGAAAGAAGAAAGCCATCACTAACCCAAAGCCAACAACCATCGTCGACACAAAATCACCGACGAATATAACAATACGCAACAGAGACGAGCAGCGAAGCAACAGAACGACCAAAACACCTTCCACACCACCACAAGAAGAGCGTCCATCAGCGTCACCCCGACGATGACACTACTTTTTTATAAAATACTACAATGGGCGCAAAGACTCATAAGCGCCTATATGGCTGGAATATTCGAAACTGCCTTACTATGGACGGCAATGTGCGACATACTAAAAATGGACAATAGACTAACACCAAGAAACTTAGTACTCTTCTCCTGGAACGCCAACGGGATATAGAACCGGATGACTGAACTGAAGTACCTCCTGCAGCATCACAACGTGGACGACGCAATGATTGGGGAAACCAGATTACCTGCACACAAACAACTCAGCCTGGCAGGTTATAACATTTACAGGAAAGATCGCGACCTAAATCCAGAACAACCAGCTACATTTCTAGCATATATTTGCGTAAAGCGTTTTGGCAAATTTCCCTTTCGGAGTCCTCAAAAAACAAAACTGCATTGAGCGTTATTTTGCGAGGGCTGTATAGATTTACAGTAATGCCATTTGGTCTTCGAAATTCAGCGCAAACCCAACAACGAGCAGTAGATGCTATTTTTGGACCTAAATATAAACCTTTTGTATTCTGTTATTTAGATGACATAATTCTATTTTCACCATCTTTTGAAGAGCACATAAAATTATTGGGTGACGTTAAAAATCGATTACAGGAAGCCGGTCTAACAGTTAATTTGAATAAGTGTGAATTTTTGAAGACGACGTTAAAATTTCTTGGTTATATTGTTGGATCAAATTCTCTACGTACCGACTCTGATAAAATTTCGGCAATGGTTAGCTTTCCATGTCCCAAAACCTCAACGGAAGTTAAGCGTTTTATAGGTATATGTAGTTGGTACCGTGGTTTTATCAAGAATTTTTCATCATTAGTTTCTCCCATCAACGATTTTATTATAAAGAGAAAGAAAGGTCAAGTTATTTTTTGGACACCAGCGGCTGAGTCTTCATTTGCTCAGTTTTAGTTTCGGCCCCTTTGCTTTCTCAACCAAATTTTTTAATTCTGTTTATTGTAGAGTGCGATGCGAGTGATACTGGACTTGGTGCCATATTAATACAAAATATAGATGGTGAAGAACATGTAGTTTCTTATGCCAGTAAAACACTTAATCGTACCGAAAGAAATTATTCTGTGACAGAGAAGGAATGCCTTGTAGTAATATTTGCGATAAAAAGTTTCGTACGTGGGTTGAAAAAACTAAATCTACGGTGGTGACAGACCACTATTCATTATTATGGTTGAATAAAATCCAAAACCCAACAGGAAAATTGGCTAGATGGGCTGTCCGGTTACGGCAACATACGTTTGATTTGGTGCATCGTAAAGGCAAATTTAATGTGGTGCCTGATTATCTTAGTCGAGTTTCCACAAAAGAAAATGCTGCAGTAAACTTAGTAGAAATAAAATTAGAAGAGTTAGATCCTTGGTACGTTTCGTTAAGATAGAAAATTTTGTCTTTTCCTGGAAACTATCCTAAGTGGAAAGTCGAGAACAATTTTGTTTTTAAATTTCCTCCTTCAAATTTACCTCTGTCAACGAATTTGATAGAATGGAAATTTCTAGTACCCAAGTCACAACAAGAAGAAGTTATCAGATCATGTCACGATCCGTCTGTAGCAGGACATTTTGGTTTTTCAAAAACTTATTCTCGTATTTAGGAACACTATTATTGGCTAAAAACGAATGTGGATGTTATGAAGTTCTATAAGAATTGTTTAGTATGTGGTGCACAAAAATCGACTAATGTTGGTCCCCTTGGTTTGATGGGCAAAGAAAAAGAGGTAAAGTTTCCTTTTCAACTTACAGCTTTGGATCTCATGGGTCCATTCCCCCGTTCCAAAACAGGACATAAGTGGTTATTAGCAGTGAGTGATTGGTTTTCTAAGTTCACGGTATTACACCCCTTACGTAGTGCAAAGGCACATATGATTGAACGCTTTGTAGAAGAAATAGTATTTTTAGTTTTCGGCGTACCTCAATTGGTGACAATGGTTCTCAATTGTCAGGTCGTATTTTTAAAGGTTTATGTAAAAAATTTGAGATACAAAAAATATGATATACAGCAGTTTATGCGCCTCAATGTAGTTTTGTGGAACGCACAAATAGAACAATTGGTATTGCAATTAGGCCGTATATAGATGATCACAACACATGGGACTTAGAGATACCGAAAATACAGTACGCTATAAACTCAGCCAAACATCAGTCAACTAGCTATACCCCAAACTTTTTAATTTTCGGTCGTAGTGTTCTGATCAGTGGAAATTTTACGGTGCTGGAATCCTTCCCACTGATGATTGTGAAGTCATCCCTAGGAATCGTTTTTTGTACGTTTCAGACAGACAAGGGTTATGGGAAATTTTTAAGGATGTTCGTGCGAGATTGCACCAGGCTTATGAGCGTGCAAGCAGACAATATAATTTGAGAAGAAGAGATATTTCTTTTACAGTCGGTGATAAAGTTTGGAGAACTAACAAGGTACTTTCTAAAGCTAGTGAGACATTCAGTGCAAAATTCGCACCAAAATTTGTCTTGCGTGTTGTTCGTAAGAAAATTTCGAATTTAATATATGACTTAAGTAATAGAGATGGTTCTAAAGCCGGTTGATGGCACCTTAAGGATTTAAAGCCTTATTCTGCTCTAGATTTAGATAATGACAATCCAGAAAAATAAATTGTGACATTGATTTCTGTTTGTCAAAGAAAACTTTTGTAGTATGAAGTATGTCGAGTATTTCGGTGATAATTTTGTTCGAGTAACGGTTAAACTTTCGTGTTAGTTCATATTTTTTGTTGAAGCAAAAGTAGTAGTGAAAATGTTTGAGTACGATAAATTAATAATATTTGAGATACTTGCACGTGGACGATGTTGATTGTATTGAGTATGTTAATTATATTAGTGATGTTGATGTTTATTAGGTTAGTAATCTTTGGGATACTTGCACGTGGATAATGTTGAAGAAGTTTAGTTTGTTGATCATAGTGATGATGTTGAAGAAGTTGAGTATGTCCGTTGTGTTGGCCTTATTGAAATCTAATACGTTAGAAAATTTAGAGTAATGGTAAGCAAGAGTCGCTTACGTTCATTGGAGATTTTTGTGAAGTTGTTCAACTTAGTTAATTATATTTTGAGTAGAGAAGGTTTTGACCAAAGTGATAGTGGAGGATGTTTGATTTGGTAGCAAATCGAATGGTTTTTGGTGTGTCCACAGTGGTGCGGACATAGAATGGTAAAGTTAGAGTTTATAAATTTCTGTAAGAGTTAATAAAGCATAGTGTTGAGATATGATAGTCTATGTGTGACTATGCGTTTTTGGAGTTAAAAGTTTAGTGGGGTAATTCTATCGAAGTTTTTTTGTGAAAGGTAGAACATCGCACTCGAGTACTTTCTTTTAGAGATTTAAAAAGTATGTATATTGGTTTAGGCTGTTTATTTTTAGCAGATGATTTTAAGGAATGGTTAGATGGGTTAGAGTTGTCAAAATTTTTTTTGGTAGACAATCTTGATTCCTGATTTGAGACTTTAGTTCTCAGAACTTTAAGAAGTCTATTTCAAATAGCATTTGTCCGTGTGTGAATATTCTTAAATTAGAATTAGTTTTAGGACGTTAAAAATCATAAGAAAAATATTTTTAGATCTAAGAGTCTGCAATTTTTGTCTAGTTTATTTTTTTATCAATAGGATGTTTAAGTATTGAGTAGTAGTATGGCTCTATTTGTGCGCATGCATGGTGTTGTTGCCACTTCCTTGAGTGACTTTTGAGTGTCAAACCTTACCGATTAAGCCCTATCTATTTTGTCTTCCCGGATATATCTCCTATTTGGACGTGTTGTACGCGTTAGTTACTATAACACATATTCGCCCACTTTTTTTAATCCTCATCTTCCCCATATTACTAGTCTTGTATGTTATAAGTAATTCTTTTTTAGGTAGACTATAAGTCAATGTTTAAGATTAAGTTGGTCGTTATTTGTTTGTCTTTGTTTGGTTAGTAGGTTGTGTTAGGACAATGACGCCAACGTTTATAAAAAAATCTTTGATTCCGTGTTTAGGATTTGTTTTGTTTATCCAAGATTTTTTTTCTTTTTGGAGAGAGGCTGTGTAACAAATAAGATTTCGCCCCTCATTAATATGCACATTAGTTATAATTATTTAATTCACAAGGATCTTTAACAGTATTGGAAGTTTCTATTTGTACTTCACTGAAATAATATTTATTCGTCACATAGAACTCCATCTGTGTTCATCGTTTTAAAATAACATTTCAGTTACTTTGTTATACGTGTTGATGCGAGTCTTTAGTTCATTGCGCCTGCCCGCGTAGTAAAATAGAGGAATGCTTGTTCCATCTTTTAACAGCAGAATGTAATTAAGACAGACTAGTTTTTGAGGCGTAGCCGAAAAGTTGTTTCAAGATGTTGTCCGGCAAGCAGGTGGCTTGGCCCCGGAGGATTGCTTGGCCTTTTCGAAATACAAATCATCACTAGGTCAGTCTGCGTCTAAGATGAAACAAATGTAGTAGGTTTAAAGAACATCATCAACGGTAGTTAACTATTTTCATTTTTGTATTTAAATTAATTCCGTGGTTTTTATACTGCAAGTATAATTACGTGTTACGAAGTTTCAAAAAAGTTTTATTTATGGTATATTGGAAGTTTTAATTATTGGTTTTGGAGCATTGCAAAACTTTCGTTTATTATTTATTCTGAGTAAAAATGTTTTAAAAGTATCCTTATCGTGAACGATAAATGCACACTCTTTGTAAGAGGAAACTCAGTTTGTAATCTCAAGAACAGGCAAAGGTCGCACACCTGTCGTTACAATGGTACACGAAGTTTAATGGATGCAAACACAACGTTCAAGTTCATTTGAATGGGAAAACTATTTCTTACTGAAAGTAATCATGTATTTGACGAAATCCTATGTTGAGTGTTTTCTGTATTTAATTCCACACCATAATGAAAATGTAGTGAACTTTTCGTAAATTTTTATATAGTAGTTTAAATTGGTGATCGTAATTTTTGGTTTAAGATTAATTAATTTGATGAGTATAAATGTTCGTAGATCATAAAAAATTTAAAGATAGCTTTCAAAGAAATTAATATACTACACAAGTTGTTTGTAACAAAATAAGTGACATCTTGGAGGTTGTTTGTCACATTTTAAGAACCAGTTATTTATTGAAGTATAATTATTGTGCAGACTATTTTATACCATAAGGGAATTTGACCTTTCATACATAGAATAAATTTTTCTAAAAATATAAGTTCAACAATATATGAAAAATCAATTCATTTACTTATTCACTTGTATACCAAAAAGGATTCTATTTCGGTAACAATAAAAGTTGTTTCATAGTAATAAAAATCTACTACCTTTCACTGAGAACTTTAATATATAGCTCTTTGAAATACATGAAATTTAATAAGAGATAATGTATGAACATTTTTATATTTTGATGGTTAACAAACACTAACACAAGTAAAGAAGTATATACGATGTATATATATATATATATATATATATATATATATATTGCTGTGAAACCTACAAAATCCGTGAACTACGCTTTATAATCGAGCCTCACTTTTGGGCGTCAAGAATGCTGTGAAACCTACAAAAAGCTATTCATTACCTTAACTGTGTTGGTCCATTGACTTTCTTCCGTTAATCGCCTCGGCTGCTCCTCTAGATAGCTTTCATCCTCATACATAAAAAAAACAAACACATTCCTACCACAAACATCAACGTCAACTCTATTTACATCAATATTCACAATACATTAAAATTTCAAAATTAATATTCAGCATAAATTTTAATATCAGAAAATTTCAAAATTAAATTTATTATCATTTTAATGTGCATCCAGAATTAAAGTCCTTGTAGGATGCCTACTAATTACTATAACAATATATGCAGACCGGAGTCTGAGTACAAAGGGAGCATCTACCACCCCTTTACGTTAATTAACCAGGTTCGTCTAATTGAGCTCAAAGACATACCCATATTTTCATCATAATCCAGAACATCAATACTAAATACCCTTTCTACTTAAACAAGCAAATTTCACCTTAAAATTAAAATATTATTGTTAGTACAATTTCACTACTGTCCATTTTAAATAAACAAATTATAAAGTTATTAAACACACACCAAAATATCAAAGTTCGAACAAAATAGTATAATTTACCTGAAGGTTACTGCACTCGTAGCTTCAATGTACATCGTCCCTTTGTTAATTACACCATTCCAACTGGGTTATATTTACGGCTTCTGATTCTCAACGCTTTTAAAATTTTCTCCATCACCATTTATTTAAAGTTGTTTCAGGGCTTTTCCGGAACTCATCTGTGTATATCTGAACCTTGTTTTGTGGATCCAGACACGTTTATGCACCATTTAATTATTAATACCCCCGAAAAATAGCAAAGAAATTCATACTTCTTTCACCAATATACGCCAAAACTGCCTACTTTTGTGTATTCATTTGTCGTTGTAAATTTTACTAATTGGTACAGTGATACTAACTTTATTACCTTGTATCTTCTTTTCTAAGTGCACTAAAGTACATTTATTGTAGCACGTAAAGAACAAGCTGTTTTACATCACAAAAATATTCGAGCAAACTGTTTAAAATTATTTAATCAAAACCGGAAAACTAAAAAGCACTGTTTAACGAGTTGAATCAAGTCGAAGATCTAAGAGAGCTTGTTCATATTCCCCTGGGTATATATAGAGGTTAGCCTGTCTGTCGGTCGAGTCTCCAAAACGGACAATTCTAAAGAATTTTGCCTGCTATGTTTCCATTCCGCAGCCCGGCATGCGATTTTTACGAATTTTGCACTCGCCCCAGTTAAATCTCAGAAATTTCAACACGGCACGCAACGTCTGGAAATAACTAATTGAATTTTATACAGAAATGTTATTTTTACCTCTCAAATTTTGCCTTTTACTTTCAACCAATCGCAACCCTATGACGTTGCTCTACTCACGCCTTTTACTATATGTGCCTCGGTCTTGCGCATATTATCTGTCTCTATCTACCCTGTTCTTATTAGTGCAAATTGATATTCTTTATTATCGATTATTTCAGTCCATGTGGACTATCTGGGTTAAATAACCCCGTATCGCGCCTTCCCGTGAATATTAAGCCACGGTTTCTCCAAGATTCTTTGTAACCATTAATTATCTGCAACATTTACGCAGAATGAGCCTTTTAAAAATACGCAGGTGTTCAAACATAATATTACTTCTCAGAGCTTTATTTCATGGTATTTTATTGGGTTTTTACAAGTTTTTATAGATATTGTCTGTTACTAACGGTTCAATTAACTCCAATTAAAATAATACCCTTTAGTTTTTAGTGAATCCTAATTAAATATTCAATTATTATCAGTACATTTTTGTTTAATACCGGTTACTTAAAATAGAGTTAATTAATATAAATTTTTTTATCGTAAACCATCCTACGACCCTAGCTCATAGCTCTGCCCTAAGTTGTAGAAGCTTAGCTGTCTGGAAGAACTCTTTAGAGGGTCCTCAGTGCTCAAAGCCGCTTTCCATACATTTTACCATGGGCTTGAATATTAGACAGAAACCCCCTTATTTTCTAAAGGCTCTGCCGTCTATAAGGTGGAGTAGTTATACTTTACCATAATAAAAAAAAGTGTAACAAGGTGGCTCCGTGGCGTAGTTGGTATGCGTGTGACTATTATGCCCAAGGTCCCTGTTTGAGAAATGTTAGGCGAGCATTTTTACAAGAATATGTTCTCGTTCGGATGAGGGGTAAAATGGAGGCCCCGTGTGTGAGTACTGTCACGCACGTTAAAAATACCTACTTGGAACAGCAAGATGTAAAAAAACTCACTTCCTGCCCAATGTAATTTCTTAGAGTGGATCATTGGAAAATAAAATGTAGTGTATAATAAGTATTGGGGCTGCTCCGCGGCGTAGTTGGTATGCGGGTGACTACTATACCCAAGGTCCTGGGTTTTAATCCCGACACGATTCGCTTGAAAAATATTAGGCGAGCATTTTTCACAAAAATACGTCCTCGTTCGGATGAGCAGTAAATGGAGGTCTCGTCCGTGAGTGCTATAACGCACTTGCAACAGCAGGGGTTCGGCAAAATTCAAAATTTTCCAGATAAAAAACTTGCTTCCTAGTCAATGAAGTGCCTTCGGGTGGAACATTGGAAAAATCAAATGTAATGTATTAGCATCGAGAAAGAATTTTTGCGAGGCGTTAGTTATAATGGATTTAATGAGAGAATTTACAATTAAACAGCAATGAAAGTTGTATTTGAAATCTGGAATTTATGTGGCTTATTTCAAGTGCATAACTTCTTGTTCTAAGTTAATAATAACGAGTCATATATGGTGATGTTTTATTCTGAATACTTTTTTTCGGTTTATATCAATAATAAAGTTTATAGCAAACTTGGCGATTTTTCATTCATCAAACAAGTTTCCCGTTATAGAGGAAATGCAGAATTTTACAATTAGGCTGGCGTATTATTACAAAAACTGAAACATTTTGGAGCAGTTTCTTGTGACAGTCCGTTGAATATATGAAAACACCTCCTAAATATAGTTTGAATGGAACGAATTGAGAATGTGTAGTAAGAGTGGTAAACAATTCCCATCGCAATTCATGACGAGTGCTCAACATGTGGTGCTTTTTAAATGCAACCCCGTTTATAAATTTCTAATTATATCTCCACAAACATACATTTCGTGTAACGATAATTTTATTAAGAAGACAATAACACTCTCGCTTTAGTGAATAGGGTCTCGTTATTCCATTGTGTAATTTTAAACTGCAAGGTTATGAAAACATTTTTACCCAACTGCGAAAGCGGTTTTAACTATATGTGCTACATGGATTGTGGTGAAAATTGTACACCACTTTTTTTAAACCTTTCTCAGTAGGTATTTGTATATTTTCAGGAGATGTCACAAAAAACTGCGTAAACTGTATCAAAATTTCGTAATAAAACTCCAGCTTTAACACTACTGTTTATAGTCTATAGAGGCGGCAAATTATATCTTGCACTCGGGCGGCTCGGCCTTGAAAATATATTCCTACCTTTTTAGTCGGAGCTAAACTACAGGGTTATTACAAATGAAATAGACAGTTTCGATAGCCTTTAAAAAATCAGACTGGTGTATTTGAATATAGTAAGCGAGATAGGTTTATAGGGAATTTCTTAAAGTTTATGTTGGTGCAACTGTTAGGTTGGTACTGCTGTTAAAACAACGACCAGTATAGCAAAATGGCCGCTACTAAAGTGGAGAAAGCTTATTGTGTTCTTGAATTAGTCAAAACAAAGTCTGTTACTGTTGTGCAGCGTCATTTCAGAACAAAATACGGTAAAACACCACCAAGGCAATCAATCTATGACTGGTATAAACGTTTCGAAAATAGTGGATGTCTGTGTAAAAGAAAGAGTACTGGAAGACCTCCTGTTACAAAAGAACAAATCGATAGTGTTCGTGATGTTTATTTACGAAGTCCAAGACAATCGACTACATCAGCAAGTTTAGAATTGCAAATTCCTCAACCTACTGTGTGGAAAATTCTGCGGAAACGTTTGAAAATGAAACCGTATAAATTGCAGTTAGTACAAAGTTTAAATGCCGGTGATAAAGTCGTACGTAACAATTTTGTCTGGAGATGTAACAATGTCTCGAAAATGATGACACAAGTAGGGTAAAATCAAGAAACCCAGGCCCTCATTTCCTCCAGAATCCCTCATTTCCTCACTCATCTGGACCAATTTACATGTAAATTCCCATAAGGAGCAAATGAGGGAGATGAATCTCCTCCTGACTCCGCCTTGCTCTCCGCCTTGCTCGGACACCCCCCCCCCCAACCATTTTTCTTACGTCACACCCCCATTCTTTCCACCCGCGAGATAAATCTTTTTCCACACTTCCACCCACGAGATAAACCTACCTTGTTTGGTATTAATTAATATTAGATTTTTCTCAGCTACCCGAATCTTTAGGAATTTTTTAGATAGCATCACCCCGAGGAGCTACCCTAATTTTAAGATTTCTTACCTGTAGCGACTTTTGAGCGTTCTTATAAATTTTTTTTAGTCATGCGATACATTAAATTAGCTTAGAATTTTACGCAGAATTCGAATCTGCAAACAGATTTGAAATCGGACCACGCCCTGCAAAGTTATACCCTTTTAAAGTCCTGATCTTCTAAATTTTGCTCTTTGCTCTATAAGCAAAACTAACAAATAGTTTTTTCGTCTATCCATTACATCTTTCGAGATAAACCTATCTTGTTTGGTATCAATTAATATTGATTTTCTAGCACCCATTTCAGGAATTTTTGATTGCACCACCCCAAGGATACCAATTTTAGATTTTTAAACCAGTTCGATTTACCGTTAAACATTTTTAGTCATGCGTACACTTCTAGTCTAAAATTTTACGAAACATCCCGAACTGTTAAACAGATTTACCGCGTCCAGCAATTCCGGCACCTGACGTCATCGCTTCGTCATGGTGCGAATGCCTTAGAGAAACACCGGAAACGTCTTCCGTTATACGGATCGTGCAATTAAAAATCCAAAGAGAGCACACGCACAATTGTTGCGCGTAGAAGATGCAGCTACCTTAACAAAAACACTTTAAACCAACTAAATCCAACTTGTTGTCACAGGATTATTACACAAAATTTCACCTAGCCCATATTTAGGTACAGGAAATTTTCCAATGAATCACCAAGCGAAGAATGCAACGATTCAAATTAATTAATTTCCCATTTCGACCTAGTTAATTAGTAAAAACCAAAACCTCCCCTTTCCTTTAAAACCCACAATTTTGAACCCTTTTTTTTAGCCCCCCAAACACCCGTTTTAAAAACAATTTAATTTTAAAATTTTAATTTCCAAGACATTTAAATTTTGTTCCAAGCAACGCCAGCAATTTTCACCCCTACCAAAAACCCCCCTAATACCCGGGAAAAAAAACATCAACCCCGGGTTTTTCCAAATAAACACCCAAACCCCAATTTAAAACCCCCCCCTTTTCGACACAAATTTTTTTAAAAAAACAGCCCCCTTTCCAAACAAATTTTGAAACCAAATTTTAAAATTTACCACCCCACCATTTTCCCTAAAAGCCCCAAATTAAAAATTTTGTTTAAATTTAACCCCAAAACTTAAAATTAAAAAAACACCTTTTGGAAACCAACCGAAAATTTCACCGTTTAAAAACCCCAATTCCAATTTCCCATCCAACCCCCAATTTTAATTTCCCCCGAACCCCGAAAAGGGGCTGAAACATTCCCTCCCCCGCCCAATCCTTTTAAAACCCCAAAAACCACACGGGAACATCTTACCCCGCCGCCCGGGAGGAAAGGGGAAAAAAAAGGCCCCTTTTCCCATAACCCCCCAAAAAAAACCCCCAAAAAAGAAAATTTTTTCCCTTTTTAAAAAATTTTTTTAAAATTTTTAACTTTTTTTTTAAACCCTTATTTTCGGCCCCCCAAAAAATTTCCTAAACCCCCCCCAAAAAAAAAGCCCCCCCCCAGTTTCCCAAATTTTTTTTTTCAATTTTTATTTTTTTTCCCCAAAAAACCATTTCCCCGGGGAATTCGGCCCCCAAAAAAAACCCCCCCGGGGTTTTTTTTTAAAAACCTTTTTTTCCCAAAAACCAAAAGGGTTTTTTTTAAAAAAAACCCTTTAACAAACCCCCCGGGCCCCTTTTAAAATTTCAATTTCCCCCCAAAGGGTTTCCCTTTTAATTCTTTCCCGGGGTTAAAAAAAACCCCAAAAAATTTTCCGCCCAAACCAAAAACCCCCCCCTTGCCCCCCCCCTTTTTAAATTTTTTAAACCTTCCCCCCCCCCAAAAAAACAAAAAAAGCCCCTTTTTTTTTTAACCCGTCCCCCCTTTAAATTTTTTTCCCCCCCCCAAAATTTTTTTTAAAAATTTTCCCCCCCCCCAAAAAAAAAAAATTTTTTCCCCCCCCCTCAACCCTTTAAAAAAAAAAACCCCTTTTGTTAAAAAACCACCGGGCCCCCTTTCCCAACCACAAACCAACCACCTTGCCCCCCAAAAAGGGCCCGCCACCCTTTTTTTCCCCCAAAAAATTTTAAAAAAAAATTTTCCCCCCTTTTAAATCCCAACATTTCCCTTTAAAACCAAAATTTTTTAAATTTTTTGGCCCCCCCAAAAAAACCCAAAATTTTTGGGAAAAACCCCCCCAAAAAAACTTTTTTAAAACCCAAAAATTTCCCCCCCCCCCCCAAAATTTTTCCCCCCCAAAAAAAGGGAAACCCTTTTGGCCCCCAAAAAACCCCTCACCCAAAAAATTTTAAAAACCCCAATCGAACGGGGAACCCAAAAATTGGTCCAATTTTGGGTTCCAATTTTTTCCAAAAAAAAAACCCAAACCCCCAAAAAAAACCAATTTGGTTTTTAAATTTTTTTCCCCGGTTTTTTTAAATTTTTCCCAAAAATTTTCCCCAAATTTTGAAGGTTTTTTTTTTGGGGGGGAACCCAAATTTTTTTTTTTTAAATTTTTTTTTTTTTTTTTAAAAAAAAAATCCCCAAAAAAAAATTTTTTTTTTAACCAAGGAAACCCCAAAAAAAAAGAAAATTTTTCCCTTTTTTAAACTTTTCCCTTAATTTTTTTTTAAAAAAAAAACAATTTAAAATTTTTTTTTTGGGGTTTTTTTTTAAAAAAATTTAATTTTTTTATTTTTTTTTTCCCTTTATTTTTTTTTTCGATGCGCATCCCTGTCGGCTTAGGTTGGATAACAACATATTCGACTATCTTCGGCAATATACGTCCTCACTCTGTAGAATACGTAAGAGAACAATTTTTTCGTATTCAATTTAGTATTTGATAGTAGCTAGAACGGTAAACATGAGCGTCTCCAAGGTGATTAACGTTTCTCAACCTTGGGAATAAAGTGAAACCGACAAATGAGCGATTTGGATTATGGCTGTTGACAGAAAATATGTGCAACAATAATCTGGTAAAAGATATTGGTAATATTTGTTATGTCGAAGGCGAACAGATGCTGACTGGTGGACTACACACACCAATTACAGAACCATTTTGTGACAATATAATGTTGGTTAAAATTTGACCTTTCTGACACCGAACAAGCATCTGCAAACAAAAGGATGTTTATCCTAAAAAGAAATTTGTGGTGCATTTAACAGCTATCTACGAAGAAAGTTCAACCGATTTGTTTCCGCTAGGCATGGTGTTAAAGCTAAGCTTCCGTTTTCTTGGAAAGCACTAACAAGATGGGCCAGAGAGTAAAAGAAATTATCGGAAAAAGAAGACCTCGAATGCATTAATAAAAAATTCCAAAATCCTATATGTGTTCCATACAAAGTGGAACTAGCAGATGTTAAGTTGGAAACTTTATTGGAGGAACTACCAGATATATTAGACGAAGTCGAAAAGATTATTTCTATCTTTTTGACATGGATGTAACCCAAGATTTTGCGGGCATATTTAGCAAGATGGAGATGTGTAATTATTTAACTACAAAGCATAACTTTTGCTATAAGGGAAAATACGAAGAAAAGTGTAATATTATAGTTGACAACGATAAAACTGCAGGATTGATTGTTTAACATGGCTAACAACCAATGCAAGAATTAAGATATACAACAAATTTGTGTGTCAGATAACAAGTCCTGGTGTTAATAAACAACTTGGCAATCATATACTAGATTTTTACGTTGTCCAGATGTACGTTTAAGGGAAACATTTGCGTCTACTTTGGCCAAAGAACATGGTATTACGCGATTGGAAGCGAGAATATACAACTGTGCAATTGGAAGCTATGTCAGTGCGGAACGAGTGTATACACCCTTAAAAGACTGTTTAACCTTATTGGAAGATAGTAAGTTATACTTCCTAAAGGCGCCAATGTACTGGTACCACTTGCCAAAATGTGGAGTAGGCTATCGGACAAGCTACAAAATAGCTGCTGTTTAGCGAATAATAACCTGCTACAGTACGTGTATTGGGGGAATGGCAATACAAAGAAATTGACTGGCTTGCAAATTAAGTTGTCCGAAAATCAAAAGAAAGGGAAAACATTGATAAAGTATGTGCTTTGGCTTTTAGTTTTAACTATTTACCCGTAAATTATTTGGAGATAGTAGAGGAGCAAACAGCCAAGATAAAATAAAAATCTTACACAAGTGCTACATTAAAGCAGGTAGTACATATTTTACACAATCTGCAACACTATTCTACAATTCCAAAAGAAATAGTCATTTCGGAATTGGGATTGATAAATACACCTAACATTCGCCCAGAGGTTGTACGACAACGCGCAAATATTGGTAGTAAACTCTATCCGTTTACGCTAAAGGAAATTGCCCCATTATGTATCCATATGTAGTGGAAGGAAAAGACAACTGGAATTAGAGGAAATGGATGCAAAAAGGCGAAAATTGGACTACATGGAAAACACTGCGACAATACGCGAACAATACAAAGATGTGTTAGACAAAGAACATCTTATTAGAGAAAATGAGGAAGAATTAAAAGATTATTTTATGTGTCGATGGACTGACTTAGATACATCCGGGTTGTACAAGCTTGTATGCATTTGCGGTTAGTAAGAAAGACTCTTTAGTTATGTAGGCGTTCTTGCAGAAAAGGATGGTACTAAATCCGTATACTTTTTAAAAGGTTATTCTAAAACGTATTTATCAAAATGGCAGATAACAAAGACGAACTAAGGAATGCGGGTTTCGTAATCTTTGCGTACACCACACGCAAAAGGGGTTCCGCTAAACATTGTATATTTGCCTAGTAAAGAACCTTTCGGATCATTTAAAACCGAGGGTCTTACAACCTATAACAACCATATATTCCCAAAAGTGGTGGATATGCAACTACGCAACGGTTGGTGGGAGAAAAAGGATTTCCTCCAATACCGACAAGAAGAAGTCGATCAAGCTAACAAGATACGTATGCAGGATATTGTGGAAAGCTGCGATTAAAAGATTGTCACAAGCTGCAAGAATTACACGAAGGAATGGATCTGGTTGTCGGCGGAATCAAAGACTTTAAATATAGAGGCAAACTTCGGTACATTTTACAATTCGAAAACCTAGACGGTCTCTATGTATCAAACTATTGGTTAGAAAAGGAGATAGAAGGACTTGGGTATCGATTTAAATTTTAAGCTGCGAATAAAATTAGATAAAATTAAAGCCACCCAAACAAACATAAAGAAAGGACTGTCTTCTGTGTATAACTTTGTATTAAAATTAAGTTTAAATGATCCATGCTTGGCATTAAATTTTTTTTAAATTTGTTATGTATAATGTCAGAATAAACATTTTATAATAGTATATAACATTGTTCTTTATTTATAAAAGGCTGTGACGTTACCACGAAATAGCAGTCGCACAGAGAGGGGTGCGCATGGGCAGCGCGCATGGGCAGGGTGTACGCGCAGGGCGCGCATGGGCAGGGTGTGCATGCGCAGGGTGCTCATGGGCTGGGATGCGTCTGGGCGTACACGAGGGAAGCGGATGTTAACAGTCACCAAGCATCCAATTCTTTATTTGGTGGTGAGTACTTGTCTGCGTATGTATCCAGAGTAAAAGAATACGATTTGCATACGCAGCTTATTAATAAAATTAGTTTATCGAGGGAAGATGACAAAGGTACATCATTCCTAATAGTACAACAATCTACGCATGGGGGTGTAAAGATATAAGATAGTTGTTTAGATTTGTATATATTAGTTTTAAGATTCCATAATTTTTAAGTTCTTCTCCCACCTTCCAAATCCTTCCGCTTCTATCCTGGTTGACAGAGTATACGTGTTATCTCCACGTGGTATTTGCGGGACACTGCGGTTTTAGAATTCTAGGGAAACGGTTGGTTAAAAGCAAATGTCTTGCATAGCAAAAAAGGGTTCTCAAGATGGTGTTAAATAAAGATGAGCAAAAATTAGTCTTTAAAACGCATAACTTTGTATGGGGTGGTCCTATTTAAAATCTGTTTACAGATTTGGGGTCCCTAGAAAAATTTAATATTAGTGCAAACATTAACAATTTCGACACTAGTGACTACCCTCGAGACAACAAATACAATATGCCTCTTGTGAACAAAAAAGTTGTAGGGAAATTTAAAGACGTATTTAATGGGTGTCCGTATTAGAATTTGTTGGTAGTAATGTTAAGTCCTACTGTAATTGTAGGCGAGAAAGATACGATTAAAAAGATTAAAGGGGTCTCACGAATTGTAGTTAAGTAAAACCGAGGGTCTTACAACCTATAACGAGCATATACCTCCAAAAGGGGTAGGCATGCAACTACGCTGCAGTGTGTGGGAGAATAAGAATTCTCTCCAATAAGAAATTAAAGTTTCCATGTACGTAGCACCAGTCATTGGGTAATGGTAGAAATGTTAAACCTATAAAGGCGATTATTAATTATGGTTTAGAAAAAATAATAGTAGTTTTCGTGGAGTAAATAAAATAGCTTAGACTGGTTAATGTATATGGTTACATACTCTCGTACACATCCACAAACATCTGTTTACGTCCACAATATCGATACCGGTAGTTTTTGTTTAACAAATAGTAGGAAAAATACGTCAGGTGTTAGTGCGTGGAAGCCCATAGGATCGTTGGAATTAAAAAGAACGATATGGCGGAATGTATGGTTGTCTCCGTTAGAATAATCTAAAGTGGTTAATTGATCGTATTAGATGTTTAAATAAGCGAAAGTGTAAAGGCCTACATAAACAAAATTTAATTATCCGACAAAAGTGTGCGATGTGCTACACTTATAAAGAAAGTATGGAATGGTGCTTTGCATCGGTCCTAACAATAAAAAGGGCGACTGACTTTTCCAAGCAACTACAAGAATAGCAGTAGCGCAGAGAAGGGGTATGCATGTATTATACAGTTGCTGCAAAATATGTTAGTTTACGCGTAGCTCGGATGTGTAATTGATCACAACTTAAAGATCCCTCGGAGGTTTAAAAATTCTCGGCCCATTGTCGTTTGAAAATGTTTGTAAATTATCAGAACAGGAGCGGGTCGAAGTATAATGGATTATTGACTGAGTTTTTCTACCTTTACGAGGGAATCGGAAATTGACAGACATCGAGCATCTAATTTCTATTTGGAGGATATCGAGTACTTACCGGTTCTAGAAATCAATACGTGCGGCCGACCGCTATGCGAAAGTGTAAAAGCCACAGAAGCAAAATTTAATTATCAGACGAAAAGTGCGCGATGTGCTATAGAAAGTATAAAAATGGTGCTTTGCCCAGTCTTAACAGTAAAAAGGAGAGTGACTTTTTCTAGCAATTACAAGAATAGAGTAGCGCAGAGAAGGGTATGCATGTATTATACAGCGCATTGTTTATAAAATATGTTAGTTTACGAGAAGCTCGAACGACAAATTAAATTTTAATCTATAATTAACTATGGTCGTAAAATGGAAATTAATGGGTAATTTGAATACCGCTACATATACTTTCGCTTGGTGATTCATTTGGAAAATATTCAAGCCTACCTAAAATATGACGTAGGTTATTTAAAATTAAATTGTTGTAAGTATCCTGTAGACAAAGTTGGTATTTTCTTAGTAATGGTTTAAAGTGTTTTGGTTATAGTAGCACTGCATCTTCTACGACTTGCACACAATTTGTGTGCGTGTGCTACCCCCTTTTGGATTTTTAATATGCACCGATCCGTATAACATGGAAGACGTTTTCCGGTGTTTTACTAACGGCATTCGCACCATCGACGAAGCGAACCAGGTGCATGCATTGGCGCTAAATGTATTGGACGAGCAGGGATTATGACGTCATTTAGTTCCCCGCCGAATCCTCAACTTCGTTCGGTGTCTTCGGAAACCTTCGGTTTGCATTCTATAGGGTACATAAAGCCGGTGCGCAAGAGTAAACTCTTTAGTTATGTTAGTTCGCTTACAAGTAAAGTCTTATAGTGCGGATTTTGTTTTGTACTAAAATGGTATCTGCAAACGTTTTTAATGCAACCTTTGCGGTGCTTCCTATACCTGGAAAATGCTTTCAAACGGCACCAGAACAAATGTCGTGGTTAACATCGTCCACGGTTGCTTTATACATCCGTCAGCAGCAAAGTACTTAAACTGTGGGACTTGCGGTTTCGCTTTTACGAGAATGGACAGCTTACAGCGACACAAGGAAAACAGCACGGTATGTCATTAAGCCGTAAACGTTCAACTCCGCCAGCTGTTAAAGGACCTTATACGAAACAACAACGATTATGTGTAAAGTATGCGATTTCGAAATGGAAAAGACTACCTATGCCGCACATTTAAGGAGCAACAGACATAAAATGCATCAGTTACCGCTACTGGCGAAGATGGCGTAGAAATGGTTAGTACAGCGTTTAACAACCGTATGGCTAGCTATCGCAAAAGAACGCCAGTGTCGACGATGGAGTGCCGAGTTTCTTTGGAAGCAGAAAGAGCGATTTATTCGATTAATTAATGAAAAAGAATACAACATACAGCAATAAAAGTCTACTGCGAACTCTACGGCGTTTACACCAAAATGGGGAAGAGACTACGATGTGAAACTTTAACACAAAAAATGTGGTTATAACGTCTTCTAGTAATCTGAAAATATGTACGAGGTCTTAAGCGAAACCATAAGAACAAAATCAGAGGAATTTGAAACATGGGGTCCGGTTGGTCTTTGGAAAAGTGCTCTATTTAGAAATAAATATTAATAAGTATGAGCCGATATGAGAAGTTCTAGGTTGAAAAAAAAAATTGTGAATATGTATTTAGAAATGTGGTTTACAAAATTTAACTGTATTAGTAAAAATTGTCTGTAAAAAAGTTTTAAGAATGGTTTTAGATTTTCTTTAGATATGAGCCGCAGGAAAGTTATAATTTAGAGGGTGTGTAAAATGGTAAGGGTGGTCCTGTTTTAAATCTGTTTACAGATTCGGATTCTAATAAAATTCTAGACTAACAAGATGTATTGCATGTATAAAAATTTATAAGGACCGTCAGAAATCGCTCCAGCAAAAAAAAAAATCTTAAAATGGGGTAGCTCTGGGGATGGAGCTATCTAGAAAATTTAAAAGATTTGGGTAGCTGAGAAAATTCTAATGTTAATTGATACCAAACAAGGTAGGTTTATCTCGAAAGATAAAAAAATGGCTAGTCGAAGAAAACTATTTGGTCCAGAATGTTAGCGGTAAAAAATCTTAAAAATAGGTTTATCACGTGGAGGAAATGTGATGCTCATTTATCTCGAAAGAAAAAATTTAAGATATATTTATCTCGAAAGATGAAAATGGTTAGTCGGAAAACTTTTTGGTCCAGATGAGTGAGGAAATGAGGGATTCTGGAGGAAATGAGGTTGTGGGATCCTTGATTTTACCCTACTGACACATTCTTTAATCGCCCAATTTTCAGTGACGAATGTACCTTTCACATTAGTGGAAAAGTTAATAGACATAATGTAAGGATATGGGGCACAGAAAACCCAAGAACGACTTTACAACATATACGCGATTCACCTAAAGTTAACGTGTTTTGCGTTTTATCTCGTGAAAAGGTTTACGGGCCGGGCCGTTCTTCTTTCACGAAGTGTCAATAGCCGGAGTAATTTATCTGGACATGTTACACGAATGGTTAATGCCTCAACTACAGGAAGATAGTGATAACTTCGTTTTTGTACAAGATGGAGCTCCGCCTCACTGGCACTTACAGGTCAGAAAATATCTGGATGAACATCTTCCTAGACGATGGATCGGCCGTGCAAGTGAGGAAAACCTTGTGCTTAAGCCGTGGTCACCTCGTAGTCCAAATTTAACGCCCTGCGACTATTTCTTATGGGGTTATGTAAAAGACAAAGTTTTCATACCACCGCTTCCTGTTGATATCGACGAACTTAAACAACGTATCACAAATGCTCTTGCTACAGTTGGCCGTTACATGCTTAATAGCGTGTGGCAAGAATTCGACTACCGTGTTGATATCTGTCGTGTTATCAAAGGTGCACACATTGAACATTTGTAAAAATTTTAAATAAACACTTAATCATTTCTTCTTTATAATCATATAAGTAATAATCTTAACTTTTCAAAAATAAGCTTTCTATAACCTATCCAAACTGTCTATTTCATTTGTAATAACCCTGTATTTTGATTGCACCGAGGCAGTGTATTGTATTGTATTAGCATTTTTTCAATAGTTTCCATTCTCACGAGTATCGAGGAAAATTTGTCTCAAGCTGATGTTGGGTCCGCTTTGTCATCGCTAAAGCATCTTCTTTTTTTGCGATCAACTGTTTTTAGATTTTCCCCTTATATGAACCTTATTTTAAAAAATTAAATTTTTTTTAATAAAAATTTTTTACTATTCATTTTTCATTTTTTGATTTTCGCGCAATATTTGTTGTTTATTAAATCGTTGCAAATATTTTTAAAATATACTTGTAGATGGTAAATAAGTCTAGTATCAAACTGAACGGTAAGTAATTCTAGAACTGTTTGTAATCTAATATCTTAATAAAATATGTTTACCATAAAAACTCTTTCTTCATTAGAATAATTATTCATATTTCTGTAAATAAACTCTAATACAAACTTAAGCCTCAAAATTCTACTAACAAACACATAATGCCGAGATTACAATGAACTTCAAGTAAGGCGCCACGAAGCGACGCGAAGTGAATTTGAGTTTTTATTAATTTTATGATCATCGTACCGTGCTGTAAAATGAAATCCGCTATGCGATTTTAACAGCTTATTAATTTAATTTTGGGCGGATGTTTATATCTGCAACTGCGGAAGAGAAAAACGTATACGAACTATTGTGTGAAAAATATTTTTCGAAGTTTGGTGACTGGCATAACCAAGTGGAAGAATTTCGTTTTTGTGATCCGCACCTCTCTTTTATGTACATAAGGATGAATGTCGAAACATAAGAGTTAGTGACTGTCTGTTAAGAAAATATAATCATTTTTACAAATTAATATCTGTTTTCTTACATTGTTATACCTTTTGGTCTTGTTTAGTCTACGGATAAAGAAGCGCAAAAAATGTATAATTTTCTGACTGAGTTTATTCTTACAAATTATACATTTATACGTTTATATTCTTAGATTTGAATACCTGTTGAGTTTGGTTGATCCAGTTTTGAAGAAACGAAAAATGTATAGGTACTACTCTCTCACCCACTCGGGGGTTTGCTATGACATTGAGATAAAAATACTATTGTATCATTTATTTAATTTATCGATTTTTCAGAATCGATTCAATTTATAAATTCGTTTTCAAGTTCTTGGCAGCAGAAGACAGAATACCTTGAGTTTCCCTTATCGATGTGGACAGAACACTATTTTTCAGATTTTGGTCAAAACCACTCGAATACCTATTTAAGGTGAAGTGGAGTAAGTGCGTAAAAGGGGCAAGTGCCTACACAGTTGCTATTTACTTTAATATTAACCAAAATATAAAAGTGAGTTGCTAGAAATCTTTTTTTCTGTGATATGAAATAATAGTCATAGTTGACGCACCATTCTGGAAGGACTTCCCCTATTTATATCAATCAGAAAGTGCGTACTTCGTGTGAAATCATAAGCCAAGTTCAGTATCACCACCAAAGTGTAATAGTTTTTATCGATATTTACTGTTCTTTGCGATTATTTTTGGTAAGTGTTAAAAACATACATTAACAATCATGTTAAATAGATAAATGTTATTGTTTCTTTCAAATTTGTAGAGAATAACGTTACTATGTTCTAACCCCGCAAATGTGTGTGCCTGGAGTAAGTGCAGAATATCCACTGGGGTAAGAGCGCAGTAGTGAGCTCTTGCCCCCACTACACTTTCATTTCTATTATTTCTAGGTTTTGTTCTACACCTTTCACCTTTCGTAAAGGAAATTTTGGTAACGTTTTTTAGTGCCGACATGGTGCGAAACTATACAAGAAAAAGCAATCTGAGTAGCTATTTCAAAGAAACATTGCATAAAGCGCTAGAAGTTGTCAAGTCCGGGCGTATGGGTGCTTACAAAGCAAGCAAGCTCTTCAAAATTCCATTAAGCACAATAATGGACCATTGAAAAGGAAGACGTGGTGCAAAATCAGAAACGTATTGCCGGAGCACTACTCTTTCAAAGACAAATGAGAAAAACCTTGCTGATGGACCCTTGACCATACAAAAGTGCGGGTTTCCGTTGCCTAGGAAGGAAGTACTGGAGTTGGTCGGTCAGTGTGTTACGACCAACAATCTAAAAACTCCATTTAAAAACGAGTTGCGTCTGAAGATGGGTTTCTTGGTTTCAAAAAGAGAAATAATTTATCTTTAAAGAAACCAGAAAGCATTAAAGTCGTTCGTAAGAAAAGCTGCAATCCCTTTACTATTAACGGATATTTCTCATTATTAGAAAAACTATTTGGGATTTGCAATTGAAAAACTACTCATCAAAAATGTGGAACGTTGATGAATCTAGTTTTTGTACAGATCCTTCGAAAACGAAAATAGTCAGTGGTAAAAACTTACCATTCACTCTAACGGTAAGTACTCCTGGACGAGAAAACACTGCAGTTTTACTAGCAGCTACTGCATCTGGCGATAAGGTATCGTCATTAGTTATTTTCAAAGGGAAAAATATTTGGGATCAGTCGTGTGCGCCAGAAAATACTGGTCACCCTGAAACAACTTATGCAGCAACTGCTAATGCATGAATGGAGACCAGTGCATTAGAAAATTACTCTGAAAGGAGTTTTTTGAAAGCAATAGGACCTGACCGCCAGGTTCTATTAATATATGATGGTCATTCCAGTCATATGGGTATCAAAATGACAGAAATGGCATCAAAAGAAAACGTGACAATTCTCTAACTGCCTCCCCATACAAGTAATGCCTTGCACCCATTAGATCTGAGTTTTTTAAACCTACAAACACTACGTGAGAACAGGAGTTAGTAACCTGACAAAGAATATTTGTTCGGTCTTTTTTATTATTTTATTAAGTTTAATTTGAAGACGACTTGCTCCTGTATCCTATTAATGTAGACATTGGAAATATGCATCCTGAATACCTCACCCCTTTTATCACGAAGGTCACGCGTGATCAGTTTTGAACAGGTAGAAACTTGTTTTGATCTGCCTGCACCCCTAAATAGAGTGTAAGAAGTAGCAGTCGTAGTTAATCGTTCGAAACGGTAAGACGTTATTAAAGCAGCATACAATTCGGTATGTTTTCGAAGCTCGTTTTATGGTCCGTTATGTAAAACATTAATTATCGTGTAGTGTTCGGAATGAAGGGTGTAATTACACAAGTGCTATTTATGGCCATAATAGTGCGAACTTTGTAAGTGATAACAAAACTTGTCGGTCAGTGGATATTTCGTCTCGGCTTGCAGAGAAGCACTACTACATCTTAAACATACAGTCCACAGAATTCGTTGGTTATCAATCGTTGGACCAGCAAACTTCGTCCTTCGATAGTATCTCCAGGTATGTACATTACTAAACTCTAGCTACAACCTCATAGGTACGTACAATATTAGAATGAAACTTCCAAATAAAGAATTTTCAAAACTGATTAGGGCTATTTGGTTACATTTAAATAAAGATATAATTATGAATGGTTTCCAAAAAGCAGGAATTTACCCATTTTCCAGAAATGCCATTCCGGATTCAATATTCAGCAGTATTTCTCTGAGGCAACGGGAAGAGCCACACAAAGAAAATGATCAGTACCAAGAATAAAATTTTTGAAGCTTGACTGAAGGTGCTACTGCGCATCTTCTAATATTTTTAGCTTTTTTCCCCAAACAAATAGCGGACTTCTTTACCAAACCTGATGAGGAAAATTATGTTTTAATTGAAGAAAGACCAGCTGCAATATTACCAGAAAATTCAAATATGAATTCTCAGTTGATTGAACATTGTGCTATTCCTCGTACTTCGCCGAGTGCACCAAAAGCGGTCACTTTTGAGGATCTTTCTTTAGAGACAGTAAAAACAAAGTTTGCTTCAACTGTTCCAAAAAAGAAGAAAAGGGTTGCGAAAAGGGCTGAAGTGATCACAGCTACAGATATCAAAACTGTTAAAGAAGCTCAAATTAAGGAGAAGACTGTAAAAGTATAAACCTCAAAAACACTTTTTCCAAAGATACAATTTATGCTCAATTTGCGAGTGTGACTTTTACTACTATATTAATAAAGAAGAATGGATTGAGTGCATAAGTTGTAAATAGTGGGTGTGTGGTATTTGCAACAAGGGATCTAAAAAAGGGCAATATACCAATATAAACGATATTTGGATGACGATTAAATACGAAAAATAACACGGAAGGTTTAAAAAATATCTTTTGTATATTTACTGTTTACCTTGAATTTTATTTTAAATATATTGGTCAATTTATTTAATCTTTTATTTGACTAATCTTGTTGAAAAATCCTTCTATATCTTTAAAAGTGTGTAACTGTGAAACGAATTAACATATTTTGATTCGATAAAAGCATTTTGTAGTTAACTTGTTGAATTATTCTGCTCTTGCCCCATAACATAAGTACAGGTTTCAATGAATTTTAAATGGCCATGTACGCACTTGTTCAGTTTTCGGGGCAAGTGCGAAGAAGTAAGCATCTTTTATAATTTTTCTTAAATATGAAGACATTGAAGTGAAATCGGTGTTTTCAACAATGTTAATTAAAGAATAGATACGCAGGTATTTGTTGATATATATATATATATATATATATATATATATATATATATATATGTAATATTAATTTTCTTGACCAATTATACTTTATATAATAAGGTTTTTTTTTTGTGTTTTGCTTGACGTTTCGGTCGGGTTTCTGACCTTAATCGTAAGTCTGAAAGTATGGTTTTTTTATAAAATAAAAAGATTACAATGTTGTTAAATTACTTACATAGAAATATTTAAATTAGAAATAAACTATGACATATGATTTTACTAGATGACATACATCATAAAGACAGTGAAAAGGTACTATAACTATGGGAACGTTGCATGAATTTCAAAAATATAGGTTGTTGTAGTAAGATGGAATGTGTTACAAAACTTTGGAATACTTTCTAGTGTTTATAAAGTTGGGAGTAAATGATGCCTAAATTTTTTTGGTCTTGTTTATTATTAATGCAGTTTAGTTCTTTTTGTATATAAAATGATTCTAAGAATAAACGTTTGTAGTAGTTCTGTTCTATTTCTAAAATTTGTGTTTCATCGAAAGCCGGTTTGTGTTTTGTGGTATGTGCATGTATGGCAAGAGCGCAGTTATTTTTTCCAAGTTTTGTGTCACTACGGTGTTGAGTTAACCTGTCTCGAAGCCATTGACTTGACTGTCCAATGTAGAAATAATTGCAACTGCAACGAATCTTGTATACTGTGTTGTTGCACATAATGGTTTCAGTCTTGTCTTTGAGATGGGTGAAAATGTTTTTTATTGATCTGTTGTAGTAGTATGTGATGACTATGTTGGGTCTTCTTAGTGTTCGAACGAGTAGTGGTGTTAAGTTTTGTATATAGGGTAATTTTTTGTATATAGTATCTGCATTGTTTGTGGTATTGTAAGTTGTGTTGGTGTTTAGCATTTGATTGATTAATTGTATTGAGTATCCATTATTTATGAAAACTTTCTTTAATTCTTGGATATTGTTATTAATGAATGTTGGATGGCTAATTTTTGTTATGCGTTGTTTTAATGCTAATAAAGAGTTGATTTTATGTTTATTTGAATGATTGGAAAAGTAGTTAATATACCTGCCAGAATTTGTTGGTTTTTTGTAATAGTCAAAAATTAGAAGGTTTTCATCAGTTCGAATGACATTTGTGTCTAAAAAAGGAATTGTTTTATTTATTTATTTTTTTTGTTCTATGGTGAATTTTAAATGTTCATTAAAGTTGTTGAAGTGCTGAAGAGTTGATTCTACTTGGTCATATGGTACTGAACAGATAATGTCATCAACGTACTTTACTAGGAAAACCATTTGGAACGGAAGGTTAGGGATGACACTGTCTAATAAAAGGTCCATTACTATCTGGGCTAGAATTGGTGATAAGGGTGAGCCCATCGGAGTACCAAAAAGTTGTAAATAGACTTTTTTTTGGAATACAAAATATGTGTTGTTGAAAATAAGGTTGATAGTACTAAGAAATATTATCTTTGATAGTCTGCAGTTAGGTTCGATTTTATTCCATTTATTTGTTATGATTTGTATGACGAGTTCTTTGGGAATGTTTGTGAATAAAGATCTAACATCAAGTGAGATGAGAATATGGTTATCAGGTAGTTGAAAGTTGTTGTATGTATCAACAAAAGTGAAGCTGTCTTGGGTGTTGTATCCTTCTATAGGAAAGGATTTTTTTAAAATATCAGATATAAATTTTGCGATGTTGTATGTGGGAGTATTTACTGATGAAATTATAGGTCTAAGAGAAATAGTAGGTTTGTGGATTTTGGGTAGTCCATAATACTTTCCTGGGTTGGTACTGTTGTTGATGAGTGTTTTTTTGTCTTCTTTTGAAATCATGTTCTGGTTGTGAAGTTTATTTCTAATTTAAATATTTCTATGTAAGTAATTTAACAACATTGTAATCTTTTTATTTTATAAAAAAACCATACTTTCAGACTTACGATTAAGGTCAGAAACCCGACCGAAACGTCAAGCAATTAGAGGAATTTAAAGACGATTGTTTTTATTTGACCTAAAATATCCCAAAACACAAAAAAAACCCTTATTATATATATATATATATATATATATATATATATATAAATATCAAGGTATTATGCACCAAATTAAAGATATATTTAAGTCAAACTTACAAAAAGCTAGACCGCTATTACCACTTCACCTTATATGTTAAAATGTTTAAAAAAGCACCCTTTGAATGATGCAGGGGCGCTTTAAATATCTACTGATTTTTGGAAAGAACGTTGATTGGCCTATAGTGTTATGCGAATGTTCGGGTTGATGGAACGCAACGTCAAAATCTGACACTGGTAAGCTTCATATTGCGTTATTTCGTGCCACGTTAGATAAAGTCGATTGTAGTTAGGTGCATATATAACAATATGTTCTACACTTTGCGTCTTCCAGAAACTGACTGCAATTACCAGAAAGCTGTTGTCTATTATCGCCGAAATATAAAACTTCGGCCATTTTGTCATGAACTTCATTGATTGCGGCAAAGATATCAGCGAACTCTTCCATTTTAATAAAAAAACGTGACAGAAATCCAGGAACTTTGCAGATAGTGTCCAGGAGCACGCGAGGGTTGATGGGAAAGCGATATGAGTTGTTGAAGTTTGCGATGAAACATGACCTAAACGTTGTACCGGTGAACAAAATGCACGGCGAACGATACGAGGCAAGCCTGGAGCACTACGTGGTGGACTTGACAGGCCTGGAACGACTTGAAGTGACTGCAGTGTGCTTAGTACTAGAGGGTATCAGCCCTCTACGCCTGGCTTCGGTTAATAACCGGCCAGGTGGCGAACCGCTTAGCACGCAGGACCTGGACGCGTTGTTGAATGCGAGAAAACCTGTACTATTAGCAGAGGACCTCAACTCTAAACATCAGTCTTGGAACAGTTGGATAACGAATCGCAATGGACACATATTCCGACGCCGAACACAGGGATACAGACCGTCAGCGACCTGAGCCAGACCACAACTCTGTACACTCAATCTCAGAGGAGAGCTAGACCCGCCATAAACGAAAGACGCAAGGTTTCGTCGCCGGCATTTGCCGCCGTCTAGCAATGTCGGTCAAAGGGTTTATCTATCGACATCCTGATCAATAGCGCGCTAAAGGTGCAAGTAGAGTGCCTCGTGGAGTGTATATAGACCTCGGTCAGTTGAGCAACTTCCATAAAACCAGTAGCGAATAGGAAGGACATCCACCGTCTGCACATACGCGAACTCATTCGAGAGAAGAACCGTGTCAGGCGTCACTGGCAAAGAACTTGGGATTCGGCGGAACGTCTCTGGTACAGATTAGCAGTTCGGTGGAGCCGAAGCGAGTATAGGAAGCTAGACTGGAAGAACTCTGAGCCGAAAACAACATTCTGTGTAGGATGTCGAAAGTACTGGGGAACAATGTGTCCTCAATGCCACCTGTCTATGAGAAACATGCTTGACCTATTCAGTCTCCAAAAAGGCAGAAGTCTTCTCAGACAGCATGGGACATCATTTCCAGCATAATTATGCTCACGAAGTATTTCGGCATATCAATCAGGTTTACCGCGAAGTCCGACGGAGGTTAAGGAACAACGATTCTCAGGAAATCGACCCTCACCACAGTTGAAGAAGTCAAGGACCTTATCAAGGCCTTAGGGATCAGAAAGGCTCCTGGACCGGACGGAATATCCAACTGAGCTCTGAGTCCGCTGCCGGTAAACGCCTTCCGGGTATTAACCGAAATTCTCGATACCTTGCCGAGGCTGCGCCACTTCCCATCTCCTTGGAAGACGGCCGAGGTTGTAGTGCTCCGGAAGGCAGGAAAATCTTTAACATTCCTACAGAACTACCGTCCAATTAGCTAGCTGCCGATGGTTGGGAAGATAACGGTAACCGTTTTCCTAAAGAGATTGCAAGCCGCGATGCAGGAACATCACGCGATTCAATTACGAACGGTTTGGGTTCCGTAAGGGGCATTCCACCGTTCACCAAATACTGCGAGCGGTGGAGCACATCGCGGACTGCTTCAACTGGTAACAGTCAACAGGCGCAGTGTTCCTTGACGTATCTAAAACTATCAATAAGGTATGACATTATGGCCTACTCTACAAGATGCTGGAGAGGTAGTTACCACGTGCACTCGTCCAACTGACGAAATCCTATTTTCACGATATATGGTTTTGCATCAGGCCGGACCATGCCCGTATCGTTAAACGAGCAAGACGCGTTTTGAATTGCTCTCCATATCTAATTAATTAAATATCGAAGTTAGAAGTTAGGAGTTGTAGTGATATAATAATATATTCTATAAGCATAAGACTCGCTAAATAATAGTGCGAGGGAATCTTGCGGTTATATTCATATTTTCTATTTTTAAAACATTAATTCCCAATCAAACATAAGCGAAGTGCTAAAAAACCATTAATAATAGAACTTTATCCGCGCGGTACGTAACATAAGCATATTTAGTCATCCTGATATAGATACAATCCCAAAGTCAGCAGTATCTAGCAGAAATTGGTTTTAGAAGCAGGTATTTTAAATAAATCAACTTTAAATTTACAAACTCCTGGGCACTAAAACGCTACCAAACAACAGCTTAAACATCACATGCCCATAGATAATGATAAATCGGATTAGCAAACAACTTAATAACTCTATTACGCCACTCCATAACACCACTAGCACCACCACCACCACCATCAGTAGAGGCGCTGGCCCCTACATAAAGAGCTCCGTCATGCTGCACTCTCCACCACTCCATTAGCGAGCTTCATCCGTGAGCTCGAACACCTCAGAACAAAAATCTAAGGAACCGAGAGAAGAGAATGATCCTGCATCTGAACATCTGACTGTCCCCATTATGCGCCTAATAAGCGACTTCAAAACTGATATCAATGAATTTTTACTGATAGATGGCAACAAGATAAGTAAAGCGAACGCGACATACCTTATAGCTAAGTTTGAGGAAATGGTCTTTATCGTTCTTAAGAACGAGATTACGACCACTAAATTACAATCGGCAGAGAAGAATATAGAGAATATCCTTCAGATAAGTACACGCCAACCCTCCTCCACAGACACACAACCATCCACATCAATCTACACACCAACTACTTGCGCAACAGCAACCTTATACAAACCAACTTCCCAACACTCACCCCCAACAAGACCACCTTCCAAACTAATCACATTAAAACCTACCACAACCGATACGACCCCCTTCTGCCTTATTAAAAATTATAAAAACAAACCTATAACCGTCCCTTCCCAATTTCAATATGAGAAATACCCGATCCACTAAATCCGCAGTCACCATCTTACCGATAAGACCTCCAATATAAAATTAATCACAACCTTAAATCAGAAATCCTGCTCTGTACATGTGCCAGCCCCTAAACAACCCCAGCTACTCATCTTTGACTTGAACAAGGAATCTTCAAACACGGACCCAATAAACTACATTTACACCCAAAACTCCCTACATAACCTCATATCTGAAAGCACATGTAGACAAAAAATCTCAGTTGCAGTACGTAGACCAAAGACAGACAACTCAGACAATTTAATAATGAATGTCTCCCCCGACTTAGAACAATACTGACCAACAATAGGCACCTATTCATATGATGCAAGGCATGCCGCACGCGAGACCTGGTGTCCATCACCAAGTGTTATAATTGCCAAAGATTCGGCCACTCGCCGAAAGCTTGCCGCTCCCAAGTGTCCTGTGGAAGGTGAGCAAGTCCTCATACTAAAAAATCGAATCCTGGTCCTTACTAAACAAACAACCCCTGTTACCCGCTAAATCCAAAATCCTATTACTTAAAGGACATTTCCAGCACGCTCTCACTATATCCACATATTTAACACACCTATAACCCTATCCGAATCAACCACGTACCTTGGAATCCAAATCGAAACAAGACTTAAAATGCACGCTCATCTATCATATCTTCTATCCAAAACAAAAGCAATCCTTAATAATATACATCATTCCCTACTAAAATCCATTGAATTGATTCGCCCCACTCTTAAACTAATCTTACAACAAATAATAATTCCCATCCTAAATTACGTAATAGACTCCTGGTATCCTCTTACAACACCTCATTCCCGCAGAAACTTTAATCCAATCATAAGTCCTTTTATACTATTTTCCACAAGAGCCTTCAGAACATCCCCCACCTCAGCACTATACACAATTTTGAAACAACCTCCCCTAAACATCCTGTTCTACTGCAAAGTACAACTTTGAAACCTAAAGAAAAGAAGACCAATACAAGTACATGACCACACCCTTAACACACAGAATACAAAACAATGACAATGACAAACATAAACAACTTAATTACTGAATATCTAACGCATAGCTGACTAGATCAATGGAGCAACAGAGTCACAGGTAGACTCACACGCGACATTTTTCGAGATATAACAAACATCCCCGAACATATTCCCTACTCCAACCGATCCACCATTCAATTCTTCACCGCACACGGTAAATTTCGGCTGCCCTGCACGAACCAAAACATTACTGAAACCTCCATCACTTAATAGACATATGCCTTAACCCCATTCCTCACCAAACCCACATAAAACACGCGATCTAACTTGATCCTTTTACCCAACTACCTAGCATCAACTTCCTCGCAACTAACTATCCCCTCCAATTTGACCATTTCTTAAATGAAATCCTTATCACAAAACCCCCCAGTCCAATAATAGTTTACCCTCCACACCAATATCTCTACCTCCACAACACTACACTGCACACCAATTTCTCTGCCAAGACCCCAAGATTAACTCGGCGATAAGAGAAAGAATCTCAAGATTATTAACGTACTACATCGGAAATTCATACATATTGCGAATTTAGTGTAATTAATGTTATTTGTAAAACTTCTGGTCATATTCACTAGGTTAGGCCTTTGGCCCAGGAATAGTGTACAACAACAAATAAACAAACAAAGAAACAAAACAAATCAGACTGGACGGAGTGTCGTCGACGAGGTGGAGAATCAGGGCTAGGCTTCCCCAATGCTTTTTCCTCTCGTCGGCACTCTTCGGCATCTACGTGGGCGACATACCGAAAACGGCCGACACGAGGATGGAACTATACGCCGACGACACAACCATTCTAGCCAGATCCCGTGCTTCGCACCGCATCGTGCAAAGACTGTAAATGGTGCTGGACGCTCTCGAGGAGTGGCTAAAACTTTGGCGAGTCGAGGTCAATCCAGAAAAAAGAACGGGAGCTTTCTTCTCGAAGCGACGTCATCGACCTGAAGACGACGTCAGAGCATTTATCATACCTATACCTTGGCGTTCAGACGTCAAGTATCTAGGACTGATTTTTGAATCGAAGCTAACTTGGCAAGCTCACATCGATTATGCGGCAAACAAGGCCAAGGGAGTTATGGCTGTGCTATACCACGTGACCAATCGCTGAAGTAGGCTAAACGCTTCAAACAAGCTTAGGCTCAACAAGGCGATAATTACACCGACATTTGCATACGCATCAACAGTGTGGGGTAACGCAGCGGAAACGCACATCCGTAAGCTCCAGGTGAAAATGAGGGATGAAAAGGTCGAACTGGCAACATCATTAGCTTCGTGTCAGGTGCTTCCATTCGAGTTTATTGTATCAACATAACCATTGCGAATGCTTCGCATAAATGTCATGCAATCAAAAAAATCTATAATGGAATGAATAATAAAACTAACTATTATAAATAAGTTGCTTGCAAGCGCTTTAATAACATTATTTTAAAAAACAGAATGTTACAGAACAAAAGTGTAGGCTTGAATTTCTGATTACTATGAGTACCTAGTGTCTACCTACCGAAAGTATATCATTTTCTAAACAGGAAAAATTCAAAAACGTGTTAATCCTCTTTCAGTCAGTTGCGAATCTATATAAAAAATCAAGCGCTCAATAGCCCATTATTAGCCACAATTTTTAACGTTTGCACTACGAAATAAGAATGAAAAAAATCACTTGCACGGATCGAACATATTACGCCTTTTAAAAAAATTCAACCTTAGAACATTAAAAAACGTGTTAAGCATTTTTGAGATAGGTTGAAATCTATACAAAAAATCGAGCGTCCAAAAGGCTTTCAGTAGCCGCCATTTTCAACGTTTGCTCTACGAAGTAAGAATGAAAACACTCACTTACACCGATCGAACATATACACGTTCTAAAATAATTCAACTTTGAAAAATTAAAAAACGTGTTAAACCCTTCTGAGCGAGGTTGAAATCTATACTAAAAAATCGAGCGTTCAATAAGCTTTCAGTAACCACCATTTTCAAAGTTTGCTCCACGAAGTAATGTTCACTTGCACGGATCGAACATATACTTGTCCTAAAAAAATTCAACTTTGAAAAATCGAGAAACGTGTTAAGCCTATTTGAGACAGGTTGAAATCTATACTAAAAATCGAGCGTTCAATAGGCTTTCAGTAGCCACCATCTTCAATGTTTGCTCCACGAAATGAGAGTGAAAAAATTTACTTGCACGGATCGAACATATACGTGTCCTAAAAAAATGCAACTTTGAAAAATCGAGAAACGTGTTAAGCCTATTTGAAACAGGTTGAAATCTATACTAAAAATCGAGCGTTCAATAGGCTTTCAGTAGCCACCATTTTCAATGTTTGCTCCACGAAATAAAAGTGAAAAAATTCACTTGCACTTATCGAACATATACGCATTCCAAAATAATTCAACTTTTGTACTTCACTTAATATCTTAGATCCGTGCAAGTAAACTTTTTCACTCTTACTTCGTGGAGCAAACGTTGGAAATGATGGCAATGAAAGCGTATTGAACGCTCGATTTTTTTGTAAAGATTTCAACCTGGCTCAAAAAGGCATAACACGTTATTAATGTTTCAAACTTTAATTTTTTAGGACGCGTAATATAATAGATCCGTGCAAGTAAATTTTTCACTCTTACTTCGTGAAAAAAACGTTGAAAATGGTGGTTACTAAAAGCCTATTGAACGCTCGATTTTTTGGTAGCGATTTCATCCTGGCTCAAAAAGGTTTAACACGTTTTCTAATGTTTCAAAGTTTAATTTTTTTAAGACGCGTATATTTCCGATCCGTGCAAGTGAATTTTTAACTCTTACTTCTTGGAGCACACGTTGAAAGTGGTGGCTACTGAAAGCATTCTGAACGCTCGATTTTTTGGTGTCGACTTCAACCTGACTCAAATAGGCCTAAAAGGTTTTTTAATGTTTTAAAGTTTAATTTTTTTAGGACGCGTATATGTTTGATCCCTGCAAGTCAATTTGTTCACTCTTACTTCATGGCGAAAACGTTAAAAATTGTGACTACTAAAAGTCTATTGAACGTTCAATGTTTTGGTATAAATTTCAACCTGGCTCAAAAAGGCTTAACACGTTTTTTTCTGCTTCAAAATTGAATTTTGTACGTCAATTTATATCTTAGATCTGTGCAAGTGAATTTTTTCACTCATACTTCGTGGAGCAACCGTTAAAAATGGTGGCTACTAAAAGTCTATTAAACGCTCGATCTTTTGGTATTGATTTCAACCTGGCTCAAAAAGACTTAACATGTTTTTTAATGCTTCAAAATTGAATTTTTGTACGTCACTTAATACCTTAAATCCGTGCAAGTGAATTTTTTCATTCTTACTTCGTGGAGCAATCGTCGAAAATGGTGGCTACTGAAAGGCTATTAAACGCTCGGTTTTTTGGTATAGAATTCAACTTGGCTCAAAAGGGCTTAACACGTTTTTTAATTTTTTAAATTTGAATTTTTTAGGACGCGTAATATATGAGATCCGTGTAAGTGAATTTTTTCACTCTTACTTCGTGGAGCAAACGTTAAAGATGGTGGCTACTGAAAGTCTATTTAATGCTCGTTTTTGTGGTATCGTTTTGAACTTGGCTCAATAGGCTTAACACGTTTTTTAATGTTTGAAAATTAAATTTTTATATGCCGCTTATTATCCTTAGATCCGTGCAATTGAATTTTTTCACTCTTACTTCGTGGAGCATACGTTGAAAATGGTGCCTACTGAATGCTTATTGAACGCCCGATTTTCTGGTATTGATTTCAACCTGGCTCAAAAAAGCTTAACACGTTTTTTAATGTTTCAAAGTTTAATTTGTTTAGGACCCGTATATGTTTGATCCGTGCAAGTGAATTTTTTCATTCTTACTCTGTGGAGCAAATGTTGAAAATGGTGGCTGCTGAGAGCCTATTGAGCACTCGAATTTTTGATATAGATCTCCACCTGGCTCAAAAGAAGTTAACTAACACGTTTTTTAATGTTTCAAAATTTTTGTATGTTTAATATCTTAGATTCGTGCAAGTGAATTTTTTCACTTTTACTTGGTGGAGCAAACGTTGAAAACGGTGGCTACTGAAAGCCTTTTGAACGCTTGATTTCTTGGTATAGATTTCAACCTGGCTCAAAAAGGTTTTACATGTTTTTTAATTTTTCAAATTTGAACTTTTTAGGACGCGTAATATATTGGATCCGTGCAAGTGAATTTTTTAACTCTTACTTCTTGGAGCAAACGTGAAAGTGGCGGCTACTGAAAGCCTACTGACCCCTCGATTTTTTAGTATCGATTTCAACTTGTCTCATAAAGGTTTAATACGTTTTTTAATGTTTAAAATTTGAATTTTTATTTAGGACGCGTACATTCGATTAGAATAATTGAATTATTTCGCTCGTTGACAGTGGCGCATAATACTAATTTTTCCTGTTTAGGCATTGATATACAATTTCAGTAGGTATGCATTAGATACTTGTTACAATCATTAATACAAGGTTACAATTTTGTTCCGTAAAATTCTGTATTTTTAAATAACGGTATTAAAGCTTTTGCAATAAACTTATTTATAATAGTTAGTTTCATTATTCATTCCATTATAGATTATTTTTGATTGCATGACATTTATGCGTAGCCCTCGCAATGTTTATCTTACTACGATAAACTTGTATGGAGATACCTCTCACGAGGCTAGTGGTGTTGCCAGTTTGACCTTTTCATCGCTCATTTTCACCGCTATGTTCACACCCATCTAGAACAAGGCAGCAGGGGGAGTCTTCGGAGCTCCCTGGTTCGCTCGAAACGCTCAGCCTCACAGAGAGGCAAACCTGGAAACCATCAAGGAGTGGCTCCGGTCGGTCGAACGCTGAGAGATTTTACAGATCTGTAGAAGATCACGAAAATCTGCTCGTAAAAGTTCTGGGTGTTCTATGAAGATGTCTTGTAGCAGCGATATAGACACCCCAGAGCGATGCTCCAGCAATAATCTTCCTTGCGATTCCATCAGACGTCCGAAAAGAATAAGTTGCGCGTAAAGTCATGTTTTTTCCAATTCACTACGACGGTGAAAGACTTAGTCCAAGTACGCTAGTCACGGGATCCCTATAAAGTCTATGACAAGGGATCTCAAGTCCGGCACTAAAGTGGATCTTTAGTGGGTATGTCCTTGCTTGGTAATCGAGGCATAAAACAGATATTTGTTAATACTCCCTGTATGTCTCTTGTTGTTTGTTTAGCATTCTTCTTAATCTTCTTTGGGAATTAAACCACTCATAGTTTTTAAAATGATCTTTATTTACGTTTCGATCCATGACCTAGGATCGTTGTCAAAATAATCAAAACTTCAATTTTGACATTTATGACATAAATTGAAGGTGACTTTGATTTATTGATGTTCGAAATATTTGGTTTGAGTACACTAAGCAAAAATTTTTTAAAGTTTAAAAGAATGATTGCCTTCAATTTATGTTACGGCCTGGGACCGACTATCTTTAGGTAGCCAATACGCTTAACGTGAAATCAGCTGATTAATTTTTATTGGTGAATTTTATATAAATTCAATAACTTGGGAATTGGAAAACATTTTTTAACATGTTTCTATTCATACAAATGAGAGGATGGTTATTAAAGAAATGTACGATTGCGTTACCGTAAGGCTTAAGCAGTCGTTTTTTTATATTTATTTTGAACGGGAAAATCAATATGATTTAGGCTACCTCTTTGGTAGATTTTAACATGGTTCTGAGGCGACCTTATGTCGGGTTTACACTTGTCAGATACCAATGTTGTTCTATGAAGGTTGTATATTGATCTGAGGTGACCCTATTGCCGGTTTACACTTGTCAGATACCAATGCTGTTTTACAGGGGTTGTTAATATGCTTCATCATCATCATCATTAGGTCTTCATCTCAAAACTGGTTGGATACGTACCTGCACTTATTTATATTCTGAGCTAGGCTACATAGTTCTCTGAAATTCTCACAATAGCATGTAAATAGCTCGTTTCCCTTCTATTGTTTTCTAATTTTCTGCCTTATTTCACCGAAATTCAGTGATGGGGGTTAAGCAACCTGTGGCTACCAAGATACCCCAACATTTAGAATTTGCCGAAATAATGGTTTTCCAGTTAATATGCTTATTCTTATGTAATTAGTTATTGTATGTATAAATAGAAGGCATGTATGTAGGCTGTATTTCATGTTAATATCGCAAGGAAAACCCAGGAAAAACTTGCAATGCTATCTAGATATTATGGGTATTTGATCTTCATTTGTTATTTCTTTTGTTATTTTTTTAGTAATGGAATCCATTGTTTACTGAAAGTTACGGATTCGTTTGCAACGCAGTTATTTTTGTGTAGGGTTGTATAAGCAGCTTCTTTGATTTTGCGTTTTTGGTGGTTTTCTTCTTTGTCGATAATTTTTGCGTCTTCCCATTTTATTTTATGACTGAAGTCCCATGCATGTTGGCAAATCATGGATTTTTCAAATTTTTTATTTTTTATATATGATTTATGTTCTTTTAATCGAACTTCAAATGGTCTGAAACTTTCCCCTATATAAAACTTATTACATTCGCACGGTATTTTGTAGATACAGTTTTTTGAACTTTGTATTGCGTTTTTGGGTTTTGTTTTTGTTAATTGTGCTCTTAGTGTATTGTTGGTTTTAAATACTGTTTTAATTCTAAATTTGTTTCCTATTCTTTGAATTTTTTCGGAGAATCCTTTTATGTATGGTATCGAGAGCATTTTGTGGTGTGTATCGTTGTTTTTGTTTTCTTTTTCTTTATTTTTAGTGTTTTTATTCATTTCTTTCTCTATTATTCATTTAGGATATTTGTTTTCTGTTAGTGTACATCTGATTAGGTTTTTCTCTTTCTTTAAAATTTCTTCGTTTGATGATATTAATTTTGCTCTATCATACATGGTTTTGATAATTCCTCGTTTGGCACAGTGTGGGTGGTTTGAATCGAAGTTTAAGTATCTGCTTGTATGCTTTGGT
This sequence comes from Platerodrilus igneus, assembly GCA_036346225.1. Classification (NCBI taxonomy): domain Eukaryota; kingdom Metazoa; phylum Arthropoda; class Insecta; order Coleoptera; family Lycidae; genus Platerodrilus; species Platerodrilus igneus. The sequence goes on from JARFIW010000566.1 coordinate 1,322,355, forward strand.
TTTCTATATACCGATGTATTAATTGTTGTATCGCTTTTGCTAACTAGAATATCTAAAAACGGAAGTTTTCCATGTTGTTCTAATTCATATGTGAATTTAATAGTTGGTTCTATTTCGTTAATCGACTGTACAAAATTTTTAATTAGTTCTGTTTATACATACAATAACTAATTACATAAGAATAAGCATATTAACTGGAAAACCATTATTTCGGCAAATTCTAAATGTTGGGGTATCTTGGTAGCCACAGGTTGCTTAACCCCCATCACTGAATTTCGGTGAAATAAGGCAGAAAATTAGAAAACAATAGAAGGGAAACGAGCTATTTACATGCTATTGTGAGAATTTCAGAGAACTATGTAGCCTAGCTCAGAATATAAATAAGTGCAGGTACGTATCCAACCAGTTTTGAGATGAAGACCTAATGATGATGATGATGAAGCATATTAACAACCCCTGTAAAACAGCATTGGTATCTGACAAGTGTAAACCCGCAATAGGGTTACCTCACAACCATATACAATCTCAGTTAAACAGTATTGGTATCTGTACAGTGTAAACCGGCAATAGGGTCACCTCAGATCCATATACAACCTTCATAGAACAACATTGGTATCTGACAAGTGTAAACCCGCCATAAGGTTACCTCAGAACCATGTTAAAATCTACCAAAGAGGTAGCCTAAATCATATTGATTTTCCCGTTCAAAATAAATATAAAAAAACGACTGCTTAAGCCTTACGGTAACGCAATCGTACACTTCTTTAATAACCATCCTCTCAATTGTATAAATAGAAACATGTTAAAAAATGTTTTCCAATTCCCAAGTTATTGAATTTATATAAAATTCACCAATAAAAATTAATCAGCTGATTTCACGTTAAGCGTATTGGCTACCTAAAAAAAGTCGGTCCCAGGCCGTAACATAAATTGAAGGCAATCATTCTTTCAAACTTTAAAAAATTTTTGCTTAGTGTACTCAAACCAAATATTTCGAACATCAATAAATCAAAGTAACCTTCAATTTATGTCATAAACGTCAAACTTGAAGTTTTTATTATTTTGACAACGATCCTAGGTCATGGATCGAAACGTAAATAAAGATAATTTTAAAAACTATGAGTGGTTTAATTCCCAAAGACGATTAAGAAGATATTTGTTATTTTAAAGTTACTAATTAGAAAATGATTTTTAACGTGTTGGCTAGTTTTGAAATTAAGACACAATATATATAATCAAATCATACATTAATACTTTAAATTAAATATCTTACTGTTAAACTTGTTATTGGAGAAATTTGATTCACCTTATTTTCTCTTTCTATTGAAACAATTAGGTTTCGTTCAAGTTCAATTAGAGAGCAACAATTCGGAATAACGTTCAATGCCTTATTGAATTCCTATGTTCCGGTTTGAGAACAGACACACAAATTGTATTTATAATTTAAACGGCACATCAGTATCCCTACGCCATAAATTTCTTCGAAATCTGATTTCCTACAGCATTTCTAAACGTAAGTTACATAATTGAGCAACCATGATATATGTGTGGAGGCCATCACAAAAAGGGCAGCGGCCTGTTGTTGTAACACATCTAACTTTTTACACACGGGTATTAAACTGCAAGGAAACCACACGAAACCCAGTAAAAATTAATAGAGCTTGACGTGCTAAAATAACCGACTAACCTTGAATTGCGATCGATTTAAGATTTGTTGGCATTGACAATGCAAATGATATGCGAACGTATAATTGATCAATTTGTGCTAAACGCCCTATTATTTTGTAAGGCGCAAGTATACATTACTACACACGTAATGAGGTTATGCAATTAGTTCTGCATTTAATTGTTTTAAAAATCGTGCTTTAAATAATCGTACAATTACAACTAATGTGTATATATTAAAGGACAATTTATTTCCAGCTTGAGACGTTGCAGCTGGTGAGCTGTCAGCTGGCGAGATTAGGGTCAGTCTTTTTTAAGTGGTTCGGTACGACATACAAGCTGCAAAGGGAAAATCGGTCACATACAGAATGCTTGAAGATTCGTTTCACACTTTAAGCTCAACCCTAATCTAATATGGCTGACTAAGATGGCATAACTGCAGTTGTATGTTTGAACGTTTCAGTTCTGAATACTTATAAATAAGGTTTCAAATTACGTAAATACAAAAGAATTGTTTTTATTGAAATATGACGATTGAGTTATAAAAGATGCGGCTTTTCGAATATTTCGAACGTATTTTGAAAAAAAGTTCACAATTAGTATACAGGGTGTTTCAAAATTGCACGGCACTATTTTAAGAGAGTGTTCTTTAGCACAAAATAAACATAAAACTTCCAATAAACGTATGCCCTAAAATATACCCCTATGGAGTTATAACCCCTTTAAGGGGGCTAGGTGAAATTGAGTTTTTTTAATAATCTGAAGAACCACAAAAGATATTTTATTCAGATTTTTGTTGCCTACCAATGTTTGTATGCCAAATAAGATAGGCTTATCCATTTTTCGATAATAAGATCAGGAGCGTCCCATTCGGAGGATAACAATCACGTTTAACCCTGTAATTTTTTGTGTGTAAGCTTTTATAAATTATAATGCCAGAATTAGAATCTTTTGACATTTCTGAGTAAAAAAGTCGCTCTTGTTTGAAGTCGATATCTGTAGCCGTTTTCGAGTTAATTGAGGCGAAACATTCAGTTTGCCCTATGATACATATACCTTATCCGTTTAGGTTTAATATGAACTTCCCATATGTATAGGAATAAACCTAATAAACATATGCCTTCAATATCTCTGTAACAACTTGGCATATGTATAAACTACACATATGTCTCAAATTAATCAATGTATTACTTAGATGTTGAAGACTAAAGCTAAATGTCAAAATGCGAGTTAATCAAATAGCCTTGGATATTAGAAGCTCTACAATTATAACAGCTGCATATCGTTTATTTGTTTGACAGGTGATTATGTATCTACTATGTATTACCTTTGTTATGTTTAAACACTGTGTAAGTTACTAATATGTGTTACTAGTTCTGTTAGTTTTTGTGTAAATTGGTACTTTGAAGACACTTTAATTTGTTGTATCATGGGAGACACCACAAACTTGTTCACATTTGCAGAACAAACAGACATGCTCTTAGTTTATGGTGAAGTACAGAGAAATGGCGCTGCTGCAGTTCACAGTTACCAAGAACAATTTTCAACTAGAAGGATACCGAATTGTAAAACATTTCAATCCATTGAAACACGTCTTAGGGAAACTGGCACGCTAAAACCTACACGAGTAAATGCTGGTCGACAAAGATTTCGACGAGATGTAAATGTTGAAGAACAAATACTCAATGCTGTTCAGTTATCTTCTAGTACTAGCACCAGAAGATTGTCTCTTCGTTTTTGTGTTTCATCTGCAAGCGTTTGGCGAACATTGCACGAGCAGCAACTGTACCCATTTCACGTGACACCTGTGCAAGATTTGTTACCGCAAGATTACATCAAACGTTAATTCGAAAATGCACACGACATCATAACTTCTTGATCTGCTTGCTAGTGACTGATGAATCTACCTTTACAAGAAATGGAATTACTAGTTTTTGCAATACCCATACTTGGGATGAAGAAAACCCCCATACCACTGTCACTTCTTAGTGACAATCTCATCGGCCCCTTCTTTTTACCACGAAGACTTTCAGGAGTGTCTTATTTGAATTTTCTGAAAAATAATCTTTATGAGCTGTTAGAGGATATTCCAATTTCCGATAGATGTGGGACTTGGTTTATGCATGAGGGTGCCCCAGCCCACTTCTCTCATATTGTCACTGACTATTTAAACGCAGAATATGGTAACCGATGGATTGGCCGAAATGGACCTGTTAAATGGTATCCTGATTTAACAGTATTGGCTACCTAAAAAGTCGGTCCCAGGCCGTAACATAAATTGAAGGCAATCATTCTTTCAAACTTTAAAAATTTTTGCTTAGTGTACTCAAACCAAATATTTCGAACATCAATAAATCAAAGTAACCTTCAATTTATGTCATAAACGTCAAACTTGAAGTTTTTATTATTTTGACAACGATCCTAGGTCATGGATCGAAACGTAAATAAAGATAATTTTAAAACTATGAGTGGTTTAATTCCAAAGACGATTAAGAAGATATTTGTTATTTTAAAGTTACTAATTAGAAAATGATTTTAACGTGTTGGCTAGTTTTGAAATTAAGACACAATATATATAATCAAATCATACATTAATACTTTAAATTAAATATCTTACTGTTAAACTTGTTATTGGAGAAATTTGATTCACCTTATTTTCTCTTTCTATTGAAACAATTAGGTTTCGTTCAAGTTCAATTAGAGAGCAACAATTCGGAATAACGTTCAATGCCTTATTGAATTCCTATGTTCCGGTTTGAGAACAGACACACAAATTGTATTTATAATTTAAACGGCACATCAGTATCCCTACGCCATAAATTTCTTCGAAATCTGATTTCCTACAGCATTTCTAAACGTAAGTTACATAATTGAGCAACCATGATATATGTGTGGAGGCCATCACAAAAAGGGCAGCGGCCTGTTGTTGTAACACATCTAACTTTTTACACACGGGTATTAAACTGCAAGGAAACCACACGAAACCCAGTAAAAATTAATAGAGCTTGACGTGCTAAAATAACCGACTAACCTTGAATTGCGATCGATTTAAGATTTGTTGGCATTGACAATGCAAATGATATGCGAACGTATAATTGATCAATTTGTGCTAAACGCCCTATTATTTTGTAAGGCGCAAGTATACATTACTACACGTAATGAGGTTATGCAATTAGTTCTGCATTTAATTGTTTTAAAAATCGTGCTTTAAATAATCGTACAATTACAACTAATGTGTATATATTAAAGGACAATTTATTTCCAGCTTGAGACGTTGCAGCTGGTGAGCTGTCAGCTGGCGAGATTAGGGTCAGTCTTTTTTAAGTGGTTCGGTACGACATACAAGCTGCAAAGGGAAAATCGGTCACATACAGAATGCTTGAAGATTCGTTTCACACTTTAAGCTCAACCCTAATCTAATATGGCTGACTAAGATGGCATAACTGCAGTTGTATGTTTGAACGTTTCAGTTCTGAATACTTATAAATAAGGTTTCAAATTACGTAAATACAAAAGAATTGTTTTTATTGAAATATGACGATTGAGTTATAAAAGATGCGGCTTTTCGAATATTTCGAACGTATTTTGAAAAAAAGTTCACAATTAGTATACAGGGTGTTTCAAAATTGCACGGCACTATTTTAAGAGAGTGTTCTTTAGCACAAAATAAACATAAAACTTCCAATAAACGTATGCCCTAAAATATACCCCTATGGAGTTATAACCCCTTTAAGGGGGCTAGGTGAAATTGAGTTTTTTTAATAATCTGAAGAACCACAAAAGATATTTTATTCGGATTTTTGTTGCCTACCAATGTTTGTATGCCAAATAAGATAGGCTTATCCATTTTTCGATAATAAGATCAGGAGCGTCCCATTCGGAGGATAACAATCACGTTTAACCCTGTAATTTTTTGTGTGTAAGCTTTTATAAATTATAATGCCAGAATTAGAATCTTTTGACATTTCTGAGTAAAAAAGTCGCTCTTGTTTGAAGTCGATATCTGTAGCCGTTTTCGAGTTAATTGAGGCGAAACATTCAGTTTGCCCTATGATACATATACCTTATCCGTTTAGGTTTAATATGAACTTCCCATATGTATAGGAATAAACCTAATAAACATATGCCTTCAATATCTCTGTAACAACTTGGCATATGTATAAACTACACATATGTCTCAAATTAATCAATGTATTACTTAGATGTTGAAGACTAAAGCTAAATGTCAAAATGCGAGTTAATCAAATAGCCTTGGATATTAGAAGCTCTACAATTATAACAGCTGCATATCGTTTATTTGTTTGACAGGTGATTATGTATCTACTATGTATTACCTTTGTTATGTTTAAACACTGTGTAAGTTACTAATATGTGTTACTAGTTCTGTTAGTTTTTGTGTAAATTGGTACTTTGAAGACACTTTAATTTGTTGTATCATGGGAGACACCACAAACTTGTTCACATTTGCAGAACAAACAGACATGCTCTTAGTTTATGGTGAAGTACAGAGAAATGGCGCTGCTGCAGTTCACAGTTACCAAGAACAATTTTCAACTAGAAGGATACCGAATTGTAAAACATTTCAATCCATTGAAACACGTCTTAGGGAAACTGGCACGCTAAAACCTACACGAGTAAATGCTGGTCGACAAAGATTTCGACGAGATGTAAATGTTGAAGAACAAATACTCAATGCTGTTCAGTTATCTTCTAGTACTAGCACCAGAAGATTGTCTCTTCGTTTTTGTGTTTCATCTGCAAGCGTTTGGCGAACATTGCACGAGCAGCAACTGTACCCATTTCACGTGACACCTGTGCAAGATTTGTTACCGCAAGATTACATCAAACGTTAATTCGAAAATGCACACGACATCATAACTTCTTGATCTGCTTGCTAGTGACTGATGAATCTACCTTTACAAGAAATGGAATTACTAGTTTTTGCAATACCCATACTTGGGATGAAGAAAACCCCCATACCACTGTCACTTCTTAGTGACAATCTCATCGGCCCCTTCTTTTTACCACGAAGACTTTCAGGAGTGTCTTATTTGAATTTTCTGAAAAATAATCTTTATGAGCTGTTAGAGGATATTCCAATTTCCGATAGATGTGGGACTTGGTTTATGCATGAGGGTGCCCCAGCCCACTTCTCTCATATTGTCACTGACTATTTAAACGCAGAATATGGTAACCGATGGATTGGCCGAAATGGACCTGTTAAATGGTATCCCGATTTAACATCGTTAGACTATTTTGTTTCAGGTTGGATGAAGACTATAGTTTATTCTAAGCCTATCTACGCGCAAGAGGAGTTAAAGAATCGGATCGTGGAGGCTGCTGATACTATTAAGAATCGTCCTGATGTTATAAGACCTGCCAGAGAGCAATGGATTTGCCGTGCTGGATGCTTCCTACAACAAAATGGTGGGCATTTTGAACAGTTACTTTAAATGTTTAATTGTAATTAATATTCTCAACTCTCAACATCTATGTAGGTATGTAAAGTACCATAAGGCATCCTGAATGCTTCACCCCAATTAATTCGAAAACGGCTACAGATATCGACTTCAAACAAGAGTGACTTTTTTACTCAGAAATGTCAAAAGATTCTAACTCTGGCATTATAATTTATAAAAGCTTACACACAAAAATTTCAGGGTTAAACGTGATTGTTCCCCGAATGGGACGCTCCTGATCTTATTATCGAAAAATGGATAAGCCTATCTTATTTGGGTAGGCAACAAAAATCTGAATAAAATATCTTTTGTGGTTCTTCAGATAATTAAAAAAACTCAATTTCACCTAGCCCCTTAAAGAGGTTATAACTCCGTAGGGGCATACGTTTATTAGAAGTTTTATGTTTATTTTGTGCTAAAGAACATTCCCTTAAAATAGTGCCGTGCAATTATGAAACATCCTGTATATCAATGGAAACTTCTAAATAGATGTCAATACGCTTCAAGATAGAGGTATATGATGGTAAAATTAGAATTAACCATACTTAATAGAATGTGTTTATTATAAACACTTAGAAAAAAAAGGGTTGGTGTGTGGGTTCCCAAAAAAATTAAATCCTGAAGCACTTTGTACCCGGATTTAATAAATGCTTAACTGAAACAATGAAAAATGTTAAAGTTTAGTCAATATGATTATGCTTTAGTAGTTCGTGGCTCCATCGCTTCAGGACAGCCATCCATACACTCAGCAGGTGCATATTTAATACGCAAGTGAAGCGCTGAAATTGAATTTCAATAACGTTAATGATGTATTAGTATAACATATGGTGTCTACTTCGCAATACCTAGACGGTTTTACTATGCGCGTTAGGCATACTTTTTCTTTTTTAATAAATAAACCTCTAACTGCAAACTAAACTACAGTTGTGCCCATGGTTATTATCTATTCTCGGTCATTATCATAATAAAGGAACCCCTTCTAACAGGTTAGGTACCTGCAATTATGCTGTACCCTACTTAGTATATAAAAATATACAAGCGCAATAATAAGCAGCGCCTTTTTCCATAGAATGTATTTGTTAATTTACATTTCACATTATGTTCCCAGTCCCGATAGTAGGGGACAAAGAATACTATTATAGTAAGCCTGCTTGTCGTAAAAGGCGATTAAAAGACGCAGCTAGGTGCAGCACCCTTGTTGGCTAAAAGATATTGGAGGAGAGTCGGTAGGTCTCGGACGATCCTCAATAATTTACAAGATTGTTGAGGGTTGGCCGTGACAGATACGACTTTTTGCTAACACTGTGGAAAGATATGGGAACCTACCACAATATTTCCCAGGTATGCGTGGTCTAAAACGCGAAATATGTATGATGGAGAGCTCACAAGTAAAATTCTTATCCGGAGGTATAATACCCCGGGAGGGGTACTTGGGGCTCGTCATCGTAAGAATTTACAACAATAGTTAGATTTAGTGATAGGGACTTGGAATGTAAGATCATTACTTAGAGTAGATAAGTTAACGAAATTTTTAGTTGAAATGAAAAAAAGGAAACTGGACATTTTACGTATTAGTGAGGTGAGATGACCCGATAGTAATGACTTTTGGAAAAATAATTATAGAATAATTACAACTTCTTCATCTAATGGACAGACAGGGGTAGGAATAGTGTTAGGTAAAAGATTAGGACGTAAAGTTGAAGTGTACTTACAATTTAGTGATAGAATAATTATGGTTAGATTGAGTAAGAAACCCACAGACACTGTTTTAGTACAGGTTTACATGCCAACAACTCAGTACGAGGATGAGGAAGTAGAAAAGATATACGAGGATATAAATAGTATAGTGGGAAAAGTAAAAGGAGATGAGAATTTAGTAGTTATGGGCGATTTTAATGCGTCAGTGAAAGGTAACGAGAGGAAAATGGTAGGAAAATTTGGGTATGGTAGACGAAATGATAAAGGAGAAAGATTAGTTGAGTTTTGCCAGGAACAAAAATTAGTAACTGTAAACACCTATTCGAACAACATGTTAGGAGAAGATATACCTGGAAAGCGCCAGGTGATAGGGCTAGATACCAAATAGATTATATTTTAGTTAAACAAAGACTTAGAAACAAAGTTAAAAAACTGTCGTAGATATCCAGAGGCTGACATAGATAGCGATCATAACTTGGTTAACATGAAGTGTAAGCTAAAATTCAAAAAATTGTGAAAGGTTAAAAGAGAGGGATGGGATCTAGGTAAGCTTAATGATAGTGAGGTAAAAAAAGGAATATAAACAAGTATTATATAATAAGGTCAAAGAGATAGCTATTGGAGGAAACGTAGAAAATAGATGGAAAAAAATAAAAAGGGCTGTATATGACACAGCAACACAGACTATAAGTAAGAAAAAAATAAAAGCGAGAAAACCTTGGGTAACAAAGTAGATATTAGATTTAATAGAGAATAGAAGAAAGCTTAAACCTTTCAGAGAATTGGATAGTTAAAGCAAGCTAAAATATAAGAGTTAGAAATAAGATAGTACATGAGTGTAGAAAAGCTAGAAATAAATGGATGGAGGAGAACTGTAAGGGAATACAAGATGATTTGAGAGTATGTAAGACAGACAGGGCTTACAGGGCAGTTAAAAGTTTTTCGGGGAAGATAGGAAAACATATGATAGTATTAAAGACGAGAATGATGAGCTTTTAATAAATAAAGTTGAGGTAGCAGATAGATGGAAAAGATATTTAGAAGATTTATATAAGAAAGACGATATGGATGAGTTAAAGAACGACCAAGAAGAGGATGTACAAATAGAGTTCTCAATATTAAGAAAGGAATATGAGAGAGCTCTAAGGGTCGTAAACTAAATAAAGCGCCAAGGATAGACGATATACCCGCAGAATTAATAAATTATGCAGGTTAGAAAACTTTAGACAGATCATATGAACTAGTAAAAGTAATATATGACACAGGTGAGGTCCCGATAGATTTCAAAAAATATCATTATCCCAACAAAATGGTGGGCATTTTGAACAGTTACTTTAAATGTTTAATTGTAATTAATATTCTCAACTCTCAACATCTATGTAGGTATGTAAAGTACCATAAGGCATCCTGAATGCTTCACCCCAATTAATTCGAAAACGGCTACAGATATCGACTTCAAACAAGAGTGACTTTTTTACTCAGAAATGTCAAAAGATTCTAACTCTGGCATTATAATTTATAAAAGCTTACACACAAAAAAATTTCAGGGTTAAACGTGATTGTTCCCCCCCGAATGGGACGCTCCTGATCTTATTATCGAAAAATGGATAAGCCTATCTTATTTGGGTAGGCAACAAAAATCTGAATAAAATATCTTTTGTGGTTCTTCAGATAATTAAAAAAACTCAATTTCACCTAGCCCCTTAAAGAGGTTATAACTCCGTAGGGGCATACGTTTATTAGAAGTTTTATGTTTATTTTGTGCTAAAGAACATTCCCTTAAAATAGTGCCGTGCAATTATGAAACATCCTGTATATCAATGGAAACTTCTAAATAGATGTCAATACGCTTCAAGATAGAGGTATATGATGGTAAAATTAGAATTAACCATACTTAATAGAATGTGTTTATTATAAACACTTAGAAAAAAAAGGGTTGGTGTGTGGGTTCCCAAAAAAATTAAATCCTGAAGCACTTTGTACCCGGATTTAATAAATGCTTAACTGAAACAATGAAAAATGTTAAAGTTTAGTCAATATGATTATGCTTTAGTAGTTCGTGGCTCCATCGCTTCAGGACAGCCATCCATACACTCAGCAGGTGCATATTTAATACGCAAGTGAAGCGCTGAAATTGAATTTCAATAACGTTAATGATGTATTAGTATAACATATGGTGTCTACTTCGCAATACCTAGACGGTTTTACTATGCGCGTTAGGCATACTTTTTCTTTTTTAATAAATAAACCTCTAACTGCAAACTAAACTACAGTTGTGCCCATGGTTATTATCTATTCTCGGTCATTATCATAATAAAGGAACCCCTTCTAACAGGTTAGGTACCTGCAATTATGCTGTACCCTACTTAGTATATAAAAATATACAAGCGCAATAATAAGCAGCGCCTTTTTCCATAGAATGTATTTGTTAATTTACATTTCACATTATGTTCCCAGTCCCGATAGTAGGGGACAAAGAATACTATTATAGTAAGCCTGCTTGTCGTAAAAGGCGATTAAAAGACGCAGCTAGGTGCAGCACCCTTGTTGGCTAAAAGATATTGGAGGAGAGTCGGTAGGTCTCGGACGATCCTCAATAATTTACAAGATTGTTGAGGGTTGGCCGTGACAGATACGACTTTTTGCTAACACTGTGGAAAGATATGGGAACCTACCACAATATTTCCCAGGTATGCGTGGTCTAAAACGCGAAATATGTATGATGGAGAGCTCACAAGTAAAATTCTTATCCGGAGGTATAATACCCCGGGAGGGGTACTTGGGGCTCGTCATCGTAAGAATTTACAACAATAGTTAGATTTAGTGATAGGGACTTGGAATGTAAGATCATTACTTAGAGTAGATAAGTTAACGAAATTTTTAGTTGAAATGAAAAAAGGAAACTGGACATTTTACGTATTAGTGAGGTGAGATGACCCGATAGTAATGACTTTTGGAAAAATAATTATAGAATAATTACAACTTCTTCATCTAATGGACAGACAGGGGTAGGAATAGTGTTAGGTAAAAGATTAGGACGTAAAGTTGAAGTGTACTTACAATTTAGTGATAGAATAATTATGGTTAGATTGAGTAAGAAACCCACAGACACTGTTTTAGTACAGGTTTACATGCCAACAACTCAGTACGAGGATGAGGAAGTAGAAAAGATATACGAGGATATAAATAGTATAGTGGGAAAAGTAAAAGGAGATGAGAATTTAGTAGTTATGGGCGATTTTAATGCGTCAGTGAAAGGTAACGAGAGGAAAATGGTAGGAAAATTTGGGTATGGTAGACGAAATGATAAAGGAGAAAGATTAGTTGAGTTTTGCCAGGAACAAAAATTAGTAACTGTAAACACCTATTCGAACAACATGTTAGGAGAAGATATACCTGGAAAGCGCCAGGTGATAGGGCTAGATACCAAATAGATTATATTTTAGTTAAACAAAGACTTAGAAACAAAGTTAAAAACTGTCGTAGATATCCAGAGGCTGACATAGATAGCGATCATAACTTGGTTAACATGAAGTGTAAGCTAAAATTCAAAAAATTGTGAAAGGTTAAAAGAGAGGGATGGGATCTAGGTAAGCTTAATGATAGTGAGGTAAAAAAAGGAATATAAACAAGTATTATATAATAAGGTCAAAGAGATAGCTATTGGAGGAAACGTAGAAAATAGATGGAAAAAAATAAAAAGGGCTGTATATGACACAGCAACACAGACTATAAGTAAGAAAAAAATAAAAGCGAGAAAACCTTGGGTAACAAAGTAGATATTAGATTTAATAGAGAATAGAAGAAAGCTTAAACCTTTCAGAGAATTGGATAGTTAAAGCAAGCTAAAATATAAGAGTTAGAAATAAGATAGTACATGAGTGTAGAAAAGCTAGAAATAAATGGATGGAGGAGAACTGTAAGGGAATACAAGATGATTTGAGAGTATGTAAGACAGACAGGGCTTACAGGGCAGTTAAAAGTTTTTCGGGGAAGATAGGAAAACATATGATAGTATTAAAGACGAGAATGATGAGCTTTTAATAAATAAAGTTGAGGTAGCAGATAGATGGAAAAGATATTTAGAAGATTTATATAAGAAAGACGATATGGATGAGTTAAAGAACGACCAAGAAGAGGATGTACAAATAGAGTTCTCAATATTAAGAAAGGAATATGAGAGAGCTCTAAGGGGTCGTAAACTAAATAAAGCGCCAAGGATAGACGATATACCCGCAGAATTAATAAATTATGCAGGTTAGAAAACTTTAGACAGATCATATGAACTAGTAAAAGTAATATATGACACAGGTGAGGTCCCGATAGATTTCAAAAAAAATATCATTATCCCAATCCCAAAAAAGTCAGGAGTTGATAGGTATGAGAATTTTAGAACAATTAGTTTAACTTCCCACGCTTCCAAAATACTAAAAATAATTAAAGATGGAGTAGAAGATTCGACTGAAAATTATTTAGGCGAAGACCAATATGATTTTCGTATAGACAGAAGGGCTAGAGAACCGATACTAATGATTAGGATAATTATCTAAAAAAGGTTACAAAAAAGTAAAAAAACCCATTTCGCGTATGTAGATTTAGAAAAAGCATTTAATAGGGTTAATTAGATTGTTATGTTCAGGGTTTTGCGAAAAATAGGAATCTCTCTTAGGAATAGAAAAATTATTTACAGTGTATATAAAAAACCAAAGCGTAGTAATTAGACTTGATGAAATAGAAAAGGAAGCTAAGATTAGAAATGGTGTTAGACAGGGCTGTATACTATCTCCCTTGATTTTTAATGTTTATATTGAGGAAGCTTTAAACTTAGCTAGAGAGAGAAAAGAGATAGGTATTAGTGTACAGGGACAGAAAATAGATATGTTAGGTTGTGCAGTTGATATAGTCATTATAGCAGAGTCTAGAAAAGAGTTAGGAGAGTTTTAGATGAGATACTACAGAGTAACTATAGTATGAGAATTAATTCAGGAAAAACAAAGATAATGACAAGTGAGTTACAGCTTAGTTCTAAACCAAATTTAAAAATAGGTAATACCGAGTTAGAGAAGGTAGATGATTTTTGCTATTTAGGTAGTATAATTATAAAGGACGGACGCAGCAGAAGGTATATAGTAGCTAGAATAGCTCAAGCTAGAAAAATGTTCTAAAGAAGAAAACTTACTAATAGCTAATAGTATTAGTTTAGACAATAGAAAAAGTTTCTTAAAGTCGTACGTATTAAGCGTTCTATTATATGGTAGTGAGACTTGGACAATTATAGAGGTAGATAAGAAAAAGCTTTTGAAACTTGGTGTTATAGGAGAATGTTAAAGATTAGTTGAACAGATGGAGTAGCAAATGAGGAAGTTTATAGAAGGATAGGTGAGAAACCCTGTATGAGGAAACAATTAAAGGTCAGGAGAGATAGAATGATAGGGCACCAATTAAGACATGAGGGACTATTTAGTAAGGTCTTAGATTATAGACTCCAAATAAAAATAGAGTAGGAGGGCCTAGACAAAACTATATTAGTCAAATTATTAGTGATTTAGATTGTGAAGGATATGTAGACTTTTTTTAGATTAACTCAAAATAGAAAAGAATTTAGAGCTGCGTCAAGCCTACCTTAAGTAAGTTCGAAAACAAAACAAAAAAAATAAAAATCAGTTAACTAAATGCTACCATGACATAACTCACAATTAGTTAGCGGTCTGGCATGCTCAATGTAGTACCTACGGATGGAGCATTAGAAATGTAAATGAACGGTCTGGCATGCTAGCAGCGATTTGCTGCTTAAGCCTTACCATAACATATACTTTAGCACTTTTCCTGTTTTGGAGGGGATAACCAGGTAATATTTCATTTCCTTATAAATGGGTATCATGTAAACATGGAGTTCTTTAACAACCATCAGGTGGCTAATATCTAAATAGAGTAACGTAGATAAGAAAAAGATAAAAAAGTATAGGAAGACCTAGACCAAGCTATATTAATCAATTGTTAGAAATTTAGGTTGTGAAAGGTATGTAGAACTTTTTAGATTAGCACAGAATAGAAAAGATGTTAAACCTGCGTCAAACCGACCTTAAGTAAGGTCGGAAACAAAATGATGATGATTATGTTACCATGTTTGTGTTTAAGTTACATTTTTATGACGTGGAGTACCGTATTCCTCCGTACATATATATATTCAACTTTTTTCACTTTACCCCATTGCTACTATGGAATATGTATAAACGAACACAATTAATTTTATTCGATGCAATCTCAGTTAAAATTAAATAACGTAAATTTAGATATAAATATTCATTCAGATATAAAGGAAACGGCTAATTTTGCAGTAATTGCTTACTATCAGCTAAACCAAGATGAAGATACAAAGAAGTTCATACAAAATTTAGAAAATGCTGTAAACAGAAAGGAAAACTATTGGTGAAAATTCCCTGTTAGCATACTTTGAAATGAAGAAAATGGTAAGATATCAGTAGTGTAGCAAGCTACTAGTAGGCAACCCACCAAACACACAAAACGCCGCAAGCACTGTTTATTCTCAAGGATTCCAGAATTTTCCTGGAAATTACTGGAGCATGATTCATCCTTTTTAATCCAGAGTATATATAAGACCGCTAATGAATGCAAGAATTAGTCTATACTAGAATGTCTAATATAAATTATATCGTTGTAAAGTAATAGTAGTTGAGCTTTTGGGAAGTTCAAGTGTATACATAAATGTTATATGCTGTGTCTAATGTACATGCAGATTGTAGTATACATAAATAGACAAAGTGTAAAATAAATAAATAGTTGTGTTAGTGTTGTTAATGGACCTATGGTAAAGAAGTTAGTTTAAGAAGATATTAGTGCTTGTAAATTCATTAGTGTAATAGTGCTTCATTGTTAAGTGTCCTGAAAACATCTATAAATAAGGCATATACTGTTAATTAAACTTGTGAACAGTGAGTAATAAAGACTCTGGTTATTACTTGTTATAAATTAAAGAAACGCGGTAGCAGTAGCCCGTTACAGTAGTATAGATATACTACTCAAAGTTACAAAGCGCAATTAAATGTAAAAAAAAAATATTGTTTTGTAAGTTTCAATACATATTGTTACGTTTATTTCGAACAACCCATACATTTTATTCTTTTAATAAGAAAAGTAAAGAAAAGTAAATTAAAATAATCCTTTCACGTGTTAATTTATATATTTGCATAAATTCGATTCCTATTGTTACATCCTAGAGCCTAATTAATAATAAATACTCCTTCCAAGAATTCCTCAACGTAATGTTTATGCTAAAATTAAACAGGCGATAACTGGTTCTAAGCATCTGATCATTGATTCTTATGTGTTTTCCATTAAAAGCTTCATCGAATAAAAGCCTCGTATTATCCAGATAAACCGCGTTTGTCCAGTTTTATTTCATTAACAACAATATTACTTTGAGCTCTGGTCATTAGTGAAACGAAATTAATATTCACTTGCTTTTCAATCTACACCACAAAAACACGTGTAGAATGGTTGGTTGTTTCCGTTTTTCTGTATGAAAAGTTCGTGCACGCTTTACAACATAGTCGTATTTACGGGTTTTATAAAATTGTACTTTTGGATGACAATAAATTAATTTTATTTATAATTACTATAGCTCCTTCCGCTGGCCCTCAAAGCCACAATGAATGTTCGCTCCTTGTTGTGATGGGAGGACCACCCCAAGGCGGGATCACGCGTACCTCTATTTCGCACCGTTTTTACAGACAGTAGGAGCCAATCCGACGGTGGTGACTCGAAGGTGTATTTATACACTAATTTTCTTATATGGGTACCCGGTAGTTGTTGGAAACAACATATGTACACGGGTCTACGATGCATCACCTTGTTGGTGGTAAAATCACTGGTTGTTTGCAAGTGCAAGGATATAATGTTTACTGATTTCGTTATTGAGATAATTTTGTGTATAGAATTCCGTACTTACAATGCTGATTAAAAGCTGTCGTTTTTTAGTGGGGTAATTTTGTTACTTATACTTGTTTGAAGATTAATATAGGGGGTGACCTAAAAACTGCAGCTCGCCATGTTAAAAATGATTCTCTTTTTTAATTCGTAAATATGTATATTGTGTACCTACGAATTGTTCATTTTTGGTACTATTGTGTTTTGTATATAATTGTATTTTTATTAAATTAGAGGTTTTTAATTTGTAAATGTTTCATTGTGCGTGAGTGAGTATATTTTTATTTCAGGTCTCCCTTAATTTTTTTTGTAGGTATAAAACCCCGCCCACTCGTCGATTAAGCCCGATCAATTTCTTCTTTTTCTTCCTAGTTTTTATTTTCTTTTTTTAGACTACGTCGCTGAACGTAGCCATATTTTTTATTTCTTAATCCTAAAGTTGAGTTGCTAAACGATAGCTTAAATATTCAATTACGTAAGGATTTATTCCTTTTCGAATGAACCTGCACCTTAAAGAAGTTCTAAATTACTAGAACGGCTGGAACGGCTTGAGCGTCATGGTGAGCTAAAGAGTCGTACTAAAGGTTCTTAAGTGGGCTCTTTAGTGAGGAATCAGCTTAAGGCAGGTCCCCGAAAGAGATCAGTATCTTTTTCGGTACCTAGAGTGGCAGGGACCAAAGGGGTTGGTATAGCAGTCTTAGCCACACTAATGAGATTTGAATGACAACGGGAAACCACCACATTACCTGCCATGTACACAGCGTACCTAAATTATATTTAAGATGATGACATCTTCTGTAGTAAAAGATTCCGGAGTTAAAATAGTTCCCAATTTGTATCTCCGAAAGGATTTCTTCGGAGGATGTGATAGGTAAATATAAAGGAAAAGCAGAAAACATTCTGCGAGTCGGGGCGTGGAATGTCAGAAGTATGAAGTTAGTAGATAAATAGGAAAACCTGAAAATTAAAATGAATAGGTTAGCATTACACATAGTAGGGATCAGGGAAATTCGGTGGCCAGAAGCGGAGGATTTTTGGAGCGGAGGTTTTTGGTAATTCGTTCAGTATCAGAGGAAGATAAGGCACTGTGTAAAAGACTACCTACAAAAGAACGAAAGAGTACTCATGGTTAAATTAGAATCTAAACAGGTAAGTACAGTAATAATTCAGATACACCTCTAGCTACAGTGAGGAAAGGGCAGAAGCGATCTACAAAGATATCGAAGACATACTAAGATGCGTAAAAGGACATGAAAATTTAATAATTACGGGGTTTTAATTTAGTGGTAGGTGAGGTTAGGGAAGAAGCGGTAGTAGGTTTATTTGGTTTAGATACGAGAAACGACAGAGGAAATAGGCTGTTAGAATTTTGCAACAAAAACGATTTAAACATCAAAAGCACATTACTTCAACATCATGCTAGGAGACGATACACATGCAAAATGCCAGGATATATATAGGGAGATATCAAATACATTACATTCTTGTTGGACAACAGTTTAGGAATCAAGTAAAAGACTGTAAAAGCTACCCTAAAGCAGACATAAACACCGACCACAACATCGTTATTATGAAGACCGCGCTTAAACTTAAGAATTTGAAAACAAGTAACGAAAAAAGGCACTTTGATTTTGAGAAACTAAAAGATGAAGATATTTACGAAAGATTTGAAGAGAAGTCACATGAATAGCTGAAAGACATCGGAAAAATTTCTGATACGAAGAAAGTATAAAGAGAATGGAATAGCATTAAATTCAACTTAGACATGGCGGCCAGAGACATTTTGGGGTATACACGAAAAGAAACTAAAAAACCATGGATAGCAAAGGATATCAGAAAGTTAATAGAAGAAAGACGAAAATACAAAAACAGACCAAACGAAGCAGGAGGATAGAGATACAAAGCTATAAAATGGGAAATTATTTGCATATACAGGAAAGCTAAAGAACAATGGATTGATGAAAAGTTCAAAGAAGTACAAACTAAGATGGAAATAGGAAAGGCAGACAAAACATGCATATTAATTAGAATGAAATATAGGGACATTTAACCACATAGCAAAAATATAAGAAGCGTGGAAGAGGGCAGCATCATAGAAAATGTATATAAAATGGTTAGATGACAAGAATATATCGGGAATTTATATGCAGAACAGGAATGGACAGCACTAGAACTGGAATTTCAATTCATTTATGATATAGGTACAATCGGCGAATTGTTAAGGATATCCAACTACCCCTGTCATGCAATTCTAGTTAAAAAGCATTTTATTTAAATATGACAGAATGAATGTTGTTTAAGGTATATTTGAGCAGGGCCTCTGCGACCTATTATGCAGTGTGTGCATTTCACACGAGCGTCCGAATCAAAAAGGCGGCCAAACAGCTGGTACGAAAATCGGGTTTTTTTAGTTTAAAAATAAAATTTTTAAAATTTATTTGTTCTGTTTTCATCTGGCATGATATTTTGAATAAAGTTAATGTGGTCAGCAAAATTATGCAAAATCCTAAGATTAATGTTGGAAATTGTGTCGATGCATTAGACTATTTAAAAAATATTTGGTGGGATAGATAACAGATTCATTGCAACAGCAGGCCTCACGAAATCAACATACCTTTGTCTCCGAGAGAAACAAGGTGAGCAGCGGAACGGTAACAACTCGAGGGAGTTTTCCAGCTATGCGAGGCGCCAAGGAATGGGGACACAAGCGAAACTGTTGGAGATGCACATCCGTCAGTCGTGTTCGACGAGCTACCTGACGATGGCGCGGCTTGTGGCGAATAGCCATCCTATCGGTCGAAAATCACAGGTCGGTGAACCCAGGATTTGGATATCATATAGTTGGAAAGCAACCAAGAAGAAGATCCGGGAAGCTACTAACCCCATCAACCAACCGCAAAAACAACAAAATCTGAAAGGACAGAGATCAACGAGACAGAACAGAATCAATTAGATTAACGCTGTAAAAGGAAGTTGGACTTGAGAAGTTCAGGATCGATTTAGCTGAAAGAATTCTGGTTCATTAAACAGCAGACCTCGCGGAATCAACATCTATCTACCTTCGCCTTCGAGCAAAACAAGGTGAGCAGCGGAACGGTGAAATTTCGAGAGAGTTTTCCAGCTATGCAAGGCGACAAGGAATGGGGACACAAGCGAAATTGTTGGGGATGCACATCCGTCAGTCCTGTTCGACGAGCTACCGGATGATGGAGTGGCTTGTGGCGAATAGCCATCCTATCAGTCGAAAACCACAGGTCGATGGACCCAGGATTTGGATATCATATAGTTGGAGAGCAACCAAGAGGAAGATCCAGGAAGCTACTTACTCCATCAACCAACCGCAAAATAACAAAATCTGAAACGACAGAGATCAACGAGACAAGTATAATCAATTAGATTAATGCTGTAAAAAAAGTTGGACTTGAGAGGTTCAGGATCGACTAAACTGAAAAGAACTGATTCCAAATTTGAAATAATAGTGGACGAAGCAAGTAATGTAGCAGTCAAATTTGATGCAGAATAAAAGTTTCTAACGGTTGGAGTGAGACGCAAAAGAAAGCGTACTCTGCAATTTGAGTAAGAACATGAAGACAAATCAATTCAAGATTCAAGAGAAAATTTTAAGGTGAATTTTTTTTAAATTCCTGATTGCACATTAACTGTATTACAAGATGGGTTTAAATTATTTGATATATTCAAAATATTTCATAACTTTTCGAATTGAAGGTGATAAATGATACCTAATGAGTTGAATAAAAATTGTACAATGATTGAAAATGCTCTTTCGGACAAGCTCTAGGATAGCTCGGATATTAAAGCAATAGAATTATTTGAGGAAATCAATGCATTGCAACCGCATATATCTTCGGACATGACTGCTAAAGAAGCTCTACACTATATTTATTAATGCTGCTTGTCTTCTTATTTTTGAACGTAGTAGTGCTTTTACGTATTTTTTTGACAATACCTGTGATTGTGGTTTCAGAAGAATGCAAGTTTTCCAAATTAAAAATTACTGAAAACTTTCTGAGAACATCTATGACGCAAGAAAGACTATCAGCATTAGCGACACTTTCAATTGAACATGACATATGGACAGTATCGACTTAACATAATTTTCGGATGCCAAGGTTCGGAGAGCCCACTTCTAATACAAAAGTTATCCATACATACAAATATGTAAATGCAATTTTTAAAAACTTTTTTGCATTTTCTCAAATTTATTATTGGGGAATAATGTTTCCCAGGGTGTATGTATAAAGTACTAGTAGTAGGACGGCGTTTTTTAAATTTGCACACAGGCGGCCAACATATGCGCGGCGACCCTGCATTTAAGCAAAGTACATTCTAGTTCTGAAAGTTTCAGATATCAGAGCAAGAAGTTTTAAGTGGAAAAGCGTCTTGCGGATAGAAATATTATCACAAGAAATTACTGCGACAGACAGTTTGGTGCCCCTCGATTTTGACAAAGCAGAAAACCCTTCAGGGTAAATAAGAATGTAACGTAAAATTTTATATTTCAGCCAGTTTATTGACAATTTTTATTCCTTTATTGTTTTTATGAGGAATTTCTTTTTTTTTTTTTATAATTCTTCTACCGAAGCCCACTCCTGCACCACTGCAGTTAGCGGACATACTCTTATATTGTTACTTGGTCCCCGCCTCTTCAGGGAAAACAAAATTTAATTATTTTCGCTCTCGTTTAATCCGTAGCATGATACGGTGCGCTTCCAAACCATCCGCATTTCCTTTGCTTTTAAGACCGTTTGCAAAACCGTTCGGGAAATTTTTCTTTACATTACTAGCATTTTCGAAAAATTCCACTTTTTTGACCAAGATCATTTGTCAACTCTTAAAATTTTGTTGGCATGTTATCATAGCTGATTACTAACTAGCCTGCTCTTGGATATGAACCATAGGCATATCTTTGGTTTCTAAACCTGTGTTTCATCATAGTGTAGTATTTGTAGTTTCTCCCATCTATATAGTATGTTTATAATCTGATGACATAATTTTTAAACATGGTATTTGCAATTGCCAACTAACATTTTATGCAAAAATTTTATCTACTAGTCTCTGTCATAGCCTTGGGACTATAGGAAAAAGCGGAAAAAAAATAAAGAAGACCTGAAAATTGGGGTATCGATTCAGAATTTAGCACTCTACAACATATCAACAATTCTCACTTGTGCTAGGCTTGACATTTTCTTTAAAGGACCTCAAAGTTGAGCACCGAAAAATACAAATATCTGACCCGTAATCAGTGTGTATGTCTTGAAAGTGTTTAAAGAAATCCAAGCCAATCAATAACGAAGTTACTAGTATCCATAAGAGAACCAAAGGGGACAGCCCTGCCCCCTCGTTATCGCGGGGGATGTACAGTGCGAAAAGACATCATATATAAAATTCCAGACAAGTAATTCAACAAAATGAACATCGATATTATATGGCACAGAATAATTTTCATCAAACAATAGTTACATTAAGAAAAGAGGTCAGTGATTGAGAGTTTTTCCACGCTGTCGTCGTCATCAAGGTCAAGAGACGAACGATCGCAGTTGCTACATTCCCCGCTTGTGACACCACAAATGCACATCCCAGTGCACTGCATTCCCGCAGTTCGATACCCGTAATTCATTCGACAGTCCCTCTTACTACGACGGCAAACTAGGTGCAGTAGCATTTCTGGCGCAGGAAGAAGTAAAGTAGAAATTGAAACAAGCTCTTGTCCACATAAAAACCAACCCCATACTGTGGCCTAACTCGATTTTCCTAGCCACTGTTGAATCTGGAAATAGACCGGAAAAGAAAGCTGTCGCGAATTTGTTGAAGTATGAGGAATAGTTGCTATATTAAAAGTTGTGGTCACCGTTTGTCGACCGATGCTCCTTTCATAAGCCACAAACCGCAATTCATCCAAGCTCTTGCACTTCTTCGTTCCCTTTGACGAGTATATAAAAAGGACGAAGGCCTCTCCCGTAGACGCTATCACATTCGCGGCGCCAAAGGTGTATAGAACACTTTGGCTTATTCTTGTTGGTATTTATTTTCCTATGCCTATGAAATACGGGCAGTAGGAAAAGCAGACAGAAAAACGGTAGTAGCCTTTTGGAATGCTGTGTTTTGGATGTATGAGGATCATAGCATGGACAGACAAAGTTAATAACAAATAGGTTATAAAATAGTAGGGGAACGGGGATATCTGTGGGAAAAAATGGGAGAAATAGAAGGCCGAAATCCGTTCTAAGGCATTTTTGGGGAATAGTATGGGATATATTACAAACAGAGATAGGAAAAGGGAAGTAGATGTAGACATAGATCAGATAGGGATAGATGCAGACTATGTAAATTTCAGGGTAATGGGTAGGTTAGTTCAGAATAGGAAACAATGATGGTACGCGTCTAACCAGTTCCAGAACTGAAGACCTAATGATGATGATTTATTTTCCTTAAGCCAGTCAAGTTTTGGGCTTGTAAGGACTTTTTTTCACATTACTGATTGAAAAGACTTTATGTGATTGCTGCCCTGTGGTGGCTTGAGAAAACGATTTATTTATTTCTGGGGAGGATTGCGAGGCGAGAAGGACTAGAACGTTTGTATCGGAAACTACCACTGTAACCACTTCGTCAGCCAACATGGATGTCGTTGCCATCAAAATGTCTGCGTCGCGCTTTTATATTATTAATACAGATTTATTTCTGGCAATCTCCAGAAAACTTTCCTGAGAGGTATTTAGTGGCATTCCGTAAGCAATTTGTAAGTCTGCACTTGCTTTCTTATGATATCTGCGCTTGTGTGTTTGGACCTTTGTGTTCTGTGTGCCATTTTAGTCATTAAACACAATGGTTACCTGCGAGAAAAAATGATAAATATCGCAGTTCTTATAGGACAAACAGGCAGTTTCTAACGTTGCTGATTAAGCCAAACAACTATCAGCAAGAAACATTCGCTGTCAACAATGTAGACGATGCCTTTTGGTAGGTCAGACACGTAAGGCGACCTAAGCAATATACGGCCTTATTTGTTGCCGTTATAAGGTCGTTATCGAACAATGCAGGAACGTTTGGAGCTAGTTCGTATTTAAAATATTCTGCACTTGGACGTAGCTATGCAATTCTTTGGAATAACTGCCATGAGTTGACAATTATATTATCGTCGTGTGCTCTTATGGAAGCGTTTATAGCTGGCAACGGCATAACTGGATCCCTTTGCTTCTGTTTAACAGTGTTGAAGTCCTTGCCGTTCATTGAGTCCATAGCTGTCCCAATTTCAAAAGCCCGCTCGCAGTTCACGCTTTCGTCAGCGACGAGTTCTGTACATAACCTGACAAGTTGGTCCTGTGGACGAGGTGCGAAGGGAGGATGCTGATCGAGTTACTCAATAAGCCTTTCTCAGTCTCTATCGCCCCGCTCCAGACCAATAGTTCGCAATTCCACATGCTGTTCCGATGTTACGTTTCTCACACCACAGAAATCGTCGAGCGATGCACAGGTAGGCACACACTTAAGTAGATCATTGATTCATTTAGCCAGATAGCGTCTGTGATACCACGACCCCTAGATAGTACTCCATCAGCTTTAATCGCTCTCATGAGATCCTGCTCAATTGTAAGATCCATTGCCACACCACGAGCGCCTGATTGGAAAGTAGCCATTATGTTAGTACTTATTGAAGTCGATTTTTCCTAGTTTGTTTTCTAGATCCTGCATATCCTGAAGATACGACGCGTAGATTTTGCATAGGCAAGATGACCGCTAGCGTGAAAGTATGGAAGCATATTACGTACGCAATTCAGATGTAGGGATCAGCCGCCAGTTCTGTCGGCCCTGGTAAACTGAAGCATTAGGTTTACTTGCCGGAAATAGTTTACACGCGGTAAAATAACAACTTTTGCAGACGTGCACGCTGGGGTAGGGGTGGGGATGGGAGAGAGTTTGAGATAACTGTAACAGGTTTTATAGTAAAAGTGAGACATATATTAGTTTTTCAGCGAAGAGGGGGTGATATAATTTTTTACTCCGTATATATAACCATTGTTAGAAGAAAATTGTTGTGTGTAATTATATCGATGACCAATTTGTTATATCCTTTGTCATTCCCCCCTGTGTTTTCGCGAGGATGGGTCTTAGTGAGATGCACCATTGGTCCACTATTGAGAACTAGTAGCGTCGTTATTAATTGGCTTAGATTTCTTGAATTAGCAATCACGATCATTTTCGTGAAATAAACACTGTTTGCGGGTCAAATATTTGTATTTTTTAGGTGCTCAACTTTGAGGTCCTATAAAAAAGTGCCAACTTTAGGACAAGTGGAGATTTTCGATATGTTGGAGAGTACTAAATTCTGAATTGATACCCCAATTTTCAGCTATACCTTATTTTTTTCAGGGTTTCAGATTTTTGGTCTAAAACTCCTGTACTATTTCACTTTTCCGATCCACATGTACGTACAATTTGAACTTTTTTTCGTTTACCGACTTTCTCATTCCAATACTTTATTATTATGAAATTTTTATTTCCTTTAGTGTATTTAATCGATTTTTTGTTCTTTAAATATATGTTCTACTACTGCATTACCATGATCACTTACAGGCATGTTAGCATGCACTTCAAATTAATTCTACTTATAATTTCGTATCATCACCACGTTGTTTATAAAAACCTACTTGTTCGATCTCTCTGTTCATTAAAAGTCTTACTCCTCCTTATCTTATTCATGTAAAAATTATTCTTCACCCTTTTGCGCAAACGTGGTTTATTTGTTTTCACCCGGTCTCTTTACACACACAACATGAATCTCTAACCATTTATCCCTCGATTTAATTTTTCTAATCTAACAACCCTATTGAGACTTCTAACGTTCTAAGTTCTATTTAGTAGAGAGCTGTAGGCTTTATTCGTATTATTTCTTACGACCCCTTTCACAGTAGTCCTCGCACCTGGAGATTTTAAGTTGAACGAGTTTACTTGCTGAATATTGCCTAAAAAGAGAGCTATTATAATTTTTAAAATACAATATCTTGAAATATCCTTGGGTCTTGCAGATGCAGTGATTTTCTGTCCTCCTGCAAGTTCATTCCGGTGACCAAACTAGTGGTTCATCCGTTTTTGGTGGACTAACTTTCTTTCCTAGGACAAGAGAGTGTTCAAATCCATTCTGTTTTTTGATAATGCTTGCATAATTAATTCGGATCCCTTTAGTTGGCTGTATGTTATAACATTGGTCGAAGGGTTATCAAATCCTTAGGTAAAAAGGTCGGTACGCTTTACTTATGCATAAAACAAACAATAGAAAAATTAGGTAGGAATTTAAAGGTAGGATAAATAACAAAATACCTCAAGTTGAAAATAAAAGAAGAAGACTGGTTGTTCTTTGAAAAACTAGTATTTGGGACAAAAACAATATATAATTAAAAAAGAATGGATAACAAGAGAAATTTTGACAAGATCCCATTACAACAACTAGATGAATACTTTAAAAAGAACAACACAAGAACATTCTATAAAACCTTTAAACAGAACCTTCAAAGATACCAACAATCACCAATCCTATGTTTCAAAAACGAAGAAGAAAAAATAGCACTAAATAACTAAGAAAACTGTAAAATACTTTAAAAAACTATTAAACTGTGAAGAACCAAAAACAGAATTTCCAAAACGAAAACCAAATTATAAATTTGAAAACTCCAGACCACCAGACAACGGAAATTCAACAGATTAATATAGAAACAAAAAATGACAAAGCCCCAGGAGAAGACTCGATAGTAGCAGAAATGTGAAAAACGTAGATACCAAGGCAGTCAAAAGCCTACATAAAATAATAGAAAATATCTGGAAAACGGGGGAAATATCAGAAAATTGGAAAACAGCAATGATCCACGCAATACACAAAAATGGAGATAAAACAAATACAAATAATTATTGCGGAATTTCGCTCCTATTAGTAACATACAAAATCCTATCCAAAGCACTACAAAATAGATTGGAATTCTAAATAGAGCCACAAATAGGTGACTACAGGGAGGATTTAAGAAAGGAAGATCCTGTGCTGAACAGATATTAAACCTGAAATTTATAATAACGTACAGAAGACTAAGAGCAAGGGACATACATGTAACATTTGTTGATTTTAAAAAGCATACGATTCTATAGATAGAGAAACACTATTCAATACATTAGAAGAATTCGAAGGCGATGACACGTCAATCGCAAATATAAAAAATACACCAACAAACTCGAAATCTAAAGTAAACTTTTTGGGAGAAATTTTAGAACTTTTTGAGGTCAAAACAGAAGTAAGAGAGGGAGATGGACTATCCCCACTACTTTTCAACTGTGTACTGGAGAAGGTAATGAGAGAGTAGAGGAATAGAATAGAAGAAGAAGAAATTCCTAAAATAAAAATAGGAAGAAAGAAAGATAATCCAGAAATTGACTGTCTGGCTTTTGCGGACGATCTGGCAATATTAGCGGAAAACTTGGAAAATGCAAAAAAATTGATATACTGAAAGGGACAGCAGAAAAGGCTAAACTACAAATATATAAAAAGACAGAACACATGAATGATATACCAGAACAGATCACAATAAAATATGGGAAAATTAAGGGAGTAAACAAGTTCAAATACCTGGGAAAAGTAATTCAACCAAACACCCTTGACAAAGAAGCCATCCTAGCAAGAGCAAGAAAAATAGAACTAGCATTCCATTTGACAAAAAATATATACAATAAGAAGTCTATATCCATCAATGCAAAAATAAAGCACTATAATACAGTTATCAAACCAGAGGGCCTTTATGCCTCAGAATGCCTTATACTAAACACAGTCAGACAGCTAGACGCGTAAGAAATCCTGGGACCAAAATGTGAAGAAGGGAGAATAGGAACTGAGAAGTAATAAGGAGATTTATTCAAAAACAAAGAAAATAACAAACACGATGAGAAAGTGAAGAGTGATATTTTACGGTCACATTAAAAGAATGAATGATGAAAGATTAACAAAGAGACCATTTAATTACTTCGACAAAAACCTTAATACACAGATGACATGGATCAAAAAAATCAGAAAAGACATGGAAGAAATGGAAAATAGATAGAAAAGATGTAGAACAAAGAGAAAAACTCAAAGTAAAAGTAAGAGGGTTCAAAGGTTTCCAAGAAAAGGAAAAAAGGAAGACTGGAGCAAAATGGACAGTAGAAAGAAAGAAACAACACGGAGAAAAAATGAAAGAGTACTGGAAGAGAAGAAAGAGGAGAGAAAGACAATCATCAAAGGTTATTTCACGTGGTCCATAGTTGGCCGAAATCGAAAGAAGAAGAAGAAGAAGAAGGATAACTAAGGAAATCTAAATCGTAATAGGACAAAGATTTGAATAAAAAAGTTCAGCAACTGGAGAAGATGAGACAAAACAGATGAAACAAAATAAAATTGACAGCATAGCAGGTAAAACAACAAATGGCGTAGAGTAACCAGAGTTGTTTGTCAGCAACAAACCAAGTGGATAGGGTATTTAATTTGGTGTATATCGCAAGTGTCCAAAACGTATTATGGAATTAATACAACTACGAGAAAGAAAATCAGAATAAAACAGTTCTAGCAATACACAATCCTATTTGCAACGAATAAACTTATTAGAGTTTGTATATAAATAATGTTCTTTCAATTTATTTCATAAAAAATCTTAATACAGGAATCAACAAAAAGTATAAAAACCCTTTATATATTAAAATTCCATGAGATAGATTAGTGATTATTGTTCACCTATATTTTAATGTGTCCTAAAACCGTTCACTATTTGTTAAATACAAAAAAATAGTACCCTTGTTTAATTATTATTATTAGTATTTGTCAGAAAATTTAAATTATGCGATAAACGGTTTAAATGGTGTCTTTCGCAGGACTCGCGTAAAGCCTGAAAATTCATGACATAGTTTAAAATATGAATAAAAACAATTTGAAGTCCACTTTAGATAATTTTGTGAACTATTTTCTTGTATTCATATTCAAATAATGTTGTGGAATCTGTACTACATGTTAGTTGGACGATTTTCAATAGTTTGAGTATATGCATGAGTAAACAACACGAACACATGATGTAGATATAAAGTAAAATTTGAACGAAAATGTAGTAAACGGGTACAGCAAAATAATCTTTGGCAAAGAACGTTGTTAAAATTAAATCATTTTCAAAGCAATTACTTGTGGCTGTCTGTCATTCAGATACTAACATAATTTACAAGTATTCAAACGAAAATGCAAACTCCTTGAGCAGCACACACATTAAAATAAATCACAAACACACTTAGAAATAAACCTCATAAATCATCCGGTATTTATCCAAATTGAAATAGGTCAGACAGACACAGTTATTTACAGCATCATCCTCTAAATGGCAGCTTTTTGTAAGGTAATTTAAAGTGCAATGCACCAGAAGATGAAATGTAAAACACCTTCAGTTCGGAGTCCTACAAAATCCCGTTCGGTTTTGTTAAGAATTATAGCGAGGGGTATATATTATACTTTTTGTCCATAAACCCTCAAACGACATGACCGAGGTCGATAGAAGCATTTAAAACTTTTTTTACAAAAGTTCAAGAAACATAACAAAGAATTTTTTTTTAAATTTTATTGCGGCTATACAATAGCTTGTTTTTGACAAGGTCTGACAAGGGAGGAAATACCTTTACGCTTTAAATTCCTAAGCATTAAAATGAGGTTTAACTAGAGCGAAAAAGTAACTGAATAATTTAGTTTTAAAAGTACGAATTTTAAAAGATTAATGTGGGTTGGCATGTAGGGTTGAAGGTTGATTACTCTTATGCAAGTATGAGCTATTGCAATGATTTTATACAGAATTATTTTGTTTAGATAGCTACCAGTGACCAGTGAGAGCGGTTAAGAAAACTATCCAAGTTTACTTACTATAGATATTATGTTGAAGCTTAGAAAGCTGGGAAAGGAGTTCGGTATTCCCTCGCGGATTAAGTCCTTTTGCCACTAGCGAAATGGGAAAGTTTAGATGGAGCTTGATAAACTGATTATAATGATTTAGGTGCTTTCAAATATTTAAGGGAAAACGTATGGACTTTATTTACAACCCGCAAAGTAGATCCTATAAATTACATCTATTATACCTAATTTTTAGAAATATGAATAAGAACGTTTTTAGTCGAAGTCAGATTTCGACTACCATAACGTCGAATCAAGGTAATTAGAGTTCTTGATGTACAACAGCTACAATAGAAATAGGCCCTTGCTAATTATAGTGAATCGTTGTTTCATACGTTTGAACATATAGCATCAAGTCCTTAATTTATAATAAATTAAGCTCTTACATTTAATTAAGCTAAAAACATTATTACAGTGTAATTGTTCTACTGCAAATTATTTCTAAAGTTAATTCTACCAGAAAGCGATTCAAGGCGCTCGCCATTGTCCTCAGGTGAGCGGTGACGGGGTAACTTTTGATTGTTGTAATGTTGTATTTCTAGATGTGACTTCTGTCATCGATACATGCGGTTGGTTTCTTAACAGTACGGGCTATATAGACTTTAGTGCAGTGTCACAATTCTCATCACACTGATGAGAATTGTGACACTGCAGTCCAAATGGTTGGATATTAATTACATCGGCTGAAGCGTTCCTCCATGTATATCAGGTAGCTCATAATGCAATGCACATTTTAACAACCACTAGATAATTAACCATAATAGCTATAAAATATTATGAATTGAAAGAAAACAATATCTCGCAATAGAGTGACAATTATGAAGAAAGTTATAACACACAATCTCTCTATGAATTTCAATATCTTGAATAGTAATACTATATTTTTCAGGTCTCAGGCTGGGCCTATCCTCAGGCCAGGCCTATCCTCAGGCCAAAAAAATCAAAATCACTTTCAAGGTTACAAAACTGAACAATCTATTAAAGTATAGGGAAGACAGAGTTTTATTATAAATATTTATGATTCCGAGTTGGGACCGTGTCATTTTAGAAATTAAGGCCAAGGTTTCGCCCACTTTTGTTAGGGGCTTCATCAGGACAAGAAAAGAAAATAAGTAGTAAATTAGAAAATATAAAATAACAAAGATAAGAATGATAATATTAAGTAGACAAGTTAAAGTGTAAAGAAGAGTTACTCCTGAACTAGCAGACTCACTAGCCCATTCAAAGCCAAAGATGTCTTGTGGCGAAGTAACTGGTGAAAGTAGCGAAAATGGTAGTTTATATAGGGTGAGAACTTGATGCATGAGTATTCACGAATAGAGAAGAGTGTCGTAGCGGATCTGTGAACGTCACGGTTTCGCAGTTGTGAACATAGGCTTGTTTTCCAAATGTGGGAAAGGTAGTTAGTAGCCATCGTTTTTGTTTAGATTTTTAGAATTTTTATTGATTCCTATGGATTCTCTAATTTTTCTATCGTAGAAAAATGGAATTCTGGCAATTAGTTTTGTCTTGTCAAAGTTAATGGTATGGTCTGTTTCATGTTGGTGTTCCGCCACCGCTGAGCGATTGTACTGGCTTGTTCTTAAACATCGCTTATGGTCGCTTAGTCTAGCCTGTACTGACCGTCCTGTTTTTCCTATGTATACTAAACCGCAACAACAAGGTATACTATACACGCCTGGGGCTTTAAGAATATTTTCGAAATCTTTTGGGGTTGGCAATATTTGTGAAATTTCATTGGTAGGTTTATAGATTGTTTCGATGTTGTGTTTACGTAGAATTTTGCCAATTCGGTCTGTTATTCTGTGTATATATATGGAAGGATTGCTAAAGATCGTGTATCGGGATTAAAGCGTGGTTTGGGGGTTCGTGTAGTATGCAGATGCCAGTTTATTACTCTGCCGATATCTGAGTAACGATAGCCGTTCTTTATAAGACTAGTTTTAAGATGGGCCAGTTCATGAGATAAGTGTTCTGGTTGTAAAATCTTAATTGCACGGTGGACTAGAGAGTATATTACCGATGATTTTTGTGAGGGATGATGATGTGACGACGCAAGTAGGTATCTGTCTGTGTGTGTGGGTTCGATATACGGAATGACCTAGTCGTCCGTATATATATATATATATATATATATATATATATATACACATATTGTATTATGTAATTAATTTCAAATCTATACTGAGCTTTCTGCATTTGACAGTATTCATTGCCACTTCAATATATAAGTTAAAAATTAATGGGGATAAGGCACATCTCTGTCTCACCCCTTTCCTAATATTTACTTCTCTACATTCCTGCTCTAAATCTAGTACCGCTATTTGCTCTTTATATAGGGTATGTATTTGTAAAACAACAGAAGAGGAACCAAGCTGCATCTAACAAGAAAGAGCAACGGCTGTGTTCGAAGACAATAAACATAGAAAAAAGAAGAAAATTGTTGAAAGCACACGTGGAAAACAAAAAAAAATTGGCGAAACAAAAGGGCAGGATATGTTTTAAAGCATTTTTGAGGAATAGTGCGGGATATATTATAAGCAGAGCTAGGAAAGAAAAAGGAAGACCTAGATCAGGTTAATGCACGCAGATAGCAAAAGATGCAGATTGTGGACATTTCAGGGAAATGAGTAGGTTAGCTCAGAATAGGAAACAATGAGCGTATGCGTCTAACCAGTTCCAGAACTGAAGACCTAATGATGATCTTTAATGCTAATTCAAATTCATCTCTAAGTATAGGATATCCCAAGTTTCCTTTTCTATATTTGATTTCTGTTCTACTGTTTCTAGTTCATGTCCGGCATATAAATTCCTAATATATTCTTGCTGTCTAACCACTTTTTCTATATTTTCTATAATAACGTTTCCTTCTCATCCCTTATATTTTTGCTTTACGGTTTTATGTCCGTAAAATTCATTCTAATTAGTTTGCATGCTTTCTCTGTCTTTCCGTTTCCATGTAAGTTTGTATCTCTTTACACTTTTCTTCAACCCATTGCTCTTTAGCTTTCCTGCATTTGCAAATAATTTCCCATTTTATTTCTTTGTATCTCTGTTTTCCTGCTTGGTCTGGTCGGGTTTTATATTTTTGTCTTTCATCTATTAAATTCGGAATATCCTTGTTACCCAATACTTCTTATTTTCTTTTTGTTTATACCTCAGAATATCGTTGGACGCTATATCTAAGCTGGATTTCCGTTATTCCATTCTGTATCTACTTGCTTAGTATCAAGATTTTATCGATGTCTTTCAGAACTTGGTTTGACTTTTACTCAAATCTTTTGTGGATATCTTTATTTTTTAGTTTCTCACAGTCAAAGTGCTTTTTTCAGTTCCTTCTTTTCAAATTTTTAAATTTAAGCACCGTTTTCATAATTACTAAGTTGTGGTCAGTGTCCAAAACTGTTTTTAAGTAGCTTCTACAGTTATTTACTTGATTTCTAAGGTATTGTTGAACAAAACTGTAATCTATTTGGTATCTCTCTACATCTCCTGTCATCTTCACGTGTATCGTCTTCTAGCATGGCGTTAAAGTAATGTGTTTGTGAAGGTTAAATTGTTTTTGTCGCAAAATTTTTCTAGTCTATTTCGCCTGCGATTTCTCGTGCCTAAACCAAATGAACCAACTACCACTCGTTCCCTAACCTCGACTGATACTGCATTAAATTCTCCTGTAATTATTAAATTTTCATGTCCTTTTACGAATCTTAGAATGTCTTCGATATCTTGGTAGATCGCTTCTTCCTCTTCCTCATTGTAGCTAGAGGTGGACGTGTATATTTTTATTATTACTGTATTTACTAGTTTACATTTTAATCTAGCCATGAGTACTCTTTCGTTATTTTGTAAGTGTTTTGTACACAGTGTCCTATCTTTTTCCACATGTCAATCTCCACACTAGAATTTTCATCCTCTGATTCTGTATGAATTATCCTAAAGTCTTTACTCCAAAAATTCCCCGCTTCTGGTCACCGAACTTCGCTAATCCGTACTATGTCTAATGCTAACCTATTCATTTCAATTTTCAGATTCTTTAGCTAAATTTATATACTTTATGTGTCAGTTTCACTACACGCTTCAAATGGGCAACTGTTTTAACTCCAGAATCTATTACCCCAGAGGATGTCATCATTTTATAACATTTTTAGTACGCTGTGTACTTGGGAGTTAATATAGTACTTTCCCGTTGCCTTCCACATCTCAGTAGTGTGTCTTATAGTGTCATACCGACGCACAATATCTCTGCCACTCTAAGTACCGAAACAACTGCTCCTCTTTTCGGGAACCTGTCTTAGCCTAGTTTCTTACTAAAAGTCCCACTAATTTGGTTAAACCTATAGTTTGACTCTTTAACTCACTGAAACGCCCAAGCCATTCTACCCGATCTAGTATTTTGGAACTTCGTCAAGGTGCAGGTCTGTTCGGAACGGTTAAATATTTATATATATTTACTATTTTTATTTACATGAAAATATTTAACTTTTAATCATGCTGTATTATTGAAGGAACGTTTCTCTTTTTATCAGAGGTTTATTATTATATGTTTACTTAATATTTGGGTGCAGATATACTACAAAGTTTCGAATATAAATTTTTTTTATAGTGGTTTAGTTTTCTGTCGTACGTTTAATCTTTTTACTATGTTTAGTTATTTAGTGCGGATGTCTTTATTTTTAACTTATATATAATTCTTTTAACGCGCACTTTTTATTTTCTCTAAGTCTTATTAATTATTTAGTATTTATATGGAAATTCAAATTGTTAAAAATTCATTTAGTTTAACACCGTGAACTAAGATTTAAACCCGTTAATTTAGTGTGCATAAAATATAATTAGCGAACGTTTAATACAAACCCAATCAAGTTTAGCAACTCAATATTTTGTTGCTTATTTTATCACGTTGAATGTTTTTGCACTGATAGATATTTATAGCTTATTTTGAAATAACCGAAGTTTTTTAATTTGAAATCCGCAGATTCCAGCTACTTTGTAAAACGCCTAAATACATCGAAAAAGAACTTAGACACCTACGGTGTTTAAATTAATTGCACCGTGCTGCTGAGAAAAATTTATGCTAGAACTCGATAAAATTCTAGTTTGAAACGGCTCTTTTAACTTTTATAAATCACAAAGCAGTTCAATATCTTATAATCTTTTTAAAAAACAAAGAACTAAAAATAATTTTGAATGCAGGAATGTGGTTTTGGATTTGTTAAAGGAAGCAAAGTAATATCGAGTTCGAACAACGGTCTAACCCAACCTAACGCCAACTCAACTTAGCCAATGCACTAAATTAGGATTAATGACGAAACTTGGTTTGGTTTACAGAATTTCCTTACAAAACTCGTTTGTTGTGTTTGTAAAGAATTGGGTGCTGATTGGGTGCTTAAATTAGTCGTGATTTTAATTAATTATTGTTGGTTTAACGAAAAATAATCAAGTGATAAGTATATGAAGGCGTTCATAATAATTATAGTTGATAATCCCAAAGGTTGTTAGGTTCTTATAACATTGTAACAAAAAATTATATGGAGGATAACACAAATAACACAGCTATTTTAAAGTAATTTATGGTTTATCTAAACTAAATTCTACAGGTCCATTAATTGCTATCCTAAAACGTTACTGAAGGAACATGAAAATGTAATTTATATAATCTAGAAGTTAACATAAATTTCAAACCTTTGGATTCCATCTAATTGCGAAGCAGAATCATTTATATTTTACACGCTGCATTATTTATAGTAGCAAAATCTTGGATTAAATTAAACTTTTAGCATTCGATTCTGCTATAGCAACAGTGCGCTGTATTAGAAATGGATATTCTTGCCGAAAGAAATTAAACAAAATTTTTAAAATATATTTTCTTTCCGAGAGAGCTTTACATTTTTTCATAATATTACATTATTTTAAAGTTTATTCATACTAAAATTTTTGTGGCAGAATTCGATATTCAGCAAGGACCACGGTAAATTAGAAATCTCAAAGAGTGAAACGTTTAAAAAGCTGCTTGCATTCCATATACCTAGGAACATATACGAAAAACGATGCCATAAAAGATTTATATTGCTATTTGCAAAAACTGTAAAAAATTTACATACTGTAAGAGCGACGTTCGCTAAAAGCCGAACATGGAACTATATGGAACAAGTCATATCTCTACGGTTACCTTAACTCTAGCCTCATCTATTCTTCCGAATTTAATATTCGACGGTAGTAGAGACAGTCGTATACACTTCCTAATGTGCTTCAAGGTCCCTAGCTTGTTGAAAACAACAAATGCAACAAATGAAAGATTTAGATTCTGTTGGAAAATCTGGTCAATAACAACTTGGTCACACACTTGAAAAAGTAATCTATACCCAAGGAGAACAGGTTAGAAGAAATGATATATAACCACAGCGAAGAGAAATATTACACGTTAGACAAAGTATATAATCCAGTAAGAGACTACTACACTAGATTGTTAGAAAAGGAATTGTTCCGAAATGCACAAAATTGAATGTCAAAGTAAAAATGTGGAAGAAAAATTTGTAAAACTGCATTCTTGTATTTAATAATATTCTGTAGTATACTTATTAGGTAAACATTAATTTAAGACAAATGACGAGTTTACAGTTAAAGTTACTAGACATCAAAAATAAGAAACGTGATATTAAATTACGTAATTCCCACATTCAAGTGTATCTGTTTATCGATTAATTACTCAGGAAATATGACACAACGGAACGAACAACAATAAAGAATTAGATGGTAATATTGTGTTTAAATTAGGGACATTCTTTTGAAACCTGGAGCATCTCTCTCTACTACTTGATAAAAATGGAAACAAGACCACTATATATCGTCACCTGAGTATTGGTTTGTTCAATATCCACTTTTTTAGGAGAACGAGTTATTTATACAAGATTCATATTTACCTTTGGATTGTTCTATATCCACATAAGATAATATGTTTACATACCTTAAAATGCGTATATTTTAAATTATATTGTACAAAATCCCACAGATTTAACTATTTGTGTTGTTGGTTTATTGAATATCCGGATATTGAACAAAGCAATAGTAAAAAGAGATATATTGTTCAATATACATCCAAACAGTTAAAATTTATTTGTTCAACATCCAAATCAGCCAACAGCTCAACCTGCATTTTAATGCGCGATCTCAGCAGCTGATCCAAATTTACCAAACCTCAAATATTTAAGCAGTAAAGTGTTTGTTTAGTTGTTGTGTGTTCCTTATCAATTTAAGTTGCTTATTACTTAATAATTGCAAAATAACTTCAAAATGCATTCTGCATGGCCAAGGTGTAGTTGTTATTTGTACGTTAATGATAACGTTCAATACAAATTTAATGTATTTTTAGTAAAAGATCAGCCTGGCTGCAATCTTTAAGATATCTGCCACAAAATGTGTGGCGTGAGCTACAAATTAATAACGTCAGAAAAAGTTGTTTTCAAGTTAAGATGATGATGGTGGAGCTACAACATCAAGTTCGGTGGTATCAAGCGAAAAGATCGGTAATGTATCATTGGAACCTGTTCAAAGCAGTGATGCAGCACTCATTGAAGAAACTGAGGCCTATAAAATCGATCTAAATTCAATACCACCAGCAGAAATTATAGTATTTGATCCACACATAGAAACTGACACATTATCTGACAATGCTGCAGCAAGAAGTAATGTCATCCAGGAATTTGTAGTCATCGACAATCTACTTGTTCCTGTAGAAGTTGGACAGCAGATTATGACACCAGAAGAGGATATTTTATTGAGTGGTCCAAATATTTTAGTAGATTGCACTAATCTACAAGAAAAAGACTTACAATGCAAGAGTTTCAATATCAGACGCCAAAAAAAGAGTACGAAAACGTAAGGTTGATCTAAATAGTTGGAAACATAATATAAAAAGAAACAGAGGGACTCAGGGAAGCATATGTTAATATTAAAGGTAACACTATGCGAGCACGTGTTGTTAATAAAGGTTGTACTACAAAATGCAGTTTTAAGTGTGAAGATAAATTAACAGTCCAAGACAGATATATCAGCAATTTTGGTATCTGTTTGATAGTGAAAGCCTCATTATTTTAGTAAGTTTACCCGGCAACATGCACCTATGAGAAAAAGGACAAAAAGGAAAATAAGTAGAAAAAGTAATGTTTATGAATACTACCTTGAAATTGATTCCTTTAAGCAGGGTGTCTGCAAAAGTTGCTTTCGAAGCACTCTCAATATTAGCCAGCAACGAATATATTACTTTTTAAATGCGTTTAGAACACGAAAACTGGAATACCTCGCTCTCTCTTAAAAGGAAAAAATCTTAAGAAATGCACAATTCCCGCAAAAGTTAAGGAACTTCACGGGCATATAAGTTCTTTCCCCACTATAGACAGTCACTATGGTCGCTCTAACTCTACTACGCAATATATAGAGTTCACATTTAATTCGTCCCGTTTGTACAATTTATACAAAGCGAAATGTACGAGCCAACTTCTTGTTCATACCTACAGGAAGGTTTTCAACCAGGAGTTTAATACATCTTTCTACGTACCCAGAAAGGACGAATGTCATAGATGTGAAAAATATAATTCAAACAAGCACGCTTCAGAAGAAGAAACATTTGAACAGGAAGAACGTTTGAAAAGAAAAAAGCAAGGGTATAATGAGAGGAAAAGGGATCCAGAATTGAGCAAATTAGTAGAAGTTGTCACAAATGGATGCCAAAAGCTGTTATTACAAGTGTAAACTAAATGTATACAATTTAACTGTCCATTGTAAAATAAATAATGTAGTCTATAATTGCATTTGACATAAAGGTGCTAGCGGACGATCAGCCTGTGCATTAGTTAAACTATTAACCTTAATTACTAAAGACAATTCACACCTAACACATATTATTATTTGGCCAGACAGTGTGTGCCAGAAAACAAAAACTCGCACATGACTATGGCTCTAAATCACTTTTTGGAATATTCTTCTTTAAAAACATTTCAACACCAAATACGGCGAACCAAGCCATGGCAATGTGCAAGTGATTAATGCTGCACACAGCACGCTCGAAAAGTTTCTTAGAAATGTGGAAACTGCCATCCCTGTTACATTGATTAGGTTACTGCTGAAACTTCCACAAAATAAGTATAAGTTTACAGAAATCTAAATGATGCCATAAGATTTTTCAAAAATACCAAAATCAAACATATCATCTACAAAAAAGGTAATATGATGGACATATTTTACCGACTATGATTCACGGAAAAAACCTTTACAGAAAACACAATTAAAATTCCAAGTAAGAAGCACAAAAGAAAATTAAAAAAAAACTTTGGCTGCACAAGAAGCAGTAATGCCAAAATTGTCAGTACTGAAGCAAGTTCATTTTCCTTCAGCGTTAAAAATTAAACATCTACTACATCACTCAATAAGTCCGTAGGATGATACATAGATGGCGTTGCTATGTAATAATCCATATGATTTGTAGGAAGTACTAACCTTAAAAAGATATCTGTCAAAATTTCATGACAATCCGACGATTAGTTTACAAGTTACAGAGGTTCAAGTGACGATACTTTTGAGTTTTTCAAAAAAATGAATTCCAAGCAATTTCGCGTGTTAATTTATCATTGCTTTTTGATGGGTAAAAATGCCATCGCAGCCAAAGCATGGCTTGATAAGTGTTATCCGGGCTCTGCTCCATCGAGGCAAACGGTGGAGAAGTGGTTTGCCGATTTTAAACGTGGCCGTACAGACTCTGACGATGCTGAACGCTCTGGAAGGCCAATTGAGGTGGTTACACCGAAAACATCAAAAGTCCACCGAATCGTTTTGGAAAACAGAAAAGTGAAATTGCGTGAGATAGCTGACACCTTGAAGATATCAGAAGGCAGTGTGCACACTATTTTGCATGAACATTTGTCCATGAGAAAGCTGTTCTCAAAGTGGGTGCCGCGTTTACTCACAGTGGACCAAAACAACAACGTGTCGATGATTCTGAGAGCTGTTTGGAGCTGTTCAACCGGAATAAAAGGACTTTTGCGTCGGTATGTGACAATGGATGAAACATGGATCCACCACCACACTCCAGAGTCTAATCGGCAGTCAGCTGAGTGGACTGCAGCCGGAGAACCACGTCCAAAGCGGCCAAAACCGCAAAAGTCGGCTGGTAAGGTTTTGGCGTCTGTATTTTGGGATGCGCACGGAATTTTGTACATCGACTATCTTGAGAAAGGAAGAAGAATCAACAGCGAATACTACATGGCATTATTAGTGCGTTTGAAGGAAGAAATTGCCAAAAAACGGCCACACATTAAGAAGAAAAAAATTCTCTTTCACCAAGACAATGCACCGTGTCACAAGTCGATCGCAACGATGGCCAAATTGCACCAATTGGGCTTCGAATTGCTTCCACACCCACCGTATTCTCCAGATTTGGCCCCCAGCGACTACTACCTGTTCGCAGACCTGAAAAAAATGCTCGCCGGAAAAAAATTTGGCTCGGATGAAGAGGTGATCGCTGAAACTGAAGCTTATTTTGAGGCCAAAGACGAATTGTTTTACAAAAAAAGTATCGAAATGCTAGAACGGCGTTGGACTGATTGTATCACTCTTGAAGGAATGTATATTGATGAATAAAATCGAATTTCGCCAAAAAAAATGTGTTTTTCTTAGTTATCCTACGGACTTATTGAGTGATGTGTTATATGAGATGATAAAATATCTAAATGATCAAGCAGACAAAGAATTTTATAATGCTTTCTTAAAAAATGTAAAAGTGGCTAAAAAGAAGAATAAATAAATACAAAATAACGTTTTTGTTATACGTCGCATTTCAAAAATTTTAATTAATTTTTTTAAAGATATTGAACAATATTTAAATGGAATATGTTAATATTGGTGTGTTCAATATCCATAATTTGTTCAACATCCTCTCTATATATGTAGTCATTAAAAAAATATACAACATCCATTGTATTTGGTATAATAAAAGTTAAAAAATATGTCCATCTCAGGTATTAAGCCATTTTTCAACCTGCAACAATCTTCTCTATAAATGAGAAATGAAATAAAGTTTAAGAACTTTGTAATAAGCTTGCAAACAGTTTTTTTGTGTTTTATGAACAATTATACTTTTGGTTTATTGAACAAACTAATATTCAGCTGACGATATACTTTCTGTATCACTTTGAAAATGCTGCTTCTTCAGTTAGTTAAAAGACTTTTGTAAAATTAACTGCTCAACAAAGTGTATTTTAGCAGAACAAAATGTAATATGTGTTTACGATACATTGCGCAACAGTACGGTAATTTATTTAATTAGGTGAGTATTGATATGGCACTTAATCAACAACGGCACGGGCATAGAATTTATACATATATACCATCCGTTATACTCTTTGGTAAACTTAATACTAATAATCTTTCTATGCCAATAGAGTTCTTTTCTTAAAATCTTTCCTGCTGTATTAAAAACGTAATTAATTTAACTGAACGTCTGAAGATTTTGTTCCTACGTCAGAGGTTCCCCAGGACTCTAACCTAGGACATCTATTGTTTTTAATTTTTATTAACGATCCACGCGGTGAGTTCGGTTGTATCAAATTACTGTTTGCATACAATTTCAACATCTATAACTCCATAGACGATAGTCTAAGAATGCATAGGCGGATAAACAGTGCTTATGCTTGGAGGGTTAAAAATAGTCTTCGCGTGAATATTGCAAAATGTAAGAGCGTGTCACATGAATGCGCCTATTATTTTTCGTCAGAGCATAGCAGCTTGTTCTATATGTAGATGTTCTTCTACTAATAACCAAGGTATTATCTCGGGTGATAAATGTCACTTCTTCATGTAAGATGCTAGAAATTGTTGTATATAATTGTAAATAATTTACAAACATAGCTATAATTAAAATAATTTTTCCTTCTCGTGCACAGTTAACTTCATTACTCTTTGGTACTATTGATTTAATTTTTCTTGATTTATTTTATACAAAATGCACCCCTGTCGTTCGTAGGACTAACACTAACTTCCCAAGGCACTCTCTAAACGCAATTAACAATTAGAGTCAATTGCTCATTTTTTCAGTTGTTAAGTACATAAGAAAACAGTAAATTGAGTAGAACATTTAATCAATTATCAAAATATTATATAAAAGGTGCATCTTGGAAATACCGCGCAAAATCATCTAAGACTGCCTTGAGCAAAATGTAACACTCGAACATTATCTTAGATAAGTAGATAGTTATCTTCTTTTTGAAGCAATCACTTCACGAACCAACGGACATGAACTAGTTCTTAATAATACAATGGAATGATGTGTACATTTTCAACGAAACCTTAACGTACCGTCCTCCTTAAAACATCCAAGGTTTTAAAGAACAAGGTATAAAATGTAAATTGATTGACCTTAAATTTTGACAAGTGAAATAAAAAAACCAAAAAAAGGTTGATAAAGTTAATTTAAATTAAACAAAATAGATATAAAATACGGTAAAGCACAGGTAGCAGTTGTTCATTTCAGGAAACACATAGTCAGCGCACTGAACGCTTGCATAGGTATCTATATGGAAGACTCAAAGTGACGTTTCCAAAAACGCTGTCAGCAACGGAATGCAGTTCCACTACCCTACCAAGAGATGATCGTTAGGGAGTAAAGTTTCCATTCTTAATTAGCGCTAGAGATCCAATTCGTAACAATTACGGAAGCATTTTGTACCATTTGACACTGCATTACATTTCAAGCACTACTAGACGATGCCAACTCCTTTAAAAATGTTGTACCGATTTTTGGACTCGGTGGTAAAGTGTTAATCTATTTCAGAGGAAAAGGAGTGGACTGTATTTTAGGGGTGAGAGTTAGAGGTGTAAATCTTGATAATAATATTCAGGATAAAAAGTCACTCACCAAAACTGCTGCACCAAAGTTCCATCTATTGGCACCACTGGGACGGCGAACCAGTACTGTTTATAAGTAGTACTAACTTTTGTCTATGAGTACTACAAACCAGAAATCCACAATGCTGGATAGAGGAGGAGTAAGAGAAAAGAAGTAGGATATGGCGGGATATTAATATACAACCTAATTGTGTGAGTGATCACGAACGTCTGTCGAACTAATGACTGTACGAACCGAGCGATATAATCGGACAATTCCGCAAATATGCGCTCTGAACCTGGAGCGGCGCGAACAATCTATTTTTATTAGTACTCAGTAGGTTCGGTTCGTGTAAGGCACATAAGAATCTTCCAATTATAAAGTGATCCTTGCTTAGCACTAGAGATTCAATTTGTAACAATTGCGGAAGCATTTTGTACCATTTGACACGGCACTGAATTTCAGGTACAACTTGACAATTCCAGTTCTTCCAAAAATGCAGTTCTAATATTTGGAGTCGACGGTAAGGTATTTATCTATTTTAATTTAGTAGATACATGTAGACAAGACGTCGAAAGGAAATCTTATTGCAAAAGTAAAACAAAATGTTATATGATTTCTCGTATCATCAATCGCCACAAAAAAGACAACTTACCGAGCATCCCTTGAAGATAAAATCCAAGCTAAAATGGACAACTGTGATGTCAAAGGTTCCATCTTAGAAGATTATCTAGCTGCATAAGACAAAAATACGCTTCTACAATTGAAAATTATGCATCCGACGTCAATAAAAGTAATAACCTTTGAGGATGGCAACAAGGAATGTCTTCCTTTCAGTCCCATAGAAGCTTCCGCAAAGAAAACCATCAATTCCTTCCCTTCCGGTTCGGCCTCAGGTATCGACGGTTTTTGACCTCAGTTCTTAAAGGAAGTAATTTCTACTTGTGCTGGAAAAGCTGGCTAATGGGCACTTGCTAGTATTACATCATTGTGCACTTTTCTCCTGGAAGGCAAACTGAATGAGAAGATATGTCTAATTATTTACAAAGCCTCGCTCTGAGCGCTTACCAAGAAAGATGGCGGACTTCGCCCAATTGCAGTAGGAAATACA
This sequence comes from Platerodrilus igneus, assembly GCA_036346225.1. Classification (NCBI taxonomy): domain Eukaryota; kingdom Metazoa; phylum Arthropoda; class Insecta; order Coleoptera; family Lycidae; genus Platerodrilus; species Platerodrilus igneus. The sequence goes on from JARFIW010000566.1 coordinate 1,366,058, forward strand.
ATACGCAGGTTAACTTCAAAATTAGCTTGCAGAGATGTTTAAAACGACCTACCGAATTATCTGTGGCCGAGTCAGTTTGGAGTGGCAACGTAGTTGGGCTGTGAAAAATGCATTCATGCAAAACGAAGCTACATCACTCATACCACAAGTTATAACAAAATCTTCCTCAAAATCGATTTCGCAAATGCCTTCAACACGATTGACAGAGATCAAATGTTACGCAAGATAAAGGCTAAGATACTATCAATTTTCTACTTTATGCAACAATGTTATGCAAAGCCATCACATTTGTTTTACGGGGACAGCTTAATTTACTTTGCAACCGGATGCCAACAAGGAAATCCTTGTGGACCCTTAGCCTTCTGCCTGTTTGTTTATCAAATTGTTGAAAGACTTTTAACGAGCTCAACCTTTGGTACTTGACGCCACTCTAGGTAGAGATCGAGAAGAAGATTATGAGCATTTTAAAAAGATAATCGATCTGACGGTTGACATCGGTTTGAAGATTAACTCGAACAATTGTGAACTATTTTTCTGTTCTGATGAAATGGACCCGGAAATAGAAAGCCGCATTAATAATTTGTCACCAGGTATTTTGATTCAAAGAAAAGATTCACTTGAAATTCTTGGATCTCCTGTTTTTGAAAATGCATTTAAAACCTTATTTGAAAAGAAGATGAAGAAGCTTGCTTTGCTGACGTAGAAAATAAAAAATTTAAAAACACATCGCTTACTTCCTACTTAAAAATTGTCTATTTATTCCAAAGATAAGATACCTTTTACGAACAGCTCCATTTTTCAAATTCTCTAATAATGTGTAAAAAGATGCATGACCTTTTACATAAATGTTTGGAGAAAATCCTCCATCTTCCACTGATAGATAAACAATGGATACAGGCGACATTACCCGTGAAATATGGAGAAATTGGAATAAGAAAAATTTCATATATTGCTCTTCCTGTCTTTATGGCTCCTGTCTACGGATGCAATAACCTCGTTTCACGTTGTCTTAAAAATATGGACGCAACGGTAAATATGCGTTTCTTGGAGGAAGTTTTAATAATGTGGAAAGAACAGTACCATGACATCGTTACCCCTATTCCCCATGTTTAGTAGAACTGGGACAATATCATAATTGCCCGAACAATCAGAGAAAAATTAACTTTTACATCATCAACGGACATTGCCAAGTTCATTGCTTTGGGAGTAGGAGAATCGGGAGTTTGGCTACAAATTTTCTTTTCCGCCAATGTGGGAACACTACTAGATGACAAGACTTTCCAAATTTGCGTTGATCTGAGGTTAGGTTGTAAACTTTTCCAGAGTCACATGTGCAGCTGTGGCATCTTGGTTGATGAAAAAGAAGTACATGGCTTATCATGCAGGAAAAGTAAAGGACGCTAGACACGACACAGTGAACTTAACCAAATTGTCCAACGTGCTTTGTCTACCGCTCACATTCATTCCACATTAGAACCAATAGGACATGTTAGAGATGACGGTAAAAGATCTAGTAGGGTGACTCTAGTTCCGTGGTCAAAAGGCAAACGTTTAGTCTGGAGATATGGCCTGTGTCGACACGCTTGCAATGACACACTTACACAGACGTCAGCGACACCTGGATCTGCAGCCGAGACAGCATGCCAGCATAAACACGACAAATACAGAAATCTGAAAAAATCCAATTTTATTTTCAAAGGACTAGTTTTCGAGACCTTAGGACCGTGATGCAAAGAATCAAAGTTATTTTTAGATGAATTAGGCTCGATATTGGTTAAAGAATCGGGAGACCCCAAGGCGAAGTACTATTTATTCCAGAGGATTTCACTAGCAATACAACGTGGAAATGCAGCTAGCATCCTAAGAACTTTACCCGAGTCAAAATTACCATGGAAGAAATATTCATTTTATAGTTTTAATTTTTAACTCATTATCTGTGTTTTATTAAGTTTTGTAACTTACAAATAATATATTCTAGAATTTGTAAGTTAAAATTTTAAACAAAAATACGTTTTCATTAAATATTGGAATCAGTGTATAAAATACAGCATAAAGTAGTTGAAGATATTTGGAATTTGGTATATAGAATATTATGCATATACAGTTCTCTCCAAAAACATTCCCTGCATATCTAAATATTTAATTCAATTTTTGGTATCTCACCAATCAGGCGCAGATTCTCAAACATGTGTATAGTTATCACTAGGGGTGGGCGATACGGGATTTTGCGTATCGAATGTCGATACATATTCTATATCGATATGTATCGATATATATCGATGCGTATCGATATGTATCGATGTGTATCGTTGTGTATCGATACATATCGATTCGTATCGATACGTATTTATCGTATCGATACGTATCGATTCGTATCGATACGTATAGATACATATCGATATATATAGCGATTCGTATAGCAACGTTTAGATGTTAGATTAAGTATACATATCGAGACGTAGCGATACGTATCGGTACGAATCGATAGGCATCGATAATTTATCTACTCTTTCTTTGGGAAAAAAATCACAAGATCGTTTTAAAATAATGTATTTACTGACAATTCGATCTTTCGCTTAAGATTGTTTGTTATCAAAATAATTAAAGTTTCAAGTTTAATATTTGTGACATAAGTATATATATAGGGGTGGGCGATACGGGATTTTGCGTATCGAGTATCGATACATATTCTATATCGAATATCGATACGTATCGATATGTATCGATACGTATCGATGCGTATCGATATGTATAGATACGTATCGATACATATCGAGTGTTGATATATCGATATTTATTTTTTGCTGTATCGGGGGGGTCGATACGGGGATCGTATCGATAGGTATCGATATATCGAAACGCCGACCCAGCCCTAGTTATCATCATATATTATGAAATACTAAAATTAGATTAAGTATACTTAACTATAAATCGTTTTACATCAATTTAAAAAAGAACCCTGCTAGATTGTGTTAATAAATATAACCAGTACTTCAATATGGTTAGATGGTTTGATGTTTATAACAAATATTTTGCGAAATTAAGCAAATATGACTGATTAGAGCACTCCTATTAGTTAATTACTGAACTTGCATAAAAGTTCTACATTTCACAATTAGAGTGCGCTAGCATATATATTTTGAAGCATTTGTTTCATTAAAAGTGTTAATAACATAGGTTCTTATGTAGTGTAAAGGTGTCATTACACTTTTCCTCTCCAAAGTGCCAACTACTGATTTAAAAAAATAATATATTTAGATAAGTTATAATCATACGATTATTATAAGAAGTAAAACATATCCAACCACTTTCATTATTTTTAACAATTATTTGTTATTCATATTCTAAAACTTTTATCTACAGTTTATAAGAATTTCTCTAAACGAACGCAGGTAAAGTGAATCCTAAAAGACAACTCCAAGAATAGGAGTCAGGAAATTGATTGTGTTATCCACTTCCACGAAAATTACGGCCATGCATCTTTCACTATTGGTCACTTAAAATCTAATACGTACCCGCCTTCGTAGGAGTTTTGAACTCCCTCCAAACTTAAATAGCTTTTATATTAGTAATTAGTTTTTTTTATCAAGTTTTGACAATGTAGAATTTCTTCTCTGTATCTTTATATCAGAATAATTTTCTAACTTTTCTTTTAAAGTAAAAACAAAGAATATAAAAAGATGAGAATGTGAATTTTAAATCTGTTTGACTCATTTAAAGAAACATTACATTTCCATCAAAATCGTATTACCTTCAAGTTTTGCAAATAAAAATATTCGAGAATATTGGTACTGGTTTTAAGAGCGACTTTGTTAACCTAAGACATTATTGAAGTGTTTTTTAAGCACTATTTTCAATCTTAATTTTTTTAATTGAATAAAGCCTAGGCATCGAATGTAGAAAAATTAAATGTTTGGTATGATTTGTTATAATATACTCTATATTGGTGTACCTAGTTATATTTTGTTTCTTTCATGATTATCATAATTGTGTGTTATTAAGATGTTACGCCCAGAAGGCGACTCATCCCGTCCGAGGGTTGAATTTCGTCCCTCGATGGGGGTAATCATCCAGTAAGGCAAGTGCTTGAGAGTTTTATGTCACACGTCATACAAAATAGGTTCTAGAAATTGTAGGGGAAGAAAGAAACATGTAAAAAACAGTTAAAAAATAGGAGAGGTAGAATGATAGTATATGTTCTAAGACACGGAGGAATTGTGTAGGATATATTAAAATTAGAGAAAGGAATAAGTAGAGGTAGACTTAGATTAAACTATTGCACTCAGATAGTGAAAGATGTAAGCTGTGGAAATCTCAGGGAAATGTATACGTTAGCTCAGAATAAGAAACAGTGGAGGTACACGCCTAACCAACACCAAAACTAAAAATCCAATTATGATGATATATCTTAGATGTCCCTAAAACCAAAACTAATTACGGCAGATAACCTTACGTAACAATTATACGTATTTAGTGCAAGTTGGTGACAACAAATCGATGCAAAATATCTTAAAATGGTAAACGGAAAGTTAATAATATCGACGGCATTTGAAAATTTCGTAAAAATTGTAGGTTTTTAAAGACTAGAATATCACGCTTAAACTAACACTAGAAAAACTATAATTAAAAAATTACTAGCGATGAAATATATCAAATGAGTTTCATATAATCTAGAAGATAATAATTTGAAATGACGAACACCGTTTTGCCAGATTAAAAAAAAACGTATAATTTCAATTTACAAAGTTAGTCTGATAAGTCTGAATACAATTAGTAGATTCTACAACACATAAAAGTATCCATTACAGACATTTTTAATCGCATAATAAATGTGCAATATGTGATTAATCTGCATGGAATGTAAATCTGGATAGCTCTATGGAGTTACATCGCAACGAACGATTATTCACATGTAATTTAGGTAATTATTCTGCATTCTTGAAGTCATTTGATAACACATCCGAACACATACTAATGAACAGCCGTATGTATGCAGCTTATGTAACTATTCTTATGAACAAAAAGGTAACTTGCAAATACAAACACGATCACATATAAATGAACGTCCATTTTTGTGCAATTTATACAATTATTCTGCACTATTGGAAAGTCATTTGCAAAGACATATTTGAACACATACTAATGAACGACCATATGTATGCAATTTATGTAATTAATCATCATCATAAAATAGTAATTTGCAAGCACATATACGATTACATATTAAAGAACGACCATTTTCATGCAATTTATGTGATCACTCTGTATCCCGAAAAACTGATTTGCAAACACTTATCCGCACACATACTAACGAACGACCATATACGTGCAATTTATGTAATTATTCTGCATTTCGAAAAAATGATGCAAGGACACATTCGTACCCATACTACCGAACGACCATACATATGCAATAACCAACTTTATATTATATATTTTCACAGTAAGTGAATGAGTTGTTAAAGTGCTCTTTAAAAATTATTATTTTCACTGTGCGAATCGCAACATTTGCTAAAACAAAAACATTTTTAGTAAAGAATTAGATTCAGAGAATCCTACAAAGTATTTGGAAAAACTGAAGAAAACTTTATACAACGAATAATCTAAATTTAAAATGATAAATGTCAAAACAACAATCCTATACAAAATTATTACAGAATAAGTGACATTTTAAATTTATATAATTGTGATATTGTCGGACAAGACAAAACTAATTGCCAGAATTCCATTTTTCTACAATAGCAAAATTAGAGAATCCATAGAAATCAATAAAAATTCTAATAACCTAAACAAAGACGATGGCTACTAACTTTCCCCCATTTGGAGAAAAAGCCTATGTTCACTGAATCGCTACGGCACTCCTCTCTATTCATGATCGCTCATGCATCAAGTTCTAGCCCTATATAAACTACCACTTTCGCTACTTTCACCAGTTACTTCGCCAAAAGACACCTTTTGGCTTTGAATGGGCTAGTGAGTCTGCTAGTTCAGGAGTAACTATTCTCTTTACACTTTAACTTGTCTACTTAATATTATCTTTTTTATATTTTTATTATTTTTTATTTTTATTTTCTTTTCTTGTCGACCTTAATTTATAAAACGACACGGTCCCAACCCGAACCCATAAATATTTATAATTTATATAATTGCGTTATGTAAAACTGTTTGGCCAACCTATTAGTTTCAATAGGAATTAAAGAATTACAAGGAACAATTAAAGATGAAACACAAGAAGCAAGCTTCGAAAGAAGAGGAAGTGACTTTCACCTGCCCGATCTATTTAAATTCTGATGATTTATGTGACTGGAATATTTGTGATCATTGCAATTCATGGAGAATGCGTGAACCTTTCCAATGAACAAATCAATATTCTAGGATCAAATGACGAGATCTGGTTCTGTCCAACGTGCTCTGATTTATTATCAACTCAGAAAGATACACAACCAACGTCAAATCTAATTCCATGTCCTTTTTGTTGAACAAGAAATATAAAGGTTTAATAGGACTCCGCCGCCGTGTAACATATGCTCATCATGATCAACACCTTTTCTTGTCACAGTCACAAACATCCGAAAAATGTCTTTTCACAAAAAATTGCAGAGTTCAAGGAAAAAATACGAGTTTTAAAGCGTATTCCGAGAGGAGCCCGTATAACTGCAGCAAACAAACTAGCCTCATTAATGTGGCTGAAGCTACATTCAGATTCATATTCCCCTTTTTTTTTAATCCCGCCCAGTTCCAGTGTATCAAATCAATACCTATTTGGAAAAGTTTAAAATTAAAATCAAGTTCTTCTACCATTGATACAATGTTAAAACATCATTAAAACTACTACAAAGCCGTCGCACCAAATAAATCCACACGGAAACAAAATTGCAGGGTAGATTAATCCCCAAGTATAGTAAAGAAAATCAACTTTCAAACCAGAATTGCTTCAAGATGGGAACAAGAAAATCATTCTTCATTCAAACGGTGCGTGGTAACAACTAGCCATATATTGCAAACTAATCCTTAAACAAAAAGAACTTTACATAAAATATCAGGCGATTTGAAAGGGGTTGAAGGGGATGGTTAAATACCCCAACAGAATAAAAAATGAATATCTCCTAAACGGTGAGTTGTATCAACTTGCGGTAAATACCAAAATAGTTCTTGAACAAATAGGTACTTTACATAAAAATATCAAGCCATTTGAAAGAAGTTAAATGAGATGGTTGAATATCCCAACACAATAAAAAATGTATATCTCTGAAACGGTGCGTTGTATCAACTAGCGATAAATACCAAAATAATCCTAAAACAAATAGGTACTTTACATAAAAATATTAGGCGATTTGAAACGGGATCAAGGGGGTAGCTAAATACCCCAACATAATAAAAATGAATAACTCCTAAACGGTGCGTTGTATCAACAAGCGGTAAATATTAAAATATTCTTTAAACAAATAGGAACTTTACATAAAAATAACAGGGGATTTGAAAGGGGATGAAAGTGGTAGTAAATACCCCAACATAATAATAAATGGATATCTCCTAAACGGTACGTTGTATCAACTAGCGGTAAATATTAAAATATTCTTTAAACAAATAGGAACTTTACATAAAAATATCAGGGGATTTGAAAAGGGATGAAAGTGGTAGTAAAATACCCTTAACATAATAATAAATGGATATCTCCTAAACGGTACGTTGTATCAACTAGCGGTAAATACCAAAATATTCCTTAAACAAATAGGTACTTTACATAAAAATATCAGGCGATTTGAAAGGGTTGAAGGAGTGTAGTTAAATACCCCCACATAATAAAAAATGAATATCCCCTAAACGGTGCGTTGTATCAACTAGCGGTAAGTACCAAGATATTCCTTAAAGAAATAGATACTTTATATAAAAATATCAACCGATTTGAAAAGGGATGTACAGGGAAGTTATATACCCCAACATAATAAAAAATGAATATCTCCTAAATGGTGCGTTGTATCAACTAGTGGTAAATACTAAAATATTCCTTAAACAAATAGGTACTTTAGATAAAAATGTCAGACGACTTGAAGGGGCACGAGGAGGGTAGCTAAATACCCCAACATAATAAAAATTGATTATCTCTAAACGGTGCGTTGTATCAACTAGCGGCAAATACTAAAATATTCCTTAAACAAATAGGTAATCTACATAAAATATCAGGCGATTTGAAAGGGGATGAAGGGGGTAGTTAAATACCCCAACCGAATAAAAATGAATATCTCCTAAACGGTGCGGTGTATTAACTAGCGGTAAACACGAAAATAATCCTCGAACAATAGGTACTTTACATAAAAATATCAGGCGGTTTTAAATGGGTTGAAGGGGGTAGTTAAATACCCCAACATAATAAAAATGAATATCTCCTAAATGGTGGGTTCTATCAACTAGCGGTAAATACCCAAATATTCCTTATACAAATAGGTACTTTACATAAAAATATCAAGCGATTTGAAAGGGGCTGAAGGGGTAGTTTAATACCCCAACATAATGAAAAATAAATATCTCCTAAACGGTGCGTTGTATCAACTAGCGGTAAACACCTAAATAATCGTCAAGTAAATAGGTACTTTACATAAAAATATCATGCGATTTGAAAGGGGGGGAAGGGGTAGTTAAATACCCCAACATAATAAAATATGAATATCTTCTAAACGGTGCGTTGTATCAAGTAGCGGTAAGCACCAAAATAATCCTTACACAAATAGGTACTTTACATAAAAATATCAGGCGGATTTGAAAGGGATTGAAGGCGTAGTTAAATACCCCAACATAATGAAAAATGAATATCTCCTAAATGGTGAGTTGTATCAACTAACGGTAAATACCAAAATAATCCTTATACAAATAGGTACTATACATAAAAATATCAGGCGATTTGAAGAGGCATGAAGGGGGTAGTTAAATACCCCAACATAATAAAAAATAAATATCTCCTTAAACGGCGCGTTATATCAGCTAGCGGTATATATTAATATATTCCTTAAACAAAAAGGTAATTTACATAAAAATATCAGGCGATGCGTTGTATCAACTAGCGGTACTTACAAAAATTTTCCTTAAACAAATAGGGTACTTTATATTAAAATATCAAGCGATTTGATAGGGGATGAATGGGGTACTTAGATAAAATAACATAATAAAAAATGGATATCTCCTAAACGGTGCGTGGAATAAACTAGCGGTAAATTGTGGAATAAAACTTGGACCAATAGGTAGCCTTCACAAAAATATCAGGCGATTCGAAAAAGGGTGAAGGGGGTAGTTGAATAGCCCAACATAATAAAAAATGAATATCTCCTAAATGGTGCGTTGTATCAACTAGCAGTAAACACCAAAATAGTCCTTGAATAAATAGGTACTTTACATAAAAATATCTGGCGATTTGCAAGGGGGTGAAAGGAGTAGATAAATACCCAACACTAAAAAGAATAAATATCTTCTAAACGTGCGTGGTATCAACGAGCGGTAAACCCCAAAATAATCCTTGAATAAATAGATACTTTACACAAAAATTCAGGCGATTTAAAAGGGGATTAAGGGGGTAGTTAAAAACCCCATAAAAAATATGGATATCTCCCAAACGATGCGTTCTATCAACTAGCGGTAAACACCAAAATAATCCTCAACAAATAGGTACTTTACATAAAAATATCAGGCGATTTGAAAAGGGTTGAAGGGGGTAGTTAAATACCCCAACATAATAAAATATGGATATCTCCTAAACAATGCGTTGTATCAACTAGCGGTAATTTACAACTACCCGTTTATAAAACGATACTTTAATCGATTTTCTTTCTGAAAAGATTAACAGAAATGATATGCGGCTGAATTGCCAACTCCGAATATATTTTAGTTGGTCAAATTTTTTGTATTTGCTCAACTATCATACTTAACTATTTATAAATTTAGCTAGAAACGCTCAACCGTAAATAGAAAAATCACCAAATGTGCTGCTTTTCGCTCCTTATATTTAAGGTCGCACCGCTAGAAAACAATTGTGGTAGTATAAATACCTTTCAAATCGCTTGATTTTTTTACGTAAAGTACATATTTGTTTAAGTAATATTTTGGTATTTACCAGTGGTTGATACAACGCACCGTTTAGAAGATATTCATTTTGTATTAAGTTGGGGTATTTAACTACCCTCTTCATTTCGTTTCAAATCGCCTGATATTTTTGTGTAGAGTATCTATTTATTTAAGAAATATTTTGGTATTTACTGCTAGTTGATACAACGCACCGTTTAGAAGATATCCATTTTTTATTAAGTTGGGTTATTTAACTACCCCCTTCATCCCTATCAAATCACCTGATATTTATATGCGAGTTACCTATTGGTCTAAGAACTATTCTGCAATTTACCGCTAGTTGATACAACGCACCGTTAAGAAGATATTCGTTTTTTATTATGTTGGCGTATTTAACTACCCCCTTCATATAAATGCATTCAAACAATGCATTTTTAATCATTTTCAAAATGTAGCTTAGAATATGTGCTATATTTATGTGTTTTAGAAAACTTAAATTACCCTGACTTAGTAGGGGAAGGAGGGTAATGCGGACCAGGCCAGTAATGGCGGCCACCAGGTATATACTTGCCTCAGGGATTTTTATCATTTTCTACTGTAGCTCCCCTGTGCAGTAATCCAATAGCGATGCACGCTAACAACAGTCAGTCTATTTGTAGGTGTACAGCAATCATACAAAATCTGAAATTGCTCTCATTTGTTAAAGGCATGTTTAAAATAATTGTTCCTAAAAACTTTTAAGATATAAGTTTGCTAGTAGATAGTAAATTTTCCTACCTTTCTTGCCGTAACATGTTTTTTTCTGTAAATTTGAATACAAAATGTTTATTTATATAAAATGTATCACTAATCCAAGTGGGTAATGATGGACGTTATAAAAGTCAAATAACGGCTGGCCGCTATTACCCTCTACATAATGTCAATCTTACATCATTGTTACTTAGTCATTATTCGTCTAGCAGTAACTTTTTCTTTTAGATGCTAAACAAATACAATAAACAAACCCACAAAAGCTCTTGGACTAGTGAACAATCAAGCATTGCGTTAAATGTAACACAAAACGAAGGACGAAGTATGAAAAAAGTGACTCGATCATTTTTATCGCTAGGAGCACCCTACAAACTAGAAGAAAAATGAACAATCTTTTAATCCATCTCTAGGACGTACATCTGTTTTCGGCATGGAGCAAGGAAAATTGTTGGCTGATGAAACTATAAAATTTTCCATGCAATTTATGGAGTAAGTTTTCCGATGATAATCAATCAGCAGGCAAATATTGGTTTAAAGATTTTTAAACAGAAATTCAAATATCATTATAAGAAAACCAGAAGTCACTAGCATGAATCGAATTTCTGCATTTATCATGGATAAAGTGTCTCTTTTCTTCGAAAATTTGAACGCAGTTCAAGAAAAGCTTAAAATACACTTGCCAAAATTTTCAACGCCGATGAAACAGGCATAACAACAGTTCAGGAACCCGGCAAGATTCTAGCAGAAAAGGACCAAAACAAGTAGGCTTTGTAACAAGTAGATAAAGCGGGAAACCAAGACTGCGTTGAGCTGTAATAGCGCTGTCAGAATGTACGTGCCTCCTATGCTTATTTATGCTCGTAAGGGAATGAGCAACCAACTAAAACGGAATGGTCTGCCTGGGGGAATTTATTTTGTTCCGATAAAAGATGGATTATGGAGGATTTGTTCGTGGAATGGCTTCGATATTTTCATAATTATATTAAATGTTCTAAAGAAGATCCTGCAATGGTAATAATTGATAATCATAGTACCCATTGTACATTAAAGGCACATAATTTTTGTAGAAGCAATGGGATCGAACCATTGACTATTCATCATTGAAAAATGCTTACAACAACGAGTGCAGTAACTATTTGAGATCACATATTGATGAAAAAATTACAACCAACAAAATTTCCGAACTTTTCAGAAAGCTTTTAGCAGGGTACCAGCATCAGAAAAGCTATAAAGGGTTTTGAAATCACAGCAATATTTCCAATAAATCCAAATATATTCACAAATGATTATTTTGCTGAATCTGCAAATTTAAATATTAAACCAATAGTTGAAAATATAGCTAGTGCAGTTGCAAAAAATGTTCCATCTAACATGTTGATACAAAATGTAGTTGGCAAAAGAGGAAAAGAAGAAAGGATTGCGCAAAGAAGAGCACTTGGTAGCAGGAGGTGCTCCAGCTTTCTGTGATCAAATAACTTCCCCGAAAGGAATCCTTTCTAACAAAGGAAATAAAGCAGACCTTAGCAACAGCAGTTTTGAAATATCGTTCAATGAATAAATTACTTTCTTTGCTTTCTTGCTCCATAATCAGTACAACCACCATACGAAAATAAAATACAAGAAACAACATTCCCAAATATTAACTTCCGCGCTAATAAAAGAGGCGCTAGAAGAAAAAACCGCAAAGAACAAAAATCTAAACCTGGATATAAACAACAGACCCCTAAAGAAAACGTTTTTCCTGATATTACACATCGAGAAAAAAAGAGTAGAAAATGCAAACGGAAACTATTGTCCAAGCAATCCTTTTCTTCCAATACCGTTCATTTACATTTCCAATGCTCGACCCGAAGGTACTACATTGGCCAGGAGGCGAGTTTTTTGTTGCCTGGAAATTTAGAATTTTGCCGAACCCTTGCCGTTCCAGGCAAGGTAGGGATCTTTAACGTGCGTGACAACACTCACACATGGGACCTCCATTTAACCTCTCATCCGAACGAGGGCGTAATTTTTCTGAAAAATGCTCACCTGCCATTTTTCAAACAGTCGGCCGTGTCGGGATTTGAACCCAGGACCTTGGGATCCGTAGTCTTGCGCTTACTACATTGATCCACGGCGACGCCGTTCTTCCAATACCACAGACGAAGACCACGATGATGAGTTATCAGACGTACGAATAAATGAAGATATATGTGCTATATGTGGGAAGTTTGGAAAAAACGAGAATTGTGGATAAGATGTACAACGCATCCTGGATGGACACATAAAAATTGCACGGACCACGTATTTGGATCATATGTATGCGATTTTTGTTAATAGGTGTATTTTTGGGGGTAGTCATGGCCTCTGTCGCTATTACCAATACCTGGAGGGTAATTGCAGACAACTTCACCTTCTTTTTTATTTTGTAGAATTGAATTTTTATTTGTTGTTTCTAATAAAAACTGTAATATACATCTATTATTAAAATGTCCTATCTTTTAATTGCGCCTGAGCTAATCCAAACATATCAAATAGTTGAAACGTAGTAGGTATAACTGCATAGGGTGCCACCATTCCCCCCTCTTCCCCCTACAAAATACCACTTTCCGTATTTTTAGTGTATTAGAAGGTATAGTGATGGTCGTTACATATTTTTTAAAGCATAGCACTTGAATTTGCATTTTAAAATTTTAACCTTATGTTCACTTATTTTATTTTATTGTTTAGGTTGTACTACTGATTTCTCATTCTAACGACTGATAATAGTGTTTTGCTTAAACATTATGTCACTTCCGTAAATGTTTTCTTAAATGCAAATATAGTTTGCGTAATTTGAATTTAATTTATACGAATAAAAAGTATTATTTGCAGGGTAATTACATCAGGCATGCTGTGAATTTTCTGAATCGTATGGTTTTAAGTAGGCGGTAACTTACAAAATCCAATATGATAATGACAAAGTTGAAGAGTCAGAGCAAACTTGATAAATTTTGCTTGATCATCTAGAGTTTACATGGAACTGAAGTTAAACTTTCTTGAGTTAAGTATTTCAAGAAGTTGTTTAGGAACTAAAATTAAAATAATGTTATCATTAAATATTTAAATTAGTTTACAAATTATACGATAAGGTAAACGAAGTTATAATTATTAAGTTGGTTAAGAACGTGTCAACGGTATGCCGTTGGTAGAATTCTACATAAATAAATTACATAATTTTTTTATTATTACCCGTAATTGTGTTAGTGTTGTTGTTTTACCTAATCTTCTACTCGTTGCGATACATTTCTGTTCGTATGTTTAATATTTGTATTAAAGTGCACACATGCGTATTCAAACCATGGCGATATTTTAAAGTGTATTGCAACCATTTATCAACACTACCTACCTCATCATCATCATCTTCATTAGGTATTCAGTCCTAAAACTGGTAGGACGCACACCCTCATTGTTTGCTAGTCTGAACCAACCTACACACTTCCCTGAAATTTCCACAGTCTGCTTCTATCACTATCTGCGTGCTAAAGTCTGATCTCGGTCTACCTCTACCACTCTTTTCCTATCTCTGCTTGCAATATATCCCACACTATTCCCCAAAAATGCCTTAGAACGTATTCTGCCCTTCTATTTCTCCTATTTTTTTTCGTTTTCACAGATATCTCTATTCCTCTACTATTTCTACAACCTATTTGTTATTAACTGTGTCTGTCCATGCTACCATTTTCATACATCTAAAGCACAACATTCCAGAAGGCTTCTATCTCTTTCTGTCTGCTTTTCCTACTGCCCCTATTTCATAGATGTATTGTGCTGTGCTCCACACTATGCTTTGAACAGTTTTCTTCTTGTATCTATGTTTGTTGTCTTTGAACATAGCTGTTGTTCTTTCTTGTTTGATGCAGTTCGGTCACCTTCTATTGTTTTACAGTTATATACCCTATTTCCCCGATATTCAGTGGTTTATAAAGGGGGCTAAGCAGCTTTTGGCTGCCAAGTTGCCCCAGCCCCTGAACCTTTGTCGAATTAATAGTTTATCCAATTTATCCTTTCGCCCAATCAACATTAGTTGAATATTTCACAACCAACACCTGTAGTTGTTAATAATAATCATCAGAATTAAGAGCACTTATTGTTTTCGTCATTGGGTTTTACATCTTGAAACTGGTTGAACTTGTACATCAGCTTATTTATCTTCTAAGCTAGCCTACACCGTTCCCTGCAAATCTCACAACAGCCGATATACAGCTCGATTCCCTTCTATTGTTTTATAATTATATGCCCTATTTCACCGAGATTCAGTGGTATGTGAAGGGGGGCGGTTCCGTGGCGTAGTGGTATGTGTGTGACTACTACGCCCATGGTACTGGGTTCGAATCCTGACACGGTCCGCTTGAAAAATGTTAGGCGAGCATTTTTCACAAAAATACACCCTCGTTCGGATGAGAGGTAAAATGGAGGTTCCGTGTGTGAGTTTTGTCACGTACGTTAAAGATCCCTACCTTGCTTGGAACAGCAAGGGTTTGGCAATATTACATATTTTCCAGGTTAAAAAAAAAATCGCTTCCTGGCAAATGTAGTACCTTCGAGTTGAGCATTGGGAAAATCACATGTAAGATATGTGAAGGGGGTTAAGCAGCCTGTGGCTGGCAAGGTTCCCCCAACACTTACACATTTGTCGTATTAACAGTTTTTTAAGTAAATCCTTTCGCACAATTAACATTAGTTGAGAGTATTTTGCAAAACCAATATCTGTAGTTGTTTATAACAATCACCATGTTTAAGTACAGTTATTATTTTTGTCATTAGTTTTTCCATCTTGCGGCTGGTTGGAAGCGTACCTCCATTAATTTCTATTCGGAGCTGGTCTACACATTTCCCTGAAATTCTCACAACCTACATCTTTCACTATCTGTGTGCAGTAGTCTAACCTAGGTCTACTTCTACTTCCCTTTTTTTCTATCACTGCTTCTAATATATTCCGCACTATTCCCTCATGTCTTAGTATGTGGTCTATTATCCTCTCTCTCCTATTTTTTACTGTTCTCCACATAGTTCTTTCTTCCCCTACCATTTCTAGTACCTCTTTGTTCTTAACTTTATCCGTCCATTGTATCTTCATCATACGTCTGTAGCACCACATTTCAAAGGCTTCTACCTTTTTGTTGTCTGCTTCTCCTACTGTCCAGGCTTCACAGCCATACAGTGCTGTGCTCCACACATATGTTTTAAGCAATCTTTTCCTCGTTTCTATGTTTGTGGTCTTTGAACACGGTAGCTGCTTTTTCTTGTTAAATGTAGCACGACCTTGGGCTAATCTTGGTTATATATCTTTTGTGCTTTTCCAATTTAGCATTATTTATCTTCCTAGGTAGCAGAAATCCTTAACCTCTTGTAAGTTCTCGTTACCTATGTGTATTCTTTTTTTTAATTTATTATCCCCTCTTTTGCATACTAGAATTTTAGTTTTATTTTTGTTAATTTTCATACAATATCCCTCCGTTAGAACTGTTTCCATTTCATTAAGAGCAGCTCTTCCTTGCTAGATGCTAATACCGCTATATCATCTGCCAACCTAAGCATATCAATCTTTTGTCCCTGCATATTAATTCCAAATGTCTTCCTGCATTTGACAGTATTCTTTATGTACAAGTTAAAAATTAATGGGGATAAGGTACATCCCTGTCTCAGCCCTTTCCTAATATTTACTTCCCTACTTTCTTGCTCTAATTCTATTACTGCTGTTTGTTCTTTGTATAAGCTATGTACTATTCGTCTATCCCTATCACTCGTCTTTGTACAATTCTAGTTAATATTTTTGAAACATGTGTTGTCAAGCTTATTGTTCGAAAATTTTCACATCTATCCGCGCCTCCTTTGTTTTGGTATAGTTACTATGATGTTACGTTTGAAGTCTTTGGGTATTTCGCCTGACTCATACATATAGCTTACAAGCCGGAAGAGACGTTCTATTACTGCTTCATCAGTGGCTTTTAGAGTTTCTGCTTGCACCTTATCTGTACCCGGAGCCTTACCATTTTTCAGACTCTTTAATGCTAATTCAAACTCATCTCTAAGTATAGGATGTCCCAAGTCATCATTTTCAATGTCTGATTCCTGTTCTAATGCTGTTAATTCCTCTCCTGAATATAAATTCCCTATATATTCCTGCCATCTAGCTATTTTTTCTACATTTTCTATAACGCCATTTCGTCCCTTATATTTTTGCTATCTGGTTTATATCCCTAAAATTCATTCTAATTAATTTGTATGCTTCATCTGTCTTTCCTGTTTCCATCCTAGTTTGTACTTCGTTGCACTTATCATCAATCCATTGTTCTTTAGCTTTCCTGTATTTGCGAATAATTTCCCATTTTATGGCTTTGTATCTCTGTTTTCCTGTTTTGTTTGATTTATTTTTGTATTTTTATCTTTCTTCTATTAAATTCAGGATATACTTTGTTATACATGGTTTCTTATTTTCTTTTGGTGAATACCCCAGAATATCTCTGGCCGCTATGTCTAAGCTGGATTTAATGTTATTCCATTCTGTTTGTACTTCCTTAGTATCAGAAATTTTCCCGATATCTTTCAGCAATTCATTTGACTTTTTTTCAAATCTTTCGTAAATATCTTTATCTTTTAGCTTCTTAAAGTCAAAGTACCTTTTTCTATTCCTCTTTTTCAGATTTTTAAATTTAAGTGCGCCCTTCATAATTACAATTTTTTGATCACTGTCTATATCTGCTTCCGGGTAGCTTTTACAGTCTTTGACTTGATTTCTAAACCGTTGTCTAACAATAATGTAATCTATTTTATACCTTCGTATATCTCCTGGCACCTTCCACGTGTGTCGTCTTCTAGCATGATGTTGAAATAATGTATTTGTGATGGTTAAGTTGTTCTTGTCGAAAAATTCTACCAGCCTATTTCCCCTGTCATTTCTCGTTGCTAATCCAAATAAACCTACTATCGCTCCTTCCCTACCCTCAACCACTGCATTAAAATCCCCCGTAATTATTAAATTTTCACGTGCTTTTACGTATCTTAGTATGTCTTTGATATCTTTGTAGATCGCCTCTACCTCTTCCGCATTGTAGCTAGAGGTGGGCATGTTTACTTGTATTATTACTGTATTTACTGGTTTAGATTCAAATTTAACCATGAGTACTCTTTCGTTCTTTCGTAGGTAGTTTTCTACACGTCCTCCTATCTTTTTTCGCATAACTATCCCCACACTCATATTTCCTTCCTCTGATCCTGTATGAAAAACCCTGAAGTCTCCACTCCAAAAATCTCCCGCCTCTGGCCAGCGGACTTCGCTAATTCCTACTATGTCTAGTGCTAACCTATCCTTTTCGAGTTTCAGGTTCTCTAGCTTACTTACTTGTTTCATACTTCTGACATTCCACGCTCCGACTCGTAGAATGTTCACGGATCTCTTTCTATTCATTAGGATCACATCCCCGAAGTGGTCCCCTCCCGGAGATTCGAATGGGGGAGTATTTTATCTCCGAAATTTTTCACCCCAGAGGATGCCATCATGTTTAACAATTTTTGTACGCAGTGTACTTTGGAGGTAATGTGGTGGTTTCCCATTGCCTTCCACATCGCAGTAGTGTGTCTTAGAATGTCATATCGACCCCTATAGTTTTTGCCACTCTAAGTACCGAAAATGCCGCTGCCCTCTTTGGGGGACCTGTCTTAGTCTGATTCCTCACTAAAGACCCCTCTAATTTGGTTATACATGTAGTTCGGCACTTTAGCTCATTGAAACGCGTAAGCCATTCTACCTGTTCTAGTATTTTAGAACGTCGTCAAGGTGCAGGTCCGTTCAGAATGGACTACCTACCTATATCTAAATATTTAATATAATTTTGAACAATATGGTGATGGTTTTAAGACATTTTTATAAACTATTATCGCCATGTTGTGAGATATCGAAAACTACGTTAAATTCGAAACCAGTAAACATTCGATATCAAATTAAGAAAAGAATTATATTCATTACTATGCTTAAAAATATTATGGTTTGATCTCTATGACACATATTTCTCGAACTAATTAAAGATCCGAAGTGCAATGCAAAAACTGCAATAGAAATAGTGAGTTTAGCGACCAGATTCAGTAAGTGCTTCTCCCATAAATGAGCCCTAAGTTTAAATAGAAATTTTGTATTGATTGCGCGGGTTCACACTACCCATCAATAAATTTTTCTATTGCTAACCTACATGTGTCAATTACTTTCTCAAACGTACTTATAGTTTCCGCAATGTGATAAGTTGTTCGTTATGAATCAAGGTTGTACTAAATCTATTCTGTACAACTAAAACCCATCCACATATTGATGTGATTAAAGGTTATAGCAAGGTTACATTATATCAATTGATGAACCTCTAAATTCTAAATTCGAGAAAATTCGAGAAAAAAGAAATTATTTAGATATTTAGGTGTGTATAAAACGTATTTGTGATATACCAGGCATAAAATTTATCAATTACGTTTGACGCATGAAACCTTTATAATCAGGTAGTTTGATAACAAAGAGCGCGTGTTTTAGACAAAAATAAAGGTATTTATTACATTCAAATGTATATAAATACTCATTATATGTTATAATGGAACACTAGCGTGGGTAAATATTCTAAAAAAAATTTTAGTATGAATTTACGGTCAAATGCATGTCAGTTTTATATAAAACCGCACATTCTAAAAGGAATTTTCAATTCATAACAATGGAAAACATATTAAAACCATTTAATTTAATAACAAAAAACTTATTTATAATTAAACAGCGCAGAAAAATGACCACATTCGAGAACGAGGTGAACAGCCTGGAGCGAAAATAAAAGGTAAACGTTCGTCTAATTATT
This sequence comes from Platerodrilus igneus, assembly GCA_036346225.1. NCBI lineage: Eukaryota > Metazoa > Arthropoda > Insecta > Coleoptera > Lycidae > Platerodrilus > Platerodrilus igneus. The sequence goes on from JARFIW010000566.1 coordinate 1,385,710, forward strand.
AAATAGCCTGGAGCGGTAATACAAGGTAGAAAAACTTAAAATTCTCGAAAGTTGAAAAGCATATGTAAATAGCACACCTATTTGATGGCGAATTTGTCTTTATTATTAATCTACCTAAAAATTCTAGAATATAGGTTTATTTTAAAACCTCTAAAATGAAGTTAAATGATATATCAACACACGGAAAAATAATCAAAGCTCACGATCTTTATGGTTTTGCAAATGTCAAAAGCTTTAGAATTGCTTTTACACCGAGAATTTTCTAGTACTTTAAAAGTACATGCAACTCCTTTTCAATCACGAATGTATGCTATAAATTGATATCGTTTTTATGAAAATGAATTTAATTGATACTGCTCTTACGCGGATGTATGCATTCAATATCTTATGCAATGAAAAATGAATAGCTTGTGTATTTACACCTAAAAATAAAGCCCGTTTTGATGATTTGTAATAACGCGAATAAAATGAGTGGCTTTGCATTTGTATCTTTAAATAAAACTTACTTTTAACTAATCATTTATACACACGTAAATAAATTAATTAAAAAAAAGGGGCTTTCAAGTTTACGTTAGTTTCACATTGTGCAACAAATACAGAGAACACTGGATTTGATTACATAATAAAATATTTTATATAGGGTAGCGACATTAAATATTCCGGAATTTTAATTTTTTCCGTTTTTCTTCTTTTTTGTGGTTTTATTTATAGAATGTGGTCTTTCTTGACCTCTCGTGACTTCTTATCACATCAATATATACCTCAATCAACGTTTTGAGCTATATTTATACCTGAATTGTGATTCTAAAAGTAAAACACAACTAATAGTTAGACAAATGGTTTCATACCTACAAAAACTTAGTTTTAAAAAAAAAATTTGATAAACATGTTATCATATAGAAAAAATTTTAACCAATAACTTACAATTTTTTATAAATTAAATCTTACCTACAATCTTACCTAGCTAATCTTCATCGTACAACATGTACATTACTAACCACATTATAATAAGTCTTATTGTAAACTGATGTTTGTACTTTACAATAATTGTTTTTATATATCAACATGTTTGTCAAAGTATTTTTTAAAAAAAAATCAAGTTTTTGTAAGTATGCAACCGTTTGTCTAACTATTAGTTGTATTTTACTTTTAGAATCATGATTAAGCACTAAATATAACCCTAAACGTTGATTATGAACAAATGACTTTTATTTGAGGAAAACCTTCCGAACGAAATTTATCCCAAAAATATATTTAACATTCTTTACTTTTCTAATTATATTTTAAGTTCAAAACCCACAAGATATATATATATATATATATATATATATATATATATATATATATATATATATATATATTGTAATGTTCTATGTAACAGCCAAGGTTAGACGAACTTATTTACCACTCATATTAATGAAATGTCTAATTTAAAACTGATGATATCCGAGATCGTAGAATAATTAGTTGCTGAACTTATATCGAATGCTATTTCCGTGTGATGGAGCTTTTGAGATTTCAAAAAGGTGTTTAAGTAATTTTATTTAATAAAATGAAAGTAATTCCATTTGAATAAGCTTCTGTTGATTTTATTTAACGTTTATGTTCACTATTTAATGGACACTACTGTTCTTGAAAGTAATATGTACAATAATACCTAAAATATAATTCATTTAGCATGTTGTGTTAGAAATAAATAATTGTAAGATTAATGAAAATTGTAAACAAAATTTAACCAATGAAAAATAGAACTCAAGTGATCCAAATGAAATGTTATGTAAAGAGTTAATAGATCTGTTTGTGATAGTTGATCTAGTAGGTAGTATTATAAGAATTTTGTATCGAGTAGGAAAATAGGAATTTTTAAAAAGATCTCCTAGGTGATAAGGTAATAATGTAGAACTTGAGAAAGGACTTGTTAGTTTTTATTAAGAAAGAATAGATGTGTTTTACCTGCTCTGAGTGTTATTATTAAATTTAAAGCTGAAGTTATTTGAAAGAGTTTTAACTGTGATTTAAAAGAGGCCTTGTGCAACGGGTAACAAGTTTCAAGGGTTTATACAACCATTTGAGGCCGAGAAGATTATTTGCTCCAGTTCAGTGAAATGTGTACAGTTTACAAACTGATATGAATTGAAGTAAAGAGATCAAAATATTTGCAGAGGATTCCCATTATTATGAACAGTGTTCCAGCAGTGGTAGTAATTTGAGCGAGTTCCTAATTAGATCGTCGGTTCTGAGTATAATTTTTCTATAATATTCTTTTAGTATTCCTAAAGCTTGAAAATAAAGCGTAAATTCTTTAAAATACCAAATATTAAAGCTTATTTTTAAACAGGTATTGTGCACCTTAAGTTTTGGTAACTGTAAGCAGTCAAGAGGTCCATTCTTGTAAACATAGGCGACTTCATTGGAATTACAGGTTTTTAATAAATTAGTTTATATAGTTGTAACACCTAAAAAACTGTAGTACTGATTGAAATCTCAAAATTTTTATCAAATTTAAGCATTCTGAACTTTGTTTACATTAAGAATAAAATTGTAGGTATGGTCACACCCACACCTATAGCGAGTACATTTAAAAATAACTAGATGGTGCTTTGATTGGTAGTGGTTATTATATGTGCATACAGTTTTGTACCCACACTGTTTGCAAATTATAATTTTTAATTCATTTAATCCTGAGTAAGAGTTTCAAAAAGCCGTGGCATATATTGGTTCACATCCAAGTTACATTTATCGATTTATTAAAGATATGAGAAGTTTAAATAAATACAGAGGGCCCACACACATAGAGAGAAAAATATATAAGAAGATATATATATATATATATATATATATATATATATACATACATATAAGTTCTCTCATTTAGTGTTTAAGTGCTCTCGCTTATGTTGTACAATGAATTCGGCATTTCACACATTGTTCATATTACTCGTAACCTATCTATCGAAGCCTTGATGTAATTACTAACATGTTTGCAAAATATAATCGATATTAATACTATGAAAAATTAAGAGTGCGTATCTATATTTCTTTAATCACTTTTTAATTTTTTAATGTTGTTTCATTCCTCATCTAAAGTTTGTATCTGCCGTAAAGATAAAGTAACTAAATGACAAAAATTAGGAAAAGGAAACTTGAAAATAATTGTTTTTGTTCATTCCAAAAAACTTACGATCATGAATTCAGTATTGGTTGTCTGAAGTTTAAAATGTACCGCCTTCTCAAAGGAGTCTTTAACCCATTCCAAACTTCAATGTAGTTTTCTTTATGATATTTCTTAAATTTAATAAATAGATTTTGAAAGTAGAAAATTTTTTTATACGTTTTCATAAACCTACTTAATCTTACTATATATGACCTATTTTTAATTTTTTAGATATCCATACAAATTTTGTAGAATTCTATCTTCGTATTAAAATTCACCTTAAATTCTTAAGGAATATACTTGAATAATAATGAATAATTATCCCTGGCAATGGAAAAGTACTTAAATTATAGCGAACGAAAATTAATTTAAATTGTTGGCTATCTTGCAAAGAGACAAGCCAATGACCGGTTTCCGTTGTTGCAGTTTGTGATACAGGCGCATTTCTCTTTGCAAAACAACTAACCAAGTAAAGGTGGCATTGCAGGACACAATTTTAATTTTAAATAGATGATTGGTTATTTATCCCTATAGTAGGGGACAAAGAATACGACTATAGTAAGCCTGCTTATCGTAAAATGCGATTAAAAGGCGCAGCAAAGGGCAGCAGCCTTGCTGGCTAAAAGATATTGGAAGAGAGTCGGTTGGTCTCGGGCGATCCTTGATAATTTACAAGGTTGTTGGGGTTTGGCCATGACGGATACAGCTTTTTGCTAAAATCTTTAACAACTGCGTTGTGGAAAGATATGGGAACCTACCACAATATTTCCCAGGTATGCGTGGCCTAAAATACGAAATATGTATGATGGAGAGCTCACAAGTAAAATTCTTGTCCGGAGGTAAAATACCCACTCATTCGGATTTCCGGGAGGGGGCACTTGGGGCTCGTCATCATAAGAATATAAAACAACAGTTCGATTTAGTGATAGGGACTTGGAATGTAAGGTCATTACTTAGAGTAGATAAGTTAAGGAATTTATTAGGCGAAATGAGAAATGGAAAGCTGGACATTTTAGGTATTAGTGAGATGAAATGGCCAAATAGTAATGACTTTTGGAAAGATAATTATAGAATAATTACACCTTCTTCAACTAATCGACAGGCAGGGGTATGAATAGTGCTAGGTAAAAGATTAGGACGTAAAGTTAAGGAGTACTTACAATTTAGTGATAGAATAATTATGGTTAGATTGAGTACAAAACACATAGACACTGTTTCAGTACAGGTATACATGTCTACATCTCAGTACGAGGATGAGGAAGTAGAAAAGATATACGAGGATATAAATAGTATAGTGAGAAAAGTAAAGGGAGATGAGAATCTAATAGTTATGAGCGATTTAATGCGCCAGTGGGAGAAGGTAGTGAGGGAAAAATGGTAGGAAAATTAAGGTATGGCAGACGAAATGATAGAGGAGAAAGATTAGTTGAGTTTTGCCAGGAACATAGATTAGTGACTGCAAACACCTTATTCGAACAACATGTTAGGAGAAGATATACCTGGAAAAAGACAGGTGAAAGGGCTAGATACCAAATAGATTATATTTTAGTTAAACAAAGATTTAGAAATCAAGTTAAAAACTGTCGTAGTTATCCAGGGACTGAGATAGATAGCGATCATAACTTCAAAAAATCGAGAAAGGTTAAAAGAGAGGGATGCGATCTAGGTAAGCTTAATAATAGTGAGGTAAAAGAGGAATATAAACAAGTATTACATAATAAAATCAAAGAGATAGCTGTAGGAGGGAACGTAGAAAATAGATGGAAAGAAATAAAACTGACTGTACATGATACAGCAACACAGACTATAGGTAACAAAGGAGGTATTAGATTTAATAAAAAATAGAAAAAAGCTTAAACCTTTTAGAGAATTGGATAGTGAAAGCAAGCAAAAATATAATAGAGTTAGAAATAAGATAATACATGAGTGTAGAAAAGCTAGAAATAAATGGATGGAGGAGAATTGTAAGAGAATACAAGATGATTTGAGAGTAGGTAAGACAGACAGGGCTTACAGGGCAGTTAAAAAGTTCTTCGGGAAGATAGGAAAAATATAATGGTATTAAAGACGAGAATAATGAGCTTCTAATAAATAAAGAGATATTTAGAAGATTTATATAAGGGAGACCATATGGATGAGATAGCGAACGACCAAGATGAGGATGTAGAAATAGGGTTCTCAATATTAAGAGAAGAATCTGATAGAGCTGTTAGAGATCTTAAAATAAATAAAGCGCCAGGAATAGACGATGTACCCGTAGAATTAATAAAATATGCAAGTCAGAAAACTTTAGACAGATTATATGAACTAGTAAAAGCAATATATGACACACGTGAGGTCCCAATAGAGTCCCAATAGATTTCGAATAAAATATTATTATCCCAATCCCCAAAAAGTCAGGAGCTGATAGGTGTAAGAATTTTAGAACGGCTAGTTTAACATCCCACGCTTCCAAAATACTAACAGTGGGATTAGAGAACCGATACTAATGACTAGGGTAGTTATCGAAAAAAGGTTACAAAAAAATAAAAAGACTGATTTCGCATTTGTAGATTTAGAAAAAGTATACTATCTCCCTGATTTTTAATGCTTATATTGAGGAAGCTTTAAACTTAGCTAGAGAGAGTAAAGAGATAGGTATTAGTGTATAGGGACAGAAAATGGACAAGTTACGTTTTGCAGATGATATAGCCATTATAATAGAGTCTAGAAAAGAGTTGGGAGAATTTTTAAATATTTTAGATAAGATACTACAGAGTAACTATAGTATGAGAACTAACTCAGGAAAGACAAAGATAATGACAAGTGAGTTACAGCCTAGTTCTAAACCAAAATTAAAAATAGGTAATACCGAGTTAGAAGAGGTAGATGAATTTTGCTATTTAGGTAGTATAATTACAAAGGACGGACACAGCAGAAGGGATATAGTAGCTAGAATAGCTCAAGCTAGAAAAATGTTTCTAAAAAATAAAACTTACTAATAGCTAATAGTATTAGTTTAGATAATAGAAAAGGTTTCTTAACGTCGTACGTATGGAGCGTTCTATTATACGATAGTGAGACTTGGAAAATTAAAGAGGTACATAATATAGAAGCCTTTGAAACTTGATATTATAGGAGAATGTTAAAGATTAGTCGGACAGATAGAGTAACAAATGAGGAAGTTTATATAAGGATAGGTGAGGAACCCTGTATGTGGAAACAATTAAAGGTCATGAGAGATAGAATGATAAGGCACCAGTTAAGACATGAGGGACTATTTAGTAAAGTCTTAGATTATAGACTTACAAATAAAAATAGTGTAGGAAGGCCTAGACAAAGCTATATTAGTCAAATTATTAGAGATTTAGGTTGTGAAGGGTATGTAGACCTTTTTAGACTAGCTCAGAATAGAAAAGAATTTAGAGCTGCGTCAAACCGACCTGAAGTAAGTTCGTAAACAAAACAAAAAAATTAATAAATAAAAATCAGTTAACGAAATGTCACCATGACATAACTCACAATTAGTTAGCGATCTGGCATGTTGGCAGCGATTCGTTGCTACACCTCAACGGATAATTTAACGCTTTTCCTTTTTTGGAGGGGTTAACCAGGTAATATTTCATTTCCTTATAAATGTGAAACATGCAAACTGTTGGAGTTCTCTAACAACCATCAGGTTGCTAATATTTATATAGAGCAAGGTAGATAAAAAAAAGATAGAAGAGTATAGGAAGACTTAGACCAAGCTATATTAGTCAAATTATTAGAAATTTAAGTTATGAAGGGTATGTAGAACTTTTTAGATTAGCACAGAATAGAAAAGAAGTTAGAGTTGCGTCAAAGCGACCTTAAGTAACGTCGAAAACAAAATTATGATGAATCAGTTATTTGTTTATTTTCCATCTTGTCTTTGACTAGTTATTAAATTTTTGTCCGGCAATGCCATCATTGCTATCACATCGGAAACTTGAAAAGTCACCGATAGTTAGAGTTAAGAATTTAAATGAAATTTTAATGCAAAGGTTGAATTTAGTAAAATTTGTATGAACACCTTATAAATTAAACGTAAGTCATATATAGTAAAATTTATATCATGAAAACGTATAAAAAACTTTTCCATTTTCAAAATCTATTAATCAAATTTAAGAAATATAATGAAAACCACTTGAAGTTTGGAATAGGTTAAATACTCCCTTTAAGAAGACGGTGCATTTTAGACTTCAGGCAACCAATACTGAATTCATTATCGTAAGTTTTATGGAATGGACAAAGACAAAGATAATCATTTCCGCGCTTCTTCTTTCTTATTTTTTGTCTTTTAATTACCTCACCTGTTTTAGAGTAACACAATCTAAATCAATTTTCGTTCACTATACTTGAATCACTATCCCAATGTCAGACAAAATTATTTATTACTATTTATGTGGATACGTATTAGTTTCCGTTGGCCAACTTCCTCATTTAACATTGGGTGTAGTAGTTTCTTAGAAGGTCCACTAGATTTAAGTAGATAACCGGTCATTTGTTCATTACTTAGTTACCTGAAAGAATATTTTGTCAACCTTAAATGATGGAAAATCAACAAAAAACCGCAACTGGGTTGTCTCGCGCATCCCTACAAGGAAATGAGGAAACTACGGGGGCCATTTTTTTAAACCTCCCATCGCTCCGTGCAGACGCTACGCGAGTAGCAGAAAGCGGGCATGCGCTGTAGGCGACTGCACATCTCTTACACTACACACTCCGCCATTGTTGACATTCAGGCGTCAGTCGGCGTTATGCTACAGTCACGTAAACATGTCCGCTATTATTGATGCTCCCGCCAAGTGTGAAGTGCGAAGTGTGATTCGTTTTCTACAGGCGGAAGGCTATTGTGCTGCAGAAATCCATCGAAGAATGAGTCGTGTGTATGGGGAAAACTTCATGAGTGATGGAGTTGTGCGTGAATGGTGCCGAAAGTTTAAAGATGGCCGTAATGATGTGCATGATGAAGGGGACCAAGGGCGCAAATCTGTCGTTTCAGATGACCTGGTTCAACGTGTTGACAGAATGGTTAAAGAAAACCGCAGATTCACCATTACTGCTTTGTCTACGAAATTTCAGGAAGTTTCAAGGTCTGTTTTGTAATCTATTGTTACTGAACGGTTAGGCTACAAAAAGCTTTGTGCACGTTGGATCCCAAAAATGCTGACGGACGGCCACAAAATTCGACGAATGGCGTCAGCGTTGGAGTTCCTTGAGCATTATCATGACGAAGGAGACAACTTTTTGAAATCAATTGTGACTGGGGATGAAACCTGGATTCAATACGACACACCGGAAGCAAAACGACAATCACAACAATGGATGCATTCAACTTTACCAAACAAACCAAAGAAATTCAAACAAACCTTCAACAACAGAAAGACCATGGCTACTGTGTTTTGGGACCAACGAGGTGTGTTGCTTGTGGAGTTTATGGAGCCTGGAACCACAATCACTGCAGCTGTTTATTGTGAAACTTTACGACGGTTGCGTAGAGCCAATCAGAACAAAAGAAGAGGAAAGCTGACAGCTGGAGTTGTTCTGATCCACGACAATGCCCGTCCACACACTGCTGGAGTAACTCAACGGCTTCTCGAACAATTTGGATGGGACATTTTCGATCATCCGCCATACAGTCCTAATTTAGCACCAAGCGATTTTCATCTTTTTCCTGACCTGAAGACGTGGTTTGGTGGGAAGCGCTTCCAAACCAATGAGGACCTTCAAACCAACGTCAAGGACTACTTGAATTCATTGGCGGTAACTTTCTTTGAACAGGGTATTGAAAAGCTTGTCTACAGATATGACAAATGTCTTAATCTTTTCGGTGATTATGTCGAAAAGTAACCGTAAGTGTACCAATCTTTTGGTAATAAAATTATTGTTTTATATAAACTTGTCTTTTATTTATAACCCATCGGAGGTTAAAATAAAATGGCCCTCGTATCATTAAATTATGTTTTCCTCTATCAACTTCAACTCGTTTACATCTTTTGAGGGGTTATATGTTTTGAACGTGTTCCCTATAATTATCCAACGACTAAATGAACATGTGTTATTGGACATAGTAGGTTTTAACTATGAAGGAAAAAGTAATATAGCTTGGTAAGCTGTAATTCCTTTGTTTTTATACAGAAAGTAAGATGCAGCTTTAAATATAACTTTAGTCACTTTTGTAGTTATTGTATTAATTTTTTCTTAATAATTGTTCACTTATTACCTAAAGCATTTATACAAATAATAATCTCGTACAAATAATGATAGGACAACAAGCACGTTCAGCTATTGGAGAATGGCTCCTACGTATCTACTTTCACACACTTACAACCATGGATTGTTCACCATTGGTCGCTTAAAATCAAATGTGGACCGCCCTTGAAAAGAAATATTTGAACTGGTTTTAACCTTTGATTTTTATTCAATAAGTTTTGAGAGTTTAGTATATCGTTTTGTTTTTAATTTTCTATATTAAACAACTCTTTTTAGTTAAAATTGTTAATAAACTTTAATAGTGAAAACAATATATGCCACAATTTAATGCATCATTTAATAGTTCTATGGCACATTTTTATTTTAAATACGGTTTCTTTTACTGTTTTTATTAGATTTATTTTTCAATATATTTTAGTTCAAATTATATTAATACTTGGTAATGTGACGTTTATTTTTTAGGACATTTTTTTTAATTTAAAGATTATATGAATGATATTATTTCATCGCTATTTCTAATAAACAGAACAAATGCAGAAAATGTGTGCACGACGAAATAGATTTAAAGAATTGATAAGTAACATATTATTATACTCAATACTAATTCCAGAAGGTAAGGAATAAATTCTATAAAATCATTGAAAAAGTTTTTCAAAAAATTGCGTAGGGTTGTGTATTAATCTTAAATTATTGATGTAATTTTCAATCCACCTTCTACTAGGAAGTAAACGCCAACAAGCATGTCTTTAAAAATGCATACAGCATATTCCTTGTAATACCTCAATTGATAGACGTAGAATGTAGAATATACTTTAAATGTTTCCCAAATTCGATTGAAAACTAACAAGAGATATTTACTAAAATATATTTAAATGAAGTAAAGTTGAGCAATGCTTCTACAGCGCTGAGGTACAAAACATTTACAAATTGTTTGGACTTAAATATCAAACACTACTTATTGATATTGCTTAATGGAGTAGGTATGTGGTAACTGTTTAACAATTCAAGACATATAATAGCCCAAAAGAAACACTGTTACCTACATAATAGGAATTTTAATGATGAGTATTTGGAGATAGAAATCATACGTTAGAGGAAGTCCGTATTTTGTTCAATAAAACTCATTCAAACCATCCTTCCTATTCCAATCAATTGTAATTTAAGAACAATTTCGCGATTTTAGGCATGTACAAGCTTTCAGGAAAAGCCGACAATTATATGTGTTGCCAAAGGTGTCTAAAAACACCCACAATAACTTTAGCAGGAGTTTCGTTGCATCCGAAAACGTCAAAAAGTGTAGCTAGGCAATTATTTTTTAAACTTAATTTAAAAAATCTAAGACCTTACAAACAAACTTATGGAAATTTTATAAAAGGAAATTATATATTTTAAATTAATAAGTTGAAAAAATTTCTATTAAAGTTTATATTAGTTTGTACTGTTAACATTTCTCAATTAAATTCGATTATCTCGAAAACTAAATGAGATATCGATAAGTGTATGGCATATTTGTAATCAGCGAAAAAAACTAAACAAGGTACATATATATGGGAATATGGCAACGGACGACGGCGGCGACGACGACGTAGCGATTATATTAACCTAACTTACTTCGTAAGTTTGGTTGAAAATTGGCAGGGCTATGGTCGAATCGCAAATTTTTATATACACTATTAAATATATATAGAACGTATAACAGTTTCTGTGTTACGTATGTAGGAGTATGCAACCAACCATACCCCTAACTAATTGATCAATTAGCACGCAACTTGTAAATAAATAGCATGCACGCTTAAAATACCATTCACACAATAATGGACTCATCCGACACCTCTTGAAATACATAATAAAACCGTCCGAACGTACAATACAAACAAACCCAGTATATAAAGAAGCTCGAAATGCTAAAGCAAATTACTTTTTAATTGTTCGATTTATAAGGTAGGCCCCAAACTTATTGGAGATAACTTAAGAATAGTGCATGACGGAAGTCACCAAGCTTCTCGTGCACTGAGGATCTTCCTTCAGATTATCTCGTTGTAATCACCAACTCTATCGGGATAAAATAAAGTATACGCTTATAACCTCACTACAAATGCAGAAGCCCGCCACAACACAATTTGGATTCGTTCTACGTCCAAAGCTACCAGGAACACCTCGTAGAACACGTGACTTTAACTTGCAGGCGAAAATTGATGACATTCCGCCATCAGCTCGTTTTGATTTCTACTAATTAAGAACATTGCCCGTACGCCAGCAGTTCCGCCTACCCGCCTCAGAGTACCGATGCGTGTAAATCTTATTCCAGTTACCGCCGCTAGGTGCCGCATTGCACTCAGCGTAACGATGGACATAGTTCTCTACACAGAGTCACAACCTAGTCATCATCGTGAAGCCACAACCTACAAATCTACAACATAATGCCTTCTGCAATTTCACAAACTAAAGCGTTTTCAGTGATTAAAGACATTTGCAATAATTACGCACACAAAGCTTTTGTAATTTTTTTTGTGCGTCATGTATTTTATGTATAATTAGTTCGTATTTCAAACTTGTACATAAAGATTATCTCTGTTGCTACGAAGCATTAACAAGGTGACCCCAGACAAACCAGAACGCAACAAGTATTAAAAGGATTAGAAGAAATGCATATAAAGTGTTTATAAAGTTGATAGAAAAAATAAAATTTACTTTTTGCAATTTATCGTTATACTGTAAATTTTGTTTTGTGTGGATATGTGAAAGTGCGCGCGCGCACGTGTGGAAATGCGCTTGTATGGCTCTGTATGTGTGTGTGTGTGTGTGTGTGTGTGTGCGTGTGTGTGTGTGTGCATGTGTACATTTACCCTATGTATTTAGTAAGTTTAGGATTTTTTTATTTATTTCCATTTAAGTGCTTTTCTTTATTGTCAAGGTCTCTGTATGTTTTTTATTTTCGTTAGAGCAATGCATTTTGCGCATAGTTTACGAGTACATTGCTATTTTAGTTGTTTTCTTAAAATAGTTAAAAGATACATCAAATATTTCAATTGTTTTATAATGCAAATTATATAATATGCACATTTTTGTGATTGGAGATATATGGTTAAATGAAATATGCATCGGAAGGTACACGTCGCGGTCGGCTCGAGCAACATGGCACATAGAGTTTGAGAAGTGATAGTAGGTAGGCATTTACTAGTTGATTATTAAATAGCTTATAAGAGATATATTTCTACGATATTTTAAGAGAGAAATTCCGAATTTTTGTTTGTAGTATTCGTACGTGTCAAATGGAGGTCTCCAATCGCACTTTCGATAGTAGAAAAAGGATATAAACTTATTCTGCACACTTTCTATTTTGCGAGTATCTGGGGTCTATATACCAGCAGAGAATTTTAAACTTGAACCGAACAAATGAGTAGTGCAGTATTTTTATCGCAGCAGCGCTTAAACAGTTCTAGTATTACGCTTGATAAAGCATGGATTACGCGACTGTCGTTGAGTGTGTTATTTATAGTTCACTAAATTTAAATTTAGATTCAAAACGTACGCACAGGTCATTAGTAAACATTACAACGCTTTAGGAATTGACCTTGTATGGAGTAATCCAAATTAATATGATTTGTTTTTCGGAAATAGCTTATTACAGGACATTTATTTACATTAACCTCACACCACTTGGAATTTTTGTTCAAGTCGTTTTGTAAAGCTATGACGTCGTTGCAATTATTTATTTTCTTCTATACTTTTAAGTCATCGGCAAATATACGTCCTTTAGTTTCTATAGTTACTTGTAGATCATTAACTAATAGTAAAAAGAGAAGTGGACCCAGATTACTCCCTTGAGGGACATCAGAGAAAGGTATAAAAGGATACGAAACTGTGCCCGCTGTAAAATAAGGTGTGTTAATGATATTTTTTGAAACTCGTAAGTAACTTGATATTTAAGTATATTTTTGAGAAGTATTTCAATTCATTATATTACTGGGTATATATGCTAAGAACTTCTATACGCATATCACATAAAAGTAATAACTGTATGAGTAAAAACTACCCCTAAAGTTTACTAAAAGTATAAAGGTAATTATACCGTAGATAAGTTAAATCAGCGATAATGGAAAGTAAATTTTTTGATACAATACAAATATATTCATTTGTTTGAAATGTTGTACACATAAGTATTCCTACGTAATAAAAGCTTTACTATAAACATACTCGTTTGTATAGTTAATCTAAATCAGACGTTGTTTCCCCACAACCATCACACACAAAAATATCTTTGTCGTCAGATGTTGACTGTCACTTGATCTGAAAGGAACGCAACAAAATGAACACTGTACCCCTGCAGCACCATTTTTTTTCTCTTGAAGTCAACTTTGTAACTGATGCCACAAACACTACACTCTCAATGATCGTCTTTGTCTTTTCGTAGTTGTCGTCGATTTTTCGAATGTTTTTCCGAAATTTTGGGTCTTGTATTTTGGAAAATTAGCCCTGTTGAACATTTGGTTACTGGTCCCGAACTGTTCGATACAAAGTTGGACATCGTTAAACACTTGGTAGTTGGGTCTCTACTTTTTTCTTCACAACTAAAGATTTTGACAACGGCCTAGGGTTTACTAATAATTCATTAATCATAGAAATGCTAAAAATCTCATTAAAATTATTGCGGCTTGATTTTTCACCACCTTTTTCTTCCACGTAATCATTTAATGACTTATTCCGAGCACATTTTAGTGGACCATAAATTCCAACGTACAATCGCTGATGAAGACGGCTTGTATGTGCAGGAAACGTAAGAAGATGAACATCAATTTTCATAACCACGGAAAAATTTTTAAAGTTTTTAATGCACTTTACCCGACTTTTATCGAGTTTTGTTGCGACCGTTTGACACAATGTTTACTTAGTCATAGCACATAGCACATACCTCTTAAGTTGAAATTTGCCCCTATGATGATGTTGATCGGCAACCATAAACTTTCCTATGCAAATCTTGAATTTTCAACAAGGGGACAAGTGCGTACACAATCGTTATTTATTCTAATATAAACCAAAATATAATAGGGAATTGCAAAAAATCTACTTTTTGTGATATGGAATAATAGTCATAGATGTCGCACCATTCTGGAGGGACTTCCCCTATTTATATCAATCAGAAAGTGTGCACTTCGTGTGAAAGCATAAGCCAAATTTAGTATCACCGTCAAAATATCAATAGTTTTTATCGATATTTACTGTCCTTTGCTATTATTTTTGGTAAGTGTGAAAAACATACATACAATCACGTTAAATAAATAAATCTTATTGTTTCTTTAAAATTGATTGAGAAAAACGCTGCTCTGCTCTAAAAGCGCAATAGTGAGTTCTTACCTCTACTACACTTTCATTTTTATTATTTCTTGGTTTTGTTCTACACTTATTCATAAAAGAAATTTTTGCAACGTTTTTGTAGAGCCGACATGGTGCGAAACCTTTATAAGAAAAAGTAATCGGAGTAACTATTCCAAAGAAATATTGCAGGAAGCGCTAGAAGTAGTCAAGTCCGAGCGTATGGGTGCTTACAAAGCAAGCAAGCTCTTCAAACTCTATTAAACACAATAATTGCCCATTTAAAGGGAAGACGTGGTGCAAAATCAGAAAACCTATGGCCGGAGCACTGCTCTTTCAAAGACAAATGAGAAACGTCTTGCGGATGAACTGTTGAGGGCTTCGCCGTGGATCAATGTAGTAAGCGTAAGACTACGGATCCCAAGGTCCTAGGTTCGAATCCCGACGCGGTCCGCTTGAAAAATGTTAGGCGAGCATTTTTCACAAAAATACACCCTCGTTCGGATAAGAGGTAAAATGGAGGTCCCGTGTGTGAGTGTTGTCATGCACGTTAAAGATCCCTACCTTGTCCGGAACAGCAAGGGTTCGGCAAAATTATAAATTTCCAGGTAACAGAAAACTCGCCTCCTAGCCAATGTAGTATCTTCGGGTGGAGCATTGGAAGTGTAAATGCGCGGATGAACTGTTGAGCATGGAAAGGTGCGGGTTTGGGTTATCTAGGAAGGAAGTACTGAAGTTGCTTGGTCAGTTTGCTACGACCAACAACCTAAAAGCTCCATTTAAAAACGAAGTTCCTTCTGAAGATTGTTTTTTTGGTTTCAAAAATAGAAATAATTTGTCTATAGAGAAACAACAAAGCAATTAAATTGCCCGCAAGAAAAGCTCCAATCCCTTTACTATTAACAAATATTTCTCATTATTAGAAAAATCCATTCGGGATTTGGGATTAAAAAATTAACCATAAAAAATTTGGAATTTTAACAAATCTAGTTTTTGTACAGATCCTTATAAGACGAAAATAGTCGGCGGTAAAAACTTTTCATCCTCTCAAACGGTTAGTGCTCCTGAACGAGAAAGCATTACAGTTTTACTAGCACTTTCTGCATTTGGCGATAGATCGCCATTAACTATTTTCAAAAGGAAAAATATATGGGATCAGTGGTGTGCGCCAGAAAATATTGGTTACGTTGAAACAACTTATGCAGCAACTGCTAATGAATGGATGCAGACCACTGCATTCGAAAATTATTTTAAAGTAGTTTTCTGAAAGCAATTGGACCTGATCGCCCGGTTCTATCAATATATGACGATCATTCCAGTCATATAAGTATCAAAATGATAGAAGTAGCATCCAAAGAAAATGTAACAATTTTAAAACTGCTTCCGTATACAAATCATGTCTTGCAGTCTTTAGATCGAAGTGTTTTTAAACCTTTAAAAACTATGTAATATTAGAAATTAGTAACCTGGCAAAGGAAGAATATTGAAGTAAAACTTCCAAAAAATGAATTTTCAAAATTGATTAGGAAAATTTGGTTAGATTTAAATAAAGATATAATTATGAATGGTTTCCAAAAAGCAGAAATTTCCCGAAATGTCATTCCGATTTCAATATTCAGCAGTATTTCTCTGAATCAATGGAAGAAGTTACACAAAGAAAAACGATCAGGACTATGAGCGTCAAATTTTTCAGGCTTAATTGAAGAAGTTACTGCGCATCCCCTAATATTTTTAGATATTTTTCCCAAACAAATAGGGGACTTGGTTGCCAATCCTGATGAGGAAATTTATATCTGAATTGAAAAAGACTTGCTGCAGTATTACCAGAAAGTTCAAATGTTAATTCTCAGTTGATTGAACCTTGTGCTAGTCCTCGTCCTTCACCGAGTGCACCAAAAGCAGTCATTTTCGAGGATCTCCTTTTAGAGACAATAAAAACAAATTTCACTTTAAATGTCCCAAAAAAGTAATCACAGCTACAGACATTAAAACTGTTAAAGAAGCTCAAATTAAAGAGAAGACTACAAAGTGTCAACCTCAAAAAAGACTTTTTCCTAAGAATACAATTTTTGCTCACTTTGCACTTTCAGTACTACATTAATAAAAAAAAATGGATTGAGTGCATAAGTTGTAAAAAGTGAGTGTGTGTTATTTTCAACAAGAGATCTAAAATAAGCAAACAATATATGGATGACGATTAAATAGGGAAAATGACACAGAACGTTTAAAAAATAGTTTTTGTATATTTACTGTTTACTTTGAATTTTGTTTTACATATATTAGTCAATTTATATGATCATTTTATTTGACTAAACTTTTTGAAAAATCCTTCTATATCTTTAAAAGCGCGTAACTTTGAAACAAATTAATATATTTTAATGTAATAAGCATTTTGTAGTTGACGTACCGAATTATTCTGCTCTTGCCACATAACATAAGTACACCGTTACAATGAATTTTAAATGGCCATGTACGCACTTGTCCCGTTTTCGGGGCAAGTGCGGAATAAGTATGCATCTTTTATAATCTTAAATATGAAAATATTGAAGTGAAATCGGTGTATATATATATATATATATATATATATAAATTCTACTATGTAGTTTCTATTCAATTCTGTACTTTCACACTTAGTAGTGTTGGTGTTTTATCACCTGATGGCGGTTTTATTTACTTTTGCCTTTTACCATAGTTCAGAGATTGTTTCGAAATTATATCAGTATAATAGCTTCGATTACTTCATAGGATTGGAAACTAGTCTGCTCTGATGAGGCATAACAAAGCCAAAACCGTCGGTCAGTGGATGTTCCCTCCACTGTGAAGTAATAAAACTAATGTTTTGTTAATGGCTATATAACTACTGGCCCGATTTGTATCGTCAATAAGCTCTTAATAAGAGTTTATTTACAGATAAATCTTATTTTATATATTGTTCTATATATATATATATATATATATATATATATGTATATATATATATATATATATATATATTGCTGTGATAAGAAAGTAATTTAAGGATATATTAAGTCATAGGGGTCGTAAGATACATGTAAATATTATTAACGTTTAGAAAACCAAACAATTGCATCATTAAATAAAAGTAAATCGACAATTTTACAGAAAGTCAATAGCTAGCACAGTGTATATAAATCATAACTAATTTAATTCATAAAAGGGAAACTCATTCTGCAATAACCAAATCCTATTTAGCAAGAATAATAACGTGTAAGTCGTATAATACGTTTTAAGTTAAATATACAAGTTTAGAATTATAAAGAAACACGCAAAATAATGTTTTCAAGGCAACGAGTTTTATCAAAATAAACATGCAACTGGTAAAGGTAAGCAGCCTGGTATCCTAGCTATAAAATAACATCATTCAAAATTTCAACGCATAAATAAGTTAAACGCATTCAAATACGTCATTATAAAAATGTTAATATATGACCAAAAAACATTGTATTTTCATAAAATCCAACATATTTAAAGTAATAATAAATAACAGACGGTCCGTGATGTGATAAAATTTGAATTATAGGAAACCCAAACAAGACGACGTGACGGAATGTAATAGAAATTTGGATTTTCTGAGAAATATGCTACATAATATAGAACCCCTACGTGAGATATAAAGCGTTCTACCAAGAGTCTGGACAGTATCTCTGTAACCAAAGCTCAAACCACGTCAGCAAAGTGAACTTAGTAAAAATAAAGAATTGAGTGAAACCAAAGTGCAAAGTCAAGTGCCAATTAATACAACCGAAGCGGCCGTTTGCTTTCAAAAACGTAAAGTAAATTATTAATTAAATATAATTTTAATATTTAAGAATTTAGGGCTTCAAATAAACCACCAAATAAAATCCGAAAAAACTTTAAATAAAGCTCCAAACAACGACGTATAAACTCCAAGTCATTCCAAGTAATTATAAAGAATAAGTAGACTATAAGAATTAAAATAAAACTAAACATAAATCTGGGTAAAATTCGAAGGGAGAGTTCAAGCAAATTCAAGTAACTATTTTGGTCAATTAGTTGAGGAAACTACGCTAAGAATTAACTGGGAGATGCTGTAACAGAGAATCAAATTGGAAACAATCTAGAGGTGCTGATCATCCACATACAGAGGCAATTCCAGGAAACAAACAGAGAAAACCAAGTTAGAGATTTAGAATCCTTTATTAGTATAAGACTGTATTTTCACATTTTCTATTATTTATATCAAAGTATTTGTAAGGGTCATCAAAAATTTTTTGAGAATTTATAAAAATAGATTGAAGATCATTTGAACGTTCAAAAGGGCTTCAAAGTAAGGTATAGTGGTATTTTTGCTGACTTTCAGGGAGTATGATTTTGGTAGAATCAGATAAATATTAATATTTTATTCAGGGGTTAATTTGTGAATATAAAATGAAATTAATAAGTTATTAAAATACAAAGTGTAAATATTCTCGATTATTATACGAATTTTGGATTGCTTCATTTACCTTATTTAAACAGATTGGAGCTAGAGAAAAGGATAGCCTCTTTCCTTAGTTCTTTGCAGAACAGGTTTTTAAAACATAAGGATGTTTTGAAAAGATTTGACTGTTTGCTCCCGAAACACTAACCCCCGACAAAGATGATGGGAAAACATTTTCGTTTTATCAGATGACTATTTAGAAAACACTAAGTGAAAAGTGTTTGATAGCAAAATAGATTGTGGTATGTACATTGACACTCACAAAAGATTTCTCTATTCCGAAAAAACGTTCTCGAATGGTTAATACTTTGCGAAAAAAGTTCATTTCCGCGGGCACGAACTACTCAGTGTTTACTACTCTTTCCGTTTCAACCATTTCCGCAGAGAGGTTTTCTTGTACTTTGAAACGGGTAAAATCAAATTTACACAACACAATGAATGAAAATGGGGTTAATGGTGTAGCGCCTTCAAACATACACCGAGAAATATGCGACGATGTTGGAGCTGTACTAAACTTTCTGGCAAATGATATATCAAAACGCCTACATTTTGCGTTTTAAATAAACCAATAAAAAGTTACATTTCTTTCATGTAACTTAACCAAACTATAGAAATTAATAAGAGTTATTATTTTTCTTATCTGTTAAATATGTATTTGAGTATGAGTACTAAAGTATTCGCTCATAAAATAGTAAATTTGTCTGTGCCCATAGAACCTGTTTTTCAGGCACTTCTGAAATGCGAGAATCGTTAACACAATACCACTTTTCAGGTAGAATTTTAAAGTTTGAATTGTATTCTGTGTTTTAATTCCCCCGGATTAATACAATAATGCCCCACTAACCATCCAAATACTAACAAAATAAGTCACTTTGTGACGACTTGCAAACTTACAAAAACTTGGCGTATCTTGACTTGTAAAAGAAAATTAACTTCCAGGAAGATAGTTGTCAGATAAGGGGAACTTGAAATATTAATTTAAAAATAGCGACATAAAACACCGTACGAAATATTTAATAGTAGAAGAAAAATTGTTTTATGTTTAATTTTGGATGACTAAGCTAAGGACTTGTATTTACAACTACTTTCATGACGCACCGTTTTTTTGATTGTTTGACTATTCGGTAATAAATAAAAATGTTCTGTAAATCGTATAAGTATTTGTTATATTATTAAACTGACGCAACTTCTTAAACGTATTTAAGTCTATTTTATTTAACCGAGAGGGTAGTTTTCTGGGGCAAGCTTGTAGTATTATTAAACAATCTTGACGAGATATTCTTAAGATTTCCTATTGTGCTAACAATATTTTCAGGTGGATTTCATTTTCCATATTTTCTAGAGAAGATCAATATTGACAATATTTTTCATTAAGGAGAAAGTAAATTTAAAGTATAATTCTAAGGTAGTTAATTTATTGTCTAGAATAAACATGTTGGTTGTTCTATACTTTTTTCTCTAATAATTTCCTTTTTTGTTGTATAGTCTTTGTTTTCGCACCATTATTTTACTTTTTATGTAATAAATTTCAAGGACTTAGCATTTTTATGGTAATTAAGTTTTTTACTGAATTATTGTTGAAAGGGTGTAAATTCTTCCATTGGATAGCGGTGCGATATAAAAAAATTTAGAAAACTAGTATTGAAGTAGTGATGCGGGAAAGATATTGAAATGTAATAAGGCGGAAGTTAATGTATTGTTATGTTCATAAAAGTCAACAAAAAATAACTCACCAAATTATGCTAGGAGATAGTCATCTGGGCACGTACTAATAGAGAATTACAACAAGCGGAAGAGCTACTGTTATTAAAGCGGTAAATTTTGTGAAGTCAATGTTATAATCTATGTATACATGTTAGGGTTAGATCGCAATTACTTTTCGAATGCATGTGTTAGCCACATTTGAAAACAAGGTGTTAGATGATGTTGGTGTTGTCGTATGCAACGCACACTATCGCTATTTATTTTAAAGAGCAAAACTGGAAATTTGGCGCGAACTGATGCTCTCATAAAATGAATGTAAGGCTCGATCCAATTGTATCCATAAAATAATGGTACTGCTAATGTAATGACTTTAATTCCAATTTCTCAGGGTCGACAATAAATAAAATTCAAACACTAACTTACATATTTATTAACTACCAAAATGTGTAATTACGGCGTGTAATAATATAAGCAGAAACAACTATTACTTTTTAACTCTTATCCAGATGTCATATACCATAACAAATTATAATAATGCATACACTAATTTAAGAAAGACGTACTATTAGTACAATTATAAAAGAAAACAAAGTCACTCACCATTTTATTGGAAACTTAGAGGTACAAAACAATACGAGTCGGAACCTTTGGGCAATTCGTTGCCTATACTACTCTCGGAAACCGAACGAATCTTCCGTCATCAGTGCTTGCCGATACTAATCCACTTTTCACACTCCGTATGCGAGAGCACCTAACACAGCTTAAATTAACATACATCAAATAATTATTCATATTAGAAAACAGCTAGCAGTGCCTGTATACATAACCGAAGAACGCAATCACACGAAACATCGATTATGGATCGTGAAAAACAAACAACACCTCAAAGAAGCAAGAAGATCAAATTCGCGACATTAAATCTCGGAATAGGCAAAGGGGCCACAAATAACTTCTTAACCTTGTTCGTCGAGAACGAATTAGTAAACTGTCAAGAGGCTACTGAAATAGAAGCACTCTCAATGAAATTAAACGATGCGGTGATAGACGCGTTGGAGCACTTCATGCCGCACAAGAATACATACAAAGACTGCGTACCTTGGTGGACCCGAGAGTTAATCACCACGCGTGCAGAAACGCGCAACCTAAAGCGCCGCTATCAACGCGAGTTGAGGTTTGTTGCTAGGGAGCGGCCTTTATAAAAAACCAGTTCCAAACTTCTTAACAAATTTTATTTTATTGTACAGAAATTAAATATGCAATTTGGCAAGTTACAATTATACTTTACTTTAAATCGAAATTAATTGATAACGGTACTATTTTAAGTAGTAAGTGGACTACAATGTAAAAGCTGATCACTTGACTAACTGTCGTCAACTGGGACTCCCGGGCTTTTTATAATATCCCTACCCCCTCACATGGCTGTGGGAACTTGCAGATCTCATGTCTGCTTATTCTTAACTCTATTCATAATTACATTGTTGTAATCTTAATTTCTAAGTAATCTCGGTACCTGACCGTCAGTGACCGTCTGTGACCTGACATCTGTAGTGTCACTATCGTCTGCGATACAAAGTAACGCATCCGTTCTCATGAACGTTAATAAACTTTACAAATTGTCCTTGATTTACAATGTTGCACTTCACTTGACGTATTCTTAATACTTTCTAATAATTTCCTAATTATTTTATTTCTTTATACATATATCAATTGGGGGATACATAACTGGCGCCACGGGTGAAATGAGAGAACAAAGAAGAATCAAGTATAACCAAAGTAAGCAAGAATAAAGAACACTAATTGAAGAAACGTGAAAAAATAAATTTAAAAAATTCAGCACGCGCAATTCTGAAAAACAACCTTGGGGGACGGTGTATCGCGTAATAAGAGGCAAACATCAAAGGATCGCATTCGGCAACATTAAAAGAGATAATAGGGAGTATATGGAGGGATTTAAAGCTACGGCGGAATATTTGTTGGATAAATTTTTCCCATCGGATGATCCAGAGGAAGATGAGGGGTTGCAGGGTTTACTTTAAGGTTTCTATTAATTATATATCTCTTTCTAGCACAAGGAAGATACAAAAGATTTGTGTAGCATTGTAGTGGATTGGTTGGCAAGGTAATATTTGTCCTTAAACTTATTAATAACAACGCAAAAAAATTTTTTTGCTATTTAAATCCAATATACACTTATCCTGGACGTTTATTACTTCAAAAACCTACTAGGTATAACTGCCCATTTTATTGATGACAATTAGCTACTACAATCCTTAGTATTATACGTTGTGTTTTTAAACGGGTTATATACTGAGAACTATATTGTAAATTTATTTTTTAAAACATTAACACAATTTGGACTTTAGGATAAAATCCAGGGTATAACTGTTGACAAACACAACTATCATAGTCCAAGTTCCAAAACTAGTACTCACTTTTTTGTAGAAAAAGATCACTTTCATTGTTCTACCCATATTCTTAATTTAGCTGTCGAAAATGTTATGAAACTTTTAGTAGGAAATGAAATTAAAATAGACGATGAAGATGAAAACGATAAAAATGAAGCATTATATGCACAGAAAAATTCTACCACCTCTATTAATAAGATACGGGTTCTGTTTGAAATTTTTTTTTAAAATCAATATAAATTTTAAAAATGTAGCCTTTTTAAGACTACCTGGAGGGGATCAATTTTGAAAAAGTATCCGACCAAAAATTTTCTGCGTATTAGACACCCAATGATCCTATCAACAGTTTGCAAGAAATAGCTTTTATGTTTTAACCTGTATTTATTTAGCAATTTTTAATCCAGGAACCCCAATTTTTGAAAATGTAATAATTTTTAATACATGCACCAGATATAGTTCGGTAGCTAGCCAACTTCTTTTCCGTATCTTTTCTAATTTGCGCGCGCGTAAGCTGTTTGAGGAATTTTTCTCACTAGGATACTTGTGTATTTAGAAATACACGGTATAAGAGAATTTTCTGGCCAGTTAGTCGCTAACTTTTTGTCCTTTTATTCTTACGGCTCTAGCTCAAAACTCTCTGCGAGCGGTGAAACATGCCAAATAAAAAAAATAAATACAACCTTTTCTGTAAAACTTCAAAAACCAAAATTCAAACTGTAGATAACTGTAAATACAGATCAGTGCCATTGCACAGACTTCAATGAGTTACGAAGAATTTAATTCCCATACTTTGATTGTTTTATTCACAAGACAATGTATCTACCTTTATGTCACGTTTGGCTAGGAACGTAAACATAACTGTATAAAGTTTTAGTCAGGATCCCACCAACTAATATTGTAAAAATTAAAAACTAAGTTTTTCAAACTTTATCGACTAAAACAAATTGTCAAAAGATTGCAAAACGTCGAAGTTTATTTAAACCTGTTGAGATAAAGAGTACCAGAGCACTTGTTTGAAATTACTTTTTTTAATTTCTAAGTTTCTGAGAAGACTGACAAGGAAGTAATTCTAATTGTAAACTAGATTTATTTATGCAATTTTTTTATGTTTATCATTTTAACTACCAAACTTTAGATTTTAAGCAAAGTTGATTATTGGTGTGTTGCAAAACATGCGCACGTGCTACCACAGTAAGGTGTGTTTCACGAAAATCCGTGTCACTCAAATCTGAAATCTCAAATATTAGTCACTAGTAAACGATACGCTATGTGTTTAAAAAGTTGTTAGGTGAATTCTGAATTGTCCAGCCAGCTGAAATTTGTTATTTAAACAAGTAGATTTATATAACGGTGAATTATATTAATTTAATATTAATAAAAATGATAATTTACTACATGTGTTAAGTCTCCGTTATAGAATCTGACAGTATTAACAGCAGCCACTTCTGTGGAAACGTTTTCCAAATTTTTTTTAAAAGACAGCTTCTCTTAATAAAAGCCTCTTTATGCAAAATACAAATCAACATTTCTGGAAATATCGTCCAATCTTTTTTGTCTGAAGACACTTTGTCTAATGGACATTTAGTCTAATGGACACTTTTTGGTCTAACCGACACTGTTTCTAACGGACATTTGGTCTAATAGACATTTGTGTCTAATAAACAGTTGGTCGAATGAGCATTTGGTCTAATGAACATTTTGTCTAATGGGATTTTGGTATAAACTTGGTCTAATGGATGCCTCATATAAAAACAAAATTTAATTGATATAATTATTCGAAAAAAGGAAAATATAAGGTAAAGAATATAAAACTATTGTATGTATGTGGTATAGTTTTTATTAATGTAAAAAATAAATTAATAACCTTTTTAATAATATCTTTTTGTTTTGACATATATTTCTAACCTGATCTAAACCTCTTTTGAAAGCAAAGCTAATATTACAGTATACCAATAATATTAAATTAATATTATATTATTTAGCAAAGGTACTACATTTATACTTCCGTATTAACTGCATTTTATTTAAATATAATGTAATTATACTAGCTTCGTCTATATAAATTTTTTATCTAAAGGAATGTAAGGTATAAATGGTCAATGGTCTCCGCGCCCTGGTCGGATAAATATTCATATTTATATATAGTACTATATAAAAAAGTCAGAGTTTCTTGAGACTACTTTATTATCTAAATTAATATATATTTGTATAAAATAGAGAAAATATGTTAAATTAGTTAAAATTCTTTGAAGGACATTAACTTTACAAAAAGCATTATGACTATTGAGCTAGATAAATTATCAATATTTTAAATTAACACATTATTACAAAAAAGCAAATAATTATTTCATTTTATTAGTTTTTTTTAAAATATCAAAAGAAACTGTTTTAGAAAGTTGACTAAATATACAAATATTTCATTTAACTCAATCCAAACTATGGTTTTATACTATATTTAAAATTTTAGCTGATATTCGTGTATTTGATTATAATATACATTGTATTCATATATTTTTACATATCATAAAACGATATATATATATATATATATATATATATATATATATATGTATGTATATATGTGCAATTTTAGAATATGTACGAATATTTTTATTAGAAAATATTAGTTGATGACTGAATCTTAATTTAATTTAATGTATTAAGTACCGGACAATATTAAAATATTAACTATTTTCTGTGTTTCTCGCGGATCGTGAATTAGGACACCGGGAACGCTGTATACATACTTGAACATTAATGACTTAATTAGGTAGTTATTGTTTAATAAGGTAATACTATATAATTAAATTGTCCATTTGATAAAGTTTAGATAAAATTTAGACAAAGAGCTAATTAGATCAAGTGTTAATTAGACAAATTTTCCATTAGACCAAGTGGTAATTAGACCAAATGACCGTTAGACAAAATGTCTATTAGACCAAGTGTCCATTGGACCAAATGTTCTTAGACAAAGTATCTTTAGACTAAGTGTTTATAGACGAAAGTAGAATTTTATTGCAATATCGAATTTAATAAATTTGATTAATCTAACAGGATTTTTTGAGAACATGTTGGGAAAAATCAAAGGAATTCACTTTGGAGTAAAGTATCTTTTACCTTCTTTCTCTTGGATTAGATGAGTTATACATAGGAATGCACTGTTTCCAAATCAGTATGTACAAATTTTTAATATAAAAATTATGAATACTTTACACCCTGAATCTTAGAGAGGCTTAATCGGAGCGCACTTAAACAAGTCGAAAAATTTAAAATTTTGTTTTTAATGTTTATAATAGGGTTAGATGAATTTTAACCAAAAGCAAAGATATGTTCAAACTTAGCAATTTTTGTGCAGACTTTTACAAGGAGAGTTATCAATCTGCCATGAAAACAAGTTAGAAGGTATATATAAAACTTTGGAATAATTAACACTAGCATATATTCCAAAATTTCTTAAATAATATCACATCTTAGCAAAAATTTCTATAATTCTGTAAATTTCGACTCTATGGCGCTTTCCAAGTTGTCATTCGACAAAAATCGACGCTCTCTCAGTTGTTTTTTAGTTCAGGAAAGAACTAATTGTCATAGAGGCGAAGTCGAAAGTGTAAAATTCCTAAGTCACATTGCTTACCTATTCATGAAATAGTTTTTGCTATGCACCTTGCAGGTGTGTAGAAGCAGAGCTTTCTAAGTATAATTGTGGAGTCCTTTTACACATATGTGCGGTTTGTGTGTTCAAAATTGTGTATACTTATATCGATATTCCTGGTTGCTGTAGTGATGAAGAACCCTTATCGGCTTATTTCAAGAACACTTAGTTTTTGGAAACGTTCTAGTGGTGTCCACATGTCTTACCCGCAGAGACAATTCTTAGAAGAAATCTTCAACTTGAGATAACGCAATCAAATTCTCCTATGGGAAGTTTGTCTTTTACACTATTTTTGTTCGGGACTGAGCAGCTTGGGAATCAATTGTGTCAACTGTTTGCCCGTTCTCAAATCGTCGGGCTGAATTTTAAAAACGTTTTTGATATTCCTATTTCTTTAGCAATAATTAAAACTTTTACTCGCCGGTTCGTTCATGATCTATTTAGTTCGTGCTTTCAGAGTTTTTTGACACTTTGGAATAGTATAAATAAATTATCTGCCGCATTTAAACTATCTGCACAAATTTTTCACCGAGAAATATGCAAGTTATTTTTTCCATAGTGTCATGGATATTCCTCAAGCTTTGCTACTTTTAAAAATAGAAGTTTTACGATGCTTCTGTCGTTCAGTTTCAAATGATTCATTTTCGCTGATTTAAATTGATATGAAACTGACGAATGTTAAACGATTGTAAGCAAACTCTAATATAGCACAAAAATATCACAGAACTTGACATAAAAAACAGACGCTTATAGGAAATTGCTTTCATATGTAGATTGCATAAAAGTTCATCACGTAGGTATATGCATCGAAAGTCATTAAATGAAATTTACTGTAAAACGTGCTTATGGACAATGCTTTTGTTTGAACGTTTTATTTAAATTTTTGTTTTAAACCAGTTGAATATAAGCGTGCAGAATTTTTCACTTTAATAACTTTATTTATTTAAAATTAAAAAAATCTCATAACGGAGTTATAGTATACTCCCTCGGTTTTATACAATGTAAGTTATAATCTCTTATGTTGGTATAAATCCAATAGCAATATAACAAAATTTAAATAACAAAAATTTTAAGATTTTTCTACTTAAACAAATTGTCAAAAGATTGCAAAACGTCGAAGTTTATTTAAACCTGTTGAGATAAAGAGTACCAGAGCACTTGTTTGAAATTACTTTTTAATTTCTAAGTTTCTGAGAAGACTGACAAGGAAGTAATTTTTGTAAAACTAGATTTATTTATGCAATTTTTATGTTTATCATTTTAACTACCAAACTTTAGATTTTAAGCAAAGTTGATTATTGGTGTGTTGCAAAGTCATATTCTTGTCTCTTTAGACGTGCTACATCAGAGTGTGTTTCACGAAACATTCCGTGTCACTCTAATCCTTAATATCATTAAATAAAATGGTCCGTCATTGAACCTCACTGTAATATTCCTGTTGACTATTTTCTTGCTACTGTTAATTTGATTTTAATAATAGTTATTTTGTTTTCAAGATTGAATTTATCTCCAACTTTTCGCACCATGGGCTCCAATATCACCCATTATTGCCCAAATCAAGTTATGGATTTATATAACGGTGAGATTATATGTAATTTCACGGTTACCTACGAAATGACTAATTCCTACGTACAATGTACGTTGATGTCATCATCTGTTCTAGCCCACCCCATCATGATCAAGTGATTAACAAGCCACGTTCAATAGCTTTGATAAACAATTAAAATTCACTAGTGAGACAGAAATAGATGGAAAATTACAGCTTTTCTTGATAAAAGCCTCTAGTTATGCAGAGGAATACAAATCAACGTTTTAATATTCTGGACTATTATACTAAACCGTACCAATTCAGGTAGATATTTGAATTTTCTTTCCAGACACATTCATCTAATGGACATAAATTCAACACCGTCTAATGGACACTGAAATGGTCGTAATCCGACACTGATTTCTGATCGGACAATTTGGTAAATAAAATAAAAGACATTTTTCAATACCTTATTAAACAATTGGTTACCCCAAACAATTTGTACGTAAACTCATCTACACCAACGGACTTTGAATATAAACTGAATGAGCTTCCATAATAAATAACAATAATTTAATCTCAAAATATTAATACAATAACCAAGGACAATGTCAATTTCAAACAATTCCAATAACAATAATAATGATATTTACTTACCACCAACAACATTAACAATTTAAATACCACCATATACAAAACTACCATTTATTCGAGGTTTAGCTCTAATAGTAAGAGTTCTTAAACAACCTAATATTGCCATTGCATTCGAGTACAACAATACAATTAACAACCTATTTACTAGAATACAAGAACCCTACCCTAAATTATTAAACAGTAACTTAATTTACAAGATCGTCTGTAGCTGTCAGGCATCCTACATTGGTCATAACTTCCCAATGGTTGAGGAATCGTCTGACACAACATAGAAGTGACTGCAGGATCAATTCTAACAAATGTGCATTAGCTAAACATGTTTATACAACCAAACATACTCCGGCCTATGGATGAAATGTAAAATATTAGACAAAGAATCCAATGTACAAAACCAGACTCTTTCTAGAATCGTACTATATAAACAAAGAAGATCAATGTTTAAATAATAAACAAGATATAGAAGACACACAGATTTTATTCTACTCTAAAATTTAAATCACTTTAAATCTAATGCGCTTCATTAAGAGCTTTTTATAATAATCAATATAACATTAAATCTAAAATCATCTACTTCAACCATATTAATCTTCCAACATATTAGTTTTAAGGCTCAATTTGTTACTAGATCTACATCCTATTTACTACTAAATGAATTTTAATTAATAATTTTTGATCAACGTAATCATATGTTAATTTTAAATTTTGACAATTTGTTTTTTAAATTTGACAAATATTGGTTTTATACAGTAAGGAACTTAACTATTATATTATGTTAGTTTTATATTACAACTCTTCTAATTGTAGATGCTTTTGACAAAGGCAAAAGTTTTGCTGAAACGTTAAGCAGAAGAAATTAAATTTTGAATTTTGCATAAACTAGTATATTTGATTCATACCGAATACTACCATCTTGTTACCAAAATAATTAAGCTAACCAGTCCATTAACGATTTATATATATATATATATATATATATATATATATATATATATGTATGTATATATGTGCAATTTTAGAATATGTACGAATATTTTTATTAGAAAATATTAGTTGATGACTGAATCTCAATTTAATTTAATGTATTAAGTACCGGACAATATTAAAATATTAACTATTTTCTGTGTTTCTCCCGGATCGTGAATTAGGACACCGGGAACGCTGTATACATACTTGAACATTAATGACTTAATTAGGTAGTTATTCTTTAATAAGGTAATACTATATAATTAAATTGTCCATTTGATAAAGTTTAGATAAAATTTAGACAAAGAGCTAATTAGATCAAGTGTTAATTAGACAAATTTTCCATTAGACCAAGTGGTAATTAGACCAAATGACCGTTAGACAAAATGTCTATTAGACCAAGTGTCCATTGGACCAAATGTTCTTAGACAAAGTATCTTTAGACTAAGTGTTTATAGACGAAAGTAGAATTTTATTGCAATATCGAATTTAATAAATTTGATTAATCTAACAGGATTTTTTGAGAACATGTTGGGAAAAATCAAAGGAATTCACTTTGGAGTAAAGTATCTTTTACCTTCTTTCTCTTGGATTAGATGAGTTATACATAGGAATGCACTGTTTCCAAATCAGTATGTACAAATTTTAATATAAAAATTATGAATACTTTACACCCTGAATCTTAGAGAGGCTTAATCGAGCGCACTTAAACAAGTCGAAAAATTTAAAATTTTGTTTTAATGTTTATAATAGGGTTAGATGAATTTTAACCAAAAGCAAAGATATGTTCAAACTTAGCAATTTTTGTGCAGACTTTTACAAGGAGAGTTATCAATCTGCCATGAAAACAAGTTAGAAGGTATATATAAAACTTTGGAATAATTAACACTAGCATATATTCCAAAATTTCTTAAATAATATCACATCTTAGCAAAAATTTCTATAATTCTGTAAATTTCGACTCTATGGCGCTTTCCAAGTTGTTATTCGACAAAATCGACGCTCTCTCAGTTGTTTTTAGTTCAGGAAAGAACTAATTGTCATAGGGGCGAAGTCGAAAGTGTAAAATTCCTAAGTCACATTGCTTACCTATTCATGAAATAGTTTTTTCTATATGCACCTTGCAGGTGTGTAGAAGCAGAGCTTTCTAAGTATAATTGTGGAGTCCTTTTACACATATGTGCGGTTTGTGTGTTCAAAATTGTGTATACTTATATCGATATTCCTGGTTGCTGTAGTGATGAAGAACCCTTATCGGCTTATTTCAAGAACACTTAGTTTTTGGAAACGTTCTAGTGGTGTCCACATGTCTTACCCGCAGAGACAATTCTTAGAAGAAATCTTCAACTTGAGATAACGCAATCAAATTCTCCTATGGGAAGTTTGTCTTTTACACTATTTTTGTTCGGGACTGAGCAGCTTGGGAATCAATTGTGTCAACTGTTTGCCCGTTCTCAAATCGTCGGGCTGAATTTTAAAAACGTTTTTTGATATTCCTATTTCTTTAGCAATAATTAAAACTTTTACTCGCCGGTTCGTTCATGATCTATTTAGTTCGTGCTTTCAGAGTTTTTTGACACTTTGGAATAGTATAAATAAATTATCTGCCGCATTTAAACTATCTGCACAATTTTTTTCACCGAGAAATATGCAAGTTATTTTTTCCATAGTGTCATGGATATTCCTCAAGCTTTGCTACTTTTAAAAATAGAAGTTTTACGATGCTTCTGTCGTTCAGTTTCAAATGATTCATTTTCGCTGATTTAAATTGATATGAAACTGACGAATGTTAAACGATTGTAAGCAAACTCTAATATAGCACAAAAATATCACAGAACTTGACATAAAAAACAGACGCTTATAGGAAATTGCTTTCATATGTAGATTGCATAAAAGTTCATCACGTAGGTATATGCATCGAAAGTCATTAAATGAAATTTACTGTAAAACGTGCTTATGGACAATGCTTTTGTTTGAACGTTTTATTTAAATTTTTGTTTTAAACCAGTTGAATATAAGCGTGCAGAATTTTTCACTTTAATAACTGTATTTATTTAAAATTAAAAAAATCTCATAACGGGGTTATAGTATACTCCCTCGGTTTTATACAATGTAAGTTATAATCTCTTATGTTGGTATGAATCCAATAGCAATATAACAAAATTTAAATAACAAAAATTTTAAGATTTTTCTACTTAAAAAAATTGCAAATCAATGTTTAAGAAGCGATTAGAATTCATGTTAAAGAGCGCAATTTTTATCGAGAAAACTTTGTCGTAGTTTTGGAATTTGCTCTAAACATATTTAAAATCTAACTGGACACAGTTTTTTAAAGTTGTAGCGGACGTTGGTAATCTGAAGGCTAAAACTACTATGATCTCGGCTACTTATTTGTGGAATACATATATCTTTAGATTTATCCCTACATGATTGTAGAATGTTTTTGTTAATAGAAAAATCTGTACAATGCCAAATAATGAAAGAAACGTCTTAGAAATGTTAATGCGTTCGTTGTAAGATTTTTTTATAATGTCATTGGCTACGACAACTTCCAAATACCATGGCATCTTTAAATCTCTTCAAAAATAACGTAAATTTGTGTAGAAATTAATATTTTGTCCGCCGGTTACTTTATTTTCTTTAACAATGTTTTAAATGCCGTTAAAGGGCTGATAAACAACTACTCGATCCGATTTGCCTAAAGGATTTTGTAAACAAATAAACGCAAAAATAGAGATTACAAAAATCTTAAAATTTAGATTTGGTAATTTTTTTGAAAGTGGAGAGACAGAGAATACGTTTATACGTTTGCAACCTAGAATTGACTTTTGATTTGTTTTATTCGTAGGTACTAATACATAACAACGCCGTTTATGAATTGATTAAGTTTTGAGGTTAACAGTGTTTATACTTCTATTCGTTATGGACACGGAAATCATTGAAGTAACTTGGTTATCCGACGGATTTTTGTTACTGAATTTTCAAGAATTATGTGTACTTACATATTTCCAACTCCTGTATATACCTTTTATTTTCACTAAACAACACAAACATAACTAAAATTAAAACAAACAAAATATCACACATCGATAAATCCACGTTACGCATCGCACAAGTTACATAACATTATTATACTCAATCTGTTATTCAACTGCTTCGAGTTTTAACTTATGTGAACATCGAACACACACTTTTACTGCCTTGCAGCTTCACCATCATCATTAAATTCGTCATGTGTGAGTAGAAGTGGGGGCTTTAAAATATAAGGGGCTTTCAGATAAACATGTTGCCTAAAGGTTTTAGGATAGATGTGAAGGCCATCGAGGGTAGTCGATAGGACGGAATAGTTTAAGGAAGGGGAATCTGACCAATCGAGAAACGTGTTTTAAGTCTTTGGATGATGTAGATAGATTTAGAATAGACTACAGGTATTTTGAATTAGATGTTTGAATACATTGACCCCTAAAAGTGGCCGATAATTATAAGAGGAAGCTTAAGTAGTTCGTTCGGTTTGTGACTTCGCGTGCTGTTAAAAATATAACGATTGCATTAACTATTTTTTAGTAATTGGAAGACGATTTTCTAATAATTGATAAGATAAACTTTTCCTTAGTATTAACGACGAGTACGACAATACGAGTGAAATCACCATATGAAATTTCACGTGCGCTGCTTAAAGTACTAACAGTAGTGAAAAGCGCTTATAAAATAGGTGCATATGCGATTAGCACAATTTATTGCCAGTCTAGACTGTACGCATGTATTAAGCACTTCTCTACAGAAGTATAAATGACCTTACCAAGCATTACATTAATTAGAAAACTAAACAAGGAACTACAATAGATGTATGAGTGATACCAATATACCTACTTTCAGCATACGCTCCGTAGTTAAAATTTTGGATAGACCGGCGGGTTAAACACACGATTTTAATCAAAGCAGTAGAATTCAGAGTAATTAAAAGCTCGTACACTAGGTTTCTAATTATAAAATACAATAAAAAAATAATAAACGCTAGGGAAACGTTGTCTTGATTCATACATTATTTATAAAGCGAATTAATTCATCTGTCTTAATGTATGACAAATTTTTCTATGAGTTTGTAGTAAAAATTATCTCCCGTCCTTACTAAAGTGTTATGAATGACTTTTTGTTTTAATATGACAAAAAGTGAAAAAGTCGGTCCTGAGTCGTGTTACTTAAAGAAACTTTGATGGGAAAATTATCTCTATACTGTGGCCACTAGCGGCAAAAATTGTACAAATTCGTGTAATCATGTATTTCATTATCTTACATATAATCAGTCAAATCCAACACGATTTTTTGATAATAACCCTTTGTATGGTTTTTAACAGTGTGGTATCACAAAAATAAGTTTCTATTGATGATTGCAAAGCAGTTTAAAAAAAATTTCGCCGCATTTTGTGAACCTTTTGTATCTATCATCGACAAAAAGATATTGTTATCCACAATCAGAAAAACATTCTCTAGTTGCACCGATTTGTTATCTATAACTCCACAACATTCTTCTGAATTTAGTTTTAATTAGGGATGGACTCGGGTCGGGCCGGGCCGGGCCTTTAATAAGCCCGGCCCGGCCCGACGCAGAAAAGTGACCGACCCGGCCCTAGGCACAACCCGAAATGAAAACTGAGGGCCCGATCCACCGGGCCCGGACTATCATTCAGTGAATGAGAAGATGTTTTTTTCAGTTGTGTTCAACAAGTAACTATCACTCTTTTGTTTGATTTAAGAGTATAATGATTTTGAGTTACAATCAAGATACTTGTGGAACATACCGTAGTATATCATTTGATTTTTGATTCTTTGAAAAATTCTAGAAGTGTGTAGCAAAAGTACAAAATGTTTAGCATTTTTCAATGTTTATGAAATTTTTACAGACGGATTTTAATAGCTTTCTTTACTTTAAGAATCTGAAACTTTTGGAATTGAACTTTGATCTATAATTTGACTGTCTTTGTTCTAGTTCTTTTAAATTTTTATTTGACAAATCGTGCTAAAGTTCAAGATTCAACACTTTTGGTGAATTACTGAATGCTAAAAATTAAATAAATTGTTTATAGGTCACAGTATAAACGGTGCCAAACTTCATCGGTTAATATCTCAAGCAATTGAAAATTGGTACCTGGTGTTATTAGAACTTAAGGAACCTGAAATATACCGAATGTTTGCTAAAAAAAAGTTAGATTTTAAAATTGTGGTATGTAGAGGATACTTTATTCTTTAGAAATACATATTAACTGATAGTTTAAGTAAGTTTAAGTAAAATGAAGTAATTGCTTAAGATTGAAAAGTTTTTTAAAAAATGATTACCAAAAGGTATAAATCAGTACGTAGATCTTTTTATATACCAATAAAATTTTATTTACTTTATCCTTTTTTTATGGCATGAGTTCGATAATGGCATTATTGTACATTTTCCCGCAAACGTAACATGTTCACTAACTATGCTTGTTTAATAATAATAAGTTGATTTTTTTTCAATATGTATCTTGCTATTCAAACTAAACATTTTATTTTTGTTTTTAATGTCCAGGATAAATAATAATATAATTTTATTATTTCACCACATTAATGAAATCTTTTACAAATGACACATTACTATGATTTATCCAAATTACATAACTAGTAATTATGTCCTGCGTGATTAATCACACTGAAGTGCTCGTTCTTTATGATTGTTTAGTTTTAGCCTGTTTTTACGACTTAGATGACTCAGTCTATATTGAAATAAATCAAACAAACGCAACTAACAAATATCTCCATTTAGTCTAATGTGAGCTCTCGAATATTGCAGCTCATTCGTCGGGTACCGATTTTTTTTCCTATCAGTTTGTGATTTAATTTTCGTATTGTACTGATTAAATGATCCGTGTTTATGAGAGCATTACAGTGAAATTTTCAATAATAATGCCACGTAGTTGCATTAACCACACAGACTGTTTCTGCTATATTTGTGGTGAGGTAACACTAAAATCTCAAAGGAGAAATATAACTCCATTGATATCAAAATCGTATGAGTTATATTTTTGATGTAAAATGGGCGATCAAGATAAGTACTTGGCCTCTCATAGTTGTTGTAATTCGTGTGTAACGTTGTTAACTGGTTTGTTGAATGGATCCCGTCACATGACATTTACAGTTCCGATGGTTTGGAGAGAACCGAAGGATCACTTCACAGACTGTTATTTTTGTTTAACGAAAATATCAGGGATAACAGCTAAGGGCGTCGCCGTGAATCAATGTAGTAAGCGTAAGACTACCGATCCCAAAGTCCTGGGTTCGAATCCCGACACGGCCGACTGCTTGAAAAATGGCAGGTGAGCATTTTTCACAAAAATTACGCCCTCGTTCGGATGAGAGGTTAAATGGAGGTCTCGTGTATGAGTGTTGTCACGCACGTTAAAGATCCCTACCTTGCCTGGAGCGGCAAGGGTTCGGCAAAATTCTAAATTTCCAGGCAACAAAAAACTCGCCTCCTGGCCAATGTAGTACCTTCGGGTGGAGCATGGAAAATCACATGTAGATAACAGCTAAGACTAGACACACTGTTAAATATCCTAATATTCCCTCTGCTTTAAGACCAGTGCCTCACAGTCCACAGCTTCCAATTCCGCTAGCACCAAAAACATGGGAATTAGACGACGATGTTGTTGAAGGTTGTACAGATTAGTAGAGTATAATTGGGGCATCCACCCCCTCATTTGCACCAGCATCCTCATTTGCACCCACATCTGGACCAAAAAGTTTTCTTCGACTAACCATTTTTCATCTTTCGAGATAAACCTATCTTAAATTTTTTATGTTTCGAGATAAATGAGCATCCTCATTTCCTCCCACATCTGAACCAAAAAGTTTTCTTCGACTAGCCATTTTTTTATCTTTCATCTGAACCAAATACTTTTCTTTGTCTAGCCATTGCATCTTTCGAGATAAACCTATCTTGTTTGGTATCAATCAACACCAGATTTTTCTCAGCTACCCGAATCTCTAAGAATTTTTCAGATAACATCACCCCCAAGGGAGCTACCCTGATTTTAAGATTTCTTACCTGTAGCGACTTTTGACCGTTCTTATAAACTTTTTTTAGTCATGCGATACATCTTGTTAGTCTAAAATTTTACACAGAATTTGAATCTGCAAACAGATTTAAAATCGGACTACTCCTTACAAAGTTACACTTTAAGCTCTCAAACCTCTAAATTTCGCTCTTTGCTTTATAAGCAAAACTAACAAATAGTTTTCTTTGTCTAGCCGACGCATCTTTCGAGATAAACCTATCTTGTTTGGTATCAATCAACACTAGATTTTTCTCAGCTACCCGAATCTCTAAGAATTTTTCAGATAACATCACCCCCAAGGGAGCTACCCTGATTTTAAGATTTCTTACCTGTAGCGACTTTTGACCGTTCTTATAAACTTTTTTAGTCATGCGATACATCTTGTTAGTCTAAAATTTTACACAGAATTTGAATCTGCAAACAGATTTGAAATCGGACCATCCCTTACAAAGTTATACTTTAAAGCTCCCAAACCACTTTAAATTGTTTTGCTCGTCTATGACATATGCTTTAACCAACTATTTCCCTAGAAATCTAAAACCGCAAGTATTTTAGAAACGAGTCCTTTATAAGCCATAAGTGCTTAGTATTTAAAATCATTTTTTCAAACAGTAATGTGCTTTTCTCAGAATGT
This sequence comes from Platerodrilus igneus, assembly GCA_036346225.1. NCBI lineage: Eukaryota > Metazoa > Arthropoda > Insecta > Coleoptera > Lycidae > Platerodrilus > Platerodrilus igneus. The sequence goes on from JARFIW010000566.1 coordinate 1,423,477, forward strand.
CGCAAAAACCCATGACTTAAAATTTTTTCTGGTTTTAACATAATTACATGTACAATGCTAAATTGTTGGAAAATACATAGACAAGAACAAACTAATCGCTTTACAATTATGTGACGTATAGTGAAAGTAGTATAGAGGACAAACTAATTGCTTTACAATTATGTTACGTAAAGTGAAAGTAGCCTTTCTTTTATTAATTAGCAGCTATGTGATTTGAAAAATACAATAGATATGCTCAATGCCACCCATTAGAAAATTCCCGGGTTTATTAATCATACAATGAGCGCTCTATTTTGGCCTCGATTGGGGAAAATACAAACGTCATTTAGTAGTGTAATTAACGGATTTCAAACGTATATAACGCGGTGTAATTAGAAAAAAATTCTATTAGTTTCACACGCTTTGTGTAAAACCCGTCGAAATTTTAAACCGTCGTTTCGTGTAGTTCTTTTGTGGAAAGTTTTGAAGGTTTAAGGGTAAGTATTATTAAAATATTATTAAAGTAGAACTGAATTTATTTGCAAACACCAATTATTATGTATTCTGTTATTGGTTCTTATTTGTATTTTAAAACATTAATTTTTCCAAAGTAATGCGCTGTTTTACAGATATATTTTTCCAAATTTTAAAGGTATGCTTTTGCTAGAATAAAAACAATTCTCACAAAATATTTTATTAAAAATTTAATACATTAACAAAAGACCTCAATAACAATACGTTTTCTTTAGAACAGCTTAAATTATTCAAACAATGGTTTAAACAGTGATTGTACCTATTACCGAATCTTCTTAATTCTTTGAGCTTTGGAAGTGAGAAAACACTTTCCATGTTTAAAATGTTGTTTGATAAATATTTTGAGAGTAACTGCCTTTTCTGTTCGCCTTTAACATAGATTGTAGCATTGGGTGGTATGACTTCTTTCAGCAAATCGCCAACATTTGTATATCCACTTGTGGACTGTCCATCCCAGCTAAGCCCATGGATTCTTTGCTTTAACCACTGAACTTGCTTTTGAAATCATCACTTAGGGTGTTATACTCACAGCCATGTCCAGTATCTCATGCCATATTACATTATTCGCTACATCCAAAATGGCAATCTCCTTGCAATAGAAATCACTAGTTTTGTATTGATATCCTTGTAAATCGATTATGAAACACATGCTTCCTGCTTCAAATCACAGATGGGAATGGGGTTCTAAGCAAATATCCCCCGTATATCCAGTTAAGGGACTTTACTCCCTCCTTTTATGATTTTTTCATCCAGGTAATTATCTGGATGATACTAAAGCAAGTCTGTTTTCTTAATCCAACTTTTACCATCCCCAACCACGACACTAATAATTCGCGCCCGTGCTTCCGTTTCCGTAAAACTTTTTCCACTAAGTACGTGTCGGGTGCTGCTGTGAGCTGAATTTCATCGCCGTAAAAAGCACCTAGAATTGACCGACCTTCCAAATCTTGTAGCAGATAGGTTGTCGGTCTCGTTTTTTGTACTTTAACAATTTTGAATAGTTCTGTACTCCAGTTTGGGTGAAATCCTCGATCGAATACTGCTTTATATTTTGATATACGCACAATGTCTCCAACCTTATACTTGTAACTTTTAGAAACGCTGTTAGCGGTGTAAAGTTTTATTCTTTCCGGATGTTCTTCTGCCTCCATAGGTGTCATGTTAATAGCCCGATGCGGTGTATTATTGTATTCTTCCATAACCTTAGGCAAAATATTCACCCATTTATGACTGCCTTGCAAGTAAAATCTTCTGTACAATTTGTTTTTGATTGTTCTAATCAACCGCTCGACCATGCCAGCTTTGATTGCGGAATACGTAGAGTAATGGTTTATCTTATATTTTTGCATAAGATTTTTAAAACAGCGGTTGTAGTACTCTTTCCCAAAATCCGTTTGTAGATTGATTTTACGTTATTTTCTCCTTGCAGCATTTTGTCCAATATTTTTTCATAGCATTTGTGACTTCTGATCCAGTTTTATTTTTAAAGGTTCAGCTAAAGCATATTTTGTGAAACAGTCCACTGCTATTATAATATATCTGTACCCATTGTTCACACGCGAGTAAGGTTGCATTTCACACAAGTCCGATTGGATAAGATCACGTTTCACATGTTTCAGATTTGTATGACGACGCTGAAAATTTTTCTTACAGGTTTAAATAATTCCTTAACGATGATTTCTTTACTCATTTTGCTTAACACTGTTGCTAAACTAATAGGGTTATCTTTATCCAATTGCACCTTTGACATAAACTGAAGCTTTGGTTTGTAGTATTTGTTTTTTATAGCTGCTGGTGACGCTTCGTAAATCGATGCTATTGCAAGACCGAGCTCCTTCTCATTTGTCTCGGAAGTTGCAGTCAAATTAATAAAAAACTGTATAAACGTTTTAAAGTCAGATACAAGCTTATCCAATTTTTCATTTACATACTGTTTATTAACTGCATCAGATGGCTCAACTGGTTGAGCAAGCATTGCGATACGCTGGTTTCTTGCATTGAAGGCTTTATCTTTACGCTGTATATCATCAGAACTTTTTAGACAGTATGAAAAGGCTTGATTCACGAGCTTGATTACAGATTTCTTATTAACACAATCACTATCTTCTTTAGGATCCATTACATCCACTAGTCTTCTTTTACGAAAACTAATTGTTTCTTCTCCAGACTTGAATACTATAGTGCTTCTCTGATTAACACAATCACTATCTTCTTTCGGGTCCATTACATCAACTAACCTTCTTTGCTGCATATCGTACCCATCACCATCCAACGTTAACACAAATCCTCGACCTGGAGGACCGCGCCGAATATCAGCATCTTTACGCTCTGAACGTCCGAAGCGGTCGATAGGCATTTTAAAACTGTGTAATTATTTACTGAGCTCACTGTATTATACCTTCTTCTCTCAACTCTTCTATTATGGACACCATCTCGTTAATGTTTTCCTCGCTTGTATTTCCAGCTCGGTTGGATGCGTTCAACAATCTCAGCCGATCTACAAGTTCATGTACATTATTCCAGTAGACATATTGCACCGGCTTTGAATTTAAACTTTTGTAAAACCGATTAGAAAAGCCTAAACCCGCTCCCTTGGACTGTTTTCTTCTCTTTGGCTGTTTTCTTTCAGGATTCCTCCGAAATTCGGTGAGATATTTTGCACATATTTGTTAAACTTTTGTTATTTGTTGGGAACCCGCTTAAATCGTGCACCGCAAATGGGTTAAACTTTCTTCTCAAAATCGAGGCAGATTTGATCATTTCCAAGTAATTCGGCAAATCTTCATGCAAATTGAAATCACCATCTTCGGGGCTGATGTCTTTGTAAACCAGCAGATTGTATAAACCCTCGTACCTGGATATATCACATTATTTAATGTTATATCGCTAGTTTCCGGGTTAATTATCAATACACTTTTCCACAAACTCCATGTATCGGTTTCCGCATTATACTTTACTCCATAAATTGATTTGTCAATATTTTCGTCTTCGTCTCTAGCTAACACATCTGCATAGTAAAGATGGAACGGTTCTTCTGGAACGAGTTGTTAATTTTCTTTATAGGTACCTCCATGTTTTCGACTTTAACCTTTGTTGTAGGTATAGGAATTTTTTCGGTGATCGATTGCAACTGGGAAGCGGTTATTTGCAGTGGATCGATCAATTGTTTGTGCACTTCTTTGAATTTTTGCTGAGATGTAGCATCTCCCTTTTTGTACGCTACAAACTTTTTTCGTACAGCATCCTGCATAAGATTAAGACTGCGTTTATTCGCAATAAAATTGTTAACGTCCGTCATCATGAAACTTTGGATGAGAACTAACTGTTTTGAATAATGTCAAATATTTATATACTCGTCGAAATTCTTCCTATATCGACCTTTATCCAAATCAAAATCTTTCACAACAGTTATAAAATTATGTTTTGAGTCACCCCAACACTGTAAACACATTTCTTTAAATTTCGGATATGTCATGTCACCACTTATATGATCCGAAAAGATATGGCGAAGGTTTGTATCATCCTGTTTCCATAATGCGATTACATTGGCGTTATCTCTGAGTCTATGTTTTAAGGCACTAGCGTAAGTTTGACATAGATAGAACGAATCTATTGCTTTATGTCGGCCGAACGAGAAAAACTGAGTGATTTTACTTTGCTCGTTTACAGGTATATCATCGAAAACCATAATTGAATCTTCTTTGGTATCTCTGGGTTCGATCAAATCATCGTAATTTTCAAACTCATGGTACCCAATTTCTTCTTTTAATGGTGTAAAACGTTTCTTAACAATTCGTATTTCGGTTGATGCAAACTCTTCGAAAATACATAGACATTTTGAAATCTAAGACCGTTCTCGTGCAGGATCAGAGATATTAAAGCGTTGGTCTTCCCACAACTCGATGGTCCCGCGAAGATAGCTCGTATGTTAGATGGGAACAATGAACCATGTTTACCATCCTCTCTTGCACTAGCAATAGCAAAGTTATCATAATTCTCTATAGGTATTTTAACTTCTTGTATAGCATCACCCATGTCTCTCACATTTTCCGACCTAGGAGCACCATTCTTCTTTTGAGGTTTACGGAGATTCAAATGCCTGCTTAACGTTCTTCTGGGTATACCATATAACCTACTTGTAGAGTTAACACTTATACACTTTTGTATTTCACTAACTGCTTTCTCTAAAGATTCCTTGGTGTACATCTTTCAAATATAAGTTTAAACTGATTCAAATTGAAAATAATATTCCTTATATACCAGCATGGGCAGGGGTGCGCATGGGCAGCGCGCATGGGCAGGGTGTGCACGCACAGGGCGCGCATGGGCAGGGTGCGCACGCACAGGGGCGCGCATGGGCAGGGTGCGCACGCGCAGGGGCGCGCATGGGCAGGGGTGTGCACGCGCAGTGGGCGCGCATGGGCACAGGCGTGCTTAGGCGTACACCGGAGTACGTGAGAAACTGCGTTGGATCACCAAAAAAATCTTATTAATATTAAAACAACATAGATTTTATACAATTTTATTAAAAATGTATACAAAATATTTAATTGCGAATAAATCTATTAACAATTTCCGTAAACGGATTATATTCAAACATAGAGTCATGTATAATTAAAGCATAAGCCTTCATCGATGATTCAAAATTTCTTGAAGCTTCTAACTCCATTCTTACATCAACCGTTGCATCCTTGATGCTTTCAAATTGATGACGACAGTCGATTACAAAGACGGGTGATTCCTTAAACCTGTTGTAGTCCATTAAACATTTATTTGACGATTTGTTCGGGTAGTATTTTTCCATAAAAGATGCATAAGACAGGTACGCTGGCAAGTAGTCATTCTGCTCGAAATCCAAATTTAATCGACCTTGAGGAACATCTGTGAGTTTAAAACACTTTGACATTGGTTATGTTGGCATTCGTAAAGCTTGTAGCATTTTCTTCTTTCTTATCATATTTTCCATTTTGCAGCGCCAGTAATATCCACCGAGCCTTCTCTGTTTCATTCGATACTTTAATTCTCCATACTTGTGACTTTGATTGTGTTAGAGATGGTAATTCGTGTAGTTCCCATTTCTGAATGCAACCATTATAGATGATTGATTTTGCATTTCCGAAAGCAGCGATGCCTTGGCAAAGTCGCTTAATGTTATATGGAACCTCCCATGAAATACGTTGTATTTTGAACGTTACTGTATTTCCAATCGACTTGTAGCAATTTACGTCCGACTTGGATCTGATTAAAATCAGCTCTTGAGGCATGTTGACGATAGTTTTCTTGTAATCTTCAAAAACCCAAAATGGTTTTAGTGGTATAGCACAACTAAACCGTCCATCTTGGAATATGGTATCGGGTTTCCACCCGGTATGTGTAATAGATTTTGTTTCTGATTCTTCCATGGATACTAAACCTTTAATAGTTCTTGTAATTCCAGGGATTCGACAGACATCTATTATTTGATTATTACCCAATTTGTATTGAATTTCCTCAAACAGAAAATATGGTGCATTTCTAGTAAACTCGTAAGCTTTAGGGTCTGGTTCGGCTGCTCTAATCGGGTCTACAGTTGTTGACGCTTCTTAATGTTTCCGTAGGTTTATAGGTCCCCTTATAAATATGAAACTTTCATGAGGGTATGTGATGTTATCACTGCTCTGGATTTCAATTGAAATTCGATCGTTGTTTTCTGCGTTCAATGTAAAGGAAGATATGTATAATAATCTTCCTTTATTATGGTCTCGTCTAATTTATAACCTCCAAACACATCCAATTTGGGTACGTCCTCATACTTAAGCCTTCCAAGTTTAACGTTTTCATCACCGTGGAGATCTAAGCTGCGTTTACTTCTGCCTCCCATTATTTATAACTTCTAAACCCAAAGATTTTAAGAAACGTATTTCTTCTGCTGTAAGTCTCTCAACAACTTGACGCTTTGACGTCGTATTCACTATTAATCGTCTGGGGGTGTTGTAGCGTGCTTTATATACAAAATCGATAGGCATTTTCAACTACTTTTTATTTCCAGTCTTACACAGGTGTATGTTTCCGGTGAAAAGTTTACCAATTCACCCAAATGATCGACTAGTCTGATTGTAATATTATCAATTTCTGTCACGCTCAGCGGATAATATATGACGTGGTTAGGTTCCTTTTCCAGATTATACCCAGGTGGTACAGATAGACTGAATTCGAATATGCTGTGCGTAAGAAAATTGTTTCTGAACGATCCGCTGGTGATATTGGTTTCCACAAAATGTTTGAGACCGATATTATGTTCACTTGCTGATTAGCGATATGTACGGTATCTGCAGCCAATTTGCGGTTGGTAAACCCCAAGATGCTTCCAATATTGTTTTACGGTTTGCTCCAAAATCAATCGGTATACTGCTTCGTATAGAACACTTTAATGTATTATTGTTGGCACTCAGTTTAAAATATTTTTCAATGTTCTCGTTGATGTCCGGCTTCTGACTGAACCATTTTTTGAAGACGTCCTGTATATATGCATTTATTTCTTCTAATTCGTATGATCCAGGTTCAATGGTTATTTTGCGATGCTCTGGATCGTTAAAGTATAAGTTGTTGTTTCCTGGATGTATGTTTTGCACAGTGTTACAAGTGTACAGTCCCACTAGACCCAAAGCATATTCACCATCTTGTTTCAATTTAATTGGTGGGTAAATGGATCCTGTCGATATGACATTACCATACCCGAACACGCTCACTGTTTTAGCCATTGTCACTAAGAAACTTTAACACTAAATGTCCACAATTGTATGTGTTGTAAGTCTGCTCCGGTGCACTGTTGTAGTAAATTTTACAACCTCGAAAATATCTCTTTACTTCTTCCGGCGGTCTCAAGTCTCCAAACGAATCGTAGTAATACACACTATTTCTACGTTTTCGGTACCCCACCCAATGTGTACCCGAACCTTTGGTGGTATCCAAATTAATCACTCCCGATTCGTTGACATGCGGTCTAATCTTCTGTAACTGATCTCTAGAAAAGACGTTGCGAAAATGAGGAATGTTAGATGCGTGTTTCCTTATATCTACATCGGTGAGAGCTCTTCGAGGTAACTTGCTTAGTTTTTTGATACTTTTTTATAAATACCACGCCCCTGTTTGTACGGTTTCAAGAATAATGCTGTGCCTTTTTTGTATGGTTTTAGAAACATTCCATTTCCTTTTTTCCCAACAGTAATGGCTTCCATAGATCTGTTGTGTCGTTCGCTCTCCTTAAGCTGTTCGTTAGCCGTCTTGACATCATTTAATGCTTTAGCTATCCCCGCAGCACCACCTGTTAGCGCTCCTAGGGCACTTAGTCCCGCAAATATAGGAATCAATGGTAGAAAACCTCCTTTCTGTGGAACGGGTATAATGCGTGGGACTTTAATTTTGTTTCTCCCACCGGCTCCTTTTATGATTTTTTTTCCAATTAGAATACCAACATCTAACAGCTTTTTCAAGTTGTCGGAACCAACTCGGTCTATTGCGGAGCGTATTTTCTTCAAAATCCGCCTTTGAAACTTATTTTCTTCTTTAAGCCCATACCCATTTTCTCTTCGCTTTCATAGCGTTTGTCACAAACCAAGCTGCGGCTTTTTCACCAAACTTTGCGTTTTTAGACTTAACTCTCTCCCAGGCTTCTTCTTCTAAAATTTTATCTGCTCGGTGTCTGGCTGGAAGATCGTCGGGGTACTTGGAGTATGCAATGTCGTGGTCTTTACACAATTTATCTAATTCGTTTATTCCAGGATCACCTCTTGCTAAGCGCTCATCCAACTTTGTACCAGGCCCGCAGTACTGATAACCTGGAATATGCAGCTCAAACGGTAACCTGTTTATAGCGCTGTTGATTAATCCCTCTCCAGAACAGATAATCATGTGTTTACTCAAAAAAATCTCAAACTATACTAAGTAAATAAACAACAACGAGTCTATTTATACTTTTTCAAAAAATTTACAATATATTTATAATAACAATACATTTACATCCACGTCTTTTAGACTGTCTTTTATAAAATACTCTTTCTAGTTATCACCATAACCAGAATCTTCAGATTCCGACAAATTTAAACGTCTAAACATTTCCACTAATGTTCTTGTACGTATCACGTCTCGCACAAATATATCTGGAAAACATATAACCAGCTCCAATGCATTTAGAGCGCTCTGATTCAATTCGTTGTAGAATAAAATATTTCCAATTCGAACTTCGCCCTCAACCAAGATTTTAATTCGTTTCTCCCTTCTGTCAGAGTATTAAACCCATCGCCATCATTTAAACTAGAATTAGCAACAAACCCTACTAATTCGCTGTATAATGCTGGGAAGTCACGACTTTCCAACTGTTTAAGTTGATACTCAAATAACTCTCGCATATGGGATAGTTTACGGCACTCCAATTCATTTATAACTATCGAGCTATCACCCATTATTATTTTTAACTGGAACGTTTCGTCCACAATTGTTCCATACACTGGCGACAGAGTGATAAAGAACGGTCCTCCTAGTTGTATGTGTAGATCTTCCATTTCGGTGCACCATTTAATCGAGTGTTTAGCACGTCACGGGAAAATACGTTGATTTGAAATTCCACTTGAAAATTTGTAAATGCTGACCAATTTTCGTATGTCAATTCCAGAACATGGCTGCCACAATATTTCTTGCTACACATCAATCGTAATACGGGTTTTATTGTCTGGTTTATAACAAACCCAATTTCCACATTATGAGGGTGTTCACCCAATTCACTTAAACTATACGTAAACTTATTAATCAGATTTTCGGTATACGAAACTTGTGCATCATTAACATCTGCAGACTCCATTGCTTTGTACTGATTTCACCGAGATGACTGAGAGGGATGCTATGCGCGTCATCCTTTTAAATGTTTCAGGGTTGTTGTTGCGCATGCGTAAATTGTTCTCGGATAATTATAGATGTAGCGCGTAAGCAAGAAGCTAATTGGTTTTCACCGACAGGCATGAACTAGTTTGTAATCCGATTCAAGGTTAGTTAAGAATATTAGGTTTTACTGGTGTGATTAGACTGGTATGGAATGTTACTCAAGGTTAAACGACGCTGGGTTTTCACCTAATTTAAAAGTAAACTAGCTAATTGATTTTCACCGACATGAATAGACTGGTATGAAATGTTACTCAAGGTTAAACGACGCTGGGTTTTTAAAAGTAAACTAGCTAATTATACCAACAGGGTATAAAAGCACCGTGCAATGCAATATAATTCAGTATCTGTTTAGTCTTCGGCTAGTTACAACAGCTATAAAGTCTTTAACCAGTTTTTAAGTTTCTTATAGAAAAATGGCTTCTTTTACCTGTAACGTCTGCGGGGGTGTCTTCTCGAGAACCAATAGTTTGAAGAGACATCTGCTCCAGCAGCATGAAGTTGTATCGAAACCCTCCGAGGGCTTGTTCACCTGCGATATGTGCCCGGCATCCTTCTCGCGGAGGGATAACTTAAAACGACACAAGGATGCCAAGCATGGTGTGGTGGAACCAATTGCCGGCCCATCCGGGGTCAAACGAGCTGCTGCACCAACCGTTGAGGAGCCTACCCCCAAGAGATTGCGGAGATGCGTTGAGTGCGATGTGGATGTTGCCAACTTGGCAGCCCACCAACGCTCGAACGAGCACAAAGCTAATGCTAGCCGTGTCCTGGATGGGGGTGTAGAAGTGGTAGCGACTGCATTTAAAAGTCGAATCGCTACATACAGAATTAGTAATGTCGACTCTACAAGTACGTATTTTCTTTATAAGTATTTAGTGTTTAACTTAGTTATTTCTAGGTCTGTTGGATTTTCTCCGCAACCAGAGGAGAGATTCATAAGCTTAGTCGGGAAACAGCGGGCAATCCACACCTCCCTAAAGGTGAACCTGGAGGTGTTTGGTGGGTACACCAAGATGGCTGCGGTAGAGGGTGTTGAAGATGTTAAATCTTTCAACACCCGAAATGTTGTGGTCACCTCATCCAGCAACCTAGGAAATGTCTACAACTCCTTTGTGGAGAGGATGTCAGCTAAGTCTGACGAATTTCAAGAACGAGATTCTGGTAAGTTTTGAAAAATTATTATTTTGTTTCTAATTTTTAAATTTTAGGATGGACTCTGAAAAATGTCTCGCACCTAGAAATAAATATTAACAAGTATAAACCTCTTCGTGGGGGGTCCTACATCGAGCTCCCCAAATGGATTCGAGACAAGTGTGCGGTGGTTAACGTGGAGAACCAAGACAATGCATGTTTTGCTTGGTGTGTTGTGGCTGCGCTCTACCCCGGTGCTCACAATCCGCAAAGGGTCAGTAGCTACCCGCATTACAGCACCGCACTCGACGTGACAGGACTACAGTTCCCGATGCCCATAAAGGACATAGCCAAGTTCGAGGAGCAGAATGCTATAAGCATCAACGTCTTTGGGGTGGAAAGGAAGTCGATTGTGGGACCCCTCCACTTCACCCAAAGAAAGAGGGATCGGCACGTCAACCTCCTTTACATCCAGAATGAGAATAACACACATTACTGTTTGATCAAGGATTTGGGGAAGCTAGTGGGTAAGCAGCTGTCGAAGCATAAGGAGTACAAATGGGTTTGCGATGGATGCTTGGTGTTCTTCCCATCCGAAGACAAATTACGACAACACTCCGAACAAGACTGCAACCACGTTACGACAAAGATGCCCAACCACTTTAACAACATCCTCGAGTTTACGAACGTGCACAAGCAAATGAGGGTGCCGTTTGTTATATACGCAGACTTTGAAAGCGTGTTGAAGCCCATTTCTTCAGCAGCACAGGATCCCTCCGGCTCCTTTACTAACAGCACCCACCAACACGAACCATACAGCTTCGCCTATTATATTAAATGCTCTTACGACGAGAATCTGGATAAGTTTGAATTGTACAGGGGCCTGAAGCTGCTAAAGTTTTATGGAGAAGTTAAAGGAGGAAGCCCGCAGATTGGGGATTATCTTAAAAAACAATGTGCCGATGACAGCGTTGGAGCCTTTAGACGAATTGTTATTCCATATGGTTGACGATTGCGGCATCTGCAGGAAACCATTGGGGGGACGATCGAGTAAGGGATCACTGTCATCTTACAGGGAAATTCCGCTTCGCAGCACATCGCCAATGCAACATCCAATACCGGATGCCGAATTTCATACCGGTCATATTCCACAATTTAAGTGGGTATGATTCCCATTTTATTGTGAAGGAATTGGGGTGTGATAAGGAGCGTGTTACAGTGATCCCAAATAATAAGGAGCGGTTCGTATCGTTCACAAAGTATGTGAGGATATATGGTGAAGAACCAGACGTAGAGGAAGATGATGATGAATCCGATAATTGCACAGTACAGCTGCGATTTATCGATTCCCCTGCGTTTCATGGCATCGTCCCTGGATAAGTTGGTGAAAAATTTGGAATGCGAGCAGTTTGTTGAGATGAGGAAGTGTTTCCCCGACGACGTACAGTTTTCATTTCTACACAGAAAGGGTGTGTTCCCGTACAGGTATGTGACAGACGCTTCAGCGTTAAATAGGTCAAGTCTACCACCCCGAGAGGATTTCTATAATGATCTCACGAATGCTGTGATTTCGTTGTCTGAGTACGATCACGCTCAGAATGTATGGGACGCCTTCCACATATGCACACTCGGCGAATACAGTGATCTTTATTTGAAAACAGACGTTTTATTATTAGCTGACGTGTTCGAAAACTTCCGGGGTGTGTGCTTGAAAACCTACGACTTGGATCCCTGCCAATATATGACAGCACCTAGTCTAAGCTGGGACGCCATGCTGAAACACACTGGGGTTAAACTGGATCTATTCACCGATGTAGAAATGCATCACTTTGTGAAAAAAGGGATTCGTGGTGGTCTAACTCAGTGCAGTCAACGGGGGTAGCTCCCTTGGGGGTGATGTTATCTGAAAAATTCTTAGAGATTCGGGTAGCTGAGAAAAATCTAGTGTTGATTGATACCAAACAAGATAGGTTTATCTCGAAAGATGCAATGGCTAGACAAAGAAAAGTATTTGGTTCAGATGAAAGATAAAAAAATGGCTAGTCGAAGAAAACTTTTTGGTTCAGATGTGGGAGGAAATGAGGATGCTCATTTATCTCGAAACATAAAAAATTTAAGATAGGTTTATCTCGAAAGATGAAAAATGGTTAGTCGAAGAAAACTTTTTGGTCCAGATGTGGGTGCAAATGAGGATGCTGGTGCAAATGAGGGGGTGGATGCCCCAATTATACTCTACTCAGATTTATCGAATGATGAAGAAAGAAGGGACCCAAAGTTTTAAAAAATACAAATACTGAACAGCACTTAATAAATCAGTCTGAAATAAATGATCTCGTTCGTGATCTACATTTATCCAAGAATCGAGCTGAAATACTAGCATCACGACTGGAAGGATGGAATCTTTTACAACGCAACACAAAAATAAGTGGTTTCCGTGACAGGCAGTGTGACGTTGAATGTTTTTTCTCACAATGTACGGACTTAGTTTACTGTAATGATGTGGAATCTTTACTGAAAGCTTTTTGACATACCCACTATCCTGGTGAATGGCGTCTTTTTATAGATTCTTCAAAACGTAGTATAAAAGCGGTTCTTCTTCATGTCAGAAATAAATAACCGTCGGTCCCTTTGGGTCATGCAGCTAACGTGAAGGAGACATATGAAAGTATAAAATTTGTGTTGGATATGATTTAGTACGAGAAACATTCATGGCATGTTTGTGGAGATCTTAAAGTAATAGCACTGTTACTTGATTTACAACTTGGTTATACAAAATTTTGTTGCTTTTTGTGCGACTGGAACAGCAGAGATAGAAATAATCATTATCTTAAGAAACAGTGGCCAAAAAGAGAAACATTGACTGTTGGAGAGAGAAGAACGTTGTGAGTCCAGCGTTAGTAAAACCTGAAAAAGCTTACCTTCCCCCCCTACACATTGAGCTAGGTCTTATAAAAAATTTTGCTAATGCAATGGATCGGGAGGGAGGTGGATTTCAGTTCCCCAATTTAAGTGATGCAAAAATACAGCAAGGTATATTCGTTGGTCCGGAAATAAGAAAACTTATGAATGATAATGGATTCAAAGGCAGTTTGAATGACTGTGAACTTGCTACTTGGAAATCATTTAAAAATGTTGTTAATAACTTCCTTGGAAATTACAAGGCAAATAACTACAAAGAACTGATAACCGAGCTTCTGGAAAGCTATAAAACACTTGGCTGTAACATGTCTCTAAAGATCCATTTCTTAGATTCACATCTGGACTTTTTTCCAAACAATTTTAGAGCTGCGAGTGACGAATATGGTGAACGCTTCCGTCAGGAAATATTCACCATGGAAACACGTTACCAAGGAAAGTGGAGCCCCAGAATGCTAGCTGACTTTTGCTGGAATCTTAAGAGCGATATACCTGCAGCAGGGTACGCCAGAAAATCCAAGCGAAGCAGATTTTAGGAATGTACCAATTTTACATGTGTCTATAACACAGGTTTTCTTTAAATTGAAATTACAAACAAACTATGCCCGATAGAAAACCCCCACTAACATATTTGAAATCAGCGCTAAAAATACTGTAAGCTTCAGCTGCTACAGTTCTTGTAACAAACAAAAACTAAAATTTTGTGTTTCAGTGTTATTAATGGGTTCATGAAGACACTATGTGAAAATTTAATTAAGAACGTTTACTTACTCAATGTGAGATAGAAGTGAAAGGACAGTGGAGTATCTACTCATGCGTTTTTCGACTCGAAAAATTCGGGCCGGCCCGAATCGTTTGGCCCGGCCCGGCCCGGGCTCAGGACGAAAAAAGTAGTCATCAGCCCGGCCCGGATTTGAGCCCGAAATCGGGCCGGGCCGGGCCGGCCCGAAAGCCCGAACCCGAGTTCATCCCTGGTTTCAATTTCTTGTATATAAACCGTTAGAATTTCCTCATATTTCACTGCTTGTTGGAATACATCTACCAACAATTTCGGTTACAAACTACGACCGTTTTGAGGACTGATAGAAAAAAGTAGAAATGCACTGACATGTGGAAAAAGTATTTTTACAATTGTTATTCTAGAACAGTTTTGCTACAAATCACATTTAGTCTGTGGTAAGCTAAACAGTGTGAAAACAGTGCCTGTAGCATAGTCTTTTAAAACTTTACGAAGTCCGTTAAGTGTGCTCACCATAATATTTGGTCTATTGTTAGTTGAAACAAATAACATTATTCTTCTAATACACTAAGATCACACTTAGGTAGCAATTTACAAAGGTAACACCTGTGAAATATCCATGTACAATACCTTTTATGTAAACTAACCTTATTACTTATTGAACATTGCAATATCTGTGTAATATTGTAACAATTTTATTTTAGCAGTAAAACAACCTATTCATTAAACGTACAATGAATATTGAAATACCTTTATTAACTAAAATAAAGATTCGAGTAACAATCAAATTTTTATAGTATTACTATATCTAGGATTAGTAGTCTATTTGTTTCGGAGTTCGGTGCAATTCCACAGCCACTGGCGCGCGCGTGAGAGGTTCGAGAACCCCACTTATGATCCTCCCACCATGCAAGAACGCAGCGAGCGCACTCGTCGATAGTTAAAGGCAGCGTGAAGATGCATTCAAAAAGAATGGCGAGTGACCTCCGGGTCGCCTTATTTTGATGAAACACTTCCTGAGTAACGGTTAGTACTTAATCCACATTTTGCATATTCGTTATCATATTAGCTAATTTAAAAATTTATTTAGCGCAACGACATGTCAGAAACCGCAACGACATGTCAGAAACCGCAACGACATGTCAGAAACCGCAACGATATGTCAGAAACCGCAACAACACGTCAGAAACTGCAACGATAAATTAGAAACCGCACGACCACTTTGAAATTACAATGTAGAAACCTTAACTTATGGACTACACAATGAAAGATTATATTTGTAAATAAAATTAGAAAACGGAAGATTACGCTATGAAGTAATGCTGCCTTGAACCAATGTGAGAAATCCGCTTCGCTCCTACATCTGTATTAAAGCATGGAAAACAAGCATATTTAGCTGCAGGTCCCGCACTGCGAAGTTGTTTCCATTGCAACCAAAGACGACAGTCGGTGTTGGGTTCGTAATAGAATTAGAATATCCTCAGTACTTCCTTCTGAAAGTACATTATTTCATTTTGTTTGTTAGATGTACAAAATTGTTATTCAGTTTACCTGTGATTAGGCTGTTTTTCCCCAGTATCGGGTTTGATTTCACTTAGTTCCGTAAATATGTGACTACACGTGGCTACAACGTAAATTAACAGCTGCTATTACGTCACCTGTTTGTTTGAACAATGCCGTCAACAATTGCACAATGGCTAACAGATGTTTAACATTACAGTACTGCCACTTTTGATAAAATTAGAGAATATCTTGGTGATTCTTTTAACTTCAGACTAATTTTAATTTTGTTAAATTAATGAGAAAATTTAGAATATTCATTTGTAAGTGACCTACACAGATCTGGTTGGGTTATAAAAAAAAAACCTTAATATTGTTAGTTACACCGAATTGTAATATATTTGAGTAAGGATCAGTTGATAAGCCTTACAACAATTTTGCAAGAATACCAAATATTTATTTTATTTAATTACAATGAAATTTTATTTACTGAAACAAAGAAAATTCTTTCTAGTAAATTAATTATCTACATTTAAAGTTTTTTTATTCTGATCTAGTTTGATCAGACCTCATAAACAAAAGACAGTAAGAGTTAAATTTTATGATTCCATTATGTAGGAAATATTCTCTATGCATTTTAGATATACTTGAGGGACGCAAATAGTGTTCCCATTTTTTTTAGGTAACTTAACTATTATTCTTTCTTACAGGAGCAGTGTCTTATTCTGTTAAGACAAGTTTGTAAGTCAACGAAGGCGATCTTTTTTTCTTTGGGTCTCCACGTCCGCCCTTAGAAATTTGCTATGCCATTAATATAAATCAATCTGGACTTGGTGGCGCCTGTTTGTTTTAGTTTGAGTGTGACCCCCCTACAGATATCGACTTACCCCCCCATTGCTCATAGCTCTACCCAAGGAATAGACCCCTAGTTACGTCGGAAGACTTAGTTTTGCAGACACCTAACTTGAAGTATGGTGTTAATAAAGTAGTGTTTTAGTAAGTCGAGAAAAAACGTTTCACTAGCGCCCATGCGTGAGGCTAGCGGAGCCAACAATTAGAGAGAGAAAAAAAATCGTTTCAATATCACTGATTTTATCGACAATACAAGTGAAAAATTGTGCTTCTTTTGTAACAACTTTCTTGTTTATAAAGAAAAAAAGTTGCTAGTTGAAGCATCTTAGAAGTATAAAAAAAGAGAAAGAAAAAATTGGAAAAATTCGCCAAGAATATTGTTTGCAAAATTAGGTAGATAGATTCTCAATTTTTAATAAGTCATTGGTCCCATTTGGAAAACAAAATGCGGGTTGTTATTTTCTAATTTGATTCAGTTAAAAGGCTAAGTTCAACATTTTGTACCCACAATCATGTAGAAATAAATTCAGCTGTTTTGAAACGTGGTTTGTTAAGTCATAAATAGCAGTTTAAGCTTCCAAAAGTCCGTGCAAACACCTTATTGTTCAAGAAATACCTCATGGTTTTAAATTGTTTAATACGCGTGGGTAGTAAGCATTTGTCCAGATAAGACTTCTCCCGGTTGAACTGTCTTTGCAGTGGTTTTCTGAATCTGCTCACTTATACATTATCTTCAAGTAAAGCAGGTTGGAAAGTCGTTGATGGTGAGGTTTCCGATCAAAAATATAGGTGCTTTAATCGATTTTCATTACAGCGCAAACACCCAGTAGGACCAACAATCACAAAGACACTAAAATGTCAACAACACTCGTACAGCAACCATACAATAGGCAGTAAAATCAGAAACCACTTGCTAGTCCACATGTACCCTCTAGCCGACCAACATTTCTGAGTATCCTCGAGCGTATTTATCACTTACGTCATCAGTGTGGGACCATTGCCTTTGTTACTCGGCTGGAACCTTTGCCTAAACAGCCTACAGCAGCTAGTGGTTAAGGATGAGTGATTTTTGCTTGATCCTAAAGGGATCTGTTAATTATTTTTGCAACCCACTTTTCTGCAACGGTTATATCTCGAGACGCCTAAAAAAATTTCTTAGCTGCGTCTGTAATATCCGACACCTCACTGTCACAAATCCTAATCTTATGTTGACTATTTATTTTTACTTACAGTATACTTTTTCTTGAAAGTAATATTTCCTCTAAATTTTGTATGTTTGAAAATTTCAATAACAACAAGTGTAAAATAATTTGAGTTACAGTTTTGTTTAAGTTTGTACGTGATTATCAGATCTGATGCTCATAGAAATTATAAGAAACAAAATGTTGCTTAACTAATAATTTTCCGAGATCACTAACGCACGTGAATTTATTTAATTTTCTATTGTTGGATAAAAGTTATTGGTTATATAATAGATACCTTATGGTTTTAATATATTCCATTTTCTGAAATGGGTAAATTAAAAAATTTGAAATGATTCACTCCGATAGGATTTCTGTGTCTACCCTAAAACCACATCTTTTTTAATATCTGCTAGATACAATGGCGTCCAACTTCACGATATTTAGTTTCCTGCTTCACAAAGAATATTTCAACCCTGCCCTATTCATGATCTCCCATGTAGAAATAGCCAATATAACCTTCGGCACAGCAAGTTTGTATAGTTCCACCCAGCATGCGTAAAAATGTCGAGTCCCATTAAGTTCCGAATTGCTGTTCGATCTTCTCCTTAAAAGCAAGATCACACAACGTGTTACATAAAAAATTAATAATGTTACATTGACATCGCATCGTGGGACCCGAATTAAAAATTGTAATTGTAAAATTAACGCCTAACACTTTCGAGCTTCAAATGTGTATCAATTTAAGGTCACCATTCATTTAAAACTTATTCGTTAGATTAAGTGAATAATATTATTTTTAATTTAGCGCATCAGAAATTTGCACAATCTTCAGTATATTTATATATATATATATATATATATATATATATATATATATATTACGGTGACGGGTTAGGCTAAATATGTGTAAATAGGTTAAATGTGTATTCGTGTAAACACCCTGTACATAGAAAACAATAAATAAATTATTACGTTTCAATTAAATAAAATTGGAATAAAACGGACATATTATAATATAAGTTCAAAAAAATAAATTATGTATTTTGCTTCAAATTAAATAAATGGGGATAAAAGGGCATATTAAATTCAAATCAATAATTTGTGTACATTAAGATGAACGCAAGGATACGTAAGCGAGTAAAAAGCAATACGTTAAGCAACGGACATTTATTTAATATAGTAAACTAAAGCAGTTTGTAGATCGATACAAAGTATAAGACAGCAAAACAAGTCAAGGTTTCACGGAATAAAAGCTTGGAGAGATAAACATTTCTTGTGAAGGCTCGAAGACGTTAACAAAACATTTCAATGGAAAGACACAAGGTTAGCTTCAACCAACGGGTATTTCATAAACAGATCGAAAAAACGTAAGGGACAGAGGATTGTTAGTATGTAATAGAGGCAGATACAAAATATAGCAGGTGTTTGAGTAACAAACAGTTTCAAGAGCGCGGTAAACAAATATTTGTAGAGGCTAAAATAGGGGCGCAGATGCAACAGGTTTTACGTCACACGATATCGATTTTTTAAGCGCACATATAGAAAAAGGGAGCTTTAAGCGTAGACGACAGAGCAAGAGTGGGACCATAAGACAAAGACAGGAAAGGAGATTATAAACGTAAGAGTGGAATAAAAATATAGACGCAGATATAAAAAAGCGTGTTTAGGATTAATGAAAGGCGATAGGAAAGGAAGACAGTTCACAGAAAAATTGGACCGTTGGTTGGTTTTAGCGTGTTTTCAAAGTATTATGTCGTTAGGGTGGTAAAATTCTTGGTTTTCAAAGTTTGTTATGTGTTGTGTACATCTACAAATTTGTGGAAGTGAGTGACAGTTACCGGAGTTCAGAGAATGCAGTGAAAATACGTGACACAAAAAGGGGGTTTTTGAGACTATATAAAGGTTGCCAGAGGGGGCTATCACTCTCTTATTTTCTCTTATTTTCTGAGTCGCAATACTTACTTTTGGTAGTATAAAGAAGACCATCCTAGCTGAAAATCGTGTAATAGTGCAATCCGAATAATTACAAGTGTTTGAAATGCACTAGTTGGTGCAAGTAATTTAAACGGGCCGAATATAATTATAAATAATTAAGACCATTGAAGCAGGATGACAAGTCAGTAAGCGAATTGGTGGAGAACTGGATGAACGAGTTAGTTGGAGGAGAAAGCGAAGTTTGGATTTGATACGGGCAGTCGTGTGGAAGACGTCCACAAATTGGCGGAGAACTGAATGAACGAGTTAAGCAAAATGCAGTCAAAGTTGGAAAGCAGCAAGATGGTGTAATCCCGGAAAGTGTGTTTGGTAAAGATCAACTACCGAGATGGTGATTGAGAAGAACATTCCAGGTCATGTTTTTTGTTGTTGTTGAACTATTGTGATGATATGGTGTTATCAAAAACGCGGTGTGTTTTGAGTTATTTGGGTGAAATTTTTGGAAACGAAAAGTAATTTGTTTGACATATGTAAAAGACAATAATTTAAATCTGAGGGTAAATACTTGAATACAATTTTTTATGGTGTAAGGAGTAAACGGGTCTTTAGCATAACTTGTTGATGCAATATTTTAGGCATACAAAATTAAAGGTTCATAATGAGCTCAACCTAGACCTGGAGAACCTAAATTTAGGGTTTTAGAAAAGGCTCATCTGCTTCGAATGAAATTTTGTCATATAGAGTAACATAATAGCTCACGAGAATTTTTGATTAATGCTTTAACGACGAACCCAAGTGTGAAATATTTTATCGTGAAATGATTTGTAAATATTGAGATTATTCGGAGAATTACTTGAGTTATATGAATAAAAGGGTGTATGTTTTTTGGAAATATTTTTGTTTATTTTCTTTTATTAGAAAGGTGTTGAGAGAATGAGTAGCCGTGGTTAGTATATCGTAGAAGGTAGGGAGCAGAGCTAGCCGTGGTAGATCAAATTGCACAAGCAAATTTTGTAAATACTAAACTAGAACATATCGAAATTCAAGAAATTTGTAACGAAGTTTTATTTAGGTACAAATTGCTGGAGATTTATTTTTATATCAGAAGAAATATATATATATATATATATATATATATATATATATTGCCGTGGATCTCGGGTAAGATCCTTACCAACAAATAAATTTTCGAAAATTTTATATATTTTTCAAAACTCGAAAATTCAAAAATTAAATAATACAAAAAAAAATCCTTACCCGTTTTCCTCTCTTCCTCGGTTGAACGGCCTTCTTCAACTGCTTCCGGCTAGCTCATTTGGACCTCCTTTTGGATATCTATATTCACTCTCAAATTCTATCATTCACGCACACTCCCAATAAAACCACAAAATACAACCAACATACAATCGTTTATTTATTCCTATTTACAAATGTAATTCAACACTGTCCATATTTTAATGTTCACGTTACACTTCAGTAACTTTTATTGTGTAATGTCCTGTATTTACCTTTTTAAATCATCAACACATAACATGTACTCGGAGTAAATGGACCTTGAATAATACCTACTCTAAAATTCCTTCATTATGATTTATTTATTTATTTTAATAAACTAAGTAAACTGTGGAGTATGGTGAGCTCATAATAACCCAACTAATTCTGCATAATGTATGCCCTTCTACTTTGCATACTCGTAAAATTAATTTAAAAAACAAAGCCATGTACTCTTCACAGAAATTTTTACTTTCTGATGGAACGTTTAAAAGCTTTATAAACACCTTCAATTTCTAGTTGAATACCGTAATAAAGTTACTTACACATATTCTGTTCAATACGTAAATAATTCACACTACCTTGAAAAACACACTCATACGCCACCCCAATATTTACAGTTTATAGGAATCACAATTTTAAATCGTTACCTGGAAATTGTGGAAGATCTCCACTCTTCTAGATGATGCCATGTATTTTTCTATCTAGACTGCTGGTCGTTTCCCGCTATTACTAGACGAACTCCATCTAAGTTGCTCAGGAAACGCCGCCTTCTCGGTGTAACCAAATTCCAAATTTCATTTCAATTATACTCTTTGCACAGTAATCTACGTTACTTAATGTCCCGACACGAGTTGATTAAAATTTATAGGTAATACCTCAATAAAAAATTTTTACTCTCGGCACACTAACCACGTTTTTAATTTAAGAGGCTACCACTATGCAATACAATTTAAATACTTTTGTAATACTTACACTCGTGTTAACGTTCATACGTGCTTTTGAGACGATCGAAATAATAAGGGCTTTCATAATATTCTCCTAAACTATTTATATCTTTTTAATGTAACCTCTCCTGGCCACAGTTATCCAAAATCCCCTGCTCACAACACACATTCTCACAATTTTGCACTCAACCCCATTTTAAAATCCGCGAATTTTAGTACTTCGTTATAATATTTCAAGAAAATTACGCTACACTATCCTCGTGTCTATATCAAGTCAAACTAACATATCGTCCAATCGTAGACCTAATGACGTTTCACATATCCCTCCTATACTATTGTGGTATCGTGCTTATACGTATTCTACGTCTCCTTCTAACCTGATTTGAGTGGTGTAAAATCAATATCCTTGTTTGTGCGCTGTCTACCACACGTGGACTGTCTACGTGAGTTAAATAACCCCTCATTTAGCATTTCCCGCGAATATAAGCGACGGTTTATCCGATATTCTCTGTAACCGTTTATTATCTACAAAAATAATTGGAAGCTTGACATTTCCAAACTACGCAGGTGTTCAATCGTAACGAACGTTTTAAATACATATCTCGGATTTAGAGTTCGGCGTATTTCTCCCTTATTGATATATTTGTCAGATAGCAACGCGTTTAATCTTGGTATGCTTGGGTTTTTACACGCTTTTATGCGAATTATACATCACTAATCGTTCAATTAAATTCAAATTAATTAATAAATTAATGGCATTCCCTTCAGCCATTTAATTTCTTTGCAAACCTACTTAAATTTCATTAATGATGTACAAAATTTCGTTAATACCTGATACTTAAAAATGAATTAACTCATATAACTTTCGCACGTAATTTTTGGTTGTTCCTTTATACAGGGTGTTTTGAAATTGTTTCTTTTATAATTTTTGATCTTTTAAAACCATATATATATATATATATATATATATATTGTAGTGGATTCAAAGGGTTAAATTTGGGGTAAACAATAAAATGTCAACCACCCTGTATTGAGACAAGAACACATTATTTACACGCGAAATTTATTTAATTCATTTAGGGAGAACGGACAAATATTGACATATATTTTTATAATCACTAATTGAAAGGTTAAAAGTACATAAAGAGAAACAGTTTTAAAGCAAAAGGAATACGCATAATTAATTTTAATTTAGTTTAATTTAACACATGAAAGCATAAGGAAACCCATTAGGGTAAGAAAATCAATAATTTCAAGGCAAAAGTTTTCTTAGTAACAAGCAAACGTCAGTTTTATCGGATACGACGAAATATGAAATCTAAGAATTGTTGTGCTAAACGGTCGATAATTAACAAACACCTGCGTTTTTAAAAAGATTACATTCGTCGAAATTATGAGCATATTAAGACAGGACTTCATGGAAAATATTTTCAACCGTCAGTTTGGTTTGGACAACAAGCTAACAAAGTTCGTAAAGAGCAATGGAAATGCACGATCGGTTATAAAATACAGATAGAGACAGAGATAAAAGCGTGGATATTGAAAACGCACGTAATATATACACGTGGAGTGCAGATGAGCTTTCAGCAATATCGTTTTTCTATAACTCAAGTGGGGTTTTGAACGCGACAGTAGACATGCATCAGACAGAGATAAAGATAGTTTAGGCGGGATTTTATCATTGGTTAAAATTGGTAGTTTTCTAAACGTAGACAAACGCGACAGGTGGAAACACTTTCGGATACGTACGGCACTTAGACGGAGTAAATTTCAGGAATTTTCAAGACGGTTGTATCAAAATTTGTAGAACTTAAATTTGAAAATAAGCTTTTCACGGGAAGTGTGTCCGGGTGTAGGATTTTGAACCAATATAAATACGGAAGGAAAATTATGAGGGCTCCTTTTAGTCTCTTGTCTTGTCTTCTGTAAGTGCACCCTTAAATTGAACCTTTTTTTAATTTATCATTGTCTTTTAACAGCACATTTCTAACAGGCGCTAGAACGATGCATCAATTATGATAATTACTGTGTTAGTTCTTATTCCTTTTTAATTATTTTTACATTGTAGATAAGCAGTTTCTTTTCAACCACATCTCCTATTTCTTAAACCCTTTCATTAAGAAAATATTTTACTTCTCGCCATTGACGTATCGCTCGAGCTCTGGATTATAAAAACTGTACAATTTAACTCCTTTTAATAACTCCACTAGACAACCGTGTATCTGGATCATGGTTAAGCAATTTAACCCCCTCTTGTGCCAAGACGCTTAAGATACTGTTTTACACAATTTGAGTGGACACAAACATTTATTGCATTTTCAACATATGTCCACTAACAAATGTTATTCTTCGCCGATGACTCTTCTTCAATTTTTTTAACAGAACGCGAATTATTAGTTGAGAACGATGTCGGTATGCGATCTATAGCTTCGATTTGTTGCAGGTAAGTATTGTAACCACGAGAATAACATAACCAAGTTTATTTTGATGCATTGATATCTCCGCGTTGGAGGTTCCATTATATGAGAATCAGCGCGAGTATGCCCAATCCCATTTTCATTGTGGTTTCAGTATCCTAAAGTAATAATATTACTAGTTAGCATCTTTATTTTATGAATAAAGTATGTTTTAATAAGTCCATTGTAGTACGTACTAAGGGTTCACGATTAGAATTAAGAAAATTGACTAGGTATTAGTTTGAATAAATAGGTTGTAATTAAAATATTCACCGGCAAGTATATGTAACCGGCACCGCTACATGTTTTCCTATGTACTGGATAATTATTTGTTATACGAGGGTGGTTTAAAAAGGTCGCGAAACGAAGGGCAATGAAAATTTTTTTTTTAAATATAGTTTATTGTTCAACATCTCCGTTAAGTTGAATACACTTCATCCAGCGATGTTCCAAACCCATATGTCATCACAAAAGTGCGATTCTTCAAGGCTTCCAAAATAATCGTCGAAAGTTGCTTTTACTTCTTCGTCCGTGGAAAATCGTTTTTCCCAAGGAAAACTTTTAGTCGTGGAAACAGGTGGAAGTCAGAAGGAGTCAACTCAGGCGAATAAGGTGGATGTTGCAACAGATCGTACTTCAGATCATTCAATTTTTGCATTGCTACTGCACTTGTGTGTGGACGTGCATTATCCTGATGGAAAATGATCTTCTTACGCAATGCAGGTCTTTTTCACGACTATTTTTATCCAGTTGGCCTAGAAGTGTAGCGTAATATTCACCGTTTATTGTTTGGACCTTGGGAAGATAATCAATTAGCAGGACACCTTTAGCATTCCAAAAAACTGATGCCATAACTTTTCCAGGCGACTTCACGGACATTGTTTTCTTTGGTGGTGCAGAACCCTTATGTCTCTATTGGTTAGATTGTTGCTTGGTTTCAGGGGTATAACAGTGAACCCAAGTTTCATTTGTCGTAACAAATCGTCGGACGAAATCGGTTTTATTGGAGTTAAAGCGGTCTAAGCTCTGTTGACAAATTCACTTCCTCTGAAGGTTTTGATCAATTGTCAATATACGCGGCACCCATCTTGCCGAAAGCTTTTTCATACCTAATTCCGCAGTTCAGATATGAAATGGTCTTCTATCTGAGATACCTGCATCCTTAGTAATTTCGGAGACCTTTAATCGACGATCCTGAGTAACCATATCATTAACTTTTTGGACGATTCCAGGCGTGGTGGCAGTTTTTGGTTGTCCGCTGCGCGGGTCATCTTCTAGGCTCTCACGACCACCTTTACATTCCGTCACCCACTTGTGCACAGTTGTAAATGATTGAGCGGAGTCTCCTAATGTAACCTGCATATCTTTATGTATTTCTGTTGCTCTCTAACCTTTTTTACAAAATATTTGATAACAGCGCGTTTCAGTTTTATCCATTTTGAAAAACTCACAAAACTAACTTTACTTCATATAGTACCAAATTAATACTATTTGACAGAATAATGTCAAATTTAACATCTCCGCACTAGATAGTTGGATTTATCAATTGCATATATTTTATTCAAACTGATGCTGCCATCTGTGCTCCAATTCGCGATCTTTTCAAAACACCCTCGTATAATAGTTTAAGTGGTGTCAAGCGCTCTCGAGTGCGTAGTGTGAGAAGGCAAGCTATAACGGTCAGAGATTTGTTCGTTTTCCGGGAGTAGCGTAGGCGACAAATTGTCCGAGGGGTTCGGCTGGCGGAATAGTGTTTTAGAACGGTAAGTTTCCATAAAAGAGTGAGTGACTTTTGTTTCATTTTAATTGGTACTGGCAGTACGTCTGGGTTAAATTAATGTATGTATTACTATTATTTGATATGGTATAAGAAATCGGGCTTAGAGTTAAAAAGTAATAGTTGTTTCTGTCTATATTATTAAACATTGTAGTTACATCGAATCTACGGATTTTTTAAATTAATAAATGTATAAATTGTAGTGTTTGAACTTTATTTATTGACGACACTGAAAAACTGAAATAACATGAGTTATTACATCAGCAGGGGCATTATATATGGTGCCCACCCGGGAAGCCAAAAAAAAATATCTTTGGATGAGTATTAGGGGTGCACAAGAGGAAAGGAATCATTTCCACAACTTTAATTTTAGCTTCTATGAGCACGGGGGTTTATTAGATGGTAAGTGGGGAGTGTTTTTTAAGATAAACTCTTCCCGAGCGCGGTGGAAATTTTAATCAAACACTTTCTTAACAAAATAAAGAGCAATGTTTTTAATAGTGAGTCTACGATCATTGATGATGAAAAAATGTTTGAGAAAGGTTGATACTACTTATAACAATAATTCAAGCAGTTGAAGGGATCGGGACTCGTATAGGGAAGTGATAAAAGTGATAAAACCACATGCAGCGTTATATCCAACGTTGTAAATTAAGATCCACATACTAAAACGTTGATTCTTTTGCTTTCAGCCAGCAATTTAAATACTGAATTCCGCTATCATTCTTGCGTATGATAGCTGATGATGTAATGATTTCTTAACTCCAATTTCTTAGGGTTGCCAATAAATAAAGTTTAAACATTACATCCCGTAATACATTTATTATAGGTGTACAAAAAAGTTCTGAGCTTTTTCTTGCAAAATTCAATATTTATTTAAAAACAAACAAAAAGATATTAATCAACGAAATATTCTCCGTTTGCATCGATGACCTTTTGCCATCTTTTGGGTAGCATGCGTATTCCCTGATGATAGAAGCTCACTGGCTTCGAGGCTTAAAGTCATCAATGCATTTTCGTACCTGTTCAAGTGTGTATCAGCCAAGTGATCCTGCAGCCACCGGAATAGGTAATAATTGGAAGGCGCCATGTCTGGGCTATAGTATGCGGGAGAAGTTCCCAACCTAACGCAAACATATGGTCCTGAGTCACTTTCACAATATGTGGCCGGGCATTGTCATGAAGCAGTATCACCTTACGACGTCTTTTGCCAAGAATATGACAAGTGACTTGTTTATAACGTATTTGTTACGATTTAATATATTCTTAAGATAAATTCAAAGCTGATTAAACGGTAATAACGTATATTTCTGTTACCAAACTGTTTCTTCTAATATAATAATGCAAACCAGTGATATAAGATGCCACAGAACTGTAGCAAATAGAAGCGACATCGAAAGTTAATACCTTTGAATT
The DNA here is from genome assembly GCA_036346225.1 of Platerodrilus igneus. NCBI lineage: Eukaryota > Metazoa > Arthropoda > Insecta > Coleoptera > Lycidae > Platerodrilus > Platerodrilus igneus. The sequence continues at coordinate 1,451,031 of JARFIW010000566.1, forward strand.
TATATTTGTTACAACGAAACAAGAAAGGTTAAGTTGTCTTTCAACTAATACCCATGTGTCACGTTTACTTTGTTAACTGGAAAAATGCAAGCAAAACTTTATTGCCCTGGGTATTGGACTTTGGAGTCGATGTCGAAGGTTGACTAGGGTCAACCCATGATTTTTTACGCTTTGGGTTAATATAATGTATCCATTTTTCATTGCCTGTAATGATTTGGTGCAGTAAATCCTTTTTCCGCAACCTTGAAAGCAAAGTAAGTGCGGTGTCACGCCGTCAATTTTTGTTGTCTTTGAACAATGCATGCGGAACCCATCCGCCTTCCTTCTAAACTTTTCCCATTGCATGTAAACGTATGAAAATGACTTGTTGCGTAATGCCAAGCTGCTGTACAAACTCCTTTCCAGTTTGTGCAGAGTTTATATCCAACAATGCTAGCAGTTCGTCCGTTTCAACCATTTGAGGGCATTTAGCACGCGGTTCATCTTCAAAACTGAAATCTCCTTGGCGAAATTTTTGATACCACCTTTTACACATCGCATGACTTACAGCCTTCTCTCCATATGCAGTACAAATCATTTCAGGGGCTTCAGCAGCATTTTTCTTCAGATGAAACGCGAAGTGGATGGAAAATCGAATATGCTCTTTTGTTTTTGTCATCGTGAACACTACTGATTTTGCAGGTTATGTGCATCAAACTTCAAACAGCATGATATTTTCAAGGACCAAATGTCAACGTTGTAAAACCGTAAAAGAGCGAGAAAACTAATGAATTTTAAATTGTGGTTTCGGTTGTATGAAATCTCAAGCTCAGAACTTTTTTGTACACCAAATAATTAGCAGAGTCTGTAAATTCGCTGTAATGACAAGGTGCACCAATATAACCTGAAACAACTATTACTTTTTTACTCTAACCTGGTTTCATATTCCATGGTAAATAATATTTAAACGTACACTAATTAACCAAGACGTACTATCAGTACAAACTATAAAAAAAAATCACACACCCCTTATTGGAAACTTACAGTTCCAGAACAATACAATTCCACCAGCCGGATCTTCGAGCAATTTGTTGCCTACATTACTCCCGGAAACCGAATAAATCCTCTCCGTTTAGTACTTCCCGACACTAATCCACCTCTCACATCTCGCATTAGAGACCGCTTGGACACAGTTTAAACTAATATACATGAAATAATTATTAATTATATCGGAAAACATATAGAGGTGCTGTTACATCATCTCCGTGTTAAGATCGCACTTACTTTATAAGAACTTAACAACTAATAACAGGCAGACTAACACAAAAGGAGCGTGGAATACTACCCCACAAAAGGTTTAAGGTTTACTACATTATGCGATCCCAAACAACGGCCATTAGTGTCATCGCGAAGCACGTAAAGAATTGGTCCATATTTATACATAATAGTAGCGGGCCCTGAATACAAAAGGACGAATTTTTTTATTTCTACGTTTCTGCAGACAATTGATTATGGGTACCAATCAACACCAACTTTTTTTCCTTTGTCATGGCGAAGCTTGCGTTTTTACTCTTTGGAACTCAGCCGATCGCTCAACAAAACCAACATTCAGTTTTATTCTATCCCCAAAAAGATCCTGGGAATAATTAAAATTTTTCAAATGGGTTCTAATCGAACTCCCCCAAACGTACTTCTCTCTGAATAAATCCCGAAGAATCGTCGACCACCCTAATAAAATAATATTCGACTGACTTTCACAGTATAGTCCATTTTATATCGACACGGCGGCATAAAGACGGCAACAGTCTGCCCACCTCCCAATCGACGTGTTCTGTCTATTATCTTGCGAATAATATACAGACATATGAAATACTTTAATTTTATGTCAGTTCAAGTTCAAAGCAGTCATCCATTTTGAACCAGTAAACCGACTGCTATTGTCCGAAGGAATCGCCTCCGGTTTCACTACATTGACAAAATATTGCTTTTCAAGACAACGAGGTATCGACGTATTTTTAGAATGTCGCCCAGAGTGTGAAGCAACAATCTCGCTGATATTATCCATGATGACCAAAGGTTAAGTCGCTCTCGATCTAGATATGGGTAGAGGACCCATAAGGTGTAAACACGCCAACCTCCTCGAGGTCTTCGGCACCATCCGAAAATATTCTCTCACGCAACTTGGAAATATTTTCACCTTCTGACAGCTCAAATCCAGCGACAATTTTGCGCACATGTTGCATACGTGGAAAATAGCAATCCCCTTGGAATGCACGAACACATTTTTCTGACCCAAAGTGCCTTTGATCTTAGTGCTCCTGACGCACTATACGAATAATAAATAGGACGGGGACACACCTTGTCTTAAAAAGAGTCATATGAGATACCCCACAACAATATTTTTCAACACACACACACTTACACCCACTCACACACACACACCCACACACTCACACACACACACACATACACACACACACACACACACACACACACACTATATATATATTTCCTTGAAAACCTCTTGAACCTCCGATTTCATTAAAACACGGATTTCCACTGGTGCTCTGCTTGAACCCTCACGTATTTGACTTCAAGACAAAGTAGCTGCTCGGATGTTTTCAGTTCCCTTATAATACTGTACCTGTAAGTTGCATCTCTGGCAGTACCAAGCCCAATGCGGGAAGCGCGAGTTTACAAACGTACATGTTTATAATTAACTCTCACCCTAGGACAAGCGTTCGCGACTGTTGCAGACAATGAACCACAGACAAAGCATCTGTTTCAGTTACACAATACCTTAGTTCCGGACCTCTAAGCGAGCGGCTAGTAAAGGCAATAACCCCAAATTTTTCCGGTTGTTTACCTTTTCAAAACAGACACCCGTCGGCCTATATCCTAGCGCATTGGACTTTCCGGATCAAAATGATTTAACAAAACGACTGACAAAAACGCAGGTTTTGTATCTTTAAAAGCCTTTTCCCGATCAACTACCAACGCCATTCGTAATAACTCTAACAATGGTAGTATCAAAGCAGCAAAATTTCTAGAGAACCTGTGATCAAAGTTGACCACCCATAAAAATGAACGGATCTGCTTTAGATTAATTGAAACTGGAAATTCCTGTATCGCAGCTACGCGAGCTGAATCTATCGCAATCTCTTGGTTTGAGATGAAATGCACCAAAAGTATGACGGACTGTTTAGCAATATTGTATTACAGTAGTTATATGGTAAACCCCGACTCTAAAATTTTTTTGAAAATCATCTCTAGATGAGCTAAATGTTTATCGGCATTCCCTGAATAAATCAAGAGGTCATTTACAAATGGTATAACAAATGCTTCTGTTCCCGTTCATAATACCCTACGGACGATTTCTTTTCAGCTAATGGCTAACAGTACAAATTCTAACTTCTTAAAGTTAGAGTGCTATCTTTTTAATTACTATCGAAGTACTATAATTAACTATCGAAGCACTAAGTTTTAGTTTATATCGACCCCCACTATGATTTATGTCATTTATACCTATTTATTTTAACACTGTTAAAACTGATTTGTTTCGTATCACGACTTTATAAATCAAGACTCGGATTAAAACTCGTATTATAGCCAAAACTAAACCCGAAACTCCTGAACGGTCAATTTATATTCGTAATCAATAATTTTGGGTTACTTATTTTATGAATAAGGACAACCAACAGGAGGTAAAAGTCTCCCAAAAAAGGTGCCACAATTCTACAAAAGTGCGGTATAAAAAGGTAATAACTAGCGTAAATTAACATAATTAAATTGACCCACCTAAATTTAACTTAACTTAATTTAATTAATTGACTAAAAAAGTACTATTAGAAAGTAAGTGTTAGTTTTTAATTATTCATGTATACAAGCGAACAAAATATTTTATTAAGCTATTATTTTTAAATCATTTATACCTTTCATTTTTAAAAAGTCTGCAGTAAGCATTTTATAAACTTTATACTTTATACTTTATAAACTTAAACTAAATATGTCTATGCCACTACAGTGCATGTGATTATTGTAATTACGCATTACTCTTAAAAGTGGAGAATTTAGGCAATTCGAGGTGTGAGAGTTTTATAACGCTATTCTAAGAACGTACTATAATTATGCAAATAACATATAGAAGGTTCCTATTGTAAGCTTAATAAAGTTCTTAAATGCATCCTCTTGTATGTCAACCAAGCCCATGTCACACCACAAGGTCGCTATCAATTATCCTTTGCGTACAGATACCTTATTTACGTTCAGCTGTATTATTATGTTCAAAGATAGATTAATTGACATCCCATTACAATAAATTCACATAGATGAATTTCGTCAGCTCCTCAGATATGCATAATATACCAAACACTTCCACCAATAACAGCTCGTTAAGAAATTTAATCTACCTGCATAGGATTGGGAATCTATACTCGTTCAAACTCAGATGTACCTTCTAGTTGCGTCTTTGCAAAATACTTGTAAGTTTATTTCTAGTTTTAGCAATATGTTTAAAGGTTCTAGAAAACATCGGACTATTATATGTAGATCAATCAAAGTAATAGAAGCTAGTCATTCGTTACCTAAACATGGAATCTATATATGCCGTATTTTGTGTTAAATATAAAGTAGACTATAATAAGAAAATAATAAAATTATTAACTATGCGTTTAATTGAATTTGTTATTACGCTTGTTTCAAATTAAGAAATCTAATTAAACTAAAGCTAGGATTAGAATTACAGTAATCGTTGTCCTATAAATACCCTTTCATATTCAAAAATTACATTTAAATTCACACACATACAGCTACGCATGCGTGTGTATGTGTGCGTGTGCTCGTTAACCAAATTTTGTGTGGTCAACAGACGATCGAATATCGTGACCAAAAAAGGATAGCTAACAACTTCCAATGACTAGCGACACCCTAAATACACTTTCAGAGTCGCCATGATTCTCAACCCTGAATTTAAAGAGTGGCTACTGGCAACCAGTTATGGAACCCAAATATCAGAAGAAGACTGCGTCCGCTATTCATACTGGCCTATTGCATTTTAAAGTCTTGCCATTTGGGCTCTGCAAAGCTCCTGGCAGCTTCGGGCGTTTAATAGATAACATCTTGCGTAGGCTATGTGGTTGACGAGATTGTGGGTGGGAAGTCGTTTGGGGAACACTCGGGTAATTTGGAAAAAGTGTTTCGAACACACAAAAAGGGCAATCTAAAGCTGAGTCTGAAGACGTAAGATACCTAGAGCACCTAGTTTCACGGAACCGAGTCACGAGAGACCCGGAAAAGGTAGCTTTCTGGGGTTGTGCACTTACTACAGAAGATTCGTTCTCGGGTTGGCGAATATAGCCAAACTTTTGAGTAAGCTGACCGAAGATAGGCGTGATTACTTTTGGGCTGGAGATTGCGTAAATACGTTCTAACAACTAAAGCATCTATTAAGACTAGCTCTGATCTTAAGTTATCATGAATTGAAAGGCAAATTCACCCTGGATACAGATACTAGCATTGTCGCCATTGGAAGTGTACTATCACAGATGCAAAACGGACAAAGAAGAGTCATTGGTTGCCTTAGGAATATGCTCTCGAGACCGAAATTAAGTTATTGCATTACTAGAAGGGAACTTCTGGCGGTGGAGAAATCCGTAGAACACTTTTATAAGTACCTCTACAGGAGAAAATTTTACCTGAGAATCGATCATGCCGCCCTGAAGTGGCTATTACAGTTTGGAAACCCCGAATGGCAAGTCGTCAGCAAGCTGCAGGAGTATAACTTCAAAACGAAACACCATGCTGCTACGAGTCATTGTAATGCGGATGCGCTTTCGAGATGGCCTTGCTCTAACGATTGTATCCATTGAGTAGACCATTTAGTGACGAACTGGAACCACATTTCCACCAGCATCCACATTTCCACACACATCTGGACCAAAAAGTTTTCTTCGACTAACCATTTTTCATCTTTCGAGATAAACCTATCTTAAATTTTTCATCTTTCGAGATAAATGAGCATCCTCATTTCCACACGAGATAAACCTATTTTTAAGATTTTTTACCCAACATTCTGGACCAAAAGTTTTCTTCGACTAGCCATTTTTATCTTTCGAGATAAACCTATCTTGTTTGGTATCGATTAATATTAGAATTTTCTCAGCTACCCGAATTTCTAAGAATTTTTTAGATAGCATCATCCCCCAGGGAGCTACCCCCATTTTAAGATTTTGTACCAAGATCAATTTCTAATCACCGCTCCTTTTTAATATCTACAATCCTTTAACCAAACACGTAGCAGTATTAACATAAATTAAGCATACGAAAATTTATTTATCCAATTTACAGTTTAATAAACTAATTACAATTTTTACAAAGTATAACATTATTTCCTGTGCGTAGCCGAAAGTTTAACCTGTAACAAAAAAAAGATTAATGTGTTGTTTAAATAGACCTGTAATAAAAAGAGATTAATGTAAAAAAAAGGAGACGTGTTTTCGGTTAATAAGACATATTATCGTTAACCTAACAATATGTTTTACCGTCCAGCGACACCACGTGGAGGTAAACACATTCCAATGTAATGGGTTTTAAATATGAGAATGGGGGAGGTCAACTTTCACGTAATCATCGTGTGGTTAATAATTAAGAAAGCTGTATATAATTTTATTTTAAACGTGTATATCTTCTCCAAACAAATGCGGTTATTATAATAGGAAAGTACGCTAAATACAAGTCAATTAACAGCAATTAAATATTGCTTACTGACCTACCTTAATTAGGTTGCTGTGCTATTAGGAATGATGTTTAAGACTTCGTACATATTTTCCGGATTATATGTTGTATTCTTTTTATTAGTAATCGAATAAATCGTTCCTTCTGCTTCCAAAGAAACTCGGACACTCCATTGTCGACGCTGGCGTTATTTATGCGATAGCTAGCCATGCAGTTGTTAAACGCTGTGCTAATCATTTCTACCCCATCTTCGTTAGTAGCGGTAACTGATGCATTTTTATGTTTGTTGCTCCTTAAGTGTGCGGCGTACGTAGTTTTTCCATTTCGAAATCGCATACTGTACACATAATTCGTGGTTGTTTCGTACAAGACCCTTTAACAGCTGGTGGCGTTGAACGTTTACTGCTTAATGACATACCGTGCTGTTTTTCCTTGTGTCGCTGTGAGCTATTCTCGTAAAAGCGATACCGCAAGACCCAGAGTTTAAGTACTTTGCTGCGGACGGCTTAACCCTGGGCGATGTTACACTACGACATTTGTTCTGGTGCCGTTTGAGAGCATTTTTCCAGGTATAGGAAGCACCGCAAGGGTTACACTTATAAACGTTTGCAGGTACCATTTTAGTACAAAACAAAACCCGCACTATAGCACTTTGGTTAAACTTGTAATCGAACTAACTAAAAAGCTTACTCGAGCGTACCTGATTTATGTTCCTTATAGAATGCATACCGAAGGTTTCCGAAGACGACCGAACGATGTTGAGGATTCGGCGGGGAACTAAATGATGTCATATTCCTTGCTGCTCGTCCAATACATTTAGCGCTAATGCATGCACCTGGTTCGCTTCGTCGATGGTGCGAATGCCGTTAGTAGAAACACCGGAAAACGTCTTCCATGTTATACGGATCGCGTGCATATTAAAAATCCAAAGGGTGGTAGCACACGCACACAAGTTGTGTGCAAGTCGTGCTGTAGAAGATGCAATGCTACTATAACCAAAAACACTTTAAACCATTACTAAGAAAATACCAACTTGTTGTCTACAGGATACTTACAACAATTTAATTTTAAATAACTTCTACGTCATATTTTAGGAAATGGGGGCTTGAATATTTTCCAAATGAATCACCAAGCGAAAGTATATGCTTAACGGTATTAGAATTACCCATTAATTTCCTATTTTTACGACCGTGGTTAATTATAGATTGAAATTTAATTTGTGCACGTTCGAGCTTCTCGTAAACTAACATATTTTAGAGCAACAATGCGCTGTATAATACATGCATACCCCTTCGCCGCGCTACTGCTATTCTTGTAATTGCTAGAAAAGTCACTCTCCTTTTACTGTTAGGACCGATGCAAAGCACCATTTTTATACTTTCTATAGCACATCGCATGCTTTTTCGTATGATAATTAAATTTTGCTTCTGTAGGCTTTTACACTTTCGCATAGCGGTCGATCGCACGTATTGATTTCTAGAACCGGTAAGTACTCGATATCATCCAAATAGAGAATTAGATGCTCGATGTCTATCAATTTCCGATTCCCTCGTAAAAGGTAGAAAAACTCGGTCAATCATCCATTAAACTTCGACCCGCTACCGTTTTGATAATTTCCAAACATTTTTCGAACGACAATGGGCTGAGAATTTTTAAACCTCCGAGGGATCTTTAAGTCGTGATCAATTACACATCCGAGCTACGCGTAAACTAACATATTTTGCAGCAACTGTATAATACATGCATACCCCTTCTCTGCGCTACTGCTATTCTTGTAGTTGCTTGGAAAAGTCAGTCGCCCTTTTACTGCTAGGGTCGCTAAAAGCACCATTCCATACTTTATTTATAAGTGTAGCACATCGCACACTTTTTTTGTCGGTTAATTAAATTTTTGTTTATGTAGGCCTTTACACTTTCGCTTATTTAAACATCTAATACGACCGATTAACCACTTTCGATTATTCTAACGGGAACCACCATACATCCCACCGCACCGTTCTTTTGATTCCAACGATCCTATGGGCTTCCACGCACTAACACCTGACGTATCTTTCCTACTATTTGTTAAACAAAAACTACCGGTATCGCCATTGTGGACGTAAACAGATGTTTGTGGATGTGTACGAGATATGTAACCATATACATTAACCAGTCTAAGCTATTTTATTTAGTCCAAAAACTATTATTTTCTAAACCACAATTAATAATCGCCTTTATAGGTTTAACATTTCGACCATTTCCCAATGACTGGTGCTACGTACATGGAAACTTTAATTTCTTATTAGAGAGAATTCTTATTCTCCCGCACTGCTGCGTAGTTGCATGCTTACCCTTTTGCAGGTATATGCTCGTTATAGGTTGTAAGACCTCGGTTTTACTTAACTACAATTCGTGAGACCCCTTTAATTTTTTTTAATCGTATCTTTCTCGCCTACAATACAGTAGGACTTAGCCCTACTACCAACAAATTCTAATACTGGACCCCCATTAAATACGTCTTTAATTTTCCCTACAACTTTTTTTGTTGACAAGTGTTATATTGTATTTATTATACGCGGGGTAGTCACTCTTTTAAGATAAATATATTTTGTTTGGTATCAACTAATATTAAATTTTTCTAGGGACCCCAAATCTGTAAATAGATTTTAAATAGGACCACCCCATACAAAGTTATGTCTTTTAAAGACTAATTTTTACCCATCTTTATTTAACTCCATCTTTAAAACCCTTTTTTTCGCTAACCGAGACATATGCTTTAACTAACCGTTCCCCTAGAAATCTAAAACCGATGTGCCCCGCGAATACCACGTAAAGGTAACACGTATACTCTGTCAACCAGGATAGAAGCAGAAGAAGGATTTGGAAGGTGGGAGAAGAACTTAAAAATTATGGAATTTAAAAACTAATATATACAATAGATTTACAAAATCTATACAAATATAAACAACTATCTTATATCTTTACGTCCCCATGCGTAGATTGTTGTACTATTAGGAATGATGTACCTTTTGTCATCTTCCTCGATAAACTAATTTTATTAATTATAGCTGCGTGTACAAATCGTGTTTTTACTCCGGATACATACGCCGGCAAGTACTCCACACCAAATAAAGAATTAGATGCTCGGTGACTGTTAACATCCGCTTCCCTCGTGTACGCCCAAACACATCCCAGCCCATGAGCACCCCTGCGCATGCACACCCTGCCCATGCGCGCCCATGCGCGTACGCACCCCTGCCCATGCTCGCTGCCCATGAACACCCCTTTCTGTGCGACTGCTATTTCGGGTAACGTTACAGCCTTTTATAAATAAAGAACAATGTTATATACTATTATAAAATGTTTATTCTGACATTATACATAACAAATTTAAAAATATTTAATACCAAGCATGGAGTCATTTAAACTTAATTTTAATACAGAGTTATACACAGAAGACAGTCCTTTCTTTATGTTTGTTTGCAGTGGTTTTAATTTTATCTAATTTTATTCGCAGCTTAAAATTTAAATCGATACCCAAGTCTTCTATCTCCTTTTCTAACCAATAGTTTGATACATAAAGACCGTCTAGGTTTTCGAATTGTAAAATGTACCGAAGTTTGCCTCTATATTTAAAGTCTTTGATTCCGCCGACAACCAGATCCATTCCTTCGTGTAATTCTTGCAGCTTGTGACAATCTTTTAATCGCAGCTTTCCACTATATCCTGCATACGTATCTTGTTAGCTTGATCGACTTCTTCTTGTCGGTATTGGAGGAAATCCTTTTTCTCCCACACACCGTTGTGTAGTTGCATATCCACCACTTTTGGGAATATATGGTTGTTATAGGTTGTAAGACCCTCGGTTTTAAATGATCCAAAAGGTTCTTTACTAGGTAAATATACAATGTTTAGCGGAACCTTTTGCGTGTCGTGTACGCAAAGATTACGAAACCCGCATTCCTTAGTTCGTCTTTGTTATCTGCCATTTTGATAAATACGTTTTTAGAATAACCTTTTAAAAAGTATACGGATTTAGTACCATCCTTTTCCGCAAGGACGCCTACATAACTAAAAGAGTCTTTTTTACTAACCACAAATGCATACAACTTGTAGAAACCAGATGTATCTAAGTCAGTCCATCGGCACATAAAATAATCTTTTAATTCTTCCTCATTTTCTCTAATAAGATGTTCTTTGTCTAACACATCTTTGTATTGATCGCGTATTGTCGCAGTGTTTTCCATGTAGTCCAATTTTCGTCTTTTTGCATCCATTTCCTCTAATTCCAGTTGTCTTTTCCTTCCACTTACAGCGTATGGTATACATAATGGGCAATTTCCTTTAGCGTAAACGGATAGAGTTTACTACCAATATTTACGCGTTGTCGTACAACCTCTGGACGAATGTTAGGCGTATCTATCAATCCCAAGTCCGAAATTACTATTTCTTTTGGAATTGTAGAATATGGTGTTGCAGATTGTGTAAAATATGTACTACCTGCTTTAATATAGCACTTTGTGTGAAGATTTCTATTTTATCTTGGACATCTTCCTCTACTATCTCCAAATAATTTACAGGTAAATAGTTAAAACTAAAAGCCGAAAGCACATACTTTATCAATTTTTCCTTTTCCTCTGGTTTTTTGGACAACTTAATTTGCAAGCCTGTCAATTTCTTTGTATTGCCATTCCCCCAATACACGTACTGTAGCAGGTTATTATACACTAAACAGCAGCTATTTTGTAGCTTGTCCGAATAGCTTACTCCACATTTTGGCAAGTGGTACCGAGTACATTGGCGCCTTTAGGAAGTATAACTTACTATCTTCCAATAAGGTTAAACAGTCTTTTAAGGGTTTATACACCCGTTCCGCACTGACATAGCTTCCAATTGCACAGTTGTATATTGTCGCTTCCAATCGCGTAATACCATGTTCTTTGGCCAAAGTAGACGCAAATGTTTCCCTTAAACGTACATCTGGACAACGTAAAAAATCTAGTATATGATTGCCAAGTTGTTTATTAACACCAGGACTTGTTATCTGGCACACAAATTTGTTGTAAATCTTAATTCTTGCATTGGTTGTTAGCCATGTTAAACAATCAATCCCCGCAGTTTTATCGTTGTCAACTATAATATTACACTTTTCTTCGTATTCGCCCTTATAGCAAAAGTTATGGTTTGTAGTTAAATAATTACACATCTCCATCTTGCTAAATATACCCGCAAAATCTTGGGTTACATCCATGTCAAAAAGATAGAAATAATCTTTTTCGACTTCGTCTAATATATCTGGTAGTTCCTCCAATAAAGTTTCCAACTTAACATCTGCTAGTTCCACTTTGTATGGAACACATATAGGATTTTGGAATTTTTTATTAATGCATTCGAGGTCTTCTTTTCCGATAATTTCTTTTACTCTCTGGCCTATCTTGTTACTGCTTTCCAGAGAAAACGGAAGCTTAGCTTTAACACCATGCCTAGCGGAAACAAATCGGTTGAACTTTCTTCGTAGATAGCTGTTAAATGCACCACAAATTTCTTTTTTAGGATAAACACCCGTTTGTTTGCAGATGCTTGTTCGGTGTCAGAATAATTAATTAACATGGAAGACGTTTTCCGGTGTTTCTACTAACGGCATTCGCACCATCGACGAAGCGAACCAGGTGCATGCATTAGCGCTAAATGTATTAGACGAGCAGCAAGGAATATGACATCATTTAGTTCCCCGCCGAATCCTCAACATCGTTCGGTCGTCTTCGGAAACCTTCGGTATGCATTCTATAAGGAACATAAATCAGGTACGCTCGAGTAAGCTTTTTAGTTAGTTCGATTACAAGTTTAACCAAAGTGCTATAGTGCGGGTTTTGTTTTGTACTAAAATGGTACCTGCAAACGTTTATAAGTGTAACCCTTGCGGTGCTTCCTATACCTGGAAAAATGCTCTCAAACGGCACCAGAACAAATGTCGTAGTGTAACATCGCCCAGGGTTAAGCCGTCCGCAGCAAAGTACTTAAACTCTGGGTCTTGCGGTATCGCTTTTACGAGAATAGCTCACAGCGACACAAGGAAAAACAGCACGGTATGTCATTAAGCAGTAAACGTTCAACGCCACCAGCTGTTAAAGGGTCTTGTACGAAACAACCACGAATTATGTGTACAGTATGCGATTTCGAAATGGAAAACTACGTACGCCGCACACTTAAGGAGCAACAAACATAAAATGCATCAGTTACCGCTACTAACGAAGATGGGGTAGAAATGATTAGCACAGCGTTTAACAACTGCATGGCTAGCTATCGCATAAATAACGCCAGCGTCGACAATGGAGTGTCCGAGTTTCTTTGGAAGCAGAAGGAACGATTTATTCGATTACTTAATAAAAAGAATACAACATATAATCCGGAAAATACGTACGAAGTCTTAAACATCATTCCTAATAGCACAGCAACCTAATTAAGGTAGGTCAGTAAGCAATATTTAATTGCTGTTAATTGACTTGTATTTAGCGTACTTTCCTATTATAATAACCGCATTTGTTTGGAGAAGATATACACGTTTAAAATAAAATTATATACAGCTTTCTTAATTATTAACCACACGATGATTACGTGAAAGTTGACCTCCCATTCTCATATTTAAAACCCATTACATTGAATGTGTTTACCTCCACGTGGTGTCGCTGGACGGTAAAACATATTGTTAGGTTAACGATAATATGTCTTATTAACCGAAAACACGTCTCCTTTTTTTACATTAATCTCTTTTATTACAGGTCTATTTAAACAACACATTAATCTTTTTTTGTTACAGGTTAAACTTTCGGCTACGCACAGGAAATAATGTTATACTTTGTAAAAATTGTAATTAGTTTATTAAACTGTAAATTGGATAAATAAATTTTCGTATGCTTAATTTATGTTAATACTGCTACGTGTTTGGTTAAAGGATTGTAGATATTAAAAAGGAGCGGTGATTAGAAATTGATCTTGGTACAAAATCTTAAAATGGGGGTAGCTCCCTTGGGGATGATGCTATCTAAAAAATTCTTAGAAATTCGGGTAGCTGAGAAAATTCTAATATTAATCGATACCAAACAAGATAGGTTTATCTCGAAAGATAAAAAATGGCTAGTCGAAGAAAACTTTTTGGTCCAGAATGTTAGCGGTAAAAAAATCTTAAAAATAGGTTTATCTCGTGTGTGGAAATGAGGATGCTCATTTATCTCGAAAGATGAAAAATTTAAGATAGGTTTATCTCGAAAGATGAAAATGGTTAGTCGAAGAAAACTTTTGGTCCAGATGTGTGTGGAAATGTGGATGCTGGTGGAAATGTGGTTCCAGTTCGTCACTAAATGGTCTACTCCATTGCTCACGGATAACAACAAGGTGCGACATACTAGGTCGGACTATCGTGATAAATAACGATTTGCAGCCTCTACCGATGGAAACGGAACAGGGAATGACATAAACATAGGTATCACTCTAGGTTGGAAGGTCGGAGGAAAACATTCCTCTCTGGCAGGACATTAGCCCGTTGAGTGACACACTGATATGGTACTTGACACAATGGGATTTCCGACGGGCGAAGCGATCATCGGAGAATGGGAATGGATCCATGTGTATGCTTTAGGTGATGTTTCCTAAAAGCCAAGTGCTGGATGTTTTAAGACATCTACATAATGTGACCTCTGGAGCACACTTCGGTGATAATGAAACTCTGGAGAAACACAAATCAAGGTTCTACTGGGTAGGCTACAAGGACAATGTAAAGGAGTGGTACCGCAAGTGCCAGCTATGCGCACCACTTATAAATCGCATGGCGCCAACGAGGCAATACAACGTGTGTCGCGTCATTGAGAGGGACAATCGATATTGCCCATTCATTCCGGTCATACGTATTTCTTGGTAGTCATGGGCTATTTTACGAAGTGGACCAATTCGTATGCCACACGAAACCTAGAAGCTGCAAGAATCATTGACGTACTGGTAAAGGAACTGTTCTGCCATTTTGGAGTTCCTGTGAAGTTGCACGTCGATCGGGACAGAAATTTTGAGTCAGCTTTATTCCAAGAAGTTTACCGGTTGCTGGGGTAAAAAAGACCCGAACAACGCTGTTGTATCCGGAATCGGATGTTATAGCGCATGAACCGCTCCTTGGACAAATACCTTTTCAAGATTGTCTCCCAATATCAGAGAGATAGGGATCAATATTAACATCTATTTTTATTGTTCTCTCGGTCTTCGGCTCATGAGAGCATGGGCTATGCTGAGACGCAGTATACATTTATCATGTGATCTTGAGTTTGGTTGCAAGCCCGGAGATGACATCATGGGCGAGAGTAACGTCGAAAAGCTCAAAAGTCGCACAACATCCATGGTGACGTTAGGAAAAATATCCAGATCACAAGCGTTCGAATAAAAATTACATATGACATCAAGGTGCAGGAGTCTGTTTTCTAGACGGCCACCGCGTCTGGTTATACAACCCCAGACGGAAGTGTGAATTGTCGCCAAAGTTACAAAGACATTGGAAGGGTCCGTACGAAGTTGTAAAAAGGATCAACGAAGTGGTGTATCGGATTCATAAACTCCCAAAAGGAGAATTATGGTGATGCAGGTTGCGGGGTTAGCACCCTACGATAGTGATGACGCCTGTAGTAGCCACGAACGGCACAGAATGAGAGAAATTAACAATTATGCTTGTGATGATAACCGAGATACGATTGGTCTATGTCTCTGTGTAGGGGCACAGGCAAAGCGATATTTGCAGTCACGGAAGAAATTCAAGACGACTTATTCAATTTGTCATCGAAATACTTCCGGGCACATTGCGTAACAGCGGACCTTGATATGTTACGCGGACTTGATCGGGTTTTTAAAAGTAGATTTGATGGTTTCGATCAACTTCGTCGACAGCAACCAAAGGTTGGAGAAACCATACGGCTAAAAGGCTGACATGATGACATTTACTATTTAATGAATATGCAACAGCCTTGTTGTAAAGCAGATTACCGGGATCTGTAAAAGGCGTAGTGGATCTAAAGGGTCAGGTAATCGAATTTGAAGACAAGAAGTTTTCCATACCCAAGATCGACTGTGGGTTTGATGGTTTGGAGTGGAGGGTAGTACGAAATATGCTAGAGATACTGTTGCCGAAAGGGGTAAAGCTTTTGGTGTGTGGTTACAATTCAAATGATACGGCGGGTTCCAACGTCTGGATCACAGAGCGTTCTGGGACAGAACAGCTTTAAGAGGGCGGCAGTGTAACCTCAACTGGTCTGCTTCCGACCACAACAATTACATTAGAATGCAGACGAAGGGTTTAAATACCTAAGATGATTGATGGCCACCCGCGGCGTTATAGCTATCGGATGGATTTTGACTGACTGGTATAATATTACAATAGATAGATTCAAGGTGTTAGTTAAAGTACACTAGGAAATATTGAGGATGTGCTTTACATAATTCCAATGTTTTAGAGTAATCGAGAACAATTGAAATGTATATAAATTTGCGGGCGTAATTATTGCAGGTCAGTTTCAATTGCAGCTTTCATTACATTGTCATTTCTGAAGTTAAATTCTAATGCAAAGCTTCTATTACGATATAAGTTTCTGTGTATTGTCGATTGACATTAATGTTAATATATGTTGTTGTAGTGATTGTACAAATTAATATAAATTATTACTAGTGCTTCGATAATAAGAGATTAAGAAGATCGTAGTCGTAGTGTTAAGAACATAATACTTCTACAGTTAGCTATTAGTTTGGAAAGTGAATAAAGCGTTAAGAGAGCTTTTAAAAATTTTATTGCAACTACGAGTTGTTGAGTACTTGTACAATCTATTTAAAAATAAAGAACTGTCACTGCGAATAGAATTTTCGTTAAAATATTATGTTTCATATTAATAGTATTTAGAATCGTTCGGGTAAAATTACCTTCAAATTAGTGCTATGAACCACAGGAAAAATTGCCATTTCAAAAAAGATATACCACTTTATGAAACTTCTTACCTGAAACAAAACAAGCTGTTAGATATATTAGGTAGTAAGTATATAAAAGAAATCTAGTAAGTTTATTTCTAGTGCATAAAGATTTCTTCTTCATTAAGTTTGCATCAAACAATAAGAGACGATGCTTATTCCACAAAAGTCTTATACACCAAACGTTACTCATAAGCCAATACATGTTTGTGCAAGTAGTACATATACTAATATATAACTATATTTATATATATAGTGGAGAATGTGAGAGTACTTTTCTTCATGTTATTTATGTTTGTTGGCACCAAATATGAACACTCTTTAAATGTCAAAACCTTTGAACAGGGTGCGTACATGAAGTTATGTAGATGTTTGTGTGTCCGCGCGTACATGCAAACTAGGGACGCCCACGAGCATATATAGGTATACATGAGCACATGCGACTTCCGCGCGTGTGTACGTTCGCATATACACGTACGCATGTGCACGTTTGCATGTGTGTATGAACGTACGTGCGAGCGTTTGTGCATGCTTGCGCACTTGAGCGTGTGTGCGTATGTGCATGTTTGCATTTGTTTGTTGCAACTATTCAAAAAAATTACAAAGGTAATGATACTAAATTCGATGTAGATGCGTCCTTTCTAATTCCTCTTACGCATTTCACCAAAACGTGGCAAAGACCGCAATGACAGTAAGTAATCTATCTTTCAAAATGTAAAAGCTGCATCTTTTATCTAAACAAATGTAACTTTGAGAATTTTATTTATTTTAAGAGTATGTCATAGTCAAAAATTAAAATAGGTATAGTTTACGACAGCAACTTGTCAATTTAAGATAATTTTTTAATTTTTTGAGTGACTCGGGTAGAAAGAGATTTGATTGCTTGACATTATTTTCTTTTTTGCATACTCTATGCACTAAATTTATTTCTTTTGATACCGCGAACTAACAGTTTAATGGTTTTGTTGTCTGCCGCTTTTGCTTTTTTAAAGTGCTGCAATAATAAAAACAATATTTAATTTAGATTACAGATAGCAGATGCATCGTAAGTCATTTACTGGTTGACACACTGGAACATTTTTCTTTATCGAAAGAAGATATTAGTACGTTTGCATTAAAAGATTTGGGGTTAACAAACGCGCCCTTTCCTAAAGTCATAACTCAATAAAGATGAAATTTTAATCCGTAATGAGAGTTTAAGGAGATTCCCGAACTAACACTGAACTCTAACTTTAGTGGAGTTTGACGAGACTAACAGGGGAGTTTGCTACGAATTGCCCTTAAGCGCCACTACACTTAACAAGTGTTTACTAAGAATACCATCCGAGAAGTGTAGGAATTAAACGGCAATTAACGGATCTAAGCATAGATGCTTTTAAGTTAAAGTATTTTCGTAGTAAAATTTGCAAAAAAAAAGATATTCATGTGCTTATGAACCTTATTTATCAATATTAAATAACAAGATATCAGCACAAAAGAAAGAAACACAAAGCGTAAATGTACCAAACATGTATACTTGTACTCACACCTACACGGGCGCTCTAGTGATTATGAGGAAGGTCACTTATCGTTTATAGTATAAACTTTTTATCAATAACCTTTCTCTTTTGCTGAGAAACTTCTGGACAGGTGTTCGTCATACTTTTAGCATGGTTACTTACTGAAATCATAAGACCGAAAAACGAAAATCACAATTCTATTCCCTTTTAAATAACGAAAACTACTTCATTTTGAATATTTACAAAAATATTTCAAGTACTTTTTACTATAAGAAAAATAAATTATTGCATTTGTTATCTATTTTATATGATTGAGTAGTTAAAATCGTTACAGCCATGGTTCGCAAATATTTTGTTTATCTTTCAGATCTGAACTACAACATTACAAATCACGTTAACTTTATATAATAATTAAAATAGGTTCTAATACGAATCTTGTTAAGTATTCAAAATATATAATCATTTACATTCACCACACTTCCATATAACATCAAACAAAACTAGTTCTTCTTTATCACAACATTTTTTATGAACTAAGGGCTCAAAGTTATTTAATTTAGTCTAAACTAGTTTTTATAACCGTAGGTTCTTGGAAAAAGCGATAATAGGAAATAAAATCTTTAAGGGTTTTAGCAACGTAAATGTAAACCATCCTGCTCAAGTCGGCCTCGATTCTGCAAATGTCGACTGGAAAATATTACAGAATTTTCATGACCAAACTCGTAATGGGATCTGACCGAGACACTTCAAACGGACTGCGGCTTGTCTTGAAGAAAACTATCATATCTCGAACTTGGTAAGAAATATCTGCATACGGATTCTTATGTTATATCAACAGATGTTAAAATAAAAACATGAATAGTTGAAAGACGAACGTAGTAATTAATCGTAATTTTTGATTATAACTCTCAAAAGGTTGCCGTAGATATATCGTTATACAAACCTGCTATCTCACATCATTTTAGAGACGTGGTATAGAAACGTGGTAATAAGACGCGGTTGCTGTTTAAACTTCGTTTAAAAATTTATTAAAAAATTTGTTAAAAAGTTTGTAAAAAAATCTGTTACGCTGTGCTGTGAAAGGAAAAAGGGTTGGATGTATTTAAATTAAACCAAAATTACTAACCATTGTGAGTTGACTACGCCAACTTGTCGTGTCCGTACATTCAGATTTCAACACAAATATCTTTCAGAGCGAGTCTCCAGTCGCTCGCGGCCAATTTCGTTCCCTTGTTTTTTAAATTAGGGTGAACGAATAACTGTAGGATTTGAACGACAATTCTAGCAATGCAAAGCTGGGACAGACAAACATGTGCCAAATGTTGCTTATCTAGCTTTATTACTGTATAATAAAACAGCAATGGCTAAATATAGCTAGAAATGCTAAATTTCGCTTCAAGATACGTACCTTGTAATCTATGAATTTAATAAGAAAGCTAACATCTGTTTTGCTATGAGCATTAATTTATAACTTCGACTTAATGGAAATAGCACAATGTAATACAAGGTGTGTCGTATTATCATGACTTAAAACCAAATCTATTTGCGATCTTTTATGCTTACTGAAAATAAAAACGTCACACTACCTCTAACCAACAAAAAAACGAAGTATAGAAACAATAAAGAAAACCGAAGTTTTTTAAAGCTCTGTGTAACAAAAAATAAAATATCAACTACAATTACCATTACGAACACTAAATTCTACAAAATAACCTGAAACTACTTTAAATTAACTCTAAACTTTATATAGATATCTTTTGGAGTCAGGTTGTATCTCTGTGTACAAACGTTCAGAAAGAAATGGGACGTAAGTCGGGAAGTCATAATAGAAATTTATCACAAAAAGGGGGAGTCAAAATCAAGTAAGATCACAATAGAAAAGTCTAACACTACAAAAATTTAAATCTTTCTTTTACTAACTCAAACAAAAATAATTTCTATGTGCTACTTTACACCAAATTCATTACTACTAATCTGCTAATATAAGTACAACGTTTTAACAAAACACCTTAGGTTATTAATTTTTTAAAGGGAAATCATTAGGTCTTCAGTCCTGGAACTGGTTAGACGCGTACCATCATTGTTTCCTATTCTGAACTAACCTACAGATTTCCCTGAAATTTGCACAGTCTGCATCTATCACTATCTGATCTAGGTCAACATCTACCTCTTTTTTCCTATCTCTGCTTGTAATATATCCCATACTATTCCCCAAAAATCCCTTAGAACGTATTCTGCCCTTCTATTTCTCTTATCTTTTTCCCCATATATCCTTGTTTCAATACTATTTCTATAACCTATTTGTTATTATCTTTGTCTGTCCATGCTATCGTCCTCATACATCTGAAGCACAGCATTTCAAAAGACTGCTACCGTTTTTTTGTCTGCGTTTCAGACTGCCCGTATTTCATAGGCATACTGTGCTGTGCTCCACACCTATGGTTTCAACAATTTTCTTCTTGTTCTATGTTTGTTGTCTTTCCTCATAGGCGCTGTTCTTTCTTGTTAGATGTCGTCACCTTCTATTGTTTTACAATTATATACCCTATTTCTGTGACCTTCAGTGGTTGTGAAGGGAGGTAAGCAGCCTGTGGCTGCCAAGTTCCCCCAACACTTAACCATTTACTGATTTACTATATTTTCCAATATATCTTTTCGCACATTCAACATTAGTTGCAGGTATTTCGCAACCAACAACTAGTTATTTATACTAATCATCAGATTTATCTGCGCTTATTTTTTCGTCATTAGGTTTTCCGTCTCAAAACTGGTTGGACACGTACCTGCACTTATTTATATTCTGAGCTAGCCTACATAGGTCCCTGAAGTGTATACAGCTCGTTCTCCTTCTATTGTTTTCTAATTTTATGCCCTATTTTACCGAGATTCAGTGAAGGGGGTTAAGCAACCTGTGGCTACCAAGATCTCCCAACACTTAGATATTTGCCGAAATAATGGTTTTCCAGTAAATCCTTTCACACACTTAACATTATTCGAGAATGTTGCCCAACCAATTCTTGTAGTTACTTATAGTAATCATGGTGATTAAGCACAGTTATTTTCTCGTCATTAGTTTATCCATCTTGGGATTGGCTGGATGCGTATTTCCATTGATTTCTATTCTGGGCTAGCCTACACATCTCCCTGAAATTCCTGCAGCCTACATCTTTTACTATCTGTGTGCAGTAGTCTAACCTAGGTCTGCCTCTTCTTCTCTTTTTTCCTATCTCTGCTTCTAATATATTCCGCACTATTCCCTCATGCCGTAGTATGTGGCCTATCATCCTATCTCTCCTATTTTTTACCGTTTTCCACATATTTCTTTCTTCCCCTACCATTTTTAGTACCTATTTGTTCTTAACTTTGTCTTTCCATGATATCTTCATCATACGTCTGTAGCACCACATTTCAAAGCTTTTTATCTTTTTCTTGTCCGCTTCTCCTACTGTCCAGGCTTTACAGCCGTACAGTGCTGTGCTCCACACATATGTTTTAAGCAATTTTTTCCTTGTTTTTATGTTTGTGGTCTTTGAGCACAGTAGTTGCTTTTTCTTGTTAAATGTAGCACGACCCTGTGCTAATCTTTGTTTTATATCTTTTGTGCTTTTCCCATCTTGCGTTATTTGGCTTCCTAGGTAGCGGAAATCCTTAACCTCTTGTAAGTTCGTGTTACATACTTGTATTCTTGTTTTTGATTTATTTTCCCCACCTTTGCATACTAGAACTTTAGTTTTAGTTTTGTTAATTTTCATACCGTATCTCTCTGTTAGAACCGTTTCCATTTCATTAAGAGCAGCTTCTAACTCTTCCTTGCTAGACGCTAATACCGCTATATCATCTGCATATCTAAGCATATCAATTTTTTGTCCCTGCATAGTAATTCCAAATGTCTTCCTGCATTTAACAGTATTCATTGCCTCTTCTATGTACAAGTTAAAAATCAATGGGGATAGGGCACATCCCTGTCTTACCCCTTTCCTAATGTTTACTTCTCTACGTTCCTGCTCTAATTCTATTACTGCGGTTTGCTCTTTGTATAAGCTATGTACTATTCGTCTATCCCTATAACTCATTCCAATCTTTTTGAGTATTTCAAACATTTGTTTCCATTTTACATTGTCGAATGCTTTTTCCAGATCTACAAACCCTATATACACGCTATCCCCTTTCTCTATTGTTTTCTCCATTATCACTCTCAGAGCTAAAATAGCCTCCCGTGTTCCCCTGTTTCGCCTAAACCCAAATTGGTCTTCTCCTAGTATTTCTTCCGCCCGTTTTTCCATTCGTCTTTGCACAATTCTAGTCAATATTTTTGACACGTGTGCTGTCAAACTTATTGTTCGAAAATTTTTACATCTATCCGCGCCTTCCTTTTTTGGTATAGTTACTATGATGCTACGTTTGAAATCTTTGGGTATCTCGCCTGTCTCATACATATAGCTTACAAGTTGGAAGAGACGTTCTGTTACTGCTTGTCCAGCGGCTTTTAGAGTTTCTGCTTGCACCTTATCTGTACCCGGCGCCTTACCATTTTTCAGACTCTTTAATGCTAATTCAAACTCATCTCTAAGTATAGGATATCCCAAGTCATCATTTTCAATGTCTGATTCCTGTTCTAATGCAGTTAGTTCCTCTTCTGCATATAAATTCCCTATATATTCTTGCCATCTACCCACTTTCTCTACGTTTTCTATGATGACGTTTCCTTGTGCGTCCCTTATATTTTTGCTATACGGTTTTATATCTCTAAAATTCATTCTAATTAATTTGTATGCTTCGTCTGTCTTTCCTATTTCCATCTTCGTTTGTATCTCTTTGCACCTTTCATCAATCCATTGTTCTTTAGCTTTCCTGCATTTTCGAATAATTTCCCATTGTATGGCTTTGTATCTCTGTTTTCCTGTTTCGTCTGATTAATTTTTGTATTTTCGTCTTTCTTCTATTAAATTCAGGATATCCTTTGTTATCCATGGTTTCTTATTTTCTTTTTGTGTATAACCCAGAATATCTCTGGCCGCCATGTCTAGGCTGGATTTAATGTTATTCCATTCTGTTTCTACTTCCAATTCATTTGACTTTTTTCGAATCTTTATTGAATATCTTTATTTTTTAGTTTCTCTAAGTCCAAGTGCCTTTTTCCGTTTCTTTTTTTCACATTCTTAAATTTAAGTGCGGCCTTCATAATTACGATGTTGTGGTCAGTATCTATATCTGCTTCTGGGTAGCTTCTACAGTCTTTTACTTGATTCCTAAACCGTTGTCTAACAAGAATGTAATCGATTTGATATCTTCCTATATCTCCTGGCATCTTCCACGTATATCGTCTTCTAGCATGATGTTGAAATAATGTGTTTGTGATGATTAAATTGTTCTTGTCACAAAACTCTACCAGCCTATTTCCCCTGTCGTTTCTCGTGCCTAAACCAAATAAACCTACTACTGCTCCTTCCTACCCTCACCTACCACGGCATCAAAATCCCCCGTAATTATTAAATTTTTCTGTCCTTTTACGTATCTTAATATGTCTTCGATATCTTTGTAGATGGCTTTTACCTCTTCGTCACTGTAGCTAGAGGTGGGCATGTATACTTGTGTTATTACTGTGTTTACCGGTTTAGATTTTAATCTAACCATAAGTACTCTTTCGTTCTTTTGTAAGTAATTTTCTACACAATATCCCATCTTTTTCCGCATAACTATCCCCACGCCCAAATTTCCTTCCTCTGCTCCTGTATGAATTACCCTGAAGTCTCCACACCAAAAATCCCCCGCCTCTGGCCACCGAACTTCGCTGATCCCTACTATGTCTAGTGATAACCTATTCATTTCGATTTTTAGGTTCTCTAGCTTACCTACTTGCTTCATACTTCTAACATTCCACGTTCCGACTCGCAGAATGTTCCCGACTCTTATTTTTAACTTTCCAATCGCATCCTCCGAAGTAGTCCCCTCCCGGAGATCCGAATGGGGGACTATTTTAACTCCGGAATATTTTACCCCAGAGAATGCCATCATTTTATTATAATTTAGGTACGCTGTGTACTTGGGAGATAATGTGGTGGTTTCCTGTTGCCTTCCACATCGCGGTAGTGTGTCTTAGACTGCCATAACGACCCCTATGGTCTCTGCCAATCTAAGTACCGAAAGAGCCGCTGCCCTCTTTCGGGGCACTAGTCATAAAAATCCAATAAAGCAAAGGACTTCATGCCCCTAGTGGGACGAAACACTAAAACTTTCCACTATTGCTCCGAAACGGAACTTTCGTTATTTAAAAATATTGCTTTTTATGTCTGTCGCTCAGACACCACAAAAATAAACCTTTTCGGTCTATCAAAATCCACAGAACAAAACTCTGCGCACTCTCAAACAAAGGTGTAAATCCTTCCTCTCAAAAACGAAATTGACAACAAAACAGAAATGTAAAAGTGAAATTATAATGTGCATCACTTTTACACACACACGCACATAGTCAATGCTCAAGCGGCACATTACGAGGACGCTGTATTTTATAAATATAAACAAAAAAATTTTTTTTTGACAAGACCTTAGGCCTCTAATCAAATACTTGTTGGAATCTTTATCAAATCAAAATACACAACCTAAAAAATTATCCAACAACAAACCACCTATATAATCATACACCATAAATATTTCTAGCGTTAGGGTTCTAAAATGACACTAATATTAATCATACATATATGCAAAAGTTTTATTTTTATTTAACTAACAAAGTTTTAATAAACACAAAGTCGAAGGATCAATCGCGTGAAAGGGCTTCAAATCTTTTATACGCCAACGTTCAACTTTTGAGTCATTTTTATTTCTCAAAACATAAGCTAAATCAGAAATTTTCTTACGTAACTTAGAATAAGTTTAGGTGGTAATTTTGCACTAAATTTATTAGCGATGTGAGATAGGTTTTGGGCCTTGGGGAACTTCTTTTTAAAAAGACTATTTCCAAATGTGTACTCCTATTAAGTGTATTTTAATTTATATAGAAATTACAAGTGAATTTAACAAATGGTTACGTTATATTCATTTACGTTTAAATATAAAAATAATCAAAGTTACTTTCACTAATTAATTAATTAAAACTAAATTGAGTAGCTTTGAACAACCAACAATGATAAAGTTGTGAAGCTCGAGACTGACTGACCCTCCTGGGGTTCTCAGGGTATTTATGCTATCCCTGCTCTTACGCCACTTTGTGGGAAATGCAGATCTCATGTCTGCTTTCTTGATACAATACAAAGTATTACATTTTAATAAACTTAATTCTAACAATTGTTGTCTTATTGTCTACTGTGACCTGTACCTGCAGTGTCATATTACGTCTGGAATACAATGTAACTGTTTCCATTCTCATGTCTGGTTTGTGAACTTTCATTAACCTTTTATTATGTCCTTCAACTATACAATATAACAATAATTCTTAAGTCTTAATGTAGCTCGTGGAGAGTATTTTATTTTTTCTCCACACTTTGGCACCGATAGCAAAAGACACTTCTCTTCGTCTTATATTATAATGTCGGCTAAATTTTTCATACACTAGATGTATCTTAGAGCGTACTTCTCTAAAAAATTTTAAAGGACCATTACGGTCTGTAGCATATATCGGCCTACCACCTGAGACGACTTCCACAGTCTCTAATGGCTCTAAACTTGCATAAAATTTACGTCACCGGAACGTGACGTCCAAAGTATAAATAATTATTCGCTCTACACAATTACATTGTGGCGAGTAAACGGTAGTATACCAGACATTTTGCATCTCATAATCTGAACATAAAGTTTTAAAAAAATGACTATTCAGTTATGATCCGTTGTTACATACTGAGGGACATCATAAACTAAAAATGTCTCGTTTTCTAAAAATTTATGTTTGGCAGGAGCCTTTGCATTACAAAGTGGACAGAGTACAGTATATTTTAAAAACCAATCTCCTACAACTACGACCATCGACCAAGCTTAAAGTGTGGAAACGGACCCATAAGATCTAAAGCAATTATTTGAAAATGGAACAGCCTCATTTTCATTTCCCATCAATCCTAAAGGATTGTTATTTGACGCTTTCTAAGCACTGCAGACTAAACAATTTCAACAAAATTTTAATATATCTACACGCATTTTAGGTCAATAAAAAAATTCTTGGATACGACCCGTAGTTTTCAAAAATCCTAAATGTGCTGCAATAGGAGCATCATGAAAAGAACGGATTATTTCTTTTTGTTGTGTTTTTGGGACCAAATGTTTCCACTCATCAATAATAAATTTTACTGGCATTTTTGACGGAGAAATTTTGTACACTAAACTGCTCTCGACTTTCCATTGCGGACAATTTGTATGCGAAGCTAAAATTTTTGACCGCAAAGATATAGATACCACTTACCTGAATCATCAACCAGTTTTGTTATAATAAATTATTTTACAATTACCTAGAGGTGTGATTAAAATTCAGGTGAGGTAACGTTTGATTTTAGAAACCTTTCCTTCAACTAATTGTTTTAAATGGATACATTAGTATTTTTATGATTAACGTTTGATCTATGTTTACTTTAACAATAGTTTGCTTAATGATGAATCATGTGAATTTTATGCCACAATCACACTCCTGATCTTAGGTTTTGGCACCCCTTGTTATTCCTTCTGCGGTTTTTCCTTAAAACCCTGCGAAAATAGGTGGCGTCTAAAATACTTACTGACTAAGATTTATTTCAGACCAGATAGCATTCTGGAATTCTCTTCAAACACTTATACCAACCGTCCCGCTGAGTTAGTCGGAAATCATTTTTGTTAGTATCGCCGATGTTGTCGGTACTTTCGCAAACAGAATTTTTAGCAAGGTATTTTACCGAGTTTTTTTATGTATTACCAGCAAGATTTTCTTGAGCCAAAACTGTACGTAACAGCAGTCAAGAAAGGTAACACATTAGATTTTCGATCTCCATTACTAGAGGGCTAACGGCTCCAACAATACCAATAGAAGCAGAAGGTATGTCGACATATTCCAAATTAACAAAACTATTTGGAGAAAGAAGTACTGGAAAAATCTGAAAGCAACTAGGATTCGGCAAATTTTTGTTCCTTGGTTCTCTAACGTCCTTACAGTCGGACTTTGACTCAATGACATCTACCTATTCGGTCTAATAAAAGAGTCTGGAAACAACCGTTTGAAGACAATTACAAGATGAATGTAGTTGTAAGGAAATGAACATAACCGTACATAACTAAATTATACAAAGAAATTTAAAAGTGAAGTTTCAGCTACGAATCAAATGCATCGTTTGTAACGGCGATTATGTTGAGTAGCTTTATATTGATGAAAATCACTCTACGTATATGTGCAAATTGAACGAGTGATTAATAAAAAGTTTTGATCTCTTTTGCATTACTTTCTGTACAGGCAGCGTACATCTGATATTAAGTAATTTTTTCAAAGGTGTGACTGCAACAGCACTAAAAATCTTATGGGTTAGAAATCGACCATTTCGATTCAATCAAAAAGTTCGTCGGTAAATATCTCACATTTGCACTATAATATTAGCAATATACACTATTCATAAACAGGATTTCAACAAAACATAATAAAACATCTCAGACAATAATTTATAACCCAACTTATGTATATGGTGATTTAGTAGTCTGATGTTAAAACATGAATGTTCGCACAGAACGGCGACATTTCATGATTTATTTCATGCTTCAAGTTCATAGCTCTTTTACTTAGTTGCAAATATATGTGCACAGCGGAGCGTTGTTTGATAAGGGTTGTTAGGTTCGCATCTTACATAGGTACATCATATGTCTATGTGCATAAGATTTATAATCCGGGATAAAGTCTTCTTGTAGCGTACGTATTAAACCGTAGAGCGCTTTGTTATGTTAATTGTATTTTTAATGCATCGATCGCTTCCAGTACATGGAAAATGGCCAACCATCAATAGAAGTAAATTGGTTAAAATTCTGATCTGTCATTATTTGCTATACGTTGTGATGATTGTAATATAAACGAGCTTCGGCGATTATATAAAACGTACAATATCCCTGACAAGTTGCTTGCGGATAACTTACATATAAACGCGGTTACTTATACTACTTTTGTCATAAATCACTATTAGACTCGTTTATAGATTAACCCCTTATAAATCAAAAAAGGCGAAGCCGTTGGCGGTTAAGACTTCAATTTTTTTAAGTAATTACGTCGCTTGTTGACCGTGACTTAATGAACTTAAAACTTAAGAACTAGAAAAACAATTTACCTCAGGGTTAACTTCTTACTTTTAAAAAATAAATCCGAATACATTTGAAAATTTGACTAATCACAAACTATACCAGCCTGAGATCTGCATAGAATAAATAGTCCTGCGTAAACGAGAATTCCGTTTTGTAAATCTGAATACGTTTATCGGAAGAGGGATATTCAATCAAAGGCAACTACATTTCCAAGTTAATAGGTATTCTTAAAACACTAATTTCTCTAATATGGCTGTTCGGTCTCTTTGTCGTACGTTCGCGTGGTTAGTTTTAAGTTATTTTAAATTTGTAGTTGTAAATCAAATAGTAAAACTGGCATACCTTGTTCCCTTATATCCTGTCGTAAAAATTCCTTGTGCATGTGCAAATAAGTTGAAAAAAGGGTAGTGAACAAACACTCTCTCATCGATATCGAAGCAGAACAGTCGGTTTTTCGTTCGGTAACGTTAGCTTGTAAAGGGCCGCCGACTTTATCGAAAAAACCCCTAAAAAACACAGTGCAAGTGCAACGGAACACGTACTATAATCTCCAATACAGTCCACTTAGTTGAGAAGCAAGGAACTGCAGCTTAGAACAATAAAAAACCGCGGAGGTAAGTCGATATAGAAAATTATAAGACCCCCGCGCTGAACAATGGCCATTATGTTCCGCTATAGTGTGTTAAACGAACAGAATCAGTGAACAAAATAGTTGGATGGGTGCGTTAACCTGCCCCCCTCCCCATATGTCTGATTGTGCTCGAAATGCAAGGGCAGCTTAATTAGACCTAGTGCAACCTAGCGCACCCCTTACCAATGCTAACGCAGCAAAATTACCGCATTTAGGATATTAAATCGGTTGGGGGCGGGGCTAGATTAACGTTTCCCGCTCAATGTTAAAAGTACTTCCTTTTAATGCTAGCGCAGGTTACCTAGAACTAGTGCAACCTAGCTCACCCGAAAAATACCTAGCACAGGCATAAAAGCTACAATATGTTTGCTTTTTTGGTGGTAAACGTATATCCATCCGTGGTGTGTCAATTTCTACGCTGCGAATCAAGTTTGTTTCACGCTTCTAAAGCCCATCCAATTGTTTTGTTTACTGATTCTGTTCGTTTAACACACTATAGCGGAACATAATGGCCATATTAGAGAAATTAGTGTTTTAAGAATACCTATTAACTCCGAAATTTGGTAAATAATGTAATTGCCTTTGATTGAATTTCCTTTTTCCAATAAACGTATTCAGATTTACAAAACGGAATTTTAGTTTACGCAGGTATATTAAACATAGGTTAGCAAAAAGAATTTTGAAAGCGAGTTGCATGGAAACAGCCATAACTAATTGCTGAAGACTCTCAGAAACAAGTAACTGTAATAGAGTTTCTGTTATTGCGCTCGCAATCTCTTGGGGTGCGCTATGTTGCGCTAGTCCTATGTAATCTGCGCCAGCAGTATTATTTAGTTCCTTCAGCATGGAGGGGCTAACGTTAACTTAGTCCCACCAGGTAAAAAGCTAAAATAATGAAGTTCGTATGCCTGCGCTAGCTATTATTTCGGGTGCCCTAGATTGCACTAGGTCTAAGTAATCTGCGCTAGCACTCTACCTTAGTATTTCCAACATTGGGGGGCAAACGTTAATTTAGCCCCCTCGCCCGATTTAGTCCTCTAAATACGGCAATTTTGCTGCGCTAGCTTTGCTAAAGGGTGCGCTAGGTTGCGCTAGGTATAATTAAGCCGCGTTGGCATTTTGAGCACAATCAGACATTGTGGGGGGTTAGGTTAACGCACCTCTGGGAGTACACACAAGTCACTTGAAAAAATACAAAAGATAAAAAACGAAGAGTCGCGCAAGGGAAAGAGTGCTTTAGAAATCGGAATATTGAATATTTAAAGATTTTGAGAAATAGGATTGGGGGTTTAAAAAATTTGATGTAATTGGAAATAGTCGAAAGAGTGAGCCTTTTAGCCACAAGTTAAAGTTTTACACTGACGTTCAGAAAATAACCAAGTAGAGCGGATTTTTGTGTGGCAAAATAGCATGAAAGGTAAAAATTGTTCAAGTAGTTATTTATAAATAAAAACAATCAGACTTTGTACTAAATCAACAGACATGAGTTAAGTTATGTATCTCCACTTCATATAATGAGCAAATTGAATAATTGGACGATTAAATTTTAGGAAGACGACAAACATAGAAACAAGAAAAAGATTGCTTAAAACATATGTGTGAAGCACAGCACTGTACAGCTGTGAAGCTTGGACAGTAGGAGGAGCGGACAGGAAAATGATAGAAGCCTTTGAAATGTGGTGCTACAGACGTATGATGAAGATATCATGGACAGACAAAGTTAAGAACAAAGAGGTTTTAAAAATGGAAGGGGAAAAAATACGGTAAAAAATAGGAGAGATGGGATGATAATTCACATACTACGGCATTATGGAATAGTGCGAAATATATTAGAAGCAGAGATAGGAAAAAAAGAAGCAGAGTTAGGCCTACGTTAGGTTACTGCACACAGATAGTAAAAGATGTAGATTGTAGGAATTTCATGAAAGTCTGTAGGCTAGCTCAGAATAGAAATCAATGAAGGTATGCATCCAACCCGTCCCAAGATGGATAAACTAATGACGAAAGAATAACTGTACTTAAACATGATGATTATTATAAGCAACTACTAGTTGGGTAATATTCTCGAATAATGTTAATTGTGTGAAAGGATTTACTGGAAAACTATCAATTCGGCAAATGTTTAAGTGGTGGGGGATCTTGACAGCCACAGGCTGCTTAACCCTCTTTACATGCCACTGAATCTTGGTGAAATAGGGCATATAATTAGAATACAATACAAGAGGAACCTAGATGTATACACGCTGTGTGGGAATTTCAGGGAACTGTATAGGCTAGTTCAGAATATAAATAAGTGGAAGTACGTATCCAACCAGTTTGAGACGGAAAACCTAATGATAAAAATTAAGCGCAGATAAATCTGATAATTATTATAAACAACTATAGGTGTTGGTTGTGAAATATCTGCAACTAATGTGACAGTGCGTAAAGAAATATTGGAAAAAATATTAAATCGGCAAATGTTCAAGTGCTGGGTGAACTTAGCATCAGCAGGCTGCTAACCCTCCTTCACAACCACTGAATGTCGGAGAAATAGGGTATATAATTGTAAAACAATAGAAGGGGACCCAACTGCATCTAACAAAAAAGAACAACTCCTTCGATCAAAGACAATAAACATAGAAACAAGAAGAAAATTGTTGAAAGCATATCTGTGGAGCACAGCACAGTATGTCTTTGAAATACGGGCAGTAGGAAAAGCAGACAGAAAAAACGGGAGCAGCCTTTTGGAATGTTGTGCTTCAGATGTATGAAGATGATAGCATGGACAGACAAAGTTAATAACAAATAGGTTATTAAAATAGTAGAGGAATAAAGATATCTGTGGACAAAAATAGGAGAAATAGAAGGGCAGAATACGTTGTAAGACATTTTTGGGGAATAGTATGGGGTGTATTACAAGCAGAGAGAGAAAAAAGGAAGTAGATGTAGACCCAGATTAGATAAGGATAGATGCAGACTGTGTAAATTTTAGGGAAATGTGTAGGTTAGTTCAGAATAGGAAACAATGAGGGTACGTGTCTAACCAGTTCCAGGACTGAAAACCTAATGATGATCATGAAATTTTAGGGGTTTTCAGGTCGTTAAAAAACAAGCAATTGCTTGTAGTAGAAAGTCAATATAGAGAAAGAAAGATAATAGATGAGCATTTTTTAATAGTGAAAAGTGAAAAAGGTGATGGGAAAATTAACTTTGTCAGACATAGATTAATTGCAGTTAATACAATGTTTAAAAATAAGGAAAGTTAATAATACAAGTGGAAAATTCCTGGTGACAAGTAAAAGAATTGATTGACAAATAAGGTAAAAGTTTATAAACGTTAACCAGGTGCAGATATAAATAGCCATCATAATTTAATAGTAGCAGAAAGTAATTTAAAAATAACGAAACTTAATAATTCAAAGCCAACTCGAATCAAATATAGATGAACTAAACGACTTAAAAATCAAGCAAATTGGAAGAGAGTAGCATTAGAAACCAAAAAGTATGCTACAAAAGTCTGGATAACACAGGTTATCTTATGTTTGCTTAAACAAAGAAAGAAATGTAAACGTGTTATAACAGAGGAAGTTGGGTAGAGATATAAGGAACTTAGAAATAAGTAAATAGATTGATTGTGAAGAAATAAAATCAACACTAAATATGGCAGACCCGACATTTTGTTATTTTATTCTGAGTCCGCAGACTGGTTTGATGTAGCCGATTCTGAGCTATCCTCTTCAATGACAAGTTGTAGCCTTTTCCTTTCTGATTCCGATTTTATTTTAACGAGAATTTCCGATAATAACGAATGGAGCCCACGGCAAATCAAGATGGAAAGTGGCTCTAAGTTGGAGGAAATCTCAAAGGCAAGCGGCTAGTCGAACTTTATGCTCTGGGTGGAGAATGAGCTGTGGGTCGGGGTGTAATTGCAACCACTAATAATAAGAATAAGGCGCCACCGTATTTTTTATACTGAGAAGACCAAATACAAGTCCCTTGTACAAGGCAAATGCGGAAACCTGTTTCCTATAACCGCTATATAATTTTTAAAGACCTCCTAATCTTTGAGGTATCTTACCTTATGGTTCGACCTTGATCTAGCAATCCTGCACTGCACCTGTGAACAGATTAAACAAAGAAAAGCACGGTTTGTGCATTCAAATTCAAAATAATCAAATACTATCAGAATCGACTTTCATTCCTCTTAAATAAAAGATAATCTTTAGTCCGAAAATAAGTATCTATTCTTTATGATATCCAATAAGGTAATGTTTCGTTTACAAAAAATGTCTTCCTTTATAAGTTAATTTAAAATTAGAAGAGTTAATTATAATGGCACTGAAAGTATCAGTACCAGTTAATATTTAATGAAGTTTATATTACAATTTAACAAAGCATAAAATCGCTTATTTAAAGAAGGAGTTAATTATGGTAAATTTACCTTAATTTCACAGTTGATAATTAACTAATTGTTCATAAAATATCAATTATAAAGATTCAATTTCTAAAGATTTAAAATAAAAGAATTTAATTTATCTAATTTGTAGTGACATCTTTTGATGTTTTATTGAGTTAATGAAAGGATTTGTAAAAACAAATTGCAGATTTCTAACATATGATTACGAAAAATATAACTGAGGTCTAGCCTTGACCTATTTTATGGTTAACACAAGTCGACTACAGCAAAATTTATCTCGTTACTACGTCGAAAGTTCAAACAAATACGGATCTAATCATTTGTACATACCAAAGTTCAATTTACACTATATACTTGCGTGAATGCTGACACATGTTTTAACACGGAAAATTCCATACCAAACAAACATCTGCGCTGCTTACTGAAAAACCGTCACCTGGCTTCCATAAACTGCGTTTCAATAATTAATACCACAAGAAAGCAAATGTTGATTGTACTTGATTTGAATAACTTTACTTATGTAATTCCATATTATACAAGGATAAAATTGTTTTCCATTACTTCAAATGAATACCATTCAGAAAAGAGCTTCTTTAGAATCTACGTTGCAATATAATTTACATTTAAATTTATTATCTCGAAAGTTCATGTTTTAAATTGCATAATTTTCAAAGTTACACTGAAAGTTTCAATTAATATTGTTATAGAAAATAAATTCACTTACTGTTCCTAATGGTCTTATTTAACCAAAAGCTTCATCGTTCATTTCGACTGCCCTCAACACAAAAACGGACCGTTCGAAACAAATTTATGCAGATAGCATACACGTGCAATTTCCATTTTACACGCTTCCAACGATAAAATCAAAACGGACATTGTTCCTTCGAACAATTATCGACCTGCTTGAACCTTTGCTGTGTTCGGAAGTGACCGCTGAGCTTGTTGCTACCCAGTAACAAAGATACGTTGCGATTCCTGAGTGGAAGGGGATCCAGAAAGGATACCAAACGAAAGCTTTTATTTTGTCTCCGTAGAATTTAACTTTTAACATGAACTAAATACTAGTTCTTCATTGGATAATAGATAGAATTATATTAAGTGGATTGGATTACATTATAATGTGTTATATTATTTAACATTTAATAAAAGAAATGATTATACAGATATATATATAAGGTAGAAAATAAAATTGCTACACTGCCTCTTTCTAAGAGAAAAATTCTGGAATAAATACTAAGAATTTTTTTTGAAATTATTGTTACGTATTCACAACTTATTATTATTAAATTTTACAAAGATAAAACAAAAATTACCACTTATGGATACAACATAATTGTAAATGAGTGACGAGTAACTACGCGTACTATACGCCACAAGGGGACAAATTCAGGAAGTCTTAATCGGTAGGGTGTCATTATCGTTTAATCATATTCGGGGTTAATATATCACTCATTTATACTCGAAACTTAAACAACAAAACATATAATACTACTGTATTATAATTCTTTAATGAAAATATTAAATTATCATGACAAACATATTTTTAATTTATTAATTTTAATTTACATATTTACAAAAGAAGAAAAGGACTCTCATTATCCTTGAGATCCACTCTAAACATAACTTCAAAACAGCAAACATGTCTTGAAATCACTAATGTTCAACAATTCTACCGCATGTATATGCAACCAAAATGTAGAAATATCTCTTTCCCTGAAGAGACAAGTAAAACGCCACCACGTCTTACTCCTCAAAAATTTCACTCACGCATGAATGAACAAAATAGAACATTGCTATCTCACACAATATTCATTATAAACATAGAACATTGCTATCTCACGCAATATTCATAATTAAACGTAGAACATTGTCAGCTTACACAATATTCCTACTAAACATAACTATCAAAGTTACTAAAAATGTTGACCTCCAACCAATATTTAATATGGACTCAATTACCTGATTCCTATTATTAACACCTTGATTACAAATCAAAAAAATACTAACCAACTATATACAACTTTATCATTATTCATAACCATAAGCATACCTAAACATTCCTTTATAACCTAGAACAAAAAATCATACGACAAATGAAATCATTTGACAAATAGGAACATGTAACTTTTATCTTGACTCAAATAAGTAACTTGCAACTAACAATATCAGCACAGTCTAGTGTCAGCCATACTGCACTATGAAAATTCTTTTATACTTCTTATCTAACATCTAAAATTTTAGACTACCAAACAGTATTCCAATACAATATTTAAACTCTTTACTAGAAGATAAGACAGAAATAATTACCTACTATCAACCATTAAATACGTCAACAACACTAATTAATGTCCAGGAAACGTTCTCTCTTTCAAATATCAGCTCTGAACTCTGAATAAGGTTTTAAGTCCTTAACATGCCATCTGCCTGCTCTCGAACCATTTTCATTAATCAATTCATAAATTAAATTTGAAACTTTCTTTTAACAATGCTCAAAACATATTTTGGCGCAAGCTTAGCTGTAAACTTATCACTTGCTTTCGAAAGAACTTTATTTGACCTCCAAACTTTGTCACCTACTTCGAAAGATATGTTACGTCTTCTTAAATTATACGAACTTACTAGACTGCATGTAAGCTAAATGTAACCTTTTCTGTATGTCTATAAAAATATCAAACAGTCCTTGATGATCTGATACATACGAAGGTCTATCTCTAGAAATAAAATCAATATCAACTGAGGGTTCCACATCAAGACCATAAAATCTTCCAGATACAGGAACATGTCTACCAAAAACTAAGAAATTTGGCGAATAACCAGTGACATGATGTTTTGCAGAATTAATCGCATACTGAATTTGGGGTAACTCTATGTCCCAAGTATCATGTTCTCCAATATACGAACGTATAGCTGTTCCAACTGTTCTATTTATCCTCTCTACAAAGTTACATTGGGGAGAGTAAACTGCATTAAACCAAATTTTTGAACGTCATATTTTTACATACGGCCTTGAAATTTTTACCACTAAATTGTGAGCCATTGTCACAAATAATATATTTGGGAACACCATAAACTAAAAACTTTTTCCTCCAATACCGTTCTATTAAATGCGCTTTTGCACTACGTAACGGAAACAATAACGTAAATTTTGAGAACCAATCACCTATAACTAACAACCATTTGTGTCCAACCTTAGACCGTGGAAATGGGCCCATGAGGTCTATAGCAACAATCTGAAAGGGAACTTCACTTCCTTTTCCTTTCCCATTAAACCAAGGGGTCCTCTATTCGATGCCTTCTGTGCACCACACGTTAAACAATTTTACAAAATTTCAACACATCAATACGCATTTTTGGCCAATAAAATTCTCTTGTATGCGTGCCAATGTTTTAAAACCAAAATGACCGGCCACTGAAGGGTCATGATTTATCCGAATAACCTCTTCCTTTTGTGATCTAGGGACTAAATATTTCCATTCCCTTACATTCGACGAGAGTGGTAAATTTGATGAAAGAAATTTAAAACATAATTATCTTCTACCTTCCATTGTGGGTAATCATCAGGTGAAGCTAAAATTTTCTCTCGAAGAGACACATACCAGGGATCCACATCATCTAACTTGATCTCAACCAAATTATCAACATAACTCACGACTGGAACTGCGCGACTAAGACAATCTGGAACTACATTGAAACTTCCTTTTCGATGAACCAACTCAAAGGTATGCTGTCTTAAACGGACTGCCCATCTAGCTAATTTTCCGGTTGGGTTTTGTATATTATTAAGCCATAACAAAGAAAAGTGATCTGTGATAACAGTAAAACGGGTACCTTCTACCCAAGGTCGGAATTTTTCTATAGCAAAATTACAGCGAGACATTCTTTCTCCGTGACTGAATAGTTTCGCTCAGTTCGGGTAAGTGATTTACTGGCATAAGAGATAACGTGTTCTACATCATCGATTTTTTGAACTAGAACTGCTCCGAGTCCTGTATCACTAGCATCGCATTCGACAATAAATGGAACTGAATAGTCCGGTTGCGATAACAATGGGGCGGAAACTAAAGCCTGTTTAATCTGTACGAATGAGTTCTCAGCCTCAGATGTCCAAACAATAGATTGGCCCTTTTTTCTTCCTTTTACCAAATCACTGATCGGTGACACTAAAGATGAAAAGTTTTTTATAAAACGACGATACCAACTACACATTCCTAAAAAACGTTTGACCTCAGTAGTTGTCTTAGGTCTGGGGAAATTTACCATCGCAGAAACCTTTTCGGGGTCTGTACGAAGAGAGTTCGATCCAACAATATAACCAAGAAATTTTAACGATTTCTTAAAGAATTCACACTTTTTCAAATTAATCGTAAGGTTTGCTTCCTTAAGACGTTCCTTCACCGTTTCTAATAACTTCAAATGTTCCTCAAAAGATGATGAACACAAAATAATGTCATCTAAATAACAAAAAACATGTGGCTCAAACTTCGGTCCAAAAATTGAATCAACCAAACGCTGTTGCGTCTGAGCAGCATTCTTTAATCCGAATGGCATGGTGACAAACCTATATTGTCCTCTCGAGATAACACTAAACGCTGTTTTATCCTTAGATGTTTCGGAAAGTGGGATTTGCCAAAAACTCTTTCTAAGGTCTAAACTAGAAATGTAATTTGCACCTCTAAGTAAATTTATAATCCTATCGATATTTGGCAATGGGTAGCTATCATGTTTAGTAATATCATTGAGTGCCCTTCCGTCAAAACAAAATCTGTACTCACTGTCTTGTTTTTAACTAACAATACAGGGATGACCATGGACTCTGACATTCTTCCACTACTCCCAATCTCAGCATCTCATCTAATTCTTTATCTAACATCTTGCTCATAAAGGGGACATGACATATGGTTTTTACGAAATGGTTTTGCATCACCAGTATCAATATCTAAAACAATTTTATCGGTACGCCCTAGTCTCTCTTCACTGCTAATTTCCTTGTAAGATTCTATTGCTATTCGTGCTTTTTCTTGTTGTGTTTCTAACAAATCATCCAAACTAAGTAATTGATTACTACAACTTAAGGGTACTGACGAATGACCAATATACGAAATGCTATTGTTATCATAATCTTGAATTTGCCATGTATTGTTTTTGAAATCTGCTATTAAACCAAAGGATTTTGCGAAATCGCTACCAAAAATAAATGTGTGAGGAAGAGATGGTACAACCAAAGCGTTAACAATACGATATTGTCTACCAATTCTAATGGGTAAATCAACTGAACCAATAACTTCTTGAAGAGCACCATCGGCAGTGGAAACTATTTTCTTCTCAGTTTTAAAACCTTCAAATTTAATTCTTCAAGAACAGAAAACGCTAACGAACCAACAACGGTAGTAGTACAACCAGAGTCAAACAAACCTGTGACATCTCTATCTAACAGTTTTACCATAATATACGGACGATTGTCTTGAGGTTTCCTTAGAAATAACGCGTCAGCTTTTGGCTTGACGTTCCTTGACAAAAATCTTTAACGATGCCTAGCCATTTTGACCAATCATCTATATCAAAAAATTTTCCTGCTTACACAACATAACTGTAGCCTTTTGCATGAAAGCGCGATGCCGGCCACTCTGCATCTGCCTATCTACTCGTTTTTGAACACGACGGACAATTTATTGACTTAAATCCACTATATCCGCAGCTATAACAAAATATTTTACGAGGAATCTTACACCTCCAAAAAGTATGACCTTCATCTAAACAATTCCAACATGTAAGTTTATTTAATTTATATTTATTTACAAAGACTCTACTAGAGGGATTATTATTATTATTCCTATTACTGTTGCCGAGAGATTGTATTTGAGGGGGAAATGATTGATTATAAAAACTGCGACCAGTTCGCGCTGAAAAGTTTCTTACAGGAGCTGACCAATTATTTTCAACTTGAAATTTTGACTTTCCTAATGTTTTCGGAACATATTTTACTGGACTTTGTACTAATTTATGCTTGGATGCATATGCTTCTTCCAATTTCTTACACAACCTTATCAATGTAGACATACTATCAATTTCCGTTAGAGCTAATTGACAAATAAAATCAGGTAATAGGTTCTTCTTTACCATTCTAACTTTTGTACATTCCGCAGGTGATTGTGGTAACCTACTAAACAAATTCTCCATATGAGCTATATAAATGACTACAGATTCTCCTTTTTGTTGATGGCGTGACCTAATCTTTTCCCAAATCTCGTCCTCTGAGTGTGATGGTAAGAAATCTTCCTTTAATCGAATAACTAATGAATTCCAGTTTGTTAAAGAATTTCGAACACAACGATACCATTCTAAACCGTTACCTGTAAACAATTCTACAGAAGCATTAAATAAATCTTCTTCAGATACTTTACGCGAGTGTGCCAACTCAGCTACTCTATCTAAAAATTGATGAACCTGTTTTGGATCTCCTGAAAATTTTACTGACCATGAACCAATTGGAATAGGGGGTACTAAATATGAAACAGTATGAATAGGAGTACTGACAACTGCTGGAATGGTTTCTCTCATTGAAAATTCACCATAAGCGTTTACATCTTCATTCTTCTTAAGCTTTTCATGTAGCTCTGCCTCCATCGTAAGAATAGTTGCCAATGATTCATTCTTAAATAAAGTTACTTCATCTGAATTATCTAAAGGATTTTATTCTCCTAACTCGACCATCAAGATGTATCAATCTCGACTGTATCCTCTTAAATGTGGGGTCTGCTAATTCGCCTTCAAATTCTAATAAAACATTTCTTACTGACTCTATCGAAGCCTCAATTTCATCTCGTTCATCTGAATAATCTACGACATATGTGGAAAGATCAATTAAACGACCAGGTAATGTTGTTTCTTTGGCTAATAGTCGGCCTAACATTTTCCTCTTATCCTGCATCGGTCTGCTGCTAACAACTCCACGGATTCTCAATTCATAATCCAACTCATCTTTATGCAAATAAACAACTTGATACGTCTCAGCCATCATGGATTAGGCTAACTAACTAATTACAAATTAAACTCAATTAAACAACAACATCAATAGACTAAATTAATCTGAGGATAAATGATTTATAAACCACAAGTGCAAACAACCAAAGTCAATCGAAGCCTATACTTTATGTGCTTATACAATTGATACAGCAATCGAGGCCTACACGCTGGGCGCTATTTGTAGCCTTTTCCTTTCTGATTCCGATTTTATTTTAACGAGAATTTCCGATAATAACGAATGGAGCCCACGGCAAATCAAGATGGAAAGTGGCTCTAAGTGGAGGAAATCTCAAAGGCAAGCGGCTAGTCGAACTTTATGCTCTGGGTGGAGAATGAGCTGTGGGTCGGGGTGTAATTGCAACCACTAATAATAAGAATAAGGCGCCACCGTATTTTTTTATACTGAGAAGACCAAATACAAGTCCCTTGTACAAGGCAAATGCGGAAACCTGTTTCCTATAACCGCTATATAATTTTTAAAGACCTCCTAACCTTTGAGGTATCTTACCTTATGGTTCGACCTTGATCTAGCAATCCTGCACTGCACCTGTGAACAGATTAAACAAAGAAAAGCACTGTTTGTGCATTCAAATTCAAAAATAATCAAATACTATCAGAATCGACTTTCATTCCTCTTAAATAAAAGATAATCTTTAGTCCGAAAATAAGTATCTATTCTTTATGATATCCAATAAGGTAATGTTTCGTTTACAAAAAATGTCTTCCTTTATAAGTTAATTTAAAATTAGAAGAGTTAATTATAATGGCACTGAAAGTATCAGTACCAGTTAATATTTAATGAAGTTTATATTACAATTTAACAAAGCATAAAATCGCTTATTTAAAGAAGGAGTTAATTATGGTAAATTTACCTTAATTTCACAGTTGATAATAACCTCTAATTGTTCATAAAATATCAATTATAAAGATTCAATTTCTAAAGATTTAAAATAAAAGAATTTAATTTATCTAATTTGTAGTGACATCTTTTGATGTTTTATTGAGTTAATGAAAGATTTGTAAAACAAATTGCAGATTTCTAACATATGATTACGAAAAATATAACTGAGGTCTAGCCTTGACCTATTTTATGGTTAACACAAGTCGACTACAGCAAAATTTATCTCGTTACTACGTCGAAAGTTCAAACAAATACGGATCTAATCATTTGTACATACCAAAGTTCAATTTACACTATATACTTGCGTGAATGCTGACACATGTTTTAACACGGAAAATTCCATACCAAACAAACATCTGCGCTGCTTACTGAAAAACCGTCACCTGGCTTCCATAAACTGCGTTTCAATAATTAATACCACAAGAAAGCAAATGTTGATTGTACTTGATTTGAATAACTTTACTTATGTAATTCCATATTATACAAGGATAAAAATTGTTTTCCATTACTTCAAATGAATACCATTCAGAAAAGAGCTTCTTTAGAATCTACGTTGCAATATAATTTACATTTAAATTTATTATCTCGAAAGTTCATGTTTTAAATTGCATAATTTTCAAAAGTTACACTGAAAGTTTCAATTAATATTGTTATAGAAAATAAATTCACTTACTGTTCCTAATGGTCTTATTTAACCAAAGCTTCATCGTTCATTTCGACTGCCCTCAACACAAAAACGGACCGTTCGAAACAAATTTATGCAGATAGCATACACGTGCAATTTCCATTTTACACGCTTCCAACGATAAAAATCAAAACGGACATTGTTCCTTCGAACAATTATCGACCTGCTTGAACCTTTGCTTCGTCGGAAGTGACCGCTGAGCTTGTTGCTACCCAGTAACAAAGATACGTTGCGATTCCTGAGTGGAAGGGGATCCAGAAAGGATACCAAACGAAAGCTTTTATTTTGTCTCCGTAGAATTTAACTTTTAACATGAACTAAATACTAGTTCTTCATTGGATAATAGATAGAATTATATTAAGTGGATTGGATTACATTATAATGTGTTATATTATTTAACATTTAATAAAAGAAATGATTATACAGATATATATATATAAGGTAGAAAATAAAATTGCTACAAAGTAACTAATACATTTTACATCTATTTTAAATTATTTATCGTATTCAAGCATGGGTCTGCCTCTTCTATTTTTGCCTACCATACTTCTCTCTAATATAGAGTTAATCGATTTCGCATGCCTTAAGGTATGTTCAATAGTCCTATACCTCGAACCTCGATTTCTTTACATTTCGCTACAAAGCCCTCTTCTCACCCACATCCCCATAAAAAGTACGAATTTCTATAAAACAGCTGGTAA
The DNA here is from genome assembly GCA_036346225.1 of Platerodrilus igneus. NCBI lineage: Eukaryota > Metazoa > Arthropoda > Insecta > Coleoptera > Lycidae > Platerodrilus > Platerodrilus igneus. The sequence goes on from JARFIW010000566.1 coordinate 1,493,783, forward strand.
TAGAAAAGGGAAATAAAGGACGAAGCAAAAATAAAACAAGCAGGAGCAAAAAACGGGCAAAAAGATGGAAAAATCATTCCTCTTCTTGGCTAAAGGGAATTTTGTTAACTTGGAAGAGTTTGGTGAGGAGAAGATCAGGAAGCCGGATACAAAGTACCAGAGAGCGTATTTTAAAACACTATAGCAGCAAAAGTTACGAAAAGCCAAAAGACTCCAATGTCATTGGACATGAGGATGTGATAAAACAGAACACACCATATAGATCGATACACCAGACATATATATGAAGCAAAACTACCCTCATACATTACAAAAGCGAGATTAGTAACGTTTTTGAAGAAAACACGATCAAAAAGATGCTGAAATTTTAAGGCCCTTCATGTGCTAAGCCTTTGCTTAAAAATATTGACGAAAATAATATATAACAGGATGCAAACTTAAATAAAGGGCAGCTTATCAGAAGATTCAATTATATTTAGAACAAGTAGTAGCACTACAGAAGCAGTCCCAACACTGAGACTAGTGTTAAATGAAGTGACAAGAGTAGGCAAAACTTTAATAATTAGTGTTTACTAATATGGCCAAGAATTTTGACAACGTAGATTGAAATATACTGCTTAGAAATTTAAACAAAATAGGGATAGATTAAAATACCTTGACTTGAACACCATAAACTACCACATCAAGTGTTTGCATTCGGTGGCTGCAATGTGGAGGCAACGTCAAAATTAGTATGTGGTTATTTCGTGCGAAATCAACAACTTGCAGATTCATACGAGTTGCATGATTGTCCATATTAATTAAAGCTTTCTTATCAACGGTGGGTAGAATATAATTCACAAAATATTTCAGGAATTCTACAAATACTTCTTCGGTCATCCAACCAGATGGATTTGCTATTCCTTTGGCTCCAATGGGTGCTCCCTTGCGTATCTTATCTTTAAAATAAACTCGTGGGAATATGAATACAGGGGGAAGTGTACCCCGAAGCACTGATAAATAAGAAGACTGTTGCCACTGTGCCTCTTTCTGTCGTAGCAATTTGACCAACTTTTGGTGGTTTTGTGACTATCATGCATCCTGTTTCGCCGAAATTCTATATCATGTTAGGTGCAAAATTGTGTTTCTTGTATAATTTGTCTAAATTTGATAAAAAGCCGAAGGTATTCGTTTTATTAAAACTGGAAGTTCTACTTAAGGACATACTTTCGGGTTGACGTGGTGATAGTTCTTTGTGGTGCCTCATGAATCGATGAAGCTAGTGGATGCCTGCTTTATTATTTTGAATCCATCCGGTAGTGTAACTATTTTATTGGCTATAGTGAATTGGTAAGTCACTTTTCTTGTCTGCGTTGTTGTCAAACTATAACATATCTTCGAAGTTGTTTGAAGGTAAGAAACTAATAGCTCCTCCTGGTGTCTTTATTTGAATTTTTTCTATTCCCAATCTTATATATTTGGAACTGCCATATGGAGAGTTTTTGTGTTTTTTTACCAAACAGCCAATACAGATTTCGAAATACCTGTGTCTTTGACTGCACTTCCTATGGAATGGTTTTGATTTAAACCAGTTTCCACTGCATCTTGAATTTCTTCATCATACTTTCCAACTCTTTTGGCCATCACAAACAATCTATACAAAAAGTTGAAAAACAAAAAAAATGGCCGTTGTTTTACAGTTTCCTTGACTCGAACTCATTGGTCCCATAATTGGACGTCCAATTCGTGGGCGCCAGGGTGTCCAGTTCAAGGAATATTTCGCATTAAATTGTAACCTCAAAATACGATTCTTACACATCGTTTGTTGATAATGTCACATACCTGCTTGATGAGAAACAATCCCTCAGTATTTATGTCTAAAAATCGTATAATATTCGCCACTAGAAATTGAGTTACTCACTGCGCAAGTTCACATAAATATTTACTGTACCGGCTTCGTATTTTTCAATGCACGCTTGATCAACATAACGCGGACCACTGATTCTACCTTTATCCACAAGATGTCGCTTAGCAATGCAGACATGAGACGTCGGTAGACGATCCTACATTACTGTCGAGTATAATAGGAAACAAAAGCGTCCGGTTCATTGGCTGTCCAATTCATAGGATTCCTCCCCTACCATGTCATACCAAATAAAATGTACAAAATTTTAGGTAGAGCATATAAGTATGAAAATCAACACTTCTAAAACAAAAATAATAGGTTATAGGTAACAAAATAGCGGTAAAAAAGGTATAGAGTCAGAAATATAAGATGAAGTAAAGAGTTTCCGTATTTAGGAAGTTCGATTACAAATGACAAGTCTATGAAGGAGATAAATATTAGAGTAATCCAAGTAAACAAAACATTCAAAACCTATGTTTGAAGCGTAGCATTATGCGGTTGCGGAATGTGGGAATTAGGCAAGAAAGAAATTGATAAAGATAAGACAGACAAATATAGTTAGTAGCTATAGGGTCTTGGCAGTGGTTGGGAAAATCATAGTACCGGTGTAATTGAAAGAAAGTGTAGTATGATAATACGTAATATTTTGAGATATGAGAGAAGGGTTATGATAGGACAGTAATAGAGCTCAAAGCCGAAGGTACAATAGTTAGAGGAAGGCAGAGCTTGAAATATATAGAACAGAATTAGAACTACAGGGTAACAACAGAGAGAAGCAAAAGAAAGAAGACGAATGCCAGTCTAACACAGTCGAAGATTAGGGTGAGGGGTCTAGAAAACAAAACGACAGGACGCACGAACAAATTCGCCTTTCCAAACAAAACACGTGCAAAATATAACTTTAAGTAACGTCTATGACCTTAAATGACGAAACAATATAACACTGCTGGTTTAAGACCAAACATCTGAAATCTTCGCTCATCACGTACTAATATTAAATTCTAATTATTTCTAACTAATAATTAAACTGAAGGGTGAATTGTAAATAAACAACTACTTTATCGTACACCCCATAATTAATGCCGCGTACCTTAGGATTACAGCGCTAAGTGGCATTTAACTACTGTAATTAATAACATTCTGCATTGGCACAGCAAACAACTAATTAATTACATTTAAACAGCGGCATAAACGTACGTATCAAAGTGCAAAAATGTTATCTAATTATTGACTATACCTGAACAGATGCGCACGCCTTAAACAGACACTACTGAAACTTAAAAATACAAAACTGAAACGGTTTTTAACTCAAGAAGGCAACACAATTTAGAAGTGCGAAATGAAACGAAACAAATTTCCCTTCTAGCAAATTTAAAAGGTAGGACTAAAAAGTGAACTAACTGACCAAAGAAAATACCCTAACAGTACGAATAAAAATAATGATTCAACAACTGAAAAGGAAAAAATCTATCTTGTCTGATGTGTCAAAGTGCCGGACTAAATCAAAAATGTAGAAATCTGTAAAAACAGGAGAGGTATAGGGTAGCAATCAACGAGGACAAAGGTGAGATGGAGTCAACACTGCAAAAGTCGTCAACGGATACATCTCACAATGAAACATTACAGTCTTCAACCTCAAGAAAAAGAGTGGTTTTCGGTAAAAAAACAAAAAAAATTGAAAAAGAAGCGAAGAAAAAAATAACATAGAGAAAACATAACGTAAAGCCCTGAAATATGCTAGGGAACGACAAGAACGCTGGAAAAAATTTTATACTTCAAGCTGTGGCTACAAAAAATCGTTTCAGATGGACAATCGAAGAAAAGAATAACTGTTTCCAAAAAAAGAAGAAACGTCTAGAAAGCTCATACCACAGGACTAGAATCAAAAATTCAACTAAGTCAGCGTAAGAACTGACAGTAGACAAAACCACATAGGAAAAGGAAATGGGTATTGGAGTGAAAGGAAAGGTAAAAAGTAAACAAAACCAAAAAGATGTTCAGAAAATCCGAGACAAAAATATTAAAACAAGACGCATTTAGTCATCTATTGAATTTATACACGCGAGAACTAACAATGGAGTATACGATGTTTGCGCCGCCAGACAGTAAAAAAAGTGAAATCAGGAATATCAGGTTTGTTACGATGGACGGGTTTAATGTCTTTGATATGCCAAAATGATGTGCCAGACGGATCGGTGATTTCATTAGTCCAGGAAGAAACAACTTTACGAATAGAGAAGGCAGCAAGAAATTTAGGAGCGAGTTTGGCATTAAAATGACGCATAACGTCCGGCAGAGCGAGATTACGGCGCTAACCAGAATCGCCTAATTAGATGGAAACAGGACGCCGGTGGAGATTATAACAGTTATGAATTTTGATAAGCAACGGAATGTTTCTTTAGAATTTGGAAACAGATATTTTTAAAATGTTCGAGATCAGGAAAAGGCTGTTCAGCATCGGGAATATACATGCCATTTATATCGAATAGTTGTTGGAAATAATCGCCGCTGAGAATGTGTTCGCGATCAAATAAGGGAAAAAAGGGAGTACAGCCAGTGATTCCGTATTTGGACGTTCGGATGGCACGGGAAATTTTCGGAAGGTTGACATCCCAGTGACTATAATTGTCACGGAAGGAAATAGCGTGGTTTAAAAAGCGGTGAACACGTTCGGCAGGATTGGCTTGAAGAAGGCAACTGGCGGTGAAAAGAATCCGAGTGGGATACCGTGCGCATAAGGAGATGAATTAACGGTTGCACAATTCTACAACGTTATCATTGAAATGGTATTGTGGTACATCAAAAAGCGGGACGACTTGTTCTTCGAGGATCTTGGAAATAGACTGAGCAAAGGAAAAAAGAGAGGAAATTTAGTGGACTAATCAGCCACTGCAAGGGTATATGATCTTTGGTAGAACGGGGACCGACAAAATTTCAAGATCACTTGCCAAAGACAGGATAATTTGGCTTTAGGATCAAAGAAACTGTTCAACTTTATGAGCACCACAAGTAGGACAACGTCAGGAACAGTAAGCGACGTCAGCTCGGAGGCAAAGCCAGTAATAGGTTTGGAAGAGATGGGCGGAAGTTTTGGTTACGCCACAATGATCAGAAATAAAAGGATCGTGGTGAAGGGTTATCAGGTGTTTACGTTGCTCAGAGGGCATGATGATTTACCAATCGTCCGGAGAATCGACAGCGATAAAAGTTTTTTTATTACTTCGAAAAAGGACACCAACACGAAAATATAATCATAACAGAACACTAGAACCAAAAACGGTTTTCAATTTTGTTTAATTAGCAACATTCAGGGAATTGTTGACTATTAAACCATGTCTAGATAAGAAACCAGAAACCCTTGACTCCTAAGTTAAAAAAAGGGACTAGCAAATTTGGTTGTCTAACTGAGCAAGGTACAAGCTTGAAATAATGAAGGAACAGCCAACCAGTGTATTCAAGTAAGTAAAAACTGAAACGGTTTTTAACTCAAGGAGGCAGTAAAATTCACAAATACGAAATGGAACGAACGTAACAACATCGATATAGCAAGTTACAGGGCACTGAAGGAGATCTCTCAGTATAGGAAGCAGAGGCGAACTTCGTCAAGCCAAATTTGAGGTTGTGATTAAGGGAGAGAAAGATAAGAACCTCGTCTTTGCTTAATCGTTAAGATTGAACGTGAAACGTAGATATAATATAATCTTTTCACCCGATTTCACCTTTCTACCATCTCTCGGTTGTCGGCAACAGTTGTTGCCTGCGGTGTATCGAACAATAAGCGAAGAATATCGACATAAACAAAAAATGTTTGTTACAAATTTTGTAACAATCGAGCATATCTAAGTCTGCAATTTCGAAAACCAAATTAATCCTAAAAGATACGGCATGGTAAATTCAGGTATTTCCTTAATTGCTTAATTGTTTTATCTGTACCCTTTTTAGTCGCAATCGAGAAATGGCAAGATCTACTTGCCGATCACTTTACTTGTCGTCGCTTAAAAGACCACCATTTGGAAGACAGATGATTACTAAAGTATCAAAATTTAAATTACGGTAAATTTAAGAGTTTAAAAAACCAAAAGAGAATATACGTTTATGACCCTTCTTCAGTAAAGGAATTTTTAGAACTGGAGTTGGAACCGGTCGTCAAACTCGGCCTCATCGGATAATTTCGGGTTAACTTTATGCTGGGTCCACGAGTCAGGTAGTTGAGCCAGTTTTGACCAGGTACATGCTTTAGCAATTTTATGAGAACTAGGAGTTTGAGTATAGCACCAAAGAAGGCAGAGGCGATCTTGATAACGGGCCAGAAAAGAATTAAACAAGTGAATATTATGGTCCAAGGAGAAGAGATAATTCCTAGGGAAAAGGTAAAGTACCTAGTAATGTGGATCGATACGGATATAAGTTCTAGGATACACTTGGAAGAGGTGACTGAACGTGCCATGAGGGTAATAAATAAAATTAGTAGGTTGCTGCCAAATATTGGTGGTGCGAGAGCCAGTAATAGGCGAATATTGGTCTCGGTGGTTGGCTCGATCGTACTGTATGGCTTCTCAATCTGGGTAGCGAGCAAGCTAACCAAAAAGACAAGTGGACAGCTCACTGGTTTGGAACGCAGAATGGGTTTTAGGATGGCCAGTGGCTATAGACTGCCTCGACCGATGCCATTACAGTCGAAGCGGCGATATACCCGCTAGACCTGTTGGCACGGGAGAGGGAGAGCATCAGAAGGTTTGATACGGAAAAACAGGAGGTAAGGCAGACGACATTACGGCTGTAGTAGGAGTGGTTAAGCAATGCGGGTTATGCAGTAGCTTCAAGTTTAATTCCTGTTTGCAGTAATGTTTTTTATTCAAAATTAGTTCTTCTTTCTTTGGATGCATGTAGCGTATTGCATGCTCGAAAGGGTCATATTACCCTAGCAAATTGTGTAACGTTTTTCTATTAATAAATAAAATAAAATATCGCACCCAGAATTCTAAATGCAACCTAACAGGATTAATGAAAATAATTACTTGTTTGCATTGATTACACTTGCCATTATTTTAAATTTAAACATAAAGTATCTAAAACGTAAGAAAGATTGTTTCATGGTATTTATAAATTAAATAAGCGAATCAAATAATTTTAAAAAATAACACATTAATTTGAAAGTAGATAAGCCATCCTAACTTTACACTTTTTAGCTTTTGAAAATACATATATCGTAATACGAAAGATCAAATACGCCGTACGATTAGGTGTTGAAATCCATAGTGTAATTATGGAACGTCCCTCAAGATTTATAATTTTCACAAGTATATGAAAGAGAAGGTGTGTTTATTCTCTGTCCAGTTGGTTACTTTGAAATATAGTTACCCTTGTGGCCGCAATGGAGAAAAGCTACTGAGGTGACACACAACTGTATGCTAGTGACGCAAAATGTCAATTATTTTGTTTCAAATTATGCCACATTTCCTAAGCACATAAGATTGACTGCCCGGTTACGTTTTAATAGTCATATAAAAATAATCATATTTTTGCCCTAGTGCTACTAAAATATTTTGTAAACTGCCCTTAGAGGTTCTTAAATAAATCGTGAAATCATAATAAATATGTGCTTCTCGGTAATAGCTTTGTAGCGCAGCGAGCAGCAATTTCTAGTACCCTGTATTTCATCAACAGCATATCATAAAATTATCAGAGAGATATTAAAAACGCACGACATTAATCGATTCTCGCCTCTTTAAATGAAATAGCATAAGAACCCCACGAATTACACAAGACCACACGGAGGGTACGCGAATATTTATTGCTCATATACATTAGGGATGATATTCATCACAAGAACATCTCGAGAATGATAGAGAAGGGAAAACTGACTCATGCATCCACTTGATTACCTTTGAGAATACCTAACAATTTCACACCATACCTTAGCAAAGTAAAATCGATCATTCTATTTCTAGCACAGCTGGTCGGTTATAAATAACGCAACGAAGGATTCGCTACAGTATTTTTAGCACGCAAGTTTAAGAAAGAAAAACGCATGAAAAAATGTGTCTGCTAAATTTTGTAAAGTCAGGTATGTTTGTTAACATCAAGCGTCCCCCGTACTCGAGAGGAGTCCATAAACCCACCCCAGTAGTCACCAACTGGTAATATTTCACCAACAATTTACGAGCTCAGATACGACAGGGAAATTGCAAGAATGGCGGAGTAATCTATCTTTGTTGGGCAAGACGGGGGAGAAAAATAAGATAAAACCCCTAGAATTTGTCTCCAGAAGTGAGCGAAAATAGCCTATTGTCCTTGTATTGATAGCTTAAACCACAGTAATATTTATTGCACTTTTATTAAATAGTTTTGTTATACCTTCTTACAGTAATACACGACGATTGTGAAAAAGCTAAAAATATCTGTAAGCCGGTATTAATTATTCTTCAGTATAAATAATAAAGCACATTGAGTATGCAAAAATAGTGATGACGTACATGTTGCGAACGTTGGTCGGCTGGAAGTATAGAAATCATGTCTCATTCTACATTTGTTAAAAATTACAGATTCGTAAAGTGCATCAACCATTGTTTCGACTGCGGGGATTAAATTACGCCTTACTGAATCTATTATTAATTCTACTTAATAGTCGATAATTAATTCAGGTTTTATTTATTAATTTATTTTACGTTGGCTTGTTTCAGCTATAAGTATAAACCGACGCCCAATGGTGAGAATTACAACACCTCGAAATCGCCGAACCTGTCTGTCAGGTAAAGAAAATATTTTTAAAGTACATGAAACTTTTTGTAAAGAAGACTTCTGGGTTTTACACTTATTACAGATGTCATATTATTTAGAGAAAATGCTAGTATTAATGTTAGGACTGCCGTGACTGAGACTCGAACGGAGGAGCTACTGCTAATAATCATATTCTAACTGTACACCACTTGAAGGCGCTAAAATAAATTATAGGATCCATTTTTAAGCTGTATATGATGATCAAAAGTAAAATAAGACCACTTTAGTAGCAGGTCGTGTTTATACTGATATAACTAATCATAAAGTAAATACTGTTAAGCGTTTTAACTTACTATAGACCTTATGTGTCTATTTGAAATCCTGAGACTAGTACAAATTTTGCAAAATATTTTTTTATAATATTAATTAAAACACAGCTTTTGAATACAGAGGAACCGTTAATTGGGGTAGTATCGATTATACACAATTTCGATTTCGGAATAATTCATAAACTTTAACGCAAATGTGTATAATTTGTCACGCTCCATTTCATATATAAAAATTTTCTGTCTGTTTACGTTAAAAACCATTCGGTTCCCAATCATTTAAATATACATTCGCGCAACCGACTTTGCTCGTTCTTTATTAAATTCACGAGTTCGTTTGCTTGAATTCTTAATTAATGTCTGCATATGTAATCTTTATTTATTAGAGATGTCCTAAATATTGCTAGTTAGAAGGCAATTTCTTGTACTTTAATAATTTAATTTAAACAGATACGAGGCATAATTGTTATTTCTATTGTTATAAATTTGGTTCTTCTATACTTGCATGGTCAAATTGATATCATTTATGAGCGTTGTTAAAATGTTTGAACACATTTCTAAGATTTGCAATAGATTTCCTTATTTAAATATTGATAGGTAATGTTTAGTATTAAAGTAATTTATTTTTAAAATCGGATTTCACGTTCCACCCCTGAATGTGCAAGTTTCTTAAGTTTTAAATTGAAACTAGAAATTCTTCGTCTTTTTCGGTGTATTCTTAGCAAAATTGGTGGGAGATTTAGTTTAATGCGTAAATAATATGAACTTTATTTTCATCTGGTTTATTTAGTCTGTTTCGCTCTTGGTAAAAGTTGTGTGTCTACGTTGTATATCCCCTTTTATGTTGTTTGGTTTTGATGGTTAGACTGTATTAAAAATCGTCACTGAACTCTTAATAATTCATGGTAATGATGTTGATGATTCCTTTTTACTATAGACAACCTGTTTTGGATACTCCTTGCTCACGTATAGTAGATGTTCTATGTTTAGCCACACAAGTTGCATCGATCCTATCCGTAAATTTTGAAGCCCTAACCATAATAGTAAATTGTTATTTTTGTACTAACTGAATAAATCCTACTAGTTATTTATAACAGCGATTCGTCTATGTGTCGATACACTGGTTTTTTTTTGTATAAGCCAATATTCTATACGTACGATTTGGTACTCGTGTAAGTTCGGATATTTGTTATTTAATTATATTATGTACCGAAACAAAAATGGTAGGTGATATGTAATGGAATTACGGGCGTATGCTTGCTTACTTTTAGTAAGGTTTAATTAGGTCAATTTTATTTAATTATTATTTTTAATATGAAATTTCTATAAAATGTTTTACTTAATCATAAAAGTAAATGTTTCAAGTAGGTTTCATGATAAATACAAAAACATTAAAATATATCGCGAATGTCCTGTTGAATATAGATTTGTACTTTAGGTGTCTAATTTAATTCGTTACAAATTGAATATTTTTTTTGCGTCCCTAAAGGTGTTTACGTCACAATAACTGACTGTAACGGACTCACAAAATTACTTGTTTTACATTTATTTGGCTTGTTTAATAAAAAGCACCATTGTTCAACTACTGTCTGCCATATTTATGTCATTTTTTTAATTCTTATTGCTAAATCCATTCTGAACGAACCTGAAGCTTGGAGAAATTCTAAATTACTAGACGGGTGGAATGAGTTCCGCGTTCCAGTGATCTAAAGAGCCAAACTGCAGGTCTTGTCCAAGTAATGGGGGCTTTAGTGACGAACCAGACTAAGACAGGTCCCTGAAAGAGAACAGCAACTTTTTCGTTACTTAGAGTGGCAGGATCTATGGGTCTATGGCATTCTAAAACACACTACTGCGATGTGGAAGGACACGGGAAACCACGACATTATCTCCGAAGTACACAGCGTTGTTATTAAAGATAATGGCATCCTCTGGGGTAAAAAATTCTGGAGTTAAAATAGTCCCCCATTTGCATCTACGAGGAGTGACTACTTCGGGGATGTGATCGGAAAGTAGAAAAACAGAGTCGTAAACATTACACGAGTTGGAGCGTGGAATGTCAAAAGTATGAGGCAAGTAGGTAAGCTAGAGAACTTGAAAACTGAAATTGATAGGTTAGCACTAGACATAGTAGGAATTAGCAAAGTTCGCTGGTCAGAGGCGGGGGATTTTTTGAGTAGAGACTTTAGGGTAATTCATACAGGATCAGAGGGAGGAAATTTGGGTGTGGGGATAGTTATGCAAAAAAAAAAATAAGACACTGTGTGGAAAACTACTTACAAAAGAACAAAATAGTTCTCCTGGGTAGATTAGAATCTAAACCGACGAAATACAGTAATAATACAAGTATACATGCCCACCTCTAGCTACAGTGAGGAAGAGGTAGAGGCGATCTACAAAGAAATCGAAGAAATACTAAGATACGTAAAAGGACATGAAAGTTTAATAATTACGGGGAATTTTAATGTAGAGATAGGTGAGGGTGGGGAAGGAGCGGTAGTAGGCTTATTTGGTTTAGGCACGAGAAATGACAAAGGAAATAGACTGGTAGAATTTTGCGACAAGAATAATTTAACCATCACAAACATTTTATTTCAACATCATGCTAGAAGAAGATACACGTGAAAGATGCCAGGAGATACAAAAAGATATCAAATAGATTACATTCTTGTTAGACAACGGTTTAGGAATCAACTAAAAGACTGTAGAAGCTACCCTGAATCAGATAGACACTGACTACAACATCGTAACTATGAAGACCGTTCATAAATTTAAGAATTTGAAAAAAAAGGAACGGTAAAAGGCACTTTGACTCTGAGAAACTAAAAGATAAAGATATCCACAAAAGATTTGCAAAAATCTCATATGAATTGCTGAAAGATATCGGGAAAATTTCTTATACTAAGAAAGCAGAAACAGAATGGAATAATATTAAATTTGAAAAAAGCGAACGAAAAAGGCATTTTGACTTCGAGAAACTAAAAGATAAGGATATCTATAAAAGATTTGAAAAAATGTCAAACGAATTACTGAAAAACATCGATAAAGTTTCTGATATTAAGGAAGTAGAAATAGAATGAAATAACATTAAATCTAACTTAGATATGGCGGCCTGCGATATTCTGGAATATAAACTAAAAGAAAATAAGAAGACGAGGGTACCTACGGATATTCTAAATTTAATAGAAGAAAGGCGATTAATACAAAAGACCAAATGAAGCAGGAAAACAGAAATACAAATGGGAAATCATTCGCAAATGCAGGAAAGCTAAAGAGCAATGAATTGATGACAAGTATAAGAAGGTACAAACCAAGATGGAAACAGGAAAGACAGACGAAGCACACAAACTGTGTAGCGAAAATATTAGGGGCACGGGAGGAAACGTTATTATAGAAAATGTAGAGCAAGTGGTTAGATAGCAAGAATATATAGGGAATTTGTATACAAAACAAGAACTAGAAGCACTAAAACAGGAATCAGACATTGAAAAGGACGACTTGGGATATCCTATGATTAGAGATGAGTTTGAGTTAGCATTAGAGAGCCTGAAAAAAAATAAGGCACCGGGTATAGATAAGGCGCAAGCGGAAACTCTAAAAGCCGCTGGATAAGCAGCAACAGAACGTATCTTCTAAATTGTAAGTTATGTATATGAGACAGGCGATATACTAAAAGATTTCAAACGTAACGACATACTCACTATACCACAAGAGAAAGGTGCGGATAGATGTGAAAATTTTCGAACAATAAGTTTGACAATACACATGTCAAAAATATTAATTAGAATTGTACAGAGACGTATGGAAAAACGGGCTGAAGTAATTCTAGGAGAAGATCAATTTGGGCTTAGGCAAAACAGACGAACATGGAAGCCATTTTAGCTTTAAGGGTGTCAATGGAGGAAACAACAGAACAAGGAGAAAGCGTGTATAAGGGGTTATAGATTTGGAAAAAGCATTCGACAATATAAAATGGGATAATATGTTCGAAATACTCATAAAGATTGGAATGAGTTATATGGATAAACGAGTAGTACATGACTAATACAAAGAGCAAACAGCGGTAATAGAATTTGAGCAACAACGTAGAAAAACAAATAAAAGGAGAGAGGTGAGACAGGGATATGCCCTATTCCCACTAATTTTTAACTTGTACATCGAAGAGGCAATGAATACTGTCAAATGCAGAAAGACATTTCGAATTACTATGCAGGGACAAACGATTGATATGCTTAGATTTGCAGATGATATAGTGGTACTAGCATCTAGCAAGGAAGAGATAGAAGCAGTTTTTAATGAAATGGAAGTAGTTCGAATAGAGAGATACGGTATGAAAGTTAACAAAAATACAACTAAAATACTAGTATGTAAAGGAGGAGGTAAATAAGTCAAAAACCAGATTTCATATAAGAAACGAGAGGTTAAGGATTTCTGCTACCTAGGAATTCAAATAACCCAAGATGGGAAAAACGCAAAATATATCAAACAAAGATTAGCACAAGGCCTTGCTGTATTTAATAAGAAAAAGCAACTATTATGCTCGAAGACAACAAACAGAAACAAAGATAAGATTACTGAAAACATGTGAATGGAACACAATACTGTACCGCTGTAGAACGTGGACAGTGGGAGAAGCGGACAGGAAAAAATAGAAGCTTTAAAAATGTGGTGCTACAGATGTACGATGAAGACATCATGGACAGACAAACCTACGAACAAAGAGGTTCTCAAAATGGTAGGGAAAGAAAGAAATATGTAGAAAACAGTGAAAACTAGGAGAAATAGAATAACTGGAAATGCAAAATAGGCTTGTCTCAAATCTAGGAGATTACTTATTCGGGATCCGGATGTATTCTAAAATATTTTGGTTAGACTACTATAAACATAACGACTAGATTTAAAAGCATGCGCGTTACGATTATGGTAAATATGAAAGGTTTGAAGTCGACAAACCAAATTTAGAAACCAATCCCAGTGCTAAATTGAAAAATGGCACGTTGTGTGTTGTGGCAACGCATTTGTCCTTGAATACTATCGATCAAGCAACCGTTGAGATTACAAAATTTATATGTTTTACTTAAGCCGTTTTTGAAATAATATAAATTAGGAAGTTTTTAGATACAATTCATTTTATGCAATGGAATTCACCAGCCTGTGTCCTTATTCCTTAATAGATCAAAGAGCATTACATAATCTCCTCAGAAATGTTATCAAATAACCTATTTAATAATTAGATTTTTTTTAGCTTTGCTGGATGGTCGAAATATGCATTTAATATAAAATCATTTGCAATTAAAGGTGATTTGCTGTAAATAATTGAATTTACTGAAGTCTAAAGCAGACCTTTGAAAAAAAGGATAATATATAATACAATGCGGAAAAAACTATTAACAAGGAACTATGTAGGGGTATCTTGTAGCGCCAAATGTCTAAGGCCAATACAAGAAAAAATTGAATATGTTCTCGAACAGAGAATAATACAGACGATATTGTTTGAACCATTACTATTAAAGTTTAATTCTTCCTTCTACATTATAATATATACTTTACGTATTTCTTTATAATTATCATAACTATGAGATACTCAAGCAAGTAGTTATTTTTATAGAAATTACACCGTTTTAATCTCATCGAAATATTCCGAGATTTATAAACGAAATAGTCTAAACGATACAAAACTTGCTTATCACATAAATGGTAACAATTTAAAACACTACATCAATTTCTGCCAGTAAATGAGTTTGGGTAATTGAGTGATTAGGAAGTCCACGTTAATGTGGAGGACTGGATCAGTTTGGGATGAGATGGGTCAATTTACCAATTTAAGTTTTAGTTCTAGTTTACTTAAGGAATAAACTGTGGCATTGCAAAATCAAATCATGTCACACCTCAATTTAACTCGCTAGGTAATGGTTCACGTTTTTACCTCGTTCGTTTTATCTCTTTCTCTGGTTCACAGATTTAAATGTACATAATATATACACATATAATATATTACACTACCGCGATGTGGGTGGCAACGGGAAACCACCACATTACATCCCAAGTACACAGCGTACTTAAATTGAAAAAAACATGATACCATTTTCTGAGGTAAAAGATTCAGGAGTTAAAATAGTCCCCCATTCGGATCTCCGGGAGGGGACTACTTCGGAAGATGCGATCGGAAAGTCGAAAATACGAGTCGGGAACATTCTGCGAGTCGGAGCGTGGAATGTTAGAAGTATAAAAAACATATGTGTGGAGCACAGCACTGCACGGCTGTGAAACCTGGACAGTAGGAGAAGCGGACAAGAAAAAGGTAGAAGCCTTTGAAATGTGGTGCTACAGACGATTGATGAAGATATCATGGACAGACAAAGTTAAGAACGAACATGTACTAAAAATGGTAGGGGAAGAAAGAAATATCTGGAAAACGGTAAAAAATAGGAGAGATAGGATGATAGGCCACATACTACGGCATTAGGTAATAGTGCGGAACATATTAGAAGTAGAGCTAGGAAAAAAGAGAAGTAGAGGAAGATCTACCAGTCCCAAGATGGATAAACTAATGACGAAAGAAGTAACTGTACTTAAACATGATTTACATGATGATTATTATAATCAACTACAAATATTGGTTGGGCAATATTCCCAAATAATGTGTAAGGATTTACTGGAAAACTATTAATATGGCAAATTTCTAAGTGCTGGGGGATCTTGACAGCCACAGGCTGCTTAACTCCCTTTGCTGAATCTCGGTGAAATAGGGCATAAAATTATAAAACAATAGAAAGGGAACCGAATCGTATATTGGCTGTGTGAGAATTTCAGGGAACCGTGTAGGCTAGTTTACAATATAAATAAGTGCAGGTACGTGATCAACAAGTTTTGAGACAGAAAACCTAATGACGAAAAATAAGCGCAGATAAATCTGATGATTATTATAAACAACTACAGGTGTTGGTTGTGAAGTACCTGCAACTAATGTTGACTGTGCGAAAAGACATATTTGAAAAATATTAAGATGGCAAATGTTCAACTACTGGGAGAACTTGGCAGCCACAGGTTGCTTACCTCCCCTCGCAACCACTGAATGTCGGAAAAAAAGAGTATATAATTGTAAAACAATGGAAGGGGACTGAACTGCTTCTAACAAGAAAGAACAGCGCCTATGGTGAAAGACAACAAACATAGAAACAAGAAGAAAGTTGTTGTAAGCATACGTGTGGAGCACAGCACAGTATGCCTATGAAATACGAGCAGTAGGAAAAGCAGACAGAAAAACGGTAGCAGTCTTTTGGAATGTTGTGCTTTAATTGCATGAGGATGATAGCATGGACAGACAAAGTTAATAACATATAGGTTATAGAAATAGTAGGGAACAAGGATATCTGTGGAGAAAAATAGGAGAAATAGAAGGGCAGAATAAGTTCTAAAGCATTTTGGGGAATAGTATGGGATATATCACAAGCAGAGATAATAAAAAAGAGGTAGATGTAGACCTAGATCAGATAGTGATAGATGCAGACTGTGCAAATTTCAGAAAAATGTGTAGGTTAGTTCAGAATAGGAAACAATGAGGGTACACGTCTAACCAGTTCCAGGACTGAAAACCTAATGATGATGATGATGATGATATATTTAAAAGGTAGTTAATAGTGTTTCATCTCAGTACCATCATAACAAACGTTACGTTTATTTTCGGGATAAATTAAATACCCTCTTTTCCCTTGTTAATTCATTACCCGTTCGAATAAATTCCATTTCTATTCTTAAATTCTGCAACAACATCCTATATATTTTACCTGTTCAGAATAAGCCCGCTTTACAATAATTTTTAAAGCAAATCTATTTGCTTGGAAACGGCAAGTTTATGATAAAATTTAAATAAGTCAGTACCTTTTTTATTTATCCTTTAATTTGTTAAACATTCCGATAACGTATAATTGTTTTCTCTATTGTTCCAGTTTACAGACTCGTCGAACTAATGTCGCCCACTATCCAACAAAACCGTGTTTTCCAATTTCTTAATCGCGTCTTAATAACGATATGACTTGGAGCACTGGTTGTTTAATGAAACGAATTATGTTCATTTTCTTTTCTAAAATGTTAAAAAGTACTCGTCGGAATTGCTAGATTCTTTGTTCCGTTTTCTTTATGAAAATTTTGCGCACGCCTTACAGCGTGGTGCCGCATTGATGGTTTTATAAACCTGTACTTGTCGGCGTAAATAAATTAATATTTTTCGTAAGCTTCCTGCGGAGGGACACGAAAGTTCTGGAATTACCGTTCCTGGAGATATAGAAGGCTGCACCAGCGGCGTGGTCTCAGGTTCATCTGGCCCGCTCCGGTCCTAGGAGCGAACGGGAGATCCAACACCTTGAACACGCTGGTGAGTGTTTCGTCCCTAGTTACGTTGAGCCCCTATATATTTGGACTTGCCTGTTTAAACTCATGCATGTACAAAATTACTTTGCCTATACGAAAATTTTGAAATTATTTTGGAGCTCTTTGCCATGTTTTGAATGTACTACTATCTGTTTTAACTAACTACAAAACAAAAGGATATACTATTTATTACTGTGTAACTGGGTTAAAATGCTTAATGGAATACTTATTTAAAATGCTTACTTTTATGCAAGATGATTTTTTTTGTTAATAATATTGTATTTATTGCGGCACGTTTATGTAATGAATTAGGTATTTACATTGATGATTTAGAGCTGTGGTTTTTAGCGTTGTACTTGGTAATTTCTCTTTGGGTAAGTCAGATGGGGAGGGACATAAAAACTACAGCTCGCCAGTTTAAGGGGTAATTCTTTTGTTGTGGGTTTCTCTTGATAAATGTATATTGGGGTTATTGAATTTTTTTTTTTGGGTTTAGAAATACTATGTTCTGTACATATTTTGTTTAATTATAGGTTTCTTTTTTGTAGGTTTTGTTATGAGTGTGAATGAGTGCGTGCATTTTTATTTCAGGCCATCCTATTTACTTTTGGTATGTATAATACACCGCCCCCTCACCAAGTGAGCCCGATCAAATCCTTTTTTTTTGGCTCTTAGGCTACGTAAATGTACGTAGCACCAATAAGCAATTATTCCAAAAACAGTTTAAAAAGGATATACTCGCCGTAGTTCCCTGAGTGTGATATTCAGAAGAAAAGGATCCTAGGAAAATTGTGTGTGCCTATAATGGTTTTCTTACTATGATTGTACAAGTTTTTACACAGGAAGTGCGATATTTACATTTTTTTAAATTGAGTTTAATTTCGTCAAATTCTATCTATTCTGATTTTACAGCTAGAATTAGTAAGGTTAAGGGCAACGTTTTAAGCAGTCATTTTTTACTACTTTTGTTTTTACAACTTGTTTTAATAAGTTCCATAACATTCATGTTAAACTCAAGGATGAATGCTGGGGTTATTAAAGTTCTGAAATGTTACTTAAACAATTTTATTCCAGATTCTTCCACTCCCCTTATTCACGTATTTTCATTCTCAAGTCGCTCATACAAACTGTCTTGAACGACCTAGCTGAAAGCAGAGTTTTGATTTTGTTTACCACACCAAAACTAGAAACTCCACAAATCCTTAAAGTTTTAGTCCTCTGGGAATTGCGGTTTAACCGTCTAAATTGAAGTTAACCTCAGACAGACGACCTCAAAAATTGTAGCATAATTAATTAGTAAGTTCAACTTTTAAAAATATACGTGAGTTATTATAACGCGATAAAAATCAACTCACAGAAGCAAAAAGTTCTACAAATTTATTTCGCATTATCTATTTTTTCCCGCTTTCCATCTTCGAAGTTTCCGACTTTTTTAAGAGGCATAACTCTTAGACCGGGTGCATATCCAACTTTAGATTGTATAAAGTATAATGTACAAAGAAACCCTTAATGTAAAATCGATGAAGCACATTACGGACTCGCGTAACTTACACAATTTCGTTCGCTGTACATAAGCATTTTAGATGTAATGCATTATATACATTCTGTTCGTAAGAAATCTGCGGGTGAATGTGGTCTAGGCGGCAGTGGTTTAATTGTTTTAATACGGTAGCAGCTGTACTACATCCATTATTCGATGTGTCGTGATATACGGTCGAAAGGCGAGAGGTTCTTTGGCTGTCCTAATTAATGACGTAGGATTTCTCGGTGTCAAGAGTGTCTAGACAATTGTAGTTCCTTTAGAACAAAGTTAACTGCTTTCTGGGAAGGAAGACTCGGCACGAATTTGAATACACACCAAACTTTGAATAATATTATTGCGTAGCAGCGACTTGATTAAAATATTCTAATGTAGGTGCATGTAAAGCCAGAGAAAAACCAATGCCTGCGTCTTTATAGAAAAGCTTTCTGTCAATCTTACAATTTATGGCAACTGTTTACGCTGCGTGTAGGTAATATAGTACCCAATCAGTACACAATATAAACAAATCCCACGGAAGCTTGGTTAAGGAAAATTGCTTCCAAGGTGTTTACAAAGTATGGAAAGACAAGTACCCGAACATTAGTATTTTGAGAAGCAGTGGACTGTAGTATATAAATTATAGAACTAGTAAAAAGAGCAGGAAGTTTCATTGGTGCCGCACAATTAAACAGATTTGACGTTTAAAATTGTCCAACATCATGAGTAGGGTGGCTTTACGAATGCGATGTTAAAATTTGGGTTAAATACAAAAAAGAACGAGTAAGACAAAGAAAGTTGTAGCAGATGGAACTTTGTACTTATTTTACTTAAAATAATGGCATCTCTATACAAAGTAAACAAGCTACTACGTATATTATTTAATTTAGAGATGCGCTGAGTATCAAATGTTCTAAACTAGCATTGGAGAAAGCGAAATTTTATTTAAAATATCATACATAAACATTGAACGGTATTGTTATTTAAATTATAAGGTTAAGCTTAAAAATAAAACACTACTCTTGTAACTAGATCATAGGTATTAACTGAAGACTTGTCCTGCATTTGACTTTCCAATGCTCCAATTGAAGGTACTACACTGGCCAAGAAGCGAGTCTTTTTACTTGGAAATGTTGAATTTTACCAAACGCTTGCTATTCCAAGTTAGGGATCTTTAACATGCGTTACAACACTTACTCACGGAACCTACATTTTACCTCTCGACCGAATGATTTTTTGTGAAAAATGCTCGCCTAACATTTTTCAAGCGTCCGCAGCGGGAATTGAACCGGGACCTTAGGCTTAGTAGTCACATGCGAACCAACTAAGCCACTGAACCGCCACCGAAAACTTACCGCTAAAAACTACTCAGAATAGTCTTTCATCATCATTAGGTCTTCAGTCCTGGAACTGGTTAGACGCGTACCATCATTGTTTCCAATTCTGAACTAACCTACAGATTTCCCTAAAATTTGCACAGTCTGCATCTATAACTATCTCATCTAGCTCTACAGCTACCTCTTTTTTTCTATCTCTGCTTGTAATATATCCCATACTATTCCCCAAAAATGCATTAGAACGTATTCTGCCCTTCTATTTCTCTTATCTTTTCCCCCAGATATCCTTGTTCCCCTACTATTTCTATAACCTATTTGTTATTATCTTTGTCTGTCCATGTTATCGTCCTCATACATCTGAAGCACAGCATTTCAAAAGGCTGCTACCGTTTTTCTATCTGCATTTCAGACTGCCCGTATTTCATAGACATACTGTGTTGTGCTCCACACATATGCTTTCAACAATTTTCTTCTTGTTCTATGTTTGTTGTCTTTCCTCATAGGCGCTGTTCTTTTTTGTTAGATGCAGTTCGGTCACCTTCTACTGTTTTACAATTATATACCCCATTTCTCCGACCTTGAGTGGTTGTGAAGGGAGGTAAGCAGCCTGGGCTGCCAAGTTCCCCCAACACATAACCATTTACCGATTTAATATATTTTTCAATATTTCTCTTCGCACAGTCATCATTAGTTGCAGATATTTCGCAACCAACAACTAGTTGTTTATACTAACATCAGATTTATCTGCGCTTAAGTTTTCGTCATTAGGTTTTCCATATCAAAACTGGTTGGACACGTACTTGCGCTTATTTATATTCTGAACTAGCCTACATAGTTCCCTGAAATTCTCATATAGCATGTGAATACAGCGCAGCGCGTTCCCTTTCTATTGTTTTCTACTTTTATGCCCTATTTTACCGAGATTCAGTGAAGGGGGTTAAGCAACCTGTGGCTACCAAGATCCCAGAACACTTAGACATTTGTCGAAGTAATGGTTTTCCAGTAAATCCTTTCACACACTTAACATTATTCGAGAATATTGCCAACCAATTCTTGTAGTTACTTATAATAATCATCATGTTTAAGCACAGTTATTTTTTCGTGATTAGTTTATCCATCTTGGGATTGGTTGGATGCGTACCTCCATTGATTTCTATTCTGGGCTAGCCTACACATCTCCCTGAAACTCTTACAGCCTACATCTTTTACTATCTGTGTGCAGTAGTCTAACCTAGGTCTGCCTCTTCTTCTCTTTTTCCTATCTCTGCTTCTAATATATTCCGCACTATTCCCTCATGCCGTAGTATGTGGCCTATCATCCTATCTCTCCTCTTTTTTACCGTTTTCCACATATTTTTTTCTTCCCCTACCATTTTTAGTACCTCTTCGTTCTTAACTTTGTCTGTGCATGATATCTTCATCATACGCCTCTAGCACCACATTTCAAAGGCTTCTACCTTTTTCTTGTCCGCTTCTCCTACTGTCCAGACTTCACAGCCGTACAGTGCTGTGCTCCTCACATATGTTTTAAGCAATCTTTTCCTTATTTCTATGTTTGTGGTTTTTGAGCACAGCAGTTGCTTTTTCTTGCTAAATGTAGCACGATTTTGTGCTAATCCTTGTTTTATATTTTTTGTGCTTTTCCATTCTTGCGATATTTGACTTCCTAGGTAGCATAAATTCTTAACCTCTTGTAAGTTCGTGTTACATACTTGTATTCTTGTTTTTGATTTATTTTCCCCACCTTTGCATACTAGAACTTTAGTTTTAGTTTTGTTAATTTTTATACCGTATCTCTCTGTTAAAACCGTTTCCATTTCATTAAGAGCAGCTTCTAACTCTCCCTTGCTAGACGCTAATACCGCTATATCATCTGCAAATCTAAGCATATCAATTTTTTTGTCCCTGCATAGTAATCCCAAATGTCTTCCTGCATTTGACAGTATTCATTGCCTCTTCTATGTACAAGTGAAAAATCATTGGGGATAGGGCACATCCCTGTCTCACCCCTTTCCTAAGGTTTACTTCTCTACGTTCCTGTTCTAATTCTATTACTGCTGTTTGCTCTTTGTATAAGCTATGTACTATTCGTCTATTCCTATGCCTCATTCCAATCTTTTTGAGTATTTCAAACATTTTTTTCCATTTTACGTTGTCGAATGCTTTTTCCAGATCTACAAACCCTATATACACGCTTTTCCCTTTTTCTATTGTTTTCTCCATTATCACTCTCAGAGCTAAAATAGCCTCCCGTGTTCCCCTGCTTCAGCTAAACCCAAATTGGTCTTCTCCTACTATTTCTTCCGCCCGTTTTTGCATTCGCCTTTGCCAATTCTAGTTAATATTTTTGACACGTGTGCTGTCAAACTTATTGTTCGAAAATTTTCACATCTATCCGCGCCTTTTTTTTGGTATAGTTACTATGATACTACGTTTGAAATCTTTGGGTATCTCGCCTGTCTCATACATATAGCTTACAAGTTGGAAGAGACTTTCTGTTACTGCTTGTCTAGCGGATTTTAGAGTTTCTGCTTGCACCTTATCTGTACCCGTCGTCTTACCATTTTTCAGACTCTTTAATGCTAATTCAAACTCATCTCTAAGTATAGGATATCCCAAGTCATCATTTTCAATGTCTGATTCCTGTTCTAATGCAGTTAGTTCCTCTCCTGCATATAAATTCCCTTTATATTCTTACCATCTATCCACTTTCTCTACGTTTTCTATGATGACGTTTCCTTACGCGTCCCTTATATTTTTGCTACATGGTTTTATATCCCTATAATTCATTCTAATTAATTTGTATGCTTCGTCTGTCTTTCCTATTTCCAGCTTCGTTTGTACCTCTTTGCACTCTTCATCAATTCATTGTTCTTTAGCTTTCCTGCATTTTCGAATAAATTCCCATTTTATGGCTTTGTATCTCTGTTTTCCTGTTTCGTCTGATTTATTTTGGTATTTTCGTCTTTCTTCTATTAAATTGAGGATATCCTTTGTTATCCATGGTTTCTTATTTTCTTTTTGTGTATACCCCAGAATATCTCTGGCCGCCATGTCTAGGCTGGATTTAATGTTATTCCATTCTGTTTCTACTTCCTTAGTATCAGATATTTTCCCGATATCTTTGAGCAGTTCATTTGACTTTTTTTCGAATCTTTCTTGAATATCTTTATCTTTTAATTTCTCTAAGTCCAAGTGCCTTTTTCCGTTTCTTTTTTTCACATTCTTAAATTTAAGTGCAGCCTTCATAATTACGATGTTGTGGTCAGTATCTACATCTGCTTCTGGGTAGTTCTACAGTCTTTTACTTGATTCCTAAACTGTTGTCTAACAAGAATGTAATCTATTTGTTATCTTCCTATATCTCCTGGCATCTTCCACGTATATCGTCTTCTAGCATGATGTTGAAATAATGTGTTTGTGATAATTAAATTGTTCTTGTCGCAAAATTCTACCAGCCTATTTCCTCTGTCGTTTGTCGTGCCTAAACCAAATAAACCTACAACCGCTCCTTCCCTACCCTCACCTACCACGGCATTAAAATCCCCCGTAATTATTAAATTTTCATGTCCTTTTACGTATTTTAATATGTCTTCGATATCTTTGTAGATGGCTTCTACCTCTTCGTTGCTGTAGCTAGAGGTGGGCATGTATACTTGTATTATTACCGTGTTTACCGGTTTAGATTCTAATCTAACCATGATTACTCTTTCGTTCTTTTGTAAGTAATTTTCTACACAGTATCCTATCTTTTTCCGCATAACTATCCCCACACCCAAATTTCCTTCCTCTGCTCCTGTATGAATTACCCTGAAGTCTCCACTCCAAAAATCCCCCGCCTCTGGCCACCGACCTTTGCTGATCCCTACTATGTCTAGTGATAACCTATTCATTTTGATTTTTAGGTTCTCTAGCTTACCTGCTTGCTTCATACTTCTAACATTCCACGCTCCGACTCTTATTTTTAACTTTCCGATGGCGTCCTCCGAAGTAGTCACCTCCCGGAGATCCGAATGGGGGACTATTTTAACTCCGGAACCTTTTACCCCAGCGAATGTCATCTTGTTTGTATCAATTTAAGTACGATGTATACTTGGGAGATAATGTGGTGGTTTCCCGTTGCCTTCCACATCGCGGTAGTGTCTCTTAGACTGCTATACCGACCCCTATGGTTTCTGCCAATCTAAGTACCGAAAGAGCCACTGAGCCACTTAGTCTGATTCCTCACTAACGACCCTACTACTTTGGTTGGACCTGTAGTTTGGCTCTTTAGCTCATTAGAACACTCAAGCCATTTCACCTGTTCTAGTAATTTAGAACTTTGGCAAGGTGCAGGTCCATTCGAAATGGAGTTCAGTCTCTACTTTGGATAAAATTGAAATATTAAAATTGATCAATTGAGTTAAATATAGTAAGGTGCCAAGTATTTACACTGCTGATATAAATTTTAATCAAATTTTACTGTATAATCTCTATTCTTTAACCTTCACTAATTAAATACAGGCTCAAATACCCGTCAAAACTTGGAAAGTTTTGAAACAGGCCGGTATTGAAAAAATTCAATCAACTCCAGTCTTAAATACAAATTTAGAGACTCTCAATAACCATTTTACAGATATCAGCCAACTGGATGACATGACCAAGCTACACACTATCCGTAAACTGTCTTTGGCTCAATCATCTGAATGTATCCAGCCGTTTTCATTTGTTGATTTTACAGAGGATGCGCTTCTAAACGCAGCTCGTCGTATTAAATCGAATGCCGCTGGTTCTCATCGAATTTCGGCATTAGTGTTTCTTCAAATTTGCCTTTCACCTATTACATCGCTCACTTCAATTATCATTGACTCGTTTAGGTTGAGTTCTTTTCCTCTGTTATGGAAGCACGCGTTTGTTAGACTACTACCTAAAAATTTAAAACCTCATAATCCCGGTGATTACGCTCCAATTAGCATCCTACCTGCGTTGTAAAAATCTATAGAATATTTAGCTTTAGATCAAATGTTGAACTTTTTACATAATATTAACCTCCTATACAAATATCAATCAGGATTTTGTGCAAATCATAGTACGTGTACAGCTATTTTGAAAGTTATTGATCACGTAAACATGCTATGGATACACAACAAATTACAATCCTAATTCTTTTAGATTTCAGCTCAGCCTTCAACAGTGTAGATTTCGACATTCTTTTGACAAAACTTAAATATCAATGAAATTTTACGGAGCTATCATCGAAATGGCTTACGTCATCTCTCAATGAACGTACACAGCAAGTAGTAGAGCACAACATGTCAACTTTTTCAGCCTTGGTAAGCCTAGTGTCAGGAGTTCCACAAGGGAGTGTCTTGGGCCCCCTTCTATTTAGTTTATACATTAAAGATATTTCTACCTGTTTAAAATTTTGTCGCTACCACTGTTATGCTGATGATATCCAATTGTATCATCACTTTAATCCAAACAATGTCATTCAAGCATTTACTGAAGTTAGCAATGTCCTAGCTAGAATTGTTGAGTGGGGTGCATTTATGAACCTCGCTATAATTCCAGTTAAATGTCAAACAATCTTCCTGGGGACGTAAAAAATGTTAAACAAACTTAATCTTGATGATGTTTCTCATCTACTGCTAGACAAATCAATTATCACCATTTCTTCTACCGTTAAAGATCTAGGAATCCTTTTAGATTCTAATTTAACCTAGCGCGCTCAAATATCTGACGTCTTAAACTCAAACAGATGCTAGTTCAAGCTATTATATTACCCCATTTAGATTATTGTGACTTATTCTATACAAAATTATGTTCAGACCTTCATGTGCGATTACAGCGCGTACAAAATACATGCATTTGTTATATTTTTGATTTAAAATATTACGCCAGAGTTAGCATTTTCTACTCTTAATTAAACTGGCTTAAGCTTGATAAAAGACGCAAATTTCACCTAGCTATTTTTATTTATAAACTACTGATACAACAGTCGCTGTCATATTTATCTTCGCAGTTTTCCCTACTTTCACGCAGGAATTACAATACCAGGCAAGTGCATGTACTATCCATTCCTATCCACCATTCTAAATGTACCACTCTTCATTCCTGGTCACAGGTTCGCATCTCTGGAACCCTATTCCACAAAATATTAGGAACGCCTATTCAAAAACAAAATTCTGTGAATTATTGTATGATTTATCTCATCAAAGATACTAACAGCCGTTCATAAATTTGCTAAAATTCTACGGTCTACCCTGTTTCTGCCTGATGTGAATGCATGCGTGAATGTGAACATGTGTGTGTTGTGTAGTATAGTTTGTTTATGCGTGTAATATACTTTGTGTATTGTGTATGTCTACCTTGTAGGTTTTCTATTTCATGCAATATTGTATATAAAAATGTATCTGCAGGTTATAAGTTTGTCGTTTCAAGAAATCAATACTACCCGTATAGACTCTTGAATCATAAATTCGTGGTAATACTGAGTTTTCTAAAGATTGATTACCGGTAAGACGGTTTTTTAATCATTCAAACTCCGAAAAAATTCTATATTTTATTTCAAATTACAACCTTCCAAAAAACTCAATAAAAAACTATAACAACCATTCTGTTTTCAAATTCAAGGCTAAATTATTTTGCCTTTAACATCAGAAATTAGGAACTGTCTGCAGGTCTACATTGTTGATCCCGCAACATCCTCCCACCTGTCGCCAAAAGGAGACACAATTCTCGTACGGGATCACCTTTACTCTGCAAATCTAGACGGCAGTCGCACAGTTCGACCACTACGCGTTACTCGAGGCATAATATTTACCTCATCATTCTTGTTAGGTTTTTCGGTCGTTTTGTAGGGTTCTTTTTCTATAGGTATACGATTAAATAAGGAATTTGATACTTCTATTTCGTCAGTCTTAAAAACTTTCGGTACATTCCCACGAGAATATACGCTGAACCGTTCGTAACATATAACCTTGCGAAGTTTTTAAGCGAACTAAACGTACAGCTCCATCACTTCCCGGTAACAGTTCAACTACTAGTCCCAAGGGCCAATCTATCCGTTTCTTATTATCGCTACCAATCAGGACTACTTCGCCTAAGGCAACTTCTCTACTTGGTTTATTATAATACACCTGTCGCAGTTGTCCTAAATACTCACTACGAAACCGTGATTTTAACTCGTCGCGCAATCGTTGACGATACTGTACTTTTTTACGCAGAGACTTAGCATCCAATTGATCGCAGTCTGCCATTCCGCTTTCCTGAATATCTTGAATAAGCATAGCTGGCGTCAAACTTTTCAACTCGGAAGGGTCGTGGGATGAGTAAGTGATAGGACGTGTATTCATTCATGACAGATTCCACATCACATAAAATAGTAGAAGATTTTTCCAAGGATAACACGGCTCTTCCTGAAACACGCCTCAGTAATTGTTTTAACATACCTATCAAACGCTCCCACCAACCACCCCACCAGGCGGCTGTCGCAGGATTAAACTTCCACTCAATTTTAAGAATGCTAGAATATGTCGGTATGCATTCCCAGTCTAGTTTTCGTAATCCATTATCGGTACCCACAAAGTTTGTTCCGTGATCGCTATATATAACTTTTGGATGACCACGACGTGCTGCAAATCTTCGTAAGGCTTGCACAACGATTTCAAATGCCGTTGCATCTCGAACGCGATTTAACGGCAATGGGGTTGGAACAGATTGGAACGACCGAGTACTGTGACGTTTATAGGCTCGGCATTTTGACACAACATACTTCAACGACTTTCTTTTGCCTAAAATCCAAAAGTGTTCGCTCAATATGCTCATCAAACCTTGAATGCCAACACGTAACTATGTTTCAAATGATAATAACGAATCAATCTCGTCACTACCGGGTGCTTATTAAGTAATAAAATAGGGTAGCAAAAGTCTGGAAAATCGTCTCTTTTGCAAATGTGGCTTCGTAGTCTAATTACATTTTCTTCATCCAAAAACGGTTGTAATGAACAAATTTTTGGATCTGTGAGATCTTCAAATGTTTCCTTCTGAACCATTCGTAAAAGCTTCAGTTCTGCCTTTTCAATTTCACTGAAAGATATCAGACCATTTCTTACGTCATTTTGATTTTGACAATTGTGCGCAAATCGACAAATCCAAGCAATCAATCTCACAACTTGACAGTATCCTGAAAAATAATCGCAATACCATTGTTGCTGTTCAACCCTTAGCGACACCAATAGGTATCTGTTTTTTCTTCTCTAAATTTATTTTGTTTTCGTCATAATTTAAGTCCTTTTGAAATTCTACATTTGGAAAATCGTAGAGCCATTCAGATCCCTCCCACCATTTTGATTATAAAAGCTGTTTTGGTAAACATCCTTGCGAGGGTAGATCGGCGGGATTTAATTTACCAGGAACGTGGTTCCACTCTTCTGTTTGAGTCAAACTTCGAATTTCTTGTACCCTGTTCCAAACAAAAGTTGCCCACTCATCTTCTCGTCGAATCCAGGACAACACTGTTCTCGAATCGGTCCAGAAGTGACATTTTACTCCTCTAAAATTTTCCCGAATTCCAGTCGAAAGTCTGGCTGCTATGGTAGCAGCCAATAGTTCTAATCTAGGAATGGATTGGCGTTTTCAAAGGTGCTACACTTGTCTTTGCTGTCACCAAACTAATATTTACGCCTTTATCATCTTCTACACGCAAGAAGATAGCGACTGCGTAAGCTTCACTACTAGCGTCACAAAATACGCGAATACTTTTATTGCCAGTATGATTATTGTTACCGTGTATCCATCGTGGTATTCGAATGTTTTGTAGATACGGTAACTCTTTTACCCAATTGAGAAACGCAGACTTAGTTTCTCCATCGACCAGATCGTCTTATCCTATTTTTGTTTTCCATATTCTTTGCAAAAATACTTTTGGAAGTAACGTCGTAGGGCACGTAAATCCAATAGGATCAAATACACTCTGTGCTGTAGAAAGAATTAACCTTTTCGTTGCACCTCCTTTTAAAGTTTAATAATCCACGTTTAGCACTTGCTCGTTGAGGTGTAGGGTATCCTTATGCGGATCCCAAGTTAATCCCAGAACAGTCACGTTAGATCCATCCACATCTGAATCGCGTCTGTACTCCCATCCTCGCAATTCAAATTGTCCTTTGGCCATTACTTGAGTGCACTCTCTTATGAATACATCCAACTCCTCCTTATTCGAAAGGCTAGAAACACAGTTGTCGACATAGAAGCTACTCTTCAAACGCTGTATTGTAGCCGCGT
The DNA here is from genome assembly GCA_036346225.1 of Platerodrilus igneus. Classification (NCBI taxonomy): domain Eukaryota; kingdom Metazoa; phylum Arthropoda; class Insecta; order Coleoptera; family Lycidae; genus Platerodrilus; species Platerodrilus igneus. The sequence continues at coordinate 1,523,201 of JARFIW010000566.1, forward strand.
AAGAAGAGTACTTTTCTAACATTTCATCTAAATGATACTGAATAGTCATCCCTAGGAAATACGGGCTACAGCAGATACCAAAAACCACTCTTCTATGACGGTAAACAATTTGCTCTGGGTTTTTATCAACCCATAGAAAACGTAAAAATCCCGATCTTACCTACAAAGTCCAATTTGCAAAAATGCCTTTTTAATATCGGGAACAAGGCCTAAACGTAGAGTTCTAAATCTTAGTAGGATAGTTGGCAGCAACTCTATCAAATTTGGACCCTTTGCCAAACAAACGTTTAATGACGGTTGTTCCTTTTCATGCGATGACGCATCAAAGACCGGGCGGATCTTGGTGGTTCAACACGAAAGTTTTATAACGGGCCGGTGCGGCAAATAATGGGAAGGATTACTGAGTTCATCGTTTGGCACTAATTCTATAATGCCTTCCTGTAACCACTCCTGAAAAATCTCGTTATAGTCGTCATAAGAGCTTTTTGATTTTAACAGATGCATCACTGCATCTAGACGTTTCTTTGCAACCAGAAGATTTGATGACAAAGGTGGGCGCCCCTCTAACTATAGCAACTGCACTTCATACCTTCCAAAGCCATCAATCTTAAGGGTGTCTAAAAAGTTTTCGTTTATAGTCGCTTCTAATTGCTTTTGCAGTTTCTTTTCTGACGGATCAGTGATACCAAGCACATCTAATCTCCAAAACTCTGAAATATTCATGTCTTTGGCCAACAAAGTCAAAAGGACTTTTGTACGTTTTTTATTTGGTACCCGTCCCATGATCGTCCATCCAAGCAATGTTTCTACTGCTACAAGGCCACATTGCAATATGTGCCGTTTTCCAGTTAGAAGCTTTCCAGCTACATCGGCACCAATTAGAACTTCAATTCTTCCCGAATTGCGCAAATCAATCAAGTCTATGTTCATTCTTTTTAGTTCTTCTGACCAGCTGCCATCATGTAGCGAAGCAATACTATCACAAATGTTTGGCTGGTCATAAACTTCAAAACAACAGGCGTAACTGTCATTTAAACTTGAAATGCGCACGTCATAACAGGAATGACATTCTTCTGGCAAACATGATCCACCAAACAGGACGCGTGAATCAACGTTTTTTTACGTTTACTAGGATACCTCATTTCCGAGGCCGTAGATTTAAGGATGTAAGATCGTTGTGATCCCGTGTCAATCAATGCACGTATTTCACGTTCCAAAGTTTCGTTTCGTAGTTTGATTCTTAACGTTTGCAAAAACACTTGCACGTGCGTTTTATTGGTGAACACCCTTTCAATTTTGCATGCCTCTTCCTCCAGACAGTCTCCACCAATCTTAGCATCCGTTAGAAGTTGATCATTTCGTTGTCGATCAAGCTCTGGACAGAGTAAAATAAAATGTCTCTTACTACAAAAATGACATCGTTTTTGTGCTTTGCATTTTCGACTTAAATGTCCAACTTTTAAACACAAGAAACACGCGCCTTTAGCTTTTAAATGCTTCTGTTTTTCACTAAAATTCATCTTTTGTGCCTTAAAACAGTCTACACTTTTATGTGTTCCATCACAAAACCAACATTTTTGTGGTGTCTGAGCATTAATCAATCCTGCTGCAGTTGGAACTGAGGCACTGGTTGGTCGAGGTTGACCAAGCTTTTTCGATTTCGCCGTACTACCACTCTGCACAAAACCTTCAGCAGTTAATCTGACTCGTTCTTCACCGTCTACCTCTGTTTTTAGAAACTGCATCAACCCCTCTAACTGGGTCGTAGTTTTCTCATTTCTGTTTTTAATAAAATGAGTAGACCGTTGCCAAATCCTTAGCAGATCTTCCGGCAAGCAAGATTCAACTAGCGGATACAACATAGCCGCACATTTATCGGTGGTTACACCCAAGGACTCTAATTCTCTAAGTTGAGTTTCAATTTTGTCGTACAGGCGGACCAAATGTAATTCTCCTTGTAAACAGCCTTTGTTGAGAACTAACTTCAACAATTCGCGAATATATACTTCTACTTGCAGTTCATCGCTACCGAATCAAGATTTTAAGCTTTCTATGGCCTTTTCGTAATTAGTTGCCGTCGGAGGAAAGCTTTCAACAAGTTCTCTTGCTCTGGAATCCGGTAGGGTAGCTTGCAACAAATATTAAAATTTTTCTTCATCGTCGATACTTTAATTTTCATTAATCTTCTTAAATTGGCTCCAGAACGGTAACCAATCACGTACGTCACCACCAAACTTCTTGACATAAATTTTAGGCCATTGAAAGCTACGTTGCGGTATCGGTGACTGAAGGTCGTTTTGACTAACAACTTGTGACTTTACAGATTGCGAGTCTTGATCTTGGAGAAGAGTTATGATAGCGTTTTGACAATTTCGTAAACGTAGACAGATAATCATCGGCAGAAGAAACTTCCTTTAACAGATCGTCTTCAGAGACGTCGGCTTCTAACATAAGGTCATACATTTTCTGGTCTATCTGTCGAAGTGAATTTTGCTTTTGTTGGAGTATTTCATAAATTACTTTCCTAGGTTCGTTTTCCATCATTTCGGTTAATAGGTTCGCGTTCTTTGTAAAGATGCTACGCTGAACAGCTCTCGATTCTTTAGGCGCTCCATCGGCAATAAAATTTAAAACGGTATCTACTACCTCGCTTTCAAATAGGAAAACTAGCTCTTGTACACAAACGCGGTAAAACCAGTCCTGTCACGGTCGCCAAATGTCGTTTCAAGAAATCAATACTACCCGTATAGACTCTTGAATCATAAATTCGTGGTAATACTGCGTTTTCTAAAGATTGATTACCGGTAAGGCGGTCTTTTAATAATTCAAACTCCGAAAAATTCTATATTTTATTTCAAATTACAACCTTTCAAAAAACTCAATAAAAAACTATAACAACCATTCTGTTTTTAAATCCAAGGCTAAATTATTTTGCCTTTAACATCAGAAATTAGTAACTGTCTGCAGGCCTACATTGTTGATCCCGCAACAAAGTTAGATGTAAGACAGGGCCGTTTGGCCCTAATCTCGCTTATCGCTTGCACTCAAATAAATGATTTTGAAAATAATAAAGTCGGTGATAATAATAATAAACAGGCGAAATGTAGAGGAGAGGAGAGTATCATGACATACTATTTACATTTCTAAAAATAATTTTACTGGCTTTTGAATAAAAATCCCCAAAGTCATCATGAGTACATAATAAATTGTCACTTGTAAAAAATATACTATTTATTCTATTCGTATAAAAGAACTTAAAATAAATATTTATAAAAGTTACAAATATAGAAGTTAATATAAAGTAGTCGGGTAATACAGAATATGTAGTTTAAACCATTGAAAAGTTAATTAGATTTCATAAAACTGTTACGGTATTTTGTGCAGACAAGAAAGAAAAGTAAGCAAAGAAAGTTAGCCCACACCTAGTACCCCAACAAAAAAGAAATCGAAAGAAGTAATGACGTGCTAGATAAAACGTTGTAAAGTAGGGTGGGTCACACTGAAGAAAAAGAAAACCTCAAGAAAGTCAATTTATATACAGGCTCTTAAGAAATGTATAAAAGAAAAACCAACTCGCATAGAAAACAACATTAATCCAATGTATACCGGAGGGTTTACACAGTGCAAAAATGTTCGCAAAATAATTAATCACCTCTGTTAATTGTCCTAACCTAATTTTCTACTTTAATTCTAATGTTTATAAAACAAAAATTTTAAAAAAATTTGTACAGTATACTGTTTTCAGTCCTATAGTTATCCAATGTTAAATGTTTAATATAAAAATAGTGATCAAATCTCGTATTTACGAATAGTCCATAAGTAATTCTGGATATCAATTACAAAAATATTAACGGTAAATAACAGTAGGAAAAACTCGGTACGAATCGAAATGCATTTCCTCGCAGCTGAAAAAAATTATTACAAAAACGTCACGCTGCAACATCGTCAACCCTAAACGTTATATTGGAACAAAATTATATTTTATACTTAATAACCAAACAAGAAAAACTGGCTTCATTAAAATATTCCGACAGTTTGAATAAACTAAGTTTAATTACAACACCGCAATACCTCCATTTGTGCGGAGTAACAGAAAAAATTTAACGAAAAACCGAAAATCAAGTTTTTACTGATTTAAGTCATCAAAGAGATGCCAAAAAGGAATAGGCATTGTTACAGCTTAACCGGACATTCCGTTGCGGCCAACAACTGGTTGTAGTCGACATATGTGGGATCACATAGCACACCACACCAAATTGTTTTCCTGGAAAACCAAGTGAATCAAATTCAGAAGAAGTAAAAGTGAACAGAGTGGCTCTTATACTGTTATGTAGTGATTTGTTGAATTCGTTGCAACTAAATTAGCACCAATTGCAGTAGATAGTTTAGTTAGTAGAAAAGTTCCACATTAAAATCTGATAGAAATCAGCAGACATTCAAAATTATAGTAAAATCTGACTGTTAAATTTGGAAAGTTTAATTTAATTGGATTTAAAAAAACTGCTCTCAGAAATTCGATAGATTTAAACCATTCGTACAATACCATCTTTTTCTTTTATCTTTAAACTGGAGATGCCACATAAAAATTGGCATTGTTCACAATGTCTCCAGCAACGACAATCCCAAGATGGAGCATGTTGGATTCCTAGTCCACGCTGTCAAAGGACCTATGCTAACTCAAAAACATTTGAAAATCATTTAAAAAGGGATGAATTCCTCAACCCAACAAAAATCTCATTGGAGGATTTATTACCGAACTAACCCAATTAAACCAAGAACCACCATACTTCGACATATACCTAAAGGAGCACGAAATTTTGTTGCAGATAAATTCACACACGTAGTTAACGATGCAATTAAAGGAAATTCTATCCAATCCTGGACCAATTTCCTCCTTTTCTCTAACAAAACGTTACATGTAGACAAGACGTCGAAAGGAAGTCTTACTGCAAAAGTAAAAGAAAATGTTATATCATTCCTGATACCATCGATCACCACAAAAGAGACAACTTACTGAACATCCCTTAAAGATAAAATCCAAGCTAAAATGGACGACTGTGATGTTAAAGGTTTCATAAAAATTCTAACCTCAGAAGATTATCTAGCTCCATATAACAAAAATACGCTTCTACAATTGAAAGCCAAGCATCCGACGTCAATACAAGTAATAACCATTGAAGATGACAACGAGGAAAGTCTTCCTTTCACTCCCATGGAAGCTTCCATAAAGAAAGCCAATAACTCCTTCTCTTCCAATTCGGCCTCAGGTATCGACCTTTGTCCTGGAAGGCAAACTGAATGAGAAGATATGTCCAATTATTTACGGAGCCTTGTTCTGTGCGCTTACCAAGAAAGATGGCGGACTTCGTCCAACTGCAGTAGGAAATACACTACGTAAATTAACTGCGAAAGTAGCCTGCATAGATGTTCAAAAAGACCTACCGAATTATCTATGGCCAAATCGGTTTGGAGTGGCAACAAAATTGGGCAGTGAAAACTGCATTCACACAGTACAAACGTCACTCATTCTACAAATTATAACAAAATCCCCCTCAAAATCGATTTCGCAAATCCCTTTAACACGATCGACAGAAAGCAAATGTTACACCAGATAAAAGCTAATACCCCATCAATTTTCTACTTCAGGCAACAATGCTATGCAAAACCATCACATTCATTTTACTGGGATTGCTTAATTTCCTCTGCAACCGGATGCCAACAAGGAGATCCTTGTGGACTCTTAGCCTTCTGTCTGTCTATTCATCCAATAGTTGAAAGTCTTTCAACAGAGTTCAACCTTTGGTACTTAGACGACGCTATTCTAGGTGGAGATCCAGAAGAAGTTTATGAAAATTTTAAAAAGCTAATCGATTTGACGGTTGATATCGGTGTGAAGATTAATTCGAACAAATACGAACTGTTTTTCTGTTCAGATGAAGTGCACCCGGAAATAGAAAGCCGTTTTAATATTTTGTTACCAGACATTTGGATTCAAAGAAAAGATTCACAAGAAATTCTTGGATCTTCTGTTTTAAATTGGCTATTTTTCCACAGACGACATACTTTTTACGTACATCTGCATATTTCGAATTCTCTAATGAAATGGAAAGTGGATGACCTTCTACATGAATGTTTGGAGAAAATCTTCAATCTTCCACTGACAGATAAAATATGGATACAGACGACATTACACGTGAAATATGGAGGAATTGGAATAAGAAAGATTTCAGATAGCGTTCTTCCTGCCTTTCTGGCATCTGTCTACGGATGCAATGACCTCGTCTCACGTTGTCTCAAAAATATAGACGTAACGGTCAATATGCGTTTCTTGGAAGAAGCTTTACTGATGTGGAAATAACAACAAGATGACATCGTTAACCCTATTCCCCATGTTCAGAAGAACTGGGGCAATATTATAATTACCAGAACAATCAGAGAAAAATTAACTTTTACATCATTAACGGACATTGCCAGGTTCATTGGTTTAGGAGTAAAAGAATCAGGAGCGTGGCTAAAAATTTTCCATTCCGCAAATGTGGAAACACTACTAGATGACCAGACTTTCCAAATCTGCGTTGACCTAAGGTTGGGTTCTATACTTTTCCAGAGTCACATATGCAGCTGTGGCACCTTGATTGATGAAGAAAGAGTACATGGCTTATCATGCAAGAAAAGTAAAAGACGCTATACACGATATAATGAACTTAACCAAGTTGTCCAACGTCCTTTGTTTACCGCTCATATTCATTCCATATTAGAACCAACAGGACTTTTTAGAGATCACGTTAAAAGACCGGATAGAGAGAGTCTAGTTCCGTGGTCAAAAAGTAAACGTTTAGTATGGGTTATGACCTATGTCGATACCTTTGCAATGACAAACTTACCACAGGCATCAGTGACACCTGGATCTGCAGCCAAGACAGCATGCCAGCATATACACGACAAATACAGAAACCTGAAAACATCCAATTTTATTTTCAAAGGACTAGCTTTCGAGACCTTAGGACCGTGGTGCGAAGAATCAAAGTTCTTTTTAGATAAATTAGGCTCAATATTGGTTAAGCAATCAGGAGACCCGAAGGCAAAGTACTATTTCTTCCAAAAGATTTTACTAGCAACAGAACGTGGAAATGCAGCTAGCATCCTAGGGATTTACCTGAATCAAAATCTATCTTGGAAGAAAAATTTATTTTATAGTTTCAATATTTAACTTGTTATCTGTTTTTATAAAATCATGTTTATCAAATAAAATAGACATATTTATACAAAAAAAACCTGATTTATGACTGCGTTCAAAATAAGATAAATTTAAGATATTTAAATTTATAACTAAATATTTAATAAAATTCTCCAGGATGTTAGGTAGACAAATACTCATTTAATGCAACGTAACCTTGGAAACTACTGGATATGAAATTTTAAATTAAGTATTAGTCAAATTATTTAGATACAGGGACAAAACGTAACAAAACGTAGTTATTTTTAACTTTAAAAATTATATTTTTAAGCTCATGTCTGCTTCCAGTCTATTTACAAATGACACAGATATAATCTTCTTTCTCTGCTTTGCTACAGTCAAAAGTGAGCCCATAAAGAACAGCTCAAGCAATGAATTTAAATACCCCTCGCTAATCTTTGGAGAATTTTCCGTTACAGAAGATACACTCAGTGTCTTTGTTTTCAGGTTCTTTATTTGATAGCATGAAGTTCAAAGATGATACTTCAGAAGGGAACGATTCATGGCAGCTAACACGAAAGGTGCTAATATCAACAAACTCTGAAAATAATTCTCTTCCGCTATAGTTGTAGATGATACTGGAAAGCAGAGAACTGCAAATAAATGATTTACAATGTTATATCCCTATGTTCCAATTTGAAAGTTTACACCCTGTATATAAATTTCCATCGAAGCTGTTTTAAGTAACAACAATCTTGGCAGTCTAATGAGAATAGTGGACAACTCAAAATCCAAGTTTGTGCATCCTCAAAACTTTCTCGGCGAGAGGGCGTATTTTGACGATATTGGTCCGCGAAATGTAACAACTGTAGGTGGGCAAGTAGCTGTTCTTCATTATAGAGTTAAACGTCTAAAAGGCATAACGGTGTCCTGGATGAGAAAACAGGACCTACATATTTTGACATCTAGTATTCATACATATACAGGAGATGGAAGGTTTAGCGTGCGACATCCCGAACATAGTGATGACTGGAACTTGAGCATCGAATACGTACAAAAAAGGGACACTGGCGTCTATGAATTTCAGGTCAACACCGAACGCAAGATTAATATAGCCGTCATTCTCAGCGTCGAAAATGCACAAACCACAATATCTGGTCCTACTGAAGTATTTGTTAAAAAAGGAAGCACAATATCATTAACTTGTAGTGTAAATGTTTATTCGCAATTCCCTCATCTGTATTATGGTATCATCGGCCGTCAGTTGTCGATTTTGACTCATCCAGAGGAGGAACTAGTTTAGAAACCAAGAAGACAGAATCTGACACTACTTGCAAACTGTTGATTATTAAAGCTTTGCTTTCTGATTCTGGAAATTATACATGTGTGCCGTCAATACAAGTCCCGCGTCGAAGATGGTGTATGTTTTAAATGGAAAACAATCACCAGGAAGACTGTACTGGCACTAATCAGTTTGTTGGTACTAAGAGCGGCTGCAACAAAATGATCACATCACGTTTACTAGATATGAAATCAACGACGCTCACCAAACGAACTAGTGTAAACGTAAACTGAGAAACGTGTATTTCAAAAACTCAATTCGACTAGAAGTTTTTCCCGTTGTGCTACGTCATATAATTCACCGCTTGTATTATTTCTGCATTTGAAATTTGCTAACTATTTGCCTCCGTCCGGTATTTCAAATTGTTATTGTATGTGTATTGTATTGTACGTGTATTTACTTCAAACACCGAACCTGTATTGTAAGTGCCGCGATATCAATAAACTATGTTGTCCTTCGCCTGTGCAAGAACTGTTCTTATCACCTGCCATGCAGAAGACGACAAGAATCTATTTTCGTACTCCGTACTAAACGGTCGCTATATAGAAGTGTCTACTTTGGTTTTCCGTACTAAACGGACGCCTCCAACAGTGTTTTTTACTGTCGATAATCGAACGGCTGCAATAATTAATGGTGTTTTGCTTCGCTCTTATAAAAGGTAAGTGTTTGAAGTAACTGTTTGCATTTATTAACATTATTTTCGTATACTTGTCCACTTTCTCTACTGACTGTTAGTTATGGAAATTACCGCAGCATCCTTTTGTAACAGTCTTCGTTCATGTAAGACTTGTGATTTGGTTTGGAAGAGTTCCTTTGGTTTTAAATCACACTCATTTCTAAAACTATCTTTTTTTATCTAATATAACTGGTTTCTTTTAACATAAATTGACGTGCTAGAAGAAGACGAAGACCTTGAAAAGACAGAAGGAGAACTGATTCTATGATCTGAATTCAAAAGTGCGTAAGAGATTTAAATTTCTATAAGGAGGAAGGAAGAAATGACATACTTACAGAGTTACTAAAACTTTCAGATAAAATAGCACAAGCTAGGTTATTCAGACTTATTTGTATTATAAACTGACTGATATCACAAAAAGACTAACTGTAGTTATACTAAAGAAAGGTAAGACAGACAGATGTGAGTATTTTAAAGCAGTTATCACAGTTTAATTTGTAATTGTCAGAGAAGAAATGAAAAGTAAAGTTAGTTGAAAACCGATTTGATTTAGTGTAAGTAAAGGTACAAGTAAAGCAGTTCTGTGTCTAAGATAACTGGTAGAAGGTAGAGTAAAAAAGAATAAACCAACAAATTTGGTCTTCGATGAGTTAGAACAGCATTAAATAGCATCAAATGAAAAAGCATAATGATGTCAAGACTGTGTTTAAAATATAAATAGTGTAACACTTTAATTGCAGACAAATACAAAATGCACTTCATTCTATGTGGGTTGCCGGAATCTAGGCGAGAGAAGCTTAGCCAACGTATTTGAAAATCAGTGCAGCCGTAGTCCGGATGCTCATGCGCATCGAGCAGAATAGGAGTGGATTATTCTTGTCGTAGCATGTAGTCGATAAACACGTGATTTTAATAAAGCTGAGAGTTCTTCGAGTTAACATGGGTTGCAGAAGGCTCCACTCATGGCAGTTACACATTGCTTGGGATTGGGACAATAGCGCCGAGCTATGCTAGCTACTGAAGAAGAATTGTTTAATATTGGATATTTATAGAACGCAATAAGTTTAGATCGTAAGAATTATGGATTCCAAGTATGTACGAGTAAATCGATTTTAAAATAAAAACAATTATTGTCTAATCGGAAATAATTGCTAACGTTTGGGAAGGAATTCATGTTTTTCGTGACGAAAATGGCGGACTCGCGATCCTGTGGATAGACAGGTGTTCAGTAATTTTTGTTGCACTTAATGTCGTCGAGCTGGGGTGAGTATAATTCCTTTATAACGAACAAGAAGCATCAACTCGCACGGGATGAACGTTTTATTAGAAAAGTCCTCTTTGCTAATTTGAAAAGTAATTAGTTAGCAACTACGAGATTCAGCATTTTTGATTTATGAGTTTGAGGGTTATCTTATCAAATCAAATCATATTTTTATTTGATGTAGTTAAGATGAGTTACAGAAATAGTAGGGGAACAAGGATATCTGGGGAAAAAGAGAAATAGTAGGGCGGAATACGTTCTAAGGCATTTTTGGGGAATAGTATGTGATATATTACAAGCAGAGATAGGAAAAAAGAGGTAGATGTAGACCTAGATCAGACAGTTATAGATGCAAACTGTGCATTTTTCAGGGAAATCTGTAGGTTAGCTCAGAATAGGGAACAATGATGGTACGCGTCTAACCAGTTCTAGGACTGAAGACCTAATGATGAATGATGATGAGTTAAAATGATTTGGAAATTTTTTATTGTTATTTTATTCTTATGTTAACTATTCGTTAAGAACCACACTTTAAAACAGCATATGTAATGATAAAAATCTAGTTTTGTATGTTTGTTTAAAACAGATGACACTTATGTTACTAAGTAAGTTTTATATTGAGGTCATTCATGAAATGGAGGAAATTCAGTGAAACCTTAGAAAGGCTAAAGTATAAACTAAAGACAATTTTTGTGAACTAAATCAAACATCTCTGATTACAGCATGTGACTAATGTAATAAGATATTGAATGATTTTTTTTTATGACAGGCCTAGCCTGTTAATAACTGTGATTTTTGCCTACATATCATTTTCATTAGCATTCACTTTCGTGCCATTGTATTTACAGTGTAAATTTAAATTTTTTTTTTGTACAAAGATGTAGAGAAACAAATTTTATTAGATACTAATCACTCACAATCGTTTCATTTCTAACAGTTCAATAAAAAAAATAAGTAACCTATCCATTTTGATTAAGATAATGAAATGTATAGAAATTATGTTACTACATATCTAAATTCAGGTAGATATCATTCCCTTAAGGTTTATCTGCGTCTATTCTTAGGATGATTTTTGTGTTAGCTTTATTGACGCAGTGGCGCCCAAATTTATTTAGATTTTAGGTGTAGTATCAGAAAATATCCCGACTACCTAATGCCTCCGCAGGAATAGACCCCGAGTTTAGACAGAGAGCGTCTTACTTTTTTCACAACTCCGTTTGGCCCTACTACATCCTCAATAAAGGCCATCATCAGAAAATCTATATTTAACGAAACAAAGCTTTACACTTTGATAAAGAAGAGGTTATCACATTTAAAAACGAAACAATAGCTACTGTTATTATTTTAGAGGTTGAATTATATAATAGAGTGAATAAAATTTCAGAGGCTACCATTCATAATGAAACAATTAATGCGTCTTCTTCAACAATTGGTGTGCCTATGCACATAGTAACGTATCTTTCACCGCTAATACCTCTTGGTTCCTAGTGAGTAAAATTTAATGGAGATCATAAGGAACCGCATACATTTTTACATAGGGTGAGTGAATTGGCACAGTCTCGTAAAGTGCCTGAGTAAGAATTATTTAATAGTTCCGTTGAGCTTGTTGAAAAAGAAGGCTTAGATTATTGATTGGTGTCCTGAGTCGGAATCGTCATTTGTTCAGATTATGCAAGCTTTAGTTTCTGCTTCATTATTGTTGCAGCCTGATTATTTTGTACCATTTATAGACGAGTGTGACGCTAGTCATACAGGTCTAGGAGCCGTTCTTATTCAAAAAATCGGTGATGAAGAGCGTGTAATTTCATACGCAAACAAATCTCTTAGTCGTGCGGAGCGTAACTACTGGCAGCTCCCGACACAGTCCGCCGGTCACAAAAATACGCCCTCGTTCGGATGAGAGGTAAAATGGAGGTCCCGTGTGTGTGTGTGTGTGTTGTCACGCACGTTAAAGATCCCTACCTTGCTTGAAACAGCAATGGTTGGCAAAGTTCATAATTTTTCAGGTAAAAAAACTCGCTTCCTGGCCACTGTAGTACCTTCGGGTGGAGCATTGGAAAATCACACGTAAGAAACGTAACTACTCGGTTACAGGGAAGAAATGTCTGGCAGTTATTTTTGCCATAAAGAAATATTGTCCTTGGATAAAGGGTATCCGCCTTGCTGTCGTGACAGATCATTTTTCCTTATTGTGGTTAAACAATATCTAAAACCCAAATGGAAAATTAGCTAGGTGGGCTGTTTGTTGGAGACAGCACACTTTTGATTTATTACATCGTAAAGGGAAGTTCAATATTGTTCCAGATTGTTTGAGTCGAGCGCTTCCTCTAGAAAATGATGCTGTTAATTTAGTTCAGGTTAATCTAGATAATTTAGATCCATGGTATGTCTCGTTGCGCGAAAATATTTTGTTGAAGCCTGAAGACTATCTACAGTGGAAAGTTGAAAATAATTTTGTATTTAAATTTTTACCTTCTACTTTACCTCTTTCATCGAATATTGTGGAATGGAAGTATCTGGTTCCTAAGTCACAACGAGAGGAAATAATTCGTTCATGTCATGATCCGGCTATTGCAGACCACTTCGGTTTTTCAAAAACAATGGCACGATTACAAGAACATTTTTATTGGCCCAAAACGAACATAGATGAGTTAAAATTTTGTCGTAAGTATTTAACGTGTGGTGCGCAAAAATCTTCTAATTTGAGTTCTCTGGGTATAATGGGAAATGAGAAAGAAGTAAAATTTCCATTTCAGACTATTGCTGTGAATCTTATGGGTCCATTCCCCCGTTCCAAGGCAGGACATAAATGGTTGCTGGTAGTTGGAGATTGGTTTGTAAAATTCAGCATATTGCAAACCTTACGAAATGCTAGAGCGCATCTCATAGTACGTTTCTTAGAGAAAAAAGTTTTTCTTACATTTGAAGTTCCGCAATTTATTATTTGTGATAAGCGGCCGCAGTTATCTCAATGAATTTTTAAGTCTTTGTGTGACAAATATAAAGTTAAAAAGAATTGGTACGTTGCTGTATGTTCGCCCGAGTATAATTTCGTAGAAAGGTTCAATAGAACTGTTGGTACCTTACATGTTATTTTTCCAATGCTCCGCCCGAAGGTACTACATTGACCAGGAAGTGAGTTATTTTTTAGCTGGAAAATTTGGAATTTTGCCAAACCCTTGCTGTTCCACGCAAGGTAGGAATCTTTAACTTGTGTGACAACACTCACACACGGGACCGTCATTTTACCTCTCATCCGAACGAGGGTGTATTTGGAATTTTGCCGAACCCTTGCTGTTCCACGTAAGGTAGGGATCTTTAACGAGCGTGACAACACTCACACACGGGACCTCCATTTTACATCTCATCTGAACAAGGGTGTATTTTTGTGAAAAATGTTCACTTAACATTTTTCAAGCGGACCATGTCGGGATTCAAACCCAGAACTTTGGCCATAGTAGTCACACGCATACCACTACGCCACGGAGCGCCAAACTGTTGGTGCCGCTATCCGTTTGTATGTTAATGAGCACGACTCGTGGGTTCTTCACTTACAACAGATCCAATATGCGATAAATTCCGCTAAACACGAGTGTACTAGTTACTCCCCAAATTTTTTAGTTTTCGAACGACATGTTCCAGTAAGTAGTAAATTTTTTAGTGATGGCCTTACTCCTGAGGAAGATATAGAAGTCGTACCTAATAGTCGTTTTTCGTATGTTTCGGACCGTTTAAGTCTACTTAAAGTATTCAAAAATGTTCGTGCAAAATTACATTTAGCGTATGAATGTTCGTGTAAAAAATATAATTTGAGAAAGCGTGATATTTCTTTTAAAGTTGGTGATAGAGTGTGGAGAGTGAACAAAATACTCTCTAGTGCCGGTGATAAGTTTGCAGCTAAACTTGCTCTAAAGTTTGTATTAAGTATCATCAAAAAGAAGTGCTCAGGTGTTCTATACGATTTAAGTAATGTAGATGGATCAAGAGCGGGAAGATCGCATATTAAAAATGTGAAACCCTTTTCTACTGTGGATCCTACTGACGCTTCTGAAAATTAAGTGATACTCCTGATGTTTTAGTTAGAAATAATAAACGCTTTTGCCTTTCTATTGTTTGTTCTAGTTAGAGAATTTTTTGGCCCTATAGAATATTTTTGGTGGTTTAAAGTTTTCATATTTAGTTGCGGTATTGAATGGATACTTGCATGTTTTGGCTTTATACCTTAAAAAATAGAACAACTTTTAGATCGTTTCTTTTTTTATAGGTTTTCTTATGATTCAACCTTGTCACGTTGTTTTGCTATAATTTTTACCTTAATAATGATGAAGATGTTTTGTTGAATATGGAAGTGTTCGTAGTAGGGGAGTGCATTTGAGCGCATGCATATTTTTAAGCTTGCGTTATACAAATATCAGTATATATATATATTTATTCTTTTAATTTAGAGTTGTTATGGAAATTGATGGTATGTACGTTGTAGGAAATGAATACCGATTAGTGAGTATGCTTTTTGGGTGTTATTTCTTTGGTAGTTCTGATGAGGTTCGGAAAGAACTGCTTATTTGTAGATAATTTTTGAGTATGATGACTAAAGACCAATGTCTTTAGTATATTTGAACGTAGTACAATTTGGATTTTACTATATCCTATTTGGATATAAAGATTATATACTAATATAATGTACGACTGGTTTACAGTGGTGTTTTGCTTTGACTACTGATAAGTAGAATTTTTTGGAACCGGGACGCTTCATTATAATATTGACGTTCTGTGATGGTGTCTATAAGAGACTAAATAATCACAGAGTTTGGTGATTTAAATTTGATTAGGCAGAGTTCAGTTCTGAGTAGTAGTTTTGACCTCAATATATCATTATTCTTCAGCATTTGCTGATTTCTTTATTTAGTAAGCTGACGAATACATTTGTAATTATGTAAATAGATTTCATTATAAAGATAGTATTAGTAGAATTATAAAAAACTGTAGATTTCTTTTGATATTAGTATCAATATCTATTGGTTCAAGTTGGGGCTATTTCTTTAATTTTTTTTGGTATTTGTACAAGTATCTTCGACTTGCAGTTTTATTTCATTCTATCTCTTTTGTAACGTGTAAGTGTTAGACTAACTAAATTGACATTTCCCGATTGTGTATTCCTAACTATGACTCCTCACGGACGTGTGGTACGCGTAGTGCCGTAGCACTTAATTGGTTATTTTATGTGTTTATTTTTTGTGTATATTAGTTGTCGTCTAATATACTCTTCCCAATTTAATTACTTACGTTTTAAATTTTTTGTTGAAGTCATGCGTCGGGTTAAGGTTTATTCTTTTGTTTTTATAAGACTATTGCGTTTAGTAATAAAAAGAAATGTGTCGGTTTTAGTTGTTTATATTTTGTTAACCTTTCATTTTTTTCTATTCGGAAAGAGGCAGTGTAACACTTTAATTGTAGATAAATACAAAATGCACTTTATGCTATGTGGGTTGCCGGAATCTAGGCAAGAGAAGCTTGGCCAACGTATATAAAAATCCGCGCATCCGTGGTCCGGGTGCTCATGCGCATCGAGCAAAATAGGAAAAAATCATTCTTGTCGTGGCATGTGGTCGATAAACACGTGATTTTAAACCGAGTTCTTCGAGTTAACACGGATCGCAGAAGGCTCCATTCATGGCAGTTACACATTGCTTGGGATTGGGACAATAGCGCCGAGCTATGCTAGCTACTGAAGAAGAATTGTTTAATATTGGATATTTATAGAACGCAAGCAGTTAAGATCGTAAGAATTGTGGATTCCAAGTATGTACGAGTAAATCGATTTCAAAATAAAAACAATTATTGTCTAATCAGGAAATAATTGCTAACGTTTGGGAAGGAATTTTTCGTGACGAAGATGGCGGACTGGCGATCCTGTGAATAGACAGGTGTTCAGTAATTTTTGTTGCACTTAATGTCGTCGAGCTGAGGTGAGTATAATTCCTTTATAACGAACAAGAAGCATCAACTCGCACGGGATAAACGTTTTATTAGAAAAGTCCTCTTTCCTAAACTGAAAAGTAATTAGTTAGCAAATACGAGATTCAGCATTTTTGATTTATGAGTTCGAGGGTTGTCTTATCAAATCAAATCATATTTTTATTTGGTGTAGCTAAGATGATTTGACAATTTTTTATTCTTATGTTATTCTTATGTTAAATATTCGTTAAGAACCACACTTCAAAACAGCATATGTAATGATAAAAATCTAGTTTGTCATGTTTGTTTAAAACAGATGACACTTATGTTACTAAGTAGGTTTTATATTGAGGTAATTCATGAAATGGAGGAAATTCAGTGAAACCTTAGAAAGGCTAAAGTATAAACTAAAGACAATTTTTGCGAACTAAATCAAAGATCTCTGATTACAGTATGTGACTAATGTAATAAGATATTGAGTAATTTTTTTATGACAGGCATAGCCTGTTAATGACTGTGATTTTTGCCTACTTAACATTTTTATCAGCATTCACTTTCCTGCCATCGTATTTACACTGTAAATTTTTTATTATTTTTTTTTGTACAAGGATAAAGAGAAGCAAATTTTGTTAGATACTAGTCAAAACTCGCAATCGGTTTATTTCTAACAGTTTAATTAAGGAAATAAGTAATCTATCCATTTTGATTGAGATAATGAAAAGTAAAGAAATTATGTTACTACATATCTAAATTCAGGTAGATATCATTCCTTAAGGTTTATCTGCTTCTATCCTTAAGATGATTTTTTGTGTTAGCTTTATTGATGCAGTGGCGCCCAAGTTTATTTAGATTTTAGGTTTAGTATCAGAAAATATCCCGACCACCTCATGCCTCCGCAGGAATAGATCCCGGATTTAGACCCAGAGCATCTTACTTTTTTGCAACTCTGTTTGGCCCTACTACATCCTCAATAATGGCCATCCGTAGAAAATCTATATTTAACGAAACAAAACACTTTACAAGACTTCAGAATTTTTGCAAATATGTACAAAATTAAATACTTAACTAAAATCATAGTAGAAGATCATGAGAATAGCTAAACCGCCAAATGTAAGAAAAGGTATTAAAAGGGACGTTTTTATCTTAAACATAGGAAGATAGCAAAAGTAGTTAGAAAAAGTAAAAAGCAGTGCAGGGCAATAAATAAATAATAAATAAATAAATTTAATGATACCATTTCTGGATTATAACAATCTTAACCAACAGCACAATCGATATGGAGAACATGTTAATTAGTATGTAAAAAGTTTTAAATGAGAGCCACAGAATGAAAATAAATAAAAATAAAATAAGAATAATTACAAGAGATAAAAATAATAAAATTAAGATTCTGAATGTATAAAAAAATGGGACAGAATTATTGAAGTTAAGGAATTGAGTGATATAGGATATTTTATAAAGCACGGATGAAATAACCGTTATGTATAGTACAGAATTGTGGATGCATTCTTGTAGAAAGATAATTTGCTCGCATGAAAATTAATTTTAATATAAGGAAGGAATTTATAACATTTGTATGGAGTAGAGTGTAGTGTAATATGGTTGTAAAGCAGGGACTACAGATGATGAACTGAAAGAACAAAAATTCAAGATTTTGAAATTTCGAACGTCTTAAAAGTAGCCTGTTGTTGGCAACATAACAAATCAAAAAGTATTAAAAGGAATTGGTGAAGAACCGACTAATTTGGACAATATAAAAGAGGAGGGTGCAGTGCATAGGTCATCGCTTACGAAATCCAGGTTGACTTGATTATAGAAGGGAAGATAGTCGGAAAAAGCTGTCGGCTAAGACGACCTCAACATCTTACACAAACAATGCCGGTAATGTTAAATTAAAGCGAGTGGAGTAGAATATGAAGCATTGGAGGGCTACATGAAGTCAACCAACCAGTTGACTACAAATAAAAAAGATGATCTATGGAATGTAGCATCAATAAATTGATTGCGTTTTATATAGAATTTTTATATATGGAAGTGCATAATCTTAGGTGCTCCTTCTTCGTGTTAGTGATTTAGTTCAATTGCTGAACCATTCAATTAAGATTAATCTAACTATAAGTATATAAAAAAGGTGTCGCTGGAATTACTTGCAGAAGCGTTTATTTAAAGAAATACATACTTCATTCATGTTTTCCTTTTCTGTTGAAAAATACGAATTGGCTCTAAAACACCCTACACTCCATTCATTAAAAATGTTTGCTTCATCAGTTCTATAAAATATACCAGGCAGCAGGCAGCCAACCCTTTCCAAGTTCACAGCTGTTTCAAAACGCTTGCAAATTCCCGTAGGGATGTGCCTTGTCACCCATCCCATCCCATAATACCACCATTCAGTTACGCCGCAGCGTGTGCTGATTGCTTACACATTATGCATGTCGGGTTACATTGTAACTAACAATGAAGCCGACAGAGCTGTTTTGATTCAAGCAAAATTATATTTCAAGCTTCAACGAATATTTTAGAATATTCAGATGTGCAATGAACCGCAGCGAAATGATTGCAAAATGGGGAAAACGTTATGATTTATGGAGCTTGATATATAAATGGTTTTAAATTGCGCCTTGTGTATTTATGTTTAATATAATATGTATACGGACCTAAATGCAAAAGGATATGTTGAATGTAATTTTAATTTCGTTGCTTTCATGTTAAATTTATCGAGTGCACCTAAATATAAATACAATTATAAAAGTGAAATACGGGTTTTACTCCTGCATGTCACAACTTACTTGCTATTAGACAATATAATATATACCTACAATGCGTATTTGGAAACTGACACCAAAAGTATAGCAGACAGAAGAGAAAGCAAAGCGTTCAGTAATAAATTCATCGAATTGTAAAAATAAAATTTATTTCCTGCAATGAATTTACATAATTAATTAGCTTTGCCACCTACTCTATACCGCACGTTTAATATACCTAAAACCGTAAGCTATTGAAACAAACTTTTAAAGAATAAAGTATGGTCAACAAAATGGGCGTTCCTTAAAATACCAGAACTATCAAATTGTTTCCATTTCTCAAACACTTAAAAATAACGTGCATGTAATAATAGTAGGAACTAAATCAATTGATCCTCTTTACTAACGCCTACACCTCCAAGAAGTCTCTACAACTAAATACCACAGTAGATATGCAAGGTTATTTCTGACAGAAAATCGCTCATTTCTACATTTGTTTTTCCATGAGAAAATCTAAGATCCACTTACAAATTTTTGTACTCTCAAAGTCATTCGTTGCAGGATCACGTAACGTCATCATGACTAACCTTTCATTTAACAAAGTCAAAGTTCCAATCTAAGCCACCTAAGTCCTATTCTCGTCTTGACCCGTGAGAGCGCTTAAAAACCATTTGATAGAACTAGGTTTCCCTTTTAAATTCGACCACAAGTACGAAAATTAAACTAAAAGTCACATCAAATACAATTTTATTAATAATATACAAATATTTACATTTACAATCGCACATGAGTATACATTAGATGTGATAACAACCTGATACGTTCATTTACGGCCGATGAATTAAAAACCACGTCGATTTCGTTTCTACTCTACCATACGTCAATAACATCCTATATATTTTACCTAATTATAATAACTACGCTTGCGAATAATTTTCAATTTCAATCTATCTACTCAAACACGACGAATTTACGCTATAAATTCTATAGATGGCACCTTGTTTTGAGTATCCGTTAACTGGCTACACATTACTGTAGCGTAAAATTAATCCTTATATTGCTACGACCGAAGGACTCCTTGAAATAGTGTATTCTATTATTTGATAAAGCTTGGGTCGAGTTTTCTAATCTCCTTTTTGGTATGATGATAACGCGAAGATCGAAGCTCGAATTCTTGTTGTTTAAAACAATTTTAATTTGGTTCTGCAGTTTGTCCTCATATGTATTTTTCTAAACTACTCGTTCTGTTACTCCAAGAGCGATGCACGTTTTTTCTTTATAAAAAGTGTAGATTTGGGTGTATCGGTGAGTTCTCCTGCGTTATTATTATTAGTAAGACTCTCCTTTTAGCTCTTAGCTGGAGGCCTAATTGTTGTACGTAGGCCGATTATTCTTTTTTATTTAGAACCAACTGCACTGGTATGTGTTCCGCTATTGCAGGGAGTGTCGCAGCGCCCAACATCTGTTGACCGTGGTGACGTTATATCTGAACTCCAGCCCCCGGACGCTTCGCTGACTTACCTCCGTGGATGCAATGAGCACACCATAATAACTGGCGCTTGGAGGTATGTTGTATTAATGTTCTCATATATCGGGAGCACCTCTTTTCTTCGTATTTTTGTTGGTCGTGCGTCGCTGGTGCTCCATAGTACTTCACTACATGATTATTAGAATTTGTTCGACCGTAAATAATATTTTTTTACTTTAACACTCTGGTATTATAAGCAAGCATAAGCAGTAATTTTCCTTTTCTTTCTTTTATTAATGAATACTAAATGTCAAACGAATTTTTTTGTTGATGCAAACCAAATTCCTTTTTTTTTTATTAATTTTTACTGTAAATAGAAAATCGATAACGATGTATTTTTGTGTGTTGCTAGGAATCCTCTCGCATTGGTTGTTAGCCCGGTATTTTTTCGTTTCTTGTGTTCTGTTTCGTCGTCGTGATCCGTGCGGGTCCGCACTTTAAATATCCTTTCCATTTCTATCTTATCCGTACGCTACATAACGTAGCATAAATTTTGACGCCCTGGCGTGGGGCCCCAATTTTGTTTTGGATAATGTATGTTCTGATCTGGTTTCGCTTAATTTCTGGCCCAATTTTTAATGTTGTTTTTGTGCTGCCCAAGTTACTACGTTATCCGTTTTCTCTGTCTAATACTACTTACGTTTTCGTCCCTTACGCTCGAACTTGTATTTATTTCTTGTATTTATTTCTTGCATGAGTTCGATCTTCTTAAATTTAGTTATGGTTTCTTTCTTGATCGCTCAATATTATTAGTTGATTAATTTCAGATTATTGGACTTGTGTTTTCACCAATAATCTTACACCCTTTGAAAACTGTGGCGCCCTATTTCTGAGTTTAGTGACTTTAATTTTCTCTTACGTTTAGTGCGGTTTTTTAAAAATTTAATCCGTTTGTTACTTCAGTATTGGATAAAATCGTTGTGTTGCGGTTCACTTCTGATATTTTATAGTTTATTCGGTTGAGGTTGGATTTCGCATTGCTCTGATGTACAGTGTGTATTCTTTTGTCACAATGGTTACGTGGGGGTTGAATGTAAATGGGCTGTTAAAACTCGAGCTCCAATATGAGTTATCTTCTCGAGGATTTGACTCTGACATTAAAGTCGAGGGGTTGCGTAAAGCCGTCCGCAACGCGATTCAAGTAGAAAGGAATTAGTCTTTTACTCCTAACCCTTTCACAATTACGTTTACACCGGATCATGAGGCTATTAAACGCGCGCTTACTGAACTTGGACCGTCTTCTGACGACTTTACTGGGGATGCTACTGATAGTAAGTTTGCTCGTTTACGTTCCTTATGGGTACTAATTCAGCGACGTTATGAACTGATGTTGGCTAGCTCTGAGGAAGAAGTCCTTACGAAAAATAAATTATTTTTCGCTTTACAGACCATTCGTTCTGAGGTTGAGGCGACTGTTAGAAAATTCAAACGTGTTACTTTTGCTGATTTTAGTCAACAGCCTTCTTCCAGTCCACAAACCCTTAATGTAGCTACCACCGTTACCGGAGAAGTTCCTTATCTTTCTTCTGATTCCAAGGAAAAATTGGATACTTATACTACTGCCAATACTATGACCCCTGCTAAAGGATACCCACTCGCTACATTGAATGTCTCTTTTTCAGGTAAAGGTTCTCTACCGGAATTCTTGTTTCGTATTAAGGAATTCAGTGTTTCGCGTAATATTTCTGCACAGCAACTTTTGCTTTTTACTCCGGAATTACTTATCGGAAATGCTTTACTTCTCTTCCGAGCACATCAGCGTTCTCTCAAATGTTGAGAGGACGTTTTTACTTTATTAAACTCAAAATTCCTACCATGAATTTTGCTTTTAAGTTTGCTACTATTGAGGAACATACTTTTACTTCACATGATCTAGTTATGGTTTCTCCTACGCCTACGAGTACATCAGATACTTCCTCCGTACTCTCTACTGCTCTTCCTTCCAGTTCTGCTTCTACTCGTCAGGTCGTATGCTTTAATTGCGACAAACCTGGTCATGTTTCGACCCGTTGTACCCGTCCTAAAGTACTCCACTGTTATGGTTGCGGATATAAGGGATTTACTCGCCACAACTGTCCACACTGTCATCCTACTCCTAATAGGTTTTTCAATAATCCTTCAAATTTTGCCCTCACCTCTAGCTGTTCAGTTTCTTCTGCTTCTCACTCTACGTTCTCTCCTGTACCTCATCTAGGTCATCATGCGACTACTATCAAAACCTACTCTTGTTCAGCAAATATAGCTTCGAACAAAATTTCTTGCCTCTCCAGTTCTAATCCCTATTCTACTCCTCCTTCTGCTCGCCATACTTATTTATTTACACCCCAGACTGTGCCTCCAACACCAGTGCAACCCATACTTCGAATTATTGACTTGCAGCTAGCTTCTCAAGAGCTTGTTCCCGCTTTCTTAAATGATTCTACCTAATATATTTCTGTCGTGTCTGCAAACACAAATGTCGCCGAAGCGATGATAATTTCTAATTTAGTCAGCAAAAGTCCTGTTGAAGTTCATGAACCTGTATCTTTAATGTCTGTTGCTGTTGCCGTCAAAATTTTAAACGTTTCTGCTTTGTTATATTGTTCTACTCAAGAAATTTCTGTCGTGTCTGCAATAACAATTGTAGCTAAAGTGACGGTAACTTCTAATACGGGTAGAGAAGGTTCTGTTGAATTTAGGGAACCCGTAGCTATAATGCTTATTGCTGCTGTCGTCAAAGTTTTACCTGACCCTGTTTCTTCAGCTACTATTGTCAAGGAATCAGTCCCTATTGTGGCTGAAGTTTTGTCTGTTCCTACTCCGCTGTCTAACAGTGATGAAGTCTTACTTGATTCTATTCCTTTATCGGACTCTTATTCATTCTTCTCATGCTGACAAAATGCTACCTGCTTCTGTTCTTTTAACTAAGGTTGTTGAGATCCTAGCTGTTGTCCTGTTATTTAGTGTTGACGAAAGTCAACCTGATTCTATTTTTTTATATATTGTAGATGAAGTTCTTCCTAATGCTGTTTGTTCTTGTAAGGTTGCTGAAATTCTGTCTGGTGTTGCTCCTTTCTTTTATGTTGATAAACTTCATTCTACTCCTTTATCTAACATTGGCGAAGTTCTACTTGAAAGTATTTGTTCTTGTAACGTTGATAAACCTGATTCTGCTCCTTTATGTAATATGGTTAAAATGTTATCGGATTCTGCTCCTTTTCCTAAGGTGAATACTTCTACAGTCAATGCTGTTATGTTTCCTAAATGTGATACTGATAGTCCTGTATCTAACATCGATAGAATTTTATCTGTTTCTGTTCTTTTATCTAACGTAACTGAAGTGTGTTCTGTTTGTGTTTTTTTTCGTAAAATTGTTTCTCTTACAGCCAATCCTTTTTCTTTTTCTACTGTTGATATTCGGACAACCCATGATGTTTTCTTTTCTGCCGTTGAATTTCCTACCACCAAACCTAACAACCAACAACTTCCTTCTATGACACATTTTGAGTATTTTAAACTACTCTGGCCACCTCCTAAACCTCGTGCTACAACTACTACACCCCCCCCCGCTGACCCTGTTTTGCAGAGCACTGCCCATAAGAGGCAGAAAATTGTCTCTACTGATTCAGAACCTGAAGATGTTCGTCGACGAAATCCTAATGCACTTGATATCATTTCATTATCTTGCTGGCGGCGCAAACGTCTTAAGCTCAAAATCTAGTTCTCGCGCCCCCAAATTCTTATGCCGACTTTACTCTCCTTAGGACTTGATTTCCGGACTTTACGATTTCGTTATTTCCTTCCCTGTGTTGCTGGGTTTTCTTTCTTTTCTTTCACCCGTGTGGGTCCAGGAATAGAATAACCCCATAGCACGACCTGCTTGTTGTAAGAGGCGACTAAAGCGGTCCAACACACACACACACACACACACACACACACACTTTATAGACATCCAATCTATACTCCACGCTTCATATACACACATACACCCACACCGTTCGTAAATACACAGTTTTACTTGGTTCTCCTTTCTTTCGTTTTCTCCTTGTACTCCTTGCACCCGTGTGGGTCCGGGAATAGAATAGTCCCATGGTACGACCTGCCTGTCGTAAGAGGCGACTACAGCGGTCCAACAGCTACACACACTCACTCACATACACACTCACGCGCACATACATACATATACGTCCAATACACACACACACACACACACACACACACACATACTCACATACTCATACAGCAACACACCTACACATACATCCACACACACGCGCACCCGCACACACACACTCATACATAACTACACTGGGATTCGATTTGACTTTTTTTGGTACCGTTTTTTTTTGTTTTGTTTTGGGAACGAGGTTTGTCTTCTTCCTGCAGTTTTGATGCTGCTATAATATGGATTTTGTTTGCATTAGTTTACTTCTCTGTTACTTTGGGTCCACTTTCCTTACCCTATCCGCTTGCAGGTCTTCTTTGCTGTCGGTCCCTATACCGATTGTGTTTCGTCCATCCGCTCCTGTGGTAGGTGCTTTCTAGTCGATTTTTTTCTTCGGAAACCACGACTTAGTCGACTTTAGGACCAGCTAGTATTTCTTTTCTTTGGTTCTTCCGTTGTTGCGATTCCTGGTTACCACAGTTTGTAGTACATCGTTTCTTTTACCAGCGCTCTTCCTCTTTTCCTCTTGTTCTCCCTTGTTGTTCCTTTGCATACTTGAGGCTTGACCCTTCGGCCCTGTTTTGGATGTTACTGCTCGGTTTCATTCTCGTTTCCTTTTTTTTCGTTTTTGGTTTCTTCGCAGAAAACCACTTCTGTTCTGGAGATTAATAACATTACTGTTTCTTTCGGAGATACATCCGTCCTTTGACGACTCTGCAATGTCGATGCCATTCCATTTTAGTCCGCGTTGATGAAAACCTGTCTTCCCTTCAATTTTTATTTACTTTAGTTCTTCGAACCCGATGAAGTTTCTTTTTTGGCTTTTTTTTTGTTTTCGTAAACAAATTTTCTTTTAGTTTTAAGAATTTTTTTTTGTTTGTTTTTTTTTCCTTTTGGTACTGCTCACTCCCGCACTTTGGCTTTCCTACCCCGACCTGTTAATTTTGCTGGGGGAAGGGTTCATTTACGGCCGATGAATTAAAAACCACATCGATTCTGTTTCTACTTTTCCATACGTCAATAACATCCTATATATTTTACCTGTTTATAATAAATACGCGTGTGATTAATTTTCAATTTCAATCTATCTACTCTAAAACGACGAGTTTACGCTATAAATTCTATAGTTGCCATCTTGTTTTGAGTATCCGTTAACTGGCTACACATTACTATAGCGTAAAATTAATCCTTATACTGTTACGACCGAAAACTCGTTGAAATAGTGTATTGTATTATTTGATAAAGCTTGGGTCAAGTTTTCTAATTTCCTTTTTGGTATGTTGATAACGCGAGGATCGAAGCCCGAATTCTTGTTATGTAAAACAATTTCAATTTGATTCTCCAGTTTATCCTCGTATGAATTTTTCTAAACTACTCGTTCTGTTACTCCAAGAGCGACGCACGTTTTCTCTTTATAAAAAGTGTAGATTTTGGGTTTATCGGTGAGTTCTCCTGCGCAATTAATATTAGTAAGACTCTCTCTTTAGCTCTTAGCTGGAGGCCTAATTGTTGTACGTAGGTCAATTATTCTTCTTATGTAGAGCCAACTGCGCTGATATGTGTTCCGCTGTTGCAAGGAGTGTCGCAGAGCTCAACATCTGTCGTCCGTGATGACGCTACATCTGGACCCCGGCACCCGGACGCATCGCTGACTTACCTGCGTGGATGCAATGGACACACGATTATAGCTGGCACTTGGAGGTACGTTGCATTAGTGTTCCCATATATCGGGAGCACCTCTGTTCTTCCTACTTTTGTTGGTCGTGCGTCGCTGGTGCTCCATAGTACTTCACTACATGATTATTAGAATTTGTTCTACTGTAAATTTTTTTTTTACTTAACACGTGCGTCGCTGGTGCTCCATAGTACTTCACTACATAATTATTAAAATTTGTTCGGCCGTAAATAATATTTTTTTTACTTTAATACTTTGGTATTATGAGCAAGCATAAGCAGCAATTTTTCTTTTCTGTCTTTTGTTAATAGATACTAAATGTCAAACGAAATGTGCACTTTGTAGGTAAATTTCTAAAATTTGTTCTTTATTATACAACTATTTATTATTTTTTTTTGTTGATGCAAACCGAATTCTTTTTTTTTATTAGTGTTTACTGTAAATAGAAAATCAATGACGATGTATTTTTGTCTCTTGCTAGAAATCCCTTCTCGCATTGGTTGTTAGCCCGGTATTTATACGTTTCTTGTGTTCTGTTTCGTCGTCGTGATTCGTGCGCATCCGGAATTTAAATATCCTTTCTATTTATATGTGACCATACGCTGCATAACGTAGCAAACCGATATTCTAATGTTATTATAATTTATCTTCACCTTCCATAATTGAGTAATGTCCAATCGGTAATGTTAAATATGACCTAGAAATTAAGTTTCGTTTGTCATCGTGCAGATATAGAGCAAGCCTTTCCTGAGCGACAGTGTAGACATGGTGTTTAGACGACTAGATTAAGTTTTCTACGCAGCCGGCATAACCATTAAAAGTAATTTTATTTTTATTGTGGATATTTTAATTCCTTTTATATTCGTGGTAGCATCGAAACACGAATTACAAACTACTGATGTTCTTCTAGGTGTTTAGCTTCTTCGACTTCAGCTATCTTTAAAATTCTCGTCACATACATCTTTGATCGTAATCCAATAAACTCTGCTATAAGTCGCGCATTATATTCATCCTTCTTCATACCCAATACCTGCTTGTAAGGTACAGAATTTCCATAAATATTGTTGAAAGCATAGTCTAATGCACCGAAACCTTGAAAATCTGGCCTCATGGTTTCATAAAGATCATGATTTATAATTTTGTAGATTAGACTATTGTTGTCGGTGTTATGAATATGGTACTCATATCCAAAAATATGCTTGATATATTCATAGTGGAAATCACAAATAGTCAATTTGATCTTATCGAAAATGCACATGCCAACATACATGGGCTTATTAAAATATATTTCTGAATTAAGCAGTTTCAGGGAAATTTTACCCTATGAGAATAAAATGAAGTTGTCCAGTAAAATAAAATTGCCCCAACAGGTGAAATCGTCCTATCAGAATAGAGTGAAATTGACAAATTAAACAGTAGAAAACCGGTAAGGGTTTGGTATTACAAAAGTTAAAGAAACAGATATGTAAATATGAACGTTCTGCATGGGTAAAGTAATGTAAGACAAATAGAGTACGGAATAGTCTAAACACTGTTTTAAAAATAGATATAATTACACCAAATATAATTATGTTCAAAATATCGTAAACACGTAGAAAATTTTTTTTTTTGATAGATGGGGTAAATTAATATAAAAATGGCAAACTTCTTGTCGCGAAAGATAGATTCGTAGGATCTTTAATAGTAGATTGAACGGAAAGTTCTTGAAAATTTTTACCTGCTAGACATGACGTAAAAGCTAAAACATGTGGGTGTAAACAAATTATTGGACAGATGGGCTGAAAAATATTAAAGAAGATTATACACATTCCATATGTGTTTCGTGTGGGGCACAATTAGCGGACGTTAATAAAAGAATTTGCTAGAAGAAATACCGAAAACGTATAAGCTCGAATAAAAAACACTCGTATAAAGTATATTAAATACGATATTTTATTGCGTTTGCGTGTTTACATGCAACATTCGTCTATTACTGGCGTTTTTTCCCTGCCTAATACACGCCTGTGGTTGAATGCCCTCGTGATCCTTCGGTTTCTTCTAAAATGTATAAGACGACATATTGCTAAGCTTGCGCTGTGTTGAATTTACCCCATTCTTTCGCTTCGAACGTAGCGTACGACTTTGTTCGCATGTCTTCGACATCCTTCGGCTTTTTTTCTATGGAGTATAAATAGCATCTTTCCTATGTAAGTAAGCATTCGATGGTCGAAAAGACTACATAGGTTTAATATTGAAAAATTAAAAAACGTTTATCGTATTAAATACAGATACTTAACTCGAATAAACGAATATTAAATTGCGAAATTAAAGATTTTAAATTTTCGTCGCAATATTTAACTTAGCGATCAGATAGGGAATCATATGGTGGATTTAATTAGCGGTCCGTATGCTCGGGCAGCTCCGTGACATAGTTGGTTTGCGTGTGACAACTAAGCCGGTTTCAACTGGTTACCGATAAATTATATAGAACGTGTGGAAGATGAACTGAACAGAGCTGCTGTACCAATTGCACAGAAGTGTTATGTTAAAACCGGGAGCAGGTTTTTTTGCAAAGCCTGGAACACTCTTAGCGACAATTTCGGAAGATGTAAACATCGAAGATTTAGGACTTATCGCTATAGGTAATATACCGCACAGGTTTTAAGGAAAAGTACCATTACATGCTACAAACTTTTATCATACGCCGCAAAAGAAGTAAAACCTCTGTAGGCTATTTATAAACTATCAATTAAGGAAAAGAAGCTAAAATAGCAAGAAACAAATTTAAAAAAGAGAAAAATAAAGTATACGAGGCAAAGAAAATAGCATTAAAGCAGCAGTATAAACATCTAGCAGAGAAAGAATGCAAGGTTGCACAATTAAAAGAGCGGTTAATAGACCATATCTAAACCCACTGGAAAATTTTGAACACGCCTGGCTTATATAATGTTTGTGTATTCACAATAAATAACTGAGGAACATATTTATTTCTATGTCGAAGTTCTTGCAGAGAAGAATGGGCATAAGAATGTGTATTTTTTAAAAAGAGTGTACAAACCTAGTTTACAAAATAAAAATACATGTTAATTCGTCTTAACGGAATGTATTTGATTTGCCTGCCTACATTAGCGCATTTTGGAACATTTAGAACTAATGGTTTAACAGCAACTAAGGGTCACCTACTTTCGACAGCATAGGACTTAAGGTTTTTCAGATATATGAAAAATGCAAATGCATCTTTTACACAGAAATAGGTACAACACGTGGGCGAAATTCTAATGCAAAAGTAAGAAATTTTATGTAGAACGGTATAGCATTTTAAATATTTGATAACTAAGATGTAGCATTTTAAGATGTTGGAGGTGTAAGGTAGAAGGTAGAATGTAAAAAGTGAAAAGTGGAAAGATAAAAGGTATAAGGTGAATCTTGGTAGGTGAAAGGTAAAACGTGGAAAGTAAAAGATGGAAGGTGGAAAGTGGAAGGAACCAGAGGTGGCACCAGAGCGAACATGTCGCATCTAATGCCGGTAAACAAGTTAATAAAATCCTGACGTAGACAAAGCAGTCGCATGGGTTGAATAACTTTTGTATCTGGTTTTATCGCACCTTGAAATTGATTAATAAAAAATACACGTGTTATTTATCTGATACGAAGGCGGCTTATCTACTTGCCACATTGCTTTCTCGGAAGAACTTACTCGAATTTATCATGAAAGTTAGGACGCGTGTCAATAGAATGGAATCAACTCGTCTTTGCTCAGGATGCCCGACTCCAGTACCTTACGCCTAAACCTCATGTATCCCTCACATTCTTCTGTATAGTAAATAGTAGTATATTTATTTTTCCCAAATTGGAAATCTATAAGCTACCTTGACCTCCAGAAGGGTACGGTGTCTAAGTGGCCTGCAATGGCGGTGGAAATGCCCATAAACACATCAAGTATTTTCCTGTTTTTATTTAGCAACCGTATCGTCCTTGATTCATTCGACTCAGCTTTCAGCACCTTTGATTATATACAGTTTTTTTCCAATATGTTTTGCACCTCTCTGCGCCCATAGTGTGAATTTTATAAATAACTAAGACCCAAAAAAATTGGTACCTTTGGACTGCATAGATAACCTAACAGTTTCCTCTATTCTCTAAAGACCGTATTGTGCCAAGACTTGGAAGAGATGTACCCATTTTTGAGCAGCTTGGTCTTCTTGTGCACTGTTTGCGCAGCGAAAACCTCTGCTTGATTTCCTTTCTTAGTTCCTGGCTTTGAGCCACCTTCAGTACTGCACATACATCTACCTGGAAATCTGCGGTATATCGATAAAGAGGATGCCCACATTGCACCCTTTTGACTTGCAAGTATACAATTACCCAAAAAAATATTTTCTCTTTTGTAAGCGACAGGTTGGTATAGCACGCAATCGAGTTCTGGGAAAAAGTAACTGAATTTTGCTTTGTAATGGCACTTAATTATAATAGTTGTAATTCCTTGATAAAATTTTGACTATAAATGTTCCTAATGTTTTTATATGAGGATGTACATTTGTAAAATATTGTATTAGCATTTGAAAATGTTAGAATGTAGTTAATGCCGCGCTGTGTATGTGTCATCGAGGGGCGGAAAAAGTCCCGTTAGTGTAGTGAATAATAGTGGGAAGTAACAATTTTTCAGACAGACGGATAGTACAAGTCGACGTGTGCGGGTGAAAATTGGAAGTGACTCCACTAACCCCACATAAAGTTGAATGCACCGCATGCAATTTAATTATGATGCACGGTAGAGTGCAGCTAGCTCTCTTTATCAAAATATAACTTTGATGTAAATACTATCACAGTGGAAAAGATCGAAAGTGCACCAATCGTCACGGTTGTTACATGAAGTCACCAGCTACAGGTTAGTGAGCTCATTGATAATATATAAAACTTTTTAAATTGTGCTAATTAAAAAACTGATGATCTATTTTAAGATTGAACCCTATCGTGGTACATTAATTTTAAGTTAAATTTTTGGTATATTTAATATTTCTTTTTGTTGCATTATTAATTTTTTATTTCAGTATATTATAATTAAAATTGTTTTGAGTTTTCTTGTAAATACGTGTGAAGGTGACCAGTTAGATCTATAAAGGATTAAGGTTTCAAACAAGGTGATACCCACAGTTGACCCTGAGAGAGAGAAAGTTTCTTTTTAAATATAGTCGTGGCATATCATTCTATCTTTAATTAAATTATTATTATTAATAAAAAAAAGGAAGAATTTAAATTAAAAAGTTACTAGGTTATTGAAGAGAAGGGGAAAGAAGTATAACAGCTTCTATTTTAAATTGAAGAAGATTGTGACAAAACTTTCCTCTGTATAAATCTGTTCACTATTTTTCTCATTTTAATAGCAAAAATGATAAATTCTTTTTCTATTATGGTAGTGACTTTAATGTACTCGACTACATTCTCCCTGCACCTCTATTTATCCGCATCTCAACAACTAGGATACACCCGCAAGAGTTTAACTCTCAAATCAGGTAGAAAGAGCTGCGAACCCAATCGCAATTTCTACTGGGATGGCTGTTCTTGAAATTTCCATTGATGCTTGTATTTGAATTATAAACAGCCTGCTGGCGATTACTACATGCGGCTCAGCGGTATTGTAAAATTTTCATAACCTCAAGGCCCTAAGTTCTATTCTAAATAAGGACCGACAATATTACGCAAGTATGTTTAGACAAACACACCATTGTTCGTATGAGAGGTTAAATATAGCTCACCATACGAAATAATAATTTTGGATTATTTGCTAACAGACACCGTGTCTAGCCAGTATAGAACTTAAGGAATTTCCATAACTCTTGCCACTAGACGACGTAAATCCTTAGATAGATGTTGAATTTTCTGTTAGCATTTTCATGCGTTTACTTTAATTTAACGTATAATGAGTGGTCGCGTTTAGACATTAATCTCCGTATTTTAGGTCAGGGGTCCAACGGATTGGAAATATTTTCACGTATAAGTGAAAAATACAAGCATGAACTTCTTCTGGGCTTGAAATCACTAATCGACAAACAATACCATTACTGAGAGTAACATCTTTACAATATCAATAAAAGAGTAGAAATGTGGTCTGAAACTTTTTAGTAATTCCATATGTAGCTCATTTTTTAGATGTGTGTGCTCTTTTTGTAAATCGATAGGCTGTATGGTAATATTGCATTTATTTTTTTTAGACTTAAAATTCAATTGTATACAATTAATTGTAACAACTAAACGCTTTACCATTTCAAATTTGTTCATAAAATAGCACATATGCCTGAGCCTTAAACACCTTTTCTTCGGGTACTTCTGAAACATAAGAGTCATTAACATATCACTTCCCGATAGAATTTTAGTGTTGGCTTTGTCACTTTTGCACGTTGAAGACAGGAAACTATTTTGCCTTTTAAATAAAAATTGCCAGCGGTAACTAGCTCTCGTTTTCTAAAGCAGTTTTTATTTTTGTATATGTGTTATAATGCCCATTGTTAATTAAGCCGCTATGTTGCACAATACCATATAATGTATATCACTTTGGTTTGATTAAGAATTGAACAAAATGATGTTAAATCCAGTAACAGATTAAAGGAAACATATTTATATTTCACCTCGTTGTAATTTAGTAATAACACCAGGATACGAGATATGTAAACATATTGATAACAACCGGGGCGTAATTGAGGGCGTAATGGTTTCATAGCACCCGCTCATTATGCCCTCAGAAATAAATCAATTTTTTAGCTATTTATGCACGCACCAAGTGTGTTATTAATCTTTTTCATAGCTTTGTTTAGATTTAATGGATAGCAAACTTTCAGTAGCTTTTAGAGCTTGCTTTGCAATTATTGCTGGCAACTCTTGATCAGCCATTTTGCACTATTAATATTAAATAAATGTGACAAATATCCAAAACATGGTAACGTCAAACTGTTTATTGGCATCATAGAAAACATGATGTAGGTGTATTTAATAGTAATGCTGTACAATCCGAGGTAAATTCTATAACAAAAACTTACCTAACGTCTATTTTTTATTTTATATATGAGGTAAAATATAAAATTTTGTATGCACAACTTGTGTTACTAGATGATAATGGTCATCGGGCTACTCAATCCATCCCTCGGGCCATATACCCTCGGGCTGAATGAGTCACTCTTCGGGCGTTATCATCTTAAAAACACACTTGGTGCATAAATAGCTATTATTCACTTTTGCTTTAAATGTAAAATCAATAGAACAGGAAGATTACAGACTAGACGTTGTTTAGTGGCGTTTGTATAAATAGTTCCTTTTTCAGGCACACCATGTTTCTTTGTGCAAAAAATCTAAAATATTTTATTTTTTCCAAAAAACAAATCGCATTCCGTGAAGTGGCTTAGGCAAGATTGCACAGAGTATTCGTTTGTTTCATATTGGTATCTTGACAATAAAGAGTTTCACCAAGAATCATTTATATCACGATTTTCATCTATTTTTTTGTCTTACATACGTATCGTCAAGTTTCTTATCGTTATTAAAAATGAAAGATTCGTTAACATTTAACAGAGATGATTTTTCATCTATTTTCCTATCAATTAATTTTTCTTATTAAAAGTAAGGCGTAACTGAGACCGGTCAGATTCATCAAAAACATCTTGCACAGATGTATTTTGTCTCGGATATGGATTATCCTTATCAATATTTAATTTGCTGGATGATGAATTTTCTGGAGCGTCTAGGGTAATTGCCTCAATTGTTGATTTGGGAACATTATTCTCATGTTTTAATGCATTTTCCTCGACGTTATGTCTATTTCAGTATTCAATTCACATTTTGAAGTGTTATCTTTAAAATCTTCAATTCTGTCAATAGCAAAAGCTCTCATATTATTAGTTGTAGCTTTTTTAGAACCGTTATTTCCTTCTCTCTGTTTCTTAATCATATGTATTCCTCTCTTATTTGATGTTTTGATGATTTGGCTTCCTCTAATTTTTCTTCTCTGTGAAATAATATTGGTAAAATTTGTTTTTTCGATATTGACAAACTCAAATTGAAAAAGAACTCTTGTCAACGTGAACTATGTATACACTTTTTGGCACTATAGTGTACTAAGTAACTCTCCTCGGAATACTTGATCAGCTGGTAATTGTAACTCAGAAGCTTGCTCCTCATAAGATTTTATAGTTCTTGTTTATCACCTTTAACAGATAAATGTACTTTACAGCTAAGTCTCCATTTTTCTAGAAATACTGCTTAATACCTTTCCTAGTCCTCTTTACTCGATGCTTCTAATAAGTGTCGAAACAGTTCAAGCGAGCCCATGCTGTTGGCCACCAGAAAACTGTGGTATTCTTTGTGTAAGTCTTGAAAATAGTGTAATTAATCCTTTACTCATACAGTATTAGTTTCATGTAGCAACGTAATTTAAATTATGCAACTCAGCTTTGAATCTTATATGTTCGATTTACTCAAGGAAGCACGAATAAATTCTTTACTCAAAAATTACATGTTAAATGTCAAATACTGTATGCATGCCGAATACTGAATGTCGAATCCGTCGTTCTAATTCAGTTCCGGTTTATATACCAAAACAAAATCAATACGTCATATTCTAGATTCTTCTCGATTTATTTCGTATCAATAGTCACCCTGGGTGATGTAATATTTTTGAGGTCGAAATTCTAATTTTTATAACAACGGAATTTAAATGCTTAAAAATTCCATTCAGCTAACCCTACCATTGTGCTAAGTTCGAATATAGACAAGAACGATTTTTCAAAAACGATTATGCAAGTACGTAAAATAAATACTAATAAATTTAACAATTTAAAGAACAATCAATTCACGCTATGGTTTATTGACAACAGCAAATGAGTAGTTAACCGCAGTAACAAAGACATACTTGAAAACGTTAAATGTTTCTTATCAATTGGACCAAGGTTTTATTTTAAAAATGAACACGTTTGAAATCAACATGGGAAAAACTATTAACTTCTGCAGAGTCAATAATTAACACACATGAACTCACCAATGTAGATAAAACACACTACGAGCTAAGATTACTAACAGTATTATCGACTTTATTTCTGATCCCAACCATAGATACCAATTTCAATTACCAGATAATCACATCTTAATTTCTTTGAATGTTAAATCACTTTTGGGTTCACAAATGGGATCTAATATCACCGCACTGCAATTTATCTTTAGACAGTTTCAAAAGTTCGGTCAGTTTGATATTCAATAACACGCACTTCTGCTATAAAAAAGACTTTATTACAAAATTTGGTACACCTATGGGTTCTTCTCTCGCTCCACCTCTTGCTCAAATTGTGATTGATTCTTTGATTGACGAAGTTTTACCACAACTACCGTTTCATCTTCCATTCTTTGTTACGTTGATGACATTGTTTATAGCATTACCAAAAAGTATGATTGACATTGTGTTAGATGCCTTCATTAAATTTAATTTCCACTTACAATTTACGTATGAAATAGAAGTCGACAGGAAAATTTATTTTCTTAATACTGTTGTCATACGAAAAACCTCAAATTATCAAGTTTGACTAGTATAAAAAACCAACAATCTCAAACCGTTACCTAAATTATTATTTCAATCATTTTTACCAAACCAAAGTAAACATTATTTTGACCATGAAGAATAGGGTTTTGAAAATATGTATACCAAATTTCTTCAAAAAAGGCATTTGCACCTTCAACGTACCTATTAACAACGACTTTCCTAAATCCATAGTGAACAAAATTCTATTTGCAGATGTCGTTACAACAGAATGTGAACAAACTACTTGCTACCACTTATAAAACCATCCCTTACATTCAAAAACTCTCTCCATCTTTAGCAAAAATTTTGAAACGCAATAATACTAAAATCGCATGTATTTATAACAAAGTCAATAAAAAATCTATTCACTTGAGTCAAAGATAAGACAGACCGACAATGGTTAAGCAACGTCGTTTATTAAGTGAAGAGGTCATGTGGGGGCTTATGCCTTTGACAAACGAAACGGTACCTTTGCAGGAGGATAACGCACAATAAAAATGACACCAAACTAGGGAAGATGTCCTACGCGCTAGCGTCACGTCTCCTAACGACTTGCCATATTCTCAATTTTGTTGCTGTTGAAGTAGGACGTGGCTGCAAAAATATGCTGTTTTTAGAGTCGCACCATATTAATCTCACTCAAATTTTTGAAGTAGAAATATTTACAGATAACATTAATAAAAAGAGAATAAAAATAAGTGCGACGTAAATTACATAGAAATTTCAACAGCTTCACCAAAGTATCAACTTACACATAGGACACGCTTACATTGACCTTTCAGAGTCAGGTTTTCTCAACCCCGTGATTTCTTTTTAAAATATACCTCTAAACAAAAGGAGTCTACATTGCTCTTCGTTATAAATAATTTCCCAAATGAATATTTGAGTAAATTAAATCTTACAGCTACAAAATTTCACACTAAAATTATTGAATACACAATGCACTTTTCAAAAGTCCTTTACATAAAAGCACAAAATTTAAGCTAATCTGAGCTTAAATTCGGGAGTCTTAAATTAATTCCTGATAAATATCTTCCCAATGCTCGTTTACCTGAAGGATTGATATTCTAACAAAATTACTCAAAACTGACACCAGGTCTAAGTCAAAACATAATTCGTAACAAATTCTATTGCAGCAGATCCAAATCAAATAGGTTAAAGCTAATAATAGCAGGCAAATCTGAAATGATCCAGTAGAGATATGACTGAATAGATAGAACAACTAATAGTAAAAGAAATAATAGCAGTATTATTTAAAGCTTTCAATTAAAACCTATTTTAAAGCCTCCAATTGAAACCGATTTTGTAGTGCCCTTTGAAATCAATTTTAAAGTCCCAATTGACACCGATTTTAAAATTGGCGAAGTCAAAACTCACTTGAACAATACTTTTTAAATATTTATATTCGTACGTATTTCATAGCACGTTATTATTTAAAAATGGCTACTGGTTTACAAAAAATGCAAACCATCCTTTTCAAAGTAAATCTACTATTATTTATGGCGCTTGATTTGAATTAAAATCATTCGTTTCACGAAATTTTGTTCCATGCCAGTTACATATACCCTATATTAATATGTATTAAAAATTAAGTGTAATAATTATTTTATAGAAATAGAATGATACATTATATTATACAATTTAAAGTAATAAGTATCAACCGAGTGTATACTAGGAATAGAATAAGAAACAATTACTTTGTACTACAGACGCAAGTTGATACGAGTAGTAAGAAATAATGAGCTGCTACCAAGCAACACTTATTAATAATTTTCTAGAGATAAAGACATTGTATGTTATCAAGAAACAGAATAAAAGCAATTTTGCAGTTCCCACAGAACGATGTGAGACCAGAGGCTTCATGTTAAATGTAAGAAGCTCTCCAAGATAGTTAGATTTTGAATCTCATAACTTTTGCATTGTTTAGATTCAAGCTACTAACCATTAATTATTAATTGTTGAACACGGTTACCTGTACAATTTCCAATTTGTATTTAAAGACGTATGTGTTCAAGTTGTTTGTGAATAAAACAAGTCTGTTGGTAATTGAAATAATAAAATTAATTTTATAGTTGTAGTTCTTGAACAAGGACACTTCCCAAGAGTCAAAATTTATCTCGCCTAGTACTAAAATTTGCTAAGAAGCACGTAATTCTATAATTAATCAGTAAAATTTCCTTTCAAAAGATTCCATTCGTTGAGCGCTTTTTTTAATGCAATTTCGACATCATTATAATGTGTAAATTTCAGCGATTGTAATTTCCATTAATTTAAAAATGGCACCAACTGTTTTTTTATGTAAATAACAAATCTATTTTGATATCGCCGTTATTAACTAACCTAGGTGACTATTTGCTTGTAGTGCTTTTATATTAAGAATTTATGCCTCCTCGTAATATCAAGAATTGCATGACTTTTAACATTGATGCAATTTGCAATTTGAATAAATACGTATATCTTATTAATAATTTTCGATGATAAATGAATGACAAATAAGCATAAAATGTCCATCCATTTAACTAATATAAAGCGTACTTTCATATATCGAGCATTTTTATTAATAGTTTATTCTTTTATTATTAATTATTGAGAGTTGGGATTTAGCTTATATAATTTACACTAGCCGGTTGTGTAAACATTTTTTCAATGGAAGTAAAAATTTTGAATGTATCTGTGTAAAATTTTATACCTAAATATATTCCAGAGTTTTACTCCCATCAGCGCTTCTAAATCAATATGGCATCTTTTTTTCCGTAATATACATTATCTGTATGTATGTATATATTTCTAGAACAATATAGAGATCAGAGTTAAACCGGGTCAACGGATGATTTTGGATCACTTTTTTGCCGAGTCACAGGGTCAGATACGGTTCCTTGATCATTCGGCATTGAATAGGTGACGTGGTTTGAACGCAGTGACCTGTTTTGACCCAGGGATCTGGTTTTGACTTTGTTACTCTTATGATCTAATTCGTAAACGACAGTAAATTTACGGAACTGAATAAAACTAAATACATACATAAAAGAGTAAAAATATTTTAAAAGTGTTTAATGGTTAAGTACGCGAGAAAGAAACCCAAATTTGTACATTACTTAGCAAACGCTGCTAAAATTTGTTTTTAATTTTATACTGTATATAATAATTTTCAGTTGCCTGTAATATTTTTCATTTTTTATAAGGGATATTATTTTAGTACGTATTTGAGAGGGTGTCTCAATGTATTCAAATACTACAAATTCCAGCACATTTAAATAATAACTATCTCTTACATTCCATCATAAAAGGTTATAGCTTATTATTGTTGGATCGGTTTGAACCACTGTATTATTTTGCGTCACTGGGTCAGTTCGATTCACAGGGTAATTTTGGGTCAGGTGGGGTCAGCAGATTAGTTTGGGAGACGTTCCAGGTCGTGTTACCAAGTCAATTCTAATCACCGATTAGTTGTGGTCCCTGGTCACTGGGTTCCGGGTCATCCTGTTTCGGGTTACTAGGTCAAAACGATATGAACAGGTTCAACAATGCTAGAGACACGAAAATTTTCTTTTAAAACTAACGACATAAAGTGTTTACCACTGTGTTATTATAAAATAAAAGTTTAACGCAAAAGATAGCATAAAAGGTGGTATCCATGAAATTCCAATATTTCGACGAGTACCGGATAATTTAAAAATATTATCCTTTACATTTTTTTTTTCATAAGAGTTTAGGTAATGCATTTCTAAGGTTCTTTTAATTTCTGTTTAATTCGTTAAGATACAATACCATCTTGCAAGAAATACGGTTACTCTTAATCAGTAATGCGAAAGATAACTTAATGTAAATTTAGAGGAATATTCCAGATATGAAATGCAAAAAACTCAGGGGATGGATCGAACTTACCCACGCTATATCTCAAACGCACCGATCACTTCTATGGTTCGTGAAGCTGATATAGCGTTTACGGATAAGAGAAAAGTAGAGATACACAAATGAAAAAGTGGTCGTGAAAAATATGGCCTCGTTAATATGAATTCGAACGAAAATGTTTACAAAGTGTAGTTTCGTATACGCTTGATTGCAAACGAATATATGGATATATACATATTTACTGCTTTGAGTTTCCCTGAATACATATCCGTAAGTTTTATAGGCAAAGAAAACGTAGTAAATATGCTTTTTAGTTTACTGTTTAATAGCGACATGATTTTGCTTAAACTTTTTTTCTTTTCTGTCCTGAATATGTGTCTTGAATTAGTGTGTTGCTGAAAGCGGCTGTAATGCATTAGAGTTGGCCCCTAATTAATAGACGTTACTATAAAACATATAACACTGTTGAATAAGCCGTCGAGTATATTTATAAGACAAATTAAAAGTTGAGAAAGATGAACATTGCACACATTCTGTTAATCATACTCTCGATATTATATGGCATAACTACAAGCAATCTGTTCAGTTTCAAAAGGGCACCAGAAAGAATACAAGAATTATAATATTGGAATGCTGAAACAGCTTTGTGACAAGAAAGATGTTTCCTTTCAGTGACTGCTTATACACAATCATAGATAAAGTACTTACGCTAATATTAAGTATATTTTTTAAAAATAAAGTAGCATTTAAGGTTATAAATCGATGAAGTATCGACAGAGTTAAAATACTATATAAGTTGTATTATTAATTTAATAACCATACATATTTAATTTCCACACATATTTTATATAACTCGAAGAGCAGCCACCATGGACAAATCTTAAATTGTATTCGATTCTCAAATTCAAATACAGATTAAACTGAATTTTGTGTTTAGGGATATTTTATATAATATATACGATTGTCGACGGTGTAAGTTCGTCAACTGTTTTGCTAGTAATACAAGAACAAAATAGTTTAATTATTAATGGTTTGTCGAACAAAACTATGACTAGGAAATAAATATCTGAGGGTTTTAAAAACTCACGATACAAATTCGAGAACTTTTCTTAAGACTTATAATAAATTATAGTCTAAATCTTGTTGCAAACGGTGCAGCAAAATTCAATATTGAGGATATAATTCTTTCAACAGTTCAAGGAATTTAAAAATTTTTTAGACTTCAATCGATGGTTATGTCTACCAAATACACATCAAATTCAAACACTAAACAAACCTAAATAAGGTATTAGGTCCTGTAGCAGCATTGTCAATAATAATACTTTGAGTAGGGTATTTTTGTATGCTCTGGCGCAGAGGTATCGTCACAACTCAACGTTAATTTCCATAAGGCGGATGCTATCTCCACCTTATGAAGCTATGATGAGTGCGAGAACAACACACATATCACATAACAAGTGTAATAGGGATAGATATATTAGCTATTCTTGAACTACCCTATAATGATCTCCCAAGCATTTTAACTAGAATTTTATACAGATTTGGGTAATGGACTAATGGCGTTCGATCATGGAGTAGTTTTTGTCCCACACAATATATAAGCACTATATACATAGATAATCCTCGAATGGAAATAGGTACACATCTTGCATAAGAGACTAACATCGTATATTAATTACACAACAATTATTTATATCGGCGATGCAGGTACACTGATTGGCGATGGAGTAATGACGTTACGTTCGGAGTGGTACACTGATTTTTTCTCATAGTACATATAAGCACTTTACTTTAGATTTAATTACTCATTTTGCATAAGATAATTAACATCCCTCTACCCACCTCCACTTACAGCCACTTACACATTCCTCCAACTACCTACACATCTCCCACCCAGCTCCACCCCCCTTCATCTACCTACACCTCATACTCCTTCCACCTACCTCTACATCCTTCCAACTCACTCGAAACAAACATACTGTAAGCGTTTTAATTACTGGATTTATGCAAATGCATGAGGAAATTGTATATGAAATTTTGATAATTTACTAAGTAAAATAAGCGGAACTCTTAATGTCTTAGTATAGGCATTGTTTGGATTATTTCAGTATTTAAATTCCTTACCATTAAATACCACTAACCATTTAATATTTAATGAAATATCTTAGAATGCAAAAATAATAAAATTTATTAATATATATATATATATATATATATATATATATATGCTGTGATAAGGGGTTGTTTAAGGGTGTACTTTATAGTAAAGGTCATTTAGAAAGGTGAAATTACCATAGGCAGCAGAAAACTGCACTTATTTAGTGAAGAATTGAGAAATGGAGATAGTTTGTAAATAGTCAGCAGTTAACACCCTGTATATAAAGTAAAAATAGTTTTAAGCGACGCAGATAAACATAGGAGGACGCATAGTTAGCGTAGGAATGAGAAATACATGCATTAAGTAGATAGTAAATATTTAAAACCATGTAGATAAAGTTTTAGTTAATTTAGGTATAGCAAGTAATAATATTTTTCAGTGGAAGCACGCGTATATTTACATGTAAATAAGTAAACGATAAAGTGTAATTAGACACGCATTCAAAAGGTGTTCCAGACGATTAGATTAATACGGAAATAGAAATAGCTTCAGGTAGCATAGGTAAATGCGTGCAAATAGCTAACCATTTTTGATAAGAAAGCAGATTAAAAATTGCGTGAATAACATAAATATGTAAATTAAAAGTCGAGTTGCATCAGTTGTTTATGGAAAAGCAATTAGATCTATCAAAACACAGCATGTTGATAATGAAGACATTATAATTTGAATTAGGGCCGCTATACTTGCGGCCACGTCCCCAATGCTCCACCCGGAGGTACTACATTGGGTTTAAACGCGAAAAATGATCGTGCTTCTAATTAATTCTTACTCCATAGTTGATTCACCCTAAATAAAAACTAAATAAAAATCTAACAAACCTAAAAATCTAACAAACCTAACAAACTCTAACAATCTAATAAACCTAAAAATCTGACAAAAACTGGAACAAAAACAAAACAAAAACTAAAAACAGGGTTGTAAATAATGGTATCCCTAGCGCTGACTTTCGAGTGTACCCGATCAACAAGCAAAAATGAGAGGGGGAGGGATCCGTAATACCGGATAGCAGACGCCGGTTCTGCTTACCAGTGCGACCTGAAGGGTCGTCTTAAAACTATCCAAATCTAGCTAACCAATTTAAATCCATCCCTAGCTTTCACTATCGTTCCTAACTGATTTACATTATGATTACAATCTTCGCAATTCTGCTCGTTCTTCCCAAATATATACTGCAACCAAAATGGCGACAGAACGTCAAACAAAACAAATAAGCCACATAATACATGCTATATATAAATAAATATAAAGTGTAAATATAAAATATAAATAAATATAATTATGTAAATATATAAATAAATGTTTAATAAGCGTTAAGCAT
Source organism: Platerodrilus igneus (assembly GCA_036346225.1). NCBI lineage: Eukaryota > Metazoa > Arthropoda > Insecta > Coleoptera > Lycidae > Platerodrilus > Platerodrilus igneus. The sequence goes on from JARFIW010000566.1 coordinate 1,566,569, forward strand.
ATAGCAGTGCACAAAATAGCGAAAGCATCACCCTATTTATCAGGTGCACTCGCACAAGCATTATGTCGGCTAGCGCCTTTACACACCAAACGTGCTTCTTAAATTATTTCAAAACTACTAATTAATGTAAATCAATGCTTGTGCGAGTACAGCCGCCACATTTTAGGTCTTACCTCGATAATAAAATTCTCCAGCATCCGAAGATCTGGTCGTCTGTAACTTACTTCTAAAGGTGGGACGGGGTGCACTGCTAAAGTCCTGGTGGGTATGCACTAAATGTTTTGGGGATCACAATCACTATCACTATCACTTCACTTTCAAGTCCTGGGGGGATGCGCGGTTGCACTCTGTTTTATTATCCTTGTTTACTTTATTGATTTAATTTAATGAGGGTTTATGATTTATTTGTTATTGTTTATTTGGTATTATTTATTCCCGATTTTCCGCACATAATTATGAAGATAGGCAGTGATTGTATTAATGGAGTGGGGTTTCTCGTGCATATTGGACATTTTGGTATAATTATCTTTTTTTTTTTTTTTTTTTTTAATATCAGGTTTTGGTTATGCTCGTATCCTTACTCACGCCAAGTCAATCTAAAATTTTCAATCCTCCCACCAACCCCACCGAATTTTTACACGCGGTCGTCATTGATTGTCTAATCTCGCGACCCTTCCCGCGAATTCTTTTAAGGCTGTCCAGAACGCCTTCTGGTTAACCACTTCCCGACTTCCTCTAGGCTCTTTGGCCATGCCAGACCTAGGATAGCTAGTTTGCTATCAGCCAACCCTCGATTTCCCGCCTCAAGCGGGCAGTCGAAGAGCACGTGCTCTGCGCTTTCCGCGCCCTCACCGCATTCGCAGCGGTCGCTATTGGTTAGACCGAACCTTTGTAAATACGCCTTCAGGGCGCCGTGCCCTGTTATCAACTGCACCATTTTGTGATCGAGCTTAACCTCGATCTTACCTCTGGCTTCTATGCTCGGTATGAATTTGTGGGTCAACCTGCCCGTGGCAGCGTTGTTCCACCTCTCTTCCATTGTCGAATTGATTTTCGCGCAGCTTTCTTTTGATTAAAGACCTCGGTATCGACGAATGTGATATTCGAAAGTCGCCCGTCGCGGCCTCTTTAGCTAATTCGTCAGCCCTATCGTTTCCTACGTTACCATTGTGCGACCTGACCCAACAGAACTTTAAACGTCGAAACTCTAGCGCCGTACGCGCTATCCTCCAGACGTCCGCTTGGAGATCTGTCGAGGTGTTCATGTTTGTTAAAGCCGTTAGCGCCGATTTACTATCACTGATTATATAATACTCGTCTCTGCCCGTATGGTTTATTACGTAATCGATAGCCTCTCGTATGGCTACCAATTCGCACTGGAAGATAGTGCACCAGTTCGCGAGTTTGGTTTGAAACCGAAACACCTCCTTTCCTGCTTTTACACGACAAACGCCGCGCCTGCTTGCCCATCGTCCATACGTGAACCGTCCGTATAAATTCTGATACCCATCGCGTCCTCATCACCTTCGACAAACTCGATCCTCTAATATCAGCCGGGTGCCCTAACTCAGATACAACAATCTTTCTTGCAATTTCCTATTACCAAGATTAAGATCTTCGATAATTTCGCGCCCTTTTCCTATATTTATTAATCGTCTATCTCTAATCTCCCTAACGACATATTCGATAGGAGAGACCTACTGATCACCAGGACAGCCTCCGTGGAGGTGGTCCTGTACGCCCTCGCCGCTTTTACCGCGGTTATGCGTTGTACGCTCGTCAATTGACGCATCTCCCGGACTTTACAACCTTCTGCCCATACAGAAGCTGCGTACAGTATTGCCGGCTCAATTGCTCCGGCATAAACCGTCCTCAGCGATTCGCCCTGAAACCCCACTTTATTTTAGCCGCCGCCATCATTTTATTTGATATTTCGCCGCCCTTACTTTTTACGTATTGTACGTGCGCTTTCCAATTTAATTTATTGTCGATCTTGACGCCGAGGTAGGTAATACAATCTTTAAACGGGATTTTCTCCTCCTAGCTCTAACCTAGGAGGTCTCTGTCCTGGTTTCGTGCCGAAATAAAGCGCCTCTGACTTCGCCGTGTTAAATTTTAATTTTACCGCCTGCGACCATTCGTGTAATTTATTAAGCGCCTCGTTCGGTTTTGTGCGCATATCCATTAACAATCTCGATCTTACAATTAAAAGTGTGTCATCTGCAAACCCGACGATTGAGCATCCTGCGGGCAACTTGACCCTAAAGATGCTCTCATACAACAACTTCCAAAATGTGGGACCAGAACATGACCCTTGCGGGCATCCCCTTTCCACCTCACGCGACAGAACTTCACCCGGAATTTCAACCTGTGCTAATCGCCCCGAGAAATAGCTCTTGACCAAAGACATCAAGTTTCGCGGACAACCCCTACGATCTAACTCGCAAACGATTAATGGCCACCAGGCAGCATCAAATGCTCCTGAAATGTCCAAAGCAACAACGACACAGTACTCTTTGGCATCTCTTGCCTGCTTAATTTCCCCGACAACGAACTCTAACGCGTCGATAGTCGACTTGCCCTCCACGAAACCAAACTGTCGGTTATTAAAACCGCCGCTGTCTCGCACTAGGTGTTCAACACGCGTAGTCATAACGCGATCTAAAACTTTCCCCAGCACCGGTAGCAAGCTAATTGGACGATAGCTGCCCGGATCTGACGCATCCGCCTTTTTAGGTTTGGGTATAAATTTCACATTCTGGATTTTCCAGCAACGCGGAAAAACGCCCTTTCTAAACAAAGATTAAACAACCCAACAAAGACACACGGGGCTAACAGGCACGCCTGCAGAGCTGCGTCTGAAGTGATTCCATCATGCCCCGGTGCCTTCTTAGGGTTTATCCTCCTAAGAGCCCTGACGACCTCGTGAACTAGGATTGCCTTATCGGCACCTGTTCCTTGCGCCTTTGCAGCTTCCCGACGTATTAAATCGTGCGACCCTTCATCCCCCTCGGGATTATCCGATGGGAAAAATTTCTCTAGTAAATATTCCGCTGTGGTTTTAAAACCTTCCGTGTATTCGCCATTTGTTTTCTTTATATTACTGAGCGCGATTTTTGTTGTTTTCCTCTAATTACGCGGTATGCGGTTCCCCAGGGTTCTTTCTCTGAGTTTTGCGTGCAGAATTCTTTAAATTTATTCGTTCGCGTTTCTTCTATTAATATTTTATATTCGCGGTAACTTTGATTATATTCTATTCTCCGTTGTTCTCTTATATCTCCCGAGGCGCGTTGATAGCGGCGCCTTAGGTTACGCGTTTCTGCCCGCTTGGTGGTTAGTTCCCGGGTCCACCAGGGTACGCTGTCTTTAAATGTTTTCTTTTTCGGCATGGAATACGACGACGCGTCTACCACCGCGTCGTTTAATTTTTTCGCGAGTGTTTCTACTTCGTCTGCCTCTCGGCAGTTAAATAGCTCATTTTCGAGCACAGGGATACTTTCGCCAAATTTTTGTTTAAATGAAGACAGCTGGAAGCAGGTCACAATTATTGGGAATCGTGGAGAATTACATCAGAAACTACTTTGAATGTAATTATTTGATTGGTCACAAATAAGCGACGAGTTCTAGACCATACCCACTGACGGAGTGGGAACGGAATAATATATTAGCAGGTACAGTGATAACGAAGTCAGTTTGCATCTCAACAAAGGCCGAAGTGCGCCGCTATGAAATAAAGTAATACGTAATAATTTTAAAAGTGAAAGATAAAATAAGATGAAAACTATAATTGCCGATTAAACGTAAGTACATTTTGGTGAATTTATTTTAAACTAAAACATATAAATAATAGGGCTTTGAAGTCCGGGGAAAAATCCAGCAATACAATTTTGAAGTCTGGGGAAAATAGAGTAATAAAATTTCTAAATCTGGGGGAAGAATAATAAAAGTCTAAGTTTGAAGAAATTGATTGATAAGAAGTAATGAGTCTGAAATGAAACGACAATAAATTGGGGTGCATAAATTAATAATGGTAGTCCATACTGTAATGACAATAATTTAAATGTAATCCTGAATTGGGGGAAGATAATTTTTATTCAAATGGAAACGTCGATGTGAAGAAAATAGACCAGGTCAGATTTTTTTAGTTATAAGACATTTTTATTTTTCTATATAAACTTTTATTTTGAATATTGAATTTGCTTAATATAATATGAATGTGAAAAAGTCAACAAAAGAAGTTGCATAAGTATAAAGCGAGTAATATGATAACAGGTTTAGAACGTTCTACGCTTCGTTGATAAGGATAATAGGTTTTTTTGGTGACTTTGGGTTTTGAGTAAATAGGATATGATGTTTAATAAATGAAATTTTCAACATTAACTAATTGAAAAGTGTATTTCAAATAATTTACAAAAGCTGTACATAATATATTGGTTTCATTATATAAAATCGAAATTAACTGAATTTTATAATTCCAAATAAATGCTAGCCGAGGTCATAAGATTTAAATAGTTCAAGGAGGAGCTACGAGTTGAATAGGAAATTGATAACAGGTAAGGCGGTAACTTATCGAATTTTGCTATTGGTTGACAAGGTTGGTTCAAGATAAAATTCAGTTAAGTTTCTGGAGGGAATTGATAGCAATATTAATAAGACAGCCCAATGTCAGAGGATATAATTACAATCTTGTTTATTCATAGTAAATATTAAAATGGTCGTCCAAATGATGGAGCGCGAATAATTTAGAGTACATAGCAAATTATATAACAGTCCAACATAGGGTTCGAGAATTCCGGCAGTTCATAGCAAAATTAATAAGGCGCACAACGAAGGGGCACGATAATTCCAGTAGTAGCATAGATATATATATATATATATATATATATATATATATTATTATTATTATTATTATTATTATTATTATTATTATTATTATTATTATTATTATACACGTATGGACCCAGTAGGACCACGCGAGGTATTAGTCATGTTTTTTATTTTGATAATTTGGCCTTTTTCTGTGCCCAGACTAGTTTCATTTTTTCTGAATGGGCTCTTTTTCTGTTATCGGACCACGCTGTTCCTGGTCTCTTGAGAATGTTCCTTTGACCCACCTCCCATTTACTAATTTTATTTAAACATTCTTCTATTCAAAATATCTGCCTGTGTTATGCCTCATGTTTGTAGGTTTTCTTTGATTGCTGCTATCCACTTGATTGTCTCTGTCTTTGCCTTACTGCGATTTTTATATATATATATTGCTGTGGAAGTCAAAATTACCTTCGAGCCCTACGCTGGGGAGTCATAAAAGTGCAGTAATTAAACCTAGAACCATTCTCGCCCCACGAAATGGGCCATCATAAAATTTTTTCTGAAAAGAAATAGAATATCTCTGGAAAGTTCCCCTAAATTGGCATACAACGGCTAGCTCTAAAATCGGCCTCTTCAGCGATACTTACCATCCTAAGTTTTACTCCTTCTCACTTAGACTACCAAATAAAATTACTACTCAAATAATTCAACGAAACATACAACTTTTTATTCACACAAATCCAAATTTTACGTTACCAGCTCAATATTTACAAAATCGGATACAAACATCTTCATGAAATTACAATATCCACCCCTAAATCCTTTTAATTTAATGAATTTAAATTATTTTAACAATTTTTTATATAGTTCAAGTAGATGGGCCTACCTTTAAACCCTAAATTGAAATTTACTCTGGTCTATGATGAGCTCAGTATAAACACTGTTACTCTAAATGTAAAAAAAAATCGCATCTTTGTTTTCCACAAGCCTAAAATCCCGTTTACTCTATACATCAAATTATATACGTCATATATATATATATATATATATATATATATATATATATATACCTTTAAATAGTAAACTCAAATTGTCTTTTTCATATAACCTTCAAATTAGCTTTTATGTTCATAAAATAAACACTCATCGTGTCATATCACTCTAGCACAAAATAACAGCACCAAATTTTCAAGCAATAACAAAAGGAACAAATTTCGTTACCTGGTGTACGCCTTTTGCACCGTCACCTCTGAAGATGTGGTCCAACCAAAACACGTCGTTACATACCATCGAGCTTGCCTCTGCTACATGTACATCAAACTCATCCAAACGTTATCCAATTCTCTGCAGACGCCTTCAATATATCTACTCATATAATTGTCCAAATACGTTAGGCAGCTTCCGAATCTTCCATACAATTAGCACCCTCGCTCAGAAAAATATTAACTAGGCTCGCTTACCCCAGAAATATCTTTGATTCATTAGTCGAATGTATTTAATTACAGCACCGTTTGAATAAGCACCTACTTGTGCTTTCGCACTTTTAATTTAAATTACAACGGACTGCACTTATCACTGATTCAAAATAATTAACGTAGTTGTTACCATGTATGTCTGAAGCGGACCGAAGAAGTAAGAGAAGTAAGAGAACCTCTCTACGTCTCCTAGTGTATTTATAAGCGTTGCAACCTCACTCCAGTACTTCGTTTCGTTGAAATTTACCACCACTGTCACTTAATTCTCAAAATCCAAACTAAAACGATCTTTCAAAACTAGAAATTTCACGTTACACTCCGCTTTAGTCCGAAAATACTGATTAAAATACAACGGTTACAAAGCTCCTAGAAATTGCTCTCATTCCACTTGCAAGCAGCCAATCAAAAAATTTTTTCTCCTATTAGTTCTAGCATCCAACTTTGTTACCCTCGTCTAAATCATATTCGTTGTCTCTTTTAAAATTCTACTACAGCAACATAAAATCGATATTATGGTTATCCTTTACAATTTGTCGCGCACTTTAAACGAGTATTTTATCTAACGTCTTTTTATTTGTCCTACTTGTTTACCCAATGCTAATGGTATCCCGTCTCAACTTGCTTTCAAACCACCTGTTATTTTTGCAACCTTCGCGTCGACCGTTAACTCAAATTTCCAAAGAATTATGTTCTAGCGTACATTCTGGTTTCTGGAATTTGTTTATTTGTCCGTCCGTCTTTCTATGGATTGTTTTGCCAGTTTGAAATTGTACTTTTTATGTGGTTCAACCCGTAAAATTTTGTAGGATTTGTTTATAACTAACGCTTTGTTTAGTTAAATGGAAAATATGCGTTTACATTATCAATTTTATACACAAAAGCTCCTACTTATTATTTGATATGCTCAATTTACAACCGTCAAATATTAAAACTAATTATACTCGTATTATCTTTAAGTTTTACATTCTACAAAGCGTTCACAGTATGCAAATTTACCATGACGACTTATTAATACAAATGTATGCTATTATCCGTTTGTTTTAAGGTCAAGCTCTTTACATATAATTTACACGATAATATATATTTATATATATATATATATATATATATATATATATATATACAGGGTGTCCCAAATTGAGTAGGATAGCATGGGTATCTTTCTTATTATTAATGATAGAGATTTGCTTAAATGGGCAAAGTTGTGTCATTTGGATAGCTTATTTAAATTCCGTATAGATACATTCAAAATTCCAAACGGTTTAGAAATTATTTAAAAAAAACTGAAAACTGCCAATTTCTTCGAAGTCGAATATTTTTGTTATAATAAAAGATACGAAAAAATGTTTCTTATAAAAGTTACTTAGTTCAATTGTGTGCACTTAAAATTGATATTAAAATTAAATTCAAGATGGCGGTTATCGAGATATTAGCATCAACTTTCATATTTTAAATGGACGCCATATTGGATTTTTAGATGGTTAGATAGCATATTTTTTTCTCTTTTCAACGATGTATCACAACATATGTTTAAATAAAAAAATTTACTAAAAATAATAATTTTAGTTTTTTATCAAGTAGACATCATCAGATTTCTCTTAAACAAATGAAATTATAACAAACTGTCATGTTGAATTAGTGTATCTGTTGTACTAATAATTGGATTTGTGTATTCTCTTTCCCAGTTATAAGTTGTGATATACTTTTTCTATAAAATATTCAAATGGCAAATTTTTCAACAAGCGAACAATATCATATGTTTTGTACATAATAAGAACAGTCGCCTTGCTTCCGAAACATACTTAACAAACTTTCCCGAAAAAAGACAGCCAAACATTAAAATCTTTCAAAGATTGGACACAAATATGCAGCAGTATGGATGTTTAAAAAAACCTACTCGAAACATAAATGGAGACATTGCAGTTGAGGTGTTGACACTGGCCTGTGTGGAAGCTAATCCAAACATTTCAACACGGGAAATAGAAACCCAGGTAAACGTATGCAAGTCTCAAGCATTAAGAATTTTAAAAAAGCATAAATATCACCCTTACAGATTTCACATTGCTCAAAACTTACAACCAAACGACTATCTCTGCAGATCAACATTTTGCAGATGGTTTATCAATCAAGTTAGGGAGAATGATGATTTTATCAATCGCGTTTTGTGGACCGATGAGTCTTATTTTTCTAACTGTGGAATATTTAATCTTCATAATGAACACTATTGGGCACAGGAAAACCCACGCATAACAGTTCCACGCCCCAATCAAATTCGATTTGGATGTAATGTTTTTTGTGGTATATTGGGAAACCATTCACTTGGTCCTATAATATTCGATGGAACCTTAACCTCTCAACGTTATTTGGAAATGCTTCAAACATCTTTAGAAGATTTATTAGACGACCTACCTTTGGCACAAGATAATCAAATTTGGTATCAACAAGATGGCGCACCTCCACACAACGCTAGAGATGTTATCACCTACTTAAGTAACCGTTTTGATGGCAGGGTAATCACGACCCACACACCTGTAAAATGGCCGCCTAGATCAGCAGACTTAACACCCCTGGATTTTTATTTATGGGACACTTTAAAAGATAATGTATATGGAAGTAATTTCCAGTACAATAATGTAGATGAACTACGGGAAGCGGTTATGCAGGCAATAAACGGTCTTAATGGGAATACATTACGACGCGTAACAAAAGTGTTCTAAAACGTTGCCGATTGTGTTTAAATAATAACGGTCAACATTTTGAACAATTGCTATGATTTATTGGTTGGTGTTTAATGTTATTCTAATGTTTTTTTTCGTTTAATTTGTTTTAAAACTGATTTGTGTTGATGCGTACTTAATAAAAAATTAAAATTATTATTTTCAGTAAATTTTTTCATTTAAACATATGTTGTAATACATCGTTGAAAAGAGAAAAAAATATGCTATCTAACCATCTAAAAATCCAATATGGTGTCCATTTAAAATATGAAAGTTGATGCTAATATCTCGATAACCGCCATCTTGAATTTAATTTTAATATCACTTTTAAGTGCACACAATTGAACTAAGTAACTTTTATAAGAAACATTTTTTCGTATCTTTTATTATAACAAAAATATTCGACTTGAAAGAAATTGGTAGTTTTAGTTTTTTTTAAATAATTTCTAAACCGTTTGGAAGTTTGAATGTATCTATGCGGAATTTAAATAAGCTATTCAAATGACACAACTTTGCCCATTTAAGCAAATCTCTATCATTAATAATAAGAAAGATACCCATGCTATCCTACTCAATTTGGGACACCCTGTATATATATATATATATATATATAACTTAGTTGAAGTACCAATATTGTAATTGAAAATGTTTGCAGTTAGTTTGTTTTTTATCGATTTTGAGAGGTCGTAAACGGATTCGTATATTTTATATTAATTTAAGTAATAGAGATTGTTTTAGAGCTTCAAATATTACTTTAAACATTAGCTTAATATTATTCCAACCTCTAGTCCTCAATCAAGTTCTAGGCTTATTCAAATTCTGTTAAAATCCATTTGATTTATTTCTACTGCAGTTGAGTTCATTGCATTTAGACTTAGATCTGGTGAAAGTCCTGTATAATTTTATTTAAGAATTAATACTTCTGGCAGAAGCTTGTCCTCAAAGTTTAAAGTATTACAAAGCAGTTAGTTTTCGAATTATTTCAAACCTCTCGAGTTAAAAGATCAATCTAGCTCTTAAGGTTTGTACTGTTGTAAAGGATTTTATGAATATATTTAAATAAGTATTTTGTATTTTATAATTTTATTGTGATTAGTTGTAGCTTTAAGATTTAATTAATTCAAAATTTATTTTAGAAAATTATTTATACAACAAAGGCGCAATTTACACGTATCTTCCTAAAAGGCACTACTTTTAAATACGGTAGTGTAAGTACGCTGACGTTGGTAGTTTAACATAAATTTACTTGGTGTGTAAGTTAACATTCGGTAATTTTTTGTATTTATATGTGATTTATTTTGAACTTATTTTCACCTTCCTACAATATTATTTGTAAATATTTGTACTAAAAAATTTTAGTAATGTTTAATGTACGAATTAGTCAAGCAAGTAAGTATTTATGTTCTAGCAACTAAAACAGATGGGGATGGGGTTTCTTAAGTTTAAGTATGAAATTCGGCATCTGTTTTATAGTGAAGTTTACTTCAATATTGCAGCAGATAAATTTATGCCGCCCATTTTGTACGGCAGTATAGATATCAGCAGTTAAAATTGGCACCCAGCTCGTGAGACTAAAGCAGTAGCTTCAAAAATTACGGCATATATATATTTAATTTATATATATATATTATATATATTGTTATTTATATATATTTAATTTATTTAATTGAAATCTTGGGATACACTCGTTCTACAAGATAAAATTACAGCGTCAAATTGTAATTTTTATTCAACGTTTCGGCATTGACTTTATGCCTTTTTATAGACTAAAAAATTTAATGAAGGTTATTACAATTACATTTAAACAGTATAGCTATGCACTTGCATAAATTACGATGACTTAAACCTGATTTAAACTTAACGAACAACACTTATTCATGACATGCAACTTGGTTAAATTTTTAAAAACTAATTACGGCAACACAATTAAAATGTAATATAGTCAATTGGATAAAATAAATAAATAAATAAATAAATTAACATTTAATAACATGCATTTAAACCTAATCATACGACGCAACAAGCATAACTAAACTAATCCTATTTAATAATCGATCATGTTATCACCTGGTGATTATAGTAAGTCATAATCTAAAACCTGTATCTTAAAAGTTTAATGGAAAAATATAACACACTAATAAATGAAGCACACGACACAGAATACATAATTAAACATTTCAACACTGTTTGCGAAAATGACCGTTATTAAACTTGCAGAGCGCAGAGTAGAACGTGTTTAAGTTATTCATATCCACAGTGGATTCGATTGTTGCTGAATAAGAAAGATTCCAAGAAAAGTCTCTTATAATAATTAGATTCTATATCTAATATAGTGGTGTTCTCAAAATTCGCTGTATGTTTAGTATTATACAAATGCGACGCAACAGCACAATTAGATTTTCCAATCCTGGCATCACTTTTGTGTTGTATGATGCGGTTCTTTAGCCACTGTTTTGTCTGACCAACGTACGTTCTTTTGCAACTACAATGTATTTTGTAAATAACGTTGCTACACAGAGACTGATCTGTGCTATCTTTTATTTTTGTAAACAAACTATATCGTTTTTTATAGGCGCATGCGATAAACAAGTCATTTTGCTTCAAAATCTTGGCAAGTTGAGGTGTTAGATTTTAGAATGTAAGGTAGTTTCCTGAATTTTTTCCCTTCTGATCTATCTAGTGCTGAAATTGGTAGGTGTTTTGTATACAGTAATCGTTTTATAAGAGGTTTGGGATATGCATTATTCACCAAACTAAATTCCAAAAGTTTTAAATTTTTATTAAGCAAGTCTGGCTTGCATATTCTGGTAATACGATGTTTTAAACCAATAATGGTGTTAATTTTATGAGCGAGCGTATGGTTGAATTTTACAAAAAACGTACATTAATGATAAAATGGTTATACCAGAGACACCTAACGCACACAAATGTGAAGATACACAAAAATAAATTTAGTGTGAAATATGTCAAAGACTATAACCCGTATTTTTTACAAAAGGATGTTAAGAAAAGTAGAAGACAAGTTAGGATAAGATTCATTTGGTTTTGAAAAAAAAATAAAACCGTAATAAGAAACATTCTTATGTCAAATATAAATATTTTACCTTTGCAAATTTAGAAGAAACCTTTGGTAATGTCGACTAGAATAAGGTGTTTGTATATTGTAAAATATATGTTTAAAATATAAAGACCTCAAATATATACAATAACTGATAATTAAAATCAAGGTAGATGATTAAAAAGATGCAAATGTAATTTATGCATAAAATAAGCAATTAGGGAAATTAGAGAACATTCGAATACTGAGATATACGTGCTAGACAAACAAGTATCAATAGTTAGATATGCGGATGATATAATGCTTTTTTAGAAGAGAGCCATGAATTTAGAATACATGTTAATATGGCATGTATTTAGTTTTAAGGGTGAACTATAACATGAAAGTTAATAAAAATATAACAGAAATAATGTTTCGCAGTAAAGATAATAAAATTGTAATTTTGAATATGAAAATAATAAAGAAAACACCCCTCCCCTATACAAATACAGTATGTTCATTTCAAACATTAATCTAAATACAAGAAACTTAATTTCAAAATTATTTAATTGGAGTGTAGTATTGTATAGTTGCGAAACCTGTACTGTGGAAGAAATGGGGAGAAGAAAGTTTAAAGATTTGAAATGTGATGCTGTGAGAAAATGTTGGTATTCAGCTGGTTTGGTAGGATAACATTTGAATAGATACTAAAAGAAAATAGATAAAAACGATTTTTGTTTGGTAAAATATGAAAAAGTATGGACTAATAGGCCATCACATACAATTTCCAGGAATGGTAACACTAATAATAGGAAGAATTATGTATGGAAAGAACTGCGTGTGTAGACAATGATTAGAATACCAACACAAATTATATACAATGTTGTTTGTGTCCGATGTGTGGATCTGAAGCAGCTAGCGCAAAACAGAAAAACTTAAAAAGTTCCCAAAACCTATCAATTGGCCCATGACAAAAAAAACTGCTAAACAAAAATACAGTACCACTGATATTTAATGGTGTAGCTAGCATTATGCTATAGGTGAATAGCAATCCAAATCATCCTTAATAAATGTCTAAAATTAAAAATGTGATGATCATTTTTTATAGAATGATATTATATTAATAAATGTGCAAGTTACTAACTCGCTCGTTTTCTAAATTATAATGCGGAATAAGAAATTTAGTACTTTAGACACAAAGATTTCTAGAAAGCTGCGAAGCTGTTTAAGGTGGTGTACTTATTAGCCACTGAAATTAATTAAAAAAAATTCATGGTTGCTATCCAATTAACAATTTTCAAGAATTATTGTTATTTTTGTACAAATAGCATGGTATGTTTACGTAGCTTGGCCAAGAGCAGCAAAAATATGTAGAAGGAATCATTATTAGATATAGAATGCCCTTAATTAGAAAAAAATCTACTGCTTCTATTTAGTATTCACTATTTTTAATCAGTTATTTCAAATCAGGTTGTCATAAATTTTTTTTATAGTGAACGTGCGAAGCAGGTGTCACAAGCCTAAATCCCATTTACAAAACAAGAGATCATAATCAGATAATCCTTCATTAAAGCCAGAATTAAGTTCCCCCATAAATCCTTACTACTATGGCTGCTATTGAAAGTGTTTTTATACTAATTAAAAATGAAAAAGTTTTTGAGTACCCCAAGCAAAGTTTATCTACTAGGTATTGATTAATATATAAACAGCATTTGTTTCATTAATAATTACGCAACAGGATCTCTAATCTCCAACTCATTTCTACCACAATCAAAGCAACAAAAGTTTAATTCATTACTATTAAACACGCTATTTTATTTTTAAATTTTGACTGTCAAATGCTTGTATGACAAAGCATCAAAATTCTGTAGGGTGTATATTGTAGCCTAGGGTATCTAAATTTAATAGGATGTTGTTAGTCTGCGAAGTAATAGTATCAAGTAGCTGTTGCTTGTACTCCGATTGCTTCATTATCGTCGAAATTAACACTGTTGAAGCAATGATGCCAATTAAAACCACTAGTTGGACTGCTGAAGTGATCGCACGTTTACAAGTGCATGTTAACATATGTAACAGTATTTATTCATGTGAGAGTATTCTGTAGCCGCACTCATTTGCTTCATATTAATCATCATGTTTACAGATATGAATCTAAAAATGAATTTAGTGAGCCCTAAGTGGATGTTCAACGTATTTTTTCTTTCGATTCATGAAGTAATAATCAACAAAGGTCATGTGACATTTTCAGTATTCTGAGATATCCGATATTAAAATTGAGTAACTTCCTGAAAAATTCTAACTTGTTCTTTAATATAATTTTTGCGTAAAGGAAGGTGGTTGATATCATTAATAATACCATATGTAGCACAATTTTAATCATAAGTCTTATTTTTTCTGATGCCACTCAGATTTTTTATGTTTCGTTTCTCCTGGTTCATATGCGTAATGAGCAAAACATATTTAAAAATTTTGTAAATTGACTAAAAGCAAAGTGATAATATGAAAATAGCCTACCTAAAAACCGATGCATTTCATTGTCTTTGCCATTGTATTCAACTAGTGAACCTGTCTCTTTTTTTACTATTGTAGACATCTTTTACTCGTATTATCTTTTTTTTATGTGCGATAGTTGTATAGAAATCGTGATAAATTGCTGTTGAGCAAATATTATGTCAATGAACTGAAAAATAATACTTTTTCTGCTAAAAAAGGCAAGTGGAGATTTTTCACTGGAATGATTTTCATTTTAGCATCATAAATAATTCTAAAAAGGCCTATGCAAAATTGTGCGTGCGTAAAAAAATATGAAAGACCGAAAACCGCAAAAATCGTTTCTCGAAAATATCTCGAAAACTACACGTTTTACGATAATTGAGCCATAATGAAAACTATCTATTTTCCATAAAGAGTCTACAAAATTATATTATATTTCTCTAGATATACGACTGATACGAATTGGAGAAAGACGTATACTCTACTACACGTTTACCTGTAGTGGTTGTATATTAATGATATAAGGTCTACTGGAGTTGGTCAGAATAAATGATTCCTGCCATATAGAGACACGAGGATAGGTTTTTGCAGATACAAATTTTATATATGTTCTTATACACATCGTGGATCATGGTCAAACATGTGACCAAATCTGGCTGACGATATGGTGGGAGATGGGGATGTTGGTTTTGCTGAATTCCTTTAATGATGGTCCCAGTGTCGTAGAATTTTCAAAAGGGAAGTGCTGCTTTGGAAAGCATCATCCCACCAGTGTGTGTATATTGACATATTGATTTCTCCGAGTTAGCCCACCTAGTTGGTTGTATGTATTGATTTCTTTTACGTCTAGAATTTATAGGACAGAAATATTAAAGTTTTCCAAGATAAAAATTAATTTAAGACCATGCCGTAACATACACTTTCTGAATGCATTCGGTTTGTCATACTATTAGTACTTCGTGTTACTTTACATACGATTACAATAACAATCTACGAGAAGAAGTATGTTTGCTTCTTATAGATTAAATTACTTACGTACCACAACCCTTTTGCCAAATATTTTTTAGCAGACAGATATACTGAATGCGCTTATAATAATAATCATTATACCTCCTAAATTACATATTTTTAAAATTTATAACCTGAAATGTCATTATGCTATCTCTTACGTAAGTTACATTCTAATCTAATATAAAACTACATCCACATCTAGCTGTTACGTGTTAAGTGAATTAATCCGTAACATGTTTTTTTAATTACTAGTTATTTAGTTTCCATTTCCTATATTTATGTATAGTAGTAAAGAAATTCTCTGTTACCTAAATCTAGGCCTGGTTATTTTATAAATTTTAATTACGTTATAGGATCAGAATGATTTTATAATGTATAACGTCTAGACACCCTCGAGGATTTCTATCGCTTTCGGGAAATGTACCGTGAATACGTATTAGTAAAGTGTTGAAGCTCTCTACTTCAATTGTTTTTAAGACATCAGCTATTTTGAATAAGTCAATTCCCGAGAGTGACGAATAAGTGTTAAAACGAAGGAGGTAATTTACATTAACTTAAATTAATTACTTCAGTAGCGGATTTCGTAACAGCAACTGCGGTTTTGGGATGTGTATTACCGCGAGTGCCGATGTAGTGCCTATGTTTTATCGTTCCCCTTCCCTTCTTTCACTTTCTTTAGGGCACAACAGCTACTGCTAACAAGCAACACGTCAGCAATCTACTGAAAACAAGATTACAAGAACCTGAGAAATCGACTCCGCTGCAGGAAGACATAATAGTAAGTGGTAATCGGTTATAACTCTGATATAGAAATTAGCACGCTTGAATTATAAAATTTACTACGGGTTGGGCTGTACATCATAATATACCATACCTACTTATCACGCAGTATCCCTGACTGAGCGGCTCCGTGGCGTAGTGGTATGTGTGTGACTACTACGCCCAAGGTCCTGAGTTCGAATTCCGACACGGTCTGCTTGAAAATGTTAGGCCAGCATTTTTCACAAAAATTACACCCTCGTTCGTATGAGAGGTAAAATGGAGATCCCGTGTGTGAGTGTTGTCACCCACGTTAAAGATCTGTACCTTGCTTGGAACAGCAAGGGTTTGATAAAATTCCAAATTTTCCAGGTTAAAAAAACTCGCTTTCAGGCCAATGTAGAACCTTGGGTGGAGCATTGGAAAATCACATGTAAAGTATCCCTGACTAACTTAACCACGTGCTTTCGTATGGCTTGCTTAACAAAAGGTTGGTTTAGTTTTAACAGGAATTGGCAAACTGTTTTAAAATACGTTATTCTTATGGACTTAACGATGCCAAAACTATAAATAATGCAAATTGATGTGCTGGGGCTTTAAATTTTTCAATACAAATAAAAGTATAAGATGTTTAAACATTTTCCAGCTACTATTATACGAAACCTTGTCAAATTAAACATGGTTGTCATATTTCATTTTTTCGACATACTTCTTGTTAAAATATAACTATATAGTAATATCGAAACTGACAATTCTTGTTACTAGAACGACCATTTGTATCTTTGTCGAGATTGTTAATATTTTATAAATCCGAAAATGTTTTAGGAATATGTGCAAATTTTATTATAGTCTTTCTATTGCAATTCTTAATAGGCGAAGCAGTTGTGCACTCTTAGACGCAACATTTCCTGTTTCTCCGGTAAGGGAAGTAGTGGTAATATCAACCCTGCATAAACTATGGGTCTCCTTAATTACTCAAATGCATTGAGCAGAGTTCTAGCGGTGACGGCTAGAGAAGCAGCTCAATGGAGTGGTTGATATGTGTATCACTACTATGCTCAAGCTCCTGCGTTCGAATCCCGACACGGTTTGCTTGAAAAATGTTAGGCGAGTATTTTTCACAAAAATGCGCCCTCGTTCGGGTGAGAGGTAAAATAGGGGTTCCGTGTGTGAGTGTTGTCACGCACGTTAAAGATCTCTACCTTACTTGGAACAGCAAAAGTTTGGCAAAATTCAAAACTTTCTTAGTAAAAAACTCGCTTCCTGGCCAATGTAGTACATTTGGGATGAACAATGGAAAATAAGATGTAGTAGTGACGGCTGGAACTAGTCTATTAGTATCCTCACTGGGGTGTAAGCGCAATAGAGACAGTTTGGCTGACTAGTTGAGTAACAATGAGATAGTTTTTGTCAAGCTACTGTGTAAAACTTTATTAGGTGTGTAAATTTCACGACTTCAACTTACAATATAAAATAAAAAATTTAGATTTAAGTACTATTTATGTAATCTATAATTATTACCCACAATTCCACACAGAATAAACGGTTGTAGCGTTATTAGCTTTTATTTTGTTTCTATACCTGTACAAGATTACGATGTCTGCAATACAGCGCTCTTAGATGCATGTAATATTAACCTCTGGGCCCATATTACAAGCAGTTGGTAAAATATGTTTAACTTATGTTTGCAGATGCCTCAAACTAACTTGACACCTACACCAAGCCTCAAAAGACGGGCCTATGATTAAAACAAAATGCCACAGGAGGTTGCTGCTATCATTGGAGAAAAGATGAGAATTAAAAGAGCAGCTAAACATTTTGACAATCCGAAAATAACGCTGTGGATGTATGTGTGAGAGGCTAATGCCTGTGGGAAAAACGTCACCGGAAAGAAACGACGAAAGCCAGCAGTACGAGCAACATTAAAAATGAAGTTGATAACTATTTGGTATATATGGAGGCTAAATTCCACGGGATTAACTCGTGTACATGTCTAATTGACCTACCAGATTCCAGTTGTGAATTACACTGCACAAAAATCTAGCAAGGAAATTGCTAGAACGGTTTGACTGACAATTTTCTTCGCCGTTATAAAGAGCTATTTCTTGGAAAACCAACAAGAACATCGTATGCTCGAGCGAAGGACTTTAGATGTGAATATGGAAACATAGCTATCTAACAGATTACATTCGGAATGTTCACGAAACAGGCCCCAATGTTGTTTAGACTAAGATATCGCAAGTAATTGGAAGTAGAGGTAAACGACAAATATGTCTTTTAACTGCTGTGCAGCGGGGTTACGGTCATCTGTTCGATAAGTGCATACGGTTTATATGTCTCTTCGATGTTAATATTCCCTACCGTCCTTATAAAAGATGCATTACCAGGATCAATTGGGAGAGCTCATACATAGGGTTAGGTTGAATTACACTTCCACGAACTGGTTGGAGCACTTCATAGATAACACCAAACCAACTGAGACTTCGTCTATATCGCTAATCGTTGATAGTAAATTCCCCTTTTAAAAAATATTAATGTGATCCGATATAGTAAGATAGAACCATATCACCACTTTGTCACTGCCTTCACACATTACCCACAAATGGCAGCTATTGGATCAAACGTTTATGGGTGCACTTAAATCTCACTACAGTGAAAACATAACACAATAGACGCTCTTTGAGCGCAAACCTGGTGGACCTTATGATATAGGTTCCCTTTTTGGGCAAAACCCGCTTCCGGTTTGCAAAACCACATTTAATTTTGTTTCCAGTACTCTACCCAAGAGCACTACATTCGCCAGGAAGCGAGTTTTTTTACCCGGAAATTATGAAATTTGCCAAATCCTTGCTGTTCCAAGCAAGGTAGGGATCTTAAACATGCGTGACGACACTCACACGAGGGACTTCCATTTAACTTTCATCCGAACGAGGGCGTATTTCTGTGAAAAATGCACCTCTAACATTTTTCAAGCGGACCGTGTCGGAATTTGAACCCGGGTCTTTGGGCTTAGAATCACACGCTTACCAACTAAATCACGCAGTCACCTTTGGTGTACAACGGCCATGAATGCGGACAGAAATATATCCTTCGGAAAGGAATATATTTGTTGACCATGCATTAATCGCTGGGGAAGAAGACGTAATTGCTGTAGCTTTTGGTAAACAACAGGAAATCGAAGGGTTTGTTTAACCTTAGGCGATTCTTGATGCTACTAAAGTTGGTAACCTTTGGCCTGCTCAACGTGATCTTGATGTTACTACTCATCCAGTTTCCAAATTGCATGATCAATCATGCATCTGCTCAGGCAGCAAAAAAGTATTTAAAACTTCTGTGTTTACAAGGGATATTCATGCGGCACACGAGAAGAAGTCATTATCATCTCGTGGGGGGAAACCTTGTATGGTAAGTTTTGTACCGGGATATCCTTATAAAAAAACAACTTATTGGCATCAATAGCAAAAAAGGAGCTTCTGCAAATCTTGGAGTCGTGGACGTGAGCAAGTACAATCAACATAAAATATAAATATGCTCCGAATCTGTTATGTTTACCAACCTACTTGTTTTAGGACTTCTACTTAAATTCGTGGTAAATGGTGTGGTAAAAAGCCCTAGACGAAGCAAGGTAAAATTGACAGTAGTGACGACTCACAAAAGCTCTCAGCCCGCTCTGGTAAATCTCCTTTTGAACTTCGGGTTGACAAACTCCACTTGGACAAATACGACACGTTACGCCTTTTCTGCGTATGGAATTTTTTGAGTGATGTTTATGATGAATTGTGGGTGCAGTGCTTATTGTGTACTTTATGGGCTCATAACGAATATGCGAGGGCGAAAAAATAGGACTATGCCTGTGGCTTTTACCGCCAGTAGTATTCAAGTGTCAACTGAAAATGTTTTTTTTATCGAATAATAGACATATATTTTAATACAAAAATCAACACAATTTCTTTCATACAGAAGCTTCTTAATATAATAGGGGGTCCATATTACAACCACCATGGAAGTCGTATTACCTACATACCTTGTTTGAATTTAGAATTGTTGTCTTCAGAATAAATAAATATAATAAATATAAATTTGTATTTAAAAGCATTTAACCACTATAAAGTCCTATGTAACCATCAAAAGAATGTAACTGCACCAAATAAGGTAAACTTTTTGCCATAGTTTCAATATTTTATTAAAATAAGTGGCGTCCATATTACCATTCTCTCCTGTATTGTACTTAGAAATGTATGTTTTCACCAGTGAAAAATTGATCGCTAACCATGTTTGAAACAAATTCATTTATAACTATTGATCTCTTGGATTTAATTGAACTTTTTGTTAGTACAAATCCGATTCCTACCGTGTCCATCCAAGTAAATGAAGGAAGAAACTTTACAAATTCGTCGCTGTTAAGATGTATTCGTTGCATACTCTCAAAATGTTCACAAATTTTTACAGACTCACTACAAATGTATATTGCACAGACAAATCTGTGTACTTTACGTGAAATTCTCAAACTTTGTTACTTATAAAAAACTACACTTATATATAAATGTTAATTAGTTTATGTAATTGCAATCACCAAAAAAAAACTAGTTTTGAAGGAAATTTTATTTCACTTTCAATAATGCAGGAAACTGGTACACCTTATCGCAATGAAACGAAAATATGTGTTAATACTAAAATTGTCAGCGATTAAAATTAGATTATTCATTCTTAAAAAAAATTTATGGCATTTAATTAAGATACATTAGATTTCTATTAGAATCGTTTCTATGTTCTGATAAAATTATATACTGTTACTACGCTTAATTTTTCTCTAGTAAAGATATGTATGAAAATATGAATAGATAGTAAACGGTAAATAAGAATAACAAATCTAGGAGTAGGGTGGTGAGAAAATCTAATTGATAAGGTACAGTTTTTATCGTGCAATTATAAATCAAAATACCTCTGATTCTGAATTATTTTAGAGAAGATAGTGTCATCCCGCCCCCGTATTATCGCCATTATTTGAATTTGTTTAGTGCGATATCACTTTATAAACCAGTCATATATTTAGAAAGTTGCAAGCGTTGTAATAACTCAAAGCTGCTTTAATTTCTGGAGGAATTTATATATGGCTTTGGACAGTTGAAAGAAATTAATTTACCGCGGGTTATTTAAATACTATGATTGGTTGAAGCAATAGAAAGCACTTAGTGTATCAGGATTTAAATATATTTAGAGCTGGAAGCTATCATTTAAGGAATGGCGAATAGACTGCTGAAGCTTAAGATTAATGTGTTAATTTTGAAGGTGTTACAAACGTAGTTTTTCTCTTTCAGTTTAAAAATAACCGAGATACGTCTTCAGTAATAGTCGAAGTAATTTTTCTATACCTTTCGTATTAATTCCTCTACAACTAACTACTGCATGATTAAAGTATACGCGTTTTATACGTTTCAATTACCCTAGAACTATTTTTCACGAAAATAACTCTGAATCTTGACTACAATACATTAACCCCTAACTCATAACTTCTTACGCACGCAAAATATTATCTGACCTGACCACAAGCAACCACAAAGTCAACACAATTAAGCAGATGATACATCGTACTCGTTTCAGGTTAATGAGATGCAAGAGCATGCCTTTGAAGCCAAAAGCCGACAGGTGACGCGTCTCTTTCCACTTTGCGAACGATATTTCTGTACACCTTTCTTGGATACACCCGCCAAATACTTGGCTATGCTCCATACGAAAAACAACAACGTCGCGTCGCTATTGCCGCCATTTTGACATACGACGCTGTGAATTTATGTGGTACGTAGTTATTAAATAGTAAGGAACCATTAATTACTTAGGTTTATATACTTTAAGTGCCGGTTTATTTATGTACTGTACAAAGACTTTGGGTAATTTTAAGTTATTTGGGGCGTTGATAGGTTTATACTTTGAGGTAGACTAAAATTTTGTTTGCTGTTGAGAATCTCTTTGTCAAATTTGTAGCGATTTCATTTTTTATTTGTTTGTTTTTGCTTCAAGCGACGACAGAAACTTCTCTTTGTAGCAAATTCTAGAAACATTTTCAGACTTCTTCTAGCTTCAAATTTACATTCACGCATCACTTACATAATTTTATTTGGTTGTTAAAAGGTAATACAGCGTCTTGTATTAAATAAAATATAGATTTTAAGCACTTTCCAGTTAACTCTTTGAAGTGAAGTGGTTTCAAAATGAAACCATCAATTCAAATATTTTTTTCTACTTGCAATATGGTAGCAGTGTGAAACCGTGAATTATACTACATAAATAAAGCGCATTCCGTTTGCCTGTTGTAGAAATAACGCTAAAAATACCTAGATATTACATAATTGTTGTACCAGATTTTTGCCCTAAATAAATAGTTCTATGGATATCTGATAAAGTGGCTTCTTCAGGTATGTGATTGATAGATCTTGATAATTTAGTGTGCCATTAGTATAAAAAATGTTATAAATATATCTAGTTAAATATGAAGGTAAATCATTTCAGGTAACAAAATGAAACCACCGTGCAAGCTAGTGAAAAGTTTTTTTTAAAGTGAGCCAGTTTTTGAATATGGATATACTAGCATCAGATGAAGCGTTTGCCATATTAGACAACATACCGTCGAATGGCGGTTCTGAGGCAGAGGATTTCCGTGACTAGGAATTTGAGGATATTCTTTTTGATGACAAGATTCAACTGGTGAAAAATCTGGATTTCACGAGTGTGAAAATGAAAATAACGCAGTGATTCATTCAACGGAAATAACAGACCCTTGGGATAAATTGTATGGAGCAAAGAGACTGTACCCTAAACTTGGCCCAACTTTTTAAAGACGATGGATTTACTGAACAACGAAAGGCAAAAATCGTCCAAATGAATTGTTTCAATTCGTTCTTGATGACAACCTCTGAATGAAAAAGTTTATCAAACCAATCTCTACCGCATCCAATTGTGCAAAAAATTTGAACACATGAATATTATCGAACTAAAAATATTTTTAGCAATTAACGTTTTGATGAGAATAAAAAGTTCCCCCAGCTATAGGTATTACTGGTCATCTAAAATTGAACTTTGCGATCGATACATTTCATCATGAACCTCAATCGATTTGGATTTTTCTGACTAATCTACATTTGAAGAACAATTCAATTATGTCGAAAAGCAGAGAAGCAAATTTTGATATAGTTTATAAGATTCGTGCACTGTTTGATTATTTGAAGAAAAAATTCAAAAATTGTTACAAGCCAACAACAGAACAGGTAGTAGATAAAAGTATGGTCAAGTATAAAGGACGATTATCTTTTCGGTGCCAGCTGATTTGTCGGAATACATTTGTGACTTTTCAGTTTATACATGAAGGGATGGCAATAACACTGGAGAAAGGTTTGATAGAAAATGTTGTTCATAATACGACTCTGGAATTAAAAAATACAGGATAACATGTATATTTGATAAGCAGGAAAGCTAAAGAACAATGGATTGCTGAAAAGTGCAAAGAGATACAAACTAAGATGGAAGTAGGAAAGACAGAGAAAGCATACAAACTAATTAGAATCAATTTTAGGGATATAAAACCGTATAGCAAAAAAATTAGGGACGCGGGAGGAAACGTCATTATAGAAAATGTAGAGAAAGCGGGTAGATGGCAAGAATATATAGGGAATTTATATGCAGGAGAGAACTGACATCGTTAGAACAGGCATCAGACACTGAAATTGATGACTTGGGATATCCTGTACTTAGAGATGAATTTGAATTAGCATTTAAGCGCCTGAAAAATGGCAAGGCGCCGGGTACAGATAAGGTGCAAGCAGAAACTCTAAAAGCCGCTGCACAAGCAGTAACAGAACGTCTCTTCCAACTTGTAAGCTATGTGTACGAGACAGGCGAAATACCCAAAGATTTCAAACGTAACATCATAGTAACTATACCGAAAAAGAAAGGCGCGGATAGAAGTGAAAATTTTCGAACAATAAGTTTGACAGCACACGTGTCAAAAATATTAACTAGAATTGTACAAAGACGAGTGGAAATACGAGCTGAAGAGATACTAGGAGAAGATTAATTTGGGGGTAGGCGAAACAGGGGAACACGGGAGGCTATTTTAGCTCTGAGAATGATAATGCAGAAAACAATAGTAAAAGGAGAAAGCGTTTATATAGGGTTTGTAGATCTGGAAAAAACATTCGACAATGTAAAATGGAAAAAATGTTCGAAATACTCAAAAAGATTGGAATGAGTTATAGGGATTGACGAATAGTACATAGCTTATACAAAGAGCAAACAGCAGTAATAGAATTAGAGCAGGAACGTAGAGAAGTAAACATTAGGAAAGGGGTGAGACAGAGATGTGCCCTATCCCCATTAATTTTTAGTTTGTACGTTGAAGAGGCAATGCATACTGTCAAAAGCTGGAAGACATTTGGAATTACTATGCAAGGACAAAAAATTGATATGCTTAGATTTGCAGATTATATAGCGGTATTAGCATCTAGCAAAGAAGAGTTAGAAGCTGCTCTTAATGAAATGAAAACGGTTCTAACACAGGGATATGGTATGAAAATTAAGAAAAATAAAACTAAAGTACTAGTATGCAAAGGAGGGGAAAATAAATCAAAAACAAGAATACAAATAGGTAACAAGAACTTAGAAGAGGTTAAGGATTTCTGCTACCTAAGAAGCCAAATAACACAAAATTGGAAAAGCGCAAAAGATATAAAACAAAGATTAGCACAAGATCGTGCTGCATTTAACAAGAAAAAGCAATTACTGTGCTCAAACACAACAAACATAGAAACAAGAAAAATATTGCTTAAAACATATGTGTGGATTACAGCACTGTACTGCTGTGAAGCCTGGACACTAGGAGAAACGGACAAGAAAAAGGTAGAAGCCTTTGAAATGTGGTGCTACAGACCTATGATGAAGATATCATGGACAGACAAAGTTAAGAACGAAGATGTACTAAAAATGGTAGGGGAAGAAAGAAATATGTGGAAAACGGTAAAAAATAGGAGAGATAGGATGATAGGCCACATACTACGGCATGAGGGCATAGTGCGGACATATCAGAAGCAGAGATAGGAAAAAAGAGAAGTAGAGGAAGACCTAGGTTAGACTACTGCACACAGATAGTGAAAGATGTAGGCTGTAGGAGTTTCAGGAAAATGTGTAGGCTAGCTTAGAATAGAAATCAATGGAGGTACGCTTTCAACCAGTCCCAAGATGGATAAACTAATGACGAATAAGCTAACTGTACTTAAATATGGTGATTATTATAAGCAACTACAAGTATTGGTTGGGCAATATTTTTGAATAATGTTAACTGTGTGTAAGGATTTACTGGAAAATTATTATTTCGGCAAATCTTTAAGTGCTGGGGGTTCTTGGTAGCCACAGGCTGCTTAACCCCCTTCACTGAATCTCGGTAAAATTAGCAAGCAATAGAAGAGGAACCGAATTGTGTAAAGGCTGTTGTGAGAATTTCAGGGAACTGTGTAGGCTAGTTTAGAATATAAATAAGTGCAGGTAACTAATTTTGAGACAGAAAACTAACCTATTGACGAAAAAATAAGTACAGATAAATCTGAAGATTATTATAAACAACTACAGTTGTTGGTTGTGAAATACCTGCAACTAATGTTGCCTGTGCGAAAAGACATATTGGAAAAATATTAAATCGGCAAATGTTCAAGTGCTAGAGAAACTTGGCAGCCACATGCTGCTTACCCCCCTTCACAACCACTGAATGTCGGAGAAATAGGGTATATAATTGTAAAACAATAGATGGGAACGGAAGTGCATCCAACAAGAAAGAACAGCGCCTATGATGAAAGACAACAAACATTAGAAACAAGACGAAAATTGTTGAAGCATACGTATGGATCACAGCACAGTATGCCTATGAAATACGGGCAGTAGTAAAAGCAGACAGAAAAACGGTAGCAGCCAATGGAATTCTGTGCTTCAGATGTATGAGGATGATAGCAGGCACAGACAAAGTTAATAACAAGTAGATTAAAGAAATAGTAGTAGGGGAATAAAGATATTTGTGGAGAAAAAAATTAAGGGAAATAGAACGGCAGAATACGTTTTAATGCATTTTTGGGAAATAGTATGGGATATATTACAAGCAGAGATAGGAAAAAGGAAGTAGATGTAGACCTAGATCAGATAGTGTTAGATACAGACTGAGCAAATCTCAGGGAAGTGTGTAGGTTAGTTCAGAATAGGAATCATTGTGGATGCGCGTCTAACCAGTTTCAGAACTGAAGACTTATTGATGATGAAATGCTACTTCAGAGAAATGTGTTCTAATAAACAATTATGAACCTTCTTTCTATAGCGAAATTAAAGAAACGTGATTCATTGAAGGATTTGGATTTACAAGACAAAGAAACTTATACGTGTCCAGATAAAGCTACATCAAGATTTCAGATTAAAGATGATTGCTGTGCAATCTTGTTTAAACCACTTTACGGCATGTGCGTTAAAGTTAATAACAAATAGGTTATAGAAATAGTAGGGGAACAAGGATATCTGTGGAAAAAATATGAGAAATAGAAGGGCGGAATACGATCTGAAGCATTTTGGAGAATAGTATGGGATATATTACAAGCAGAGATAGGAAAAAGAAGGTAGATGTAGACCTAGATCAGATAGTGATAGACGCAGACTGTACAAATTTCAGGGAAATGTGTAGGTTAGTTCAGAATAGGAAACAATGAGGGTACGCGTCTAACCAGTTCCAGGACTGAAGACCTAATGATGATTACGGTATAATAAAATAGGCCCAGGAAACTTTTTAGTGTCTTTAAAATCAAAGTTTATTTTACGTTTTTGGGTTTGTTACAGATCTTCTACGGAAGTATAAAGACCGATGAATTAGAAAGTTTTTTATTTCTTTATTATAAACAATAGATGTTCTGTGTTTTATTTTTTGTTAAACATGCTTGGCTTATGCAATAATATTATTATGCTTTTTCCTTTTGTGCCTTTGTAATAATAATTTCTTTTACATCAAACTACATATTCATAAATATTATAAAGTCTAAAAGGCACAAAAAAGAAGTATTAATTATTTTATATATTTTTTAAACTTTTTAATTAGTTTTGAATTATTTTTTTAATTGTCTTAATTAATTTTGCGGTCGTAAATGATGTCACAACACTTGAATACGTTGGTCGAAATACGATAATAGTAGACGATTAAATAAAATTTTAAAATTAAAGAATGTTGTGTACTTTCGTCGCATTATGAAATCAAATTTTCTCTTTTTATTTTTCTTTATTAGAATACACCTTTCTTAGAGTACAGAATGCTTTGGTGCATATCCTTTTAATATCATTTTCTAGTACAGAAGCTATATAAGTTTAACATACGCTCTAATTTGTCATAATTTTCAAGCTCTGCCATCTTCTAGTTTAAATTGAACGCCAGTGAGTGTTGTTAAAATTAGTTTGTGGCCACCTTTGCATTAAACATAGACTGCACTTAATGCTTTTATTAATAGTTGTTAAGTAATTAATTATCAAGCATATGAAACGGCCCCTAATCTTGCCGACATTTGCTTCCTGTTGTCGAAAGATGCATGTATACTAATCTTTAAGATTTAACAACCCAAGACTGCGTTACTTCAGTATTTCATGACTCAAATCGTATGGTTTATGTGTTACATTAATTATTACAAGGCGTGGTTTTACATATCTAACTTACAATAAGAATTATGAGCGTATATGCATGACGAGTTACACAGGTTATTTCTCCAAAAATAATACACGCCATTGCAATTTAATTTCGTAGTTCTAGTTGCTAGTCTAAACGGGAAATTATGTAACTGCAAAAGTTATCTAACCGCTTAAAATTCACCGTTAACTAATGGAAACTAAATGTATTTCATCCGGTCAACCTCAGTTTATTTTTTAATTACATGAATATATTTCTACAAATACAAGTTCTATAAAATAAAGTTGTCAAGGATCGCAACGCTATCGTCCTGTGAAATCTGCAGACTTTTTCACGATAAGCTGATGTTAAAGAAATGGCACATATATGCGGCCATATAAGCCGTATGTCCATATAACGCCGTTCAATTGACTTGCCAGTCCATAAATCTTTGCAACCGTGCTCACATTAGCCGCTACATTGATTACATGCATCGCCCACTACATATAGATGGAGTGAAATTACCCTTTAGTATAATTTAATAGTAGGTACTGTATTATTTATTTTCAACGTGTTATTGCTTAAAATTGAAATTTACTACGTTTTCACGTCGTAATTAATTAGCGAAAATATATGAATTTTATTTATATAATTAAATACAATTTAAAGCATTTTTCGCCGGCATGTAAATGTCGGTATTAAATTTACATTTGACTTCTGAAAAACTTTTAGTAATTTGTTTTAAACAATTGTGTTGGTTAGCATTAAATAACGATTTTAAGCAACTGATTTTTTAAGAATCAATAAATCACGACAGAAATTAAAGAATTGTAGAAGTACAGATTTTTTATAAACATACTACGAGGGTATCTTGAATAAACACATGCTTGAAGAACACGAACAAGAACGAATAGCAAGATCAGGCTAAAGCTAAATCACAGTAAAATTTTTAAGGTTTAAAATCATATATTTATTTTTGAACAAAATCCCGTTAAACCTGACACATTTCACCCAACATCTAACAAGTTTCTCATCCCGTCACCGAAGAATTCTTCGGACTTCTCTCCAATCCAGGACGCGATAGCTGCCTTCATCTCATCGTCTGAGGTGTAATAATTACTCTTGAGGCATCTTTTGAGTAGAGGAGAAAAATAAAAATCGCTAGGCCCGGAATCGGGGGAGTAACGACTGCGTGGAATCGGTTTAAACTTCAGGTTTTGCAGTGCCTCTTTGTTGGCCAGTTGGCGATCTGTGGCAGAGATTGGACGTCCGCGCTGCGTGTTCCATCAACAATTATGACTTTTCCGGACTCGCAACCACGAAATGTTAATACCCATCGATCTGCAGTAGATCTATCAACAGTATCGTCACCATAAACAGCTTAAAAACGGCGATGAATACCATTAGGATTCAGATTTTTAACATTTAAAAAATTGATTTCAGCGCGTTGTTTAACTCGCGTTGCAATAGCACTGAAACATGTTTCCATACTTTCACTACTCAAAACGAACTGGTCAACGCAATGCCTTCAAAATCAGCATGCGTATAGAGAAGGATTGCAACTTTCAAATGCCACAATGCGCGCATCTGTATATGATATTGTTCGTGTTCTACAAGCATGTTTGCACCACTTTTCAGTAAACCCTCGTATACTACAAACAAATAGCAAATGTTCGGATATCTCAAAATAGTCAATTCATAGAACGTTCTATTAAAATATTCTGGATTAACTTACAATTTATGTATTTGTAAATTTACGTTTGTATTTTAGGTTTTACTGATAACATGTGGTATACACATTATAAAAAAAATGAGTATGTACACCAGATTAAGAAATAGTCACAAAGTAGTGACAGAGAGATTGCTCAAGATGGGAAAAAGAAGGAATAACTGCGTAAAATCAATTTTCGTACATCTATCTTAGTCTCAACGTAAAAGTTGGTGACAGGTTCGAATCCTGTCGGGAACCTTCAATTTTCCATCTTTCAACTACTAGCTTGATTTGAAATGAAGATTCAGGTTTTTGCATATAAGGTTATTATTTCATCTTATTGACTAATAATAATAATAATAATAATAATAATAATAATAATTTATATATATATATATATATATATATATATTTATATATACATTGTGTCCCAAAAAGTTTTATACAAATGGAGAAAAAGTTTATCTTACATTTCACAAAAAAAATGTATTCTTGATAAAAAGCTCTGCATGGCTTGTAGATTTATAATTAAGTACAAAATTTTTAAAACATTGGCTGGAATACCGGGAAAATCAAAATCATGATTTGGAGTGATAGTAAAATACGCTCAAATTATATTGAAGAGCAAAATGCTCAATGAAATTATTATTAAATAGCAATAAATTATACCCACTTTATAGATTTATGATTTTTCCAGACATAAATTACAAGATATTATTAATTAGATTATTTTTGAATAAAGGAATAAGACATTATAAACAATTGATAACCTCCTATCAATTTATCAACAATGAATAGTCACAACTAATTAATTCTATTGAGAACATGTAAAATTACTTAAGTACTACGGAACTTCAACGTATCCACCATTTCTTTCTAAACGGGCGATTGTTAGTTGATTAAATTCATTTATGACATTTCTAATCACATCTGGAGTTATAGCTTCACATGTATCTTTAATGATTCTTTCAAAATAATCGACATCTTGAAATGGGCTCTGAAGGTATACTTTTTCTTTTAAGTAGCCCCTCAAAAAGAAGTCTAGAGGTGTTATGTCCGGCGACATTGGTGGCCAAAAAAACTCCATACCCCTTCCGATCACTTTACCATTAAAAGTGTGGACGAGAAAATCTCTAATAGTTCTCCTAAGTAACATGATGATCCATCCTGTTGGTACCATATTTTTCCTCGTTCATCTAGCGGTAGTTCATCAAGAAGGTCTAACAACTGATTATTTAAAAATTGCAGGTATCTTTCTTCATTCATGTTATTTCGAAAAAAGAATGGTCCAACAATTGTGTCTTTGTAAATGCCACACCATACATTAGTTTTAAATGAATATTGATCTCTGATTTGGACATAGAAATTGGGATTAACATCGCTCCACCATCGACAATTTTGCGAACTTTGTGTACCATTAGACGTAAACGTTGCTTAGTCAGAGAACAGTACTTGTCGTGCCATAAATCTGTTATCTTCCAATTCTCTTTGCATACAAGCACAAAATTCAAACCTTCGTACAATATCTCCTTCTGTTAGAGTATGGGTAAATTGGGGTTTGTATGGTTTAAATTTATTTGACTTTAAAATTCGTGCAACTGTATTTTGCTTAAATTCAATAAATTGGACCTTCTTCGAAGTGAATATTTTGGATTTTCCACGACCGATAGCATCACAGCAGTTTCAATTTCGTCATTTCGAATCCATGCCCGATGTTTCTTTCTAAATTTATTTTCAACTCTTCCAGAACTCGTAAAATTATTTATTACATATCTAACCGTTGTGAAATGTATTATTTTATCGGGGTATCGATTATTAAAGATTTCTGCTGCTTCCCTTAATGTTTTATAATTTTCTCCAACAATGAGAACAATTTCAATTTTATCTTTAATACTCAATTTTACTGGCATTTCTAATTATTGCAAACACACACTTTTGTAACAATTGACATTTGTTGACAGTTCTTAGATATTCCAAAACACTCTATCAAGAACGTGTGTAAAAAGGATGAGTAATATAAAATTAGACGCTTATTATGAACGAGATTTTACGATGTTTCGAACTACGCATTAATTTAACAATTGCTTATGTGTTTATTGAATATCTTTTAATTTTTATCTACAAAGTGGACATAATTTATTGCTATTTAATAATAATTTCAATTAACATTTTGCTCTCCAATACAATTTAAGGGTATTTTACTATCACTCCAAATCGTGATTTTGATTTTCCCAGTATTCCAGCCAATGTTTTAAAAATTTTGTACTTAATTATGGATCTACAAGTCATGCAGAGCTTTTTATCTAGAATACATTTTTTTGTGAAATGTAAGATAAACTTTTTCTCCATTTGTATAAAACTTTTTGGGACACACTGTATATTTATATATATATATATATATATATATATATATATATTGTTGTGGATTCAATGGGTTAAATTTGGGGTAAACAATACAATTTCGACCACCCTGTATAGAGAAAAGAACAAATTACTTACGCGCAAAATTTATTTAATTCATTTAGGGAGAACGGACAAGTATTCACGTATTTTTATAATTAATAATTGAAAGGTTAAACGTACATAAAAACAGTTTAAAACAAATAGAATACGCATAATTAATCTTAATTTATTTTAATTCAACACCTAAAAGCATAAAGAAAACCCACTAGGGTAAGAAAATCAATAATTCCAAGGCAAAAGTTCGTTGTAACAAGCAAACGTCAGTTGTATCGGATACGACGAAATAATATAAAATCCAAGAATTGTTGTGCCAAACAGTCAATAATTAAAGAACACCTGCGTTTTTAAAAAAAGTTACATTCGTCGAAATTATGAGCATATTAAGACAGGACTTCATAGAAAATATTTTCAACCGTCAGTTTGGTTTGAATAATGAGCTAACAAAGTTCTTAAAGAGCAAGGGATATGCACAATCAGTTATATACTACAGATAGAGACAGAGATAAAGCATGGATATTGAAAACGCACGTACTAATACACGTGGAGTGGAGATGGGCTGTCAGCAATATCGATTTTCTATAACTCAAGTGGGGTTTTGTACGCAACAGTAGACATGCATCAGACAGAGATAAAGATAGTACAGGCGAAGTTTTATGACGACAGAGAATATTATCTTTGGTTAAGAACCGACAGTTTTCCAAACGCAGACAAACGCGACAGGTGGGAGCGATTTCGGATACGTACGGCACGTAGATGGAGTAAATTTCAGGAATCTTCAACACGGTTGTATCAAAATTTGTTGAATCTAAATTTTAAAATAAGTTTTTCACGTGAAGTGTGTCCGGGGGTAGTATTTTGAACTAACAAACACTGAATGGAAATTATTAAGGGTCTCTTTGTCTTCTCGTCGCTTTTATACTATTTTACTACAATAGACCAACATTATAGTAAAGTTTTGTTATGTGAGTATTAGATATGTTAATACTACAGTAAATAAAATGCTAGCACGTGTAAATTATTAGTAGTGGCCTTCTATTTATTAACGCGAATCACTAGTAGTGTATATTAAATTAATAGAGGTCTGGCTACTACTATACTAAGCTACAAAATCAATAAATGGAAGTATTAATATATGTGGGTAAGCACCACACACAACCAGGATTGTATGCTGTTATAGAAGGGTACTTTGAAACGAGGCGCTTGGCTCGCAAATGGAGTATCGTCTGTGAATCCGTTGTGTATAACAGCGCATGGTCACAAAGCCAAGGTGTTCTGGTGATCGTCGTCGAAGGAATGGAAGCCTGAAGCATTCTTCAGGTAATTTATTTGAAATTTCTGTTGTCTGATAAACTTTTGTGAAATTTTGGTGATGTGTGAGTGAATTTTGGGGCTTATTTATGGTTATGTAAACTTATTAGAAAAGATACATGTACTGGACAATTTATTGGGGTTTAAATATTGAAAAGGGGTGTATTTAAAACTTACTAAATTTTATTCTGAATATAAATTAGATTGTAAAGGGTAAACGGGTCTATCAATTTTGTATTAATTTATGCAAGGTAAAAGGCATATACATAATAAACTGGGTTATTATGAGCTCACCATAATCCAGTGTACAGTCAATGTAGGGTAATATGTGGGGCCCATCTACTCATATCTCATTAAATTTGTTTGAACATAATAAAAAAATCAAGGACTTAAAAAACATATCACATTTGAGTGTGTAATTAGTGTACCAAACCGTTTTTATACATGTGAATAATTTGTCTGTAAATAGCGGTAAACAAAAAATTGTATGATTGTTGTATTATTTGGTGATTTTATTGAATGGTGTGCGAGTGTGAATGAAGAATGGTTGTAAATTTAGGTATCAGAGAAGAAGCACAGCTGAGCTAGCCAGGGAAGCTGCTGAAGATTTTGAAGCAGAATGTAACAGGTTAAGAAATTTTTTTTAAGTTGTGCATTTTTGAAAATTATTTAATAATTATTTAAACATAAATATTATTTATGATATTTTTATTTGATATGAATTTTTATTTGATATAACATTTACTTTATTTCTTTTAAGCCCCAATGATGTACGTTATATTTTATTTGTTTACCACGACTAGTTCACAGAATGATCGACTTCCTAATAAATCTTATTTTACCCTTTAAATGGATTTAAATAAAGCAGTTCAAAATCACACAATATATTAATTAATAATTTATACAATGTTGTGTAATCTCAAAATTTTTCCCTGTATAGAATATTTACATTTACCAAATTTATGCTTTCCTGAAAGCCAGCAAAAATATCTTTTAATTACTCTCAAGTATCTTCGACCGTTCTAAGATTCTTTTCTTGTTTTCATATTTTCAAATGACCTTTTTGATGACTCCTATAAATACATAATGCATAGCAAATATTAAATTTGAAACAGTCTTTAAATAATAAAATGTTAAAAAATCGTTAGCCGGGAATGGTCACTGGAGTTCCCTTATAGTGTATGTGGTCTGCATCCCTTGTTGTGTCCGCTTAACTTATTGGCTAGAATTTTCCACTTTTCATCTCTGGTATTTTTCCTTGAATTAGCTTTGAGTACCCTTTTGATCTCAGTTTCAGACGTATTTTTAGATTTGCGTTAAGGCTTAGATCTTGACATGAACATTGACTCAACAAAAGCCGTCACAACCAATGCCGTCTCAATAAAATGGCATCAGCAAAAGCTGTCCCAAAAAGTAAGCCATGTTTTGTTAAATACTACAAATAAATTTAATTGATTTTTTAACTTACGTCTATTTGTAGATCGGCTTATTTTTCGTCGCACAATTTCTCACTTTCAAATTTTATTTATTCAGAATTTTAACGTTTCACTATTTAATTACATTACGTACATTTCTGCTGCATTTGAGCATAGTTTGTGCTTGGTTGAATATGAACTGATTCTTTATTCATTTCCTATTGTGTTTAATTCTTCGACGAAATGCTCCATCAATCACGTAAACGTTCTGTATATTACAGTTTTTTGTTAGGATTTCCGATTATTGCTTTTATTCAGTCACGTATTTGATGTTTGTCGTTTAAAAGTCCAAGACTTATCATATAATTGAACCGTCTGGTGTTTATTTGTTTGTTACAGAATGTTGGTTTTCTGAACAAATGTATTCTTTATAATCACGTATTTAGTGATGTATTAAGTTGCGTTTGCATATAGATGCGTTGATATTTTCGACGTAATTATTAAATATTTGGAATGCCAATTTATTTATGTTTCCAGATAATTTTATTTGATGCAATTAGTTGCTTCTAAAATCTTATCTTTGCTCGCAAATTATACTTAAATATTTTTATACGACGTACATATTACTATTCTAATTAAATGGTATTGGATTATTACTGAATGAGCTCCTTTCTCATGCATTAGATCAAATATCCTTTATATACAGTGTCCTCGCAATTGACTTTTTGTAGAATAGTCGATTTACTACTATAATTGATGGAATTATTTGATTTTCTTAAAGGTAAAGTTATTTATATCTATCCTACGACCCCTATGACTTAATCTACCCTTAAACTACCCTCTTATCATAGCAATATATATATATATATATATATATATATAAAGACAAGCTATTTGCAGTCCGCAATTAGGTAAATTTGTATAAAGTAAAACCCAGATGTATCTGTAATTCAACACTTATGAAAATATAAACCCTTATTGACCTACACAAATTGAGCTAATAAATGTATGTAATGACAATTTACCGACGTCAACGTGACGTTTCAAGTAGTTATAATTTAATTGTATGCCTACTACATCTTCTACCGGTTTTCTGGTTATTAAATACACAAATCGAATCGGCAAAGCAGCAGTATAAATCAGCGCGCTTTTGCGAGAGGGACAGTCTGCTTTGCCGATTCGCTCTGAAAGGTTAAAGACTCTTTTACTTTTGTGCCCATAGCCAGTGTTAAATAGTTAGTACCTACGGCACCGTGCCCATAGCCGGTGCCCCAAACCCATAGACGTCGTGCCCATAGCCGACGTCTACTTCCTTTCCTCGTTGCGCCCAAAGTCAGCTATTACCACTGCCATGCCCATGACCGGCATTCAGCATCGCCCGGTGTCGTGTTCATCGCAGACGCCCACAACTCCGGTATAAGGCTCGCCGTGCCCACTGTCGGCGTCCTTATACCTTCCTTCACCTACCTTAGTTTCATCTTGTCACAAAGCACGTCGGTTCACCTAGACTCGCGCAACGGATCCGGTAGGTTTAGTAACAGCTAGATCACTGTAGTATCATACTGGATGCTAGTTAGTGACCACTGTCCACGGCCACAACGCTGCATAAGACAGGGTCATTATATGTACAGCCATTAACAAAACAATAACACTATTATTTTACAAGTGGAAGAAAAATCCACTGACAGATTTCGGCTTTCTGAAGCCTCTTCAGAACGAACTAGTTTCCAAGAACCCTATTCTATATATATTGCGGCGACAACGCCCTCCCTTTGATGCGCCGCTAAAAGAGTGCTGTGATACAGATTCAAAACTTCAGAGTGTTTCGAACTCTGAGCACAAACTTCCTGGTAAATATACCCTAGAAAAGACTTATTTTACTTTAGATTTAAATGAGAAATGCTAAAATATCAGTTACAAACAATGTTTTAAAAGTAAATCTAGCAAAAAATCCACAAAGCGATTGCTTCTCCAATTCGCAATTAAATATCTTTTGCTTCTGTTTTAATTGACGTCATATTCCAGTTTACAAAATTTCCATTTAAGTGTCCATTTAGAAAGCAATGTGCACCCTCGGTTTATTTATTTAATTAAATATTTAAAGTAGCTTTTTATCTTGAGGAATTTATTACCTCCATTGTATAGTACAAAATCAAAGAACGGCATATAACGATCTCTATATTTACGCAGGTTATATTTAAAACTAACTACTTTATTCATTCCATGGTAATTATTAATTGTTATATGCGTATTGCATACTTTTAAACAATAGCTTCGAAATTCTTTTCTCAAGGTAACATTTTTTGAGATCGAATTTATGAATGAATCTTTTTAATTAAAGTTCCGGTTTATATGCAAAAATTATCTCTTTTCTAGAAAGAACTAGTGTTTACATGATTCCATTTCAAATAACACGCGCTTATCTGAAGCAAGTTTCCGGGAATTCGTCATTTCATTACCTCATTAGCACGATGCACTTATTAGTAACGGCACGGTCTGTCCAACTCTAATAAATATAAGATTATTGTGGAGCCAAATACTAATGCGAAAGATAATTAATAATTCTTACTTATTTTATAAATTTTTTAATGTTCCGGTAGATTCTTGGAATAAATGTTTCTTTATTAATTGGGTCATACTAAATTGAATTTTTGTCAATTCTTATCGAAATTTCGAGAACATGTTTTAATTTAATATTTTTATGCTGTACACATGGTAATTAATTTAAGCTTCAATTGTTTTATCTACAGGTTTTGCGCATGCAAATAGACTTGCATTTTCATAACTGTTTCACGGCAAAACGTGTTTTAATACACACAATTAATATTAATTGTAGTTTCTTACGCAAAATGCAAAACGCTAGCACTATTCTATGCCATTTACAGCAAATGAAAAGCATGCATCAGAAATGTATTAATAATTAATAAGTGAAAATAATCGGTTTTGTATTTATTTTAGCATAATTATTTACACGCACGACCTAAATTTGTGTTTACGCTATTGTACATTAATGGCTACGATTTACGTTTAAAATTTATTGATTTTCATAGAGCATAAGGTCCGCATTTAATGTGTTTTTACATTATTTCTTAGCGATTAATTATTTTTTCTTATAATGGTTACCTTATTTGCTATGTATTTACAATACACTGCGTTTTTGCTTGGCATTTTAATGAATAAAAGTACGCTTATATTATACAGGGTGTAACAATGAATTTTCGAAAATTTCAATTTTTTTCCGGATTTTTTATATTTTAATGGAATTTCGTGACCCCCTTATCACGTTAATATATATAAAGTAAAAAAACAATTTTTATTTAAAAGTGACTCAAATTCAGCCACAGGGGCATCCTGTCGACAGGAGTAGCAGTGTTGTAAACAGACACATTATGGGAAGTACAGCATCACTAAACTCACAATTTGTGTTTTTAGTACTCCATCTGGTTTAAGTGCAATTAGTTTTTCGTCATTAGGTTTCCAGCTTGGAAAAAGTAGGACGCATACTTCCACTGATTTTTATTCTGAGCTAGCCTACACAGTTCACTGACATTCCCACAGCTTAGATACAGCTCGGTTACCCGTCTATTGTTTCTAAATATATGCCCTATTTCACCGAAATTCAGTGGTATATGAAGGGGGTTAAGCAGCCCACGGCTTCCAAGATCCTCCAACACAGACATTTGCGGAATTAATATTTTTCCAGTAAATTGTATCACGCAATTAACATTAGTTGAGAATATTGCAAAACTAACACCTGTAGTTGCTTATAATAATTATCAGGCTTAAGTACATTTTTTTCCTTTCGTTATAAGGTTTTCTGCGTCGGAACTGGTTGGACACACACTCCCACTGTTTCCTATTCTGAGCTAGTCTACATATTTTCCTGAAATTCCCACAGCCTACATCTTTGACTATATGTGTGCCATTGTCTAACCTAACCCTAACTCTACCTCTCTTTTTTCTATCTCTGCTTCTAATATAATACGCACTACTCGTTCATGCCTTAGTATGTGACCTATCGCCCTATTTCTCCTATTTTTTACTGTTTTCCATATATCTCTTTCACCCCTAACATATTTAGAACCTCTTCGTCCATGATATCTTCACCATACATCTGCAGCACCACACTTCAAAGGCTTCTTTTTTCCCTGTCCGCTTCTCAAAAGCTTCTTTCTTTTTCCTGTACGCTTCTCCTACTGTCTAAGTTTCACAGCCGTACAGTGCTGTGCACCACACATATGCTTTCAGCAATCCTTTTCTTGTCTCTATGTTTGTTGCCATTGAACACAGTAATTGCATTTTCTTGTTAAATGTAGCACGACCTTGTGTTAATCTTTGTTTTAAATCTTTTGTGCTTTTCCCATTTTGCGTCATTTGGTTCCCTAGGTAGCGGAAATCCTTAACTTCTTGCAAGTTCTCGTTTCCTATTTGTATTCTAGTTTTTGATCTATTTTCTCCTCCTTTTGTATACTAGTACTTTAGTTTTATTTTTGTTAATTTTCATACCGTATTCCTATGTTCCATTTCGAATGGACCTGCACCTTGCCGAAGTTCTAAATTACTAGAACAGGTGAAATGGCTTACGTGTTCTAATGAGCTAAAAAGCCAAACTACAGGTCCAACCAAAGTAGTAGGGTCGTTAGTGAGGAACCAGACTAAAACAGGTCCCCGAAAGAGGGCAGCGGCTCTTTCGGTATTTAGATTGGCATAGACCATAGGGGTCGGTATGGCAGTCTAAGACACACTACCGCGATGTGGAAGGCAACGGGAAACCACCACATTATCTCCCAAGTACACAGCGTACTTAAATTATAATAAAATGATGGCATTCTCTGGGGTAAAATATTCCGGAGTTAAAATAGTCCCCCAGTCGGATCTCCGGGAGGGGACTACTTCGGAGGATGCGATCGGAAAGTTAAAAATAAGAGTCGGGAACATTCTGCGAGTCGGAGCGTGGAATGTTAGAAGTATGAAGCAAGTAGGTAAGCTAAAGAACCTAAAAATCGAAATGAATAGGTTATCACTAGACATAGTAGGGATCAGCGAAGTTCGGTGGCCAGAGGCGGGGATTTTTGGAGTGGAGACTTAGGGTAATTCATACAGGAGCAGAGGAAGGAAATTTGGGCGTGGGGATAGTTATGCGGAAAAGATAGGATACTGTGTAGAAAATTACTTACAAAAGAACGAAAGAGTACTTATGGTTAGATTAGAATCTAAACCGGTAAACACAGTAATAATACAAGTATACATGCCCACCTCTAGCTACAGTGACGAAGAGGTAGAAGCCATCTACAAAGATATCGAAGACATATTAAGATACGTAAAAGGACAGGAAAATTTGATAATTACGGGGGATTTTAATGCCGTGGTAGGTGAGGGTAGGGAAAGAGCAGTAGTAGGTTTATTTGGTTTAGGCACGAGAAACGACAGGGGAAATAGGCTGGTAGAATTTTGTGACAAGAACAATTTAATCATCACAAACACATTATTTCAACATCATGCTAGAAGACGATATACGTGGAAGATGCCAGGAGATATAGGAAGATATCAAATAGATTACATTCATGTTAGACAACGGTTTAGGAATCAAGTAAAAGATTGTAGAAGTTACCCAGAAGCAGATATAGATACTGACCACAACATCGTAATTATGAAGACCGCACTTAAATTTAAGAATGTGAAAAAAAGAAACGGAAAAAGGCACTTGGACTTAGAGAAACTAAAAGATAAAGATATTCAAGAAAGATTCGAAAAAAAGTCAAATGAATTGCTCAAAGATATCGAGAAAATATCTGATACTAAGGAAGTAGAAACAGAATGGAATAACATTAAATCCAGCCTAGACATGGCGGCCAGAGATATTCTGAGGTATACACAAAAAGAAAATAAGAAACCATGGATAACAAAGGATATCCTGAATTTAATAGAAGAAAGACGAAAATACAAAAATAAATCAGACGAAACAGGAAAACAGAGATACAAAGCCATAAAATGGGAAATTATTCGAAAATGCAGGAAAACTAAAGAACAATGGATTGATGAAAAGTGCAGAGAGATACAAACGAAGATGGAAATAGGAAAGACAGACGAAGCATACAAATTAATTCGAATGAATTTTAGGGATATAAAACCGTATAGCAAAAATATAAGGGACGCGCAAGGAAACGTCATCATAGAAAACGTAGAGAAAGTGGGTAGATGGCAAGAATATATAGGGAATTTATATGCAGGAAAGGAACTAACTGCATTAGAACAGGAATCAGACATTGAAAATGATGACTTGGGATATCCTATACTTCGAGACGAGTTTGAATTAGCATTAAAGAGTCTGAAAAATGGTAAGGCGCCGGGTGCAGATAAGGTGCAAGCAGAAACTCTAAAAGCCGCTGGACAAGCAGTAACAAAACGTCTCTTCCAACTTGTAAGCTATATGTATGAGACAGGCGAGATACCCAAAGATTTCAAACGTAGCATCATAGTAACTATACCAAAAAAGAAAGGCGCGGATAGATGTGAAAATTTTCGAACAATAAGTTTGACAGCACACGTGTCAAAAATATTAACTAGAATTGTGCAAAGACGAATGGAAAAACGGGCGGAAGAAATACTAGGAGAAGACCAATTTGGGTTTAGGAGAAACAGGGGAACACGGGAGGCTATTTTAGCTCTGAGAGTGATAATGAACAATAGAAAAAGGGGAAAGCGTGTATATAGGGTTTGTAGATCTGGAAAAAGCATTCGACAATGTAAAATGGAAAAAAATGTTTGAAATACTAAAAAAGATTGGAATGAGTTATAGGGATAGACGAATAGTACATAGCTTATACAAAGAGCAAACAGCAGTAATAGAATTAGAGCAGGAACGTAGAGAAGTAAACATTAGGAAAGGGGTGAGACAGGGATGTGCCCTATCCCCATTGATTTTTAACTTGTACGTAGAAGAGGCAATGAATACTGTCAAATGCAGGAAGACATTTGGAATTACTATGCAGGGACAAAAAATTGATATGCTTAGATTTGCAGATAATATAGCGGTATTAGCGTCTAGCAAGGAAGAGTTAGAAGTTGCTCTTAATGAAATGAAAACAGTTCTAACACAGAGATACGGTATGAAAATTAACAAAACTATAACTATAGTTCTAGTATGCAAAGGTGGGGAAAATAAATCAAAAACAAGAATACAAGTATGTAACACGAACTTACAAGATGTTAAGGATTTCTGCTACCTAGGAAGCCAAATAACGCAAGATGGGAAAAGCACAAAAGATATAAAACAAAGATTAGCACAAGGTCGTGCTACAT
The DNA here is from genome assembly GCA_036346225.1 of Platerodrilus igneus. NCBI lineage: Eukaryota > Metazoa > Arthropoda > Insecta > Coleoptera > Lycidae > Platerodrilus > Platerodrilus igneus. Next base: position 1,608,740 of record JARFIW010000566.1, read on the forward strand.
TTAACAAGAAAAAGCAACTACTGTGCTCAAAGACCACAAACATAGAAACAAGGAAAATATTGCTTAAAACATATGTGTGAAGCACCGCACTGTACGGCTGTGAAGCCTGGACAGTAGGAGAAGCGGACAAGAAAAAGCTAGAAGCCTTTGAAATGTGGTGCTACAGACGTATGATGAAGATATCATGGACAGATGAAGTTAAGAACGAAGAGGTACTAAAAATGGTAGGGGAAGAAGGAAATATGTGGAAAATGGTATAAAATAGGAGAGATAGGATGATAGGCCACATACTACGGCATGAGGGAATAGTGCGGAATATATTAGAAGCAGAGATAGGAAAAAGGAGACGAAGAGGCAGACCTAGGCTAGACTACTGCACACAGATAGTAAAAGATGTAGGCTGCAAGAATTTCAGGGAAATGTGTAGGCTAGCCCAGAATAGAAATCAATGGAGGTACGCATCCAACCAATCCCAAGATGGATAAACTAATGACGAGAAAATAACTGTGCTTAAACACGATGATTACAATAAGTAACTACAAGAATTGGTTGGACAACATTCTCAAATAATGTTAAGTGTTTGAAAGGATTTACTAGAAAACCATTATTTCGGCAAATATCTAAGTGTTGGGGGATCTTGGTAGCCACAGGTTGCTTAACCCCCTTCACTGAATCTCGGTGAAATAGGGCATACAATTAGAAAACAATAGAAGGGGAACGAGCTGTATACACAGTCTTTTGAAATGCTGTGCTTCAGATGTATGAGGACGATAGCATGGACAGACAAAGATAATAACAAATAGGTTATAGAAATAGTAGGGAAACAAGGATATCTGGGGAAAAAGATAAGAGAAATAGAAGGGCAGAAAACGTTCTAAGGGATTTTTGGATAATAGTATGGGATATATTACAAGCAGAGATAGGAAAAAAGAGGTAGACGTTGACCTAGATCAGATAGTGATAGATGCAGACTGCAAATTTCAGGGAAATCTGTAGGTTAGTTCAGAATAGGAAACAATGATGGTACGCATCTAACCAGTTCCAGGACTGAAGACCTAATGATGATGATGATGATTCCTATGTTAGAACTGTTTTCGTTTACTTAAGAACTGCTTCTAGCTCTTCCTTGCTAGATGCTAATACCGTCAGATCGCCTGCAAATCTAAGCATATCAATTTTTTGTCTCTGCATCATAATTCCAAATGTCTTCCTGTATTTGACAGTTTTGACTGTTTCTTCAATGTACAAGTTAAAAATTAATGGGAATAGGTCACATCCCTGTCTCACCCCTTTCCTAATGTTTACTTCTCTGCGTTCCTGCTCTAATTCTATTACATCTGTTTGCTCTTTGTATAAGCAATGTACTGTCCAGCTATCACCAAAACTTATTCCAATCTTTTTGAGTGTTTCGAACATTTTTTCCATTTTACAGATCTACAAACCCTATATACACTCTTTTTCTATTATCTTCTGCATTATCACTCCCAGAGCTAAAATTGCCTCCCGTGTTCTCCTGTTTCGTCCAACCCCAAAATGATCTTCTCTTAGTACTCCTTCAACCCGTTTTTCCATCCGTCTTGTACAATTCTAGTTAATATTTTTAATATGTGTGCTGTCAAACTTATTGTTCAAAAATTTTCGGATCTATCCGCGCCTCTCTTTTTTGGTATAGTAATTATGATGCTACGTTTGAAATCTTTGGGTATCTTGCCTGTCTCATACATATAGCTTACAAGTTGAAGGAGACGTTCTGTTACTGCTTGTCTAGCGGTTTTTAGAGTTTCTGCTTACACCTTATCTGTACCCGGTACCTTACCATTTTTCAAGCCTTTTAATACATATTTATGTATAGAACATCACAAGTCATCGTTTACCAAGTCTGATTCCTATTCTAGAGCTATTAGTTCCTCTCCTGCATATAAATTCTTCATATATTCTTGTCATCTGACCACTTTCTCTTCATTTCCTATAATGATGTCTCCTTCCGCGTCCTTTATATTTTTGCTATTTGGTTTTATATCTCTAAAATTCATTCTAATAGGTTTTTATGCTTTGTTTACCTTTTCTATTTCCATCTTAGTGTATAGCTCTTTATACTTTTCATCAATCAATTACACTTTAGCTGCACTGCATTTACGAATAATTTCCCATTTTATGAGTTTGTAACTCTGTTTTCCAGCTGCGCCCGGTCTGTTTTTATACTTTCGTCTTTCTTCCATGGTTTCTTATTTTCTTTTTGTGTATACCCAGAATATCTATGGATGCCATGTCTAAGTTAGATTTAATGTTATTCCATTCTGTTTCTACTCCCTTAGTATCAAAAATTTTCTCGATATCTTTCAGCAATTGAATTTACTTTTTTTCAAATCCTTCGTGGATATCTTTATCTTTTAGTTTCTCAAAGTCAACGTGCCTTTTCCGTTCCTTTTTTCAAATTTTTAAATTTAAGAGCGGCCTTCATAATTACTATGTTGTGATCGGTATCTGTATCTGCTTCTGGGTAGCTTCTACAGTCTTTTACTTGATTCCTAAACCGTTGTCTAACAAGAATGTAAACTATTTGATATCTTTCTATATATCCTGGCATCTTCCAGCTATATCGTCTTCCAGCATGATGTTGAAATAATGTGTTTATGATGGTTAAATTGTTATTGTCGCAAAATTCTATCAGCTTATTTTCCCTATCGTTTCTGGTGCTTAAACCAAATAAACCTACTACCGTTCCTGCTCTACCCTCACCTACCACTGCGTTAAAATCTTCGTAATTAGTATATTTTCATGTCCTTTTACGTATCTCAGTATTCGATATCTTTGTAGATCGCTTCTACCTCTTCCTCACTGTATTTACAGGTGGGCATGTATAGTAGGGACCAAATAAACGTGCGTGTGACTCGTCATAATACACATAAGAAAAACACAACTATAGTATAATAAATATTACTTGTGTCTACTGTTTTAAAATAGGACTGCAATAGAAGGATGTTGTAATGAAGATATAGTAAACGTGTGTCTGATTTTGGTTCATGTAGTTTATAATTTTATTTGTGCGTTTGTTTTTAGGATTAACTAGCTTGGTTTTGTTTTCATTTACATTTAGCGTTTTGTATTATTTTCAATTAATTGTATTGTAGAACAGTTTTTTTTCCATAACAATTGCCATTCCATATTGACACTAAAAATGCTTCGAAAATAAACATTTAAAATTGCAATCACAGTTAGTGATTATGAATGTTCTTAATTATTTCGAAAAGGAACTTGAAAATCAAGGTTCGAATTGTTTGGATTAAGTAAATTCGTGAATAATCTTTTAATTACAAGACTTACTAACCTACGCTTGTTTATAAATCTAAATGCGACATAAAACTAACCATCTTACATCTGTCAATGTTGATAGAACGGTATATTCCAAGGTCACATTGCATTTTGGAGCTTGCTTGACGTAAGTTTTTATAGTATTAAAGCATACGATTACGAACGATGAGTCATAAGCAAACTTGTTTCGTTATTTTCAAGTTCTCTAGCTTACCTACTTGCTTCATACTTCTGACATTCTACGCCCCGATTCGCAGAATGTTCTCGACTCTTTTTCTAAGCTTTCCGATCACATCTTCCAAAGTAGACCCTTGCCGGTAATCCAAATGAGGGAGTATTTTAAGTCCGACATTTTTATCCCAGAGGAAGTCAACATCTTAAACATCAATTTAAGTTCGTTGTGTATTTGGGAGGTGTTGTGGTGGTTTTCCGTTGCCTTCTATATCGCAATAGTGTGCTTTAGACTACCATACCGACCTCTATGGTCTCTGCTACTCTAAGTACCGAAAAAGCTGCTGTCCTCTTTCGGGGACCTGTCTTAGTCTGGTTGCTCACTAAACACTCCACTAATTTTGTCAGCTCGTTACATAACTGGAACTCTCAAGCCGTTCTACCCGTTCTAGTAATCTAGAAACTTTTCAAGGTGCTGATACATTCAGAACGGCTAAATTTAACTATCCGCAACCCTCTCCCCCTATTTGGAAATAATGTACGTTATAGTGGCGTGGATGCCAAACGTGCGACACCAAGCGAAACTACCGGTAATGTTATCTCCAAGCCACTGGATCGACCAGGTGACGCCACTTGTTGAGCAGATCTGCTTAGATACAAACAAAGCGATCGATGTTCAGTTGTGTCATCACAGACACATGCCTCCATTGAAGGTACTTTGTGATATAAGTTACACAAGTACAATTAGAAGTTAGCTTGTGAAGGAAGCTTTTAATTGTATTAGACAAGAAATGATTTGGTTACATTTTTATTTTTAAAATGTCAGAGGCAATTTTATCTAGGTTAAAATGTACATAATTGATATTTGTAACGTAAATGAGAAAGGAAGTTAAGTTAAAAATAAATGTCGTAGTTAATACAGATAACTAATTATGCTTGTTTATTAATTAAACGAGATTAAAATAATTTTTTACTTCTAATACAAAGTTTTTCCTAGATGATTTGTATAGTTAACGATGTGGATATATTTTTAGAAAAGGATTTAAAACATTGATTCTTGCAAAAAAGGTATCAAAAGCAAAGAATGCCATCAACCGTTATTAAAATACTTAGATATATGACTGTTTTCGAAAATGAAATTTAAGAAGTTTTTTTCATAGAAGAATAATGCATAATAACCTCACTTGGTAGTCAAATAGGTTTGTTTAGAAATAGAAGGGACTACTAATTTTACTGTTATAAAATTACTAAAAATACATATACGAAGATATGTAATTTTCCTTTAATTTAAAATAAAGGTACTTATTTAACGAGGAAAGCAAGATTTTCAAACATCCAACGAAAATAGATTATTATACACTCTGTTTTATTTATTATAAGACACACTGAAGGTTTTATTTAAAGCGAACGATTATAGAAATTTTAATTAGAACTCCACGAATAAAGCAATATATTTCAAACTATGATTAAAGTAAAACTTTAGTAAATTTAATGGATCTTAGCAAAGCAAAGAGATATCCAAGTTATGTTTTTATACATAACTAACATTTCACTATTTTATATAGATTGTTATAATGTATCGCACAAAACAACTATTGGATTTTGCAAGTACAGTCCATGTTTTTAATATTTTAGATGTTATAATAGTTAATCAGATTGCATTTCTACAGTTAATAACATGACAATTTCAACATGACCGCCGGCAATAAAATTTGATATGTAGATACATGTAAAATATTGGTGATTTTTAATAATAAAATTAACTTATCACAGTTTAAAAGAAAAACCTATTATACGTAATATACAAAATCAAAGAAAAAGTAAACTAAAGTAAAATAGAAAGTTTTAATGCACGTTTCTCAACAATTTTAAAAAAATTAGGTGCCGTAAATTATTATGGTAAAAACGTCAGTTAAAGGGTAAAACTTAGTACCAGGTATAATTCTACAGAAAGTGTGAGATTGCACAAATTTTAGTACAACAAAACTACAAGACTAAAGCAACCGCTTATCTTTAATTAGTATTCGCAGTTTAAGGTAGGTTTTTGTGTTATTTGCTTTTAAGTAGACCGACGCTAGCGTCTAAATGTGTAACGGGTTTTGTGAGGTTCAGATATTGGTTTTTTCTTTAGATTGCTGCGGTGAATTGAATTGTAGAACCTACAACTTTAGAAAACAAGTGATATTAAGATAATTTAATAATTAAGAGGAAGGTAGAGATTTAGTAATACATCTCCCTGCATTTAACACGCACTAAAACATACACGTCTATACCTTACGATTGTTGACGATCAAGTTCCCTTTCACACGGAATTTGTGATTCTCTACTCCGACCGTCGAACGTTTTCATTGGTTTAACGCGGTAACCACACATTCGTTTGAAGATGAGAAAATGCATGTTTAACATAACACATACAATAAAATTGTAGTTTATTCCCATAGAATATTTGAGAACTAGAAACAACAATTTTGTGCGTAGTAGCCTAAATTATACATATAAAAATAATAATGATGGGATAATAAAGCTTTCCAGTTTGGATTAAAAAGTGTCATATCCAATATTAAAATAGAACTTTGGGCAGCCAAAAGGACTTAAGAGGATTCGTCAGGTTGGTATTGGTGTCTGCAGTGTTGACTATATCACCGCACCCGAGCTGAATACAGAACCGATTAGAGAATTGCAGTTGACTAGATCAAAGTACACGAGCTGAAGACAGAACACGAGAGCTTCCAAATCATTTTTTTATGGTACCCAAAAATCAGCACGCTCATTGGTCAAACAAAATTTGGAGATTCTTTTACATTCGAAAATTGAAACATACAATTTCATTGGTTAAAGACTCATTAACGTTTTTCAACACAGGAAGCATAGGAAATGGAAGTGTATAAATATAATTGCAAATTCTTCAAAAGACATTCGTTACTGCACACCATAGCCTAGGGAATCACCTTGCAGTTCCCCATAGCCTGCAGCGAGCAACGCTCTCAATAGCCTACTATACTTCAGCGCGCAGTGCTCTCCATAGCCTGCATATTCTCCGAGGGTGATACTGTCCGCCGCCGTACCCAGAGCACGTCACTATAATTCATCAATCAATAGTTAACAAACTACGTATAGAATAGACCTTAAGCTTCGTTCCATACTTCACCGACAATTCTTTTTTTTTATTGCGTCTGTCAACTATACCTCCGAAACGACACCCCCGTAGAGTTCAACGACTACACACTCGACGAGGTTTAAGGCACCACTACCACGAAGTCGTCCGAATAGTTCAGACGACAACCGAATACTTTTGAACCCCTTTATGCTTGTATATATGTTCAATTAATAGTTTTAATTTCGTATCATAATTCTTTGTAACTTCACGTTGTCCCACCAGTAAAACACGAAGCCTTCCGAAGAGTTCCGAAGACCGCCGAAGACGTCTGGACCTCTTCAAACTGTAAATATTTTCAAACTATCGTTGTTCAAGTTCTCACTGGACGTCATACGCAAATTCTGAAGCCTTCGAAGAACTCCGAATACTACCAAAGACTTTTACACCTCGTTAGACTGTATATACATTGATTCAATAAGTGTTTAAGGTTATTTTGGTTCAACAAGCAACCATGAAGGGTTCCGAAGAAAACCGAAAACTCCCGAACTACTTCAAACTGTTAAAATCATTCAATAATAACTATTTCACTTTTATTTTTGTTTTGATAAAACCTATAATTATTTTTACTTATAGTTATTAAACAAATAATCAAGCCAAGCCTACATGCTCTCAGACGACGCCCATTCAAACGATAACAGCAGCAGTATTGGCTTTAGTAAAGACTGAAAAGGTGTTTTTTTGCCTGGGATGGTGATGAGAGGCAGTTTATTGATTAGGGCCCTAGGAAATGAATTACAAATTAGTATATCTCCGAGTATTAATCAGTTATTATAATTGAGGACACGGTGTGAGCCGACTCCATTTTCGATTTGGAACCAGAACTATGTCAATTTTCATGTTGAACGGGTGGAACTAAGCCCTAACTTCAGTATACGCCCAACAGTCGGCGATATAAGTCTTCCCAAATTACTGGCAGTTGTGTAATCAGTAATATTCAATGCCAATGTAGTATAAAAATGTTCTACTTGCACGAATATTATAACTAATTTTACACATAGTTCTTCAAAACCATATACTGAATTCCGAAGGTTATTGATCAAATCATCATTGTTCATGAATAATCATCATCATCACTAAGTCTTCAGTCCTGGAACGGGTTAAATGCGTACCTCAATTGTTTCCTACTCTGAGCTAACCTACAAATTTCCCTGAAATTTTCAGTTTGCATCTTTCACTATATTTGCTTGTATTATATCTCGTATTATTCTTAAAAAATGCCATAGAACGTGTCCTGGCCTTCAATTTCTCCTATTTTTTTTGTTTGTCTATGCTATCGTCATCATACTGCTGAAGCATAACATCTCAAAAGGCTTCATCCTTTTCCTGTCTGCTTCTCCTATGCTCCCTATTTTATGGACGTACAGTGCTATGCTCCACGCATATGCTTTCAACAACATTTTCCTGTTTCTATGTTTGTTGTCTTCGAATATAGCCGCTGCTTTATCTTGTTAGATATAGCTCAGTTCCTCTTCTATTGTTTTGTAAATATACATCCAATTTTAGCGATATTTAGTGGTATGAGAAGAGGGTTAAGCAGCCTGTGGCTACCAAGATTCCTAACACATGAACAGTCACCAAACTAATAGTTTACCAATAAATTTTTTCACACAATCAAGACTAGTTAAAATATTGCAAAACCAACACCTGTAGCTGTTTATAATAATCATCAGGTTTAAGTACAATTATTTTTTAGTCATAACATTCTCCGTCTTGGAACTGGTTGGATGCGTATCACTATTGATTTCTATTCTGAGCTAGTCTACACAGTTCCCTGAAATTTCCACTGACTGGATACAGCTCGGTTCATCTTCTGTTGTTTTATAAATATGTACTCCGATATTCAGTGGTATGTGAAGGGGAGGCAGCTACGTGGCGTAGTTGGCATGTGTGTGACTACTACGTCTAAGGTCCCGGGTTCGAATCCCGACAGGGTCCGCTTGAAAAGTGTTAGGCGAGCATTTGTCACAAAAATACACACTCGTTCGGATGAGAGGTAAAATGGAGGTTCCGTGTGTGAGTGTTGTCACGCACGTTAAAGATCATTACCTTGGTTGGAACAGCAAGGGTTCGGCAAAATTCCAAACCTTCCAGGTAAAAAAAACTCGCTTCCTGGCCAATGTAGTACTTTTGAGTGAAGCATGCAAGGTATGTGAAGGTGGTTAAACAGCCAGTGGCTACCAAGATCCCCTAGCTCTTGAGTGTTTGCCAAATTCATAGTTTTCCACTAAAACCTTTCGAACAATCAAGATTAGTTGAAAATATTGCAAAACCAACACCTGTAGGTTTAAATGCAATTATTTTTTCGTCATTAGGTTTCCGTCTTATAACTAGATGCACGCGTATCTACATTGATGTTTATTCTGCGCTGACCTAGACAGTTTCCTGACATTCCTAGAGCCTTGGTACAGCTCGGTTCCCCTTCTATTGTTCTCCAAATATATGCCCCTATTTCACCAATATTCAGTGGTACATAAAGGGGTTAAGCAGCCTGCCGTAACCAAGATTCCCAACACAAACATTTGCCGAATCAATAGTTTTCCAGTAAATTCTTTCACACAATTTACATTAGTTGAGGGTATTGCAAAACCAATACTTGTTTATAATGATCACTAACTTTAATTACAATTATTTCTTTTTCGTCATAAGATTCTCCGTCTTGCAACTTGTAGGACGCGTTTCTCCATTGATTTCTGTTCTGAGCTAGCTTACACATTTCCCTGAACATCCTACAGCCTACATCTTTGACTACCTGTGTGCAATCGTCCAACCTAGGACTACATCTACCTCCCTTTTTTCCTATCTTTGCTTCTAATATATTCCGCGCTATTCCCTCATGTGGTCTATTATCCTATCTCTCCTATTTTTTACAGTTTCCACATATTTCTACTTTTTCCTACCATTTTTAAAACCTCTTTGTTCTTAACCTTGTCTGTCCATAATATATTCATCATATGTGCGTAGCACCACATTTCAAAGACTTTTATCTTTTTCCTGGCCGCTCCACGCACATGCTTCAGCAATTTTTTCTATGTTTTTATATTTGTTGCCTTTAAACACAGCAATTCCTTTTTCTTGTTAAATGTAGAACCACCTTTTAATAATCTTTGTTTGATATCTTTTGCGCTTTTTTATCTTGCGTTATTTGGCTTCCTAGGTAGCAGAAATCCTTAACCTCTTGTAAGTTCTCGTTTCCTATTTGTATTCTAGTTTTGATTTATTTCCCCCTCCTTTGCATACTAGTACTATAGTTTTATTTTTGATAATTTTTATACCGTATCTCTCTGTCACAACTGTTTCCATTTCATTAAGAGCTGCTTCTAATCCTGTCTTGCTAGATGCAAATACTGCTATATCATCTGCAAATCTAAGCGTATCAATTTTTTGTCCCCACATAATAATGCCAAATGTGTTCCTGCATTTGACAGTATTCACTGCCTGTTAAAAATTAATAGTGGTAGGGCACATCCCAGTCTTACACCTTTTCTAGTATTTACTTCTCTAGGTTCTTGCTATAATTCTATTGCCGGTGTTTGCTTTTAGTATAAACTATGTACTATCCGTCTATTCCTAAAGCTCATTCAAATTTGGGATATTTCGAACATTTTTTTCCATTTTACATTGTCGAATGCTTTTTCCAGACCTATAAACCATATATACACGCCTTCTACTTTTCTGTTGTCTTCTCCATTATCACCCTCAGAGCTAAAACAGACTCCCGTGTTCCTCTGTTTCACCTAAACTCAATTGATATTCTCCTAGTACTTCTTCAGCCCGTTTTTCCATTCGTCTTTGTACAATTCTAGTTAATACTTTTGACACGTGTGCTATCAAATTTACTGTTCGAAAATTTTCACATCTATCCGCGCCTCTTTTTTAGTATAGCAACAATAATATTACGATTGAAATCTATGGGTATCTCAGCTATCTCGCACATATAACTTACAAGTTAGAAGAGACGTTCTATTACTGCTTGTCCAACGGTTTTTAGAGTTTCTGCTTGCTCCTTATCTATACCCGACTCCTTGCTATTTTCCAGGCCTTTTAATGATAAGTCAATCTCATCTCCAAGTATAAAATATCTGAAGTAATAGTTTTCAATGTCTGATTCCTGTTCTAGTGCTATTAGTTCCTCTCCTGCATATAAATTTTCTATATATTCTTGCCTGCTAATCACTTTCTCTACATTTTCTATAACAATGTCTCCTTTCACGCTCCTTTTATTTTTGCTATACGGTTTTATATTGCTAAAATTCATTCTAATTAGTTCGTATGCTACACCTAACTTTCCTATTTCCATCTTAGTATGTACCTGTTTGCACTTTTCATCTATCTATTGCTCTTTAGCTTTCCTGTATTTGCGAATAATTTCCCATTTTATGGCATTGTACTTCTGTTTACCAGCTTCGACCGGTCTGTTTTGTATCTTCGTCTTTCTTATATTAAATTTAGGATATCCTTTGTTATCCATGGTTACTTATTTTTTTCTTAAGTATACGCCAGAATATCTCTGCCCGTCATGTCTATTTCCTTAGTATCAGAAAATTTTCCGATATCTTTCAGCAATTCCTTTGGCTTTATTTTCAAATCTTTCGTAGATATCTTTATCCTTTAGTTTCAGAAATTCAAAGTGCCTATTTCCCTTCGTTTTTCTCAAATTTTTAAATCTAAGAGCAATATTTATAATTACGATCTTGTGGTCAGTGTCTATATTTGCTTCTGGATAGCTTCTACATTCTTTTACTTGATTGTGAAACTGTTGCCTAACAAAAATGTAATCTGTTTGATATCATCCAATATCTCCTGGTATCTTCTACGTACATCGTTTTCTAGCACGATGTTGAAAAAATGTGTTTGTGATGGTTTGGTTATTTTTGCCGCAAAATTCTACGAGCCTATTGCATCTGTTATTTCCCGTGCCTAATTCAAATAAATCTACTACCGCTCCTTCCCTACTTTTACCTACCACTGCGTTAAAATCCCCGCAATTATTAAATTTTCATGTCCTTTTTACGTATGTAAATATGCTTTCAATATCTTTGTAGATCGCTATTATCTCTGCCTCACTATAGATAAAGCTGGCATGTATACTTGTATTATTACTGTATTTACTGGTGTAGATACTAATCTAGCCATGGGTACTTCTTCGTTCTTTTGTAAGTGGTTTTCTACACGTTGTTCTATCTTATTACGCTTAACTATTCCCACACCCAAATTTCTGATCCTGTGCAAATTACTCTAAAGTCTTAGCTCTAAAAATCCCCCGCTTCTGGCAACCAAACTTTGCTGATTCCCATTATGTCTAATACTAACTCATCCACTTCAGTTTTCAAGTTCTCAAACTTACACATTTGTTTCATACTTCGGATATTCCACGCTCTGCCTCGCAGAATGTTCCAGACACTTTTTTAAACTTCCCGATCACATCCTCCGAAGTGATGCCCTTCCGGAGATCCGATTGGTGGACTATTTCAACCCCGGAAGTTTTACCCCAAAAGATGCTATCATCTTGACTAAAAATTTAAGTACGTTGCATACTTCTGAGGTAACGTGGTCGTTTCCTGTTGCCTTACGCATCGCGGTAGTGTGTCTTAGAATTCCATACCAACCCTATAGTCTCTACCACTCTAAATGCTGAAAGAACTGCTGCTCCTTTCAGGACTTGTCTGAGTCTAGTTCCTCACCAAAGACCCCACTAATTTGGTTAAACCTGTAGTTCGGCTCTTTAGATTGTTGGATCTACCAAGTCATTCAACCCGTTCTAGTAATCTAAAACTTCTTAAAGGTGAAGGTCCGTTCAGATAAAAAAAAAAACGTTTCGTATTGTTATATAAAGCACAATACAACAAAATGGGTAATAAAATTGCTAATGGCCAAAAATTGTATGTTCCGATTGCGAAAGTTTCAACAAGTACCATTCAGCAGAAGTCTAACAAGATAGCAACCAAATTAAAGAAAAGCAAGAACCTCAATCAGTTCGAAGCTAAGAAATCAACGGTCTACAATACCACTTCAACTAAGTTTTAGGCATTACCAAATGTTCATAAACCTACACCTTTCTTTCGGGCCATAATTTCCTCTGTCTCTGCACTTAATTCAAAAATATCTGAAACAGTCTATCAAAATCCTTACAGCATCATACAATATAACAAATTCGTTCAATGTCCACGACTCTTTTCAGTTTGCATCTTTCATTAATAACCTGGAGATACCCCAAGTTTTTTTTAATAATAGTTCGGATGTCATTTCGTTCCTCAGGAAAATCATAGTAGACTTGGCTAAAAGTAGCATGAAACGGGTTTGCAAATATTCAAAGGAACTGCTGTATTACTAAAATTAATTTTCTAAAGTTAATAGATTTTTATTTGATAGAACTTGTTTTTCATGGAATAACCTATTTTACAAACAAATACTAAGTTCTCTTATGGGAGCTAGCGTGTCTCCATAATAGCACAATACGTTATGGATGACCTGCTAGATAACCGCATCACCAAATTTTCAGTTCGAATTTCCATTTAAAAAAGTATGTTAATGATTCGATTTGTTGTGTGGCTGGTGATACAGAGAACTACGTACTTCAAATATTCAACAGCTTCAATTCAGCTATATAAGACAATGAAAAAGAAGCTAATTACTCAGTACCTTTTCTAGTTATAAAAGTAATACGCACAGACAATAGGTTAATTACAGACCGGTACCCCAAACGTATATCTTCGGGCAGGTATTTGAATTATCACTCGTTTTATATGTTGAACATGAAAATTAACGTAGTTTTTGGTTCAAAAAGAAAAATGAAATCGGTTTCACACAGTAGGTACCTTTAAATATCAAAATTTATTAATACTCAGTGATTTACTACTTACTAATTTATATCCTGAAGTCTTAACCAACAAACTTTTTTCAAAACCACCACAGGCGAACGTACCTCATTAATCCCTATTAAAACGAACCCTTCTACAGATACCAACACCATCCTCACAAATCCTACAAAATTCAGCGTTCTTTTGTTTATAGTATTTTTAGTTTTATAAATATAATACATTTCCAGAAAAAATGTTTTTGATTTGTTGCTTTCATAGTTGCTTTTCAAACTCCATACTGTGATCTTTGTTCCTACGTGTATGGTTAATGCACATGCTTTTGGTTAAATCGTTGTCACTTTAAGCTATCCTTTGTTTTCGTAGTTGAAAGGTCTGTCAAACATAAGAATGAACGCAAAGTAAACAATTAATTTTATATATTAAGTTTCTCTGGTTTATTTTAGATATTTTATTTTTAATTTTAGTAAAAATGTTTTGTAGTGTTAGCATGTCTCGTTTAGAAAACTTAATTTTTTCAATTTTTTAAGATTTTTATTAATTTAGGTGTTAAACGTTGAATATATGAAATTATTTCATAAGCGAATAATTAATCGGTTCTGTTATTAATAATGCTTTGATTACTATCATTTAGTTTCTTGGTGTTAGGATTAAATTGTTTGGATAGCAATTTTTTTATTAGATTCCAATATACTAGTAAGAATTTTTGTTTTTTTAGGTATAAAGGCGGATGATAGTACTTTAAGTCTGAGAATAGAATGTGTTTCCAACTGGGGATTTTGGTATGACGGCGTTTTTAAAGAAATACAGTGGGGATTTCAATAGGAATAGAAAACAGGATGATGAAGACTTGTAGAAAGAAATACAAGAATCAAGGGCTATCTCAGTAGATTAAATATATCAAAAATAAGGAGAGTTTAAAGGGATGACGCGAAGAAATAAGAGTGACCACACTAGGGGAAGAATTAAGAATAGAGGATAGAAAAGTGACGTTAGGATCAAAGGAAACACATGACGTCATAGAGGAAATAAAATAAAGAATTATGGATAATGTAGCTCAAATAATGTAAGAACATGGAAAATGTCAGAGAAGCAATTGCCCAAATTAAGAAAAACCAAAAATCACATGAACGGGAAACGGAAGCCAAAATAAATGATTTAGGAAATAAAATTGAGGAGCCAGAGCTTAGCTATCAAACAGGATATCAAACGATACGTAGTGATGATAACGATCTAAAGACTGATGTAAGGGACAAGGTGATTAATTTAGAATATATGGTAACACACTTTAAAAAGGCAGCGACGCAGATGGACGAACATTTTAGAATAAATTCCTATAATAATTCTTTGGAATAGTTTCGTTAATTCTACGGTGACAATAAATTAAATCCAAGAATTTTCTTGTATAATCTTAAATCTTTAGTTCGATGCATGTGCGATGAACGACAAAATCAAATGTGACACAAGCAATGCTGAAAGGAAGTGCAGAAAATTGGTATAATTTAATTGAAAATGACTTTACTGGGGCGAGAACGCACAGTACAAGATAAGAGACAATTTAATACTGGGTAAATATAATTCAGACACTGTTATACGTCCATTCGTATTTTTTATTTACTTTTAACGTAGTTTAACCAACACAAAAGTTATGTTTCGATTTAGTGCAGAAATAGGCTGTAACTAACGCCAAAGTCAGTTTCAAATTCGTAACTTCCATGCCAAAAAACTTAGTAGTATAAATTTGCGAACTGATTCTATCAACGCTTTCAAAATTATTTAGAATTTTCAAATTTGAACACGCTATATCTCTTAAACAAGCGGTATTGGTATAATGCTTGTTGGACTAGATCGAAATATTTTGGTGTTTACTATCTCTACTTTTGAAATTGCACAAACTTAATTTATCGCCCTTAATAGGTGTTGGTGCGTTGTTTATTATTCAGTGCAATAAGTTTGGTAAATGGGCTTTGTGTGCAATACTATAGAGTTCATAGCGTAAAAATCACTATGTCTGAAAATATTCATCAGCTTTGGTTTTTCTTTTCGAAAAATTACATATGCCAATCCCACAATGAGTTGGCTTTTGTATAGCTACTTAAACTGCGGTCCAGTACGTTTCATTATCGTACTTTATTTACCCGATCTATTTAGATTTAAATCTTTAATAAAATGTTTGAAAAATTTCAAATTCTTTTGATTTTTACACACATTTTATAACATTACTGTTTGTATTCGAAAAGAAGTTAATGATTAAGTGTCATAACTGTTGACCTAAAGGCAGACACACCATTAAATAACCATCTGAATTACTTAGCAAGTTTAGTAGCAACACACGATATGTGGTTATTCGAGTGGCAAGTTATAAAGTGTGATAAACTCCATGCACGCAATATCCAGACCTACTTATACAAGAGTTACTCTTTATTTGCAACGTTATGTAATTTTAACCCTATAAATTTCAGGTTTAACACGGATGAATTGGACTATCATCGTCGATAGTAGGTTTATATTTGTATCTCAGAATTTTAAATGAGTAAAACCGGTCAAACTTGTGTAGCGAACCGAAATTCATGCACATTTCTTGTAATATTAATGGCGTATGGTGAGAACGATTGCTTTGGCTATTAATTCCCAGTTTATATACTTAATTCATGAAGTTAAAAAGTGATTTCTCAATAACATGAGATACAGTTTATTCCTACGTAAAAGCCGTTGTAGTTAAAATATCGATTTGGTTGGTACGTCAGGTGGCACTGACTTCCGTAGTATGGCCCAAGAATACGTTTTAAATACTAATTATTGAAATCTAAATACTGGTTTCGCTACTTAATTGAACACGCTACAAATAAAAAATAGATGAGAGAAGATTTCTTGATTCATTTGCTGTCGTTAGAGAAACAATTTCAAAAATCCAGAATTTTGTGACAGTTAGGAATTACGATATTACAATGTATCAACAAAATTAAGAACTTTGAACAAAATTCATAAGATTACGAGTACTTAAAAAATTCCGTAATATCTTTATATTTAAAATGTTATCCTTAATATAGTAATTAAGGAAGGTAGTGCTGATCTATCAATTTATTACCTAACAATTAGATTGATTGAACATTTACTTGCCAAAGACTTATTACAAAATATTAATACAAACAGTACTTGAATCTTCTCTTGTCACAAAAATTGAAGCTAAACTTAAACATTTATTGGGTAGGGCTTACAACAATTGAAATGGACAAAGATGCACAAAATATAATAGAACAGTTATTTAAACGACTAACTCAAATAGACGCGGTGTTAGACGAAAATACGGCGAAATCTGAAAAACTAGGGACCGATCCAGTCCAAAATATAGCAAGTAATAACAACGAAAATTTAAATTGTGAATCTACACAAGCAGCTGGGCAATTAAAAGGCATTCCAATCTACAAATGGAGAATCTCATTTTGTGGTGATCTTAACAGTATTAGCGTTACAGCATTTCTAGAGATGATTATGGAATATTGATCGGTCCGTAATATATCTGAAGTAGTATTACATAATTCGATTACGGATTTATTAAAAGGTAGCGGTCTTATTTGGTATAGGTCCGTCCGAAATACAATTTTTTCATGGGAAGATTTTGTAGTTAAGTTACGAAATGAGTATTTACCCTTTGATTACGAATTTAGTTTATTCAAAGAAATAAACAATAGGAAACAGGGAGCTAATGAAAACATCGGTTCATACTTTGCTTGCATGACTAATTTATTTGGCAAATTGTCCAAACCCGTAAGTGAAAATGAAAAAGTGGCTATAATTCGTCGCAATATTTTACCTTATTATATTCATGGTTTAGGTCTACACGATTTTTCTATAGTAGAAGAATTACGTAACTTGTGTAAGAAATTAGAAATTAATAGGCAGTTGGCTGCAAATTTGCAAAATTATCAATAAATTCTTTACCTGGATTAGAACCCGAATTACTAAGAACGTTTAATGTTAGCCATTGTTAGATAAAAATGGAAAATCCACTCAATTTGGTTTACAGTGTTGGAATAGCAGACAATTAGGTCATTCTTTTAAACGTTGTGGCCGGCCAAGTGACAAGAAATTTTGTTTTCGTTGTGGCCAGGAAGGTTTTGTGATATCTTAACTGTAGCAGGTGTTCGAGAAACGGAAGCAGAGGTCGTCTAACAGCCGGTCGACGGTCTTAAGAAAATATCCGGCAGATAAATCGTAGAAGTTTTGGTTAAATCGTGTGCGTCTGGAATTTCAGCAGGAAAAAATTAAAAGTTTATTTGTTACAAAAGAAGGAGATTTTCGTCCTCATGTGTCTGTTTTTGTATATGACATACCCCTAATAGGTTTAGTAAATACAGGTGCGAGTCAATCAGTTATTGGAAATATGGCGTGGTCTAAATTAAAACATATGGGTTTAGGTTTGGAATCTAATAGGTTCATTGTGACTGTGGCTGTTGGTAGGTCGTGTAATGTAATTGGCATAATTCAACTTCGTGTGAGATTAGGAAATAAAGCCCAAATAATAAAGGCCTTAGTCATTCCAGATGTGGCTGATGATATAATTTTAGGGATGGACTTTTTGAGTCAGATGGATTTTTTTTTCGTTAATTAAAAAAAATAAATGGGAATTTGTTGAACATGTTTATTTAAAAGGGATTTGTGTAAAAGACACTTTAAATATCGATCAAAAATGGCGGTTAAATGAAATGTTAAAGTCATATTTTAAATTAATGAGTAAATCTTTGGGTTGCGCAAAAAGAGTCCATCATGTTATAAATACGGGTAACCACCCCCCTATAAAACAAAGGTATTATGTAATGTCACCTTATATACAGAAGATTGTTAACAAAGAAGTTGATAAAATGTTATCCATGGGTATTAATGAAAAATCTAAATCGCCTTGGAGTTCACCAATAGTTATGGTGAAAAAACCAAAAAATTAATATAGGTTCTGCTTAGATTTTAGAAAGGTAAATCAAGTTACGAAACGAGACGCATATCCACTTCCTTACATTTCAGGCATACTAGATCGTCTTAGGGATGCCAAATTTTTGTCACCCATTGATTTAAAAAGTGCATATTTTCAAGTACCCCTTGAAGAATCGAGCAAGGAAAAATAGCATTTATCGTGCCGGGTAAAGCATTATTTCAATTTACGCGTATGCCCTACGGTTTACACAATTCACCAGCAACGTTTTAGCGCTTGGTGGATAACATCTTCGGTTTAGTATCCGTGTATTTGGATGATATTTTAGTACCAACCCCTAACTTTGAAACACATATGGAAGTATTAAGCAAGGTTTTGAACAGTTAATTGCGGCAGGACTTACCCTGAATTTTGAAAAATGTGAGTTTGTAAAAAGTAGCCTTTGATATTTAGGTTATGTTGTGGATAGAGATGGCTTAAGGGGTAATCCAGAAAAAATTAAGTCAATGGTTGATTATCCTACTCCCAAATGTGCTAAACAGGTTCGTCGTTTTATTGGTCGAATTTCGTGGTACAGAAGGTTTGTTAAAAATTTCGCTTGTCGTGTGGCTCCACTTAATCGGCTGACTAGGAAAAAGACGAAATTTATTTGGGACGAAGAAGCCAGTCATGCATTTTTAGATATTAAACAATGCATGATTTCCACGCCTGTGTTGTCATGTCCAGATTTTTCAAGGAAGTTTCGAATTCAAACTGATGCATCACAAAGTGGTCTTGGTTGTGTACTGATCCAGGAATTCGATGATGGCGAACATATTATTGGTTTCGCTAGTAGAGGTTTAACGTCTCAAGAGAAAAAAATGTGCCGCCACAGAAATAGAGTGTTTAGCTGTAGTGTATGGTATCGAAAAATTTAGGCCATATATTGAAGGAGTTTCATTTATAGTGGTGACTGATCACTATTCACTTACATGGCTAAATAAACTTCAAAACCCCTCAGGTCATTTGGCAAGGTGGTCATTGCATTTACAAGGCTATGACTTTGAAATTGTACATAGAAAAGGCTCGAATAATCAAGTACCCGATGCTCTATCAAAGGCAGTTGCTTTAATTCAGCTTGACGAAGAAAATTTGGATGACTGGTATATAAAGTTAAGGTCAAATATTTTGAAGGATCCGGTTAAATATCTTCATTGACGAGTGAGACAAAATAAAATTTATAAACTTGTTGATGACGTAGGAATTGTTCTTGATAATAGTGAGGACAAATGGAAAGTAGTAGTTCCTAAATCGTCAAAGTAAGCTGTTTTTGTAGAAAACCATAATGCTTCTACGGCAGGGCATTTGGGATATTTCAAAACTCAGAGGCGGATTGCGTGATACTATTATTGGCCATGCATGAATGCCAATATTGCGAAATATATAAAGCAGTGTCAAGTATGTCAAGCTCAAAAAGTGGAACAGAAAACCCCACACGGTGTGATGTTTAGACGAACTATTTCTCGTCCATGGGAAGTAATTGATACTGATTTGGTAGGCCCTCTTCCGTTATCATCTAAAAGGAACAGGTTCATTTTAGTCGTAACCGATTGTTTCACCAAATATGTTTTACTTTTCCCATTAAAATCGGCTCTAGTTCTGCAGTAGTGAAGCATGTAGAAGATGTAATTTTGGTTTATGGTGCGCCTAAACGTATCATATATGATAATGGTAATCGGTACATTAGTTCCAAATTTAAGAAAATGGTTCTAACTTTACACAAATATTATTGCTACAAGATTATTGTAAACAGGATTTACGTTTCGCTATCGGAGTACTTTGCTGATAAATAAATAAACTATTTAAAATACTTCTATTGTAACTAGTTTTGCAGCCGATTAACCGGTATAAGCTCGTGGCTTATAGCGACACATCTTTTCTTAGTTTTGGTCACTGTGTAATTTGTAAATCGGGAGGGAGAGGAGGTCATACAAGCTACAGCATCGCCCAAAGTGTGAAAGTACATGCATAACCCTTTCTTTTATATAGCGGATATTAAAGTGTGCTTCGTTACACTCAAATCAATATAGGTAAAGTAGCATTTTAACCGCAAGGGAAGATAAAGTAATATTTTAACAACCAGGGGTTAGATAAAGTATTTTTGTTAATTATCATAATGAATTTAATGTTAAATAAGAAAAACACTATGGGTGTAGTTTGCATTTCTAGAAATATTAATTCTTTCAACAGATTTTATACAGACATAGGGCCAAAACTAGTGCTGTGAAAGTTTTCTCGTCGAAACAGTATTTGTTCGATATTTTTTGCTACTCAATCTTCCAAATAAGATTCGGCAACTGACGATGACTTCCAATTTCCTGCAGGCTTGATTATGACAAAATTGGCAGCAAAATTTAACAGTACTGTAGCTACAGAGCGGCCGAAACAAAAACGTATAACTTTCTACATTCGCCAACAATATTTTGTTTTACTATAGCAATGGGATTTTAAACGCGACTCTAGGTTCGATTTTTGAAACATGCGGGTTCTATTCCCATGGGAAAGCGGCCATATTTTCCAATGAAAACCTAATTTTTGAATTTTCTATGAGAAAAAATTACAAGCATTCTATGAATGATTCAGAGGCAAAGGAAGTCTGTAGGGACCGAGGGATGTGGAGAAAGATTGTGAATGGTGCTGGAAGTAAAAGCAATATAGTAGTCTAGAATTATATTGTGCATATCCCCCCAGAAAGAGATGCTAGATTTAGTTACCCCGAAAGGAAATACCGTGATTGGTGGCGGTGTTGTTGTTGTTATAAATTCCAATGAAACTTGTTGGAAAGTGTACCATTGGTGCTTTGTTGTGGGACTAATTAAATTCATAGTGGAAAGCGCATTCATAACCTAACAAAAAATTTTGTTTTGTGTGGTTAATGTTGTGGTAGATTACTTAATAATTATTCTTGTTATTGCTAATACTGTCATGTGCCTGTCCTAAGTCACCGGTGTGGCAGTAGACAGTGGTCACTAACCAGTATCCGGTATAATACCACAGTGGTCTAGCCGTTGCTAGATCTACCGGCTACATTGCGCGAGTCTAGATCTACCGACGTGCTCTGTGACAAGAGGAAACTAAGGTAGATGAAGGAAGGTATAAGGGCATCGGCAGTGGGCACTGCGAACCTTATACGGGGGTTATGGGCGTCGGCAATGGGTACGACACCTGGCGATGCTGAATGCCGGCTACGGGCATGGCAGTGGTAATAACTGGCTTTGGACACTGCGAGAAAAGTGAGTAGATGTCGGCTATGGACACGACGTCTATGGATTCAGAGCACCGACTCGATTTGTGTTTCTAATATAAAAAAGCGGAACAACATGTAGTAGACATAAAACTAACATAACTATTTAAAATGTCACACCGACATTGGTAAATTGTCATTACAACACTCCCACCTAATTGTTTGCCTAGCAAAGACTGACCTGGTTTTCTTGCGAGCTCTGTTGCTTGAACTCGTTTAGCGTTATTCTCCACACTTCTTTTAGCTTACAACGTCGTTTGCTTTCTTCTGGTTTTTTCAAGTTAACCTGCGTTGCTTTATCGTTTCTCAGCTTTGTTTTTTTTTGTAGGTATATACTTCTTTTCTCGCTTCCAGTCTACATATTTCATTCTTGATTTCTTATACCTTGCCTTTACCGTTGCCGACTCCTTGGGCGACCCAATGAGCAATATTAGTCCCATCCTTACACTCGCAAACTGTTCGTCACACCATTTCATGTGCATCCATGTTGACTTTGTGGTTGACTTTACTAAAGTTCTTTTAAAAACGTGACCGCCTTGTATTTATAACGCGAATAGCAGTCTTCTTTTACTATTCGCCCTGACCGCGTTCTAATTGGCTCTTCCTCTTCTGTTGTTTTATCTGCTTGTAGCATAAATGCCGCTATTAAACGGTCTAGACTGACAGAGATTTGTCTGTTTGGCAATTGTAATGTGGCCGTTTTGTCGCGCAACTGTATTACTTTGTACGGTCCCGTTTAGGGTGGTTATAATGGTCTTCTTACTCAATCTTCTCCTAGGAAGCAGTATTAACCTGTTTTTATACTAGCATCGTCTTGAATTCGTGAGTAGCACGTCGTATATCCTTGTTGCTTTGTTTGAGATCTAGAAGGATTGGTTCTGTCGGCATTGACGCCGGTTAAAAGAATTTACCAAGGATTCTTAAAGTTTGTCCATATAGTCTCCCCGCGGGGCTGGTGTTGTCAGTAGAGGCGATTGTAGCCCGCGGCCCCAATAGTAACGTGGGCAAATGTGTTGTTCATGTCACTGTGACTTTCTTGCTCATGAGTGCCGCTTTTAGTGCTTGGTGCCATCTTTTTACTTTCTTATTGCTCTCTGAGTGGTACGGCGTTGTCCTTACGCGCTGGACTTCCAAGGTATTGTTTATTTCCGTACACAGGTTGCTCTCAAATTGTCTCCCCTGATCCGTAGATAACCGCTGTGGTACGCCTAATTTACACACCAAGTTTTCCTACAATGCCTGTGCCACTGTACGGGCTTCTATGTTTGGTATTAGTATATCTTCGACCCAACTGGTGTTGCGACCTATCATCGTCAAACAATACTCGTTTGCTTCTGACTTGTAAGTTCTGAAAACTCTGCTACTAATGTATGATATTTGATAGTCCTGGGTACGGTGGAGTACACTGTGCAAGTTGACGTTCCCGTATTACGGTCAATTATTTTACGCTGACCTAAATTCACCAGTAAATTATAGGTGATGAGAAAATCAGTCCCTAGTATCGGTTGGTCTGCGTCCGCAATGACGAATGTCCACGGGAAAGCACGGCAAAGACCAAAGTACAATTTCAACTCTTTTGTCCAGTATGTTTTCATTGGGATGCCGTTTGCTGCGTATAATCTATACGACTTGTTCAAGTTATCTTTAGCTGCTCGTGGTATGATTTATATGACGACTCCTGTGTCGATCAAAAATCTTTTGTTTGTATCTTTATCGTTGTTGAACAGTCTGTGTTGGGGTCGCGTAGCGATTAACCTCTTCCGTCGTAGCCTTGCTGATTTTTTGTTTCTTTTCATGCGAGTCAACTGCTCTTTTTCTTCTTTCGCATGGTTTTCTGCATCATGTGACCTGTTTCGCTTGCCATGTGGCTGTATTTTGTCTTTTGTTTAAGCCGCCTTGTTAAAACTTATGTATAATGTTCGGCATGTGGACACGACACGACAAAGGTCAGTCGTTTTTTTGTAGTAGGCTTGGAACGATTGAGAGTAGTTGTTGAAAATAAAATTTGTGTTCTGTCATTGTCAAAATAGAAATTAGTAATTTTAGTTGAAAAGCATAATAAAGAATATAAAACATGGCTTGTTATATTCAAGCGCTTAGAAGCTGCGTGTAGAACTGCGTAGGCACGGCAGCAAAAATATTAATTAACATATACCAACTACCAACAACGTAGTAGTCGAAGAAGCCTTTTCCGGCGCAATTCTTAACATTTGGTAACCCCGACGTGATCTGCTTCGGTTTAGTAGCAATCACAAGTTTGTTGTAATAGGTTGGTAGCTGGTAAAGGAAAACATGGAAGCGAAACGAGCAATTCGTACAGCCTTAAGAACTCGGTTCAAGATTGACGTGCAACAGTTTGAAGATATTCTTAAACTTGGTGTAAATGAGTCGAGTGTTGATAGTTGTAAAACGTGTTTGATGCTTCGTGTAAAGTCAAAGGTGGCATTTCATTAAATTACTGTTTAGAAAAGGGCGTAAGCTTACTAGCTTTACTGCCATCTGTGCTCCTTAGATTCCGAGACGGAAAAATTGGTGTAATAGCAGACATACGGAAGGCATTCTGTCAAATTAGTGTATGTAAAACGCACCGAGATAATCAGCGATTTTTGTGGTGAACCGATGAAACCCAGAATGAATTGAAAGTTTTTCGACATAAAAGGGTTATATTTGGTATAAATTGTTCACCATTTCTGTTAAATGCAGTGGTTGATTACCACTTATTAAACGTGCCACCTGAAGAAGCGGACGTTGCTGAAAAATTACAGACTGCTTTATACGTAGACAACGTAGTGCCAGCAGTTGAAAGCCTAGAAGCGATGTATCAGCTTAAGGCTACTTCAAGACAAATCTTAAAAGATGCTTCTATGGAATTGTGTTGTTAGGAATCGTCGAATTCTGAAATGGGATTATCAGAAAGCAATATGTACGATTTAAGATTGATGGCTTATGGTTCGGATTTTACTCTAGTAGTTGGTCTGACGTGGGACAAACAATCCGACCAGTTGTACGTTAAAGTTCGTAGTAAGGAAAAAGTGGATGTTGTTACAAAAAGAACGGTATTATCCGGTTTAAAAAGGTGTTTGATCCGCTTGGAGTTTTGTCGCCGTTTGCTTTGCTACCTAAAGTTATGCTTCAAGAGGTTTGGGCACTAAAGCTGAATTGGGGTCAAGTCTTGCCTGATTCGTATGCAGAAATGTTTAAGTTATGGTTGTTATCGTTAAAAATGATAAAAAATATTGGTATTCCAAGACGCTTAGGATGTTCACTCGTACAGAAAGTGAATGGAGTTTACACGGTTTTGTAGATGCTAGTAAGTCAGCTTATGCTGCAGTTATATATTTAAGGTGCGAAAAGGGCGGTAAAGTATTTGTGCAACTCCTTCAGGCTAAGTCAAGAGTGCCTCCAGCAAAAAAGGTTACTATTCCTAGATTGGAACTGTTAGCGTGTGTAATTGGATGTAGATTGAGTAAAGCTGTATGTGAAGCTCTAAATTTGCATTGTAAACAGTACTTCTAGTCAGATTCATCAACTGCTATTGCGTGGATTTCGCGTTGTGAGAATTGGAGTGTTTTGTTGCTAATCGTGTAAAGGAAATCAGGCGCTTTAGTAATGCAAATGACTGGAGGCATGTGCCTGGCATTCAGAACCCAGCTGACCTGCCATCACGAGGGTGTAGTGCGAAAAAATTATTAGATTTGCGATGGTGGGAGGGGCCAAGCTGGTTGAAACTGGAAGCAGAAGCTTGGCCAGGTGAAAAACCTGTACCAAATGAAGAATAAGGTTATTTTATCAGCGTACGTTGTTCAAAGTGAGATTCCGCTGTTTCATTCGTTGTTAATTTATACTACATACACACGACTTAACCGTGTTGTTGCACGTATATATCGTTGGAAAAATCATGCACCTAGCTATAACGAAGAATACTCGAGAGAGGAATTGATGAACGCTGAAAAGAGAATTTTATTATACGTGCAGAAAGACTGCAAATTGGAAAGTCATTTGCGTCATAAATGCAAAACCGAAAAGGACGAAGATGGATTAGTGTGGGTTGTAACGAAGGTTACAGAAAGAGATGATTTGCATGATTTCCGGCACCCAATACTGTTGGTGGGTGACCATTTAGTAGTTCGTCTATTGATTAATGAAGCGCATGTAAATAATTGTCATGCGGGTGTTCAAACCGTTATGAGAATTCTAAGAGAGCGATTTTGGATTCTACAAAGTCGACGAGTAATCAAGAAGCTGCTATCAGCATGTTTACGTTGTCGCAGGTTTACAGCCAAGAAAATGGATCGGGTAGATGTAAGCCTTCCAGCAGCAAGAGTTGAAGATACAGCGCCATTTTAAGTTGTTGGAATTGATTTGACGGGTTTATTGTTTTTAAGAGGTGGTGTCAAATTGTGGATAGTTTTGTATGCATGTGGTGTCTACAGAGCCGTTCATTTAGAGGCGGTGACGTCACTTAGTACGGAGAATTTTCTTTTGGCATTCTAAAGATTTGTGTCACGGCGAATTCGGCCGTGCATTGTGTATACAGATCAGGGTACTAATTTTGTAGGAGTAGCAAATATGTTAAAGGACGTTGATTGGGATAAAGTAAAACGTCAATGGTCGGCAGACAAGATAGAACGGAGGCTAAACCCCCCTTGTTCACCCTGGTGGGGAGGATGGTGGGAAAGGTTGATCCGAATTGTGAAAGGATTATTGTTGAGGATTCTTGGTAAAAGAGTATTAAACTATGAAGAGATGGTTACTACGCTATGCGAGGTGGAATATGTAATTAATTCTCGCCCCCTCACGTATATTAGCGAAGACCCTAATGACTTACTTTGTTTGTCTCCTAGTTTATTTTTAAAAGGTGTTCAAGCAGATACTATTCCAGATGTGTTTGCAATTGATTCGCTTGGACTTAGGAAACGGCTTAGAAAACAAGCAAACTATAATGCGTGAGTTTCGACAGAGATTTAGGAATGAATACCGGATATGACGATCGAAACAAAAGATATGAAGAGCCAGGGAGAGAAGTATCAGTGGCTAATAGGTCGAATTATTAGAATGCCTAATCGGTATTAGCAATTAATCATGTTTGTTATGAATCGTGTTGTGTTAAAATAGGTCTCACTATTTCAAGGTGGGAGGATGTTAAAACTTATGTATAATGTTCGGCCTGTGGACACAACACGACAAAGGTCAGTCGTTTTTTTGTAGTAGGCTTGAAACGATTGAAAATAGTTGTTGAAAATAAAATTTGTGTTTTGTCATTGTCAAAATAGAAATTGGTAATTTTAGTTGAAAAGGATAATAAAGAATATAAAACATGGCTTGTTATATTCAAGGTCTTGGAACTGCGTGTAGAACTGCGTAGGCACGGCAGCAAAAATATTAATTGACATATACCAACTACCAACAACGTAGTAGTCGAAGAAGCCTTTTCCGGGTAGGAAAAGCGCAATTCTTAACACCCCTCATTATATGTTGTTTGGCCCGTTTCCGCATTTCGGTTTTGCGTTAGCGATGGGACATTTTCCTGTTTATCGTCGGTGGTCGTTCGTTTATGATTAGTTGACGTACGTATACTGTAGCTTTGATACTTCTTGTTTTTGACTTGCAATTCTGTGTCTATTTTGAACAGAATGATCTACAGCGCTTAGCCTTGTCTCCGAAGCCAGAGTCGTAACAGCACGTTGGCGCGAGTGTATTGTCTACCTCACTTTCCTGTGCAGAGCGGTTTCCTGCCGTTTTCTCGACTTGTCCGATGTACCACTGCAGTGCACCTTACAGCTGTGTAATTTGATCCGTCAGCATCTGCAGCTTTCTGCTAACTGGATCTTCTGATACGGCATGGGCGTATGTTTCGTCGTTGACGTCCATCATTTTATCTGCTAACGATGCAGTTATCTAGTGTGTCGGAATCGAATGCAGTTAGAATGCGTTGCACGTGTAGCGGTAGTGCGTTTTCCCACTGCATTGCGATGATTTCGACGATGGCGTCTCTGCAGGCTAGATGTCGCATCGTTGCCAGTAGTTGTGATTGTTTTTGATCGCTGAGCGGTATGTCGTCAAGTATCTTCTGTATTTTTGCCTCTTTTGTGATCCCATATATGCGCAGTATATCTACTTTCAAATCCGTATATGGCCAATCCCCTGGCTTTTCTGATAGTGTTGTGATTTTAGGTGATAATTGCTCTAACAAACTAGCGAGTAAGTTTGCTACTAACAATCGATAACTATTTGTTCGGATCGTATACCGTGAGCTGCAAAGGAAGCGTCCGTTCGTAGAAACCATATCTACGGCGTTGCCCTCCAGAACTCCGTTAATCCAATTTGACTCTTGATTGTTAAACGGAGGTTTATGCCTGCGTGTGTTGCTCGTTAGTTTCCATGTTCGTCGATTTATTAATGTAGTGACTGTTATTCTTGTGTCGGGTCTGAAGTTACCAATGTATAGTGATTGCGTGTATTTCTAGTCGGTGTGATCGATGTGTTGACCGAGTTTAAATGGTGTTTGCTAACCTTTGTCGTGGTTGTTGTGGTAGTGACCGCGTTGACTTCGGTTATGTGACCTACTTGGTGGTGTTCACCAATGTGATGAGGTGTTCTTTACCGTCGGAGTTGGAATTATTCTAGCGATATATTCTCTGTCTGTATCATCGATCTCTTGATCGCTTTACTTCGTCGCGCCCGCCAATGTATTGACCGCGAGTCTTTCTTTTCTTTCTTTCGTGTTCTTCGCTCGTCGGGGTCACCATTGTAATGTGTAGTGACTGTCTGGGTGCGCGTTCTTCTTCGTCGGGGGTCACCAAAATAATGACCCGTTGGTTGCATGCTCTACTTCTCTTCTTCGTCGGGGTCACCAATGTAATGTCCCTGTCCTAAGTCACCGGCGTGGTAGTGGACAGTGGTCACCAACTAGTATCCGGTGTGATACTACAGTGGTCTACCCGTTGCTAAACCTACCGGCTCCGCTGGGCGGGTCTAGGTCTACCAACGTGCTCTGTGACAAGAGAAAACTAAGGTAGGTGAAGGAAGGTATAAAGGCACCGGCAGTAGGCACGGCGAACTTTATACCGGGGTTATGAACGTCGGCAATAGGCACGACACCAGGAGATGCTGAATGCCGGCTATGGACACGGCAGTGGTAATAGCTGGCTTTGGGCGCAGCGAGAAAGAAGAGTAGAGTCGGCTACGGGCACGACGTCTGTGTACGGAGCACCAGCTATCGGCACGGTGCGATAGGTTCTAACTATTTAACACTGGCTATGGACACAGTAGTAAAAGAGTCCTTAACCTTTCAGAGCGAGCCGGCAAAGCAGACTGATGTCTCTCGCAAATGCACGCTGATTTATACCACTGGTTGGCCGACTCGATTTGTATTTTTATTAACCAAAATAGCGGTACAACATGTAGTAGGCATACAATTAACGTAACTACTTAAAATGTCACCTTGACATTGGTAAATTGTCATTACAATACCATTGAATATTGTATAATGGAAGGCTTAATGAATATTGGGGCTAAGGAAAATATTGAAATAGCAGAAGGTATGACGGATGGCATGCGTAGACATCCTAGTGGGTAAAATCCTTTTGATTTATTAAACGAAAATGCATTTCACAGAATATTTAGATTATCAAAGGAAATGACAGAATATTTAATTGAACTGTTAAGTGATTACTTACAACCACCAAGCAGAGACTCTGCCCTCAGTCAGAGAAAAAAGGTAAATTCAAGTTTTCATTCGGTGAAATCATAATAAATGAGAACGGTTGTATAAGTTCTAATAGCTTTAGCATTTTTTGCATCAGATGCTATCTAACAATGGTTGGCTATATCTTCTGTGATGTTAACCAGAGTAGTATGAGTAATTGCATTACAGAAGTTGTGGATGCTCTAAATCGTCCAGAAATATTTAATATCTGCGTGGCACTTCCCAGAAGTCATCAAGAGTTAAGGCAATTCGAATGAGCATGCATACAGTTGTAAAAATTAAATTTGTGGATCTTATAACTTATATTGGATTCTTGGAATCACGGGAGTTATATATCGTACCCATGTTGCAATAGCCGCACCTAACCAAAATGATGCAGTTTATCCAGAACACATTTATGTTAACAAAAAGTATTACCATTCCTTTAATGTGCTATTAGTAAGACTTAATAATAATGAATGTTGTTTAAATACCGTTTCCTTTGTAGATCTGTGATTCAACTCTTAAGATATTAAACGTTAATGCCAAATTCCCCGAAAGCACACACGATGCACATATTTGGAATAATCAAAGGTAGAACGAGCATTGCGTAAATTAGTGCAAGATCGAGGACAGAATTCTTTTTAATTGGTGAGTTGTATGGTTACATTAACCAATTTGGTAAACTTACTAATTTTAGGTGATTCTGGGCATCCTCTTCGTAAGTGGTTGCAACAACCTGGAACGGAACACTAATATCACAAAGCGTTGCTTTCTGCCCGCAGTACTAGAGCGTCGGAAATGTATGTAGTTGCTTTTTCTTGTTAAATGTAGTACGGCCTTGTGCTATTCTTTGTTTTATATTTTTTGCGCTTTTCCCATCTTGCGTAATTTGGTTTTCTATGTAGCAGAAATCCTTAACCTCTTGTAAGTTCTTCTAGCCTATTTGTATCCTTGTTTTTGATTTATTTTCTCCTCTTTTGCATATTAGTACTTTTGTTTTATTTTTGTTAATTTTCATATCGTATCTTTCTGTTAGAACCGTTTCCATTTCATTAAGAGCAGCTTCTAACTCTTTCTTGGTAGATAGTAATACCCCAATATCATCTGCAGATCTAAGCATATCAATATTTTGCCCCTGCATAGTAATTCCAAATGTTTTCCAGCATTTGACAGTATTCATTGCCTCTTCAATGTACAAGTTAAAAATTAAGGGGGATAGGGCACATCCTGGTCTTACCTCTTTCCCAATGTTTATTTCTCTACGTTCCTGCTCTAATTCTATTACAGTTCATTCCAATCTTTTTGAGTATTTCGAAAAATTGTTTCCCTTTTCCATTGTCGAATAGTTTTTCCAGATCCACAAACCCTATATACACGCTTTTCCTGTTTTCTATTATTTAATCCATTAGCACTCTCAGTGCTAAAATAGCCTGCCGTGTTCCCCTGTTTCGCCTAAACCCAAATTGATCTTCTCCTAGTATTTCTTCAGCTCGTTTTTCCATTTGTCCTTGTTCAATTCTAGTTAATATTTTTGACACGTGTGCTGTCAAACTTATTGTTAGAAAACTTTCACATCTTCCCGCGCCTTTCTTTTTTGGTATAGTTTCCGTGCATAAAAAAATAATTTCGTGTAATTAAAATCCCAATTTAAATCTTAGTAATATGTATTGAAAACACATTTAACCCGGAAAGCAAATATTTTCTATAAGAATGCACCTCATTTGCATTATAAAGCTTTTAATTAATCATATAAATTTACTTTTGTGTTACATAAATTCATTTTAAACAAAGAATTTTCTAGAATATTGGGAATATAGAAAATTCGTCTTCCGTACTTAGAACAACGTAAATACCTAATTAATAAATAAAAATTTATTCCATAAAGACGCCGGAACATTAAAAAATCTACAGAAAGAAATAAAAATTATTTAATAGCTTTCGCAATCACAGTAGGATAAATATGATGCGACACAATAACCTTGTGAGATAAAGTAGGACGGACAGCGTTCATAAATCAACACTAACGAGTTATTAAAACGTGGCAAATTTGGATAAGGAATTCTCAGAAAATTGCGTTAGATAGGCGTGTAGTAATTGAAGTGGAATTCCATACGGCACTCATACATTCTAGAAAGGAGATAATTTTATATATATATATATATATATATATATATATATAAACAGAAGCAATTGATATTGAGGATTAATTGATAAATTCGCGTCGACCACGCAATATGTAAAGAATTCCGAAGATATTATTTTGAAGTATGCAATACGCATATCGTAATTTAATAATTAAAATGAAACAGTGAGTAAAGAAGTAAATTTGAACGAAACCTGCACATAAATATGAAAATTGCGAAATCCATAAATTTGGTTTTGTAATATACAATGAAGGTGGAAAATTCTTCGACACAACGGTACTTAAAAATTAACTTAAATAACTAAATTAAAGATACCCTTTGAAAACTGATGCATCTAAATGGAGATTTTATGCAAGATTTTGTAAACTAAGATTTGACGCCAATTAAAGAATAGAAGCCGAAGGTACTTAAAACTATTAACTACGAATTGGAGAAGCGTTTGGTGGATTTTTGCAAGTATTATTTTTAAAGTATTATTTATAACCGATATTTGAATATTTGTCATTTAAATTTAAACTAGAATAAGTTCTAATCA
The DNA here is from genome assembly GCA_036346225.1 of Platerodrilus igneus. Classification (NCBI taxonomy): domain Eukaryota; kingdom Metazoa; phylum Arthropoda; class Insecta; order Coleoptera; family Lycidae; genus Platerodrilus; species Platerodrilus igneus. The sequence continues at coordinate 1,640,774 of JARFIW010000566.1, forward strand.
TTTTATTTTTGTAAGGACCTTTACTAGAAAAGTTTGTGATTGGAGTTTGCAACACTCTGACTTGTTTTTATAAACTATGACAAAGATTTTTTTGGCCAAAACAAACTTTACGAGCGTGGGAATCAAAGACTGGAAATCTATCCATAAGAGAAGAAATTTGGGTTCTGTAAAGTTTATAACTAGATAAGGTGGGCAATATTTTGATAATTAAGTAAATAGGTACGTGTTAGATACAGTTTGATGTTTGAAAGAAACTATGCTGTAAATGTCCTATATGATTTGGATGAGAGAAAATATTTTTTACTATATATACTGTATAGAAGCCGCTGTGATATTGCTGTTTGATTTCATTTTAAAAATTCCATTATTTCCGTTGAGCTAGTCAGGTAAAAAAAGCTAAAAAAGGAAGGTAAGTCAACAATTTCAAATTTTACAATTTGCTGGATCTGTATCACGGCACGCTTTAGCGACGCCTAACGCCGGCCTTGGCCACAGCACTCTCTTAATGGCGCTCAAAGCAAAGCACCCCAGCAATATATATGTATATATGTATATATATATATATATATATATATATATATATATATATTTATATATATATATATATATATATATATATATATATATATATTGCTCTGATTTGTAGCCTGAAAAAATAACGAATTAAGTTCCCTTGGTTGAATGTCAATAAGAGTGCCGTGAATTATAGACCGAAAATGCCCCAATAACCTTGCTAGCTCAGTTTAAATGAAACAACGGGACTCAAACATCAAACCTATAATGACATCAAATATTAGTTAACAAACAATCTTTTACGTAACAGTTGCTACGTCTACATACATTTTTTTCTAACAAACAATATCCTCAAAGAAAATACATACAAACATTAAAATCTAAAAATAGAGTCCAATATTATCAGCATATCTCAAGACTAAAAAATAGGAATTATTATAACTACTAGATACTCGTTTAAATTAAAATAGAGTCCATAAAATCTCCCTTTCTAATTAGTATTTCACAAATCTTCTTTTATGTAGATCACACTATGTATAAATTTTAGGAAATAGGTAATTTTTAAAAATCCCTCTTAAATCGAGGTCAAACCTAGCTGATCAGATTCATTCAATAAGTCCTCGTATAATGGCTAAACTTTCAGAAATTCGATTTTATAACATTTTAAAATATCTTTTTGCACAAAAAGCTTTACACGTCAAGTCATACGTAATCAAACCTACTTAAATAAATAAGGCAAACAAAATGTTTTTTAAAAGATTTTAAAACAAGGATATTCTTGTTTTTACCGTTAAATTAAGCTGTTTGTCGTAAATTTGTCCATTGTCCAAAATCATTAATTAAACTTCCACATATATTACCCATATCGTTCCATTCTTATAAATTAATGTATAATTCTTTTTCCATTCTCGTTAAAACTGTTTTGAAGGCATTTATTGTCGTTCGTTTAAAAAGCTAATTAGATTACTTACTTCAAAGTTTTACTTCTTCATAATCTAAAATTAAAATCAATTTTCAACGGCAATTGTTGTACGTTTATAGTTGTAAAACTGATTATTATCGGTTGACTGATTTCTTTACGAGTAGTAAAAGACTGAACTGAACTGACTAAAGTATAAATTTTAATACGTCATAAAATCTGGAAACTCTATAATTTTCTGGTTGGTTCTTCTATGCTCTCCTTCAAGTATATGATGCAATTTGCACCGAAAGTGGCGTTAATGAGTACGTTTTACCTGCTTATCTTATATAAATTGCTGTTTATCTTTGCTTTATTATTTCGTCAAATGTTTTATCCCATATTAACGTTCATAATTGGAACATCTATTTTATTGAATAAATGTTTAAAATATTTATTTATTATTGTAATTAATAGCCGTCGCTCGATTGTTATCTTTGATTTATGGGTTTTGCTACTCGATGAATGAACATTTGAAATTTCTCAAACAACCTAGAAACAAAATACTCTATTTGATTTAAATTACACGATATGCATGTTTGCTTTATTTTCGACGTTTTCAATAACCAGAATTAAACTAGATACGTTTAAATCCTGTTATAAAAATAATATCAAGTACTTTTTATTAATTAGAAAGATTTTCACTAATTTTACTTACGTAATGTGCTCTATTCTTATTAAAAATACAATTAAGCTATGCAACATAAATGAAACTTGTATATATCACATGTTTTCGCTTAATATACAAGGAATTTCTATTTAGAAAAGTTTTTACAATTACCCTAGTATTTACAACATTTCTTTATTTTCTCAGGTTCAGTATATTCTATCTACACGGAATGGTACTCACTGACCTTTATATGGCTCCTTATCACATCAATATAGATACATATACATACACTATTCATGTTTTTTATTGTATTACATTTAAACAATGTTTGTTATTTAAACAAATTAAAAATAATTATATCTCTTGCAAAAAACTATATAGATATATATTTTAATAAGTTAAACAGGCATTCAACACAAATTACAGTGTAAGGTAGTACAAAACCAGATCTAAATAATACAACTTTTAGCTATATTACCTAATCATTAAAAAACTTGTTTTCTAACCAGACGGGACGATTTCGAATCCAGGTGCAATCAACTTTACCACTCATAACAAAAATGGTGGGTGTGTTAAAGCGATAGCTGTGACGTAAACATTATACGAATCAAAAATGGCTGCCCTCAAAAAAACATGTCAAAGTGCCAGTAGTGTGAGAAATATTCACCGTGACACAAGGAAAAAAAGTACCCAGACGACAGTTTGAATACAAATGGTACCCGTTATCATGTTTAAAAATGATTAAAAGTATTTAGTAAAGGTGTAAACGTATAAAAGTGTTAAAACTGATAAAAGGGTTATGGTTAAAGGGGTTTAAATTGTTAAAAGAATAAAACGTTTAAAAGAGTGGAACGAGTTAAAGGTGTTGAAAGAGATAAAAGGGTAACAACGTCAGAGTGACATAGCTACGACGTCATTAGTGACGTCACATTGGGGAAGTGACACCATTAATGACCTTTGTCGCTGAATGTCTCTACTTACCTTATCGTGGTTTTGCAAGTACGGTTTCTTTCAGTTCAGACAACATTTATGTTGGGACATAAGTAGCAAGCGCAGCAATAATGTCTGGTCACGGGTTCTTCTAAATTATATTAGTCGAAGAATATTTTATTAAAAATTAGCGTTAACTTGATGGGGATGGGAAATTAGTACCACCTTATGAAATTCTAAACAATTTGAGTGTTAATGCATACTCGAACTTCTTAGAAACACATAACGGCTATCTAGTTTTTTTGAAATGTATGTGATACCATCATGACGGTGTACTCCTACGCGTTGGAAGGAACATGATATCCTGACTAACTGTCAATTTTAATGGTAGGCGAGTTAGGTTTTGGGCCTCCTGGAACGATTTTTTAAAAAGCTTTTCCATAAAACTTCTTCTAACAAATTTATTTTATACTGAATACAATGATTAAATTTACAAGTACGTTATGTTCATTAACGTTGGTGATCGAAATAATTTAACTTGACTTTCACTAATTAAATAAATTAAAATTATGCTGAGTATTTGAATTGACAACAATGTTAAAGCTGAGAAGCTCTAGGCTGACTGACCATCTTGGGCTGTCGCGGGTATTTATGCTATCCCTGTCCCTCACATTGCTTGTGGGTCACAATTTTCATTAGATTAGAGTATCTTAACAATTGTACTTCACAGGGCTATCTGTTTGAATAGCTGTTGTCGTTAATGATTGGCATAAGTATTAACTCGGTGCTACTTCTTTGCATTTTTCATTCGTGAAGCCATACCTAAGTTCATTTAGGGAAAGGAACTTGGTTTTGGGAATAATAACTTGGTACTTGCTAGTAACATTAATGGGGAAAGCAAATAAATGATAATAATTATAAGTGTTACTTTCTACTATGGGGATTTCTATTAAAATGTAATTTCATGATTTTTTACATAAGCTTTGCTATGGCTATTTTTTGAAATATGAGTATATTGGATTTTGTTACTTCAAAGGGTAATTTGCTATTAATTATTAGTGATCTAATCTTTAATAATTCGCTTAATAAATCAAATGGTTTTATTATACTAGCACGTAATGTGTTTAGTTTAGCAAATGTTACGCAAGGATGATGGCTGTCCATCTGAAATTACAGGATGTCTTAAATGCTTCAAGTGAATATATTTTACTATTTTTCCATTGTCAACTACGGCTACATTTTTGTCTGATACCTTTTTGATTTTGAATGGACCTAAATTTCTGGGGGCTGTTTTGTGTATTTTACTTTTAAAATTCTTTTCGTATACGGTTTTTCCTATTGCAAATTTATTTATATCCGTATTTTTAATGCGGGTTGTTGTGATGCGTTCTCTATCGTTATCTAATCTAATTTTTTTGGTTAGTTTTAGTTTTTCCTTATGATCTTTAACATACTGTTGGTATACTTTTTTGTTGTAAAGTATATCTGAAGGGTTACGGGAATCTGAGTGTCTTAATGTTAATTCAAGGGGTGTAAAATTGATTGATGAATGAATCTTGTGGTTGTAGGCAATTAATGCGCACGACTTTAAATTAGCTATGTGTTCTTTCTTATAAGTGAATCTCAACAGTATTATTTGTTCTAATAATGTTAGATGTAGTCTTTCAATTAATCCGTTTGATTCTGAGTAATTTTCCGTTATAAAATGAATTTTTATTTTGCGGAGTTCTAGGATATTTTGTATTGTTTTATTTCAAAATTCACTGCCATTGTCTAAAGTTATTGTTTCTGGTGTACCGTAAAATGTAAAGTATTGTAACTATCCTTGGGTGACGTCGATACTGTTTTTTGAAGTTATGGGTATCGCTTGTCCTACTTTGGTAAATGAGTCTACGATGGTTAAGAAGTTTTGAGCTTCTACTAATAGTGTCTCTTGCAATAATTGTGTTATAACTGTACGTTTTTATTTCAACTTGTTGAGTAATTAAGTGTTGCAGTGATAAGTTGCTATGATTGTCCCGTTAGGTTTTGCATTAATAAGTGCAAACAATAGTCCTTTATAACTATACAATTCCGTTGCGTTGAAATGTCTAATTATAAAGTTCCAGGTTTCCTGAATGATGTTATTTCAGTCTTTGTGATAAGTAAATCGTTTTGTTACAATAAAGTGCATAAACGTTTTTTATAATTATATACTCTCGTGCTGAAGGTATTTAAATATAAAAATGTAATGAGCATTGAATCGTTTTAGTAATAAATTGCTGTAATAAAAGAATTGCGGTCTATTTATATATTAAGGTTCACACTTTGCGGAATTGATGGTTTCGTTTTATAATTTGTAGTAAATTGTGTACATAAATGCATCTTTTTAACTCCTTTGTTAAATAATTTCTTTGAGTAAATTCCTTTCCAAAATGGTAAAATAATAAATTATGATAAAAATTGCACATAACAATTGTTCTTACATAAAAAATTTTTCTTACTAATTGTTCATAAAAGTTTTTTTAACTATTTTTCTTACGTTTCTTTTCTTATTAGCTAGTATCAATATTCCGTTGATAATGGTTTAAGAAAATGAACTTTTTGGTACTTATAACAGTTTGCCTGCTAATTCCATTCTTTTCCTCTTTGCTTCTAGACTTCGTCTATTTTTGTACTCTGACCAATTGGTTCTTGTCCCAGATTAAGAATAGAAAGTTAAGACCGTTCACTTACATTTCCAATGCTCCACCCGAAGGTACTACATTGGGCAGGAGGCGAGTTTTTTGTTGCCTGGAAATTTAGAATTTTTCCGAACCCTTGCCGATCCAGGCAATGTAGGGACCTTTAACGTGCGTGACAACACTCACACACGAGACCTCCATTTAACCTTTCATCCGAACGAGAGCGTAATTTTTGTAAAAAATGCTCACCTGTCATTTTTCAAGCAGTCGGCCGTGTCGGGATTTGAACCCAGGACCTTGGGATCCGTAGTCTTATGCTTACTACATTGATCTACGGCGACGCCTAGAAAGTTAAAACCACCAGCTTCCTTGATTCGTGGATTCTGCTAATGCCCTTCAACGACTGCACCCGTTAGGTATTGGGCCTCTTGGAGTGACTTTTTAAAAGCTTTTCCAAAAACTTCTTCTAACAAATTTGTTCTATACTGAATTACAGTGATTAAACTTACAAGTACGTTGGGTTCATTAACGTTGGAGATCGAAATTATTCTAAGCCGACTTTCACTAATTAAATAAATTAAAATTATGGTGAGTAGCTGAACTGACAACAATGTTAAACTTGAGAAGCTCTAGACTGATTGGCCGTCTTGGACTCTCGCGGGTATTTATGCTATCCCTGCCCCTCACATTGCTTGTGTGAACTGCATAGTTAATGTTTGCTTATTTCTGTATTTAATACAATGTAGCAATCTTAATTCTAATAATTGCTGTCTTATAACCTACTGTGACCTGCACCTGCAGTATCACGTTACGTCTGGAATACAATGTCTGCTTCCGTTCTTACTGTCTGGCTTATTGAACTTTTATTAATTTTTTTATTATGTCCTTCAGCATTACATTGTTGTACCTAACTTAAGTTTTAATAATTCTTAATTCCTAATGGTTCCATTAATTACATATATATTTTAACTTGGGGGATATGTAACTGGAGGATTGGTTGAATTGGTCCAAATAGGGAAGTCCGTGTATATTGCCGATATTAATTGAATAAAGTACTTAACAAACAGAATTCTTGGTTCTGTTTATGAAAATACAAATAGACTTACATTCCTTTTTTTTTTAGTTTTTCAGTAATTCGTTGTCAAACATTCGTCACTGGAAAGCACTTTGAGCAATTTTTATGCTTTAATCTATTTGTCATATATTACTTTTTAATAAATTAAATATTCTCATCAACTAATTTTAAATTCAAATAAATCCGAAACGAAACAAAATTTGTTAAAAGTCCATTCTTTCATTTTCAATAAGAAGAATGATTCTGCATACGTTACTTTTTCACAACTGTTATAAGACTATCCAACCAATAAATAAAGTAATAGTAAAGTTGTTAGAAATTTAAGCTGCAAGGACGATATATTTAACTATGCATTTGTAAGGCAAGGATGCACAAGGGTATGTTGATATCGGTTGCGCAGAGTTTGCATCCTTGTCTAGTAGTTAATTTTTAAAAATGTGTAGAGTGCTAATGACATTGGTAAATGTCACACAAGTTTATTTTTTTAATAGAACCGTAACTAGTTTTTTCCTTGATATTAATACTTGTTTATTAATATAGGTGTAAACCAGCAAGATTCGACGGCTTCCGAATATTTATTTACATCCTATTTTTGGTGTAATCCTTTCATGGTAGCAGAGCGCGGTTTTTATGGTTTTGAGGATCACGTGATTGAAGTACATAATTCGTTTGGTTCGATATTTACACGACACGTGGTATTTTAAATTAAATTTAAAAAGCTAGTGTTTTGCACGTGTATTGTAAACAAGTACATTTTTTTTGTGAGGTTAACTTGCTTGGATTCTTTCAACGATGGCGGAGAAAGATGTGGCTAATTTTCAGAAATTCGATGTTACGAATTTTGAAATGTGGAAGTTTGGTGTTTCATTTTTACTGGATTCAGAGGATCTGGAACAGTTTGTAAATAAAGAAGTACCAGAACCGGAGTTAAGAAATGGAGTCAATGGAAAACTAGCAAGGCTAAGGCAGCGGTAATTTTATTAAAATCAATTGATCAGACACTACATGTTTATTTATGTAGTTGTAAGTCGCTTAAACAAATTTGGGATCGCATGATTTCTTTATATGGTTCCGCCGTAGAAGATCAAAAACAAGAGATTTGGCAACATTTTTATGCATTTAAATTTAGTGATGATATTTGATATACCATTTGCTCATCAGGTTGTGCAACTGGAGTCTATCATAAATAATTTAAAATCATTAAAGGAAATAGTGTCGGACACTATGGTCATAAATAAAATATTAAATGTGTTTCCACAAAAATTTTCTAATTTCCTAATGGCTTGAAAATGTACACCACAAGTGGATCGCAAAATGGAAAATCTAGTATCTAGATTAATCAGGGAGGATAAACGCTTCTCGCAAACAACAAGTGAGGATTACTCGTCTTTGGCACTTCAAGTAGAATCTTTGAAAGTGGAATTAAATAAGGCTAAACAACGGGTGTTTTTGAAAAATAAATCTACAAAGAATAATGGCGCTTATAAATCCAAAAAGAGCTTGGATGAACGTATAAAAACTACAAACTGCAATTACTGTGGTATTAAAGGGCATTGGGCTAAAGAATGCAAGAAACGGCTTGATGACATTAAAAAAAGGTGTGTCAAAAATCATAAAGGTGGACTTTCCGATGAAGGTCAAGGTGCGGCGTATATAGTGGATATATCCGCATTTTATTCAAAAACACGGAATGAAGATGAAGTCGTCTGGATTCCGGATTCGGGTGCAAGTATGCATATGACCTTTCAGAAAGAACTATTTCGTAAAATTGGGCCTATTGAAAACATAAAAGAGGTTAAAGTCGCAAGTGATAAAGTGTTGCGTGTTGCAGGTCAGGGCACAATTGATATTCAGGCAAAAGTAAATGGTGAATGGCACAATCGTCAATTGACAAATGTGCTTTATGTTCCAGATCTCAGGAGAAATTTATTTTCTACAATTGCTGTGAATAACAAGGGGTTTTCGTTTTATAGTTATCAACATCAATGTGAAATACGACAGTCAGATGGGGTTTTATCTGCCGTAGGTGTGAAATATGGCAATTTATTTCGCATGTTATTTCGCAATCACAAAACGTTGGCATGCTCGGTTCAACAAAAAGAATCGTTACAATTGTGGCATGAAAGGTTGGGACATATAAATACAAAGTATATTAAGGATACTTTAAAACAATTTATTCCTAATATACCAAATGACAAATTTTTCTGTGAAGCTTGTAAACTTGGCAAACAAAGTAGTAAACCATATCCGGTTAGTAATCAAGTGAAAAATTTCAAATCTGGCGAAATGGTGCATAGTGATGTTTGTGGGCCTATAAATATTATATCACCAAGTGGGAGTCGCTACTTTGTGCTTTTTAAAGATGAACATTCAAGTTTCAGAAACGTTTATTTTTTGCAAAATAAATCACAGGTCTTTGAAAAATTCAAGGAATACGTGGCGTATTCTGAAAAACATACAGGTAATTCACTAAAAGTTTTTCGCTCAGATAATGGTACAGAATTCACATCATTTCAATTTTCTACGTTTCTAAAAGATAAAGGCATAATTCATGAAATGTCGTCGCCATATATTCATGAACAAAATGGTCGTTCAGAACGAGAACTGAGAACAATTGTGGAATCTGCTAGAACTATGTTGTATAACAAGAATATTTCAAAAGCACTTTGGTCGGAGGCAGTTGCATGTGCGGTATATCTTTTGAATAGAACAGTTTCAAAACAGTCTAATGGTATGACTGCTTTTGAAGGATGGTTTGGTTTTAAGCCAGATATACAACATATTCGAGTTTTTGGGTGTGACGCTTACCTGAACTTACCTAAAGAAAAACGACATAAATTTGATCCAAGATCAATGAAATTAATCATGGTTGGTTACGAAAAGGAAACGGTTCTTTATCGTTTATGGGATCCTTCTACTAAGAAAATTTTTAAGAGCACTAATGTCGTGTTTAATGAAAATTTGTCATCGGTTGAATCAGTGAAACTACCAGGTGTGTATGACATTGATCTTGTGTTTGAGAACTCTGGTTTGGACATTTTAGAGCCTGATTTGGTCGAACCGGTTTCCGTAAATGAAAATGACGGTGTATTAGATAGGTTGCGTGATCGGGGCAAAATTAAACGACCTATTCGGTATGAGGAATATGAACTTTCTGCTTTTACTGTGGATAGTGAACCGTTAACGTATCAAGAAGCAATTTCTGGTAAAGACTCATTGTTTTGGTCACGGGCTATGCAAGAAGAGATCGTCGCTCTTCATGAAAATTCGACTTGGACATTGGTAAAACTTACTAATAAAGAGAAAATTCTTGGGTCAAAATGGGTTTTTAAAAAGAAATATGAACCTAATGATAGAGTTTGGTTCAAGGCACGTTTAGTCGGTCAGGGTTATGCTCAACGTGGGGGCATAGACTATACAGACACTTTCGCACCGGTTGTGCGTTATGAATCGGTACGCGTGATATTGGCAATCGCTGCTAAAAAAGACTATCACATCAAACAGTTCGACGTAAAAACGGCATTTTTATATGGCGAATTGAAGGAGGTTATTTACATGCAACAACCTCCCGGTTTTGAAAAAGACTTGGATTCAGTATGTCTCCTACAAAAGTCTTTGTATCAAGCGACAGACGTGTGCGTTTATTGGAGTTCGCGCGTTTACAAAGTTAAGCACCTCTCGCCCTGGTCAGTACTTGGATGGGTGGACCCTTTTTGTTTGGTTTTTTTTTTATTTTTTAGCAACGCACCTAGGTGTTGGAATTCAAAATTTGTCACATTTTTGGAAGAATTCCACTTTAAAGCAACAAATGCAAACAGCTGTGTTTTTGTTAGAGAAGATGAAATAAACACCGTTTTTCTGGCCTTGTATGTTGACAATGGATTGCTAATTTCCAGTTGTTCCAAAACAATTTCTGTTATATTGGCGCAAATGAAACAAAGATTTCAAATCACAGTTTCAAATGGCTTACATTTCATTGGCATGGAAATATATCGTAATCGAAACGAACGGAGCATAGGTATTTACCAGGCAAGGTATGTTAAGAAAATGCTTAGAAAACTCGGTATGGATACATGTAAACCATCGAAGGTTCCGGCAGAACCTGGTTTACATTTGAGTTCATTGGAAATATCCAAAGTGGAAAATACCAAAGAAATACCATACAGGGAGGGAATCGGTGCACTTTTATTTTTTGCCAGGGTCAGTCGACCAGATATTGAGTATGCTGTAAATCAGGTTAGTCAATATTCTACATGTTTTGGACAACATTGGACAGCCGTAAAGAAGATTTTCCGGTATCTTCAGACTACCCAAAATTATGGCATTATCTATGGAGGTAGTGGGAGCAGTAATTCTGCAACACTGATGCTGATTATGCCACTGATGTAAACTCTAGAAAATCTACTAGTGGTTGCATATTTATCCTAAATGGTGGCCCCGTGTTATGGTCGAGTAGAAAACAACGAGTCGTTGCTCTTTCGACAACAGAAGCTGAATATATAGCTCTAAGTGATGGTACAAAGGATTCTATTTGGTTGAAAAGTTTTATTCAGGATTTAAAAATCCAAGAAGAGAGTGTTACAGTAATGGTTGATAACCAATCAGCGATTAAATTACCAAAGAATCCCGAATTTCATAATCGGAGCAAGCACATCAACGTACGTTATCACTTTATAAGAGAATTATATGCACGTGGTGATATAGACATTGTTTTTGTGGAATCTAGGGAACAGCTGGCTGATATACTTACCAAACCTTTGGGTCCTCAAAGTTTTTTTTGTCTTCGCGAAAAATTAAATATTGTGGATTTGGTGCAGCTTAAGTGGGGGTGTTAGAAATATAAGCTGCAAGGACGATATATTTAACTATGCATTTGTAAGGCAAGGATGCACAAGGGTATGCTGATATCAGTTTATTTTTGAATAGAACCGTAACTAGTTTTTTTCTTGATGTTAATACTTGTTTATTAATATAGTTGTAAACCAGCAAGATTCGACGGCTTCCGAATATTTATTTACATCCTATTTTTGGTGTAATCCTTTCAAAAGTAGTTTATGAAATTTCAATAAAAAGCTATATGAATGATATAGTAATATTAAAGCGAATAGATAGCTACAATAACACTAATAAATAAATTAGATCGAGAATTAGATACGAAAGCAAACAATTCTATAATAATTTGTTGTAATATGCAAAATAGCAATACCAATGATGTTTATGATGGAAAAATTAAAAGAGGTAAAGGAGTTTTACACCATAGGAGATTAAACAAAGTGTAATTGAAGTTAACGAAACTAGATAGAATAACAAAAGGAAATAAATACTTTACTGCTCATAGAAAAATATACACATCTAAGAGCTTCTTAAATGCCAGAAAGGGATTATTTGGAATTTATCATTTTGCAGTTTCGAAACATCGATATTAGACAAAGGAACAAATAGGAGGTTAGAAGCTCCTTAGGTGCAATACTGTAAAAGAATTCTGAGAATCTGGATCACAGACCAAATTAATAACGACGCGGTTTACGTAATGATTCAGGAATATACAAATACTGCTGTTGTAATTAAAAAATGATGTGATTGAGTGTCAGATCATATTTAAAAACATGAGGAAATGATTAAGAGAGCGACAGAAGACAGAACCTAAAGCAATAGACCGATAAGAATAAGAAAGACGTAGGCGAAAATTAATGCTGGGTACTGAAGAAGCTAGTTCAGGAGGTGTTGAGACTGCGAGGGAAAGAGAAAATGAATAGTTTCCCAACTCTTTTACATTTTATACAATATTCTATCTGTGCTTTTTAGTAACATATTGCCCATTCTTATTTCGTTTGACAAGAGCCATTTACTTTTGAATAGGGTCACACGGTACTAAATACACAACAAAATTTAAATTAAGTAATGTATCAACCAACTCTTTTATTAAATACAACACGATCCAGTTAGTTATCAGCGCAAAATACCTCTACAATGATAATACATAACGAAACTTTCCTGATAAACTTTGTTTCTGATATACAAATACAATATCCTTAAAGCTCACCCTGTATAAACCCACGCAAGATTGTAATCCATCAATGTTCACTGTCAGCACGCTTTAAAACAATGCCATGTTGCCGTATAATTGCCCATCATATATCATGCGCCCCAATATAATAATAATATATAGCAGAGTCGAGCCAATTTCGCATCGTGATTTCCTTGGATTACATTAACAAAGATGGCAACGGTTGTCGTGTAATTGCATAAAAGTATGCCCAAAGGAAAGAACTATTTGCAACACACTTACATACCTCTCTCCAATAAAGCCATAAAGATAAAGACTAGATCAATTAGTCGTTGCTCAATAAATCCACACATGGAATACAATTGGGAATTGCCGCAAATACTCACCTGCAATTAAAAAAATCAGTTAGATTATTATAGCATTAGCTTAGCTTTTACAGAATTTTATAGTAGACTATTTTAAGGCACTAATGTTAGCTGATGCACTTGGCATTCCGATAATTCTTATTGAAACTACTTTAATGTATCTATTGACGACAACATTCTCAATTCAAAATTAGAAAAGCACGAGCAATAACGTTTAGCTAATTTAGTGTGCGAGGGTGGAATGTTGTATAAGTATTTCGTTATAATGTGATTTATGCTTTGAGTTATTTAAGTTTGAGAAAATGTATAATTTTCCAGGATGACACCACAATTAAAATATATTCTACAATGTTCATTAGTGTTTGTAACTAATGAGTTCGTGCTTGTGTCGTAAATTAATCACTAAAGTCTTCTCTAAGTTTGCACGAATTCTGTAATGTTCTGGAAGGAATTTCTTAAACATTCGCTTTACCTCCGTTAATAAACAGTACAAGTGAAGTAGTAGAACGTTGAATTTAAGTATAACGAACAGCATTTGGTAACAACCATCTTTTTACGAATTACCCAAAGTATTAGTTCAGTACCTCCTTATGAAGTCGTTAAGAAATTTTTGACAAAACTATGCCTTGTCCCCACTAAGCTTTCGAAGATGTCTGTGTTGAAATTTACCACTTCTAGCTCGTATAATCGTTCTTACACGTTCTAACTATGATTTAAAATATATTTTTGGCACAAACTACTAATACTTCAGGGAGTAATTCGTTTTGTATTATTTGCAAAGATAATCAAACATCGTATTCGTGTGAGGAATTTCTTAAATCGTCTCCAATCAAGCGTCTTGATCAAGCTAAACATCATCGGTTATGTTTGAACTGTCTTTAATCTAACCATATTATGTCGTCGAGTCAATCGCAGTCATCGCATAGGCATTGTTCGTTTCTACATTTTGTATCTTCAAATGCTATTTCGCAGTAGTCCTCTTCAAATATTCCAGTTCAATAAGGACATTGCAGCAATGTTTGTACAATCATTCTCTGTTGCCTACAGTTGTTCTAGAAATTTTCGATAAGAGAAATCAAACTTACATTGTTCGGGATCTGATTGATACCTGGAGTCGAATCTCTTTCATCACTAAAGATTGTCCTAAATCTATTGGTTTATCTTCTCGTCCCTCTTCGATTCCTATTTTAGTTTTGGGACATCAAACTGTAGATATGGTTTCTGATACAATGCGTTCTAATCAGGTTCGGTTCGGTTTCTACGGACAAGGCAGGCGTGGTGGTTTAGTTGGTTCGCACGTAACTACTAAACCCAAGGTCCTCGATCCGACTCACAACACGGACTTCTTGAAAAATGTTAGGCGGCCATTTTTTACAAAAATACGCCCTTGTTAGGATAAAAGACTAGTGTGTGAGTGTTGTCACGCACGTTACCATGTTTGGATCAGTGAGGATTCGGCAAAATAAAAAAAATTCCAGGTAAAGACTTGCTTTTTGGCCAATGTAATACATTCGGGTGGAGCATTGGAAAGCCAAGTATAAGGTCTCTGCGGACAACAATTTAAAAACAAATTTTTAAGTTTTATCTTTTATCTGCGTTAAACTTTCCAGCTTAACCTACACAATCTCATTTGTCTCTTTTAGAGAATATTAAACTTGTGTTAACGAACAATGGAGACATCCTGCTCCTGTTCAGGTGTCGTTAGGGGCTGATGTTGCCTCTCGTATTTTATAGGATGGTAAAATTAATAATAATGCCAATTTTCTGGTCGCTGTAATACAATATTTGACTATATGGGTCTCGGTTCCATTAACCACATGTCGCCACATCGCTTGCACTCGTTTTTCGTTTTGGTCGATACTTGGATCTAGATTACCCTCATGCAATTTTAGGCACTTTGTAACGGGCATTTTTTTGATAGCGTAACATTTTACGCTTCCTTTCTGTTAAAGTACTTAAAATACATAGTTTCTTTGGGATCGCTGTTTGTATAAAGGAAATACTTCAGAATAATTCAGATTTGTATGCAATTTAACTCGTGTGTATTAATTTAAAAATAGATTAATTGAAGATTGATTTTCATTAATTATAAATTGCATCGTTCTTGGCTTGCCGCTCGTATAAATTTAGTTCCTTATATTATTATCGAACTGGAGATAATTTACGATAAGGTGTTGGAATAGCAACGAGTTTTATATGAACAGATTAGAGTGGACAGTTGTCGTTTGTTCTTCGTTCTTCGTTCCTATATATTGTTTACTGTTTGCTATGAAAGTTGCAGTTTGTCCTTTGTTACTATATGTTAATTACGTTACGTTGTTAGTTTTCGTGCTTGCTTCTTATATATATTAATTACGTAAAAGGTACTGTTTGCTTTTACTTTTGAAAAGAGTGTGGAAAAACGCGATGTTGTTTGTTGAAGCCAAGCTCGTTTTTCACTAAATAAACTGTGATAATATACAAAGAACGGTATATAATTTGTTATAAAGTGCTTATAATGTGTATTTAAAGTGGTTTTGGGTATTGGTAATATTTACTCGTTCGGGGTACCCAATGTGAAATCTGCAAAATCGCTCTTTTTATTGTGAACATATCATCATTTTACGAGGTCGTTCTAAATGTCTATGTGGTTGGCGCGGAGTTTAAATTGGTAATCATAACCTATTCAATTATATTCCTAGGTGTTTAATTCTTGTATAATGTTGGACGAAGAACAAAATTCCGTGATCACTGTTGCTCCTACAGAGGTAGAAAGAGCTCCCGATCTTATTCGAATTCCAACGCGTGATAATGTCTGCTGCTAACACCAGTGAAATACGTAGGTGTGATTAGGGTAACGTGTGATAAGTTTCATCAACACCCTCCCAGTAAAGGGTGACGGGCTTCGCTAGTGCAGGACCTCGTGAATCCCACACTTCAAATGCAAGGAAGCGTTCCTGAAGGACTTTCTGTAGGTTGAACTATTTCCTACTTGTTTTACTTTAAATACCTGTCTGTTGCTTTGCCATACCTTTGGCGTTCTGAGACCTTTTACAATAGAAGTGCATACTACTAAGAAAAAAAAGAAAGAAAAACAAAATCAATACTACTGAATTACTCATATCAATTGTGACTTACCTATTTATCTTTTGTTAACTTTTTGTCTGCTTTATGTTTAATTGGTGTGTGAGGAAACGTTTCTGCTACTCCCCAATATTACCTCACTTTGTACTAAAAATTTTTGTATTGCTTTTACCGTTGTTACATTATATAGATTATCTAAACAGTTTCTTTTTTTTTTATTCTACATAGTACTGAATAACTTAGACTTTTCATTACTGCTATGCTTTTTCTTTATTTCAGGTTTGCAGGACTAATCCTTTTTATTGCAGGTTTACTATTCGAATTTCTTTTATTGCAGGTACCGTTACTAACTCCTTACCGCCGCATACATCATAGGTCAGTCTGATTTCTACAACCCCCCCTACTCTCCGATTGAGCCGGGTCATTGCTTTGACTTTCTTTGTGTTACGTAACATAAATTTGGCGCCCAACGTGGCTGCCACGAAAAAAACGTAACAACTTAAAGATGCTCCTTCCGAGAAGATCTTATGACTCAACAGTCATTTGATAATTTAGTGATTTCGTTGGCAAATGGCAGGTTTAGAATAAGCCTTCCCTTCAAGGTAAGGATTTGTAACTTTCCAGATTCCAAAACTATCGCAATAAAACGTCTGTTGACTTTAAAACGGCGTTTTAAGGCAAATTAAGACCTTTGCAAGTTGCATATTGATTTCATGCGTAGCAGTGAATCATCACCTCATGTCACTTTCGTTATTGCCCTCTCTTGGCAGTAATTCATACTACATTCTGCATCATGCAATTTTAAAGACGGAAAATGATAAACTTTATTGCGAGTTGTATTAGATACTTCTGCACAATCGAAGAAAGGTATCTTATTGAATGTTCCCTTACTTACTGGACCTAAGCTCCAGAATGATGTTATCAAAATATTACTTGCTTTTCGTATTCCTAAGTTTTTCTCGACTGTGACATGAAACAGAGGCATCGTCAAATTTCAATTACAGAATCAGATCGCTGCTATTAGTTAATACAATGAAAGAGGAATACGTTTGAACCTTTGCATACATCGGGTTAATACTATCATGTATGGGCTTTCTTCGGTTTCGTTTCTTGGCACTTTGAACGATTTTGGTGTTAGTTAAACTTGGTAAAAGAATCAACCCTTTGACAACTCAAGTTTTAAAAAATTACTTGTATGTCGCTGACGTATGTGGGGCCCAGTTGCTGGAAGCTCAATAACTAAAATAACAGCCTATTCAGTTGCTTCATTCTGGATGTGCTTTTTAATTGTGTAAATAGGCTAGCAATAGTCTAGACCTTTTGGAAGGCTTTCCTATTGAATATCATCAATCAATTCCCGATTTTGTCACAAGTAGTGTTGACTTTAATATTAAAATACTTCACCTTCGTTGGCAATTCTCGTCTGACACCTTCTCATTCGATAGTAAGCATTTGAAAAATTGTTTATTCAAACTCATTCTTCTCCCAAGAGTTACTTGTATTTATAACCCACTGGAAATTCTAGCCACGGCCATTTTCGCCCTCAAGCAGCTCATTCAGCAATTGTGGGTTTTGGCATTAAATCTGAATAAATCTCCACCTGCCATTTGGCTCTCCAATGTTCCACCCGAAAGCACTACAATTGTCAGGAATCAAGTCTTTTTTAAATGGAAATTTTGAATTTTGCAGAACCCTTGCTGTTCCAAGCAAGAGATCTTTAGCGTGCGTGACAACACCCACACACAGATCTACATCGTACTTCTCATCCGACATGGGCGCATTTTTGTGAAAAGTGTTTTCCTAACATCTTTCAAGCGGTTCGTGTCGGAACACCAACCCGAAACCTTGGGATCAGCAGTCATATGCAATGAATCAATTCAAATTTCACGCTGTACAGCGGTTCAAAAAGCTAGGCGCCTCCGTGCCTTAGTTGGTTTTCGTGTGACTGCTAGGCCCAATGTCTCTGCTCTTATTTCCGACACGAACTGCTTGAAAAATGTTAGACGAACATTTTTTACAAAAATACGCCTTCGTTCAGATGAGAAGTAAAAATCTATGTCACGCCCGATAAAAATCTCTACCTTGCTAGAAATACCTGGGTTTTGGAAAAATTCAAAATTTCCAGGTGAAGAAAACTTGCTTCCTGGCCAATGTTGTACCTTAAGGTGGAGCATTGGAACATTAAATCTAAGGTTAAGGAGGCTGGTGGATCAGAAAAATTCGCGTATGAGTGCCGATACAAGGTCCCGAGTTCGATTCCTAACACGGACTATTTGAAAAATTTTAGGCGAACGTTTTTTACAAGAATACGCCACACGTTTGGATGAGAAGGCAAAGTGTAGGTTCCGTATGTGTGGTGTTCTTACGCACGTTAAGAATCCCGTTCTTGCTTGGAATAGCAACGGTTCTGTCAAAATTCAAACTCTTCAGATAAAAAATCCTTTCTGGCCAATGTTGTATTTTCGGGTGAAGCATTAGAAAATCTGAGGTACGTTTTTGAAAGCTGGCGACTCTGTAGATCTGACAAGTCCGCGTATGACTTGCTGATCCCAAGGTCCTTAGTTCGATTCCCGACACAGGCCGCTTGAAAAATGTTAGGCAACAATTTTTAAAAATACACACTCGGTCAGGTGAGAGATCCGTGTGTTAGTGTTATCACGCACGTTGAAGATCCCTACCTTATTTGGAATATCAAGGGATCGGTAACCTTCAAATTTTCAGATAAGAAGAAAACTCGCTTCATGGCCAAAGTAGTACTTTCAGGTGGAGAATTGGAAGTCAAATGTAAAGTTGAGGAAGCTTGTAGTATAGATCTTAATCTTCTTTTGGATGCTTTGGAAAAGAGCTATGCATACATTGCTTAGTTTGGTATTTCCTTTTGGAGGTTTTCTGTTTGGATTGGTATGGCTAAATCAAAGGCAGCTTCTTTGAATGTTTGTCAGTACCTTGACAGAAACTTTGCCCTGAAGTACGTTATTAAAATTGGTACATTTTATTCTTTGAATTTATTCGTGTATGGCATTTGAAAAAATCGTATGTTATGGTGATTCGTTAGTGGTATTGACTTTGATGACTTGGATTAAGTCACCTGCATATCGTCTGAAAACGTATGCAGCTAATTGCGTTGGTTTGATTCAGAAACGGGTTCTGCCTGAACTTTCGTTTTATATTCACTCTTGTGCGACGCTGCTAATTCTGCCACGACAGGCTTATTTCTTTCTGAATTACCCACATATCCTTTCTGGCCGGCAGGTCGTCTATGTTTATTGTTGTCTGAAGAAAATTGGTTTGCTTCATCTGTTTGGGCATCTTCTGAGGAGAAGCGCTACGCGTGTTCTGCCACAATAGAATTCACATCAATTGAAAATTTGTTAAAGAGATTTTGATCAATGCCTAATTGTATATTGGTTAAGAGTCTTTAACATGAGGAAAATTGTTTTCGATTTTCTATTTTTGTCATTGGCAGATATGCTCTGTTGGTAATTTTTATATTATTAAAATATTTTTATCTTTTTATATCATGTAAGACTGTTTAATTATTTTTAACCCACACGTACTATAACAAAAATCAGAGTAAGTTTTTTACGTTTTGATGTATATTCTTCGTTTATGTTAATTCTATTAGAACTTTTAAAAAAGCACTATATGGATGCCAAAACGTAAAGTTTAGTTTAAACTTCTTTTTCACAACTCGTTTTATTTTCTGAACTATATTCCCAAAAAACATTCAAGTTTATAATGCACTAAAATTTATGATTTGAATACTAGCATGTTTTAGGCTTTAGAGACAGGCGATCTTGTAACATAGTTCCTAAACAGTTTGAGTTTGAAAAAAGCATGGTCGGTGAATGGAGCTGTTATCGGTAACATCGTAGGTAACATGTATGCCACTCGCTGTACAAACTTCAGGATAGCTGACAAAGCATAGTTTTACATAAAGTAAATATTACAAATCACCTAAAATTGTCGAAGTTTCAAATTCTTTATTTTTTCATGAATGAACTAAATTTAACCCTCTGTTGAATAAAAGAATATTCAAATCTTTACCATATTCACTATTAATAGATTTTAAACAAATATAAAGTTTATCATCACCAAAAGTGATTAAAGTTTTTAGACTCAGAACGTTAAACTCATACCGCTGATCAAAATAATACAAAGGATCTTTACGTTTACTCAATTATGGCGTCAAGTACTTTAAGATACAACACTACTTTAAAATTTTTTTGGTTATCTGGTATGCTATTTTCTTGATATCTTTTATCAAAAATTTATGTACTACTTGGTAGGTGTGATTATATTTTTCAGAAGAGAGCAAGCTCTATACAGGATTCCTTAATTTTTTTAAATATGTTTCTCGAATGTATTAATTCGACATTCAGTGTTCCAACGTTTTTAGGTTAATAGATTTGATTAGAGATACTTACCAGGAGGGAGTAAAAGAAATTAACTTGACCACTTTGTAACTAAAGTATAAAATTAAAATTTTCAATGCCAGTTTTAAGTCATTTGTTCCAACTTTTTAATAACACAGATCAATACAATTCTTGTTTCCTCATGTGTGATGGGTGGATTTTTAGGTACTGAAACCAAATCTGTACTTATAATTTTTGTATAATTCAACTACTTGTAAAAAACGGTTTACATTGTAAAACATATTGTAACGAACAGAATCCTGCAGGTGACTCATTATTGGAATGTAAACAGCGCATAATGCCTAGCGAGGGTACTAGAAAGCGCTAGAAAGTCCGATATAAGGATCGCGGACGGGATAGGCAGCAGTTGATATCCTAAGCGCATCTACAAACAGATATAAAATATTAATAAAGTAAAAATGTTATCCTGTACATTATGTGTTTTGCTGGTAGACTTTAAAGAATGACGCGAAAGTGTGTATGTCGCGCGTTTACGATTAAACCTATAAAAAAGATAATAACTAAGTTATTCAAGAAAGACTATTAGCATTATTTTGGATGCAAACTAGTAGATCATGACAAACCTCGGCCGCAGAATATCATTTGCGCAACGTATGCTGCAACTTTAAGATAATGGCTCAACGGTAGGCGTAAGGCAATGCCTTTTGCGGTGCCTATGGTGTGGAGAGTACCTAAGCATCCTGTTACAGACTGCAATTTTTAGTTGACGTATGTATCTGGAAGTTCACTAAAAGCAACGCATACTGTAGAGTACAGAAACATGCAATCCGTTCTCTGACTAGTTCTTCACAGCCAGAATCGAACGTCCCAAACGTCCAGTATCATATACACTTGACGATGATATAAATGGTGCTGAACACATGAATCCTGATTTCCAACCATTTGATATAGGTACTCTACATTTACTTTCAAGATGAGCTTAACATTTAGTACGGGATTTTAATTTGTCAAAAGCTCAAGCCAAACAGTTGAGATCCAGGTTGCAATGTTGAAATCTATTACAAGGTAATGCGCATATTTCCACCTATCGGACATATTAACAAGATTTCCTGTATATTCTTACATCATGCTGTCAGTTGGTATACTGTCTAGATGTTCCTAGACTATAGGATGCATTAGAATGTAAATACAAAACTAATGAATGGAGAGTGTTTATTAATTCACTTACTTTAAGCTTGAGGGTAGTTCCCTTTCACACACGCGTGAAGTTAGCCCCCCAACTTTTGAAAAAAAAACTTTCTATAACTCATTCGTTTGCACATTGTTTGCACATCCGGAATTTTTGTTTGCACACTTTTCGTTTAAAAATTATTCAAGAAACAATTTAGGGGGGCAACTTTACACTGGCCCCCCCGACTTTCAGCAAATTTATTTTAAACCGGCAGAATTAATACATCATCGTTTGCACATGTATGCACATTCACTATTTTTGTTTGCACACCTTTCGTTTAAAAGTTATTAAAGAAACCATTGTGGCGGGCCATCTTCGCACTAGCCCCCCAACATTCAGCAAATTCATTTTAAACCGACGAAATTGATAGATCTTCGTTTGCACATGTGTGCACATCTATTATTTTCGTTTGCACACTTCCAGTTTAAAAGTAATTTAACATTCAGCTTCATAGTCCTCGCTATACGATAGCTACTGTTGAAAACGTGAAAACATTGTAACAGTGAACCCAATTGATACCTTTTCGTTTGCACATTACGAAACACATCAACTTTTTGTTTGCCCACCCCTGTAAGTCAAAAAAATTTTTAAATTTAATCAGGGAGGGGCTAACTTCACACATGTCCAATATTGCATTTTTGTGCAATTCTAACATGTGATGGCGGAAATCAAAGTATCTTCGTTTGCGCATCATGAATCAAGTCGCTTTTGTTTGCACACCTATAGTTAAAAACTTATTCAACATTTACTTTCGTAGTCCCCGCTATACGATAGCTACCGATGCTGTTTTAAAAAACCGGTACGAATGCCGTTATTTATAAAATACTGTAAAAACTTCCATTACTGTTTAATTATCTAACTACCACTAGTATCAACTCAAGCGGGTGCATCTGACTGCAAATTAATAGTCAAAAATACAACAGAAATTTCAAGTTTTGCTTAAGGGGAAGTACATACCTCCTGTTGTCTAGTGTTCATACGAGACGGTTGAAAACGAATTCTCGAACTGGCGACATCTTGTAGCGCTATATAATAATGTAAATACATAGGACTATATACATTTGAAAACAATATTTTAGTAAATGTGTTGATTAAAATACTCTCAATCAACGGTATAGGTTCATGTGTATGTCTGGTAACGTGCAAACGAAAAGGTATCAATTAGGCTCACTGTAATCCATTTTTGCACATTTTGAACAGTAGGCTATCGTATAGCGGGTACTATTAAAGGAAATGTTAAATAAGTTTCGAACTAAAAGTGTGCAAACAAAAATACGACCTGATTAATGATGTGCAAACGAAGATACTTTGATTTCCGTCATCACATGTTAGAATTGCACAAAAATGCGATATTTGACAATTTGTGAAGTTAGCCCCTCCTGATTAAATTTAGAAAAATTTTTGGCTTACACTGGTGTGCAAACAAAAAGTTGATATGTTTCATAATGTGCAAACGAAAATGTATCGATTAGGCATTGTAATCCATTTTTGCATATTTTGAACAAAGCTATCATATAGCGGATATTACGAAAGTGAATGTTAAATAAGTTTTGAACTATAGGTGTGCAAACGAAAAAGCGACTTGATTCATGATGTGCAAACGGAGATACTTTGATTTCCGCCATCACATGTTAGAATTGCACAAAAATGCAATATTGGACATGTGCGAAGTTAGCATCCGTGATTAAATTTAAAATTTTTTTTGACTTACAGTGGTGTGCAAACAAAAAGTTAATGTGTTTCGTAATGTGCAAACGAAAAGGTATCAATTGGGTTCATTGTAACAATGTTTTCACGTTTTCGACAGTAGCTATCGTATAGCGAGGACTATGAAGCTGAATGTTAAATTACTTTTAAACTGGTAGTGTGCAAACGAAAATAATAGATGTGCATACATGTGCAAACGAAAATCTATCAATTTCGTAGGTTTAAAATGAATTTGCTGAATGTCGGGAGGTTAATGCGAAGGTGGCACCCCACAATGGTTTCTTTAATAACTTTTAAAGAAAGGTGTGCAATCAAAAATAGTGGATGTGCATACATGTGCAAACGATGATGTATTAATTCCGCCGGTTTAAAATAAATTTGCTGAAAGTCGGGGGGCCAGTGTGAAGTTGCCCCCCTCCCCCTAAATTGTTTCTTGAATACTTTTTAAAGGAAAAGTGTGCAAACAAAAATACAGGATGTGCATACATGTGCAAACAATGTGCAAACGAATGAGCTATAGAAAGTTATTTTTTCAAAATTTGGAGGGCTAACTTCACGCGTGTCTCTTTCACAGTGGAAATTCATATTGCCCACGCAGTACATGTGAACGAAAACTATAACAATATGAAAACTTTACTAGAAAAAATCAGGTGTAAAGAACATGGTGGAGCATATGTCATGATCGAAAAGTCATAGCACTTTTGTTAGAAATGCAATGGGGTTGCACCAAGTACTGCTGTTTTCTCTGCGAATAAGACAGCAGAGACAAAGATAAGCACTACTTTGTAAAAGATTAAAAATTGCGAGGGGACTTTGTTGTTATAGATAAAAATGTTACAAATCTCCTCTCGTTGATACAAAAAAAGTTTTGCTACCATCTCTGTACATAGAACCACTACTGATGATAAACTTTGTCAAAACTTTAAATAAAGATTGTGAAGTTTCCAACATTTGAAAGAGATATTTCCCAGACCAAATGGAGCAAAAATAAAAGAAGGTATTTTTAGTGGGCCGCAAATTCATCACATCATAAAGGACAGTGTATTCGATTCAGAACTGGCTGACATTAAGGCTGTTGCATGTGCATCATTTAATGAAGTTTGTTCAAATTTCTTGGAAATGCAAAGGCAAAAAATTACGAAAAAATCGTGAATCCTTTAATTTTCACATACAGCGTTATGGATTGCAAAATGTTTTAAAAATGTATGGACCTTTCCCTCACAAATCTAGCATCTGTGAGTGACGAACATGATGAAAGGTATCATCAATACATTATGTATTGTGAAAACCAAAACCAGGGGAAGTGCACCCACACATTGCTCGCAGATTATTATTGGAACCTAATCAGGTATGCTTAAGAGGTACTCTACAAACGAAAATCATATGCAAAAAATGTTGAGATTCGGTAGTGATGCGGTATGCATAATTTATATTATAACAAATGTAAACGTTACATAATAAAACGTTCCGTAAAATATGACTAACTTTTGACTGGACAGTGATAGAAAAATTGTGTTAACAAATTCATAATTAGCGGGAAAATACTATAAGAAATATCCATCTCACATTAAGAAACAAAAAATCACAAATTGTTGATCAGCGAATAGACATAATAGTTTTCCACCGAATAACAGGTGGCAACAAAAACTGAAAATTTAGGTAATTATAGCTGAACCATATGCGAAATTCAATTTGGCAAGAAACAAATTAATAACAAAAGGAACGAATTGGTTAGTATCAGTACAAGCGACAGCCTAAAAATACGATTACATTATTGTATATAAAATTTTCTTATAAAAAAGAAGACTCTAAATATCAGATTGTGAACAAATAATTGCTTTTTTTCAGTTATTGATATACTTAGCTAACATTGACCAAATGCAAAACTGAAACAAAAACATTCATCGTAGATTATAAAATTTATGACAAATAAAAATAAATATTCTGTGGTACACATCCCCCACACTTTAGAAAATTAGGTCATCTTTACTGGTACGCGTTTTTTATTGTTTTCCATTTGTTCACACACTGCAACTAGAAAATTTCAATATTTCTCCTTCCAGGAAGAGCATTTGGTTTAATCATCTTTATACTTTAGAAACACTTGCTAATTGGAAGGAGCTCAATCCTGCTAATATTTAAAATGTGTAGATAACATGGAGATTATAATACCTTATATATTAATAATTCAGCATACCCGAATGCATAAAGAAAAACATACTGGATCCAGAAAAATTCTAATTACAAAACAATATTTTTCAGGACCATATTAGCATAAATACTTATTAACATTCGTTACATGAATTGTTTACCAACTCTAAATATTACATAAGTTAAGGAAGTTATTAAAGCGTGTTTAGACTATAATTTGTTAAAAAATTCAAACCTTGAGACGTACGATTACGAATTTTGACTGTAGCTGCAAGTGTTAAATCAAGCATAACGCATAACTAACAGCAACCATGACCTTCTTTAAATAAAAATCTCTTTACGAAATTTTCTAACGGTTATAGAAATTAAATATGTGGTACTCTATAAACATTTTTCTAAATGTATAGAAGACATTGCTTACACGCGTATAATGGAAGGCCTTGGTGCAAGAACCAACCAAAACCATCTCCTACATAAAATTAGTTTGGAGAACTAATACGCTGATGATAGGACTGCCTCAGCTTAGTACAAACAACCATTAAAATACCGGCGATTCTAAACAAAACCATCAGTGACTTGCCTACATTCCTATTTCTGCACAAGAAGCTGTTAAGTCCAAGACCTTCAATTTTAGGGTCAAATTGATGATTGGTGCAAAGCATAGTTGTCTCATACTCCCTGTATGTTTGTTGTGGTTTGTTTAGCATTCTTCTTAATCTTCTTTGGGAATTAAACCACTCATATTTTTTTAAAAATTTTTGCTTAGTGTACTCAAACCAAATATTTCAAACATCAATAAATCAAAGTAACCTTCAATTTATGTCATAAACGTCAAACTTGAAGTTTTTATTATTTTGACAACGATCCTAGGTCATGGATCGAAACGTAAATAAAGATCATTTAAAAAATATGAGTGGTTTAATTCCCAAAGAAGATTAAGAAAAACATAGTTGTCTCAGGTGTAGTTCAATCACTATCGACCTGAATTCTTCAATGCTCCACATCAATATACTTTATTTGCCGGAGGAGGGTGAGACGGCGTTTTTTGCATCTAAATTTAAAATTCAACCAAACTTTGTATCATATCCAGAAAATCAAAGGAATTTTTAACGTGGGCGGAAAAATTAACACACGGAGCATAACCTACACTTAACCTTAATCGATCGAGGGCAAATTTTTGTGGTATATAACCGACATCCCGACACGGCCGACTGCTTGAGAAATGTTAGGTGAGCATTTTTCACAAAAATTACGCCCTCGTTCGGATGAGAGGTTAAATGGAGGTCCCGTGTGTGAGTGTTGTCACGCACGTTAAAGATCTCTACCTTGCCTAGAACGACAAGGGTTCGGCAAAATTCTAAATTTCCAGGCAACAAAAAACTCGCCTCCTGGCCAATGTAGTACCTTCGGGTGGAGCATTGGAAATGTAAATGAACGGTATATACCCGACAACTTTATTTAAGGGGTCCTTGTACGCAATTGATCCCGGACCATATAAACAGCTCATTTCAATAACCTGGTTAAACCACGAAACCCTCTTAAACCTAGTCACCATGAACAAGGGAGTGTCGCCCCCAGTAGGTGTTGGAGCTATCAAAGGTTGGCGAAGCGGGTATATAAACAAATAGGAGGCGTTAATAGGGGCGGCCGTGTTGTATCTACCTTTAATATTTTTAAATACTTTGAAAATACCTGCTGTTTTCGTGAATAAACATTTTATCTAGTTATCTAAAATTTTTATCTTATCACGTAAATAAGCATTAAAAAATATAAATTAGCGTTCGGTATACAAAAACCTAATTCGGTTTAATACTATCAAAGACAAGCATTTACAGGTTGGTTAGCAAAAACGCGATTCATGCAATGAAGCATGTTTCGAACAAAATATTGGCGATGGTAATGACTTGTTTACAGAGTATGTGCAAAACATATAGGCATACAAGTTGAGGGTGTACGAATCATATCCATAAAACGCAGGGTAGCTCTAAAAAGTTGTTATTCACTCACATTCATGATTTATAAATGATAGAAGCTACTAAGGTCATTAATTTTCTAATTATCTATAAATCTGTTGAAAAGTTAATTTATTTAAACTTTGACAAATTTTGTGTTTCGAAATGTCTGAATCCAAGAAGAAAAGCCGGCGGTACAGTATTGAGTATTTATAATATGGATTTATGCATTCTCTCCTATAAACCAATTATTACCAATGTCTTTAGTTTACTAAACAGAGTTTTCGAATGAAGCAATGAAGTAATTTAGGCAACAAAAGTATTTGAATAAATGCATGTTGATAAAGAGCAAAAACATTTATCCTATTTTCAGGGCTGGAGAAATTGCTCTTCCCATTAAACACCGTGTTATCAAAAAAATTTCTCTGAGGAATAATTCAGACAATAGACGAAATGACTAAAAACATTAAAATATCATTATACGATTACTTAATAACTTGAAATTTTCCCATTGAACTATATAAATCTACTCTACTACATGACGAAGTACTACTCTTTACATACACCCAATTCATACAAAAAAAATTTTTAAGAGATATTATTTACTAAAAATTTGGTAACCGATACAAAATGAGAATCGATGCTATGAGCATATTTTCCTACGAATAATATTTTGTCAGTAACTAATGATGGTGCTTTAGCAGTGAGGGAGTGTCACAGCGCATTTGAAACAAATAGTACCTAATGTACACGTTATTCATTGATTGTTCATTGTAATTTGGATGAATGCTTGCATACGTCGCTTCATTACATTATTAAAGCAGTTAGTAAAATTAGAAACAATTGATAACTCCAGTGCAGCAAACAGACAACTTCATTTTTAATTAAAACTGAGTTATCCTATGCAATCTACTAAAATTTAAGCAATGCGCGTTTCTAGGTGCAAGAATTGAATAAGTCTAGCGTTCTTGCACACATTTATTATAGAAAGAAACTTGTCCGAGTATATGTTTTGATGCAAAAAACTCCTGGAGCTAGCTGTTTCTTGCATTGAATATGTGCATAGAGGCGGGGTTGTCTAAGTTGGTATATAACATATAACAACAGCTAACTCGCATTCTGTAGATCATTTAATTTGGTTTGCCAAAGTAAATTAATCATAGACGTCCTATGCTTTGACTATGAACAGAATTTACCTCTTCCTCATGTACCAGCAGGTGATGTTTGCCACAAGTGACAAATGTGGCACTACAACTTTTGCATATATTCAGCAAAGCAGACACTTCAACATTTTACGTATACGTGGAAACCTGACAGTACACACCGATACACAAAACAAAAAGAAAAAAATGATGTGATGGCTTGCAGCAGTCGTAGTTTGGGACAGGGAGAGTAAGAATACCCAAAACCAACAATGCGCCCAGTTGAAGAGAAAATTATTACTACACAAAATGCAAAATAATGGCAGAATATTAGTCTGCACAACAAATAATAAATCAAGTAATAAAAAAATTCATTATCCCTATTGGGTTTTTAATCCTGGAACTGGTTAGACGAGTACCCCTATTGTTTCCAATTCTAAGCTAATCACACACTTCCCTGAAATTCTGTCAGTCTACATCTTTCGGTATCTGTGTGCAATTGCCTAATCAAGGTCAACCTCTACCTAATTTTTTCCTTTTCTCTGCTTCCAATATATTCGCACTATTTCCCATGATCTAGAACAAGCCATATCATTCCATCTCTTCTATTTTTTCTGTTCTCCACATATTTCTTCCTTCACCTACTATTAGCAGTACCCCTTAGTTCCTAATCTTGTGTGTACATGATATCTTCATCAAACATATGTAGCACCACATGTTAAAGGCTTCTCTTTCCTCTTTCCTGTCTGCTTCCCCTATTGTCCATAATTCACATTCATACATAGCTGTGCTACAGATATATGCTTTCAACAATTGCACCAGGTATGTTGAGTTTAACATTTTTTGCATTTCTCCCATCTTGCGTTACTTGACTTCCTAGATAGTAGAAATCCTTAAGATTTTGTAAATTCTTGATTCCTATTTGTATTCTGGTTTTTGACTTACCTTCCCCTCTGTTATATACTAGTATTTTAGTTTCATTTTTGTTCATCTTTATACCGTATCTCTCTGCTAATATTGTTTCTATTTCATTATGGGCTGCTTCTAGTTCAACCGCTATATCTCCCGCTATATCACGCTATACCGCTATATCTCCAAATCTAAGCATATCAATTGTTTGTCCCTGCATCATAATTCCAAACTTCTTCTTGCATTTATCAGTATTCATTGACTCTTCGATGTACAAGTAAAAAGAATTAAAGGGCACATCGCACATTACTGTGTTACTCCTTTCCTAATTTCTACTGCTCTACCTTCCTGATCTAACTACAATAACAAAAAATAAAAATAATGATATGGTAGTAAGTAAATAGAGGGTAGCTGTACCTAAAAACCGGTCGGCTACTTGGTTTAGTTAATATGTGTGTGACTACTAATCCCAATGTCGCGGATTTGAATCCTGACACGGTCCGCTTGAAACGTGTTAGATAAGCATTTTCCACAAAAGTACGCCCTTATTTGGATGAGAGGTAAAATGTAGATCTCTTGTGTGAGTACTGTCATGCTCGATGAAGGTGCCTGCTTGGTTGGAACAGCATGGATTCGGCAAAATTCAAAATGTCCAGGTAAAAAAACTTGCTTCCTGACGAATATTGTACCTTCGGATGGAGCATTGAAAAATCAAATGTAGGGATGAGGCTGGTGGCTTAGACAAGTTCACGTATATACTCTGGTGAGTTTTTTTTGTAGGTTTCACAGCATCTTCATGACGGCCCAACGCTGGGGCTCTATTCGAAAACCGTAGTTTCCGAATAATGGTGAGGTATCACAGCATAATTTTATGATGGCCCAACGCAAGGGCTCGATTTGAAAACCTTAGTTCCCGAATTTTGGAAGTTTCACAGCATAATCTTGACGCCCAATCTGTGGGGCTCGAATGATCAGCAGAAAACCTTAGTTCCCGAATTTTGGAGGTTTCACAGCAATATATATATATATATATATATATACATATACATATATATATATATATATATATATATATTATAGTGGTTTTAAAGGGTTAAAGGTAAATATAAAGGAAGCAATTTCAAAACACCCTGTATAAAGGAAACAACCAGAAATTACGTGCGAAATTTATTCCAGTTAGTTCATTTTTAAGTAACAGGTATAAACAAAATTTTACAAATATTGATTAAAATTTAGTAGGTTTGCAAAGAAAATAAATGGTAGAAGACAATGCCATTAATTTATTAATTTAATTGAGTTTAATTAAACGGTTATTTACGGATAATATGCATAAAGGCATGAAAAATCAATAAATCCAAGGCGAATAGCGTTCGTTATAACAAATAAATATATCGGTTGGGTTGAAATACCATGAAAAGAAGCTCCTAGAAGTGTTGTGTTAAAACGTAGGTTAATTAAGCACCTGCGTGTTCTCTAAATGTCAAATTCCAATTTATTTTTATAGATAACAAACAAGTTCAAAGAATAGCGGGTAAACGGTTGAATGTGTTCGCAGTAAACATTAATTAGGGGTTATTTAAGGCACGGATTTTGGGTCCACATGGAGTTGTAAAACGCGGTCAGAAATATTGATTTTCTACCACTCAAGTAAGGTGAGAAAGAGACGTAGAAAATGCATAAGCAAAGGACAGCGTTAGATAGGCGGGATTTGTGGAACGTCAATGGATAGACGATTGGTCGATATTGTTAGTTGGACATGAGACAAATACGAGCATAGTGTATATTAATTTTCAAAAAAGATATTAATGGTGCGCTGAAATTCGTGGACTTAGAAATCGGTTGAGAGCAAAATTTTAAGAAGGTGTTGTAAATGAAAGACTTCGGGTGAATGCGGCCAGGAGGTGGCAGCATAAACTGTATAAATACTTTTCGGAAATATAATAAAAGCCCTTAATATTTCGATCGTTTCAGACTACGTATGAATGTTACCACGAGTTTGTATGTATAATAAAATTATTTTAAATTATATTGCACTGTGTTAGCCTCATAATTTGTACGCGACTTGTGCCGAGTTTAAAATTTATTGAGGTATCACCTATATTTTTTAACAAGCTCGTGTCGTGACGTTAAGTAACGTGGATTAAAGTAAATAATTGTGAAACACGTATAATTAAATTGGATTTGGAAATTGGATACACCGTGAAGGCAGCACTAGCAGTTCAACTTACATGGGGTTCTTCTACTAATAGCTAGAAGCGGCCTGCAGAGCAGAAAGAAGCAAATACATGGCATCGTCCACGGAGCAGAGATCTTTTAGAAATTCCAGGTAACGCTTTGAAATGGTGTTGTTATAAACTATGAATATTGGGTGACGTATGAGAGTGATTTTGAAGGTATTCTGCATTATTTGGCGTATTGAACATAATATGTATAACTAACTTTATTATGGTATTTAAATAGAAATCTGAAGATGTATATAAAGCTTATTAACGTTCCATCAGGAATTTAAATTTTGTAAAGAGTACATGGGTTGTTTTTTTTAGTTTGTTGTAAGAGTATGCAAAGTTTAAGGGCATACATTATTCATAATTAACTGGGTTATCATGAGCTCACCATACTCCAGAGTTTACGTAGATTTAAAATAAATTATAAAGAAGGAATGAGAAATAAGGTATTATTCAGGGCCCATTTTCTCCGGTTACATTCTATGTGTTTGATAATTTAAAATACAGGACATTACAAAATAGGATTTATTGAGGTGTAACTTGATCACTGAAATGTGGATAATATTGAATTTTATTTGTAAATAGTGATAAATAAAAGATTGTATGTTTGTTGTATTTTGTGGTTTTATTGGGAGTGTGCGTGAACGATAGAGAACATGAGAGTGAATCTAGATATCCAAGAGGAGGTCCAATTGAGCTAGCCGGAAGCAGTTGAAGAAAGCAATTCAACCGGTGAGGAAGAGAGAGGAACGGGTAAGAAAATATATTTTTTGAATTATTTAATTTTTGAAAAATTTTCTATTATGTGCAATTTTCGAGTTTTGAAAATTTAAAAATCTTTTCGAATATATTTTTGTTGGTGAGGCTTTTACCCGAGAAACACGGCAATATATATATTCTTCTACCTACACTATCTAAACTTATTTACTTTTGCTTGTTTACTCCTCCCTTTTATTTTTATTTTTATAAAAAATATGTGATTATAAACTTTACTTTATTTAATTAAACAAAATTTGCTACACGACTTTTGTCGTCGTCCCTATTTTAGTATTCAATTAAGGACTTCTATTTGAGGTGCTTTAGCAACGTTTGGTTGGTTATCTATTTACTGTTTACTATTTATTATGCCTCGACTATATGAAACTTTAATCTCAGGGCGTTCACCTACTCACCGTGAGTTCAATCGTGAGTAGATGTGCACTACCCAACCAAACTGCACCCTCGTTTGTTTTACCACTTTTTTAATGCACTGATTTACTATATATGCCAAATTTTAACAGATCAAAGTTGTTTGGTGCCAAATTAATTTATGTAACTATTTATGACTTTAATTTTGACGTTTTAAGATATTCACGGTACTTACCAGAATTATACCGCGCTGAAGGCTTTCTTTTAAACTGCTGGCTCAAGATCGTATACACCGTACGCACCTTCACAAGGATTCTCAATCGTAGTCCACTTGCGTATTGCCTCCAGGTGTTATTAACCAATTTCGTTGACCCCAAATCTGAAATAATTTTACCCCAATTTAGAATTTAAAAAAAACCGTTATATCTACTTCCCCTGCGTTAATTCTTCCTCGTAATATACTGCTCTCCTGTTTCTCTGCTTCGTACTCCAATCAATCCTCTCCTTGCTCAATCCAAATCAATCCAGCCGTCCTATTTTAAATCAATCCTTGTCCTGCTATTCCTTTAATATCCACACGATGTCCTTACTGCCGTTAATCTGCTCAAATCACTCCAAAAATTATCAATATCGTCGTTGCCTTCTATATCCACTCAAATCTCCTACTGCCGTTAAACCAAATCTTCCCAAATCCAACACCAATCTTGCTCAAACCTAAATAATCGTCGCTTTCCCGTTCGCACTATTAACCACTCCAAATCTTCTTTAATACTCGTTGCCTTTACTATCGATGCTTCTTATTACTCTCACTTTACTAAATTAGACTCTTTAATACACATAAACTTTTATTTCAATAAATATTTGTACAACTTTTAACGCAGGTTTGGTAAAACACGTCTTTATCTGAATATAATCGAAATTAGAATCTCCTATATTTATTTTGCTTAGCGATAAGATCAACAACCTTAGCTTACTTGAATTACAATTCTAAAACATACAATATCCAATAACAATTCGTCTTTCCTTTCGTGTCCAAAATACCTTCACTACGGTCTTTATAATATTCTTAATTTCTACTATTGGTCCAAAACACTTCACAAATCTCCAATAACCTTTTATATTTCTATTCACTTTTAATTTTGATTTTACAATTCGTCCAAAAGTTGATTCTATTAAAAGAAAAGCCAAATAATTTACACACGACCTGGACGCTTTGTTGGTTGCAGATATCCATAAATGCGTTCGGCTTTCCTACGGCAAATGTACCTTCACTGGCTCATAAAATATCAACTCAGTATAAAACCTTAAGTACCGTGCATTGTATCAACGTCATAAAGTCATGTTGTCTACCTTTTGGCACATATGTTTCAAACTAAAATGGTACATACTTTAGCATATGTAAAGTACAGCAAAATATAGTTTTTTAAATTATTATATCTGATATATTAATCCTATTGTTTGGCATACACCCCTGTTAACACAAATCTACCCTTAGAAGCCTTGTACCCCCCCCTTACATAATAATATATATATATATATATATATATATATATATATAGCTGTGATATACTCTTTAATTCCTTTTTGCCCTACGATTGGGTGTCATTTTCATTGCTGTGATAATGCCCTTATATTTCCTTTAAGCCCCACGATTGGACGTTATTTTTATTGCTGTGATATCTCGCTTACGTTGCTGTGCCCTTAATACTTCTGTGATATACACTTTAATTTCCTTTAAGCTCCACGATTGGTGCGCAATTTTCATTGTGATAAAGCCCTTACGATTCAAGCCCCTACGTTGGGTGTCATTTTCATTGCTGTGATATGCCCTTTTATGACTGGTGTATCTATTTTTATTGGTGTGAATATCAACCCCTTTTAAAATCCTATAATTTCTTGAATTTGTTTTTTCACGGCTATCTCAATCTATCAAACACTGAATGCGCTACTTCACGACAATAAAGATTGTTTAACCTCTCTTTCTTTCTACTACCTAACTGTTCAAATAATTTAAAAGAAGCAATCCAAAATTACACAGTATAATGATTGATAATATGTACAGTTTTGTCAATTCAAAAATTAGCCCCTGAATAAATTATTCACATTCACTAAATTTAATTTTCCTGAAAGCCAGCAAAAATATCTTTGTAATTACTCTTAAGTAACTTTCGAACGCTCAAAGTTGCTTTCTCTATTTTTCAAATTCTCAATTGACCTTTTTGTTGACCGTTACAGAAATATAATGTACAGCAAATATTAAAACTGAAACAGTCTTTAACAAATGAAAAATTTAAGATCTCTAAGCTGCCTTTTTCCTTGGTTGTCACTGGAATTGCCTCATAGTATCAGTGGTCAGCACCCCTTGAATGTTACAGTTCGACTTGCTTTACTTGTTGGCCAGAATGATGATGATTAATGGTTGCTTGTATTTTTCCCCACGGATTTCTGAAGTAAGTAAGTATTTTCGAAGCATCTTTAAATTTTCATTTATAAGTACATCTAGAGATACATTTACCGGGTTCGATTTCCGAGATAGACGGCTTGAAAAATTTAGAGGCTAGCATGTACCACAAATTTATGCTCTCGTTTGGATGAGTGGTGAAATATAGGGCCCGTGTGTGAGTGTTGTTACACAAGTTAAATATCTTTACCAGGAGCAGCAAGGGTTCGTGGCTAGTTGGTATACGTGTGACAAGGTCACGGCTTCGATTCCCAGCACGGACCATTTGACAAATGTTAGGCAATCATTTTTCACAAAATGCTCTCGTTCGTATGAGAGGTAAAATGTAAGTCTATATGAGTGTTACCATGCGCGTTAAAGATCCCTACTTTGCTTGGAACAGGAAAGATTCCAAAATTCAAAATTTCCTTATAAAAAGCTCGCGCCCATTGTCAATGTAGTATCTCCGGGTTGAGCATTGAAAAACCAAAAGTAGTGTACCTAAGGGAAATCTGTCTTCTCAACTAAGTAGTATTAATTTATATTTGAGATTCATAACCCGGAATAAAAGTAAATGATTTCATATAGTCAATTTATTGATTAAAAAAAACATGTAGCTAATCGACTATGTACAATAAACAAGATATAGTAGAAATATAAGGAAATATCAAAAAAAAAAATTAATAATGGTATAGTACAAAAATAATTAACGCCACAAGTGACTTAAGCATTTACCTGATATAGGAAATGGTAATGGAGGTATTGGTAAATACAACACGTATAGAAAGTAATCGGTAGATCTACTTTATCGGATACAAAGAAAGCCAAAGGCCAAAGAAAAATTAATTAGAAACAAATCCTGAATTTTTTATATTGTAATGCTACTTTTAAATTTTGTTGATTTGAATTTTTAAGTATTAAATATTAAAAGATCGAAATTTTCTAGTACTATGTAATTTGCCCGTTGTACTAACTACAGTGGGTGGTGGTCCTTGGAAACTTATTCTTAGTCGTACACCGTAACAAAATAAAGCAAATTGGATACAATGAAATTAGCAAGGCATGGATCTTTAACGCGCGTGACAACACTAACACACGGGGTCTCTATTTTACCTGTCATCCGAACGAGGGCGTATTTTTGTGAAAAATGCTCACCTAGTATTTTTCAAGCGGACCGTGTCGGGATTCAAACCCGGGACCTTGGCCGTAGTAGTCACACGCATATCAACTACGCCACGGAGCCGCCAAACCCCCTTCACATACCGTACATGTTTTTTTTACCTGAAAAATTTTGAATTTTGCCGAACCCTTGCTGTTCCAAGCAAGATAGGGATCTTTAACGTGCGTGACAACACTCACATACGGGACATCCATTTTACCTCTCATCCGAACGAAGACGTATTTTTGTAAAAAATGCTCGCCTAACATTTTTCAAGCGGACCGTGTCGGGATTCGAACTCGGAACCTTGGGCGTAGTATTCACACGCATGCAAACTACGCCACGGAGCCGCCCCCATCACATACCGTTCATTTACATTTCCAATGCTTCACCAAAAGATACTACATTGGCCAGGAGGCGAGTTTTTTGTTGTCTGGAAATTTAGAATTTTGCCGAATCCTTGCCGTTCCAGGCAAGGTAGGGATCTTTAACGTGCGTGACAACACTCACACACGGGACCTCCATTTAACCTCTCATCCGAACGAGGGCGCAGTTTTTGTGAAAAATGCTCACCTGCCATTTTTCAAGCAGTCGGCCGTGTCGGGATTTAAACCCAGGGGCTTGGGATCCGTCGTCTTGCGCTTACTACATTGATCCACGGCGACGCCCCCCATCACATACCACTGAATGTCGGTGAAATATGGCATATAATTAGAAAACGATAGAAGGAGAACCGAGCTGTATATAGGCGGTGTGGGAATTTCAGAGAACTGTGTAAGCTAACTCAGAACATAAATAAGTGGAGATACGCGTCCAACTAGTTTCAAAACGTAAAACCTAATGATAGAAAAATAAGTGCACTTAAATCTGATGATTATTATAAACAACTACAGGTGTGAGTTGTGAAATATTTTCAACTAATGTTGATTGTGCAAATGACAGAATATTTGGCCAACCTGGTAACAATAGTGATCTCGATTAATATCGCTTGCTGCTACACAAAGAAGGTTGTTAGTTTTTAAAAAAGCATTTTTCTGACTCATTTTTTAAACTATTTGACTCAAAATTAAATATCCTTGAAAAAACAAACGCAAACAGCGCGAAAACATAATTACACCCAAAAAAATGAAATCACTTATTTTATGAACCTGTTTAAAATATTTGGCGAAGTCAGTTTACAATTGCAAGGTGATAAATTTAAGCAAAACAAAAAACGTTGTTGCTGTTTCTGTGAGAAAATTTTCCGCATTGTCAGCAGTCTCTGCAAAATAGGAAGATTTACTTACTTACTACAAACATGCTACGACTATTTGAAGCATTATCTTACTAAATTTGAATTTACTCCAAAGGTGTGGGAAACCCGTAACAAAGTAAAGTTACACCGACCAATTGCAGTGGAAAGGGTTTGTGGGTCCTTATAGCAGTAATGGCAGAAAGTGGAACAAAATTGAGTATTGATCAAAATTTTAGCTAGCTGCAATATTACTAGCGCTTACTCTGCTAGCTTTCCAATCCGTCCAGTTTATGGGCGCCAACTAGGTCTAGTCTAATATGACTTCTTCTGGACGACGAGTAACCCAGAGATTGTTATTTACTGGGTATTCTTTTGGTGAAATGAAGTTCCATACCATAGGTCACTTGCAGTATTGAACAAATAAAGTAAATCTCAAGTCGTCTTGCTTAAATTTATTCTAACTTAACATTATTTGAACATTTTTGTGAACATATAGGTATAAAACAATTATAAATGTATAAGGTTATCATAAAGTAAGGGATATATTTTAAATTATGATAACTTTTTAACAAATTAAGTTAATAACAAGAAATGAATGAAATCTAATTGCTTATGAAATGGGATTTAGTATGCCCAAAACAGGTTACGGCAATTGCTCAATATGACCTCCATTTTGTTGTTGTAAGATCACCATCCTTACCTCCAAATTGTACACAGCATTTCGTAACATTTCTGGTTGAATTGTACCAATTTGCTCCGTAATACTGTCTTTTTAATTCTTGTAGCGTAGTTGGTCGTCTTCTAAACACTAAACTTTTAAATAACCCCACAGCCAGTAATCCGCTGGGTTTAGATCAGGTGATCTAGGTGGCCATGAAATTACGAAATGTCTGCTTAACACGCGATCTTGAAAAACGTTGGTTAACAATTCTTTGACTGGTCGAAAAATGTGAGGGGTGCTCCATCCTGCATAAAATGATGTTTTCAATTCCGTAGTGCTCGTTTTGCAGCTGTGGAATAACATAATTTTGTAACATTTGCAAGTATCGTTCACCATTTACAGTTACAGATACGGCTTGTCCATTCTGCATTTCCTCGTAGAAATACGGACCAATAATAAAATCAGCTGTAAAACCGCACCAAACGGTGACTTTCTTGTCATGAAGACCTTTTGAACGATTTGTTGCGGATTTTCTGCAGACCAGATTCTACAGTTTTGAGTATTGACTCCACCATTCAGAGTAAAATGTGCCTCATCTGTCCATAAAATACGGGATAACCATTCGGGTTCAATTTCCATCTGAGCCATTACTCGCTAAGAAAAATCGTACCTAGTAGCCAAATCTGCGTCCTTTAATTCAAACAGCATTTTCAGTTTATATGGATACATGTTTAGAATTTTGCGTAAAATTTTCCAAACCGTGGTATACGGCATTTGCAATCGCTTGGATATCGCATTTGCACTTCTGATTGCGAGTGAATTGCTTCTGGCTAAGTCTTGATTTTCATGAAGAACCTCTGCAACTTGGACATCACTAATTATCGGTCTTCCTGATCTTGGCAAGTCAGTTACAGACCCTGTTCTTTCAAATTTTTGTATCAAATTGCGGTACGCTTTCATTTGACAGGGTCCCGCTCTCAAACCCATTCTCGTGCGAAATCTTCGTAATCCAGCGGTGTAATTTCTGCCGGATTCATAATAGCACTGAACTAAACCAATTCTTGTTTGTAAATCCATGTTATTACAGTTGAGTCGTTTGAACTCAACGTTTACTTGAGTTTTAATTTCAAAATAAAACTTCAAATTGAATAATTTCGTTTTGACACTAGTGTCAACAATTGTTATGACAACGCTTTTGTTTCTCATAGATACGGTAAAATCCCATTCATTAAGCAACTAGATTTCGTTTATTTTATGTTACTAACTTAATTTATTAAAAGTTGTAATGATTTAAAATATATCCCTTACTTTATGATAACCTAGTACTTACATTAATATTCGGGTTAGTGACCTAGTATTCCTGTAAGAAAATAGGGCATACTAAACAATGGAACAGTTGCACGCTCAGTTCATCTGCAATTCTTCATATTTGGATCCTTAGCTAGAATAATAATTTATAATGCGCCTTCGCTTTACCATAAACTCGCAATGTTAAATTTCGTACACCTTAAACACTATACATGAACTATAGTTTAGACAACAACCATTATACACAAATACAAAAGAATTAATTTACAGCTTCATCTTCAAGCGAAAAAAGTTCATTGAAGTGAAGAATGATTATGTCATGCTTGGGGCATTTAATTCCAACCGTCTTCAATCTATCTCAGTATTTGTAGGTTATGTCGAATTCTGTTGTCACAACATGGTCTCGTTTACCATTTCATAATCAACGGGGTGTTTTATGACACACCAAACTGTTTACTGTTTCGTCCTACATCTGTTGGTGTTGATAACTTGTAAGTAATTTGATTATTAGCTTTGGAGGCTGCCCAGCTATGTAATTATCCCCACTTTTTCATTTCATAACATGTGAAAGATGGATACCAATCAATGGTTATTGCGTGCTTAATCTTCCTGTATGTAAACTGTTTAAAATATTGTATTTATATTGTATGGAAAAGATCAGATCACCTGTAACCCTATACTTGTGAATTTCCCTTACATATCGTCTGGTTGTTACATTTTATTATAAAATATGATTAAATTGTCTGTGGTTCCCTTTGTATTCTCAACTAAGTAATAATAAATTTAATTTATTTAACCAAAAATTTTTTAAATTCATGTTTGGAATGCATATATTAATAAATTTACTGCTGCTTTCTTAATTTTAAAGCATTCATTCTTAAAAAACGATATGCTTCTACTATGAAAGTCGACTCTTAAATATTGTTTTGGTCACATTTTTGGTGATTTACAATAATTTAGAATCCTTGAATTCTACCAATTTGTATTTAACAAGATAAAATGTTTATTTTTGTGGTATTTAAGATTATGATTTGAATAGAACACCAATTTTATTATAAAGGCAATGCTTTTGAACGCTATTATACATGAAATCAAAATTATACAGGGTGCTTTGATAATAAATTGTGTTACGGTACACCGGGCGGACAATGAAGAAAGCGGCAAAAGTAACGTAATTCTGCACCAATTGTTAAAACAAACAAAAAAGAGAAGCGCCAAAAAATACCGTGCTAACTGAAAAATCGTAGAGTGGGAGAGGGGGTCGTATAAAAATAAAAAATACAAACCTCCAAGACCAATTCGTTCCACAGGGTTATACATAGTAGTTCAAGTTGAAGTTTGGCATATTTTTGATTTCCAATTATTCACCGTAATGCTCAACCTTATATTTGTAGCATTTTGCGACTGATACAGTTTTACTACAGTCTTCCGTTAAAACAAAAAGTTTATATAAAATCCAAGAAATAATTTGCAACACTTTCTTAGTAGTTATAAAATAAATGTTATGTATGTATAGATTAGCAATAGAATCAACTTTATACTATAGCAATCCCTTATTTTAAACGTTGTCCTACACGAACACATTTACAAACCCCACTATACCGAATAGTGCATTAATAGCACAGTACATAATTTGTGTCTTAGCACAATCAATCCGTTCAAATACTACGGTTTAGAATGAATGCTTCTTAAGAGTCTTTTAACCTGGGTTATTTAGAAAGGTTTGCAACGTATTTGTCTTAAAAGAGTCAAAAAAAAATATTTGCGGATTTTCTTTGTTACATAATTCATAATCTAGGGATTAGTCCAATTAAATAAAGTAAAAATCGAATACCAGCTGCATTGGAAATTTACGCCAGGTTTCCAATAAAAAAAAGACGGGGTTTAACACTGACATTGACGC
Organism: Platerodrilus igneus; assembly: GCA_036346225.1. Lineage (NCBI taxonomy): Eukaryota > Metazoa > Arthropoda > Insecta > Coleoptera > Lycidae > Platerodrilus > Platerodrilus igneus. The sequence continues at coordinate 1,682,484 of JARFIW010000566.1, forward strand.
AACGATAAAATTGATTAACCATATGCTCTGAGGATACCTAAAACTTTCGAGTCATAGCCACTTCGGTAATTATTAACATCAAACTTTATTTGACTGACTGAAAATGATTTTACTATCTACTCACGTATTTAGAGATAAATCTTGCAACATTTAGCTTCAACAGCTATAAAACCGGCACCTGTTTATAGATTTCGGAGCATTAGCTTGTTTCGACATAACTTCCTGCACTTTCAACTGATTATTGTCTTTTATAATCGTCACTTGCGCATACACCTTTAAACGTAATAAAAATCTCGAAAAAAACGCGTAATCAAGTTATCGTTAATGAGTCACCCCGAAAGGCAGGCATCTTCTACGCCACTATCTCAATCCTGGTGAAAAACCATTTCACCCCCTCCGTTCAGGACAGCCTTCATTCGCCACGTTTACGTGTAAGATGAGGAACTTAAACAGCTAGAGATAAGAAATAAAAATATAGACAAGCGACCTCGACGATATAATGAAACACGAGTAAAGTTGGTTGTTTATCTACGCGGTTTGAAATTATAGCAAATGTAAATTAAATACAGTATTGCCCGAAATAAACAGTACTGAAATTGTAATTGTTTTGTATATTTAAAAAATACATATTATTGACACTTTATTATATGTTCTAAATGTGCACCTCCTCGTTCGAGACAGACTTCATAACGATGTTCTAAGTTTCTGGTCATGTTATTGAATAAGGGTTGTCTCAGGGCTGCGAAGAAGACTCTAACGGCATCCTTTAATTCATCGATGGTTTGTGGTGCCCGTTTGAAAACGGCATTTTAGCCATGCCCCAAATGTATGCGTCTGGAGGTGTGAGGTCTGGAGAATGTGAAGGATAAGGAAGTCAGTAAATCGTGATATGAATTTGCTTGGAAAATGTTCTTGAAGAAATTGACGAATTGCGGCAGCAGTATGGCAAGTTGCCCCGTCCTGCTGAAAAATTGGTTTCGAAATGCCAAGTTACGTGCACGACAGAATTGACGTAGATCAGGGATAAATCGTGTTAAAATTTGTCTGTACCTCTGTTGATTAAGTGTGACTTGCCTACCATTCTCTTCGATAAAGTACGGACCAATGATTCCGTGTCCGGAAACAGCACACCAGACACTCACTTTTCACTATGTAAAGGAACCTCTTGAACCTCATCGGGTCTGGCAAAGCCCAGAAATCGATTTGTGCGACGATTCACATAGCCTGACAAGTGAAAATGTGCTTCGTCTGAAAACCAAACATTTTTCAAAAATTCAGGATTTTCATACTGTAACGCGAGAATTCTGGCGCAATATTCCACTCTACTGCGATAATCCCGAGGATATAGTTGTTTATGTACCTGAATCACATACGAAAATGTACCCAGCTCCTTCAGGATTCTTTGAAAGGAAGTTCTTTTTAAATCAAGTTGTAACGCTGTCCTTGCCTGGCTGACTTTCGGATTTTCTAAGATTTGCTCAAAAACACGTTCATGGTTATTGTTGTTGTTAACTGTCCTGGGACGCCCCGAGTTTCCTTTTCGTTGGCACAATACACTACCTGTATTTCTAAACTTGTCAATAACCTTCAAAATTACAGCATTACTTGGAGAACGTTTATTAAACCTTTGTGTGAATTGATCAGACACGTATAGCAAACTTGCACCATTACGTCGGCCGATTCCGTATGAACGAAAATAATGCTCTACCAGAAACACTTTCTCCTCTGTACTTAACACCATTTTTAACAATTAGGCCCTACTAATTACTTGTTTGAGGTTTACTTGACAGGTCTATACTAGCTAACTTGAGTGTGACAGCGCACGCATAAAAACACCGTCAACTTAGTTTCAGTACTGTTTATTTTGGGCAATACTGTAGTTGGGCTGAATGGTTTTTGAATTAAATTAACCAGGCATGAAATTCTTCAAAATGAAACGTAACAAATTTTCCGTTTTAAATTACATTTTCCGCCCTTTTTATCTATTTTTTTTATTTCCGTAACGCGTAAACGTTACAAAAAATAGATGTTCTTCGTACTGATTGTACGTAGCAATTCCAGGATATTTTAAACATGAATCGCCTTTGGATTTAGATCTTTTCGGAAATAAAGATACAACGGAATCATCAAATTTAGAGGAGGAACTCGCAAAACTCGCAACTAACAAAGAACTAAAAGTAAAATTCTGAAATGGATACAGTTCGGGCTATAAAAATCAATACCGCATTTCTTTCATGGATTGTGGCCAATAGTACAAAAATTTTAATTGTAATTCCTACGTCTTATTTGGCTGAGCGTGGATTTAGTGCAGTAGCTGATTTACTGTCTAAGAAGAGGAACATGGCAATTTGTGACTGTTGTTAACGAAATTGGAACCCGATATTAACAAATTAATTTTTTTCTTATTAATTTTTAGTTTATTTTTAAATTTATAATAAACAGTTTTTACTATACTAGCCGTTTGTTTTAATTTCTACTTTCCGATTTTTAATAGATAGATAAACAAGGAAAACAGGTGTAAATAATATGCAACAATTCTTTAATATTTGGTACAATGAAAGGGGCATTGAAATTTTTTTAGAGTAAAGGAGGCGGTGCACCAGAAAAGATGAGACCTTATATGATTTAACTATTAAGATTATTTTACGATGAAAGCTTGTAGTTTTCGTAACTTCCAGGTCGCACTGTAGTAGACACAAAAATACTGTACGTACAAAAAATCAAGGTTCCTAATGGCTCTTCAATCCAAATATTAATAGTATCTAATAAAACGACCTCTAACGAAATCCTTGTAGTTTACAAACATGCAGGCCAGAACTAAATCGTGCTTGAGTTGAGTACATATTAGTATTTATACATCGCATTGTATGCGCATGATTTAATAGCGGTGCTGAATAATTACAATACAATAATTAATTATTATGCAACAGTTAACTTGCACACCGTAGGTACATTATTTATTCCGATGTGCCAAGATAACGTCCATGCATCTAGAAAATTAAACAACACCTGTCAATCAATCAATTATATACCCTACATTTAAATTAATGAAATCATTTAACTATATAGAGAGAACTATTAATAAATAGGCTTTGAATTGTTTTTTAAAGATGTTGGTGCATCTTGTAACTATGGTTAGAAAATGCATCTAAACATTTTATGATTTGTTACACATTTCAATATCCATTTCACGTAGGAAAATATCTAGTTTGCATAAATATTACGACTTCCTAAAAGAAAATAATCGATATATAACGCAAACTACATTATGACAATTCCTTTACTTTTACAAAACTCATAACGCCTTGTGGTTCATTTATTGATCCTTTCTGAAAAAGGAAATTCAATAGCATAAGATTACAATTTTTTCACTTTTTAAAAGTGGTGTGGGTAAACATTTAGGTCATTTTCAATGGCATATGACAATTTACTTGTCATATTTCAAACTACAAGTATCATTTTCTTTAGTTTAAAGTTTAGGTAAAATATGTCGTTTGTATTATTGTGACATTATAATCGTGGACGCAGGGGAATCGAGGTTGGTTATAATATTTCTTGGATAATACCTTTGAAAAAAGGTTAAGCATCGGATATAAATGAGATGCAAGTAGAAACTCTAAAAGCCGCTGGTCAAACAATAACAGAACGTCTCTTCCAACTTGTAAGTTATATGCATGAAATAGGCTGAGATACCCAAAGATTACAAACATAATATCATAGTCATTATACCAAAAAAAGAGAGGTCTGGATAGATGTGAAAATTTTCGAACAATAGTTTGAGAGCGCACGTATCAAAAATACTAACTAGTATTATATAAAAACGGATGGAAAGACGAGTTGAGGGAATACTAGGAGAAGATCAATTTTTGTTTAGGCAAAACAGGGGAGCACGGGATGCTATTTTAGCTCTGAGGGTGATTATAAAGAAAACAAGAGCAAAAGGAGTTTGTAGATCTGGAAAAAGCATTCGACAATGTAAAATGGAAAAAAATGTTCGAAATACTCAAAATGATTGGAATGAGTTTTAGGGATAGAAGGATAGTACATAGCTTATACAAAGAGCAAACAGCGGTAATATAATTAGATCAGGAACGTAGAGAAGTAAATATTAGGAAAAGGGTGTGACAGGTATGTGCCCTATATACCCCTTAATTTTTAACTTGTACATCAAAGGGACAACGAATACTGCCAAATGCAGGAAGACATTTGAAATACTATGCAGGAACAAAGATTAAAATGCATAGATTTGCAGATGATATAGCAGTACTAGCGTTTAGCACGGAAGAGTTAGAGCACCTCTAAATAAAATGGAAGCCGCTCTAACAGAGAGGTGCGGTATGAAAATTAAGAAAAATAAAACTGAAATACTAATATGTAAAGCAGGGGAAAATAATTCAAAAACCAGAATACAAATAGGAAACGAGAACTTACAAGAGGTTAAGAATTTCTGCTACCTAGGAAGCCAAATAACGCAGAATAGGAAAAGTGCAAAAGATTATCACAAAGTCGTGTTGCATTAATCAAGAAAAAGCAACTACTATGTTCAAAGACAACAAACATACAAACAAGAAAAAGATTGCTAAGAGCATATGTGTGAACTACAGCATTGTGTGGCTTTGAAAGTTGGACAGTAGAAGAAGCGGATAGGAAAAGATAGAAGCCTTTGAAATATGGCACTACAGACGTATGATGAAGATATCATGGACAGACAAAAGCTATAGTTTTTGCAATTTCTAAATAGACCTGCGTCATTACCATTTGTGACGTCAAATTGTAGCGACGATACCATTACCAAAATCCTATTGCTCCATGACTATAATAGCGCCATCGGTAGAATACAGAGATTGAAAATATTTAATAGCAGATAACGAATGTGATTTGTTACTTTTTAAAAAAAGTATTTTTTAGAATAAATTTCTATCGACAATATTGCAGATTAAAGTAATTAATTAACAATATATTTTATTTACTTCTATATTTTTACCACTGAGCATATTTTAAATATAGTTGCGAATTTCTAATACTCCTAATTTTATGGCGATTAGTATATTATACCAGAGACGGAATAATAACCACAGTTATTCAAGAGGTTATGTCATTGAAATTATACTTTAAACGTTTTGATTACACAAATCGAAAAAGGAAAAGAACAAAATTACAATTCTATTTGTAAGTAAAATTCTCATTAACTTTGAATAATTAAGATATGTCACTTTAAAATAATCTTTTAGATTTCCCTGAAACCATCTACAAAGACTAAAGCTATGTTATGTACAATGCAAACGAAGGATTTAACACTTTCAAATCATCCTAAAATTTGTGGTGATCAATTTAATTGTTTGTTAGTATGCAACTGGATTGAATACGGCATGTTTTCAAAGCATTTCCAACAACTAAAACAATGCATACGGGTAAACGCTTTACATGAACCAACTTTGAATTCTGTTGTTGAAGTATGCCATTATCCAAGAAAAGAATAACTGTTACAGGATTATTACTGTTCCCAGTAAAAATGCAAAATTGCAAGTTATCTCCACAATCAGTGTCCTAAGCTAAAAATGAAAACTTTATAACCAAAAGTTTCAACGACTAATCATTTTGATGGAATTCTTAAAGATATAAACAGTAGTTTGTTGAATATACAAAAGCATGAAGGGGCAAAAATCTTCCAAAAAATAGGCATTTGCTTTATTACTCTTCGAGACCATATAATTGTTGCAGGTAATTGAGTAGTTTGAAACAAATAATCCAATATACAATTTATCATTTTTTGTAGATTGGTGTAATATAAAGACTTTCACTTTACCTGTATTTAGCACCTCCAAAGTTTAAGCTAGTGTAGTATTGACAAGTTCGTCACCAGTGTGTTTATTACATCCATTAAAATTGAAAGCTGTAGAAGTTGATAGGATGCCTAAAATCCAATATTCTGAAGATGAATTTGCAACCCATATTTTAAAAACAAGATACTCAAGAATTTAACAAGCATTAAAATCTTGTAATTTAACAATAAAATATATATGGTTGTACTTGTTTATTATACACAAAGTTTAAGATAGTTGTAATTAAATTAAAAGTACATCGTGTAAAAAGTTTTTTTGATTCTAAGTTGCCATGCCTTTGGTTGACTAGTTCAATTTGATTGAAAATCTAAATCACTGTCATCACTATCACCAATGTTAATAATTAGAGGTGCATTATCTTCTTGATCAAATTTGATCTCACGTTTCCACCAATCTTTGATAATTTTTTCTGCATGTTCTATCAAATGTGCCCAAATCTCTGGTATTATTTTTTCTAATGTTTCTTTCCACATTTGTAAAGTTTTCAATAGACCTCCCATCTCTTCCGTGTCGGTTGTAGTAGCTGTTACTACCACCCCATACATTTTCACTTGCATTGAATATGCAGTGATACGGAGGCAATCTTAACACCTTATGTCCATATTGTTCGGCCATCAAATCCGCTTTAAAAATCTTTGGCGGTTTATACCTAAATTTTTTTATTAATACTGATATGTTATAAAGCACATAATTTTGACTTACATCGTCACAAGTTAAATAAGCTTTGCTTAAAATCATTAGTTCCATAAGAAATTGCTTATTTAGTGTCGCTCTACAATGTTACTTTTTTTTCTAGAAACTGTTAGATGTTTTATTTAACAAGTATAATAATACGACATGTTGTCTAAAATTATTGCAAATAATTTTTCCAAATTCTTTAATAATTAATTTTCAATTTTTGCTCATTCATTTCTCTGTAGTAATTTAGGTTTTTTTGTGGAAGACGAGAAAAATCAATTTCAGCCACATTTAGTAATTCATTTACATTTCGGGCATATAATGTACCTAAAAGACTAATTATATTATACTGTATTAAGGATAAGTAGATATGACACCAACCTTTTTCGATCAATTTGTGTGCTCTAACTGTTCTTATTGCATGCTTTGCTAGGTACGGCATACGACACCATTCTGAAAAAGCCATGTTTTGTCTAAACACACAAAAATGCTACAGATTCTCTTTCTTTTATTTTCATATATCTTCCGGAATCGAATTCCATTTATTCATAATATTTAACAGTTTCATTAAACCTATTCTTGGATTATCTTTCAGCTATTTAAATCCAAGACTATTTAGGGATCGTTCACTAACTTTAAAAAACTCCACATGTTCCAAATTCAACCATCAAGTATCAACAGAAACGTGATAAATCGAAAATAATTACATGTTGCACTATAAATGTAACTGGAAAGCAAATACTAGCGATTTTCACGCAGCCTATAAAGGTGATCAAACTAGCAACAAGTAGCTTAGTTCTGGGTCTAAATGAATCTCGTTCATCGTCTTTGGTTATTAGAGTACAGTTTAATACTAATATGAGTTGTGAATAGCACTGTTTGAAGCAAAAACCAACCAAATATCAATATATAAAAACGAAAAAATTTAAGAGGTCGTTGACACCAACAAAACAAGGAATGGCATATAACCTAAAATTTAAACGTCAAAATTTAACATTTGGCTTTAAAATTATTGGCAACGTCGTAAATTGCTATTATTCAAACCAAAACTATAACATTAATATTGTACGGTATTAAGTTGACAAACATCTACATAAATAGTTAGTACTTGTGTGACGTCACGGATGACGAGGTCTATTTAGAAATTGCAAAGACTATAAGAACAAAGTGGTTCTAAAAATGGTTGGGAAAGAAAGAAGTATATGGAAAACAGCAAAAAAAAACAGAAGATATAGGGCGATAGGTCACATACTAAAGCATGAGGGATTAGTGCGGAATATATCAGAAGCAGAGATAGGAAAAAAAAGGAATAGAAGTAGACCTAGGTTAGACTATTGCACACAGATAGTCAAAGATGTAGGCTGTGGGAATTTCAGGGAAATGTGTAGGTTAGCTCAGAATAGTTATCAATAAATGTACGCGTTCAACCATGCCAAAACGGAAAACCTATAAACTAAAAAATAATTGTACTGGAACATGATGATTATTATAAGCAATTACAGGTGTTTGTTTTGCAATGTTCTTAACTATAGCTGATTGTGCAGAAGAATCTGTCGGAAAACTACTAATTCGGCAAATGTTCAAGTGTTGGGAGATCTTAGTAGCCGCAGGGTGTTTAACTCTTTAATATACCACTGAATGCCGGTGAAATAGTGTATATATTTAGAAAAAATAGAAGGGGAACCGAGTTGTATCTAGGCTGTGGGAGTTTCGTGGAAGTGTGTAAGCTAGTGCAGAATAGAAATCAATGAAATTTCGCGTCCAACCAGGTTCAAGAGGGAAAGCCTAATGACGATTAAAATAACTGCAATTATACCTGAAATATTATAAACAACTATAGGTGTTGGTTTTGCAATATTCTCAACTGACGTCGATTGCGCGAAGGATCTACTGGACAACTATTAATTCGGTGAACGGTTACGGAATGGGTGATCTTAAAAACCGCAGGTTACTTAACCCCCTTGACATACCACTAAATGTCGCTGAAATGGGGTATATATATTTAGAAAAAAGTAGAAGCGGTTATCTTCGAAAACAACAAACATAGAAACAAGAATAGAATTGATGAAAACATATGCGTGGAGCACAGTACTGTGTGACTATGAAATAGGGACGGACAGTAGGAGAAGTAGACAGTAATATGTTAGAAGCCTTTTGGAATTTAGTTCTTCAGATGTATGATAGTGATAGCACGGACAGAGAAGTTAATATAAAGAGGTTTTAGAAATAACATGGGAAGAAAGTTATTTGTGGGAAACAAAAGGAATAGGAGAAATAAAAGGACAGGACACGTTATAAAGCAATTGGAGAATAGTGTGGGATATATTACAAGCAAAGATAGGAAAAAAGAGTGCTAAAGGTAAACCCGGAAGGGACTATTGCACGTAGATAGTAAAAGATGTAGGCTGTGGAAATATCAGGGAAACGTATAGGTTAGCTCGAAATGGGAAACAGCGGTCGTATGCGTCTAACCAGTTCCGGAACTGTAGACCTAATGATAAAAAATATCTTATGTGCAACTAATATACAGTGTGTCTACTTAAATTGACGGTATATAGGAAACTTTTTTATTTTTAGTATTAGGGGAAAAAAGTCATTCGTTATAAAAAGTTCCGCTTGGTATGAAACCTAAAATAAAACCTTCTAATTTCAAAATTTAATGGTCATATACGAGGTTTATCAATAGATATGAATTTGGTGCAAGAGTAAGGTACCTTTATTTTTGACAATTTCGAAAATTATTATTATGAAATGTTGTACAGAATCAAAAACCACGTCCATATATGCAAAATATCTATCGATTATAAAAAATTTTTTCAAACTCTTTTAAAATAAAAATTTATTTAGGCTTACGCGTTATTTCATTTAATCTAAGATGCACCGACAAGAATTGTCCATGAAAGATAATTTCTCAGCATTTCCAAAGACTTTTTTTAATAATAACAATAGTTTAATAATAATGTAATAGTTTTTGTTACACATGCGGATCTTATTATTCCGTCCCTCAATTAACTACCGCTTCAACATATCCGCCTTCTCTGTAAATACAGGTAATCGTTTTATTTCGAAACTCTGTCAACATTCTTCTAATCATAGTCGGTGTTATACTCTGAACGGTTTCTTTAATGGTTCGTTCTAAATGGACAACATCTGTGAATGGCTCTTGAGGTACACCATCTTTTTCAAGTAACCCCACAAGAAAAAGTCTAGTGAGGTCAAATCTGGAGAGCGAGGTGGCCAACAAATTTCCGAAAACCGATGCACAACTCTTCCATTAAAACAATTTTCAAGATATTGCTTTACATCTAACCTGCTATGGCATGGGGCACCATCCTGCTGGAACCATATCTGTTGACGTTCAAGTAGGGGTAAATCATCAAGAAAACCATCTAGTTCCTTTTGTAGAAAGAGTAAATAACGGTCTGCGTTCAAAGATTCTCGAAAAGAGAAAGGTCCAATTATTTCATTTTTAAAAATTCCACACAACACATTAGTTTTGAAAGGATACTGGTCGCGAGTTTTGATTGTAAAATGTGGATTAGTTTCACTTCACCAACGGCAGTTTTGTGCAAAAACTGTTCTATTTGATGAAAATGTTGCTTCGTCCAAAAAAAGAATGTCTTGCTATAAATGGATTATCTTCCAACATTCCTTGGATATAACAACAAAGCGTCTATGATGATCCCGTGACATTAACGTATGAATAAATTGCAGCTTGTATAGGTGCAATTTGTTCTTTTTCAAAATTTTCAAAGCCGTGTGTTTACTTACAGTATTTGGCATCATAGATGCCCTTTTTCGCAAAGAATGTTTCGGATGTTCAATTGTTGAGAGCATTACTTCAAACTCCATTTCAGCATTAGGAACCGGTTTTTGACGTTTGTAGGTATATTTATTTTTTGCATCTCCAAAACTTTTAAATTTCATTAATTGTTTTCTTACTGTTTCATTGTGAACCCTTTTTTCTAAATGTCGGTTATTGCAAATGCTGCAGCTTCACGAAATGTTTTATAATTTTCACCCGCAACTAACACAATTCCAATTTTTTCTTGCAAACTTAATGTTGCTGGCATTTTTTACAACTGAAGTTTTGACGTTTACTATCCAACAATCTTAGTTAGTGCATCCTAGATTAAATGTATTAGAAAAAAGTTTTTAACGATAGATAGATGTAATTGCATATTTTACCGTAGTTTTTAGTTCTAAATAACTTTTTGTAATAACAATTTTAAAATTCTCAAAAATAAAGGTACTTTACTATTGTACCAAATTTATATTTATTGATAAACCTCGTATATGATTGATAAATTTAGATATTTGAATGTTTTATTTCATACCAAGCAGAACTTTTTATAAAGAGTGACTTTTTTCCTAAAACGAAAAATAAAAACGTTTTCCATATGCCGCCAACTTAAGGAGACACACTGTATATTTGTTGTTTTTACAATACAATGTTATATGTTAATCATTCTATGGAATAATGAAGAGGCAATAATAGCTCATGATTTCCTCCCGAAACCAACTAGTAAATAGTATTATTAAATCCCAAAGCCTTTGAAATTTAAAACAAACGTAAAACACCAAATGCTATGCGTCAATACAACAACACAAACAATTAAACTGAATTTAAGTCAAACGAACACAAATGCGAGGATGGCTATAAAGTAAGTGAAACCTCTAATAATGCGAATGGCTAGTACGGATAATTAGTTCAAGGGTAAATCATGAGAGTGGTCATAGATTTATCTGCTGAATCAGATAACAAAACAAAGGGCGTGACAACATTTTTAAAAAATGAATCCCTATAAAAAGGTAGACAACCCGCTGAAAAGATGCAAAGACCCACGGGTCACAGGGACTTAAATACAAATAGTATATAAAGCACCACCTGTAACCAAACTATAAAAATTCTGCAGAATGCACTTTTCAACTTACTTTTAAGATTAGCCTGAAAGAAAATATAAAATCTTTAATTCTCTGGTACTAGTGAATAAGCACATAAGTCACTTTTAACAAATTTTACAGGAGAGTCAAAACAATATTTACAAAGATCTAGTAAATAATGAGCAGTCAAAAATTAATACTTTTTAACTACTTTTGCATTTAAAATATGAGTAATTTGAAAAAATGTTATTGAATTGACAAAACTTTCTCAAAACAAGTTTTGAATGACCTCCGGATATTGACATTTTTTTTTTAGTTTATTGTCACGCAAGTCGACATATTTGAACTATTTGTTCCACGTACAGGGACTTATTCGGTTAAACACATCAAATAGAATACACTTTATGCACACAATAAACTTTTTCATTTTTAATATACAAACTTCTTGTGCAAGGAAGTATTGTGGATTCACATTACAAAAATTGATACAAGACAAACATGCTAATTTTTCTATATTCAAAAAGAGCTTATCAACAATAAAAACATGAAACATCAAAATACATAAAAGGTAAGTAGTGAAAACTATATACATGTATTTATCAGGATCATTAATCACCAAGTCTGGATCTACATCAGGAAAATCGGTTACCAGAAAATTTTGATAAAAAGGCCAAAATAGCTTATCCGCAAGATGTAGTAGTTCCATAAAATTCTTCTCTCTCTCTCTCTCTCTCTCTCTCTGTTGATTGATACATGCTCATTGTTATCGAATACCCGTTCTCCGTAACGGGATACAAATAGAACCACCTTGAGTGCAAAAAGCCGTAAACAAGGGGTTCCGAGATAGAGCGTGGACTGTAATTATTAAGGGGTGAGGTTGAGAACAGTTTATAGGAGTAGAATCATACAAAGGCATAAAAACACTTACCGAAAGTTCCTTGGGCACTTGAGAGGCACTAAACACTGTAACTACCGCTCTTGGCTCTTGGGTTAAAGGAAAGAAGGGAGACAGGAAAGGAAGAGACCAATGCCGGATTAGAAGAAGAGAGCAGACTTATTTTTACTAGTTGTGGCTATCACGAGACTTGACGACCGACTCTTATTAAATAGCGCGAACCATTCGGACCCGCTCGTGCGGAGAGAGAGAATGCCCCGAACGGGGACAGATATGGCGCGTACATACCGCCCACCTAAAATTAAGAAAAAATTTTACAAAAAAAACGAAATTAATTAGAGCTAGGCATTTCCTCCTAGCCGCAGAGTACGGTTAACCCGCCGATTCTCGGGTGGTGGAGAAGAAAACAAAGAGAAAGAAAACAACTAAACGAGTGACTAAAATCGTAAAAAAATTAAAAATATCCTAACGAAAATTTAAGCATTATTTTTCTAAAGGAAGGGGAAGAATTTTATTCACGGAACGAACGAAGGTACCACGAGACGTTTTTACTGAAACAACACGAGTAACTCCGTCGCGACCGGGAAATAGCTTTTCGATACGGCCTAGCGGCCATGACAAAGGCGAGGTATTTATTCCTAGGAGAAAAACCATATGACCCACTTTCAAGTCGTTATCCAAGGGACGGTTCCACTTTGTCCGCTGCGTGAGTGTAAGTAAATATTCGTTCGACCACCGGCGCCAGAAAGATTGAGTGATTTGACATAAGCGTTGCCAACGTGAATGTAATTTGATACTTTCGGGAAGAGTAATTTCTGGCAAACTCAGAATTGGCCCCCAATCAGAAAATGACCAGGGGTTAGGTAATCAGGGTTATCAGTAGCGTCCAAGGAGTAGAAAGCTGGAGGTCGGCTATTCAACACGGCTTCGATACGAGCAAATATAGTTGTGAGCTCCTCAAATGTGAGGGCCTGTTGACCGATAGTTCGTAGTAATAAGGCTTTTGCGGATTTTACGCAAGCTTCCCAAATGCCACCAAAATTAGGTGTATATGGGGGGTTAAATTGCCACTTAACGTGAAGAACAGCCATTGCATAAAATATTTCCTCATGATTTTGACGCAAAAATTCACTGGCTTCCTTCAGCATGCGAGCGGAGCCAATAAAATTTTTGCCACAGTCTGAATAAATGGAATCAGGAGCGTCGCGACGAGAAACAAAACGATTAAAGGATGCCAAAAAGGGTGTTTGTAGAAAGTTCAGAAACCAGCTCTAAATGCCCAGCTCTTGTGCACATTGCAAACAAAGGCACATAGATAAGATTTTCGATTAGAAGAATTTCGATTTAACGAAGCTTTCGTTAAAAAGGGGCCAGCAAAATCAATTCCGACGTGAGTAAATGCGCGTGTTAATTGTACACGAGAGGGAGGCAGATCGGACATTATTGGCTGAGGGGGCTTAGCGTTGAATCGAAAACAGGACAAACAATGGTAAATAGTTTGCCGAACTAAAGAGCGCAGACCAAAAATCCAATAAGTTCGGAGAATAAGAGAATGTGTCATAGAGGGGCCTGAATGTAACGATAAAAGGTGATAATGTTTGCAAATTAATTTAGATAAGTTCGCCCGTTTAGGCAATAATAGAGGATGCTTGCTAGTATAGGGCAACTGAGAATGTTTCAAGCGACCGCCCACCCTAAACAAGCCTTGGGAATCAATAATGGGCGATAACTTTCTAAACGAGAGAGGAAGATCCTTATTTTTTTCATATAATAATAATTCTGAAGTAAAAAACTGACGTTGAGTCAACTTTACACAAGTCATCAGACCATTTCGGAATTCGTCGCAGGAAATGGAGCCTAACATTTTTTCTCGGGGGTGGCGACAATTGTGAATAAACCGATTCACATATGCCATGTATTGCAAATGAGATAAACAAGAGAATCGCTCCATAAAATCACAAAATTCATTTTGTTCTGTAGCGATAAGCGAGACAGGAATTTGTTTCAATTCGGGAACTTCCCCTATAGGAGGGAAAGAGCTGTTGAGTTTGATAAAATCGTAGTTGAAATTGCACGAACGATGCCACCACAATTCGTTGTGCAATAGTTGAAATGGAGAACGACTTCTTGAAGCCACGTCTGCGGGATTATTTTCCCCGCAAATATGACGCCACTGAGAAATAGTAGTATATTCCAGAATTTGGCTAACTCGACTTCCTACAAATGGCTTGAGCAAATATGAAGGAGTCTGTAGCCAGGTTAGTACTACTTGAGAATCAGAAAATAGTTTCGTTTCTAAAATTGGGTAAAAAAATTTATTTAAAGTAATTGAATGAATTAATTTCGCAAATAAAAGGGCACCTGAAAGTTCTAAGCGGGGGATACTTAAATATTTTAGAGGAGCAACCTTGCTCTTAGCTTGAATTAGGTTGCAATTCACTGAATCACCACAAATTATATGTAAATAGACGCAAGCGCCGTAACCCCTTTCGCTTGCATCACAGAATCCTAACAATCTGTAGGTTCCCGTGAATTGAGACAAAAGACGAGGAATTTTTAGCTGCGATAATATTGTAACTTGGTTACAAAAATCGTGCCATTCAGAACACCAATTATGGTCGGGGACATCATCCCAACCTAATTGTTGTAACCAAAGCCGTTGTAACAGGTGTTTGACTATAAAAATTACCGGGGTTAACCAACCTAACGGGTCGAATATACGAGCCATATAAGAAAGTACGGCGCGTTTATTGAACGGCCCTTCAAAGGGAATTACGTTATAAGTGAATACGTCTAATAAAGGATTCCAAACTAAACCTAAAATTTTTATACCGCTCACTTGATCAGAGAAAGTAATAAGAGTTTCTAATTCCGATTTTTCAAAATCTTGTAACAATTCCACGGCATTGCTTGACCATTTACGCAAATGAAATTGTCCGAGAGAGAGAAGCTTAATAAGCTCGTGCTGTAGCTGTCTCGCTTCTGTGACACTACAGGCACCAAAAATTACATCGTCCATGTATGTGTGATGCATAATAGCTTCGGAGGCCATAGGGTAAGATTTACCCTCGTCAATTACTAATTGCTGAAGTACTCTTTGAGCAAGAAATGCGGAGGGCGCTAACCCATACGTGAGAGTTTTGAGTTCATATTCACAAATATTTTCTTGAGAAGTAGATCGCCAAAAAATGTGCTGGAATTGACGATCCGAGGAACAAACCAGAATCTGACGGTACATCCTTTGGATGTCCGCACAAACAGCAATTTTGTGACAACGAAATGCGGATATTATTTCGGGTAGATTTCCTTGTAGTTTAGGGCCAGAATATAACCTGTCATTAAAAGAAATTCCTAATGAATCAGTAGCAGAACCATTGAAAACAACGCGTAGCTTCGTAGTGCTACTTGTTATTTTAGAAACTGCATGATGCGATAGTACATAATCGGGGAGGGGGTTTCGGCAACGGACATGTGACCAAGATCAAAATATTCCTGCAAAAAGCCATTTTAAGCATTTAGCTTTTCAGGAGAGAGTAAAAGACGCCTTTCTAAATTTAAATAGCAATTATAAGCGGCCCGACGATTTTTACCAAGCGGTTGAATACTATGATTGAAAGGAAGAGCAACCGTGTAACGACCAGAATCGTCACGCGAGTGGGTTGCGAGAAAATGCGTCTCACAAAACACATCTTCTGGGGAGGTTTCCGTGGGAATTTTAATTTCTTCCAATTCCCAGAAATTTCTTATTTCTTTATCTATAGAATCAGATTGAATGAAAAGTGAAGTAGCATTAACCGTAGGGTTAATACACGGAACTTGACCGAGCAGCACGTAACCAAACATGGTTTGAATCGCCAAAGGGCGGCCAGGAATAATAGCGGAATGTTCGGAAAACAGTACTTGGGCACATATCTCGACACCTAGAAGAATTTCTACGGGCAAGGACTGATGGAAACTTTTATCAGCCATTTGCATATTTTTAAATTTATTATAAACAGAAATGGGCAATGAACTACCCGGTATATTTCCTGTTATTTTAGGAAATATTGAAGCCTTAAATTGATCTCTATTTTGAGAATATTTAGAATAGACTGTGCAACAAACAGTCCCCTTGGACTTTATTAAAGCGTCGGAAATTCCACTAACTTGGCGGGAATCCCTAGTACGCTGAAGACCCAAACGTTGAACACATGTACTCGTAATTGCGTTTATTTGAGATTCAGAATCAAAAACGCACCTTACGGGTTGTAAATCCTGGTTTATATCTAAAATAAGAGCCTGCGCTGTTGCCAACAGCACAGTATAACTTTAATGAGAATTCGAAACATTACAAGCCGAAACAATTTCGGGTGCTATTGCAGTAGAGGATTTTTCCGAATTATGCACCACCTCGTTGGGTAGTGGTTTATGCAACAAAGCATGGTGATATGAGGAATGGCAAACTTTACATTTACCTTCAGAATTGCAACCTCGAGTATGATTACCAAAGCATTTAAAGCACAAATTTAAAGTTTTAATAGTGGAATAACGATCGGCAATATTAAGTGCATGAAATGTTGAACAACCATAAATTTTATGAGCTTCACCACAGCACGGGCATGAAACTCGGACAGCTTTAGCCGTAGCGGCATTTTGCGAACTTTTCATTAAGAGAGACTGATTGAAGTTGGATTTGAAACGAGGATGCGCATTAGGTTTAATAACCCTATCTTTTCTCATATCGTCATAAAACTCAGAGGTTTTGCTTTGTAACGATAAAAAATCGAAGAGCTGAGAACAAGTAGGAACTTCGGAACCTACCTTTAGATCAAAAGCATTTTGCGTTTTGAACTCAAGATTACGGTAACACAACGAAAATAGTATAAAGTCTGCCAAATCTTCGACTTTATCCGCCGCCTTCAATGTGTTAACAGCGTTAAAATGAATATTGATGAAGTTTGAGAGAGATCCAGATGATTTAAATTGTAATATTTTATTTAAATAATAGCTAGTAATTCTACGGGGTGAGTTATAGCGTTCTTCTAGCTTATCAAAAGCTTGTTGGTACAAATCAGCCTCAAGGGCTAGATCCGAAATTAGGGCGAGAGCTTCACCCTTAAGATAGCTACGCAAATAGTGATACTTACGAATTAGCGGAATTTGGTCGTTTTCATGAACCAGACTCTTGTAAAGCGAAATGAAATTTTGCCAGTTTTCTACACATTCATCAAAGGGGGTTATACTTAGAGGTTTTAAATAACTTACAGAAGTTTGAGAGGGATTAGTTGAAGTATCATCAACCGATTTTGATGCATTTTGTTTGATATCTAAATACCGCGTACGAATCACGTCTAACAGATTATCAAACGAAGAACTTTGAGTTTTAATCTCATCCTTTTCGTCAACAACCGAATTATAGGTTAAAATTTTATCGTAGACAACATCTAGTTGTCGTTCAATACTTTGCATACGTAAATATCTCGCTTCTACGGCAGCTAAACGGGTTGCGGTACGAACATAATCGGCAATTTCGGTTAAGCGCGCGAAATAGTCTTCAAGTTTTTTCTTTAAAATATCACCTTCCGCCATAATTAGGAACTTTATGAATAAATTAACAATAGTTAAGTAAACTAACGTACGTATTAAAGGACGGTTTGTTTGTAAACAAACAAATTCTGAATGGAGTGCAATGATCTTGATATTGGAATATGGTAACAATAATCTAATTGCAATGAACTTGAACTCGAAAGAATGCACGTGCGATTTAACAACAAATTGAAACGTACAGATAACACTTTCAAATCGTTTCTATTATCAAGTACTAAATTATTTACGAATTTGTAAATTAATAAAGACCTACGTTTGTACGTTCGATGAGGCGAGAAAGAGAGAACGATATAAACGTAGTTCTAGATCCGGCCCGAAGAACTAAAATTTTGTTATCAAATACCCGTTCTCCGTAACGGGATACAAATAGAACCACCTTGAGTGCAAAAAACCGTAAACAAGGGGTTCCGAGGTAGAGCGTGGACTGCAATTATTAAGGGTTGAGGATGAGAACAGTTTATAGGAGTAGAATCATACAAAGGCATAAAAACACTTTCCGAAAGTTCCTTGGGCACTTGAGAGGCACTAAACACTGTAACTACCGCTTTTGGCCAAGGGTTAAAGGAAAGGAGGGAGACAGGAAAGGAAGAGGCCAATGCCGGATTAGAAGAAGAGAGCAGACTTATTTTGACTAGTTGTGGCTATCACGAGACTTGACGACCGACTCCTATTAACTAGCGCGAACCATTCGGACCCGCTCGCGCGGGGAGAGGGAATGCCCCGAACGGGGACAGATATGGCGCGTACACTCATTGTGTAATTTAAAAGGCTTAATGTTTGTTTTCCACGGCGTCTAAAATTAACTGATTTAAACATTTCTTCGTCATTAAGAGACGATTTATAATAGAGTGCTTCAATATTATCCGCAGAATATCGGGCCCACTGAAGATTCTTCCGCAGAAATTTTTCATCGCTTTCGGTATTTTTTTTTCTGGATAAAATATTCCTTTAATAAGTTTGAAAAATTTACGAAATCGTTTAACTTCATTATTTTTACACTGGATGGGTTCGTTTTTTTACAACTAACTATATCCAGTCCTAAGGGTGATTTATTTTCAAGGTTGTCTTCTTTTTTGCTTGTTCAATAATTGCATCACGTTCCATACGAGTTTGTCCACTAACTAGAAACCTGTGATCTATGGTTTGCAGGGAAATTTTTGCCTTTAAAACCGTCATAAAAGTAGCACCTACATAACTGCTTTTATTCTAGCCGCAGCAGGTATCGGAATAGAAGCAAGTTTTGTTACAGTAGGTGATAAGTCCAAAATAGGTTGATTGAGACACGAAGCAATCTAATTACCTCCTCTACTAGAAACTGATTCATCCTATACCTAGTAAATTGCTTCATTGGAACACAGGTTACGAACTGTAAGGTTTTATGTCCGCACAACTATCTTTTATAAAAAGTTATTGATGTTTTAAGGTATGGGTTAAGAAGACGTTGCAAATCAATAGCAAATACTGCCAATGAGAGATCTATTTTAACTTATTCTTTATCTTCGACTTTTGAATTGTAATCCAACTGCATTGTGATGACTTGTTTGTTGTACAAGCAAATCCTGTTTTTCTTCGTCTTTTGCAGAAGCAAGTTTTATTTTAAGTTTGTCACAAGCACGATAGGCATCTCCTTGTAGCTTTTTAAATGCCAAACAGAGTTCTTGAAATTTTTTGTGTAACTGGTCATAGATACGCAAGTTTCCCGGTTACCTTTATATAAATCGTACATTTTTGCTATGGTTAAATCGGACGGTAAATATTTCTTTGAACTTGTTTGTCGGCAATAATGACTTTCGTATTAAAAAAAACTTTGAATGTGTTGACTAACATCATTCAATACTTTGCACACCACTTATTTTTTTGCTGAAAATTGACCTCTTTTATCTCCTTCTAACTATACTATGCATAGAAAGTTGTCGGTATTGAATGACTTGATTCACCAAACCATTTGCTTCTCCAAATGTAACATTTTTACACGTTGGTATTCGTATACAATTAACACAGAGGTCACATTGACATGTAAATTTCCGAATCCTGGATGATTCAGTCTTTTTTCTAATATACAAATCAAAGACCATGGAAAATTGTCTCTGGCTTTATGGTCACGAAGTTCCCAATATTCCTCAAAAAAAGCTTGTCGAATATTATCGGGAAATGTACTTTTGCACTTATTTCGGTAATCGTTAGTAGTTCTATGGATCTAGCAGTTACAGTTTTTCCTTTTCGTCTATGTATTCCTTTCCTGCATTTCTTAAAAGTTTGGCAGCTTCTCTTTGCTTTCTCGTGCGACCTTTTGTTGCTTTTTTCTCCGCTTTTACTGACTTCTATTTAACTGTCGTTGATCTTTTTGCTTCATATTCAATACCAATTCCAACCTCTCTTGAACATCAGAAACAAATTCTGGATTTATAATACTGTCATCATCATAAAAATGGTGTACCTCTTCATTGTCTTTGATGCTTCCTGCTTGAACCAGCTCACTTCCGGTTTGAACTTTGAACCGGATGTTCTACACTACCTCATATTTGCATTGCCTTCTAACGCATACGAAACGTTGGTTAACAATCCGATACAAAGTCGAGGAACAAATATTTCACTTACAACTGCTTCGTGTCCTGCTGAAAGTCATATTTTGTAGGTCCTGATAATTAAGTAGTTTATTCTGATCAGAAACAGGAGCTTGATTACAATCAATTTTATTAAAAAAGTTTTGATTTTCAAACCAGGCTAGAGTTCTTGAGTGCACTACCGGTTATAAATAATATTGATCTCGATTATTTTGCAAAACGAATGTATTATCTTCTATTGGAATCTCTACTATTTCTGAAATAAACACGTGTTAGTGAAAGACTTATTGAAATTTTGTTAGTTTTAACCCCGAAAATCTACAAAAATGCATATTAGAAGCAAAACCTCGTGTATGCTGGATACCATGTCACAAAAAGCGGAACATTTGACAAGTGTGATTCGTTAGTAATAGTACAATAATCTCCTATTGCTACTAGATCCATCTAACATAACAAGTTACTATTAATTTCATCGCATTATTTTCTTAACTATACGTAAATCAATATGTTTAGGGTTTTATTCCTGTTTTGGACATGCTTCTAATTTCTAGAGATTCATTTATAAATTACATGACTATTTAAACAAAATTGAACATAATCACAAAGTAAGTAACAATTTTTAATTTAAAAATATCTTGCCTAAATGACTACAGCCCAAACAAGTAATGTTAATTTACGTACTTACCTAAAGTATTTATTGTATGCTTGCAATAATCCAAAATATGTTTCGTACGCTATCTCATTATGATAAAGAATGCCCAAAATTAAATTTTATAAATATAAACATATAACTAACTTCAACAAAGAAGACGTGCGCGTAATCTGAATAAAGCAGTTCAGAACAGATGATTTCGACAGTGTCCGCCATATTGGCTGCAGGACATACACGCCATATTTATTATTATTTAATTTTGTGTTTTGTGTTTTGTAGTGTCCCTGAGTTACACATTGTTTATTATTTACTTTGATTAAAACTTTAAAATGTGTAAAAAAGTTTGTACTACCGAACTCTTAGTGGTGATACCAAGTGCCGTCATTATGAAAAACTTAAAATTATAGACAACATTGATCCATACATCCTTACATCTAAAGAACTTAACCTTGACCTTGTTGCACTGCCCAATGTAAGACTTATGGACTTGTTAAATTATTTAATTTTAAGCCACAGTTATTATACTGGGCAGCAGCTAAAAGTATGCAAGCCTATAAGTATTATGACGCTGGTTATGTTGTAACGTACTTTTTTTCGTAGTTACACTTCGTCCATTAATATAAAATAAAACAGCAATAATATAAAAATATAATTTGTAAATTTCCATACAATAAAAATAATACATAAAATTCATAATAGCATATAGACTTCTTCGCTTTTGAGGTCTAAGTTTCGTTACTAAGCTTCGTCGAGTTGTCAATTCGAGCACTTTGCTATCAGCATTTGAAGAGGTAAGCTGCTATCGGCGGCGTACTAAAGTCAAGATGGTCGTATCTAAGCACGTGGCCTGTAACACGGTCCGAAAAAGAATTTTAATTGATTGAATTTTCGTGTCTGGAGGTTGTTCCTAGCGGCTTTAGCGAGATGGTGTTCTTTTATATGTTCCACCTAGAGCAGTTCAGTTGATCCCTGCAGGCCTAAGGAGATAGAAGCTCCCCCTCATCATTAAAACAGTTGGTATAAATTAATTAAATATTCCTCTTAGTGCAATATCATAGAAGTATGTCATATAAGTAATATCAAAAGAATTAATTTCAAGAAAATTTAGTTTGGGATTTGGAATACTAAATTTCATAGGATGTAATCAAGGAGCAATTGGTTTCGTTAAATACTGTTTTATTCAGAAGAGTTCTCAAAATTCCAGCAATAATTTGGTACGTATTCACGTGGCTTCTATTTGTGCATCGCAGAACGCAGATGTTAATGGAATTTCCGACAGCTGAGGTTATAGTTCGATTTTTTTTGTCGTACTGTATTTCCACACGTGAGTGTTATTTAGCATTTAATTACTTTCATTATTATTTAAATCGCAATAAAATAATATAAAGTTGAAACTTTATTTACACTAAAGTCACTTAAAAATCGTTTAAGGAAAGAAAGAATTACGTAATAAATTCATTGCTTGTCATAATTATTGCACAAACAGATAACGTTAACTAAACTAAAAAGTTGTTAGTGACATATAATGTCAAAAAAAAAATTCAGCTGTCCAATTTAGACCTCACATGTCATGTTACGCTAATTTAAAATATGTTTAATAATTTTGAGGTCATGTACTTTGATTTTAATCAACATGAGGAATTTTTTTAATACCTATTAAGTAAAACTAACTTTAGGTTGATACATGCTATTTTATCTGAACCTAAGTAATTAAATTTGATTGATAAGTCAACGTAGTACTACTATGACTAAAGAATTTGTAATATGAATAATTAAGAGAACTCAAACTTTTCATAAAATTTATTAAGAAAGATTTATTCAGAAATCTTTATGTTTTTGAATACAAATCCTTATTATATTTCTGTTCTATAAAAAAAAACTATTAGTTGAAAAATATTTTATTAAAACAAATCAAGGAATTTAATCAAATAGAATCTATTTTTTGCATGACTCTTTTATTATTTAAAATACAAGTAAAATTTACAAGTCATCCCTGATCAGAAATTGTGTGTAATGATAACAAATACCCTGGATGTATATTTTTGAAACTTAAATTCTATTATTTTATTTTTGGTAAATATTTTTGAGGACACAAACGGTGTCCATGTTGTGCATTTGTTAGTTCATAGGTTCAGTCGAGACATCTGTATGACATCTGGTGTTTGAGATATTGGTAAGTGTTTTAAAAGAGTGAAATTCAAGTTTTATGGCTATATTAGTGGTGTCGATATAAGGTTTCCGCATTCCCCTAATACAAGCACAGTTAATTTTTGTAGATTGTTGTATTGAAAAATACGGTGGCGCTCATTATTTATATTTTTGGTCATTTGACAACCCATGCCCCCAGCTCACGATCTACCCAGAGCTAACACTCTACTAGCCGTTTATGTCTAAAGAGTTTTTCTTTTCCTCAAGCCGTTTTCCATCCAACTTTACCTTGGACTTTCATTGTTAATAAGAAATTCTCGACCTTGTGATATCAGGTAAGGGTTTAGGAAATATAAAGGTGCAATTTGTTATCTGATATTTACGAAGGTAAATTTAAGTTTTGTTTGCAATGTTTTGGAGGTATTTGCAAATAAGATCAATGTTAATGCTTTTCTCATTCTTAGCAAGCTAAGTAACCTGGTTATTGTCAAATAGTAATGTAGAAAAGTACATTAACCACTAACGTTTATGAAGTACGTCTTGAGTATTTACATTTGTCTTTATTTTATAGGTTAAACGTTCTCAAAAAACAAAAGAGAAGGGATTGGAAGTATGGTTTAGACTTTTGCAAGATGAAAATGTGTCTAGTGCTCATTGTACATGTACGGCTGGATTGGGGGAAGTATGCACCCGTATAGCAACAGTGTCATTTTATTTACATGCTCGTCCTACTACTACCGTAGATGATAGTCAGGCCTGCACTTCGCAACTTGCAACATGGCCTGTACCTCCAGTAAAAAGCGGCGCATGATTAGAGTGCGCGACATGAATTGGTCTAGAAAAAACCAGCAGTTCTATCGCAAGAACCTTTGCTCTTAATAAAGATGAAATATTTAAAGTAGTACAGAAGTTTCAAGTAATGGAAGTATCTTCAGATTTTTTCCGCATGATTGAATCATTTAACTCCTAACTTTGAAGCAAATGTGCCTGAAAATTTACCCAACGGTTTGGATGACCAGTACAATTCAGAATTTGTAAGCAACTCCTACCAGTAGCTTTCAAATGTGGCTAAAGGAATGCACCTTACTATTACTAGCAGCAAATCGAAGTGATTGAATCACATACTCGTGAACAGTCACAAAATAATATGTGGTTTACGTTTAGAACCGGGAGAATTATTGCTGGTATATTCAAATCGATTCAAAAGCCTTCATTAACAGTGATTAAAGGCATATGTTACCCTCAAAAAGTAATGTTTTATTCAAATGCAACATCATATGGATTGAAAAAGAAAAGAATGCCTTGGAGTCCCACACTAATAATGTCAGTGCTCAACATCAAAATTTTGTGGTATCAGCGTCTGGCTTTGTTATATGTTACATACAGTCTGAATGAGGTGTTTCGCCAGATGGGTTTGTTTGTTGTGACTGTTGTGGATTAGGATGTGTTGAAGTGAGTGTCCTTATTTATTGCATAGTGATCTAACGCTTGAAGGATTTGCGAAAAACAAAACATACATGTCTTATTTCTAACAACGATAAACTGGAATTGGACAAAACACATTGCTACTATTATCAGGTCCAACTACAGATGCTTGCAACCAATCGGAAGTAGGGTGTTTTTGTAATATGGTTAACGAACTATTTGTATGTTGAAAGAGTATTATATAACATTGCGTTTTGTTTAGAAAATATTCCAAAAGCCATTGTTTTTAAAATAATGACGTTGTCAAACCAGAGCCCTTGGCAAAATCTTTTACTGAAAAGTGTAAAGTAAAAGTGATATTTTGTTGTATTTGTAACAAGCCAGATGATGGGCGCCTTATGTTAAAATGTGATAATAATACTTGAGAATTCAATGGGTCCATTTTAACTATGTAAATATTTAAAAAAGTGCCCTTAACCAATTGGTTTTGCCAAAATTGTAAATAAATTAAATGTTTAGTTTAATTATTGTGTTTTGCAGCTGTATTCAAAATCATGACATTTTTATATTTATATATGTACATATACATAAAAAGCAAGTGTTTCTGGGTAGGTAAGTAAAAGTTTTTATTGAAACATAATGTACAATATTTACATAAACAAGACCTGCTTCTGCAGTGATTACAAAAGTCACAATTGTGGCCCCAAGAAAACAGGCAAATTCACACGTAGTATTAATGATACAATAAATTTTTTAGACGACTTTATACAAAAGAAAACAATGTAGCACATCAAAAAATATGGTCTGGATATACCTGAACTTTCACTCGCAGTATACTACACTAACATGTTGTAAGACGTTCACATAAACCTTAAGCTAATGTATATAAATCAATTTAGAATTATCACAAGTGTATAAGCCAAATAGACAAGAGTTTGATAATGTGTCCAGCCATCCGATAACATATAATTAAATATCCTACGTTTACCTATTGCAAGTATGTAAAACTATAAACAATTGAAGTACTAAATAATTGAACGCTGAATTTCTTTTTAATAACAGACAATAAATATGAATTGAAGTTGCTTAAATTTTGAATATTTATTCATCGGATAATAAACTTATCAAAAAAGTTCGAATGATTAAACGAGTGTTTTATTAAACTGACAAATCTGACTGCTTCCCCAAAATCAATTTTCTTTTAAATAAATAACTATCACTATAGTCAAGTGGTATTTGCAAATGACACAAATTTAATAATGCAATACATATCACTACAATTTATCCAATGCTCCCAAAGAATCTCTATTAATTGACGGCATCCTTACTAAAATAGTTCATGAAAAATATGAAACTTCCTCTTCAACGAGGCAACAACCCACAATAATCCGCACAGTGGTAATATTACGCTTACTCTCCAAATTTCCAGGATGCAACTATGTATTACCCTTGATAAAAACTAGAATTTTCAAGTGGGCACCCTAAGTTTGAACACAATCATACATTAAAAAATCTAAGACGCATATACGCCTTACAACCAAACTTACGGAAATTTTATAAAAGGAAATTATGTATTTTAAATTAAATAACTAGTACTTAAATGTTAAACAAAATTTTATTATTATAAATATAATTTAATAAATTTTATTGTTTTAATCAAGTTTGAGTCGGACTACTTAATGATATAAGCTCGCAGCACCACTCAAACAAACAGAAAAATAGAGAATAATTAATTAAAATTGTTAACATATATTTTGTAATTAGTCCCGGGTATTGTGATTCCTCCGAATAAGTCAGTTTGATGTACGGTTGGAATATCTTCAGCCGAATTAGGAATGTTTGCTTCATATTGATCTCCATGTATCACATCCCTGCCATTTCCAGCGCAATGAACTACAGCTAAAGGCTCGCCAACTAATTGATCTTCTTTTGCACAAAAATTATGTGATGTGATACTGAAGCCGAAATGATAATAAGAAAATCATTTGGATATCTGTTAAAGTTTATATTAGTTTGTACTGTTAACATTTCTCAAATAAATTCGATTATCTCGAAAGCTAAATGAGATATCGAAAAGTGTATAGCATATTTGTAATCAGCGTAAAAAACTAAACAAGGTACATATATATCATTTATTGTATCATTATGGGAATATGGCAACAGACGACGGCGGCGACGGCGGCGACGGCGGCGACGTAGCGATTATATTAACCTAACTTGCTTCGTAAGTTTGGTTGAAAATGTCAATCTGCTAAAACTATATCACCACGTAAAATTAAGTTTGCAAATCCACAATTTTCACTAAAACAGAAACTCTTCAAGAATTCTTAGGATTGTTTAGCATCTATTAAAATAATAAATTTAAAAAGACCGGTATAGATGTTTTTTTCGTGAACTTGACAAAGTATAGAAAATTCATGTTTATGCGATTTGTTTATTTCCTAGCTCCTAGTACGTCATTATACATCAAGAACTTTTCTAGAGAAAATGGCACTTTTGACGAAGTTAAACGTGCAAAGACATAACAGATAATGTAAGGTATAATTTTTACCTTTAAAGATTAACAGATAAATTCTGTTACTTCTACCTATTCTAGTTTCAGAATTTTTGTTATATAGAAGAGTAAACAAAATATTTCAAAAAGGGAAACTTCTGGATTTTCAACACAGAGAGTTAAATTTTTGATACTTTTCAATATTACTTATGCACGTAGTGTTTCATGAGTATCTGATCAATAAAATATTTATATGAACAAAAATATCTGATTACCCAATGTCCGAAGATAGACTTCTGTTTTTAGTTATCCCGAACTTCAATGTCTTTGTGCATATGCATGCACTTTACAGAGTAAAAACCGTTTTCGGCGCACCTTTTGGATTAGCTACTGTCCGCAATAATAATTTATATACGATGCGTCAGTGGTACCGTTTTACTAAAACGTAAAGTAAATTCTGTTATTGAACTAAACGAAGTTACAAAGAAGAACACAATTCATCCAAATTTATACCAGTGACAGCAGTTCCTGCTTATTTAAATTGTAAATTGATAAAAAATTCACCAACACCACACATAATTTACAATTGTTGATACCTTTTTAAGCGTATGCTTCAAACCAGTATAGCATACCAAAAACACTCAAATGTTAAGTATTACCTAATGTATACGAGTCAGTGCAAGACCCGAAACTCGTTTTAACTATAAGAGAAAAAGATTTATACATCGTTTTATCTGCTAATTATGCATGAATGATGTAAGATTTTCTTATATTGTTTATACAATGGCACATAAAGTATTCCAAACGAAATATTTTATAAATATTTTTAATTCTTACTTTGTTGCAAAAAATCGTGTTAAAAGCGATTTAATAATATTCAGATGGTGCTTGTGTGTTCTGCGGTAAATTAGCTGAAAATACGAGTTTTTTAAATACATTCAAAGTAATTCAAATTTAAGCACGGCTTTCATAATTACTATGTTAGGTCAGTATCTAAATCTGCTTCTGGGTAGCTTCTACAGTGTTTTACTTGATTTCTAAACCATATCGAACATGAATGTAATCTATTTGATATCTTCCTATATCTCCTGACATCCTCCACGTGTATCGTCTTCTAGCATGAAATAATGTATTTGTGATTGTTAAGTTGTTCGTGTCGCAAAATTCTACCAGCCTATTTCTTCTGTCATTTCTCGCGCCTAAACCAAATAAACCTACTACCGCTCGTTCCTTGACCTCGCCTACCACTGCATTAAAATCCCTCGTAATTTTAATTTTCATTTAGTATGTCTTCGATACGTTTGTAGATCGCTTTACCTCCTCTTTACTGTAGCTAGAGGTGGGCATGACATACTTGTATTATTACTGTATTTAACGGTTTAGTTAGCAATCTAACCATGAGTACTCTTCTGTTCTTTTGTAAGAAATTTTCTGCACAGTGTCCTAGCTTGTTCCACATGGTTATCCCCACACCTGAATTTCCTTTCTCTAATCCCGTATGAATTACAGTAAAGCTTCCGTTCTAATAATCCCCCACCTTTGGCCACCGAACTTCGCTAATCCCTACTAAGTCTAATGCAAACCCACCCATTTACATTTTCAGATTCCCTAACTTAACTACTTGTTTCATGGTTTTGAGATTCCACCCTCCGACTAACAAAATGTTCCCTGCCCCTTTCTTAAACTTGTTGATCGCACCTCCGAAGTAGTCCCTTCCTTGAGATCCGAATGGGGGACTATTTTAACTCCGGAATCTTTTGCCCTAGAAGATGTCATCATTTTAAAACATTTTTGGTAAGCATGTACTTGGAAAGTAATGTTGCCTTCCATATCGCATAGGGTGTCTTAGAGTGTCACACCGAAGCTTACGGTCTCTGCTGCTCTAAGTACCGAAAGAGCAGCTGTCCTCATTCGGAGACCTGGTTCCTCACTAAAGAGACCACTAATCTGGTTAAACCTATAGTCGGTTTTTAGCTCACTGAAACGCGCAAACCATCTACCAGTTCTAATATTTTAGAACTTCTTCTAGGTGCAGGTCCATTCATGATGAGGGAAGCACGCGTGTCAAAAATATTAACGAGAATTATACAAAGAAGAATAGAAAAACGGACTGAAGGAATACTAGCAAAGATAAATTTGGGTTTAAGAGAAACAGAAGAACACGGGGACATTTTAGCTTTAAGAGTGATGGTAGAAAAAGGGGAAAGAGCGTACATAAGGTTTGTAGATCTAAAAAAGTATTAGATGTGAAAAAAGCTAGAATATGTTATAGGGATAGAGGGATAGTACATAGTTTATACAAAGAGCAGCTGTAGAAGAGGAAAGTAGAAAAGAAAATATTTAGAAAGGGGTGAAACAGGAATGTGCGCAATCCCCATTAATTCTTAACTTGCATAGTGAAAAGGCAATGAATACTGTCAAATGCAGAAAGATATTCACAATTATTAGGAATGGACACACGATTGATATGCTTAGGTTTGCCGATGATATAAAGCTATTAGTATTTAGCAAGAAAGAGTTAAAAGCAGCTCTTCATGAATTAGAAATAACAATAAAACTAAAGTACTAGTATGTGAAGGAGGGGGAAATAAGTCAAAAACCAGAATAAAAATAGGAAAGGGAAATCTGCAAGTGGTTAAAGATTTTAACTACCTAGGAAGCGAAATAACGCAAGATAGGACAGTGAAAAATATATTTGTGAAGCACAATACTGACGGCTGTAAACCTTGGACAGTAAAAGAAGCGTACAGGGAAGCCTTTGAAATGTGGCGCTACAAACGTGAAGAACAAAGAAATGGCAAAGAAAGAAAGAAATATGTGGAGACTAGTGAAAATAGAAGAGACAGTTTGATGGGACTAATTTCAAAACGTGATGGATTAGTGAGGGATATTAGCAGTAGAGAAAAGAAAAAACAGTAAAGGTAGATCTATATTAGACTATAACACACAGATAGTGAAAGATGTAGACTGTGGGAATTTCTGGGAAAGTATTTAGGTTCACGCAGAATAGGGAACAATGGAGGTATGCGTCCCACCAGTTCCAAGACTATAAACCTAATGATCATGACATTCCTTTTTATTAAAAACTCTAATGCTCACGTATGCATATCACGGCTTCATAAGGAACCCGAATACATAAATGAGTATCAGTTGAGAAAAAGTCATTGACAGTTACGGCTTTCAACAAAAATTGTCAATCTTACTAATATTTTGAATACCTGAGATCTTACAATTGCATTGTCCAGTGTTTTATGGCAATTCTATACCTTGTATAAATAAAAACAAAATGGCTCAAGATTTTGTAATAAATTTCGTAATAGGATCTTTGATAACAGAGATTTACGATATTAAATAATTTGGGGTAGGTATCTTATATCGGAAATACTGAATTAACTTTAACAGTTTCTTTGCAAATTAGAAAATTGTTTTAATTAAAAGAAAACTTTCCTGGTATAGTTTCTGTATCAACTTTCATTTTCCAAATTCTATACCATTCTATAGAGGTCTATTTGCGTGAGGTGCTCGATATATATCGGGCACTGACAACGCTAATGTTACTAAATACGATCTGATATTTCTAATAAAAAATTTGACATTTTTGACGCTATACATTCTTATACATTTTGTCATATGAACACTATTTGTTTTGTTTTGATTGAGTCGAAAATTTCGTCTCGGCCAAAAATTGGAAATAACGCGTGAACATTTTCGTACGATGAGTTTTTATGATTTCCGACGAGAAGTATCTCCACAACAGTGCCTGAATCAATTCATTTGGACTTCTGGGGAAGATGATCCAACTAAAACCACTGTATATCGTTGGAATAGTGAATTCAATCGTTGTCGTAGTTCGCTAGCGGATGAATTTAAAGAAGATCATCCAAAATCGACTGTTGTGACAGAAAACATCGACGCTGTGCGCGAATTGATAATGCAAGATCGTCATGTGACTTCTCGTGAGGTTTAGGTATCCCTAAGCATTAGTATGACAAGTATACATTCGATATTATATGAACATTTAGGTACGAAAAGATAATATGATAATTTGACAAACGCTCAAAAAAGATTCGTGTCGATTGGTGCAAAGAAATGCTCAAATGCTCAAATGCTCGAATGTATGGGTCTTCCAAGATGAACGAACTCCAACAAAAGTTGTCCACGCTGGAAGCACTGCGAAGAAAATGGTTTTTCGGGATAAGTGGACATGTCACGACCCTTTCCTTAGGGGATCGTAGAACAGTTAATTCTCTTTGGTATACAATCATTTGTTTACCACAAGTTTTCGGAGAAATAAGAAAAATAAACTGGCGACACCGAATCATTCTCCGTCATGACAATGCGAGCTCTCACACATCGGTTCAATCAAGTTACTACTCGAGCACTCAAAACATGGGGTTATCTGCGTATAGTCCTGATGTGCCACCTAATGGTTTGTTTTTGTTCCCACACGTGAAAAACAAACTGCGTGGACAGCGATTTTCGACACCAGAAGAGGCGATTGATGGGTTCAAAACCCATGTTTTGGAGATATGTCAATCGGAATAAAAAAATGCTGAAAATTGGTTCCAGTGTATGAAAAAGTGTATCAATCATCGTGGAGAAGATTTTGAAAAACAGTAAAGAAGTTTTCACAACTTAAGTTTTTGTTTTTGTTACTTATTCCCGATACATATCGAGCACCCCTCATACGATCATTCTGTTATTAGAGTAAATTCATGTTAGAAGAAGCTTAATAAAAAAGAGAATATGGAAGCGATTGCATCTACAAACACCTAAACTTAATTTGCTGAACTACAAACAAGCATTATTCAAAAATCAAGCTGACATAGTTGAGAATAAAAATATCTAATAGACCACGAAAAACAAAACAACTCTGTCGCTTATTTCAACTATTTATTTTTCACTTAAAGATCATCATCATCATTTTGTTTTCGACCTTACTTAGGGTCAGTTTGAAGCAACTCTAACTTTTTCTATTCTGTTCTGATTTAAAAACATACCCTTCGCAACCTAAATTTCTAATAATTTGACTATTATAGCTTGATCTAGGTCTTCCTACACTCTTCTATCTTTTTTCTATCTACCTGGCTCTACATAGGTACTAGCAACGTGATGGTTGTTAAAGTACTCCAATATGTTTCCATGATTCCCATTTATAAGGAAATGGAATATTACCTGATCATCTACTCCAAAAAAGGAAAAGTGTTAAATTATATGTTATGGTAAAGCTTAAGCAACGCATCACTGCCAACATGCCAGACATGCCAACATGGAGACGTTTATTAAGTTATATGTTATGGTAAGGCTTAAGCAGCAAATCGCTACCAACATGCCAGACCGCTAACTAATTGTGAGTTCTGTCATGGTGACATTTAGATGAATGATTTTTATTTATTTTTTTTTGTTTTGTTTTCGAACTTACTAAGCTCAGTTTGACGCGGCTCTAAATTCTTTTCTATTCGGAGCTAGTCTAAAAAGATCTACATACCCTTCGCAACCAAAATTTCTAACAATTTGATTTATATAGCTTTGTCTAGGTTTTCCTACTCTATTTTTATTTGGTAGTCTATAATCTAAGCCTCTACCAAATAGTCCCTCATGTCTTAACTGGTGCTCTATCATTCTATCTCTCCTGACCTTTAATTGTTTCTGTATACAGGGTTTCTCATCTATTCTTCTATAAACTTCCTCATTTGTTACCCTACCTGTTCAACTAATCTTTAACATTTTCCTATAATACCAAGTTTCAAAAGCTTCTATCTTTTCCTTATTTACCTCTTTAATTGTCCAAGTCTCACTACCGTATAATAAAACGCTCCATACGTAAGACTTCACGAAACTTTTTCTATTATCTAAACTAATACTATTAGCTTGAGCTATTCTAGCTACTATATCCCTTCTGCTACGCCAATTCTTTGTAATTATACTACCTAAATAGCAAACTTCATCTATCTCCTCTGACTCGGTATTACCTATTTTTAATTTTGGGTTAGAACTAGACTGTAACTCACTTGTCATTACCTTTGTCTTTCCTGAGTTAGTTCTAATACTATAGCTACTCTGTATTATCTCATCTAAAATATTTAAAAACTCTCCTAATTCTTTTCTAGACTCCGCCATAATGGCTATATTATCTGCAAAACGTAACATGTCTATTTTCTGTCCGTGTACCCTAATACCTATCTCTTTTCTCTTTCTAGCTAAGTTTAAAGCTTCCTCAATATAAACACTAAAAATCGAGGAAGATAGTATACAGCCCTGCCTAACACCATCTCTAATCTTGGCTTCCTTTTGTATTTCATCAAATCTAATTACTACGCTTTGGTTTTTATACAGACTGTAAATAATTTTTCTATCCCTATGAGAGATTCCTATTTTCCGCAAAACTCTAAACATAACAATCCAATTAACCCTCATTATCATCATTAGGGCTTCAGTCCTGGAAGACGCTTACCCTTATTGTTTCCTATTCTGAACTAACCTACACATTTCCCTGAAATTTGCACAGTCTGCATCTATCACTATCTGATCTAGCTCTACATCTACTTCCTTATTCCTATCTCTGCTTATAATATATCCCATACTATTCTTCAAAATTGCCTTAGAACGTATTCTGCCCTTCTATTTCTCTTATTTTTTTCCACAGATATCTTTGTTCCCCTACTATTTCTATAACCTATTTGTTATTAACTTTGTTTGTCCATGCCATCATCCCTATACATCTGAAGCACAACTTTCCAAAAGGCCGGTACCGTTTTTTTGTCTGTTTTTCCAACTACTTGTATTTCATAGACATACTATGCTCTACTTCACACATATGCTTTCAACAATTTTCTTATTGTTTCATATTTGTTGTCTTTCGTCATAAGCGCTGTTATTTCTGGTTAGATGCAGTTCGGTCTGCTTCTACTGTTTTACAAGTATATACCCTATTCCTCCGACATTCAGTGGTTGTGAGGGGGGGGCAACCTGTGGCTGGCAGGTTTCCCCAGCAGTTGAACATTTACCGATTTAATATTTTTTCCAATATATGTTTTCGCACAGTCAACATTAGTTGCATATATTTCACAACTAACCCCTGTAGTTGTTTATAATAATCATCAGATTTAGCTGCGCTTACTTTTTCGTCATTAGATTTCCGTCTCAAAACTGGTTGGACACGTACCTGCACTTATTTATATTCTGGGCTAGCCGATTAACCTTATAAAATGCTTTTTCTAAATCTGCACCGCGATCTGAAGTTTTTTATTTTTTTATAACCTTTTTTCGATAATTACCCTAATTATTAGGATCGGTTCTCTGGTGCCTGTCTTTACGAAAACCATATTGGTCTTCGCCTAAATAATTCTCACTTAAAGCTTCTAGTCTATTTTTAATTATTATTGTTGGTATTTTGGAAGCGTGGGTAGTTAAACTAACCATTCTAAAATTCTCACACCCTTCAGCCCCTGACTTTTTTTGGGATTGGGACAATGATATTTTTTTCGAAATCTATTGGGACCTCGACTATGTCATATATTACTTTTACTAGTTCATATAATCTGTCTAAAGTTTTCTGATTTGCATATCTTATTAATTCTTCGGGTATATCGTCTATCCCCGGCGCTTTATTTAGTTTAAGATCCCAAGAATAGGAGTTTTTAAGTTTTTAAGGGCAAACATAAGTAAGCAACTGGAATCAACTGGAAAATATTTTGAAATCATGATTTACTATTGTAATTTCAAAAAAGGGTTACACCTGTATAATTGCAAAGGGTTACGTGTCATTTTGAAGCGTACTAAATCCCATTTACTATTGAGTTTATATATATATATATATATATATATATTGTTGTGATATACTCCTGTGAATGCGGGAACTGGGTCCTTTTAACAAAAAAATTCTAGTCCCACCGATTGGGCGTCATAAACTGCTGTGATCCTGTTTTCGCCTCGGCTGCTCACCTAATTTTATAAACCTCCTCATTCATAAAATTAAACAACACATTCCTACCACAAACATCAACGTTAACTCTATTTACATCAATATTCAGAATACATTAAATTTTCAAATTAAATTTCAGCATAAAATTCAGTTTTAAAAAGAATTTCAAGATTAATTTTATTATCATTTTAATGTGCATCCAAAATTAAAGTCCTTGTTGGATGCCTACTAATTAATATAACAATATATGCAGACCGGAGTCTGAGTATAAAGGGAGCATCTACCACCCCTTTACGTTAATTAACCAGGTTCGTCTAATTGAGCTCAAAGACATACCCAAATTTTCATCATAATTCAGAACATCAATACTAAATACCCCTTTCTACTTAAACAAGCAAATTTCATCTTAAAATTAAAATTTTATGGTTAGTACAATTTCACTAATGTCCATTTAAAGTAAATCAATTATAAAGTTATTCAACACACACAATAATGTCAAACAAAATAGTATAATTTACCTGAAGGTTACTGTCCTCGTAGCTTCAATGTACATCGTCCCTTTAGTTAATCACACCATTCCAACAGGATTATATTTACGGCTTCTAATTCTCAACGCTTTTAAAATTTTCTCCATCACCATTTATTTAAAGTTGTTTCTGGGCTTTTCCGGAACTCATCTGTGTATATCTGACCCTTGTTTCGTGGATCCAGACACGTTTTTGAACCATTTAATTATTAACACCCCCGAAAAATAGCAAAGAAATTCATGCGTCTTTCACCAATATACGCCAAAACTGCCTACTTTTGTGTATACATTTGTCGTTGTAAATTTTGCTAATTGGTACAGTGATACGAAATTTTATTACCTTGTATCTAAGTGCACTGAAGTACATTCATGTTAGCACGTAAATAACAAACTATTTTGAATCACTAAAATATACGAGCAAAATTTTAAATTATTTTATCAAACTAAAATGCACTGTTTAACATCTTGAATCAAGTCGCGGATGTAAAAGCTTTTAACGCATCGAATCGTCAAAAGTCTAAGAGAGCTTGTTTATATTCACCTCGGTATATATAGCGAAAAGCCTGTCTGTCGGTCTGTTCCCCAAAACGGGTAATTCTAAAGAATTTCTCATGCCATGTTCCCAGTCCGTCGCTCGCGTGTCGGTTTTTACGAATTTTTCACTCGCCCCATTTAAAACTCAGAAATTCACACACGGCACGCAAACATGTCCGAGAAAAACTAATTAATTTTGTACAGAAATTGTTGTTTCTACCTCTGATATTTGCATCCTATTTTCAACCAATTGTGACCCTCGTGACGTTGCTTAAATCACGCCTTTTACTATATGTGTCTTTGCTTGACGCATTTTCTCTTTCCTTTTCTAACCTGTTCGTATTGGTGCAAATTGATATTCTTTATTATCGATTATATTTTAGTCCATGTGGACTATCTGGGTTAAATAACCCCGTATCGCCCTTCCGTGAATATTAAGCCACGGTTTCTTCAAGATTCTTTGAAACCATTTGTTATCTACACAATTTTCGCCGTACGTGATATTTAAACTACGCAGGTGTTCAAAATAATATTAATTCTCAGAGCTTTATTTTCTGGTATTATAATCTTGGGTTTTCACAGACTTTTATGCTTATTATTAATAATGGTTTAATTAACTCAATTAAAATTGATTTCTATCCTTTCATTTTAGCGAATACCAGTTAAATATTAATTATTATGTGTACACTTTGTTTTACTACCGGTTACTTAAAATAGGGTTAATTAATATAAATTTTGCACGTAATTTCCATTTGTTTAGGAATAATTACATTACCCGTAGAGCTTGTTAATACTGTTTCTTTTGATATAAAGCGTCTTGTACATGATTTTAAATTTCTTATTTTATGAAACGACCAATTTATTTATGCTTCATGGTTTTAATAAAGCGTATTATTTAATAAAATTCCTTATACACGGTGATTAAAATTATTTGATGTGATTATTTAATTTTCTACCCTGGTCTAAATATGAGTATTTTCCCCTATTTGAATACAAATAATCCCACTTATTTGAATGCAAATATAAAGCATTAGACAAAAATTACAAAAAAATTGCCTATTTCTCTCTACCCTTATCTATCTAACACCTACTTTGTCTCCAATCAAAAAAATATTTACACCTACCTATATCCCTATCCTATTCCTAACTCTCACCTTTCTATAAACTGAAATTATCCCTAACTTCATCCTACTTATCCATCTAATCCTATATACATCCTATAACCTATCCTATTCCTAACTTTTAACTAATCTTCACTATACTTTACTTCCCCTACCTAATCCTATATACCTATCCTACCCTTACTCTATTCCTAACTCTCCACTAATCTTTATGAAATATCTACACTTAACCTATCTTATTTTCCTCCTACATTTACTCTTTATTCTCATCTTAAACCTATTTCTAACTATCTCCCATATTTATCCTATACCTAGCTTTATTTTCTATAAACACTTACTTCTACTCTTCTATACACCTATTCTATCCCTATCCTATTTAAATCTAACTCTCTTCTTGACCCTCCAAGTCTTTCTTCTCACCATCCTAATACTCTTCATCCCTATCTCTCCCCTTCTATATCTATACTTAACATCCCTGTTATCTCATACAATAAACTTATCATCCCTATTATCCTTACTCTTAAATTTTCTTCTTCTTCAGTCCCTACACTTGCCTGTTTCTCATTTATTATTGTTTCCTTTCTGCCGACAAACCAAACGATACTACTTTACAATTATCGATTTTTCCTCTATGGAAAATCCTATGTACCTTCTAGAATTCTTATGCAATGGAATCCGCCAGAATGAATTCCTTAAATCTACTTTATTAAAACAAACTTGCCACTTAACCTCATCAAAATAATTCTGCCTTCACCTGCTCCTGATATGCTGCTGTTGCTTCTACCCCCACTAATTCTGCATTTTTTGTACTAAAGCTTGAACCCTCTATCCTATCCTCTGGACATCTTATTGTGTTGATCTGTTTACCTTCATCATCCTCTACCTCTACTACATTAATACTAAACCCCGTGTCATCCTCTGTGACTTCATAACTGCCCTTCCATGGCACTACCCTATCCTTAATCCTTACTACCTTCCTTTCCATATCTATCAAAACCCCTAACTTCATCATACAGTCAACACCTAAAATGCTCTGAAACTTCAGTCCAGGTACAATTACAAACTCCTGTTCACAGCTTAAACCTCCTATATCTATCCTAAGCACCACAACACTATTTACTACAGCAAACTTCTTTTATTTGGAGCTACTAAATGGCTACGCTTTATAGGCATAATTCTATCACAAACCTTATCCCTAATTTTGCTGACGAATTCCTCCGATATTAAACTCGCCTCTGCCCCTGTATCAAGTAATACTTCTACATTATTCTCAAAAATTTCTAAATTAATAATTGGCAAACATAATTTTCCTCAGTTTCTGGCTCTACTTCCTCCTCAATTTTGAAAAATTCACGTGGATGTTCATATACATTTACACTGAAATCTAGTGGTCTGTCGCGTTCTAAAAATCCTGTCCAGGTCTGTTTTCCCTACTCGGTCCTGGTCTAGCCGTCACCTCAGCGTACGTCCTAGGCGTTTCCACTCGTTCCGTGTCTGTATTAGCAGTCCCGCTCATGTCTGGTGAACTATTCATTCTGGTAGGTCCCGGTCTCGGTGCAGGTCCCTTCCTAAACTATTACTCCTAACATATGGTCGTCTCTGTTCCCAATTCTGTCGCTGGTATCCGTAACTATTCCCCCGTCTAGCGTAGTTGTCCCGTCTATTGTCAAACCTAACTGTGTTGATCTGTCTTTCCCTATTTTCCCGAGGTCGTCCACTACTTACGTCGTCGTACCTCTGCAGGTATTCCAAAAACATTTCTCTGTCCACTATGTTCTGTAGTGCTACGTGCTGTCTTATGTCTACCTCGAAGTGTCGTGATAAATACTTAATAATTTGTCGGTCCGTCAGTGGTGGGTTCAGTTGCTTTGCTATGCTATACTTGCGTATAGCATATTGCTCCCTACTTCCTGAAAATTCTCCCTTAAACTTCCCTGATTAAGTCGTTTCGTACCTGGTCTTGTCTGTGGTCACTCCAGTAGTGCTTTAAAAATTTGTTTTCAAAGTCCTGATACGTGTCTATGTCCTGTCCTACTAAATTGTACCACGCTTCCGCATTGTCCTTTAATAAAGCCTTTATCGTATTTAGTTTAGTCTGTTCGTCAAATAAATTTCCCACTAGATTTCTTACACTATTAATAAAAATTTGTGGATTTACCCTGTTATCGCCATAAAATTTCATGTGTTGGTCCAATGATACGCCACCTGTATAAAATCTGGGACCATCCCCGTTAAACTTGACATGTTGTATTTGATACTACTAACTTCGCGTTCTACCCTGCCTAACTGATCCCTACATGAGTCCGTTACTTCAGTCATTTTACATTAATCTCTTCTTCACAAAAATGCGTACTTCGGACCTTAAATGTCCCATTTCCTGTCGAAGACCTGTAATATCACGCTCATTTTTTCAACCCTATTTTCAACCTCCCCATTTTACGGTAAGACTATTTTTAAATTCTGTAAATTCTTTCGTATTTTGTTCAATTTTCCCGCTTATCTGCTCTAATTTTGGTTGGACTCCTCCCTCGTTCTATTAGATTCTTCCCTAGCTAATCGCATTTCCTCAAACATTCTCATCATTAACTCATTTCCTTGATCCCCTGATTCCGTCCTCGACTGATCTCTACTGCCTCCAGCTTCTTCCATTTTCGTATTTTTTCACACAATGCACTATCGTCACTTCCAATTTCCACTCCTTGACTCCTTAACCACTCTTTCTCTGCATACGTTCTAATCACTCACACACACTCTCAAAATACTCTTAAATTTATACACACACAGAAACTCTCTCTCTCAGATCGCCAGTTTCCTGGAATAAAATCACAAAAATTTTATTTGGAACTCGAGCACTCACGTTGTGGTCGCCATATAATGTTGTGATATACTCCTGTGAATGCGGGAACTGGGTTCTTTCAACAAAAAATTCTAGTCCCACCGATTGGGCGTCATAAACTGCTGTGATCCTGTTTTCGCCTCGGCTGCTCACCTAATTTTATAAACCTCCTCATTCATAAAATTAAACAACACATTCCTACCACAAACATCAACGTCAACTCTATTTACATCAATATTCAGAATACATTAAATTTTCAAATTAAATTTCAGCATAAAATTCAGTTTTAAAAAGAATTTCAAGATTAATTTTATTATCATTTTAATGTGCATCCAAAATTAAAGTCCTTGTTGGATGCCTACTAATTAATATAACAATATAAGCAGACCGGAGTCTGAGTATAAAGGGAGCATCTACCACCCCTTTACGTTAATTAACCAGGTTCGTCTAATTGAGCTCAAAGACATACCCAAATTTTCATCATAATTCAGAACATCAATACCCCTTTCTACTTAAACAAGCAAATTTCATCTTAAAATTAAAATTTTATGGTTAGTACAATTTCACTAATGTCCATTTAAAGTAAATCAATTATAAAGTTATTCAACACACACAAAATGTCAAACAAAATAGTATAATTTACCTGAAGGTTACTGTCCTCGTAGCTTCAATGTACATCGTCCCTTTAGTTAATCACACCATTCCAACAGGATTATATTTACGGCTTCTAATTCTCAACGCTTTTAAAATTTTCTCCATCACCATTTATTTAAAGTTGTTTCTGGGCTTTTCCGGAACTCATCTGTGTATATCTGACCCTTGTTTCGTGGATCCAGACACGTTTTTGAACCATTTAATTATTAACACCCCCGAAAAATAGCAAAGAAATTCATGCGTCTTTCACCAATATACGCCAAAACTGCCTACTTTTGTGTATACATTTGTCGTTGTAAATTTTGCTAATTGGTACAGTGATACGAAATTTTATTACCTTGTATCTAAGTGCACTGAAGTACATTCATGTTAGCACGTAAATAACAAACTATTTTGAATCACTAAAATATACGAGCAAAATTTTAAATTATTTTATCAAACTAAAATGCACTGTTTAACATCTTGAATCAAGTCGCGGATGTAAGAGCTTTTAACGCATCGAATCGTCAAAAGTCTAAGAGAGCTTGTTTATATTCACCTCGGTATATATAGCAAAAAGCCTGTCTGTCGGTCTGTTCCCCAAAACGGGTAATTCTAAAGAATTTCTCATGCCATGTTCCCAGTCCGTCGCTCGCGCGTCGGTTTTACGAATTTTCACTCGCCCCATTTAAAACTCAGAAATTCACACGGCACGCAAACATGTCCGAGAAAAACTAATTAATTTTGTACAGAAATTGTTGTTTCTACCTCTGATATTTGCATCCTATTTTCAACCAATTGTGACCCTCGTGACGTTGCTTAAATCACGCCTTTTACTATATGTGTCTTTGCTTGACGCATTTTCTCTTTCCTTTTCTAACCTGTTCGTATTGGTGCAAATTGATATTCTTTATTATCGATTATATTTTAGTCCATGTGGACTATCTGGGTTAAATAACCCCGTATCGCACCTTCTCGTGAATATTAAGCCACGGTTTCTTCAAGATTCTTTGAAACCATTTGTTATCTACACAATTTTCGCCGTACGTGATATTTAAACTACGCAGGTGTTCAAAATAATATTAATTCTCAGAGCTTTATTTTCTGGTATTATAATCTTGGGTTTTCACAGACTTTTATGCTTATTATTAATAATGGTTTAATTAACTCCAATTAAAATTGACTTCTATCCTTTCATTTTTAGCGAATACAAGTTAAATATTAATTATTATGTGTACACTTTGTTTTACTACCGGTTACTTAAAATAGGGTTAATTAATATAAATTTTGCACGTAATTTCCATTTGTTTAGGAATAATTACATTACCCGTAGAGCTTGTTAATACTGTTTCTTTTGATATAAAGCGTCTTGTACATGATTTTAAATTTCTTATTTTTACTGAAACGACCGAATTTATTTATGCTTCATGGTTTTAATAAAGCGTATTATTTAATAAAATTCCTTATACACGGTGATTAAAATTATTTGATGTGATTATTTAATTTTCTACCCTGGTCTAAATATGAGTATTTATATATCATTACAATTTTGGGTTTAAATTAAGCGCTTTTTTTGAACATATAAGTAACTTTCTCTTACAAATTTTGTGATTGACTGTTAGCGATCGCGTGACGGTCGTACAAAAATGACATTTAGAATGTAACAGAACAAGTCTCAATACAATCCTTAATATAAAAGCAACTTCTTTGGCTACAATTTGCCGAAAGAATTTAAACGCAAAATAGTTTTGTTCAGCATCAGAAAGAAGGAGGCTAGATATGCTACCTCCGTTCTCAAGTAAAATCATTCGCCTTTACATATAAATTTTTAAAAGAAAACTAGGGTTCAAATAGACTTTTTGCACTCTCGATATCTTCATGGAAATTTACATATAAAACACAGTGACTCTGATTCAGAATAAAAGGTGCATATTTGCTCGACTATCCGAGAAGGCTTCTCCTTTCTGGTGCTAAGCAAATGTTTTTCGAGTTCAGATACTCTATACCATCGGTAAAACATATCTAGATAGGTAAATATTCATTAAATGTTGAATCCAACGCACTTGTAATTGCTCATAGCTTTTTTAAAATCATGATAAATAATGTTCAAAAATGCTATCTAATTATTGATTTTGTTACTGATGTTGGCACTTAAAAAACGGATAGTTCTACTTAACGAAAATTCAACAACTTAACC
Source organism: Platerodrilus igneus (assembly GCA_036346225.1). Classification (NCBI taxonomy): domain Eukaryota; kingdom Metazoa; phylum Arthropoda; class Insecta; order Coleoptera; family Lycidae; genus Platerodrilus; species Platerodrilus igneus. The sequence goes on from JARFIW010000566.1 coordinate 1,725,424, forward strand.
GTAAGTCGCAGATACAAGACTAAACAGTTGTTCATTTTCTTGCTCTTCATGGCTCACTGGATTTTTTTTATACTCAATAATGTCAGTTGAATTCTCGAATAACTCTGTTTTGTAACTTAGCAAATTGCAATTATAGGTGTTCGTTATTGATACAAACGCTTGGGTATTACTTTTCCTATTCCAGACAAAGCTTATATAAATGTTTCTTTAATATAGTTGAAAACATGTATAAATCTGCTTATAATAGTATAGATCTTTCGAAAATTAGAGTAAAGATACAGAAGATGAATGTCACATGTTAAAAACTATAGGGTATGTAAGGTTAGATGGCTAGGGAGGTACGACGAAGTACCCCTATTAGTTCGTAATCCTAACGCGTCAAACGCCTAACCCGACAGATCGTAGAGGCGAAAATATATCACTTCTCAGTCGCTTACGTGTCGTTCATGGAGTAGGTTACATTGCCAGGTTAAGTTAGAAAAATGTGTCTTTCACTGTGTCACTATTATTACCAAGTTATTTTATAGTCGTGACAAATCATTAAAACAAATTGTAAATTTGTCTGGTTTGCGCATAGAGGAATCACAGTGTAATGAATAGTGCAGATAAAGATATTACTTTTTAAATATTAAAAAGTGGATTTTAGTTACAAGAACTTATGATGAAAAATACACGAGACAAGATGGGATACGTATCCCGTCTAACACCCTACATTTGATTTTCCAATGTTCTGCCCGTAAGTACTACATTGGCCAACAAGGAAAAAATTTTTAATTAGAAATTATTGAGTTTTGTCGAACCTTCGCTCTTCCAAGCAAGATAGGAATCTTTAACGTGCGTTTCACCTCTCATCTGAACGAGGACGTATTTTTGTGAAAAATACTCGCCTACCATTTTTCAAGCAGTGCGTGTCGGGAACTTAACCCGGCATCTTGGGATTATTAGTCACATGCGAAGCAACTAAACCACGGAGCCGCCTACGTGTTATCCCACGTCACGGAAACGTCTTTAATTAGAATACTTATTTTTTTCACAATGGTGAAAAATTATAACCGAAAACTGATAGTCGGAAGTGGCCAGAAGAAGACACGAGAAAAGTAGTTACAGCTATCTTAGAAAGTAGGTGTGACTACTTAACTGCAAAGTCTTTTGGAGTTCTACAAACTACCCTTAACAGAAAAGTGAGGTCAATTCGAGAGCCTGCTGTATGATGGCCCTAGAAGTACCCCTGAGTCCAAAGTCGACGATGTTTTCAAAGGAAGAGGAGACCGAAGTTGTAGACTATGTTATTGATATGGAGTGCAGGCTTTTTGAACTAACAACTACTAAATTACAGTCCTTAGCATATTAATTAGCAGTTAGAAATAAAGAAATTTATTCGTGTAATGCTAACAATGGACAGAATGGAACGTTTTAAAACGCCATCTTGATCTATCTATTAGAACACCGAAAGCACCTCGGCTGCAAGAGCCGTAGGCTTTAATATAGTGGTGGTTGAGAAGTTTGTTAAATTACTGAAAAGTACACGATAAAAAGAAAATTACAGGTAATTGGGATTATAGTACAGATCAAACCGGAACTCCATTTTTTCAAAAAGTAAGTGCAAATTAATGCAAAAACAGGGAAAAAGCAAGTGGGTGCATTATCATGATTACCGTAGAAATTTGTTTTAATGCAACCGGTCAGTAACAGCTAGCGATGTTGTTATTTCCTCAAAAACGGATGAAACCGGAACTCATGACTAATGCTCCACAATATTCCGGGGATAATAACAGAGCTATCCATAAAATGATTTCAGACTTTTATGGTAATTTTTTTTATAGTGGTAAAAGATTTTATATCCGCAGTGTGGGACTCTTCCTTGCCGGAGCAAGATATACCCACTAGAAATCTACTTTAGTGTCGGACTCGAGGTCCCTTGTCATAGACTCTATAGGGATCCCGTGACTAACGTACCTGGACTAGGTCCTTTACCGCCGTGGTAAATTGGATAAAACATGGCGTTACGCGCAGTTTATTCCTTTCGGACTTCTGATGAAATCGTAGTAAAAATCATTGCCGGAGCATCGCCCTGGGGTGTCTATATCGTTGACATAGAACATCTTGATAGGCTCTCAGGGGTCGTATGAGCTGGTTTTCGTGATCTTCTGGAGATCCGTGAAACCTCTTAGCGTTCGACCACCGGAACCATTTCTTGACGGTTTGCAGGTTTGTCTCTCGGTAAAACTGAGCGTTTCAAATGAACCAGGGAGCTCCGAGGACTCCCCTTAGGGCCTTGTTTTGGATTACATGGAGCATACGCATGTGCGATTCCGCTGCGTTGCCCCACACTGCTGATGCGTATGCAAACGTCGATCCGCTTATCGCCTTGTAGAGTCTAAGCTTGTTTGAAGCGTTTAGCCTACTTCAGCAATTGGTCTAGGGGTACAGTAGAGCCATAACTCCCTTGGCCTTGTTTGGCGCATACTCGATGTGAGCTTTCCAAAGTGAGCTTTGAATCAACGATCACCCCTAGATACTTGACGTTTGAACGCCAAAGTACCGGTTTGTCAAATGCTCTGACGTCGTCTTCAGTTCGTTGACATCATTTCGAGAAGAAACCGCCATGCTTTTTTAATTGACCTCGATTTACCAGTCTTCGCCACTCTTCAAGAGCGTCCATCGCCGTTTATAGTCTCTGCATGATGAAGTGTGGAGCACGGGACTTGGCTGTGTCTTCGGCGTATAGTGCCATCCTGGTGTTTGCCGTATTCAGTAGGTCGCTTACGAAGATGCCGAAGAGTAACGGCGAGAGGAGAGAGCCTTGGGGGACCCAGCCCTGATTCTCCGACTCGTCGACCGCACTCCGCCTAGTCTGATGCAAAACCATCTATCGTTAAGATATGATTTCGCCTGTTAGACCAGAGCGCGTGGTAACCCCCTCTCCAGCATCTTGTAGAGTAGATCATAATGACAAACCTTGTCGAAAGCTTTAGACACGTCCAGGAATACTGCGCCTGTTGATTGTGCCCAGTTGAACCCTTCCGCGATGTGCTCCACCACTCACAGTATCTGGTGAAATACCCTTTACGGAAACCAAACTGCCCGTTTTGGATCACGTGGTGCTCTTGCATCGCTCTCTGGAGTTTCCTTAAGAAAACGGCTTCCAATATCTTCTCAAACACGCATAGCACACTAATTGGCCGGTAGTTCTGTGAGAATGTTGCAGATTTGCCTGCGACGTCTACCGCCTTCCACGTGGATGGGTAATGGCGCAGTCTTAACATGGTAAACCGGTAAATTCCAATAAACACCCAAAAGACGTTTTCCGGCAGCGGTTTCAGAACCCAGTTGGATATTCCGTCCGGTCCAGGAGCCTTTCTGACCCTTAAGGCCTTGATAAGGTCCTTGACTTCTTCAACTGTGGTGGGGTTGATTTCCTGAAGGTCGTTGTCTCATAGCCTCCGTCGGACGTCGCGCTGAACCTGTTCAATATGCCGAAAGTCTGCGTTATCATAGTTCGGCTCAAACTGACGATCCATGCTGTCTGCGAAGACTTCTGCCTTTTCAGAAACTGAATACGTTAAGCCTGTTTCGCCATGGATAGGAGGCATTGGGAACGTCTTGTTCCTCAGTACTTTCAACATCCTTTACAGAGAATTCGCTTCTGTTCGGAGTTCCTCCAGTCTGGCCTCCAGGCCTCGTTTCGGTGCCGCCGAATCGTTAATCGCATTTCGACGACCAATCGATTATACCGGAGTCGTTCCGCAGGATTCCAGGTTCTTTGCCATTAACGCCTGGCATGGTTCTTTTCCCGGATGAGGTCACGGATATGCAGAGGGAAGATGTCCCTCTTATCTGCTACCGGTTTCATGAACGTCACTCTACTGATAGAGGTCTGTATGCACTCCACGAGATGGTCCACTTGCGCCTCTAGCGCGCCAGTGGTCGGGATGTCGTTAGACCTCCCTTCGACCAACATTGCTAGACGGGCGGCAAATTCCGACCCTACGGGTTTCGTTGGTAGCCGGGACTCGCTCCGCTCCAAGATTGAGTAGTACTGAGTTGTGGTCAGAACTGAGGTCACTGACAGCTAGGATCTCTGTATTTAGTGTCACTTGGTGGAGTATCGCGACGTCTAGTACACCTAACCTGCCTCTATAGCCGTAGTGAGTGGGTTCTGCGAGTCCTAAGACCTTGACCTCACGTACGTCAGCAAACTGTCGGAGTATGCCGCCATTACAATTCGCTACCAGACTGCTCCAAGACGGATGTTTGGAGTTGAGGTCCCCTACTAATAAAACAAGTTTTCTCGCATCTAACAACGCGTCCAAGTTCTGCGTGCTACCGGTTTTCCACCTGCCCGGTTAGACTTCTATGGTGTTCAGTGCAACAACAAAAGAACGCCCTGCGTTGCTGCTTCTCGATGAGCACACAAGGCATTCAAAAAGTATAGAGCTGATTAATCTGGCTAAAATACATGGAGTTAAAATGATTTTGTTTCCACCTCACACAACCTACCAACTGCAGTCGCTAGACGTGGTTTATATAAAATCTATGAGCATGCATTATGACCAAGCCGTAACTTATTGGCTAAGATTTAATTCAGGACTGGTAGTAACAACAAAATATGTTGTAGTTTGGAAGGCAGACAAGCAGCTAGCATGTGTACGTCAGTTAACGGGTTTAAGATATGCAGAATATGACCGTACGGTCCCTCTGTTTTTACTGCAAGTGACTTTATTGCTTCTTCAACTACTGATATCTAAATAAGCGATGATACTCGCACGTAGCCAGACTTTTGTTTCGGAGGGGGCTTGTTGGAATTGGATGAAATAAAACAGTTTTTGTGAAACTATATTTTGGTAAATTCTTTTACAAAAGCAGTCTTCTTGATTTATGTCGCCATAACGTTGATGGCTTTATCAGGGGCAACATCATTCATCAAACTACGAGAAAACGATTTTACACTTTTCATCGTAGAAAAAGATCTCTCCACACTTGCAGTACTCACTGTCAATGTAGCCAAAATGCTGATAAGTGTTACATTCTAAATTTGGAGATGTACAGTTTTAAATATGTGACTAAATTCCCGCCATTATTTCAAATAAACTTGTTAAATTTCTGTCATTTCGGACAGTTGCGTCGGCGGAAAGGAATGCGCCGGCGCGGAGTGGGTAAGTGCGCGGTTTGAACAAAACATGAGATTATTAGCCAACGAGACGTCGAACAGTGACGTTTACCTGGATCGTTCTTTTGTTTTTTCTCTTTCAGAATGTAGGTTTTTCTCTTTATCTGGCTTTAGCGTTCCTTACCTGATTTTTCCTTCGTCCTACCTACGAGGGCATGACGTAACCCACCCCAAACAACGCCCAAACGAGATACATGAAAATCAACATGGCCTCTGTGCAAGGATAACCGCGAAATCGTGAAGAGTTCCACATTTTTGGGTGAGTGCTTTTTATCTTTTTTAGGGTGCATCTTGTATTACTGTATTTGGCATGTGATACAATTTGACACGAAATTATGTCGTAATATCTTTGTTGTGCAATAATGTGAACGTGGATAATACTAGTGTTGCCAACTGTGGAAGTGGCTCTGAACGCGCGACGCCGGGGTTATAACAATTACGCCGGGAGTATAACATGAGGTAGTTTATTGTACGAAAATATGTTGCATTACAATTTTCCAATACAAGTAGAACCTCAAAGTTTGTGTCGATAATGACAGCTTTTTCACACCTTAGAAATATTCTGCTTTTGCTACAGAAAGTGATACTTTGTCGTCAAAATAAGGTGCTAAACTCTCCAATTTAATTGAGTTGACAAGTGAAACATAAGCTGGAAGAAGCTCTTGAAAAGTCTATAGTATGTCTTCGTTTGAAATGAATCGCTCTGATAAATTTTGAATAAGGTGATCAGTGCAAGGAATGAACACAGTCACTTTGTAATATTCTTCAACATTAGTAACCTGAGGGTTCGCACGTGCACTCTGCCTTGATGCCAGTCTGGGAACTTTAAGCTCGGTTTGAAAAATCTCTTGTGCAAGATGTGATGCTAAAATAAATATCTGCTTGAAAACAATATCTGCATCTTCGCGCTGCTTTACAAGACTAACTATAACAATTTTTGCATGGTCAAGAGCTGCTACTAAATCTAAAGATTGTTTTTGAAGAAACACAGACAATGGGAGGGTTAAGTTAAATATCTTGTCACATACAAGTAGGCTAATTAAGAATTCACTTTTCTCAACAGCCGCCAATAAAGTTGAGGCTGTAGAAGATATTCTCCGCGATTTTTTAAAAATTTCGTCCAAGCTGACGCAAATTGGTTTGAACAGCTCAACAAATGTAATGACACTGTCATGTCTTTCAATAAATCTAGTTTCATATAGACGGAGAAGTCTTTTTTTTCTGCTGTCTGGAGCATATACTGAAATAGCATTTTGAAGAGTTTTGTTCCCATTAGGCTGATTTTTAAAAAAGTTAGTTAATAAATTGGCAGCACTAAGCCAGTTTCTAGCCGAGGGAATTGTCATGGTATTTGATAGTGCAAGATTTAATCGGTGGCTAACACAATAAACATATCTTGCATTTGGATACATATGTCTAATTCTTAATTGAACACCAGAGATGTGTTCCGCCATATTGGCTGCACCATCATAACCTTGTTCAACGCATTTAGTCTGTCAAGTCCTAGCTCTTCACATCTCTGTAAAATGACTCGACTCAAATTTTCTGCAGATTGATCGTAAATGGGAATAAATCTCAAAAAATCTTCACAAATTACCTGAATTTGCAAATTACCTTCACATATTACTTGGTCTACGTAACGAACACAGATGGATAGTTGTTCTCTGCTTGAAATATCTAATGTTTCGTCGGCAAGCAGACTGAAACAACTAGCTTTATTTATTTTAAAAACACTTTCTTCAATAATTACATTCCAACATATTTGAACAATCTCATTCTGTATTTCAGGAATGAAATACGTAACGTTTCTATGGCTGTTAATAATATGTTTTCTTAAATCTTCATCACCAGAATTTGTCCTAAATCGCAGAAGTGCTCGAAATCTTCCATCCCTTTTCTCAGGTTTATCCAGTAAAAGAGATCCACTGTCGTAATCACCCCTGAGAGGTAATTCTTGTTGTACACAAAATAAAATTGTTTCAATAATGGGTTTGATGACTGCTCTATTTTCTGCTTCTTCTCTGGCCCGTTGAAAGTTTATTTCTGACATAATGTCTTGGCATTTTCCAGAATAAACTTTTAAAAATAATGTCTGTCAGAAAGACACATTTTTGTGGTAGTTTTTTTTTTAGAATGCTTCTTTAGCCTTTTGCCAATCCCTGAATCCACTTGTTACTAGTTTCCCTGGAATTTCATGATTCCTTTTCCTACACCCTCTTGATAAAACAAATAGCAAGGCGTGCAATATACGCAATCTTTTTTTTAGAGTATGCAAGAATATGAAGTCCGGTTTCGTGATCTGTTATCTATTTCCTTGAAATATTCTTTTTTGATTTGTTCCTTTAGTCATAAGAAAGATATAAGATTTTCTAGGGAGCAATGTAGAAGTAAGAATGTTTTGTTTAAAGTTATCATCCAAAACATCTCTCTTTGCGTCCCCAATATCAAACAAATCTGCTTGCTATACCTGAAGTGCTATAGAGGTACTCGTAGAAATATTCAATGTATCATTATCACTGTTGCTAGGCGCGACAACAATGCTTGCACTTTGTAAACCTGTAAAATATTTAAATAAAATTTGTTACTAAGTAGGGATTTTAATTTATAGATACTAAAGTACTTGCCGTCATGATTACCCTTAACATTATCTTGTCTCGGTTTTTTAACAAATAAAACGATACTTGATTGGCATTTCATTGTTGTACTAATTTTAACAAAGGCTAAATTTTACGTGTAGTTTAATCAATTTAATGACGATTGACCAACAGTAACTAGATACGATGTCGATGACGACGGAGCGAGACCGCGCAACCTACATACAAAAACGTGATTTGGTTATTCAGAAATGTTTATAAAATAATAAGTATGCAAATACAGAATACGAAAACAATGTGTAACAGTAGTAAGGGTTCGATCAGGTATAGTATAGACAAAGAAGTTTCAGTGAATCTTCAGCCAAGCGCTGTGGATTACTGAAAAGCTTTCGAGTTTGTTAAGACATTCTTATTAATTCTTTCGCATTAGTCAGATAAAAATGTAAAATTTTTCCAAACTTAAATTTCAAAATACCAATTAGATTAAGAGTAGAGATTTGTAATTGTAGCTCAATAAAGAATATGTCAATTAATGCAATGTAAGAAGATGCAGTTCGTGCTGGATTCGACTGCCGAGCGGCGAGCAACCGTGCACAATATGTCTCAGAGTTTTTAAACCAAAAATACTATCGTATGCTAAATATTACAACAACCCTCCTATTGTACTTCTTCCTGTGTAGTTAAGCGAAACCCATCGTACAGGAAGTAGTTACGAAATTTTAACTAGAGGTAGGTAATTTGCTATCACAAATCACAATCGTAAATTTTACAATATATTACTAATTATTGTATTAAAGTATATAATGTTTTGTTACTGTTTTCTATATGATCTGCTGCAGGCTGCAGCTGCAATTGCTTTGTAATTTGTACAATATTCAAATGAACGTTAGCTATTTCAGATAAAAATAGATGATAAGTCATCGGGGAAACAAACTGAATTAAGTGCATAAAGCAATATGGATGGAGCATGCAGAGCATATTTATCAAGTTATGAACAAGCGATAGAATTTTTTATTTTCACAAAAGCAAAACTTTTGATAATAATAATAATCGTTTTTATTAAGTCGTAAAACCACGTTAGTGTTCTAGGTTTAAGAGTGTATGTTGCGGAGGCCAGCGACATGGGTCCTAGGTTTTCGGGGGCTTCACCCCCTCAAGCCCCTCCTCTGGCTACGTGCCTGCGATGATAAGTCAACAATTCAAACACAAACTCACAGTGTTTGAATTTAAATAGACTTACTACTCAACTTGGTTGTTCGCATTGGCCTGATAAGCAAGAACGCCATTCAGTACCATCTACACACCCAAAAGAAACTATACATGAATTGGTTAGTCCAAAGCAATTGCTTGCAATAGTCACCAAAAAGAAACCTGATAAAACGCCTAGAAAACGATGTAAAACTGAGATTATCGCCTCGTCGTTCTACAAATTGGAACTGGAGACAGAAATAAAGAATAAACAAGAAACAATCTATAAAACGCATATTTGGAAACGAAGAACCCCTAAGGAACGAAACGTTAGATAATTGACTCGTCTGAAGAAACTAGTAATGAAGAGGATAATATCCCATGTCTTTATTGCAGTGGGTTATATTCGGGATCGCTAGAAAGTTGGATAGGTTGTTCAGTTTGTGGACGGTGAGCTCATTGTAACTGTGTCTGTGTTGAAGATGACGAAGATCAAGCAGCGCATCTGTTCATTGTGTGAACCTGACTATTAAATTAATTTTCTCTTGTTTACTTTTCTTTTTAATATAGGTAAATTGTGATTTCAAATTTGTATTTTATCGACTACACTAAGTATACATATTATAATGATCTTTCATAAACGCCATCTTACCCCTTAAGGGTACTCTGTGTTACCCCACATAGCTAGAGGATGTGAAATGACTTTTTAAGCTTAGTTACAATTTCTCTCAAATTTCATTGAAAATTATTCCTTTATTGGCAATTACATGAAAGACCAATAACCAATAGTTATTTCAATGTTAAAAGAAGTGCGTAACGGTGGAATTCCTAATTCTACACTCAATCAAATGTTAAAAAAATTTGTATTACCAAGAAATTCTTGGAGTGGATTTATTGTTTTCCTATGATTAATCCCTGTTATCAAATTAATATTATCGTATTTCTTACAAAATAAAGCGATTCTTTCTTTTGTGTTTTTATGATGAATACGACAGATTTTGTACTATAAAATAATTTTATAATATCATAAAACCTTCAATGTCTCCTGTTTCAATGTATTTTAAAAAAAATTTTAGACTTTTTATTAAATTAATCGTTTAATCGTTTACGCTGCTCGTTAGTTTACGTTTTTGATAGTGCCAAAATCTAATTAGTTTGGCGGTCCTGGCATTTGATTTTTCAATGCTCCGCTCGAAAGTACTACATTGGCCTGGAAGCGATCTTTTTTACCTGGAGAATTTTCAATTTTGGGGAACGCTTGCAGTTCCAAGCAAGGTAGGGATCTTTAACGTGCGCTACAAGACTCACATACGGGACCTGCATTTTACCTCTCATCCGAAGGAGGACGTATTTCTGTGAAAATGCTCGCCTAAAATTTTTCAAGCGGACCGTGTCGGGATGCGAACCCAGGACCTTAGGCGTAGTAGTCACACGCATACCCACTACAACACGAAGCCACCTAAGTCTGACGGTCCGCTTTTATTTGTACAAGATGCATCGTATTTTTGTTATTTGGCGATAGTGAAATGTTTAAACAGTACCAACCCTTTACGAGTTTTGAGAAAACCTTTTAATTTATTCAACAAATTAGAAACTTGTTCGGATGAAACGTTTAGAATGAGCTTTTTTTTATCAATATCTCTAAGAAAACAGAATTGCGTTTAAAACAGTAGATTCTTGCCGAAAATGCAAAATTTGTAAGAAAATGTTTGACAATATTGGATATAATAGTAGAGTTAGTCTAAACGATACAGCAATCGTAATATTCAATGATCTGAAAATTGTAAAAAACTCAGTTTTACAATTCCCACATTGGATCCAATCTTCGTCATTTAATTCTGTGTATATAAATCATGTTATCTGTTCCTGAATAGCGTCTTAATTTTAAGTTTCGTTCACTATCCTGTTCCCATTGGTATTTCTTCACGTCTGCTTTATTTTTTCAGGACTGTGGACTGCCCTTCCCGTTTTCTCTTTTATTCCGTCTTGAATTGTTAACTATTCTAAACTAGTCCTTATGGCGTTGTATAGTTGTTTAACGTTTTGAGCGATAATTCTACAAGCTGCTCGAAATTAGCAACTAAACTTTTGTCCTCATGTTAGTATTGCATCGCAGAGTAAAGAGATGGGCAAGAAGTGACGAATGATTCATCGTATAAGAGAAAGGTTACTCAACTAAAAAATTATCGTCAATAAATTAAAAACTGGTAAAAGGGCAAAGGTTGTGCACTATTGTTTAAGAGGTTAATTGATGAGGGGTTTTAAAGATTGAGTCACCGATAGATTGAATCAAGCCATGTTGTTGGAAATATGCCTCATAATCAATAGATGAAAATATATACCGCTGAAGGTATATGTACTATAGGAGTCGCCATGTCCTTAACCCATTAACATCTATTTCGCTTAATGAACATTTTATAAAAGCAGATGCAGCTAATCTTGCTGTTTCTTATTTACGTATACTCAGATTTTTTTGATCACATATAAATCACAAGCAAACTTAGAAACTCTAAAAGGTTTCGTAGGCGTAAGCTGTGTGAGGGAAATTAATTTGCCACGCGCATGTGGTTTCCCCAAGCAAATATCAATTATCATAGATCCTGGTGATGCGTTCTCACTGACAGATGAGAGGCCCGGGAACTGCTCAGAGAGGCATTAGTTTTAAAGTGGCGTCGAATAGGGGGTATCTACGATTTCCATTAAGGTCAAATCTCGACACCGAAAGCGCAAAAATAATCCTACAGACTCTTCTTGCTACTGTTGTTATGCTTGTCAATTGCGTAGAAATTCCTAATTATATTCCGATTAAAATTCCGAGCAAATAGAGTGAGTGGTGACGATCATATTAACGAACTCACACGCTAAATGGTACCCACATAGTATTTAACCGCTGTTTATCGAAATTGGAGTCTAAAGCTATTGGCACTTCCTAATTTTTAATTCAAAATACTTGCTAGAAATAATTACAGGGGCTTATTATAAAAAATAAAAATAAATTTAATTTTTTCCCATACCAGAACTTAAAGAAAGTGCATGACCAACCAATGGGACGTCGTAATGGCCGTGTTTTTAATTTCCTTAATTAAATTGCATGTAAACCAAACTATTTATATGGTAAATAAAGGTAGACAAATTCGTTGTCATAGACCAAGAAGATACAATTCAAGTGTTGAAGTACGCGGGTGTTTTGATCATTAGAACTATAGAAAATGTAAGGAGTGTTAGATTGAGAATTAAACACGAAAATTAACAATACCAATGCAAAGATAATAAACATGACAGCAATACAAGCAATACAAATGTAAAATTAGATAAAGATTCAAAAGAATTAGAAAAAGTAAACAAGTTTTGTTACTTAGGAGGTTGATCACAAAACACAATAGAAGTGAACGAAATGTAAAAAGTAGAATAGCTTAGAGAAGGAAAATCTTTGGGTTCAACGCATGATATTCAATTCTAGGATAGCTCTAAGTGTTGGAAAGACACTAGTGTAAGACTGAGTTTGGTGCATAGCACCATATGCGTTTGCAACAACTGGACATGAGATAAAGAAGAAGGTAGGCGGTGAAGTGTGTAAAGCGCACGGCCCTACTCCATATTTACATAGTGTCCCACCCTAGTTAAAATACAAGGCAGTTGTTACTGGAAGCTGCGCACGACGTCATCGGGAATGTGAGAGTGGGAGTTGAAGGTTTTGCGCGTGTGTACGTCAACTTTGTGTAAGATGATTAGTAGAGTGCCATCAAGCAAACATAGGACTTCAGAGGTGTGTACTTGGTGTCATTGCCTGCTAAGAAGTACAACCAAAGTAGAAAGCTTTTATTTGTCAAATTTAAATATTTGTATGGTTAGGTTTATTAATGTTCAATATTAATGGCAATTTGCATTTTTTAATCTTTAATAATTTTAGATTTAATTAACAATGACATGACATAACAATCATCATGGAATTTTAAATTTCCTTAAAAATGTTTTGTTTCCGCAATCTACTTTGCAACAAATCGCCATATGTTGTTGTTGGAAATTAGTTCATATATTTTTCGGGTCTATGTTTGCTTGGTGGCACTGTAAAAATTAAAATAACGGAATGATATATCTATTAATTTTTGTATGCTTTAAACTGAACAGGTATCAGTAAAGGTATTAAGTTTCAAGGTTATCTGTGGTAAAAGAATAAACATGCGCTTTTGTATGTTTTTTTTAGAGCGGCTTTGATTTACGTAAAGAAGTAGTGCGGCGGTAGAAATTCTTTTTGCGCAAAACGAATTGTAGGTAACTCAAAGTAAGCCGAGAATCGCCTACGCTATACCTGTGGTGTTCAAGACCATACTTAATACCTTGGGTGATAAACTGTTTAGGGATTCGGCGAACGTTGGGCCCAACGACTACTAATTAAGGGAATAGGTTCTTCTGTCATCACCAAACAGGGCTGGGAATTCAGAAAAGTGATAGCGTAATTTTAGTTTGCATGTTTAAGGAGTGTAGGATAGTAGTGGGTTTTAATCGTTTTCGGATCTGTCGGGATTTTCATGTTTTGACCCATTTTTAGCGTAGCTTCTTTGTTACGCATTTACGATAATGAGGTACTGATTCTATGGTTATTGTTAATAAGGAATGTGGAAGCGTGTATTGAAAATTGCTTGAATTCAGTAATACTGAATTCGGTTTGATCTGAATTTACTATACCTCATTTTATTACAGTGTACGATTAAAATAAGTTCTAAAGCACTTGCACCCATAGTCACTAGTATTTATTATACGTCGTATTATAAGTGTATTCAAAATGAAGTACTTAAAATCAGCTAAACAAACAAAAATAATAACGATAGGTTTATAGAAATGTGTAGTACCTTCCATACACCCACCTACAAAATTAGAATTGTTAAGATAGGAAGATAGTAAACTCAGTTATAAAGATAGTATGTAATGTTAAACGTATTATAAGTTCATTCAGGTGTTCAACCTGTGCGCTAGTTTCCAATAGAGGAAACAGTTGGTTACAACATAAGGCCAGCAAAATAGTTTATAATTTCGAAATAGTCAAGTACATCAGAATAGCAATACAGTCAAAGTCCAAGCAGAACCCATGAGGTAGCTGCTGGTCACTAACCCCAAATAAGCATAGTTTACAATTTAAAATAGGGGCAAAGCCACTGCTAGGCAAGTAAGAAAATATATCAGCGGTAGCTCCACTCCAGACTTCAACTGGCGAAGTCTCTTCAGAAAAATATGTAATAAAAGTAAGTCAATTGAAAGTAATGAAAGTAGTGATAGTGAGTTATAATAATTTCAGGTAAGTGATGTAAAATTGTATTAACCATATACCTATGTATATGAGAGCTGGGCCCGCTGGTTAGCTGTAGTTATAATTTATACCAAAACGTTAGGGAGGATTTATTTATTAAAGAAATTGTATTAGTATTCAATATATCCATTAATCTTGTAATTGTCTTAATTAAACAAGTACGTCAGCTAGCACAGCTCTCTTTCCACTCCGGAGGTACGGACAGCCTCGACTCCCTAAATTATGACCACTCGTCAATCAACTTCACAAACAAAATAGGTAACCGCTCGACCAATCTTCCAGGCAAGTAGAAACGGGATTGATACGATTTGGGGCTCCACCGATAGCATGCAAGTACTAGAATCAGCGGTCGCTACAAATGCCATGACAATAGAAATTTGTATTGAAAATTTATAAATGCGCGATGGTACGGGTAGGTTATATTTTGAGATACGAAGTAATAATGAAGAGAGTAAAAGCAGGTTGAAAGGTAGGATTTATAGAAGAAAGCAAAACCATAATATACACTTACAACTTTAGGAAGATGATTTAGAAGTAGTTATAGAGCACTTAAGGAGCTAGTTCGGGATATGAAATATTAAAAACTGCGTTCAAACCTACCTTTCACAGGGAATTGTTTTTGAAATAAATATGCATTCATGCACAAATGTATGACGTAGGAAGGATTTAAATTTTTTATCGGTTTGGACTATACAGATGTTCTTAAAAATTTGATGATCCGCAATGGCGTTTTCGTGTCCACAGCTAGCGCCAATTGTACACGCACCAAGCAAGGTCACTAACAGAGTAATCAAAATTTATTGGTGTTGCTGCTACGCCTAAACGTCAAAAATAGCTAAAATTTTAACGTAAGCACTTCGATGTACTGTACTAGACTAGAGTCATATTATCGATATTCACGCCTATCTAGAAAGACCTATAAGTAATAAAGCAAAATGCTTTTTTAAAATTTTCATTTTCTATACCAACAATAGTGACCTAAAACCACAAATCATATATTATAACCAATGCGACGCTTAAAAGTTTCATCACAGTCGATGCTCCAGAAGCAAATTCAACTTGCATGATAATGAGTAAGAATTGATTAAACATGCTGATAACGAGCTTGATATGTCGAACATGTATACAGAATTCATGCGTATATTAATATTCCCGACCAATAGTTTAACTAATATAGTTAATTTAATTTCTTCTTATGCTTAATTATTTTATATCTTATTTGTTCGAATGTTTTAGTGTATTCCATGAACGCATAAATGAATAAGAAAGTAGTCGGTGTAAACAGATTCTTTAGCGTACCTTGAAATAAACGGGAAGTTACTCATTTTATCTATATGACTATTATAACAAGTTAGAGACTAAACAAAATTTTATTTTTCAATTTAAGTACCATTAATGTTAATACACCTCATCATCATCATTAGGTCTTCAGTCCTGGGACTGGTTAGACGCGTACCTCCATTGTTTCCTATTCTGAACTAGCCTACACCTTTCCCTGAAATTTGCACAGCCTGCATAAATCACTACCTAGTATAGGTCTACATCTATCTCTTTTTTTCCCATCTCTGCTTGTAATATATCCCATGCTATGCCCCAAAGATGTATTAGAACGTATCCTACCTTTCTATATCTCCTTTTTTTTTTCTACAGCTATCTTTATTCCCCTACTATTTCTAAAACCTATTTGTTATTAACTATGTCTGTCCATGCTATCATTCTCATACATCTAAAGCACGACATTCCAAAAGGCTGCTACCGTTTTTCTGTCTGTTTTTCCTACTGCCCGTATTTCTTAGGCATACTGTGCTGTGCTCCCCATATATGCTTTCTACAGTTTTCTCCTTGTTTCTATGTTAGTTGCCTTTTATCATAGGCGCTGTTCTTTCTTGTTAGATGCGGTTTGGTCCCCTTCTATTGTTTTATAATTAAATACCCTATTTCTTCGACATTCAGTGGTTGTGAAGGGAGAAAGTCCCGGGTTCGAATCCCGACACGGTCCGCTTGAAAAATGTCAGGCGAGCATTCTTCACAAAAACACACCCTCGTTCGGATAAGAGGTAAAATGGAGGTCCTGTGTGTGAGTGTTGTCACGCACGTTAAAGATCCCTACCTTGCTTGGAACAGCAAGGGTTCGGCAAAATTTCAAATTTTCCAGGTAAAAACTTGCTTCCTGGCCAATGTAGTACCTTCGGGTAGAGCATTGGCAAATCACTTGTAAGGTTGTGAAGGGGGGTAAGCAGCCTGTGGCTACCAAGTTTCCCCCAGCACTTGAACATTTGCCGCTTTAATATCTTTTCGAATATATCTTTTCGCACAGTCAACATTAGTTGCAGATATTTCACAACCACCACCTGTAGTTGTTTATAATAATCATCAGATTTATCTGCGCTTATTTTTTCGCCATTAGGTTTTCTGTCTAAAAACTGGTTGGACACGTACCTCCACTTATTTATATTCTGAGCTAGACTACACAGTTCCCTAAAATTCCCACGCAGCCTATATATAGCTCGGTTTCCCTTCTATTGTTTTCTAATTATATGCCCTATTTTCCCGAGATTCAGTGGTATGTGAAAGGGGAGTAGCAGACTGTGGCTGCCAAGATCCCCCAACACTTACACATTTGACGAATTAATAATATTTCAGTAAATCCTTTCACACAATTAACATTATTCGAGAATATTGCACAACAAATACTTGTAGTTGCTTATAATAATTATCATGTTTAGTACAGTTATGTTTTTCATCTTTAGTTTATCCATCTTGGAACTGGTAGGATGCGTACCTTCAAGGATTTCAATTCTGAGCTAGCCTACACATTTCCCTGAAATTCCTACGGTCTACATCTTTCACTATCTGTGAGCAGTAGTCTAACCTAGGTCTACCTCTAGGTCTATCTCTGCTTCTAGTATATTCCGCACTATTCCTTCGTGTTGTAGTATGTGGCCTATCATCCTAACTACCCTGTTTTTACAGTTTTCCACATATTTCTTTCTTCCCCTTCCATTTTTAGTACCTCTTTGTTCTTAACTTTATCTGCTCATGAAATCTTCATCATACGTCTGTAGCACTGCATTTCAAAAGCTTCTTGTCCACTTCCCCTACTGTCCAGGTTTCAAAGCCGTACAGTGCTGTGCTCCCCACATATGTTTTAAGCAGTCTTTTCCTTGTTTCTATGTTTGTTTCCTTTGAACACAGTAGTTGCTTTCTCTTGTTTAATGTAGCACGGCCTTGTGCTAATCTTTGTTTTATATCTTTTTCCATCTTGCGTTATTTGGCTTCCTAGGTAGCAGAAATCCTTATCTCCTTGAAAGTTCTTGTTAGCTATTTGTATTCTTGTTTTTGATTTATTTTTCCCTCCTTTGCATTTTAGTACTTTAGTCTTATTTTTGTTAATTTTCATACCGTATCCATTTCCATTTTATTAAGAGCAGCTTCTAACTCTTCCTTGCTAGATGCTAATAGCGCTATATCATCTGTAAATCTAAGCATACCAATTTTTGTCTCTGCATAGTAATTCCAAATGTCTTCCTGCATTTGGCAGTATTCATTGCCTCTTCTATGTACAAGTTAAAAATTAATGAGGATAGGGCACATCCCTGTCTCACCCCTTTCCTAATGTTTACTTCTCTACGTTCCTGCTCTAATTCTATTACCGCTCTTTGCTCTTTGTATAAGCTATGTACTATTTGTCTATTCCTATAACTCATTCCAATCTTTTTAAGTATTTCAAACATTTTTTTCCATTTTACATTGTCGAATGCTTTTTCCAGATGTTAATATACCTGCTACAATATTTTTTGATAACGCTATGCTTTCGTAAAATTCATAGGTAATTCTGAAAAATACGACTCAACTGAGTTTTCAATTCGTCATTCGAAGAACATCAAAAACACTCAGGCACTTCTAAATTTTTCAAAAGGATAATACTATAGGAGAGAGATGGGTACTACAGGGTAGCTGTAATTGGCCAAAGCCACAATACGTGCTCTATGCACCCTGCAGTTGTCGTGCAAAAGCAAAGTTGTTTGAATCTAATTGTGAGGTTTTCTTGCAAAGAATTAAGTTTTTAGGTGGTGGGAAGCGGTTATGAACGCATTTGTTGATTTTTTTGTGAAAGGGTCTCGATTATGTAGCAAACCTTGATCTCCAACAATACGTGCTTAATGCACCCTGCAATTGTCGTGCAGAAGCAGAGAATTTGAGTCTAATTGTGGAATTTTCCCGTAGAAAATTGAGTTTTGTTAGGTAGTGGAAAACGGTTATTTCTTTTTGATAGAAAGGGTTCCGATTTTGTACCAAAGCTCCATCTCCAATTGCAATTCGAAAAAGTCTTCATCTTCGGCTAACGTAGCCTAATTCTTCGGGGATACTTGTCATCCAAAGCTGTTTCTTCGCATCTGAGCAGCTCCAAAAATCCATCATGCTAACGTTTTGCACGTTTCAAAATCTTTTGGTAGAATTTTAAAGATATCCGTTTCTGTTACTCCTATTTCTCTAGCATTAATTGTAGCGTTTACTCGGCGGTCAGTCAACATAAATGTGCAATTTCGTCGATTTCTTCAATTCCTGTGTTCATTGGTTTTCCACAATTTTGATAACTTTCGGGAGATTCCTGTGCGTTTGCACTACTTGCACCAATACTTGATCCGGAAATAAAATGACCTATTTTCTCCACAAACTGCCATTATTCATTCTTTTATCGATATTCGGGCTATGACCTTCTTTCCAAACAACTTCCATTACGCTCTGTGTTCAAATTTCAGATAACTTATTTTTGGTTATTTAAATTAATATGAAAGTGACCAATGTTAAGCAATCATCACCAAACTTAATGTCGCAGAAACTTTTATAGGTAGGTAGATAGCAAAAAAACTCTCCCGAATTTGTTACATATAGTTTTGGGCCCAGAAAATCTAGACCATAATCCACAGAAAAACTTGGTAAAGTGTCCAGGGAGTACCGAAAACCTTGACCTTACTAACAAAAATACTTGTCGACTATCTCAGCGGGACGGGTGATGTATGTGTTGCAGAGGGTCCCAAACTGCTATCATTTGTGAACTAAGTCTTGATCGCAAATTATTAGATGTCACCTTATCTCGAAATACGTGGATGTCTACGAAATAATAGCCTCGGCAAAAATAACAAGAAGATTCCAAAACATAAATTCAAGAGAAAGATATTTTGGGATCACTTTTATGATTTTGTGTTATTTGCTGTTTTTATTTCATCGGCATTGTAAAGCAATTTGTTTGGCTTTAGTCTAGACGAGACTTATCGTTCTAACAGTTTTACATATTTCTCTAGGTGGAGAATGCTGTAGTATTTTTGGGGTTTATTAGTCTAGCCGACACTCATGAAAGGATTGTCGTTCTAGCAGTTGAATATCATTCTTTAGGTCGAGAATGATGCAATTTTTGGTTAATAAATCTAATTGGGGATCATAAAGAAGTCTGTCCTTTAGCAATTTTTTGGATGCAGGGCATCTTTTATTTGTCTCGACAGTTTAATTATACGTGAGCGAAAGTTGATGAGGTTTGGAAAGCGGTGAGAACTCTGAAGAATAGCAAAGCGGCGGGTATAGATGGAATAATAAGTGAAATGCTTAAATATGGTCCTGGAGTGCAGATTGAATGTTTGTGCAAACTGATAGATTTGTGTATAGAACAAGCGAAAGTGCCTGAAGATTGGAAGAGTGCGATTATTATCCCCTTGCACAAAAGTAAAGGCAGCAAGTATGAATGCAAAAATAAGTCTGTTGAGTGTACCAAGTAAAGTGTATGGAAAAATTGCGATTGAGGCATTTCGTAAGAGAACGCAGAGTAAGATATGGGACGTTTAATGTGGTTTTATGCCTGAAAAAGAATGTGTGGATCAGATATTCGCAATGCAACAAATTGTTGAAACGTGTATTCATGCCAAAAAGAAAATATATGTAGCATTTGTAGATCTGGCGGATGACTCTGTGAACAGAAGTGAATTATGGAAGGCGCTGCGTGAATACGGTGTAAGCAAGTGCTTGATAAAATCTATCGGAGCGATGTACAAAGGCAGTAGAGCAAGTGTGCATGTGAATGGTTACGTGGGGGCCGCACTTTGACATTGTGGAAGATGTAAGACAGGGCTGTGTGATGTCACCATGGCTGTTCAATGTATTTATGGATAAATGTGTCAGGTGGGCTTGCGAAGGAATGGAAGGAGTGAAAATTGATGAAACAAGAGTCAGTATACTGTTGTATACGAATGATGTAGTATTGTTGACCAAATCGTCACAAGATATGCAACGATTGCTTGACAGACTGTCGGAAACCTGTGGAAATATGCAAATGAAAGTGAATGTAAATAAGACAAAAGTAGTGATTTTTGACAGAAATGGCAGAATTGATGATTTTGTATTTAGAATGGACAATAACACTATAGAGAAAGTGAATGACTTTGTGTACCTAGGTAGAAAGCTTTTGAGTAATGAAAAACTGGATTGTGAAATAAAAGAAGGCCAAATGCTGGAAGAAAAGTGTCTGGAATGAAGGATTGAGTATAAATGTAAAGTTGGTCGTTTACAACAATGTGTTTGTGCCAACTGCTACGTGTGGAACTAAAACTTGGGTCTGGCAGAAGAAGCATGTTAGTCATATAAATGCTGCAGGAATAAGTGTGTGCGAAAAAACGTTGAGAGACAAAGTGCCAAACGAATGGATCAGGGCAGAGTGTGGGGTGCAAGTGACCCTTAAGGAGTTAAGCGAGCGAAGTACGCTTAAATGGTTGGGACACATGAAAAAAAATGAACGTATATATGTAAGCAAGATGACTGGTAGAGCTGCAAAGGGCAGACCGCGTAAAAGATGGTTAGATGTAAGAGAGGAGGTTCTGAAAGAACGACAGGTGACAAGTATGAGGAATAAAAGAGCATGCCTAAAGCAGTATATGAAGGTAGCAAATCAATGAGATACTGCTAAGTGATAGGATAACTAACACTAGGGATGGACTCGGGCTCGGGCTTTCGGGCCGGCCCGGCCCGAGCCCGGCCCAATTTCGACTTAAATCCGTTGACTACTTTATTCGGGCCGGGCCAGGCCAAACGACTCGGGCCGGCCCGAACTTTTCGGGCCGAAAAACGCACGAGTAGATACTCCATCGTCCCTTCACCTCTATCTCACGTTGAGTAAGTAAACGTTCTTAATTATATTTTCACGTAGTGTCTTCATGAACCCATTAATAATCAGTTTTTCGTCTTGTTTAGTGTAAACGAAACGTGATATTATAACTCACTTCTTATACCGAATATTTTTTCTAGTCTTATTTAATGTTCCTCATGTTGTACTTTAGGCAAGTTAAAGATGCCCAGGAACATCAAACTAGGTGATTTATTCATAATTCAAAAGTTTGCACGATTTATATTATGTATATGTATATACTCCAAATCTCAATCATGCGGCGAACGTCGATATTATCAATCGCGTGTATAATTTATGTCTACCGCCTAAAACACTAGAGAGTTGCTGCAACGTTCATTTTACCAATTTTTTAATAAAGTTTTCCCTTATTTGACATTTACACATGCGCAATTACACATTTAATGTTTGTACTTTATTAAAATACAGGACACCTTTATTGAATTTAAATTCAGGCAGGGAATGCTTTTATTTAAGGCGCCTTAATTTTGACATATGCCAAATGCCTAACGTACAAACTTACATTTAATTCTGCTTTGTGTATAAATATAGCAAAATAAATGGTTTTTTGTAGTGTTGTTTCCGTAATTAAATTTAGAAATATAATGTCCAAGTTTATAACACGAAAAAGATATAAAACGTCAACGCTCTAGATACGAGGATGCTGTTTTGTAATGCTTTTCCTAGAAGTAAACTGTAAAAATCCTTTTGAAAACAGATATGCTATATGCTTGGAAAGAAGTAAAAACAGTGTCTTGAAGTAAACTCAAAAAGTATTCCGTGAAAACATTGTGACAACACACACAAATGTTATCGAATCAGTGGGAAATAAAAGACTCAAATAATAAAAAAAGGTTCATCTTTGTGTGAATACAATTTCTTTGATTTTTTCCAATGTAGTTAAACATGTATTATATTATAGGTCACCTTATCACAAAAGAGATTAATTCTTTATTCATTTTTAAAACATCACCTATAGATATAGAATACTAAACATATATGTCAGAATAAAGAGTAAGGGAAAAAACACTTGCACTAACACTCCTTTAGATTGGATGCAAACTTTTAAAAAAGAATACTTTATTTAAAGATTCTTTTAATAAAGTCTGCTTGGAATGAGTTTGCAACAACTCTCTAATTTCAAGTAGGTAATTTTAGTAAAATTCTTTGAAGTAGGAACGACAAAATAAAGCGGACGCAAATTTATTATAAAGGTTATAAGCTACGTTAAGCGTACAATTTCATAAACATTGAAAATTGCTAAACATTTTGTACCTTTGTTACCTATTTTTAGGATTTTTTAAAGAACTGTTACGTTTATTTTCAGAATAAATTAATTACCCTATTTTTCTCCCGTATTAATTCAATACCCACTCGAATAAATTCTGTTTCTACTGTTAAATCCTTCAACATAATTAATAATAAACACGCTCTCGAATAAATTCCTCAACTTAAATCTAGTTGCTTTGAAACGACAAGTTTATGCAACAGCTAAATAGTTATATCCTGTTTCAGGTACCCGTTATCTGGTATACATTACGACCGCCTATAATGATTTTCTTTATTGTTTTAATGTTAAAACTTGTTGAAATAAGGTCGCACACTATCTGATAAAACCCGGGTTTTCCAGTTTTAATCGCGCTTCGATAAGCGAGGATTTGCAGTTGGAATTCGTGTTATTTGAACCATTGTTAAATTTGCTTCTACAGCTAGTGCGTCGACATATTTTCTACATTATTTGTCGCCGTATTTCAAAAGCATTGCACGTCTGTTTATTTTCTGTTTGACAACTAGGAGGTGTCTTGTGTGGATTGCTTTTTTTAGCTGGAGGTCAAATGGGTTCTTCCTTTCTGTAGACCAACTGCTTTTGACCGTAGTTCGTTGCTGTAGTTACGATGCCAGGGTGAATGGATCCTGAATACCGCGGCGTTTCTGTGTTGACTCACTCCCGACGGTTTTCAAGCGAAGTATCCGGACACCTACAGGTATGCAACTCGTTTTCCTTTGTGTGTTGTGTCAATGAGATATTCCGTATCAACATTTGGTGTAGTTATGTGACAAGAAACGTCACATTGTAGCCGCGCCGGGCGTCGGGCCGGGCCGGTTACCTTTCTGCGTCGGGCCGGGCCGGGCTTATTAAAAGCCCGGCCCGGCCCGGTCCGAGACCATCCCTAACTAACGCGTATCAAACAACGTAAAAGAATATAAAATTTGTGTAGTTGTAATTGATAGTCATAATTAGTAACGAAAGATATCAACAGAAAACGGAAAAACAAATTTAATTATCATGAAAAGAAAATTTTGAGCAAAAAAATTTTTTAGCAACCCCTGGAGATTGTATAAAAACACACAAACAACTAAAAAAAATTAAAATTATTTGGGAAATAACGACAAAACTGTTATGCATATAGTTATATGAGTTGTGTAATATGAGCGTAATAAACGTTATTATGATTTACCGCGTCGCCTCATGCAGTACTCGAAAGGAGATTTCGTGTGGAAAAAAAATATGGTTCAGGCAAAGAACTCAGAAGGTTTTTCTCAGAAGCTCGCACCTAAGTATGTACGTTGCCGAATAATAGAGAAAATGGGAACTGACACTTATTGTTTAAGAGACTGTAAGGGCAAAGACGTTGGTATTTGGCACATTAAAAATTTCAAAGTAGATACGTAAGATGTAGGGGATAGATCTGCTGATTGTCCTCTTGGTTCCTGTAAGTCCGTATAGGCAATCTAGTTTTTCTGTTGGAGGTGGGTTTTCAACCTGCTATCCGGGTAGTTTGTTAGCACTCCATTTTCAAATAAGGGATTTTTCTATTAGAAATTGTTTGATATGAGCTTCTCATGTGGGGACGGGATAACAGGTTACATTTTTCTGTTACAATTTTTGTTAATTCGGTAATTGATTCTACGTACTCTGGTAGATAGACAACCATACACACAGACTTTGTATGAACGTGTTTGGTTGAAAACAACATTTTGTTCGTTAATTTTGGGAACCATCTGTGTTTAGGACGTATATTATCTACTTTGTTATTTACGCGAATTTTGTCTTCCTTTTTGATTTAGGCACTGCACGAAAATGGGTCTTCATAGTTGTGAATTTGAGCTTGGCTTGAAAATGTTCAAAAGTTAGTTTTGTTCACTTTGTTTTAATTTGCAAAGGCAAAAGTGGGTAAGTCTACTTCGCTTTAATTAATTTGAAATTGCTAAATCTGAAAAGGGCTTTTTATTTCAGCATTTAGTTACAGGTTCACGTGACATGAAATTATTGCTAAAAACACCCAATAGTAAATTATTCCCGAGAGCACGTGGAAATAATTTCGATCCTGGCGTATTTACTCTGTTATCAAAAAAGCGCATTATCTTAATAGAATTCGCACATGGTGAATTCTAACCACTAAGTTTGGGACATCTCAAACACCATTCATTGCCACTCTGAACGCATCCTGCAGTTCAGTCGTAATTTCTGAAGAGTATTGTGACCAATTGTCAGTATAACCAATCTAAAGCTTAATAAGTAATTTCGCCTGGAATCCACAAAATGCATGTTGGTGATGAAATCGTAAATTAATGAAAGCCGTTACCGTGCACGCTGTTCAATTGTGTTTTTCTGAAGTTGTTATCATCATAGGTGTCGTCCTTGTTGAAGTCGTAATAGAAAATTCTGGTTGAGGCCCCTGGGTAACAATAGCATCACCTTATTTATCAGGTGACAACAACTATCTACTTACCAAACACTCAAACAGGTATTACAAATTTTATTCCTCTTATAATAGCAAAATTTTAACTCTGAGTATTTAAAACTATACTGTAAAATCCTTTAAGGCAGCACATGAAATTTCATAAACCTCAATTTTTTGTTTTTTTTTAATTACTAATCTAGGGACTTCATTTTGTACAAGTCTGAAACAGTTTAAACGAATTCGATTTAAAATACTTGACGACTTCATTCAATACAAAAGTATATAAAAATTAGTTTATGCAAATTGCATTCCAGCAATTTTGTTCATTTTATTGTTCAAGTGGCAACATTTCAAGTCTGTAAATATTGTACAAACATTCATAAGAAAAATTAGGTTGTACATATCATTGGTTAATAATTATTAATAATATATTTTAGTCTACTCACTAAAATAGTAGCATTGTGTTTTTGTTTATTTAACTTGAATTAAATTAAGTGGAAAGTTTTGCGAGTAGAAATAACAATTCAAAGAACCCACTGCAGTCCCTAAGATAAGAGTGCGGACCATTTATATTTTAGCAAGAAAAAGGTAAAAATTAAAACAAAGATTACGATTGAGCAGAAATAGGCGCATTAAAATTACAAAACTTTTTACAATGTTGAATATCAACGTGGGAGCTATTCATTCTATCATTCATAGTATTGGAAGTTGGGCTCGGTGAATCGCACGAGTGGTTACTGATGAACAGTGTAACAATTACGATTTTCTGTTATTCGAATATACAATTTTGTTCAATACACCTAGTCAATAAATATTAAATTTCTATTGAAACCTTTTATTATGAATTCATACATAGTACGCCATCTACATTAGAATAGCCAAAGTAAACTTTAAGTGAACCTTTATTTGCTTGTATCTTGATTCAATATCCCCCTTCCCGGCGCATGCTTGGATAGCTAACATTGCCTCGTGGAAAAAGCCATTTTGATATCAGATGTAATCCGAATACCAGTATTATCCAGGGCCTGCAGGTTTTTAATTAAACATGCCGCCCCAACGAATAGTCAAGTGGAGTCAACGTATACCATGAGTTTAGTTTTGGTGGCAGCATCGACCTAGGATAGTTGTAAATATATTTTTACGGTAAGAAAACATTTCGCAAGCTTACCTCAAAATTCTATTCTCTCGTTTGATTTCAGCGCAAGTTTTTTTTTAGTTTAGAGTTTTAAAGATTAAACTACCAATTATTGAATATGAAGACAATTTTAATTCCGAGTTTTAAATATTAAATTCAAGTTGCACGTAATAAAGCAATGGAAATTAAGCATTATAAAAAAACAATCGTTAACCATAAGGCAAGCACGAGACTGGAAGGCAGCTTCAATTGTTGCTAGGCAGGGAAGTGGAAACCCCCACATGAGATTGGTTTGTATGAAGGTCAAATCCGGACCCCTGCGTCAGCCACGTTCAACTATATGAGAAGGGACGCAGATGTTTAAAAAAAATTTAAAAGAAGGAAAACCGGCCGCCAAACAGATAGCCAGCGGTGAGTCATCCTCCATTTTTATACCTATACTCTTTTCAAGGATCTTTCATTTAGAATGCTCAAATAATTTTCGAAGAAGCTATACATAAGTTTGTTTAAAAGTAATTCTCGAAATTTTGCAAAGGTTCATAGATCAATTAATTTGTTTCACGTAAAATTTAGTTTGAAAATTTAGTATTTGGATAAGGCATAATTGACCTTAATATTTTCAAGGTATTTTTGTACGATTATGTTTGAAGTTACAAAGTTGTATTAAAAGGTTTGCTTTACTAAACATGTGATATGATAAGAATTGTTTGCCGAATTATTGTGTATAACACATTGTGATAGTACACCTGAGTATAGCTCAATATCGACAATAAGTATTTTTCTTTGACCTTTAATTTTATTAAAGATAGCTATTAAAACTATAGAGCCATAACCTGCAAAATTTTTTTTAGAATATTTAATTTGTTTCTTGTACACTGAACAGGATCCTATTCAAGTAGCATGAACTCACTGTAACATAAAATGAAAATCATATATTTCTTGTCGAGAATTGAAGTAATTTATGCAATTAAAAAAAAATCCACGAATGCTTAGAGATTTATATTAAACCATAGTAACGGAACTGTTTCGAAAGTCTCCATATAGATAAGTTTATATAAAAGATGTATATGTACATATTTTAAAAAAAAAATCAATAGAAAAAATATTAAGTTGTCATAAAATTTTCTTTTTTTGAAGTCAGCAGTAATTGTCCTACAGAAGCAAACAGTTTACAATATGAAATTTTGGTATTGAAGAAAGGTATTATTGGTGTTAAAGTTAAAAGTTTTTTTTGAAAGTATAATTTTGACTAGTGGATTTATTTATAGTTTTTTTTGTGATAAAGTGACTAGGCTCTAACGAAGCCCTAGTTTGAACATGTTTAGGTGTGGTTAAATTTTCAGATAGCACGAGATCGTCGTTCCCATTCCAGATTGCAGAGACCAAAGTAAGTATTTTTGTATATGTTGCTCGTCTTAAATTTTTTTTCTTTGGAAGATTTCCGTATCTGATCTTCGGATAGTTTCTTATCAAACACTCATTAAGATACGGTGGCGTCCAATAAAATTTCTTTTGTTTTATCGTATACCATCCTACGACCCTAGCTCATAGCTCTGCCCTAAGTTGAAGAAGCTTAGCTGGCTGGAAGATCTCTTTAGAGGGACCCTTTTTTCTCAAAGCCATTCAACATCCTTTTCACCCTGGGCTTGACCGTCAAACAGTAACCCCTCGTGATCTATCGCGGCTCTGCTGCCTGTATGGTAGAGCAGACATATTATTTTCCTTTTGAAGAACTTAATATGTTACAACAGAATAATACACGTTCGGCCTCATCAATGCAATATTTAATGCGCTATCAACAACAAGGTAATGCTAATTTATACCAAATTGTTATCGGTGATGAGTCTTGATGTTATCACTGCGAATTTGACCCCAAACG
Source organism: Platerodrilus igneus (assembly GCA_036346225.1). Lineage (NCBI taxonomy): Eukaryota > Metazoa > Arthropoda > Insecta > Coleoptera > Lycidae > Platerodrilus > Platerodrilus igneus. The sequence goes on from JARFIW010000566.1 coordinate 1,753,552, forward strand.
TATGCAGTGGAAGCGTGCACAATCTCCGAAGGCGAAAAAATTTTGATCCCAACCTTCGGCGCGAAATGAAGTGCTGACCGTAGTTATTTGATTACCAGGGTGTTCTGTTCTTGGATTTTCAAGAATCCGGTGTCAACATTATTGCTGAGCGCTATGCAATCACCTGTCGCCTTAAAGGGCGTACGCGTGAGTATAAGAAATAAACGTCACCGGATGTTCAATAAAGACGTCATTCTTCTGCATGGTATTGCTCGATCCCATGTAGGGTTGACGATTCATGATCTACTTCGTCATAGGAAATGGGAAATTTTGCAATATCCAGCTTACGCCCTGACGTGTCCCCATACGATTTTCATGTTTGACCCATTAAAACCATCATTAAAAGAACGCCGATTCAATTCGGATGCTGAAGAACTGGAAGAAGAGATTGCTCTTATAGAATGGTTCCGCAAACAGCCGCAACAGTACCTGTAAGGAATCTATAGACTAGTCCACTAGTGGGATTTATGCCTTAATGCAAATGGAGATTTATTTTAAATTCGTTGAATAACCACTACTTTACAGCTCCTAAACATGTTTCCATTGAATTGTCTTCGTTCTTACATCTTACTAACAATCGTAAGTATGTAAGAGATACTACTTCAAATTTAAATATGAGGAAAAAATACTTCTAGCAGTAATTACCTTAACCACAAATCTCGTGAAACTTATTCATTTTCTAACGAGCTTGAATACTTACTTCGACTTTAAATAAAAAATCGCGTATTTATGTGACAAGTTTACGTAGCAGAGAATAAGGCAAAACGCTTTTATTTCCCACTTTCCATCTGATGGTGAACTACTTCATGTCCAAAGCAGGAACCGAAAAGCCAGATAAGGCAAGGTATAAAGGACAACTAGTTTAATTGAAAAGAGAGATATTTTAACCTTTAGTTACTATGACTTCAATATCACCCACGTTATGTTATGAAGAATATAACAGTAAACTGAATAAAAGTAATCGCCACCTAACTAGTGTACAGTATATAAAATCGTATATTTGACTAATGTAAACCAAACGGAGACAAAACGTCTCCTCTTGTTTTAATAAGACACAAGCAGATTACCAAAACTAGGATTTGTTTATTTTGAAACTATATTAAAATTGAAGTTTGTAATATATTCTGAAAAGGAAAATAAAAGGTAGCAAATCTGAAGAATTTATTAAGAAGTAACATGACCGTTGCTATGGGCAAAATGGTGTGTTACAAGGTTCAACACAATAACTGCAATTAATTAAAAGCTAATAATATTCAACAAATGCATTATCTCAAGTTAGGTTAAATTTAATATATTAAATTTTTCTCAGTACTTACATTCTATTTTTATTTCAACGATTTCAATTTTCTCGCGTTTCATTCCATCTTACCCTAAATAGAATTCTCGTCGTTTGAGATGTGGATGTATAAGCGATTATCGCTAAACCTGTAGAATCTACAGAAGGAGCTCGTAAAGCAATCTATAAACAGAATTCCCATACTGAAAAATATATAAAGATCTGCAGGTGCTCAAATACCTAAACCCATAAACCTTAAAACAAAACACATTTATCGCTTCCGTAATAATACAAGTGCCCGGTGTGCTTTGCAGATTCGTTTTACCGGTTTCGATCGGCAGTAAATCTCCCGCCCTCTGACTACACAAACGTACAAATGGACCCTCACGTGGCCCTCAATTAGACTATTTGCTTTACATTCATTACGAAAGCTATGAGGATTTTACTAACTGCTCAATTTATGACCGAGATTTGTCGTATATTTTTTTCGAACACACATTTAAATCCGACTTTTACATTTATAAAAAGATATGATTTAAACCTATATTTTACGGTTTAATTGCACCTGAAACAGGTATTTATTTAGAGATTTATTTTTATTGGTGGTTTGCACTGTTTGGACAATCTGAGACTTTGGAATTGTATCCATTTTGGTTTTGAATGAGTTTAAGTAAAAATAAAGCGCGTAGTTTCGTTATAATTTTTAATTAAAAATTTTAGTTACAAATTTGAATAAATACATAAGCTTCTTCCTTGGAACATGGTACACTATTTATGTATTGAGAACAGAAAGAATTAACAAAGGAATTTGATGAAAAATATTTTTATTGCTTTTCAAAATAATCGCCGTTAAGATCTTTTGCATGCGATTGAACCACCCCTAAAGCACATTGTGCAGCCAGAAAATGGTAGCGCTAAAACATGCGTTTTGAAGGCCTCAACCGCTTCTTCGGGCGATGAAAATCGCTTTCCACGCAGTTTATCTTTAATTACTGGAAACAAGAAGAAGTCATGGGGTGCCAAGACGGGGCTGTACGGCGGTTGACCCATCAAATCGATCTTTTGTGTGTCCAAATACTTGTTTGTTGATTTTCGAGAACCACAGTTGCCACAGGACCGATTTTTGCTTCACATTGAAACACCCCAACTGCCGACTGGCTTTTTCTTTCTAGCATAAATCCACAACGATATTATATACAGCTTTGTATGCACCACAGTCGTTTTTTGAAATCATTCTACGGCACCAATCGACGCGAGCATTTTTTTGAGCATCTGTCAACAAATGTGGAATCGAACGCGCACACAGCTTCCAAACACACAAATGTTCGTGCAAAATCTTATGTATGCTAGTCATACTAATGCTTAAACATCACTCGCTTACATGATATGTCACATGACGATCTTCTTCAATTAGTTTTCGCACAGCATCGATATTTTCCTGCACAACGACCGATTTTGTACGACCTTCCTTAATTTCGTCCGTGAGCGAACTACGTCCACGTTTGAGTTCAGTGTACCAGCGATATACAATGGTTGTGGATGGCGCTTCATCGCTAAAAGTTAGTTGAATTCAGTTGATTGATGCATGGTTCTTGAGTTAGACCACGTCGAAAGTCATAATAAATCATAGCTCGAAAATTTTCGCAAGTTAATTATATATTTTTGCTGAGATGAAATTTTATACACTGCAAAAAACACAAATAGTGCTCGCACGTCATAACGTTCTGGGTACCTATAACCCCAAAAATGTCAAACTTCACAATCGCAATTTCAGATTTCACCTGGAAATACCAGTGCTCCTCATATAAACTAGGCCTAGTGTAAACTTAATCCAGAAACTAATCTAAATGATCTGGGCAGATAACAAGTATTATTCTGATTAATAAAGTGCAAAATGAAGATATTTGTAACAGACTCTCCAACAAAGGAGCACACTTTAAAACTGTATAGATTGCCGTGGGAGAGAACGAGGAGCTTAATCGTGTCCTAAAATTAAACTCCACACGTACATCCATATATTACCCACATGCCGTTTCATACAAGGAGAAGGCAGTTCTAGGCGAATTCTACTGTTTTAATTAACATTTTCTTTATTTGTTCCTGTGACACACTTAGCTCTCTACATTGACATTTGTGTATCGCTTCGTAGCAACCTTTTTATTGTTGACGCTATTCATTTAACCTTATTCCGCATTTTATCTGAAACATCTAGCAACCTCTTTTTTCGAACCACTCATCCAACCTTTGTACATTTTCTTCACTGAACGTCCTATCGTATAAACATATCCAAGTTTCGCAGCCACAACGACAACAAATATGTCGGTCTTGGCAGACTCTGCCTGCACCTCTAGGTTTTTGTTGCATGTTTGTGAATGCTTCTCTTGTTGTGTTTTGCGGCTCGAATTGGGTCTGGCCCTTAGCTATAATTGGAATTTACGATGCGGGACTTACAAAGTCCAATCTAGCGGTTCTGGTCTAATTTTTAGTATAAGTTGATAGCGAGTGTCTTACAGATGTAGAGCGTGTCTATTTTCGGATCCTGCCTGATGTATCCGTTCGGATACAAACGATTGAGCACCAGTTATGAGGCGAAGGGTGATGTTTTGAATCACTTCTGATGTTTAGTTATGTAATTGAGGCTGCTGAACCATAGGTTATGATTGACCTAATGTAAGTCGTGTGGATTCCCAGCCTGATGTTTATAGGGAGCTTTTTGCGAAGTGTTAGTACTGAATATAGTAGACCTCCGCTTCGTCGTCTTTTGTGTCGTTTCTTAATGTGTTTGTTGAAGTTGAGTTTTCGGTCAATGTAAACTTTTAGTTCGAAGATGGATTTCCATGGAAGGTTGCAGCCTCTCGGTTTATGTGTGTCTTGAAACTGGATCCGATATCTGGAAAAGATCGGTTTAACGGACAACGACCGCTACGAATGTGGTGGGAGCGCAGAAATCGCTGAGCACGTGCTCTTCGACTGCCCGCTGGAGGGGGCAAATCGAGGGTTAGCTGATATGAAATTAGCAATTGCAGGGCTAACATGGGCAAAGAGCCTAAAGGAAGTCGGGGAAGGAACTAACCAGAAGGGGTTCAGGATAGCCTTTAATGAATTCGTAGGAAGAGTCGCGAGATTAGACGGTGATAACCGCGCGTAAATCGGAGGGGGTTGGGGGAGGATTGGAAATTTTAGACTTTTGACCTGGCATGAGAAAGGATACGAGCATGAAATAACCAAAACCTGGAGAAAAAAAAATAATAACAACTGTAACCAAAGCCCATACGCACGAGAAAAACCCACACCACTAATACAATCACTATCTCACTTTGTACGAGCGGAAAATCGAAAAATCGGGAATAAATAATAACAAATAAACAATAACAAATAAATCAGAAACCCTAATTAAACTAAATCAATGAAATAAACAAAGATAATAAAATAGAGTGAAACCGCGCATCCCCCCCCAGGATTTAAAAGTGATAGTGATTGTGATTCCCCCAGGACGTTAATTGCATGCCCTCCAAGACTTTAACAGTGCATATTCATCTCCCCTTAGAAGTAATAAACAATAGATGTACACAGACGACCAGATCCTCGAATGCTGGAGAAATCTTTATACGAGATAAGTATAAAATTGTAGCGGCTGTACTCGCATGAGCATTAATTTGTATTAAATATGAAAACTTTGAAATAATTTAACGCGCACGTTTTTTGTGTGTAATGACGCTAGCCAACATAATGCTCATGCGAGTGCACCTAATAATTTATTTGGGTGGTGCTTTTGCTAATACATGCACTGTCACATGCTGATGCTTTTAGATTTATTTATTTATATACATATTTATAATTCTTTGTATTTAGTTATAGTTATATTTAAATTTACATTTTATATTTATTTTGCATGTACTTTATTATTTTTAGGCTTGATATGTATTGTCTGACGTTCTGCTGCCATTTTGGTTGCAGTATATTTTAAGAAGGCAGACTATAATTGTGGAGATTGTAATTGTAATATAAATCAGTTAGGAAATGATACGAAAAGCAAGGGATAAATTTAGGCTAAAGATAAAATAAATTTCTTAGACCAGGGAGGCCGAATTTGTAAATTTATAGAGCAAGCAAAATAGCTGGATTCACTGTTGAGATATTTGGCAAATGCTTAGAAATTTGAATCCATTTTAAAATTAGTTAGCTAGCTTTGGATTGTATTAAGTTGATCTTCAGATCGCACCAGTAAGCAGAGCTGGCAGCTGCTATCCGGTTTTACGGATCTCTCCCCCTTTCAGATTTGCTTGTGTTTTGTTGATCGGGCACTCTCCAAAATCAACGCTAGGGATACCATTATTAAAACCCTATTTCTAGTTGTTATTTCAGTTTGTTAGATGTTTATTTAAGATGAATTAATTTTGAAGAGAACGTTTATATTTTCCGCGTTTAAACCCAATGTAGTACCTTCGCATGGAGCATTGGGGACGTGGCCGCAAGTATAGCGGCACTTATTCACATTATAATGTCTGGAGAAGAGAATAACTCGAATTTGTTCTGATTTAGTGCAATCTTCCACTTATCAAACTATTTGAGCAGATAGTCTAGTTGTCTTTGTGTTTTTTTCGTGGCAAATTGTAGACGACTACCCTTGGCCATGAAGAGTGTGTCGCCTACGTAGAGGGCGCATGCGATTTGGTTTCCGCAAGGGATGTCGTGTATGTAGTCTTGATTAGAATGCTGACAAAGCTTTCTTGTGAGACCCCCAACCGTCATTAAACTAGTTTGGAGAGAGTCTCTTCTGCCGTGACTTGTAGTTTTGTCCTTAAGATTGCTGTCTATTAGTAGAAGATAGTAAAATGGATTTTGGTGGTCTAGTGCTAATTTGTATAACAGTCCAGTATGCCACACGTTATCGAAAGCGTTTTTATGTCGATAGCTATTGCTGTCGTCACTTCGACATTATTAGTTTTTTCGGTTACGTGATCAACCACTGTAATTATTTCTTGGGTTGCAAAATGTTCTTTTCTGAATTCGAATTATCGCTGCTTTACAAGTGAGTATCGTGGTGCTGTAGCAGTAGTTTTTCAAATACCTTTCCCAAGGTGTTGAGCCGTGATATTGGTCTATAGTTATTTGCGTTTGTTCTAGATTCTCTAGGTTTAGGAATCACCACGACTGTTGCAAGTTTTCAAGCTTCTGGATAGTGATAGTGTCGGGTGATTGCGTTGTAGATATCGGTTATATACGTCATCGTGGTTTTGTTGATGTGTTGAAGATCGTCGTTTGATATTCCGTCTGGTATGGAACTTTCTTTGTATTTATGTTGATGATGGTCTTCGTTGTTTTCCTTTTGGATAAATGTGGTATTAGCTTCAGGGTGTTTCAGAACTATGCGTTGTCTAGTACTAAATCCGCCCCCCTGCCGCTACACTAACTCAATCATCCATTTATTCAAGGGTCTTTGTTTATATATTACAGATGTATACATGTGCAACGTACAAACTATTGTTTTCATATATGAAGGCTCCAATTTGGGAACCATATAAATAACTAAAGTGACTTTCTTTTTTTAAGAGATCGCATGAACAATAAAAGTGCATAAATGTGTCGAATGTAATACCGATTATGCACTTGAGGAACCCAAAGCTTAATTCAAAATACTACAAAGAGGAATGTCTTTTTCAAAACAATTAATATGGGTAAAATGAGTGGTACGTTATAAATTTAGATTTGTTCCAAAGGAGCAGGGACCCCGTAATTATTTTAAGGTTGCAACGGTCAACTGTAGTGGTGAAGAAATGAGTTACTATGAAAAAATGTAATCAAATGAAATAAACATTTGAAATGGCTGAAATACAAAAATTACGTTACAATATTCACACATCTTGAAAGGTTCTTCCTATTGTCTTACTCAAGGAGCGCCAAATCGTCTTATCTCAGCAATCCCTTCGATCTTTCCCTACACGGAAGGCGGTTATTCCGGATACATCTCCTTCATTTTTTGTTCCTAACTCTCGTCACATTTTATTTTAACTTTTCTCTACAATACCTTGAAAACGTCCATTAAATTTTGTCATAACAAAGAGATTTTTAAAATAAAGTGGAGTGACTGATTATCCTTTCACAAATTTATTTAATTTAACTTAGTTCATAGATAAGTCCAAATAAAGTTCAACCTAAATTTGACTTCTATTAACATCACATAATTGCAATATGAATAAAAATATTTTTGCAAAAAACTAAATGCCTCAAATCAAACTGGCAAGGTATTATTAAAAGGAATCTTATGGAAAAGCATGAAATCCATCAATAATTGTACGGGTTTTACACTTTCCACGATATAGAAATATTTTAAGTAGGACTGTAATTACATAGGATTTTTAACAATAAAATAAAATGAAATATTCAGAGTTGGAGACAATGCAAACAATTGGTTTCTATATAATAAAGTAAACAAACACTCACCTTGTCCTCCCATAAACTTGCATCTACGAGCGCTCGTTTTGTGGACACACATGGACAGCAACCGTGAATTGCCTGTTCTTTAATATACAGCTATAAACCAAAATACACTGACTCCAAATCACACAGTAACCCCAACATAGGTTACATACAATAAAAAGACGGTACACACATTTAAACCGTCAATAACATATTTTACATGTTGCTTCCACCAAGTATGGAAAGTAACTCCTATTTTAAAAATACCAAAAGAGTGGGAATACATTATCACTAACATATATCGGAATTATTCGCGAACTAACCTAATATTACCGATCCGACCAATATACCGGATTTATACGCGAGTTAACCGAACATTCCGCCCACCGTAAAATACCTAATTTTACCCAAATAAAGACGTGTAAGAGAAATTCATCTTATTCAAAACGTCAACCAAAAAAAAATGCATAAACAAACAAAAAAAAAATACCAAATCAAGATTACATAGTTAATCATTGATTAGGAAGAGGACATAATTTAATGACAGGCCTCTTTAAACAACCTGTAGAGGTTCGGAGAGTAACTACCCGAGTTTTCCCGTCAGACCCGGGATGGAGGGAGACAGCCCGCCCCAACTTCCATTGCAAAGGAGGCAAGAGTTCATTGCATATCAAAACGAGCATGCCCTCTTTGACAGGATTGCCCTCAAGAAGAAATTTTGAACGCTGTTGCAGAGTGTTCAAATATTCATTCCACCAGCGCTTCCAAAATAATTGATGAAGCGCTTGTATTTTCTGCCACCGAGATAAACATGACATGTTGATGTCCGATAAGTCTTCATCAAAAAAGGTTCCTAAAGTTTCGATCGTTAAAAAATGACTTGGAGTAATAGCCGTGAAATCGTTAGGATCAGAACTATTAGAACACAACGGTCGCGAATTGAGCACAGCTTCATTTGCGAAAAAAAGAGTACACATCTCTTCAAAGGTGAGTATGTTGTCTCCAATAACCTTTATTACATGGCGTTTAACTGATTTAATGCCTGCCTCCCACAAGCCACCTATGTGAGGGGCTGTCGGCGGGTTGAAGTGCCAGACCAAATGTTCGGCTTCAACCGCTAAACGAAAATACTGCAAAATTGCTTTATTAGCTGCCACAAAATTAGTGCCACAATCACTAAATATTTGGGCGCACAACCCTCTGCGGGCTATAAAACGACGCAGAGCTGCTAAAAATGCATCTGCGGAGAGATCAGAGGCGCACTCCAGATAAACCGCTTTTGTTAAAAAGCAAACGAATAAGCAAAGATAGGCCTTCAACACTTTTGCCCCTGTATCCTCCACCGAACTTAGTAAACAAATATTCTGGTTTACTTCCTCGTTAGTCTTAATCAAATTTGGTTGAACGGACCAACCGACTCTCGGTCCAATAAGCCAAGGGGGACCCGCCCACCATAGGGGATGCGACTTCAAATGAGAGGGTAATAAGCCTCTCGAAGCACAGTCACAAGGATTATCTTGTGATGGAACATAAAACCAATGATCTCCAGGCAATTGCTCTTGGATTAGGGACACACGATTCGCCACAAATGTCTTCCAAGTATGAGACGGCGACCTAAGCCAGGACAGCACCACTTGCGAGTCAGACCATGCAATTGTATCGGTAAATGTTATTTTTTCTTTAAAAGCCTTTCGGACGAAAGCTATCAATTCCGCCAAAAGAAGAGCAGCACAAAGCTCCAGGCGAGGAATGGATAATCTTTTCAGAGGGCTACACGAGTTTTGCTAATTACTAAAAAGTAGATATTGCCTCATTTGAATTGTTGGACAGCCGAAAATAAACCGCAGCTGCATAAGCCGCTTCACTGCTATCACTGAATCCATGCAATTCACAAATAGACGACTTATCTATACCATAAAATCTCGGTATAGACAATTCCTTGATTAACGGTAACTCCGACTGAAACTTCTTCCAAGAATTAACAATTTCAAGGGAGGTTCTTCGTCCCAGCTCAAGCCCAAGATCCATAATTTTGAATTAGACATTTCGCAAACACCACTATTGGCGACACAAAGCCCACAGGATCAAATATCCGGGCTAATTCCGAGAGGATGTGACGCTTTGTGCAATGTGTTTCCTGGGAACAAATATTATATGAAAAACAATCTGTCGCAGGAGTCCATTCCAAACCTAAGACCTTTACAGATGAAGGTTCATCAGGGCTAAACGATATAGTCTGCTGTCGTGAGACATCCAACCCTTGTAAGACAGTAAAATTATTACTAACAAATTTCTTAAGCTCAAACCCACCTCTAAGTAATAGTGCGACTAAATCCATCGCTAACTGGCGAGTGCTTTCTGACGAGCTAGAACCCGAAATTATGTCATCCACGTACACTTCAGACAGTAAAACCTTGGCTGCTATAGGAAGTCCACTGACTCATCCCAAGCTAGTTGCTGGATAGTTCGTAACGCTAAAAATGGTGCAGACGATACACCAAACGTGACTCTATTCATAACAAATTCCCGAACAGGAAGTTACGGAGAAAAACGCCATAAAAGACGCTGAAAATTGCGATGCTCCTCACAAATGTATATCTGTCGATACATTTGTTTAATATCTGCAATGAGGGCATACCTATGCAATCTAAAAGTCAATAAAATTTCAACAATATCCGTGTGTAATTTCGGACCAGGTAGCAAAGCATCATTTAACGAGATGCCGTTCGAAGACCTACTCGAGGCATTCATCACTACACGCAATTGCGTTGATGATGATTGCAATTTACAAACTCCATGGTGAGGTATATAATAGACATTTGAATTCTCTATGGGAACAGCTTCTGTCATGTGCCCCGAATCAATATAATCCTGCATAGCATTTATGTATAGGCCACGTAATTCAGGATTGATAGATAAACGCTTTTCTAATGATTTTAAGCATCGTAGAGCTGTAGAATAGCTTTCTCCAAATATAGGAGGACAACCGTCTACAAATGGCAGACTTACTGTATAACGACCTCACTATCTCTTCTATAATTTATTTTAAAATCTTCTTCACAAGGTTCTACCTGGTTGTGAGAAGGCAACTGTTCCAATTCCCACAACTTTTTAATATTTTCCTCTAATGCACTCTCAACAAAATAGCAAGAAGTCTGATTTGGCTCCTTGGCCGAAATCTTACCCATTAAAACATACCCAAAATGGTATTAATAGCCGATGGCTCTTTGTTATTGAGCCCCGAAATTACATTACCCAATAAAATCTGGGAAACACTTCCGCTCCTAGCAGCATATCCACAGGCGCTTTAACATCAAAATGTGGATCTGCTAAGCATAAGTTTTCTATATGTTTCCACGAATTATTCTTTTGTAAATTATTTGCAGGCATTTCACCACAAATAGACAATGAGATTTGAGCACTGAGAGAAATCAGGGGCCTACTCCTTCCTAGATTGCAGGAACAAGTGACAAGCCCTCTACTCTTAACATAGGTTTGGCTCAAACCACGAATAAACATACTTGAATGTTTTCGAATAAAACCTAATTTTGCACACAATTTTCTGTGATAAAATTGACTTGTGAACCACAATCCAACAAAATGCGAATAGGTACTGGCACATTATCTGCACTTAATACATTCACAATCGCTGTACCTAATAGAACCGTAGGATTCAACTGGGCCATCCCTGAAAATGGGGTCACCCCAGGAGGATAGGATACTCCACTATCTTCTGATGAAGCCAATGGCTCTGATAAAGTGGAAGAATTATTCATCTCGGGCACAGATAACTTTCTGAAATGCAGCAGAGTATTATGACGGCCAGCACATATCGTGCACGATTTCTGGTCCTTACAAACTTTCACGGTATGCGTATCTTTCAAACAAACAAAACAGCGATTCCGATTTCTAATCCATCGAAACCTCTCAAAAGCTGATTTATCTTTGAATACATGGCAAGACGAGATATCGTGTTCCTTTGAACATAAAGGACAACCAGTAGCTGATTTAGCAAACAATACTGTAGATTTAACTTTAGGGTTATATATTTGATCGCCTTTAACAACTTTTTTAGACTTTGAAGAACCTAATGTTCCTAAATTGTCTAAAGCACAACTTTGTTTCCCTAAAAACGTTAATAACGAATCAATACCAGGGATTTTCTTACGTTCGTCAACAATGCTAAGCTCAAATTGCTCCCTAGTAACTACATCTAATTTCTGCAGTAACATATTAACCAATAACAAATTCAATTGTTCCTCCTGGTCAGGCAATAAAGCTTTGAGCGCGGCCCAATTTTCATTAAATTGGTCCACCAATCCCTTCATCGTGGAGGGTGAACGATCAGAAATATTTTGTATCTTATACAAATTACGAAGATAATTATTAGCAATTAATCTAATATTAAAATATCTATCATTTAATATCTTCAAGGCAATAGGGTAATTGGCTGCTGTCACCTTTAAACTTTTTATAAGAGAGGCGGGTTCAGATTCTAAATGCATGACCAAGAAATGGAATTTTTCTACATCGGATAATTTCCCATTACTATCAATTAAACTTTTAAATAATTCCATAAACGATTGATACTCGGAAATATCTCCAGTAAAAACCTTTAATTTAATAGATGGAAGCTTTAAATGTGGTTGATCCGTAGTACCACAAGATTCCACTTCTTTAACATCTAGAGCTTTATTTAATAACCTAACTAAATTTCGATGCTTTGTTCGAATTGAGTAGGAAATATCATCAAACGTTTCTGTTAAAGAATGAACTTTATCCACTAAATTATCGGGAATACCTGACTTCACTACACGCGTTTGATAGTCACAAAACCGCTTTCTAACGTCGGTGAAGTCTTCCGCGCGAATTATGCAATTTTCGATTTCTTCCCTTATACCTGAACTTTCAGCAGCTTGCATTAAATCTAGTAATTTCACACTGGGTTTAATCAAACTTTCCAGCGTTTCAATACCCTCTTCAAGTTTAGGCATTATTAATAATAAATAAAGCAATAATCCAAATTTAAACTATAATAAATCAAGTATTGATATGCAATGAACCAATGCGCGTAAATTATTAAAATCTCTGCAATGTAAACAAACACGCATCACCTCCCAAATGGCATGTAACCCGCAAATAACGTCAAAACACGAAGCAAGGTTAGAACGGAATGCCGAGGAAATACGAAGATTTACGATTGCGTACAAAACAACCAATATAACAAGTACAAATTAACTTGACCGTTGTACTATATTTCGTGGAAAATGAACCTAAAATAATCGATATTTAACAGATGTGCGCTCTCAAACACATCGCCGGTTTAAACAATAACAAACCAGATGCGGCCGAAGTGACCAACTACATCGGGTTTTATACACTTTCCACGATATAGAAATTTTAAGTACGACTGTATTTACATAGGATTTTTAACAATTAAATAAAATGAAATATTCAGAGTTGGAGACAATGCAAACAATTGGTTTCTATATAATAAAGTAAACAAACACTCACCTTGTCCTCCCATAAACTTGCATCTACGAGCGCTCGTTTTGTGGACACACATGGACAGCAACCGTGAATTGCCTGTTCTTTAATATACAGTTATAAACCAAAATACACTGACTCCAAATCACACAGTAACCCCAACATAGGTTACATACAATAAAAAGACGGTACACACATTTAAACCGTCAATAACATATTTTACATGTTGCTTCCACCAAGTATGGAAAGTAACTCCTATTTTAAAAATACCAAAAGAGTGGGAATACATTATCACTAACATATATCGGAATTATTCGAACTAACCTAATATTACCGATCCGACCAATATACCGGATTTATACGCGAGTTAACCGAACAATAATATTAATACACCATTGTTTCAGTTTCCAATATGATATTTTAAATCCCATGTATGGAAAGCCCTTAATAACAATATATAGAAACAATAGTTCAATACTAACTTTACGTTTTCCTCATTCAATTGTCCATCAAAAATATTTTAAAATTAATACACAACTACTTTCTAATTTTTTTAAATGCTTAAACTTCATTTTCCGAAAACATTATACTTAAACTTAAAACAAATCTAGTTCTATAGCTATTCCAGATCCAACAAAATAATTATTTTTATGCTCTGTTCATTTCCAACTACATAGAGGTATAAGTCATTTACATTTAAGATCGAAATGTACATAATTATAAATTGTAAACAAACAAAAAAGTTTATATTAGTTAGCGATTTAATTTCCAATATATCTTTAAATTTTTAATGATGAGCAGGCGCACCATACGTTTAATCTTTTTTTAGCTAACAACAGCTTCCTTACCACAACAAAACCCACTCATGTGAGCTATACCCGCAGATTGCCGGTACAGCCGAGATTCAAAGCCCCGGAGATGGCTAACATTCCTTGCCAAACTTGTAAACGAAGTTACACAAAAACTCACGTATGGATACATTGTTTTATTTTTACGAAACGACCTTGGTTTAGTATTTCTACTTCATGATGCGTAGCTGCAAGGTGCTTCGTTGGCATATCTCTTCATCTTTATTTCAATAAGAGGCCCTTTATATTGATGATTAAGTTCGTGTGTTTTGTGTTTTAACAAAGCTTTTGTTCCTTTATAGTCAAAATTTCGTCTCCCACTATTCACCAAGTGAAGAAAAGTGGCTAGATAGGTTTCTCTTACGTCGGTGGGTGCTGATCTCATTGCCTTTACGACACCAAGACAAGAAAACTTTTGTATCTTGTCAATCTTTCGTTTGGTCCTTTCTTGCACAATCCTTGATTATCTCTACAAGGCTATTTTTTATGAATTGCTTAAACAACACACCTAGTACAGTATTGCCCGAAATAAACAGTACTGAAATTGTAATTGTTTTGTATATTTAAAAAATACATCTTATTGACACTTTATTATATGTTCTAAATGTGCACCTCCTCGTTCGAGACAGACTTCATAACGATGTTCTAAGTTTCTGGTCATGTTATTGAATAAGGGTTGTCTCAGGGCTGCGAAGAAGACTCTAACGGCATCCTTTAATTCATCGATGGTTTGTGGTGCCCGTTTGAAAACGGCATTTTAGCCATGCCCCAAATGTATGCGTCTGGAGGTGTGAGGTCTGGAGAATGTGAAGGATAAGGGAAGTCAGTAAATCGTGATATGAATTTGCTTGGAAAATGTTCTTGAAGAAATTGACGAATTGCGGCAGCAGTATGGCAAGTTGCCCCGTCCTGCTGAAAAAATTGGTTTCGAAATGCCAAGTTACGTGCACGACAGAATTGACGTAGATCAGGGATAAATCGTGTTAAAATTTGTCTGTACCTCTGTTGATTAAGTGTGACTTGCCTACCATTCTCTTCGATAAAGTACGGACCAATGATTCCGTGTCCGGAAACAGCACACCAGACACTCACTTTTTCACTATGTAAAGGAACCTCTTGAACCTCATCGGGTCTGGCAAAGCCCAGAAATCGATTTGTGCGGCGATTCACATAGCCTGACAAGTGAAAATGTGCTTCGTCTGAAAACCAAACATTTTTCAAAAATTCAGGATTTTCATACTGTAACGCGAGAATTCTGGCACAATATTCCACTCTACTGCGATAATCCCGAGGATGTAGTTGTTGATGTACCTGAATCACATACGAAAATGTACCCAGCTCCTTCAGGATTCTTTGAAAGGAAGTTCTTTTAAATCAAGTTGTAACGCTGTCCTTGCCTGGCTGACTTTCGGATTTTCTAAGATTTGCTCAAAAACACGTTCATGGTTATTGTTGTTGTTAACTGTCCTGGGACGCCCTGAGTTTCCTTTTCGTTGGCACAATACACTACCTGTATTTCTAAACTTTTCAATAACCTTCAAAATTACAGCATTACTTGGAGAACGTTTATTAAACCTTTGTGTGAATTGATCAGACACGTATAGCAAACTTGCACCATTACGTCGGCCGATTCCGTATGAACGAAAATAATGCTCTACCAGAAACACTTTCTCCTCTGTACTTAACACCATTTTTAACAATTAGGCCCTACTAATTACTTGTTTGAGGTTTACTTGACAGGTCTATACTAGCTAACTTGAGTGTGACAGCGCACGCATAAAAACACCGCCAATTTAGTTTCAGTACTGTTTATTTCGGGCAATACTGTAAGTAATAGACATCACGTTGTGTCATTTGTCCTTTAAATTACTGCAAGTTCAATATGGACTTTGTTTACAATTTTGTTAACGTGTTGCTTGAAGGTAAGTTAAGAGTGATCTCCAAGGTACTTGGCCCTTGCCGATATAATAATTACTTTTTGTCCAAGAAAGATGGACCAAGGTATAGTTATCTTTCTCAGTGCGAATGGCACCAAAGTGGGATTTTTGGGGTCGGACTTAAGGCCTTCCTCATTTGTTCACTCTACTGCCTCATTCAAAACGCTTTGCATGCCCTCCCTGATTGTGTTATAAAAATTTTTCTCCATCTGATATCTAGGAACTATGCGTGTCTTAGACTACCAGGTTTTCAGAGTAGCCCGACCGTAGTTATGAACCCCACCTAGCTTCAGTTGGTTACCATATGAATCTTTCAATAGCTTCATAAATAACGGAAGCTTGACATCATTGAGCTTTGCTTATGTATTAATATTTTAAACAAAACGTTTTTAAAAACTGGTGGATCAAATTGGATGGCTTATTAATATGACTAGTACGATCACAACTGATTAAAAATAAAACAACATTTCCAAAAACTATAAGTTATTCAATATAAAAGCCACCATTGAGTTGTATCGTCCTTATTTTTGATAACAGCCTTAGTTCCTGGTGGTGTAGTTTATACCAATCCTTATATTTTGTGAACTGAAGGAATCGAAAATTTCTTTAACCCCTTGCTTTAGTTTTTGAACGGACTTGGATGGACAGTCAACCTTTTTTTCTATAATGTGCCGGAATATTTTGGTATATTAGTAAGAACCCATTTTATGAGTAAAATATTATGATCTCAGAGACATCACGTATATATTTTTAAAAATATGTTTATCCTATGCAGGACTTGATATAATTGATACTTTATTTTCGAGTTCCAGGATTCGGAAATATTACGCTTACCTTTTAGAGTGGCTGGAACATTATTTTGTACATTTTCTAGAATATTATTTATTTGCATTTTGGTGCCATTAACGTATGACAGGTGATTCTATAAAACGGCGTCGCCTGCTTGAACTTTTTTATATTGTTATTGCATTGGTTCTTCTTATGTATTTTCTTGAAAGCTTTTCAAAGCATCCCTGGATTTTTGAAGATAGCTTAAAAATAGAAGAGAGTTAATAATTAACGTTGTTAAAGTAGCTTTTATTCCATACCGCTGTGCATCCTAACGACTTTCTTTTATACGGACATTTTTATTGAGGTCACTCTCTTGAATTCATTCTTCTATGTTAATCTAAATTAGAGTGGAAATATGAAAATTAGTGGCCTATTGAGGTAGAAATATATTGGCATTATTCTACTGAAAAGTAAAATTATTTCCTGAAAAACAACTTTCTCCAAGGGTTGTTCAAACACCTGCCGGTGTTTACAATACCATCCACAACATGCAGTTTTCCAACATCAGCTGTCGACAACGAGTTGCCATACGATGGCCGATGCTGAAGGTTTCATCTTTCTCTTCAAATACTCAATGATTGGGTTTGTTTTCTCATGGACAACTACGTTACGACTATTGCTGACACGAATTTCGAATCTATATTCATTAATCCTATGAATGCTACGTCAGTGTCAGTGTCAATGAGGATGCCCTTTCACCTATTTTAATTGGTCTTTTTATTTGCGGTAAAAAGAGACTTCTCTTTTATCTGTAAAGAAAATTGCGCATTTTCAGTTTATAAAAAATTAAATCAAGAAAGCTATAAGTGTTTTTAAAGTCCAAAAACCTACTTTCCGTGCACTTCTACGTGACACGTAAACCTTAAAACGGGCCTTCCTAGTTTCACATCTGAGTATACTCGATTGGCCGTAACTTGCACGTCCATTTTGTTTAATGATTCCTTTTAGAGTAAGCCTGTCAGTTTCTGTATTTTCAATTTCGATATGTACTCGGTACTTGAAGCTGTCGAATTATTTGCTTTATACAATCTGACAAGAAAAAGGAGAAAGCGTGTATGTGGGGTTTGTAGACCTGGAATAAGGATTTGACCATGTAAAATGGAAAAAATGTTCGAAATACTCAAAAGAATTGGAATGAGTTATAGGGATAGACGAATACAACGAACAGACACTCGTAGCAGAATTATAGCACGAACGTAGAGAAGTAAATATTAGAAAAGGGGTGAGAGACATGTGCGCTAGCTCCATTAATTCTTAATTTGTGTATTGAAAACGCAAAGAATACTGTCAAATGCCGAAAGACATTTGGAATTAGTATGCAGGGACAAACGATTGATATGCTTAGATTTGCAGGCGATATAGCGGAATTGTCATCTAGAATTAAAAAATTAACAATAAATAAAACTAAATTACTAGTGTGTAAAGGGGTAAATATAAGTCGACATCCAATACATATAGGAAACCAGAACTCGTAAGCGGTTAAGGATTTCTACCCATGAAGTCCAATAATGTAAGATTGGAAAAGTGCAAAGAAACAAAAACTAATACATTCCAAGATACCAAACTTAGAAACGACTGTGAAACGTGGATAATACGAGACGCGGACAGAAAAAACGTAGAAGTTCTTGAAATGTAGTACTACATACGTAGGATAAAGATACCATGGACAGGCAAGGTTAAGAACAAATAGGTACTAGAAATGATAGGGAAAAAGGAAATATGTGGAATACAATAAAGACTAGGAGAAGTAGGATGTGGGACACATTCTAAGGAATGAGGAAATAATGCGGGATATATTAGAAACAGAGGAGAAAGAGAAGTACGGTGGAACTTTAGATTAGACTATTGCACACGGATAGTAAAAGATGTAGGCTGTGGGAATTTTAGGGATATGTGTAGATTAGCTCAGAATAGGAAACAATGGAGATACGTGTGTGTGTGTGTGTGTGTGTGTGTGTGTGTTTGTGTGTCTATGTGTGTGTGAGAGTGAATATTCTTTATTATAAGCCATACATAGGCCATTGGTCTATCCTAGATTGTACAGTCTTAGATAAGAAAAGTAACAATAAAAATAAAAATAATTTTACACGGTTTCAGGTGGTCTTTACTCCCTCATACCTTCGGGTGACTTTAAAAACTTGATCCAGGGCAGGGGGTGAAGCTTCTTTTGGCACGATGCAGTCTTAACTTGTTGTTTCATATTTGATCGCAGGTTAGGGGTTACGGTGGGGGTATAGGAGGTTTGGTGTCTAGAATTTCTTGTAGAAAGTTGTGTAAAAGAAAGGGAAAGGTAGCGATTAGGAATTTTAAATCAGGTAGTGGGAAAATAGGTCGAGTTGTATGATTTTTTTGATGGTATTTTGAATGGGGGCAAGGGCGGGGCAACGGTATAGTAGATGTTCTGGAGTTTCGGGGGAGTCAAGATGGCATGGACATAATGGAGAAGGAATTAGGTGGAGAGAGTGTAGTTTAGATCGGAATTTGCCATGGCCAGTTAGGAATTGGATAGTTGTACGGATGGAATTTTGCATGTGAGTGGGGTGTCGGCGATGGTGGGAAATATTTGGTAGGTGCATCTGCCGGTATCGGATTAAGACCATGATTCCTGCCAGGAACGGAGGAGGGAATTGTAGATACGGGTCTTAAGGTAGGAAGTAGGGATTGTGCGATACGTAGCTGGGGATAATATTTCATCATGAACGTGGATTGGACGAAGGAATTCTGAGGTTACAGGTTTGCACAAAGTGATGTAGTTGGATTTCTAAGGAGGGGATTTTTAAAATGGTGTATAGAGAGGCAGTGGAGGTGGTACGGAAAACTCAAGAAACATATAATAGGTAGGGAAGTATGATCAGGTTTAGGATTCTGCGGGAATGGAGAGTTCTAATGGGATACCAAGAGTCAGCAGCATAACGGACGATGGGGATGATAATATTGTTCAGGATTAATCGTCTTGTAGGGTAGGGCTAACTCGATTAATTTTGGTAATAGTTGTTGGATGTTGTGCAGGATTAACTTGGTTTTTGAACGGATGTTTTTGGAGGTGGGGTATGTATTTTCAGGCGGGTTTCTAAATTGATACCGCGGTGAAGAAACAATGGGAGAAGGTCAATTTGGGTTCAGGCGAAACAGGGGAACAAGGGAGGCTACTTTAGCTCTGAGGGTGATAATGGAGAAAACGATAGAAGAGGAAAGCATGTATATAGGGTTTGTAGATCTGGAAAAAGCATTCGACAATGTAAAATGCAAGAAAATGTTCGAAATACTCAAAAAGATTAGAATGAATTTTAGGGATAGACGGATAGTACATAGCTTATACAAAGAGCAAACAGCGGTAATAGAATTAGAGCAAGAAAGTAGATAAGTAAATATAAAGGGTGAGACAGGGATGTGTCTTATTCCCATTAATTTTTAACTTGTACATGGAAGAGGCAATAAATACTGTCAAATGCAGGAAGACATTTGGAATTAATATGCAGGGACAAAAGATCGATATATTTAGATTTGCAGATGATATAGCGGTATTAGCATCTAGCAAAGAAGAGTTAGAAGCAGCTCTTAATAAAATGGAACCGGAGATATATGGTATGAAAATTAGCAAAAACAAAATTAAAGTTCTAGTATGCAAAAGAAGGGAAAATAAATCAAAAACAAGAATACAAATAGGTAACGAGAACCTACAAGAAGTTAAAGATTTCTGCTACCTAGTAAGCCAAATATCGCTAGGTGGGAAAAGCACAAAAGATATAAAACTTAGATTAGCACAAGGCCGTGCTACATTTAAGAAGAAAAAGCAACTACTGTGTTCAAAGACAACAAACATAGAAACAAGGAAAAGATTGCGAAAAACATATGTGTGGAGCACAGCACTGTATGGCTGTGAAAATTGGACACTAGGAAAAGCAGACAAGAAAAAGGTACAAGCCTTTGAAATGTGGTGGTACAGACGTATGATGAAGATATCATGGACAGACATAGTTAAGTACAAAGAGGTTCTAGAAATGGTAGGGTAAGAAAGAAATATTTGGAAAACAGTAAGAAATAGGGGAGATAGAATGATAGGCCACATACAAAGACATGAGGAAATAGTGCGGAATATATTAGAAGCAGAAATAGGAAAAAAGAGTATTAGAGGTAGACCTAGGTTAGACTACTGGACACAGATATTGAAAGATGTAGGGTGTAAAAATTTCAGGGAAATGTGTGGGCTAGCTCAGAATAGAAATCCGTGGAGGTACACTTCCAAGCAGTGGCAAGATGGAAAAACTAATGACAAAAATAATAACTGTACCTAAACATGGTGATTATTATAAACAACAACAGATATTGGTTTTGCAATATTCTTTACTATTGTTAATTGTGCGAAAAGATTTACTGAAAAACTATTAATTCGTCAAATGCCTAAATGTTGAACGATTCTTGGCAGCCACATGCTGCTTAATCCCCTTCACATACCTTACATGTGATTTTCCAATGCTCCACCTGAAGATACAACATTGGCCAAAAAGAGAGTTTTTTTTACATGGAAAATTTGGAATTTTGCCGAACCCTTGCTGTTACAAGCAAGCTAGGGATATTTCACGTGCGTGACAACACTCACACACGGGACCACTATTTTACCTCTCATCCGAACGAGGGTGTATTTTTGTAAAAAATGGTCACCTAACATTTTTCAAGCGGGCCGTGTCGGGATTCGAACCCGGGACCTTGGGCCTAGTAGTCATACACATACCACTACGCCACGGAGCCGCCCTCCTTTCCCTTCACATACCAATAAATCTCGGTGAAGTAGGGCATATAATTAGAAAACAATAGAAGAGGAATCGAGCTGTATATAGGCTGTTGTGAGAATTTCAGGGAACTGTGTAGGCCGGCTCAGAACACAAATAAGCTGAGGTACTCGTCCGACCAGTTTCAAGACGCAGAACCTAGTGACGAAAAAATAAGTCCTCTTATATCTGATGATTATTATAAACAACTACAGGTGTTGGTTGTGAAATATTTTCAACTAATTTTGATTGTGAGAAACGATAAATTAGAATACTATTAAGTCGGAAAAGGTTGAAGTGCTGGGAGAACTTGGCAGCCAAAGGCTGCTTACCCTCCTTCACATACCACCGAATATCGGGGAAATAAGATATATAACTGTAAAACAATAGAAGGTGATCGAACTGTATCAAACCAGAAAGAATAGCAGCTATGTTCAAACTCAACGAACATAGATGCAAGAAAAAATTGCTCAAAGCATATGTGTGGAGCACAGCACACTACGTCTATGAAATAGGGGCAGTAGGAAAAGCATACAGAAAGAGATAGAAGCCTTCTGGAATGTTGTGCTTCAGATGTATGAGGATGGTAGCATGGACAGACAAAGTTAATAACAAATAGGTTGTATAAATAGCAGAGGAATAAAAATATCTGTTGAAAACGAAAAAATAAAGAAATACAAGGACAGGATAAGTTCTCAGGCATTTCTGGGGAATAGTACGCGAAATATTACAAGCAGAGATACGAAAAAAAGGTAGAAGTAGACCGAGATCAGGTTTTCGCACGCAGATAGCGATAGATCAGACTGCACATTTCGGGGAAATGTGTAGGTTGGTTCCGACTAGAAAACAATGAGGGTACGCGTCCAACCAGTTCTAAGACTAAAAACCTAATGATGATGACCTAGGTAGTGGACAGATTCAGAGAAGGTTAAGGGTGTTCCTAGGATATGGACAGTAGGACTGCGGCGGGGATCGAGAAAATCTTTTACAGGTAACATTTTGAATTTAGTAGGGGAGATAGGTTGCTTATTTAAGATTGACCATTGTTCGATATATTGGATTAAGATATTTGCAGTAGATTGTAATTGGAGGCGGGAGTTTCCCTGAATAAGAAATGTAAGGTAGTTTGCATAGGCGAAAGTGTCTGTGTTTGGAATATTTTGGTCAAGGAGAGAGTTAATGGATAGTTTCTAAGGGGTAGATAAGAGAATAGATCCTTAAGGATAGCCTTGTGTTAGGGACATGGTAGTGGAAAAGTAGTTTGTACGGAGGGTAGCTGTTCGGGAAGAGGGTATGATTAGCTAATTTTATATATATATATATATATATATATATATATATATATATATATATATATTGGAGGGGAAATTCAGTATCTTGAGTTGATTAAGGACATTGGGCCACCAGAGAAGATCAAAGGCGGAGTGGAAATCAGGGAAAATTGCTAGGACGTATTTGGATTGTGATGATCGGGGTTTGTATTAAGGAATAAACTGTTTGTTCTGCGCTGTGACCTTGGTTAGATTGTGGGATATCAGGAAGTTATTTTCGATATGTGATTGTAGGTACATGTCCCACCAGTTCAAGGACTGAAAACCTAATGATGATGACAATCTGAACATTTTTTTATACTGCATCCGGATAAACGTATCAATCGCCGGATCTCATAGTTTGATTTTCCAGAATTTCATAAAGTTGTAATGTTTAAGCACAATTTTTAATTAATCATTTTAGCTCTGCCCATTTTCAAAAAATAAAATCTATTTGATGTTTGTGACAAAATAATTCAAAGAAACGGCTTTTTGTTTTTCCGTAGGCATCTTGACTTTGGTTTACTATGTAAGTCCTAGTAGTATACAAGCTAATGCAAAAACATTAGAATATTCTGGAAAATTTAAGTATTTATATGACAAAAATATGTCTAAAGAGTTTTTTACAACTCTGTGTATCATCTTAAAATAATATCCGACAATGAAATATATCACGATTTCCAATGGTTCCCTACATATTTAAAGAAAAAAATTATTTTTAGCAATGAGTCCTACTGAGATGGGCGGTGTTTGTAGAATCTGCTTCGAAGGAAAGTAGACTCCTGTTTGCGGCCATTCACGTGCATTCTAGATAACCACGTTATCAAGAAATTTAGAATATTTCGTAACAATATAGATACTGAGTTACATTTAGTCTAATTTTGTTAAACTTCTTTGATTTGAGTGCCTTTAAAAACGCTATAAACGTTCGCTAACTTTTGATATTTTAAATTTTTAGGTTGAAAGCATGTCGATATGGATTAGGAAAGAGTGTAATTTGAATTTTATTCTGTTACGAATAAGTAGCAAAGAGATCAATTTTATTACTCTCGGTTTCTATTATTACTACAATAACGGTATCGGTCAAATTTCCAGTCACCCTGTGTACAAATGACCTACTAATTAAAATATGCCCTTTATTGTTTTCAGAATTTTCCGTAAACAAAGAAAATGTGAGCGGAAGGCATATCCAGGCGACACCAGCATACTGTTACTAAACCTCACGTTCCGAATGTTATTTAATGAATGGCACATATCAATTTGTGATTCTGAATACACCGCACCGCCCTTATCGAATTCTAATTGACCCCAAGCTCTACTTTAAAACCTATACTTCAAATAAACGATCTTCTTTGAACATCAACTTCATTTAAATTTCAAAGTGGATGCATGAAAAACAGAGATACCAACAACCAACCGCACTATCGATTTTACAAAACGCCGACGTTAATTTATACCACTTCGAAACTAAAACTGGAACCACACCTATACTGTTCTAAGTCATAGAACTTTCGACGATAAATTATCTACTAATCACTATAAATAACACTGACAAATACCAAAAATTGCTGGTTTCGGTTCGCTTCCGCAAATAGGCATTTTCGTTCATACAAAGATACGACCCTTGACTAATTTCTAAAAATGCGCTTTGAAAGACATCCTTGAATTTAGTGCATTAAAAAAATACTAAAAAAAAAATAACAACGGGTCGTAAATAATAGTGCATTGTGGATAAACTGCCAAGAAAAACGACAAAGATAGGACTTTAAATATAGTTCAACAAAGACCAAGTTGTGTAGACCAATTTACTTTCGGATATTTACCTGCAAATTGAACATCCTGTTGTTAAGTTATTAAAAACCACTAAGGAGTCAATGAAGAATTAAACCAAATCTAAAGGATCATCTAATATTTAATTACATACAAAGAGAGAGCATCGTAAAAATTTATTTTCTAATTCTAACTATCAGCAGTTGAAATCTTTTCTGGAATTTAAACTTAGAAAAGTAAATAACATTAACTGTTCATATTTGATAAAGTTGATTTTCTTAGTCTCACCGGAATAGAAATGTAAACATTTTTCAATGTCGTTCGTTTGTGAATCAAAGGCGCATAAAATTTCACAATATAGAAACACTTGTGCAGTTTCCCATATTAAGATATAAAGAAATTAATTTGTAAAGCAGGAAATATGCCACTTCTCACCCCTTTTATGGAAACGTTCGATTTTAAGAGATGATCGTTTGCAAATCGAGCTGCAAAAATGTGCACATTGTCGCAAGTTCCAGCACTTTTTGAATCCAATTGTTTGCGCACGGTACGTGCACAAATGTGCACAGTTTACGAACGTTTGTGTACTTCTTGCGTACTAAGATAACTTTCTAGGCCGGAAATATGGCAGACAACACTATAACACACCGACACCGCCAACCTTGCCAATTTTAAAAGCAATTGCTTACGCATCTTAGGTGTATAAATATGCACATTGTACGAATGTTTGTGCACTTCTTCATTGTGAGGGAAGGAGAAATACATTTACCACGATCACCGAAAAGGCTTCATATTTTTAGTAGCCATTGCTATCAGGCTATCACATCGTAGGTATACAAATGTGCAGTGTGAAAACACTCGTGCAGTTCCTATACTAAGATATAGAGAAAATATTCTATGAATTATAGAGATGCTTATACAAGCAGAGATAGGAAAAAAGGTAAAGGTAGACTTAGATCAGACTATTGCACGCAGATAGTGAAAAATGCAGACTGGAAATTTCAGGAAAATGTGTAGGTTAGCACAGAATATGAAACAAAGAGGGTACGCGTCTAATCAGTTCCAGGACTGAAGAACTAATGATGATGGGAAATGCTTGCTTCCTCCCATCAGAGCAATTTTAAATTTTTTAAAAACCGTCGATCGAGGTGCAAAGTCGTGTAAAGGGTATGGACGTTTCTACACTTTCACATACTTAAATATGGGGACATCAATTCGGTACAGTTACACCAATGACAACCACTCCTCCCTAGTCAATAAAGAAATTTCCTATTTTTTGGAGATAATTGCTAGTGCATAGTAAGAAGGTGCACAAATGAGTAAAGTGTGCATTTCCTAATACTGACAAGGAGATATTAATTTGATAGCCTCTGGAAATGACAGATCAATCTCTACAACACACAAAATAAGGTTTCCATTTTTTTTTATTAGTCGTTTGTACTTCTTAAATACACATATGTACACAGGGTACGAACACGCTTGTGGACCTCCCTATACTAAAATATGGATATATTAATTTGGTGAGCTATAGAAAGGGATAACCATCACTAACATCACCACTAAAAAAAATTCCTATTTTTTAATCCAATCGTTTATGCACCATACGTGCCCAATTGTTGACAGTTTACAAACGCGTGTGTGTTTTGCAGTACTTAACATATGAAGAGAATAGTGTAGATAGTCTGTATAAATGACATCCCCCATTAAAGAAATTTTCAGAGGCAATCGATTAGTGCACAAATGTAAGCACCCTCTAAACGTTTGTGCAACGCCGCATTAAAATTAATTTGTTTAAGGCAAAAACTTAAACTAAAACAATTTTTGATTTTTATAAATACAATCGTATTTATTGGTCTAGATATATCAGTGTGAATGGGCAACGTTCGCGCACTATTTTGTACCATTTTGTTACTTTCATTTCCCTACCTTAGAATTTTCCTTCAGTTTTTTAACTAAACATCTCGTTTCTGTCAATATTCGCTTACACGCTTAGAAATATTAATAAATTATATTTATTTATTATAGTTAATTAACTCCGTTTAAATCGTATCTAAATAAACCCACATCTTATCTCGAATTAGCTTGCATTTTATTTCAATTTACTATCACGGGTTATCCAAAAATTCTCATGCAAAGCGAATTTTATTATACGTTTATTGAATATCTGATTTTTGAATTGCAATGTGAGATTGTATGTACATTGTATAATGGGATCTCCGAACGTTGTCGCTTCTATTACGTTCACAATTCTGGCGCGCAATAAAAACAAGTTCGATCCTGTTATCAGAACATTGTGTTAAATTATTGGAAAGGGATTTTTTATGACAATTTTTAGAAAGAAACTAGTCTGTACGTTGTGGATTGAACAGTTTCATATTTTGATTACAGGTTGTCCTGTTTGATTGTTGTATTCGTTTATAAAGAGTATATTAATTTCGAACGGGTAGTTATGAAAATTTTACTGTATTGAAAAACTTGCTATACTTTTCTGCGTGACCGGTAACTAATATTTTTATTGCTACGCTAATGTAAATGTTTAATGCCTTTAACCCGGCTTCCGATTTTGCTCAATGTCCTACGATCGAATCCTGACACTGTCCGCATGAAAAATGTTAGGTGAGCATTTTTCACAAAAATGCCCCCTCGTTCGGTTAAGAAATAAAATATAGGTCCCGTGTGTGTGTGTGTGTGTGTGTGTGTGTGTGTGTGTGTGTGTGGCGCGCGTGCGTGCGTGCGTGCGTGCGTGCGTGCGTGCGTGTGTGTGTTGTCATGCACATTAGAGATCCCTACCTTGCTTGGAAACGCAGAGGTTCAGCAAATCTTAAAATCTCCAGGTAAAACTATTTACTTCCTGGCCAATGTAGTACCTTCGGGTGAAACATTGGAAAATCAAATGTAGTCTTGAGCATGCTCATCTGTACTTGGCGTAGAAATTCTACACCTTGTTTTAGCATATTCGGTGAGCTATCGTGATGCGTCGCTCGGGTCACGTAGATTCTAAATAACATGCTTGAGGTAAATATTAGAGGAGTACCAATGCTTAAAAAACCACTGCTTTGCTAGTTGACGTTACAGTTTAGTTATTTGTATTATGTAAAGGTTAGAAGAGTACCAATTTCTATCACATGATTGCGTTGCTAACTTACGTTATGTATGGCTTACTGGTATTATGTAACTACTAGTATAATTTTATAAGGGAATGGTTTGAACACTATTGATTTATAAGAATTGATAACTTAGCTAACCGCATCTCTCTGATATAATGATTGTGTAGATATTTAAAGGTGGTGCTATTTTACATGCTTTTCTTTCCTTTCTTATGTCAATAGATTCCTGTGAAGCAAACTCGCCACCTGTATCGTGGTGTTAGTAAGTGGACTAGGTACGACCATCGTAGATAAATGATGTGGATAAATGTAATATTTTTTAACTTCGATTTTACTTATATTTTGATTTTTGTTTGTTCATTTAACTTTTTTTGTTTTTTTTATGGTACACCATCAGGTCGTAGGTTCATCGGTTTCGTTTTGATTGCTACCCCAGTCTTCGACTGTGTTAGCGTGGTCTATGTTTCTCCCGTTTTCTCTTCTGTTGCAGTAATTTGGGCGAATCGTGCTAGACTGACACTCCTGACCTCTTTCTGACCAGCTTGTTTGATTGCTGCAAATCAGGTGTTCACATCAGGCGCCAGATTTGATACAGTTCTTTACATTGTTTGTTTGAAACACATTACAAAATTTCAAACACCCGGCTAGCACTAATCTGTACGTGCATCAATTTGTAACGTATTTTTTTTCTAGTTACATTTCGTTCTTTAACATAAAAAATAAAACAGCTATAATTTAAAATATTTAATTTGTGAATTTCCGTCCAATAGAAATTAATACATAAAATTAATAATAACCTATAGACTCCTTTACCTTTATGGTCTAAGATTCGTTACTATGCTTCGTCGAGTTGTCAAATTGTCACTTCTTTATCAGCGTCTGAACGAGTAAGCTGCTCTGCAGGATAAGTGAAGTCAAGATGGTCGTGTGTAAGCACGTGGCCTCTAACAGTGTTAGAAAAAAGAAGATTAATTGATTGATTGATTCTTGGTGTCTGGAGGTCGAGCCTAACAGCTGTAGCGTGAGCATGATTTTCTATAAGCTTCACCTAGAGCGGTTCAGTTGATCCCTGCAAGCCTAAGGAGATGGAAGCCTCCTTTGACATCATTAATACAGTTGGTATAAATTAATTAAATAGATTATACTAATATTTTTCATCTTAGTGCAATATCTTAAGGCAATATTTTAAGGCAAGATCATATATGGCTACATCTTATATAATATAAAATGCAGTATCATAGAAGGCAATTTCATATGTGTTCCGTAAATTTCAACTTCTCCAATAAATAATATCAAATAAGTAAATCTTGGAGCTAAAATTTTGTTGGAGTATTAAATTCCATCAAGCTGAGGTTGGTTTCGTTATATAATAGTTGTATTCCGAAGAACTTTGATATTCGATGGTTATGGAAATTTCCGACAGCTGAGGTCAAGGTCCTATATCTTTCGTTCAAAGCGGTTTCGTAGCACGTGAGTGTACCTTAGGATTTAATCACTTTGAACATTACTTAAATTGCAATAAAGAATATAACATTAAAAATTTGAGTAACGTAAAAAGAAAATAGCTTTTGAAGAATCAGCGAATTAAATAACAAATCTATTGTTTGCCAGAATGTTTGCACATGTACACAAAGTGTACATTTAATAAAGTTGTGAATGACATTTTATGTCATATATATAAAAAAACATAGATTCAGTTGTCCTATCTAGACGTCACATGTCGTGTTACTTTAATTTAAAATACGTTTACATATTTTGAGGTCATGAACTTTCATTTTTCATCGACATGTGAAATTCGCGTACTTACTATTAAATAAAAATTACTTAGAGTAATTACAGACTACATTATCAGCACTTTGATAATTAAATTTTACTGTGAAGGTCGAGGAAGTACTTCATTGGCTTAAAGAATATTATGTAATATGATTAATTTAGAAAATTTCAAGTCAGTATATTTAAATTTTGTAGAAAGATCCATTCAGAGATCTTCCTATTTTTGAATGCAAAACTTTACTAGTATATTTCTGTTCTATAAAAATAATTAAGTGAAAATTTTTTAAGAGATACGAATTTAAATAGTTACATGAATCCAGAAATTTATTCAAATAGAATATATTTCGTTTTTGAATGACTTTTTATTATTTAGAATTCAAGTAAAAAATTGCAAGTCATCCCTGATTAGAAATTGTGTGTAATGAAAACAAATTCCCTGGGTATATATTTTAGAAACCTAAATACTATTATTTTATTTTTGGCAAATATTTTTGAGGACACAAATGGTGTCCATGTTGTACCTTTGTTTGTCCACAGGTCAAGCCGAGACATCTGTATGACATCTGGTGTTTGAGGTCTTGGTAAGTGTGTTTAAAAGAGTGAAATTCAGGTTTTATGGCTATGTTAGTGGTGTCGATATAAGGTTTTCGCATTCCTCTAATACAAGCACAGTTAAATTTTGTTGGTTATTGTATTGAAAAATACGGTGGCGCTCATTAAATATATTTTTGGTCTTTTGACAACCCATGGCCCAAGCTCATGATCTACCCAGAGCTAACACTCGACTAGCCGTTTATGTGTTAAGAGTTTTTCTTTATCTCAAGCCATTCTCCATCCAACTCTACCTTGGGCTTACATTAATAAGAAGAAATTCTCGACCTTGTGATATCAGGTTAGGGTTTAGGAAATGCAAAGATATAATTGTTTAGCTGATAGTCACGAGGATATAATAAATAAAAAGTTAGAAATAATTTTTTATTACAAATTAACTAACTGCAGTAGTCTAACTCTTTTTGAAATTCTGAGTTAAAATTCTGCATCCAGTTTCTCGTTTGAATGCCCTGTAGCGATAACTTTTTGTAAGGTTAATACGAATGAGTCAGACAGAAACAGGAAAGATAATAAAGCAAGGACCCGCACACATTACAATTATAAAAAACAAAAGAAACATAAAAATATCGGGCTAGCCAAAAACGCGGAGGGTGCGATGAATCACATAGACAAAAAGAACATCGCCATAGAGTTTTTATTGACAATTACGAATAAAAATTTTTCTTGTTAAAAAAAAGTACACAAATAGTTATATATCTTGCAGTAAACGTAAAAATTTCTATTTTTCTGTGACGGGAAAAAAATTTGACATTTAATGTAACAAACATTAAATATCAAGGTAACAATATGTCACTTTTATGAATTTACTTTACCGGGAAATAAATGAATACTTTTTTCCCGGGTAAGTGCAAATAAGTAACCACTCGCAGAATTAAATTGACAGATATTTGATTACTTTAAAGGTTTCCTCAGCAACGCAAGTCTAACTGTCCCTATAAGTACAACAGCCTACTTGTTTGAAACTTCAAATTTGACATCGATTGATTTTTTGACTTTAATATATTGTAATATTTTTTTCAATATTAAATCATAGTTTTGCTTGCTACAGAAAAAAGTAGTGTATTATACATGAGTAAAAATGTCCGATTTTAACTCTCGGTGTCTTGTCTCCCTCAGTTTTGACAAACACTCCTCGAGCTAAAATCTAGTAATTCTTTCTTTTGTATAATAAATAACTATTTATACCGAGAAAATTAAAACTACAATCCAAGGACAATGTTAATACCGGAAGTACAAAGTGCACATTACCTATGAACATGTAGAACTAAACGTAACAAAATGTTTATGCTTTTCTATCACCAGTGTGCTCAGTAAAAGAGAAAAAAAATACCATGCAGGACAATCTGTTTTTAGGGGAAAATCATCCAAAAACACCAGCGGGACTAATTTCAAAGCAGGGTTTTGTTCTGCACAAATATCAAATATGGAGACATACAGTTTAAAAGATAGTCGCAAAATAAACCTAGGTGCAGTAATACTTATCTTGCATTTTCTAGTATCTTGTTCCGCGAATTCGTAAAACAGCTTGACCTCGCTCACTGAAGGTTTGTCTTCCCCGTAGTTCAAATCATTAATGATGGGATCATGCTCACAAAAGCGACCGATGCAACAGAGCATTTGGGTCGGTGTAGAAGGAAACTATTTAGTCTTCATAGATGGACACTTGTGCTCACGTAGAAGAGCTAAAAAGAGTATCTACTAGTATTGATTAGCGCGGAACGACTTACCGATGCACCCAAGATTTCTACTTCCTGTAAAAAGAAAACCTGCATCGCCCTTGTAGCATTAGTATCAAACACGTAAAGAGTACACGTTATGACGGCGAAAGGTAGGATTAAAGTAAAGTGAAATTAGGAAACGAGATCATAAGCGATTCAAATACCTGAGTATCACATGTTAAAAGAACACTTCTAAAATAGTTGTTATGCAAATATGAATACAATTCTAGAACGATACGCTATTCAATCTTGCATATTTTGTAGAAAACAAAATTTATAGATAACCTAGTTATATCTGGAGCTTTATATCAATATCAAATAAATCGATGTACTTTGACCTAATAAATGCGCTAATAACATACTACAGAGTGTTGGAAAGGTACATGTTTCAATGGTATGATGTGAGCTTTACACAAACAAATCGATTTATTTAAGTAGGAAGCGTAATCAGGGGCGTCTCCTTTAACCGATAGTTACACAAAATATCGAAGCGGAAACGCGGGGATATTTAAAAATAAACCTAAATTAAATAAAACTATTCGTTAGACTAGAATTGAAAGTAACAAATTCCCCCATCAAAATTAAAAGGTCGGGGTAGGAAGCAGAAGTAACAAACCAAACAACATACCAACGGAACAAATTACAAGGAAATTTGTTTCAGAGAACAGAAAGAACAAAAAATTATCCGTCTCAAAGAACCACTATATAATAATAGGTTGAACGAGACGTAAAACAATTCTCAAGAACACCCAAGAAAACACAAAAACATAGAAGTATTCGGCTCGAAGAAGCACTATATTGGACCAGGAAGTGTAATGGGGTATAGGAAAAAAAGGAAAGGTATAAGGTAGCAATCACCGAGGACAAAGATGGAATCGTTGCACTAGCAAAGTCGCCTCAGGACGGATATCTTTAGAAGAGAAATAGTAATCTTTTTACTCTCAAGGAAAGAAATTGGTTTTTCGCAAATAACTAGAAAGTAAAAAGAAATGAGAAAGAAAATCAACAGTACAAGTCAAAACAAGACAATAATTGACAAGCCACAAAGTAAGCAAGGGAACGACGAAAATGCTGGATATTAAAATTAAAATACTTTAGGCTGTGGTAACAAAGAATCGTATTAAACGAACAACCGAAAAAAAAGAATCGTTAACTTGGCCAAGAAGTCGACTAAGTCATGGTTTTCAAAAAAAAAGGGAAAAAGTCCAGAAGCGTAAGGAATGGATCAAAAATTTTTATCGATTTAGTATTAGTACGAAAACCAGCCAAAGGAAAAGGAAAGGAAAGAGGACCAAAAAGAACGGAGATGACAAACCAAATTTAAAAAATAACCTAAGAAACAGCACATAAAAAACAAGACCGAAAACGAGGGTCGTTATGTATAGGAAAGTGTACGTGTGTGCGCATGTAAGTGTGCGTGCGCGCGCGTGTGTTTTTGTGTGTGTGTGCGTACGTGCACCTGTGCGTATGTACGTACGTGTATGCGTGAATGCATGCGTGCATGTGTGTGGGAAGGGGTGTTCGTGTGTGTATGTATATATATGTATGTGTGTGTGTGTGTGTGTGTGTGTGTGTGTGTGTGTGTGTGTGTTGGATCGCTTTAGTCACCTCTTACAACAGGCAGATTGTACTGTGGAACTATTTTAATCCAGACCCGCACGAGATTGGATGAGAGAAAAGAAAGAAAACTAAGCAAAACAGGAAAGCAAATAAAGAATTCGGTAAGTTCAAAAGTCAAAAGAATCTGAGAATGTGAGATTTAGGAATGGAGCTTAAGACGTTTGCGCCGCTAGTAAGAGAACGAAGCGAGGTCAGGACCATTAGGATTGTTTGGATAGGTAAGTTTGAGCTCTTTGGCGTACCAGATGCTCCGGAAGGATCGGTAAGTTCGTAGGTCGAAAGAGAAACAACTTTACCGATAGGGAAAGGACCAAAGAGTTTCGGGGGTCGAGTTACCGGAACAGGTGATGGTATTGATTGGGCAGTTTTCCGGAAAACAGGAATACCAAGGGGCGTTGTAGTTGTAACACGCGGTTGAGGAAGTGGTTGCGATGATAGAAGTAGTAGTGGTTGTGGCAGTTTAGGAAACTCATTACACGTTATGGAAAAAGCCGTCTGTTTTTAGTATTGGTTATAGGAAAGTCGACGTTAGAAAAAGGAACAGCATTGGCTGTAAGTGTATCAACAGGAACAAAATCAGATAACACTTCGGCTACGTTAGATAAAGGAACAGAGGCAAGTACAACTTCCTCTACGATAGATAAAGAAACAGAGACAGATTAAATTTTATCGACGTTAGACAAAGGAACAGAATCAAATAAGTCTTCAGCAACGTTAGATAAAGGGACAGAATCATGTAGAACTGCGTCAACTTTAGATAAAGGAACAGAATCGATTTATTTAAGTAGGAAGCGTAATCAGAAGCGTCTCTTTTAACAGGTTGTTACACAAAATACCAAAGTGAAAGCGTGGAGATATTTAAAAAGAATCCTAAATTAAATGAAACTATTTACTAGAGTAGAATTGAACGTAACAGCTTTACCTATTTCTTTCAAATTAACAAAATTGTGTCCAGTATAACCAAAGGTTTGCTTAGCCACTTCATCCAGACTGCTTTGTATCTTAATTCAATATAAGTTATGCTTTTTTTATTTTTTATTTTCTTACATTTATTATAACACTTTAACAGGCATTCAATACTTTATGACGAAAGATATATGATTTCCCATTATTTAGTGCTAATTTTATTGCATCACTAATTCTTTTTACTCGTTTTTGTTTGATTTGCTTAAACACTTCATTTATCTTACTCCTATATATTTGACAACCTACCCCAGTTGCCTATTTTTATATTTCCTTCCTTTTATTTAAAATAATGTATCTCGTTGAGTCCTTTACATCTGCTATCTCTACTACCAGTATTCGTGTATTGTTGCGGTATCCCCAAATTGAGCTATTCTACTATCTACCATAGTTTTGTATCGCTTTCCGATGTTATTGTTTCTTTGAGAGTTTTTATCTAATTTCGGCATGGTTTTACCCTTGTTTATCTCTCTAATTTAAAATAAAATATAATTTGAAGAATCAAGAATATATGTAGAATTAATTGAGAATCAATGTCTTACTTTGAACATGATATTGTGTAACTCAAGGTAACCAATGAACCTTTTAAAATAATTACAATATTTCCGATCAATGATTGCGATAATTAATCGCCTCGTGTAATTAACTGTTCTAATTGTTTACATAGCAGCAGTTTATGGTCGTATTAATTTTCATTGGTAATAATTAGTGTACGTTCTTTCCGCTATCATATCTAATGTCATTACCACTTATCTGTTGTATCCTTGGCTGTGTTACTTGTACTTATTTTTTGTAAAAAGCCCGATTCAAATTTATACGAAAACATAGCCGTTCTATCTTCGCCAAGGTATATAAGTTGTCTTTAAATTAAAGTTTATTAATATTCTCTTAAACCTTTTTAAATTATTAAATGTAAATGATAAATAACTCTGTGCCACGATTTCAATTAAACGTAATAAGAATAACTTAACCACAAAAAACTAAATACGTATGTTAAGCACTAAATGTTCAGTAATAGTATTAAAACTAGTAGTAAAACAATTAAATAGACTATAGTAGAAACTTTTGAGGATAATTTCTTCACCAGATGTTGAAATGAACCTTCTACGTAGACAATTAGCTAATGTTGCGTTGAACATCTGACAATATTTCTCCTAACCTCGCAGATTGGTAATCATCACAATATCAAGAAAATTGCAACACTAATACTGCGGTAGTGGAACCAATACAAACTTTGCATTCTTATTGAATTACTTAACAATTAGACAGGTATAATAGTAATATAAATTATTGCGTGCCATGCAAAAGGCGTAATGTGTTTCACAAGAATTTATCATATTCATTATTTTGCCAAAGCAACTACTGTGTTTAAAGACAACAAACATAGAAACAAGGAAAAGATTGCTTAAAACATATGTGTGGAGCACAGCACTGTACGGCTGTGAAACCTGGACAGTAGGAGAAGCTGACACGAAAAAGGTAGAAGCCATTGAATTGTGGTGCTACAGACGTATGACGATGATATCGTGGACAGACAAAGTTAAGAACAAAGAGGTACTAAAAATGATCGCGGAAGAAAGAAATATGTGGAAAACGGTAAAAATTAGGAGAGATAGGGTGATAGGTCGTATACTACGCCATGAGGGAATAGTCCGGAATATATTAGAAGCAGGGATAGGATAGAAGAGAAGTAGAGTTAGGTTAGACTACTGCACACAGATAGTGAAAGACGTAGGCTGTGGGATTTTTAGGGAAACGTGTAGGCTAACTCAGAATGGAAATCAATGGAGGTATGCATCCAACCAGTCTCGAGATGGATAAATTAATGACAAAAAAAAATAACTGTACTTAAACATGATGATTATTATAAGCAACTACAGATATTGCTTGTGCAATATTCTCGAATAATCTTAATTGTGTAAAAAGATTTACTGGAAAAGTATTAATTTGGCAAATGCCTAAATGTTGAGGATCCTAGGCGGCCACAGGCTGCTTAACCTTTTTCAGATACTCTACATTTGATTTTCCACTGGTCCACCTGAAGGTCCTACATTGGCACGAAAGCGAGTTTTTTTAACCTTTTTCAGATACCCTACATTTGATTTTCCACTGGTCCACCTGAAGATACTACATTGGCCAGGAAGCGAGTTTTTTTTTACCTGGAAATTTTGAATTTTGTCGAACCCTTGCTGTTGCAAGCAAGGTTGGGATCTTTAACGTGCGTGACAACACTCGCACACGGGACTAACATTTTACCTCGCATCCAAACGAGGCGTATTTTTGGGGAAAAAGCTAGCCTAATATATCTCAAGCGTGTCAGGATTTGAACCCGGAACCTTGGGCATAGCAGTCACACGCATACCAACTACATCACGGAGCCGCCATCCCCTTCACATACCTTACATGTGATTTTCCAATGCTCCACCCGAAGGTACTACATTGGCCAAGAAGCGAATGTTTTTTATCTGGAAAATTTGAAATTTTGCCGAACCCTTACTGTTCCAAACAAGGTAGGGATCTTTAACGTGCGTGACAGCACTCACACACGGGACCTCCATTTTACCTTTTATCTGAACGAGGGTGTATTTTTGTGAAAAATGCTCGCCTAACATTTTTCAAGCGTAACGTGTCGGGATTCGAACCCAAGTCCTTGGGCGTAGTAGTCATACACATACTAACGACGTCACGGGCCGCCCCACCATTCACAACCGAACATGTGATTTTTCAATGCTCCACCCGAAGGTACTACATTGGCCAGGAAGCGAATTTTATTTTTGCCTGGAAAATTTTTGAATTTTGCCGAACCCTTGCTGTTCCAAGCAAGGTAAGAATCTTTAACATGCGTGACAACACACACACACACACACACACGGGACCTCCATTTTACCTCTCATTCAAACGAGGGTGTATTTTTGTGAAAAAAGCTCGCCTAACATTTTTCAAACGGACCGTGCCGGGATTTGCACCCTTCACGACCACTGAATGTCGGAGAAATAGGGTATATAATTGTAAAACAATAGAAGGAGACCGAAGTGCATCTAACAAGAAAGAATAGAGCCCATGATCAAAGACAACAAACAGAAACAAGAAGAAAATTGTTGAAAGCATATCTGTGGAGCACATCGCAGTATGGCTATAAAATACGAGTAGTAGGAAAAGCAGACAAAAAAACTGTAGCAGCCTTTTGGAATGTTGTGCTTCATATGTATGAGGATGATTGTGTGGACAGACAAAGTTAATAACAAATAAGCCATAGGAATAGAGGAGGGTATAGAGATATCTGTGGAAAGAAAATAGGAGTAATAGATGGGTAGAATGCGTTTTAAGGCATTTTTGGGGAATAGTATGGGATATATTACAAGCAAGGACAGGAAATAAGGAGGTAGATGTAGACCTAGATCAGATAGTATAGATGAGGACTGTACAAATTTCAGGGAAATGTGTAGGTTAGTTTAGAATAGGACACAATGAGAGTACACGTTTAAGCAGTTCCAGGACTGAAGACCTAATGATTATAATGACGATTATTTTGCTAAACAGGGCTTAAGCATACCTTGAATCTTTATAAATAACTAAATTAAGCCAACTTATTCTTGATTAGTGTTGGCCAAGCGAAATACCACTGAGGTTATCCTTTTTTCCTCTGTTACACAGGACGTGTGGTGCGACTGACGTCAATCGTGTCCAGATTCACAGAGAAATTTGTTATTTACCTACAACACAAAGGGACAAGACAAAGGTAAAAATACGACAATACGAAGCTATACGGATTCGACAGGTAAACTCTACCGCTGTATTGATAAGTACTACGTCTTTCACATACGGTAGGTTCATGTAGAATGCTATTATAACGGCTAGCACGGTTACTTATAACAGTTATCACCGTTCCTTTATATGCGTTCTGATTGGTTGAAGGCAACAATGTACTTGTTTCCAAGCGTGAGGAACATATTATTTACATTCCACTCCACAAAATACATAATAAATATAATAAAGCTATTTCTAAAAGTACCGAACGGTGCTGGGAACTAAATACTCCATTTATATAATGCGTTATGACCTATTTAGTTCCACACGAAAATCTCATAGAACAATTATTAAAATAATCTATGTAGCCAAATGAAGCGTAACAATCGCGTCAAAGCTTCAAAAAAAGGGTTCTTTGTACAAGAGTTTATATATTACACGGAAAATTTTTGTTTTAGATAGTGTTTTTTTGGTGCCACCTGATTTTTAAACCGTAACAATCTTTGCGAAATCAGGAAGTGAAAATAAGCAGCCGCTCGACCGTCTGGCTACAACATCCGATAGCGCAAGAGTCTTGTTTCCGCCACATCGATCGCAACAAGGTATTTGGGAGTATGAGACTTGGGTACTTAAAACTAACACTTAGATTCACTATAAAACTAAATAGAAGAATTATTTGTCTTACATTGCATATAAATGTATAAAAAATTTCAAATACCTATACGGTATTCTTGTAGTTCAAATACAAATTAAAACACTATGTTACCGGCAAAATAAGAACAAAATACATTGCAGCAATAAAAACTACTTAATTAGCCAGTGACACTGTATTAACAATAAGTAAATTTCTTAATTCTACCTTACTAAAATGCAAGTTAAAAGGCAAGTTATCTCTTTTCATTAACACAATAAACCTAGCTTTGATCATAAGTACTAAAGGTTTGCAACGTTAAATAGATAAAATAAATTCTCAAAGATATTTTCAAAGAGAAAGATATATAGATAATTTTGGCTTTGCAGAAACGCTAAGATAAGGGAGAATCTGAAACATAATTTCAAAGAAAATGATGGATACATAACAATTCATTGTTAAAAGCTAATGAATAAATAAGATAATTTAAGTAACTAACCATTTATAGTTTGACAGAATAGTTTCACAGAAAAAAACTACAAATAAGAATTTATGGTTCGGAAGTCCCACTCTTAGCAACGCACATCGCCCCTCCTGTATACAGATAAACTAAGAAGATTCCCGAAAGAGTAGGATGATCTCGTAAGATCACAAAAAGGGATTACTTTCATGCCCTCTAGAACAAGCCCATGAAACGGCACATGAGAACGACATGAGAAACCAGGTATAACTGTGAACGTAGACTCCGCACCCCTTTGTCGGTTAAATGAGAATCAGCCTGCAGGCCAAATCGATAACAAATTACACTGTCGGCGACTTAAGCGTAGACTTAGCGGAAGACAATGGCGATACAAAGCTAGTCGTAAGTTTCCCATACCCACGGTCCAACACCGTGAGGAATAACCTTCTAAACTATGCAGTAAACTATGTAGTAAAGGAAAATATATTAAAAATGGATAAGATTAAAGAGGGAGACGATGCGTTTGGAACTTCATAGCAACGATGTTGAGATGGAAGAATAAGGGATCGCATTCAGCAAAAGCTATAGAAACTACTGCGTATAACAAAACACTGCTTAATCAGTCCGAAACGGAGATAGAGGCATACGAACCAGTAAGGTTCTAGAATAAGCATCCTTGAGGAGAGGTAGAGAGTAGAGAATGTCCCTGTTAAAACAGATCGGACAGATAGACAATCCACAACATTAATAACAAAATATAGCCTATACCAAAACCTTGATGATTAAAATAAACCTGGCTCCAGATGAGATGTAGAAAGATCATCTTCCTAAGGAACATATCGTCTGTAATGCAAAAATGCGACAAAAGCTAAAACGACTAACTTAAATGACTCCACGCGGTAATTTTAAAAACAGTAGCTACTACAGACACACAGAAATGATTATACGATGGAGAGTTATTCAAGAATAAAAGTAGAACAATTTTCAATATATCGAAAAACAATGAAATGTTAGCGTTGTAAATGACAAAAGGCGACAGCCCTCACTAACACGTTCAAAAAAAAAACAGAAAAATGTACAAACGTCCCTATGATATAGAAAAACAGTTGATAACGGAAATTGTAAAAAAATTGATTGAGATATTTACGAAAGAAAACACACTAAAGAGAAATACCTTGTAGTTGCAACTGTAAAAAATCTTCTTTTTATTGCAGATGAATAAAGCGCAATCCCATATATAGCCAAATTATAAAGCCGTAACCAGTCATCAGCTAGTACAGAACCTAAAGGTTTGCTAAATTGTTTAAATGTAAGATATACCAATCACAAGAAAAGAATGTGGTGAGTTGCGTGATAATAAGAATAATTATGAAATAAAAAATGAAAATATAAAAAAAAATGAAATTATGTAAATGTTGTAGCAAATAAATTTTTAAAAAACTAGAGACGAGAGAATTAAGAAATTAAGAGGTGAATCAGGTATCTGTGAAATGAAAAGTTTTGAAAAGATTCAGGTTTCATATATAAGAAAGTAAATTCAAAAGACATAAGTTCAATTCAAATAATGGAAGAGAAGAAATGATGTATAATTAATTAAAGATAAGAACATAAGTAATTGCTGCGGATAAATAGAAAAGCGGTTATATCTTTAATATGCCATGGCTCTTCTTGAAATTCGCCATCAGAATCTTGTAATTTTTTAATTAATGTGCAAATTCTGTGATATGCGTGTCATAATGTATAATTAGAAGTTACTTTCGAGATACATTCTTAATTGTGTTGGAAAAGGAATGATTTGATTTCATTTTCAATTTCAAAATTCCAAAGGTAATGTTATTTAAATTTATATATGTGTAATTCAAATTAGTTAGTTTAATATAGAGATGGAAACATGCTCCAAAAGGTTCACATAGTAGTCACTAGAGAGACGTAGTATAGATATTTGTTTACAATTTAGGACGAAACTAAAATAGCTTTTGTCATAGAAGACAAGCTTCAATCATACTACCTGTCGAAGATAAATAATTAGATATTTTTTATACATACAACTAGATACTGAAAGCTTATGTGCCTGAAAATTAACGTAACTAACACATTTTTCATAAAAGACACTCTCAGATGCTCGTTTAATGGTAAATGGTTTTACAAGTTTTTATTAAAGCAAATATAAACCCGAAAGTTTATTTAATAAAAGCCTTTTATCGAAAATCTAAAGTTAAGTATTTTAATAGCTGATAATTTTATTTTATTATTAATTAAAATTCTTCAGGTAAAGCAATTTGTGTTAATATACAGAAATCAAGACAGAAACTTTAGTAAAATTAATAAGAGCTTATCAAATGTTCAAATAGTATAGACGAATACTATATATTCCTGCAATCTTGCTCTC
Source organism: Platerodrilus igneus (assembly GCA_036346225.1). Classification (NCBI taxonomy): domain Eukaryota; kingdom Metazoa; phylum Arthropoda; class Insecta; order Coleoptera; family Lycidae; genus Platerodrilus; species Platerodrilus igneus. Next base: position 1,795,259 of record JARFIW010000566.1, read on the forward strand.
AAATACTACACGTTTAAGTAATGTTAGATAAGAAACACAAACATTAGTGATTTTTTACACTACTGACGCATTTTTTTTTTGTAAGACGGTAGATAATTTAATATATAAGCACTGTAGGTAAAAAATTATAAGTTATGGGTATTTAATTAAAATAAACGTGACGATTGGCATTTTAAGTTAGCGTAGAAATGAACCAAAATCATTCGTTATTTTTAATTTAATTTTTTCTAAAAGATTTTTCTAAAGTTGGAAAGAGTTAGTTATAAGAAATGTAACTAGTGCTTCATAGGTAGATGCCATAAATTGTCGCCCATACTTGTCTATTAGACAGGTATGAAGGTAATATAATTTATCGCGTGCCGTTAAGAGGACGTAATAGATTTCACAAGAATTTACCATCAATATTATTTTGCTGTACGAATTAATCATGCAAAATTGCTAAGCTAGACTTAAGCTTACCTCGGGTTCTTCTAAATAATTAAATTATGATAAAGCCAATCAATAGATCCTTGACTACGTTGTTGGTCACGTGGTTATTCATCTTTCCTTGGTTCTACAGGGTATGTGGTGCAATTGGCACCTATCTAGTCTAGATTGGCAGTGGAGTTCGTTGTTTAACTACAATATTAAAGAACAAGACAAGGTAAAAATACAACACTGGGAGGTATACGGATACGACATGAAAACTCCACCACTACATTAATAAACGCTACGTCTTTTAGATACCGTCTGTACCCTTGTTAAGCGTTTTTGTTGATGAAAGACAATGACGTACATTTTTCGAAGCGTAGGAATCATTTCATTTAACATTCTGTTCCATGAAATACACTACAAAGGTTATAAAACAATTTCTGAAAGTTCCCAACAGTGCTGGGAACTCAAAAGGCTATTTATATACTGCGTCATAACCTACTTAATTCTACAAGAAAAAGTAAAATCATTGGCCGAATAAGGCGTAACATTTGGTTATTAGGCCAATAACGAACACAAACCAAATAAAAATATAGATCCCACTTGTGTTGGTTCAGTCGAAACAATTTTAGAAATAGAATCAATTAGGTGGCATTTGTTTGCGAGTTTCCTGTTGAAGTTTTTTAAGGCAAAATTTAACAAAAACACTCCGTACTGGGTAAGAGTTGCGGTTTAGTTCAATACACAGTTGGTCATAAAGTGAGCGTAATCAAGAATAATTCCTTACCTTGTATTTATCCTTCACATATTAATAGTCGCATTAATAATTGATAAGGGAAGTTTGCATTTCTAATTATGCATAAACTGGTAATCATTTCGACTTCTAGAGTGATAAGATATTTTTTTTGGAGTTCATCTAGGAGTGTATGTAACTTCAATGATAAGAATTTGAGTATTACGATTAATATAGTTTTTTAATTAATTACTGTTGTCATCTTAAGACGGGTAATTAATTCGCTTGCCGACAATTTACTCTATGGTTTACACTTTGAATAACTTTAACATATTATTGTTTATTTTTATATAGATCGACATTGCCAAATCCACTTCGTTTATAGACCTCGTGAGTACACACGAAAAGTCATAGAAAACTTTTGTTTTGAGATTTTTCTATTCAGAAGTAATCAAAAGAGATTGCTCATTAATCTTGAAACCGTGTATACATCAGAATACAAAATATTTTTTCTAGTGCTAGAAAGATAACTGAAATGAATGCAAAATGCAAAATTACATGCAGTACCTGTATTGCCAATGGCAACACATAAATAGTTATTCGCATAATTGTTTTGTTAGCATAATTAAATGTAATTTTCTAAGATAATTGCTTGAACTTAGCTGATGATCTGTATTTTCCGCTGGATATCAATACATTAGAATTGATATAGAATTTCTAATGTATATTGCAGGAATATAAATAATTCAGGTGAAACGTTTTGAGATTTATAACAGGTAAATCGTCGGTTAATATAGAATTTAGTTTATGATGAAAGGTTCATATACCCTTTCTATATTCTTGATTGATTCTCAGACCACGAATAACATTATGTACATTTAAATGAAATTTATTTAACGATTCTGGTTACATATTAGACACAGATATATTCTAAAACGGATAAATATAGCTGTACATTGACCGAAGAGTCTTGCACCCCTCGTGATTGTGATTAACATCTTTTATTATGTAATACATGTTGACCAGATGCAGAGGTTATTTTTCGTAAAGAATTGTGTAAACAATAAGCTATAATTAATTTATCTAAATTGTAATTTAACGCTTTTAATCACTGGCGTCTCCTGGTAAGAAATGTAGGATGTGCAGCGGCAACTTTATCACAGGCTTTCCAAAAAAGGTATTTTTACAAAATTCACAATCAGCAAGGATTTTATTGGATTTAGAAAGGATTTTGCAAGTAAAAAATACAAAACTTTTGACTATGCAAGATCACGCAATCTACCGGAATTTGAAATATAATGGTCTTCCGACTACCAGGAGCCACTTTAGCGGATATTCCAAAAATTTGTTTTTGTGCGATACTTGAGATGTAAAGTAACGGCAAATTATTTTTTATTACAGCGGATTGTTCGGCAGTAGGACTATTTTCCACTTTGTCACCGCTGATGGTAAACCAGAAATAGAACGATAGGTAATTGGTCCCTGTTGTAACGATGGTAGAAGGGAAGGGTGGCTTGCTCAGCCAGGAGGTCGTGGGCTGACGGCTTCGACTAAGGACCAGAATGGCGAAGCTCGAAGAGTAAGGGCGCCAGAGTCTTGCCACGAAGAAAATATAGAACCGTGACTCAAAGGTTCCAACTCATACACAAGTTCCCAAATACCATATCCAAGCAGCACAAAGCGGCACAATCGTCACGCGCTAACTCAAAACAATAATAAAAATAATAATCAAGGAACACGTATAATATTTACTTGGCACAAATACAGGTGACACAATGCACAAAAAAAAGAGACAATAAAGTGATGCGTGGAGACCCACGAACGGTTCGGTACATACACGGGGTACCGCAAGATAGGCGAATGAATAAGTTGTAACTAACGTAAGTTAAAACGCGACGAAAGGCATGCCGCTCATCCGTTCTATAAAGGCGCGGAGATAAATAATCTCTGAAATCTATAAATATATCGCGTTCGTTGGTGGATCTTTACAAAATAAAATATCGTAGCATAAAATAAACCTGAAAAATAAGGCAAAATACATAGCATATAAATCTGGTGAAATTAATAGTAAAGCAGATCACAAAAAAGTATAAACACGCTGTAGGTCACAATTGTTACTACAAAACTTCGGTATCTAAAGAAAAGTACACACAATAGTTCGCCTGAATAGTGATTAAACATGTAAACACCGAGGGGAAAGCAAAAGAATTTATCAAACGTTACTTCTAATTTCCAAAAATGTAAAAATATAACTTTCGTTGTGATAAAACTGGATTTTGTAATAATTAAAGAGTAAATAAATTTAGCTGATAACGTAGTTTAAATTGGTTGTTGAGGCGATACCAAAAAAACAGGTATTAAAGTAAATAGGTATACGACCTTCGAGATCCAGGTGTCCTGAGTACTCTTAGTAGTAGCAACACAGCTCTGGGCTCGATAATCAGCGGGGCGACTATTGCTTCCTTCCAGAACAGCAAATTTAAATTTGTAAACAAAAGCAAAGAACAAGCAGGAACGGTGAACGAAAACAAAAACAAAAGGTACTACTAAAAGTAGTACCGATGGCAGTCTAAAGCAGGCAGTACTAAAAGATGGTACAAAAAAAACGAAGGCCACTAAAATGAGAGAAAAATAATTAGAATACCAATACTGTACCTAAATAATTACGTACGTTGGACGGCCTTATCGCAAAAGCGAAGAGTCGGAGACGCAAATAAATTCCACAAACGGAAGTGGACAAACGCCACTAACTTCTGTTGTATAATTACAGATCCTCCCCAAGGAGATGCTAAAACAAATGCTCAATACGCACTTATAAAATTACACAACAAAACCAAGAGCGTTCACTTTACTCTTTTACAAGCTTCAAACAAACAATGAATATCGACTTCATGCACACTACACCTGCTAGATAAGATAATCGACCCATTCAGAAATAGAAATAGACAAAGAATTAAAACGAGTTGGAAATTAACCTCGAGAACCGGATAAGATTTTACAGAAAACACAGAATAACTTCAAAACTGGAAAGCTACACGTAACAAATCCCCCTCCCACCAAAAGAAAATTTTTCACACAAAAAATTTTCTCCAGACGAAGGGCCAAAAACAAAAACAAGTCACAAACTCAACACTCAGTCCACCTACCAGAGCCAGAAAAAGCCAATAAAGATAGGAGCTTCTCATAACCACAGAACACTCCCGAAATTCAAACAAAGCGTATACCTCCAGATCCCTCAAAAGGAGACTTTCCACGTCAGAAAACACGCTCAGAAACTAACGTCCGCTCACATACCAACTGTCACACAAAACACATATACAAGGACAAAAAACAACATAAAGATATTCACACAGTAGCAATAAGGAAGTGTACCGCTATTCAATGACCTCATCTTCATCCGCACCTACAGTCGGCTTTAAATCTTTCGCATGCCAATTTCCAACAATACGCCCATCTGGGTCTTTGAGTTGATACACCCAGCGCGATAATTTTTTATGTATGGTAAATGGACTAATGAATTTATGCGCTAACTTAGCAGAAAAGTGGCGAGCAGCATCAGAGAGGACATATTTGTGACGCCACACAGATTGGTTCACTTGGAATTCCACTGGCGGTCTACGTAAATCATAATATTTCTTAGCTTTTTCATATGCCGTACCAAGACGTTTCTTCACGTGCACGTAAACCTTTTTTAATAATTTCGAACGTTCATGCAGGTCTTCGTCTCGTCTAAATTCTAAATCGCGGTCTTCGTCTTCTTCAGTCTCAACGGTTAACGGTTTGGTAGAATTAATTGACATTTCCTGCCAAAGTTTATAAAGTAGGAGTCATGCCCGTAACTTCATGTTTAGCGGTACGTATGGCGCAAGCAACTTGCGGTAAATAACGGTCCCATTCTTTCTGGTTGTCTGACACATAAGCGGTAAGCATAGTCTTCAAAACGCGATTCACCCTTTCCGTAGGATTAGCCTGCGGGTGGTAGTTGGCGGTGTAGGAAGGTTTGCAACCATAACCTTTAATCATATTAACAAACTGGTGACTACGTAATTGTGTGCCATTGTCGCAAATGACACGTAGGGGTATTCCAAAGAGTAAAAATACATTTTCTTCAATTAATCTGGTAATGGAAACGGCAGTAGCATTGCGGAGGGGAAACACTACAGGGAATTTACTAAAACAATCGGCAATAACTAAAGCATAGACGTACCCTCGCGTAGAGCGCGGTAACGGACCGATAACATCCACACAAATAACTTCCCAAGGGCGAGATATTTGGGCATGTCCCCCCATTAAACCGATCGGAGCCTGCTGGAGCGGTTTAGTGCGAGCACACATCTCACAGCGGCGAACATATTTGGCAATATCTTGATGCATTTTGGGCCAGTAGTAAGTCTGGTTAACCCGATGGAATGTTTTATATACACCAGCATGACCACTGGTGGGTATGTCATGACATTGGGAAATAACCTCAATACGTTTTTCTTTGGGCACGACGAGTTTCCATTGATCATCGTCGGCGCATAGTTCGCTATAACGAGGTTGAAGGTGTTTATATAGCTGTTCATTATAAATACGCCAGGCCGAAAAATTTTGTGGATTGTCACTAACTTGGGTATACATACGGCGATACCAAGAATCGGCCACATTGTTAATAGCTGGGAATTCAATTGCTCCTATATCAGGCACGGTACGTGACAAGGCATCCGGTACTAAATGGTCTTTGCCTTTCCGATGTATTATTTCGAAGTCGTACTGTTGCAATCGCACAGCCCAACGTGCGATGCGGCCAATAGAATCTTTGATATTGTTAAGCCACTTTAAGCTGTAGTGGTCAGTCACGACTGTAAAGTGTGACCCTTCAATATACGGTCTTAATTTTTCAATAGCGAATAGCACCGCTAAGCATTCCTTTTCGGTAGTGTTATATTTTTTTTCATTTTTAGTAAGTGACCGACTAATATAACAGATCACTTTTTCACCATCAGGATACGATTGAGTAAGGACGGCGCCCAGACCGTAACCAGAAGCATCGGTTTGGACGACAAAGGGTAGATCAAAGTTCGGACACGTAAGCACCGGGGTAGAAATAAGAAAATCTTTAATAATTTGCAACGAATGTTCACATTCTTCAGTCCATACAAACGTTCGGTTCTTTTTCAACAATGTAGTAAGTGGTGTGATAATGGAGGAAAAATTTGGCACGAAACGTCGGTACCACGAAGCCATTCCGATAATTCGGCGTACTGCGGTCACATTCGCAGGTGTAGGGAGTTCCATAATGGCGGCAACTTTTTCCGGGTCTACTTGCAGTCCGTGGGAATTAACAATATATCCGAGGTAGCGGAGTTCTGGTTTACAGAAATTACACTTTTCCTTGCTGAGTCTTAAGCCAGCTTTGGTAATACGATCAAAAACTTCTGTTAACACTTCAAGATGTTTTTCAAAAGTAGGGGTAGTTATGATGACGTCATCCAAATATGTGAACACAAAGGGTTCGAGGTCGGCACCAATGACCCTGTCAATTAATCTCTGCCACGTAGCCGGGGCATTATGTAGGCCAAAAGGCATTCGGCAAAATTGGAAGAGTCCCCGGTTGGGGACGGTAAATGCCGTGTATTGACGGGACGATTCAGACATAGGGATTTGCCAGTAAGCTGATTTTATATCTAAAGTGGTCAGGAAACGGGCATCCCTAAGTTTATCTAACGTACTACTAGCGTATGGAAGTGGGTACGCGTCGGGTTTACTAACTTTGTTCAATTTTCTAAAGTCTACACAGAATCGGTAGGATTGGTCTTTTTTTTTAATCATTACAATAGGGCTAGCCCAAGCAGATGATGATGGTTCTACGATACCATCACTTAACATTTTATCGAGTTCAATATTGACATGGCGTTGAAGTGCGGGTGAAATGGGATAATACTGCTGTTTAATAGGTGGGGAGTTGGTATTTATTTCGTGTACGACTAGGTGCGTGCAACCTATTGTCTCATCCCTACTAGCAAAATTGTTTCTAATTAATTCGTCAAGTTCGATTTCTTGTTCCCGAGTAAGATGGTCAACCGTTTGTAAACTTGCAATTGAAGGACACAAATCATTTTCAGAAGTCGCAAAAATCCAACTTCCGTCACGAAGATTAGGCACGATTTCCATTCTTTTCCAAAAATCGATTCCCAATATTAGCGAATTGGATAGCGAGGGAATTACCAAAATATCAAAAATTTTTACGCGGTCTTTAAGTACAATCGGGACACAAATGGACCCAATGCTGTCACAGGTTTTGCCATTTGCCACAGTACACGGTTGGGCATTTGTTGTATTAAGTTTACAAATTGCTGATGGTATACCAGAAATAGAACGATAGGTAATTGGTCCCTGTTGTAACGATAGCAGAAGGGAAGGGTGGCTTGCTCAGCCAGGAGGTCGTGGGCTGACGGCTTCGACTAAGGACCAGAATGGCGAAGCTCGAAGAGTAAGGGCGCCAGAGTCTTGCCACGAAGAAAATATAGAACCGTGACTCAAAGGTTCCAACTCATACACAAGTTCCCAAATACCATATCCAAGCAGCACAAAGCGGCACAATCGTCACGCGCTAACTCAAAACAATAATAAAAATAATAATCAAGGAACACGTATAATATTTACTTGGCACAAATACAGGTGACACAATGCACAAAAAAAAGAGACAATAAAGTGATGCGTGGAGACCCACGAACGGTTCGGTACATACACGGGGTACCGCAAGATAGGCGAATGAATAAGTTGTAACTAACGTAAGTTAAAACGCGACGAAAGGCATGCCGCTCATCCGTTATATAAAGGCGCGGAGATAAATAATCTCTGAAATCTATAAATATATCGCGTTCGTTGGTGGATCTTTTACAAAATAAAATATCGTAGCATAAAAATAAACCTGAAAAATAAGGCAAAATACATAGCATATAAATCTGGTGAAATTAATAGTAAAGCAGATCACAAAAAAAGTATAAACACGCTGTAGGTCACAATTGTTACTACAAAACTTCGGTATCTAAAGAAAAAGTACACACAATAGTTCGCCTGAATAGTGATTAAACATGTAAACACCGAGGGGAAAGCAAAAGAATTTATCAAACGTTACTTCTAATTTCCAAAAATGTAAAAATATAACTTTCGTTGTGATAAAACTGGATTTTGTAATAATTAAAGAGTAAATAAATTTAGCTGATAACGTAGTTTAAATTGGTTGTTGAGGCGATACCAAAAAAACAGGTATTAAAGTAAATAGGTATACGACCTTCGAGATCCAGGTGTCCTGAGTACTCTTAGTAGTAGCAACACAGCTCTGGGCTCGATAATCGGCGGGGCGACTATTGCTTCCTTCCAGAACAGCAAATTTAAATTTGTAAACAAAAGCAAAGAACAAGCAGGAACGGTGAACGAAAACAAAAACAAAAGGTACTACTAAAAGTAGTACCGATGGCAGTCTAAAGCAGGTAGTACTAAAAGATGGTACAAAAAAAACGAAGGCCACTAAAATGAGAGAAAAATAATTAGAATACCAATACTGTACCTAAATAATTACGTACGTTGGACGGCCTTATCGCAAAAGCGAAGAGTCGGAGACGCAAATAAATTCCACAAACGGAAGTGGACAAACGCCACTAACTTCTGTTGTATAATTACAGATCCTCCCCAAGGAGATGCTAAAACAAATGCTCAATACGCACTTATAAAATTACACAACAAAACCAAGAGCGTTCACTTTACTCTTTTACAAGCTTCAAACAAACAATGAATATCGACTTCATGCACACTACACCTGCTAGATAAGATAATCGACCCATTCAGAAATAGAAATAGACAAAGAATTAAAACGAGTTGGAAATTAACCTCGAGAACCGGATAAGATTTTACAGAAAACACAGAATAACTTCAAAACTGGAAAGCTACACGTAACTACTTATTAATATAAAACTAAATAGAATTTGTCAACTAAATACAACTCTATAGTTTTACGTATTTAATTGAGTTTTCACCACTCTGTAAATAAAAAGGCTCTGTATTTTACAATAAAATTTTGCAGTAGACGTGTTTATCTCTGAGATCAATCGGTAGCAAGTTGAAAAATTTCAAAACTCTTAGCTCTTTTACTAAAGTTTTAACACTTGAATTTATAGTTTCGTGTTGTTGTTCGCCTCTTACCGAAACATAGATATCGATAGTTGGAGCTACTTGGCTGTCGATCTATTATAATCGTAATTTGAATTATCTTATGCTTCAGGTGAAGTCACTACCAGCTTTTTCTGGCAATTTTAGAATTTATCCGATCTTTTACAACCCAATTAATGCAGGAACTAACGTGCGTTGAAATGCGTTCAAAATACTGCACAGTACAGCATTGTATAGCTAAATGAATCAAATATCATTGAGTCCGTATCTCAGTATAAACAACCCGTATTACAGGAGTTTAGTCGTTTGTACTGCCTGCACTTCAAGCGTGATGACGTTTTTATTATATATTTATAGGTTTCGTTCGGGGTAACGCTATGTTCGTGCACGTTTTATTAGCATCGGATGATGTGCAAGTTGTTTATCATGTAACGATTCAGTTCTTACCGTTCCAATTTAGATCAAATTAGCTCAATTATATTGGATAATTTATGATTTTATAGCTTGAGCAGTTGGGATTTTTTGCACATTTTATAATCGGGATGCACCTGATGAAATACTAGCCTTCCAATTTCTATAGGGAGATAGCAGTTTTGTCAATGTTATTGATTGACATTATGTCAACGTAATTTATTTTCATACAACATCGAATTTGTTGTACATAATTTTGGCCTTGATTACGCGTTGTTCAAAGGGAATACGTCTAGTTTTTTATTTTAGGAAGGTATTTGTGAAACCATTATTCGATACCGCAAACTAAGTTGGATACAGATCGATTGTGGTCTCGATGAGTTTTTTGTATATTGTTATCAGTTGATATAAATATGTTTGCAATGCTGTCCTCAATCTTTTATAAAGTATTGAAATAATTCAGCAGAAAACGTGGAGTGGTCCAGTTTGTCAAAAGGTGCCGTTGGCCGAATTCCAAGCTTGTAGTAGAAAGTTGTGAATCTACATTGTATGCAGATTACGGAGAAACTGCTGTGGGGTTAGTTAACTTCCTTCGTATAGTACTTTCTGTAGTGAATCTGCTTTCAAGCATAAGTATATAATTGGACGAAGAACTTAATTGATTTTTGTGTGTATGTGGATTTTTGCACGGGTCGGAAATTTTGCAGTGGAATCCCGATCCAGGACTCAGAGCTTTCTATAACTACCTGAGAGGATCCATCTTTATCCGGCTATCATGATAACCCTACTGTCTAATGAAGTTCATCGTGGGAGATCCACACCGACAGAAGTGCGGCCCAACTTTCATTCAGTGAATGAAAAGATATTTTTTCAGTTGTTTTCAACAAGTAACTATCACTTGTGGAACATACCGTAGTATCTCTTTGATTTTTGATTCTTTAAAAAATACTAGAAATATGTAACAAAAGTACAAAATGATTAGCAATTTTCAATGTTTTTAAATTGTTACAGACGGATTTTTATAGCTCTTTTTTACGTTGAGAAACTGAAACTTTTGGAATTGAACTCCGATCTATAATTTGATTGTCTTTATTCTAGTTCTTTTAAATTTTTATTTGACCGACTGACAAATCGGGCCAAAGTTCAAGATTTAACACTTTTGGTGAATTACTGAATGCTAAAAATTAAATAAATTGTTTATAGGTTATAGTATAAACGGTACTAAACTTCATCGGTTAATATCTCAAGCAATTGAAAATCGGTATCTAATGTTATTAGAACTTAAGGAACCTGAAAGTCAAACAATATTCCGAATGTTTCCTTAAAAAAAGGTGGATTTTCAAATTGTAGTATGTAGAGAATACCTTATTCTTTAGAAATGCATATTGTCTAATGGAATAGATGTAAAATGAAGTAACTGTTTTAGGTTGAAAAGTTTTTTAAAAAATTATTACTAAAAAGGTGTGTTAATTATGCATGTGTAAATGTCAAATAAGTTTATTAAAAAATTGGTAAAACGAACGTTGCAATAAATCGCTGGTGTTTTAGGCAGTATTCATAAACTATACACGCGACTGATAATATTGACGTTCGCCGCATGATTGAAATTTGAAGTATATACATATATACATAATATAAATCGTGCAAACTTTTGAATTATGAATAAATCACCTAGTTCGATGTTCCTGGGCATTTTTAAGTTGCCTAAAATACAACATGAAGGACATTAAATAGGACTAGAAAAAAATATTCGGGATAAGAAGTGAGTTATAATATCACCTCTCCTATACACTAAACAAGACGAAAAACTGATTATTAATGGGTTTATAAAGACACTACGTGAAAATATAATTAAGAACTTTACTTACTCAATGTGAGATAGAAGTGAAAGGACGGTGGAGTATCTACTCATGCGTTTTTTGGCCCGAAAAATTCGGGCCGGCGAAAATCGTTTCGTCCGACCCGGCCCGAAAAAAAGATAGGCCCGGCCCGAATAAAGTAGTCAACGGCCCGGCCCGGATTCGAGCCCGAAATCCAAGCGGGCCCGGGCCAGATCGGCCGGAAAGCCCGAGTCCATCCCTAGAGAGAGTCAATCAGGACATAGAAAATATGTTGACGACTTGGATGCAAGGCAACCACTCAATCTTGTGGCATAACGGGTTAAAATTTATTCAGTTTATGAAGAACATTTTGGTATTAAAAGGTTCCCCTACGAAGCTATGTTTGGTTACGCAGCTAAAGTTGGACTGTCAACAACTGCCATTCCGAAGGAAGCATTTAATTCGTTGATCGACGAAGATCAATTACAAAATACTTTGACTGCAATGAATGTTTCTTCTCAACCTGATAATGAGAAAGTAGTTGAACAAACAGTATTAAATACTCCCATTACGAAAGTATGTGAAGTCTGTTCAAAAGAATACAGTAAGATATAGTTTGTTTGAAGTATACGGAGCCTGACCATATATCATGTTCGGAAGATTATGTTTCAGAAGACGAAGTTGAGCAGAAAATCTGCAAATTGTGTTTTAATGAACTTAACGTTTAAAGAGAAAGAGAAAAGTTTAAAAAATGTTTAGAAATTCAAGCTAAAAAGATGAAATTAATGTCGGATAAATCTCGTTCTGAAGCCGTTGTGAGGATTACCGTCCGTATCCCAGTACCTGAAGTTGACAGAGGAAAAGGTGATTCCAAATCTATTTTAGCTATCATTAAGAATGGACTCGGACTCGGGCTTTCGGACCGGCCCAGCCCGGGCCGGGCCCGATTTCGGGCTCGAATCCGGGCCGGGATGGGCCGTTGGCTACTTTATTTGGGCCAGGCCTATCTTTTTTCGGGCCAGGCCGGACCAAACATTTGGGCCGGCCCGAACTTTTCGGGCCGAAAAACGCACAAGTAGATATTCTACCATCGTTTCACTTCTATCTCACATTGAGTAAGTAAACGTTCTTAATTATATTTTCACGAAGTATCTTCATGATCCCATTAATAATCAATTTTTCGGCTTGTTTAGTGTAAAGGAGACATGATATTATCACTCACTTCTTATCCCGAATATTTTTTTCTAGTCCTATTTAATGTTCAGCATGTTGTACTTTAGGCAAGTTAAAAATGCCCAGGAACATCAAACTAGGTGATTTATTCATAATTCAAAAGTTTGCACGATTTATATTATGTATATACTTCAAATTTAAATAATGCGGCGAACGTCGATATTATCAATCGGTGTATAGTTTATGTCTACCGCATAAAACACTAGAGAGTTATTGCAATGTACATTTTACCAATTTTTTAATAAAGTTTTCCTTTATTTGACATTTACACATGCGCAATTAACACATCTTTAATGTTTGTACTTTATTAAAATGCAGGACACCTTTGTTTTATTTAAATATAGGCAGGGAATGCTTTTATTTGAGGCGCCTTAATTTTGACATACACCAAATGCCTAACGTACAAACTTACATTTAATTGTCTGTTTTCTGTATAAATATTGTGAAATTAACTGGATTTTTGTAGTGTTGTTTCCATAATTAAATTTAGAGATATAATGTCCAAGTTTATAACACGAAAAGGATATAAAACGTCAACGCTCTAAAGTACGAGGATGCTGTTCTGTAATGCTTTTCCCCGAAGTAAGGTGTAAAAATACTTTTAAAAACAGATATGCTATGTGCTTGGGAAGAAGTAAAAACAGTGTCTTGAAGTAAAATCGAAGAGTATTCCCTGAAAACATTTTGACAACACATACAAATGTTATCGAATCAGTGGGAAATGAAAGACTCAAATAATAAGAAAAGTAATAATAATCGATAGGAACACTGTGGCACAATTTGAATAAAATAAAAAAACCCTTACCACAAAAAATATTTAAAATACCAGATACGTATTTCGACCACTGTGTGGTCGTCATCAGTAGGAAATCTGTAATTAAATAACAATTAGCTGTTGTTCAGGAACACTTCAGAGGATATTCTCCTCACCACTTAGGCTGAAGTGAACCTTCCCAACATACAATTTACTATATTGTTGCTTTAAACACTATCGAGGATATTCTCCTCACCCGCAGGCTGGTGTTCTCAACAACAAACAAGTGAATTGTGTATTTATTTAATAAGAAAAGGTTAATCTTTTTGTGAATACAATTTTTTTGATCTTTTCCAATATAGTTAAACATGTATCACAAAAGAGATTAATTCTTTATTCATTTTTAAAACATAACGTACAGAAATAGAATACTAAACATATATGTCAAAATAAATAGTAAAAGAAAAAACACTTGCGATAACACTCCTTTAAATTGGATGCAAACTTTTAATAAAGGATAATTTATTTGAAGATTCTTTTAATAAAGACTACTTGGAATGAGTTTGCAATAACTCTCTAATATCAAGTAGGTAATTTTAGTGAAATTCTTTGAAGTAGCTAGGAGAGGATAAAGCGGACGCAAATTTATGATAAGGTGATAAGGTACATTAAGCGTACACTCAATTTACATAAAAGTCCAACCGATGTCAATGCGTTCTTGCAACAAATTTCTATTTTCAATTTATTGTAGGATTTACTGTCAACCCTTTTTTCAAAAATTGCCTGTTGAATTACTCGTCCCATAAAATCATACGCCTGTTTTATATTTCTATATGCGCAAATTTTGCAGCCACATGTTGTCTGTAATAGCTTTCGTAGTTTAAATTTATAGTTTTATAGCTACAAATTAAAAATGTAGTAAAATTGTTTAAAACCATCGCATATCTTCACCAAATTGGTAGTTTGCCAAAAAGCTGGATGTACCCATTCTATATAATTCCTCATACATTTTTTACATAATATTTTCAGTGCAGATGCAAGTCCGTGTAGAAAACAGTTGGCTTTTATGGTAGTTGTACTTCCTAGGAATTGTGTATTGTAGTTCCTTAGATTTTTAAAAATTTTGCTCAGGTCTCCCAGTCTAAGTTCGTCAATGACAACTTTATACTCAAGACCGCCTTTATTTGAATTTAATAATAACACTTATTTCTAGTATAGTATATAGACTACCGAGTATAACAAATATATAACTAATAAAATAATATTTATCTACTTCATATATGATAGTTTTGTTTGATATAATAACTATCATGTCAGACTTTGTTAACGACGATAGAGTGAAAGACCCTAATTATAATCCCAATGAAAGTGGTAATAGTGCTGCTGATTGTCAAACAAACCTACGTTTTGATATCACAACCGATTTGACATCCCGCAGCAAATTTAAACAATTTTTTGAGTTTGGTGTTATTTCAAATGATGCAAAAACTTCATCTTGTTTGTTGTGTAAAAAGAAAAAAGGCAAAGTGAAATTCAAAATTAAATATTTACGCACCACCAATTTAAAACGTCATTTAAAATCAGTTCATGAAAGTGAATATAAAGTTTTATTTGCAAATGCTGACTAGACCGGACCATGTAAGGACCGATTTTATACGCAGAAGACTCTAAAGGAGATGTCCAAGTCAAAAGTAGGCATAATATTTACTGATTCTTATAATTAAGAATATAAGATTTCAAAATAAGGTCTTTGTGTATCAACGAACTATAGATATAAATTACCTACAAAAGTTAAGATGTCTTCAAATGGCATCTAAACTAAACTTTACATCGACATCAATAAAGAGGAAAAAATTGCATTATCATAATCAGTTTATTGGGATTAATTACATATTTTATTCTTTGCAAATTAACCGCAAGCATATTATTACGCTTATGTTCGACGATAGATTCAAATACATTCTTTTTTCTGGTAATTCGTTTTTCATTCACCTAGCTTCTGTTTTTATTCAAAACTTCATCCTGTATTTTTACCTCGTTACAACAGTACGCGCAATCATAACATTTCTTTCAAATTTATTTAAAACGATAAATTTATTCGATAAATTAAATAGTCAATACCTTATTGTAGGTATCCGTTAATTTATTAAACATTCCGATAACGTATAATTGCTTTCTCTTGTGTTTCTCATATAAAGACTTGCCAAAATCATGGATTTTACTATTAGTTGATAGCTTGTTTTCCAGTTTGCTAATCGCGTTTTGATAACGCGAGGATTGCAGTTCGAACTCGTGTTATTTGAACCAATTTTTAATTTGATTCTGCAGCTTGTGCGTTGAAATATTATTTACGATACACGTTTTTTTGTTCCACAGTAACGTATTTTTTTTTTTAGTTACATTTAGTTCAATAAAATAAAAATAAAACCTATAATTTAAAATATTTAATTTGAGAATTATCATCCAATAAAAATTAATATATAATATTCATAATAACGCATAGATTCTTGTATGTATATACTCTAAAGTTCGTTACCAAGCTCTGTCAAGTTTTCAGTCGGCACTTCATTATCAGCGTTCGAAACGGCAGGCTGCTTTGCAGAGTAAGTGAAGTCGAGATGCCGGTGTGCAAACACGTGGCTTCTAACAAAGTCAGAAAAAAGTAAAGACGATGGAACTCCCTTTGGACATCATTTAGACAGTTGGTATATATTAATACAATAGATTATACTAATATTTTTCATCTTAGTACAATATTTTGAGGACATATCTTGAATAACATTTCCGATAATAAATTAAAACAAATTTTGAAGTCAGAATTTTAAAGCAAGAATTTATGGTTTCGTTCTATTCAATATAACATGCAGTAAAGTAAACGCCGATTCCACATGTGTTCCCGATATTTCAACTTTACCGATGAATAATATCACACAAGGATATTATGATGGAAATCTCCGACAGCTGAGGTCAAGGTCTAGCACTTGTAGTACATTTTTGATGCACGTGGGTGTTTTTAACTTTTGATTACTTTGAAATTACAGTAAATTATTATGAATTATCCAACATTAATTGTTTGAGTAACGTAAATAGAAAGTAGTTTTTTTGAGAAATCAGTAAATTAACGTATATGTTGTTTGCTTGCCAGAATTTTGAATGTAAAACTTCATTAGAATTATTATGAAAAAATTCGATAAAGAGACAAACTTTAATATTGCAGTCATATGTACATAAACATAAATTTATCCAAATAGAACTTTTTTGTTTTTGAAAGATGTTTGATTATTTAACATTTAAAAATTGCAAGTTCTCCCGGAATAGAAAGAGTGTGTAGTGAAAATAAATTCCCTCAGTATATTTTAAATGCCTAAATTCTATTATTCTATTTTTGGCAAATGTTTTTGAGGACATAAATGGTGTCCATATTGTGCTTTTGTTTGTTCACAGGTAAAGCTGAGACATCTGTATGACATCTGGTGGTTGAGGTCTTGGTAAGTGTGTCCTAAAGAGTGAAATTCAGGTTTTATGGCTATGTTAGTGGTGTTAAGATAAGGTTTCCGCATTCCCCTTATACAAGCACTGTTAAATTTTGTTGGTTATTGTATTAAAAAATACGGTGGCGCTCATTACATATATTTTTGGTCTTTTATTCACCCATGACCCAAGCTCATGATCTACCCAGAGCTAACACTCGACTAGCCGTTTATATCTTAAGAGTTTTTCTTTGTGTCAAGCCATTCTCCATCCGACAATACCTTGGGCTTAAAAGAAAAAGAAGAAATTCTCGACCTTGTGATATCAGATTAAGGTTTAGAAAAATGGGAGGTTTAATTTATAGCTGATAGTCACGAGGATAAAGAAATATAAAATTATATTTTTATATTACACCACAAGTAGGAGGTATCCTGCGTGTATCGCTCTTAGCTGGAGGCCAAATTGGTTCTTTCTTTATGTAGGCCTAACTGTTCTTCACCACTGATCAACTGCCGTTGCCTGTAGATCGCTAGTGCCGTTATGGTATCAAGGTATTAAATCCCGACGACCGTGGCTATGCGGTGCTGATTCACTCTCGCGGGCGTGCAAGTTAAGTATTCCGACACACACAGATATACGAATTTTTTTTTTGTATATGAAGGGTATATTCCTTATCAGCGTTGAGTGTAGTTACATGATAAAAAACGTGACACTGTAGGACTATTGTTTGTTACTGCGAATCGATATTATCGCTCTACAGGTGAGATGTAAGATTGTTAAAAAAAATGTTTGATAAAAACTCCCACACGCTTATTCTTTTCTACTGATTAGTTTATTTTACAAACGGTATTATGTACAATTTAAAAGAATGTTTGACCAAAAGCTCTCATCCGTTAATTCTTTTCTATTGATTAGTTTATTTTACAAGAAGTATTAGGTGCAATTTTAAAAACGCTTGATAAAAGCTCTCACATGTTTATTTTCTACTAATTAATTTTATTTTGTGTAAAATACGAGATGCGCACTTCATATCTAAAGAACTAAATTGTTCGTATTACATAATTGTTTGCTTTGAAATAGTAATGCTTAATTTATTTCTTTTGCTTGTTTTGTACAGAATCCTTTATTTATTCTTATTGTAAATAGACAATCATGGGCAACGTGTTTTTTTGTTTCTTTGAAATGTAGGTAAATCCTCCCACTCTCCGCGTCTGGTAGTCAGCCAGGTATTGACGTTTCTTCCGGCTACGTCTAGGTACGCAGCAATATACTTTTTATTGCTTGAAAAATTTAGGAAAGTAATTTCTGTTGGCATATATGTCAAAAATAATATATGTGCACAGACTTATTCAATGACACAAATTTAGAATAAAAACAACAGCTGTTATAGCTTCTCCGAGGTGTCAAACCCTTCAGGTCTCAAGTAGATAATAGTATTTCTTCCATATAACATCACAGGGATTATGATGCAGGTGATGGTACTATGTTTGTTTGTTGAACTTTCTCAATTGTATTTAAACGAAAGTGAAAGTTTGCTTCACTAAAATGCCAAATAGGTACCTTACCTACACCAATTTGTACCCGCACATTTGTTCCTATCGCTCACGCTATTCAACCGTCAGAAAGTGATTTACTACTTATTCTAATTCACTTGCTTGAGCAGTTTCCAGTTTGTTTTAGAGAACTTTTATTAAAAAAACTAAAAACTTTTATATTAATTTTGATTAAGTTTTGTTAGGGTTTTCCCTGTCAATCTTCAAATAAAATTTCAGATCTCTCAAAATTATATCTGGGAATTCTTCGAAACTTTTTGCAGAATTATACCAGATGATTAAAATGAATTTGAATACCATTAAATCTATAACCTAAATACTCCCACTTAAAACTGATTCGAATTGCGAATTTGTAGAGAGTCATCACCAATAGCAACAATGCTTTAAATATATGTGCCATATACCCGTTGGTTTATATTAGATTAAATAAACATCATTAAAGTTACAGCTTTTATGTTGGCTGCCACTAAAATTCATTGCGAAATAGTTACTTGTTGAACACAACTGAAAAAATATCTTCTCTATCACTGAATGAAAGTCGGGCCAGGCCGGGCCGTCAGTTTTTATTTTGGGTCGGGCCTCGGGCCGGGCCGGTCACTTTTCTGCATCGGACCGGGCCGAGCTTATTAAAAGCCCGGCCCGGCCCGGTCCGAGTCCATCCTATCATCATAAAAATAACCGAAGAAGGATTTTTCCAAGTGGGTACAAGAAAGTTCCGCATAAAACAATTATATTCCCGATCTCAGTTCAGTATCAGCGAAAAAATAATTAAAATCGAAGAAGAACCGGATGTAGAAATATCGCTCCGGTCGGTTGCTACAGATCAAAGTTTAGGTACTGGTTAGGGACTTAAAAAATGTTCGTGTAAAACGTAGTGTGTCAACAAAAAATGTATTTGTTTTAGAAATATTGTTCTTTGCAATTCCAAGCGCCATTTTAGTAATCCTTGTTGTAACAAAAGATTTTACGGTACGTTCCCATAAATACCATTTATACACTGCATAATTTAGATAAATGGCTTCTTTTTCATTTTAACTGTCTATCGTTAGCTTATTTATAGAAGACGTGCTTATTTCATTTTAGATAAATTGCTCGGTGAAATAGGGCATAGAATTAGAAAACAATAGAAGGGGAACGAGCTGTATACACATGCTGTGTGAGAATTTCAGGGAACTATGTAGGCTAGCTCAGAGGTGTAGTGGTATGTGTGTGACTACTACGCCCAAGGTCCCGGGTTCGAATCCCGACACGGTCCGCTTGAAAAATGTTAGGCGAGCATTTTTCACAAAAATACACCCTCGTTCGGATGAGAGGTAAAATGGAGGTCCCGTGTGTGAGGGTTGTCACGCACGTTAAAGATCCCTACCTTGCTTGGAACAGCAAGGGTTCGGCAAAATTCCAAATTTTCCAGGTAAAAAAAAACTCGCTTCCTGGCCAATGTAGTACTTTCGGGTGGAGCATTGGAAAATCACATGTAAGGCTAGCTCAGAATATAAATAAGTGCAGGTACGTACCCAACCACTTTTGAGACGGAAAACCTAATGACGAAAAATAAGCGCAGATAAATCGATGATTAGTATTTTCAACTAGTTGTTGGTTGCGAAATATCTGCAACTAATGGTGACTGTGCGAAAAGATATATTAGAAAATATATTAAATCGGTAAATGGTTAAGTGTTGGGGGAACTTGGCATCCACAGGCTGCTTACCTCCCTTCACAACCACTGAAGGTCGCAGAAATAGGGTATATAACTGTAAAACAATAGAAGGTGACCGAACTGCATATAACAAGAAAGAACAGCGCCTATGCAAAAAAAGACAACAAACATAGAACAAGAAGAAAATTGTTGAAAGCATATGTGTGGAGCACAGCACAGTATGCCTATGAAATACGGGCAGTCTGAAACGCAGACAGAAAAACGGTAGCAGCCTTTTGAAATGCTGTGCTTCAGATGTATGAGGACGATAGCATGGACAGACAAAGATAATAACAAATAGGTTATAGTAGGGGAACAAGGATATCTGGGAAAAAGAGAAATAGAAGTGCGGAATACGTTCTAAGGCATTTTTGGGGAATAGTATGGAATATATTACACGCAGAGACAGGAAAAAAGAAGTTGATGTAGACCTAGATCAGATAGTGATAGATGCAGACTGTGCAAATTTCAGGGAAATCTGTAGGTTAGTTCAGAATAGGAAACAATGATGGTACGCGTCTAACCAGTTCCAGGACTCAAGACCTAATGATGATGATGAAATTGCTTATTTTTCACTTTAACTGTGTATCATTAGTTAATTTATAGAATACCTAGTTATTTCATAGAATAACTAGTTAAAGTGTGAAATTATTAACTTGTTACACATTTTAACGAACGCGATCAGTTGTTTCATGAAATAACTAGGTATTCTATGAAATAACTGTATTATACACTTTAACGATAACATATACACAGAAATCTCAAAAAACGCCAGTATGCGTCATTGGTCCAAATTCATGTCACTTAAAATTTTGAATCTTCACAACTTTCATACCTTTTATTTATGTATTTTATACACTTTTTTTTATTTGAATACATTCCACTTCGTTGGAATAGAATGTGAAATTACGTGATTTTAACCAAATCCACCTATAATCAATTCTGAATAAAATGTATGGAAAATTCTGACAATAAATACGGGTAATAAAATTCGAGTAGACATCATCAAGTGTTAAATCATAAACCAGGAAATCACTGTAACATCTATATGTCGCACTTAGCCCACGGTGTTGAAGTAATAGCGCATTTACCCCTCGTAAAATTTACTAGAAGTGTGTAAATGCAGAAGCCGTCACATAAACTTAACCTTACAGCGACGACAAACATTTTCTGCATTATAAGCAACGCAACCGACAAAGATAGAAAACATCATAAGCGTCAAACCGTGGTGTCATAAACTTGAAGCCAAAACCAGAGCCTGAAAAAGTGATCTACGAGTACTTCTGGTTCTTTTGCATTACGTATCACAGCTGTATTTACTTTGGTTAAGAGAAGCTTAATATAAGGGTTGAAAAAAGTAGATATGTATGTCTTACGTGAACGTCTCTTCGATAATAATTGTTCTACAAATGCTACGACTTGAAAGTTGAGGGAATTGGTTGGTGGTAATTGAGTGTTTACCAGCGCTCAGTGGGTCGTAATTTCCACTCATTTGTGTAGAAATGGTCGCGTTATTATTACGGTTATTGGCCACCTGTTTAAACGGCGGCGGCGGGCTGAAGTGGTAATAGTCCAAGCGACGGAACGCGACTGTTCGTTAACCGTGATAAAGAGCTTATTGATCTTATTATTGTTTTGACTATAGGAAATTATACGCATACTGTGCTGTCTTTGATTGCGGATAACGCTTTTTAAAAGTAAGTTGCGATGAAACAGCTGATAATCGTTGTAAATTTATGGCCTACTTTATAATAATAGGAAAAGCGCGCGTGTATACTCGTTTAACCTACGTACGCAGATTTATACGGACGTTTTGAATTCAATCGTGTAAGAATTTTAATAAAACGTCCCTTTGACTTATTACAACCGGTTTAATTAATATGACAAGTACACCTGTGACCCTTTTTCGTATAAATCAAGCGCTCCTATACGTTAATTAACGATTACGAGATCTATAATTGTTATTATTAAACATAAACAGCCTTACCTTTTATAATGCGGTTGAGTTACGGTCTTATAGGAAACACCCGGAAGTACCCAGGAAGGACTCGCTGGACATGAAGGTTATTAAACCACTATAGTACGTTGGACGCTTTTCAAAAACGCGACGTATAATTTCTTAAATAATTCTAGAGCAAACTAAAACGTACTTGTAACATGCGATATCATTGAAAGATATATCCGCGCTACTGGTATGATTGCTTTACATGAGTTAAGTGTTGGAGAATACTTTACGGCTGACATGCCGTGAGCTCCACACGATCGCCGGAACGTAAGGGGGTACCATTTTCAGTTTATGGGCGGACCAATATAGTGACGCTGATCCTACTCTAGTGCGTGCCACTAAAATGTTTCTAACAAGGACAGCATTATAAAGGGGACGCAAGTTAATGGTTGACGCTCCCCGCTAACCATTCTTTATGTACGTCTCTCTCGTTCGTACCCAATTTATGAGTCCACTTTCTTCCTTCGACACGCGTCGCACAAGCGCCACTGATGTAATACTACACACGTGACTGTGGTCAGCACCCAATCAAACTTTGGGCGCCAACTTGAATTATTAAAATTATTCTAAATTTACAATTAATTGTGATTGTTATTGTTATTGTTTAATTCCAAATCGTATTTAAAATAAATTCCGGCTATTTAATTGCGTGAATTGAATGTTTTAGACTGGGAAAGAGCTTTAATCAATATAACCGCGTACGTTTAAGCTTTAATTGTAATTAGACAGTTTAATTATTATCCTAGGTGGTTAATGTAGGTGCTTGAGGATGGCCTAGCGAATTTTGTGTAAAATTACCAACTTAAAAAATTTATAAATGTGTGGGGTATATAATTTTAAAACAAAAACCCACATATGCTGATTTTCATGCCCTATACACAACGGTTGTGGGTTTTTAGATCTACAATGAAGCAGTTACAACTCTTACATTATGAAAAGCTCCCTTTAGTTTTAATTGAATGCTACATAACGTTAATCATTGCTTCCACTATCAAAGTAATTACGCGCCTCAGGTTGAACTTAGAAATTTTACTTTTTCTTGGAGAAAATATTAAATCATTTTAGCACCTAATTTTTTTTGCCAATCACTTATTGATCAATTTATTTATTTAATACAATTTAGTCAAGTAAAACGTCAAACATATTATAAAATATGCCTGTGTTTTCTTACTTGCCTTACTTAAATAAAATAAGGTAAACAAACGTAAGAGAGACAAATGTCAATTGAAACAAAATTTATATCTTTTATTTTTTATTAGTTAGGTTTTTGTTTGAAAATCTTTAGTTACTTTTGATGAAAATAGGTAGAATGGGATTGGATTAACGATGCTAAGCAAAAAAAGGCTTCAAAATAAAAGATACATAATTTTTTTGTTTTGTAGTTAATTGTACTGCTTATTAAACACATCTAGAATTGCTTTTTTTGTGCAAAATTAGCTTATCACTATAGCGGTGTAAGATGATTAACATGTTTGAGTAATTTAATGAATTAACCGGGGGGTGTTCCATCATCATTAGGTCTTCAGTCCTAGAACTGGTTAGACGCGTACCATCATTGTTCCCTATTCTGAACTAACCTACAGATTTCCCTGAAATATGCACAGTTTGCATCTATAACTGTCTGATCTAGATCTACATCTACCTCTTTTTTCCTATCTCTGCTTGTAATATATCACATACTATTCCCCAAAAATGCCTTGGAACGTATTCCGCCCTACTATTTCTCTTTTTCCCCAGATATCCTTGTTCCCCTACTATTTCTGTAACTTATTTGTTATTATCTTTGTCTGTCCATGCTATCGTCCTCATACATCTGAAGCACAGCATTTCAAAAGGCTGCTAGCGTTTTTCTGTCTGCGTTTCTGACTGCCCGTATTTCATAGGCATACTGTGCTGTGCTCCACACATATGCTTTCAACAATTTTCTTCTTATTCTATGTTTGTTGTCTTTCCTCATAAGCGCTGTTCTTTATTGTTAGATGCAGTTCGATCACTTTCTATTGTTTTACAGTTATATGCCCTATTTCTCCGACCTTCAATGGTTGTGAAGGGAGGTACGCAGTCTGTGGCTGCCAAGTTCCCCCAACACTTAACCATTTGGCGATTTAATATATTTTCCAATTTATCTTTTCGCACAGTCAACATTAGTTGCAGGTATTTCGCAACCAACAACTAGTTGTTTATACTAATCATCAGATTTATCTGCGCTTATGTTTTCGTCATTAGGTTTTCCGTCTCAAAACTGGTTGGACACGTACCTGCACTTATTTATATTCTGAGCTAGCCTACATAGTTCCCTGAAATTCTCACACAGCATGTGTATTCAGCTCGTTCCCTTTCTATTGTTTTCTAATTTTATACCCTATTTTACCGAGATTCAGTGAAGGAGGTTAAGCAACCTGTGGAAACTAAGATCCCCCAACACTTAGACATTTGCCGAAATAATGGTTTTCCAGTAAGTCCTTTCACACACTTAACATTATTCGAGAATATTGCCCAACCAATTATTGTAGTTACTTATAATAATCATCATGTTTAAGCACAGTTATCTTTTCGTCATTAGTTTATCCTTCTTGGGATTGGTTGGATGCGTACCTCTATTGATTTCTATTCTGGACTAGCCTACACATCTCCCTGAAACCTCTACAGCCTACATCTTTTACTATCTGTGTGCAGTAGTCTAATCTAGGTCTGCCTCTTCTTCTCTTTTTTCCTATCTCTGCTTCTAATATATTCCGCACTATTCCCTCATGCCGTAGTATGTGGCCTATCATCCTATCTCTCCTATTTTTTACCGTTTTCCACATATTTCTTTCTTCCCTTACCATTTTTAGTACCTCTTCATTCTTAGCTTTGTCTGTCCATGATATCTTCATCATACGCCTGTAGCACCACATTTCAAAGGCTTCTACCTTATTCTTGTCCGCTTCTCCTACTGTTCAGGCTTCACAGAAGTACAGTGCTGTGCTCCACACATATGTTTTAAGCAATCTTTTCCTTGTTTCTATGTTTGTGGTCTTTGAGCACAGTAGTTGCTTTTTCTTGTTAAATGTAGCACGACCTTGTACTAATCTTTGTTTTATATCTTTTGTGCTTTTGGCTTCCTAGGTAGCAGAAATCCTTAACCTCTTGTAAGTTCGTGTTACATACGTGTATTCTTGTTTTTGATTTATTTTCCCCACCTTTGCAAACTAGCACTTTAGTTTTAGTTTTGTTAATTTTCATACCGTATTTCTCTGTTAGAACCGTTTTCATTTCATTAAGAGCAGCTTCTAACTCTTCCTTGCTAGACGCTAATACCGCTATATCATCTGCAAATCTAAGCATATCAATTTTTTGTCCCTGCATAGTAATTCCAAATGTCTTTCTGCATTTGACAGTATTCATTGCCTCTTCTATGTACAAGTTAAAAATCAATGGGAATAGGGCACATCCCTGTCTCACCCCTTTCCTAATGTTTACTTCTCTACGTTCCTGCTCTAATTCTATTACTGCTGTTTGCTCTTTGTATAAGCTATGTACTATTTGTCTATCCCTATAGCTCATTCCAATCTTTTTGAGTATTTCAAACATTTTTTTCCAATTTACATTGTCGAATGCTTTTTCCAGATCTACAAACCCTATATACATGCTTTCCCCCTTTTCTATTGTTTTCTCCATTATCACTCTCAGAGCTAAAATAGCCTCCCGTGTTCCCCTGTTTCGCCTAAATCCAAATTGGTCTTCTCTTAGTATTTCTTCAGCTCGTTTTTCCATTCGTCTTTGCACAATTCTAGTTAATATTTTTGACACGTGTGCTGTCAAACTTATTGTTCGAAAATTTTCACATCTATCCGCGCCTTTCTTTTTTGGTATAGTTACTACAATGCTACGTTTGAAGTCTTTGGGTATCTCGCCTGTCTCATACATATAGCTTACAAGTTGGAAGAGACGTTCTGTTACTGCCTGTCCAGCGGCTTTTAGAGTTTCTGCCTGCACCTTATCTGTACCCGGCGCCTTACCATTTTTCAGACTCTTTAATGCTAATTCAAACTCGTCTCGAGGTATAGGAAATCCCAAGTCATCATTTTCAATGTCTGATTCCTGTTCTAATGCAGTTAGTTCCTTTCCTGCATATAAATTCCATATATATTCTTGCCATCTACTCACTTTCTCTACGTTTTCTATAATGACGTTTCCTTGTGCGTCCCTTATATTTTTGCTATACGGTTTTATATCCTTAAAATTCATTCTAATTAATTTGTATGCTTCGTCTGTCTTTTCTATTTCCATCTTAGTTTGTACCTCTTTGCACTTTTTGTCAATCCATTGTTCTTTAGCTTTCCTGCATTTTCGAATAATTTCCATTTTTATGGCTTTGTATCTCTGTTTTCATGTTTCGTCTGATTTATTTTTGTATTTTCGTCTTTCTTCTATTAATTTCACGATATCCTTTGTTATACATGGTTTCTTACTTTCTTTTTGTGTATACCCCAGAATATCTCTGGCCTCCCACGTCTAAGCTGGATTTAATGTTATTCCATTCTGTTTCTACTTCCTTACCTTCAGATATTTTCCCGATATCATTCAGCAATTCATTTGACCTTTTTCGAATCTTACTTGAATATCTTTATCTTTTAGTTTCTCTAAGTCCAAGTGCCTTTTTCCGTTCCTTTTTTTTCAGATTTTTAAATTTAAGTGCGGCCTTCATAATTACGATGTTGTAGTCAGTATCATTATCTGCTTCTGGTTAGCTTCTACAGTCTTTTACTTGATTCCTAAACCGTTGTCTAACAAGAATGTAATCTATTTGATATCTTCCTATATCTCCTGGCATCTTCCACGTATATCGTCTTCTAGCATGATGTTGAAATAATGTGTTTGTAATGATTAAATTGTTCTTGTCGCAAAAATCTACCAGCCTATTTCCCCTGTCGTTTCTCGTGCCTAAACCAAATAAACCTACTACCGCTCCTTCCCTCCACTCACCTACCACTGCATTAAAATCCCCCGTAATTATTAAATTTTCATGTCCTTTTACGTATCTTAATATGTCTTCGATATCTTTGTAGATGGTTTCTACCTATTCGTCACTGTAGCTAGAGGTGGGCATGTATACTTGTATTATTACTGTGTGTACCAGTTTAGATTCTAATCTAATCATGAGTACTCCTTCGTTCTTTTGTAAGTAATTTTCTACACAGTAACCTGTCTTTTTCCGCATAACTATCCCCACACCCAAATTTCCTTCCTCTGCTCCTGTATGAATTACCCTGAACTCTTCACTCCAACAATCCCCCGCCTCTGGCCACCGAACTTCGCTGATCCCTACTATGTCTAGTGATAACCTATTCATTTCGATTTTTAGGTTCTCTAGCTTACCTACTTGCTTCATACTTCTAACATTCCACGCTCCGACTCGCAGAATGTTCCCGACTCTTATTTTTAACTTTCCGATCGCATCCTCCGAAGTAGTTTCCTCCCGGAAATCCGAATGGGGGACTATTTTAACTCCGGAATCTTTTACCCCAGAAAATGCCATCATGTTTGTAACAATTTAAGCACGCTGTGTACTTGGGAGATAATGTGGTGGTTTCCCGTTGCCTTCCACATCGCGGTAGTGTGTCTTAGACTGCCATACCGACCCCTATGGTCTCTGCCAATCTAAGTACCGAAAGAGCCGCTGCCCTCTTTCGGGGACCTGTCTTAGTCTGGTTCCTCACTAACGACCCTACTACTTTGGTTGGACCTGTAGTTTGGCTCTTTAGCTCATTAGAACACGCAAGCCATTTCACCTGTTCTAGTAATTTAGAACTTCGGCAAGGTGCAGGTCCATTCGAAATGGGGGGGTTCCACTTGAATTTTTTTAGTACCAGTACTGTATAATGTATAATTAATGTACAGTAACGCATTGTATTTATGGTAAAAGGTACAATAATGCATACGTAATGTATAGTAATGAACAGGTAATGTGAAGTATTTTATAGGTAATGTAGAGCTGTTACATGTAATGTACAGTAATTGCACGTAATGTATAGTAGTTCTCAGGCCATGTACTTGTATATAATCCTGTATGAGTTATGCCTAGAAAGGTAATTGTTTTAATGGTTACCTATTAAAATACGAGTATTTGCAAAAATATAATTGTATTTATATATGTGAACTAATGTCAGAAGTATGAAACAAGTAGGTAACCTAGAGAACCTGAAACTCGAAATGGATAGGTTAGCACTAGACTTAGTAGGAATCAGCGAAATCCGCTGGCCAGAGGCGGGGGATTTTTGAAATGTAGACTTCAGGTTAATTCATACAGGATCAGAGGAAGGAAATTCGGGTGTACGGATAGTTATGCGAAAAAAGATAGGACACCGTGTAGAAAACTACTTACAAGAGAACGAAAGAGTACTCATGATTAGATTTAAATCTAAACCAGTAAATACAGTAATAATACAAGTATACATGCCCACCTCTAGCTTCAGTGAGGAAGAGGTAGAGGTGATCTACAAAGATATCGAAGAGATACTAAGGTACGTAAAAGGACATGAAAATTTAATAATTACCGGGGATTTTAATGCAGTGTTAGGTGACGGTAGGGAAGGAGCGATAGTAGGGGTATTTGGTTTAGACACGAGAAATGACAGGGGAAATAGACTAGTAGAATCTTGCGACAAGAACAACTTAACCATCACAAATACAATATTTCAACATCATACTAGAGGACGATACACTTGGAAGATGCCAGGAAATATAGAAAGATATCAAATAAATTACATTACTGTTAGGCAACTGTTTAGAAATCAAGTAAAAGACTGTAAAAGCTACTCGGAAGCATATATAGACACTGACCACAACATCGTAATTATTAACGCCGCATTTAAATTTAAAAATCTGAAAAAGACTAACATAAAAAGGCACTTTGGCTTTGAGAAGCTAAAAGATAAAGATATCCACGAAAGATTTTAAAAAAAAGTCAAATGAATTGCTGAAAATTATCGGAAAAATTTCTGATACTAAGGAAGTAAAAACAGAATGGAATAACATTAAATCGAGCTTAGACATAGCAGCCAGAGATATTCTGGGGTATACACAAAAAGAAAGTAAGAAACCATAATAATAAAGGATATCCTGAATTTAATAGACGAACGACAAAAATACAAAAATAGATCAGACGAAACAAGAAAACAAGATACAAAGCCCTAAAATGGAAAAATTATTCGCAAATGCAAGCAAGCTAAAAACAGTGGATTGATGAAATGTGCTACAAACTAAGATGGAAATAGGAAAGGCAGACGAATCATACCAATTAATTAGAAGGAATTTTAGGGATATAAAACCATATAGCAAAATTTAAGGTGCGCGGAAGGAAACGTCATTATAGAAAATTTAGAGAAAGTAGCTAGATGACAGAAATATATAGGGAATTTATATTCAGGAGAGGAACTAACAGCATTAGAACAGGACTCAGAGATTGAAAATGATGACCTGGGATATCCTATACTTAGAGATGAGTTTGAATTAGCATTAAGGAGTCTGAAATATGGTAAGACGCCGTGTACAGATAAGGTGCAGGCAGAAACTCTAAAACCAGCTGGACAAGCAGTAACAGAACGTCTCTTCCAACTTGTAAGCTATATGTATGAGACAGGCGAGATATCCAAAGATTTCAAACGTAGCATCATAGTAACTATACCAGAAAAGAAAGGCGCGGATAGATGTGAAAATTTTCGAACAATAAGCTTGACAGCACACGTTTCAAAAATATTAACTAGAATTGTACAAAGACGAATGAAAAAACGAGATGCAGAAATACTGAGAAAATTTGGGTTTAGGCGAAACAGGGGAACACGGGAAGCTATTTTAGCTCTGAGAGTGATAATGGTAAAAACAATAGAGCAGGGAGAAAGCGTATATATAGGGTTTGTAGATCTGCAAAAGGCATTCAACAATGTAAAATGGAAAAAAATGTTCGAAATACTCAAAAAGATTGGAATGAGTTTTGGGATAGACGGATAGTACTTTGCTTATACAAAGAGCAAACAGCAGTAATAGATTTAGAGCAAGAAAGTAGAGAAAAAAATTTTAGGAAAGGGGTGAAACAGGGATGTGGCATCTCCTCATTAATTTTTAACTTGTACATAGAAGAGGCAATAAATACAGTCAAATACAGGAAGACATTTGGAATTAATATGCAGGAACAAAAGATTGATATGCTTAGATTTGCAAATGATCTAACGGTATTAGCATCTAGCAAAGAAGAGTTAGAAGCAGCTCCTAATGAAATGGAAACTGTTCTAACGAAGAGATATGGTATAAAAGATAACAAAAATAAAACTAAAATTCTAGTATACAAAAGAGGGGAAAATAAATCAAAAACAAGAATACAAATAGGTAACGAGAACTTGCAAAAGGTTAAGGATTTCTGCTACCTAGGAAGTCAAATAACGCAAGATGGAAAAAGCACAAAAGAATAAAGCAAAGATTAGCACAAGGTCGTTCAAGGACCACAAACAAACCCAAGGAAAAGATTGCTTAAAACATATGTGTAGAGCACAGCACTGTATGGCTGTGAAGCCTGGACAGTAGGAGAAGCAAACAAGAAAAAGGTAAAAGCCTTTGAAATGTGGTGCTACAGCCGTATGATGAAGATATCATGGACAGACATAGTTAGGAACAAAGAGGTACTACAAATAGTAGGGGAAGAAAGGACTATGTGGAAAACAGTAAAAGATAGGAGAGATAGGTTGATAGGCCACGTACTAATACATGAGTGAATAATGCGGAGTATATTAAAAGCAGAGATAGGAAAAAAGACAAGTAGAAGTAGAGTTAGGTTAGACTACTGCACATAGATAGTGAAAGTTGCAGGCTGTGAGAATTTCAGGGAAATGTGTAGGCTAGCTCAGAATAGAAATCAATGGAAGTACGTTTCCAACCAGTCACAAGATAGAAAACTAATGACAAAAATAATAACTGTACTTAAACATGGTGATTATTGTTTATTGATTATTGAAAACCATTAATACGGCAAATGTCTAAGTGTTGGGGGATCCTTGGCAGCCACAGGCTACTTAACCCCCTTCCCATACCACTGAATCTCGGTGAAATAGGGTATATAATTAGTCAACAATAGAAGGGAATCGAGCTGTATATCGGCTGTTGTGAGAATTCCAGGGAACTGTGTAGGCTAGCTCAGAACATAAATAAGCTAAGGAACAAATCCAACCAGTTTCAAGATGTAAAACCCACTGCAGAAAAAATAAGTGTTCTTAAATCTGATGATTATTATAAACAACTACAAGTGTTAGTTGTGAAATATTTTCAACTAATGCTGATTGTGCGAAAGGATAAATTGGAAAAACTTAATTCGACAAAGGTTCAGATGCTGAGGAAACTTGGCAGCCAAAAACGATTTACCCCCCTTCACATACCACTGAAATAGGGTATATAACTGTAAAACAGCAGAAGGTTACCAAACTGTATCAAACAAGAAAGAACAGCAGCTATGTTCAAAGACAACGAATATAGATACAAGAAGAAAACTGTTCAAAACATGGTGTGGAGCACAGCACAGTATTTCTATGAAATAGGAGCAGTAGGGAAAGCAGACAGAAAGAGATAGAAGCCTTCTGGAATGTTGTGCTTAAGATGTATGAGAATGGTAGCATGGTCAGACAAAGTTAATTACAAATAGGTTGTAGAAATAGTAGAGAAATAAAGATATCTGTGAAAAATGAAAAAATAGGAGAAATAGAAGGACAGGCAGAGATAGGAAAAGGGAGATAGAGGTAGACCGAGATCAGACTTTCGCACACAGACAGTGATAGATGCAGACTGTGGCAAATTTCAGGGAAATGTGTAGGTTGGTTTAGACTAGGAAACAATGAGGGTACGCGTCCAACCTGTTCTAGAACTGAAGACCTGATGATGATGATAATATGTGGACTAACTTAATAAGAATTTTATATATTCATAAAACAAATAATAAATGTTAGGTGCACAAACTGAAACGAATCAGTTATTCTAGAATATCTGTAAATACAGTAATGTATATGGCTAATCCGAAAACAAAGTTGCAGACCATATTCGGATTAAAATATATTCGGATTATGGAATACATTTAATATGCTATCTGTACTCTGTACAACGTTTGGATTAGACATCAAAAATCTGAATGTAGCGTAAGTAAAAGTGATAAAGATACATAATGATGCTTATGTTTTGCTCAAACATTATACATAGAATATAATACAAAAAAATTTAATGTGGATATACGCATATACAAATACAGATTGAATCAATTAATTGATGTTGAACACATGATAGTTTTGATAACAGAAAAGTGTCTAATGTTAACTGCATTAGCCGATACTAAGAAGGGTTCGGATTGCGAAGTCACAACTAGTTACTACATTCGAATTATATCGTACATGTCGTACATAACAATAAATTTGTTCTGATTATCCTATGTCAGAGATAATTTTATACAATTTGGGTCGCTCGAATTAGAGGGGGTTCGGATTATTCATACATTACTGTAATACAATTTATAAAATCTACCTTTATCGTTTAAAAGATTGTTTCATTTGCTTATACTTCTTTATGATTTGCAAACGATCTGACCGTTTATATAAAAAGATTCAACTCCTTTGAAATTTATGGGTCCATGTAATAAAAACTGATTACTAATTTGATGCATCTCTTCATTTTTAGGCCATTTAAAAGAATTCAAACATTCCGACAAAAATTCAATTTTAGAAGTATTTTCATCAATCAATTGCATAAATCGTCATAAGTACCATCTATCATCAAAGTAAACAGCACAATATTTTTCCATTTCAACTTAAGAAAACTTCGACTACTTTTCTGCGCTTTTTTCAAAATCTTCACTTAAAGTTTCACTTTCAGATTCATAGTCTCCACCGCTTTCTTCACTCTCTGATTCAGTATAAACCCTATTCCTTTTCACTATTTTTATATTCTTTTTTATGTTATGATTTTTCACAAACTTCTTCTTCTGACTTACAGCATGAAAAATCTTTGTTTCACGTACTCGATATATGCGATCACTTGAGAGTCGTCCACATTTCTCACTATAACACCAGCAAATAGACGTTTTTCTAACTACTGCGCGCTTGCTGTTGTTCATAATTACATGCAGGAACTGACTTTCACATTGTTTTTTACCTTCGATTTTCTCAAGTAGTGATAAGTCCTCTTCTATTTCTTCTGCATATCTTTCATTAAAATCTGAATCATGTGTGTTAGAGTTTCTTAAAATAGTATTCTGAAGGTTGTGTTCCTCGTTATCATCAGAATCTGATTCTGTCTCAGTATTTATATTTTCTAATCCCTGGTGTAAACTAAATGTACTTCTTCGCATCTGAAAATGGCAACATGCATCTTCTTCTTCTGCTGAAGATTGAAAACAAATACCAAGTTTTTTGACATAATTTTTTGCATCTGAATTAGCCTGCTCTATAATATGTAGACCTTTGATTGTGATGGCAAGGTTTCACTTAAACTAGCTGAATTGGTTCCTAATCTTTTGGATTCTTCTCTTGGAAAGCGAAATGTTTGCTCTAAAAGAATAAAAGCAATTTTGAAATTTTCACATTCAAAAAACTTTAAAAATACAATTTATTCCAACTTTTAAACATCAGTTTCGATTTTAATAAATTATAATGCTAATAATTTAATGGGAAAAAAGAAAAACTTTTATTATTTGACGTAAAGAAAAAATCTTTAGTTTCCAAGTAAGTTGTCTTATATAAATCAGTCACAGTAGAAAACTATGTGTCACTTTCAACTAAAAATTGTCATAAAATATAAATAGAAATTAACAACTTACGCAATTCAATAATTATATCATTTAACGTCTGTATTCTATTAAATCTCCTCAGTATGTCCATGATAGAAAAATTAACGATTGTTGAAAATGTTGTTGTCGTAGATCTAGTTTGTCTAAACACTTTTTCACATTGCTGGCTTCCATAGAATCAAGGTAAAAAATGATGTCGATTGCTTCTTTATTTCTCCATAAGTAATATGATACCATCTGCATTCAGCTGCATTCAGCATTCAGCTATGTTATTGACGTAATGCAATTTTTCGTTAAACTATAGTTATTTTTCAATAGCCATGATCTCCACAGTCGAATAAAAAATGTTGCATACCACAATTTATATAAACGTTCTTCAATTTGCAATTCTTTTTCTAAAAATGCATGTAATACAAATCTTGTTAAAGTTAAGTATTGCCTTGTTGCTTGACTATCTGGTATATTATTTAGCAAATTACTAACAACAGGAGAACTTAGATGATCATTAGTTTCAAAATTTATTTTATCAGTAACTACAACATATTTTTAATTTAACTATACATGACAGTCATATATTTTTTGAAACGTACAATTTAAATAACTAAAGCAAAGACGATGCTAATCTTTGGAAAGACTTGTTACAAGTAGTTCCAAATGTGATGATGTAGCAGAAAACTGGCCAATTTTTAAAGATATTTTAGGATTTAGCAAACAAGTTTTAAGTTTTGTTCCTATTTGATTCGTGTGTTGAATACAAACAGCTTTTTCTGTGTTATATTCCATCCAAAAAAATTACTTTGTTAAAAAAGTAACCAAAAGAAAAACTAAAAAACCCATACTGAAAGTAAAAAATCATGTGGAAATCAGTTCCTGCAAGTGATTATGAATAACAGCAAACGCGCAGTACTTAGAAAATCGTCCATTTGCTGGTGTTATAGTGAGAAATGTGGACGACTTTTAAGTGATCGCATATATCGAGTACGTGGAACAAAGATTTTTCATGCTGTGAGTCAGAAGAAGCAGTTTGTGAAAAACCTAAAATAAAAAAGAATATAAAAAATAGTGAAAAGAAAGAGGGTTTATACTGAATCAGAGAGTGAAGAAAGAGGTGGAGACTATGAATCTGAAAGTGAAACTTTAAGTGAAGATTTTGAAGAAAGCGCAGAAGGGCAGTCGGAGTTTTTGGAAGTTGAAAGAAAAAAATATTATGCTGTTTATTTTGATGATAGATGGTACTTAGGACGAATTATAAAATTGTTTGATCAAAATACTTCTAAAATTAAATTTTTGTCGGAATGTTTGGATTCTTTTAAATGACCTAAAAATGAAAAGATGCATCAAATTAGTAATCAGTTTTTATTACATGGACCCATAAATCTCAAAGGAGTTGAACCTTTTTATATAAACGGTCCGATCGTTTGCAAATCATAAAGAAGTATAAGCAAATGAAACAACCTTTTAAACGATAAAGATAGGTTTTATAAATTGTATTACAGTAATGTATGAATAATCCGAACCCCCTCTAATCCGAGCGACCCAAATTGTGTAAAATTATCTCTGAAATAGAATAATCAGAACAAATTTATTGTTATGTACGATATGTACGATATAATTCGAATGTAGTAACTAATTGTGTCTCCGCAATCCGAACCCTTCTTAGTTATGTATATGCGTATATCCACATTAATTTTTTTGTATTCTATTCTATGTATAATGTTTGAACAAAACATAAGCATCATTATGTATCTTTATCACTTTTACTTACGCTACATTCAGATTTTTAATGTCTAATCCAAACGTTGTACAGAGTACAGATAGCATATTAAATGTATTCCATAATCCGAATATATTTTAATCCGAATATGGTCTGCAACTTTGTTTTCGGATTAGCCATACATTACTGTATTTACAGATATTTTAAAATAACTGATTGGTTTCAGTTTGTGCACTTAACATTTATTATTTGTGTTATATATGTATAAAATTCTTATTAAGTTAGTTCACATATATAAATATAATTATATTTTTGCAAATACTGGTATTTTAATAGGTAACTACTAAAACAATTACCTTTCTATGCATAGGATTACATACAAGTACACTGCCTGAAAACTACTATACATTACCTGCAAATTACTGTACATTACATGTAACTACTCTACATTACCTATAAAATACTTAACATTACCTGTTCATTACTATACATCACCTATGCATTACTGTAAATTACTGTACATTACTATACATTACCTATGCATTACTGTACATTACCATAAATACAATGCGATACTGTACTTTAATTATACATTATACAATACTGGTAACAAAAAAATTCAAGTTGAACAACGCCCGCAATAATCATATCATAACCTTTCATTCCACTGTAGTTGTTTCGTCATGGCATGTACTGTAACAGCCCTCTTCAGGGGGAGTTCTTTTACATATAATTACAGCCTTGGCATTCTTTTCTTTTTTGCTTCTTTGAATAACTTCCTTACATTAACTGCTAACTAAATGTATTACTTGTTTTAATTATTTTTTGTCTATTTTTTTCTTTTTTAATCCGTTATTCATTTATCTCATAGGCTTCCCTTATAGGTTAACTTGTATTACACTTGCAGTAATCTTTTATCTTTTTATTTCCCCCTTTTAGTTCACTCTTTAAAAATAATTGAACTTTTTGAAGTAAACTATCTTTACCTACGTTCCTGTTATTTCGACATCAAAGTATGACCCGTAATAGTTCCCTGGCTTTTAAAATATGTAATTTATGGAATCTGGATGTAGAGGAGACCAGGTCATTGCAAGTTGCTTAAGAATCATCAGCTATTAATGTGGAATACTATTGTTGAGAAACTGTTCTAACAATTTACATTGCTTACCTGGCATGTAGTGCATCATGTGCTATGGCAATTTCATTGATACGTTCCTAAATAATCACTAACATACCTATAACATTTTTTTAAAAAAGTCTTTTGTATCGCTATGTTCCGCCGTAGGAGCAAAGTAGGGTACTTAGTGGGTTAATGTGGGGTGTATGTTATTTAATGAAGAAAATGCCACATATTGTTAAAAAATATTTTTATTAAACAGCTTAACCAACAACTCAAAAACTAAAACTAAAACATTCAAATACGTAGTTGAGTTGTGTTAATTTATATAAACACAAGTGAATATTACACAAAGATGGGTGGCTACATCATTTTCATGGTCTTCGCCGGCACACAAGCTATAGTCCCAACGGCTGCACTTTAAGCACCTGCTCCATCCGCCATTAGACTGAAGCCATAGTTAAGCACAATACAGACACTCAACATCTTCGTCGTCGCCTTCAGAGCGTACATTTTCAAATTGCCTTGAAGTTGCTTTAGGTTATTATTTTTTTTCACGTAATTTTATCCGATTTACCTTCTGAACTCTTCGTTATGTCCTTTTTGCAGACCTTTTTTTCTTTTGTTTTTTTGATGTTCGACCATGCGTTTTTGTTAAGTGATTCTATAATTATTGCTACTTTTCCTCCGCGTTGTTCGTACTTCTTTAGGTAAGGGCAATATGATTTTACGACAATACAAAGGCATCCAAGTTACGGAGAACTTAATTGAGGAGACGGTTCAGAGGTCTTCTGCTTATTCCGTGCCTTACTGTTATTCATTTCTGAACATCCAGGTTGCGGAGAGCTGGTTCGAAGAGCCGGTTCAGGAGTCATTTGCTTGGATTGAGCCGTTCCCATTGGATTTTACGAATTAATGGTCGTTTCAGCCGGTGAAAAACCAAATTCCTGCAGACTTAAGGAATTTACAATAGAGCAATAGTCATAGTTACACCAGCAATATACATTTGTTCAAACAATCTAACAGTCTGAAATTGGATAACCACCCGACCTGTGTGTGCTTGCAACTATTCATATAACCAACATACAGCAGTTGAAGGCGGTGTGTAAAGTGTAATGTGAAACATAGCAGAAAACATCAGTTTCACGAACCAAATCAATAAGTTTAACACTTTTAACATGAGTATCGTTCCCATCAATCCACAACAGTGCGTGGTCTTCTTTGGTTACATGCGACCATTCTATAAACGTTTTATCTGCAAGATGACCAAATGACATTTATCAATCCACATTTATGACAATCTTCCCGAGTATCAATCAATACTCTATTGAGTAATTCAGGCTTCATTCGTTTTCGCGAAAATATGAACATCGGATACATATACTTTTAGTTAGCATCAAAGCAGGCAATCGTCGTCATCAATTTGCTTCTTTCTGACCTGACTTTAACCAGTTACGTCTAAAATTTTGGAATGACTTTTGGAAACCGTCGATACGCCAATTTTGTCAACGTTGTAAGTGCTCTGTAGCATAATTTTATATTTGTCAATGTATTTTTCGAGTAGATTAAAAAAGTTACCTATATTGAAACCCCGTTAAACTTCATAGCCCTAGCCAATGACGATGCTTATGGCTTTCTAAAGGTTATATCCGAAAATCTTTTTAAAATAACCTTCAGCCAGTTTGCCCCCGCCAATCTTTTTGTTTTATTAAACTCGTGGTAAATTTTACTTTTTTTCTAGCTAACTCCAAAGGTAGTGCTCGAAGTTCGGTAGGCGTTAGGCCGTAAAATCGAACTTCCATTTTATATATTCTATTAATTTAGTATTTTGCTCGTCAGCGAATACAGTCACGCAATGACTTAATTTTTTTGTTATGGTCGTTTCACCGAGATTGCCCCTGTACTTTAAGATATACCTTCAAGAGTAGTTTGTGGCACATTGTACCCTTGCGTTGCTGTTTTGTATTCCATTTCTCCAGAAACATAGCTATGAAGGGCATTCATCATTGACTCCAAACACCAAGAATGCAGTTCTGGTTTTCGCAAGTTGTGAGCTTTGTGAACAGCGTCTCATACAATGAATTTTTAGTCTTTTCAAAAAGCGCTGTAAGCGATGTTTTGAGTTGTAGACTATGGGTTAGCATCGCAGGCTCTTGCAGTTCTCCCAGCCTGTAAATCAGTTCCAGTTGACTTGCTTTCTGATTTTTTCATCTTATTATTTTGGAAACTTAGGATCTGATCCCAGAGTTTTCTTGCTGCCCCTGATTCTTTTGTTCGCGAAGAGACCCTTAAAGAATGATTTTTTGGTAGACGGGGTGGAAGGTAGGTAGTGGAACTAGGCTGACCGTTGTCGTACCACTGCCGGCCTAGTATTGTTACTTTTTAGTCGTAGTACTGTTTTCATGTTGCAATCACATTTTCTCTCCTTCCTGCGGACACTTACCTCTAATGACTTCATTTTTAGTTCTTGCCGCACTTTCTTGTTTGTGTGGTATTCGTATTCGTACGATACATTCTTATACGGAATTGTTAAAGGTTTTTGATCGTGATGACAGAATACGATTTACCCAATTTAAGTCTCTGCTAGTTCTTTGACTAACGTGATTCTTACTTTCTGGCTCAGGAGTTCTTCTTAACCAATTCTGTAAATTCGTTGGCAGTTTTACGTACTATCTCCTTCTTTTCGCGTGCCCTAGGAAGCTCCCTTATAGTTAAGTTATTGTTTTCTTTTACTTCACTTCTTGGTTAGCGATTTCTAGAATTTCCTGTAATGCTTCCAAATTAGCCGCGCAATTTTAGTTTTGGTGTTGTTTACTTGCAATCTTCCGAGCTTTGCGCATTTTAAGACTCCGTTGGCCATTTTCTTCTGCTACGTTCACTGCGTGGTCAATATTTCTGCTTGTGATAACGATTACGATGTCGTTTGCAAACCGAAGAACTTTGTTGCTCGGACTCGTTGGGATACATGCCGAACGATAATCATGAGAGCATTGTGTAATTCAATGTCTGTTAAGGGACCCGTATGACGTTGAGCCATGGGTTTAAAAAATCTATAAATGTAAGCCACGATGCCTTGGATTTTATATAACGATGAAAATCGACTTAGTAAAAAGTCAATGACGTTTGGATCTGTTTGAGCGACAAATGTTAGGATCTTCTTTTCCGTAGTTACCTCAGCAATTGAGGTTGACAATGTTGGTTGAGGCGGCCACGAGTCACTAGGGTAGTGAAGCCATTCAGGCCTTGCCCACCATAGCGAACATGAAATAACCGCGCTTGGCATTAATCCCCGAGATGCAGGATCAGCCGGATTATGCGAAGATTTAATATAAAACCATCGGCTAGGTGCAATGATTTCTTGAATGTGGCTAACACGGTTTGCCACAAAAGTTTCCCACC
This sequence comes from Platerodrilus igneus, assembly GCA_036346225.1. Classification (NCBI taxonomy): domain Eukaryota; kingdom Metazoa; phylum Arthropoda; class Insecta; order Coleoptera; family Lycidae; genus Platerodrilus; species Platerodrilus igneus. Next base: position 1,835,524 of record JARFIW010000566.1, read on the forward strand.
GAAAAGGTGGAGAACGTATCCAAGTGAGAGCGACCGTAGAATCACTCCACGCTGAAACATCGGAGATTTCAATCAAGCCTTGATAAGACCGAATGGTAAAAGAAAGTAAATCGGTTAATAAAACGGCGGCACATAATTCCAAACGTGGAATTGAAATGCGCTTAATTGGAGCTACTTTTGTTTTAGCGGTTACAAATTGTACAGTTATTTCTCCAGTAGTTTGATTTATGAACTGGAAATACACTACCGCTGCATACCCTACCTCGCTAGCATCGCAAAACCCATGCAAATGACAAGTAAAAGGATCCGAAGGGGGTAAACAACGTGGTAACTTTAATGACGATAATAACGGCAACTCTTCTTGATACTGCTGCCATTGAGACGAAATGGCTGCTGGTGGGATGTCATCCCAATTTAAACCTAACATCCACAGATGCTGGATTAGGCGTTTCGCAAAAAGTGTTAGTGGGGCTAAAAATTCTAATGGATCATACATTTTGCAACTTGCGAAAGTATGTTGCGCTTTGTGCATATTGGGTAATGGTTTAACCCGAAATGAGAAAATATCTTCTGTAGGTGACCATTGAAGACCAAATATTTTTATTGATTTGTCAAAATCGAAATCGAATTAAGTATATTGGCAAAATCTGACGGGATGCCTTCCAAAATGGACACTGAATTAGAACTCCATTTTCGAAGTTCAAAACCAGCCAAATGTAAAAGTCGGATAAGTTGATCTTTAATTTCTCGGGCCGATTGTATAGAATCTCCACCGGCGACGAAATCGTCAATATATAGATTTGACCGTATGGCCACAGCGGCTAACGGAAACCTTTTGCCTTCGTCAATGGCTAATTGCTGAAGGGTTTTTAATGAAAGATAAGGCGATGACTTAATACCATAGGTCACTGTATTAAGCTGATAAGTCTGAATGGGTTCTTCTGCGGAGAACCGCCACACAATTAATTGAAACCTTCGATGTTCTTCGGTAACCAAAATTTGTCGATACATTTGGCGAGCATCACAAGTAAAAACGAAACGATGAGAGCGAAATTTAAGTAAGATTGACGAAATGTCATTTTGGAGACTAGGTCCAGCCAATTGAGTGTCATTAAGTGACACGTTGTTTTTAGCCTTTGCAGAGGCGTCAAAAACCACACGAATTTTAGAAATATGACCTTCCTGTTTAAACACAGGGTGATGGGGTAAAAAATAATTATCGTTCCCAACGGGCGGAGAATCGAGTAATGCCATATGACCCGCATCAAGATAGTCCTGCATGAAATTGTTGTATTGGGCGCGTAGCTCCGGTTGAGCGTGCAATTTGCGCTCTAACTAAAATAGTCGTTTTTTAGCCATCTCAAAGCAATTATCAAAAACGGGCAAAGCATCGTTGAACGGTAACGCAACAATAAAACGACCGCTAGGGTCACGAGAAAACGTGTTTTCAAAAATCAAATCTGCCTCTTCTTTTTCTGGAGAAGTATAAGGCTTGGATGGCAACTCTTCTATCTCCCAAAACCGCCTTAGGGTCTGGTCGATAGGATCTTCTACAGAAGTAAAAAATGCTTAGACAGTATCAGACTGCAAGCTTTTTGCGGGACCAAGAATAGTCCAACCAAAAATTGTATTTATGGCGGCAGGCTGAAGAAATTTGCCATGTATAACACCGCCATTGATGATAAACGGATAAACATCTGCTCCAAGGAGCATGTCAATAGTTCCTGGAGAGTTCCAGGTCGGGTCTGCAAAGTGCAGGCCGCATAAGTGTTCCCAATTATTAGGAACTTCAACGCTGGGTAATTTGCCAGATATTGACGAAAGCACAAAAGTTGTGACTTCTAGAGATTTTCAGAGTCTAACATAGAGCGAATGGTGCAGCTGACGGCACCCTATTGACTGCTGAAGTTGTCTGTCCAAGTCCATAAATCGGAACTTGAGAACGTATGCGTGGAAGCCAAAGTTTGCTCACGCAATCGTCTCGAATAAAGCTAGCTTGAGAGCCAGGGTCTAAGAGTACCCTGATCGGTTTGTATCTACCAGACCGGTCTTGAACTTCCACAACAGCAGTGGAGAGTAAGACAGTAACCCCAGAATTTAAATTCGTCTGTGAAGACAAAACATTTGCCGGAATAGGAGAGGCTGACTGCGTCCTATTGGCATTTTTATGCATAGGTGTAGCGGTCGATTCAGCTGAACGACTAGAAGCAGGTTGCGGTTCAAAATGTAGCAAGGTATGATGCGGCTTGGCGCAAGTTCGACAGGAATTATAAGATTTGCATTGCATGGACGGATGGTCTGTTCGTAAGCAATTTAAACAAAGGCGTAAGCGTTTGACAATGTCGAAACGTTCCGTCGGAGTTTTCTTTAGAAACAATTTAAATCTGTAAATTAAGTGATTGCCCTTGCAAGAAGGACAATGGTGCGAAAATGAATTCTTTGAGTCACTGGAGCTACTTGGTGTGTCCAGCGAAACTACGTTACAAGAAACTCTTGGTTTAAACTGAAACGCTGAGGATTTCTTAGGCACTGATGTGTGAGATGTATGGACAGTCGTCGAATACGAAACAGGTGCGGTTGAAGAAAAGGTTTCCAACGCTGCACATTGTTGAGTTAAAAAATATCTCAAATCATCGAAATTGGGTATTTGCTTCGGATCCGATTGGAGTTCGAAGCGTTTTCTAGTGAACGGATCGAGTTTTTCTAAAAGAAAATCGACTAGAATAAAGTTCCAATGTTCAGTGGGAAACTTTAAGTTAGTTAGAACAGCAAGGTTCTCTGAAAAACAATCAATAAGTGCCCTAAGTTTCTTAGGGTCTTCTGATTTTAAAGGTGGAAAGTCTTTCATAGCTTTCCAATGCAAAGTTGCCAATAAACGCGGATTGCTAAATCTCTCACGCAAGGCGTTATAGGAAATGATAAAATTATCTCCCGAAATGGGTACCAATTTAATGATTTTCAAAGACTCCCCGCTACAGCAATTGATAAGGTGATTTAATTTCTCGATATTGGTCAGCGATGCATTATTATAGACCAGACTCAAATAAATCGATAAAAGATGAAAATGAATTACCTCATTATTAAAATGTGGGAGCTTTAACGGTAACAATTTTGATCCCGTGCTGCTTGGAGCATTTTCCGTAATATGTGCCCGCGTTTCTGGCATCGTTTCAAGATGCAGCAGTATGCAATAATAAGCGGAATCTACTTCCTTCCGTAAAGCGTTGTAATTCAATAATTCTACCTCGTCACTGGCTGCTAAGACATCAACTAAAACTTTATTAAATTTGGAGTAAATGTCATTTACTCCCCTTGTTTGAATAAGGAATAACGTTTTTAAAGTTGGATCACTTTGTATAGGTTGCCAAGTTCCAACATTTCCATAATGCGTATTTTCAGTAATCCGAGCTCTGCTACCTGTGTTTTCCTCGGAGCCATAGTGACTGTTATTCTGAAAGACCTACACTATAAAAATGCTGTAAAACGGTAACCGCTCAGATGTGCGCTGAGAAATATTAAAATATTATGTTGTTGTTCAAGGCACGAAAAATGTAAAATAGCGTATAAACCAATAAATCACGTTTATGACTATTAGCCTGCAATGAGTCTTAAGCAACACGTAGAAAACTTAACGGTTCGTCAAATTCTTACAAAGCGTTTAGATAAAATGTACAGTTTACAACGGGCGGCCTTACATCAAAGCTCACAGGAACATGTGGCTTAACGTATTTGCAAGAAGGGTCCAGCTTTACAACTTTATTACCCTTTGCAGATGTATTCAATATTTTACCGCAAACCGACTGAAAGGTTGTATGTGATACAAAACGTGCGATGGCTTTTAATGCAAATTAGCAAATTTTATATTAAGGATTTGTTTGTAATTAAACGCTTGCTGGTTTAATTACGGCGAAATCGCTTAATTTAGTTTAAAGACAATATAAAAAATATTTACACATTTTAACCCGCTAAATATGGGCTTTAAGCACAAATTTAAAGCTAAAATAATTAATTAAAAAGCTCGCTGGAATGCAAAATAATATTTAATTTAGGACATGCGTATAAAACCATAGGACTAGTGAAATCCGGCTCGAAGGACCAACGGCTTGTATGGGATGAATGAGATGATATAGATATGCTAATTATAGGGAAGGACCAATTGCTTTTGTAGCAATACCGATGGCAGTGGAGCGGTTATGTAATAATTAAAAACAACTACAACAAACTACTTAAGGAAGGGTATAAATACCTTAAAGCCTGTGCCGCTCGGGGCAATAAAAGTTCACACACAAAAGCTTCGCGGACAATCAAGAACACGCACGTTTGGGTGATGGTGTCGCTTCCAAAAGCTCTCATACCACTCGCTTCTGCAACGGTTCAAGTACGACTGTCTTCACGCACTTCCACTGTCGGTATAAATGTTTCACTAAACTGTAGGGTGCTCGCACTAATAGTATTTATTGTCACCAATACCAATAAATGTTCGATGATGACGTAACAAAATGGATTTAGGTGTGTTTCGTTAAAGTGTGCGTTTTGCACTTTGTTATCTGATAGAAACAGTTGCAGTTATTGTTTTCTGCAGATTGGTTCACTAGCGTTCCATGTTATCATATTTAGTTTGTCTGTTGGAAAACTCCTTTTTCTTTTACGGAACATTTTTAATTATTTGTATGATTTTCAGTATCAATTCCTTGAATATTATGTTTCGGATTTCTTCTAGGAGTGTTTTGACCACTGTAGGTCTTCTTCGTTGATTTTTGTCCGACTTCCCTTCTTGTTTTTGCTTTTTCATCTCTCGGCTCTCTTGTTTTAATTTAATCTTATATTTTGGTTTCAGGGAGTAATTATTGTGGGATATTGGTTTTCAGCTCTGCAATTGTTGCATCTTAATTTTTGCATCTTGTCGTGTGGGTACTGCTTATTTGGGTGTTTGCCTGTGCAACTCACGCATACAGACTTGTAGTTGTATGTGTAGCTCACGTGACCATATTGCTGGCATAAATAACAATGGGTTTGAGACGTAAGCTTTCTTTTGGGTTTTAATGTATTTGGAGGTTGTTTATCTTGGCTATTCTGAATATTTTTCATTCTTTGGCGTCTTTCGTGGTCCGAACCGTTGCCGGAGGAAATTGTCTTTGTTGGTTGTCCAACGTTTCTGTTTTCAGCATAGGGATGCCTTTTTCATCAAGTTACTACTTAATTCTTCTTCTCTCGTGCCGATCGTAACCTCTCGCAGTATAACACGTAATTTTTCTCATTTTTCGGTTGAGATCTATGATGTTCAACATCTTTGATTGTTAACTTTGCTCTTATTCTTCTAAATTCGTTTTCGTCTTGATAAAAATCTTCACGCCGGATTGGTTGAGCTGGGCTATTTATTCACATTGCTGCAGGGATGCATTTAGTTTCAGTGTTCTCTTGCCTTCTACAAATAATTAGATTTTTCTTTTCCGGCGCTGTAGGTTCTTGTTTAGTGCTTTGGTTCTTAATGTTAGTATCGTTGTTTTTTTGGTATTTTATATACTTTGCTTGTTGATTAAAGAAAGCTATTCATTGATCAGTAAGTGCTTGTTCTTTAGCTTTCTTGCCGATTTGCGTGTTTGGTTTAGTTTTAGCATGGCTGCTTGGGGTTTGTGAACTTATAATTTTCGCCCAACTTTCTGTTTCATTATGGCTTTCCATACAATCACCTAAGTTCCCCAAGACTTCAAACCTATTGTTGATATTTATCCGTCGAGCTGATTCCATTGTATGCGCTTTTGTAAACATTTTTCGTTTTTTTTCTTTCCTTTCTCTATCAGAATTGGCCAGTATTGTGTCCAGACGTGCTTGTAGTTTTTATGTTTGATCCATTGCTGCCTCATACTATTCTTTTATTACTGCATTTTCTGCTATCAGCTAGTTGTATTTCGCGGTTGTGAAGTGCACAATTTGGAACTGCTCCTTGGTAATGTTTGGTAATGTTTACTAATTCTAACACTACTTTAAGACTATATCAAGTTTATTGTGGGGGAAACCTTATACTCTTGGAGTGCAGCGTCTGAGCTTACTTGCTGTGTTACAAACTACGATTAGGATTAACTACAGTATTGTTTTATATGTACATCTGTGATTAAACTATCTACTATCAATAGCCTATTTGTCGCGGCAGTAATCAGTCACCTCGTGGTTTGTACAATATCTAACATTAATTAGAGGTTCCTATTTACTATATTTGACAACAGATTTCGGAGTGAGTTTCACATTTCAAAATCCTTGTTATCTGGCTGGGTTTTCCGCGACTAGATATCGTGCAACAATTTCTAGTGAAACAATTAGGTTTGATTTTTATTTGTTACTTTCGGGTGCATTAGAATATATATACAACAACCACAATCTAAAAAATAACAAGAGTGAAATATATACAAAGGTCTATAACGTATTGTTCGATCTGCGTCGGTCCGCGGCGCCTCAGTACGCCTTCTTCATAGCAAACATCCTGGGGTCGTCCGGGTGGACGAGTGTTGGTTCTACGCCGTTGTACGGGATCCTGTCGGTGTCCAAAGGGACGGCTTGCCACTCTACGGGTGGTGGGGGTAACGGTGATGGTCATGGTGGGAAAGGCGGTCGCTGGAGGAACTGGCAGAGTAAGTGTCGGTCGGGTAATCGTTGTCGTCGTTGTTCGTTCCCGCCTTGCTGTCGCTGCAGGTGCTGCTATTGACGTCGTTGGCGTCGTCGTCTGTTCTTCTATGCCATGGCGTCGCCCATGCAGTACGTCGGTGTCGAACGGCTTTGGGCTAGGGAAAACGCCAAAGTGTCGGCGTCGTCGAGCTGCCTTGTGCTCAGAGTAGAACCGAAGTCTTCTTCGACGATGCTCCGGGCTAGGAGAAGCGCCAGGGTCTTCTGGTGGTTTCTCAGGCTAGGAGAAGCGCTAAGGTCTCGACTGTTTCTCCACTAGGCTAGGGAAAGCACTAGATGATTGAGTTCAGTGACGGTCTGATCAAAATGCAGTTTGTTTTAGACTTATTTTTGAGGATGGTGGGGCGACCTGCAGCCAATCAGCGCGCGCGATTTTGTGTTGGGGGTTGTGGTCATCGAAAAAGGAGCGAGCCGGGTTAAGGTATATATGCAGGTGTTGTGACCGCGCGTCTTTCTTATAAATGATGCAACACGTGCCGAACACAGAACAAAGTGAACTTATTGTCGCTTGTTGTGTATCTGAGTGTATTGTCTATAATCGCGGTTGCGATGTATTCTCTCTGAATGCAAATTCACCTTCTTTTGTACTTGATGACTTTCCTTAGCTAATTTGATCTTTAACCAATAGTTTTGTCGAAATTTAACGTTAAGTTATGCAATCTTTCGTTCATTTGCTTCTGGATATTTGCTAATAATGAAGTTACTCTAATGACGGGTTATTTAGTGGGCTTAGCAACAAAATTTTAGAAATAACCCTAACCTGACCGCATAAAAGGTATGGCATGACAGAAACTTGAGAAATGCACTTTGAATCATGCGAACAGTGGCATAACATATCCAGCTCTTGAAAAGATGAGAAACCCATCACTTGAAAAAGCTTTATATAAAATCGTGTTGTGACAAGACAAAACTCAATAAATAAAAAATATAAACAATTCGATGGCAAATTATATAAGGTGGTTCTATTCAACGTATTAGTGCATCTCAGCATTTATGTATCAGATATCAGACATTACGTTGAAAATCATTATTTTAATCTAATAACATATACAGCCTTTTTTTGATGTAATTTCTATTTTATGATACATTTGTTCAGAACGTTCTCACTGTGAGCTACCCTGTCAGTTGAATTCCCTACACAAATGGAAAGATAACGATTATTTTAGGGCACCGTTGAAAATAAACAGTAATAAGAAGTGTTTGTGTTTTATTTGTAAAAAGACGGTGGTCTGTTTGATGCGAATTGTTAATCGAGTCTGAATGAAGTCTGCTGTTGCTTTCATGATTGCAAAATCAAAATAGGTTTTGGAAGATTGTGTTTAAATGAGGTCTAAGTAAGGGTAATGTCATGAGAAAAATGGGCTTGTAAAACAGTAATGGTTACACGAATTAAAAAGTTTTGGATAATTGAAAATCATGAAATGCAGCTAATCTATAGAAATGTGTTCCATATACAGAAAATTTCGGTTGCAGGGGTGGTTTTAGGCTTCAAATATCAAAAAAAAAATTTTTTTTAGACAGTTTCGTGTCAAAATTTATCTTGTATAATACAATAGTTGTGAAAAGTAAAAAATATTGGATCGGAATGCAAAGCCTAGCTTAATGTAGTTGTCTTGATAACGTTGGTAATAGTGACCGATTAATCCTTTGATGCTACATATGCGTAGTGCTAGAATAAATAAAATTTTGTCTACGGAGGTAGTTTCTCACAAATTGCATTAGAAGAGGGTTATAGTTTTGCATGTTGAAGTCAATATGGGCATGTTAGGTCCGCCCAGTGGATATTACAGGCGAGTTTAGATAGGTTGGTGACCTGATGATGCAATGAAATTCACGGAAACAGCTATGATTGACCACGTAATATCACCAAGTAAATATGCATTACCTTTATAATCATTTACACAAAAGTATATCAATATTAAATAAATATTGAACACCTATGGGAACAATTCCAAGAATATTTAAAATTTCGCAAATTACTGTAAACCAATAGCCTTTACGGTGAGTTAAACGTATGTTTGGGGCAATTTTTCTGGAAATTCTATTTCAGATGTAGTTTTACCCTAAGAGCTGCACTCGTCCCAAAAATCGAAAAACCCACCCCAAATAATTTCAGCGTATGTGGCATTAATTCGCAAAATACAGTAGACTAAACTTCAATTCTGGTACAATATTTACCCCGGAAGTCAACTTTTTATTCCCTAATACCAAAAAACAAACTCCGAAAGTGTTCTAAATAATTAACGGATCTTTTTCTAAAATTTGAAGGTATCGATTTCATTTCTGGTTTGATCATTAGTCCCTTGAAACTGAAAAGCCACTCCAAAATGTTGAAGATGCATGATACTCCATTTTTAGGAATCTGATGATCCAGATTTCATGTCTTACCGGGTAACTGCATTTCCTCAAATATAAAAATCAAATCGAAAATGTTCGAAGCATGTAACATGTCATTTCTAATGAAAATTTGAAGGCCTAACTTTTATTTTTGGTAGAAGTTTTACCAAGAAATAAATCCCTCAAGCCCTAGTATTGGAATACCCACCCAAGTTCCCAGCATATAGTCAATTCCTAAAATCCGATGTTGTAGATTTTATTTTTGTTAGTTGATTGGCCCAGAGACTACATTTTTCTTAATCTTCTTTAGGAATAAATTATTTTGACAACGATCCTAGGTCATGGATCGGAACGTAAATAAACATGATTTTAAAAACTATGAGTGATTTAATTCCCAAAGAAGATTAAGAAAAATGCTAAACAAACCACAACAATTATCCAGGGACTACATCCCCGGAAACTTCAACAACCAAAAATATATTAAGCTAATGTTATGCCATTTGTGAAATCTATGGGATTTGGATTTTATGAAGTGATGTTACGTGTTCAAACATTTTGGGATGAGTTTTCGACTTTAAGTTAGAAAAAATTAGCCACAGGCTATAAATTCTAGCGCAAATAATATCTAGGCCTTCAAATTTTAAAAAATGATATATCTCGTGTTTAGACCATTTTCGAGATTAGGTTTCTTGCTACAGAGGAGTAAAGAGTTAGCGACGGGGTAAATATTCAATAAGAATTGAAATCAAGTCTTTTTAATTTTAAGAGCATATATACTACATGTGCTAGAACACCTCTGTGAAGTTGGCACGACATTTTTTAAATTTTAAAACAGCAATGATAGTTCTAGTAGCACTTTTCATAGTTGTAGAGTTCCTGATAGAAAATAAAAACAGTTCCGCATTTTTAATACCAAAAAATAGCAAATGAAAAATTGTTGTGCTAACTTCGCGAATCTAGCACGACACTTCCTCCTGTAATCCATAAGAAACCAATAAATTTTACAACTTTTAGCAAGAGTTCCCGTTAGTTCTAATCGAGTTCCATTTCTCTATGTAATTAAAATAAAAAATTGCAACAATTAGGTTATTTGCATAAACGACGTATATTGTACCCAGCACGACACTCGACGAAAAAGTGTTGTGCTGATTCTTTCTAGTGCATTTTTCGATATATATCGACAGTTCTACATGAGTTCTAACAACAACGATCACTTTTAGCCAAAGTTCCAGTGGCTAACCATTTTTAAATGATTTTTTAATTTTCGGTCTAGCACGACACACGGAAAAAAAGTTTTGTCCTGTTCATTTCTAGCAAATTTTTCGATATATATCGACAGTTCTAAATGAGTACTAACAACTACGACCACGTTTAGCCTGAGTTCCAGTGGCTAACCATTTTTAAATAATTTTTTAATTTTCTGTCTAGCACGACACTCGGAAAAAAATGTCGTGCTGATCATTTCTATCGATTTTTGATATATCGACAGTTCTACATGAGTTCTAACAACTACAATCACTTTCCGTCTGATTTCCCGTGGCTAACCATTTTTAAATAATTTTTTAATTTTCGGTTTAGCACGACACTCGGAAAAAAATGTCGTGCTGATCATTTCTATTGATTTTTGATATATCGACAGTTCTACATGAGTTCTAACAACTACGACCACTTTTAGCCTGAGTTCCAATGTCTAACCATTTTTAAATAATTTTTCAATTTTTGGTCTAGCACGACACTCGGAAAAAAAGTGCCATACTGATCATTTCTAGCAAATTTTTCGATATATATCGACAGTTGTACATGAATTCTAACAACTATGATAACTTTTAGCCTGAGTTCCAGTGTCTAATCATTTTTAAATACTCCTTTAATTTTTGGTCTAGCACGACACTCGGAAAAAAGTGTCGTGTTGATCATTTCTAGCGAATTTTTTGATATATATCGACAATTCTACGTGAGTTCTAACAACTACGACCATTTTCAGCCTGAGTTCCAGCGGCTAACCATTTTAAAATAATTTATTAATTTTCGGCATTAGGAACGCGTGCAAATTTACCTTTTGGATAACCTGCGCTCCTCCGCAAGAAAAGTCTCATAACAGGCAAGAAAAAACCTTCTGATTATTAAAGAATTGCAAAAGAAAGACTGTAACATGTTTAATTTGATCAATAATTATTCGCATTGAATTACGAGGATAATGCTTTATTAAGGTTCCATATAGTACATAACGGAACGCTTCGTTTTAATAATCTTCTTATAGTAAAATATCTGTGTCACATAAAGTTATTTTGGCGAGCAATCCCGCTTCTTTCGTATTTCCCCACCTTTAACCGCGATCATTCGTTTCTAGTTTGGTTTTGGTAAGTCGCTCCCTAGCAATCAATTTATCAACATGTTTTCTAGGCTAGAGGCATGCGACCTTCGGTTGAATGATTTGTGTGAGGGGTTCAAGTCATGCTAGACTTGGAACAATTTCAGTAACTTCTACTAACGCGCGCCTACGAAAAACGATAGAGAAGGACAAGTAAAGATTTTGGTTTTGATTGCTGTCGTCCCAAGTTTGAAATGGTTTGTACTATTGTTTGGAGCTTATGAAATTTCCGTTCGGATTTGTCTTGGAGAAACAGAGGCAGTTTGGTTCGTTATTACATTTAAGAAATTTTTGCATGTGTTTAGAATGTCGTTAGCCTTTGCTGAACATACGATCATATAAAAGCACGAAAGTTGCTATCATGTTTACGAACATATGATCTGTTTCATTTTCAATTATTGTTGAACTGGTTTTACAAACCGTAGAAAGAAATTTTTGTCAGGTTAGATTTATATAATTGCAAGCTTTGTTCCATTTGAACTTCATATAATTTTCTAGGTATATTTTTGACGTTATACTTTTTTGTGATGTAGCAACATTTGACAGATGTTTGCCGTGAAAGCAGATGTTACGAGCAGCTTTCCTAAAATTCAAATTAAACATTTTTCAATCTAGAAATTAGCTTTTATTCACAGATAAATTATAAAAACTAAGTATCAAAATTTAAATACACTGCGTACTAATTATGAAACTGTACTCCACCTGATAAGATCTGCCCAGGATAGAAATGATAATTCAATGCATTGTGTTTACGAATTATTTTGATCAAATATTTAAAACAAGCTTATGTTTAGTGAGCTGTCTTTTGCTTTAAAAAGACAACATTTTGATTTTGTTATAAAAATTATTGTTGAAAATTTTTTACCTGTTAAAGAGTTTTGAAATTTTAAAAGAAAGTTTTTTTACTTCAGTAAACAATTAGTTAAACTTTGAGACTTTTATTTTGGTCAAATGCGATCAAATCTGATAACATAAAGGTAGGATTTTTGAGTAATAATTTTGTGCCAATACCATATTGGATATACATTTTTTTATTTTTAATACTTTTATAGGACACAAATAGTGTTCTACAGTTTTATTTATTTAATCTTTGTAATTTCTTACAGGAGCTGCGTCTTATTTTTTTATAAGACAGGTTTTTGTTAACGAAGGCGATCGTTTTATCTTTGGGTTTCCACGTCCGCCCTTAGAATTGTGCCTTGCTCTTATCGTGATTATGTCAGGACTTGGTGGCGCCTTTTTAACTTAGTTTAGCTTTGGTTAGCAAACAAAATTTGACTTACCCCCCCACTTCTTATTGCTCTACCCAGGAATAGACCCCTAGCTATGTCGGAAGATTTTTGTTCACTGGCGCCCATGTAGAAAATTAAGCTTCACTAGCGCACATCATAAAAACAACAAAATTCGTATCAAGACTGCTTTTATTTAAAAGCGGACAACGGTAATAGGTTGGTCATTCTCAAACAGGACTATGTTGATATAGTAGAAACTTTGATATCTAAGGGTCCTTATAGACCAATGTTCACAAAGAGGAAAAAGGAAATTCCTTTAAATAAAATATTAAAAACAACAGAGTCTGTTTTGAAGGACTGCCCAAATCTAATTTCACTCACACTAAAATTAAAACTTGACAGTTTCAAACACAGAAATTCCAAAAATGTACTGCTTGCCTAAAATTCACAAGAATGATAAATCGATGAGACCAATTATTTCAGGTATTAACTCACCGACTTATCGGTTATCACAGTGGTTGTCAAATGAACTTCAGAATTTAAAGTTAAATAGTTTGGCTGTACAAAACTCTTTAGAGTTTATTAATAAAGTTAAGGATATTACATTAGATATCACAAAATTTAAAAATTATTTAAAAATGATTAGCCACTGGAACTCAGGCTAAAAGTGATTGTAGTTGTTAGAACTCATGTAGAACTGTCGATATATATATATCGAAAAATTCGCTAGAAATGATCAGCACGGCACTTTTTTCCGAGTGTCATGCTAGACCAAAAATTAAAAAATTATTTAAAAATGGGTAAACACTGGAACTGAGGCTAAAAGTGGTCGTAGTTGTTAGAACTCATGTAGAACGGTCGATATATATCGAAAAATGCGCTAGGAGGAATCAGCACGACACTTTTTGTCGAGTGTCGTGCTGGGTACAATATACCTCGTTTAATCAAATAACCTAATTGTTGCATTTTTTTATTTTAATTACATATAGAGATGGAACTTGATTAGAACTAACGGGAACTCTTGCTAAAAGTTGTGATATTTATAGGTTTCTTATGGATTACAGGAGGAAGTGTCGTGCTAGATTTGCGAAGTTAGCACGACAATTTTTCATTTGCTATTTTTTTGTATTAAAAATGCGGAACTGTTTTTATTTTCTATCAGTAACTCTAGAACTATGAATAGTGCTACTATAACTATCACTGTTTTTTTAAAACTTAAAGGTTGCCGTTCCAACTTCACAAAGGTTGCTAGAACAGTGTGGGGTGGATTTTTCGATTTTAGAATTGGGTGCAGCTTCCAAGGCAAAATTCTATCAGAAATAGAATTCACAGAAAAATTACCCGAAATATATGTTTAGCACACTAAAAAGTCTTAAAAATAAAACGAAGCACATTTATTGATTTATATTAATTTGAGAAATTTTAGAAGTTCTTGGTATTCGTCCTATTGGCGTTCAATATTCGATCGGTGTTCGATATACTCGCGTTTTAATGATTTTAGGCGTTCGCTTATTTACTTGATTGTATCAAGTGTAAATGCCGTTTCGTAGGATTGTTGTTTAGAATTTGTCTGCGACGTCACCCACTGGAGGATTCAAAAGTGTCTATAAACGTTGCTGCGTGATGCCTAAAAGAGTGTATTACCAAAATAAAATTTCAATTAAGCGTGTGAAGTAATACCATAACATGCTATTCTATTCTTTATTATCAATCAACTATAATCTTTGCTTCTAAAAATGAGTTCATCGTCCTTAAACATACACGGTAGAATATTTTATACTCCGCAATGTGTTTTCGGAAAACTGCTTTTTTCAGACCAGAAACCACTATATTAAAGCAGTATTAAACCCACTAACCTGTGTACCTAATCTTTAATCCCCAAATATACGCTTACTGTGTTCAACTGAACATCAGGATAATAGGGATAACGGCCCATGGATAGCGATATTTAACCGAAACACATAAAATCAAATCACTCGTCTTTAACTGCGCCATAACGGCCCTCTTCTGTAACCTAAGATTTCAACCTCGCAAGCTAGCGTGCGCCTCTAGTTTATGAAGTACTAAACTCAATTCCCGAGGACTTACGAGAAAGAGAGCAAATCTTATGCTCTAGACCACGAGGTTTAGACAAAAACGGAATGAACTCCCACGGGCTCGACGGTGTTCTACAGCGGGTACAACAAGTGCGCCCTTAACATAACTGTAACTATAAACATAATTTTAGCGCTGCTGTGAACATTTTTATTTCATTGCGCAAACTTAAAGGAGTTATCTTAAAATGTGGTTGATGGGTAATAGGGAGCTTTTATTGATATCACTCCCCATGCAGTATAATAACACCATTTATCTCTCATTTTGTGTAATAAAAAGTTATTTTAAATCGAGAATCACTTCCATTCAAATTGGTTTGTTCTAACTAGCGATCAGTATTAAGTAATTATTTAGTAAAGTAAATAATGAGGAACCGGGAACCATCTGTTTCAAGAGGAAATTGGTGAAGCTAAAAATCGAATGGAGAGACATAAAAAAGCTGTCGAACACAAAATAAGTAGAGGGCTTTTGTATTCTTTATTTCAAAAAGCTCTAGTCAGATTATACAAGAAAGATAAGAAATTAACTCCTATTTGAAGCAAAGCACATTGAACGCAGTAAAGGTGTAGTGTAATCAAATGACCACTATTACCCGAGGCAAATTTTTATAAATTTGTTCTTTTAACCCATTCAACCCTTTCACTTAACACCTAAAAAGTTTTTAACCAATCTTTTAACCCTTTCACTAAAATCTTTCCCTAAATCATTTAATTCTATTTCTAAACTTCTTAATTTAACCTTTATGACAATTTTCTTTTTCAATTCTATTCTGTAACTCCTTTACCAAATATTTTCGTTTAATATTTAAAATTCTTTCGCTTAATCCGTTTTTCGCTAAAGTTGTTACGTTCCATTTCGTATGTGTACAATTATTACCTCCTTAATTTAAAAACCATTGCAATCTCTATTTATTTGAATATGCGGATTCGCTGCACTTTTATTATGTCAAGTTAGCTGAGTTAGGCAAGCAATGTTGCTCGTCTTTTATTTAGTCCAAATGTTTACGTTATAGTTTGATATTTCTTATCTAGGCATGTAGTTGAATAGAATTTGCTGAATGTTGATAGTCTAATTGTAATTAGTTAAAGCAACTCTGTTATCTTTGAACGATTGAAATATGTCCAAGCTTATTTCTATTCTATGTGGTATTTCCGTGATTATTCTTCGTAAAACAATTTTATAAATACATTGGTTGAATGTGTTCACTATATTTTTGCGTTAGTTCGCATTATTATCAATATAATCAACCTAATCGGGCAGTTACAAAATCCTTATGATGAAAAACGTGCTTTTCCTTTTTACGTGTCTGGTAGGTAAGTGAAGGGTGTTGTGTTCCTAATAAAAATTTTAGTATTTCCAGCTGTTTGTAACCAATATTCTGAATCGTATATTTTACTACGACGTGGTTAGGTTCTTTAAACTAATGAATACTTGAGTAGTAATACTATGCGGCTATGGACCCAAACTAGGTCAGTAGGTCAACTGATCCCAAAGTCAATGTGACTATGGACCCCAAGTAGGTCAATAGGTCAAACTAGTCCCAAAGTCAATGTTACTCTTACCCAATGTAGGCCAATCGACTAAAAACAACGGGATTATGGACCTAAGGTAGGTTATTCAACTAAAAGTGTAATAATTTGGTCTATGCGACTATAGACCCAATGTAGGTCAATCGAGTAAAACAACGTGACTATGGACCTAAAGTAGGTCATTCAACTAAAAGAGTGTAATACTTTTGTCCCAAAGTCTATGCGACTATAAACCCAATGTAGGTCAATGGTCGACTAATAGCTGATCCAATTCTACACCCTGTATAGAATGGCTTAACTCAATTTTGCGCCAAATGTCAGTTACGTACAAAGGTCTATTGAACTTCTGTTGAATTGCATTTTTTTTACTACGTTATAATCTTAGTTTTTATTTTTTCCGTGAAGAATATTCAAGTGTAGAAGCCGACTACTATTTTAACAAAAATAGGTTATGATAGTTGAAACACTGGTGATGTTTTAACCACAAATTTATACGTATTTTAAGTACAGTTTTGCGTTTAGAGAATGCATACTAATGCCGAAAATGTATTTCCCTTTCTTAAAACTACTTTAAATACGTTTAAATTTGTGATTAAAACACTACCATTGTTTCAATAATTCCAAGCTACAACACATTTTTGCTAAAATAGTAATTTTAATTTTCCTCAATTTAACCTATGGACTTTTTCCCTAAAAATAATTTGGGGAGCTAATATTTGAACATTAAGAATTTAACATGAAAATCCTTAAGGTGCGTGATCCAATTCTAACACCCTGTATAGGAACAATTTAAGCGGCTTAACTCAATATGACCTATTGCATCAATTTTTGATTCTCGCTTATAAAAAAAAAATAACAAGTCGTTGTATGAAAAATGTATTCGTTGGCTTAATATAGATTTAATTCTCTTGACGCATTTACTTGATATAATCTTCACAAGGTCGTCTATTGAACTTCCGTTGGATTGTAGTTTATGCTTGCATTTCCCTAGTTACATACTCTTATGTACTGAAAGCCGACGTTATGCAATTTTAAATAGCAGTGATTCGAAACTTTTTTTCTACGTTGTCCTAAGCGAATAAAATCTACATTGCGTCAATTAAATTTTTACCGAGAAATCATTTGAAATATTTTCAATTTAAAATATTTTATTTTACTTTTCAGTAAAACTGAAAAAAATTGAATTTTATACATTTAATTAAATTCAAATTAATATATACATGTAGGTAATTGCGTTTACATAGAAAGCAATTTGTATTTTTTTTTTGATAACAACCGAGTTCATTACATGAGTCACGCATCGTCAGAATTTTTTCATTGTCAAGATGTTATGAACGAGTTGTTTATTTATAAAAATTTGTGATTTTACAATTGACAACATTAATCTGACATTCCCTAATGAATAGCACTTTTAAAAATTTTTAAAAATGGTAAAATAATAACAAGGGTATAATTTATAACTGAGGTACAAATTTATGCAATATTTATTTTCTGAAATTAATGTGTTCAAAATCTATGGGAAACCAGTAACCAGTTAATTTTAGATTGCGTTGATCAATTATAGTTGCTTTCAGGGTTGAGAGTCCCATTCGTCCTGACTGAGTTCAATAGTTTTTTCTGCAGATAGCATTAAATTTCTTGCTGACTACGTTTATTTATTTTTTCTGCGGACGTCAGCATTCAATTTCTTGATGACTGGGTTTATTCATTTTTTTTGCAGACATCAGCATTAAATTTCTTGCCGAGTGGGTTTATTTATTATTCTGCGTATGTCAGCATTAAATTTCTTGGCGATTAGGTTTATTTATTTTTCTGAGACGTCAGCATTCAACTTCTTTATGACTGGGTTTATTCATTTTTTTGCAGATATCAGCATCAAGTTTCTTGCTGATTTTGGTTTATACATTTTTTGGATATACCAGCATTAAATTTTTTGCTGATTACGTTTATTTATTTTTCTGCGGACGTCTGCATTAAATTTCTTGATAACTGGGTTTATTCATTTTTTTCAGATATCAGCATTAAATTTCTTGCAGACTACGTTTATTTATTTTTTGCGGATGTCAGCATTAAATTTCTTGATGACTAGGTTTATTCATTTTTTTGCAGATATCAGCATTAAATTTTTTGCTGACTATGTTTATTTATTTTTCTGCGGACGTCAGCATTAAATTTTGTGATGACTGGGTTTATTCATTTTTGCAGACATCAGTAACAAATTTCTTGCTGACTACGTTTATTTATTTTTTGTGGACGTCAGCATTAAATTTCCACATGACTGGGTTTATTAAATTTTCTGCAGATTTTATGTTTCTACAATTGTTATGTAGACAATACATTAGCATTAAAATTCTTGCTGACATGGGTTGAATTTTCTGCTATTCTGGTTGTTTAATAACTTTATATGCTCAAGATGTGTGTGTGTGTGTGTGTGTGTGTGTGTGTGTGTGTGTGTGTGTGTGTGTGTGTGTGTGTGATAGTCGCTCAATCTTTTTAGTCAAGTTGTAGAACAAGCACAAACGACCACGACTAATTCCACGGTCTCTGAGGCGTCAAAGGTGAAGATAACAGCCCTCACAGAACTGACAAGGTAATATTTTACCGTTTTTTATGTCAAGATGTGTGACAATCGTTCGATCTTTTTTAAAAACAAAAGTTTGGAGTGATTTAGAAGAGCAGCGAAAAGTTTTAATGCTGAAGGAAAAAAAGTTTGGAGTCAAAACTGTTTTTTATATTATAACGTAAATTAATAAATTACTGATTGGGTTAACTAGTTAGGGGTTATTTTTATATCCCCGAATATGACCAGTAACCTTTAAGGAAGGCTTTCCTTAAAATGATGGAAAGCAATTATCTTTCGACTATGCTAGGGGTCTATTCCTTGGGCAGAGCTTATTATTATTTTATTACTAGGGCTAGATTCTCAACAAAACAGGGGTTTGAATAGGGCGCCACCAAGTCATTAACTTTAAACACAGGGTTTCCCTAAGGGGGACTTGGGCGTCCTTAGGGAGGAATACCGTATTAACTGCTAACGCAGGAGCTGTAAAAAAAATTTAATTAAATATACAAAAATGAGGACACAATAAGTATTCTCTTGCTACCTCATATAAAAAAACAACAAAGATTAATCAGGCAACAATAATATAAACACAGATTTTATGTTTCAAATACTGCAAAGGCTATTAAAGCTTCTTGTTAAATTGGGTTTACCACTTTACTTTATTTGATCTTATACTTTGTTACCCTACTTTTGAACATACTTGTTCAGAATAAAACAATTAATTAAGAAATTTAAATGTTGTTTCTTTAATTAAAATTGCCCTTTCATAAAAACTGTAAATATAAAATTCATGTTTAAGAAAAGATAATACAAGTTTCATCTACTCATAAGGTAGGATTATATATTCAAAGAAAAATATCAAAAACTTTAAATGTTGCTTTAGTTACAAAAGTTTAACTTGAATTTATACTAGAAATATCAGAACTGTTTTTTCTGTTTACATATTTATAAAACTTTAACTACTTTGTCTATTAATTCATTATTCAAAAATTGTAAGTGAAATCATGCATATATGAAACATCAATAAAAACTTTTTAGGTTTGCCTAACCTCATAAAATTTAGTAACTGTAATTATACTGAACGGGTATTGACAATAAAAATTTACTAAGGTCCTTCTTTATTTGTGAAACGGATTTATGAGAATAGATAGTTACAAAAATATTTTCTGAAGCAACCTCGTATCAAAGATCACCAAATGTAGACGTGATGCAAGAATAATTCTGATCTCTTACCTTGGCCCTGCAGGTGTTGTTTACATGTTGCCTTTACAACATGTTTGGGCAGGTGTTAATACATACATTTTCCAGAAAATAAGTGACGTAAAATCCACATGTTCCACAGAACACGAACAGCGTTTTTGTTATATGCACAAACTGGACCAACCAAATTCCAATACTAAACTTGGATGTTCTACTGTGTGTAAATCTTGAACGAAAGTTTCAACAGTACCATTCCAATGCATCATCGGACTTAATTTCCAAACCATAAAAATTTCTACATACTTTGTAGAACGTTTCCTTAAAATTCGAACTTATTGTTTTCTCCATAACATTACATAAAATCCAACTATCCATCGTACGGTTGAAGGACGTTCATATTGGATCGATACCCTATCGCAAAGTTGACGTGAATGAACCATAAGTTGATATTCGCAGGTGCAAAAGTAGAATTTATATCTTCTTTAAATACAGCATACTCGCTGCCTTAGTTTTATAAAACCAGATAATACAAAACGACTTCTTAAAGTTGAAAATTATACAATAAAAATCTAATTGAGGACTTTCTACGAAGCGTTGAAAAACATGTTTTATCGTAACTGTTACGAAATCATTAAAGGAATATTTTAAGTGCTATTTACACAAATGTCCAAAGAATTATTAAATGAATTTATCGAAGGAATTATTCAAACGAAGTTATTTATTAGAAATCATTTATAAAACGTCGTTAAAAGGAACGTTATAACAGAAGAAAAGCAAAAATACGAAAAGAGCGCATCGTTAAAACACAAAGCCTAGTGTTCAGCGCACTAGGGTTCTACTACCACACAAAAAGCCAGACGCAAGTTACATGCCAGAACCCTTATTAGTTCCATAATCGTTCTCGACGAGAGCAACTGTATTTGCACCAGCAGCAGTTTCAAGACGACTGATCTACTTTGGCTCTAAATTAATGCAACTATTAGTTGATTATTGACCTACATTGGGTTCATAGTCGCATAGACTTTGGGACCAAAGTATCACACTCTCAGTTGGATGACCTACCTTGGGTTCATAGTCGCATCGAATTTGGGACCAAATTATTACACTCTGTTAGTTGAATGGCCTACTTTAGGTTCATAGTCACGTTGGCTTAGTCGATTAACTTATATTGGGTCCATAGTAGTATTAACTTTGGGACCAGTTAAACCTACTGACCTACTTTGGGTCCATAGTCGCATAGTCTTTGGGACCAAAGTATTACACTCTTTCGATTAAATGATCTACACTAGGTTCATAATCACGTTGTTTTTAGTCGATTGACCTACATTTGGTCCATAGTAACATTGACTTTGGGATCTGTGTGACCTACTAACCTACTTTGGGTCCATATGCGCATTTACTTTGGGACCAGTTGACCTACTGACCTAGTTTGGATCCATAGTTGCATAGTTTTACTAGTTATTTGATCGCACTACAGAAATTTCACCTTGTCGTTACCACATATTTTGGGTGCCGTTGTATGCAAATAAAGTTATGATGAGATATGGACCTTGCAGTTACCCAAGACGCTCAAAAGCTTGCGTGAACGAACAAGATCACTAAGTGTCAACAGAAACAGATGTTCTACAAAGAGCGAATCGTGTGGTGTGTTCTATTACTTCAATCTTTAGATTCCCTTAACCTCCGACTTTGTTTAGTGCGTTTTTTCCTCTTTCTTTCTCTTCCTTTGTTACACGTGATTCGGGTGAGCATTCCGTTACTAATTTCGTTCTTTTCTTACTGGTCCGCTCGTCTTACGTTTGTAGATTACATCTAACATACTAGGTACATAAAATGTTAATACATCGCCTACGTGGGAAAAGTTTACTATTAATAAATTTGAACAAGGATTTCCTCTTTGCACAATCAACATATAATGCAACAAACTATATTAGACATGATCAAAGCTACTACGGAGCCTTAATATCAAGGCTTGAAGCAAGGTACGGCGATTCTCACCTGCAACAAGTGTACCGCGCTCAAGTAAAGAACCATTACCAGAAAGTCAAGAAAAAGTTAAAAGAGTTTGAAGGAGATATTGTTAACTTTTTGAGACCAGCCTATTTAACAATCCGGACAGTTTTTTGGAACAGCTGGCAGTACAGGCATTTGTCCATAAAATAGGTGATGGGGAGGTTCGGCAAGCATTACGACCGACTCGGTCTAAGACCCTGGATGCTGCACTTTCATGTGCTTTGGAGTTTGAAGCGGTAAATTAACCATCACATCGTAACACTGACAAAGTTAGATGTTCTGTGGAAGAACAGTGACAAGAAAACATGTTAGAAGGACAGTATGTACGTATATGTATAGTATAACGGTAAGAATATTTAGTTTTTAGTTTATACCGACCGGTGCCACTAAGACAATTGTGAACCTTACCGTAGTACGCAACCATGAAATAGTGATGAATGTGACGGCGAGTCTTCGGACAGTGGCCGGCGAAAACATTCTGATGAACGGAATTTTAAACATAAATATCGGGAATGGTAATAAAATATTCAACCGTCAAATTATAATAGCCGACATCACCGAGGAAGCTATCTTGGGAATGGACATCTTAAAAAGTATAGTTTTTCCTTAAACATGAAAGAGGATGTCCTGAGAGTAGGAAACGAAAAGATACACTTTTGTGAAGTAAACGACGAATCGGTGGGGAGTTTTTTGATGAACGATGTTGTCCTATGGGAAGGGCAAAAAGAGTAGAGATCTGGCGATTAAATGGTGCTCTCTGAGAAGTTTTTGGGTGTGCTATCCAACCGGTCTGAGATAAGTATCTTCGAAAAATCGTATTCGTGGGAAAAGCATTAACAAAAGTATACCTGTTAGAATTCAAAACGCCATTAGCTATAAGACTGAATTGAAAAACAATGTCACTGTTGGGTAGTGCTCTTCGGAAGTTCACGCGGCGGGAAGTACCAGCATCGTTATAGAGGCCCGCTCCAATGAATGCTTCTTGAAGTTACGGGACAATTTAATATAACCATGCCAGAATCTCGAACAACAACAATTGGCTACACTTACAAACCTTATTCGACGATACTCTGATTTGTTTGCGACTGACGGCAATCCCGAAAAGTGGCAGCTGCTCGAAGAAAAGGTAAAATATCTGAGGCATATAGTCTCATAAAATGGAGTTAGGCTAGACCTGCAAAAAGTTAGGGCAGTGCAAGGGTGGTTGACGCCCAAAGACAAACACCAACTACTCAGTATTCTGGGATTATGCATAAATTATAAAAGAATTGTTTGTGGATTTCTTAGTATTGTCAAGTCATTAACTAAATTAACAGAAGAAGAGCGTGATTATGTATGTGACAAAAATCGTCAAAATCGTTCTAACAGCTAAGATATTTATTGGCGGCAACACCTATTTTAAGTTACCCTCGGTCGGAAAGCAAATTCATATTAGACACAGATGCAAACAACATTGCTGTTGAAGGTGTTTTGTTCCAGGTACAGGACGGACAAAGAAATTGATTAGTTATTTTGACAAGGTGCTCTAAAAACAAGTAAAACTACTGCGTTACGAAGAAATAACTGTTAGCTGTAGTAAAATCGGTAGATCATTTTTATATATTTTTCTAAGGTCGAAGGTTTCACTTGTAAACAGATCACGCAGCGCTAAAGTGGCTAGTGTAGTTCAAGATCCTGGAAGAACAGGCAGCGAAAGTGTAAGAAATCTAAAATATGATATTACCGGCAATTGCTACAACGGCAAATTATTCCCAAAATTATTATATCCGCCAATCCAAGAAACCCAAATTTATATAACAGTCAATTAATAAACCTTTCTAGAGTTCTTACAATTTAAAGTTCATAATTACATCGCGCAAGCGCGGAATAAGCGACGCCACGGGCAGGTAGTAGTTCCAAGCTTTACACAGGCTTTAGCGCGGCCATCTGACAATGACGTCACCAATAACAAATTAAATACGCCATTGACGGAAAATATGCCAATTTTCATACAATAGTTTATAACAGCGAAATACTCACATGAATATGTCCCTGGGTTAAAGTTGGCTCTGTTAACGTCCATCAGGGCTACTGATGACCCCTTTTAAGGCAATTAACGGACGGTACGCCTAACGTCCATCCAAATGGCTTCGACTGGTTCTCAGGGCACCACTCCGGAGTGTTTAAAGATGGTGCTCTGGCGTGGAATGCGGTTCGGCCAACGGCTACAAATTACCTCCTACCTATGTAGGGAATGAACAAGGAAACCAGGTATAGGGCGACAAACAGATAAGCAGGCAAGGATCTACATAAATACAAGATAAGGCACGATACGATACCTGAATAAAACCGCTCTTCACGAAGGTCAAAGGCAAAAAGGCCCGTTAAAAAGATCACCGAAAAAAACCCCACTTTTCTGTCCTTTCACGCGTCGGCGCGAAATTATTCGTCCAACCCACTTTTAACGTGGCGGAAATACGCCAAGTTTTTTAAATTTAAAGGCGCGAAAACTTCCGTACATAAAGATTAAGCTAAGAAAATGTTTAGTGCCACTTTGGTACGTAACAGAGTATGAGATAGCATGTAGTGTTTAGGGGGGTTTTGGTGAGCTTAACAGTATCAAAAGGAATAACAAGTCAACTCAAATTAAATCTATTCATTCTTACATATAGATACATATAACCTAATACAGTAGTATCTTACCGTCAAATAAAATATAATTTATATGAGCATAGAAAAAGAGCGCTGGCGCAATTAATCAGTAATATTTTTTTATAAGAGGTAACAAGTAATCAAGTCCATTAACATACAAATTATGAAAGTGATTGCTTGACCCTTCTTAAACTAATCCTATGGTAAAACCTGACAGGAGCGGTAGTAATGCAGAATCAATAAGGTGTACCATAACGTAGATAAAGTTGTAGTATGTATGAAAAGTTGCGGCAATGTGTATTTCTTTCACTTTTTGATAAATATGAACATGAAAGGAGCTGCAAACAGATCGACGAAACGACCTGCGAAAAGATCTACGAACGGAGAATCGTTGTAAAGCTCTTTGAAAAGATGCTCAGTGGTACTTGACGCCTGGGCACCAAGCTATTGTTTTCTTATACTTCTGACGTCGTCTCCAGGTCGTTGTCGTTGTTTTGAAGAGAAAACTGCCGTACCCTTTTCTGAATTGACTTCGGATCTCCTGACTCTTAGCATTGATCGCTCTTTGTAGTTACTGCGTGACGAGGTGTGAAAATGGGATCTGTATAGTCTGGCTGTATCGTCGGTATATAGTGCCATACTGGTGTTGGTCGGTTTTGGCAGGTCGCTCACAAAGATGTCAAGTAGTGCCGACGAGAGGAGAAAATCATAGGGAACAGCAGACTTGATTTATTGTCTCGTCAACGGTACTCTTTCCAGCCTGCTACGGTATCGTCTATCCTGAAGATAGGATTTCGTTAGTTGGATGAGAGCGCGTAGTATTCTCTTTCTAGCATCGTGTAGAGTAGGCCAAACTCTCATACCTTATCGAAAACTTTAGACACATCCAGGAACACTGCGCTTGTCGACCGCCTCCAGTTGAAGCTTCCTGGAATGGGGGCCACCATTCGCAATATATAATAAACGCTAGAATGTCCCTTACGCAACCCGAACCCTTCATCCTGGGCCATGCGATGCTTTTCTATCGTTACCTGCAGTCTTCTTAGGAAAACGGCTTCCGCAATTTTCCCACCGAAAACAAGCTAGTTAGTCGGTAGTGTTGCAAAAATGTTGCAGATTTGACAGCTTTCAAGATCATTATCGCGTCCGCTATCTTCCGCGGTGTTGGAAAGCATCAGCATGGTATGGATTATTCCGGTTAACACCATGATGGTGTTTTTCGGAAGCGCTTGCAGAGGCCGGTTGGCAACTTCGTATGCTCTGAAGACCTTTCTGACCTTGAAGGCTTGAGGTTCTTGACGGCTCAGTTCCTAGTGCTCAGCATCACTTCGCGCAGTATCGCGACGTCTAGTACTTTTGGTCTACCTCTATTGGCATAGCGGGTGGATATTGCTAGTCTTAAGACCTCGACTTCTCGTCTGGTAGCACACCGTTGCAATTTGCGTCCGATACATTTTGAAATGCATGGCACGCCTTATATATTCATGGCTTTATACGCATATCTTGATTTATTTTGCAAATAATTGCAATCCGAGATATTAGTATTACTATTAACCATAAGACCAATAATACAGTCTACGTGTAACCAGATAGGCAGACAGACACACACAGACAAAAGCTTTTATTTTTATATACTACCTAGACCAAAGGCCCAAACTTATATGTACTGAATAGCTGTTTATGTTTAAGGTGTTTTTCTTATTTCTATGGTTCGTTTACTTAAATATACAGAAAAAAGAAACTTCACAACTCTCGTCTCGGATTGCCAAAGACTAACGACCGTATTGTAGACCATGCGGCACAAGTTTCTAAACTTTGGCATACCTGGGGCCAGGAAAACAAGTGCATGTCCTATCTAAATGTTACGAATTAACAATACCCGGCCGAAGGCCTAAAGTTTCCAACCTTAACCCAAACTAAACCCTATCATACTTTTTCGCATCCCGACCATTGACAGCTGGAAATCAAAAGCTGAATTGGCGAGACGACCTACGACACACACATACGCACGCACGCACGCGCGTACGCACGTGCGCATGAACGCACGCGCTCACACACACACACAACTTGCTTATGATTACTTTCTCAAATGCCGTACAAATACAAATGCCTGTTCTTACACTTACTTTGCCTTTTCAACATCTGAATTTCCGGTTGCCAATGGTCCGGACTGATAAGGCAATATCCGTTTAGCGTTCTTCCTTGACGACCTTGATTTCCGGCTGCGGATGGTCTTGGTCCTAGAAGGAGAACGTAACACGAATATCAACACTACATACACAACACACATAGACACTCACACACACACACACAAAACCTCACCCACACACATACACACACATAGCATATGCCCTCAAGCGCGCGCACGCGCGCGCACACACACATCTTACTCAGTTACTTTCTGGGGAAAAGCCAGGTCTGCTTAAATTTCAGGTAGCAAACCTGAAACGTTGGAACAAATAAAAAATAGCCCTATTCCCATATCTACTCTTAAACAAAATAACAAATAATAAAAACTGACAGCTAGACTAAACTAAACTAAACTAATGGCAAAAAGAGTTCAGAAAATTTATGACGGGATTTGTTGAAAGTGAGTGCTGAAACTGCAATGTGGTTGCATGGCGCAACACTTACTTACACTACACTACTGGTTATTGTTACCGAGGTGTATGTCGTCTCTGCAAGATCCGTTTGCAAGTGAAGTTGAAAGGATATGGAGAATGTGTGGTTAAAGTAGGGTAGGAGTATGTTGGGATCTACGTTTATTAAGTATTTAAAGTATTGATAATGTTCAATATGAATGGGCAAGTGTATGATAGATGCAATGAGATGTCTGTTTTTCCACAGTTGCACAGGTCGATTCTCCTCAGGAAATGTCTAACGAGCACCGAATAAGCATCTTCAGTTCAGATGGTCTTTTGTTCCCTATAAACCTTGTGAGTAGGGTCGCATTGTTGAATGGTCTTGATGTGTTATCACTGTATTGTAACGTATTTTTTTTTCTAGTTACACTTCGTTCTTTAACATAAAAATAAAACAGCTATAATTTAAAATATTTAATTTATAAATTTCCGTTCAGTAAAAATTAATACATAAAATTAATAATAACATATAGATTCCTTTACCTTTATGGTCTAAGGTTCGTTACTAAGCTTTGTCGAGTTGTCAATTTGCTCACTCCATTATCAGCGTTTGAACGGGTAAGCTGCTCTACAAGATAGTGGAGTCAAGATGGTCGTGTGTAGGCACGTGGCCTCTAACAGAGTAAAGAAAAAAAGATGGATAATTGATTGATTTTTGGTGTCTGGTGGTCGAACCTAACAGCTGTAGCGTGAGCAAGTTTTTCTATAAGTCCCACCTAGAGCGGTTCACTTGATCCCTGCAGGCCTAAGGAGATGGAAGCCCCTTTACATCATTAATACAGTTGGTATAAATTAATTAAATAGATTATATTAATATTTTTTCTCATAGTGCAATATCTTATCATTTCGAATGGACCTGCACCTTGCCGAAGTTCTAAATTACTAGAACAGGTGAAATGGCTTGCGTGTTCTAATGAGCTAAAGAGCCAAACTACCGGTCCAACCAAAGTAGTAGGGTCGTTAGTGAGGAACCAGACTAAGACAGGTCCCCGAAAGAGGGCAGCGGCTCTTTCGGTACTTAGATTGGCAGAGACCATAGGGGTCGGTATGGCAGTCTAAGACACACTACCGCGATGTGAAAGGCAACGGGAAACCACCACATTATCTCCCAACTACACAGCGTACCTAAATTATAATAAAATGATGGCATTCTCTGGGGTAAAATATTCCGGAGTTAAAATAGTCCCCCAGTCGGATCTCCGGGAGAAGACTACTTCGGAGGATGCGATCGGAAAGTTAAAAATAAGTGTCGGGAACATTCTGCGGGTCGGAGCGTGGAATGTTAGAAGTATGAAGCAAGTAGGTAAGCTAGAGAACCTAAAAATTGAAATGAATAGGTTATCACTAGACATAGTAGGGATCAGCGAAGTTCGGTGGCCAGAGGCGGGGGATTTTTGGAGTGGAGACTTCAGGGTAATTCATACAGGAGCAGAGGAAGGAAATTTGGGCGTGGGGATAGTTATGCGGAAAAAGATAGAATACTGTGTAGAAAATTACTTACAAAAGAACGAAAGAGTACTTATGGTTAGATTAAAATCTAAACCGGTAAACACAGTAATAATACAAGTATACATGCCCACCTCTAGCTACAGTGACGAAGAGGTAGAAGCCATCTACAAAGATATCGAAGACATATTAAGATACGTAAAAGGACAGGAAAATTTAATAATTACCGGGGATTTTAATGCCGTGGTAGGTGAGGGTAGGGAAGGAGCAGTAGTAGGTTTATTTGGTTTAGGCACGAAAAACGACAGGGAAAATAGGCTGGTAGAATTTTGTGACAAGAACAATTTAATCATCACAAACACATTATTTCAACATCATGCTAGAAGACGATATACGTGGAAGATACCAGGAGATATAGGAAGATATCAAATAGATTACATTCTTGTTAGACAACGGTTTAGGAATCAAGTAAAAGACTGTAGAAGCTACCCAGAAGCAGATATAGATACTGACCACAACATCGTAATTATGAAGGCCGCACTTAAATTTAAGAATGTGAAAAAAAGAAACGGAAAAAGCACTTGGACTTAGAGAAACTAAAAGATAAAAATATTCAAGAAAGATTCGAAAAAAAGTCAAATGAATTGCTCAAACATATCGAGAAAATATCTGATACTAAGGAAGTAGAAACAGAATGAAATAACATTAAATCCAGCCTAGACATGGCGGCCAGAGATATTCTGGGGTATACACAAAAAGAAAATAAGAAACCATGGATAACAAAGGATATCCTGAATTTAATAGAAGAAAGACGAAAATACAAAAATAAATCAGACGAAACAGGAAAACAGAGATACAAAGCCATAAAATGGTAAATTATTCGAAAATGCAGGAAAGCTAAAGAACAATGGATTGATGAAAAGTGCAAAGAGATACAAACGAAGATGGAAATAGGAAAGACAGACGAAGCATACAAATTAATTAGAATGAATTTTAGGGATATAAAACCGTATAGCAAAATATAAGGGTCGCACAAGGAAACGTCATCATAGAAAACGTAGAGAAAGTGGGTAGATGGCAAGAATATATAGGGAATTTATATGCAGGAGAGGAACTAACTGCATTAGAACAGGAATCAGACATTGAAAATGATGACTTGGGATATCCTATACTTAGAGATGGTTTGAATTAGCATTAAAGAGTCTGAAAATGGTAAGGCGCAGGGTACAGATAAGGTGCAAGCAGAAACTCTAAAAGCCGCTGGACAAGCAGTAACAGAACGTCTCTTCCAACTTGTAAGCTATATGTATGAGACAGGCGAGATACCCAAAGATTTCAAACGTAGCATCATAGTAACTATACCAAAAAAGAAAGGCGCGGATAGATGTGAAAATTTTCGAACAATGAGTTTGACAGCACACGTGTCAAAAATATGAACTAGAATTGTGCAAAGACGAATGGAAAAACGGGCAGAAGAAATACTAGGAGAAGACCAATTTGGGTTTAGGCGAAACAGGGAACACGGGAGGCTATTTTAGCTCTGAGAGTGATAATGGAGAAAACAATAGAAAAAGGGGAAAGCGTGTATATAGGGTTTGTAGATCTGGAAAAAGCATTCGACAATGTAAAATGGAAAAAAATGTTTGAAATACTAAAAAAGATTGGAATGAGTTATAGGGATAGACGAATAGTACATAGCTTATACAAAGAGCAAACAGCAGTAATAGAATTAGAGCAGGAATGTAGAGAAGTAAACATTAGGAAAGGGGTGAGACAGGGATGTGCCCTATCCCCATTGATTTTAACTTGTACATAGAAGAGGCAATGAATACTGTCAAATGCAGGAAGACATTTGGAATTACTATGCAGGGACAAAAATTGATATGCTTAGATTTGCAGATGATATAGCGGTATTAGCGTCTAGCAAGGAAGAGTTAGAAGCTGCTCTTAATGAAATGGAAACGGTTCTAACAGAGAGATACGGTATGAAAATTAACAAAACTAAAACTAAAGTTCTACTATGCAAAGGTGTGGAAAATAAATCAAAACAAGAATACAAGTATGTAACACGAACTTACAAGAGGTTAAGGATTTCTGCTACCTAGGAAGCCAAATAACGCAAGATGGGAAAAGCACAAAAGATATAAAACAAAGATTAGCACAAGGTCG
Source organism: Platerodrilus igneus (assembly GCA_036346225.1). Classification (NCBI taxonomy): domain Eukaryota; kingdom Metazoa; phylum Arthropoda; class Insecta; order Coleoptera; family Lycidae; genus Platerodrilus; species Platerodrilus igneus. Next base: position 1,866,429 of record JARFIW010000566.1, read on the forward strand.
TGCGACATTTAACAAGAAAAGCAACTACTGTGCTCAAAGACCACAAACATAGAAACAAGGAAAAGATTGCTTAAAACATATGTGTGGAGCACAGCACTGTACGGCTGTGAAGCCTGGACAGTAGGAGAAGCGGACAAGAAAAACTAGAAGCCTTTGAAATGTGGTGCTACAGACGTATGATGAAGATATCATGGACAGACAAAGTTAAGAACGAAGATATACTAAAAATGGTAGGGAAGAAAGAAATATGTGGAAAACGGTAAAAATAGGAGAGATAGGATGATAGGCCACATACTACGGCATGAGGGAATAGTGCGGAATATATTAGAAGCAGAGATAGGAAAAAAGAGAAGAAGAGGCAGACCTAGGCTAGACTACTGCACACAGATAGTAAAAGATGTAGGCTGCAGGAATTTCAGGGAGATGTGTAGGCTAGCCCAGAATAGAAATCAATGGAGGTACGCATCCAACCAATCCCAAGATGGATAAACTAATGACGAGAAAATAACTGTGCTTAAACACGATGATTACTATAAGTAACTACAAGAATTGGTTGGACAACATTCTCAAATAATGTTAAGTGTTTGAAAGGATTTACTGGAAAACCATTATTTCGGCAAATATCTAAGTGTTGGGGGATCTTGGTAGCCACAGGTTGCTTAACCGCCTTCACTGAATCTCGGTGAAATAGGGCATAAAATTAGAAAACAATAGAAGGGGAACGAGCTGTATACACAGTCTTTTGAAATGCTGTGCTTCAGATGTATGAGGACGATAGCATGGACAGACAAAGATAATAACAAATAGGTTATAGAAATAGTAGGGAAAGAAGGGTATCTGGGGAAAAAGATAAGAGAAATAGAAGGGCAGAATGCGTTCTAAGAGATTTTTGGGTAATAGTATGGGATATATTACAAGCAGAGATAGGAAAAAAGAGGTAGATGTTGACCTAGATCAGATAGTGATAGATGCAGACTGTGCAAATTTCAGGGAAATCTGTAGGTTAGTTCAGAATAGGAAACAATGATGGTACGCGTCTAACCAGTTCCAGGACTGAAGACCTAATGATGATGCAATATCTTAATGCAATATCTTAATGCAGTATCTTAAGGCAATATCATATATGGTTACATCTTATATAATATCATTGAATGCAGTATCATAGAAGGCAATTTCATATACGTTCCAAATTTTGTTGGAGTATTAAATTCAATCAAGCAGAAGTTAGTTTCGTTAAATAATAGTTGTGTTCAGAAGAACTTTGATAATCGATAGTTATGGAAATTTCCGACAGCTGAGCTTAAGGTCCTATTTCTTTCGTTTAGAGCAGTATCATAACACGTGAGTGTTGTTTAGAATTTAATCACTTTGAATATTAATTAAGTTGCAATAAGAAAATAGAACATTAAAAATTTTGTAACGTAAGAAGCTTTTAAAGAAACAGCGAACTAAATAACAAATTTATTGTTTGTCAGAATATTTGCACGTGCACACAAAGTGTACATTAAAAAAGTTGTGAATGACATTTTATGTCAGATATATAAAAAACATAGATTCAGTTGTCCTATTTAGACCTCACATGTCGTCTTACGTTAATTTAGAGTATGTTTGAATATTTTGAGGTCATGAACTTTTATTTTTCATCGACATGTGGAGTTCGAGTATTAACTATTAAATAAAAGTAACTTAGAGTAACTATATAATATTTTATCAACGCTTTGATAATTAAATTTTACTGTGAGGGTCGAAGAAGTACTTCTATGGCTTAAAGAAAATTATGTATTATGAATAACTTAGAAAATTTCAAGTCAGCATATTTAAATTTTGTAGAAAGATCCATTTAGAGATCTTTAGATTATCAAATACAATTCTTTACTAGTATATTTCTGTTCCATAAAAATTATTAAGTGAAAATTTTATAAAGATACGAATTTAAATATTATAGTAACATGAATCCAGAAATTTATTCAAACAGAATCTATCTTGTTTTTGAATGACTTTTTATTATTTAGAATTCAAGTAAAAAATTACAAGTCATCCCTGATTAGGAATTGTGTGTAATGAAAACAAATTCTCTGGGTGTATATTTTAGAAACCTACATTCTATTATTTTAATTTTGGCAAATATTTTTGAGGACACAAATGGTGTCCATGTTGTACCTTTGTTTGCCCACAGGTCAAGCCGAGACATCTGTATGACATCTGGTGTTTGAGATTTTGGTAAGTGTGTTTAAAGGAGTGAAATTCAGGTTTTATGGCTATGTTGTGGTGTTGCCATAAGGTTTCCGCATTCCCCTAATACAAGCACAGTTAAATTTTGTTGGTTATTGTATTGCAAAATACGGTGGCGCTCATTAAATATATTTTTGGTCTTTTCACAACCCATGACCCAAGCTCATGATCTACCTAGAGCTAACACTCGACTAGCCGTTTATGTCTTAAGAGTTTTTCTTTTTCTCAAGCCATTCTCCATCCAACTTTACCTTGGGCTTACATTAATAAGAAAAAATTCTCGACCTTGTGATATCAGGTTAGGGTTTAGGAAATTTAAAGGTGTAATTCTTTAGCTGATAGTCACGAGGATAAATAAAAATATAATAAAAAAGTTAGAAATAATTTTTTATTACAGTATAATAGCATGCATAGCGAGATTGATTGGAGGTATTTTAAGAAGGGCATACAGTGCTTCCGTACAGGTAATTCTGTAAACTCTGGGGCGGAAAAGGAGGAATGGTCTGACATAGGAATGGAGAGCTCTTCTATGCTGTATGTTGATGTATTGAACCCAGGAGTCTGCAGCGTATCGTACGATTGGTATTGTTACGTTGTTTATAATTAGTGTCTTCGTTTGTTGTGAGAGTGAGCGTGGGAGACATGTCAGTAGGTTGTGAAGAAGTAATGTAGTTTTATTTCGGAGGTGTGTTACGTATGTGTTTACTTTTAAATTATGTTCCAAGTGCATATACAGATACCTCACGATTTCAAATATTTGAGTAAGGTTCCTTCTAGGCGTATGGTAGGAGGTCCTCTGAGATCAAGTTTGCCCTTGAGGAGAAGCATGTGGGTTTTCCCGTTATTATTGGTTGACGATGACATGCGACCGGTGTTTTAGAACTTAGGCCACACGACCGGCCGTACATTCCAATTCGGATCTGGGTCTATGCGTAACCAGAAACATGTCAGTCTCTTGCGGTGATATTGGATATTTGTTTTTATACGATCATAAGGAGAAGTGTGGCGCTCACGAAAGAAATCGCCAATGCTACAAAAGCGAATATTTCCAACCAAAACACTTGCCACATCGTGTATCAGAAACATGTATAACATTGAAGTGTCGGATCTAATATTTAGGTCAAGGGTTCACGTATCGTTTAAATTTGACTAAAAATTGTTAGCTAACTCGTGATAGGTCAGTATTAAGCTCTTGTTACGAAATTGCTATCGCTTTTAGTGTTCTATGTTACCTCATAGGGCTTTGTCATTAGCTGTTTAGAAAAAAGTAATCATTTGTTACTGAAACGTCCTTTTAGTTTAATGTAGAGGACGTAAGAAATTTTTTGTTACTCCTTACAGCATGGAAACTGTTGTTAATTTGTATGTTGTAGCTTACTTTCATGTAGTGTTTGGGAATGAAGGTAATAGTATATTGTCTAATTTTTTTAAAATGCTCGTTAAGCAGAACGATCTGAATCGACTAAAGATTTATGGTTGTCAAATTATGTTAAATGAAAAATGATATGGTATTGCGTAAACTAGTTTCACGATAGCACAGTTTGAAGCGCTCTGTCTAATGTTAGACATTAACTGCTGTAGCAATTGTGTTAAATGAATACGTTCTTTTCAGCTTAACAAATTATTTATTGCTTTTTTTACATAAAATGTAATTATAACAACCGCTCGCTTAATAACGTTTTTTATCACTTCGTGTTCCTTAAGATATAAAGAATGTATTGTTTCTTTTAGACAATTAACTCCCCTACATTTACTGACGACATCCAAGCTTCTTATCAAACCGTTAATGGACTTCTCCCTTCTTTTCTGTTTATCTTCGAAATTTTACATTAAAAAGTGCATAACTCACGCTTTTATCGTTTTAGAAATATGAATTGTACGAACAACCATGACTGTACACAAGATATTGAAGTTGTAATTATTGTCAAAAGAAAATAAATGATGCACAAAAACCTCATAGTTATAACACGTCAAGGCGGTATGAAATCTAAAATTATATATGTGTTATTACCATTCAATAAATACTAAGACATTGATAAAGATGGTGTTTGTTTACATATATTTAATAGATATCGCGGTTGCAAAAAGGTTTAAATAATTAAATGTAGAGTATCTTTTACTGCCGTTCAGAATCCGATACAAAATAATATAAAACTATCTTGAAATGGCTTTTATTTTGTATTTTACTTCTTTAATAACTAGAGTTTGTTGTTCAGATTTTATTGATATGGTTTACTATATTTTTGTTATTTTAAAGAAAATGAATATTTACATACAAATATAAGGTAGCTAGGCGGAAAGCAATACTCTCATGTTAATTTGATTTTTCAAATATCCATGTAAATAAAACAATTGGGCTTACATTTATTTATAACTGTATAGTGCTCATCATAGCCTAAGGAATCACCTTGCAGTGCTCCCCATGGTCTGCAAAAAACACCTTCAGCGAGCAGCGCTTTCCGTAGTCTGCTATACATCAGCGCGCAGTGCTCTCCATAGCCTGCGTATTCTCCGACGGTGACGCTGTCCGCCGCCGTACCTAGGACACGTCACTATAATTCATCAAACAATAGTTACAAACTCTGTTCCATATATCACCGATATGTCTTTATTGTGATTGCGTCTGTCAAGTCTACCACCGGAACGACACCCCCGTAGAGTTCCACGACGACGCACTCGACGAAGCCTAAGCAACCACTACCGCGACGTCTTCCGAAGAGTACCGAAGATCACCTAAGACGTCTGAGCCTCTTAAAACTGTAAATAATTTCCAATCATCACTGTCCAAGTTCTTACTGGGCCTCAGAAATAAATTCCGAAGCCTTCTGAAAAGTTCCGAAGACGACCGAAGACCTCTGAACCCTCTATACTTGTATATATTTTCAATTAATAGTTCTTAATTTCATAGCATAATGCTATGTAACTTAACGTTGTCCCACAAGTTAACACGAAGCCCTTCGAAGAGTTCCGAAGACCGCCGAAGACGTTTGGACCTCTTCAAACTAACTATTTTCTAACTACCGTTATTTAAGTTGCTAATCGGTCTCACAAGCAAATTCCGGAGCTTTCTGAAGAGATTCAAAGAATGCGGAAGCCATTTATACCGCCTTTAAACAGTATACATTTATTTAATGAGTGTTTAAGTTTATTTTGGTTCCACGAGCAACCACGAAGCCTTCCGAAGAATTCCAAAGATTAGCTAAGACTTCCGAAGTGCTTCAACTGTTAAAATCGTTCAATTTTAACTATTTCATTTTTATTTTTATGTATTTATAAAACTTGTAATTATTTTTGCTTATACTTATTAAACAAATAATCAAGCCAAACCTATATGCTTTCAGACGCCGCACACCCGAGCGATAACACTACCACTAACATAAGAAACGTGCAAAATAAATTTATTATGTATGTCACTTTTGGAAAACTTAAGTAAATCTTTTAATATTGATGTACGGCTATTGAAAATAGTTTAGTAGTCAAGAGTAATCTCAAATTTATATAAAAAATGCATATAATACATAATTTCGGTTTATAGGTTCCATTTTTGTAGGTGACTATTGCACTGGGATATTATTAAACTTAGTAGTTAGTAGTCAGCCATCGCGACTGTCTACTGGGCAAATAAACCTTATGTTTCTTCATTTTCTGTTGCCTATGTCAATTCATCTTTTCCTAATTAATTTATTCCCGCCGACTGGCAGCATAAAGTCAAACACCCTTTAATTAATTAAATACGGCTGATGATAGGCTGTAGCAGACCGGTGGCCAACCGTTTAATATTTAACTACCTAGTTAGATTTCTGAATATAGGCAGGTGGATATTTTAATATTTGTGAAAATTATTAATACTTATTATCTAGTTATTCTATTAACTAGATTAATTGATTTTCTAGTAAAAAAATTTTATAACACCTAGGTGTTTTGTGTTGTCGTTCAGATATAGCTCCAACTAAAAAAGGAAGATTCTTTTCACCGTTAACCAGAGGAAGCTCTCAAAATTGTAGTGCATGCTATTAGAGGCGAAGGGAAAGGTGTCACGGAAGCTGGTCGTCATTATTGAGTTCCTGGAGGCACTATTCAGGATAACCTTTATAGTTGGAGGACAGAGAAACCACGCCGTATGGAACCAGAGCCAGTATTAGGACCAGCTTAGGACTAACTGACGGTACGGGTGAGTACCATTGCAAAATGTGGTTTTCCTAGGAAAAAAGACGCGATGTTTATGACTGGAAATGAAACATAAATTTAAACAAGGACGACCAGGTCAAAAATTGTACTTAAATTTGTTTCGGCGACATCCGCAAATATCAAATAGAACAACTGATCCGATCAATAGAGCGCGCGCGATAATAATAGAAAAATCCATTAAAAAATGGTTTATAGAGCTAGAGAAATTCCCAAAAGAAAATTATGCATTAGACTGTTAAAGAACCCCCATCGTATATTCAATGGGGATGAAACCGGTTTCATATCCTGAGACTGAGAAAGTTTGACACCCAAAGAGTAGAAAAATTTATTAGAAGTAACTCGGACCAGAAAGAACATAATATAATGGTGTTAATTGGTTTTACAGCTAGTGAAAAGTTATACCTCCACTTATATTTCCATAGGTACGTCCACCACGTGCCATTATGAAAAGCAAGCCTGACATATGGATTCTAGGAAGATCTGACACAGGATGGATGAAACAATACGTTTGTTTTGCATACTTCAAAGATCTCAATGAGTGGATAGAGGATCAAAAAATTACGAAACTAGTACTCTTGTTAGTTGACGGTTATAAATCTCACATTAGCATGGAACTCAGTAAATACTGCGACCATAATAAAATTAGTCGTACTCGCTTCTCTCGAATACGACTCAATTGATGCAACCAGCAAGTGTGAGTGTATGTAAGTCGCTTAAGTAAAAATGGAAATAGCATGCATCCAAGTGGTAAAATTTGCAGAAAAGGCTGGATTGCCTTGAAGCCAAATTTAATTTCTATCCGCTACTTAAGGATTTACTGGATGAACTAAAATCGGACACAATGTAGAAGAGATTTTGCAAATGCGGACTTTTTTCTTACAATCCAACTGCAGTTGATTATTCTAAACATGTACAGACGAGATTAGAAAAGTTAAAAAGGACTAACACAACAGTGACATTGGAAAACCATGAAATTGAAAGACCAACTTTTATTGACTTTAGGTATGCCGAAAAAGTGATAAAACATATCGAACCAGAATTGACAGAATATGGAATAAATACACCTGTGATTGTGGAGGAAACAAAATGTATCAAGCTAAATTGAATGCATATAAGATAACTTAAGACAACCGAATTAAATAATTAGAACTTTGTGCCATCAGAGGTAGGTGGTCATCAGCATACTCCATCAAAATCAACTGAGGCAGATGATCCGAACATTGCGCTAAAAGCAGGTTATTCTCAAAGCCATTTTCTTAAATAATGTCACAATTGAACAAGATACATTTACTTTGTATGTATCGGATTCGAGTTGACAATTATGATTCAATAACTATTGATGCATATTGTTCTATTTCAACAACCCTTACTGAACATTATGATGTAGACCAGCCGGAAGCTTCTCAAATACAAGTAAATAAGTCGCTCAAAAACCTGTAGAAACGAAAGTTCGAATAATCATGATTTTGAAATTACAACGCCAATAGGGAAAGAAACTTTCCTAGTCCTAGTGCCTGTAAAATGTCAGAAAACAAAATCTTTCACATGTAAATACCCCTCAAATAAGTGATCTTTTAGTCATTCCAGCACCATTTAAAACAGGTAAGTTCAAAAAGAAAGAAATGGTGGCACTGCCAGCAACAATTTCTTCAAAAGATCATCTCAAGGCTAAGTTTGCAAAGAAAAAGGAAAAAGAGAATGCAACCACAATTAGAAAAGCGCAAGTAGTAGAAGAAAAAGAAAAGGACTTAAAAAAAGATAACAAAGATTAAAGACGCGTGAATTAAAGTCTAAATATAAAAATTAACTAGCTAAAACAATGAAAGGTGAAAAAAATACTTTGAAGAGAAACAAAGTAAAAATAATGAAAAAGTAAGAAAAACCACTTGTTGCACTTGAATTTCCTAACAATGGAAATGTAATAAAATTACAAAACCACGCCTCTATTTTAAATGCAGTTTCTGCAGCAGTTAAATTTTGTAAACCAAAAGAAAAATGTTTTGTCTGCACAGAAACCTCGATAGTGATGCTGAAGTATATAAAAAAAAGAATGTTGGTTGTGATATGTGTAATAAGGGGTTTCATTTCAAATGTACGAAATTATGTTTGGTGAGTTGGCAAAGTTTGATTGTAAATGTGAATTTTGTAAAAAACTAAATAGATTGTACATAGATGTATTATATGTAACTTGTATGGCTGAGTACTGAACAACATGTGGCCGATGACTAAATTTTGATGGCTGGTTACCAAGATTTTTTATTTTAGTTTTTGATACCTATAATTTAATTACTGAAACATATGTAAATATAACAATTAAAATTGAATAAAGTTAACTTTTCAAATAGCTGTTTGTTTTAAAAGTAATAACTTATATTTGCATTTCAATCAGTGTGTGTGTCCTTAATTGGCTGTCTACTGCCGCGTTCACTCGATATTATAATATGCATTTAGGTAGCCTCAAGAGGCTAAACACCTTGTCGTCATATTAAGTCTTTAAATTTACTTAAAGGAAACATAGTATATTCCTGATCTAGTTTATTTCTAGGAGGTTTCTAGTATCTAATCCTGTTTCTGATTAAGAACTCATTATAAATAAATTTTCTTATAAAACAATTTCTCATTATACTCAACCGTACACATGAACTTTCGACCAGAACTTCTTATTTCTAAGTTTTTCCTCTGGTCCTAATCTACGAAAATATAATTTTCTTAAATTTGAAAAAGGACTTTGTGATAAACTTGATTCTCCAGCTCAAGGTAAATGATTAAAATCTAAGTTTTTTCTAAGTGACGCAATACCATCCTACGAAATTCCAAACACCTTTATTTGTACAAGTCTGCTAATTTTTGAATCATAGTATATTTATAGTTGGACCATGATATTATTTTAAATATTATTCACAGAGGTATATCGATCAAAAAACCTAGGTGGGGAGGAAGGGGTATAGAATTGGTAATACAATAAGTATTAGAAAAATGAGCTAAAAATAAAAATTAGAAGTATGCGGTATAGATGGAAGATCAAAGTCATAAGAACGAAAAAATTTACGCAATGTATCACAAGAATAAAGAAATCCAGAAAAAACAAAGTGTCCTATTCGTTTAAATATAAAAGATAGAATAGGTTTTCAGCGTGAGATAAGGAGAAGAAAGAAGCAAAGAGAAACGACGGCAGACATTATGAGGTATAAAGTATTTTATAATACAACATTGTAACATTTTTATTTTCAATAATAATTATTTGCATAGAATTACCAGAATAATGCGCTAAGCGTGCATCGTTCCTTAGTGATCTACTTGTGTTAATATATCTGTGTCACTTAAAGCTAGTTCCAAGCGCATGACGAGTTGTTTATTTCGTATTACACGCCTCTCACGTTGCGACTACTCGGTTCTAGTTTTGACAAGTCAGTCGGCCGCTGGCAATAGTTTGATTAAGATGTATTTTCGGCTAGAGGCTGGCAATCTTCGCATCAACTATTAACAGTTGAGGTATCTTCTACTGACGGTTGGTAAAGTATACATTTTGCGATCTAATGTAATTTGAATCAATTTATTTAGCGCGACAACGAAGAATGGAACAAATATAATTCGTCATGTAGGATCTAAAGATTAGAAATTATGGATGTAATTGGGATACAGTCATATTTAATTAGGAATGGCTGATAACTTTGTTTGGAGAACGTAATTTCCATCTCAATTCATCGTGAAACAACAAAAGCAGTTTTGGTTCGTTATTAGTTTTAAGATATTTCTTGCATGTGTTTAAAAGGTTAAAGCACGGAAACTTGCTATTATGGTTACAACATGTAAGTTGAGTAAGTTTCAATTATTGTTGAACTGGTTTTATAAGCCACAGAACTAAATTTTGTCAGATTAGTTTTGAAAGCAGATGCTTCGTGCAGCTGTACTGGAATTTAAACAAAACATTCCTATTTTTGTGATCAGCCTTATCTATACATAAATTATTAAACGTAAATATGAAAGTTCAAATCCGCGTTATATAAGATTCTACTAATTGTAATCTACCTGAAAAGATCTGCCCAGGTTAGAACGTAATTCAGTGTGTTATGCTTATAAATTATTATCACTCTAATATTTATAACAAGTCATATTTAAAGTATAGTTGGTTGATTTGAGAAAATAAGTCAAAACTTTAACTTTGTTGTAGTTGATAATGACAATTTTTTTTGTTAAAAAGTTCCGATATTTTGAAAGAGTTTTTTTAGTAAACAAATAGTTCAAATTTAAGGCTTTTATTTTGGTCAAATGCGATCAAATCTAAATACACAAAATACACAAAAGTAAAATCCTGAGTAATAGTTTGGTGCCAATATTATATTGGATAAACATTTTTTTATTTTTTTATACTTTTATAGGACACAAATGGTGTTCTACTTTTTTATTTATTTAATCTTTGCAATTTCTTACAGGAGCTGCGTCTTATTTTGTTAAGACAGGTTTTTGTTAACGAAGGCGATCATTTTATCTTTGGGTCTCCACGTCCGCCCTTAGAACTGTGCTTTGCAATTATCGTAATTATTTCAGGACATGGTGGCGCCTATTTGATTTAGCTTAACTTTGGTTTGCAAACAGAATTCGACTCCCCTCCCCCCACTTCTCATTGATCTACCCAGGAATAGAACCCTAGCTATGTCGAAAGATTTTTGTTCACTAGCGCCTTAATGTAGAAAAAAGACGTTTCAGTCTTTTGTAAAACAGAAGTCGTTTCAGTGGCGCCCAACGTGGGTCTAGAAGCAAAAATCGTTACAACATATATTTAGAAAGGTAGATGCATTAATTATTATGGAGGAATATTATCAGTAAAAGGTTTTAGGTCTTTCTATGCTACTTCCCTAGTTGTTTATTATCAAGATCTTTAAGTTCATAAATAAGTGGATTGCCAACTCGTCTCACCTTGCATAAGACAAATTTTGAAGGTATTTTAACAAAAAACTTTTTTCGCTTTTACATGTACATAAATCATGTTAAAGCTTAAATTTAAAAAAAAATCTTCAAAAAGTCAATTTACAAGTTTTATTAATAATTCGGCGTATAAAAGTTACAAAAAAATTGTTTAAATCGATAAACAGGTAAACAAAATATTCAACAAGGAAATTAGTCTAAATCCGTTCTGAATGGACCTGCATCTTGAAGAAGTTCTAGATTACTAGAACGGGTAGAACGGCTTGAGAGTTCCAGTAATCTAAGGAGCAGAACTATGGGTTTAACCAAAATTAGTGGGCCCTTTAGTGAGGAACCAGACTAAAACAAGTCCCCGCAAGAGGGCAGCGGCTCTTTCGGTACAGAGTGGAATGGACCATAAGGGTCGTTATAACTGCCTAAGACACACTTAATGCGATGGAAGGCAATGAAAAATCAATACAATTCTTCCAAAGTATACAACGTACTTAAATTGTTATTTAAGATGATGGCATCCTCTGGGGTAAAAAATTCCGCTTTCGAACCTCCGGGAGGGGACTACTTCGGAGGATGTGATCGACAAGTGTAAAAAAAGAGTCGTGAACATTCTGCGAGTCGGAGCGTGGAATGTCAAAAGTATGAAACAAGTAGGTAAGCTAGAGAACTTGAAAACTGAAATGGATAGGATAGCATTAGACATAGTAGAAATCAGCGAAGTTTGGTTGCCAGAGGCGGGGGAGTTTTGAAGCAAACACTTTAGGTTAATTCAAACAGGATCAAAGGAAGGAAATTCGGGCGTAGGGATATTGGTTGAATTAGAATCTAAACCGGGAAATACAATAATAATACAAGTATACATGCCCACATCTAGCTACAGTGAGGAAGAGTTCGAAGCGATCTACATAGATATCAAAGACATACTAAGATACGAAAAAAGACATGAAAATTTAATAATTACAGAAGATTTTAATGCAATGGTTGGTGAAGGTAGGAAAGGAGCGGTTGTAGGTTTATTTGGTGTAGGCACGAGAACAAAGGAGGAAATAGGCTGGTAGAATTTTGCGACACAAACAATTTAAACAGCAGAAACATTATTTCAACATCATGCTAGACGACTATACATGTGAAAGATGCCAGGAAATACAGGAAGCTATCAAATAGATTACATTCTTGTTAGACAACAGTTTAGGAATCAAATAAAAGACTGTTGAAGCTACCAAGAATCTGATATACAGACTGATCACAACATCCTAATTATGAAGGTCGCTCTTAAATTCAAAAATTTAAGAAAAAGGAGCGGAACAGTACCTTTGACTTTGAGAAACTACAAGAATGAATTGCTGAAGATATCAGGGAAAATTTCTGATACTAAGGAAGTAGATACAGAATGGAGTAACATTAAATCCAGCTTAAACATGCCGGCCAGAGAAACTATGAATAACAAAGGATATCCTGAATTTAATAGAACGCGAAAATACAAAAATAGACCAGACTAAGCTGGAAGCAGAGATACAAAACCATAAAAAGGGAAATTATTAGCAAATGCAAAAAAGCTAAACAGCAATGGACTGATAAAAATGGCAAAGAGGTACAAACTAAGATAGAAATAGGGAAGACAGACGAAACATACAAACTAATTAGAATAAATTTTAGGAATATAAAACCCTACAGCAAAAATATAAGGGGCGCGGAAGGAGACATCATTATAGAAAATGTAGATAAAGTGGTTGGATGGCAAGAATATATAGCGAATTTGTATGCAGGACATGAACTAGAAGCACTAGAAGAGAAATCAGACATTAAAAACAATGACTGGCATATCCTACACTCAAAGGTGAGTTTGAATAAGCATTAAAAGGCCTGAAAAATGGTATAGCACCGGGTACAGATAAGGTGCAAGCAGAAACTCTGGACGCCGAACAAGCAGTATCAGAACGTCTCTTCCAACTTGTAAGCTATATGTATGAGACTGGCGAAATACCCAAAGATTTCAAACGTAATATCATAGTCACTATACCAAAAAAGGCGCGGATAAATGTGAAAATATACAAACCATAAGTTTGATAGCACATGTGTCAAAAATATTAACTAAAATTGTATAAAGATTGAGGATAAAACGGGCCGAAGAAGTACTAGGAGAAGATCAATTTGGGTTTAGGCGAAATAGGATAACACGGGAGGCCATTTTAGCTCTGAGGGAGATAATGGAGAAGGCATTAGAAAAAGGAGAAAGCGTGTATATGGGGTTGGTAGATCTGGAAAAAGCATTCGATAATGTAAAATGGAATAAAAAATTCGAAATACTCAAAAAGATTGAATTGAGTTTTAGGGATAGACGGATATTACATAGCTTATACAAAGGGCAAACAGTTGTAATAGAATTAGAGCAGGACCGAAAAGAAGTAGATGTTAGGAGAGGGGTAAGACATGGATGTGCCCTATCCCCGTTAAACTTTAACTAGTACATTGAAGTGGCAATGAATACTGTCTAATACAGGAAGCCATTTGGAATTATTATGCAGTGACAATAGATTGATATGCTTAGATTTGCATGATGATATAGCGGTATTAGCATCTAGTAAGGAAGATTTAGAAGCAGCTTTTAATGAAATGGAAACAGTTCTAACTGAAAGATACGGTATGAAAATTAACAAATTAAACTAAAGTATAAGTATGCAGACTAGGGGAAAATAAATAAAAAACTAGAGTACAAATAGGAAACAAGGTTAAGTATTTCTGCTACCTAGGCAGCTAAATAACGCAAGCTGGGAAAAGCACAAAAGATATAAGAAAGGTTAGCACAAGGTCGTGCTGCATTTAACAAGAAAAAGCAATTATTGTGTTCAAAGACAACAAACATAGAAACAAGGAGAATAATGCTGAAAGCACACGTATGGAGCATAACACTGTACAGCTGTGAAATTCGGTCAGTAGAAGAAGCGGACGGGAAAAAGAAGAAGTCTTTGAAATATGGTGCTACAGACGTATGACGAAGACATCATGGACAGACAAAATTAAGAACAAAAAGGTTCTAGAAATGGTAGGGGAAAAAGTTTGTGGAAAACAGTAAAAAATAGGAGAGATAAGGGATGCGCTAGATACTAAGACATGAGGGAATAGTGCGGAATATATAAGAAGCAGAAATAGGAAAGGGAAGAGGTAGAGGTAGACCCTTGGTTAGACTATTGCATACAGATAGTCAAAGATAGATGTGTGAATTTCAGGGAAATGTGTAGGCTAGCTCAAAATTAAAATCAATGAAGGTGCACATTCAATCAGTTTCAAGATGGATAACCTTATGACGAAAAAAAATGTTGTACTTAAACATGATGACTATTATAAGCAACTACAGGTGTCCCTTTGGCAATATTCTCAACTAGTATTAATTGTGTGAAAGGATTTACAGGAATACTATTAATTCAGCAAATGTGTGTGTTGGGGGATCATGATAGCCGCAGGCTGCATAACCCCCTTTACATATCCCTAAATATCGTTGAAATAGGGCATATATTTAGAAAACAATAGAAGGTGAACCGAATTGTATGTATGCTGTAGGAATGTTAGGGAACTTTGTAGGATATCTCAGAATAAAAATCAGTTCCAAGACGGAAAACTTAATGACGAAGAAATAATTGCATACTTAAACCAAATGAGAACTACAAACTAATATAGGTGTTGGTTTTGCAATATTTTTGACTAGTCTTGATTGTGCGGGAGGATTTATTGGAAAACTATTCATTCGGCAAATGTACAGGTGTTGGGAGATCCTGGTAGCCACAGGCTGCTTAACCCTCTTCACATACCACTGAATATCGGGAAAATAGGGTATATATTTACAAAACAATTGAAGGGGGGACCGAACAGTATCTAACAAGAACGAGCATCGGTTATGTACGGTGGCAACAAACATAGAAACATGGACAAAAGTGTAAGAAGCATATGTATGGGGCACAGCGCTGTACCCGTATGAAATAGAGACAGTACGAGAAGCAAAGCAAACAGGAAAAGGAAGAAACTTTTTAGAATGTTATGCTTCAGATGCATGATAATGATTGCATGGACAGATAGAGTTAATAACAAGGAGGCTATAGAAATAGTAGACGAATAAAAATATCTGTCGGAAACGAAAAAAAAAAGAAATAGAAAGGCAGGATACGTTCTAAGGTATTTTTGGGAAATAGTGCGGGATGTATTACAAGCAGATACAGGAAAAAAGAGGTAAATGTTGACCTAGATCAGAATATTGCACGCCGATGATGAAAGATGCAGACTTTGGGAATTTCAGGGAAATGTGTAGATCCGGTCAGAATAGGAAACAATAGAGGTACGCGTCTAACCAGTTCCAGAACTGAAGACTTAATGATGATGACTATCTAAATAAGAAATTTTACTATTTCAACGCGAAAAGAATAATTGTTGAACGTCGAAATTTTAAATGAATAAGTAGAAATCACTACAATGTAAGTATTTTGAAACTTATTAGAAATTACAAATTTATATGATACGGAAATTTATATAAACGATACGTATATTTTAATATAATGGAGAAAAGAAATTTTATTCTGCAAAGATTTATTAAGGAAATATTAAGCTAAAAATGGCGATATTTCCAAATATTTCCAATCTATATAGAATTAATTAGGAAAATTAATTATTTAAATGTTATTTTTAAAGTTTCCATATTTAGATAGACGTAAGTTTCCGTAAATTATTCAAAAAAAACTATAATTTTAAATAATTAAGTGTAATAAAGCTTAAACATTAATTTTCACCTTAAAAACCTGTTTAGATACTAGAAGATTACATTTTATCTTATTTTAATACTTAAAATGAATGAATTAATTAGGAAATTGAAAGACATTTTGCGGTTCTTAGTAGAATTGTCAATTTTAGTTTGGATGGTAGTTCGAATATCAACACCAGCAAATATTGACACAAAGACTAAGGTTACCTGCAATTTAAATTAATATATCTAGTTTGTGATCCAATCGGTAAATTTTTTTTAATAGTATTGAGAAAGAAAGAACTAACCTTTGACATTTTCTAATTAATAAACCACATTATGCCTTAGAAGACCTACCCACAAGTTGAAGCGCCAATTATTACCTCCTCCTTACTTAATTAAATATTAAGGTTCGAATACCGCAAATTTCTACATACAAATCTTAAAATTATAACACTTACCGTTTAGTTCTCGGTGACGAGCTCATTCAGGGTCTTCAGCGGGGTCCACTTCCCTGTAGATTTGTTTGATGTGATGTTAATCTGCGCCAACAGTAATGCGGCCCAAGGTCCCGGGTTCGAATCCAGACACGAGCATTTTTCACAAATATGCGCCCTCGTTCGGATGAGAGGTAAAATGGAGATCCCGTGTGCGAGCGTCGTCACACATGTTTAAGATCCCTATTTTGCTTGGGACAGCAAGGGTTCGAAAAAATTCAAAATTTTTTAGGTAAAAAAAACTCGATTCCTGACCAATGTATTACCTTCGGGTGGAACATTGAACAATCACATGTAGGGGCAACGGTAATGCCCTAATGGAGAAGTGAAAGTGGTTGAATAGATAACGAGCAATACATCGAAGGCTCCTGCGGGAACGGCATTCCAAAAAGCACAAACGTGTTTCGGCAAATCTCGAACTGACGTTATCACTTTTGGTTCGTGTAGATCACCTTCAATGTTTTCATATTTATTTATCCCTTTCGGGGTTTGGTCCATTTGAATTGGCTGATGTTCTACAACCAATTGGAATAGAGAAACTCGACATTGCGATAACGCATGTTCAGAGTATATTCACGAGAACAATAAAAATCCCTATAGTATATTAACATATTTATACATAGCAAATCGTTTTAGTCTACAATGTAATTCTTAATTTATAACCTACTCAACGCCAGATCCAGGAAGCGGAATTACAAAAAATAATAGATCTATTAAATACAAAGAAATGGAAACTGGTTATACAATAAATAAAAAGGAATACTACTAATTAATTCACTTAAAACGTAAGACAATGTTACAAATTTTATCTATGCCGAGTGAAGAGGTTATTGTCACGTTAAATACATAAAAATCCGGTACCTTGTATTGTAGTTGCTATTCGCAGAGCCATTTTCAGATATGATGTTTGTATGCGGTTTCTGCGATTATCACATATTAATTTATTTTATCTGTGGTTTTGTTTATTGCGTGACCCCTGCATCTTATTTTAATCATAACTTTCAGTCACATATTTAACATATTTATTACATTGTATTGGTACGATATTATCTTAGGGGTTGGTAGCTGGGCGGTAGGGTTGGAAAGATGTATCGAATATCTTATTGTGTTTATCACTTGGAATCCACAGTATCCCTTGGAGTAACAACACCGTGATTAAAATATACTTAATTTTATGGCATAACACGTACAGATAAATTGGAAGAATTCAAACCTTAAAAACTAAGAACAGTGATTGTAAATTGGTTCTTACACTCTTGAATTATCTTTTAAATGTCTACTTTACTGAATGGCTCCACACAAGTAACTCTAGCTACTAGTTTTTTCTTAACTAACTAACTGACTGCCCTTGGATTAACACCCACTTTTATAAGATTCCGTTTCCTTAGTGAGAATTGCTAGTTATTCCAGAATGACGATAACTTCCTTATGAGAATTCAAACTGTACACTATGAACCCGATTATTCAAGGGTTTCTTGGTAATAATTCTAGTATTTTGTACTGACATCATTTTCTTATTTGGGATTAACCATTGTGGGATGATTCAATGTTATAACTGTACGGTATATTCAAAGTACATATCATAATGTTTTTTTTGCTCTTAACTAAATCCTCCGCGTAACAGTATGTTTTTTGGAATATTTTATTTTAGCGATTTTCATTGTCGTAAGGTTTATCCTACCTAATGACTAATGCGTTATCCTAATATTGTATTTAGTGTCCCAACTTATTTTAAGAACACTTATTTTATTGTTTCAGTATACTAACAGCCCTAATTGAAATTGTATTTTCTAAAAACAAAAGATGTTCAATTAATATTAATTATTCGTGAAATTGACTATACAGAGTGCATCCATATTTAGTCTGTCTGGCCAATTTTAATATCTACATCTTCTTATCTAAATTGTATTTAAGGTAGCGCAAACGCATTACAAGCATCGTACCCAAATAATTGCCTCAGCTATTAGTTTTAAAGCACATAATTTTAAAGTAGACTGTCCACAAAACCTTTAATTGATACGTTAGCATAGTTTGTGCTATCCCTACAGGTTTTATTTATATGTTTGTTCTTAGGGTCTTTGTGTGGGTAAATATTTCCTTATTTAACAGGTTTTGTGTCATTACATGCAATTTAGTACAGCAGTTAACGAAAATATTTCACTGATTTGAGAAATGCCCGTCACTAGCGCCAGCTCAAGGGCGTTAGTATTAGAAGCGAGTTCGAGAATGCAATGGCCCGAGAGAAGCTTCTGCTTATTTAAGCTCAAAAGAACTGTTCTGCTATCGCTCAGAATGCGTATAACTTTATTTTGGAATCTGCGTTCCAGTATGGCGTTAGCACCTTGCATGATGACTATGACCTCCGCTTGGAAGACAGTTACCAGGCTGCCCAGCGTAACACCTTTATGTAGGTCTAGGTCATCGGAGAAGATGCCTTCCTTGGTACCTTCACTTGCTTTGGAGTAATCTGTGTAGATGGAGATCTCCGTTAAGGAGGCGTCCTTAGTGTTCAGACAAACCCCGAAGCGCTTGTTGGAAATCATTATGGGTGCGATCGAATCAACCACTCCTCCCAAGAGAGGTGGTTCCACATCGCCTCTCTTAGTATGTTGTGGTGTCTGCCACAGCCTCCCTTATCGATCTATAGACCTTTCAACCGCACTCTCATTGCCGTTCTCAAAACCATCTCCTTCACATGTAGGTTCAGCGTCGTGAGGCCTAGAATGGATTCTAAGGCTGCATCAGGTGTAGATCGCATTGCGCCCATGATGCCTAGACAGGCCACTCATTGGATATGAGTAAGCTTTTTGACTGCATGGGCCAGTCTTGTCCTGGGCCACCAGACTAAGGCGCCATAGCAGAGCATCAACCTTACTATCATGGTATATAGCCACAGACAGCTTTTGGCGCAAGACCCAAAGTTTGTCTATGGCACGTTTGCATTGCCAAAACACTTGGTCGGCTTTGGTAGTTTTTGCTTGTAAGTGACTGGCTCAATTAAGTTTCTTGTCAAGTCTGATGCCTAGGTACTTGACCTCTTCCGATAGGAACAGAGAAGTTTGGAAGAGCATTGGCAATTTGGTTTCCATCAGCTTCCTTTTATTCGTATACAGCACCGGCCCGATTTATTGGGGTTGATGGTTAGAGAGTTATAGGAGCACCATAGGTGCGTGTTACTTAGTGCTGCTTGCATCAAATTACACAACACTTGTTCAAATTTGTCGACTACTAAAATAGCTTTGTTGTCCGCATAAACTACCATGTAGAAACCTGCCTCATTAAGGCGTTGGAGAAGGCCGTCCACTACTATGTTTCATAGTAGCAGTGACAGCACGCCTCCCTGGGGACAGCCCTACCTACCGCCCTAATTACTGAGCTTTCCCCAACATTAATGTGCACCCGACGACATTGCAGAAGCTGAATAGTTAGCTGCCAAAGGGTGTCCTCAGGTCCATGTGCCTGCAAAGCTCTGTCAATGCTTGCGAAGGTGGTTTTGCTAAACGTACTCTCAATATCGACAAATGCGCCTAAGGCGGACATGTTGTTGTAAAGGGTTCTCTCAATCCGTCCTACAACAGCGTGGAGGCCAGACTACGTGGATTTTCCTGGTATAAAGGTGTGCTGGTTTTGGTGAAGTGGATAAGAAAGCATTATCCTTCCCCTCATATCATTGTCACACAGTCTCTTCAAGGTTTTTAGCAAAAAAGACGCATGATCGGTCTGTAGGAGTCAGCCTAAAACTTCTGGCCTGGTTTAGGAATGAAGACAACTCTAACCTTCTTCCAACTGCTGGGGATGTATCTAAAAGCAATATAGCCCCTAAAAAGTATAACGAGGAATGGTGCCAGCCTCTTGACACACCACTGCAGTAGAACGGAAAAGATGCCATGCATTTCAGGGGACTTGAGAGTTGAGATGACCCATTTAATTTTTCTTTCATCCACTACCCGGTTTAAAACCTCCCAGTCGCCCCATTAAGGGCCGAGCTGAGTTGAGCCACCCCATATGAGGAAAGTTGTAATACACTACCTGGAAAGTGGGTGTCCATGAGTAACTCAGCTGTTTCTCTCTTGTTGGTGGTGTACGCACCAACCACACGTTTCAGGCAGCATGGTCGATTGCGAGAATCTTTCGGCAAAATCCTGTTAATGCGAGTGATTACATTGGCAGACTCGACTGAGTTACAGTAGGTCTTCTAGCCTTCAGTCTGCCATACTTCTGGTGTTTTTTGCCTTGTGGAACAGTTTGCCTAGGGTCCTTTTCAGCTTCTATAGCTCCTCGCCCCACCATAAAGTGATGGAGCGAGTAGAATCTGTCCTGACCGGGCATGCCTGTTCAAAGGACTCTAGGATGGAGTTCTGAAGGGAGACCGAGTATCTCTGTAGCTTTTCTATTG
Organism: Platerodrilus igneus; assembly: GCA_036346225.1. Lineage (NCBI taxonomy): Eukaryota > Metazoa > Arthropoda > Insecta > Coleoptera > Lycidae > Platerodrilus > Platerodrilus igneus. The sequence goes on from JARFIW010000566.1 coordinate 1,887,388, forward strand.
TTTTTGGGTTATCAATGCCTTGTAATGCCAAAAGTTGTTTCTCCAAGCTGTCTAAATAGACAGACCTGTTGGCCGCTTTTGGGTTCTTATATTCTTTACAACAACTTCTGCTGCTTTTATTTTAAAACTTAACAATCTGTTATCTAACAGTGTTGCTTAAGGCGTCGCCTACCAGTTCAAGATTTGTCATGAAATGCCTGCCGATACCAGGGTTAAGTCGATGACTGTCTGAAATCGAGATGTCACCACGTGGGTTCACTGCCCCAGTTAAGGATCTCCAGATTCTTATTCGATATGTACTCGAGTAATACTTTTCCACGAGAGTTTGTGTCAACGCTACCACATACCATATGGTGTGCGTTAGAGTCGCGTCCGATAATAATATGTTTTTTGTGCCTATCGCTATGATCAATGACTACCGGCAACTCCAAACGAGGTGGGTCTGCAGGCCTGGGGTGGAGGTAAATCGTTTCGAGGTAGAAGGTGCTTGGCCGCACTGATGCGTTTTTTTCTGTGAGCGCTGTTGTTGCCATTCCTCTGGCATGACCTTCTACTCAACTTGGGGCTGCTATTGTAATCCTTGTTGTTGCCTTTCTCGTGGAACCTGCAACAAAACTTGAGAGGTGTATGAGGACGCACCCTCTAAATTAGCTACATTACATATAAAATCCACGTTAAATAAAAAGATTCATCTTTCCAGCTCACCACCCACCATGAAGGACAACACCAGGGCTACTAGGAGGATATAACTCCCCGAAGGTGACTGGCGCACGAGCCCGCATACAGCTTTGTAGCTGCATACATGTAGCACGTGCTGCTTCCCCACAGTACCGGCTGCACGCCTTCCAACTACAAAAACTCACCCAGTTGACGGTCTGACTCAACGACACAGCCGATTGATGGAGATTGGTTAGTCTCGACCGCCCAGTCTAGGTGAAAATTGGGCCAAAATCGCGTGTTGCCAGACACTGAGGAACTAAATCCTTCTCAGGTGTGGCTCAACCACCAGGATCCCGAAATCCAACCGACACGGGTCGCCTCGCACGGCATAAACACGAGGTGGCCTGAACCACTGTGCAGACCGCTACCGGCCCATGTGGCAGTAGGGGTTTGGTGGTTTGGTCCGCGATCTGAGATTAGCCAAACCATCATCAAGCGGGGTTTAGGCTGCATTGCCGTACACTCATTCCACCGTACGTTGTGGGTTTTATGCCACTCAGCGCTCTAGATCACTACGAGTGCTAGGCTTATAATGTCACAAAACCCGATGACAGCGAACGATTGCTCGTACGGTTACACTGGGTTCCCCTATCTGCCACCTAGGGACGCACCCGATGGGTAACCATCAACCGCACGTGGGGAAACTATGTTGATGGTGTATTTCCGGGCAGCTATCGTCCAATTAGCTTGCTACCTGTGCTGGGGAAAGTTTTAGATCGCGTTATGACTACGCGTGTTGAGCACCTAGTGCGAGACAGCGGCGATTTTAATAACCGACAGTTTGGTTTTATGGAGGGCAAGTCGACTATCGACGCGTTAGAGGTCGTTGTCGGGGAAATTAAGTAAGCGAGAGATGCTAAAGAGTAATGTGTCGTTGTTGCTTTGGACATTTCAGGAGCATTTGATGCTGTCTGGTTGCCATTGATCGTTTGCGAGTTAGATCGTACGGGTTGTCCGCGAAACATAATGTCTTTGGTCAAGAATTATTTTCTGGGCGATTGACACGGGTTGAAATTCCGGGTGAAGTTCTGTCACGTGAGGTGGAAAGGGGATGCCCGCAGGGGTCATGTTCTGGTCCCACATTTTGGAAGTTGTTGTATGAGAGCATCTTTAGGGTCAAGTTGCCCGCAGGATGCTCAATCGTTGGGTTTGCGGATGACACGCTTTTAATTGTAAGATCGAGATTGTTAATGGATATGCGTACAAAACCGAACGAGGTGCTTAATAAATTACACGAATGGTCGCAGGCGGTAAAATTAAAATTTAACACGGCGAAGTCAGAGGCGCTTTATTTCGGCACGAAAACAGGACAGAGACCTCCTAGGCTAGAGCTAGGAAGGGAGAAAATCCCGTTTAAAGATTGTATTACCTACCTCGGCGTCAAGAACGACGATAAATTAAATTGGAAAGCGCACGTACAATACGTAAAAAGTAAGGGTGGCGAAATATCAAATAAAATAATGGCGGCGGCTAAAATAAAGTGGGGTTTCAGGGGCGAATCGCTGTGGACGGTTAATGCCGGAGTAATTGAGCCGGCAATGCTGTACGCAGCTTATGTATAGGCAGAAGGTTGTAAACTCAGGGAGGTGCGTCAATTGACGAGCGTACAACGCATAACCACGGTAAAAGCGGCGAGGGCGTACAGGACCACCTCCACGGAGGCGGTTCTGGTGATCAGTAGGACTCTCCCTATCAAATATGTTGTTAGGAAGATTAGAAATAGGCGATTAATAAATATAGGAAAAGGGCGCGAAATTATCGAAGATGTTAATCTTGGTAATAGGGAAATTGCAAGAAAGATCGTTGTATCTGAGTTGGGGCACCCAGCTGATATTAGAGGGATCGAGTTTGTCGAAGGTGATGAGGACGCGATGGGTATCAGAATTTATACGGACGGTTCACGTATGGACGATGGGCAAGCAGGCGCGGCGTTTGTCGTGTATAAGCAGGAACGGGAGGTGTTTCGGTTTCAAACCACACTCGCGAACTGGAGCACCATTTTCCAGTGCGAATTGGTAGCCATACGAGATGTTATCTATTACGTAATAAACCATACGGGAAGAGACGAGTATTATATAATCAGTGATAGTAAATCGGCGCTGACGGCTTTAACAAACATGGACACCTCGACAGACCTCCAAGCGGACGTCTGGAGGATAACGCGTACAGCGCTCGAGTTTCGACGTTTAAAGTTCTGTTAGATCAGGTCGCACAATGGTAACGTAGGAAACGATAGGGCAGATGAATTAGCTAAAGTGGCCGCGACGGGAGACTTTCGAATATCGCATTCGTCGATACCGAAATCTTTGATTAAAAGGAAGCTGCGTGAAAAGTCAATCCGACAATGGGAAGAGAGCTGGAACAACGCTGCTACGGTCAGGTTGACCCACAAATTCATACCGAGGTTAGAAGCTATAGACATAAAATGGTTCAGTTGATAACAGGGCACGGCGCCCTGAAAGCGTATTTACACAGGTTTGGGTTAACCAACAACGACCGCTGTGAATGTGGTGAGGGCGCGAAAAGCGCAGAGCACGGGCTCTTCGATTGCCCGCTTGAAGCGGCAAATCGAGGGTTGGTTGATACGAAATTAGCTATCGTAGGTCTAGCATGGCCAAAGAGCCTAGAGTAAGTCGGGGAAGTGGCTAACCAGAAGGCGTTTTGGACAGCCTTTAGAGAGTTTGCAGGAAGGGTTGCGAGATTAGACGGTGATAATCGTGTGTAAGTCGGGAAGGGATGGTGGGAGGATTGAAAAATTATAGATTTTGACCTGGCGTGATTTTGACATGATAAGAGCATGATAACCAAAACTTGAAAAAAAAACAAAAAAAAACAAAAAAAGAAATAAGAAAGAAAATCAATAATAATAATAATTAAATAAGTATACCCAAAACTCTAATATGCACGACGAACACACCACTAAAACAATCACTGTCCCACCTTCTACGCGCGGAAAATCGGAAATAAATGAAACAAATAAATAACAATAAACTAAATCAGGAAACCTCATTAATTTAAATAATTGTAATAAATAAAGAAATAATAAAATAGAGTGAAACCGCGCATCCCCCTAGGACTTAAAATTGAAGTGATAGTGATTGTGATCCCCCCAGAACGTTTAGTGCATATCCACTCCCCCATAAAAGTATAAAACCAATAGATGTAGGTAGACGACCAGATCTTCGGATGCTGGAGAAATTTATATTGAAGGTAAGAATAAAATTTGGCGGCTGTACTCGCATGAGAATTGATTTGTGATTTTAAACAGATTTTGAAATAATCTAACAAGCACGTTTTTGTGTAATGGCGCTAGTCGATATAGTGCTCATGTGAGTGCACCTGATAATGTATTTGTTTTTGCTAATATATGCACTGTAACATGCTTTTGCTTATTCAGATATTTATTTATATATTTATTATATGTTTATTTATATATTTATATTATATTTATATTTATTTTTACACTTATATTTGCCTGCATTGTATTGTTTTGTGGCTTGATTTAATTCGTTTGACGTTCTGTAGCCAATTTTTGGTCGCAGTATAAATAGAAAAGAAGATTGTATATATAATATGTCAGTTAGGGAATGATAGGGAACGTGAGGGACAAATTTAGGATAAATACTTGAATCAGGGAGGACGAATTTGTAAATTTACTAATACTACATTACTTAATAATACATTTGGCAAATGCTTAAAAATTTGAATCCATTTTAAATTAGCTAGCTAGATTTGGATAGTTTTAAGTCGACCCTCCAGGTCGCACTGGTAAGCAGAGCCGGCGTCTGCTATTCGGTATTACGGATCCCTCCCCCTCTCATTTTTGCACGTCTTGTTGATCGGGCACACTCCAAAGTCAACGCTAGGGATACCATTATTTAAACCCTGTTTTTAGTTTTTGTTTGTCTGTTAGATTTTTATTTAGGGTGGATTAATCATGAAGTTAGAATAAATTAGAAACACGTTTATTTTTCGCGTTTAAACCCAATGTAGTACCTTCGGGTGGAGCATTGGGGACGTGGCCGCAAGTATAGCGGTCCTTATTCAAATTATAATGTTGGTGTATTTAATAAAATTTATATTATATGCTGTATGTTTATAGTGATGTTGCCCATGCGCAATGATCTTTTTTGAGTGAGTGACAAATGTGTTCATGATACTGTAAGAGAAAGGGAAGATAAATATTTAGTAGTTATAGAAACATTATAGGTTTGTTCAATTTAATAGTATTAAATGGCATTATATCCCTTATGAAAACTTAATAAATCTGTAAGTATTAAGCTCACTTTTATTTGAAGCAATTTGTTTCCAACTATCTTTCTGCTTAGAAATCTAAAACCTCTTAAGCGTATCTTAGGTATTTGAGTATTTCACCTTACTCACAACAGGTTCTATTTAATATTTTGTTTATATTTTTTAAAGCATCACTGTCACGTTAAATTCCTTAGTAAATTTAAATAAAACACTAGAGAATGAACTTGTGACAGTTCTAAAATGTCTGCATTCGAATGAGTGAGTATGGGGCAAGAAGGTTATCTACACGGCACTTGGTCTAAACCCGCTTTAAGATTTACGAGGTCATCTTACAATCACGTAACCTTATCTAAGCGCTAAAATAAAGTCCTCCTTTGTTTCAAATGTAAATTAAAATTATTTTAAAGCGGACAGTTTGTAGTAAAATCCCATCGCGGCACTTTTAATATTGATTATGAATTTAGTTTCCTCCATAAACTAAAAGGCAGCATTATTCATAAAAGTTGCTGAAAGCTTGATCAAAGCTCAAGGGTCATATAAGAAGAGTCCTTGGCCACCCTAATTTATAGCCTCTTTAGAGGAATGTTATTGACAATTTTGTTGAAATGATATACAGACTTCAATAAGGGGAATTTATTACTATTATTGTAAAAAACACCTTTAGGAAAATTGATGAAACCAAAACTTTGACAATACAACAAAATTGGAAATATTTTATTACCGAAATTTATCAAGAAATATCAAAGTGTCCGTATAATATGCAATATCCGTAACATTTCCTATAACGGCAAACTTGTGAAATGTTAGTATGAATTGTGTTTTCCTCTTTTCCAGTAAGTTTTCTCCCTGTTCGTGACTGTATCCGGCGTGTCCACCCGAAAGATATTAGTTTTTTTGCCGCCTGCTGGTCACTACTGACTGCGTCATGCTGTTACCCCTTGTGCTCCAAGGAATTCATCTTTTCTCTTGCAGTTTTTAAGAATTTAGGGTGGGGTTCATTAAGGGTGTTGTAATCGATTTCGAAGTATCTCCTGATAAATATATTGAAATCGTTCGTCCAACAGCCAGAGTTCGGAGCTCGAAGTACACACACAAAACTCGCGAGCCGCCGCCATTCGGCAGCAATAAATCATGGGTTACCACATTGTAGCTCGGTAAATCATGCGGGGTTGTCGGGCGCGGGACGGGATACCCAGCGTGAAATGAAACCCATTCATCTCTGTCATGACAGGGCCTCTCTCTTGCGCGGGCTTCTTTACAGGACCTGTGTAGTGTACTTGATGGATAAATTGTTGTTCACATTTTAGTAGGTAATGGCTTAAAGAAAACTAATTTACGGTAGAAAATGCAGCTACCTCCTGACTTAATTATTGGAAGTGGCGCGGAGTTTATATACAAGTAAAGCGGTGGTTCTAGCATGGATTCATTTGATAACTCGACGGTCGGAGAATAAATTCCAATTCAAGCTGCTGTTGCTACATTTCAACTTGGACTGAGCACGCAATCTATTCTAAAAGCGGATAATAATTAATATTCAAGTTCTTGTAGTAGAAATTTAATAATTGCTAGACTACGTCTGCTCTAAAATATCAACTGTTAATTAAAAATGTTTAATTTCCGCAAACGCCAATAAATTTATATAGGTATTAAGTGGAAAGTAAAAATATACTTTTTCATATGAGACCTAATAAGTAAAAACAATAGAGAATATGTGTTAAGTTGGGAATATAATTTTGATTTGTAATAATTAGTAAATTTAGTTTTAACAGCTCCATGATCAAATTTTGTTTAAAGTAAGCATGACTATAAAATTAACATAAATTCGATTATTAAGCTGTCTGAGCCAAATTATCAGAACACATCAAAATATATATGGGAATTATTTGCTAATTATTTGCTTTTTTTGCAGATAAAACCAATTTTTTTTCTATATCTGTAAAAAAGTTACAAGTGGCTAAATAGCTTAATATTAAGCTATCTAGCCAACTAAAAAAAAATACCTACACAAAATAAAATAAAAAACATTAACAATATATAAATTATTTGCTATTTTTTTGCTACCATTTGCAAAAGAAAAAAATCAAATTTTCGAAAAATAAAATAAATATCAAGATCTACAAGAGTAAAGTACATTAAAAAAATTAATTTCTGGCATGACTAAAGAATACCTACGTTTAACGAATTATTTACTTTTAATATATGTAACTCCCAAATTCTCAGAACACATCAAAATATATATATAAGAATTATTTGCTAATTATTTGCTTTATTTTGCTAATAAAACCAATTTTTTTGCTATATCTGTAAAAATGTTACAAATGGCTAGATAGCTTAATATAAGCTACCTAATCAAAAAACATACCTACACAAAATAAAATAAATAATTAACAATATATAAATTATATGCAATTTTTTTGATACTATCTGCAAAAGAAAAAAAATCAAATTTTCGAATAATAAAATAAATATCAATATCTACAAGAGTAAAGTACATTAAAGCAATTAATTGCAGGCATGACTAAAGGATACCTACGTTTTATGAATTATTTACTCTTAAAATATGCAACTCCTGAATTTGTTGCACGCGAAATTAAATGTTCAAATGATAATAATGGCCTTTTGTCGTTTTTTATATTAATTTTGTCAGCAAAAAATTCAGGATTTACATAATTTAAGAGCAAATATATCAAGCTACATGATTATGAAATTATGATAGAAGCATTTAATTTTTTAAAAGCACTTTACTCTTTATGCTCAGGCCAACTCATATTATTATTATCGTTTAAACATCTAATTTGGCGAGCAAAAATTTCGGGAGCTGCATATCTAAAGAGCAAATAATTCATAAACATTGTAAATGCTATAGTTGTGTCGGCAATTAATTTCTTTAATGTACTTTACTCTTGTAGATGTCGATGTTTATTTCATTATTCGAGATAATTGATTTTTTCGTTTGCAAATGGTAGCAAAAAAGTAGCAAATTATGTTGGAATTGTTAATTTTTATTTTATTTTGTGTAGGTATTTTCTAGTTAGCTAGATTGCTTAATATTAGGCTATCTAGTCACTTGTAACTTTCTTACAGATATAGCAAAAAAATTGGTTTTATTAGCAAAAAAGCAAATAATTAGCAAAGAATTCCTATATATATTTTGATGAGTTCTGAGAATTTGGGAGTTGCATATTTTAAGAGCTAATAATTCGTAAAACGTAGGTATTCTTTAGTCATGCCAGCAATTAATTTCTTTAATGTACTTTACTCTTGTAATTATTGATATTTATTTTATTATTTAAAAATTTGATTTTTTTTCTTTTGCAAATGGTAGCAAAAAATAGCAAATAATTTATATATTATTAATTTTTATTTTATTTTTTGTAGAGTTTTTTTTTAGTTGCTTGATAGCTTAATATTAAGCTATCTAGTCACTTGTAACTTTTTTACGGATATAGCAAAAAAATTAGTTTTATCAGCAAAAAAATCACATAATTAGCAAATAATTCCTATATATATTTTGATGCGTTCTGATAATTTGGCTCAGACAGCTTAACAGACCCGATTTTTTGCACATTACTAAAAACAAAAACCTAAAATGAATTACTTTATATTTAGTAATAAAAGTGTCCAATACGAAATACTAAATATCCTAAAATATAGGTAGGGATTATGGGGAATACCCGGTTTATCAAAATAACTAGCGCCATTTATGTTCAATTGCTAAATATAGATTCGTATATCCTCCAGGTATGTACGCTGGAATAGTCGGTGTGAAGCAACAAAACGAAAAGTATAACGCAAGTAAAAATTTTAAGAATGACTAGGAACAGAAAAGCGGAACTTGAGGAAAAGAAATAAAAACGTTAACCATGTATAAGAGACAACTACTGTAATCGTTCGGGTGGGCGGCGTCTGAAAGCATGTAGGCTTGGCATGATTATTTGTTTAATAAGTATAAGCAAACATAATTATAAGTTTCATAAATACATAAAATAAAACTGAAATGGTTAAAATTGAATGAGCTTAATAGTTGAAGCAGTTCTAAAGGCTTCGCTAATCTTCGGAAGGTTTCGTATTTGCTTGTGGAACCAAAATAAACTTAAACACTTATCAAATGAATGTATATACAGTTTGAAGACGGTGTGAAAGCAACTTGAATAACGGTAGTGAGAAAATATTTACAGTTTGAAGAGGTTCAGACGTCTTCGGCGGTCTTCTAAACTCTTCGGAGGGCTTCGTGTTTTATTTGTGGAACAATGTTAAGTTACAAAAATTATGATATGAAATTAAAAACTACTAAATGACAATATATACAAGTATAGAGGGTTCAGAAGTCTTCGGTACTCATCGGAAGACTTCGAAATTTATTTGTGCGGCCCAGTAGGAACTTGAACAATGATGGTTAGAAATTATTTACAGTATTAAGAGTCCCAGACGTCTTCGGTGATCTTCGGTACTCTTCGGTAGGCGTCGTGGTATTGGTGGCTTAGGCTTCGTCAAGTGCGTGTGGAACTCTACGGGGATGCTGCTTCGGAGGTCGAGTTGACAGACGCAATCACAATAACGACTTGTCGGTGAAGTATGGAACGGAGCTTAACGTCCATACGCAGTTTGTTAACTATTGATTAATGAATTATAGTGACGTGCCCTAGGTACGGCGGCGGACAGCGTCACCGTCGGAAAACACGCAGGCTATGGAGAGCACTGCGTGTCAAAGTATAGCAGGCTATGGGGAGCGCTGTTCGCTGAAGGTTTTGTCGTTGTATTCGTTGCTGTGCAAACGATGTAGTCCGTAATATAATTAATTTTATTATTTACGTTTTTTTAAATAAGTTTAGTTATAAAGTGCAAACCACAAACAAGTAACAAAGCGTATCAAGATACATCAGCGTAGGAAAAAACTGTTTTGGGAGACTATTTTGTGAAGTAACCCGGGTTAAGTGATTCAACTTACGTACCAATGCAATTTTAAGTACAGGGCATTTATCAACAAGCTTTTCACCGGTGTTTTAAGTGCTAAATTAATTTTCAAGTTAAATCAGACAGAATTTTAGGTGTTTTTCTGGGTACCATAGTTGTCCAAACTACACAAGGACGTTTCCGCATACTACAATATATTTTAAACAGGAAAAGTTTACGTTCCACTTTAAACCCGGCAGTGTTCTCATTCACTATCAATAACATTCGTATTACCTGCCACAATCACAATTGTTTATAACAATAATTGCCTACAAGAAATTAACACCAAGCGCATTCCATTGAAAGTCGTGATGATGCATGAATAATATGTAAATTTGAACTTGAAACTAGTGTAAGTGACATTGTTTTATTTTTAGTAATTGCGTAGAGATTAAGGACCGTCGTATTGAACATTCTGTTTTATTATTACCTGTTGATTATAGTTTATCTATTTAATTATAGATTTTTTAGTAACTATTTATAAAATTAAGGTCTAAGATGCATACACCCAGCCCCCCTCTCAGGGAAACTACATCAAATACGCAAAACATCAATCCTTTCCACAGCCAGACCTTTCAAAGCCAGGTTAATGAAAATTTGACACCCTCTACGATTATCCCAGAAACCAACTTGTCCACAAGTAATAACCGTCTGAGAGAAAGCCCAAATATTAACACAGAATCTGATCCAGTAAACTTTTAGACAAAATAAAATTTACGTACCAAGATTTAATGAAATACATTGACGAAGAACTAGACACATCCAATCGACTACGCAAGTTAAGGTTCGAGCCTTTGGAGCGGTGTTTTTAAAAACAATTCCGAAGACTTAACAAATTTATTTTAACTTAAAACAGAAATTACAATGGAATTTTGAATAACTTGTAAAATAACTTTAATTCAAAAACATTTAATTAATTGTAATAAGGTAAGTAGCTTGAACAACGAAGTATGGAGTTCGAAGACTGACTGCCGGGCCTTGAGCTCCCGGGCTTTTTATAATAACCTGCCCCTCACATGCCTGTGGGAACTTGCAGATCTCATGTCTGCTTTTCTCTTAATTGTACACTTTATTACAATGTAACAATCTTATTTGTAGGTAACTGCGGTATGTTAACCGTCTGTGACCTGCCACCTGCAGTATCACTGTCGTCTCGGATATAAAGTTGCATATCCGTTCTCATAACCTGTCTGGTTTATCCTTGTATTACTTTATTGCAATTGATTAACAATTTCTAATAATTCCTATTAGATTTTATTATTCAATATATATATATATATATATATATATAGGTAAATTGGGGGATACATAACTCGCGTAGGGGTAAAGAAAGAACTTAAAGACAAAATATAAAAATTTTTGTACATTCAGGCGGAACTTGCAGGTGAACATAAGTTCATTAAGAACTAAAATGAAAACCTACACGACCAAATAAAACTCAAGTTACAAACAGCCAAACAATATGTTAATGCTCCGAATTTTATAATACCAACACAGATATACGCAAAAGCCATCTCGAACCAAAACACAACGGTGTTCATAACGTCAAAACATGGTGAAACACCTAAACAAATGCAAGAAATTTTTTCTAAAACAGTAAACCCGCTGAAAGACAAAATTAAAATTAAAAACATCTGAACAACCAACAAAGCAGTAATTATAGATACTGATAACGAAACCGAGACAAACAAAATTTTAAACCATGAAACCCTAAAACAAACCCTAAATTGCGAAAAACACGCAGGAAAAACCCTTAGTTATTATATACGACATACCAACGTACCTGAAAGATCAAGACGTGACAGATTTAATTTATACTCAAAACCTTGAAAACTTAATTGACAGAGAGGACTTTAATAAGGACTTTACTTAGTTTCAAGGACCGAAAAACAAACAAACTCAACATCATATTGCTACGGTAAATAGTAAGGTGAGGAATATATTAATAAATCTAGGGAAACTCTAAATCCAATATCGCTGTGTTACAGCGAAAGATTTTTTAATAGTACCCAAATTTCTACGATGTCTCGATTTAAGACACGTCACGAACATTGCACACGCACCAGCGATACATTTGGACACTGTGGGGAAGAGGACTCCAAACACAAAAGGGCAGACTGCTCCAAGCACGGAGAACCCTCAGTTTGCATACTATGCTTAAAACGAAACAAAAAGTGTGTTTCTAACCCAGAAGATTGCCCAACCAACAAAATATTAATAGACAGACTCATACAAGAGACCGACTATGGACAGTAAACCTAACCAAACTAAACACAAACCACCCTTCGCAAATTCAAAGGGACAAAGCAAGGGCAATCACATATCGACAACAACTTCAACAAACACTCCAAAAGAACATGCACACACACACAAAATAGAAACACATCCACAAACGGAATATGAACCTACACTCACACACAACACTCTCACACAAACACAAGCCACAACCAGAATGCAACATACACATCTATTACCCCTAACGAACGACGGAAAGATTAGAATTGACCAAATAAATGCAATGCACAGTGGTCATTTTTGGCACCACATTGACAATCACGACAATACAACGAAGCAGAGGAGAACACTGTACATGTCTAGATGTACCAAACGGTCAGAATGGAAAGTGGATCTTGGTAACAAGCTACTTCCAGTACAGCTGGACCCCAACCGTACATAAACAACATACGCAACATATTACACACTTACAGCAACAAACCAATAGTTATTATGGCAGACGTAAATGGAAAATTTCCAATGTGGCACAGTTCCCTCACGGACAAACGCGGAGAACAAGTCGTAAGTTTGATGAACGAACTACAACTCGAAGTAATTAACTTTCTTAATAACCCACCCACATACAACACTTATGCAGGAACAAGGACAAACATGGACGTTACACTGACAAATAGGTTGGCGTACAACTACATACAAGTCTGGCAGGTATTAGAACACCAAACTGTCAGTGACCACAATCTAATCACGTTCAACATCGACTTGACAACCAGGGCATTTGACACACCACAAAACTTCACCAAAGTACAACGTTACAAAATACGAAATGAAAATTGGAACAAATTGAGGGACACATTTGTACCGACACGACAAGATCAGACGAAAACGTCCACGAGTATAAAAAACTACTCACCAACACAATTAGATGGACAATGGAGCAGGTGCTTCCAAAACAACAGAAATCACGACACACAAAGACAATTCAATAGACAAGACGCTTACAAACCCTAAAAAAGGAAACAGCGAGCGAGAAAAAGCTACCAGAACTCCCTAACACCGGCTGAGGGAGCATACCACCTAACAAATTTACACTTTTCATCAATCAATTGTTCTTTTGCTTTCTTGCATTTGCGAATAATTTCCCATTTTATAGCTCTGTATCGCTGGTTTCCTATTTTGTCTGGTCTATTGTTGTATTTTTGTCATTCCTCTATCAAATTCAGAATACCGTATGTTATCAAATCATGACCCATATATCATCAAATACCAATCACGGTATTCCTTTTCGGGGTAACCAACCTAGCATCTCTTTCTAGAAGGGTATGTAGAGTACAGTTCTAGACTACTACACTAATTCTACTGCCAGCACCATTCACAATCTTTCTCCACATCCCTCGGTCCCTACACACTTCCTTTGTCTCTGTGATATTCTTACATTGCTTTTGGCATGGTCTTTTGTTCCTCAGACTTCTCGCCTGTCGTGTTTCCAGAACCTCCTTTACTACATCCAACCATCTTTTACGCGATCTACCCCTTGCAACTTTACCAGCCATCTTACTTGCATATATGCATTTGGTGAGTCTATCCTCGTTCATTCTTTTTACATGTCCAAACCATCTAAGTGTGATTCGCTCGCTCAACTTCTTAAGGGTCGCTTGCATCCCATGTTCTGCTCTGACCCATTCATTTGACACCTTGTCTCTCAATGTTTTTCCGCACACTCTTCTTAGGAACCTCAATCCTGCAAAATTTATACGACTAACATGCTTCTTCTCCCAGGCCCAATTTTTGCTGCCATACAGAACGGTTGGCACAAACACACTGTTGTGAAAAGCCAGCTTTGCATTTATACTCAATCCTTCATTCCTGTTCACTTTCCACATACTTCCAGACACTTTTCTTTCACCACTTGCCTTTCTTTTTATTTCACCATCCAGCTTTTCATTACTCAAAAACTTTCTACAAAGGTACACAAAATCATCCCCTTTCTCTATCGTGTCATTGTCCATTTTAAATACAAAGTCATCAATTCTGCCATTTCTGTCAATAATCAGTACTTTTGTTACATTTACATTCACTTTCAATTGCATATTTTCACACGCTTCCGACAGCTTGTCAAGCATTCGTTGCAAATCTTGTGATGATTCAGTCAACACTACTGCGTCCTCCGCATGCACAAGCATACTGATATTTGTTTCACCAATTTTCACTTCTTCCATTCCTTCGCAAGCCTGCCTGATACATTTATCCATGTACATACATTAATCAGTCATATAGACATCACACGACTCTGTCTTACACCTTCCATAATGCCAACGTATTGCTCCATGTAGCCATTCATACGCACACGTGCCTTATTGTCTTCGTACATCGCTCTGAAAGTTTTTATTAAGCACTTGCTTACACCGTATTCACGCCGCCTTTTCCATACTTCACTTCTGTTCACAAAGTCATTCGCCTTTTCCAGATCTACAAATGCTGCATACATTTTCTTTCTGGCATGCATACACTTTTCAACAATTTGTTGCATTGCGAACATCTGATCCACACATACTTTTCCAGTAATAAAACATTGAACGTACCATACCTTGCTCTGCGTGCTCTTGCGAACTATCTCAATCACAATTTTTCCATACACTTTACTGGGTACACTTAACAGACTTATCCCACGATAATTTTTGCATTCATAATTGCTGCCTCTTCCGTTGTGCATAGGAATAATGATCGCACTCTTCCAATCTTCGAGCATTTCGATTTTTTTATACACAACTCTATCAGTTTGCACAAACATCCAATCAGCACCCTGGACCCATACTTAAGCATTTCTTCAGAGATTTTACCGCCTTCCATATCTGCATTTAACTTTATACTATTATCTACGTTTTCGACCAGTGTAAAAAAAATTCCTTCTTGCTTGATTTTTTATTATTAACTTTATCCTCGTGACTATCAGCTAAAAAATTTACACCTTTAAATTTCCTAAACCCTAACCTGATATGACAAGGTCGAGAATTTCTTCTTATTAATGTAAGCCCAAGGTAAAGTTGGATGGAAAATGGCTTGAGATAAAGAAAAACTTTTAAGACATAAACGGCTAGTCGAGTGTTAGCTCTGGGTAGATCATGAGCTTGGGTCATGGGTTGTTAAAAGACCAAAAATATATTTAATGAGCGCCACCGTATTTTTCAATACTATAACCAACAAATTTAACTGTGCTTGTATTAGGGGAATGCGGAAACCTAATGTCAACACCACTAACATAGCCATAAAACCTGAATTTCACTCTTTAAAACACACTTACCAAGACCTCAAACACCAGATGTCATACAGATGTCTCGGCTTGACCTGTGGACAAACAAAAGTACAACATGGACACCATTTGTGTCCTCAAAAATATTTGCCAAAAATAAAATAATAGAATTTAGGCTTCTAAAATATATACCGCAGGAATTTGTTTTCATTACACACTATTTCTAATCAGGGATAACTGGCAAAAATTTTTTTTTGAATTCTAAATAATAAAAAGTCATTCAAAAACAAAATAGATTCTATTTGGATAAATTTCTGAATATATGTAACTACAATATTTAAGTTTGTATCTTTATAAAATTTTCTCTTAATAATTTTTCTAGAACAGAAATAGACTAGTGAAGTTTTGCATTCAAAATTAGGAAGATCTCTGAATGGATCTTTTCTATAAAATTTAAGTATATTGACTTGGAATTTCTAAGTTACTCATAATACATAAATTTCTTTAAATCAATGAAGTACTTCGTTGACTTTCACAATAAAATTGAATTATCAAAGTGCTGATATTGTAGAATGTAATTATTCTAATTTATTTTTATTTAACAGTAAATACGCGAATTTCACATGTCGATGAAAAATGCAAGTTCATGACCTCAAAATATTTAAACATATTTTAAATTAAATTAAGACGGCATATGATGTCTAGATAGGACAACTGAATCTATGTTTTTTTTATATATCTGACATAAGATGTCATTTACAGCTTTACCAAATGTACACTTTGTGTACGTGTAAACATTCTGACACACAATAGATTTGTTATTTAATTCGCTGTTTCATTAAAAGCTTTTTACGTTACTCAAATTCTAAATGTTATATTCTTTATAGCAATTTAATTAATGTTCAAAGTGATTAAATCCTATGGTACACTTACGTGCTACGAAACTGCTTTGAACGAAAGATATAGGACCTTGACCTCAGCTGTCGGAAATTTCCATAACCATCAAAGTTCTTTGAAATACAAGGATTATATTATAAAACCAACCTCAGCTCGAATGAATTTTTTTTAACAAAACTTTAGCTCCAAAATTTCCTTATTTGATGTTATTTATTGGTGAAGTTGAAATATACGGAACACATGTGAAATTGCCTTCTACGTTACTGCATTTTATATTAAATAAGACGTAACCATATATGTTCTTGCTTTAAAATATTGCCTTAAGACATTGTCTTAAGTTAATATCGGAGATATTGCATGTATTAATGATGTCAAAAAGGGGCTTCCATCTTCTTAGGCCTGCAGGGATCAACTGAACTGCTCTGAGCGAAGTTTATAAAAAATCATGCTCACTCCACAGCTGTTAGGCTCGACCTCCAGACACCAAGAATTTATCAATTATTTTCTTTTTCTTACTCTGTTAGAGGCCACGTGTTTAAACACGACCATCTTGACTCCACTAACTTGTAGAACAGCTTGCCCGTTCAAACGCTGATAATAAAGTGAACAAATTGACAACTCGAAAGAGCTTAGTAACGAACTTTAGAGCATAAACGTAAAAGAATCTATGTGTTATTATCAATTTCCAAAACAAGTTTCTGTTCCCTTCAACATCACTCTGCAATTCTTCAACATCACCCTCCCCCAGTTGTTCTTTGCTTGCCTTCACTACTTTTTTCGCATATCGCTTTTTCTCCTTATATACTTCCTAAAGTTGCTTTCTTAGCTCAACATCTTTTTCTGCAATCATTATCGTATACGCCACTTTCTTTTTCCCCGACGACCTTTTTAGCCTCATCGCTCCAACATGCACTTTTATTACATGTACCAACCATTGACGTTCCACATACTTTTAAAGCACATTTCACGATATTGTTCTTCAAACAATTTCATGCTTGCTCCATATCTTCGGACTTCAGAGCATTCTCTCATTCCTGTTTGCAGTCATACAACTCCCTCTCTAACATAGCAACATACTCTCCTTAAGTCGACTCTTCCACCATGCGTTCTACTTTCACGCTTGATTGTCTCACATTCTGCTTTCTTCTCCACACCTACTTTTGGCTAATATCAATTTTGGACAAAACTAGAAAGTGATCGGTCCCACATTCAGACCCTCTCATTACTCTCGTGTTTTTTACCAGTTGTCTTACACTTTCATCAGATACAACAAATCACTTATACTTCTCGCATTTCCCCTTTGCCATGTGCACTTGTGTATGTACTTATGTTTATACCATGTGTTCAATATAAACAGTTTTCTTTCCATACATATATTAACTAACATATCTCTATTTTTGTTCGTTCTTGGATCACCAAACGGACCTACCACATGTTCAGCACTATTTCTGTGTACTGTGACCCAACTATTCATTCGCGTTTATCTAACACATTTTCCAACTCTTGCCAAAACTTCTCAATCTCCTTATCGTCATCACATGCTACTAAAAAATCCCTCTGAAGGCCACTTTTATTCATACTCACAAGATGCGGGGAGACACCAATTCATATGTTTCGTGCACGCTATTACTTGATCATTTAAAATTAAACCAACACCTTTCGGCCCGAACCCATTGCTCTCTACTCCAGACCACAAACCCAACATACCGTCAACTCACACACAGCACATCTATGCGCCTTTCTTTCATTTCATTCATGATTTCATACTCTTTACCGTACACTCCCCTGAGAGTACAAATACCAAATATCTATTCCTGATTTATGCGGTTGCTACCTACTGGGCCAGATATTTTCCGTCTCAGTCATCCACCATGACTTTGACGGTCCGAGGCTTTTTCAAAGTTCTTGCTAATAATTTTTAATTAGGTTAAATCAGGCTACTAGCCTAAATTGCAAGCGTGCCATTGAAGCTTTCCCTACTAACGGTAATGACAACTTACCGTTCAGTGTTGGCATGTTTAGCCTCTCTGCTACAGACGACGCCTCGATTCTCTGTTCTCCATGTGTGCCTAAGGTCTTTCAATACAAGTTAAAACTTCACCTTTCAAGGTGATTATCTTGTTAGCAAGCAGAAGGTTGCCCGCGCTACGACCACTAGGAGGTACATGCTGTGCACTGACACTTATTGAGCGCATCCTTTGCTATCCAGGGTTTTTATTTACTTTTTGTGTATACCCCAGAATATCTCTGGCCGCCATTTCTAAGTTAGATTTAATGTTATTTTATTCTGTTTCTAGTTCCTTAGTATAAGAAATTTTCCCGATAACTTTCAGCAATTCATTTGACATTTTTTCAAGTCTTTCTACCGTCTTCTACTTGATACCTAAACCGTTGTCTAGCAAGAATGTAATCTATTTGATACCTTCCTATATCTCCTGGATATCTTCCACGTGTATTGTCTTCTAGCATGATGTGAAAACATAGATACAAAACCATAAAATGAAAGAATATTTGCAAATGCATGGGAGTTAAAGAACAATAGATTGATGAAAAGTGCAAAGATTTAGAAACTAAGATGCAAAGAGGAAAGACAGAAAAAGCATACAAACTAATTAGAATTTTAGAGATATAAAACCGCATAGCAAAAATATAAGAGCCGCGAAAGGCGATATAATTATAGAAGACGTAGAGAAAGTGGTTGGATGGCAAGAATATATAGGGAATTTATTTGCGGGAGAGGGATTAACAACACTAGAACACAAATCAGACATTGAAAAGAATGACTTGGGATATCCTATACTTAGAGATAACATCGAATTATCATGAAAGAGTTTGTAAAATGGTAGGGCTCCGGGTACAGATAAGGTCCAAGCAGAAACTTTAAAAGCCGCTGGACAAGCAATAACAGAACGTCTTTTTTAACTCGTAAGCTATATGTATGAGCCAGGCGAAATACACAAAGAATTCAAACGTAATATCAAAGTCACTATACCAAAAAAGAAAGGTTAGGATAGATGTGAAAATTATCAAACTATAAGTTTGACAGCACACGTGTCAAAGATATTAACTAGAAAAGCGGGCTGAAGAAATACAAGGAGGAGATCAATTTGGGTTCATGCAAAACAGTGGAACACGAGAGGCTATTTTAGCTCTGAGGGTGAAAATGGAGAGGACAATAGAAAAAGGCAAAATCGTATACATAGGGTTTGTAGATATGCAAAAAATATTCGACAACGTAAAATGGAAAACATTTTCGAAATATTCAAAAAAGATTGGAATGAGTTTTGGGGATAGACAGATAGTAAGTACATAGCTTATACAAATAGCAGACAGTGGTAATAAAATTAGAGCAGGACCATAGAGAAGTAAATATTAGGAAAGGAGTGAGACACGGATGTCACCTGTTAACTTGTACATTGAAGAGACAATGAATATTGTCGAATGGAGTAAACTATTTGGAATTATCATCCAGCGATTAAAGATTGATATGCTTAGATTTGCAGATGATATAGTGGCGTTAGCATCAGGAAAAGAAAAGTTAGAAGCAGCTCTTAAGGAAATAGAAACAGTTCTAGCAGAGAAATACGGTTTGAAAATTAACAAAAATAAAACCAAAGTACAAGTATACAAAGGAGTGAAAAATAAATCAAAAACTAGAATACAAATAGGAAACGAGAACTTACAAGAGGTTAAGGGTTTCTTCTAGCTAGGAAGCCAAATAACGCAAGATGGGAAAAGCGCAAAAGATATAAAACAGACATTAACACAAGGCCGTGCTACATTTAACAAGAAAAATCAACTACTGTGTTTAAAGATAATAAACATAGAAACAAGGAAACGATTGCCCAAAGCATATATTTGGAGCATAGCACTGTGCGGCTGTGAAACTTAAACAGTAGGAGAAGCGGACAGGAAAAATAGAAACTTTTGAAATGTGGTGCTACAGATGTATGATAAAGATATCATGGACAGATAAAGTTAAAAACAAAGAGGTTCTAGAAATGGTAGGACAAAAAAAAATTGCAGAAAACAAAAAAACTATAGAAGAAATAGAAGGACATGACACGTTCTACACGTTCCCAAGCATTTTTGGATAATAGTACGAGATATATATTACAAGCAGGAATAGGAAAAAAATGGGTAGAGGTAGACCTAGATCAGACTATTGCACGCAAATACTGAAAGATGCAGACTCTGGAAATTTTAGGGAAATGAGTAAGTTAGCTCGGATTAGTAAACGCGTCTAACTAGTTCCAGGACCAAAGATCTATTGATGATGCAACAAAATTTTGTTTACGATAGGCGTTGAAACTACTTTACGAGACGGTGATGATAAAAAATCAAATTCTAATCCTGTTTAATGGAAGATGCTCACGGTCCAAATCTTTAGATTTTCATTTTATAACCAGTTGAGTGCTTGTTGTTACACGTGTATTTATAACGCCGATAAAACCAACAGTTGTTTCAACATTAACCAACAACTCATTATTTGTGCCTAATTTAAAATGTCATTATAAGCAACTGGTGTTCCAACAACAACCAATAGTCGTATCATGTTCTCAATTTATCACTGTAAATACAGGGTATTACTAGTAAATAAAGGCAAACTTTTTACGAACCATCAATGAGGAAATCACTATTGAAGTAACTAAAACAAATTTTATCTGAATAGTATTGCAATTCTTGGATTTACTGCCTTCTAAGAGGATATGCCTTTTAACGAGGCTCTAAAAAGACACACGATCCAGTTAATATTGGTTTAGGAAGAACGCTTGTTATCGACGCAGGTATAAAAAGATATTCCTACTACTGTGTTTAAAATGACACACAAATGTTTATAATAAAGGTGTTTAGCGCCCGAATATAGCGCAATTCACTATCCTTGAAGGTTCTTTAATTTAACCAATACTAATTATAGGGCTTTTGGGTAGTGAGGTAATAGACTTTATAATGGGGAAAAATGTAAGATAGGAATTTCCAATATCATCTAGCTTGCATAAAAAGCAAACAATAGTTAAACAAAGAAACTGGAGGATATGATTTTAAGTTATAGAACTAGATAATTATTAATTATTAATAATAAAGTGTATTGAACCTTATGGTAAGGTAATAAGACTGTGATAATAAAACTGAACCATAAAGATTTGAAAATGCAGTATTAGAGAGCATATTTAAGATTAATTATGTTAAAGGATTTAACAGTAGCAAGGGAAATATTCGAGCGGGTATTGAATTAACCAGGGAAATTTTAAAGCAAAATTGAAACGTAAAATCCCCCTCCCCCAGCAAAATTAACAGGTCGGTGTATGAAAACAACAGCAACGGGAGTGGGCTAGACCAAAAAAAAACAAAGAGAAAAAAAATCAAACAAACAAAAAAAATGCTTAAAACTAAAGGGAATTTTGTTACAAAAACCAAACAAAAAGAAAACAGAAAAAAAGAATCACCCAAAATAAAAAAAGAACTCTCATCCGGGTCGAAGTGCCAATAATAGTGAGAGAAAAAAGGAAGGAAGGGAGGGAAGACGGGTAATACGCAATCAAAAAGGACTAAGGTGGAACGGTCTCAGCACTGTGGAGTAGTCAATGGACGGTTTCTCAAAAGAAACAGTACAATTATCAACCTCAAAAAAAGAAAAGGAACGAGGAAGAAAACCAACAGTGCCAACCAAAACAGGACCCAAAGGTCAAGCCTCAAGTAAACAAAGGCACAACAAGGGAGAACAAGAGGAAGAGAGGAGGTACGCTAGTAAAAGTAAACGGTGTACTACAAACTGTGGCAACCAAAATTTTTAACAAACAAAGGACCAAAGAAAAGAATAGCTAACTAGACTAGAAAGCATCTACCACAGGAGCGGATGGACAAAACATAATCAGTATAGGGACCGACTACAAAGAAGACCAGCAAAAAGATAGGAAAAGGAAAGTGGAACGAACTAAACGAGAAAAAAACCAAAAAGTATAACACCAACACCAAGTACAAAACCCAAAAAAAACTAAGAATCGTACAAAAGAAAATAAAACAGAATCCCAGTGTAGTTATGTATGAGTAGGTGTGTGCGTGTGCGTGCGCGTATTTGTGTGTGTGGGTGTGTACGAGGTGTGTGTGTAGGTGTTGTGCGTGTATAAAGTGTGCGTGTGTGTATGTGTTGTGTTGAACTGCTGTAGTCGCCTCTTACGACAGGCAGGTCGTACGATGGGGCTATTCTATTCCCAGACCCACACGGGTTCAAGGAGTACAAAGAGAAAACGGTAGAAAGAAGAACCAAGGAGAGAACGGAAAAAAAAAGAACCAAATAGAACTATGTTTATGAAATGTGTGGGTGTATGTGTGTGTGTATAAAGTGTGTGGGTATGGATTGGACGTATATAAGGTGTGTGTGTGAGTGTGTGTGTGCGTTTGTGTGTCTATGTATGTGTTGGACCGCTGTAGTCGACAGGCAGGTCGTACCGTGAGACTATTATATTCCCGGACCGACACGGGTAAGAAAAAGCAAGAAAACGAAAGAAAACCTAGCAAAACAGGAAAGTAAAAACAAATCGTAAAGTCCAAAAATCAAAACCTAAGAAGAGCAAAGTCGGCATAAGAATCTGGGGAGAGAAGGCTAGATATTGAGCTTAAGGCGTTTACGCCGCGAGAAGGAGAACGAAACGAGATCAAGGACATCAGGACTTCGCCGGCATACATCGTCCGATTCTGCATCAGTATACCCAAATTTCTACCTCTTATGGCCAGTTTTCCGCAAGACAGAAAAATCAGGGAATGTAGCAGTTGTAGCACGCGATATAGGAGGTGGCGAGGGTGGTTTAGGAAACTCAAAACGAGTTAAGGAGAAAAGTTGCTTGTTGTTAGGGTTGGAGGTAAGAAAGTCAACGGTAGAAAAGGAAACATCATGGGTTGTCAGAATATCCACGGTAAGTATTGGCTGTACGAGAATCAACCTTACAAAGAGAAACACAGGCGGAGCACACTTCAGTTACGTTAACTAGAGGGACAGAAGTAGATAAAATTTCAACTACGTTAGATAAAGGACTAGAAGTATCACAGTTAGGACAGAAAACAGCATTGGCTGTAGGAATACCAACCCTAGGAAAAGGAGCAGAATGCGCTAACACTTTAGTAACATTACATAAAGGAACAGAATCCGATAAAACCTCATCAACCTTACAAAAACAAACAGCATCAGGAACAATTTCAACAACAGTAGATAAAGGAACATCAGCTAGAAGTTCATTAACCTTAACTCAAAGAACAGAAGCAAGTTTGTCAGCATGATATAAAGAAACACAATCAGAAAGAATTCTGTCAACATAAGAAAAATGAGTATGAGCAGCTGACGTTTCATCAACGTCCGAAATAGGAGTAGAATCAAGTAAGACTGCATCACTGTTAGACAACGGAATAGAAACAGACAAAACTTCAACCACAATAGGAACTGATTCCTTAACAATAGTAGATAACGAAACAGGATCAGGTAAAACTTTAACGACAGCAGCAACAGGTATTATAGCTACGGGTTCATGAACTTCAACAAGACTAAATTAGAAATTATCGTCACTTCGGCGACATGTGTCCCTGCAGACACGACAGGAATTTCTTGAGTAGAATCATTTGAGAAAGTGGGAACAAACTCTTGAGAAGCTAGCTGCAAGTCACTAATTTGAAGTATGGGTTTTAATGGTGGTGTAGGCACAGTTTGGGGCGAGAGTGAATAACTAGGGCGAGCAGAAGGAAAAGTAGAATATGATGTAGAACTAGAAACAGAGGGAACTTTGTTCAAAGCTGTATTCGCCGAAGAAGGATAGGTTTTGATAGTAGTAGCAGGATGACCTGGATGAGGGACAAAAGAGATCGTAGAGTGAGAAGCAGAAGAAATTAGGCAGCTAGAGGTGAGGATAGTATTTGAAGTATGATTTAAAACCTATTAGTAGTATCATGACAGTGTGGACAGTTGCGGCGAGAAACTCCCTTATATCCGCAACTCATAACAATGGAGTACTTGAGGACGAGTACAACCTGTCATAATTAAAACATATGACCTAACGAGTAGAAGCAGAACTAGGAAGAAGAACAGTAGAACGTACGGAAGAAGTATAGAATCTACCCGTAGGCGTAAGAGAAATCTTAACAACTCGGTCATGTGAAGCAAAAGTATTTTCCTCAGTAGTAGCAAACTTATAAGCAAAATTTGGGGGTTCAAAATTTTGAATCAGTAAATTGGACAACGACATCCAGTCAGAAAACTTATGCTGGTAACCACGATACCAAAGTAACGCTTAGGCCTCGAACAAGTCCACTGCAGACTCAAATAACTGTAATTCTGACACATGGTGAGTTTGTCGGAGTTCTTCGACACGTCTCAAAAAATCATGTACAGTAAGAGTGTTCGGGATACCAGAAAATTTCAAGTTCCACTCCCACACAGGAATACCTTGGCAGAAAGCCGACAAAGAAGTCATTTTGAATACGAACAAGAAAGAAATTGGTAGAAAGTAACTAAATAAAAAGTAACCGTAACTCGATAGAAGCCACAAAAGTATTGGGAATACAGGACAATCTAAAACATATTCGACGAATAAACTTCAGGAACACCAATAGGAGCGAAACAACAAAATAGAAATTAGAATAGGGCTGTAGTATAAAAGAAAAATCGGAGGAAAAAATAACTCTAGACGTGACGGGGAGGACAAAATATACAGAGAGGGAAGGAAGATAAAATTTTAGGCGTCAGCGTTTTCAATGGGCTAGGATTATTGGTGAAAACACAAGTCCAATAATCTAAAATGAACTAACCGAGAATGTTGAGCGATTAGGAAAGAAAACAAAACTAAAATTTAGGAAGATCGAACCGCGTGTGGGGGACAGCAAAGAGCCGAAAGAAAAAAAGAAATAACAGTTCAAACGTAAAGGAAGGAAAAAAACAAGTAGCATCAGGCCGAGAAATGCGGGTAACGTCGGAAATTAGACAGTATCAACAAACAAAAATTGGGGCAGAAATTAAGCAAACCAAATTGGAGCCAAAGTTACACGAATCAAAATCGGAGCCCAAATTAACGAAAACCAAAGTCAAAGCAAACATTACCCAAGACAAAACCGGAACCAAAAGCAATTCACTAAAACAAATTCGCAGCCCCACGCCAAGGTACCAGAAACTATGCTACGTACCTAGACGTAGCCGGAAAAAAAGTAAATACTAGGCTAATTATCAAACGCGAGAGTGGGGGGATTCGCCTACATAGCCAAAAAAAAACAAAAAGAATAAAGTGCATCGCCCACGATTTTCTATTAACACATAAAAATAAATAAACGATTCTGTACAAACAAGCAAAAAGAAAATAAATTAAGCCTTACTATTTCAAAACAAACAATTAGGTGATATGAACAATTTACTACATTAGATAGGAAGTGCGCATCTCGTATTTACACAAAATAAAATTAATCAGTAGTAAATCAATATGTGAGAGTTTTGGCAAACTTTTTTAAAATTTCACCTAATACTTTTTGTAAAATAACTAATTAGTAGGAAAGAATTAACGTGTGAGAGCTTTTGTCAGACAACTTTTAAGTCGTACATAGTACCGTTTGTAAATTAAACCAATCAGTATAAAAGAGTAAGCGTATGGCTATCCAACATTTTTAACAAAGGTACCTCACACCTGTAGAGCGATAATATCTCTTAGCAGCAACGAACAATAGTTCTACAATGCCACGTAACTACACCAAACGTTGATACGGAATATACCATTGAAACACACAAAAGAAAACGAGTTGCATATCTGTAGGTGTCCGGATACTTAGCTCATAAACCGTCGGGGGTGAGTCAGCACAGCAACGCCATAGTCGTCAGGATACATTTACCCTGCTACCATAACTGCAGCAGTGGTCTACGGACAAAAGCAGTTGGTCTACAGACAAAAGCGGTTGGTCTACATAAAGAAAGAACCCATTTGGCTTCCTGCTAAAAAAAAACTAAAAAGAGAATCTGATTAGAATGGGTACGCGCGGGGAAACTTAGCAATACGCGCTAGACATCTCCTAGTTGTCGAACAGAAAAAACAAACGTACATTTCTTCTGAAATAAGGTGACGAATAATGTAGAAAGTATGTCGACGCACAAACTGTAGAAGCAAATTCAACAATGGTTCAAATAACACGAATTCGAACTGCAAATCCTCGCTTATCAAAGCGCGATTGAAACTGGAAAACTCGGGTTTTATCGGATAGTGTAATATACTATGTAGACGAATGTTTAGATGGAAAACACATAAGAAGCAATTATACGCTATCGGAATATTTAACAAATTGAAGGTTACCTAAAACAGGATATAAACTATTTAATCATAGCACAAACTTGTCGTTTCCAAGTAAGAAGATCTGAGTTAAGAAATTAATAGAGAGCGTATTTATGATTAATTATGTTAAAGGATTTAACAGTAGCAACGGAATTTATTTGAGCGGGTATTGAATTAACAAGGGAAATTTTAAAGCAAAATTGGAACGTAACAACGTTTAGCGCCTGGATATAGCGCAATTCACTATACTTGAAAAATTTTAATTTAACCAATACTAATAATAGGGCCTTTGAAGATATAAAGTAATTAATTACGATAACTTAGATCAAAAGTGTACGACATTTATACTTGGTACAAGATATAGGTGGTGAGGTAATAGACTTTATAACGGGGAAAAATGTAAGATAGGAATTTCCAATATCATTTAGCTTGCATATAAAGCTAACAATAGTTAAACAAATAAACTGGAGGATATGATTCTAAGCTATATAACTAGATAACTATTTTGAAATAGAACTATATAAAACAAACAAAAACATTAGTTGACGACTTGTGCAATGTAAACGATAAGGTGAAATTAATAGAAATGAAGTGTATTAAATCTTATGATAAGGTAATGAGACTGTGATAATAAAACTGAACCTTAAAGATTTGAAAATGCATTTTAGTTTCGGTACTTAGTAAGCTAGATAACAAATTACAACTGAAGTTATAGGAAAGGAATGTGTAAAACCAATGATGTAGTACTAAACAGTTGCAAACATGGTAAATAGGCATAGAAGACGTTAGGAGTATAGACGCTTTAAAAAGTGGCATTATAGGATATTGCTATAGAACAACCGAATAAAATTATTGATAACCATGATAATGAATAATTTTGCTTGGCATGGGGTAAGTAATTCGGAGCATAGAAAACGAAAATCAATATAAATAGTTGGTTGTTTTGCAAAAAGAAAAGCTCGTGACCGTTTTCACTGATCTTGCAGATCGTCAGACGGACGCATCTCTTTTTGCAAAACATGTAACTACGTTCTGGGATTATACACATATCAAGGTGTATTTATAATACAAATTGTTTCTTATGCGCCCTCTATACTCGAATGTAAGCAACTAACCATCGGTAACTTTTACAAGTCACAACATGGTCAGCATAGATGGAGTTACCAGACAAAATTTTTAAAAATTTAGTCCTAAGACAAGAGAAAAATAAATAAACAAATAGCCGAATTCCTACTTAACATTGGCGAACCTTCTAAGAAGGTACTATTCCCAATGCTAATTGAGGATGTTGGCCTACTGAAACTAATACGTTTCTAGCTACTTGATAATGAATAATTTTGCCTGGCATGGGAAAGAATGTCAGTCAAAATTATTCATTATCAAGTAGCTAGAAACGTATTAGTTTCAGTAGGCCAACATCCTCAATTAGCATTGGGAATAGTACCTTCTTAGAAGGTTCGCCAATGTTAAGTAAGAATTCGGCCATTTGTTTATTTATTTATTTATTAATAATCAGTTTTAGAAATGATTTGAGAAGATAGAAAAGTTATGAGTAATTAGAAAATAATAATAATCTATAGGAACACTGTGGCACGATTTAAATAAAATTAAATAAAAACCCTTAACCACAAATAATATTTAAATTACTAGATACGTATTTCGACCACTATCTGGTCATCATCAGTAGGAAACCTCTAAAAAAAAAATATATTAGCTGTTGTTCTGGAACACTTCAGAGGATATTCTCCTCACCACTTAGGCTGAAGTGAACGTTCCCAACCTATAATTTACTATATTGTTGCTTTAAACACTATCGAGGATATTCTCCTCACCCGCAGGCTAGTGTTCTCAACAACAAACAAGTGAATTGTTTGTTGTTGAGAACACTAGCCTGCGGGTGAGGAGAATATCCTCGATAGTGTTTAAAGCACCAATATAGTAAATTATAGGTTGGGAAGGTTCACTTCAGCCTAAGTGGTGAGGAGAATATCCTCTGAAGTGTTCCAGAACAACAGCTAATTTTTTTTTAGAGGTTTCCTACTGATGATGACCACATAGTGGTCGAAATACGTATCTAGTAATTTAAATATTATTTGTGGTTAAGGGTTTTTATTTAATTTTAATTAGAAAAGAGCATATTTTAAAACATGAAAGAATAATTAATACAACGTAATGGGACTGAGAAGAAGGCAAGATTGATTAGAGTAAGGTTCAAGTATGTAAATCTAATTAAGAATTTTAAGGTATAGAAATTGTAGGTCTCAGAAAAAGATAAATCCGAAAAGAAAATAGTGGAAAAATTTAGTATTGAGACTGGGCCAAACAGAAAGAAAGAGAACGGCGATTATTTATTATATTTATAGCATATTATAAATATAGTGTTGGTACCATTTAGGAATCATTATTAAAACAACTTCCTGTATAGTCACTGGTCTTGATTTGGCAGTTTTCTAAAGCAATACTGCTACTACCCTGACCCCGAACGACTAATTTCATAAATCCCCGACTTTTGCAATTTTTCCACCTTGTCTTTTGGATTACCTAAGAAATTTTTAATTTTATTAGTATTACTGAAAGCGATTTTGAAATTAATCTGTTTGAATATTTTATCTAGAGCCTTTGTGGTTTTGTGAAACGGAAGTTGAACATATTTAACATTATCGTTAGAGGCGGTCGATTACAACGTCGTTGATTTACGGATGCTAATTCAATTTTTACACTTTCTCAAAATATTATCTATAATATCAGAAGAAAACCATTGTAATTCGCTATTTGTTTAATAAGAGCAAATTTCTTATTAGATCTGCTTTTATTTAAAGGCAAATTCAATAATCTATTAATTAAAAAGTTAAATGAAGCCAATTTATGTTGTGTGCTATGATTGGAGGAAGACAAAATAAAGCGATTTACATTGGTTTCTTTTCTATAAATGTCAAAATCCAGTTTGTTACCATTTCTAATTACTAATGCATCTAAAAAAGGGTAATTGTCCATTATTCTCTAGTTCATACGTAAATTTTATGCTTTGAAATTTTGAATTCAATTCTTTAAGAAAATCATCAACATTTGATTTAGAAGCGCAAAAAATTGCAAAAATATCATCCACGTACCGTAACTATATTTTTTGGGAAGTATTTGGAGTTTTCTTTTAACTAGGTCTCAAGCGAGACATAAATAAATTTGCCGTAAATAGTGATAGGCTATTTCCCATTGCAGTGCCTTCATGTTGTTCGTACAACTTGTTGTTGAATTGAAAACAGTTCTGGGACATGCAATGCGAAACAAGCTTTATATAATCCTCGACTTTATCATCATCAATATCACCATCTATAAGAACATCGTTTAAATATGTTAAAGTACGTGGTATTGGAACACTAGGAAATAATGAACTGATATCAAATGAAATTAAGATTTCGTTTTCTTCAAATGTGATATTTTTTACTTTATTAATAAACTCCAAAGAGTTTTGTGCAGACAAACTGTTAAACTTTAAATTCTTAAATTCATTTGACAGCCATCGTGATAAATAGTAAGTCAGTGGGTTGATACCTGAAACTATTGGTCTCATCGATTTATTATTTTTGTAAATTTTTGGTAAAGATTAAAGTTTTTGCTTTAGTGTGGGCGAAATTAGGAATGGAGTAATTTCCAGAGATTTGTTTTTGAAGTCAACAATTTAACAAAATTTATAGAAAAAACACTAAGTTGAAAATTCTTTTAAAGAAACACAATGTCAATGTACCCCCTAAAAAACTAGAAATTACTTCACCTCCATTAGAGTCAATAGTTGTTAACGAATCGTCGTAAATCTTTAATAATGAAGAGTTGACTTTCCTTGATCGAGGCCTAAAATTTGGAGTAGATCATTTGAAAACTCCTTTAGAAGACATTATTGCTGGCATTGAAAAATCCATTTCAAAATTAGATGTCAATTCATAAAACATTATTAGAAACGCATGCAAAATTCAACTTTCGGGCAACTTACGCACTTGCGCAAGGAATGCCTCAGAACAAACAAGGAAAGATCATCTGATTATTAAAGATTTACGACAAAAGGATTGTTATTATTTAAAGGCCGACAAGGGGAATAGGTTGGTTATTATCGATAAACAAGACTATGTTGATAGAGTAGAAACTTTGCTGTCTTAGGGTCCTAATAGACCAATAGTCAAAAAACGTAAAAATGAGGTTCCTTTAATTAAAATGATCAAACCAACACAGTCTGTTTTGAAAGAATGTCCAAACCTAATTTCACCCACACTAAAATTAAAATTGACAATTTCAAATCCTGAAATGCCAAAACTTTACTGTTTACCAAAAATTCACAAAAATAATAAATCGATGAGACCGATAGCTTCAGGTATCAACTCACCGAGTTACTATTTATCACGATGGCTGTCAAATGAATTTAAGAATTTAAAGTTTAACAGTTTGTCTGCACAAAACTCTTTAGAGTTTATTAATAAAGTAAAAAATATCACATTTGAAGAAAACGAAATCTTAATTTCATTTGATATCAGTTCATTATTTCCTAGTGTTTTAATACCACGTACTTTAACATATTTAAAGGATGTTTTTATAGATGGCGATATTGATGATGATAAAGTCGAGGATTATATCAAGCTTGTTTCGCATTGCATGTCCCAGAACTGTTGTCAATTCAACACCAAGTTGTACGAACAACATGAAGGCATTGCAATGGGAAATGCTTATCACCTTTCATAGCAAATTTATTTATGTCTCGCTTTGAGACAGAGTTAAAAAAAACTCCAAATACTTCTCAAGAATATGGTTACGGTACGTGGATGATATTTTTGCAATTTTTTACATTTCTAAATTAAGTGTTGATGATTTTCTTAAAGAATTGGACAATTACCCTTTTTTAGATGCATTAGTAATTAGAAATGGTAACAAACTGGATTTTGACATTTATAGAAAAGAAACCAATGTAAATCGCTTTATTTTGTCTTCCTCCAATCATAGCTTACAACATAAATTGGCGTCATTTAACTTTTTAATTAATAGATTATTGAATTTTCCTTTAAATAAAAGCAGATTTAATAAGGAATATGCTCTTATTAAACAAATAGCGAATTACAATGGTTTCTCTTTAGATATTATAGGTAATATTTTTAGAAAGTGTAAAAATAGAATTAGTATCCGTAAATCAACGACATTGCAATCGACCACCTCTAACGATAATGTTAAATATGTTCAACTTCTATTTCACAAAACCACAAAGGGTCTTGATAAATTATTCAAACAGGTTAATTTCAAAATTGCTTACAGTAATACTAATAAAATTAAAGATTTGTTACGTAATCCAAAAGACAAAGTGGGAAAATTGCAAAAGTAGGGGATTTATGAAATTAGTTGTTCAGGGCCAGGGTGTTTTCAAAAATATATTGGTCAGACCAAGAGGAATATAACAACAAGATTAAAAGAGCACATTGCTCACTTCAAATATGGTAAATACAAAAGGTCTCAGGTCACCAAACATATTTTTGAAACCAGCCACACCGTTAAACTAGAAAATGTTAAATTGTTAAAAGCGGTACCAACGTTTTCCTTCTTAAATACCTATGAATCAATTAAAATTGTTAAACATAAAGGACCACTCTTAAACACTGATAAAGGGCCCATAAAGACATCAGCCTAGCTTTCCCTATTGGTCAACAACCAACGAGAAAGCAAGATTAATTAGGTTCCGCTTCAGCAGATTTAGAATTAGTATAAATTAAGTAGATTTTAGTTATAACATCACAATTCACTTGTTTGTTGTAAAGATCACCAGCCTGCGGGGAGGAGAATATCCTCGATAATGTTTAAAGCAACATTCTAGTAAATTGTATGTTGGGAAGGTTCACTTCAACCTAAGTGGTGAGGAGAATATCCTCTGAAGTGTTCCAGAACAACAACTAATTATTATTTAAAATTCCTACTGATGATCACATTAGTGGTCGAAATACGTATCTAGTGTTTTAAATATTTTTGTGGTTAAGGGTTTTTATTCATTTTTATTTAAGTATACCAAGGTAAAACAATATCCACTATCCTAAATACGCTCAAATACGTAAAGCTCCTTACGGTTAAAACACAAGGATTACAAACCGACAAATAACGAATAGTATTCTTCGTTGGCGTGAGAAACAAATTGTATGGAACTTATTTAATCTGCTGCACCTTCTTTAAGTTTATTAATTACCAGAGCTCGTACATTTTGTCAAGTGAATTAAGTAATTTGTTACTTAAACGTTCTCCGATGCATTTAAATTAAAAGTGCATCTTTTATCCAACAGCACGTATACAACATTAATTAAACGGATGGCTTTAACATTCTAATACGACAAATAAACCGAATTTTGTAGATTTACGGATGTAATACATACACAGAAGTGCAAAAAACCCCTTGTAAGTGTGAGGAATTGTTCACATCTTACTGGAAATTTATAGCCGACGTTCCAAAGACAAATGGAAAGATTGTGTTCAAAATTTAAACGAACCATTTTATACCACGCCATTCTGAATGTAGGTAGCTATATGTCGCATGCATATACATAGTACCTCTTTCATTTCTTCAATGCGACGTTATTAAATAAACATTATGCCTTTCATTTCTTAATTCGAGGTCTTTGGTGTATAAAATAACGCTGAAAGGTTAAAGCTCAGATATAACGATGAAGAGCATCATTCTCGAAATCCTTAAAATCCCTGATATTGCCGAATTGTCTCAATATCTGCCAATCCTAGAATAAATACGCAATATCCGCAATCATTTCGATAAAATCGAGATTAATGGTACGCGACAAACATCAACAACGTGATTATAATTAAAATGTTTTGTGTCAGCTCAGAAGTTGATAACAACTATAACTCATACGGTTGATAAGATTGCTATTCCTATTCTGACTGGCGTTTCTTATTACACCAAAACTCTAGGAAAAGACAATAAGAAAAAACAAAAAGAACGGACGTCTCGTGAATTATGGTGTGTAAGATAAACGGGTCCGCTCCAGCCCGAAATGAAGTCTGGCGGGAAATTTATACGCGACCCCGCTGCAATATCTCTAGTAGAACAGAATTGGACTAGCTCTAAGGAAAATAGGCTACTGCGGGAGACGCATTTTAGATTAGCTTTTTATTAGGGCGCACACGAAGACAAAAGTTACTAAAGTTTATGAGAGTGCCGGCAATGGAGTTGAAAATTATTCTAAATAATTTATTTTCGCTTAATCAAACTATTCATAAATGCTGCGGGTAATTAATTAAAAACGTGTTTAAGATAAACCATTTATCAATTTCTTGTAATTTTTACATAACTCTAGTATCCAGTTACCGAATTTTCATAACAATACAATTTAAGTAGGAGATTTAAGATTCTTTATTACCTAAGTAGGAATCGAATCAAAAACGTTTTAGTTAGATTGACAATTTCTTATTTTATATAAAATTTTAAATGGAACTATGCGTTTTAGAGATTGTGTTAATTAACGAACTCCACATTGGTGCTATTAGATTTTATTAAAAAAGAAGTAAGAAAACATGGTTAAGCAAATAGTCTTATAAAAGCCCCATTTTTAGATACGTCCTTTTATTGGTTACAAAGATTATAAATTTTTGTAATGTTAGTTCATGTTGGAAATGTGATTATCTATCCATACAATGGAAATCTTAAATAACTAACCTATTAAAAAAGTTACACTAGAGCTCAAAATATGGATGATGGAGTTTCTCTCAGAAATTCAAAGTTGTAGTTCATACGTTCAGTGCAAATAGTACAAATTAAGTGAATGCTTTAACCGCATCCATTAAAACAAATATATGAAAATTATTTTTTTAATTACACAACTATAGTTTCGATAACCAGGCTATCATTGTCAAGTGCTAAAAACAATACTATTAAAAAGGGAGTAAACAAATCGTAATGAATGTAGTGATAAATAAAAGTGTTATTGTGATATAAAAGAATACTAAATAAAGTCAAATAGTAACTATTTAGTTAAAGAGCAAAATAGATAATTAATAATTAAACTGTAGTTAACGTCTAAATAAACTGAACATTAAGTAAGCTAGATTATTGATAGAATCATGAAATTGAATGATATGTCAATAATAAATATATAAAGGATGTGTAAGATATAAAAGTATAATCAAAGTTAGCAAAAGACAGGTTCAATGTAAGAAATAGTAAGATAGTAAAAAGTAAACAAAATATAAAAATTGATTGATGAAAATATAGATTTAAAGACAATAAAAATTGAAATAGTTAATTGTGGATAGAATTTGGACTCTAGAAGATGTAGAACGATTATTTGTTTTGTGTAAAGTATGCAAATAAATAAAATATAAATTATTAATATTCTTTATACTGTTTATTCTATTGTATACTTAACTACAAAACAAATAATCGTTCTACATCTTTCTAGAGTCCAAATTCTATCCACAATTAACTATTTCAATTTTATTGTCTTTAAATCTATATTTTCATCAATCAATTTTATATTTTGTTTACTTTTACTATCTTACTATTTTCATTGAACCTGTCTTTGCTAACTTTGATTATACTATATCTCCATCCTCTTATATATTTATTATTGACATACCATTCAATTTCATGATTCTATCAATAATCAGCTTATAATGTTCAGTTTATTTAGCTAACACAGTTATTATTATTTTTCTTTCTTTTAACAAATATTCTATTTGACTTTATTTAGTATTCTTTCATATCACAATAACACTTTTATTTATCACTACATATCAACGGCGCAACCAGGATTTCACCCTGGGGGACTACAAAAAACTATATACATATATATTAAAAGTAAGTTATCAAGTCAAAAATTAACAAAAGTAAGCATATTTATTTGCAAGTGATTCTAATAGGCCACTATATATATATATATATATATATATATATATATATATATATATATATACATATATATAAGATGGTCTAGTGTCGTTCGGAAATTTCATCCTCAACCTCAGGTGTTCTAATAGCGACGCGCGGATGCGCGCTCGTCGCTACAGGTTGAAATCAAGTCGGCGAGGACCGCGATTCTGAAGTTCTTGAATCACTTCATCAACGGATATAAAGATTTCTCGATGTATATTTAAATGTGCTAAACCATTTAATCTGCTTTCTTTCATGGTGTTTCTTAAATATGTTTTCGTTCGTTTTAGTGTTGGAAATGATCGTTCAGCTGTACTAATGGAAACAGGTAACGTACAAAATATTTTGAGCAATTTATGAATGCTTGGAAAATAATGTTCATTGCAAATGTTTAAGCAGTCTATAGCATTTCTTTTTTCGTTTGGTTGTTTAATCATATCCTCTTGCCACATTTTAAATTCAGCTTTAAGGGCTGCTTCGTT
Organism: Platerodrilus igneus; assembly: GCA_036346225.1. Taxonomy (NCBI): domain Eukaryota; kingdom Metazoa; phylum Arthropoda; class Insecta; order Coleoptera; family Lycidae; genus Platerodrilus; species Platerodrilus igneus. Next base: position 1,923,364 of record JARFIW010000566.1, read on the forward strand.
GTTGCATTCCAGATCGTTTTTATAAAATGATGCTAAGCTAATAAAGTTGGCTGCTTGTTCAGAAAAAGTTGTTTGAGATGATTTGGTCAATAGACTGGAAAAATTAACGAGAACCGTTTTGTGTTTTTCAAATCTATCAGACATATTGTTCAAAAAAGAGTCTACCCAGGGCAAAAATATAGCTCTTCTGTAATATTCCTCTTCATTACTACTAGGAATGTTGCAACGTTTTGTTTGTCTTGCTGTTATTCTTGGTACAGTAATTGTAAACCCTAACAATCTGCTCATTTCCAAACCTTTCTGATACAAATGTTTAAATTCGGTCTCTGAGTTATCCCTTATTTTTTGGATAGAAGTAATAACAAGTTGAGCCTGGTCGATAGCCGTGTGAAGTTCTATGTCTGCACGCTGAAGACCCTTACTCAAGTAAAGTGTGTAACCGAATAAACACTCCGCGCACAGTAATGCTATTATAAATTCGGATTGCTTAATTGAATTTATTAAAATCAATGCGTCTGATGAAGCATCTTTATCATCCCAAAAAGTACAAATTTCTTCTAGAGCGTCAACGATGAACAAAAGTAATTCAATTTCAATCAAAATTGAATCGTGCCGTTGTACCCATCGAGTTGGACATAGTTGTTTTAATTTTTGAGCTTTGGAGGCATTTTCAGAATTAGAAATATGTTTTTGAAGCACTATTTGTCTTTTTGGATAGTTAAAAAAATTGTAAATCTTTCCAACTATTGCAAAAGAATTTCTAATAGAAGAAACGGATATGGAATCGGAAATGGCTAGATTCAAGTTATGTGAGACACAATGAACGTACATAGCTGTAGGGTATTTTTCTAAAATTCTTGCTTGAACTCCTTTAAATTTACCACTCATAGAAGCTGCTCCGTCATAACCTTGTCCTTTTAAATATTTCATTTCCACGTGGCAGTCCTGTAGGCTAGTAATTATAGTGTTAGCAAGATGAGCACCCGTTGTATTTTCTACTGGAACAAATTTAGGAAAGTTTTCGCAAATTTTGTATTCGTTTTCGTCCTTTTTTACATATCTAACGCAAAGTGCAAATTGCTCTATATTAGAAATACCAGTAGTTTCGTCGGCTAGTACTGAAAAACATTTTGCAGCATTAACTTCTTCGGTTATTTTTCGCATGATTATTGATCTACATGAATCAATAATCTCATTTTGACTTTTCCAGCTTATGTAGGTAGCATTTCGTCCACTTCCAGTTAAATGTTTTTCCAAATTTTGATCACCAGCGTCAATGCGAAATCGTAATAATGCTCGAAAATTCCCTTCATTTTTGGCCGGTTCTTCATTTACATCAAAAGCGCTTGATTCTCGATGACCTCTCAAGGATAGTCCTTGACGTCCACAGAAAATTATGGTTTTTATGATAGAACATATTTTCAACCGATTCTCAACTGCTTGCATGTTTGAAGCGCTATCAAGCATTCTATCAATTCGTGTTGTCTTGCCCGTCATAATTTCGACAAAAGTTTTTGAACGAAGCACTGCTGCTCTGTGGTATTCCAACACTTCGTGATTATAAAAACGTTCTGTAGCTTTCTTCCACTGTTTGAAAGCTTTATTAACTAGTTGACCTGTTGCTTGCGATGCACTTGTTCCAACCTCTTGCTTAGCAAACAGAACACAATATTTGCAATACACACCGTCTTCAATTTGAGAATAAGCTAACCATTTGTATTTATTGAGCCATGAGTAATTAAATTTTCTGTTTTGTTTACCAATTTGAACAACGGGAAACTGAAAGTTTTCTTCGGGAACCCACACATTTCTCAAAACTTCAAACTTTTCTTCGTCCTTCAATATTTTTCCTTTAAAATTAAAAATATCCATATGAGAGTAAGATATCGGAGTAGCTAACTGTGGTGTAGCGCAAGATGACGAAGAAGCTACTGGTAAAAGTATTTTCGATTGCACATCAGTACCGGTATTTAAGTCGGAATCGCACTTTAAATCAGTCGCCTTTTTTTTAGAAATAGAAGCTACGCTAAAAAAATCGTGAATAGTTCTTTTCTTACCGGTAGGTGTACTTTGGCTCATTTTGAGATTTATAAAATTCACCAGAGAAATCAAATTAAAATTAATACCGTAAACTTAACCGAACTTTTGAAAATAACTTAAATATTATATTTAAATACGACACTTAATTCTTAGTTTTAACTTTAATGCAACTAAACCTCGACAATAATTCAATTAATTTTTTAATTCAACGCAAACACACGCAACGCAATTGGCACATGAAATAGTGTTGTAGCCTTGTAGCAGCAAAATTATTTCGTTACCGAGAACACACAATGAAATCTGACACAACAATGAAGCTGGTGGGGTAGTTAAGTATTTTCTGTTCTACAACTTGATGTAGGTGATAAGAAAAGAAGTACCGTTTCAACAAACTATAAACGTTGGGTTAAATTGCTTGGGGTGTAGCATGCGCATGCAAGTTATGTAGCAGGTAAATATAGTATTAATAGGCCCATAGAATATAAGCAAGCGACATTTCGGGACTCGGGGTGACCTTACAGAATATCTACTCTATTCATGATTGTAATTTTGGCACAACGATTCAATTGAAATCTGTTTTTATAGTTGCGTCCATAACAATTACACTATCAATGCATGCAAAGTGAGGTTGTATTAAGGTTATCTCTACAACTTTAAATTCAAAGTTTTGGGCCAAAATAACTATTATGGAAAGTGAATATAGGGCGTCAATCCGCTATTAATTCATCGTCGCTCGTCAGTGCCGCTGTTTCAAAACACGGTTTTGCAATTCAAAGTGATATATTTTAAAAAATATTGAGCTCCTGGGGGCTTCAGCCCCCATAGCCCCCCCCCCGTAGTTGCGCCACTATTACGATTTGTTATTTAAATTACGTCCCTCAACAGCAATTTTTATACCATAAAACATTGGTTGTTTCACATTTTTATATACATTCTCTCTTTTATTTGTTCCATCTGTCAATCATTTGAAATGTGACATTATTTGAAGTTTATAGTCCAGACATGTTTTAAATTTTTAATTTTATATAGTATTTAAGCAGTTATTTTTTAAACGTCTTTATTATAACTTTTGTGAAGTAATTGTAAGTACTTGCTCGTTATATGCTATTGCTGACTATTAATAATTTTTTCTTGTAGTTCGATGATTAAGGTGAGAATTATACACCGAAACGTACGATTAATTACAAATCATTAAACGTTGTATGCTGTTTTATTTTTGAGTGACATTATCCCAAAAGTATTACATCATTAGTCTATATATATATATATATATATATATATATATATATATATATATATATATATATTGCTATGAATACCTCTCTCTAAATTATCGTGCCTCTACTTTGGGCGACATATTTATTTGCTATGCTATTAGCGGATTATCAAGCCTCTACGTTGAGCTGCATTATTTATTTTGCTATGAATTCTAAATTATTGGACCACCATTTTAATATTCACGATTAAGTGTAATTATCTCCTACTCCAGCTGTTTCTTAATATTACTATCAACTGGACTTTATCTTTAAACAACTCTATCTACCAATGGCAAAATTCGATACGTTACCGCCTTGCGGGTTATCACTTTCCTATTCAACTTGTGGCTCCGCCTTTCTACTATTTAAATCTTATGACCTCGACTAGCATTTATTTGCAATTATAAAATTCAGTAAATTTAGATTCTATATAATGAGACCAATATGTTATGTACAGCTTTTGAAATTATTTGTAATACATTTCTTATAAATTTCATTTATTAACAACCATTTAGTATGTACTCAAAAACCCAAAGTCACCAAAGAAAATTTATTATCTTTACCAACAAAGTGTAGAATATTCTAAACCTGTATTCTTATTACTCATTCAATGCGTATGCAACCTCATTTGTTGACTTCTTCACAAGCATATTATATTTAGCAAATTCAATATTAAAAATAAAATAAAAATTCATATAGAAAAACAAATGTCTTATAACTAAAAATCTGACCTGGTTTTATCTTTTTCACATCGACGCTTCCAATAAAAAAGATCTTCCCCAATTTTTGGATTCCATTCAAATTATTACACTATGGACCATCACTATTAAATTATATACGCCAATTTATTTCAATTCCTCAAATTTAGACTCTTATCATTCTTGCCCCAGACTTAAAATTGTAGTTTGTTTCATCCCTGTACTTCTAGATTGTATTATTCTTTTTTTCCCTTTGATATTTAAATTGCATTACTGTATTTTTTTCTTAACATCAGAATCCTAGTCTATTTCCCTCAGACCTCGAAACCGTTTAAACGGTAATTGTAATCTTCATATTTACACTCATTTTATTTTTCACTTCTATACTTATTACGTAATACTTTGTTTAATGGCTATGCACTTCGGCCTTCATTGAGTTCAAAACTGACTTTCTTATCAAGGTGCTTGCTAATATAACCTCGAATTCCCACTCCATCCGTGGGTTTGGTCTAGAACTCGTCTCTTGTCTCTGACCAATCAAATAATTTTATTTGGATCAGTTTCTGATGCAATGCTCCACGCTTTCCCATAATCACCACCTGCCCGCAGCTGTGTTTTATTATCAACATGCTGTATTTTGATAGATTACCTGCTTTTCTATAAACAACTGATGCAACCCGACTTTAAATTTCCATGTTTACATGCGATTCAGGCAATTTTTAATCATTTCTCTTATCAAAATGGTTAGATCTTTGTACGCATTCATATTAACTACTTGAAACTCTATTTCTATATCCGTATTAATTTAATCGTCTGAAACTCTTCTTCTAAATGCGTGTCTAATTACACTTTATCATTCATTTCTCAATATACGCGTACTTCCACTGAAAAATGTCCTTATTTGTTTTACCTAAATTAACTAAACTTTATCTACAGGGTATTTAATATTTACTATTTACTTAATACATGTACTTCTCATTCCTACGCCAACTATGCGTCTTCCTATGTTTACCTGCGTCGCCTAAAACTATTTCTACTTTATATACAGGGTGTTGACTACTTACTATCTACAAACTATGTCTATTTCTTAATTATTTCCTTAAATAAGTGTGGTTTCCTGCTGCCTATTCTAATTACTCCTTCCCGAACGACCTTTACTATAACGTGCACCCTTAAGCAACCCCTTATCACAGCAATATATATATTGTAATACTTCCCTTTCGTTATGTTTGTAGTATTTATGACTACTTTATTTTAAATTAAAATATTAAATTGTTTCAAATAAAATATTGGACCTTTACAACTTTGTAAGATATTGTCAATCTATTAGTCAATTAATTAATAAGAGCAATGAGTTTCTTATGGTTGAATCTTTAATAATACTAAAGATTCAGGCTAGCTAAATTTATCACTTTCTATTCGACGATCTCATGGGGGGGGGGGGGATCAGGTCCACACGTAACTTTGTGTTTGCTTAATAATTGACTTATCTTTACTTAGGACAGTGTCACAAAATAGGATCGAAACAATATTAAAATTGTTTAAACGCTTACGTTTGGAATCCTGTTAGCAGCGTATTATTTTATCGTTCAAAACAGCTATTTCCTTCAGAGATTATATCCTCCTCCTTTTATTCCCAATTGCGCCAATCTATGAATTTCTTTTCAGGGTAACTCGTCATAGCAAGGTTCTCACTACAACCTCAGTACGTATTAGTAAATTGCAAAATAAGTATAAAACCTCCTTTCAATCTCGCATCTGTCAACTACTTTTGGCAAATACTGTTTACCGAAAATAACGAAATCGCTAGGAAGTTTTATTGTGTATTTTAAAGGATCGGCTTGGACTTTCCTCCAGGACCTAATCTAAAGAACAATAAATATACAATAATTACTGGTATCCTGGGTGCTCGGTAACCCTGCAAAATACTACTATAATTAAAATTAATAATCTACTTTCCTATAGATATCGTGCTGTCCTGAGTTCACCAACTCCATAGGGTCCTTCTTTGCTTGGTTTATTCACAAATTTTCCTGTATTTTAAACTGCAACTATTCCTTGACAAGCTGATTATTCTCTTGTTTCCTGATTTGTTTTCTAGTGGTATGAAATCTTCTTCTCTATACTTGGATTAAATTTTAACTAGACTTCAAATGAAAGATAGGAATTTATTTTGACTTTTTTAGTTATATTTTTTTAAAAAAAAAAGGACAACCAACCAATCACTATTTCAAAGAACTTCTAAACATAATTCCAATAACTAATGTCAATATACAAGGTGTCCAAATATTCTGTCTGCACTACAATCTCAAAATTTACTTCGTCAACAATAAATCTCTTCTTCTAATTTCTTCTCTAATACAATATATTTCTAATCTCTATTATACCTCCATATATTCACTACACTATTTCACTATTACGATAGACTTTTATGTTTTACAACCACTTATTTTCCACTAAATTTACACAAAGCTCAATTTCCTATGGCCATTTGCATTGAAAAATTATTTGACAAAACTCCATTATTTTTGTTTCCCATCACCCAGGTAACCTCCAACAGCACACTTCTATCCCTAATATTTTCTTTTCACCCACTATGATATCTCTTTTAAATCATTTTCTAGGCCAACCTGCTTATTTGAAGATATGTAGGTGTAGCACATGCTACCTTTTGTTGCTACTACATGATGACATGCACCTTGTTTTTTATTTACACATACTACACTAACTTAACATTCCACGTCTTGTCGAATCTTTTAGGCAAACTTAAAACTACCCTAACCTATAACCCGGAGAAATCTCCAATTCCCCCTTTAAAATTAAAATTTCCCACTTCCAATTTCGAATAAAACCCCAGTTCAAAAATATACAACAATATATATATATATATATATATATATATATATATATATATATATATAGATATGATAACGCCGTACTCGGTGTAACGACGTTTTTACTTAACGGCACCGCTCTGTGTTCTCACTTCAAATTTTACTAATTTTATTATTATGCCACGACTAGCCCTTTTTAATCTACAAGGAGTGCACAACGTTACGATGATCAATTTTCTCTTTTCACCCCTTTATGATTATCTGTTTGAATTGATAAAACGAAGTCAATTAATTTCATATAATGAACGGAAATAATAATTACAATTTTGGAAATTCTTTAAATACACCCTTTAATCAATTAATATCATATGTATCATTTATCCCAAAATTTATATACTTTGAATTGAATATAAAGTCATCAAAAACCACACCCTCTTTACAAAAAAATCTGGAACGTTCTAGACCTCTTTATGATTTATTACGTAAGTTTAACGTATGCAACATTTCTTGTTGACTTCATTACAAGTTTTGTATAAATTGAATAAGTTCAGTATTAAAATTTAAATTGAAAAATATTTTAAAATAAATAGATCTGACCTGTGATATGTTGTTCATGTTATGAATCAACACCCCTTTGTTGTCTTCAATCGTCTACCAATGCTCTGCTTCGTTGAACCAATATTCGAGTACAGTTACCCCTTGTTTTCCAAAAATTATCTCGTGCTTCTTTATTTCATATTTGTTTGTAAATGCTTTGAATCTCTTCTCTTAAATACTTTTGACGCAGCTTTGAATTGCATCAGAATTGTACCAAAATTCAATTATAATTGTCCCCTTAGAATCTAGAAGTATTATTGTCGACACCGACTTAAAATATTATGGTCGACACGGACTTGAAGTGTCCAGTATTATTGTCGACGCAAATTTGAAGTGTCCAGTATTATTGTTGACCCAGATTTGAATTATTATTGTCGACACATATTCGAAACCCTAGTATTATAAATATTTAATTTAAATCATTTACCCAAATTTTACTCACGTTTTCTATAAAAAAAACGGCAAAAACTCTTTGTAATTGTTGCACTATTTTTACTGTAACATACACTTGATATTCTATTATACTTTATTTAAATTACGCGAGTTATGTATCCTCCAATTTACATATTGAATAATTGAATAGGAATTGTTAGAAATTGTTAAATAAAGTATAAGTTCATTGCAACAATGTAATACAAAGATAACCCAGATAGGTTATTAACAGTTCATGAGAACGGATATGCAACTTTGTATCCAAGAGGGCAGTGATACTGCTGGTGACAGTTCACAGAGGTTAACATACCGCAATTACTAGAAATAAGATTGTTACAATGTAATAAAGTGTAGAATTAAGAGTAAAGCAGACATGAGATCTGCAAGTTCCCACAGCCATGTGAGGGGGCAGGTATTATAAAAAGCCCGGGAGCTCAAGGCCCGGCAGTCAGTCTTCGAACTCCATACTTTGTTGTTCAAGCTACTCAATTGAGTCAGTCTGAGTACTACAGCTTTTGCATTGTTGTTTACCTAGACTACTCGCCTTATTACAATTAATTAATTATTTTCGATTTAAAGTTATTTTTTTACAGTTATTCAAAATTCCATGTTAATTTCTGTTTTAAGATAAAATAAATTTGTTAAGAGTTTGCAAACGTTTTTTAAAAACATCGCTTCAAAGGCCCGAACCTTAACTCGCGTGGCTTTCTGGTTAACAGTGTCGCAGCTTCGACGTGCCTCAGTTGTAGACTAACTTGTGTTATCACGGCTCTGTGTTAAATAGCCTCTTCCCACTACATGTGGGCTGGAGTTTTCAAACAGTTCTGCAGACTATCTTAACCAACCAGGCCCTGTCTTCAACATTCCCTGCATTTTGAAGTGGTTTCTGATGTAATTAATTCAGTTTTCCGTGTAATGGTGTTTATGCTAATGATACCTTATTATTCGTTATCTTTGCCATACGTTGTTTTGTGTAGATATCGCCTTCTTGGATAATTGTACAAAATAAATGATGTAACTCTAATGCTGTTTTCGTTTGTGTATTTATGCATCTTTTGAAACTGCGTTTTCTTATCAAAATGTTCATATTTTCAGAGTAGTTGCATAAAGCTTTGTTAGGTTTTATCTTTTTACTGCGTGTTTGTTTTATAACTAATTAGACACTTCTCAACGTATGTTTAATTACATGTACGATTATTTCTCTGCTGAATACGCATTTTATTATTGAATGATATGCTCACTGGCATTACTTAAAATTAATAACGGTCTATATACAGAGTGTTAAATGCTTGCTATTTACACAATGTACGAATTACCTATTTTTCTGCTGAATACGCGTTCTATTGTTGGATGTGTTTACTTGCATCGTTTAAAGTTAATTACAGTCTATATACAGGGAGTTAAATGCTTGCTATTTACATAATGTATGAATTACCTATTTTTCTGCTAAATAAATGCAGTTTTCCGATTCCTATTGTTATTTATTGTTACTACACGACCCTTGCTACTCAATACACCCCTAAACAACCCCTTATCACAGCATTATTTCCCCAAATTAAAATATAAAATTTTAGAACAATGACATTTTTGGCGCCCAACGTAGCGTTAAACTCACATTGGTCTATAAATTCTCATATTTTTATTTTATTTTAGAAATCTAACTCTCACTTACCCCTATTTACATCTATCTAATCTTATATTTATGTCCTATTTTACTACCCTATTCATACCTATTCCTATTCTTATACCCGTATCCTATTTTACTACTCTATGTATGCCTATACCTAAATTTATTTTTCATTTTATTTACTTGTTCATGTCCCTGTGTATGGGTGATTCAAATTTATTTGTAACTTTCCCCTTAGTGTTTTTAAATCTATGTCCTTTTAACTCATATTTGGTAGTTCCCTGCTTTATAATTATACCCTTGTTATCTATTATACATCCTAAAAATTTAACTTTATCTTGAAAAAATTCGCACTTTTTAAATTCAAGCTTAAACCTGCTATATTTAACTCTAATAATATTCTCTCTAAATGTACTAAGTGTTGTTCCACACTATCACTAAATATCAACACATCATCTACGCAGTGGATACAAAATTCCTCATACGGTCCCAAAATATTCTGAATAGCCTTTACTTATGCAGCCGTACTCGAGGACAAACCAAACGGGACCACCTTAAATTGGTATATTCTTCCTTCTACCGAAAAACCCGTATATTTCCTTGATTCTCGCGCTAATGGAATCAACCAAAATGAATTCTTTAAGTCTAATTTGTTATAGATATTCTTATTACCTATTCTCGCTAATATGCTATCTATTGTTGGTGGACAATTGTATTGCGGTTTCGTTCGCTTATTAATCTTTCTTGCATCTAAACATAATCTGATGCTATCATCACTTTTCTTCACGATGACTAATGGATTCACAAAGTGTGTACTTGAGCTTTCTATGATACCTTCACGTAACATTTCTTCTATTTCTGCCTTTACTCTATCCTTGTATGCTACTGGAATAGGATATAATTTAGTGTTAAATGGTACAATGTTTACTACTTCCAACTTGTGCACATAACCTGTGACAATTCTTGATTTCGACCCTATTAATTCTGAATGATTTCTTAATAATATCTTCACCCTATTTCTTAAATCTTCTGGACATTTAATCTCTTCGTTTTCATTTCCCTCATTATCTATTTCATCATTAAACTGATTAATATTCACGCAGTCACCCTCTATTTCAATGTTACCCTTTTCATACCATTTAATATATTTCCCATTACACTCTATCACTTTGCATTCTGCATTTATCTTCAACCCCAACTTACCTGTAATATCCATCCCAAATATTATATCTATTCTTAGTCCAGGTACAACCATAAAATCATTTTCCCATTTCACATCTCCCATTTCACATCTCAGAATTACCATTTCATTTATTATAGAAAATTTCTTATTATTTGGTGCCACCAAATTACACCTCGTTATAGGTATCACCTTATCCCTCAATTTCTCTTGTTTAACAAATTCTTCCGCAACAAGTGATGCTTCTGCCCCAGTATCAATCCATACTCTAACTATTCTATTTTCCACCCTTAAATTAACTATTGGTAATAAGTTCCTTTCAAATCTTCCTAATTCATTTTCCGTCTCATGTTTAATAAATTCGCGCTGATGTTCGTATCCGTTTATCTGTAGAAATTTTCTTGGTTCGTCCGTACCTAAAAATTTTGATTTCGCGTGAAAGGTCCTGCCTGATTCGATATTTCTGCTTGTGTGTAATTAATATTCCTCATTTGCGTGCGTTCAATATTTCTCGTTTGCGTGCGTCGATCTTCATTTTCCTGTCTATTTTTTTCTCGATTATTATTTCTCTCATGATTAGTCCGTTCTATTTGTTGCCTTGGTATTTGACCCGTATTTCTACTTCGCCTAAAATCACTATTAAAATTGTTATAATTAGCCCTATTAAAGTTTCTTCCATGATCATAATTGTTTCTTTGATAATTACTTCGCGTCTCAGTATTTCTCTGCGTTCTTATAAAATTCGTGCGTCGATCCCTAGCATTATTTTCCGTTTTATAATTGGTTTCCAACTCATTATACCTTTGTAAATATTTTATAAATGTGTCTCGGTCCACTATATTCTGTGTTGTGATATATCTTTTTACTTCTGCGTTAAAATGCCTTGCCAAATATTTTATGATTTGTTTATCCTGTATAGGAGGATCTAATTGTTTCGCTACGGTAAACTTTTCAATAGCATGTAATTCCCGCGTCATTCCTCTATCTGAATTGTATTTTCCCATGCAAAGGTCATTCCGAACTTTATCATGTTGATTATCCCCCCAAAAGTGTCGTAGAAATTTTTGTTCAAACTGTTGAAATGTTTCTATTTCGCTTTCAACTAAGTTATACCACATTTCAGCTCCCCCTTTCAGCATTGATTTTATTAAGATTAATTTATATAGCTCGTCTGTTGAGCCCTGTACTAACACGATAGTATTTTTCAAAAATATTTTTGGATTTAATTTACCATTCTCGTAAAATTTAGTATATTGTTCAATTAAAAGATTTGGTTGAATTAACCTAATTGGTTCCCTACTATTAAAATTTGCCGAATTAGTTTTTAAATTACTTATTTCCCTATTTATCGTCCTGAACTCGGTTTCACAATTTTCTTCAACGCTCCCTATTTTAATATTTAAATTCGTGATTTTATCGTTCGTCTCACTTTCATATTTCTCCTGCTTTGATTTCACTAGTCCAACATGATCCCATACACAGTCGATTTCATCCGTAATCCTCACTATTTTTCTTGCATTTGCGCTCTCATTTCCGCAATTGTTTGGTTGATTTCCCTTAACCCATCACTTAGAATTTTAATTTCCTTACCCAATTTTTCGTTGTTCTCATCCATTTTCGTGGTCATGTTTTTCATGACCTTCTCGTTTTTGTCCATTTTACTATTCAGAGCCATTAAAATTTCCATCATTTTAATTTCTTGCGAGGACCGTCGTTTTTCGCTAGAACTCCTTTCCTGGATTATTACACTCTCTTGAGATCCTATTTCCACTCCTTGATTTTTTAGTACTTCCCTTGTTTCCCGTATTCTTTGGTCCATTTTTGAAACTATCATATTTACACTAAACTTTTAAATAATAAAATACATCTGTACAAACATCTCTAAATTTTTGGTTTCGTAATTTTTTGCAAATTAAAGCTCTTTAATTATAGTCCCAGTTTAATATATTTTAAATCCCACGGTCGTATTTTCAAATTTATTTTGGTTTAGTTCGAGCTCCACGTTGAGCGCAATAGAAACTGATATGATAACGCCGTACTCGTTGTTATGAACGTTTTTACTTAACGCCACCGCTCTGGGTTCTCGCTTCAATCTTACTAATTTTATTATTATGCCACGGCTAGCCCTTTTTAATCTACACAGAGTGCACAACGTTACGATGTTCAATTTATTCTTTTTCATCCCTTTATGATTATTTGTTTGAATTGATAAAACAAAGTTAATTAATTTCATATTATGAAAAGAAATATTATTTACAATTTTTGAAATTTTTAAATGCACCCCTCAATCAATTAATACCATATGTAATATTTATTCCAAAGTTTATATGCTTTTAATTCAATCTAGTCACCAAAAACTACCTCTTTACAAAAAAATCTGGAACGTTCTAGACCTCTCTATTATATATTACGTAAGTTTAACGTATGCAACGTTTCTTGTTGACTTCATTACAAGTTTTGTATAAATTGAATAAATTCGGTTTAAATTATTCTTTGGCAGTAGTACATTTGTGGAGAGTCTGGCGCAGATCCACTTTCTGGGATCCTTCCATACGATCCACATCACTTACCTAAGTAAGAGTTTTCCGTCTAGCCATATTAATTTGATTCAAAGTCTCCCGGGTAATCTAAATTAGCCGAAATTTTTCAAATCGGACCACCCCTTACGAAGTTACACCCCTATAAATCCCCGAACCTTTAAATTTTTTGTTTATTTAATTTTAACTCGATGTCTAAATCCTTTTTGGTTACCCTAGTTATACGCTTTAATTCGGAATTTCCCGAATAATTTAAAAGCGTCGAAATTGTTTAAATCAAACCACCCTTACAAAGTTATACCCTCGATTTAGGGAAGTTACCCGAAATCGCCTTAGGGTATGAGACATAAGTTTGGTCTACATTTTACTGAGAAACGTAAATCTTTTGGAATCTTCTAAATAAGATCAACTATTATAGGTGCTATAGACTGCCAAATATACATATTTTTCCCTCAATATCTTAAAAATTTTTTAGGTTTGGAAGTATTTTAAAATCGTCGTCAGCGTAAATTTTATAAATTAACATGCATGGATTTGGAATTCATGACTTGCCTAGTTTCAAACCGATTACCTGAAGAGAGAAAGTACATGCTAATTGTCTACAGGATAGTTACTAATAAAACAATTAGATTTTAAATAACTTCTACGTTATATTTTTGGAAGTCGCAGACTTGGCATTTTCTAAATGAATCACCGAGAGAAAGTACATGCATTGATATTAAATTAAAGAATTTGTATATCATTTGCGAGTGCAACTATAAGTTTACTAACATTGTTCACTAACTTAGGAATAATTATTCATACGAGATCAGGTGAATGGATTTCTTTGAAAGTAGTACTTCTTTTCCTAATACAAATAACTTTTCAATCTGAGGGTTTTAAATTATCTGTAAAATTCTGGATTAAAGCGTATATCTCGGGTAATCAAAAAGGATTTAAAGATCGAGTTAAAATTAAGTAAACAAAAGATTTTAAGGTTTGGGGTTTTATAGGGGTGTAACATTGTAAGGGGATGTCCAATTTAAAAAATTTCGGCTAATTCAGTTTGCCCGAGAAATTTTGTATCAGGTTAATATGGCTAGTCAAAGAAAACTCTTACGTAGGTTAGTGACGTGGAGTGATGTGGATTCAATGGATGGATCCCATAAGGTGGATCTGCGCCAGACTCCCCACAAACGTACTACTAACATGTGTTGATAAAAACTCTTAGTTTTATCAAATGGGCCCGGGAATCACATTCTGCATTTGTAGCCATAAGTTAAACAACACCCAGTATTTAATAAAATTATTATTAAATATTCAGCTGAAAATTCTTCAAATATATCTCGTAAGTTTTGCATAACCCTATTTTTTTGTAATAAAAATGCACTCATGACGTCGTTAAATAAATGTACATATACTATTTTGCAAAAAGATATGTATAATTGCTTGTTACCCTCTATTATTGTCATGTCATTAAAAGCGATATTGATATCTCTTATAGTTTTTTATGAAGACCTATTAGATTCAAGGTGCATATTCCGTGCAACCGTAGTACCGTAATTTGGACTAAAAAAGTTACTGTAAAGCAATTGCTACGTACCTGGACGTAGCTGCAGGAAAAGTAAACACCAGACTAACTACCAACCACGGAGAGTCGGGAGACTCGCCTACATACCAAAAAAAAAACAAAAAAAAAGTGCATCGCCCACGATTATATTAACAAAATAAAGAAAAATAATTAAATTAAATACATAATTCGGTACAAACAAGAGAACGCAAAAAAATAAGTGTTATCATTTCAACGCCAACAATCAGCCTTGGGAAAAGGAGCAGAATCCGCTAACACTTCAGTAACATTACATAAAGGAACAGAATCAGGCAGAACTTCATCAACCTTACAAAAACAAACAGCATCAGGAAGAACTTCAACAACAGTAAGTAAAGGGACATCAGCTACAAGTTCATTAACCTTAGTTAAAAGAACAGAAGCAAGTAGAAGTTTGTCAGCACGAGATAAAGAAATACAGTCAGAAAGAATTCTGTCGACATCAGAAAAATGAGTAAGAGCAGGTAACGTTTTATCAACGTCCAATAAAGGAATAGAATCAAGTAATACTTCATCACTGATAGACAACGGACTAGAAACAGACAAAACTTCGGTCACAACAGGAACTGATTCCTTCACAATAATAGCTAACGAAACAGGATCAGGAAGAACTTTGACGACAACAGCAACAGGCATCATAGCAACGGGTTCTCTAATTTCAACAGGATCTTCTCTATCCGTATTAGGAGTTATCGTCAGTTCAGCTACAGCTGTTATTGTAGACACGACATAAATTTCTTGAATAGACCAATTTAAGAAATCAGGAACGTAAAATTTTGACTGCAACAGCAACAGATATTAAGGATACAGGTTCATGAACTTCAACAGGACCTGCTCTGACTAAATAAGGAGTTATCGTCAATTTGGCTATAATTGTTATTGTAGGTACGACAGCAATTTCTTGACTAGAATCATTTAAGAAAGCAAGAACAGGTAAAATTTTGACAAAAACGGCAACAGGCATTAACGATACAGGTCCATGGACTTCAACAGGACCCTCGCTGACTGAATTAGAAATTATCGTCACTTCAGCGGCATGTGTGCTCGCAGACACGACAGAAATTTCATGACTAGAACAATTTAAGAAAGTGGGAACAAACTCTTGAGAGGCTATCTGCAAGTCGCTAATTAGAAGTATGGGTTGTAATGGTGGTGGAGACACAGTCTGGGGTGGAAGTAAAAACGTAGGATTCATTTGCTCATCTTTCGACACGCGAAGGACAGAAAAAAATTGTTTCTTGTTAGTAGAGGGTCGGTGAGTAGGGGCGTGATAGCCGTAAAAATCAATATTACAGTTCAAAAGCTCATATGGCTGAAAAGGGTACGAGGTGATGGTACTAAGGGAGCAGAAGTAGGTGCAGAAAAGGATGTAGAACTAGAGACGGAAGAAATTATGTTCGAAGCTGTATTTGCCGAAGAAGGGTATGTTTTGATAGTAGTGGCAGGATGACCTGGATGAGGTATAGAAGAAAACGTAGAATTAGAGGCAGAAGAAGTTTGGCTCCTAGAGCTGAGAACAGAAGTTGAAGTATTATTTGAAGACCTATTAGTAGTAGGATGACAGTTCGGACAGTTACGGCGAGAAACTCCCTTATATCTCTAACTACCCTCAAGAATTCAACCATTTTCTAAATGAAATCCTTTCAACCAAACAGACCACCCACAACCACACTAACACGCTTAATATACACTCTTGCAATTCACTACAACATCACACTTACACTCGCACTATGCACACAATCAGCCCCACTCCACGTGCACAGTCAACGACTAAGGTAGGGGCCCCTCACCAAAACTTCAAGTACTCCAGTTGTCTTTGAACTATTGATTCTAAGTTCTTAAATATATGTAAATTGCCTATAATGTACGGCTAGTATGGGCTCTGGCCTAGGTATAGTCCACAATAATAAACTAATTTATCTATCTATCTATCCCTTATATCCGCAACCATAACAGTGGAGTACTGTCGAAACATGACCAGGTTTGTCGCAATTAAAGCAGATAACCTGACGAGTAGAAGCAGAAGAAGTATCGGATCTACCCGTAGACGTAGAAGAAATCTTAACAACTCGGTCATGTGATGCAAAATAATTTTCCTCAATGGTAGCGGTCTTATACGCAAGACCTGATTCGGTACTAACAGGTGGGTCCTAACTAAGTGATACGACATTATCGACCAGAACCTTTGCCGGTTCTAATTTCAGACACTCGTCCTTTAACTCTTGTAAGAAGCGGACGGTAGGCAAATGAGCTCTATAGAATGGAGCGAGGTTAAGGAGCACAATAGATAATCTATCATCCTCTTTAAAAAAACCGTACCGCTCAAACAGAGCCGTCATACACGTGAAATAGTCGGTGATACTTTCTAATGACTCCTGTTGTCTATTGCAGATACCCGCATACAGCCTTGTCTCCATGTCATCCACCTTGAATTCGAATAAAAAAAGAAATGAGGAGAAAGTATCTAAATAAATGCTAACCGTAACTCGATAAAAGCCAAAAAAAGAAAACTATTGCGAGTACAAGGCAATCTAAAACATATTCGACGGATAAACTTCAGGAACACCAATGGAAGCGAAACAACAAAATAGAAATTAGAATAGGGCGGTACAATAAAAGAAAAATTGAAGGAAAAAAAGAAGAAAACCAACTCTAGACTTGATTGAGAGAATTAGATATACAGAGAGGAAAGGAAGATAAGAAGAATCTTGGGCGCCAGTGTTTTCAACGTACTAAGATTATTGGCAAAAACACAAGTCCAATAATCTGAAATTAACCAACCGATAATATCGAGCGATTAGGAAAGAAACAAAACTAAAATTTAAGAAGATTGAACCGCATGTCGGGGACAGCAAAGAGCCGCAAGAAAAAATAAATAACTGTCCGAACGTAAAAGAAGAAAAAAATAAGTAGCATCTGGCCGAGAAGCAAAACAAAAATTGGGGCAGAAATTAAGCGAAACAAAATCGAAGCGAACGCTAACCAAAACCAAAATTGAAGCAAAAGTTAAGCCAAAGTTACACAGAACAAAATCGGGGCACAAAAAATTAACTAAACCAAATTCGCATCACCACGCCAGGGCGTCAGTAATTATGCTACGTACCTGGACGTAGCTGGAAGAAAAATAAACACCCGGCTAACTACCAACCGCGGAGAGTGGTGGGATTCGCCTACATACCAAAAAAAAAATAACAACAAAAAAGTACGTCGCCCACGATTATCTATTAACAGAATAAAAAAAAATAATTAAATTAAACACATAATTCGGTACAAACAAGAGAACCCAATAAAAAAAGCGTTATCATTTCAACGCCAACAATTTTGTTATACGGACAAATTGGATAGTGAATCTACAAAGTGCGCATTTCGCGGTTAACATGAACTAAACTCAGTAAAAAAGAAAAATTAAAACTTAAAATTTTCCAATCGCAAATATGATAAATTTCGGTATTAAATGTAGATTTACTCCCTAGCAAGTATGTTAAATTTTGAAGTATTAAAAGCAAATTTAGGTTTTAAATGTAGTACAGGTGTTAAACTTAAGCATTAAATACAGCCCACGTTGTAGCAAGAATTAACCACGTACACCCAGAAGCACCAGCGCAATCAGCTGTTTAATAAGTACGGTGAACTGGTTTTACACCATCCACCGTTGATAAATAAAAATCCTTGTCATGTGTAATAGAATACAAGGCACATACGTCTCTGCGTCAGGATACTTAACTTGCCAACGGCTGGGAGGAAGAAGTAGGGATAACAACGTAGCTACCATCGCAATTACAGTAACTGGTACACGGCAGCGAACAGGTGGGCTACACCCAGAAAGAACGCCTTTGGCCTTCAGCAAAAAAAGCTAAAAATAGAATCGGGTTAGATGACAGTAATGCGCTGGAACACTCACCAAATATCACGCTAAGACATTTCTAATTAGACATGGACATTACAATAAACGGGCATTGACTTTAACAGTGTTAGAACGATGTAATATGAAGAACATATTTACGGTTGCACAGGCTGCAGAATCAAATTCAGAATGGAATTTAAATGACGCAACTTTGTAAATACAAACATCCGTAGTTATCGAATCGTGATTTTAAACTGGAAAATTCGAACGGTTTTACCGGTGAACAGTGCATGAACTTATTTTAAGCTAAGTACGTTACTTTGTCACAATAGAAAATTTAGGAATTATACGGCGTATGTAATTGTCTGAACAAATTGAAGAGTTCTACCAACAGGCTATGTAACTATTTAGTAATAGCATAATAAACTTTACGTTGTCAAAGCAGAATAGGATTTAAATTGAGAGAATTATTCGAACCGCGTATTTATTGACGGTAACAACGGTAAAATATACAGGATGTTAAAACTATTTAATTTTAGACCATAAAACTTAGATACAAGAAGTTAAAGTATAAAGCGATTTGAGTTGAAAATTTATGGACCGATCGATATTGAACTATATTTCGTAGACCGGCTAAAAATATACGATGGTTCAAAACCATAACTGTGAACATCAATTAAAAGAACAAGTTTATGTGTACGTCTAAATTATCAAGCTCTTCGAGCCGAAGCTTAAGTTATTCTGGCAGCCGTAGCTTCGAATCGATAGTTCAGAACTTAACAATTAATTTCTGAACGCTTGAAACCTCGAGCATAAGGAAAGCTCGACTCGGCTCGAATCCATAACTGGTGAAAATCTAAGTTGTTTGAAAAAGACAAGTTTTCGATGTACTCTAAATTATAAGCATCTTCAGCCATACAAAATTAAGTTATTAAGCGGTATTTTGGTTAGTTAGCACATCGATATCAGAAAAATTAACAATTAATTTCTGAGGCTTGAAACTCAAATTTTAATGACTGACTGGATCAAAGACCGGTATTTAGCTATTGAACATACAATTTAGAAATAACTTCTCTTTCTTTCGCTACAGTGCAAAGGTAAATCTTGCAAGCTTTACTCAAACTTTCTATCGCGCCACGGTCTTATTCAACTGCATTATGTTTAAGAATCTTAACAGATTAAAATATGTTGAGCGTATGTAAATGTCGCTCTAAATAATCAAACGGTTGATTATAACTGAAACACGAGGTTAGAAAATTCATTTTCTATACCGATATATAGTTAGCGATATTATTATTTTTATACCAGTTCTAAGTCTAACAACTCTGTTTAAAAATGTACAAATGACTTAAATTCCCTATCTTAATTAAACACCCTGTTTCTAAATTGTTGATCTCACTTATTCCATGTTAAAGCTGCAGTTAATTTAACATTTCCTTCCCTTTTTGCGGCACCGACGAGAAGGTATTCTCCAAAGACAATTATTTAATAGCAATATGGTGTATGAATATTCATCGCAATATTCTAACGATGGACGACGAGTTTGAGAATGTGGCTCACGCATTCATCTACGTGTGCCTGTGCAGGTCCTACAATTCAACCAGCGCAACCCCTCTAGTGCTTCCACCACAAGTACGCGTGACTCCGCATACGCAACGAGCACGCACCCTGAAAAATGTCAATTTGTTCTTCATTAATACAGGATATTACCAGTTTTCGCACCGTAAATTTTCCAATATTAAATGCCTTTGTGTTTTATTGTTAACAAGGTAGAAATCGCTTACTACAATTTTTATTTTTTCGTTCTTTGTAATGAACGAACAAGTTCGTTGGTATTTTCCGAGAGTTCTCAAATATAAATCAGCGTTTCTTAAATAAATGCTCGTTGCGCTTTCTCCGTTTTTCTTCATCACTGTCGTGGAGCTTCACGTTATCGCAGTATGTTCTTATCGAGTTACTTTGTTAAAGCTGTAGTCGGAAATTGTCTAGTCAAATCTATTCTCCATACAAAAGCTTTTAAGATACATCCTATGTAAATACATTGTCTAGCTTAATGCATAAATCAGGGGTATTTTCAAAAAAACATAAATTGTGTGGAGAACTTTCAATTAAAGTTTTGTTATATTTGCCATAGGCTCAGCGCCAACCTTCTCCGAGACAAAGCACATATCCATTTTCAAACCTTATCTCTTTCATAAAATGCAATATGCTTAAAACGTGTGAGAAAATACGCACAAGGTGATCTGAGGGATACTAGATTAAAACTATTTTACGCTTATAATTTTGTGCTTTCCCTAATTAAAATAAGAGTAAATCGGTACCTTCGTCCCGGTAAAAAATTTCTATTTTTAAATATAGATAGGCATAAAGCAGTTTAAAGTTCATACAGGCTGTTTATGTACACATCAAGGTCATTTATTGCTAGAAACAAAACGAGTACAATGTTATGGCCAAAGTAACTTCAATAATCTACTAAGGGAGTACAGATACTTAAAAAATCTACCGGCGAATAAGTATATTATCACAGCTAATGCTTAACTTTTCACACTATAGATTTCTACTTTGTGCAGAATGCGGTTGCAAAGATTATTTGTTACCACCAATACATAAAAAGAAAAGAATGGAAACTGTGCATGTCCACACTGTGCTACATTCCTGATTGAATAACAGAAACAAATCAAAACAAACGTATATACGAGAGTAAGGTGAAAAGTTCTCGACCTGAAATAAGAAATGGCGTTCCAATGACCGAAAATTCGTATGACAAGTTTCAAATTGCTATCTCAAGTAGTTTGTTTACACGAATTTTTTCAAGCAAACGTCTTATGCGTGTTTCCTTAAGATGGATAAACTTGAATAGCGTGTGGTCATAAAATTCTTCGTTTTGGACGGATTAACCCCATAGGAAATTCATCTGAAGTTAACAAAAATTTACAAAGACTCTCCTCCTTCCCTGTCAACCGTTTAAAAGTGGGCAGCTGAATTTAAGCGTAGTCGCACATCTCTCGAAGATGACCCACGTGAAGGACGACCAAAAACCACAACCACACCGGAAACGATCGAAAAAGTGCATGATATCGTGTTGGACGATAAGCGAGTGAAAGTGAAGGAGATAGCTGAGGCTGTAGGGATATCGGACGAAAAGGTGCGAAACATCTTACACAAAGAGTTAGGGATGCGAAAGCTCTGCGCAAGATGGGTGCCGCATTTGCTGAATACCGATCAAAAGCAAATGCGAAAACGAGTTTCACAGCAATGTTTGGCCCGGTTCAATAAGGATCCGAGCGATTTTGTGCGACGATTTGTTACTATGGATGAGACATGGGTCCACCATTACACGCCAGAAACTAAACATCAATCGAAGCAGTGTGTGGAAGCCGGTTTGAACCTGTGACCATTGATTTGCCGGATCAACGCTCTAACCAAATGGGGATTATTCTTCCTCGCTATAATAATAATATACTTACATCTTTGAATTATCCGACCGCAACATAATGGGATGATCAAGTTATTAATACATGAATTATGTATATAACTAGAACCAATTTCCTTAAATGCAAAACGTAATTAAAAATCGGTAACAAGAATAAGCTCCAGTAGTATAAATTATAACACCTTCTGATCGGTTGCATACATCAGTTAGTTAGAGCATTGATCCGGCAAATCAATGGTCGCCGGATCAAATCCTGCTGTAGCTGTTCTTTTAGCGGTTATCAATTAATAGGTCGATTTGAAATGATAATTCAACTTTACATAATAAGGTTGGGATTTTATTTCATCTTATATATATATATATATATATATATATATATATACACACACACACATATATATATATATATATATATTGCCGTGGAATTTGCTAAAAAACATTCGCGCGCCACGGATTGGGCGTCATAAATTGCCGTGGAACTCTTATGTCAGTCTCTGGTAATTTCTAAAAAACATTCGAGCCCCTCGGATTGGGCGTCATCAATTGCCGTGGAACGTGACTTAGCTCTGGATCTAGCCAGTTTTCACGAACATTAATTTTCAAATTAATTTCTTCAGCAGCTTCCCTGGCTAGCTCAGCTGTGCCTCTTCTCGGATATCTAAATTTACTATCATTCTCTCTACCATTCACACACCATTCAATAAAATCACAAAATAATACAACAATCGTACAATATTCATTAACCACTATTTACAAACAATAATTCATAGTTATGTACAATTCGGTGCTCTAGTTACACCTAAAAAAAAATGCTATCTTTGTAAAGTCCTTGTTTTTAAAATTGTAATTTAAAACACATTTAATGCAACAGGAGTAAATGGGCCCCAAATAATACCTTATCTCTATTTATTACTGCACACTGGAGTATGGTGAGCTCATGATAACCCAGTTTATTAATTTATGCTTTCCACTTTGCATACTATTACTACAAACTTAATAAACCCATGTACTCTTAACAATTAAATTTAATTCATCATGAAATTTAATAAGCTTTACGAACACCTTTTGTGTTATATTTAAAATACCATAATAATAGTTAGTTATACGTATCTTATTCAATACGTTAAATAACAAAAAATAACCATCAAAGTTCACTCACACATCACAAATAATTTCAACAGTTCATCAAAGAAAACAGCAAATTCAAATGAGTTACCTCGAAAATGCGTCCAGAGTCCATCTCCGTAGATGATGCGTTATTTTCCTGAACCCTTCGGCTTCGTGATTATGCGCGCTGCTCCCCCAGCTATTTATAGATGAAATCTCAGTCTAAGCTGAGCTTCGTGCTACCCATTTTAGCATCAATTCCAACATTCAAATCCATGTATATTAGACTTGTTTAATATTGCATTATTAATTTACGAGCTTGTTAAGGTATTCGAGGACCTCAGTTAATTTAACTCACTCGCCACTACTTGCGTTATTAACTGTAAGGCGCCAAATAATCTAATACTATTTTACTGAATTTTACAAATTTTTAATACTCACAAGCTTTGTCGGTTGATTATTATACGTCATTAAGCGATGCGAAATTAAAGAGCACTATTAATTTTCTTCCCGTATTTATACACTAACACTGTAATCTACCGGTCGCTCTTAACGCGAAATACCTAATCGAAAATAATATTTCGGCAAATTTTGTATAACCGTCTTAAAACTTCCAGAAATATTCCCTCGTCAACACGCTATATCATTCAAACTATCCCATCCACCTGTCGCGTGTTTGTCCGTTGTAAAACTATCTATTTCGACCAATGATACAGTTCAGTGACGTCACAAACCTCCGCCTGTAATATCTTTATTCCTGTCTTATGCATATTTGATGTCGCGTTCTAACCTTGCTTGCGTTGTAGAAAATTGATATTGCTACCCGCGTCTTATGAACTCCACGTGGAGCGAATACGTGCGTACTCAATCAAATGGTTTATACCCGTCTCATTTTGTAGCATATTATTAATTGTGGATCCCTTCTGCTCTTCAAGAAACTCTTGTTAGTGTTTATGAGAAACCACCGATGGTTAAACAATATTTTCCTTAAAGCTCGCCTTGTTATGTTCACAAATAAGCAGAAGATGACTTTTCCAACATGCAGGTGTGCTCAATTATTGATCGTTTAAAATAACAGTTCTCGGAGTTTACGTTTCACGGTATTCTATACAACCGATGTCTGTTTGTTAGTTAAGAAAGCTTTTCGCCTTGGGATTATTGATTTTACATGCTTTGATGCGTTTTCTGCCGTTATTGCCCGTTAAATTAAACTAAATTAAATTAATTATGGGTTATATTGGCTTATAAAACTGATTTTCTTTATGAACATATTAGTTTTTAATCCCTAATTATAACAATACGTCAAATTTAAATTAAATAAATGAACTAAATTTCACGCGTAAATATTATGTTTCTTTCTCTATACAGGGTGTTTTGAAATTGCGTTGCTTACCCCAAATTTAACCCTTTAAATTCACTACAATATATATATATATATATATATATATATATATATAAATTTGTAAATTTCCCAATTGTCGTCATCGGTCTCGGTGGCGTAATTGGTAAACGCATGGTTCCGGCAATACCAGGATACAGTTTCAAGTCCTGTCCAAGACCTTATATTTTTCCATCTTTCAATTACTGGCTCGATTTGAAATGATCATTTGGGCTTTGCATAAAAGTCTAAGTTATTATTTCATCTTATTCACTATAAAACGATAGTATTTATCAACTTACCTAGTGTAGTTAACTACCTAAAATATTTATATATTTAATACTTGTCTTATAGCCATAATTTTGAGCGTAGCTTCCCGTCTATAACTGAGACAAAGCAAATATCCATTTTCAAAGCTTATCTCCTTGAAAAAACGCAATATGTTTATAACGTGTGAGATGGTCTGAAGGGTACTAGATTAAAATTATTTTACACTTATAATTTTGTGCTTTCCATAATTAAAATAAGAGTAAATAGGTACCTTGGTTCCGGTAAAAAAATTTATTTTTAAATATAGATAGGCATAAAGCAGTTTAGAATTCATACTGGCCATTCATGTACACTTCAAGGTCATTATTGCAAGAAACAAAACAAGTACTATGATGGTAGAATGATGGTAGAAATAGCTGAAGCAAGAGGCTGATTTGTAACCTAGAGCCAATAGGAAACACGGGGAAATTGGCTACCAACTCACACAGTTAATAAGCGGACACGACTGTTTTGGCACACATGATCCAGTTCTCAGTGCGGTATTTGCCAATTGCAAAACTGTAATTGGCAAGCAGAGGTAGGAGAAGTAGGTAGAGGTAAAGCAAGATCAGACTTTCACACACAGGGATAGATACAGACTGAGCAAATTTCAGCGAAACATGAGGTTGGTTCAGACTAGGAAACAATAAGGGTACGCGTCCAACCAGTTCTACGACTGATGACCTAATAATGATGATGATGAAACATTCTTATTTAAGTAGATTAATGTGCCGTAATTATTAATAGGTATCTTAAGAAGCATTCAAGTAACGTGTGCTTACTTTTACAAATAAAATTGAAATAAATTCCTTCTGTTACGTCATCATCGAACAATTCGGTATTTTGTGACAATAAATACCGTCAGTGCGTGCATCCTACAGTTGTCAGTGAAACATTATATACCGGCAGTGAGTGCCTGAAGTGACAGTCGTACTCGAGCCTTTACAGAAGCGAGTCGCATCCGAACCCTTGCAGAAGACGGTCGTGTGAGAGCTTTTGAAAGCGACACCATCACCCGGTCGAGCGTGTTACTGGTGGTCCGTCGGAAGCTCTTTGTGTGTGAATGTTTATTGCCCCCAGCGGCACAGGATAAAAGGTATTTATACCCTTTATTAAGTAGTTTGGTGTAGTTGTAGTTATTACATAACCGCTCCACTGCTATCGTTATTGCTTGCAAAAAGCAATTGGTCCTTCCCTGTAATTAGCATATCTTTATCAATTTATATCAACTCCTTAACCCCCAATCAATCACCTTCAGACTAAGGCTTTTTAAGTATGAGCCTCCCAGATCTGGCAATGACTATTTATGACTGGTATATATCATTTCCCATTACCATTGTTAATGTCACTATTAAGATTTTCTTAAATTCTTTCGGAAGGTTTTTCTATTGATAAAATACAATGAATCGAAGTTATCGTTTACCGACTATTGTACGAGTAAAAGGCTACGTGATAAAATTTAAAAAGTAGACTCAATAAAAATCCTCAGTACACTCGGTTGGTTTGGCCTGTTATCCCATTTGTTTTATTTTATTCTTTTTTTTTATTTGAACTACGGCCTCTTGTGCATAAATAATATTGTTTTATTTTGGTACTACAAAGTACTAGGGTCTCTAGTGGGAAACCAGCCTAAGACAGGTCCCCGAAAGAGGGTTGCAGCTCTTTCGGTATTTCGATTGGCAGAGACCATATGGGTCAGTATGGCAGTATAAGACACGCTACCGCGATGTGGAAGGCAATTTGGAAACCACCACATTACTTCCCAAGTACACAGCGTACTTTAATTGCAATTAACATGATGGCATGCTATGGGGTAAAAGATTTCGGAGTTAAAATAGTCCCTCTCGCATTCGGATTTCCGGAAGGATATGATGGGAAAATTTACAAAAAGAATCGAAAACATTTTGCGAGTAGGAGCGTGAAATGTAAGAAGTACGAAGCAAGTAGGTAAGTTAGAGAACTTGAACATTGAAACGGATAGGTTAGCACTAGATATAGTAGGGATCAACTAAGTTTAGTGGCCAGATGCCGGATATTCTTGGAGTTGAGACTTTAGGGTAATTCATACAGATTGAGAGGAAGGAAATTCGGATGTAGGGGTAGATATGGCATAAACGATAGGACACTGCGTAGAAAACTACCTACAAAAGACTGAAAAAGTACTTATGGTTAGATTAGAATCTAAACCGGTAAATACAGTAATAATACAAGAATACGTCCCCACCTCTAGCTACGGTGAGGAAGAGGTAGAAGTGATCTACACAGATATACTACAAATACATCTTAAGATATGTAAAAGAACAAATATTCAATAATCACGGGGAATTTTTTAATGCAGTGCTTGGTAAGGGCAGGGAAGGAGCGGTAGTAGGTTTATTTGGTTTAGGTACGAGAAACGACAGGGGAAAAAGGCTGGTAGAATTTTGTGACAAGAACAATTTAATTATCACAAACACATTATTTCAACATTATGCTAGAAGACGATACACGTGGAAGATCCCAGAAGATATAAAATAGATTACATTCTTGTTAGACAGCAGTATAGGAATCAAAGTAAAAGATAGTAGAAGCTGCCAAGAAGCGGATATAGACACAACATCGTTACTATGAAGGCCGCCTTTAAATTTAAAAATTTGACAAAAGGGAGCGGAAAAAGGTACTTGGATTTTAAGAAATTAAAAGATAAGAATATCCACGAAAGATTTGAAATAAAGTCAAATGAATTGCTGTAAGATATTGGGAAAATTTCTTATACTAATGCAGTAGAAACAGAACAAGACAACATTAACTCCAACTTAAACATGGCTATCAGAGATATTCTGGGGTATTCACATAAAAAAAAATGAAACCAGGGATAACAAAAGGATATCCTGAATTTAATAGAAGAAAAACGAAAAAACAAAAATAAATCAGACGAGACAGGAAAACAGAGATACAAAGCCATAAAATGGGAAATTATTTGCAAATGCAGGAAAGCTGAAGAATAATGGATTGCTGAAAAGTGCAAAAAGATACAAACTAAAATGGAAATAAGAAAAACAGACGAAGCATACAAAGTAATTAGAATGAATTATAGGGATATAAAACAATAAAGTAAAAATATAAGGGACGTGGGAGGAAACGTCATTATAGAACATGTAGAGAGAGTGGTAAAATGGTAAGAATATATAGGGAATTTATAAGCAGGAGAGGAACTAACAGCATTAGAACGGGAATCAGGAAGTCAAATAGGGCAAGATGGGAAGAGCGTAAAAGATATAAAACAAGATTAGCACGAGGCCGTGCTGCATTTAACACGAAACAGCAACAACTGTATTCAAAGACAACAAACATAGAAACAAGGAAAAAATTGCTTAAAACATATGAGTGGAAAACTGCACTGCACGGCTGTGAAACCTGGACAGTAAAAGAATTGAACAGGAAAAAGATAGAAGTCTCTGAAATGTGGTGTTACGGAC
Source organism: Platerodrilus igneus (assembly GCA_036346225.1). Classification (NCBI taxonomy): domain Eukaryota; kingdom Metazoa; phylum Arthropoda; class Insecta; order Coleoptera; family Lycidae; genus Platerodrilus; species Platerodrilus igneus. The sequence continues at coordinate 1,951,682 of JARFIW010000566.1, forward strand.
GTATGATGTAGCATTTATAAGAAAAAAGAAAGGTGGAAGTAAACCTAGGTGAAACTATTGCACACAGATAGTGAAAGATGTAGGCTATGGGAATTTCAGAGAAATGTGTAGGTTAGCTCAGAACAGAAATCGGTGGAGGACGCGTCCAACCAGTTCCAAGATGGAAAACCTAATGATGAAAAAAGTGACTGTACTTAAACCTGATGACTATTGTAAGCAACTACAGGTAATTGTTTTGCAATATTCTTAACTAATGTTAATTATGCAAAGCGATTTACTGGAAAACGATTAATTCGGCAAATGTCTAAGTGTTGGGAGATCTTGGCGGTCACAGGCTGCTTAACCCCCTTCACATACCATTGAATCTCGGTAAAGTAGGGCATTTAATTAGGAAACAATAGAAAGGGAACAAAGCTGTATCTAGGCAGTGGCGGCTCCGTGGCGTAGTGGTATGTGTGTGACTACTACGCCCAAGGTCCCGGGTTCGAATCCCGACACGGTCCGCTTGAAAAATGTTAGGCGAGCATTTTTCACAAAAATACACCCTCGTTCGGATGTGAGGTGAAATGGAGGTCCCGTGTGAGTGTTGTCACGCACGTTAAAGATCCCTACCTTGCTTGGAACAGCAAGGGTTCGGCAAAATTCAAAATTTTCCAGGTAACAAAAACTCGCTTCCTGGCCAATGTAGTACCTTCGGGTGGAGCATTGGAAAATCACATGTAATGTATCTAGGCAGTGGGAGTTTCAAGTAACTGTGTAGGCAAGCTCAGAATAGAAATAAGTGAAGGTAGGCGTCCAACTAGTTTCAAGACTGAAAACCTAGTGCGAGAAAAATAATATCACTTAAATCTGATTATTATTGTAAACAACTACAGGTGTTGGTTTTGAAATATTTTCAACTAATGTTGATTGTGCAAAAAGATATATTGGAAAACTGTTAATTCGGCAAATGCTCAAGCGTTGGGGGATCTTGGTAGGCCGTAGGCTGCTTAACACCGTTCACATACCATATATGTAATTTTTTCTATTGCTCCACCCGAAGGTACTACATTGGCCAGGAAGCGAGTTTCTTTTTACCTGGAAAATTTGGAATTTTGCCAAACCCTTGCTGTTCCAAGCAAGCTAGGGATCTTTAACGTGCGCGACAACACTCACACACGGGATCCCCATTTTCCTCTCATTCGAACGAGGGTATATTTTTGTGAAAAATGCTCGCCTAACATTTTTCAAACGGACCGTTTCGGGATTTAAACCCGGGACCTTAGGCGTAGTAGTGACACACATACTAACTACTCCACAGATCCCCCCTCCCCTTCACAATCTTACATGTGATTTTCCAATGCTTCACACGAAGGTGCTACATTGGCCACGGAGCCGCCACCGTTCACATACCGTGCATTTATATTTCCAATGCTCCACCAGAAGGTACTACATTGGCCAGGAGGCGAGTTTTTTGTTGCCTGGAAATTTAGAATTTTGCCGAACCCTTGCCATTCCAGACAAGGTAGGGATCTTTAACGTGCGTGACAACACTTACACACGGGACCTCCATTAAACCTCTCATCCGAACGAGGGCGTAATTTTTGTGAAAAATGCTTACCTGTCATTTTTCAAGCAGTCGGCCGTATCGGGATTTGAACTCGGGACCTTGGGATCCGTAGTCTCACGCTTACTACATTGATCCACGGCGACGCCACCTTTCACATACTACTGAATATCGGGGAAATAGTATATATATATATATATATATATATATATATATATTACTCATATTTAGACCAGGGTAGAAAATTAAATAATCACATCAAATAATTTTAATCACCGTGTATAATGAATATTATTAGATAATACGCGTTATTAAAACCGTGAAGCATAAAAATTTATTAGTTTCATTAAACATAAGAGATTTAAATTATGTACAAGACGCTTTATATCAAAAGAAGCAGTATTAAAAAAGCTCTACGTGTAATGTAATTATTCCTAAACAAATGGAAATTACGTGCAAAATTTATCTTAATTAACTCTATTTCAAGTAACCGGTATTGAACAAAACGTACAGATAATATCTACAGAAACTTGTAAAAACCCAATAAAATGCAAATCCTAGAAGTGTTAGTTAGAAGTAGGATGTTTGAACACACCTGCGTATTTTAAAAGGCAATTTCAGTTTAATTTGTTTAGATAAACATGTCGATTCTAAGGATATTGGAAACGGTCAGATGCTTTAGCACGAAATACAAAACAGGGTTTATTTAAAAGCTCATTCGGCGAAAATTTTGCAGATAATTAATGTTTACAAAGAATCTTGGAGAAACCGGGGCTTAATATTCACGAGAAGGTGCGATACGGGGTTATTAAACCCAGATAGTCCACATGGACTAAAATATAATCGATAATAAAGAATATCAATTTGCACCAATACGAACAGGTTAGAAAAGGAAAGAGAAAATGCGTCAAGCAAAGACACATATAGTAAAAGGCGTGATTTAAGCAACGTCACGAGGGTCACAATTGGTTGAAAATAGGATGCAAATATCAGAGGTAGAAACAACAATTTCTGTACAAAATTAATTAGTTTTTCTCGGACATGTTTGCGTGCCGTGTGAGAATTTCTGAAATTTAAATGGGGCGAGTGAAAATTTCGTAAAAACCGACGCGCGAGCGACGGACTGGGAACATAGAATGAGAAATTCTTAAGAATTGTCTGTTTTGAGGACAAAAGCGACGTGCCGGCTATTCGCTATATATACCGGTGGTAATATGAATTTCGGCCTCTTAGACTTTTGACTATTCGATGCGTTAAAAGCTCTTACATCCGCGACTTGATTCAAGATGTTAAACAGTGCATTTTAGTTTGATAAAATAATTTAAAATTTTGTTCGTATATTTTAGTGATTCAAAATAGTTTGTTATTTACGTGCTAACATGAATGTACTTCAGTGCACTTAGATACAAGGTAATAAAATTTAGTATCACTGTACCAATTAGCAAAATTTACGACGACAAATGTATACACAAAAGTAGGCAGTTTTGGCGTATATTGGTGAAAGACGCATGAATTTCTTTGCTATTTTTCGAGGGTGTTAATAATTAAATGGTTCAAATACGTGTCTGGATCCACGAAACAAGGGTCAGATATACACAGATGAGTTCCGGAAAAGCCCAGAAACAACTTTAAATAAATGGTGATGGAGAAAATTTTAAAAGCGTTGAGAATTAGAAGCCGTAAATATAATCCTGTTGGAATGGTGTGATTACTAAAGGGACGATGTACATTGAAGCTACGAGGACAGTAACCTTCAGGTAAATTATACTATTTTGTTTGACATTTTGGTGTGTGTTGAATAACTTTATTATACTATTTTGTTTGACATTTTTGTGTGTGTTGAATTACTTTATAATTGATTTACTTTAAATGGACATTAGTGAAATTGTACTAACCATAAAATTTTAATGTTAAGATGAAATTTGCTTGTTTAAGTAGAAAGGGGTATTTAGTATTGATGTTCTGGATTATGATGAAATTTTAGGTATGTCTTTGAGCTCAATTAGACGAACCTGGTTAATTAACGTAAAGGGGTGGTAGATGCTCCCTTTTTACTCTGCTTATATTGTTATATTAATTAGTAGGCATCCAACAAGGACTTTAATTCTGGATGCACGTTAAAGTGATAATAAAATTAATCTTGAAATTCTTTTTAAAACTGAATTTTATGCTGAAATTTAATTTGAAAATTTAATGTATTCTGAATATTGATGTAAAAAGAGTTAACGTTGATGTTTGTGGTAGGAATGTGTTGTTTAATTTTATGAATGAGGAGGTTTATAAAATTAGGTGAGCAGCTGAAGCGAAACCAGGATCACAGCAGTTTATGACGCCCAATCGGTGGGACTAGAATTTTTTTGTTGAAAGGACCCAGTTCCCGCATTCAAAGGAGTATATCACAGCAATATATATATATATATATATATATATATATATATATATATTGTTGTGGAATCAAAGGGTTAAATTTGGGGTAAACATTGCAATTTTGATCAGCCTGTATAGAGAAAAGAACAAATTATTTACGCGCAAAATTTATTTAATTCATTTAGAGAGAACGGACATGTATTGACGTATTTATATAATTAATAATGGTATGTTAGAAAGTACATAAAGTTTTAAAGCAAATAGAATACGCATAATTAATGTTAATTTATTTTAATTCAACACGTAAGAGCATAAGAAAACCCACTAGGGTAAGGAAAATCAATAATTACAAGGCAAAAGATTTCTTTGTAACAAGCAAACGTCAGTTATACGACGAAATATAAACTCCAAAAGTTGCTGTGCTAAACGGTCTATAATTAACGAACATCTGCATTTTTAAAAGGTTACATTCGTCGAATTTATGAGCATAATAAGACAGGACTTCGTACAAAATATTTTCAACCGTAAGTTAGTTCGAACAACAAGTTAACAAATTTCTTAAAGAGCAAGGGAAATGCACGATAGGATATATGCTACAGATAGAGACAGAAATAATAGCATTGGTATTCAAAACGCACGTACTAATCCACGTGGAGTGGACATGAGCTGTCAGCAATATCGATTCTCTATAACTCAAGTGGGGTTTTGAACGCGACAGCAGACATGCATCAGACAGAGATAAAAATATTACAGGCGGAGTTTTATGACGACAGAGAATAGTATTATTAGTTAGGAACGGACAGTTTTTAAAACGTAGACAAACGCGACAGGTGGGAGCGATTTTGGATAGGTACGGCACGTAGGACGGTGTAAATTTCAGGAATTTCGACACGGTTATATCAAAATTTCCAGAATTGTTATTTGAAAATAATTTTTTCGCGTAAAATGTGTCCGGGGGGTAGCATTTTAAAAGGATATAAATACTCTAGCTAAATTAGTGGGGTTGTTTTTGTTTTTTCGTCGCTTTTATACTACTATACTACGATAGATCAACATTATAGTAGAGTTTTTGTTGTGTGAGTATGAGCTATGTTCATAATACAGTAAATAGAGTGCTAACACGTGTAACTTAGTAGTAGTGGCCTTCGATTTATTAACGTGAGATACGTGTAGTGTTAATTAAATTAACAGACGTCCGACTACTACTAAACCAAGCTAGAAAATCAATAAATAGAAGTATAATATACGTGGGGTAAGCATCAAACAACCAGGAGTGTAGGCTGGTATGGAATGGTAATTTGAAACAAGGCGCTTGGCAAATAATTGGGGTTATCATCTGTGAAGTCGCTCAGTATGACAGCGCATGATCGCGAAGCTGAAATGTTCTGGTAATCGTCGTCAAAGGAATGGAAGCCTGAAGCATTCTCCAGGTAATTCATTTGAAATTTCTGTTGTCTAATAACTTTTATGAAATTTTGGTGATGTGTTAGTGAATTTTGGGGTTTATTGATGGTTATATAAACTTATTGGAAAAGATACATGTACTGGACAATTTATTGGGGTTATTTAAATATTAAAAGGGGGTGTATTTAGAACTTACTAAATTTTATTCTGAATATAAATTGGATTGTAAAGGGTAAACGGGTCTATTAATTTTGTATTAATTTATGCAAGATAAAAGGCATATATTAAATAAACTGGGTTATTATGATTTGTTTGCAAATAATTAAAAAAGCAAGGACTTTAGAAACATATCACATTTTGAGTGTGTAATTAGAGTACCAAACTGTTTTTATACATGTGAATAATTTGTCTGTAAATAGCGGTAAATAAAAGATTGTATGATTGTTGTAGTATTTGGCGTTTTTATTGAATGATGTGCGGGTGTGAACGAAGAATGGTTTATATTTAGGTATCCGAGAAGAGGCACAGCTGAGCTAGCCAGGGAAGCTGCTGAGGAAAGCTGCTGAAGATTTTTGAAATAGAAATAAGCGGGTAGCAATTTTGTTTTGAAATTTTTTCATTTTTTGAAAATTATTTTGATGACACTCAGAATCAGTAAAAACTTGATTTCCTACCACGGCACTCTTATGACGCCCAATTCGTGGGGCTTGAATGGTTGTTAGAAAAAGGTTCGAGTGTTCCAGAGACTGCTGAAGCATAAAAGCTTAATCCCTTACCACAGCAATCTTATGACGCACAATTCGTGGGCTTGAATGAAAAGGTGAAGACTCGATGTATAAACCTTAATTCCACACCACGGCAATATAAATAAATATATATATATATATATATATATATATATATATATTTGTAAAACAATGTTAGGGAACCGAACTGCTTCTATCAAGGAAGACTAGCGGCTATGTTCGAAGACAACGAACATAGAAGCAAAGAGATAATTGATGAAGGCATATGTGTGAAGTAAAGCACAGAACGTCAATGAAGAAGAAGCGAAAAGAAAAACGATAAGTCTTTTGGAATGTTGTGCAATCAGATGTTTGAGGATGATAACATGGTCAGACAAAGTTAATAAGAAAGATGTTATAGAAATAGTAGGGGAATAAAGATATCCGGGGAAAACAAAAACACGCAGCATACGTTCTACTCCATTTATTGGAAATACTGCAGGATATACTACATGCAAAGATAGTAAAAAAGAGGTAGAGTTAAACCAAGATCATACTATTGCACGCAGATAATGAACGTTGCAGGGTGCAGGCTGTCGAAATTTCAGCAAAATGTGTAAGTTAGCTCAGAATAGTAAATCAATGGGGGCACGTGTCTATCCATTTCCAGGACTAAAGACCTAATGATGATGATTAGGTACATTTATGTTGTATAGCAATGGTCGTATAACTGTCTCGGTTTTTGTATTATATTTAGATTTCTATACTTCCCCTAATCGAAAGCTACAACGACGCCTGATCACATTGAGCCTTTACCAACTGTAACGATACATCAGACCCCCACCTCATTGGTCACCACTAAAATAAATTTTAAGGCAAAACCATATACTATCATCTTCCGCTTCTAGCGCTAGAGACAGTGTAACAGAGGGATACAATTTTCCATTGTGGAGGAGAACTCCCTTCAAGCTTAGAGTAGATAAATTAAATACCTTCAATTATTAGTTTTTTATTTATATCCTAATACACCATTAACCCAGGAACATCTATACAGTACATCAACTGATCACACAATTTTAAAAATGAAGAAAATCTTGTTCACGTCACTAATATGTGGAAATATGCATATCACTCTGTAATTGATTCTATCCTTGCTACCTGAAGCGCAACAGTTCAGCTTGAGTGTTTGACACATTTAAATCCGTTTAGCTTATTTTGTGAAAGTAAATTTGAAGTTCTGGTATCAAATGATGGGAGCCGTGTCTTTTTCCATAGTTTAAACAACATTGTTTCCATCTGCATTAATATCATCGTCAAGTGTATATGGTTCGGGTCGTTGGGGGGCAGGTAAATTCTGGGTATAAAGAACTTATCTGAGAGCTGATTGCAAGTTTGGATACTTTACACTATGCTTCAACTTCATTAAAATTCCTGATAGATTCGTCAACCAGAAATAGCAATCTGTACAGCGTTCTTTAGGTTCTTTCCACACTATAGGCACTGCTAAAAACATCCACTTAAATTTATAGTACACTTTGCGCAAATGATATAAGGCGCCTGAGGTTTATCCTGCTCTCCTGGTTTGCATTCAAAATAAAGCCTTTTTGATTATCGTAGTTATTGCATTTTTGTGAGATTTAGTCGTAAGCTCGCCACATAGGCTACAAAACGCATCAACACTTTCACGACATTCTACAAAGTCTATTAGCAATACATACTCAACAGTAAAATATAGTTTCTTTATTTATATTTTATATCTAATAATAGACGCATTTAAGACATCAACTGCTGTGCATTCTGTCTGAGGCGCTTCTATATCTTAAGCCGACCTTTTTAGCAATTTTTAGAGTTTTTGCCAGACACTATGACGCTGTTTATATTTCGATGCTGAGCTATGTTATACAATGTAAATCGTCTTTAACGAGAGTGAATATAAAAATTCTGAGTACAGATTTGCTTTCAGCGACCAAGAATGCATATAAGATGTCTATAAGACACCAAGAAACACAAATCTTGCAGGTTTGTTTACTTAAAAGCTAATTTGTAAGTAAATCCAGATTTCGAGTGACTCGATAAGAACCTAATTCACAACACAATAGCCATATACACAGTTTTATTCGGATTAATGTTAACCTTGCGAGGTATAATAACCGTAATTTTTATACGTTTTTTTTATATAAGGGAATACACAAATCAGGACCTTGAAGAATCCTTCTGTCCCTTACTGAAAGACATATGGAATGCGGCCATCATGAATCATTAAATTATCCAAAATTTTATTCAATTTAATTATTAAAACCTCTCTAGGTATTTTTATCTCAAATTTTTAACTTTAAAGTATTAAAGCTGTAAAGCTAAATTAATTTGCGGATGAGAACGCACTCTAAGATATTCCGCAATTTCCCCCATAAAATACCGCACCCCTTACGTTCGTTGATGGAATGCATTCAAACAAACGGCATTTCTAGATTCCAACCGTCGTGATACAACTAAAACTAGACAACATTATTACATTTCTGGCGTGTTCGCTTCACAAATATACAACTCGCATTCACTGAATAGACTAGAAAAGTCGCGTTAGAATAATGTATCGTTACATTGCATTCGACAATATTCCCAGAAAAACACTTTAAATGACTCTAGCTTTGCTTTATTGCACAAGTTTTGCAAATATTAATAAAAGTACATATACCGTTGCTGAAACAGGAATGAAGACTGGTGTAAGTTTTTTGCCTTATATATTTTTTAGTCTAGTAGAACGTTGGCCAAATACAATATTACAGATGAACAAAGCTTTATTAAAGCTCGGACAACATCCAGGATCGTAGCCAGATGACCTCTGCTTCTCACAAATCAGCACAGGTTTTGTCCAACAGAAAATTAAAGTGGACATATTTCTTACCTTATGGACAGAGCAATTGAACGGTACGTGATCTACGATTTTACTGCATAGAGAGAAAACGCCATACTGCAGTTAGAATTACAGTAAACGACAAGAATATTCAACCATTTAACTTAATAAAGGTATAAGCCGGATTATAATGATTTAAGAGAGTGTGAAACATTGCTACTTTATAATATGTAGATCTATCCATTCTTGAACGTATATTTTATTCTTATTACGTGTGTGTATATTCAAAAGGAGAAGTTGGATTAAAATAGTAAATCATGGACATGCTAAAGTAAGACTTATTTCGTATGGGTTAAATTTCACAGCGGGAAAACTTCTGGGGAGAAACGATGGCGAGAGATATCGCTGCTGGAATACAAATAACTATAAGGAAGGGCACGTATTTCATGTATGGAGCAACCTACTTTTATCCACCTCCATTGTTATACAATATTTATAAAATAAAGAGTTGAAATTCAAAGAAATTCTTATGCAAGTTACATCTGCTTAACCTTTTTAGATCTCCATACTCAAACAAAGATTGCGTTATCTGACAGTGATTTTGTTTCTTTCCTATTCAAATTGATGAGCTCGAGGAGTAGATTTTCTTAAACATATTATTACCTCCGTGACAAACTTATTTCTTTCGTTCGTCAAATTATCTATTTCAAAACCAAAGTAAACTTATACACACAATTATTCTTAAGTCGTAAAAATGTTAAAGAAATAGATTGAATTAATAAAATATCAACAAAATTTAAAAACTAAAATAGTATACGTCAAAATACACGTCTCTATTTTCCAAAAAACTAGAAGGAATTTTGATAAATTAATTTTTTAAATACACCAAGGAGCTATATGAACGGTAAATGTTTCAATGTTTGCAATCTTTTAAAGTTAAAGTGCCAAAGTTAAAATTAGTTTTAGTACGGATCAGTGAAATCAGATGGCAACAAAAGGGACTTTTGTTTTCGAGAATTTATGGTCACCCAATAAGACCCATATAATGATTATATAAATGTATGCCTTATTATAAATAACAAACCAGCACATTAAGTGAAAAATATTCAACAGGTAATTGATAGGCAATCATGTTCGGTACTAGGCCAATAGACACAACAGCAGTTAGCTTACCAATACGTGCGTACTTATACTTCAGAAATTGAAGGTAAAGAAATTAAAATAGCGAATGATCAAATTAAGAAGATTATTCAGAACGTTTGAAAGAACGAGAGAGGGATCTATAGTTATAGGAGATTTTAACGCAATTATACACACAAGAGGACAAAAATAATGTTTGAGTATGGTTTAGTAGCAACAACTGAATGAGGTTATAAACCCGATAACTGTAACTAACACAACGCTTAAAAATTAAAACGGTTATTCACGAAAAAAACGATTGATAATATTAAATAGGTATCAGATAGAAGTAGTAAGATTGGACGATCCTGCCACAGCGCCGCCGCCGCTAATTGTTTTTTAATGGGTTTTCTCATTAAAAGCCCATTTGCACTAATCGTTTTTTAATAGTTTTCTCATTAAAAACCCATTAGCACTAATCGTTTTTTAATGGAAGCTTATTAACGATGTTATCATTTTTGTCTACGTCACATCTGTCATTACCGCTACCGTCATCTAACCTAGGTTAGACAACCCACAATACACATATAACTTAGGTAGGGCAACCCGCGATGCACGGACAGCACCTCCCAACTCCTAAATGTTTGCAACTCATTGAACCCTCACTACGTCACAAGCGTCATCCTAATCACTTTTACACTGGGTGATCTCTAAATTGGACCTGAACCGGAATTTTCCGGGCAATCTAGCCATGTTTGAATTTTTAAAATCGAACTATCCCTTACACAGTTACACCCTGTTAAAGCCTGGTGCCTTTAAATTTTTTGTATATTTAATTTTAATTCGTGTTTGTTTATTTAGTTTTAACTCGATCTTTAAATTCTTTTTGGTCACCAGGTTTCTGTAAATCAATTTATACCTTTTAAAGGGAAAATTAATAAAACACTTTAAACGTTTACTAAGCGTCTATCAGGCTTATTGACTACAGGATAGTTACTAATGAAACAATTAAATTTTAAGTAACTTCTACCTCACATTTTTGAAAATCGCAGGCTCGAATATTTTTTAAATGAATCACTAAGCGAAAGTACATGCATTGATATTAAATTAAAGAATTTGTATATCATTTGCGAGAGCGGTTAATCAATGTGGGAAATCAATGTTTATAATTATTGTTTAAATATCAACAAGCTCTAAATTTAATTCTTTAGAAGCGAAAACTTGGGTATTCCTCCGAGACTTGACAGTTTCTAAACGAAGCACCTAGAAAATGAATTTCATTGTTATTAAATTAACAATTTACTAATGGAAACCACTTATAAGCTTATCAACGTTGTCGACTGTCCTCGCTATAATAACTAATACGAGGTCAGTTTTGTAAATTGTTCGGAAGTGCATTTTCGTTTCCCTAATACTAGTAATGTTTAATTGTATTTACCGGAATTAAAAATTGCCGTCGGTATTACTGCTCATTTTAAAAACACAATTTCCCGTACAACTTTCCAAGCTACTATTAACCGCGTAATCGCTCCAGGCAGCAATTATCGATTATGTTTTCAGTATATATTCAAAAGGAGCGCGTTGTATACCTATAGCGTTCTTACGTTGTTTGTGCGGTAAGTGCTTGCAGGCGGCTCCGTGGCGTAGTGGTATGTGTGTGACTACTACGCCCAAGGTCCCGGGTTTGCATCCCGACACGGTCCGCTTGAAAAATGTTAGGCGAGCATTTTTCACAAAAATACACCCTCGTTCGGATGAGAGGTAAAATGGAGGTCCCGTGTGTGTGTTGTCACGCACGTTAAAAATCCCTACCTTGCTTAAAACAGCAAGGGTTCGGCAAAATTCAAAATTTTCCAGGTAAAAAAAATTCGCTTCCTGGCCAATGTAGTACCTTCGGGTGGAGCATTGGAAAATCAAACGTAGGGTAAGTGCTTGCGTTTGTGACTTGTAATTTTCAGCCGTTTTTTATTCTAATAAAGGTAAGTTTTCAATTACTTTTGCATTTTTAGCCGCATTTTGTACCTGCTTGTTTATTACCAATATTTATGTTTTTGTAGAATTTTATATAATAAAACCAAGTAGTCAAAGAATTTATTAAACTTAAATACATATTACAATGCATTCTGAATAAGTTAAACATTTTGTTTGGCGCATGATAAATGGTTATCCATATGCATAAGACAATGACCAAATCCTCCATGATCCATCCTTAACGTTTTCAAATTCGGAACGTTAAATTCTTCAATATTTTCAATATGGTTGTGCTGTAAATATCTGGATACGATATTTCGTTTTTGTAAGCTCTTCGTGTACACTGTGACACTTGGTGGGATTATCTTGTCTAAATATTAAGTTAAGTGCAATAACGACAGCCCACTGGTCGAGTGGTTTCCCAACTAGGTACATGCAGATTTTTCAAGAGCCATGTGTTATGTTTCTTGAAATTTTTGTTCAAGTGGGTGGACTCCAAAGGCAGCGCTAATATTTCATGCCACAATTTATTATTATTCAAATTCAATATAGCTATTTCCTTTATAAGGAACTGGTTGCTCTTGAATTGGAACCGTTGAATATCCAGGATGTAAGCCATGGTGCTGCGTTCTTGTTGATGGTTGATTCTCAAATAACCAAACTTGTGGTAACGCCAACAATATATACTAAAGCAAGTCTGCTTTCTTAATTCAGTTTTACCGCCCCCCAACCACGACACTAATAGTTCACGTTCATGCCTCCGTTTCCGTTAACCTTTTTACACTAGGTACGTGTCGGGTGCCGCTGTGAGTTGAATCTCATCATCGTAAAAAGCACCTAAGATTTACTGACCTTTGAAATCTTCGAGTAGATACGCGATTAGATTGGTTTGTTGTACTTTAACAATTTTGAACAGTTCTGTACTCCAGTTTGGATAAAATCCTCGGTCAAATATTGCTTTAAACTTAGACATACGTACAATCTCGCCAACCCTGTACAACTTCCTGTGGCCTTTATAAGCACTGTCAGCGGTGTAAAGTTATATTCTTTCCAGGCGTTCTTCCGCTTCCATAGGCGTTATGTTAATAGCTCGATGTGGTGTATTATTGTATTTTTCCATAACCTTAGGCAAAATAACCTACCATCTATGACTGCCTTGCAAGTAAGATCATCAGTACAACTTGTTTTTGATTGTTCTGATCAGCCGTTCAGCCATACTAGCTTTTATTGCGGAATACGTAGAATAATGGTTTAGCATACACTTTTGCATAAAATTTTTAAACCAACAGTGTTAGTACTTTTTCCGAAAATTCGTTTGTAGTTTGATTTTTGCGTTAATTTCTCCTTGCAACATTTTTTCCAGTTTTCTTTTCATTGCTTTTGTAACTTCTTGTCCAGTCTTGGTTTTTAAAGGTTCAGCTAGCGTATTTTGTGAAACAGTCCACTACAATTACAATGCACCTATTATCTTTGTTTACGCGAGAGTAAGGTTGCATTTCGCACAAGTCCGACTGTATAGGATCACGTTTCACATGTTGCAGATTTGTGTGGCGGCACAGAAAAATTTTTCTTGCAGGCTTAAATAATTCCGTAACGATGATTTCATTACTCATTTTTGCTTAACACTGATGCTAAACTAATAGAGCTATCATTATTTAGTTGCACCTTTGGCATAAACTGAAGCTTTGGTTTGTAGTATTTGTTTTTTATAGTTTCTGGTGCCGCCTCGTAAATCGATGATAATGTGAGATCGAGCTCCTTTTCGTTTGTGTCAGAAGACGTAGTCAAATGCATAAAAAAACTGAATAAATGCTTTTACATCGGATACAATTTTATTACATTTTTCGTCTATATATTGCCTGGTTGCTGCATCTGATTTTTTAATCGGAGGACTAAGCTCTATGATACAGTGGTTTATTGCATTGTATACTACAGCTTTACGCTGAACATCTTCCACACTTTTAGACAGTGCGCAAAGGTTTGATTCTCGAGATTGACAGCAAACTTTTTTGAAACACAATCACTATCGTCTTTACATCAACTGGCCTTCTTTTACAAAAACTAATTGTTTCTTCTTTCAGGTTTAAATGTTTTTGTGCTTCCTTGAGTAACCAGATCAGAGTCGGATTTGGAATCGGCTGCATTCACTAGCCTTCTTTGTTGCATATCGTATCCATCACCATTCGACGTTAGCAGAAATCCTCGACCTGGAGGTCGACGTCGAATATCAGCATCTTTACGCTCTAAACGTTCGAAGCGGTCGATGGGCATTTTAAAACTGTGTAATTATTTACTGAGCTCACTGCATTATACCTTCTTCTCTTGACTCTTCTATTATAGACACCATTTCGTTTATGTTTTCCTCGCTTGTATTTCCAGCTCGGTTGGATGCGTTCACCAATCTCAACCGACCCATAAGTTCATGTACATTGTTCCGGTAGACCTATTGCACAGTCTTTGAATTTAAACTTTCCTAAAACCGATTAGGAAAGCCTAGACCTGTCCCCTCACTCTATTTTCTTCTCTTTGGCTGTTTTCTTTCGGGATTCCTACAAAATTCGGTGAGGATGTTTTGTACATATTTGTCAAAGTTTTTGTTGTTTGCTGGGAATCCGCTTAAATTGTGCACTGCAAATGGGTTAAACTTTCTTTATAAAATCGATGCTGATTTGATCATTTCAAAGTAATTCGGTAAATCTTCATGCAAATTGAAATTATCGTCTTCAGGGCTGATGTCTTTATAAACCAGCAGACTGTATAAACCTTCGTACCCGGGTATACCACATTAGTTAATGTTATGTCACTGTTTTCCGGATTAATTTCCATTACATTTTTCCACAAACTCCATGTATCGGTTTCCACATTATACTTTACTCCATAAATTGATTTGTCAATATTTTCGTCTTCGTCTCTAGCTAACACGTCCGCATAGCAAAGATGAAACGGTTCTTCTGGAACGAGTTGCTTAATTTTCTTTGACGGTGCTTCCATGTCTTCCGTTTTAACCTTAGTTGTAGGTATGGGAATTTTTTGGGTGATTGCTTGTAAATGGGAAGCGGTTACTTGTAAGGGATCGATCAATTGTTTATGCACCTATTTCAATTTTTGCAGAGATGTAGTGTTCCCTTTTTTGTATGCCACAAACTTTTTTCGTACAGCATCTTGAATTAACTGAAGATTATGTTTATTGGCGATAAAATTGTTAACGTCCGTCACCATCAGACTCTGGATGGTAACTAACTATTCTTTGAATAATGCCAAATATTTATATACTCGTCGAAATTGTTGGGATACCGTTTTTTATCGATATCAAGATCTTTCACAATAGTTATAAGATTGTGTTTTGTAGTCACCCCACCACCAACACTGAACAAGCGCACTTTTCTTAAACTGAAGGTATGAACATTGCATGAGATTTAGTGAGAACCACCCTCATTTCCAAATCCCTCATTTGCTCCCTCATCTGGACCAATTTAAGAATTCAGCACTATAAAGTCTATTTTAGATGAATCTCTCAAGAAAAGTTTATTTATTTTTTAAACCACCAAAATACCCTTCCCTTAACCTTTATTAAGACACCCGTTTTAAAATTTTTCCCCGTTCCGTTTTTAAAATTTCCCATTTTTGTTTGCAATTTTCCCTCTTTTTTCCCTAAACCGATTAAAAGAGACCCCCTCTTATTTTCTTTTGGGGCCGTTCCAAAAAGGGAATTTTTGGGAAAGGAAAGGGGGAACCGGATTGCCGCAAAGTTTAAACTTTTTTTCGAGGTGGTTTTTTTCCATTTCAAATTTCGGTTTTAGGGCAAAAGAACCCGCTTCAGGGCCGGCCTTTTCCGAAACCTAAAACTCGACCCGGGACCACCAAAAAAATGTCACGCCGGGATTTTTCAAACACCAAACCCCATTCCCAGCGATTTTTAAAACCCAAAATATTTGCAAATTTTCCCGCCACTAAACTCCCCTGAAATGAAACCCGGGTTTCCGGGAACATTCGCGGGCCCTTCCCGGCCCTTTTGGGGGTTTGGGGAGCGTTAACACCCAGAAAACCCACCCAAACGGGTTTCCCACAAACCTAGACGCCCTAAGTTTGATTATAAAAATTGTTAACCCTTTTCCCTCGTTAAATTAAAAAATTTAAAACCAAAATAAACCGCGAAAATTTTTAACCGATCCCAATCCTTTCAACGATTTATACACAACCTCCCCCTTTACCCAAAAACCTTTTCCCAGAAATCAAAACCATTTTTTTACATTTTCCCGGGCCGACCCGCCTTCTTACATTTCAACGGCCCGTCGGCACGTAATTTCAACGGCAATTTTCCAACTGGTCCATTTCAACCTTTTAACCCGGGCCCCTCCGCCGCCCGGGGCCGAACGTTTTTCCGGTTTGAAACCGCCCGTCCAGGTCAACGACCCATGCCCATTTTTGCCTGTTCGCACCAAGGTGCTTTTTCAGCCCCAAATTTGCAAAGCATTTAAACAAACCAATTTTTAACGACCTTTAAACCACCAAACCGAGTTTCACGACGTTAACAAAGCGTCACCCGCCCGTTTAAATTTGAATCCAGAAACACCCACGGGCCCCATAAAACCAAAACCCCAGTGGTAAGACGCTTAACAAACACTTTAAACCATTGTTAGTTCAAATTTAAAATTTTTAAACCACTACTTTTAAACATGAAACACCGGGCAGCAAAACCACCCCCAACAACCGGGTCGCACTTTTCACCCCCCTAAACACCACGCGGTTTCCCCCCACCTTTAGAACCCAATTTTCCCTTTCCCGCCCCCAGCTCCAACGCCCCCCATTTTCAAACCGCCGACCCAACATATTCCGACCCCGGGAAACCCCAATCATCCGGACCCTCCCAAAATTTAACAGGAAAACCAACCCCCCAACATTTTGGCCCAACCATTTTGCCCATTCAGCCAACCCGCAACCTTCCATCTCAGCATGGAATAAATTTTGCCCACAGCTTTTAACCCATTTCCCATGAACCATACACCAAAAACCCCAACGGCCCAATTTCCCAAGGCCCCAGTTGAACGATGATCCGCCACCCACCCTTTTTTAAACCACACCCATTTCATTTAGACGGTCCACGCAACGGAAACCCCAAAAGACCCCACGCAGCCACATCCCCTTAGGAAAGCACCCGCCACACGCCCACACCCCATGCCAAAAAATTTTTGGCCCCACCCGCCCCCCTTTTGCGACACCTTAATTACCCAAAAAGACATTTTATATCATTGGGCCAAACAGTTTAACATTTTTCTTTAAACAAACATTTCCATTTTAAAGCCACCCGGGCCCCCTCCGAGGAATTTAAAGTCTCATTTTAACCAAGCATTGCCAAAATAAAAGTTTATTAAAACCCAAACATCAAACCCCGGATCCCAAAGTTCTTTCCCTCGAAACCCCATTCCGAAAGTTCCCACGACTCCAAACGCCCTGAGGCCCCCCCCCCATCCGCCGGCACCCCGGGAACCCCATGCATGCAACCTCGGTTTCACCACACCCCATAACACCCTTTTTTTATTCCCGCAACAAATAAAATTTAAGTACTGGGTCATTTAAACAAACCCCAAAACGCCTTTTTCCAAGAACCCAACACCAAAGAGTCTTTCATCCCCCCCCGTTCAGGCCACGGTTTCCCCATTTTCCCAAATTTTACCACGCCCACCCTGCAGTTCATTGTTATCCCACCTTTAAAATTTCCCCAGCCCCCACTTGGGCAGGCGCCTCGGAACGACCACACCAGTTTTGCGTTTGGACGGCGACCCCGTTTATTGCTTTTCAGTTTAAACCGCAATTTAAACATCCCCCGAAAGAAAACCAAAATCTTCAACCCCAACACCCACCTTTCAAACCCCCAAATTTCCACCCCACCTTTCTCCACATTTTCCCCGCCCCTTTTCATTTCCTCCACCAGGGCGCAAGGGTTTTCCGAAAACGCAGTTAAGCATTCCGAAACCCACAATTACTTTTGAAATTTTTATCCCTCAAAGCTTTGAAGAATTTTTTCCCCCTCACCAACAACGGCGTTTGGCCAACGCCCTTTCCGAAAGCCCCCGCTTTCACCACCCACGTTTTTAAACGCACATTAAACCCACCCCACAGCCTTTAAACCAATCTTTCCCAAAAACGTTGAGTTCCCACCCCAATCTTTCCTCAACCGGTCCCCTGGCACAAACCAAAAGTGAACAACTTTCGAGGTTCCTTGATTCAGTTTACCCAACCATTGTTCACCTGCAGGAACCTTTAAATTTTTTCGTTCATACTTTTGCCCACCTTCCAGGAAACGCACACCTGCAAAACGACCGTTCTTCCCACCACAACCAAAAACTTTGTGGAACAAGAGCCGCCGTCCCGCCATTTCGGCCCGCGAAACGGAGCCCGGCGGGAACAACCGACCCAGACAAATTTAGACCCAACGCCCCAAAACCGTGGGCCCACCCCGCCAGGAAAAAACTTAACACCCAACCCAAGCCCCCGTTCACCCGAAACCCGGACCGCCAGCCCCACAGTAAGGGCCGCGCCAGCAAGCCGCCCGGTTACCGACAAAAGGTGAGACATGAAATTCCCGATTCACACCAAACACATGAACACAACATGACCACATGACCACAAACGAGTTTTCTTCATTCAAGGCCACCATTTAAACAGGTTTGAAATAGGTTAGGGCCCGCCGCGGCGCCGACCCAACCTATTAATTTTTCCTTTTATCTAACCTAGGTCCACACTGTTTTTAATGGAAAACTCATTAAATGCAATTAGTGTTAATGGGTTTTAATGAGAAAACCTATTAAAAACAATTAGGTCATATGGTCATGTGGTCATATGGTCATTTCATGGGTCATTGGTCATGTGGTCATATGGTCATGGGTCATATGGCCATGTGGTCATTTAATTTCACCCTAAATTTCAAACTTAACATTACATATTCCGGATATATTCGATATCCCTGTCGGCTTAGGTTGGATAACAACATATTCGACTATCTTCGGCAATATACGTCCTCACTCTGTAGAATACGTAAGAGAACAATTTTTCGTATTTAATTTAGTATTCGGTAGTAGAAACGGTAAACATGAGCGTCTCCAAGGTGATTAACGTTTCTCAACTTTTGGGAATAAAGTGAAACCGACAAATGAGCGATTTGGATTATGGCTGTTGACAGAAAATATGTGCAACAA
Organism: Platerodrilus igneus; assembly: GCA_036346225.1. Taxonomy (NCBI): domain Eukaryota; kingdom Metazoa; phylum Arthropoda; class Insecta; order Coleoptera; family Lycidae; genus Platerodrilus; species Platerodrilus igneus. Next base: position 1,970,861 of record JARFIW010000566.1, read on the forward strand.
TAATCTGGTAAAAGATATTGGTAATATTTGTTATGTCGAAGGCGAACAGATGCTGACTGGTGGACTACACACACCAATTACAGAACCATTTTGTGACAATATAATGTTGTTAAAATTTGCGACCTTTCTGACACCGAACAAGCATCTGCAAACAAAAGGATGTTTATCCTAAAAAGAATTTGTGGTGCATTTAACAGCTATCTACGAAGAAAGTTCAACTGATTTGTTTCGCTAGGATGGTGTTAAAGCTAAGCTTCCGTTTTCTCTGGAAAGCACTAACAAGATGGGCCAGAGAGTAAAAGAAATTATCGGAAAAGAAGACCGAATGCATTAATAAAAATTAAAATCCTATATGTGTTCCATACAAAGTGGAACTACAGATGTTAAGTTGGAAACTTTATTGGAGGAACTACCAGATATATTAGACGAAGTCGAAAAGATTATTTCTATCTTTTGACATGGATGTAACCCAAGATTTTGCAGGCATATTTAGCAAGATGGAGATGTGTAATTATTTAACTACAAAGCATAACTTTGCTATAAGGGAGAATACGAAGAAAAGTGTAATATTATAGTTGACAACGATAAAACTGCGGGGATTGATTGTTTAACATGGCTAACAACCAATGCAAGAATTAAGATTTACAACAAATTTGTGTGCCAGATAACAAGTCCTGGTGTTAATAAACAACTTGGCAATCATATACTAGATTTTTACGTTGTCCAGATGTACGTTTAAGGGAAACATTTGCGTCTACTTTGGCCAAAGAACATGGTATTACGCGATTGGAAGCGACAAATACAACTGTGCAATTGAAGGTTTCAGTGAACGGGTGTATAAACCCTTAAAAGACTGTTTAACCTTATTGGAAGATAGTGTTATACTTCCTAAAGGCGCCAATGTACTGGTACCACTTGCCAAAATGTGGAGTAAGTATCGGACAAGCTACAAAATAGCTGCTGTTTAGCGAATAATAACCTGCTACAGTACGTGTATTGGGGAATGGAATGCAAAGAAATTGACGGGTTGCAAATTGTTGTCCGAAAACCAAAAGAAAGGGAAACATTGATAAAGTATGTACTTTCGGCTTTAGTTTTAACTATTTACCCGTAAATTATTTGGAGATAGTAGAGGAAAGACAGCTCAGATAAAATAAAAATCTTACACAAGTTACATTAAAGCAGGTAGTACATATTTTACACAATCTGCAACACTATTCTACAATTCCAAAGAAATAGTCATTTCGGAATTGGGATTGATAAATACACCTAAATTCGTCCAGAGGTTGTACGACAACGCACAAATATTGGTAGTAAACTCATCCGTTTACGCTAAAGGAAATTGCCCCATTATGTATGCCATACGCTGTGGGAAGGAAAAGACAACTGGAATTAGAGGAAATGGATGCAAAAAGGCGAAAATTGGACCAATGGAAAACACTGCGACAATACGCGAACAATACAAAGATGTGTTAGACAAAGAACATCTTATTAGAGAAAATGAGGAAGAATTAAAAGATTATTTTATGTGTCGATGGACTGACTTAGATACATCCGTTGTACAAGTGTATGCATTTGCGGTTAGTAAGAAAGACTCTTTAGTTATGTAGGTGTTCTTGCAGAAAAGGATGGTACTAAATCCGTATACTTTTTAAAAAGTTATTCTAAAAACGTATTTATCAAAATGGCAGATAACAAAGACGAATTAAGGAATGGGTTTCGTAACCTTGGCGTACACCACACGCAAAGGGGTTCCGAAACATTGTATATTTACCTAGTAAAGAACCTTTCGGATCATTTAAAACCGAGGGTCTTACAACCTATAACAACCATATATTCCCAAAAGTGGTGGACATGCAACTACGCAACAGTGTGTGGGAGAAAGAGGATTTTCCAATACCGACAAGAAGAAGTCGATCAAGCTAACAAGATACGTATGCAGGATATAGTGGAAAGCTGCGATTAAAAGATTGTCACAAGCTGCAAGAATTACACGAAGGAATGGATCTGGTTGTTTTGGGGAATCAAAACTTTAAATATAGAGGCAAACTTCGGTACATTTTACAATTCGAAAACCTAGACGGTCTTTATGTATCAAACTATTGGTTAGAAAAGGAGATAGAAGACTTGGGTGTCGATTTAAATTTTAAGTTGCGAATAAAATTAGATAAAATTAAAACCACTGCAAACAAACATAAAGAAAGGACTGTCTTCTGTGTATAACTTTGTATTAAAATTAAGTTTAAATGACTCCATGTTTGGCATTAAATATTTTTAAATTTGTTATGTATAATGTCAGAATAAACATTTTATAATAGTATATAACATTGTTCTTTATTTATAAAAGGCTGTAACGTTACCCCGAAATAGCATCGCACAGAAAGGGGTGCGCATGGGCAGGTGCGTACGCGCAGGGTGCGCATGGGCAGGGGTGTGCATGCGCAGGAGTGCTCATGGGCTGGGATTGTTCGTACACGGGAAGCGGATGTTAACAGTCACCAAGCATCCAATTTTTATTTGATGGTATCGAGTACTTTGCGTATGTACCGGAGTAAAACACGATTTGTACACGCAGTAATTAATAAAATTAGTTTATCGAGCGAAGATGACAAAAGGTACATCATTCCTAATAGTACAACAATCTACGCATGGGGCGTAAAGATATAAGATAGTTGTTTATATTTGTAAGGATTTTGTAAATCTATTGTATATATTAGTTTTAAGATTCCATAATTTTAAGTTCTTCTCCACCTTCCAAATCCTTCCGGCCTTCCTGGTTGACAGAGTATACGTGTTATTCCACGGGTATTCTGGGGACACGGCGGTTTTAGATTTTCGGGAGATGGTTGGTTAAGGCATATGTCTTGGGTAGCGAAAAAAGGTTTTAAAATTGTTAAATAAAGATGAGCAAAAATTAGTGATTTGGGTCTTTAAAACGCATAACTTTGTATGGGTGGTCCTATTTAAAATCTATTTACAGATTTGGGGTCCCTAGAAAATTTAATATTAGTTGATACCTAGCAAAATATATTTATCTTAAAAGAGTGACTACCCTGCGTATAATAAATAAATATAACACTTGTCAACAAAAAGTTGTAGGAAATTAAAGACGTATTTAATGGGGGTCCAGTATTAGAATTTGTTGGTAAATGTTAAGTCCTACTGTATTGTAGGCGAGAAAGATACGATTAAAAAGATTAAAGGGTCTCACGAATTGTAGTTAATAAAACCGAGGGTCTTACAACCTATAACGAGCATATACCTCCAAAAGGAATGGGCATGCAACTACGCAGCAGTGCGTGGAGAATAAGAATTCTCCAATAAGAAATTAAAGTTTCCATGTACGTAGCACCAGTCATTGGGAAATGGTGAAATGTAACCTATAAAGCGATTATTAATTGTGGTTTAGAAAATAGTAGTTTTGTGCTAAATAAAATAGCTTAGACTGGTTAATGTATATGGTTACATACTCGTACAATCCACAAACATCTGTTTACGTCCACAATGGCGATACCGGTAGTTTTGTTTAACAAATAGTAGGAAAGATACGTCAGGTGTTAGTGTGCGGAAGCCCATGGATTCAAAAAGAACGGTGCGGCGGGTGTATGGTGGTCCCGTTAGAATAATCGAAAGTGGTTAATCAATCGTATTAGATGTTTAAATAAGCAAAGTGTAAAGGCCTACATAAACAAAAATTTAATTATCCGACAAAAGTGCGCGATGTGCTACACTTATAAAGAAAGTATGGAATGGTGCTTTTAGCGGTCCTAGCAAAAAGGGCGACTGACTTTTCCAAGCAACTACAAGAATAGCAGTAGCGCAGAGAAGGGGTATGCATGTATTATACAGTTGCTCAAAATATGTTAGTTTACGCGTAGCTCGGATGTGTAATTGATCACGACTTAAAGATCCCTCGGAGGTTTAAAATTTCCCCATTGTCGTTTGAAAATGTTTGGAAATTATCAGAACAGGAGCGGGTCGAAGTATAATGGATGATTGACCGAGTTTTTCTACCTTTACGAGGGAATTGGAATTGACAGACATCGAGCATCTAATTTCTATTTGGACGATATCGAGTACTTACCGGTTCTAGAAATCATTACGTGCGGCCGACCGCTATGCGAAAGTGTAAAAGCACAGAAGCAAAATTTAATTATCAACGAAAAAGGCGCGATGTGCTATAGAAAGTAAAAAAATGGTGCTTTGCATCGGTCCCAACAGTAAAAAGGAGAGTGACTTTTTCTAGCAATTACAAGAATAGCAGTAGCGCGGCGAAGGGGTATGCATGTATTATACAGCGCATTGTTGCTATAAAATATGTTAGTTTACGAGAAGCTCGAACGTGCACAAATTAAATTTTAATCTATAATTAACCAGTCGTAAAATGGGAAATTAATGGGTAATTTTAATATGCTAAGCATATACTTTCGCTTGGTGATTCATTTGGAAAATATTCAAGCCCCATTTCCTAAAGTATGACGTAGAAGTTATTTAAAATTAAATTGTTGTAAGTATCCTGTAGACAACAAGTTGGTATTTTCTTAGTAATGGTTTAAAGTGTTTTTGGTTATAGTAGCACTGCATCTTCAAGCACGACTTGCACACAATTTGTGTGCGTGTGCTACCACCCTTTGGATTTTTAATATGCACGCGATCCGTATAACATGGAAGACGTTTTCCGGTGTTTCTACTAACGGCATTCGCACCATCGACGAAGCGAACCAGGTGCATGCATTGGCGCTAAATGTATTGGACGAGCAGCGAGGATTATGACGTCATTTAGTTTCGCGAATCCTCAACTTCGTTCGGTTCTTCGAAACCTTCGGTTTGCATTCTATAGGGTTAAAACCAAATAAACTCTTTAGTTATGTTAGTTCGCTTACAAGTCAAGTCTTATAGTGCGGATTTTGTTTTGTACTAAAATGGTATCTGCAAACGTTTTTAAGGCAACCTTGCGGTGCTTCCTATACCTGGAAAATGCTCAAACGGCACCAGAACAAATGTCGTGGTGCAACATCGTCCAAGGTTAACCGTCCGCAGCAAAGTACTTAAACTGTGGGACTTGCGGTTTTGTTTTTACGAGAATGGACAACTTACAGCGACACAAGGAAAACAGCACGGTATGTCATTAAGCCTAAACGTTCAGCTCCGCCAGCTGTTAAAGGACCTTGTACGAAACAACCACGAATTATGTGTAAAGTATGCGATTTGAAATGGAAAATACATATGCCGCACATTAAGGAAGCAACAGACATAAAATGCACAGTTACCGCTACTCGAAGATGGGTAGAAATGGTTAGCACAGCGTTTAACAACCGTATGGCTAGCTATCGCATAAATAACGCCAGGTCGACGATGGAGTGTCCGAGTTTTGGAAGCAGAAAGAGCGATTTATTCGATTAATAAAAAAAAGAATACAACATACAGCAGTAAAAGTCTAGCGAACTCTACGGCGTTTACACCAAAATGGGGAAGAGATCCGATGTGAAACTTTAACACAAAAATGTGGTTATAACGTCTTCTAGTAATCTGGAAAATACGTACGAGGTCTTAAGCGAAACCATGGAACAAAATCAGAGGAATTTGAAACATGGAGTCCGGTTGGTCTTTGGAAAAGTGCTCTATTTAGAAATAAATATTAATAAGTATGACCCGATATGACAAGTTCTAGGTTGAAAATAAAAATTGTAAATATGTATTTAGAAATGTGGTTTACAAAATTTAAACTGTATTAGTAAAAATTGTTTGTAAAAAAAGTTTTAAGAATGGTTTTAGATTTTCTTTAGGTATAAGCTGCAGGAAATTTATAATTTAGAGGGTGTGTGTAAAATGGTAAGGGTGGTTCGATTTTAAATCTATTTACAGATTCGGATTCTACATAAAATTCTAGACTAACAAGATGCACCATGTATAAAAAATTTATAAGAACGCTCAAAAATCGCTCCAGGAAAAAATCTTAAAATGGGGGTAGCTCCTTGGGGATGGGCTATCTAAAAAATTTAAAGAGATTTGGGTAGCTGAGAAAATTCTAATATTGATTGATACCAAACAAGGTAGGTTTATCTCGTGGGTGGAAATGTGGAGAAAGATTTATCTCGCAGAGGGTATATGTAACTTTGCAGGGCGTGGTCCGATTTCAAATCTGTTTGAGATTCGAATTTGGTAAAATTCTAGACTAAAAGATGTATCGCATGACTAAAAAATTTTAAGGAACGCTCAAAAGTCGCTACAGGTAAGAAATCTTAAAATTGGGGTAGCTCCTTGGGGTGATGCAATCTAAAAATTTAGAGATTTGGGTAGCTGAGAAAATTTAATATTAATTGATACCAAACAAGATAGGTTTATCTCGAAAGATGTAATGGCTAGACGAAGAAAACTATTTGTTAGGTTTGCTTATAGAGCAAATAGCAAAATTAGAAGATCAGGACTTTAAAGGGGTATAACTTTGCAGGGCGTGGTCCGATTTTAAATCTGTTTACAGATTTGAATTCTACATAAAATTTTAGACTAACAAGATGTATCGCATGACTAAAAAAATTTATAAGAACGCTCAAAAGTTGCTACAGGTAAGAAATCTTAAAATCAGGGTAGCTCCCTTGGGGATGATGCAATCTGAAAAATTCCTAGAGATTCGGGTAGCTGAGAAAATTCTAATATTAATTGATACCAAACAAGATAGGTTTATCTCGTGGGTGGAAATGTGGAGAAAGATTTATCTCGCGGATGGAAAGAATGCGGGTGTGACGTAATCAAATGGTTGTGGGGTGTCCGAGCAAGGAGGAGAGCAAGGAGGAGTCAGGAGGAGATTCATCTAAAATAAGACTTTATAGTGCGAATTGAAATGTTATCACTTATATGATCAAGAAAGATATGGCGAAGGTTTGTGTCATCCTGTTTTCATAATGCGATTACGTGGGCGTTATCTCAGAGTCTATGTATTAAGGCACAAGCATAAGTTTGACATAGGTAGAATGAATCTATTGCTTTATGTCTCCCAAACGAGAAAAACTGTGTGATCTTCCTTTGTTCGTTTGCAGGTATATTGTCCAAAACCATAATCGAATCGTCTTTAGTATCCTCTGGCCCAATCACATTGTCGTAATTTTTAAACTCATGGTAACCAATTTCTTCTTTTAATGGTGTAAATATGTTTCTTAACAATTCGTATTTCGGTTGATATAAACTTTTCGAAAATACATAGACATTTTGAAATCTAAGACAGTTCTGGTGCAAGATTAGAGTTTCATTTTGTGAAATAGCTTTGCAAAGATTCTATTGCTGCTTAACAAAACATTCGACAATACTTACATCAATTCTTTGTCGTTAAAGACCATTTCATTTTCAAGTCTTAGATAGAAAATGGTTTGTAAAAAAATATTTAATTACAAAAGCATTAAACAAGTTTATTTCCAAAATGGTACTAAAGTTATTATAAAAATGTATGCTAAAACAAAGCTTTCCCAATGTTGGTTACCCGTCCGAAACCCTACTAATGGGTTTGAATATCTATACTTCTAAATATTAAAATTTCCTAGTCATCGAAGTGAGATTCAAATGAAATAAGTTTGTAAAGGTGTTAACATTATCTTAAGTTATTTTAGTTAAAAGGGAGACAAACACACAGTGTGTCGCTATTCAAAACGGGGACAACGCACGTACTTCATTGGTATGCATTGAGGATTTATACAGGCATGAAGCCAAAAACATTCATCAAGGTGGATTTAACTGAAACTCTGATTCATTGCGGTTCTAATATATAGTGGATTGCAGTAGTCGAGGGGCTTTAGTTCTGATAAAACTATTTAAATAATGGGATCCAATTCTTAAATATAATTTTTACAATGATTTTCTCTTGCGTATGATAATAATAATTTACAATAAACCCGGTGGACTACCTCAAGAATAGCTTAATTTGCGCATATTTTTTACAACATAAAATAATTTTATAGAAAAGCATATTTTTCATATTCTTTAAATAGAAATACTTTAATTAAGCATTTTAGAATACTACGTGTACGCATAATTTGACGTGGAAGTGCAGAAAGTGGCACTGTTTTAGATCCGCGGCTTTCAGGATAATTAATGACTTTTTGGTATCGATTGTAAAAATGCATCCTCTTCATATTCCTGCAATATTAGTTGCAAATTTCAAATACGGTAATTACTGATTTATTCTTCAGTCTTCGCTTGTCGAGCCTGACCCTCTCAGAGTCAACTTCCTTAAACAGCCTGAATCTTGGGGTGCTTGCTGCTTGAATGTAATTGCTTGAATTTTCTTTATTGTTTAAGGCTGTATCGTTAGTTTCGGTCTCGTTTAACTCGTTGTGGAACACTGTCTGTCGGTGCGATGTTGCGTATGGTCGGATGCTCGGAGTTGTGAATCTTTTCAAATGTGTTCGCTGCCAGCGCCGCACAGTGGTCGTGAAATGTCGTAATCTGCAGGTCATTCCGTATGGTGTCGTTTCTGAAGTACCATGGAGTGCCTGTGATTAGTCGAAGTGCGCTGTTTTGGAAAGCTTCCAGTCTAGATTTGTTTGCTTTTGTTAAGTATGTATGCCATGCTTCCGACGCATATCAGGATTGGTCGAAAGTACATTTGATATATCTGTAGTCGTAGGTCTAGTGGAATTTTGTGTCTACTGTTTAAAGTTGGGTGTAATAGTCCTGATATTTGCTTTGCATTGGCTAGAATATGTCTTGTGTGTTGGTTGAAGTTGAGTTTTCTGTCGATGTAGACGCCCAAGTATCGGATGTTGGTTTGCCACCGTAATCTTCCGCCGATTAATGTTGGAGGTTGGTGTAATGTTGCTTTCCGCTTGGAGAATAAAATTGTTTCAGTCTTGTCTGCATTGAGTTTCAGTCTCCAAGCGTCAAACCATTGCGGCAGAGAGTTCAGTTGTCTTTGAATTTTGGATGTTGCGGTTTGCAGGGAGAAAGCCATCCGCCAGCAAGATGGTGTCGTCAGCGTAGAAGGCGCATCTCATATTCCTCTTAGTCGAAAAATCATAAAGGTATTCGTTGAGCAGGGCGGATAATTAACAACCGGCATGTGGTGAGAAAGGTTAAAAGAGAGCGATGCGATCTAGGTAAGCTTAATGATAGTAGGGTAAAAGAGGAATATAAACAAGTATTAGATATTAAGAGCAAAGAGATAGCTGTAGGAGGGAACGTAGAAAATAGATGGAAAGAAATAAAACTGACTGTACATGATACAGCAACACAGACTATAGGTAAGAAAAAAATAGAAGCGAGAAAACCGTGGGTAACAAAGGAGATATTAGATTTAATAGAGAATAGAAGAAAGCTTAAACCTTTCAGAGAAGTGGATAGTGAAAGTAAGCAGAAATATAATACAGTTAGAAATACGATAGTACATGAGTGTAGAAAAGCTAGAAATAAATGGATGGAGGAGAATTGTAAGGAAATACAAGATGATTTGAGAGTAGGTAAGACAGACAGGGCATACAGGGCAGTTAAAAAGTTTTTTGGGGAAGATAGGAAAAAATATAATGGTATTAGAGACGAGAATAATGAGCTTCTAATAAATAAAGTTGAGATAGCAGATAGATGGAAAAGATATTTAGAAGATTTATATAAGGGAGACGATATGGATGAGTTAGAGAACGACCAAGAAGAGGATGTAGAAATAGGGTTCTCAATATTAAGAGAGGAATTTGATAGAGCTGTTAGGGATCTTAAACTAAATAAAGCGCCAGGGATAGACGATATTCCCGCAGAATTAATAAAATATGCAAGTCAGAAAACTTTAGACAGATTATATGAACTAGTAAAAGTAATATATGACACAGGTGAGGTTCCAATAGATTTCGAAAAAAATATTATTATCCCAATCCCAAAAAAGTCAGGAGCTGATAGGTGTGAGAATTTTAGAACGGTTAGTTTAACTTCTCATGCTTCCAAAATACTAACAATAATAATTAAAAATAGAGTAGAAGCTTAACTGAGAATTATTTAGGCGAAGACCAATATGGTTTTTGTAAAGACAGAGGGACTAGAGAACCGATACTAATGATTAGGCTAATTATCGAAAAAAGGTTACAAAAAAATAAAAAGACTCATTTCGCGTTTGTAGATTTAGAAAAAGCATTTGATAGGGTTAATTGGATTGTTATGTTCAGGGTTTTGCAAAAAATAGGAATCTCTCATAGGGATAGAAAAATTATTTACAGTCTATATAAAAACCAAAGCGTAGTAATTAGATTGGATGAAATAGAAAAGAAAGCTAAGATTAGAAATGGTGTTAGACAGGGTTGTATACTGTCTCCCTTGATTTTTAATGTTTATATTGAGGAAGCTTTAAACTTAGCTAGAGAGAGAAAAGAGATAGGTATTAGTGTACAGGGACAGAAAATAGACATGTTACGTTTTGCAGATGATATAGCCATTATAGCAGAGTCTAGAAAAGAGTTAGGAGAGTTTTTAAATATTTTAGATGAGATACTACGGAGTAACTATAGTATGGGAATTAACTCAGTAAAGACAAAGATAATGACAAGTGAGTTACAGCCTAGTTCTAAACCAAAATTAATAATAGGTAATACCGAGTTAGAGGAGGTAGATGAATTTTGCTATTTAGGTATTATAATTACAAAGGATGGACGTAGCAGAAGGGATATAGTAGCTAGAATAGCTCAAGCTAGAAAAATGCTTTTAAAAAAGAAAACCCTACTAATAGCTAATAGTATTAGTTTAGATAATAGAAAAAGTTTCTTAAAGTCGTACGTATGGAGCGTTCTACTATACGGTAGTGAGACTTGGACAATTAAAGAAGTAGATAAGAAAAAGATAGAAGCTTTTGAAACTTGGTGTTATAGGAGAATGTTAAAGATTAGTTGGACAGATAGAGTAACAAACGAGGAAGTTTATAGAAGGATAGGTGAGGATCCCTGTATGTGGAAACAATTGAAGGTCAGGAGAGATAGAATGATAGGGCACCAGTTAAGACATGAGGGACTATTTAGTAAAGTCTTAGATTATAGACTACCAAATAAAAATAGAGTAGGAAGGCCTAGACAAAGCTATATTAGTCAAATTATTAGAGATTTAGGTTGTGAAGGGTATGTGGACCTTTTTAGATTAGCTCAGAATAGAAAAGAATTTAGAGCTGCGTCAAACCGACTTTAAGTAAGTTCGAAAACAAAACAAAAAGAAAAATAAAAATCAGTTAACTAAATGTCACCAGGACATGACTCACAATTGGTTAGCGGTCTGGCATGTTGGTAGCGTTTCGTTGCTTAAGCCTTACCATAACATATAATTTAATAAACGTCACCATGACATAACTCACAATTAGATAGCGGTCTGGCATATTGGTAGCGTTTCGTTGCTTAAGCCTTACCATAACAGATACTTTAATAAACTACATCATGACATAACTCACAATTAGGTAGCGGTCTGACATGTTGGTAACGTTTCGTTGCTTAAGCCTTACCATAACAGATAATTTAATAAACGTCACCATGACATAACTCACAATTAGGTAGCGGTCTGGCATGTTGGCAGCGATTCGTTGCTTAAGCCTTACCATAACATATAATTTAACACTTTTCCTTTTTGAAGCGGATAACCAGGTTATATTTCATTTCGCTATAAATGGTAATCATGTAAACATGTTAGAGTTCTTTAACAACCATCAGGTTGCTAATATCTATGTAAAGCCAGCTGGATAGGAAAAAGATAGAAAGATATAGGAAGACCTAGACCAAACTATATTAGTCAAATTATTAGAAATTTAGGTTGTGAAGGGTATGTAGAGCTTTTTAGGTTAGCACAGAATAGAAAAGAAGTTAGAGCTGCGTCAAACCGACCTTAAGTAAGATCGAAAACAAAATGATGATGATGTGGTACGCCTGCTTGGATTGGCGTGGAGTTTTAAAGTTGGTCTTCCACTTTGACCTGTAGCGACCTTCCACTTAGGTAGCTGACCAGTAGTCTCAGGTAGCTGGTTGGAACTCGGTGTAAAATTTTCAGTTTGTCAAGCAGTCCAACATGCCAGATTTTGTCGAAGGCTTTCTCCGTGTCTAAGGAAACCGCTACGTTGGCTTTTCTTCTGTAATAGTTATCGGCAACATAATCGACCAACTTAATGATCTGATGCGCCGTGGAGTGATGTTTCCTAAATCTAAACTATTCCTCTCGAATCTTCAGGTGTGGTTTCAGACGATGTAAAAATAGCCTTTCGAAGATCTTCGCCATGGAGTTCAGCAAGGATATAGGACGGTAGTTTTTGGCTTCTGTTTTGGTTTTCCTCGGCTTCTGGTTCATCACAACTGTTGCGTGTTTCCATGTCAGTGGGAAGTATTTTAGGTGTAGGATGCTATTGTAGATTCATGTTGGTCGTACTAGTGTGGGTTTGGTGATGTTGCATAGGGCTTCGTTGGTAATGCCGTCGGGTCCTGGGGCTTTCTTGCGGTTCTGTGCTGTTATCTTCAGTGTTACTTCCTTTGGGCCGATAAAATGAATGTCATCGTCGGAATCTTCCTGCAGGAGTCGAACGATAGTTGTTCGAATAATGTGTCTTTCGTCTGTGTTTGTTGTGGGATTCGTTGTGAACGTTTCTTGTAGTGTCCTGATGAATTCGTTTTTCTTTTCGTCAGCGGCATACAGTATTCTTAAGTATTCTGGTGTGATTTAAATTTAGTTTGTTACAGTGTTAATTGCTCAAAGAGCCGCTTCGGTAATATATTTGTTAAAAATATATAGTGCGATATTAAGTAAATTACATTTATTAGTTAATAAGATGAAATTATAATTTAGACTTCTATGCATAGGTTAATCATCATTTCAAATCAAGCTCGTTATAGAAAAATAGGAAATATAAGGCCTCGGACAGGATTCGAACCTGTAACCTTCAGCTTTGATAACCGATGCGATCACCAATTGAGCTACTAGGGCCCTTGAGTTTAATTGGAAAGATATACAAATCTAAACCGTATACACAACAGTAGACAAGCTAGCTTCGCACAAGCGCAAGGAACCGATTTTCTTATGGATTGAACATGAGAAATACGAAGGTTCCTTTTGCAAATTTTAATACCAACTATGAGAATCTCCATAAAAAGGAGCCAGATCCATTCTAGTCATAATTTGTGTCCATGGGAAAATTTGTTCACGTTTCCCAACACCAGTAATTAGACATAGCAATAGATCCAATAAAATTTATTAGGTAGTTTATACATTTACAATAATAGAACTATTTTTACATATTCATCTGATATGTAAATACATAACCAGCTATACATAGTAGTTAGTATATAAACAATTTTATATACTACATTACAATAATCTATATATTTTATCCGCAATCGTAGCGATCTAATTGGTGTACATGCGTGAGTAATGCCCAATAGGTAATATTGAGTATGAACCAGGAATCCAGTAGCGTTTGTCGCCACCAGAACTTAAAGCAATCTTCTTTCATACGATGGTGTAAGCTTGGTGCTTATGTGACTGAAAGTTCTGAGTAACGAATACTTCCTTAAAATCTTCTATGCATCTGGTACAATCATGAAGCGTAATCCTATCATTTACTACTGATTTTTTTAACTTCCTAATCTTGTTAATAACGCCAAAGTTTTTCTTAGGGAGTGATCCTATATATGATTCATCTTCTTATAGTAATCGCGAGAAATCAACGTCCTCTTTCTCGGGTGCATTAAAAATCTCCGTCATATACATCGTAAATCGTAATTCAATAAAATCGATCATCTTTCATCATCCACAATACTTTTTTGCTGATTAGAAGAATTCCATAATTGTTGTCTGAAGGATAGTGCGATGTGTTAAAATATCCAATGCAGTCTCGCTTCATGATTTCATAAAGGTTATAATTTATAATGTTGTAGATTAGATCATCTGTATCTGTGTAGAGGATTTGACATCCATCTCCAAAAGCAGTATTCATATATTCATAATGATAATCGCAGATAGTTAACTTGGTTACATCCACATATATCGGTTTGTTAAAAATATTTCTGATTTGAGAAGTTCTCTTGTTGCAAAATTTTTATCGAAGATAGTAAAGTTTTTGAATAGAAGGTTGAATATTCTAGCTTCATAACCATATGTATTTTCCAAGCTACATGTAAGTTTCACATTACAATGTTTTCTTATATTTTTCATCGTTTTTCGAAAGACAGTATTATTCATCAGCCTGCATAAGTTTTTCTCAAAATCGCTTCTTGCATGTTTTCTAACTTCAGTGTTTAGGCCAATGTAGGATTTTAACCAACAGCATACGGTGGATTGTTGACAATTTAAAACCATTCAGTAGAGCTTGCTAAAGATGATATTGTCGGAGGCTTTCACGGCCGGAGGCATTATAAATATTTATGGTTCCGGGTTGGGACCGTGTCATTTTATAGACTAAGGTCGACGTTTCGCCTACTTTTGTTGTCTTGTTTTCTTTTGTTGTCCTGATGAAGCCCCTTACAAAAGTGGGCTAAACGTCGACCTTAGTTTATAAAATGACACGGTCCCAACCCGGAACCATAAATATTTATAACGCTTGCTAAAGATATTTATTGTCAAACACAGATCTTTTCTTAGAATTTAATGTAGCCATTAACTTAGTACCTTGAACTTTTGATACAGGTGGATGTGCAGTATTCGAATCAATATGCTCGGGACAGAAGGGAATGTCCTTATATAAGTCATGGTTATATTCGGGATACTCCTAATCCACCTACAAAATATAACCTTCTTGAGCATCATCAGGAACTGATGTGACATCGATGTTGGTGTCATTGCATTCGAAGTTTTCATAGGGTAGAGGTTGACTCATCACCCATCCATACAGATTATTGACGTCGTCGTACATAAATTCTACATCGGGTTTGGAAGGATCGTGTTTAGACAAATATTTATTGTTTGTGGCAGTACACTTGGCTAAGATTTCCCCGTATCTCCTTTTCTATAAGCAATAGCTGACCGATATCGGACAACAACTTGAGCTCCTGTTCTGTCTGTTTTAACTTTGCGTTCTACATGTAACCAAGCAACGTGTAATAATGGGCCGGGTTAAGTTCATATGTTAAATGGCAGCTTTTACGGAATTGTTCAAAAACTTCTGCTAGTAACATCACATCCGTCTTGAGATACAACTCCGAATATTGACCGTAGTTTTGAATATTAAATGCTTTCCACACTTTCTGATATTTGCTCGTAGTTCCAATAATTTCTAATTTGTTGTAGATTTTTTGTAAAACGTTTGTTGAGTGGATAACGCAGTGTAATCAAGTTTTTCAAAAGAACCAACAAAGTCATAACGATATACAATTTTTCTGGTCAATAATCTAAACTGATCTTCACTTAATCGTATAAATTCACTTTTTAATAGTAGAAATGTTGTGACGTTCCTTAAAAAAACTTATAATCAAATTTCATTTTAATAGTTTCCATATTAGTAAATTCTACTAATAGGGTTAGGTTATTCCCTTTTAGTAATATAATTTTTAGGTTACTATAATTTTGATCTAAGGTCAAATTATTTTGTATCATATATGATTCATATTCAAAAATTGTTTAATTCATAAGTCAGTTTTTAAAAGTTAGAAATGATATCATCATTGCAATTATTACAGTCGTGATTTAGTTGCTTGAGTTATTAAGTAGACACTACTCTGGCACCAGATGATCTCATCGTCTGAGCGCAAAACAGGTCATATATAATTTTGTGTTAACTAAAGTAATTGATAAGTCTCTCTTTATGATTCTAGGCCCACGATACGTAAATTTAAGTGGATAAATAAGTTAGCTACGAAAAAATGGCACGCAGTATATTTATTTTATATGCTTAATTCATCCGTCCGAAGTTTGTGGAGGTTGCCTCAAATGATTTAGAAACGGTAATTTTACTTTTCATAAAGCACTCCCTACAAAACATCCAAACCATCAACATGCCGCTTTAGTAAGTCAATTACCTTAACTAGAGGTTATTGAACAAGGCTGAGTAGTCTACTTATGTTTGAATAATTCCCTACCGAGTGGGCCAATTTCAATTTTAGACACACATTGGCTCCGAAATCGACAATCCTTGTGTTAGAAGTACCAACGTCGGGGTGGACGAAGTCAATAGCAGGATACTATGGAGCGATAGTACAGTCACCCATCGGTTACTAAAATAAAAGAAAAACTTCTGAAATTATACCAGAGTCAAGGTTTATAACTAAATAAACCATCACAATTTAACGCATGAACCTAGGCAACGTACCTAAAGCACGTCTGTGTTTAGATTAGGCTTTTAGTTAATTAGATTTGTGATATATTTGAGACTCTATTATGTATTTGTAATGAAAACATAATTGTACTATATAGTTAGAAACAAGTCGTATATAATTCTATAAACACATGTGTATATTCGATTTTGTGTCCTTTACTGTAATGGTATAGTTTCAGGTTTGCTGTAATAAATTATTTTGTGATAATGTAAAAGCGTTGTTGAGTGTTCGGATCATTTAACATTTGCTTTCAGGAACCTTCTTAAATAGATCTCTATGTGTTTTTATAATTGTCTCTGGTTTAAAGTAATTTTGTCTTTGATGAAGTTTCAGGTACCTTTTTGAGGCAGAATCACTTTCCTGATCTCAGATTATGGCACCCTCTTATTATTGTTTCTAGGCCTTTTTCCTAGCAACTATACGAAATTGGGTGGCGTCCAAGGTATCTTCCGAACAAGACCATATTTCATAGCCTACAGCTTTTTGGAACTCTCTTAAAACACCTACACCATCTGTCCCACTGTGTTAAATGGCAAGCAGCTTTGTTAAAACAGTCGATGTTTTTGATATTTTATCGAAACAGGAATTCTAGCGGAAAACTTTACGGTATTTCCTGTGAATTAACGGCTCGATATTTTGGGGGCCAAAACTGTACGTAACAGTGTAGTCAGATTAGACCCCAATGTTTCTAAAGATTGGCTTTTAGAGCGAAAGCCATCGATGAATTTGAAGTTGATGAAGGTCACGAGAATATATTTTGTGGAAGTAATATAGTTTTCCTTGGTTACTGTAAGCACTTCCACACAACCATCCATATCAACGACGGTGCTCTTAATTACAAGGTTACTATCATAGCCACTCAGATTGTAGAAAACTATTGGAAAAGTATGAGTGTCTTGGTACTTAATATTAAAACTCTCGTGTGCTGTTCCTCTATAGTTATTGTTTGGAAGATAATTATTGTGGTCTCGAATATTTATATTTTCTAAGCCAAACAGATTTTCATAAATATGGTAGTTGGCTGCAGCTTCAAAATCAGCTTTTTGTTCTAATATTATAAATGTTCATAAACACAGTTTCAACATCTATGGCAAATTGTCAAAGATCCACAGTAAAATAATTTACATAGTTTTCACCCCATATAATCGATAAAACGATAATGAGTCATCATAACCGCACTTCACATAATACCCGACACCATATGGCACATGTTTTTGTTACTTCTTCTCGTCTCCAGTAGGTTTAAGTACACATTATGTATCTGGGTATATAATGAATGACACTTTTACTTTATTCTTAGAATTCTTGAAACAAAGAAATCTACGAGTATCTTCTACTGTTGGTAGACGAGATAGACATGATTACTTTGTTTTACGGTCCATGACATGATATCTTAATTTATTACTTGTACTAAAGTAATGAAAGCAGCGAGCACAAAAGTATTTTTTTACTTGGTCGGAACTAAATGAAGCAAAAATCAGTCCACTTAAGTCTTTTATCTAAACATATCGTAAATTAAATGTTTGAATTATATCAGTATATTTAATAAAACTAAATTACTAGCCCGCAAAGTAGGGGAAAATAAATCAAAAACAAAAATACAAATAGGTGACAAAACTTACAAGAGGTTAAGGGTTTGTGCTACCTAGGAAGCCAAATACCGCCAGATGGGAAAAGCGCAACAGATATAAAACAAAGATTACCACAAGGTCGGGCTACATTTAACAAAAAAAACGCAACTACCGTGTTTAAAGACAACAAACATAGAAACAATGAAAAGATTACTTAAAATATATGTGTGGAGCAGAGCACTGTACGGTTGTGAAGCCTGGACAGTAGACGAAATGCACAAGAAAAAGGTAAAAGCCTTTGAGACGTGGTGCTACAGACGTATGATGAAGATATCATGGACAGACAAAGTTAAGAACGAAGAGGTATAGTCGAAACCATGAAAGAATTCGTTTGCGTCATCACTTGTATTCGTACAAATTAAGTTGAAAATTTTAAGTCCTTGTAGCATCTAGTTCATAAATACTCAATAAATATTCCGATTCAAAAATTTCTGGCAAGCTTTTAAAACTTTAAAAAGTATATTCCATCTACAAAAAACTAACAAAGATATCCTATTTTAAAGAAAAGGCATAATTTTACTAAATGTTAGCCTGTAAAGTATAAAATTTAAAACATACGGCACATACTCTTTTTTGTCGTTTTCTCAGATGAACGTGTTCACGTATGTCTTTATTTAAAACACGTACAAATCGTATTAGTATCTTTATCATATACATTAGTTAAGCTTTTAAATAATCTTAAACGTATGTTTTGAAATGAGTTAGACATCTATGACGTAGAAGATTACTTTCGTGGTTCCTACTATACTAAAAATGGTAGGGGAAGAAAGAAATATGAGGAAAACGGTAAAAAATAGGAGAGATAGGGTGATAGGCCACATACTACGGCATGAGGGAATAGTACGGAATATATTAGGAGCAGACATAGGAAAAAAGAGAAGAAGAGGTAGATCTAGGTTAGACTACTGCACACAGATAGTGAAAGATGTAGGTTGTAGGAATTTCAGGGAAATGTGTAGGCTAGCTCAGAATAGAAATCAATGGAGGTACACATCCAACCAGTCCCAAGATGGATAAACTAATGATGAAAAAGTAACTGAATTTAAACATGATTATTATAAGCAACTACAAGTATTGGTTGGGCAATATTCTCGAACAATGTTAATTGTGTGTAAGGATTTGCTGAAAAACTATTAATCCTGCATGTCTAAGTGTTGGGGAATCTTGGCAGCCACAGGCTGCTTTACTGAATCTCAGTGAAATAGAGCATAACATTATAAATAGAAGGGAACCGAATTGTATATAGGCTGTATGAGAATTTCAGGGAACTGTGAAGGCTAGCTCAGAATATAAATAAGTGCATGTACGTGTCCAACCAGCTTTGATACAGAAAATCTACTGACGATAAAATAAGCGCAGATAAATCTGATGATTATTATAAACAACTAGTTGTTGGTTGTGAAATATCTGCAACTAGTATTGACTGGGCGAAAAGATATATTGGAAAAAATATTAAATCGGCAAATGTTCAAGTGCTAGGGGAGCTTGACAGCCACAAGCTGCTTACCCCCCTTCACAACCGCTGAATGTTGGGGAAATAGGGTATATAATTGTAAAACAATAGAAGAGGACCGAACTGTATCTAACAAGAAAGAACAGCGCCCATGATGAAAGACAACAAACATAGAAACAAGAAGAAATTGTTGAAAACATATGTGTGGAGCTCAGCACAGTATGCCTATGAAATACGGGCAGTAGGAAAAGCAGACAGAAAAACGGTAGCAGCCTTTTGGAATGCTGTGCCTTAGATGTATGAGGATGATAGCATGGACAGACAAAGTTAATAACAAGTAGGTTATAAAAATAGTAGGAAACAAGGATATCTGTGGAAAAAAATAGGAGAAGTAGAAGGGCAGAATACGTTCTAAAGCATTTTTTGGGAATAGTATAGAATATATTACAAGCAGAGATAGGAAAAAGGAGGTAGATGTAGACCTAGATCAGATAGTGATAGATGCAGACTGTGCAAATTTCAGGGAAACAATAAGGGTGCGCGTCTAACCGGTTCCAGGACTGAAGACCTAATGATGATGATCAGTATATTTAAATCTTTCCATATCTTCGTCATTAGAAGATTCCCATAATTATTTTTTTATTCCCCGATATAAATGTAAAGGCATTGATAAATTTATGTATGTTTAGTTTAAATGTGTAGACATTAGGGCAGACATCACGTCAAGCGTCAAAGTTCTTAATTTGAAATCGGAAACTGAATACATTTTAGATTCAAAATTGAAGAGCGGGTATTTGGACACTGTTTGGGGGTCTCGTGCAACTGAATAGAACGCCCCCAAATAAACCACACAAAACAAGCTTGATAGTCAATCTTCGCATTAACGCGTTACTGCTTTCGTTTAATCTCGAGGTGTAGCTCAATATACAAGGATCCGCGCATAGGATTGTATTTGTTGATGTTGAAAACCAAGTTAAAAATATTATTTAAACTTCATCCGATATCTCACTCTTGGAAATCTTCTAACTCTACCATTATTGGTTCAACAACAATTTCTTCAAACCATTTGTCAAAATCGGTGTCCCTGGAGATGAAGATGTTAGACGTTGTAAAGTATTTGCATTCTGGTTTAAGTTTGGAACAGGTTGCAATTTCAAAATCTCCACAAAACACTTTAACAGCCTTATTGGGCATCTTTGATCCTTCTTTTGAACAGGTTTTAACAGTCTTGTAAAAAAATTTCCATATTTTTGTGCTTGAGGTGGCTAATTATTCCAGTTCTATTGCATTCCTTGAAAGCTGAGATGGATTCCTCCCAATGTAATCGGTTTGTTGCCGTTTCTCTTCTAGCCATAAGTCCAACTCCTTCTTATGCGCAACTTTGTATTGAGGTCGCATAGTTTTTAAGTTTGGCAACAAAGCCAATACTTTTTGCTTTCCTCTAACAGACCTTGATTTCTTTATTGTATTATTTATAACAAAGAATACTAGTTTTGCATTCACTAAGACCATTCATAATTAAAACATCATCACACGAAGTCATTACTAGTCCAAAGAGAGCAGCTAAATACTGCATAAAATGATCAAATCACCGAAGAGAGACATGTTGCTCGTTCAAAGTTCTACAATAGACTAACAACATTAGCGCACGATCGCATTCATATAGTATACTCTCAGCAGGTAAACCCATTACGAGGAAAGTCCACATGTACATCCATATACCATTGGGCTATTGGTTTTCCTATCAATTTGAGTATTAAATCATAGTGCGGCCACAAAGTATATTATACTTATAATTCTGATTGCGGTAGAATAATAAGCAACGTCTAATTTTAATTTTTATTTAGATAATATAAAATTCATAGTTTGGGGTTAGGTGAAGGAACTAAAGAGAACCAAATGAGATCTCTTTTTATAGGTCTAAGAACCGTATGGTAGCACATAAAAGTTTGAAGGAAACTATTTTGAATGAAATAAATGAGCTTGCCATAAAAATAAGAGTTCCTATTTTAAAAAAGTCGTGTTCAGTGTGAAACGCACTTTGTATATAATTTTCCCATTTCGCTCGAAGTCGCACTGAAAAATTTAAAAATGCGTTCACCTTGTTTTCTTTATTCTCATTAAGTAAGTTAATTAAAATATGCTTGCTTTCCTGATAAGACTTGTGTGTAAATAATTTGGTATTTCCCATTAAAATCGATTTCAACCTTATATTCTAATTACCAAAAAATTTTGGCATGGTGATTATTCACCTTTGTTACAATAGAATTTCCTATAACGTTCCTATCAAGACTTGTGAATGAATTCAATGGCAGGCGAAGAAATCCTTTATATGGTTTTTGCAGTTGACGACAATAGCCCTACAAGAAAGAAGTCTTTGTTCTTTATTATTTGCTGATACTTTTACGCAGGAAAAGAAATCCTTTAAATGGCTTACCAATTAACTATCATTGCCTTACAGAAAAGATACTCTTTAGAAGGAAAGAAAATCCTTCAGATGCTTCTTAATCTTCTTTGGGGATCTCAGTGAAATTTCAAACATCAATAAATCAAAGTCGTCACCTTCAATTTATGTCATAAATGTCAAACTTGAAGTTTTTATTATTTTGAAAACGATCCTAGGTCATGGATCGAAACGTTTATAAAGATAATTTTAAAAACTATGAGTGGTTTAATCCCCAAAGAAGATTAAGAAGAATACTAAACAAACCACAACAAACATACAGGGAGTACCTTCAGATGCTTTTGTAATTAACCTCCGTCGCAACAAGAAAAAATACCCTTATTCCTCATCATATCTCGAAACGCTTCGGCGGAAAAGAAAATTCTGTATGTTGCTTTACAATCTCGACCATTTTCGCTGTACAAGAAAGATGACATTTATACCTTACGATGTTCAGACACTTGGCAGGAAAGGAAATACATTTGATATCCTTACAACCCTTTTACCCTTTGGTACCTGAAGAAATCTTTTAGACCGTTTTTCAATTGACTACCACCGGTTTACAAGAAAGAAAACTTTTACCGTTAATGTTCTCCTGCTAACCTCCAGGGGAAGGGAAATCCTTTACATGCTTTTGCAATTGACCACAATTACCCTACAAGAAAGAGGATTCTCAACCCATATGAACTCCTGATACCTTTCAGCAAGAAGAGAAAACCCTTAAGATATTTTTGCAACTGTTTTCCTTTGCCCTACTAAACAGAGGACTCCTATTTCTTATAGTCTTATGATACCTTTCGGCAGGAAACATCTTTAGTGGTTTTGCCATTGAATATAATCGCCTTACAAGAAAAAAGATTTGTCGCTCATGTTTTCCTGATACCCGTAGGCAAAAAAAAAATGCTTTTATACGGTTTCGCAATCATTTACCTTTGTCCCACAACAAAGATGTATCTCATTCCATTTGATCTCCTGTTACTCTCCAGAAGTATAAAACGTTCGTTAGATAGCGCTACAATTAACTACCATTGTCTTGCAAGAAAGAGGACTTTTATCGCTTGTGGTAACCTACAAGAAAGAGGTCTCTTATTTCTTATGTTCTCTTGAAACCTTTCTGTATGAAAAAAAATAATCATTAAGATTTTGCAGTCGACGATCTGCACCTTACATGAAAGGCGACACATAACATTCCGGCAATCTGATAAAAACTGGTAGGAAAGAAATCTTTTAAAGGATTTTGCAATTGACTAGCATCGTTTTATAAAAAAGAGGTTGTTGGTCCTTTATGATCTCTTGATACCCTTCGACAGAAGAAAAAATCCTTTGGATGGTTCTCTAATCGACTTTTCTCTATAATAGAGAAGATTCGTACCTCTTAATTTCCTGCTATCCTACGTCAGGAAAAGAAATCCTTAGTTGGTTTTGCAATTGGTTAGCATCATTTTACAAAAAAGAAATCGTTTATCCTTTATGGTCCCCTGATTTCCCTTCGAGAAAAAAAATCTTTTAGACGGTTTTGTAATCGACCACCTTTTCCCTATGTAAGAGAGGACTCCTATCCTTTATAATTTACTGATATCCTTCGACAAAAAAAGAAATTCTTCATATGGTTTTGCAATGAACCATCTTCACCCTATAAGAAAGAGGAGCTTTATCCCTTGTGATCTCCTAATACCCTTCGGCAGGAAAAAATCCTTTAAATGGTTTTAATCGACGTCGTTTTGCCTAGAAAAATAAGGACTCATCCCTTTTGATCTCCTGATACTTTTCGGCAGGAAAGTAATCATTTAGATGGTCTTGCAATTGACCAACGTCGCCCTACAAAAACGACGTCTCATATCCCTTATAACTTCTGATACCTAACGGCAGGAAAGGAAACCCCTTAGATGATTTTGCAATTGACTACAAGAAAAAGGTATCTTAAAATATATAATTTCCCGATGCACTTTGGCAGGTAAACAAATTCATTAGATGCTCTTTATAATTCACTACCATATCTTATGTTCTTCTGATACCAGTCGACATGGAAAGAAATCTGTGAGATAGTTCTGCAATTGACCACCATTAATCTACAAGAACGAGGATTCTTACACCATACAATTTCTGGATAGCCTTCAGTAGCAAAACAAATCTTTAGATAGTTTTACAATTCACTACCATGTTCGTACAAGAAAGAGCATTCTAATTTGTTATGATCAACTAATACCCTTCGCCAGGAAAGGAAATCCTTTAGTAGGTTTTACAATTGACTACTTTCGCTTTACAAAAAAGAGACGTGTTATTTGTTGTTTCCTTGAAATGTTTCGGCAGAAAAGAAAATACTCTATATGGTTTTTCAATCGATCAAACTCCGTCTAGAAGAAAAACGTCTCACATCCTTGTGATTTCCTGATAACTACTGGCAGGCAGAGATCCTTTAGATGGTTTTGCAATTGAGCATCATCACTTTACAAGAAGGAGGACTCTTATCCTTTACGTTCTCCTTATACCGCCTGCAAGGAAAAAACAAATCCTTAATGCCTTTGCAATCGACCATCATCTACAAGAAAAGAGTATTTTATCCCTTTAGATCTCCTTGTACTCTTCGACAGGAAAAGAAATCTGTATATGCTTTTAAAATTGACCACCGTCACCCTACAAGAAAGGGGACTTATTTTCCGTGATCTCCTAATATCTTTCGGTAGAAAAAGACATTCTTTGTATGGCTTTGCAATCGATTATATTCGCACCACAGGAAAGAGGACTCTTAAGTCTTTTGATCACCTATACTTGTCGGCGAGAAAAGAAACACTACGGATCATTTTGCAATTGATTGCCGTCGCCCGACACGAAAGAGGCTCTTATCCTTTATGATCTCTTGCACCCTTCGGTTGGAAAAAAATCCTTTATATGGTTTTGCAATTGACTACCATCGCTCTAGAAGAAAGAGGACCCATATTTCCTATGACCTCCTGCTATACTTGCGCAGAGAAGGACATCGAATCGTTGGTATCGAATACTTTTGCCCTATATGAAAGAGGGCCCTTATGCTTTATGATCACCTATACCCATGGACAGAAAAAGGAACCGTTAGAATTGTTTTGCAATTAACTGCCATAGCCTCACACGAAAGAGGGCTTTTATTCTTTATGATCTCCTAATGCCCTTCGCCACGAAAAGATATCCATGATTTGCTTTTGCGATTGACTACCATAGACCTACAAAAGAAGAGGATTCTTATTCCTTATGAGATCCTAATGCCTTTTAGTAGGAACAGAAAATCTTTAACGTTCTGCAATTGACTTTTATTGTCCTGCAAGAAAGTAATTTCTTAGCACTTATGATCTCCTGATATTTTTCGACAGAAAAAAGTCACTTAGTTTTGTAATCGACAGCTTTTGCCTACAAGAAAGAGCACTTTTACTCTTAATGACCTGCGGATTTCCTTCGGCAGGAAAAAATCCTTTACATGGTTCTGGAATCGAATATCCTCACCCTACAAAATAGAGGACTTTTATCCCTTATGCTGCCTAGTACCTTCGGCAGGAAATAAAAGAAATCCGTTGAATAGTTTTGCAATTGATTACCATTTTCCTACAAGAAAAAGGACTACCCCTTTTGATCTCCTGAAATCCTTCGGCAGGAACAGATTGCTTTAGATGGTGCAATTGGCTTACATTGTTTGACAAGAACGAGGACTCTTACTTCTTACGTTCTCCTGAAACCAATTCGGAGAAAAGTAATTCCTCTCGATGCTCTTGCAGTTGATCACCACTTTCCATCAAGAAAGTACTCTCATTCCTTATCCCTCCTGATATTCTTAGATAGGAAGTGAAATTCTTCATAATGTTTTGTATCGATTATCTTCGACCTACAGGAAAGAGAACCTTTATCCTTTATGATCACCTATACCATTCGGCAGAAAACGAAATCCTTCCGCAATTAACTACCACCGCCCTACACGAAAGCGGACTTCGTTTTGATCTCTTGATAACTTTCGGTAGAAAAGGAATTCCTTCAAATGCAATTGACTACAATCGGTCTATAAGAGAACTTTCATTCCTTATGTGCTCCTAATGCCTTTCTGTGGGAAACGAACTATTTAGCTAGTTTTGCGTTTGATCTCATTGTCTTGCATGAAAGAGGTCTCTTTTCCTTTATGATTTATTGATACCTTCCGGCATAAAAGAAATCTTTTAGTTAGTTTTGCAATCGGCATTCTTTGTCTTAAAAGAAAAAGCACTGTTAAACCTAATGGCTCGCTGATACCATTCGGCAGAAAAAGAAATCCTGCATATGGTTTTGCAATCACGCATCTTTGTCCTACAGAAACGGGATTTTTATCTCTTATAATTTCCTGGTAGCCTTTGGCAGGAAAGAACTGTTGGATAGTTATGAAATTGACTACCATCGCCCAACAAGAAAGAGAACTGTCCCTTTTGATCTTTTGAAGACTTTCAGTAGGAAAGAAATCCTATAGATGTGCAATTAACTACCATCGCCTTACAAGAAAGAGGACGACTATCCCTTTTGTTCTTCTGATAGTAATGTTGAGGAAAGTAAATCCTTTAGATGCTTTTGGAGTTTACCACCATTTAACTGTAAGAAAGACGACTTCCACTCCTAATAACCTCCTGGCATCCTTCAACAAGAAATGAAATCTTTTATATGGTTTTCTATAGATCATCTTTGCCCTACAGGAAAGAAAGGCTTTAGCCTTTATGATCACATATGCCGTTCTGAAAGAAAAGAAATCCATTGACAATCGACTACCATCACCCTACACGAAAAAGTACTCTTAACGCTTTTGATCTCTTGATATTCTTCGGCAGGAAAAAATCATTTAAATGGTTGTGTATTTAACTAGCATCGGCCTACAAGAAAGAGGATTTCAATTTGTTAAGAACTCCCGATGATCTTTACCGGGAAAAGAATTTTTTTAGCCAGTTTTGCAATTGATTTCCAAGGTCTTATGTGAAAGTGTTCACTTATCCCTTATGATCTCCTGATACCCTCCGACAGAAAAGAAATATTTTGGTTAGTTTTGCAATCGACAACCTTCATCCTATTAGAAAGAACGCTGTTAATCTTAATGATTTACTGATAATCCTCGGCATGAGAGGTAATTCTTTCTATGGTTTCCCAGTCGATCATCTTCGCCTTACAAGAAAGAAGAATCTCATCCCTTATGATTTCCTGGTACCCGTCGGCAGAAAAATAAATCCTTAAGCTAGTTTAGCAATTGGATACTGGCGCCCTGCAAGAAAGAAGTCTCTTATTTTCTATTGAAACCTCTCGACAGGAAAGCAAATTCTTTATATGGGTTTGAATTCACAAACTTCGTTCTACAAGAAAGACGTTTCATAAGCTTGTGATCTCCTGATACCCACTGGCAGGAAAATAAATCATTTAAATGGTTTTGAAATTGACTAACACTGTCCTACAAAATTGAGTTCTTTTATGGCTTATGATTTCCTTCGGCAGAAAAAGAAAACCCTTACATGGTTTTGCAATAAACCACTTTTTTTCGCACAAAAAAGACGACTGTTATCCCTTATGATTTCCTGAATCCCTTTGGCAGGACAATAAATACATTGGATAGTTTTTCATTTGACTACTATCGCCCAACAAGAAAGAGGACTCATCCCTTATTATCTCCTGAAACCTTCACTAGTAAAAGAGTTCCTTTAGATTGTTTTACAATCGTTTACCCTCGCCTTACAAGAAAGAAGATTAGTAACTATTATAGACTGCTCATATCTTTTGGCAGGAAAAGAAAGCCTATAAATGCTCATGTAGTCAATTAACATTGAAATACAAGAACTAGAGCCGAATATCCCTTATGAGCTTCTAATAGTCTTTGACGGCAAACGAAATTGCTTAGATGGGTTTGTGGTCAACCAGTATATAGAGCTCCTCAATGTATTTTGTCTTGTTTACCACGTGACAATTTTTCTGTTTTGGATAGATTCTCTCCTTTCTGGTTTTTTTTATCAAATTTAGACTATCGTCTTGTAACTGCAAGCTAACCCCATTAAATTTAAGGTGTAAATCTGTTAAAGGGAAATGTCTGGTTTCCGTCTACTTAAATTTTTCTTCAAAATTGAATCTTTAGTATTTATCATCCAAAAACATTGAAACTATTTCAAAGGCGCAATCATTGAAAGTTTTTGTCACTTTCTTGATATACCTGCGCAATTAAACTAGTATTCAACGCGTTACTTTAAATATTGTATATTGCATTAATGACAAATTGAAGAGATTTATGCAATCTACCATTCGGATTTTTAGCAACTAAATGTCGATGCACGACACAGTGTATTGCGAACACCCTGGGTACATTTTGTTTTAAATAGCTTATAAATTGTCACGATACAGTCCAAACATGATCGGAGTTCCATCTCCTACAGCTGACATTATCTTAGACAAAGAAATGGCTTTTTCTATGAAATAATCTCTCAAAACCCAATATATTGATTCGTCTTTAGTGTCTGTTGTCAAAGTTCTCGGAAAGAGCAGTTTCATAGGTTCGTTAGACCATAGCAGAATGAACACATATCAATAATTATGCTTCATTGAAAGGTAAAGTTGACTCGTCCCGTTGTATCGAAAAACGGAGCGTTTGCAGATAATTTCACAAAAAGTTCTCAATATAATAACTTATTTCATCAATACGTCTTTGAGCTACGTTGTCGCTCGAAAGAATTTTTTTAATTAAATCATATGCAGGTTTGTGAAGAATAATTCTTAA
This sequence comes from Platerodrilus igneus, assembly GCA_036346225.1. NCBI lineage: Eukaryota > Metazoa > Arthropoda > Insecta > Coleoptera > Lycidae > Platerodrilus > Platerodrilus igneus. The sequence goes on from JARFIW010000566.1 coordinate 1,999,356, forward strand.
GACCTTTTCAGTCGCTGGTAAAATTAATTGCTCATCTATAGTACGAGGTTTTCTAGGTTTTTTGTTAGAAGTAGGAAGATGTTGTAAAACGCCCGCAAACAGTCATTGTTTCTTTTTGACGTCGAAGCGAACATACTATCCATCGTGGGTCTCTTGTGAAGTTTTTCTTTAAGTATTTGAAATATTTCAAACCTTTGCCCGTTTTATCAGGGTTACGTTTTCTGAATAGAAACCTCTACCTTGGATCGTTTAATAGCGTCATTACTCCAAACTTTGTTGGATAAAAGGCAAATAGGCAATCGTTTGCCCGACAATGACGGAATAAATCCAAATTTAAAACATCATACTGTCTATATTTCTTTTAGATTTGGCCGTGTTTAGTATTAGTTTTGTGGAAAAAACTTGATAATCTAGCATTCAATACTGATTCCTCGTGTAAAACCCTTATTCCAACTTAATCTGTAGATATCTTTTGTGTATATATAAATAGGAATCTTGCACCATAGAATCTTGGTTTTTCTGATGATGACTACATTATTCACGATAGAGTTGATGAAAACGATCTAGGGCATCTCCCACCCGTTTGATCTTTCAATGCCCCTCCAAGGTATTACATTGGTCAAAAAATGAATTTTTTACTTGGAAATTTTGAATTTTACCGAACTCTTGCTATTCCAAGCGAGGATATAGGGATGTTTAATGTGTATGACAACACCCTCACACAGGACCTACATTTTACTTCTCGTTCGAACGAGGGCATATTTTTGTGTAAAATGCTCGCCTAACATTCTTCAAGAGGACCGTGTCGGAAATCAAACCCGGAACCTTGGGATCAGCAGTTGTACGTGAACTTATTTGATTCATGGAGCCGCCCCTACGGTTTCAACCGCGAAAGTGATTAAAAACAATGACTTCTGGTAAAGAAAATAGCGTTCAGTTGTGTTCTGCGTTTTGATCAAATGTCATCTGAGGAGCTTTTACATGTCTAATTATGAATTACGAGCGCGGGAGAGTATTTGAGTGCTCCACTTATGAGATTTGATAAAAAGTGAGTTATACTACATGCGATTCAGGTCTCCAGCATCTTTGAATATTTGCGGTTATGTTTGGGAGAAAGCTAGGTGGCATAAGTAACACAAAAAAAAATCCAAAGAAAGCTTTTATGTCATATCTAAAAACGGCACCCTTATTCTTCAAAATCTCTTAATACTTTTCGACAAAAAAGAAATCCTTTGGAAGGTTTCTGCAATTGAGCATCATCACTTTACGAGAAAAGGGACTCTTATCCTTTACGTTCTCTTTATACCGCCCGGGAGGAAAAAAATCTTTAATACCTTTGCAATCGACCATCACCTACAGGAAAGGAGTATTTTATGCCTTATGATCTCCTTATACTCTTCGGCAGAAAAAAAATCTTTTATATGTCTTCAAAATTGACCACCGTCGCCCTACAAGAAATAGGACTAATTCCGTATGATCTCCCAATATTTTTCAATAGAAAAAGAAATTCTTTCTACGGCTTTGCAACCGATTATCTCCGCACTACGGAAAAGAGAACCCTTATGTTTTATGATTACCTATACTTGTCAGTAGAGAAAAAATTCTTTGAATTATTTTGCAATTGATTGCCGTCGCCCGACACGAAAGATGACTCTTATCCCATATGATCTCTTGACGCCTTTCGGTTGGAAAAAAATCTTTTATATGGTTTGGCAATTGACTACCATCGCTTTAGAAGAAAGAGGACCATTATTCCCTATGATCTAAGCTAAACTTTGGCAAAGAAAAACATCGAATCTCTGGAATCGATTACCTTTGCGCTATATGAAAACAGACCCTTATGCATTATGATCACCTATACCCGTCGGCAGGAAAAGGAACCCTTTAAATTGTTTTGCAATTGACTGTCATCGCCCTACACAAAAGAGGACTCCTTTATGATTTCCTAATATTTTTCTCCAAGAAAAGAAGTCCATGATTTGGTTTTGCGATTGACTACCATACACCTACAAAAGAAGAAGATTCTTATTCCTTATGAGGTTCTAATGCCTTTCAGTAGGAACAGAAAATCTTTAACAAGTACTGCAAATGATTTCTATCATCCTGCTAGAAAGAGGTTTCTTAGCACTTATGATCTCCTGATATTCTTCAACAGAAAAAAATTACTTAGTTTTACAATTGACAGTCTTTGCCCTACAAGAAAGAGCACTCTTATTCCTAATGACCGGCTGGTACCCTTTGGCAGGAAACAAATCCTTTTTATGATTTTGGAATCGAGCATCTTCGCCCTGCAAGATAGAGGATTTTTAAACCTTATGCTCCCCTAGTACCTTCGGCAGGAAGAAAATCCGTTGGATAGTTTTGCAATTGATTACCATTTCCCTACAAAAAAGAGGACTATCCCTTTTGATCTCTTGAAATTTTTTGACAGGAACAGAATGCTCTAGATGGTGCAATTGACTGACATCGCCCTACAAGAAGGAGGACTCTTACTTCTTACGTTTTCCTGATACCAATCCAGAGGAAAGTAAATCCTCTAGATGCTTTTGCAGTTGATCACCACTTTCCTAAAATAAAGGACTCTCATTCCTTGTGACCTCCTCATAGCCTTAGATAGGAAGTGAAACTCTTCATAACGTTTTGTATCGATTATCTTCGACCTACAGGAAATAGAACTTTTATCTTGTATGATCACCTATACCATTCGGCAGAAAACTAAATCCTTTCGCAATTGGCTACCACCGCCTTACACGAAAGCGGACTTCGTTTTGATCTCTTGATAACTTTTGGCAGGAAGGGAAGTCCTTTAAATGATTGTGCAATTGACCACCATCGGCCTACAAAAGAACTTTAATTCTTTATGTTCTCCTGATGCCCTCCTGTAAAAAATGAATTATTTAGCTGGTTCTGTTTTTGATCTCGATTGCTTTACCTGAAAGAGGTCTGTTATCCTTTATAATCTATTGATACCTTCCGGCATAAAAAATCCTTTAATTAGTTTTGCAATATACATCCTTTGCTCTAAAAGAAAGAGTACTGTTATTCCTAATGGCTCGCTGATACCATTCGACAGGAAAACAAATCTTATATGGTTTTGCAATCAAGCATCTTTGCCCTACAGGACTATTACCTCTTATGATTTCCTGGTAGCCTTCGGCAGAAAAGAAATCTGTTGGATAGTTATGCAATTGATTACCATCACCTACAGGAAAGACAACAGTCCCTTTTGATATCTTGAAGACTTTCGGGTTTCGGCAGGGAAAGAATCATATAGATGGTGCAATTAACTACCATTGCCTTACAAGAAAGAGGACTATTATCCCTTATGTTCTCGTGATACTAACGTCGAGGAAAGTAAATCCTTTAGATGCGTTTGCAATTTACCACCACCTCCCTACAAGAAAGAGGACTCTTATTCCTAATGACTTCCTGACTTCTTTCAACAGGAATAGAAATCCTTTATATGGTTTTCACAGATCATCTTTGCCCTACAGGAAAGAGAACCTTCATCCTTATGATCACATATACCGTTCTGAAGGAAAAGAAATCCATTGACAATCGACTACCATCGACACGAAAGATTACTCTTAACTCTTTTGATCTTCTGATAGCCTTTGGCAGAAAAAGTCCTATAAATGGTTGTGTATTTGACTAGCATGCGCCCTATAAGAAAGAAAATTTCAATTTTTTAAGAACTTCTGATGCCCATTATCAAGAAAGGAATTTTTTTAGCTAGTTTTGCAATTGATTTCCGAGGTCTTACATGAAAGAGTCCACTTATGATCTCCTGATGCCCTCCGACAGAAAAGAAATACTTTGATTAGTTTTGCAATCGACAACCTTCATCCTATTAGAAAGAGCACTGTTAGTCCTAATGATCTACTGATAGCCCTCGGCAGGAAAAGTAATCATTTATATGGTTTCCCAGTCAATCACCTTCGCCTTACATGAAAGAGGATTTTCATCTCTTATGATCTCCAATGTATTTTGTCTTGTTCGCCACGTAGCAATTTTTCGGTTTTGGATAGATTCTCTCCATTCTAATATAGAATTGGTACAAGTTCATCAACTTCAAATGTGTTTTTGACAGTTGACACAGAGTTACTGACTTGAATGGGTTTAATTCTGCAGAGTTAATGTTAAGAAGACACGCTTTGTACAACACAAAATGCAAATCTAGTAAAATTATAATGTTAAATAACTACACAAAAAAGTAAACGCTTTTAATGGAATTGAAGAGTCTGATGTTGTAATAGCAAATATTCAAGATTTGACTGCAACTGAGATATGTTTAACCTTTCCTCAAGTTGCCTCTTTTGCAAGATGATAGGTAACTGCCCTGAAACCTTTTCCCGCAAGGTATAAATATGGAAAGGTAATCAAATACTTCTTTGCGATAGTCCATATTAGAGGATCCGTAATAGATATATCTCTCTGAAGCAAAATTTGCTGATACTCTTTTTCTAGACTTTACGGTAAGTTCTTCATTATTTCGATCAGTTGCTCGCGTAATATCACATCGCCTCTTCAATGTCACCGTATAAATCGATAATCGGGTGTCATATTTCTATAGTCAAAACATCTAAAACCTAGTTGCAGAGTATTTCTAAAGCATATGTTGAACGTAGGATAGCATCATTATCCTACAGTTTGCCTGTGACAAATTGGGAAACTTGGAAAATTCGTGCCGTCCAATATTTTGTGCCATTAATTTAATTCTGAAAAGATGGACTTGGTTTTTATCAAATTTAGACTGTGGTCTTGTAACTGCAAGCTAACCTCATTAAACTTTAAGGTGTAAATCTGTTAAAGGGAAATATCTGGTTTCCGCCTAATTAAATTTTTCTCCAAAATCGAAACTTTAGTCGTCCAAAAGCGTTCAAACTGTTTTAAAAAGTAAAAAACAGAATGTCAGTAATAAGCCTTTTAACAGTCTTGCACACTTCAATGTGAAGGCGCATTCGTTGAAAGTTTTCGTCATTTTTTTGATATACCTGCGCAATTAAACTAGTATTCAACGCGTTACTTTAAATATTGTTTATTGCATTAATGACAAATGAAAGATATTGATGTAATCTACCATTCGGATTTTTAGCAATTAAATGTTTTCGATGCATGGCAGTGTATTGCGAACACCCTGAGTACATTTTGTTTGAAATAGCTTATAAATTATCACGATAATGTCGAAACATGACCAGAGTTCCATTTCCTGCAGCTGATATTATGTTTGATAAAGAAATTGCTTTGTCTATGAAATAATCTCTCAAGACCTAATATATTGATTCGTCTTTAGTGTCTGTTGTCAAAGTTCTTGCAAAGAACAGTTTTATAGGTTCCTTAGCCCATAGCAGAATGAACACATATCACTAATTATGTTTCATTGAAAGGTAAAGTTGACTCGTCCCGTTGTATCGAAAAACGGAGCGTTTGCAGATAATTTCACAAGAAGCTCTCAATATATAACTCATTTCATTACTACGTCTTTGAGCTACGTTGTCGCTCAAAGGAATTTTTTTAATTATATCATATGCAGGTTTGTGAAGAACAATTCTTAAGGCATTTTCAGTCGCTGGTAAAATTAACTGCTCCTCCATAGTATACGGTTTTCTAGATTTTTGATACTAGTAGAGAGATATTGTAAGACGCCCGCAAACAATCATTGTTTCTTTGTGACGTCGAAGCGAACATACTATCCATCGTGAGCCTCTTGTGAAGTTTTTCTTTAAGTATTTGAAATATTTCAAATCTTTGCCCGTTTTGTTAGGGTTATGTCTTCTGAAAAGAAACCTCTAGCTTGGATGGTTTAATAGTGTCATTACTCAAAACTTTGTTGCATAAGAGGCACATAGGCAATCGTTTGTCTGACAATGACGGAATGAATTCAAATTTAAAACATCATATTGTCTATATTTCTTTTAGATTTGGCCTTGTTTAGTATTAGTTTTGTGGACAAAAACTTAGATATTTAAATATGATATAACCTAGATGAAAAGTGATGAAAAGTGCAAAGACGTACAAACTAAGATGGAAATAGGAAAGACAGATGAAGCATACAAACTAATTAGAATCAATTTTAGGGATATAAAACCGTATAGCAAAACTATAAAGAACGCGGATGGAAACGTCATTATAGAAAATGTAGAGAAAGTGGGTAGATGGCAAGAATAAGAAATTTATATGCAGGAGAGAAACTAACAGCATTACAACAGGAATCAGACACTGAAAATGATGACTTGGGGTATCCTATACTTAGAGATGAGTTTGAAATATCATTTAAGGGTCTGAAAAATGGTAAGGCGCCGGGTACCGATAAGCTGCAAGCAGAAATTCTAAAAGCAGTAACAGAACGTCTCTTTCAACTTGTAAGCTATATGTACGAGACAGGCGAGATACCCAAAGATTTCAAACGTAACATCATAGTAACTATGCCAAAAAAAAGGCGCGGATAGATGTGAAAATTTTCGAACAATAAGTTTGACAGCACACGTGTAAAAATATTAACTAGAAGTGTACAAAGACGAAGGGAAAAATATGCTGAAGAAATATTAGGAGAAGACCAATTTGGGTTTCGGCAAAACAGGAAGGAGCACGGGAGGCTATTTTAGCTCGGAAACTGATAATGGAGAAAGCAATAGAAAAAGGGGAAAGTGTGTATTGTAGATCTGGAAAAAGCATTCAACAATGAAAAATGGAAACAAATATTCGAAATACTAAAAAAGATTGGAATGAGTTATAGGAATAGACGAATAGTACACAGCTTGTACAAAGAGCAGCAGTAATAGAATTAGAGCATGAACGTAGAGAAGTAAACATTAGGAAAGGGGTGAGACAAAGATGTGCCCTATCCCATTAATTTTTAACTTGAAAAGACAGTGAATACTGTCAAATGTAGGAATACATTTGGAATTACTATGCAGGGAGAAAGAATGGATATGCTTAGTTTTGCAGATGATATAACAGTATTAGCATTTAGCAAGAAAGAGCTAGAAGCTACTCTTAATGAAATGGAAACGGCTCTAACAGAGAGATACAGTATGAAAATAAACAACAATAGAACCAAAGTACTAGTATGCAAATGAGGGGAAAGTAAATCGAAAACAAGAATACAAATAGGTAGCAAGAGCTCACGAGAGGTTAAGGATTTCTGATACCTAGGAAGTCAAATAACGCTAGATGGGAAAAACGCAAAAAATATAAAACAAAGATTAGCTCAATGTCGTGCTAAATTTAACAAGAAAAAGCAACTAGTGTGTTTGAAGACAACAAACATAGAAACAAGGAAAAGATTGCTTAAAACATATGTGTGGAACACAGCACTGTACGGTTGTAAAGCCTGGATAGTAGGAGAAGGGAACAAGAAAAAGGTAGAAGCCTTTGAAATGTGGTGCTACAGACTTATGATGAAGATATCATGGACCGACAAAGTTAAGAAACCAGATGTCCTAAAAATGGTAAGGAGGAAAGAAATATGTGGAAAGCGGTAAAATATAGGTGAGATAGGATGATAGGCCACATACTACGGCATAAGGGAATAGTGCGAAATATATTAGAAGCAGAGATAGGAAAAAAGAGAAGTAGATGTAGACCTAGGTTAGACTACTGCACACAGATAGTGAAAGATGTAGGCTGTAGGAATTTTAGAGAAATGTGTAGGGTAGCTCAGAATAGAAATCAATGAAGGTACGCATCCAACCAGTCCCAAGATGAATAAACTAATGACGAAAAAAGTAACAGTACTTAAACATGATGATTATTATAAGCAACTAAGAAGCAACTAAGAAGGATTTACTGGAAAACTATTAATTCGACAGATTTGTAAGTGTTGTGGATCTTGGCAGCCACAGGCTGCTTAACCCCCTTCGCTCAATTTCGGTAAAATAGGGCATAAAACTGTAAAACAATAAAAGGGGAACCGAGCTGTATATAGGCTGTGTGAGAATTTCAGGGAACTGAGTAGGCTAGCTTAGAATATAAATAAGTGCAGGTACGTGTTCAATCCGTTTTGAGACAGAAAACCTAATAACGAAAAAATAAGTGCAGGTAAATCTGATGATTATTATAAATAACTACAGGTGTTGGTTGTGATATATCTGCAACTAATGTTGACTGTGCGAAAAGATATATTGGAAAAATATTAAATCGGCAAATTTTCAAGTGCTGGGGGAACTTGGCAGCCACAGGCTGCTTACCCCCCTTTAAAACCACTGAATGTCAGAGAAATAGGGTATATAATTGTAAAACGATAGGAAGGGACCGAAATGCATCTAACAAGAAAGAACAGCGTCTATGCTGAAAGACTACAAACATAGAAACAAGAAGAAAATTGTTGAAAGCACATGTATGAAGCACAGCACAGTATGCCTATGAAATACGGGCAGTAGAAAAAGAAGACAGAAAAACGGTAGCAGCCTTTTGGAATGTTGTGTTGCAGATGTATGAGGATGATAGCATAGACAAATTTGATAGCACATAGGTTATGGAAATAGTAGGGGAACAAAGATATCTGTGGAAAAAGTAGGAGAAATAAAAGGGCAGAATACGATCTATAGCATTTTTGCGGAATAGTGTGGATTATATTACAAGGAGAGATAGGAAAAAGGAGGTAGATGTAGACCTAAATCAGATAATAATAGATGCAGACTGTGCAAATTTCAGGGAAATGTGTAGGTTAGTTCAGAATAGGATACAACGAGGGTGTGCGTCTAATCAGTTCCAGGACTAAAGACCTAATAATGATTATAATCTAGCATTCAAAATTGATTCTTGGTGTAAAACCCTTATTTCAATTTAATGTTTAGATATCTTTTGTGTGTATATAAATAGGAATCTTGTACCAAAGAATCTTACTGTTTCTGATGATGACTACATTATTCAAGATGGAGTTGACGAAGACGATCTACGACTACTATCCTCCATCCTGCAATTGATTTTGTCAATGCTCCACCCAAGGTATTATATTGGTCAAAAAGTGAGTTTCTTACTTGGAAATTTTGAGCTATACCGAACATTTGCTATTCCAAGCGAGGATAGTAGGGTATTTAGTGACGTTCTACTGCCACATTTGCTCCTTATGAGAATTTACATGTAAATGTGGGAACAAATGTGGATTTTGGGAGCAAATGTGGCGGTAGAACGTCACTAAATACCCTACTGAGGATATAGGGATATTTAATGTGTATGACTACACCCTCACACGGGACCTACATTTTACCTCATCCGAACGAGGGTATATTTTTGTGTAAAATTCTCGCCAAACATTTTTCAAGCGAACCGTGTTGGAAATGAAGCTTGGGATCAGCAGTTGTACGTGAATTTATCTGATTCATGACTTCTGATAAAAAAAAAATAGGGCTCAGTTGTGTTTTGCGTTTTGATCAAATGTCATCTGATGAGCTTTTACATGTCTAATTATGAATTACGAGCGCGGGAGATTATTTAAGTGCTCCACTTATGAGATTTGATAAAAGTGAGTAACACTACATGCGATTCAGGTCTCCAACATCTTGGAATATTTGCAGTTATATTTGGAAGAATGATAGGTGGCATAAGTAACATGAAAAACAAATCCAAAAAAAGATTTTATGCCATATCTGAATTAGATGGCACCTGGTGACCTACACAAATTTACTGCTGCTGCAAAGTATTCCTGTTGTACTTTCTACTTCTTTTTTTAATTATTCCCTTTTTAATTTAATTTTATTTTCCTTTGTTTTTAGTTTTTGAGTTTATTTTTATTTTTTAGTTTTTTAAAATCTTTAATTTAAAATATTCAAAGTGGATTTTTAGACTGAATAGTCTTTATTGCGCAAATGAACACGCTATCTTGATTTCAGTTAGAAAGATTACAATTAATTTATTAAACAGGTTGAAAATACGAAGAAAAGTTAGTCGAGTTCACGGTATGACAGTTAGAAAATGTTTATTCTAATTTAAATCTTGTTTACTTTATTTCAATTCTTCTTGAAAAAGAAATGCCCCTGATAACCTAGTTTTCTTATTTTGGCTTTACTTTTTAAATCTAAGTGTTTTGAATGTCATGACTCATCAGTAAATACTTTTCTAATGGCTCCAGAAAGCCTCTTTCGTCTCAAGAGAAGCTCCCGTAATAGTTACAGCATTACTAAAATACGTTCAAACTGCGATAAGTAATGTACAGGAAAAGATAGTTACCATGCACTATATCTTCATAGTTTCAGCAACAAATGTACAAATGTAAAGGACAACCTTCAAAAGCTTGTTCGCTTGTGAAACGAAAATCACTTGAGCACAGTATGACTGAAAGGAAAAGTTAATTTTATTATAGTTTTATTAAAATAAATAATTACAGTCGTAATACACATAGACAATTAGATGACGTATACAGTATACACACTGGACTGAAAAATTATTCATGAGCAACAAATAGAGGCAACAAAATATTTATAATAAAAAAATCAAACAAACAATATACACCTAAGCAAACAGTATACAGTATATCCTTAAACCTAGCGGAATTTTTACATAGTTCTTAGTATACATCAGAGAGTGTTGCTTTAATAATATTTTACAATACTAAATCTAATGCCCAAACACGCTGGTTTATCATCAAACATGCAAGGTACTTTGTTCCTCTAATATAATAATTAATTAAGTACATTCTACGTATACCGTATACCTTAGTTGTACTTTCGTTATAATAATTATAATAAAATTTTTTAACAAATATATACTACAATAAAAAAACAACGATTATTAAGGTACGTCACGCACACCAATTTTTAATTGAATAAATTCATACAGAGGTTTTCTAAATATATATTAAATTTTATTTACACAATTAGTACAGAACATTTTGGTTCGGCCAGTTTGAGCAATAAAGTTGACCTGCTTATTTTTTCAAAGAAAACCAACATAATTTTTTTAACTGATTAATTATAAATATATCACAGACAAAAAGGGTGTTCTTTAAAACAAAATTTAACAATATGTTTTAACCATGTTAAAACAAATGGTTCCCAAAATATACACATCTAACAAATTACAGCGTAAAATGTTCATTCGTGTTCAATGCGTTTAACACTATCAAGAGTCGCACAAAAGATAAATTTGTATTTTCCCACAACAAATCGTTGAATGTAATTTGTAAGATTGATCAATCTTAGTGCATAATTGGATTCACTACAATCATAGCATTAATAGAAGTGTATACAAAAATTTAGATAAAGTTATTATACAAAACTTTTTTTTTTGAAACTTTTGCATCACGAACTGGGAGCTTTTATTTTAGACTTCTCTATGTAACACGAACATGGTGGCAATCGCTTTCTATTGAAGACTTCCTCAATAGTTTAGGATATCAACATTTTCACATGTAAATTAGCTTACTTCAATCCATTTCAACAAAACAAATATTTACACATAAATTTCACAAAAGAATATTGAAATAAAGACTAAATGCAGTATTTTAATATAAATCTAATATCTAATTATTAAAGCAAAGCTTTAACAGTCGGGGGTATGCGTTAGGAGTAGCCACATTTTATAACCACAACATGTATCTTCGTTGAGGAATACGACAAATTGTATATAATTCTGTTAACCCAGAATTGGTCGCCAGTTTATTAGGGCATACACTTGCACAAAGATTAAGTTCCAACTACATCTTCAGAAGACTAAATACATCACTTCAGTTACCTTAGCTGAATCAAATTATCTTGGGGTGCCTATTATATATAGTCATGGATACAAATTAATAACGTTCAAAACATTTGCAATTTGATAGGCATATACTAAATTCCAAAACTATTCAGATGATAAATAGCAAAAGTATTTTGGTTCATACCAGCACTCTGAGTGGACAACCCATTCAAATATAACGAATGGCAACCGTAGTAAGGAAACAATAAACATCATTCAAGGATAGAGCTTAAAATTTTGAAGCTACGATGTCCGTGAGAAAGACACTACCTTTGTTTTTCCAATGCTCCAACCGAAGGTACTATATTGGCCGGACGCGATTTTTTTTACCTGGAAAATTTGGAATTTCACCGAATCCATGCTGTCCCAGCCAGGTAGAGGTCTTTAATCTGCGTGACCATACTCACATAAGGGACCTCCATTTTGCCTCTCATCCGAACGAGGGCGTATTTTGGTGAAAAATGATTACCTAACATTTTTCAAGCGGACCGTGTCGGGATCGTGAGAAAGATACCAAATTCAATACCCGCCTTACCGAGTAATTCCGTTCTTAATAAACTTAAACTCTATATATTGAGTGAGGTATAGAAGGTGGAGGTGGCGTCAAAATGGGAGGAAGGTAGCATAACAAAACTACGTAAACTAAATTAGAAGTTAATAAAGGAAAGATAGATAACCGTAGCAATACTAGAAAGACATTTGAATGTGAGTGTTGTGTTTTCCCACGTATTCTTGTAAGTGAGAATTAGAAACGTGTGATGTTCCGATAAATAAGATCGTAGAAACAACAACCAAGAACCTCTAAGGCGTTGTGATTGCTGTACTGTACTAAATTATGTAGTTCGTTCATTAGGTCTTGCAGTTTTGTTCTGTTTGTAATGATATATTCTATTTAATTTGTCCTGGGCAATCCAGTATTCATGAAATTTAAATGACATAGCAAATCAATTTTATATTTTATGAACTAAAATGATGCTAGGATAGAAACTAGATTATCACCAACAACCACTTGGTGATAAATATTATTTAATCAGAAACAAATGTTTTATTAATTTAAATTATAATTGTAAATTACATCTGTTACGTGTTTAAACAAAACGTCGGTTAGCTTTTATTCTGACATTGTAATTGAAAACTAAAAACTGATTGGATGTAAAAAAGGAAGGTTTGCTTCGAATCAGTCAGTTGCATTTTTTTTAATCATCAAAGTAGGATATAAGTAATAATTTTCATATTTGGATTAGTGAAAAAAAAACGAAAAGTTAATAAAACCGTGAATATATATTGATGTGATAATATGGTCACAAGAGGTCACTGAGATGCGATATCTGTCAGAAAACAAACTTAAAACGGAGAAAAGTAAAGTTTTACAATATTTAATTTTGACCATGTATGATATTTTTCAGCAAGATATATATATATATATATATATATATATACGCTGTATTCCATGTAACTAAAACGCATTTAGTGTTGTGATACCATATAAGAACGAAGCCCAATTAGTGAAAATAAAAGCATGTATTAATCGTGATAATTCTCTTGCGTGTGTGAATATTATTTCTTGAAACCTTTAAATCACTTTTCTTAATCTTCGTTGGGAATTAAACCACGCATAGTTTTTAAAATCATCTTTATTTACGCTTCGATCCATGACCTAGGATTGTTGTCAAAATAATAAAAACGTAAATAAAGATGATATTAAAACTACGAGTGGTTTAATTCCCAACGAAGATAAGAAAAATGCTAAACATACCACAACAAATCTTTAAATCACATTTTGTTTACCGTAAAACAAATTTTATTGAATCGTAAAACGTGTCTCATTCACTTCAACAATAATAAATAAATTTCAATAAGTAAAAACACAAGAGCATTTACTCATTGTGTAATTAAAATCCGTGTGTAAATATTATTTTCCTGAGCAATCAAAGTATTATTACGCACATGCAGACTGAAAAACATGCTCTTTAAATAATGTATATCATCTAATAAACGTAATACGCTAATTTGCTGAAAATAAATAATCCAGAAATGTCGAAGATTTATGTTAACTAAAGAAAAGAATACGACATTTTCTTCTAGAAATGTTCTTAAGGTTATGAGTTATATTTTTCGTCAATGAGTACATGTTCCATTCGTGGAACACAATACTACCAGAGATCATAAAATAAATAATATAACGCGGTGTAACAACTTTATTTATATTACAGAAGTCGTGGGAGAAAGACAACAGTGGTTGGATTTCGTTTGTTAACGAGTAGAAGACTTTCACTATCGCCATAAATTTTAAAACGGATAGCTCATCAAAAAGTGGCTAATACTTCGAGAACTTTTAGAATGTAATGAAAAAAATGACGAATTTAGAATTTTATTATATAAAGACGAGATTTAACAAGGACCGGTTATTCATTCATTCATTCATTAATTCCTTCTTAGGGCATTCAACATGTAAGTTTCAAGTAATTTGTAATTAATTCAAGATTGTAATTGCTTTTTCGGCGTTCTACATGTGACATAGAAGTTAACACATAAGTTATGAGACGTCATTATTTTTAAAGAGTTTAACGAAAAATTTTGCGTTTCAATATAGTTAATTCAATATTGTTAATCTTGATGCAAGATTACAAGCTACGATAATTGGTAAAAGTACTTTCCGAAAACGTATACTTCCACGGATGAAAATTAATTATGGAGAATTAAAATTTGAAACTAAGAAATTTTCAATGCATTTAATTATAATGGAAGCAATAATTTTTTAAACGAAGAAGAATTTAACGAGTGGTCGAAGCGTTTTGGCTCTTACACAATTTTCTGTCCAGCGTCGTTGATGAACTACACTGACAGTCGGGATAATGCAAGGATAGGCAAATTTTCCAAAGAATTTTAAAGGGAATTTTTGTGACTTACACATAAAATATTTTGGAGTTCTCTAATTATTAACGAGGATTAAGCGAATATTGTATTAATACGTAAGTAGTAGAAGATGTATCTTTTTATTAAGCTGTAAATTGCATCAATAAGCGTTATTTATATTTGCATATGTAAGAGTTATTTAGATAATGGGTGTAAAAGAAACATGTTTTTGAATGTATAGAATATTGTTCTTAGATGTTTCTTGAGATTTCTGTTTCGTTTTATTTTCATAAAATCCACAGCATATTTTCCTCTGAGCTAGCCAAAGAGAAAAAAAGGGCACGATAAAGTAAGGATTCACATTTTCTAATAAGCAAGCATCTATTGCGTCTTATATTAGAAAAGGCGTACGTATTCGTAACTCCCAACGTTTAGACAGCCGATTCACAGCAATATATTGATGTGATTAAATGTTATTGTTATAGCAAGGCCATACTACATCATATAATAAACATCTGACTTCGTAAATACGAGAAAATTTGATAAAATTCGACAAAGAATCAATTTGTTTGATATTTAAGGGCAGAAAAACGTATTTCTAAAATTCCCTGCATAAAAACCATGATCACTAGAGGAATTTGATAACAAAAAAATCGTGTTTTAGATAAAAATAAATGTTTATTATGATTAAATGCATTTATATACTCAATTACGTTAGAATAGGAAACTCGCCTTAGTAAATATTCTAAAAAAAAAATCAGTAAAAATAGAAGTCAATTGCATGTCACTAAAATGAGTTTTTATTTAATAACAAAAGTGCGCATGTCAATTGACAACGTACTAAATTAAATTTAAACCATTAAATCAGATAGCCTTAAGGCATAGAAAGCGTAGTTAAATGATGCCATGTTCTAGAATGATGAAATGTTGTGATAGGTAAATGTCGTCTAATTATTAAATGGCCCGAAGCAATAGTGAAACATAAAAGTTAAAATTCTCAAATAAACGGGAATATTGATAGGCATATGTAAATGACACACCTATTCTCGAATACACTCAAACGGGGAAATAGTATATAGCAAAGCGAGTAGTACAATAACGAACGTTTCCGAAATGCTGGAAACAATCTAGAATCTGCTACATCAAAAGGGGACTTAAAGCCAACAAATAGATCTGTTACTGTAAGATGTAAATAAATTTGTTTAGATATTATAAGTGATTTTCAAAAACTCATTTATTAGTTTAAGTTTCAGTTGTGTGTAAAAGTCAATTTAATTTCATTTTAAGGCCTTTTGACAACCTTACGATACATGTTTTGTTATTACACAAAGTACAAATTGCACATAATGGACTATAGATACGTTTAATATGGTTTTCAATGTGGTAGAGTATTAAATTACACGAATTCTAAAAGTAATTGCTGTACATATTAAGATGTTGTTGATGAGTGATCATCATAGGTTTAAAAAGATATTCTGAACTCTATATTTTAGTATAGAAGATATGTGTTGCAAGTAAGTCATTTTTCTTCGACGATATATTTAAGATATTGTTTGTAAGAGAAAGTTGTTGTGGATAGATTATTTTGTATTTGAAAGATTGTTTGTAAGAGGAATATTTCGTATTATTGAGAATCTTATGTATGATTATTACAGTGGTTTTAGTAATTAGAGAGCTGGTAAATATAATTAAACGTCAGGTAATTATCAGGCACCCCTCCCCTTTACGTAAAACGCATTCGTTTTTCCATTTTGTATGTAACAAGTAACATTATTTTACTATTATTATAATTTTGTAGTTTTAATAATTTCATTAAACTATAACGAAACGCACCAAACCCTTCGTCTGATCGAGGGAATGTAACCATAATTGCGAGAACCAGTAATGCAACTCGCGCTTTGGACGAATAAGTGAGCTGTATGGTTGCATTCAGCAAAATGTGTTTTCGAATGTATAACAACTTCTGAATATGAAACTCAAAGTCTTAAAGTTGGGGTTAACTAAATTTTGTGTTTGGACACATAACTTAGATCGGCTAGAAAATGAACTCCGAGGTGTCTGACCAGAATACCATCTGAATAGTCTGAGTTACATCTAATGGGTCAGAGGGTCACAGAATTGTTACTCTCCAATTCTGATGCACAAAGCACGTCATGGAAGTACAAAGGTCAGCTTTCACTGAACAACCCATTTGCCGAGGTACGTAGACTAATAATACTTTTTGAGCTCGAATTATGTAAAGTAAAGTAATTTTCGATTTCTTGATATATGCGTTTAAATAGTTAGTTTATTGTTAGACATTTGACAAGCAATCGCAATCTGATGATTCTGCAAAATAGTAGAACCTGAGATTAGACAATATTATTAAATTTTGGCTTTTTGTATTTTGCAAATGCCGCATAAACTAATTTAGAAATGTAGTTGTATATTTATGTAAAATGGCGTTTCCTACGTCTTTTATTTAAAATACGTTCATCGTACATTAACGCAAATCGCAAATACGTCAATCTCAGTGTTTAGTATCAAGACATCTAATTAAATTTTTAGTGATAGTTAAAACTTGAACGAACTAGTATAGAAGATCATCTTGATTATGAGAAACATTCACACCTCTTTAAAATAGCAAATTATTAAGCAGAAAGAAAACACGAAGAAATCAGTAGCAGAACAAACTTGCATAAATGTAAAAGTATGTCTTGTCCTCAAAAAATAAATAAATTCGTTAGCTCCAGAATCCGGTGCATTGCCTACTTTACTCGTTTTCTTTACGGTTGTAGTCCAAAAGCAAACAACTATCTCTGACAAAACTGTCAAGATTATAAAGTTAGATATACACGTTTGGCATGATTGACAGTATCTGAAAAAATGTTTTGCTCAATGGAAGAAAATTTTATTTATTTAACTCAAACTGACAACTACCTACACTTCTATGAAATTTGTATAAAATTAACAAGTAGCAAGAGCAAATCGCAGAACTTCATAAAAACTGTCCGACAAATACGGTACCTGGCTCATTTTCTAATACAAAACAGCCGTATCTATTACCAATCTGATGAAAGACAGGAAAAATATGACAGACAAAATTTTTTTACCGTAGTGCCAGTTTCCAGAGCTATGAAATCCCCAATATTGTTTTCAGGTTAATTTTGCGTCAATTCCAAAATATTGTGTCAGCACATATGTTCTTCGCTAATTTAGACATGCTTGAATTTATCCACTGGATTGCACTTTCACTGCTAAAAAATATACCATCGATTTTAAGTACTTTTAAGCATTTTATGATATTTAACCTTCAGAATTGATTTTTGCTCACCGCAATACCACTGTAACTTACGAGGATCGATAAGGCAACAGTTCAGAGCAGTTGAAGTTCTGCCAAATTTGCCAAAAAAATTATTGCAATATGCTGGTGAAAATACTTTTATACTCCATAACAAATAACTGATAACGGACAATTAGTTTGTAACTGGTTTAACGTGTTGTGTCCAATCTAAATTTCTTGAAAATTACCTGCAGAAAGCGCGTTCGTTATGGAATTAGAAAATCTAACCAATTTTAATGAACTGCACAGGTAATCGCTTCCATAAAAATTGGGTAACACAAAATTATTTAACTACAGAAAATCAATCCCTCAGTGCGGTGCTTGATTATTTGACAAAATAATAAGGATTTGATTATATAATGGAGACCTAACCAAAACGTTTTAAAACACTATTATCTACATTCCTTATTCGCTAGACTCTACCAACTGACTGATGTGGTGTAGTGTGGAGAAAACGACATGCAAGCCTTTCGCTAAAGGTAGAAATATCACATAAGCTCTGGAATTATCTTTACTAATTTTCTTGAACAAACGAAAGTTTTCCACTATCAACAAGTAAGAAACCATTTAACCGGCCCGATATGAGACAACGATGGTTAAATTTCTAACGAAGACTATCTTAAATTTAGTGAAACTCAGAACATAATGCACAAATAATATCTTGTAAAACACACGTATTCGAATAGTGTAAAGCAAAGAATTATAATCGTTTCCTATTCAAATGGACCAGTTGATCCGGATCAACTGCAGCTCATTTTACGCACAAATTATGTGAACTCAACTAATGTGGATTTGCTTTTCATTGCCCTGTTAAGGACCAACCTTTTTCACTCTTTGTGGATTTATATAAATGTCAAATCTATTTGAAATTGACTATTAAATGCTCCATTTTGTACCATTTACGATTCTTTACAATCCGCAAAAATCAGATATGGGAGAGATCAGTTCAGTTTTGAATGGAAATAGTTTCATATATTGATAATAGATCATATCTTAGACCACAAACAGGGTTTATCCGAAAATGGCTGATGTCTGTATGCAATCCAATCGAAAAGTTACAGTTAAGGCAATCTCCATAAATCTTGAAATGAATGCTGGTTATGCAAAAGAATCATTTATAAAAATACTGAGTATGAAGGAGAGTATTCACGTCTACCAACTTAAGAAACGGCAATCAACAGACGTTTCATTGTAATTCTAGATAGTTTCTAAAAAAAAAACCAAAACAATCTTGACTTAATACTGCTAAGCAGAGATGAAATGGGTCATGGGTCAAGTGGGTCAGTAGGTCCAAGTGGTCACTTTTTTGTTTGGGTCACCGGGTTAATGGGTCATGTGTATCGACCCAAATTGACTCTGTGACCCAAATTGACCCGGCGACTCAAACTGACGTAGCTACCTAAATTGACCCGATGACCAAAATTGATCCAGTGATCCAAATTAATAAAGTGACAGATTGGCTTTCTCTAGGTAAAGCCATAGTTTAGTGAATTTTCAGGTCAGTTTATTAAGTACGTTCACAAAATTATACATAAAATTATTGGTTCAGTTAGTTACTTTCTATACGCACTTTAGATTTTAAACAGCAGACCGAAGAAGAACTGCGGAATTTTAAGGGCAACGAAGAACGCCCTTATAAAAGTTTAATTGGTCTCTTTAATGGCGATAAGGATAATGATGAAGCATTAAGCATTAAAATGGTGGGGTGTTAATAAAAAGAAGTAGCCACTTCTAAGCAAAATTGCCAAAAAAATCTTAGTAATTCCAGCTTCATCTGCTAAGTCAGAGAGACATTTTTCGGGTGCTGAAAAAATAACACGCAAAGATAGGGCACGACTCAAGGCTGATGCCGTAGAAAGTCAACTTATTGTTTCAGAATCTTTAAAAAACGGAATTTTAAAAATATAGCCTAGTCATAATAAATTCATGTGATGTAACCTTCTTTTATTACGTAGGTTTATAATATAGTTTGTATTTATATATTATAATTCTTTCTTATCTTTAGTGCTTTTGTTTACATTTTATGTGATTATTGAAAATAAATAAAGTATTTTGTTGATGACAATATTTGATAAGTGTAAACGTAAACTATCTTGGGTCCATGGGTCAATTTGGGTCACCGGGTCACCCGATCAATTTGGGTCGCCGAGTCACTTTAGGCCAGTGGGTCAATGGGTCGTGGGTCACATACCTATTTGGGTCATTGGGTCGTGGGTTACTCTTTCGGTGACCCATTTCATCTCTGCTGCTAAGCATATAGTTTCAAGTGCACCACTTCGCTCAAGACAAAAAATGCGAGTATGTTGTGGAAGCATTGGCAGTCAAGAAAGAAGGAATAAAACCGTCATTGAAAAACGTGCGAATTGTCCTTTGTTACCTAAAATGGACTTTGTGTATACAGATTTTTACTCAAATACCGAAAATTTTTATATCTTGTCGATGTTAAAAGAAATGTGAAAGAAGCTTGACAAAATAAGCGCCAAATTCAATAAGTATCACTAATCGTCTACACGACAATACGAGATTTAATATCCCTCATAGCACTTCTGATGAAATATAATTGCCCAGTATTACTTCCCAATGACTATCACGTTTGTTAACTTAAAAAAAGCATCGAAAAGAACTCTAACAGCGGTTTAAATTAGAGATAATTATTCAGTGCTATTTTCTTTGCAAAATTCTGGATATTTACACAGTGGAATAAGTGCAACTTGCTGCCACATTATATTAATAACAAAACAACCCCTAATCAGCAAATTTACATTCTGTATACGTCTTTGTTACTTACATCAAGCAAATCACTCCTTGATCTAGGGAAGATACTTTATTTAGCAGATTGGCTGATATTTCACATCTTGGTTCATCTTGCTTGACAACATTCTGCTCTTAACCGGCTAAACTAAAAAAATCCTATACTATATTTTAACACTAATTTTGCCTCGAAAAACTAAACTAGATTAGTACACTAAGCGGGTGCCCTGTTACACTAGTCAACAAAAAACATTACAGTTCTAAGAACGCGAAAAAGGATAATAATAATCTACAGTGTGTTTGGGCTGCTTATACTAAAATATACTGCACATCTATTGCGCACGCGCAGTACAATTATCAACATCTACATGCAGCATAATAAAATATTGCAATCGAGATCCTCTAGGATGAACAGCGCGGGGTGGTAGTATATTTACAACTTAAATATAATTAAGTATGGTTTTATAATAAGTACGGATTTTAATGCAATAGTAATCCATTAATTAATCTTACAAACTACTAGGAGCTTTTCATTACGTATATCGTTTGCTCTTCTATGGCACATTTTATTAAAAAGATGCAATTGGAAGTTTCTTTACATAAATAGTTTAATTTTGATTATATTTACAAATATTTTTAAACACTAATTATAATACACATTTGCACGTTAAAAAATATTTTTAAATCAGTCCTTCGTGGTGATCCTGTTTTGGTTGGTTTTGGTGATGTTTATAGATGTCTTCGTTAGAATAGCGGAGGCCTGAGGCATCTGCAAGTCCAGGTTCTGTAAGTATTAAATAATTTATAAATACAAGGTCACAATGAAACAAATAAATTATATAGCAAGTATTAAAACTAATCATAAAACTGTTAGAGTTCTGATGGCCTCAAGCTTCCGCTTTTCCAAAAAAGCATATCCTTGCCCTTACTTCATGACTTTTTTACTTTTAGATAATAGATGTGTATATAAATCTTTTTTTTTATTGGTATTACAAGTTGTACGTCCACATAAAAGCTTACACGGAATGCTATAAAAAGTAAATATTTTAAAAACAAGTTGAAAATGCAAGGCATTGTCGCAACGAACTTCCAAATGTAGACTTACTTTAAAACAATTTAAAGAAATTAAAATTATTATGTTGTAATAATTATAAGTATTCAGATAAAATACAAAAATTTATAAACAACAAAAGAGACATTTTAATATATTTTATTTTATTGAATAAATATTTTAAAATCTATATATGTGTGTGTGTATGTATGTGTGTTGTGTGTGTGTGTGTGTGTGTAAATAAGGGGGCATCATATTTCGATTCAGTTTTTCAGAGGATTCTAAATATGTATCGCACATTAATTTTGGACCTATTTGAAATTTTGATAAAATTAATTCCCGGGGTCGGGTATCCGTGGTCAGATTTTGTGGGGGTACCATATTTCGACTCAGCTATGTTAGGGGAGTCCAAATATGTATCGCACATTAATTTTGGACCTATTTGAAATTTTAATTTTCCCGACGGAATATCGCGGGGCACGGCGTCCCCGTGGCCCGATTTCAACTGACATCAAAACTTAAGCTCAGGACACCGAGCTGAATCGATTGATGTATAACACATTATGTCCGACCATTAGGAGAAGGTCCATTCATTAAGACGGACGGACATGACGGACAGTACAGACGGACGACAAATCGATTTAATTAAAATAACGATAGTTCGTTGATAACAATCGAAACTGTTATAGTATTCATAAGTAACAAGGATTATTAGTCGACCTGTTATTTATGCCTGTGGTTTTCCCGGTTCAAGTCTCCAAAGGAGACTAGGGGTCTGATTATGCGTCCGAAAGGAAGATGTACGAATAAATTAAGATCGAACCTTTCACTATTACAGTTGATTGAAATGCGTTCATTACTTAAGAATCGATAGTTTTTAACCAAGAAAAGTCAATGATCGCATTACTAATTTGAAGAATGGCGAGTGATCCTTAAAAGCCCCAGAGACGCTGTCCCAACCATAGAACGGTGGTAAATCGAATCACCTCTTCACCACGCTAATGGGTAGTTTCTTGGGTATACCTTTCCGAGTCATGAATCAGTTGGACTCAATACCTGGTGGCATACAATTTGTCTATCGAAACCATTAGCTCAACTTCGCGCACTGGTCTAATATCGCCATGAATTGGCTTGTACTATTTAGATTTTTATACATCAAGTGAAACAAAATACTGCATACGAGAAATTAGTTATTTATCTGCATGGAAAAGTATGTATGAACACCACGTCAAAAGATCGCAAGCTGTTTTCAAAATGTTGAGACAGTTTCATGAGTCCCTTCGAAACTGTACGTAGACTATATAAGACTCGTGATTTTTAATGGTTAAAATTTACAATTTCAAAAAATATTTAAAAAAATGCATATAAATATTTAACAAGCCGCGATTTAATGCGCTTGAAAGAGTAAATAATCTTTACATCTATGATATAGTAGCACAAAAACTTTTTTCTTTTTATTTGACAAAGCAAAGTTGCGTTAACTGCTTAGGTCGAATGTCGTATACCTGACAACCAACATACCACAAACGTCGCCAGTAACTCACCAGAATTGGACCGGGTTATCGGTTCATCGGATCATCGGATCTTTTTAGATCCCCTTTTGCCGGATCACGGGTGACATGTTTACCGAGTTAAGATGGATGATTCTGTTTTAACTATTTTCTATACTATTTCGTTTCAAGCTCTAAAGTCCCTTACTCAATTTGTGATTTCGGATCAGTATGAACCATTACATTAAATTAGTTCTGGTCATGAAAGGCCAGATACCGGAATAGTTTGAGTCATCCGTTCTGTTCACTTCCAGGATCGTCAGGTTCCAAGTCGGTCCATGTTTCGGTTCATCAAGTCACAGAGCTTACACTTTTACGCAGCCCACAGAATATAGTGAGATATTTGTAAAGTAAGTGTTTGGTCCACACTAATAACTTACTTATTAAGGTTCTTCTTATTTTAAAATGCTTTCTATTGGTATCCCCGATTAGCATTGAAGCTGCAACAATATTATTGGAAAATTGCTCTGACACTGGCATTATCCGGTCAATCAATTGTATAATGGACCACTGGAACAATTACTGTCTCAACAAAGATCGTAGTACAGTAATGGTAAGTTTATTACTTCTATTGGATCATTTGGTTTGCTTCTCGGTCATTAGTTGAAATCTTGTGCAATTAAGTACAAAAATCAAACGTCTATTTTTTTTAACAACTTCTAAAATCCAACCTATACGCGGTAAAAACTAGTTTTTAAAAGATAGCTGATAGTTTTTAAACATTTGATATATTCTACGAATACGAAATAGACCGTACTAGCAAAGGTAGAATGGCTTGCGTGTTTCAGTGAGGTAAAGAGGCGAACTATAGGTATAACCAAATTAGTGGGATCTTTAGCGAGAAACCACACTAAGGCAGGTCCTCGAAAGAGGGCAGCAATTTTTTCGGTAGTTAAGTGACAGAGACTATGGGGGTCGGTATGGCATTATAAAACAAGCTACTGCGATGTGGATAGCAACGGAAACCCACCGCAATACCTCTCAAGTACACAGCGTACCAAAATGTTTTAAAAATGACGGCATCCTCTGGAATAAAAATTCCGGAATTAAAATAGTCTCCTATTCGAAATGTGATAAACAAGTCTAAAAGATTAACCGGAAACATTTTAGGAGTCGGGACGTGGAATATTAGAAGCATGGTTGTAGTGATAAACGCAGAATTATTAATAAGTTAACGGGTAATAAACAAGTCGGTGTATATTATGTGCACGTTAATATGAAAACGACCTGTGATTGTCCAGTGAGTTGCATGTTGATTTATTACAAGCGCATTGTATTTAAAATATATGCGATAAATGTTATTTCATGGGGTAGTGCATTTGCAAACTACCACTTTAAAGGGAACATTTGAGAGTTTTATTGTCGGTCTGAAAATTACTGCTAATCAGTGATCCTCGTAGAAGGTCATTAGAGAAATCGCGTTATAGTGTGTTATGCCAAGAGCTAGTGAACGGAACCAAACAATGGAATCTCAGAGAAATCTCGAACAAATATGACAACAAACCGCCTCCGAGATGATTTCACTACAAGAATCAGTAATGATTCTATCCGCAAATGTTAATAAAATGTCTATTAAAGAAAATTGTAATGAAAATGATGGTGTGCCAATGACGACGGCACCATTTGATTGGCCATGCATTTCAAATTTTAAGGAGTTGGAGGGTAAAAGTGTATTATTTGCACCAGAATCTATGAATCATAATGTTGCGATCCATTATTAGGCAACCCGTCAAACATACAAACGCTCGGGGCACAGCGCCTGCTCAAGGATTCCAGAATTCTTCTAGACATTACGGGAGCATGAGTCATCCTTGTAATCCAGAGTATATATAAGACCGCTAATGAATGCAAGAGTCAGTCTACACTAGAATGTCGTATATAAATTATAACGTTGTAAAGCAGTAGTAGTTTTGAGCTTTTAAAGGTGTACATAAATGTGATATGCTGTGTCTAATGTACATGCAGCTTGTAGTATACATAAATAAATAGAAGTGTATAAACAAATAGTTGTGTTAGTGTTGTTAATGAACCTATATGGTTATGAAATTAGTTTAAGAAGATATTAGTGCTTGTAAATTCATTAGTGTAATAGTGCTTCATTGTTAAGTGTCCTGAAAACATCTATAAATAAGGCATATACTGTTAATTAGACTTGTGAACAGTAAGTAATAAAGACGTTTGTTATTACTTGTTTTAAATTAAAGAAACGCGGTAGCAGTAGCCCGCTACAATAATATGGCATTTTGAGAAAGACTGAAAAGATTTTTTGCGAAGCCGGCGCACCGGAAAATCGTAGAATAGGCTTAAGAGCTCATCACAGTAGCGGCCATCTTGAAATTTCTAAAGATCCAAATTTCTCTCCTATTTAGGCACCCAAATTAAAAACGGTTTTAATAAAAGTTACTTATAAAATAATTGTCTATGTGGGAAAGACATTTAAGTTTTTTTAACTGAAAAAATTTTTTTTTGCTGATAATAGAGCGATTTAAACAAAACCAGTAACTTTCCCAAATGTGTGAATAATTTTTATGAATTTTCATTAAAATTGCACACTGCAATTCAGTTTATTTGTCGAATAAATAAAATATTAGTATTTTTTAGAAAAATGCACCTGCAATGTGCTGCTGTGGAAAAATTCAGAACTTCCATGTCATACACTATTGTAAAACAGAAATGGTTTGAATACATGCTATATAAAACTAACACAACAAACATCTATTGAGATCAAACTAACCATATGAGAGTTTTCGACTATAGTCGTAATCGCTCGCAAATCTATTTATAACTTTTATCATGGATATTACTTAGCGCTAGTAATTATACAAATGAGTTCTTCATAAGCCTTGGATTTATATAAATTTTTATTTGGTTTCCTAGTTAGTGAAGTAGGTATTCCCCCAGTTTGAGTAGTGTAAGACTTGTAAAAAAGAATAAACACAGAATTGTTTATTTTTTTGTCGAGTTCAATTGTTTTGGGATAAATTTAAAAAGCCAATAGTAATAATTCTCTAATATTTAGGCTTGTGAAGTAATAAGAAGTAATGTAATAAAAATTCTAAGATGTGTACCCTCAAACTTCTGTAATACACGTAAAAGCAGCATGCAAAACTTAAATAAAAGCAAAACAAACTTTGGACTACTTAAAATTGCAAGACATGCATTTTATTTTACTAGAGGAATGTTTACTATGTCCAATTCAGTACACTTTGTTTATTATTTCGTCGTTAGAAAATGATAAGGAAAACGCAGATGTGTTAAGAAAGGAAACCAAATAGACCGTACTAGCAAAGGTAGAATGGCTTGCGTGTTTCAGTGAGGTAAAGAGGCGAACTATAGGTATAACCAAATTAGTGGGATCTTTAGCGAGAAACCACACTAAGGCAGGTCCTCGAAAGAGGGCAGCAATTTTTTCGGTAGTTAAGTGACAGAGACTATGGGGGTCGGTATGGCATTATAAAACAAGCTACTGCGATGTGGATAGCAACGGAAACCCACCGCAATACCTCTCAAGTACACAGCGTACCAAAAATGTTTTAAAAAATGACGGCATCCTCTGGAATAAAAAATTCCGGAATTAAAATAGTCTCCTATTCGAAATGTGATAAACAAGTCTAAAAGATTAACCGGAAACATTTTAGGAGTCGGGACGTGGAATATTAGAAGCATGGTTGTAGTGATAAACGCAGAATTATTAATAAGTTAACGGGTAATAAACAAGTCGGTGTATATTATGTGCACGTTAATATGAAAACGACCTGTGATTGTCCAGTGAGTTGCATGTTGATTTATTACAAGCGCATTGTATGTAAAATATATGCGATAAATGTTATTTCATGGGGTAGTGCATTTGCAAACTACCACTTTAAAGGAACATTTGAGAGTTTTATTGTCGGTCTGAAAATTACTGCTAATCAGTGATCCTCGTAGAAGGTCATTAGAGAAATCGCGTTATAGTGTGTTATGCCAAGAGCTAGTGAACGGAACCAAACAATGGAATCTCAGAGAAATCTCGAACAAATATGACAACAAACCGCCTCCGAGATGATTTCACTACAAGAATCAGTAATGATTCTATCCGCAAATGTTAATAAAATGTCTATTAAAGAAAATTGTGATGAAAATGATGGTGTGCCAATGACGACGGCACCATTTGATTGGCCATGCATTTCAAATTTTAAGGAGTTGGAGGGTAAAAGTGTATTATTTGCACCAGAATCTATGAATCATAATGTTGCGATCCATTATTAGGCAACCCGTCAAACATACAAACGCTCGGGGCACAGCGCCTGCTCAAGGATTCCAGAATTCTTCTAGACATTACGGGAGCATGAGTCATCCTTGTAATCCAGAGTATATATAAGACCGCTAATGAATGCAAGAGTCAGTCTATACTAGAATGTCGTATATAAATTATAACGTTGTAAAGCAGTAGTAGTTTTGAGCTTTTAAAGGTGTACATAAATGTGATATGCTGTGTCTAATGTACATGCAGCTTGTAGTATACATAAATAAATAGAAGTGTATAAACAAATAGTTGTGTTAGTGTTGTTAATGAACCTATATGGTTATGAAATTAGTTTAAGAAGATATTAGTGCTTGTAAATTCATTAGTGTAATAGTGCTTCATTGTTAAGTGTCCTGAAAACATCTATAAATAAGGCATATACTGTTAATTAGACTTGTGAACAGTAAGTAATAAAGACGTTTGTTATTACTTGTTTTAAATTAAAGAAACGCGGTAGCAGTAGCCCGCTACAATAATATGGCATTTTGAGAAAGACTGAAAAGATTTTTGCAAGCCGGCGCACCGGAAAATCGTAGAATAGGCTTAAGAGCTCATCACAGTAGCGGCCATCTTGAAATTTCTAAAGATCCAAATTTCTCTCCTATTTAGGCACCCAAATTAAAAACGGTTTTAATAAAAGTTACTTATAAAATAATTGTCTATGTGGGAAAGCCATTTAAGTTTTTTAACTGAAAAAATTTTTTTTTTGCTGATAATAGAGCGATTTAAACAAAACCAGTAACTTTCCCAAATGTGTGAATAATTTTTATGAATTTTTATTAAAATTGCACACTGCAATTCAGTTTATTTGTCGAATAAATAAAATATTAGTATTTTTTAGAAAAATGCACCTGCAATGTGCTGCTGTGGAAAAATTCAGAACTTCCATGTCATACACTATTGTAAAACAGAAATGGTTTGAATACATGCTATATAAAACTAACACAACAAACATCTATTGAGATCAAACTAACCATATGAGAGTTTTCGACTATAGTCGTAATCGCTCGCAAATCTATTTATAACTTTTATCATGGATATTACTTAGCGCTAGTAATTATACAAATGAGTTCTTCATAAGCCTTGGATTTATATAAATTTTTATTTGGTTTCCTAGTTAGTGAAGTAGGTATTCCCCCAGTTTGAGTAGTGTAAGACTTGTAAAAAAGAATAAACACAGAATTGTTTATTTTTTTGTCGAGTTCAATTGTTTTGGGATAAATTTAAAAAGCCAATAATAATAATTCTCTAATATTTAGGCTTGTGAAGTAATAAGAAGTAATGTAATAAAAATTCTAAGATGTGTACCCTCAAACTTCTGTAATACACGTAAAAGCAGCATGCAAAACTTAAATAAAAGCAAAACAAACTTTGGACTACTTAAAATTGCAAGACATGCATTTTTATTTTACTAGAGGAATGTTTACTATGTCCAATTCAGTACACTTTGTTTATTATTTCGTCGTTAGAAAATGATAAGGAAAACGCAGATGTGTTAAGAAAGGAAACCAAACCAATATTTGTAGTTTTCACAAACTGTAAGCAAAACCCACTTGACACTTTACCTAATCATTTTTTATTAGAAATACGTTTAAACCATTATTCTGTTTTTTTCATTTATTGGCCAATTAATTAATATAACAGCTTTGTCAATTGCATATTAGAAATTGAAAATAAGTGTGCGATGCAAACGTAGAAATGTTAAATCTTGCAAGTTCCTGTTCCCTGATAATTTTTTTTACATTACATATCGGAATTTCAAAGGTTTTCATTGGTTATAAATGTTAGATAATATGTATAATCAAAATATCTGGGTGGTTTATAACTGGACTAATAAGTCCACAACACTGCCCTCTATATTTGCTCCCTGGCACTTCATAAACCAAGTAGGCGGAGTATTAAACATTTTATCCTTTTCTAATGAATATCTACATCTCCACATTTCGTCCCGCCTTATGCTACCTCAACCGTACCCGCGCTTTTCTAGCAGATGGTAGGTGACCTGCTGTGATGAGCTCTTAATAGGATCTTGTAAAGAGTTCAGCGGCGCATTGGTTGACTGTAAAGGAATCTAGTTCTAATAATTATGACGATTTCAAAACGGCTTTTATAAATAGATTTTGAGGGTATATAAACAGAGGGATTTGTATTTGAAATTAATGTACGTGCCCTTTGAGTCCGGTTAAAGTGCCGAATATTTTTTAAATTTATTTAAACAGACGAGTTATCTTTCTGAACGAATTCTAGATTAGAAACTTATGAAAATATTAAGCAAACACTTCTCGCCGGATATCTGGAGGTACATTGTTACATTGAGATTATCCTCCATAGACGACGATGAAGACTGTTTAATAAAAATAGACAAAACTGTACCGAATGTACCAAAGAGCGTAACGAAGCGTATGTGCCAGTTATAAAAGGTATTGTAAATGCGCGCGAAAAAACAATTTTAATTGATAGCGGAAGCGAAGTTTCTGCCATAGCAGAGAAATTTTATAAAGCTATACAGGGAAACGAAGAATATATACTATTTTGTCCGTCACAAACTGCACTGTTTCAATAGGTCGTAGAGGGTAAAACTCGGCGTGTTAAACAGCAGATTTTGCCACCATTAAAAATCCATGACGTAGAATTAAACGTCCCACGTTTGATTATTACGAATCTTAATTGTAACATTCTGTTTGACTGCAACTGGAACTGAGTTTTTCTGAGAAAAGTTTTTATGCTTCTAGTACTTGCAAACAAACATTTTGTGTACTTAGAAATCAGAGTGGAAAAGGAAATGTATCTACGATTAAATTTGTGTCTAAGAAATGAACCAATTCAAGTGTTTGCGGTTTAGGGCACAAATAAACAAGTATGGGACGATTTTCCTGAAATAGCCAGTAGAACACAAGTCACTGGAAATCTTAAGGAGACACGATTGGGTCTTTTCGGCAAGTCCATTGTATCCAAATGAGGGACGACACCGTTTTTAATAAACCTTCTTACCCTATACTCAACTAGTATCGGTAAGAAGTACGTGAACAAATCAACGCGATGCAGAAGGGGGAAATAATTGAAAAATAAATGGTAACGAAATCAAATTTACGGTATAATTAAATAAACAAAATTCTTGTTGTTAATTTTATCGCATTGTATTTATCCGTATAATGCAATATTTAATTCTATTCAGTTTGTTGTTTTTAAAAAAGATTTGATCATGAAATTGGCAAGCCGTGCATTCTGTGTTGCATATAATTAGGGGGGGTATCGTCCTTATTACAACGCTTGTTGATTAGGCATCACTATCCGATGCGTGATGTGCGCTTGCGCTTATCACTGGTCGGATGTTTAATAGAGGAACGGACAAGTTATTTATCACACTCGCCATCTATTAGCAAATTGTAATTAATTTGAATTTACTCTATATTAAAGTTATTAAATTAAAATAGGGGGTAGTGTAACACCCAAGGTAATATAACCCACAGATTTATAAAATAGTGTAGATTATTATATAAATATTTAATAAATATAGCTCCCCTATCCGTAACGCTCATGGTTTGGTATGCGTGGGATTTGGTAACAATAACTTAAGTTGGTGATATTTTGTTATGGTGGTTAGCAGGTACAAAAAGGGCGCCAGAGAAAAAACAGTTCTTTAGTAGGTTATGAGGTAGAAGAAAAAGGAGAATTAACTTTTTTTTTTGGTATGTGTTTTCTAACAGTGGAAGTGAATCATAGATATACCAATTCGAATTCCCCTGTGTGCGACTAAAAACGAGAGGCATAATATGCCATGAACTGTTAATAGAATCGAGTTCTAGTGAGATAGTTAATATGGCCGGGATGGAGTTTTCCTGAAAAAGGCGGATAGGCATTTAAAGGAGACGGATCAGTTCAACTTTTGAAGTGAGGTTCCAGAAGCAGAACTTGCCTATGCGTAATTTAATATATTAAAATCAAGATTGGAATTTAAGGTATTAAAGAAGATTGTAAGCAAATGTTTTCGTGGCGGATGTGGTTGATTGGCGTATTTAAGGATTGCATCAGTTGTTTGAATGTGAAATGGTGGTCAATTGGTTTAAACATAGATCGTTCCAGCAGAAAACGCAACTTGGAGTTTTGCTGCTATTAAATTTTTCATCAAACTTCAGTTCCTTTTGATTTGTAGTACGTTAAACTACTACTTCGTTAGGGTATTCAAGGGGTAGCAGAGTTTCATACATGACCTTAAATCAGCTGTTAATTAAATTTGTTCGCTCAATTGCAAGGTAATTGATAAGTTGCTTGCAACATAAAGTGAATTGAAGAGCATAGTAAAGTTGCTTGTTCGAATTTGAATTTATATTGAGATCACGTACAGTGTTCATAAAACTGAAATCAAATAGTTTGAAATAATATTATGCTTTAACAACGTTGTTTTGCAAAGATTGCAATTGTTTTTAATTTAGTTCGTTTAACTGATAATCAAATTCTATTGAAGTCGCATGACAGTTTTGTGAACTTTTTTATTACTGTGGATAAATATGGTCATTATATGGAAATTGTAAAAAAGATTATTTATTACTAAAAACAGCTGTTATATGAAATACTATAGAATATAATAAAACCCATTTTATTTTTGAATTTAAAGAAAGTTAAAACTTTCACAAACATTGTCGAATCCTTATAACAGCTCTGATATGGGATACTTTTATAACTTGTGTCAAATTAATAATGATTGAATTTGATCTTGAAACTCTTTGAATGCATAATACAAAAACCTTTTGAGTTTTATATCAATTTGTGAATTATGATCTACATGTTCAAATATTGAATTACTTTTTTTGTACATACGTTTATATAATATTACATGAATTATTAATTACAAGCACAAAATTTAGTTGGATCTTTAAGTATTTTATTTGGTTTATTTTTCTTGAGAAAAATATAGAGAACGGACATAGAGCTGTCTGCAAAAGCTAGTGTCGTACAAGGGAGACCTAAGGATAAAATAATATGATCAATGCTATCTTATGAAAATTTAAAATCCGTTACACATAAGTTGATGTTTGAATATTTTATTTATGTAAATCGTGAGACACAAAATTACTGCCTCATATCATATTTAACCATATAATTTTATTTCAACTTTTTTGGTACAATTGTTTGTTGTGTGTCATAGTTGGTATTACCTGGGACTGGTATAGTTTTTATTCCTACTTAGGCAACGATATCTCGATATACTTAAGGGTTTCTGCATCCTTTCTTATGGTGCTTTTTGTTTTAGTTTATTTTTGAAGCTGCGGTGGCGCACTTTTCCCTATTAACTTCCACTCCCTGTTTTGTAGTTTGCAATTCGAAGTCATAAGTAAAGACTCACGCCCATTTGTGCATGTTCTCAGCAGAGACAATATCTCGAGCTAGCCGAAATACATGTTTCCTGGAATTTTATTGGCACAGAAGGTTTTTATTTTCGTTCAGGAAAACTTTTTTAAATAACAAAATTACCGAATATGTGTCACCCTTAGATACAGTTAGAAAAGGACAGGTCTATACGGGTATGTTTAGACGTACGCCATTTAAATACAAAAATTAAGGAGGATTTTGTTAATTCGTCCAACCCAACAGAACTAATGATGGATTTTAGCACGTGACAACTCTTAAGCACTGTTGACCTGGCGTCGGCGTTTTGACAAATAGAAGTCAAGTCAGAACATAGGAAATATATAGGTATTGGCGACCTCTATGTTTAGCTTAATTAGTTGTTTAAATATAGTATTAGGAGTCAAATGCGGTCATTATATCGCACGCAGCCTATGTTGATGATCTATTAATTCACCCAAAAGGTGTGGATGCTACTTAGAACATCTGGACCAATTATTGAATAAATTTGAGAGGAAGAAAAACTGTAAAGTTGCGTAAAGCAAAGTTTCTTAGACACCACGTTATATTCTTTCACCACGTAATATCCTCGGAAGGAGTACGCATCGACACAAAGGAATTGAAGCTATCAAAAACTTTCCTATCCTCGAAACCTTAAGGAGCTTAAGGGATTCTTAGGACATTGTAAATTATGAGCGACGCTTCTGTCAGGGACATACGAGCCATACCGAACCGTTGCTGCCTCTATTAAGAAATTATGTACCTTGGGCTTAGAAGACGGTGGAGTCCAGTGCATTCAAAAGAATAAAGGGCGCGTACTTGAGAGCTACCTTAATTAACCATCCGGATGTGGAAGAGACATTTTATATACAATGTGACACTTCAGAGCTGGCTATGGGGCACTTTGTATCAATTCGACGACGAGGGCGACCGTCTAATTATCGCATTTACTAGTACTACTATCAAGGGTTTTTAGCGGCGTTACACGACAACCGAAAAGGAATTGTTAGCCGTAATACATTGCTTGAAACAATGAAGAACAGTTGTCTTAGGACAAGATTTAGTGATCGTCACTGACCATCACTCATTAACTTATTTATTTACGTGTAGATTACGTTCTGCGAGATTATCTCGTTGAATAATGTATATACAGAAGTATAACTTTTGTGTAGTGCACTGCAAGCGTACGGAAAATGTTGTTACAAACACACTTTCGAAGTATCCGACTACGGAGGACCTTGCTATTAAACCGTAAGGTGGCGGAGGAGTTTCTATTACGGTGTTTAAGCTGTCGGAGACAACAAATTATGAAAAAAGAATTTCAAAACAATTCGGAGGATCAATTAAGGGAAGCATGGATCGGTACGGAATTGGAGTTTTTGGAAAGGTTAAGCGACAATGTATGTGTTTTTAGTGTCAGGGAAGGAATGAGCTGTGACTGGTATGTGGTGCATGAGAGGCTACTGTTTAAACGAGGGGACGATACCAATCCGGGTTTTAAAATTTACGTACCCCAAAATCAAGTAAAGGACGTTGTTGTCGCCGAGCATGAAAGTGGCGGTCAGTTTGCAAAGTCGAAGGTTTACGCTTGCATGAGACTACACTTTAATGAACCGGAGATGTACAAGCATGTTAGACAAATTGTGGCAGCATGCGGCATATGCCAAAGGACTGAAAAACCACCTGTGGGTAGGGAATTGGTACATCTGATGATGATTGACAGACCGGATAGGTTGGTTTGCATTGATTAGATAAAGCCGTTACCCACATCGCGGTGTGGCATAACGCAACTGTTGGTACTCGTAGATGTATTCTCAAAAGTACGTTAAATTATACGCGTTGCGCAGGGCCACTGCAGCCGCAATTTTGATTAAACTACTACAGGATTACATAGCCAACGTTCAAAAACCTTTAGCCATTTTGAGCGATAGCGACACTAAGTTTTCACGAAAGCTATCGGTTAAAACCCTACGCCATGAAGGGATTAAAATTCAGTATGTCAGTCTACTTTGCGCAAGGAAGTATGACAGAACGATATAATAAAGAATTGGGGTGACTGCAACGTAGTTACTGCTTTGAAAAACATACCACTTGGGCTCTTAAGCTCAAGTTTATACAGTCGTGTCTCATCAAAGTATTAAATGAGTATACGGCTTTTACGGCGACATATTTGCAATTTGGGGTGAAAGAAAACGCCCTCATTTCTGAAATATTGACCTTCCCGCCATCCGACGATGTTATACCATCGATGGAATCTGTGTGAGTAATTGTTTACAATAATTTACTCAAACGGCTCAAAGAAAGACCCAGAAATTGAACTCAAAAGTGAAGGTCGGCGATCGGGTATTGATGTATGTACATTACCAATCGTCTGCTGAAGACCACGTTATTAAGAAATTCTTTCTATTGTATGAAGGACAGACAAATAGGTTATAGAAATAGTAGGGTAACAAGTATATCTGTGGAAAAAAAAATTGGAGAAATAAAAGGGCAGAATACGTTCTAAGACATTATTGGGGAAAAGTGTGGGATATATTACAAGCAGAGATAGGAAAAGGAGGTAGATGTAGAACCTAGATCAGTTAGTGATAGATGCAGACGATGCACATTTCAGGGAAATGTCTAGGTTAGATCAGAATAGAAAACAATGATGGTACGCGTCTAACCAGTTCCAGGACTGAAGACCTAATGATGATGTATGAAGGACCGTTTTGGATCGAGCGATACGCTGGTCCAAATAGCTATATTGTAAAAGATGCCCAAGGACGTAAGGTATCCAAACAAAATGTTATTAACTTGAAACTCTATAGAGAAATTCACAAGGAATTTTAATCAAGTAGGTAGTCTGTAATTTGTATTTGTACTAGGGTTCCTCTTTTGTGATTTTAGTTATGTATTGTAAACTTATTAGGTACTTAAATCCACTGCTTTTTAGTTTATAGATTTAAGCTAGGGGTTATGTAGCGATACGGGTATTAGGTAAGGTTCTGCTCGGTGTGCGGAGTGAGGACTTCAGTGATGTTCGGACTACTGGAGGGAGCGCATCATCTACTCGCCAGATGTAATAAACGATTACAATAGACTCGGTTAGTTTTCTTAGGTATTGTAATCTTGTGTGTTTATTCTCTTTATGCAAAACTATAGCAATTATGTATAATAAGGATCCATGTGTTTTATTCATTAGGTTCTGTTCTAAAAGGCACTATAAGGATCCTATTACACCATTTCAATATCATACTGTGGGACGACGCACGTGGAGGATGCCAGAAGACGTAGAAAAATATTAAATATATTACATTCTTGCTAGACGTATAGAAAACAAAAAGAAGGTAGAAGCTACCTGCAAGCAGATATAGACACCAACCACAACATACTAACTATGAAAACCGGGTTTAAATTTAAAAACTTGAAAAGGACAAACGATTAATGTGCTCGTATATTCTCAGATGATATAACGGTATTAACATCTGCAAGGACGAGTTAAAAACAGTTCTTAATGAAATGGAAACAATACGACCAGAGTAATTCGGTATGAAAATTAACAAAGGTAAAACTAAAGTGTTAGTATGTAAAGGAGGGGAAAAATAAGTCAAAACCCAGAATACCACTAAGAAACCAGAATTTTCAAGAGGTTAGAGATTTTTAGTACCTAGGAGATTAAATAATGCAAGATTGATAACGCGCAAAAGATATAAAACAAAGATTAGCACAACGCAGTGTTGCACCTAACAAGAAAAGCAACTAATATGGTCGAAGACAACAAACATCGAAACACAGATAAAGATTGTTGAAACATATGTGTGGAGCACAACACTGTGCGACTGTAAAGCGTGTACAGTAGAAGAAGCGGATAGGAAAAAGATTGTAGCCTTTGAGCGTGGTGCTGCATACGCATGGTAAAGATATCATAGACAGACAATTATAAGAACAAAGATGTACCAGAAATGTTAGGGTAAGAAGAAATGTGTGGAAAGCAGTAGAAAAATAGGAGAGATAGGATGATATGACACATTCTAAGGCAGAGAAAGGATAAAAGAGAGGTAGATGTAGACCAAGATCAGACTATTGTACGGAGATAGTGACAGATGCAGACTCTGAGAATTTCAGGGAAATGTGTAGGTTAGCTAAGAATAGAAAACAATAGAGGTACGCGTCCAACCAGTTCCAAGATTGAAAACCCAATGATGATAATTATCGTCGGTCTAAAGTGTTAAGCTGCTAAGTCCAATTTTTAGATAAATTAAGTTTTTGATAACTTCAAAAGATTTGAATTTTCTCTGTTGATTCGTTAAATAGCTAAGTAATCATATTTATAAGAAACTAAGATATTAGATGATGCAAATACCAGATAACTCCGGTCGAGTAATTTTGATGCGTAAACACAGCCAACTCCACAGTAATACGTACAGTAAGCTTGTCAAGACAAGAGTACATTGTGCTTCTCTGCTGAATTTTGTTATTTTTATCGATTTTTATTTTAATTATTCAAGTTAGTCAATAAAAAGTACTTTTTAGTGAACACTAAATATTTGTTTAGTTTGATTGTGCATTTAGTCAATAAATGAATGTTGAAATCTGTTTATTTTATTAATGGGATTTGGCTGTTTTTCATAAATGTTATTCTTATGTAGCTGTGAAATATAGCAGCTTTACATGGAATAGTTTCAACAAAATTTCTAATAATAATTAATTATGTCATTATAATAAGTGGTTGTTGTAAATAATTTTTAACAATGTTTAAAAGATAAACATTTTGCAAATGATTTAGCCTATACTTCTACTCAAGCATCGTAAAGCCATTTCTGGATATTACATAAAGATGCACTCTTTTTTAAATACTTCTCCAACAAAAGCAACAGTAGAATGTATATTGATAAAAGTCGTACTTATTTTGTAATATTGAGATGAAGTTTCAGTTTTCAGATGTCACGTGCTAAAAGAATTATAGAAATGGTGCCTGCAAAATGAAAAACAATTCCCAGTTTGAAGACAATGAACTGATGCATTTAAATGAATGTAATAATTTATATTAAAGCCCAGAAGCAAATGAAGATGTACCCTTTACAATAATTCAATCTACTACTGAAACAAACTGATGTAGCAATAATTTTGAAATCGCTCAAAACGTCGAAATAGATTTAATTGATATACTACCCAACACCAATTTGAACTTAGAGTTACAAAATTTAATTATTTTTAATGATAGAATAAGAGATGTTCCTAGTCAAGACTGGACTGCAGTGAAACCATCAGAAGGCCACGAACAACTAATTACCTTTGACATCAACCAGATAGAACTCATAATAACTGATATATCCGATAATAGTGATAATGTAGCTGTACTAATACCAGAAATGAATAACCCTGATGAGCAACATCAATCTCAAATTTACCCCATAGAATCTACTATTTCAGATAATATATCCGATGATGACCAGACAAATAATGTTTATTTGGTTCCATATTCAGACACCGAATCAAATTCCTCTGCGTACGCATATCCAAAAAAGTAAAATGCGTAAAAAACGTTTCCAAGTCCAGGAATCAGCATGGTTTGTTCAGAAAAATATAAAACTACGAGAAAATGGTAAATGTTATTTAAGTAGAGTAAAACAAAATGAAAAATGGTGTTATGATAAGCGTAAAGAACCTCGAGCTATGAAAGAAAGATGCAAATGTAAATGAATAGATAAAGACATTATGAAGTGTCCTGTAATTGATGAAAATAAAAGGAAACATTTTTTTGAGTCGTTTTGGCAACAATCATGGGGCGAAAAGAAAGTTTATATCAATAATCTAGTTATATCTGTGTCAACTAATAGGCATCGAAACCGAAAAAAGAAAACGAAAAGAAGAGAGGGCAATCCTTTTGATATTTTTTGACAGTGAAGGAAACAGATCAAAGGGTGGACAGTTCATCATTGGAAAAGTACTTTTGGGACACGTGCACCTAGTATACATCAACGAAGATCATCCAGTGGACAACCTTTTAAAGAAGCACGTGAATGCTTAACTCAATTTTTACACTCTATACCTACTATGGAGTCTCATTATTACAGGGCATCATCTCAAAAAAAAAATCTTTTGGCTGAAATTAAATCTTTACAAAAAATTTATAAATTCTATGTCAGGGACTGGTGTAAATCGAAGGGTTAAGAGTCTCTTTCAGTAGCGTCATGCTCCAAAACTTTTAAAGAAAAAAACTTTGCACTATTTCGCTCCAAAAAAGACGAGTGTGAAAAGTGTGCTGAGTACCGGGTGGGACAAATTTCAGAAGTGGAATATAATAGTCACACACAGAAGAAAGAAGAGGCATGGGAAGAAAAAGAAAAAGACAAAAAGGATCAAAAATACGTTTTCACAGCAGATTTACAAGCAGTGTTGATGGCTTCAAAATCGAAAGTTTCCACACTATACTACACAACGAAGCTTCAAGTACACAGTCTTTATTTCTACAAAGTAATAAGTTCCGACGC
This sequence comes from Platerodrilus igneus, assembly GCA_036346225.1. Lineage (NCBI taxonomy): Eukaryota > Metazoa > Arthropoda > Insecta > Coleoptera > Lycidae > Platerodrilus > Platerodrilus igneus. The sequence goes on from JARFIW010000566.1 coordinate 2,038,669, forward strand.
TTTAGGTTTTTTATGGAACAAATGTGAAGGAGGTGTTGATGCTGAAGGATTTGCAAGTATTTGGATGTACTTTGTAGAACAGAAGACTGCCGAACATCCCTCTTTCAGCAGATGCTGATGAAAGATATAACATTATACTATACACAGATGGCTGCGGATATCAGAAAAGAAACAGTATTATGGCCAATGTTTTATTAAATGTAGCAATTACGCTAGCTTAATAATCGAACAAAAATACTTTGAACCTGGTCATACACAGATGGAGGTGGATTTGGTTCACGCAACCATAGATTATGTTGGTGTATATTAGAAGGCAAGGAGGAAATCTGCTCAATATGACATAAAATACTTGCCTCGTGATTTTTTTAAAATTTTTGATTTAATACAGTATTATAGAAGTATCCGTCCTGGAAAATCTAAAGGAGATTTAAAAGTCATAGATATTCGAGCTTTGAGGTATATCTCCGAAGGTGAAATTTATTATAAAACTAGCTTTGGTAATCAGTGAAGAACTATTTTCCAACGGAAAAACACCAAAATTCTCAAACACTCTTAAGAACACCCGAAAAACTTCTATTTAGAAAGTCGCCAAATAACCGCTAAAAAGTATGAAGATCTTTAACCTATCAAAAAAACTTTGAATGTAGACTACCACAAATTTTATGATGACCCTCCACACGAATGAAGTAGTGTAATACGTTATTTTTTGTTAATAGTTTTTGTAAATGATAATAAAGTACTTTGTATAAAATATTCTTTTAACTTAATTAACCTGCTAAGTCCATTGTTAAATTAATTTTAAAAAACGATTACCATCTATCTGCCAAAAATGACTAAAAAATACAGTTAACATAATAATTTTTACATATTACAGTAGTGTACAGCTTTCTTATACTTTGTAGGTGTTTTCTAAATTTATTTTCTTGATTTTTATAAACTATAATTGCTCAGAATCGTTTTTATCTCTCCTGTAAAATTGGTCAGAAGTGACTTAGCAGGTTAACACTTTAGACCGACGTTATGAAAAAGGTAATTATTACTTATAAAGTAATAGACGTTCCTTGAAAAATGTTGTTAGTGGTGGTTGGTTTCCAAGTGGCTGATTTATCGATGCTTTTCTCATCTGCATTTTTTGACAATATTTTCTATAATTATAGTATCAAAATCGCTGTAATTTGCTTTATGTTCAAAAAAGATACAGTTCCTTATTAAAGCTTTTTTTTTCTTAAAGAAAAATTAGTTCATCTGTTAAAAGAAGCTAATTCATGTTGAAAACTGTAATTGGATGATGATGTAATTAAGAGATTTACGTTGACCTCGATTCTGTAAATATCAAATTCTATAGTTTACCAGCATTTCTAATTAGTAATGTATCTATAAACGATAATAGTCAATTATTCTCTTTCCGTACGTGAATTTTAGTGTACTTCTTAATTTAAACATCATCATCATTTTGCTTTCGACCTTACTTAAGGTCGGTTTGACGCAGTTCTAACTTTTTTTTCTATTCTGTGCTAATCTAAAAAGTTCCACATGCCCTTCACAACCTAAATTTCTAATAATTTGACTAATATAGCTTGGTCTAGGTCTTCCTATACTCTTCTATCTTTTTTTTTCTACCTAGCTCTATATAGATATTAGCAACCAGATGTTTGTTAAAGAACTCCAACATGTTTACATGATTCCCATTTATAACGAAATGAAATATTACTTGGTTATCTCCTCCAAAAAAGAAAAAGTGTTAAATTAAATGTTATGGTAAGGCTTCAGAAACGAATCGCTGCCAACATGCCAGACCGTTAACTAATTGTGAGTTATGCCATGCTGATGTTTAGTTAACTGATTTTTATTTATTAATTTTTTTGTTTTGTTTTCGAACTTACTTAAGGTCGGTTTGACGCAGCTCTGAATTCTCTTCTATTCTGAGCTAGTCTAAGAAGGTCTACATATCCTTCACAACCAAAATCTCTAATAATTTGACTAATATAGCTTTGTCTAGGTTTTCCTACTTTATTTTTATTTAGTAGTCTATAATCTAAGACCAATAGTCCCTCATGTCTTAACTGCTGCCCCATCATTCTATCTCTCCTGACCTTCAATTGTTTCCACATACAGGGTTCCTCACCTATCCTTCTATAAACTTCCTCATTTGTTACTCTATCTGTCCAACTAATCTTTAACATGCACCTATAATAACAAGTTTCAAAAGCTTCTACCTTTTTCTTATCTACATCTTTAATTGTCCAAGTCTCACTACCGTATAATAGAACGCTCCATACGTAAGACTTTAAAAAACTTTTTCTATTATCTAAACTAATACTATTAGCTATTAGTAAAGCTTCCTTTTTTTAAAAACATTTTTTTAACTTGTGCTATTCTAGCTACTATATCCCTTCTGCTGCGTCCGTCCTTTGTAATTATATTATCTAAATAGCAAAATTCATCTACCTCCTCTAACTCAGTATTACCTATTTTTAATTTTGGTTTAGAACTAGGCTGTAACTCAATTGACAATATCTTTGTCTTTCGTGAGTTAACTGTCATACTATAGTTACTCTGTACTATCTCATCTAAAATATTTAAAAACTCTCCAACTCTGTTCTAGACTGTGCTATAATGGCGATTTCATCTGCAAAACGTAACATGTCTACTTTCTGTCCGTGTACACTAATACCTGTCTTGTTCTCTCTCTAGCTAAGTTTAAAGCTTCCTCAATATAAACATTAAAAATTAAGTGAGATAGTATACAGTCCTGTCTAACGCCATTTCTAATCTTAGCTTCCTTTTCTATTTCATTAAATCTAATTACTACGCTTTGGTTTTTATATAGACTGTAAATAATTTTTCTATCCCTATAAGAGATTCATATTTTTTGCAAAACCCTGAACATAACAATCCAATTAACCCTATCAAATGCTTTTTCTAAATCTACAAACGCGAAATGAGTCTTTTTATTTTTCTGTAACCTTTTTTCAATAATTACCCTAATTACTAGTATCGGTTCTCTAGTCCCTCTGCCTTTACGAAAACCATATTGGTCTTCGCCTAAATAATTCTCAGTCAAAGCTTCTACTCTATTTTTAATTATCAGGGCCAATTTTTTTCAACCTCCGATCGCGCTACACGGGTTGCAGAAAGCGGGCATGCGCTGTAGGCGACTGCGCAGCTCTTGCACCACACACTCCGCTATTGTTGACATTCTGGCGTCAGTCGGCGTTGTGCTACAGCCATGTAAACATGCCCGCTATTATTGATGCTCTCGCCAAGTGTGAAGTGCAAAGTGTGATTAGTTTTCTACAGGCTGAAGGCCATAGTGCTGCAGAAATCCATCGAAGAATGAGTCGTGTGTATGGGGAAAACTTCATGAGTGATGGTGTTGTGCGTGAATGGTGCCGAAAGTTTAAAGATGGCCGTAATGATGTGCATGATGAAGGGGACCAAGGGCGCAAATCTGTCGTTTCAGATGACCTGGTTCAAAGTGTTGACAGAATGGTTAAAGAAAACCGCAGATTCACCATTACTGGTTTGTTTACGGAATTTTCAGAAGTTTGAAGGTCTGTTTTGTACACTATTGTTACTGAACGGTTAGGCTACAAAAAACTTTGTGCACGTTGGGTCCCAAAAATGCTGACGGACGGCCACAAAACTCGACAAATGGCGTCAGCGTTGGAGTTCCTTGAGCATTATCATGATGAAGGAGACAACTTTTTGAAATCAATCGTGACTAGGGATGAAACCTGGATTCAATACGACACACCGGAAACAAAATGACAATCACAACAATGGGTGCATTCAACTTCACCAAACAAACCAAAGAAATTCAAACTAACCTTCACCAACAGAAAGACCATGGCTACTGTGTTTTGGGACCAACAATGTGTGTTGCTTGTGGAGTTTATGAAGCCCGGAACCACAATTACTGCAGCTGTTTATTGTGAAACTATACGACGGTTGCGTAGAGCCATTCAGAACAAACGAAGAGGAAAGCTGACCGTTGGAGTTGTTCTGATCCACGACAATGTCAGTCCACACACTGCTGGAGCAACTCAACGGCTTCTCGAACAATTTGGATGGGACATTTTCGATCATCCGCCATACTGTCCTGACTTAGCACCAAGCGATTTTCATCTTCTTCCTGACCTGAAGACGTGGCTTGGTGAGAAGCACTTTCGAACCAATGAGGACCTTCAAACCAACGTCAAGGACTACTTGAATTCATTGGCGGCAACTTTCTTTGAACAGGGTATTGAAAAGCTTGTCCACAGATATGAGAAATGTCTTAATCTCTTCGGCGATTATGTCGAAAAGTAACCGTAAGTGTACCAATTTTTTGATAATAAAATTATTGTTTTATATGAACCTTGTCTTTTATTTATAGCCTATCGGAGGTTGAAAAAAAAGACCCTCGTATTATTGTCAGTATTTTGGAAGAGTGGTAAGTTAAACTAACCGTTCTAAAATTCTCACACCTATCAGCTTCTGACTTTTTTGGGATTAGGATAATAATATTTTTTTCGAAATCTATTGGGACCTCACCTGTGTCGTATATTTAAACATAAAAAATATAATTGGAAGTGTCGAAAACTGAAAAAGCCTCATCATACACCTATCAGATTCTTCGGAATTAATCGAAGTTCTCTTTAAGTTAGTTTCAAGTCGCGACATAAAGAAATTGGCCTTGTAAGGATATACGATGTTTCCCATTGTAGGTCTTTCTTGAAGTTCTAACACATTCAATGTAAAACGAGGTTAATATATACATAGATTTTATCCATATCGGCGTTACAATCTATTAGGACACCCGATAAATAAGTTAGTGTACGTGGTATTGGAACACTTAAAAATATTAAACTTAATTAAATTAAATTAGGATTTTGGTCTCTTCATGTTAGCCTTTATTATGTTAATGCACTCTGAAAATTTGTTCTGAACCTGAATGATATTAAAAGTATACAGACCAAACCAAGAGAAATGTAAAAAACTAGATTAAACGAACACATTGCTCAGTTTAAGAATGGCAAATTCGATCGTTCAAGTCACCAATCACATTTTGGAATCACTTACGCTATTAAATTAAAAATGTAAAACTGATAAAGGCTAAGGCGGTGCTATCGTACTCCTCTTAAATACTGATGACAAAACTTTCATCTATTATACATTTTCTAATGCAATAATTGTGTTGGCTCAAGAGAATCTAGATTTATTATAAGTTAGGTAGCTTTTAGTATTAGGATTTTAGCTCAGTTTGGTATGAAAATCTCCAGTTTGCGCGATGGGCAAAACCTCAAGTGTCTAAAACAACAATAGCTAATTAGGCTAGGAAAGCTCACTTCAGCCTACTTGACGAGGAGGTTATCTACTATTAACGAAAAGAGTTACTACAATGTTAAATAGCTTACCGCATGAAAATCGTTGCCTGAGATGACCCACGAAAGCTTTACAAATCAAGAATGTATTAAAGTTAAAAATTTTGTAGTGTTCTGTTTAAAGCAATGGAGTTAATTTAGACTTCTGATGTAAATAGATAATGCACCATTTTATAAATTTTTTTAATTAATGATGCACCTTTGAATAGACATGTTTAAAAGTTTTTGGATCTATTTTAGTAGTACGTCTACTCACAAAAGCTACTTACCGCTCAATAGACACTGCATTCGGTGGCAGTAATGTACATGTAAAAATATTACACTAAATTACTAAAAAGGAAACATTTGTTATATTCTTGGTTGCTTCAGACAAATATGCGTATTTCATTATTACGTCCTCATTAAGTTGAATAAGTTTCTTGGCATAAGATGGATTTTGGTAGGAGATTGATAAGTAGCTGTAGCTTTTCATATCATCTCAGCTAATAAATCTTAATTTCCAATATTGTATCCATAAATAAAGACAAACGAGTTATAACATGAGCGTTTTGCGATATAATATAAATAATATATCCTAGTATTACGCAAACCGAATAAATTTTTGATATTTGCTATTCAGCCAGACGTAGAATCATATATCAGATTGAATGAGTTTTATCTTTTTATAGCCGCTTCACTTAGTTGGCTCACATCGCTTGCGAATCTAAGAAATTTATTTCCGTACATATGTGAAATTTGTCGAAACATTAAACTTTCACATAGTCTTGGATGCATTTATATATATCTTATGTCGTTACAGATTTCACAAAAACAGTACAAAATACCGTGTCAAAAATTTCTTGGTCAAAGTTACGTTGTTTATTTTATTATTGTTGTTCATGAAAAGCTCACGTTCGTACCTACTTTGTAAAAACAATCTCCAGAGGCAGAAATCAAGATTAGCTTTCGTGATTTTTATTTGGTGATGTAATTTGCATACGTATAATATATAAGACTAGAAATGCTCTGAAAAATTGTGCAATAGGAAATAAAGAGTAAAGTCGGCAAATAACGTGTCCCATCAAACAGAATAAAGTTTTTATTTGACAAGATGACGGATAAAGTACTTAGGAGAGATGATGTATTATGCTTTTTTTTCTTAAAATTGCAGAAGTATAAGCTATGATTTCTTTCAAGTTTATTTTTAAAAGCGAGAATATGCATAACAATTAACATAAGAACTCGTACACTTGTACACTTTTTGATAAACAAGTATACAGATTGTAACTTCATTTTGGAATCTTAGCATATCCAAGGTGTAGGTTGAAGTAACATAGGTTTAAGACGTTAATGCACAGGGATGACGTACATGCTACGTAAACATTGGAATAAGTAATAGAATATTTTTAAACAACTTCTAATGACACTTTGTTACGTTAAATTTCCGAAATCGATTGATTTTTGCATGCTGTATATAAATATTAATTTTCAACTACTTCGTTTAACGTTTATTATTAAACCTCGTATAAAATCTCATTCTATGGTAATTTGCTTTACTTTGCAAAGGTAAAAAGTCCGCGTTATAAATTCTCTGAAATAAGTTAACTACCTGCATTGCTTCAATAAATACTTTTATTGTTCTCTTTAAAAGGTTGAAACTTAAACGCCTCCATGTCGCAAATAAAAGCTTTTAATGGGTTTGTTATCTATACACTTACAACGAAATAATGAACGCGGTATTTTGTTTTCATTTAAATGTTCACGGTTATGTGCAATAAAACTGTCACCTCAGTTATCAATTCTAGGTAATATACCCCCTGTATGTTTGATGTGGTTTGTTTAGCATTTTTATTGACCTTCGTTGGGAATTAAATCACTCATAGTTTTTAAAATCATCTTTATTTACATTTCGATTGACAACGATCCTAGGTCATGGATCGGAACGTAAATAAAGATGATTTAAAAAACTGTGGGTGGTTTAATTACCAACAAGGATTAAGAAAAATGCTAGGTAATATAATTAAACATAGTAAATCGCTATAGTTTTCTATCTCAAATAGGCAACCTGCCATACACTTTACTCCATAACGCTGCGAGGAAGGGTTGCAAACATGCCTACCCATGGTGCGAAAGGATTTACTGTATAACTATTAATTCGGCAAATGTCTAAGTGTTGGTGGATCTTAGTAGCCAAAGTCTGCTTAAACCCCTTTCACATACCTTACATGTGATTTTTCAATGCTTCACTCGAAGGTACTACATTGGCCAGGAAGCGAGTTTTTCTTTACCTGGAAAATTTGAAATTTTGCCGAACCCTTGCTGTTCCAAGCAAGGTAGGGATCTTTAACGTGCGTGACAACACTCACACACGGGACCTCCATTTTACCTCTCATCCGAACGAGCGTGTATTTTTGTGAAAAATGCTCGTTAACATTTTTCAAGCGGACCGTGTCGGGATTCGAACTCGGGACCTTAGGCGTAGTAGTCACACACATACCACTACGCCACGGAGCCGCCGCCCTTTCGCATACCACCGAATTTCGATGAAATAGAACATATAATTAGAAAGCAATACAAGGGCAACCGCGCTGCATCTAGGCAGTAAGAATTATGGGGAACAGTGTACGCTAGCTCAGAATAGAAATAAATGGAAATAGGCGTCCAATAGGTTTCAAGGCGGAAAACCTATTGCCGAACAAAATATTTGCACTTATATCTGATGATTATTATAAACAACTACACGTGTTGATTTTGAAATTCTTTCAACTAATGTTGATTGTGCAAAAGGATATATCGGAAAAGTATTAATTCAGCAAATGTTCAAGTGTTGGGGGATCTTGGTAGCCGCAGGCTACTTAACCCTTTCAGATACTACTAAATGTTGGGGAAATAAGGGAAACCGAACTGCAACAAGAAAGAGTATGGGCTATGTTCGAAGACAATAAACAGAAATAAAGAAAAAATTGTTGAAAGTATATGTGTGGAGCACAGCACATTACGTCTATGAAATAGGGACAGTAGGAGAAGCAGACAGAAAAACCGTAGAAACCTTTTGGAATATTGTGCGTGCTTCAGATGTATGATGATGATAGCTTGGACAGACAAAGTTAATAACAAAGAGGTGCGAAAAATAGCTGGGGATTAAGGATACCTGTGGTAAACAGAAAAAGAATAGGAAAAATAGAAGTGAGAATACGTTCTAGCAATTTTTTGGGGAATAGTGTGGGATATATTAAAAGCAGGGATAAGAAAATAGAGATATTGGTAGACCTAGATCAGACTATTTCACACAGATAGTGAAACATGCAGAATGACGAAATTTTAGGGAAATGTGGGGGTTAGCTCAGAATAAGAAATAATCTGGGTACGCGTCTAAACCGTTCCAGGACTGAAGATCTATTGATGATGATCACAATAAAAGGATAAGGAATGATCATTTTTATTTAAAAATTACTAAACTAATTGAAAATTATATTAGAGCTAATTCATAGAAGGAACAATACTATTTTTGTTCACCAGGAAATATATACAGAAAAAAATATTTGAATGCGTTGTGATTAAAAGAATTTGGGATATCCCAGTTATACATTTTGATGTACACTTTAAAAGTAATTCTTTTGTTATGTGAGAAAACAAACAAGAAGTGTTTCGGAATGTTTGTCTTTAATTTGACAGTTATTTGTCAAACCCAGAGAGCGAGACAAAAAAAGGGCGTCGAACGCTTTGCTGACTGGCTGACTGGCTGGTGTAGTAGTGTCGTAGTCATGAATCTCTCTTTGGAACCGTGCCGCACATTTTGTGCGCGAACGAAGATTTTATAAAAACAACTATACATAGTGTTGTTCGACATTTTATAGCCAACTTTTTATCGAGCCCAAAGTAGACACGATGTTTTGATGAAGTACCATAAGGAAATTATCGAAAAATTTTCGCAGTAAATAAGACCAGTGGTTAAACGGCAATAGAAATAATGGCCAAGGCGATTTAGGAACAGTCAAAAGAAAATACAACTAGCTGGGTTCAAGACCGCGGAGGCACAAGTGTAAGCGTCGCCGTGGATCATTGTAGTAAGCGCAAGACTATGGATCCCAAGGTCCTGGGAATCCCGCCACGTCCGACTGCTTGAAAAATGGCAGGTGAGCATTTTTCACAAAAAGTACGCTCTCGTTCCGATGAGAGGTTAAATGTGTGTGAGTGTTGTCACACACGTTAACGATCCCTACCTTACCTGGAACGGCAAGGGTTCGGCAAAATTCTAAATTTCCAGGCAACAAAAAACTCGCCTCCTGGCCAATATAGTACCTTCGGGTGGAGCATTGGAAATGTAAATGCACGGAGGCACAAGTGTGTGAGGGTAAGGAAATTACGGTTGATGTAATTAATGAAATAACGGGCGCCACCGAACGAAGAAAGGAAATAAAGAAAGTTGTTAGGTACCCTTCCAACTATGGAAGAAATATCACACTAAAATTATTTAGCATTTACAAGCAACAAGAACTATAGAAAGATATTTTAAAATTTAACAGATTTTTATCGGTACGAAATTCCTCATAAAACTTTAACTCAAACTAAATTAGGGTTAACACGCCCTTAAAACCTGCACCTAATTAAATGGACTCTAAACACATTATAAACCATCAAACTAAACAATCGATATTACAAAAGCTCAAAATAAGATTCATAGACACATGGAGACCCTTACATTTTTCAATACTAAATAAAACTAAGTAAATTTATTTCTTGCCTTTAAAGCAATCTTTGTCTAAATTTCCAATCTCCGAGGAGACTTTGTGTTCTAAATTCATATTTGTAAAATAAATCGTAGATAAGAGAAACCTAAACAATAATCATAAGAGAATAATAAACATGGTAGCGTTATCGAAATAAAAAAAAGTGTTGATAATGAATACTAATAACTTTCATGTAATCAAAACCATTCTTTAAATCATTTTTTTGCTTTCTTAAAACTTAAACAAATTTAGATCCCTACAACAATACAATTTTGTGAACGGTGTGTGCATTTCGTCTACAAAATTGTTAACATGGCAGAAAGTTGACTTAATATAGTAATGGGTAAGAGTTCATTAATCCTCATAACAAAAATTGTTAATTTAAAAGTGTTTAGCTTAAACAAAATAATTTTGAACAATCAGTTACAAAATTACTGACTGCAATTACATCAAAATCTAATGGCTACAGAATGACTTCATAATTTGACTACAACATTATTTTAAATCGTAGATGGAGTGTTTTGAATTCATGATATAAGTTTATTAATATACCTTTAGCCGGCAGTAAGATGAAACAATTCTTATCGTCCGCAGATGCAAACCAGATGCTACTCAAATACCATACAGTCTTGAACTTGAAAACTATGTCCAGCCGTAATCGGAAATGTGCCTTTTATTAGAGTTGACTTTCTTTTAATAGCTTTCCAAACCATTTAATTTATAAATTTGAAATGTTGTCATATTAAGCTGGAAAACATCAAAACTATCAAAGTCGGTGCCAACCCATTCTTCAGTGAATGCTTATCAATTAACTAGACCAGTAAAACACCATGGATTTTTCTTATATTCTGTTTATATCTATAGCGTCAACTAGTTTATTTTGTCGACAAGTCTAAGTATCAACGAAAATATGAAGCTTCTGTAACACCCTACATCTGTTTTCTCCAATGCCCACCCGAAGGTACTACATTAGCCAGGAAGCGAGTTGTTTTTACCTAAAAATTTTGAATTTTCACGAACTCTTGCTGTTCCAAGCAAGGTAAGGATTTTTAACGTACGTGACAATACTCACACACAGAACCTACATCTTACCTCTCATTCCGAACGTTGGCGTATCTTTGTGAAAAATGCTTGCCTAATATTTTTCAAGTGGTCCGTGTCTGAAATCGAACCCGGAATCTTGGACTTAGTAGCATCATACAAACCAACTAAGCCACGGAGTCGCCTTTGTGTTAACTTCGCAAATAGCTTTCGAAGTAGAATTATGTAGCTGATTTTTTGGTATTCATGTTACAATTCACTGTTGTGTTTTGATCACAAGTTGGATGTTGAGAAGGAAGGATATCCTCAGTTATTCAAAGCAGCACTAATACATCACCTGTTCGAAAAGTTCTCTTCAGTTTAGCAAAGAGAATACCCTTAGACAGGTTAATAGACAATTTGTTCGTTTTAGTTCATTTAAATAGTTAAGTTAATGATGTTGAGTTGGAAATATGTTCAACAACGCAACAGACCGTCAACTAGTTGGCAAAATAAACAGCTAGAAGACAACACCAGACGCAGACAACTAGGTGTGAAAACAAACACCTAGAACCCAAGTACGATAAAAAACGATACACACAAGATAGTAAAAACCAAAAGTTGATGCTGATTACATGACGCACCTTGAGAGTGCCAAGATAAAAAGGAAATATGTATTTAGCTGCTTCAGGTAATCTTTTATTATATTTATTTTATTTACTATTTATTTATTATATTTATTCTGACACGTGTCGCAAGATCTCTATTTTTCATTTGAAATAGAACTACTACGTTTAGCGTAAAACGCTTTTCACGGATATGACGCTAGTAGTTTATATATTTTGTATATGGAGAATATTCCATTGGAGCTAACGATTAGTAATTTATTAGTATTTAAAAAGTTTTAGACTTTATCTGGATGACTATTGATGCAATAACCTGCATTCAAAACAGTCTTTTGCGTGATTACAAATACCAATTTTTGTTTCGCTACACCGATATCGAATGCATTCCGAAACCATAAAGATATCAGATTATAAAAATGGTTATGACAGCTCAGGCACGGTTAGAATCCACAACCACGAATTTAAAACCAAACGTCATAAATTTTTCAACATAATTATAATCCTACCTTACTTATATTCCAACGCCCTTATATTTTTTCACAACAAATTTTTATTATCAAGTTAGCGGTGTGATATTTTTAGTCGACACTCAAGTCTACAGCCGCAAATCATAATATACACTCAGCAAGTAACGTTTAAGTTTTCAGAAATGATAAAAAAGCACAACCCTCTACCATTTCCTTTCAAAAACCCTTTGTCGCAATTAAACAGACAAGGACAGTGACGCTTTCGGCTTACGCGTCTATTATGAAATTTTTAACTATATGAAGATTAATAACAAGTGGGGTACGTAGAAGATAAACCATAATTAGCGGGGTGTCATTTACACTTGTTATTTGAATTTTAAATGATCGCACGTTTTTTACACAGTTGTATTCGCTGGGTTTAAAAAATATATGCGTGCTGTGGTAGAGGTTAAGGTTTACAACAAGTTTCATTTTCTTTTTAATTGTTATTTACTAGAAGCGTGAATAATTGGGGCGAGTTTGGACGCTTTTTGGATTTTTACTGTTTGGAGTAAATTTTAAATATGTATATGAATTGCAATTTAAGTATAATTTAACTAGAACTTGCTCAAACACTTCTTTCTGTTTCTTATATAATAATTTTAAAAAAGATTCTCAGCTTTTGTCCGCATTACATAATGCTTACGAAAAACACAAAATAATATTCATTTGAAGTACAACCAAAAGGCTAGAGGATCATAGTGTAATGTTAACAAAACGACCGTTTTAAGGAAACTGTTATTTGTAAAGACTTGTCGATTTTATATCGACAAATGACCCACAAAGTACATTGTGTTCAAAGTAAGTGTGAAAGCAAAATCTGGCATGAGCAAAATTTGACTTAAATTAAATTTTAGGGTGTGTGGATGAAAGAAAAAGATATCGTTTCAAAAACTTTATCACAATAAAATAATATAATTGCGAGTCTGTGGTCAGCGGCATTGTTCAGATGCACAGTTTCCAAAATAAAAATTTCCGGAAACGAAAAAAAATTGTTTTAAGTGAGAGGTTTAATTACACAGGACCAGGGTACCTATTCTTGAATAGAGGTAAATTTGCATTTGACAAAAATTTAATAAGTGTGTTTAAAGTATTGGTGAGAAAGGTATAGTAAATGTTTAGAAAACCAAAGCAAAGGAGGCCTATCGGGAATAACTATCTGCGTATAAGAGATAATATCGAAAAGAATTATAATTATTTATGGTTCCGGGTTGGGACCGTGTCATTTTATAAATTAAAGTTGACGTTTCGCCCACTTTTGTAAAACTATAAAAATAAGAATGATAATATTAAATAGACAAGTTAATATGTAAAGCGAAGGGTTACTCCTGAACTAGCAGACTCACTAGCCCATTCATAGCCAAAAGGTGTCTTGTGGCGAAGTAACCGGTGAAAGTAGCGAAAGTGGTGGTTTATATATGGCGAGAACTTGATGCATGAGTGATCATGAATAGAAAGGAGTGTCGTAGCGCATCAGTGAACGTCGCGGTTCCGCTGTTGTGAACATAGGCTTGTTTTCCAAATAGGGGTATTTAGAATTTTTATTGATTTCTATGGATTCTCTAATTTTTCTATTGTAGAAAAATGGAATTCTGGCAATTAGTTTCGTCTTGTCAAAGTTAATGGTGTGGCCTGTTTCATGTTGGTGTTCGGCCACCGCTGAGCGATTGTACTGGCTTGTTCTTAAGCGTCGTTTATGCTCATTTAGTCTAGTCTGTACTGACCGTCCAGTTTCTCCTATGTATACTAAGCCGCAACTGCAAGGTATACTATATACGCCTGGAGCTTTAATACTATTTTCGGAATCTTTTGGGGTAGGTAATATTTGTGAAATTTTATTAGTGGGTTTATATATTATTTTGATGTTGTGTTTACGTAAAATTTTGCCAATTCGGTATGTTACTCTGTGTATATATGCAAGGTTTGCTAAAGATCGTGTATCGGGATTACAGCGTGGTTTGGGGGTTCGTGTAGGATGCAGATGCCGGTTTATTACTCTGCCGATATCTGAGTTACGATAGCCGTTTTTATAAGACTACTTTTAAGATGGACCAGTTCATTAGATAAGTTTTCTGGTTGTGAAATTTTAATTGCACGGTGGACTAGAGAGTTGATTACCGATGATTTTTGTGAGAGATGATGATGTGACGACGCATGTAGGTATCTGTCTGTGTGTGTGTGGGTTTTCGATATACGTTCGTTAGGTTTGCGTTCTACCAGAACGTCAAGGAATGGCAGAGTTCCGTTCTATTCAATTTCTATAGTGAACTTAATATCTTTATATTGATTGTTTATGTGATCTAGAAAATTATTGAGCGTTTGATGTCCAAGGGGCCAGATTACAAAAGCGTCATCTACATAACGGAGCCAAGTTTTTGGTTTAAGGTCTGTGGATTCTAGAGCCATGGATTCCAAAGACTCTATAAATATATTGGCCACAATAGGGGACAGAGGTAAGCCCATTGGTGTGCCCGAAGTTTGTTTGTAAAATTGTCCATCGAAAACAAAATAAGTAAAAGTTAAATATTTTTCCATGAGCGTGGCCAAGTGCTCAAATTCGTTTTCTTGAGGTAGGAGTTGTTTAATAATGGAGACAGTGTCTATGACAGGGACGTTTGTAAATAGGGATGTTACGTCAAAACTGACTAGTATATCATTAGGGCCTAGCTCAATATTTGCTACAAGTTCTATGGAATGAGTGGAGTTTAAAACATTAGTAGGGGTGTTACCGAAATAAGGTTTTAAGAAATTTGCTAGGTATTTTGCCAGATGGTAGGTTGGCGAGTCAATTGTGCTAACTATCGGACGGAGAGAGACATCAGGTTTATGGATTTTAGGAAGGCCGTACAAGCGAGGTGGTTTAGATTCATGAGGTATTATGCGTTTTTGGATAGTTTTGGGAATATTGGAGGATTTGATAAGCGCTGAAATTTCCCGTTCAAGCTTTAAAGTAGGATCTCTTGTTATATGAGTGTAGGAACCGTCTTGTAATAATTGTTTAATCTTTTCTTTGTATTCTGTACGGTTTAGAAGTACAGTCGCACTTCCTTTGACTGCAGGAAGTATAACAATTTCTTGTTTGTTGGTAGGTGTTTTAAGGCCGTCACTTCTTGCTTTGTCACATTTTTGTTAGAAGTTTTGGCATGTCGGAGACATTTAGTCGTTTCAAAGCGAATTGAGTTAACATTGTCTTGGGGTAGAGATCGGATTGCTGATTCTACATAGCTAATAATTTCCTTAGCGGGAATTTTTCTGGATGCAAATGATAAGTTTAGACCTTTTCACAGGATATTTAGTTCGTTTTCGGGTAGGATATGTTCTGATTGGTTTATGACGGTATTTGAAGACAGAGTTTTCGGGTAAGATGTTTTTTCAGGGTGTGAAAGGTTCTTGGAAAGTTGCAGGAATTTGCGTAAGTGGGTTTTTGTGGTGAGTTCCGCAGAGGAAATCATTAGCTCTGTAGAATCAGCGATCCGATCTCTACCCCAAGACGAAGCCAACTTAATTCGCTTTGAAACGATTAAATGTCTCCGATATGCCAAAACTCCTAACAAAAATGTGACAAAGCAAGAAATGACGGCCTTAAAACCCCTACCAACAAACAAGAAAATTGTTATACTCCCTGCAGACAAAGGAAGTGCGACTGTAATTCTAAACCGTACAGAATACAAAGAAAAGATTAAACAATTATTACAAGACGGTTCCTACACTCCTATAACAAGAGACCCCACTATCAAGCTTGAACGGAAATTTTCAACACATATCAAATCCTCCAATATTCCCAAAACTATCCAAAAACGCATAATACCTCATGAATCTAAACCACCTCGCTTGTACGGCCTTCCTAAAATCCATAAACCTGATGTCTCTCTCCGTCCGATAGTTAACACAATTGACTCGCCAACCTACCATCTGGCAAAATACCTAGCAAATTTCTTAAAACTTATTTCGGTAACACCCCTACTAATGCTTTAAACTCCACTCATTTCATAGAACTTGTTGCAAATATTGAGCTAGACCCTAATGATATACTAGTCAGTTTTGACGTAACATCCCTATTTACAAACGTCCCTGTCATAGACACTGTCTCCATTATTAAACAACTCCTACCTCAAGAAAACGAATTCGAGCACTTGGCCACGCTCATGGAAAAATGTTTAACTTTTACTTATTTTGTTTTCGACGGACAATTTTAAAAACAAACTTCGGACACACCAATGGGCTTACCTCTGTTCCCTTATTGTGGCCAATATATTTATGGAGTCTTTGGAATCCATGGCTCTAGAATCCACAGACCTTTAACCAAAAACTTGACTCCGTTATGTAGATGACACTTATGTAATCTGGCCCCATGGACATCAAACGCTCAATAATTCTCTAGATCACATAAACAATCAATATAAAGATATTAAGTTCACTATAGAAATTGAATAGAACGGAACTCTGCCATTCCTTGACGTTCTGGTAGAGCGCAAACCTAACGGACGATTAGGTCATTCCGTATATTGAAAACCCACACACACACACAGACAGATACCTACATGCGTCGTCACATCATCATCCCTCACAAAAATCATCGGTAATCAACTCTCTAGTCCACCGTGCAATTAAAATTTCACAACCAAAAAACTTATCTAATGAACTGGTCCATCTTAAAAGTAGTCTTATAAAAACGGCTATCGTAACTCAGATATCGGCAGAGTAATAAACCGGCATCTGCATCCTACACGAACCCCCAAACCACGCTGTAATCCCGATACACGATCTTTAGCAATCCTTTCATATATACACAGAGTCTCAGACCGAATTGGCAAAATTCTACGTAAACACAACATCAAAACAATATATAAACCCACTAATAAAATTTCACAAATATCACCTACCCCAAAAGATTCCGAAAATAGTATTAAAGCCCCAGGCGTATATAGTATACCTTTCAGTTGCGGCTTAGTATACATAGGAGAAACAGGACGGTCAGTACAGACTAGAATAAACGAGCATAAGCGATGCTTAAGAACAAGCCAGTACAATCGCTCAGCGGTGGCCGAACACCAACATGAAACAGGCCATACCATCAACTTTGACAAGACGAAACTAATTGCCAGAATTCCATTTTTCTACAATAGAAAAGTTAGAGAATCCATAGAAATCAATAAAAATTCTAATAATCTAAACAAAGACGATGGCTACTATCTTTCCCCTATTTGGAAAACAAGCCTATGTTCACAACAGCGGAACCGTGACATTCACTGATCCGCTACGACACTCCTCTCTATTCATAATTACTCATGCATCAAGTTTTCGCCCTAAATAAACTATCACTTTCGCTACTTTCACCAGTTACTTCGCCACAAGACATCTTTTGGCTATGAATGGGCTAGTGAGTCTGCTAATTCAGGAGTAACTCTTCTTTTTACATATTAACTTGTCTATTTAATATAATCCTTCTTATTTTTATTTTATTTTATTGTCCTGATGAAACCCCTTACAAAAGTGGGCGAAACGTCGACTTTAATTATAAAATGACACGGTCCCAACCCGGAACCATAAATAATTATAATGACTCCGGCCGTGATGCCTCCGACAATATCGAAAAAAATTGCTGAGGCAGGGTTTGGCGTCCTTTAATTATGACAACCAGAAACGCCTTTCAAGGTAGGTGGATATGGTAACATAGTCTGTGTATTTCAGTCATTTAAAATGTTTACTTCTATTAATTTTATTATTTCTTCCACAGAAATCCACTCTCGCACCAGATAGTTAGCCGGTGCACCCTAAAATTGTTACGAGATTTCCGCCCGTTCACGGTAAATTTAGTTTTATAATGTAGCACTACTAATTTGTTCGAAATAAACTTGGGATATTTTATACTTTAGATATGAGTTTGTATTAGCATTAATGGGCCTGGAAAATGGTAAGGTGCCGGGTACAGATAAGGTGCAAGCAGAAACTGTAAGACGCTGGACAAGCAGTAGCTATATGTATGAGACAGGCAAAATACCCAAAGTTTTCAAACGTAACATCATAGTCACTATACCAAAAAGAGAGGCGCAGGTAGATCTGAAAGTTTTCGAACAATAAGTTTGACCGCAAACGTGTCAAAAACATTAACTAGAATTGTACAAAGACAGGCGGAAAAACAAGCTGATGAAATACTAGGAGAAGATCAATTTGGGTTTAGGTGAAACAACTATACTTTAGCTCTGCGGGTGATAATGGAGAAAACAATAGAAAAAAATGAAAGCGTGGATATAGGGTTTGTAGATCTAGAAAAAGCGTTTGACAATGAAAATGGAGAAAAATGTTAGAAATACTCAAAAGGATTGGAATGAGTTTTAGGCATAAACGGATAGTACATATATATATATATATATATAGTACATATACAAAGCGCAAACAACGGTAATTGATTTAGAGCAGGAACATAGAGAAGTAAATATTAAAAAAGGGGTGAGACAGAGATGTGCGCTATCCCCATTAATTTTTAACTTGTATTATCGAAGAGACAATGGATACTTTCAAATGCAGGAAGACATTTAGAAATATTATGCAGGGAGAGAAGATTGATATGCTTAGATTTGCAGATGATATAGCATCTAGTAAGGAAGGGTTAGTAGCTGTTCTCAATGAAATGCAAACAGTTCTACCAGAGAGATACGGTATGAAAATTAACAAATATGAAACTAAAGTACTAGTATGTAAAGGGGGGGCAAATAAATCACAAACTAGAATACAAATAGGTGAAACTTGGACAGTAGAAAAAGCGGACAGCAAAAATATAGAAGCCTTTAAAATGTAGTGCTAAAAACTATACACAAGTCTTAATTTTGATAACTATTAAATTCCGACCTAATATACAATAGAAAATTAGGAAAACACCTCGTGTATTTTAATGAAAATTGAAACAAAGTTTATAAATTTCGGTTTTATTCACTGAAAGACTGGTTTCTTCTAGATCCACGCTTAAAAACAACTTTTTGTAGTTCCGCGCCGATAGAACATGTGGTTATATTATGGATCCGGCTGGAAGGTTTTTGTATAACAGCGCACGGCAGTAAATTTAATATTTCTCCTTCGATAACTTAGTGAACCTGTCGTGCATTGTTATGACAAAACCTAACGGAAAATACGTAAATGGTTTAACAGTTTATAGCAGAAAAACGTAAACAAAAGTTAAAGACGTACCGATGGTGATAGCATCAACGGCACTAGTGGCATCACTTGAAACTGTAAGAGGACATATTGGAAAGAAAAGGAAAGAAAACAAACAACAACTCGCACCACGCAATCAGACGGTTCGAGAGCACTTCCGATCAGATAGATACGCGAAGTTGACGTCTCGACAGGTACTTTCGAACTTAACTGTTACTTTCAAAGGCTTGACGATCACTGATAACACACGTGAGGATTGTCTTGTTTTTGACCGCGCGTGCGTTAAGTTAATTTCAAATAAATGGTAAAACCAAATTTAATTGAATATCGCACTTGTTGCGCAAACATCTTGTAATGATCAACCGAGGAGACAGACACGTTCGTTCTCAGCGTGAATTCTCCTACGAATTTTGCGAGTTATACATTAATGCATAAAGTTTGAATGGCATAAAGTACATAATGGCACCTGTAAATTTGCTCTTTGTAGAATTTGCAATTGTCAAAAAAAACATTATTTCTGTTTCTCTGCTATTGTTTTAGTGAGATTTAGTCGCTGGTATTTTGAAATACAGTTCTCAAAACTTGATGTAACAAAGCGCCTACGAAATGTACTTCTATTTTCAAATATCCACAATACAAAACCATCTCAATGAAAATATTAATAGAAAATGACAAGTGTCAAACCAACTGATAACAAACGCAATGTTGCCACTGCAGACGTGCGATAATCTAATAGCACCTAGCAAAAACACGATTGTAAGGTTACACAACAAGTATTCCGATAAACTTAAAATGAACTAGAATTTTATGTTCAATTCATACTTAAGCATCCTACATTTTATGCTATTTCTAAGTTTTCAAACTTTTATTTTGTTGTTATTTGTTTGTATATTTTTTATATTCAACAGCAATTACATATTCGATGCTCTTGGAGACCTAAACTTGCAGTGCACCCCTATTTCACCTTAGTAAGCAAATACATCATCATAGGTACACCGTTTGCTATTTACAAAATATTGCACGTAAGCTTGCCTCAAGTTATATATCAGTTAAGGAAGTGCGAAATAATTCATTGCAACGCTCGCAATAAAATTTAAATTAAAATTCTTGTGGTAGATAAGACCACCACCATTAGATAGGAGAGACATACCAAAACACTTTCGAATCTTATGCATTTCCTTGCTGTATTTGCAAAGACAATAAAACAAGAACACGTTTGGTGATGCACATTAAACGTAGAAGTCGTAAAATTAGGAATAAATTAAAAGTACATAATGCAATACGCCTTTGCAATATTCAACATGAGTGAAGTTGCTTGGTTGCAAACTACGTGTATTGATATTGATTTAAATTGATACTTTTGTATTAATTATGGTATAAAGCTCAAATTGGTTTGTTGTGGAGTATGCAGTTATTATTGAAACACGTCTTAATAACCCCACAAGCAACCTAGCCCCACGCACATTCTTTGAATTATGATATTTTAAACAAGTTACAATGTAAATGCAAATCAATTGATTGCGGCTACCGATGCCCCGTAAATCAATACTAGCATGATGTAATACATTAAGGTGCTTGTCATGTTGTAAATTATACAGGGATGTTAAATATAACCCTATGTTATTGTAGTTAATCGCTAACCTAGTTTAAATTGTATAGAAATTAAATTGAGATTCCTTTCACCTGTAGATGTGCTATAAAATAAAAAAGCAAAACTTCTGTTGGTTAGTCAGTATTGAGCATATAGGTTTTTCCTAAATATTGATACCTGAAAAAAAAAATGAAACCGCCAGTACCATTTACTATTTTCTAGTTATAGGTGTACCACAACCTTACTAATTAATATTTCGTGTACTGTTAAGAAGCTGTTAAATCGACACTTTATTGCTTTTATATCTGAGACTGTTCGCATACAAATTTTGCTTGCGGTCTTTATTACAATGTAGTGAAAGATTACTCGAGTGTTAGACAACGACAATGTAGCAAAAATATATTGAGAAAAAATTTAACATCCCATTGAGCGGTAACTTTTATAGCACTGCCTAGATTCATATTACCAATAAAATGCGCATAATATAAATTATTTAAATTTAAGGAGAGGATTCTAAAAATTATTAAAAAATAGAATTTTGAAGATTTGTGGCAAACGACAGATCTTTGTAGAGGAATACAACGGATCCAGAATGTCCTTTCCTTGATCCTGTCTTTCTCCTTTCGGGTGGTTCTAAAGACCCTCAATAAACCAAACATTTCTTATATTTTATTTGAATAGCTAAACCAGTCGCCTTTGGATACCTTTCAATGTTTTTCTTCTAAGCGATTTTATTCTGGACGACTCTAGAACCAAACCCCTTCCCAAAATTGAAAAACCCAGCCTAAAATTTGTTGAGATATGTAGCAAAACGTGTATCAAAAATGAAGGTCTCACTTTTGTTGTTGACTGAGTTTTTAAACTGGGAGCAATATTTACAAACATAGTAGCCAGTTTTAATTTTTGGTCTGCGTCAAACGTTGGTGTTTTTATTTTGGCTGCAATCCTAAATACTGCTGCTGGTACACATCTATGGAGTCGATTAATTTATTATAAAAGACTCCGCAACCATAGAACCTTCCTAATTTTACATGTATAAATAACAAAGGTATTAGAACAACAAATTATGCTCGCTTTTCAGAATTTTATATAAAAAATATAATCAAAATCTAACGTTTGTTTTTATTTCTAGATTTTAGAAAATTTTTTCATCACAAATATGTATATATAAATAGCAAATTTAAACGGTAGATTCGCAAATTCGCAACCACCTTTTCTTTAGTCACTTTTTAAATTTTTAACTCTGGGTAAAGGGGCTTAGTTTTTTTAATTTTAGAGGCTATTCTGGTCTCTTACATTGGACAAAAGCTTATTTTAAAATGTTCTCGCTATCAATTTTTTTATCCACATGAGGCATACTGGGTTTTCTATTTTGGTAACACCCATAATCTTTATCACTGAAAAACAAAAATTTTAAGCGCAATTAAGAAATGCTATTATGGGGGTGAAATGACTAAATACAAGAAAATATCTATGAGTAGAATTTAGCCGAGTTTTTACCTCTTCGTAGAAAAAAAATGGATTGTGAGTTATTTTACTAAAAAGAGAAGGCAGAGTATACGTCACTGCGTCTCTGAACTTAAAACATAAAAAAATTATCGTTCTTAAGGAGGACTTAAAGCTCTTGATAGAAAATCAGGAAAATAAGAAATTATCAGAACAGTATTGCTGCCACTTCTTATCGAATATTTCCTGCTGCGCTGTAGCTGTAACAAAAATAACATAACCAGAATTCATTATAAAAAAATTTAATTTTGAATTACAAATAAAACAGTATAATAATTTTAATATAATATTCAAAACCTAATAAACTTTATTATTCGTTTTCATTAGGTGTTGAGACAGTGACACCATAAAATTTTTCCAATACTTCAATGAGTTTCAGGTTGCATTATTATTAGACAATACATTTATTGGTTTATCTCATATGAAAGACATTGTTTACATAAATATTTTATCACCTCTATCATACGTTCAAGTAAACCGCACTAATGCTGCTTTTCAAATTCGTTAAATTTTTTGTTGTGATTATCAGTTTATTATTAGGGCATTTTCGAAATCAATCTATTGTTTGTAATTTTGCCTTGGCTGTCGCCGTAGCATTGTGTTAATTTTTTGCAGATAAAATTCATTTTACAACCAAAATCAAGATTTCCGATCGCATATTATATTTTTGACCTTTCTCAACAAATTTTGTTTTGTATTCGTAGTTTCGTTAGTACGTCGATCCGTCGGTTCGTCTGTTTGTCGGTTGCGCAGTCTGTCGTTCTGTCGGTGTGTCTGGGAATCCTTGCAACCTGCATACTTTTTCATCGGATGACATGTTCAAAGATCATGCGGATTAAGACCTAGATAGCTTGCTATAAATTTCAAAACTTTGAAATTAAGGGCATGTTTTGCGCACATGCACCAAACCAACATTTCATATCATCCAATAGCCCCAATTTGCTCAAATTTAGGGAATATTAGAGAATTTACTTTTAAACAATTTCAAATAATTTTATCTTGATCGAATAATTTTTATATAAATATGGTCGTACAAGCAGTGGACATTATTGGAGTACAAATATCTCTATCAACTGACAGTAAACTGGTGGTTTTGGTTATCTACTTTTCTCCCTCATTGTCTTTTCTGGATTTCAACAATAATACTGTACTAATTCTGGAAGATTTCAATACGCTTTTGAATAATATCGATATTATCAACAGGTGTGCTACCACAATAAATAATTTTAAAAATCTACACAACTTTATCCAATACAATAATGTAACGAATATTTAGATTTAGTTTTGTGTAACTAGAAATGTGCAGTAACTACGAGTGAATCTCTTGTGCGGGAATCTATACCAACCGACTCCATATACATACAATCAAGTGTGTCAATTAACAGTTACACATTTTCTGTAAATTATAATACTGGTTGCTTCAATTTTAGAAAAACTAATTTTCCTTTGCTATACCGGCTAAATACACAGGCTGCGTGGTTTGCTATGGAAACGGCTCAAAATGTCGACATAGCTTGCTCTATTTTTTGTGAAATGTTACATAAAATACTTCTGCTATCTGTACCACGGATAGAACATCGCTCTGATAAATATCAATACCCTTGTTGGTTTATTTCTCATGTTATTGCATAAATACGGCGTAAGCAGATTGTTTTTAAAAAATATTTAGCGCTTCAGTCAAGATACTAGTGGCATTTATATGTACGTCAGAGAACTAGCTCAAAACAGATTGTTGATGATGCTTAACGAAATTTTATTGAAGAGTCTGAAGGCAACTTAATTAGCAAATGAAAAATACTGTGGTCATCATCAGCATTAGGTCTTCAGTCCTGAAACTGGTTAGACGCGTACCCTTATTGTTTCCTATTCTAAACTAACCTAAACATTTTCCTGAAATTTTCACAGTCAACATCTGTCACTATCTGCGTGCAATAGCCTGATCTAGGTTTACCTCTATCTCTGCTTTTTCCTATTTCGACTTGTAATGTATCACATACTATTCCCCAAAAACGCCTTAGAACGTATCCTGCCCTTATATTTCTTCTATTTTTTTTTGTTTTCCAGAGATATCTTTGTTCTCTTACTATTTCTATAACCTCTTTGTTAATATTTTTCCTATTTTTTTTTGTTTTCCAGCAATATCTTTATTTTCTTACTGTTTCTATAATCTCTATCTTCTAAACTTTGTCTGTTCATGCTATCATCATCATACATCTGAAGCACAACATATTCTCTTTAATCAGAGGATAATTTATTGCCATACGGCATTTCATTCTTCAAATTTGTTGCTAGAAGTAGCACCAAAATTAATTTACGTATTTCAAAAAAAAATGTCAATCGCTTATAAGTTTACATATTACAATGACTCAACAACTAAAGCAATTAGAGTACAAAAGAAACGTATTTGCTCAGCGGATCTCCGAGGTGTACAATCTTTCCATCAAGGTAACCAATGATGCAGCGTCCTATTTACCCTTATTCAATACACGTTACGAAGATCTACAGTCTCCTTTTGATCAGTTTTTGAGGTCCATAATCAAATAATAGAAATTACAAAGGATGAAGGTTTCGATGCTGAGGCACTGATCATAAAACAAGTTGAAAATTACTATTACTCGGCAAAAACGGCTCATGTTAAACTGTGTCCCTCCATTTCAGCTGCACAAACCACTAATCCCGTTTCAGTAAAGGCGGCGGTAAAAGTACCATCGTTAAGCATTCCTATATTCAGGGGTGATCAAAGATTATTCCAAACATTTCACGAACTTTTCGATAGTATTATAGTAAAAAACGCCAATTTGGTACCTATACAACGCGATCAGTACCCCTCTCATTTTTGGAGGAAGAACCCCTAAAATTACTTGCCAGCATTCCCGTTTCAGGGGATAATTTTCAAATCGCCTACGACAAGCTGATAAAAAGGTGTCATAATAAACGGCTTCTAGCAGCGGAAGCCGTTAACAATATTATGAAGTCCACTTTAAAAGGCGATATTGGAAAAGATTTACGCGCTCTTATAAACATATTTTCAAAATCCATTGCTGCACTAAAGGTTTACAATTTGAAACAGACAAATAAGATTTTCTACTGTTTCATATTCTTTTACAAAAACTCGACGTTTCTACCGGAACCCATTTCGAAGTTGAATACGCTATGGTAGAGATTCCCACTTTAGACAATTTTGTGTCTTATCTTGAAAATAAATGCAAGGCACTCAAATCTGTGCAACTATCAGGTATTTCTACAAATAAAATCACTTCACCGGTTGCGAAAAGCAGTCCTTACAATTGCTTTAAAAATTACCCAAAAACAACACCTACGTTTACCGCTTTATGTAACGAGAGTGTTACACCCTTACAAAAACGTGGAAACAATCGGATTACGTGCCACTTGTGTAATCAGGGCCACGTTCTTTTAAAATGCGCCAAATATTTACAGTAAAGTGAAAACGAAAGATTAAAATTTATAAAACAAAAACAATTATGTATCAATTGTTTACACCCTTCACATGTGGTACAAAATTGTCTTTCTCTTTTTCGATGAAAAGCGAAACACCATTCGACTTTACACACCACTTCACCCACTAACGTTTCGACTAACCCACAACCACCTTCAGGCACTTTGTCCAATAACTGTATTGCTAATGCAAGCAATATTTCCGAATATCTATCCAGTACTATTTGCGGTGTAGCAAACGCCAATCAGAGCACGGTACTTCTAGCCACCGCTGTTGTCAACATTTGCGATAGCAATGGCAATTTCTGCCCTATCAGAATAATTATAGATTCTGGTAGTCAATGTAATTTCATTAGTGAAAGATGCCCGCTTGTTTTAAATTTACAACGACGTCAATCTTCAATTACTATTTTCGGTCTCAATGAGATAGCTTCAAATTCAACTAGAGGCATGACACATGTCACAATCAGACCACAGGACAACTTGGAACCTACATTTACATTCGATGCGATCATTGTTTCCAAGTTATGTTCTGACATGCCGCAGATTCCAATAGAAAAAAGTGGTCACATTTACAAAGTCTTCAACTTGCTGATAAATCATATCCTATTGACTTATTGGTAGGCGCCGAAATATTTCCACACATTTTAACGTAGGGTAAGGTGTTAGGTAGTCCATGGCAACCTACGGCTATTAACACAGTTTTTGGTTGGGTAACGTTGGAAAGATTATGCAATTAATTTCTCCGAGTACTTATTCCCTTTTTTATAAGCACTCATATTCCGTTGGAAATTTCAATACCAAAATTTTGAGAAATCGAACAGATTCCTTCTAAAGTTAATTACTCCCCGGAAGAAATAAAGTGCGAAGAAATATTTCGTAATACCGTGACCCGAATCGCTTCGGGCCGTTTTCAAGTTTCACTTCCGTTTCGTGATGGAGTGCCTGTTTTAGGCGACACATACAGCCAAGCTTACAGGCGATTTATTTTACTAGAAAACAAATTGCTGAAATCACCTGAACTTTACTTATTATATTCAAATATTATGCAAAGGTACATAGAACAGAAACACATGCCCCAATTTCGAAGCCCTGCGTTGATAATTCCGATTCTTGCTATTTACCACATTTTGTGTGGTAAAACCAGATAGCATCCGCTCTAAGGTCAGGGTAGTGCATGGTGCATCAGCAAAAAGTTCTAAAGGTCTGAGCCTCTACGATACGTTGCTACAAGGACCCAAGTTACAAAAAGATATTTTTTCATTACTTCTAATTTTCCGAGTTCATCCGATAGTCTTTGTACCGGATATTTGTCAGATGTTCTCGCAAATATTTGTTACTCCTAATCATAGGAAATTTCAAAGAACGCTATGGAGCTTCTCTCCTAATAATCCAATTTCACATTTCGAGTTAAACCGTGTAACTTTCGGTCTTAACTGTTCGCCTTACTTAGCAATGCGAACTATCTTGGAGCTTGCTGATAGAAAAAAAGAACGTTTTCCTCGTGCAAGTGATCTTTTAAAAACACAGATGTACGTAGATAACATCTTAGCTACTTGCACTTCTGTTTCGGATGTTGCTAGCTTGCAGGAGGAGCTAATAGGCATCTTAAAATCAGGAAAGTTTGAATTGAAAAAATGGGCGAGCAACGCTCCTGAGTTACTTTCATCAACATCAAAGAAGAACCCAGCTTCCTCAAAATATTGGGACTTCAATGGAATCCGCAAAACGACTCTTTTTCATATACAGGAGAAACCATAAGTCGAACCTGTACAAAACGTACAGGAAGGATTTTTGAGCCGCTTGATCTATTAAGTCCAGTGTTACTTCAAGACAAGCCTATTATGCAATGTTTGTGGAAATCTAATATAGATTGGCACGATCAACCTCCGCAGGCTATTGTAGATTCTTGGGCATGCTTGAAAAACGAATTTTTATCGTTAGCTAATTTCAAACTTCCTTGGCACATTAACCTGAATGACGATTTTAGATGTGATCTACACGGGTTTTGTGACGTCTCTATGATTGGTAATTCAGCTGCAATATTTTTACGTGTCGAAAACAGTGACACAATCACAGTTACTTTACTATGTGCTAAAAGTAAAATCACTCCGCTCAAAACTTTGAGTCTGGCTCGCTTGGAGGTGTTAGGCGCGGTTTTATTAGCCGTTTTAATTTCTGCCGTAAAATATACCTTTCTGAAAAAGTTACATTTCAAAATATATTTACTTGAACTGATTCACAAATCGTTCTAGCGTAGCTAAATGCCTCACCCAGTAGATGGAAGACGTTTGTCCCTAATCGAGTGAGTCATATACAGGACAGAGCCCCCCCCCTTTCCTGGCACTAGGTGCCATCTGCTTTCAATGCCGCAGATATCGGGCCCCGCGGGAATACCCCATTGGAATTGCTTACTAATTGTCTCTGGTGGAACGGTTCAAAGTTTTCTTCACTCCCCCAAAACTTGTGGGAAACATATTTACACTTTCCACCTGTTATCAATTCCGAGGCAGACCTGGAAGAAAGACAACACGTATTTACTGCAAGTACAAAAATTCATTTTTTAGATATCATGCTTGAACGATTTTCGTTCATAGATAAAATTCTCAGAATTTTATGTTACTGTTTACGCATCAAAAACGATTTTCAAAGACATTCTGAGAAAATTTACGGAATCCCAACCCCCTTTGAGATTCAAAGCAATTTTCTAATTTTTGTTAAACACGTGCGATCGACGGCTTTTACAGAGCTAATTGATCAGATAAAAGAAGGTAAATTACTGCCAAAACCTTTTCGATGCTTTTCTTTATTTATCGATCCAGGTGGACTTTTAAGAGTAGGAGGTCGTCTTAGAAATTCCGAATTGACTTACGAAGCTAAGCACCCCCTACTTTTACCAAGTCAACATAGGCTTACTAGTCCTATCGTCGAAAACGCGCACTATAAATATTTGCATCCCGGTTTGAAAAGTTTACACTATCGTTTACGTCAACAATTCTGGATATTGTCTGCCAGAAACACTATTCACAAGACACTTGCAGGATGTCACAAAAGCTTTTGCGCCAGGCCTCGTCCTTGTGCCCCTTCAATCATGGGAGATTTACCCGCCTATAGAATTCGGGCACTTAAACCTTTTGTTTATGTCACAACAGATTTTTGTGGCCCATTTTACGTTATTCCTCATCGTTGAAGAGGCTCAAAATCACTAAAAGCAATATGTCTGCATTGTTGTGTGCACCTGTACTAATGCAATGCACCTTGAACTCGCAATGGAGTTGTCTACAGACAGTTTTATTGCAGCCTTTCGCCGTTTCGCATAAACAGACAATGCCACTAATTTTCACGGCGCCCACAATCAATTTATACAAATAGCACAACAAGCAGCTTTTTGTGTATACTCCAGAATGTCTCTGGCCGCCATGTCTAAATTAGATTTGATGTTATTCCATTCTGTTTCTACTTCCTTCGTATCAGAAATTTTTCTGATACCTTTCAGCAATTCATTTGGCTTGTTCGTTAAATCTTTCGTAGATATCTTTATCTTTCAGTTTCTCAAAATCAAAGTGCTCTTTTCCGTTCCTTTTTTTCAAATTTTTAAATTTAAGCGCAGTTTTCTTAATTACCATGGTGTGGTTAGTTTCTATATCTGTTTCTGGGTAGCTTATACAGTCTTTTACTTAATTTCTAAACCGTTGTCTAACAAGAATGTAATCTATTTGATATCCCCCTATATCTCCTGGCTTCTTCGACGGGTAGCCTCTTCCAGCATAATGTTGAAATAATGTGTTTGTGTTGTTTAAATTGTTTTTGTCGCAGAATTCTATGAGACGTTTCTCGCGCCTAATCTAAATAAACCTACTACCGTTGCTTCCCTATCCTCACCTACCACTGCATTAAAATCTCCCGTCATTATTAAATTTTCATGTCCTTTTACGCACCTTAGTATGTCTTTGATATCAATGCCGGTCACTTTTATTTCTTCATCATTGTAGCTAGAGGTGGACATGTATAATTGTATTATTGCACTATTTACTAGTTTAGACCCTTATCTAACCATGATTACTTTTTCGTTCTTTTGTAAGTAGTTTTCTACACAGTGTCCTATCCTTTTTGCATAACTATACCAACCCCTGAATTTCCTTCCTCTGATCCTGTATGAATTACCTGAAAGTTTCCACTCAAAAAATCATCAATCTTTGGTACTATGGTATAGGGGTTATATTTTTAGGGTTCCGTACCTTATAAGATATAACGGAACCCTTATAAGATCACTCTTGTGTCCGTCCGTCCGTCTGTCATAGAGGTTTTTCTCGAAAATTATGTAACGTAGCAATTTGAAATTCCCCACAATGCTAGGTCTTTATGGCGCGCACATATATCGACAGTCAGAAAATA
Organism: Platerodrilus igneus; assembly: GCA_036346225.1. NCBI lineage: Eukaryota > Metazoa > Arthropoda > Insecta > Coleoptera > Lycidae > Platerodrilus > Platerodrilus igneus. The sequence continues at coordinate 2,068,996 of JARFIW010000566.1, forward strand.
GAAGAAAATATTTTTAGATTAAAATGGCGGGGATTAATTCGGTCAAAAGAAAAAAGTTTTAATAAATATATCGTGTGGGGGTATCATTTGAAAGAGGATTCCAAAAGGTTTCTAAAATTTTTTTATAATTTTTGGTCCAGTAGTTTTCATGATATAGCTCAAAATGTGCCAAAAATGATGCCCCCCTCCTTCTTTCCCTACTTTTCCAAAGCTAAAATTTTGTTTTTAATAAGGATAGTAGCTATTGAGTCATAGATTATCGGTAAACTGCAGGTTTTTATGACAGTGTAATAGGTGCTGAAAAAAATTTTTTATTTACTAATGTACCAATACAATGTGGGACAATATATTCATTTTTCAGTTATCACAATCAAATTTGGATAAGATTTAAATATAAATAAAAAATAAAGACAGTTTAATTTAGTGTATTGATTGCTCACCGTAGTATTGGTACGGAATCCTAATAATGCGAGCTTGACTCGCTCTTGGTTAACTTTTCTTTTTATAATCATGAAGATGAGCAGTATATAAAGTGATCAAACTAATACGTTTGATATCACAAATTTTTCAAAACGACGTGGATCACTATTTGTAATTGCAACTGTTTCAGTCTCGTATTGATGATACCCTTACGGAATGGTCAAAAAGTCGACTCATTTCACTTTAATGTGCTACAGTCTAAACCCGTGAAACATATTGTAAATGATATATCCTTATATAACGTAATATATAACATCTGCATTTAAAAAAACCTTTCATTAATTCTCATATTTAAATAGTAGAAGAAATGCGTTTATTAGTTGCCAAAAATCGGAAAGCATTTTCTTCAGAATAAGGAATATATTTTAAGACAAAATCCCAAACAAGAGACTTGTTGCTTAAATAGCAAAACATATTGGCCATGTGACTTTGACCTTTTAAATTAAGGTATATTTTGATAATCTAAAGAATCCATTAGTCATTCTTCTTTTCAACATTTTAAACGAAGAACACGAAACCGCGTGACTCCTAACAGATTACGGCCATCTGGTTATCCGCTAATTTCCACAAATATACGATACGCTTACCTTTATCACATTTGTTATCAGTTTAAGAGTAATTAACAAGTTCGTGCGCTAGTTTAGTGATCTCATGTGAAATCGCTTCTATGGCGACCGAAGACGTGAATGTTGAATGAAGCAGCAGCAGCCAGATCAAGATTACTTTACTAACATCTTAATATTGTATAGCATTAGTCAATTTTAAAATCTCCCCTTATGCATCTTACAAAATGAACGAGAAGGATTTGAATGAATAGCTGTATAATAAATAAATCTGGTCTGGTTGCTTGTCTGTATTTGCGGTTGTTTGCATAAGCTTTTTGCATAATTTGCTGCAACTATGAGTATATTTTTTGTTTTACTGTCCTATTAAGTAGCATATGCACTCTGCACCTTTCCACTGAAGGCTTTAATCACTTGCGCATACCATATTAGTTAAGTAAACTTTTTAGTATTCAAGAAGCAATAACGTAGCTGAAGAATGTTAAACATCCCAGAAATAAAATTAAATTAACCATTAAAAGTAATTACAAATCTGCATACTATTTGCTAAGACGATTTGAAATCTTTCGCAGATATTAGACAATAGTATAAATAAATGATTTTTTGTAATGCTTTAGCCCTTTACTCAACTAGCGCAATATATTACCTCTCCACGACATTCGAAAAAAGATAGAAAACTTCAGAGAGTTCTAATAGATTAAAGCATGGTCACTTGTTTTTCGAAGTAGATATCGTAAATGTCGTCCAGATACTTTCAGACTGCTTTTAATAGAAGCGTACCCCCAATGGAAGAAATGGAAGCACCGGTTCGTCGTTGTAATAAGAAGAAATATGAGATAGGAATTAATATTCATTCAACGTTAAGTAGAATAATTGTAAAGCGTTCACGTTACTTGAGATATAAAACAGATAAGAAGATACAAATAATAAATTTTGGATAGATTGAATAAATATGGACGCACTCGGTATAATTAAATTTTACGAACAATGAACGTTAATTAAGCACGATGACGATATTTCCATTCTTTTGTTTCTAGAAATATGATTTAAAATAAGGCACTTAGTTATAATCAAAAGGAACAAAATGCAGTTTCTTAAAATAAATTAGTAAGTTTTATTAAAAATAATAAGATAATGCAAAAGCAGTACGTAGGATAAACGTCGTGATAAATAAAAACTGCTGAAATAAAAGATTACCTAAAATATACAATAAATTGTTGTTTAATAAATATTATGTGATATAAAAATTCTAAATATGAGGAAACGAAGACTGAAAATTATGACTCAAATAAAACACTGGATCATGCAATATACAAAACCATAGATTATGCAATGGCGAAATAAACAACTATACAGATCACAAAGAAAGTACGTGCCTTTTACATAATTAACGTGACAATAACCTTATATTTAGCATAGATAAAACAATGCTAAATTATGTTAACGGATTTGGACATCAATTAATATAGATTACCAGAAGAAGGGGGAATGTTATATACCGACTAATTTCGACAAAAGCTAAAGTTAATAGTCAATAATAGTTAAGTATCAAATGAAGTATGTAAATCATAGGCTGTAGATCCTTCAATATAAAAGTAGTCGGCGTTGTATTGTTTTTGAGTTTTGCTGTATAAGTTGGCTAGAAAGTTCAAGCACGTAAGAATCGTGGAATTTGTCTCGTCGGTCAGGAATCAAATAATAAAATCATTCAATTAAAGGGCAATATACTGGTTTCGTTCTACAACAAAAAGTTGGAATTTAAAAGAAAGGAATGGGATGACCTACGTGTCGAATAAATACAAGTTAATCGATTAGCGATCCTGGGCGACTTAAATTTTAAAGATAAATTGGAAATTAATGGCGAGCAAAGTTTGAACCTTTTTATTTCTGATTTATAAATATGTATATGCGGTTTTAAAATGCTACGTACTAAATAGTTTGTACTTATTTGGTAGAAAATTAGCATAACAATAAAAAATTGTTTTGTTGGACTAAGAGATGGCGGCGGAACTCGTTTTGCTTTAAATTTAAGTATAATATTATCGGAAAATGAAGTTTGAATATTTGAAAAATTAGGAAATAGGTGCGCATTAAGTTATAGACAATTGAGTGATGAAGGGAAAAGTTGTAATCCATTTTTAGATTTTTCTTTGATTTGACCAAAATTTAATGAGTGTTTTTAAAGTGTTTTAGAAAAAGGTATAGTATAATGTGATAAATTTAGGCAACCAAGAGCAAACAAGACTACTTGAGAATAACCGTTTTCCGTTTAGGGAAAATGGTGAAAAGATTGTTGAGACAAGACGGTTTGGTGTCCTTAACTACGACAGCATGTAAAGCCTTTCACGGTATGTGGTTATTGTAACTTACCTTGTTAATATTTCAGTCATTTCAAATGTTTATTTTTATTATTGTTTCCATACAAACCAACTCCTGCACCACTCTAGTTAGTCGCTGCATTCTTAATCTTATCTGGTAGAGCTTTTCCGTAAGTGACGCGTTCTTTAAATTGGGTGTTTAATTATTTACGACAACTAATTAGCTATTTAAAGCGTTTTGCAGATATTTCTCAATATCGAAGTTTGTTTAGGCAATATATATAACATTTTCGTTTTTGATTACATAATATAATTTGTTCTAGAGTTTTCCCATAGTGGATTGTTTAAAAGAAGGCTATTCTTTGTAAAAACTCATAAAGTGGTATTTTTAACGAGAATGAATATTTTATTTTCGTTTTAAATGATATACCTACGCACGCAAAATATGCTTTGCTTTTTAAATGCATCAAGTTGATATTATTTTAAACGTATTCTGTTGTAAATTCAATGAAAACCTGTTATTACAAAGTATAGTATAATTATTCACACGGCTGAGATGAAGAGTTTTTGTATTTACATTTTACATTCGTTTCACGATCTTTCCATTCTGGCATAAATGCAATTCAACTTTCATTCCACAGAAGAAAAATATCCACACGGATTTTAATTACAAAGCTAGAAACGGTTTGTTGTTCCTTCGGGACTACGTTGGGCGTCAAAAATCCTCTCCTCCAAGACGTCCTGAACATTTGATCTGGATGACTGCGCCGAAAAAATTACTGCAAGATGACTTCGCGCTAGTACATTTCGATGAAACAACTTCGGGGAGCTGATCTCACCAAGATCACTTTGACTTAGTAAACTTCGTAGAAACAACTTCGGGGAATTGATCGCATCAAAACCACTTTACCCTAGTCACACACGCGTCGAAACGACTTCTGGGAGTTGATCGCGTCAAGGCTACTTGGCTGTAGTGAACGTCGCTGAACTAACTTCGGGGAGCTGATTGCATCAAGGCCACTTCGCTGTAGTAAACATCGTCAAACTGGGGGGGTTGATCGCATCAAGGCCACTTTGCCCTAGTAGACTTTGTTGAATTAATTTCGAGGAGTTGATCGCATCAAGACTATTTCGTTCTAGTGGATTCTGTGAAAACAACTTCGGGAAGATAATCGCATCAAAACCACTTCGCCCCAGTAAGCTTCAGCGAAACAGCTTCGGCGACTTTACCGCACCAAGGCCACTTTGCCCTAGTAGACTTCGTTTAAACGACTTCGGTGAGTGAATCGGATCAAGATCACTTTATCCTTGTAGACTTTTTTAAAGCGATTTCGAGGAGTTGATTGAATCAAAATCGCTTGACTCTAGTAGACTTTGTTAAAACGACTTCGAGAAGGTGATCGGATTAAGATTACTTCGTCCAAGTAGACTTCGTTGAAACCACTTCGGTGAGTCGATCTGACCAAGATCACTTCGCCTTAGTAGATATCGTCGAATCGACTTCGGGGAGTCGATCGGATCAAGATCATTTCGCCCTAGTAGACTTCGTCGACACCATTTCAGGGAGTTGATCGGATCAAGATCACTCGCCCTAGAAGACTTCGTCGAAAGGACTTCGGGGAGTTGATCGGATCAAGATCAATTCACCTAGTAGACTTCGTTAAAACAATTTCGAGGAGTTGATCGGATTAAGACCACTTTGCGGTAGTAAACATCGTTGAAACGACTTTTAGGAGTTGATCGAATCTAGGCAACTTTACCTTAGCAGACTTTCTTGAAACGACTCCGCGAAGTAGATCGGATGAAGGTCATTTCTGACTAATAGACCTCGTTGAAACGACTTAAGAGATTTGATTGCATTAAGACCTCTTCCCCTAGTAGATTCGTTGATAAAAGTTTGAGAAGCTGCACAATCGAAAAGCTCAGGAAAAACGAGAAAATTCGGAAAATAGAGGATATTCGAGAAAAATCAAGGAAATTCTAAAAAACTGGAGAAAATTCAAGAAAATTCGAGAGATGTAGGAAATTCGAAAGATTGAGGAAGTTCGAAACACGTTCTACTTATTCGTTCTTCGAGAAAAGTCGAGAACAATCAAAAACAATAGAGAACAATCGAGAACAGTGGAGAATGGTCTAGAAAAACCAAAAAAATTCAAAACAATCGAAAAAATTTGAAAACAATCAAGAAAATCCGAAAAGATTCGGAAAATCCCGAAGACAATCTACAAAACCTGAGAACAGTTTACAAAACCCGAAAGCAATCGAAAAACTCGAAAACAATCTAAAAAACCTGAAGACAATTTTAAAAACCCGAAAATAATCGAAAGAACACGGGAATATTGGAGACAATTCGAGAACAATCTACAAATCCGAAAACAATCGAAAGAACCCTGGAACGTTCAAGACAACCCGAAAACACTCGAGGCAATCTGAGAACAACCGAGGCAATACGAAAACAATCGCGGCAATACGGAAACAATCGAAGCAACACGAAAACAATCGAGGCAATACGAAAACAATGGATGCAATACGAAAACAATCGAGACAATATGAAAACAATCAAGGTAACTCGAAAACAATCGAAACAACCGGAAAACAATTGAGAAAAGGCGAAAGAATAGCCGAGAGAAATGCAGAGAGAAATAGTCGAGAGAAATGGCGAGAGCAGCCGAGAAAGCCGAAAAAAACCAAAAAAAAAACGAAAAAATCCGAAAAATTCCAGCAAAACATAAAATCCCCATGTAATCAAGATTGATAGTTTCATGATATATTTTTTATGTTATATTTCTGGTGTTAAATTTTTTCCGTCAATTTCTTACTTATACGTTTAAAGTTATACTTCGCACGCTATACTACGCAAGCTATACTTCTTGTGTTATACTTCTTACGTTATACTTCTTACTTAATTCTTCTTACGTATCTCTTCTTATCTTATACTTCTTAGGTTGTGGTTGTAGAATGCTTAAGCGAGCGCGTGTAACAACTTGGACATGTTTCTGAACGCACGTCGGTTTGCCAAAGCGATTGAAATATAAAACAAACAGTCGAGTGCATTTGTTTATTCGTGTGCAAGGAATATACTTTGAAATATATCAAAGTTTTTGTTTATGATAATTTCTTTTGAAGCTGTAAAAATTGAAAATAAAATAACTGTTTTAAATGGCCGTTGGAGAAAGTAACAGGTAAAATGTAAAAATACCCTTAACAGTATCCAACCTCGAGTTTCAAAACTTGTTTTACTGTTCCTAAGTCTCCCACCCAAAGTTGTCATTATGCCTAGCTTTCTCTGTGCTTTGTCAGCGGAGAAATCAAAACATATTTTTACTTGTTATTGTGAAATTCTCAAAATGAAAATGGGAACCTTTTGTTTATATTGTTTGTTGTATTTGAGACGCGACATTTTTATTAAAGTGAGTGTAATCACAAATAGATTCTAAAGAAATTGAAATCAAAGGATAAACAGGAAGTGTTGAATAATTACATTAAATAAAAATTGCGTATAATAAAAAAAATGTTAAAGGAAGTTGCAATACGTAAAATGGAAGGACTGGACAATTATTTTCAAACAAAAAAAAATAAATGTATCAAAGCAACGAACTTTGCATCTCTTCCACGATAGCCGGAATCTTTATCCCAGCGCTATTGAGGTTGTTGTAGAGAACAATGCATGTTTTCGTCCTTACGTCCACATCCAGTCATATGAAATTTTTATTTCATTTTCTTATCAAAAATAGACCATTAATATTAAAAAACAATAACATTTTAGATGTAAAATGTATATAGTCAAATAGTTATATGTCTATAAATTGTGTTTGGATACTCTTGCGAATATGGTTGTTTAAAACATTCCATATAAATTAAAAAAAGATTAATGGGGCATTGAGAACTCGGGACCTTCCGATTGCTAGACCTAGCCCTAAATGCCGCGACACCAAGACTAACATTTGTCAAAGTGTCGTTTGTTGTATGCTTGGATTTGTTCAGGTTACATCAGAAGTATGCTTTTTTTGGAATAATCTACGTTCGGCTGCAATCGTTCGGCTGTATTCGTACGCTTAGGTCAACTTAATTTTTTAATGTTTTCGTTAAAAATGGACCGCGTATGTTAAAAATTTTTGATTCCTAATCAACTTATAACACTAAAAATATATCAGGCATTGCATAAGCTTCAATTTTAAAAATTTGGAAAATAATTGTGTCACCAAATATTTTGATGGTAACGCCTCATGCGACCACACCGGTCTTCGGAACCTTTTTTTTGATATTTCTCGAATTAATTATACAAATTTCAATTAAAATTTGTAAAAGAACTATAGTACCAGCGCGCAAACGGTACAAGAGTCAGATTTTACTGTATCTATCGTGTTTTCTGGTATATATTAGACATTTTTTACGGACCGGATACAAATTTTGGAAACCAACTCGATTATTCTCACCCACACCAACTCTATTTGACATGTTGTTGGCTTTGTTGCACAGCGCGCTCGAGTTTTAGTTCGGAAAAATTTAAGCAAACGTAAGTCGACACATTTCTGCAAAATTGACAATCTTCAAAAAAGCCTCATTTTTCCCGGAGTATCCACCTTTTCGCAACAAAAACCCGCGTAAGCAATATAACTATGAATTCCGATTCTGCAAACTTTGTGGAAATACACTTATCTTGCTCGAATATATTGTGCAAAATAAAAATTAAATATTGAAAAATTTTATTTTTCTCCATTTTAAGTGGGTTTTCTTGCATAATTCGGTGTTCAAAGACCTCATGTGACCTCACTATCACATCAATATAATGACCTGAATTTTAATGCGAGATGATTTTTTTCATCAGCATATCCGTGTAAATAGTTAGAAAATGGTAATAGAGTTTTTTAACATTGAAAACAAATCAAGTAATTTATTAGCTCAAAGTTACTAGGTGTATAAATAGTATTAATCGGTGAAATATTATATAAGGGGTATGAATCATTCGAGTTATAATATTAGGAATAAATTGAGTAGGTTAAGAAAGTTATTTCAGGGAATTATAACGCAATCATATAATAAGATTCGTTGTTTTGTAAACGTTATCACATTGGAAACGCTTGTTAGTTCGAAAATAAAATGTTCATGGGAAAGGCTAAAAATATAACTTTAAATACAAAACAACTTAAGAAAAGCCTTAAACTATCCTAATTAGCGTGTTATTGAAAGCATCATATAGCTAACATGTGGAGTTAAACAATATTATCAGAGCAAAAGTCTAAACATTCTGCTGATTTGCAAGGCAGGTGTATTCAAGTTGATCATTATCTTGTTATTTCAATATCAGGTTAATAAAGGCGAAAATAATAATCAAAACATATGCACTATGGTCGTCAAAAGTGTATCAAAATTCTTTATCTGTTGGCGATATTCTAAATAACACAAGTGTTGGGAAAGCTTCAATGTGACTTATAAATCCATTTTCATACGATTAAAAATTGTATATATATATATATATATATATATATATATATCTCAGACAAAATCTAGAAAGGAGGGATTTTGTTTTGTGATACAATGAAGTAAAGTTCAGTACGCCTATGTGCGTAGAGTATATCATGATATTAATTAAAAGTGTAAAGATTAACTTTTTTGAAATGAAATTTTTTAAGTAATATAGAAAGCTGTTCAACAAAGTAAGTGATAATAATTTATTTAACTGATAATTATACAAAATTTTGTAGAATTTTAAATGGTGGTCATGAAAAATTAACTTTAAATAATATTTTAAATGATGGTCAAAAAAGGTGGTATTTTATATGTATGGAAACTTCGACAATGGTCAAATTTTGGAAATTAAAGTAATCTTAAACAAAGGAAAAAAATTTTGGTTAAAAGATACAAAACTAATCGAAAAAGAAAAATCACTTGTGTTAGTTACAGTACCAAGGACAAGAATCGACGGCTTTACATTTTATAAAAAAGTTCACAAATTTTATTCTATTTAAAATGCTTTATAAGTATTGATATGTGTTGGTGATATTTGGGTACTTATTTTTGAATTATGAATATTAATTATGGCTATGTAAAAAAATTTTTACACGTATTTGAAATCATAACCTTTTAGTAGTAATTTTCAAGAAGATTTTTGTGCACAAACAAATCCAAATCCGGTTCGTAAACTTAGTCATATGATAGGCAAATTTTCAAGTCACTGTAAAAATAACCAATTTGCTAATTTAAACTTTATAAAACCTTCATTATTTAAAGGATAAAAAAACGTTGTTCACATAAATAATATTGCATTCTTTATATTAAATTAACACTCTTTGAAATTAATGATTTAAATAACTTTTCTAGCGAATGTAACTTTTTCAACAATTCTACATATGTCGCACTCATTAAAATTAATTGACCGTTCTTCAATTTTTGATATTAGAACCATAAACCCGGAATTTCCATATCTAGCATCTGGGGAGAAATTATTTTAAGAGGTGATAAGTCGAAGGCTAAGCTTCACAACATTTCTATTCGCTCACAACTATAGAGCGGAGTTCACAGCAATATATATATATATATATATATATATATATATATATTTATATACTGCTGTGATAGGGGGTTGCTTAGGGGTGTATTGTGTAGCAAGGGTCGTGCAGTAACCATAAATTGCGATAGGAAGCAGAAAACTGCATTTATTTAGCAGAAAATTAAGTAATTTGGATATTATGTAAATAGTAAATATTTAACACCATGTACATAGATCATAGTTAGCTTTAAACAATGCGAATAAGCATATTTTACAACAATAGTACTAGTATTTAGCAGGAAAATAGGTAATTCATACATAAGGTAAATAACAAGTATTCAACACTCGGTATATAGATCTTATTAATATTAAGTAATGCAAAGTGAGAAAATCTTTCAGTTAAAGTACGCTTATTCGGAAAAAAATGTTAGTAAATGTAAGTAAACACGCGTTGAGAAGTGATCTAATTAGTTATAATATAATACGAAGATAAGAGACAAAACCCAACAAAGCTTTACTCAATTACGCAGAAATAATAAACATTTTTATAAGAAAACGCAGTTTCAAAAAATTAATAAACGTAAAATTGAAATTACATCATGTATTTTTGTATAATATGGAAAACGCGATATCTAAACAAAACAACGTATAGTCAAGATAGCGAATAATAATGTATCAAATAAACACATTACACGGAAAGCGAAGTATATTACATCAGAAACCACTTCAAGATGCAGGAAATACAAAGACCTTATTGGTTAAGATATCTACAAGACTTGTTGAAAACCCAGCCCACATGCAATAGGGAAGAGACTATATTTAACAGCGGGCGATGATAAGACAGTTCAGTTTAAAACTCAAGCAGGACAAAGCTGCGCCACTGTTAATCAAAAAGTTACGCGTAATTTTAAATATTTAATAAAATATATCAAGTGATAATAGTGCTACAAATATGAAGACTTCCTTTGCCGTTTAACGGCTCCTAGTTGGTTGATAATAAATCCGACAATTCTAATTTATGGTATAATACTTTAAATGTGTGGATAGATATAATAATTCGAATGTGGGGATATTTTAAATGGATTAATATAATATTTCAAATCAGCGCCGACGATTTTGGTACAATTCTGGTACAATCTTGAGTTGCAAGAATCAATAAAGAAGCACGGAGTAATTTATGGTAAACGAGGGGCTCGACTAAACAGAGCAGTGATAGATGAATGAGGACAACAAAGAGCTGTTGATCCACAATCCGAAGAACAACCTGTAGCAGGTCAGATCTAATTAGTTTTAAAATATTTTTTTCTATTTAAATTTCAATCCTGAATTTATTCAATTGATATAAAAAGTGTAACGAAGTCAGCAACAAACATTGCATACGTTAAACTTACGTAACATATAATAAAAGGATCTAGAACGTTCTAGGTTTCTTTGGTAAAAAGGGTAGTTTTTGGTCACTTTAGATTGAATTCAGAGCATATAAATTTTGGGATAAATGATACACATGATATTGATTGATTGAGGAGTGTATTTTAATATTTTTCAAAATCTGTAAATAATATTTCTTTTCATTATATGAAATTAATTGACTTCGTTTTATAATTCAAACAAATAGGTAATCATAAAGGGGTGGAGAAGAAAAAGAATTGATCATCGTAACGTTGTGCACTCTGTGAAGAATAATAAAAGCTACTCGTGGCATAATAATAAAATTAGTGAGATTCAAATTTGATTAGAAAACACAGAGAGGTGGAGTTATGATAATGATATGATAACGCCGTACTTGGTGTAATGAACGTTTTTACTTAACGCCACCGCTCAGTGTTCTCACTTCAAATTTTACTAATTTTATTATTATGCCACAGCCAGCCCTTTTTAATCTACACAGAGTGCACAACCATACGATGATCAATTTCCTTGTCCACCCTTTTATGATTGCCTATTTGAATTGATGAAACGAAGTCAATTAATTTCATATAATGAACGGAAAAAATAATTATAATTTTTGAAAAATATTTAAATATACTTTTCAATCAATTAATATCATATGTATCATTTATCCCAAAATTTATATACTTTTAATTCAATCTAAAGTCACCAAAAACTACTTCTTTACAAAAAAATCTAGAACGTTCTAGACCTCTTTATGATATATTACATAAGTATAACGTATGCAAATGTTTCTTGTTGACTTCATTTCAAGTTTTATATAAATTGAATAAATTGAGTATTAAAATTCAAATAGAAAAATATCTTAAAATAAATAGATCTGACATGAGATATGTTCGTGTTGTGGATCAACACCCCTTTGTTGTCTTCAATCGTCTACCAATGCTCTGCTTAGTTGAACCAGTATTTGAGTACAATTACCGTTAATTTACATTTCCAATGCTCCACCCGAAGGTACTACATTGGCCAGGAGGCGAGTTTTTTGTTGCCTGAAAATTTAGAATTTTGCCGAACCCTTGCCGTTCCAGGCAAGGTAGGGATCTTTAACGTGCGTGGCAACACTCACACACGGGACCTCCATTTAACCTCTCATCCGAACGAGGGCGTAATATTTGTGAAAAATGCTCACCTGCCATTTTTCAAGCAGTCGGCCGTGTCGGGATTTGAACCCGGGACCTTGGGATCCGTAGTCTTACGCTTACTACATTGATCCACGGCGACGCCTTGAGTACAATTACTCCTTGTTTTCCAAAAATTACCTCGTGCTTCTTTATTTTATGTGTATGCAAATTCTTTGAATTTCTTCCCTTAAATGCTTTCCACGGAGCTTAAAATTGCACCAGAATAATACCAAAATTCGATTGGAATTTTCCCCTTAAAATCCAGAAGTATTATTGTCAACACAGCTTGAAATGTCCAGAAATATACCACAGCTTTGAAATATTATTGTCGACACAGACTTGAAATATTCCGAAATATACCAGCAATATTATCGTTGACGCAGACTTGAAATATTATTGTCGACCCAAATTTGAAGCCCTATCATTATAAATATTTAATTTATATCAATTACCCAAATTCTACTCACGTTTTATATTAAAAAAACGGCAAAAACTCTTTGTAGTTGTTGCACGATTTTCACTGTAACATACACTTGATATTCTATTATACTTTATTTAAATTACGCATGGCTTTCTGGTTAACAGTGTCGCAGCTTCGACGTGCATCAGTTGTCAACTGACTTGTTTTATCACAGAGTGGGTGTTAAATAGCATTTTCCATTACATGTGGGCTGGGTTTTCAAGCAGTTCTGCCGATTATCTCAACCAACCAGGCCCTGTCTTCAACATTCCCTGCATTTTGAAGTGGTTTCTGATGTAATTAATTTGGATTGTCATGTAATGGTGTTTATGTGCTATGATACTTTGTTATCTTTGTCATACGTTGTTTTGTGTAGATATCGCCTTTTAGATAATTGTACAAAATAAATAATGTAACTCTAATGCTGTTTTCGATTGTGCATCTTTGAAACTGCGTTTTTTTATCAAAATGCTCATCTTTTCAGCAAAATTGCATTAAGCTTTGTTAGTTTTTATCGACTCTACTGCGTATTTGTTTTATAACTATGTACGATTATTTCTCTTCTGAATACGCATTCTATTGTTGAAAGATATTCTTACTGGCATTACTTAAAATTAATAAAGGTCTATATACAGAGCGTTGAATGCTTGCTATTTATATAATATATGAATTACCTATTTTTCTGCTGAATACGCGTTTTATTGTTGTAAGATATGCTTACTTGCATCGTTTAAAGTTAGTTACGGTCTATATACAAGGTGTTAAATGCTTGCTATTTACATAATGTACGAATTACTTAATTTTCTGCTAAATAAATGCAATTGTCTGATTCCTATTGCTATTTATAGTTACTACACGACCCTTACTACTCAATACACCCATAAACAACCCCTTATCACAGCAATATATATTTATATATATTTGTTTGAGGATGCTTTTCTTGGGTTACAGAGCGAAACATTAACGTAGAGTTTTACATTTTATTGTTACATAACCTCACTCGACCATACGTACGCTTCGGCTATTTGAGCTTCGGCTATATATATATATATATATATATATATATATATATATATATTGCTGTGATATACTCCTGTGAATGCGGGAACTGGGCCCTTTCAACAAAAAAAATTCTAGTCCCACCGATTGGGCGTCATAAACTGCTGTGATCCTGTTTTCGCCTCGGCTGCTCACCTAATTTTATAAACCTCCTCATTCATAAAATTAAACAACACATTCCTACCACAAACATCAACGTTAACTCTATTTACATCAATATTCAGAATACATTAAATTTTCAAATTAAATTTCAGCATAAAATTCAGTTTTAAAAGAATTTCAAGATTAATTTTATTATAACTTTAACGTGCATCCAGAATTAAAGTCCTTGTTGGATGCCTACTAATTAATATAACAATATAAGCAGACCGGAGTCTGAGTATAAAGGAGCATCTACCACCCTTTACGTTAATTAACCAGGTTCGTCTAATTGAGCTCAAAGACATACCCATATTTTCATCATAATTCAGAACATCAATACTAAATACCCTTTCTACTTAAACAAGCAAATTTCATCTTAAAATTAAAATTTTATGGTTAGTACAATTTCACTAATGTCCATTTAAAGTAAATCAATTATAAAGTTATTCAACACACACAAAATGTCAAACAAAATAGTATAATTTACCTGAAGGTTACTATCCTCGTAGCATCAATGTACATCGTCCCTTTAGTTAATCACACCATTCCAACAGGATTATATTTACGGCTTCTAATTCTCAACGCTTTTAAAATTTTCTCCATCACCATGTATTTAAAGTTGTTTCTGGGCTTTTCCGGAACTCATCTGTGTATATCTGACCCTTGTTTCGTGGATCCAGACACGTATTTGAACCATTTAATTATTAACACCCCCGAAAAATAGCAAAGAATTCATGCGTCTTTCACCAATATACGCCAAAACTGCCTACTTTTGTGTATACATTTGTCGTTGTAAATTTTGCTAATTGGTACAGTGATACTAAATTTTATTACCTTGTATCTAAGTGCACTGAAGTACATTCATGTTAGCACGTAAATAACAAACTATTTTGAATCACTAAAATATACGAGCAAAATTTTAAATTATTTTATCAAACTAAAATGCACTGTTTAACATCTTCAATCAAGTCGCGGATGTAAGAGCTTTTAACGCATCGAATAGTCAAAAGTCTAAGAGAGCCGAAATTCATATTACCACCGGTATATATAGCAAAAAGCCTGTCTGTCGGTCTGTTCCCCAAAACAGACAATTCTTAAGAATTTCTCATTCTATGTTCCCAGTCCGTCGCTCGCGCGTCGGTTTTTACGAAATTTTCACTCGCCCCATTTAAATATCAGAAATTCTCACACGGCACGCAAACATGTCCGAGAAAAACTAATTAATTTTGTACAGAAATTGTTGTTTCTACCTCTGATATTTGCATCCTATTTTCAACCAATTGTGACTCTCGTGACGTTGGTTAAATCACGCCTTTTACTATATGTGTCTTTGCTTGACGCATTTTCTTTCCTTTTCTAACCTGTTCGTATTGGTGCAAATTGTTATTCTTTATTATCGATTATATTTTAGTCCATGTGGACTATCTGGGTTAAATAACCCCGTATCGCACATTCTCGTGAATATTAAGCCCCGGTTTCTCCAAGATTCTTTGAAACCATTTGTTATCTACACAATTTTCGCCGTACGTGATATTTAAACTACGCAGGTGTTCAAAATAATATTAATTCTCAGAGCTTTTTAAATAAACCCTGTTTTGTATTTCGTGCTAAAGCATCTGACCGTTTCCAATATCCTTAGAATCGACATGTTTATCTAAACAAATTAACTGAAATTGCTTTTTAAAATACGCAGGTGTGTTCAAACATCCTACTTCTAACTAACACTTCTAGGGTTTGCATTTTATTGGGTTTTTACAAGTTTCTATAGATATTGTCTGTACGTTTTGTTCAATACCGGTTACTTGAAATAGAGTTAATTAAGATAAATTTTGCACGTAATTTCCATTTGTTTAGGAATAATTACATTACACGCAGAGCTTTTTAATACTGCTTCTTTTGATATAAAGCGTCTTGTACATGATTTAAATCTCTTATGTTTAATGAAACTAATAAATTTTTATGCTTCACGGTTTTAATAACGCGTATTATCTAATAATATTCATTATACACGGTGATTAAAATTATTTGATGTGATTATTTGATTTTCTACCCTGGTCTAAATATGAGTAATATATATATATATATATATATATATATATATATATATATATATATTGTCGTGGAACTATAGGTTAAATAGGTCCAGACAATAAAATTTTACTAACTGTGTATATAGAAAATAGGGACAATTTATTTACGCGCCGAATTAATCAGTTTAGATAGTGAAGACGGATGGTTATTAACAGATTTTGTAATTCTAAATTAGAATGGTAAAATTGCACAAAGGGAAAAGGTTTTAGAGTACATAAAAACTCAAAGATACGCATAATTAAATTGTAATAATTTTAAATCAAGCGCATGGAAGCAGAAACTGAGCTTTCAAGTATAGGAAAGTAATTTAAACGCATCTTTCCATTTACATAAAAGCAAACGTTCGTTTACAAATCCTAAGAAGGGAAGAAAGTCGGAATTGTTATTTTAAATAACAAGTGGCTTTGAAGAAACCCCTGTTGGTTAAAGGTCAGGTTCATAGAACTGGATTATACGTTGAGACAGAATTTCTATGAAATTGTTTGCAACGGTCGATTTGACAAACTGCTAACAATAACAAGTGCCTTAAAGACTAAGTGAAATAAACGATCTAAAATTGGTTACAAGTCACGTCTAAAATACACGGGGAAATGTGAAGGCCAACAACAATATCGATCCTCCGTAGCTTGAGAGGGGTTTCTAATAGAGACAATAAATATGGGTAGAACGGAGAAAGATAGCTGATAGGTGGAGCATTTTGACGGGGGAAAACTATATCATTGGTCTAAGGCGAAGTAGTTTTGAGAAGCGCGCGTCCGTCAAGGTAGTAAACAAAATTCAGGGTAACATTATGATGATCTCGGAATTTTTCAGACGTTGCGTTCAAGATTTGTAGAAGTGATTTTAAAAATAAGCTTTTCAATGAAGACAGGTTCTTCGAAGAGAGTGAAAAGCGTATAAATATTCTGACAAAGATATTGAAGTTCTCTTTTTCTTTAGATCTGAGATCGCGCTTAGATCTTCAACATAATTGATAGTATATGCTCTTGCGTGTATTAATTATTGTGTATTCGGTAAAGTAGCACACAACATCCTGTTTGAAAATATGTAAAACTGTAGTAACGCACAGCTAAAGTAGTAAAAATGATATTGCATAAATGGCTGCTAAGGTCTAGACAAAACGTGCCGTTACTACAACGACTCTATTGAATGAAGGGATGGTACTTGGGCGAATCCTAAAGCTTAGCTAGTATGCATGAAGTGTACTTGGTATGGAATGTTAAGTTTGGACAAGGCAAATATCTGGGTAGAAGATTAGAGGTGGTGGCAGAGATTTGGATAGTGGAGATCAGTTGGATCCAAGCTTAATCGAAGTATATGGACACAACGACAAAGGTTTCTGGTACCCATCTTCAAAGGTGACGAGGGACGAAGCTTACTCCAGGTAAAGAAACTTAATTTCCTGCTTTTTGTATAAACATTTGTGTTGATATTTAAAGAGGTATATGTGCAGGACTATTAATCTTGTTTATTTAAAAGGGTTTATTGATGATATATAAATGTTTATTCATGATATAAAATGTTGTTGTAAGGAGTAAACGGGTCTTTAAATTTGTTTTTAATAAAAATGCAAGGTTTAAAAGCATTTAGGGGAACTGGGTTATAATGAGCTCAAAATAGACCAGAACAAAAATCAATCTATGGTTGCATGAAGGGCCCATCTACTCGTATTAAATAGAATTTGTTGAAATATATTAAAATCAAGGACTTTAAAGTATTTAATGATTGAGGTCGTAACAGTTTTAGCAACCTGTCTGTACCAAGGTGTAAATATTTTATTAATAATGGAAACTTGTTAATATATGTAAATAAAAAAGTTGTATGTCTTGGTGCATTATTTGAGTGGTAATTTCATTTGACTGTGTGTGTGAGAAAGGAATGTACTTAGGATGGTAGGTATTCAAGAAGAAGCCGATTGCTGAGCTAGCCAGGGTGAGCAGAAATAAGGAGGCGTTCAAAAAAAAAGTATGGTAAGAAATTTGTTTTATTTTTTTTAATTTTTTTTTCAGAAATTTTATGACCGCCCAAGCGTGGGCGAGATTTAAAAGATTAATCCCCGTCCACGGCACTTTTATGAAGCCCAATTCGTGGGGCTTGATTAGTTTTTAGAAAAAATACGAGTGTTCCTGACAATCCACGGCAATATATATATATATATATATATATATATATATATATATATATATTACTCATATTTAGACCAGGGTAGAAAATTATATAATCACATCAAATAATTTTAATCACTGTGTAGAAGTCAATTTTAATTGGAGTTAATTAAACCATTATTAATAATAAGCATAAAAGTCTGTGAAAATCCAAGATTATAATACCAGAAAATAAAGCTCTGAGAATTAATATTATTTTGAACACCTGCGTAGTTTAAATATCACGTACGGCGAAAATTGTGTAGATAGCAAATGGTTTCAGAGAATCTTGGAGAAACCGGGGCTTAATATTCACGGGAAGGTGCGATACGGGGTTATTTAACCCAGATAGTCCACATGGACTGAAAATAATCGATAATAAAGAATATCAATTTGCACCAATACGAACAGGTTAGAAAAGGAAAGAGAAATGCGTCAAGCAAAGACACATATAGTAAAAGGCGTGATTTAAGCAACGTCACGAGGGTCACAATTGGTTGAAAATAGGATGCAAATATCAGAGGTAGAAACAACAATTTCTGTACAAAATTAATTAGTTTTTCTCGGACATGTTTGCGTGCCGTGAGAATTTCTGAGATTTAACTGGGACGAGTGCAAAATTCGTAAAACCGACGCGCGAGCGACGGAATGGGAACATAGCATGAGAAATTCTTAAGAATTGTCTGTTTTGAGGACAAAAGCGACGTGCCGGCTATCCGCTATATATACCGGTGGTAATATGAATTTCGCTCTCTTAGACTTTTGACTATTCGATGCGTTAAAAGCTCTCTTAGATCTTCGACTTGATTGAACGCGTTTAACAGTGCTTTTTAGTTTTCCGGCTTTAATATTAAATAATTTAAACAGTTTGCTCGAATATTATGTGATTTAAAACAGTTTGTTATTTACGTGCTAACATGAATGTACTTTAGTGCACTTAGATACAAGGTAATAAAATTTAGGATCACTGTACCAATTGGTAAAATTTACAACGACAAATATATACACAAAAGTAGGCAGTTTTGGCGTATATTGGTGAAAGAAGTATGAATTTCTTTGTTATTTTTCGGGGGTATTAATAATTAAATGGTGCATAAACGTGTCTGGATCCACAAGACTAGGGTCAGATATACACAGATTAGTTCCGGAAAACCTTGAAACAACTTTAAATAAATGGTGATGGAGAAAATTTTAAAGCGTTGAGAATCAGAAGCCGTAAATATAACCCAGTTGGAATGGTGTGATTAACAAAAGGGACGATGTATATTGAAGCTACGAGTGCAAGTAACCTTCAGGTAAATTATACTATTTTGTTTGAACTTTGAGATTTTTGTGTGTTGAATAACTTTATAATTGATTTACTCAAAATGGACAGTAGTGAAATGGTACTAACAATAATATTTTAATTTTAAGGTGAAATTTGCTTGTTTAAGTAGAAAGGGTATTTAGTATTGATGTTTGGAATTATGATGAAAATTTGGGTATGTCTTTGAGCTCAATTAGACGAACCTGGTTAATTAACGTAAAGGGGTGGTAGATGCTCCCTTTGTACTCTGCATATATTGTTATATTAATTAGTAGGCATCCTACAAGGACTTTAATTCTGGATGCACATAAAATGATAATAAAATTAATCTTCAAATTCTTTTAAAACTGAAATTTATGCCGAGTTTTAATTTTGAAATTTTAATGTATTGTGAATATTGATGTAAATAGAGTTAACGTTGATGTTTGTGGTAGGAATGTGTTTGTTTTTTTTATGTATGAGGATGAAAGCTATCTAGAGGAGCAGCCGAGGCGATTAACAGAAGAAGGTCAATGGACCAACACAGTTAAGGTAATGAATAGCTTTTTGTAGGATTCACAGCATTCTTGACATCCAATTCGTAGGGGCTCGATTCGAAAAGCGGAGTACCCGGATTTTGGTGGTATCACAGCAATATATATATATATATATATATATATATATATATATATATATATATTCTTATGCTACCCCCTCGCGCCTTTTTATTTATTTATTTAATTTTATATGATATGCAAAAATTTATTTTATGTTACGTGCTTTATTTTCGTTTGGTTGGTTTATAAAACAAAACTGTGTTAAATATGCCTCGACTATTTGAAAACTCGTTCTTCCCAGGGTATCCACCTACTTACCGTGGGTTCAGTGGTAAGTAGATGTGCAATGCACCAACCAAACAGCACTACCTTTTGTTTTTGTGTACCTGTGATATTTTACACTTGTATATGCAAAATTTTTATATATGATCCACGTAGCCTTGTGCCAAATTAATTAATATTACAAAATTTATTACTTGGACGTTAAAACCGCAGTACTCACCTATTTTACACTTCGTCGTCGGCCTCTTTGAAAACTGGCTCAACAATCTCACTCGCCGTATGCGTCTTTACACTGCTGGCACTATCACTATGAAAGATCTGCTGTCCAGTTCCAGGTTTCTTTTAATGAATTTTGATATCCCCAAATCTAAAATAAATATACCCAAATTTAGAATTTTGACTACCTTTTTATATAACTTCCCCTGCGCTAATTCTTCTGATGTTTATTCTTCTTTTCTCGTATTACTCCTTCTGCTGATCCACTGCTTTCCTGTCCAAAT
This sequence comes from Platerodrilus igneus, assembly GCA_036346225.1. NCBI lineage: Eukaryota > Metazoa > Arthropoda > Insecta > Coleoptera > Lycidae > Platerodrilus > Platerodrilus igneus. The sequence continues at coordinate 2,089,936 of JARFIW010000566.1, forward strand.
TCCGCTCGTTCCAAATTCAATGCTTTCCTCCTAAGTCCACTTTTTCCAATTCACTGCTATCCTCTAATAACCATTCAATACCATTAATCCTCCTAATACCATATCCAAATCTATTCCATTAATATTGCCTTCAGTTTCATAAATACCATTCAATGCCTTTCTGCCTTTTTCAATCTCGTTCCAATCCCACTATTTACTACGCCTTTTCCACTGTTACTCGAATCCACTCTTAACCTTTTCACTTCGTCGTTACTATTAATTATTATTACTCTTGCTTCTATATCAATCAAACTCTTAAACTTTCAAATTCATTTATTAATTCTTAAAATGTTCAAAATTTAGCGCAGTTTACAAAAATACGTCTTACTACCAAAAAAATTATAAATCGACCTCTTGTTTATCTTTTCCTTGGTGATTATTACAATTCAAACATGCCTACTCTTTAATACATTGTATACAAATTCCATCCAATAACATCGACCCAACAAGTTCGTGTCACTAATACCTTATACTCTGTCTTTTGCACTTTCTTTTTTCATATATAAATGTTTAATCATTGGTCCTTAACATCGCACAACCCTTCAATCATATTTGACAATACTTTTACTTATAATTTTGATATTACATGTTTGTCCAAAGGTTGATTCTATTAAAATAAATGCCGAAATGTTACACATATAAACCTGGATCTGCGTGGTGAATAGTGTAATTTCTACAGACGCATCCGGTTTCTCGATTAGCAAATGTACGTTCTATGGCTTATTCAACATACAACTCAGTGTAAATCCTTGAATACTGTGCTTTATCACGTCATCAAGTCATTGTTTTTACGTCTTGGCACTTACATTTTGACTAATATTTCAAATACTTTAACGTTTGTAAAGTACGGCAAACATAAATTTTTCAGTTACGGGATCTGATATTTTACTTTCTTTATTTGGCATACACTACCTTCAACAAAACAACCCTTAGAACCCTTTAAGCCCCTACTAACATTACATTATATATATATATATATATATATATATAATATTTTTATCCGATATTTCTCAATTTTATGTCGTTTAGTTTTATTTTATTATTTTTTTTTTATTTATTTATTTAATTAAATTATGATAGATTTTACTCAAATTTGTATATCTATTTTGTCATTAATCGCTGTAGGATTTAATGTTATAAAAATCGTCTCATATAACTTTCTTTTGCTTTGGTTTGATTCAATTTTGAGTGTTATTGATTTTTTGTAATTAAATTTGTGTTTATTTTGTGTTTCATGTTTTGTTGGGGCGGTCGCATTGCTTTTATCATATTTGTGTCCATTCAAACGTTTCTTAAAATGCTGCATGCTCTGACCAATGTACACACTGTCACATCCATCCTGGCATGGGATCTTATATACGGTATGGGTTTTTTTTATTGTTAGGTATTTTATCTTTTATTTTAGTAAATAAATTTTTATTTAGGTTAATACTTTTATGAGTTGTATCTATATCGTACTTTTTAACTAGTTAAAAAGTGAAATGGGCAAATTCAAATTCCGTATTTCGATACTATATCAAACAACTTCAATTATGTGTTTTATTTCGATCAGCCATATCTGATAGAAGCAAGCTTTTTGACATTGTATTGGATCTAGTTGCAGCTACACAATTTATTACTTCAAATCTCAGGCATTTCGGCTTTCAAAAAACTTCGAATGTTCGGATTCGTAAAGTGTTCTTCGACATTGGTCGTTTCTTCTACTTTCTTTCTACCGAAGTAGCGTGCCATTCTGAAACTACGTTTATTCCCAATAAGGGCTTACACGTACTACAGGTCACCTTCATTATTGTATATTCTGCACTGAGCGGAGGACAAAGATGTTTAAAAGGTCACTATGAGTAAGAAAAGTCAGTTGCTGTCATTAGTCACCTCTTACGGTAGGCAGAGGATCCTCTTGTTACTCCATCACGTTCCCAAACGTGGTCATTTCTTTTGAATTTACGCCCAATATGTTTTATTGTTAAATATTTATTCGTTGCAAACTGCAAGAAATTTAACATCGTCTGTTTACTGGAGTTTGCACGAGCAACAATGATCTCATTTACACATTAATTCAGATCTTAGTGAGGATACCATAGCAATCTGTTGAATGGCGAATAGCTCTTAGAATCATGTTGGTCGAGTTAGAATTAACTAACTTTTCTGCTTATGAACACACGCGTTCTTGTTAATGTCTAAAAGTTATCTAAAACAAATAAGATTTAAAGCTTTTCGTAGGGATTTTAACACAACGTTTGCATCGAATTTGTCGCTAAAAAGATTAAAGAAAAAGGAACCTTAATATGTGGGGTTGCTTGAGGGTAATATATAATATTATAAATCCCGCACCATTTATTTTTCTATTCTTTTCAAAAAGCAATTTGTTAGAAAAGCGATATCATTTCTCTGTAGATACCCCGTTTGTCGCAATCAACATCCGGTTTTCCAGTCTAGCAGAGAAAGAAGTGAATTTGTGTTCTTATTCGATAGAAATATAACATGCAGAGGTTAGCAGAACGCAGCAGTAGCAGCATCAACTGAACTGGGTTGGCTCCACCATCAAACCAATCTTGATCTATTTGTTTTGTGATCCCTACTGGCGGCGCGACATTTCTTATTCTTATCGCTCCCCTGCACTTCTCTCCAAATCTTCTTGGATTTATCACACGTTTTCTCTAGGTATAATAATGCATCAAATTTTCGAGAATCTATGGCCAAATATAAATCCCGAATTAAATATAGAATGGAAGCGACCGGTAGATATATCGGGCTACAAACACGGGCCGACGGGGCATTACTCAACTGTAAGCCCGAGCAATCCCCCAATTTATCCTGAGCTTGGAAGGTAGCGGATCTCATTGGGATTTGATGAAACTCCACGCTTCTGCTAATCTCGCGGTTAACTAGCTTTGCAAAATAGATGCAGCGCACGGCACGCTAAAATTTTCAACAATTTAGTTTGCGACTCGTCGAATTTATATATTTCGCAACGCTACACGCAGCCAATATCTGATAGAAATTCGGAAATGAGAAAAAGTTCGATGGATAAGGCAGTTGTTGTGGAGTTTTCTATTTGTTGTTTGAAAGAAGATAAGAGACGGATGCGATCTATATGCGGGTCGCGTAAGTGGAAGGGGTGCGACAGTATGGCGGCGAATGTCACATTGCTCATTCTTTGTGCACTCAGCACATTTTAAAATGTATCACCGTATCAATCCTCTATAAAATATTGTTGAATTTTTGATTAGGAATTAATTTTCATCATGTTTACTGCATTGGGGAAAATGAAAAATAGGTTGACGTGTTACACAATGCCCAAGATATATTACACAATGGTGCTTTAGCGTGCTCAACCTGCATAAACGAAGTTTTCCCTCTCATCTTAGACTATAATTGAATTTGTGAGAAAAATGTGCTTTTGCTTACAATTTTTGATATACGTTGGGGAAGAATAAAACAAATTGCGTGCGAAAGATTTAATTTATATAAAACCTTTATTGAATTTTTACCTGTCTTGGTAGAAACTTTGTTGAGCTAATGCATAAAAGTGCATTAATTCTTTCGTTGAAAGAACTAATAAATAAAAAGCTACGCCCGGATTAACAAAATCTATCGTCCTTAGTTCAATTTTTAATTTCTCAATTTATTTCCGGCGGTTACGTATATGAAAAAAACAGGAGACCACTGTAATATCCTTCCACTTATGTGAATTGGGATGTTACCACTCTAAAGAAACTGGGCTACTGTAGAGACCTACAATACTAATTGTACTTTCTACCAAATTGATTACTCTTAGAAAAATTCAGCCAAACGTAGATTTTTTAGAATTGTACGTTGTTGAAAATAAAAATTAATAGAATTTTAACAAAACTTTCCAGAAATTATGAACTGGATACAAAATATTTAAAACGTTTGCATACGCAAACGACAATATGTCCAAGACTTTGAGTTCAGCTGAGTCCCTTCTACAGAACGATGGTCAGTAACTTTAATGGTGAACTGAATTCTAATCTTTTTTATTTTTCGCCAGCAGTGGAATAAGTCAGTAATTTTAAAATACTTGAAAACAAGCAAAAGAGCCATGGTCTTTTTGTAATAGAGCACTAGAATATATATGTACTTAGCCAGAGATAATGCTTGCTTTCTAAACCTGAAACCTCTAAAAAGTCAGATATAGCCAGCAGAAATGGTAACTCCTGAGATATTTTTGCCTGCTCCATAAACATGCATGAAAAGCAACAATTCAGCTAGTACAGTGTGATTCGGTAGTATCTATATAACTGCAACGCGTATGCCACACAGCCCTTAGAACCAGCCACTTTTTAGGTTCAAGCAAATAGAAAAATTAGTTGTATAAGCTATAAATGCTCCATGTATGTTTGTTATCGTTTGTTTTGTATTTCTCTTAATCTTCTTTGGTAATTAAACCTTTGCTACGCAGTTATTTTTATGTAGGGTTAAATAAACAGCTTCTTTGATCTTGCGATTTTGATGGTTTTCTTCTTTGGCGCTAATTTTTGCGTCCTCCCATTTTATTTTATGACTGTAGTCTCATGCATGTACGCAAATCATGGATTTTTCAAATTTTCTGTATTCTATATATGATTTATGTTCTTTTAATCGAACTTCAAATAGTCTGGATCTTTCCCCTATATTAGACTTGATACATTCGCACGGTATCTTGTAGATGCAGTTTTTTAAACTTTGTATTGCGTTTATGGGTTTTGTTTCTGTTGATTGTGTTCTTAGTGTAATGCTAGTTCTAAATAATGTTTTGATTTTGAATTTATTTCCTATTCTTTGTATTTTTTCGGAGAATGCTTTTATGTATGGTATTCAGAGCATTTTTTGATGCATATCGTTGTTTATGTTTTCTTCTTTTTTATTATTTGGGACTTTATTTATTTATTTCTCTATTATTCTTTTAGGATACTTGTCTTTTATTAGTGTACATTTGATTAGGTCTTTCTATTTCTTTAAAATTTCTTCGTTTGATGATATTAGTTTTGCTTTATCATACATGGTTTTGGTAATTCTTCGTTTGACACAGTGTGGGTGGTTTGAATCGAAGTTTAACTATTTGTTTGTGTGCGTTAGTTTTCTGTATACCGATGTATTAATTGTTGTATCGTTTTTTCTAACTAGAATATCTAGAAACGAAAGTTTGCCATATTCCTGTAATTTATATGTGAAATTAATAGTTGGTTCTATTTTGTTAATTGAATCTACAGTTTTTAATTAGTGCTGTATTGTAAGGCCATATAGCATAGACATCATCTATGTATATCCACCAGATTATTGGTGTCAATTCTTGTATGAATATTACTTACTTTTTCGCATTCCTCCATGAATATGTTAGTAAAGATTGGCGATGGTGAACTTCCCATCGCCATTCCTAAGCTCTGTTTGTAGAATTGGTCATTTATTTGAAAATATGTAATATTGACGCATACAAGTAATTATATGATGAATGATATACTTAGTTTTATTCTTTCTTTAAGGTTGTCATCTTTTTGTAGTTTGTTTTTTATAATAATAAGTGTTTTGTTTACGGTAACATTTGTGTGTGTGTGTGTGTATTTTCAATTTTTTTGTTTGATAATTTTTTTAAAAAGTGATAGTTGTTTTTTATGAATTGTTACGTTCATTTCCGACGGTAAAACCATATCCGTTTATTTTATTACTCATTCCCATAGATTCCGTTTCTACTCTTCAATACCCCAACAATATCTTGTAGGTTTTACCCGTTTGCAATAAGCACGCTTTAACTACATTTTTAATTTCAAATCGATCTACCCTAAAACGAAGAGTTTACGCTATAAATTATATAGTTGGCACCTTGTTTTGACTAGCCTTTAACTTGCTACACATTACGACAGCGTATAATTAATTCTTATGTGATTATCATCTAAAGACTCGTCGAAATAAGGTTGCGTACTATTAGATGAAACCGTGTTTCAAGTTTTCTAATCACGTTTGATAACACGAGTATTACTTTAAACTCTGGTTATTATTTAAACAAATTAATATTAACTTTCTTTGCTAAATTTTCAAAAGCACTCGTCGTGATTGCTAGATTTTTCGTTTCCGTTTTTATGAAATTTTGTGCACGCAATACTGCGTGGTCGTAATTGGGGTTTTACAAACATGTACGTTTCGGCGGCACTACATTAATTTAGCTGTAATTATTCTAGCTTCCTCCGGTGGGCCTAAGAATCAGTTTGAACCATCGCTCCTGTTGGCACGGGAGGACACGCGCATGGCGTGATTCCGCACGCAGCTGTTCCACTCTGTCCATAGAGACGGATGCCAGCCTACAACTTGGACGTAGTTGAGTCCATAGCTCCGATTTCTTTCTGTTTTTTTTGTTGGCACTGCTCCTGGGAAAGGGTCGCATCCAGATGTTTATCGGGTTCGACTCGAGGCCTAAACTTTGTAGTTGTTAACATAAGAATCGTGAGGTGAGATGGAATTTATCAATATTATTGTACGTAGTGTGACAATCCTACAGCTGTAATGGTATACTTACGGTGGCAATTTAGAACCGGGTTGGGGGTGGGAGGTTTATTTTTTCTGGGATTGTAATTTTTTGTTAATTAAGACATTGTAGTGCTAACTATTTTATATGATCAATTGTTATTTAAGATAATGATTTAAAACTGTTGTTTTTAGGGTTGTAACTTCCTTTTCTTTTTCTTGGTAATCAATAGGGGGGACCTAAAAACGGTAACTCGCCATTTTAAGTATTAATTCTTTTTTGTGTTCATTTTTGGCACTACGGTTTTGGGGTAATATGCTTTTTTTTGTAATTAGAAGTTGTATGATTGTTTTTGTGAGTTGTAAATGAGTGCGTGTCTTTTTATTTCATGGTGATAGTTGGAATACCCCGCCTACTCATCGATGTAGCCCGGTCCTTCTTTCTTTGTTTTTTTGTTTGTTTTTAGACTACGTTGCTGTACGTAGCAGAATGAATTCCTTTTGCCTGCTAATGGATTTATAATTGTTAGGAGAAATTTTGCAAAATAAATGGCATGGTGTATTTTTGGAGCTTACGATAGGTCTTAAAGAAATGTCTCTTTTATGAATTTTTGGTTGACCCTAAAAGTGGGGTGGTTTGCTGTAAATTGGGACCAGTTTGCTTCTTTTTTTTATTTTCGAACTCATTTTTAAATTTATATAGTTTTGTATATTTTATTTCCAACTGATTTTGTAGGGTCCGTTTCTAAATTAGTGTAATTCTCAGTGTTTAACAGTCCGTCGACTTTTACGTTGTAATCATTTTTAAGGATTACTACTGTTACGTTGCCTTTGTCAGCAGGTAGAATTATAATTGAGCTATCGCTTTTAGATTGCAATTTGCTCTTATTTCGTTACTACTTACATTTGGTTTTATTCTGTGATTCTTTTCTATTTCGATTTTGCATCGTACTCTAAATTTGTTTGCTCGATCTTCTTCGAGTTAGTTTGCTGTTTTCTCAATACAGCTGATTATTTCAAATGTTGGTATTGATTTTGGTGTTACTGCAAAGTTCAGGCCTTTTGATAGAATTAGTTTTTCTGTGTCGTTAATAGTCTTCTCTTCGCTTCGGCGCGCTTCTCTTCTCTTCTCTTTGATTTAATGTGCGAGCATCTTTAAGGTGCTTACTTACCTTTGCATTGCATTTTTGCGCCAATTTCTTCCTAGGAATTTTCCCTTATTAATGTATTGTTATATCTAGCATCTTCAACATGGTGCAGGAAACGGCAATCTTTACGCATAAAATAAATTGTTTATAGTTCATTCTTCTAAAAAGTTGCTATAGTGTTATTAATAAATCATTTATTTTTAGTCATGTACCAAGTACAGGATGTTATTGCAATTATTAATAAATGTAATGCTGTTCACGAAGTATGATAACAGTAAAAGGACCCAAGTCCTACAAAGTAAAATAATTATTAATGTTTGAGCCTGGTTGCTTCATCCGATACTATGCAAATAATTACTATGACTAAATACTTTGACTTTCGCTTCTCCACCCTTTGCAAACTGGCGGGCGACGAAGGGAAGCGCAGGAAAAGGCTTTCCTTGATTGCTGTGTATACGTCTCTTGCGACTGCTTTTTGCTATCCTGCAGGCAGTCTAAGAGGTCCTCTCGCTTGTCTCGAATCAAGAGCATAACAAAACTTAATAATAAATTGTATTACCTTTTTATTACTTGTCTTTAACAAGATAATTAGTAAAATAAGAACATTAACAGTTAACATTCGTGTAATACCTTTCCAGTAGAATGAATGATCTGGGAAGTGAGGGATTATAAAATTCAAAACATATTTGTTCGAATGGCTGTTTGCACATTTTGCGTCAATTCAATCTGACCAAGAAGTAGAATCAAACGGTCGGTTCCACAAAAGAGCTGGAGGGACGTTATCAACTATGTATGTTGATAATCTATTATTTGCTGTTAAAAATGGTTACTTCTTCGTCATTAGCTGAACCGAGCGGACGTGTTTTGCAGAACTCAGAGCTTCACTGTCACAAAAATTTGCTGTACGGGTCGATGCCAAGCCTGGAGAAAAGCAGGACGTTATATTGACTCTGTCCGAGAAGGCCGATCCCGCTCTAGATGGGTTTATGGTGGTCCGAGCTCAAACATCTCACAGAGGAGGCGTTGTTGTTGAGTGTCCTGGTCGTGAGGATGCGAGGAAGCTGCAATCCAAGGTCGGAAGGAATTGCAAGGAGATCGTAGCAAAGACCATCAAGAAGAGGCATCCACAAATCGTTCTACCGGGGGTCGAAACGGGGATGAAGGCAGAAAGCTTGTCCGGCTGATCGCAAGCTAGAATCCCCGTTTCGACGATTTGAAACCGGAAGACCAACTGAAAAGAAGTTTAGATTTAGCGGAACGTAAAGCTAACATCGCCCATACCCATACACAAAGTTGGTGCAAAACTAACAAAATGACCCTAACACCACAAGAAACTACATACCTTGTGATAAGGGGAACCCTGGCAAGGGACCCCACCATCAAACTAGACGGTGTAAATATTAGTAGAACACAAAACACAAAATATCTAGGCTTAACATTAGACGAAAACAGAATTACTCAGCACATATAAACACCGTCTGTGCAAGTGCAACTTCTGCAATGCAGAACATCGCGACACTGGCCCAAAGGACTTATGAGATACCACTTAATTGCATAAGGTTATATCTCAACAGTGTGCTCGGTGCTATGGTATCATACGCCGCAAGCGCGCGGGGACATCGCCTTAACACAATCAAACCTAGACAAAAAATTAACAGTACACAACGAAGTGTTTTACTGCGACTGACGGGGGCTTATGGGACTACCGCACATGATGCACTTCATGTACTGGTGGGAACTATGCCCTTGGACCTAGTAGTGAAACAGCGAGATGCAATGTACTATCTTACACACAATGACAACCAACAACTACAACGCATCTTAAACACAAACCAACTGCCCACGACAAAGACGGAAATAAAGAACTACATACTTGCAGAATAGCAGACAAGATGGGATCAAAGCACAACCGGTAGAAGGGTATACGCAATGATCCCAAATATCAAAGACCGCCTAAAAGTCAAATACCTGGTGCCCAGTCGGGAATGTATTCATTACCTAACTGGCCACGGACCCTATCCAACATACAGAGAACGAATAAACTTGGTTGACAACAACATATGCACGTGGGAGGAATAGGACTACCGGAACATATAGTATTCATGTGTAATGACTTACAACCGTACCTCTACGAACATAGACAAACATTATTAAACAAGACCCTACACTAGATGATTTGGAACGAAAACCTTTTTCCACACTTAAATGCACTCACACAAAAACCACGGCACTCATACCACAACGTTATCTTGACGGATAAAAGACACAAACAAAACAACCCGGACAGAGACATAAAAGTACCACTTCTCCTCGGACCGAGGCTCTGCCCCGGAGACCGGAGACCGATCGCCTGGAATTCCAAGAGCTCTGCTCTTGACGACCAGAAGTAACAAGATCAAAGCATCAACCCGACTTTGAAACAATATAACCCCCTAATATGTAGAATTTGCATGCTTCTACACATTAGCAACCCTGTCTCTAACAAATAATAACTAACAGTAGTAGTATAAGTTAATTTGAAGTAGTTGAAGGGGAATTTTTTTCCTTTTTACTAACGCTAAATTTTAAGAACCAAACTTACATATACCTGAGGCAAATAATACAGCAAACAAATCCTTTCCTCTGAAAGAACCAAATTTTTTTATGTAGAAGTATAAGTTCAAACATGTACAAAATTATACTAATTCAATCCAACCTTTTGGTAACCTGGGCAAACTTAAACACAAATTAACATATCAAACACATTTCACACACACATAAACACACAAAACACCTCTTATGCACTGTGCAAACACAAAACACCATTCACACACTTACATTGCCTTTTCAACATCTGGATTTCCGGCTGCCGATGGTCCGGACTGATAAAGCAATATGTTACGTTCATTTTCGTAAATTATTAATTAGTGTATGTACAATAATTTTTATCTTAAATTCCTTTGGCGTTCAACACAAAAATTAATTCCCTTAATTAAAAATAACCCTTTCGTGTATTAAAATTTATATGGTAATTAAAAATAAACATCCTTTCTCAGAATTTCGTCCCGTGGAATTTACGCCTTAATTAGATAGACGATTTTCCACGGATTTTAATGGTTAAATGCTAGTGTGTTTTCCCTTTTTAAAGAATTCGGTGAATTTATTTTAATAAAATTAGGGTTTCCTGGTTTATTTCCTTGCTTTGGTGCTTTAACGAATGTAACGATTCATTTGCTGTTCGATAATCAACTAGAAAACAAGTTGGTTGGCTTCGTTTGTTATTTTTATGTAAATTTCCGGCACACCTTATTTAGCGTGCTTCCTGCGGGGGACACGTTGATCCCTTGAGCTGCGTTTCTTTTGGGGGATTGCGAAGTCCAATGCGCTCCGCTTGGCCGTAAGCTTGCCTGTTGACATTTCCAAATTTGATTTTTTTATATATATGAAAATTATTAAACCATTTTGGCATTTACTGTATATATGAATTATTTCAATTGTAAAATTAGTTTAAGTGTATATTCACGACATTATAGAGCTGTGGTTTTTAAGGTTGCGTGTGGTTCTTTCTTTTTTTCTAATTACTTTCAAGGGGTAGTTGCCTAAAACTACAGCTCGCCATTTTTTTTTGGGTAATTTTTTTTTATGAATAATTATGGGGTTGTAATAATGTGTTTATAAATTGGGGACATTGACTTTTTTTTGGGGTTGGGTTTCGGGAGTACTGTTTTTGTATATATATTTTGGTTTTAATTATAAGTTCTTTCTTTTCTGTTGTATGTTTTGTTCTATGTGTGAATGAGTGAGTGTTTTTATATATTTTTATTGTTAGCTTTTTTTCAGGCTCTCTTTTACTTATAGGTGTAAGACCCCGCCCACTCGCCGCCTGAGCCCGGACTTTCTTACTTCTTTCTCTTTCTTTTTTTATGTTACGTCAATGTGCGTAGCAAATATCCGTCGAGCGTTCCTCTTTGACGATTGGGATATCCGGCTTCCGATGGTCCTGGTCCTAAAGGGGGAACGCAACACGGATACCAACATCACACACAACACACATACACACAAATCTCTCTCTCTTACACACACACACACACATACACACCTACACACACACATACACACCTTACAACACATACACACACACACACACCTTACAACACACACTTACATTGCCTTTTCAACATCTGGATTTCCGGCTGCCGATGGTCCGGACTGACAAGGCAACGTCCGTTGTGCGTTCTTCCTTGACGACTGGGATATCCGGCTGCCGATGGTCCTGGTCCTACAGGGAGAACGCAACGCGGACCAACGTCACACACATAACACACATACACACAACCATCCCCCCCCTCACACACACATACACACATATAACACATGACGGTTACTTTCTGTGGGGAAGCCAGGTCTGCTTAAATTTCAGGTAGCAGACTACTGAAACGTTGGAACAAATAAATAAATAAAATAAATTAGCAAAAAAGGACTTTAGGGATCTCTTCGACAACGTCATTTTCGAAATAACGCCTACACTTCGAGGGCGCGTATTAGGTGAAGCTATAAACCTCAGGTGCCGAAGAGTATGAGCCGTGACCATTCCTCGATTACGCATGTTACCGGTGCTACAAGTATGGCCACAGACAGATAAAGTGCAGGAAGAAGGTACAGTGATGCGGTACCTGTGCCGAGAACGGGCACGAGTTCAAGAATTGCAAGAAGGCAGTCCCCCTGCTGTGTGGTTTGCACCAGGGCAAACAATAGAGCAAGCGGTTGCGCGAAAGTCGACACGCCCAACGACGCTAAGTCGAGCAGATGCTCAACAATGCAACGTTTGAAGAACGCAATCACGCGCAACATCGACTATCGAATGTAAAACCCAAACAATCCGCATAAGAAGAAAGATTAAGTGCACTCAGTTATATTTACGCAAGTGTAAAAGAGTGACTAGCAGTTTCGTTAAATTATTCATGGAAAATAAGATCGATGTCGGATTCATACCAGAACCGCACCTGTATAACCTTAAAATATTGGATTTTAGGTAGGGTGTCACGGTTTTAAAATCAAACAGCGAGCAACCGCGTAATGGCAAAACAATAAATAAACACTGTAAAATGCGCGGGAATAATTTTAAATAACCTATCAAGCGACTTTTTAACGGCTACCGAAATAAAAATTGGAACAAACACTTTTTACGTGACAAGCGCATATCTACCACTGGACGATTCGCAACCCGAAAACCCACATACCAAAGATTTAATAACTCAACTGGAGGATGTGCTACGGAAAATTGGGAGAAATTAAAAAGTAATTATTGGGGGGGGGGGGGATTTTAATGTCAAGTTCCCATTATGGTGCAGTCCGATAGGGGACGATAGGGGGTTGCAGGTCGCTGATTTGTTAACAGAATGTGATTTGAGCGTGTTAAACAACAACAATTCGCCGATGTTTGAGGGGCATAGAGGCAGCAGTTTCAGCAGGATGTTGGAAATCTTTGCATTTGGGAATTTAGATCGGGCTAGGTTACCCTCTCCGATCACAAGCATATAACATGGGATGTTAAAGTCGAGGTACACGTAGATGACCAAATAACTACATTTCCGCGTTTTTGTAATAAAAATGCAAATTAAGAGCGATTTAAACTAAAATTTAACGTAAGCCTTCCCAAGCACGAAAACGAACTAGTGCACTATCAAAGAGGCCACCTAAATAGAAACACTTGCGCAAAAACTAAACAAAGCTGTGGTAGATGTGTCGGCATACCCTATTTCGCTTAAGAAAACGTTTAAAGACAATGTACCTTGGTGGACTCAGGGCTAACCAATAAGAGGGCGGAAAACTGTAACTTAAGGCGCCGTTATCAACGCGCAGCCGGAGAATAAAGAGAACAGAGAAAAATGCAGTATAGTCAGTGTAACCAAAAATATAAAATGCTGATAGGAGAAACGCGAACGAAAAAATTAAAAAATTTCTGCAAGCGCAACTCTGAAAAAGCACGGCTAATCGCATAATAAGGAGCAAAGAAAAGAAGATTGCGCTCGGCAAGGTCAAAAAGGATAATAGGTAATATACAGAAAGATTTAAAACAACGGCAGAGTATTTGTTGGAGAAATTTTTCTCATCGGACGATCCAGAAGAGGATAAGGAGTTCCACGACATGATACATCGGGAAGCTACAACGACGCAAAGGACAGGTGCCGATGAGGCAATTCTTAATCACGTAGTGATAAAGACTCTTAGAAGGATGAACTATCAAAAGGCACTGGAACATGACGAAATTCCCTCAGATGTAGCCCTGGAGCCGTGACTATTGGCCTCGCGTGTCTTTGTGGGGTTGTCTAATCTTTGCTTGAAAAAGGGCGTATTTCCGCGTTACTGAAAAGTCCAGAACGTGAAATTTATTCCGAAACCTGAAAACGCGAATGCGTCAGACTCGAGTAGCTATCGTCCAATTAGCTTGCTACCGGTACTGAGGAAAGCTTTGGATTGAGTCATGTACCACGCGAATTGATCACGCGTGTAAAACAGCGACGGTTTTAATAAGAGGCAATTTTGATTTGCGGAGGGTAAATCGACTGCTGGCGCATTAGAGTTGCAGTCGAAAAAATTAAGTAGGCGAAGAAAAAGAAGGAGTACAGAATCGCCCTCGCTTCGGACATTTCGGGAGCATTTGTGGCCATCTATCGTTTGGGAGTTAGAATGCAGAGATTGTTCGCAAAACCTGATGTCATTGGATACGAGTTATTTCTTGGTGTGATTGACACAGGTTTAGTTGCTGGGGGAAATTGTCTCGCGAATAGTGTAAAGGGGATGCCCGCAGGCGTCATGCTTTGGTTACACATTCTGGAAGTTGTTATATGAGAGCATTTTTAGGGTCAAATTGCGGATGATTCGCTTTTGATTATCAGGTCGCAATTGTTAATGGAAATGCAAATGAAAGCAAACGAGGTGTAGAAAGTTGTACCAAGGGTTACAGGAACTCAAGTTAAAGTTTAACACGTTGAAGTCGGAGGCGCTTTATTTCGGAACGTCCCCCTAGGCTGGAGTTAGGAGGAAAGGAGATCCTGTTCAAGGAAGCCATCACATACCCCGACGTCGAGTTAGATAACAAATTGAACTAGAACACGCATGTGCAGTTTAGCAACAGCTAGGTCCGCGAGACACCGAAGAGAATGATGGCGGCAGCAAAAATGTACTGGGGATTAAGATGCTACTCCTTAAGACCGCCTACGCAGAAACAATCGAACCGGAAGTGCTGTGTGCGGCGTGTGTTTAGGCGTAGGGTTGCAAGGTCAGGAAAATGCGAAGCTTGACAAACGTTCAACGCATAGCAGCGGTCAAGGCGGCGAGGGCGTATACGACCACATGCATGTAAGCAGTCTTGGTGATTAGCAGAATTCTCCCAATCGAATTCGTCGTCAGGGAGATTAGAGACCGAAAATTTGTAAATATAGGGAAAGAGCGGCGAGTCGTTGGAGGTCTTGACCATGGAACTAGGGATATTGAGACGAAAATCGTTATCTCTGAAATAGGGCATCTGGCCGATGTCAAGGGGGTCAAGTTTGTCGAAAACGATAAAAAAGGGAGGGTTTAGAATTTATACGAACGGCTTGCGAATCGACGATGGGCAGGCAAAAGCAACAATAGCTATGCATAATGAGGAAATGGAAGTGTTACGATTACATACCAAACTCGCGAATTGGAGCACAATCTTTCAGTGCAAGTTGGTAGCTATAAAAGAAGCTATAGAGTACGTCATCAACCACTCGGACACAAGTGGGTACTCTATCATTAGTGATAGCAATTGGCTCTGACTGCTCTAGCAAATATGAGCACCGCAACAAATCTTTTAGGGAACGTTTGAAGGATAGTGCACACGGCACTTGGGTTTCAGGATTTGAAACTTTATTGGGTTAGGCCATATGACGGCAATTGAGAAAACAACAAAGCAGATGAGCTGTTCAAAGGGGCCGCGACAGGGGAGTTTCTTACATAGTATTCTTTGGTACCGAGGTCGCTAGTTAAGAAAAAGCTGGGAGAAAGGTTAATCCGACAGTGGTAAGAGAGGTGGAACAACGCTGCTACGGGCAGGTTAACACTCAAACTTATACCGAGCATAGAAGGTAGAGATAAAATGGAGGTGAGGTTCGATCATAAGATGGTGCATCTAGTACAGGGTACCGGGCTCTGAAAGCCTATCCGCGAAGATTTGAATTAAACGAGAACGACCGCTGCGAATGCGACGAGAGCGCAAAAAGCGCCGAGCACGTGCTATTTGACTACCCACTAGATATGGCTAACAGAGCAATAGCGGTCAGAAAACTAGCTACCGAAAGGCTAGAATGGCCCAAAAGTCTGGAGGAAGTTCAAGGTTTTCTGGATAGCCTTAAAGGAATTTGCGGGATGGGTCGCGAGACTGGCCGCCGAGAAAAGGATGTAAGCCGTAGGGGAGGAAGGGTGCCTGAATTTTGGGGTAGGAGGCAGTTAGTTTAGAAGACTTAACATAAATTAATTTTACGGCACGATATAACTCGGTGAAATAGGGCATAAAATTATAAAACAATAGAAGGGGTACCGAGCTGTATATAGGCTGTGTGAGGATTTCAGGAAGCTGCGTAGGCTGGCTCAGAATATAAATAAGTGCAGGTACGTGTACAACCAGTTTTGAGACGGAAAACCTAATGACGAAAAAATAAGCGCAGATAAATCTGACGATTATTATAAACAACTACATGTGTTGGTTGTGAAATATGTGCAACTAGTGTTGACTGTGCGAAAAGATATACTGGAAAATATTAAATCGGTGAATGTTCTAGTACTGAGGAAAATTGGCAGTCACGGGCTGCTTATCCCCCTTCACAACCTTACATGTGATTTTCCAATGCTCAACCCTAAGGTACTACATTGGCCAGGAAGCGAGTTTTTTTTTACCTGGAAAATTTGGAATTTTGCCGAACCCTTGCTGTTCCAAGCAAGGTAGGGATCTTTAACGTGCGTGACAACACCCGCACACGGGACCTCCATTTTACCTCTCACCCGAACGAGGGTGTTTTTTTGTTGAAAATGCTTGCTTAGCATTTTTCAAGCGGACCGTGTCGGGATTCGAACCCGGCACCTTGGGCGTAGTAGTCACACACATACCACTACGCCACGGAGCTGCCTTCCCCCTTCACAATCGTTCATTTACATTTCCAATGCTCCACCCGAAGGTACTACATTGGCCAGGAAGCGAGTTTTTTGTTGCCTGGAAATTTAGAATTTTGCCGAACCCTTGCCGTTCCAGGCAAGGTAGGGATCTTTAACGTGCATGACAACACTCACACACGGGACCTCCATTTAACCTCTCATCCGAACGAAGGCGTAATTTTTGTGAAAAATGCTCACCTGCCATTTTTCAAGCAGTCGGCCGTGTCGGGATTTGACCCCAGGACCTTAGGATCCGTAGTCTTACGCTTACTACATCCCCCTTCACAACCACTGAATGTCGGAGAAATAGGGTACATAACTGTAAAACAATATAAGGGGACCGAACTGCATCAAACAAGAAAGGACAGTGCGTATGATGAAAGACAACAAACATAAAAGAAGAAAAAAATTGCTGACAGCATATGTGTGGAGTACAGCACAGTATGTTGTGCTTCAGATGTATGGGGATGATAGCGTGGACACACAAAGTTAATGACAGATAGGTGATAGGAATAGTAGAGGAACAAGGATATCTGTAGAAAAAATAGGAGAAATAAAAGGGCAGAATACGTTCTATGGCATTTTTGGGGAATAGTATGGAATATATTACAAGCGGAGATAGGAAAAAGGAGGTAGATGTAGATCTAGATCTGATAGTAATAGATGCAGACTGTGCAAATTTCAAGAAACTATGAAGGTTAGTTCAGAATAAGAAACAATGAGGGGCTACGCGTCTAACCAGTTCCAGAACTGAAAACCTAATGATGATGATATAACTTAATTTACGAAAGTAATAATAAAAAAAATACAAAAACAAAACACAAAAATAAAACGTATAGATATCTACATATGCGTGAAATACAACACCGGGTAATAAAATAAAACTTTAATTTTCGGGCCAATAAATAACAAATGTAAAACAGGGATCCTAATTAACTTAAACAATCAAATAAACTAATTAAACTTAGGAACTAAACTAAAGTGAAACCACGCAGCCACCTAGGATTTAAAGGCGATAGTGGTTGTGACTCCCTAGGACATTTAGTGCAAACCCACCAGGACTTTAGCAGTGCATACCAAATTTTTCTCACCACTAAGATAAGTAGATGTAAGCAAACCACCAGATTTTCGGATCCTGGCGAAATTTATATTCGAGGTATTTATAAATATTGTGGCGGTTGCACTCGCATAAGCATTGATGTGTGTTAATAAATAGATTTTGCAATTAATTTTTAACGAGCACGTTTCAATGTGATAGTTCTAGCTAAAATAATGCCTATGCAAGTGCTCCTAAAAATTTTAGTGTTGCTTTTTGCTATTTATGCACTCTTATGCACAATACTTTATTAAGATATTAATTTTTTTATGCAAGTATTGTATATTTATATATTTTATTGTTTAGTTTTGTCGCTGGATTTGTTTTGTTTGGCGTTTTGCTTGTATTTCTGTTCGTAGTGTCTATTGGGAGGAAGATTGAAATTAGAATGTCAGGGAGCGATAGAAAAATTCAGGGACGGATTTAGCCCGAAGTTGAAATAAAATACTTAGACTAGGGAGAACGATATTGTTAATTTATAAAGTGAGCACAAATAGCTAGCGTCTTTATTAATAAATTTGGTGTATGCCTAAAAATTCGAATCCATTGGTGAATATTAGTTAGCTAGATTTGGATAGTTTTAAGTCGACCCTTCAGGTCGCATCGGTAAGCAGAGCTAGCAGTTGCTAACAGGTATTTCGGATCCCTCTTCTTTTACCTTTGCTAGCGTCTTGTTGATCAGACCCACTCCAAAGTCGACGTTAGGGATACCGTTTCGTTTTAGTATACACATTATATTCTTGATTAATTAATTTTGAAGTCAGGTTTTTTTGAAGCACGTCTATTTTCGCGTTTGAACCCACTGTAGTTCTTTTGGGTGGAGCATTGGGGGACGAGGCCACACGTGTAGCGGCCCCTATTTAAATTATACTGTCAAAAATGGTTTTTCGTCGGAACTAAGTGCACAAAATTTGTAAGAAAATTGATAAAAAAAATTTTAATTTCAAAGCAAAATAATTGTAAAAGAAGATGTAGAAAAAATTAATTTTTCAACAATGTAAATTAAACACAAAACTTTTTAACCACAAATTATTTAGAAATTACATACGTATTTCGATCACTAAGTGGTGATCATCAGTATCAAAGCTTTAAAGAGCATGCTGAGATATGTTCAGGAACTGCTCTATTTTAATGTACAATATGTAGTAAAAATTAGTTTCCGGCACGTGAAAAATTTTTAAAAACCTTTTATTATGAATGTATTTTATATACTTCGAACGTAGTTATTCAGGAACTGTAATTTTGTACCAAGTTTACAGTTGGAAGATGTGTAAATTTTAATGTGCACTAATGTCTGAGTGCAATTAATTTGACTACACATCGGTACACGCGTCAGCTAGATTGAAAACTAATCTATAGCGATAGCACTACGGAAACTTAGTTAAGTCATAAAATATAGCAAAAAACGCAAAACTGAATATATTTCCCCTAAAACCTCTAGCTCGTATGCAAAAGAGCAAAAAGTCTACAAATCTCTGTCGTGTACACTTCCTGGAATCTTAAAGTGCCCTTATCGAATAGTAATCTATATTCTAGCCTCCTTCCCAATTTTCGCATCTCAAAGAGGGTAAACTCACACCCCTTATAAAATAACCACCCATCAGCCCCTGCAATACTTCACTCAGAAGACATCCAACCCGTTACGAAATAAATCTCCAGAAGTTGCTTGCCACTTTTAATTGGCTATTTTTAGAAAATTGATTTTACCTGGAGGTCGGATCGATGGTTGTAGGTTCGAAGCACATCTGCATTATTTTATAAAAGGCAAAGCTACTCACAACGACCCTAAAATTTACAAGATGAAAGATAAAAAAGATGCACTGTAAGCAGAATATTTATTTCATCACGGAAACTAATATCAGTGCAATAAGTCAAACGCCATCTGTGTCAGATTCGAGATCTTGCAAAAACTGGAATTACAACAGACTAATCTAATTGCTTCGGAATAACCATAAAGTTAGTCTCGTGATGATAGAGACATCTTGCGAACGTAAAACGAGTTCTGCAAAATAGCCATAAAGCAAGCCAGCGGGTACATAAATCGCATTACGCCAGACAAATTCTCAATTAACTTTTGAGGTTATATTTTTAATTTTATTATTGAGGAAGAATTGTGTTTTCGAATGGAAAGGTGGTGGGAAGGTTCTCTTGGCATCTGTACCTTACGTTCATACACTCGCATGCCATTTACATTTATCTCTAATGAGGGTACAAGACTGAATTAGCATGATACTGATCAGATTCTCAACAAGCGACGGACGGTTTCATCAATTTAAGTAAAACGTAGGTATAATCAAAGGTGGTCATGTCATGCCCTTGTGTAAGGAATGCCGTCTGTAATATTTAAATTAAGCGATTCCTTTAAAAATGAACATTTTTATATTGTTCCTTTGCTACAAAGCGGTTTTGTATTTAAACTACTAACGTATTCATGTAAGTAATTTACACTGCGATGTCATTCGGCTGAAGGCGTAATATTCTCATATAATAACGCCATTCGGGTTTCGTGTTATAATTATTTTGAAGCTCATGTGACAGCGGGGGTTAAATCGAGAAGCAGTCCAGAAGAATATTTATGACAGTTTAACCTTTAATATGATTAGGCGATACTGCATTATAATCGTATTTAATAATAAGTTTTAAACAGATGGTCAATGTATCGCAAATTTTGGGTATATCCTGCAATCAGCTGGTTGTTACTAGTTGTAACTACTTTGTGAGATCCAGAGGCGCATACATGGGAAGAATTGGCCATCTAGCGGTTTTGTGCTTTTCGTCCAGGATTCTTCATCTACGTGTAATCCACTTTGGCCAAGAATATCAAATACCCGACACTTTATTCTGACCCATCCGAGTAGTAACCCTTAAATTGGTTTACCGGGGTTATCGGCGTAAATAAAACAAATACTTCACATAGCATGATATTTATTACAATTATTATCTGAGCTTATAGCTCTTCATCTAGCTTTCTTAACGTTGGGGCTATACATAGAATCAATAGTAGTTAGTTCAGAGCATAAGAGTAGCCATGCGTCATTGCACCTCAAAGTCAACTACATGTACCAGCTATCACATTGACACCGGATACAAGTAAGGATCACCGGGTCCACCCTGGTCGTCCGGCTAAACCTGGTTATCTGCTTGAATGTATGATCAATGAGCTCGCCAAAACTATAAGTCAAAATGACCCAATTACCCGATCTGGCTATCTAGAGAGGCAATACCCTCCTCATAAGGTATTTATAAAAATCAGTTCAATTGTGAAACAACGCTGTCGAAATTGGACGTTCCTCTATTTCACCAACCTTTGAAATCAACAAATTGCTCATTTTTATACCTTACACGTACACTTAACAACTAGACCAAAAAAACTAAGAAAATTGAAGATTTGTTAACTTACGCTTACAGTCATAAAGACATTATGCAAACCCTTTTATCGATCAAGATCTTGGTATAAATTTTTATCTACATTTTCCATGTAAATTGCTGGTTTTAGCTCTTAAAACGAAAATTTCGGCTTCGGAGGTGTTTGATGACAAAGCCAAAAATCTTAGAATCCCACTTTAATTTAGTTAATTTTTATTTTTAGTTATTTTTATTTAACCTGCACTCGGCATTTTATCTAGTCTTTTAACACTTTTCATTTTAATTCATACCTTTTTTATTTGTAATTAAAATTTATAATTAAACACACTTTGATCTTGTGAGACCATTTCAGTTAACCTTAGTTTTCACCGTCACCATTTTACAAAAAAAAAATGAACAATTGAAACGTAATTGACTAACAAAAATACCAATTGCTAAAATTCTAAAAACTGCCACATGTCTTACAAAAATTATTCCAAACTTGAATTATTTGCAATGTAAGTGATTATAACAAAATTTGTAAACTATATATATATATATATATATATATATATATATATATATATATATATATATTGCTATGTTTCCATGTATTAGAATCGAGCCTCACGAATTGGGCGTCAAGAATGCTGTGAACCCTACAAAAAGCTATTCATTACCTTAACTGTTCCGTTGACTTTCTTCTGTTAATCGCCTCTTTACTCTTTTCCGCCTCGGCTGCTCACCTAGTTAAAACTTTCATCCTCAATCATAAAAAAAACAAACACATTCCTATCGCAAACACCAACGTTAACTCTATTTACATCAATATTCACAATACATTAAAATTTCAAAATTAAAATTCAGCATAAATTTCAGTATCAGAAAATTTCAAGATTAAATTTATTATCATTTTAATGTGCATCCAGAATTAAAGTCCTTGTAGATGCCTACTAATTAATATAACAATACATGCAGACCTGAGTCTGAGTACAAATGGAGCATCTCCCACCCCTTTACGTTAATTAACCAGGTTCGTCTAATTGAGCTCAAAGACATACCCAAATTTTCATCATAATCCAGAACATAAATACTAAATACCCCTTTCTAATTAAACAAGAAAATTTCACCTTAAAATTAAAATTTTGTTGTTAGTACAATTTCACTACTGTCCATTTTAAGTAAATCAATTATAAAGTTATTCAACACACACCAAAACATCAAAAATCGAACAACAAAGCATAAGTTACCTGAAGGTTAATGCACTCGTGGCCCCAATGTATATCGTCCCCTGTTAATCACACCAATCCAACTGGGTTATGTTTAGGTCCTCGTATTGCTGGTCGCCTTTAAAATTTTCTACACCACCATTCATCTAAAGTTGTTTCAGTGCTTTTCCGGAACTCATTTGTGTATATCGGAAGCTTGTTTTGTGGATCCAGACACGTTTACGAATAATTTAATTATTAACACCCCCGAAAAATACCAAAGAAATTCATACTTCTTTCACCAATATACGCCAAAACTGCCTACTTTTGTGTATTCATTTGTCGTTGCAAATTTTACTAATTGGTACAGTGATACTAGACTTTATTACCTTGTATCTTCTTTTCTAAGTGCACTAAATTACATTCATTGTAGCACGTAAAGAACAAACTGTTTTAAATCCCCAAAATATACGCGCAAACTGTTTAAATTATTCTATCAAAATCGGAAAACTAAAAAGCACTGTTTAACGCATTGAATCAAATCGAAAAATCTAAGAGGACGAAACTCATATTAACCCGGGTATATATGGTGGTTGGCCTGTCTGTCGGTTTTGTCCTCAAAACGGCCAGTTTCTAGAATTTCGTATACTATGTTCCCATCTCGACCGCCTGTGCGTCGGTTCTTATTATATTTGCACTCGCACCAGTTAAATCTCAGAAATTTCGACACGGCTCGCAACGTCTGGGAATAACTAATTAATTTTTATACAGAAATGTTATTTTTACCTCTCAAGTTTGCCTCTTATTTTCCACCAATCGCAACCCAGTGACGTTGCTCCACTCACGCCTTTTACTATATGTGTCTCGGTCTTGCGCATATTATCTGTCTCTATCTACCCTGTTCCGAGTGGTACAAATCGATATTCTTTAGTATCGGTTATTTTCAATCCACGTGGACTTGTGAAATAACCCATCTTATTAGCATTTCCCATAAATATTAAGCAACGGTTTCTCCAACATTCTCTGTAACCATTTGTTATCTGCAAATTTTACACAGAACATATAACATTTAAAAATACGCAGGTGTTCAAACATAATACTTCTACGATCTGAATATTATTGGGTTTTTACTAGCTTTTATATCTATTATATGTTACTAATGGTTCAATTAACTCCAATTAAAATAATACCCTTTAATTTTTAGTGACTCCTAATCAAATATTAATTATTATCTGTACATTTTGTTTAATACCGGTTACTTAAAATTGAGTTAATCAATATAAATTTTGCACGTAATTTCTATTTGTTTCTTTACTCGGAATAATTAAATTACACGTAGAGCATTTTAATACTGCTTCTTTTTATAGAAGGCGTCTTGTAAATAATTTAAATCTCTTCTTTTTAATGAAACGAATGAATTTTTATGCTTCACGGTTTTAATAACGCGTACCTTTTCCTAAAGCTTCTACACGCTGATTAAAATTATTTGATGTGATTATTTAATTTTCTACCCTGGTCTAAATATTAGTAATATATATATATATATATATATATATATATATATATATTTATACAGGGTGTTTTTTTTAAGTGGGAGGTCACCTGTATATGGAAGACCAATGGTAGAAGAAAGCTGAAAATTTGCACTAGGAGGTTGTCGAATGTGCCCTACACGTCTAAAATAGTTTCGATACGTTACCACTTCCGGTTATACCGGAAGTCGGTATTACTATCGTTATTTTAAATAGAACACCCTGTATATTTATGCATTTTTGAATTCCTTGTCGAATTTTATGTGAACTTTTATAACACAACCATACCTCTATCTAATGCCGTTTTCGAGATATTTTGATTTTTAGTAGATTTTTGACATTTGCACGCTGTCACATAAATTGGAATAACTAGAAATTGAACGAACTTACAAAATTGTTTTTTTGCAATCACAATCATAATACTTTATATTATTTCTACGTGCAAAAAAAATTTGATTGCAATGTACAGGGTGCTAGAAAATTCATTTTATAATTTGACTAATAAAATGTCAAATATTCCGTTTTTTTTAAATGGAACCTACCATATTTTGTTATAGTAATCGATTCTATGGAAAAAAATACCTTAGGTATGTAATTACAACAATCCATTTATTGTAAGCCGTTTTTGAGTTATTTGCATTAAAAGAGAAAATGCGCTAGTTCAGTAACATAATAACATTTGCTACTATCAAGTAGCTTTTGTCCAATACATTAACAAAAGAACAATAGGTTATTTTTACGAAACGTCAAATGTAGATAATTCTACGCAGGTTGCAATTCCCGTACTGTAGTTATTTATGAGGGTTAATCGAAACTTTACAAATCAAGATTATCTCAAAATGATAATTATTTATAGCGAATGTAATAGATTTCTTCGACAAACTGGCGATATTTTTCATCAAATATTTTGTTATATTAATCAATTCTATGGAATTAATATCTTAGTACTTAGAAAGCAGGAAATGCTTTTGCTGCCAAAAATGGCAGCGCAAGAACATTTTTTGAAAAATAATCTTTAAAAGCTACACAAACATTGAACAATGTATTTCATCTAACAATATTTTACCTAAAGAAAAATAAATAAAAACATAAGAGGTTGTTTATAAATGTTCTATTTGGCATCCAAGCATTTTAAAATGCGTCTTTTAAACTCTTCATTTGTTGCCTTTTGTATTTACTCTGGAGTTAAAGAATTTAAAGCATTTAATACTCGTCTTTTGCAATCTTCCTCAGTTGTAGGAGCGTAGGAGAAGACCGTATCTTTTACATACCCCATAGAAAAAAATCCAATTTCTAAATATCGTTCCCCTGTAAAAAGTGTTCATCGAGAAGAGAAAGAATTACTAAAACAATATGTACTTTACCGTTTAAATTTTCCTGGTAAAACACTACACATACAAATCGCGAATCTCTAATAGCACAATAAACGTTAAAAGACATCTTTCCTGAAAATTTGTTATGTATGCTTGGTGAGGATTTTCTGTGGAACAATGGTGTGAATAATGTCGGTTAAACACTCTGTTTTTCGTAAACTTTGCTTCATCGCTCCAAATAATATTTTACAAAAACTGTTTATCCTCTTGCGTTCTAAGTAATACAAATTCGCAAAACAACATCCTACTTTCGAAATCGGTTTCCTTAAGGTGCTGAACAGGATAAAGTGACCAACTTTTAATATTATTTGCTTTCAAAATATTGTATATGGAACTACGGCTCATTCCTATATCCTGTACAGCATTATTTAGTTAAGCTCTGCTGCATGAAAATATGCCAATACATTAGTAACTCCAATTACTTCCTCCGTCACGATGCTGTTCCTGTTCTTCTTTGTAATAAATGATCCATTATTCGCACAGTTTTCAAGAAGCCTAACATTCGGCGCTGGCTTTTCAGGAAATTTTTGATGAAAGACATCGCAAGTTCTTTGAAGAATTCTGTTGCATTCGCCATAAATAATTATCATTTCGAGATAATCTTGATTTGTAAAGTTTCGATTAACCCTCATAAATAACTACAGTACGGGAATTGCAATCTGCGTAGAATTATCTACATTTGACGTTTCGTAAAAATAACCAATTATTCTTTTGTTAATGTATCGGACAAAAGCTGCTTGATAGTAGCAAATGTAGTTATGTTACTGAACTAGTGCATTTTCTCTTTTAATGCAAATAACTCAAAAACGGCTTACAATAAATGGATGGTTGTAATTACATACCTAAGGTATTTTTTTCCATAGAATCGATTAATATAACAAAATATGGTAGGTTCCATTTAAAAAAAAAACGGAATATTTGACATTTTATTAGTCAAATTATAAAATGAATTTTCTAGCACCCTGTACATTGCAATCAAATTTTTTTTGCACGTAGAAATAATATCAAGTATTATGATTGTGATTGCAAAAAAACAATTTTGTAAGTTCGTTCAATTTCTAGTTATTCCAATTTATGTGACAGCGTGCAAATGTCAAAAATCTACTAAAAATCAAAATATCACGAAAACGGCATTAGATAGAGGTATGGTTGTGTTATAAAAGTTCACATAAAATTCGACAAGGAATTCAAAAATGCATAAATATACAGGGTGTTCTATTTAAAATAACGATAGTAATACCGACTTCCGGTATAACCGGAAGTGGTAACGTATCGAAACTATTTTAGACGTGTAGGGCACATTCGACAACCTCCTAGTGCAAATTTTCAGCTTTCTTCTACCATTGGTCTTCCATATACAGGTGACCTCCCACTTAAAAAAAACACCCTGTATATATTCTTTTTATTCCTGGAATTTGTTCATCAAATAACTTGTTGACAAAAAAACGAAAACTACAACTTTTCGTATATGAATATATTATATAATTGCTATACGCGTTTCGGTACAAACTACCATAATCATTAAGCACCTACAATATTACATAGTTATTCCAAAAAAGTTTTTAAAATTGTTACACATGCCCAAAATTATATAAAACTTTTTGATATTAATGAGTTTGCTATTAGGATGTGAACATTTTAGTCAGATAGATAAAATGCATTTATCGTAAAAATAACTAAGATTAAAATAGACAAATAATAAACAAAGTTTAACAATGTATCACATCTTCTTTTAAGAACTAAATTGCTTAAACTAAATTATTATGCTAAGGTAACCAACAAACTTATTGTTATCATTGTTAAATATTTAGCGCGGGCAATGTGTGCATTTGTTTTAAACCAGGCTTGTATTAGGTGTATGAATCTTTACAGTGTTGTATTAAACAAAGGAATCTAAGGCTGAAATAGTTTCATAATCATTTTTTAAAAACGAATTATGTTGTTATATATGTTGATGAAATTATCCTGGTCTAGTTTTGAATTGATCGCGTTCGGGTGTTTATGTATTTTAATAGTTTCTAAGATGTTTCTTTTCTTATCGTTATTTTCAACACTTAAAATTTTGACATTATTAAAGTCGAATTGGTGTAGTTTTTCGATTGCATGGGCCGCTAATGCTGTAATTTTGTTATTGCTTGTTCTTATAGAGTATTTGTGTTCATATATGCGTTTGTGAATATATTGTTTGGAGTTTCCGATGTAACATCCGTCGCATTCTACACAACTAATTTGATAAATAGTGTGGGTTCGGTTATTGTGATGAATTTGTGGTTTAAGATTAGTAAAAAAACTAATTTGTTGAATTGTTGGGTTTGTGGATGACTTGTATATTGTGGGCATTAAGGCATTTTATAATTTTTTCTGATAAACCCGGATTGTACAATAAACTTATACGCTCTTCTTTCACTTGTTGTTTATTTTTATCACAGTTATTAAAAACTTTTTGAATTTTTGTTTTACTTATTGGTTGGTAAAACGATTTTGAATAATTATTATTTTCTAGTATGTTTCTTACTAACTTTATGTTTTGATGTCGATATCGATTATGTGTAAGTTTTATTGCCCTGTCAACTAAATTATTTATGACATTTATTTTGTATTGTTTAGGTACATAGGAGTTAAAGTTAAGGTATCTACCACTCCAGGTGGTTTTTCTGTACCAATTGATTGAAATTATTCCCGCAGAATTATAAGTAACGAGCATGTCCATGAAAGGGATGGTTTTGTTTATTTCTTTTTCGTGTTTAAATTGCAACCTTTGGTGAAAACTATTGAATGAATCTAATGTATCTTTAATTTTATGAGTTGGTAGGCAAATGATGCAATCGTCTACGTATCTTTTATAGAATATTGGATTGTAATTTTAATTATTAATTGCATAGTTCTCCAGCTCTTCTAACACTAGGTTGGCAATAGTAGATGATATGGGTGATCCCATTGCTGTACCAAAAATTTGTGCATAAACTGTAGTATTGAATTTGAAATAGGTTGCGTCAAGACATTATTTTACGGCTTTGGTAAATTCTTCTTTGGGAATATTAGTTATTGTGTTTAACTTATTCCAGTTGTTGTTAATTGTATTAATTGCAAGTTCAGTAGGGATGTTTGTGAAAAGAGATTGCACATCGACCGAAATAATAATATGGTTTTTGAGAACTTTTTCGCTTACGATAAATTTTTGGAAATTCCAACTATCGATCACATGGTATTGGGTTTGCCCTGCGATTTTTTTCGTGATTTCAGTTAGGAACTTTGATAGGTTGTACATTAGTGTATTTTTTGTACTTATAATTGGTCGAAGCGGGATGTTTTCCTTATGTATCTTAAGTAGACCTTACATGTATGGTGCGTGACCATTGTGACAAATTAGGTGGTTTTTTTCATTTTGTGATATATATGCCTTATTTTTTCAATTGTTCATTAGTGAATGTATTGTGTTTTGTATTTGTAAAGTGGGATCTTTTTTTCTAATGGCATAAGTATTTTTATTCTGTAATATGTCATTCATTTTTTGTATGTAGTCATCTTTTAACATTAAGACCGTGGCTTTGCTTTTATCAGCTTGCAATACAAATATATCTTTATTGTTTTGTAAGAAGTTTTTGGTGTATTTTATTAAGCTCGGGTTGATTGGATTGTGTATTTTGGTTTTGGTTATGTTACGGTGGTTGGTTAAAATATTGCAAATTTTATTTCGTATTTTAATTTTTTCAGTGGTTGTTTTTGTTTTTATTCCATTTTCTATATTTGCGATAATATTCTCATAATTTGTTTGTTTCGACGGTGTTGAAAATTTTTTACCTAGACTTCGGACGGAATATTTTTATTTGTTAAATTTATAATCCATTTATTATTGGTGTTATAATTCAATTTGGTAAACCTCTTATTTTGTTTATATATTAGCCAGTTTATTTTTTTAATTTGTTTATTTTTGATTCTAAGAAATATGTTATTATGGATTATTTTTTGGTTGTGGTAGAATCCTCTGTAAAACTCCGGGTCGGAAGTTTTGTGATATTTTTCTTTTATACACGTTGAGTTTATAGTTAATCTTACCAATTTTTGAATAGCATTGCGCTATGCAAACATTTAGGCATTGCAGGTAAAATAAGTTAAGGTATTTTAAGTATTGTGTTTTAAAATGACATTCAAATACTGTAAATTTAGGTTTAATTTTAAGAAAGTTAGGAACGACAGCTAATTTTTTGCATCTTGTTAAAAATATTTTTTTGTTGTTTTTTTTTGCAAGTTTAATTAAATAGGAATGGTATTCGTTTAACAAGTGTTGTTTGCTACCCAAGAAACGGAAAGAATTGTTGTTGTTTTGCATTATCACAATCTAGGTCCTAAAATTATTTACATTAAAATCCAAAAGTATTTTCGTATGTGTCCTAGTATGGAATGATAGTAATATTATGTTTAGTCACTAATGAACAATTGGAAAAAAAGGCATATATATCACAAAATGAAAAAAAACACCTAATTTGTCACAATGGTCACGCACCATACATGTACGGTCTACCTAAGATACATAAAGAAAACATCCCGCTTCGACCATTTATAAGTACAAAAAATACACCAATGTACAACCTATTCCTAACCGAAATCATGAAAAAAATCGTAGGGCAAACACAATACCATGTGATTGATAGTTGGGATTTCCAAAAATTTATCGTAAGCGAAAAAGTTCCCAAAAAACATATTATTATTTCGGTCGATGTGCAATCTCTTTTCACAAACATCCCTACTGAACTTGCAATTAATACAATTAACAACAACTGGAATAAGTTAAACATAATAACTAATATTCCCAAAGAAGAAATTACCAAAGCCGTAAAACTATGTCTTGACGCAACCTATTTTAAATTTAATAATACAGTTTATGCACAAATTTTTGGTACAGCAATGGGATCACCCATATCATCTACTATTGCCAACCTGGTGTTAGAAGAGCTGGAGAACTACGCAATTAATAATTTAAATTACAAATCAATATTATATAAAAGATACGTAGACGATTGCATCATTTGCCTACCAACTCATAAAATTAAAGAAACATTAGATTCATTCAATAGTTGTCACCAAAGGTTGCAATTTACACACGAAAAAGAAATAAACAAAACCATCCCTTTTATGGACATGCTCATTACTTATAATTCTGCGGGAATAATTTCAATCAATTGGTACAGAAAAACCACCTGGAGTGGTAGATACCTTAACTTTAACTCCCTAAACAATACAAAATAAATGTCATAAATAATTTAGTTGACAGGGCAATAAAACTTACACATAATCGATTTCGACATCAAAACATAAAGTTAGTAAGAAACACGCTAGAAAATAATAATTATAATAAGCATAATAATTTAGTTTAAGCAATTTAGTTCTTAAAAGAAGATGTGATACATTGCTAAACATTGTTTATTATTTGTCTATTTTAATCTTAGTTATTTTTACGATAAATGTATTTTATCTATCTGACTAAAATGTTCACATCCTAATAGCAAACTCATTAATATCAAAAAGTTTTGTATAATTTTGTGTATGTATAACAATTTTAAAAACTTTTTTGGAATAACTATGTAATATTGTAGGTGCTTAATGATTATGGTAGTTTGTATCGAAACGCGTATAGCAATTATATAATATATTCATATACGAAAAGTTGTAGTTTTCGTTTTTTTGTCAACAAGTTATTTGATGACCAAATTCCAGGAATAAAAACAATATTATTAAAACTGGTCAAGAAGTGTGTTAAGTTAATTCATATATATATATATATATATATATATATATATATATATTGCTATGATAACGCTGCAGGCCGATGTAACTACCGTTCAGTTTCCTGCTGCCTGTCACCTTCATTAAGCAACCTAAAATTTAAATATGCCTCGACTAGCTCAGTCTAATCCATACAGAGTGTACAACGTTACGATAACAGAGAAATTACCCCCTTTTTTATCTAATACTTTCCTACTTGAATGTGACAAACGAAATTGAGCAAGATCTGTATAATGACAAAAAAAATTATATATACTTTACAGCTTATATGATTCACTATACGACAAAATAAACTCCAAATTTCAAATAATAATAATATCAATTTATTTATCCCTAAAATTATAGCTCCCTTTAATTAGTTTAAAGCCAGCAAAAATGATACTGTACACTATTGGAAACACCCTTGAACGTTCAATGACCTTTCCTTTTGTACCTAAATTTTTACGTATAAAAAGATTTTTGGTGACACTTTACATAAATAACAAAATTGTAAATATTTAAGAAGAGAAAAATAATGCCTTATGCTATTAAATAATGTTCTGACTTGTAGTTTTCCGTGCGTTTTTGAATCTGCTGCTACTGTGTGCTGTTAACCAGTACCTCCGGATTGCTTTCAGTTGAGTTCACTTGTTGATTTTATAGCACTGAGTAGCCCAATCACCCATTCAATGCTCAAAACAATCTTCCGTTTGATGCTCCAATACGTAGATACAAACCAATGCTTTTATGCAAATCGATGTATGTTTAAATTCGGATTCATATTTAGATTTATGTACCAATTTAGAGTCTTTTAATTAGATTTTGACTTAGATTATAGTTGGATTATACTTAGATTTTCTACTTGGATAATGCTTTGATTTACTTAGATTTTCATTTCGATAATACTCAGATTTTCTTAGATTACTTAGATTTCTACCTGTCACTTACATTTCTACCAGTTACTTAGATTTCTACCAGTTGCTTAGATTTCTACTAGTTACGTACAGTTTCCCAGATTTTTCTCAGATTTTTCCCAGATTTACCAGATTTCCCAGAGCCGTAAATTATAAATATTAAAATTATATTTAATTAATAAGCTTATACTTACGTTTTTCAGTTAACGGCAAAACTTGTCGTGTATATTTCTCACTACTATTTTAATTTCAAATTTTTCTGTCACGACTTTCATTAAATACAATTATTTAATTTTCTATGTTCACTTTTACGTAAATTTTTAATTTAAACTGATGTGGAGCGTGCTCGGGTTGAAAGAAGACTGTGTGTTTATCAAATTTGAGTTAAATATAAAGCAAGACTTCCATTTGAGAGGATTGGTTATCGGCGTACTACGGTCATGGTTTAGGGCATGTTATAGGATATTGTCAACACTCTGGCGTTTCTCAGGTATGAATTTGATAATAGTCCGCCGGAACAATGCTGTGGTCACGTAGTATACCATTTTTATATGGTGGATTTCTATAATTCTTGAACTTTCACCCGTCTGTTTTGATTTGTAGGGAATTTTAATTTGACTTCTCACGTAGACAAACTTATGGCTTTATTTTTGTCACGTTAATGTCTTGGATTTTAAATTTATTTTCATGTTAAAATCACGTACTCGAAATTTCTATAATGACTTCAGTTAAAACGCGTCTATTTACAACCTGCGTTTCCGAAACGTTTGGTTTTTAACTGTGCGTTTATTTTGAAGATACTATGTTATTTCTTTGTACCGTTGCATGTCCTATTTTATAAGAATTGTAATCATGATTTTTTGCTTTCAATGCTCTTAATGCGTGTTTGTTTAGAATTTATGAATCCTTTTCTGATTTAAATGAATTTAATTGCGTACAGAGTTATTTATTTTACTGAATATGTTTGTATTATTGAAGGATATGCTTCCCGTCATTAATTAAAGTCAATTGTGATCCTTATACAGGATATTAAATGTTTGCTTTTTGCATAATTTGCAAACTACGTACTTTTCATCATAAAATTTTTAGTTTTCTAGCTTTCAATACTATTTATATGTAGTGTGCGACCTTTATGACTTTATATACCGTGCATTTATATTTCCAATGCTCCACCAGAAGGTACTACATTGGCCAGGAGGCGAGTTTTTTGTTGCCTGAAAATTTAGAATTTTGCCGAACCCTTGCCGTTCCAGGCAAGGTAGGGATCTTTAACGTGCGTGACAACACTCACACACGGGACCTCCATTTAACCTCTTATCCGAACGAGGGCGTAATTTTTGTGAAAAATGCTCACCTGCCATTTTTCAAGCAGTCGGCCGTGTCGGGATTTGAACCCGGGACCTTGGGATCCGTAGTCTTACGCTTACTACATTGATCCACGGCGACGCCGACTTTATATACCCCTAAATAACCCTATTATTATAGCGATATGTATATATATATATATATATATATATATATATATATAAGATTCTTTTAAGTTACCAGTTTGACTTTTTTAAGAACGTAATTACCAATCCACGCTCCAAATTCATTTAAATCATTCTAAAAAGTAAAAAGTTTCATGTAAATCGATTCATTTCACATAAAAAACCCATTTCAAATCAAATATGCCTATTTCGGTTAAGAAAACTTTATCATGCGGTAATTAACACTATTTTAATGATCTATTTTTGATTTTGAGATTGTTAAATAATTATCGTCGCTAAACATTAGACAATTCGCGTAGGCAATTAGTTACGTACCTTTGTAAGTATATCAAATAAATTACTAACGTCTAAGTTTCAATCAACACTTTAACGTCAACGATTTGAATAACACTCCCCTTAAAACCGTATTTAAAAATTTTGCTATCACTTATTGTACCTTTTAGGTAGCACTTTAAAATTCATAACTTCATCAAGAGTATGTCAACGTCAACAAATTCAACCAAGACTGCCCTCCTCTAAACAGCGATTGGCCTTCATAAAGCGAGGCTCTTCTAACGTAGACTTCGAGAATTTATGCGCCAGATCTAGTCTCTTTGCTATGTGTTTTTGCCACATACACGTTTATTCGAGAAGAAGTGTCGTATTTTCATGTTATCAATTTTCGACTATTTTTTGTTTAGCTACCACTTCGAGCTACTTATAATTGGGTTTAGTTATTTCAACATGATATTGTTCTAAAACATGGGGTCAACAAAAACTTATTATATGCTTTAATTGCTTGAACTGATGCTATAAACTTAGTCTAATACGCTTTCATTTAATTAGAAATGCGTCTTTTTGTCAATCATATCTGACATTGTCAAGTTTTTTGACTTATGTCAGATATAGACAGGAAGTAACGCTCAAATTTACGGCAATAAGCCAAGTATTAACTATATAAATATTATAGGTAGTTTTTTACACAAGGCAAGTTGATAAATACTATAGTATTACAGTGAATAAGATGAAATAATAACGTAGACCTTTATGCAAAGCCCAAATGATCATTTCAAATCGAGCTAGTAATTGAATAAAGCAAAATATAAGGTCTTGGACAGGGTTTGAATCTTCATCTCAGTCTTGCCGTGACTGTGCGTTTTCCAATTACGCCACCGAGACCCATGTCTATAATTGGAAAATTTACAAATCTAAATTATGTACAGAACTATACATAAACCTAACTTTCAATTACGTTTGGCATTTTTGTCAATCATATCTGACATTTTCAAGTTTTTGACTTACATCAGATATAGACAGGAAGCAACGCTCAAATTTACGGTTATAAGCCAAGTATTCAATATATAAATATTTTAGGTAGTTTTTACACAAGGTAAGTTGATAAATACTAACGTATTACATTTAATAAGATGAAATAATAACTTAGACCTTTATGCAAAGCCTAAATGATCATTTCAAATCGAGCTAGTAATTGAATGAAAGAAAATATAAGGTCTTGGACAGTCACTGCAAGACGGAGATACAGGTTCAAATCCTGTCCAAGACCAATATTCTTCGGTGCTTCGAACTAATGTTTTTTTGGCCGTACCACAGAAATTTACTTTGTTGTTACAACACACTTTGTGTGGCTATCATATTGTATGTAGATTGAATTAGGACGAGATGGGTATCTATTGTAGCTACCCATACCTTTCACAGTCTGCGTGAAGAAATAGCATATGATGATGAGCGACAGTTGTTTGTTTTACTCCTAGACGATGTGTATATTGCCTAAATTCTGAGAATTTTAAACATGTGGTTAGCCCTTACATGAGATTTTCCACTGCTCCACCCGAAGCTACTACATTGACCAGGAAGCGAGTTTTTTTTTTTATTTGGAAAGTTTGGAATTTTGCCGAACCTTTGCTGTTCCAAGTAAGGTAGGAATCTTTAACGTGCGCGACAACACTCACACACGGGACCTGCATTTTACCTATCATCCGAACGAAAGTGTATTTTTGTGAAAAATGCTCGCCTAACATTTTTCAAGTGGACCGTGTCGGTATTCGAACCCGGGACCTTTGTGGTTTAGCCCACCTCACTAAAAGCTAATGCTGTTGAAATAAGTCCAAGTGATTTCTTCAAATGGGAAAACTGATCTGCAAAAAGAACACAAAACGAGAAGAATAGTATATCAAAAAGGTTTTTTTATAAATGATGGCAAAATGTCTGAGATAATGGAAAACAAAAACGTCAATGTGTAACTGCAGTTGTTAATTGAAAAAAAGTTGTTTTTTTATTAATTAATACTTCTATAAGAATAAAAATTAAAATATGGGTGATGCTAATAACACCTATGTATTCTATGTATTGAAAAAGCAAAACTGCTGCATCAAAACTTCAAACCCCATTTTCTCAGTTTGACCTCAAATGCAGTTACCCCCTTCTGTTCTTAGCACGGCAGTATTGCTTAAAAAAATTCAAATTGTCCCTTAATCAGATTTGTCATACGTTCCACTGATAATCAACAGTTCTATTAGTACTGTACAATATTCGCTGAATTTAATAATAAAGCTTTAAGCGAAGAATGTTAATGTTAATGTAAATCTAAATACCAAATTAGGTTCGACAACTTCATAAAAGCTATAAGAAATTAATTTTGAATACAATCTTTTAAGAAAACCTGCTTCAGGTTTTGCATCTCTAAATCGTAAAATTATTAATTCAAGTATTAGATCAATAACTAGTTCGCATTAAATAAAATGTTTAATAACCAGATTATATGTTTCTAACAGAAGAATAAACTGAAAAATTCAAGATTATCTAATTTTATGGTTGTATAAGAAATAGAACTCCGTTTTATATGTCATTGTAAATATCTTAAAAAAGCTATAAAGAACAAGGTAAACTTTGCAATTTACAGCTTCACTTTTGTATTGTACGTTACCGAAGAATGTGTTAGAACGATGGGGATTCCTTAAACACCATTTGGAAGGTCTTTACACCCTAGGATTTTCGCTGTACCTACATAGATTTAAATACCTGTATTTAATACAAGATGCAATTCAGTATAAAGTCCATAGAACTCAAAAATACCATTTACAAGAAACTGCGGTAGGTATTAAGAGAGGAAGCCCTAGCCTCTACTTCACTAACCGCAATTCAACATCCTATTTTCAATATTTCTTTTATTCAAACACGATACTTGCTGAACGAATATACTTTTATAAAGCGATAATTTAGTAAATTTGAATGGAAAAACTAAATATGGACGCACCTTGTATGGCAGTTTTCACGAACAATCAATCTTAATTAAGCATGTAATTTCAAATTTTGTTTCTATAAAGGTCATTCAGAAAATAAGTACAACATTATTTCTTCTAAACATATTGCAGGCGCAGTGATCTATGACGATGGCTTAAATTAAGACCGCAAATGGAAACATATCGTAATATAACAAAACGCGGCATATGCGTTTTAAATTAAAAAATAATTTACAATAGACAGATATCGTCCGCCCCGCCACTAAGAACGTGAAAATAATACCATACTAAAACAACACAATACAAATTACATACAAAGTAACGTGAAAATAATCATATACGTAAGTCTAGATTAAAATATGTTATATCGTGAGAACAAATATTTCTTAAAAACGAGGTATATATACTTTATGTTAAAGGAAAAAAGGGGATACACGTTTCGATATAATATAAATGGAAAGAGGATAGTTTGAAATGCATAAAAAACAACAAGGTGAATAAATAGTAGTTCTGGGGGACAAAATCACAGAGCATATTATTCAACGCATGTAATGACATGTAATAAATAATTAGGGAAAGGACAGTGAAACAGAACAATTAGAATTAAGAATAACATTTAGCAGAATGAAACAAAATATGTAAATAATTATTAGAAAAGACATGGCACATAATAGATGCGTGTGAAGTTGACACCTCATTTTTTAGCACCGCAAATTTTATCAATAGTTCTATTTGCACCCCTACCTATTTTTAAAAAATTCTTTAAATTTACCACCAGCAGTATCACTTTGCCGGCAGTTCTAGACAACCTTTTGGGGTTCTTCTATAGTTCTACAAGTATAGTTCCAACGACTTATGTGGGTTTCGTCCAGAGTTTCGGTCTATAGCTATTTTTTACATATTTTTAAAACAGCGCTATCGCCGTACACTAGAGTAAAGTATCAGTTTGCCGGGAGTTCCAGCCAACTTTTAGGTGTTCTTCTATAGTTCTATAATAGTTCTAACGAGTTATGTAGGTTTCGTCCAGAGTTTCGCTCTATAGCTGCCGGCAAACTGATACTTTACTCTTGTGTTCAGTGCTGGCGCTAGGTTTCAAAAATGTGTAAAAAATAACTAGAGACCGAAACTCTGGACGAAACCCACATAAATCGTTAGAACTATTGTAGAACTATAGAAGAACATCAAAAACTTGGCTGTAACTGCCGGCAAACTGATACTTTACTTTTGTGTGCGGTGCTGGCTCTAAGTTTCAAAAATGTGTAAAAAATAGCTATAGACCGAAACTCTGGACGAAATCCACATAAATCGTTAGAACTCTTGTAGAACTATAGAACACCAAAAAGTTGGCTAGAAATGCTAACAAACTGATACTTTACTCATGTGTGGGGGCGCGGTGCTGGCGGTAAATTTAAGGAACTTTTTAAAAATAGTTAGAAGTCAGAACTATTCCTAAAATGTATCAGGCACTGTATAACTTTTTTGGAACTATAAAATTTTGTATTTGAAAAGCCTGTTTTGAAAAGTTGCGCTGCTACGGGAAGTTAGCACCTCATATTTTCAATTTGTCATTTTTGAACTAATTTGACGGAACTATTGATGTAACCTATCAGGAACTATAGAACTATTGATAAAATTTGCAGTGCTAAAAAATGAGGTGCCAACTTCACACTCATACATAATAGTGAGGATGTATGAGCAATAAGATTGAAAAGAGAGGAAGTGCCATGAAAGTTTGGTAAAAAGGACAGCTGAATTACTAGTTTTTGAGAGTTTAACATTAATAGAATTGGCGAAGAAAAGTGTATATTTTTCGATATAAAGACGCCTATTTGAAGTTAATGATAGTTAGAACTATTCAATCAAAATACTGCACATTAATACGTTCATAATAAGAGACCCAGGGCGAAAAAAGTTTTATTGCAATAAAATATAGATTTCATTTAACTAAACATTTTTATCCAAGTAAAATTAGGAAAATATCGGAAGCGAAACGAAAACACAAGACCTAATTCATACAATGCTGATAAGAAATTAACATAAAAAAGGAAAGCATTTAAGAAACAAGATTTAGATGACCACAAGATCCTAATCAAAAACAGGGAAGTCAAATTCTGACTTAAAAGAAAATGTAATTTTAATGTAGATAAATAAGCGTAATTAAAATTCACAATATTTGGCATTAAAGAATTGTTAGATCTTGTTTTCTTATTTGTCTATTAATCTGAATAATTGAGTATTAGCCGTAGGTAGATTTAGTGATAAAAATTGTAAAAAGTAATCGTATTGAACCCAAGCTGTGATAAGAAGAACAAGATTGGTTTGAATAGCTAGTCTAAGAAAGAATGAACGGGTAATAAAATTTATACGGAAATTAAAATAGTTACTAAAATAAGAAGTGTCGCCCATACGCGGGACAAATGCATACAAGATAAGTGGCGCCCAACATGAGCTGAATTTTATAAAAAAAACAAGAAACACTAAATCGCATTAACAAGTAAATAGAGCTAGCACCCAACAGGAAAAATTTTTGAAATACAAATAGTGTCAAAGCAATCAGAAAATTTGACATATTGACCTGTCTGACACAATACATTTATGCAAACGAAATAAGACACAGTCAATTAACACACGCGAATAAATTACAAAAATATTTAGCATAAGCATAAAGAGCTACCTACGGTGGAGTCAAATATTCAATCTAAGTGTATGAAGTTGCAAACTAACCTAAACGAACATCACACAAAATCAGGGAAAACTTATAACATGACAAACATATATAACAAAAACAGAAAAGAAAGCAGTATTGTTACAGTGACACAAGAATAAGACGACACCATACAAACAGCTGCACATAGTGAATCAAAAATAATTTTCATCGAACCTACATCAAGAATAAACAGACAAGTAACGACAGAAGAACAAACAAACAACAACGACAATATCGTGATGTTCTTAAAGAGAATTTGGGAACAATTAAAGAAATCAAAGAGAACTTCAACATGACCTACGAACCCAACTAAAAAAAATCAGGGAAACAGTTATTCAAATAAACGACCTCTGAACAGAAATAAGAGAACAAGTTCAAGAATTAAAAGCGGTCTTAAGATTTAAATTCAAGGAAAGCTTGATTGAAATGCAAGCTGAACTTGATAGAAAATTACAAGCTTCTTAAGATTCAACGAAGTCACAGGTAAATGAAGTAAGTAACTTAGATCGGGCATGAACAACGGCTTATACAGACATTGGAATTAATTAAAGAAAACAAAAAAGAGGAATATAAATTTAGTAAGAAATTAGCGGAAAACCTTGAAAAGAAATCGAAAATATGGGAACAACTGAGAAAACGGCATCGATGGTACAATTAAAATTAATCAACATGTAGCAAGGACAAATAAATCTATGTAATAATACGCATGAATGGAAGCTGAATCGTGGCATTTTACCAAAATTAGAAGAACGTAGATTTGAACAACCGATGACATTTGTAGGAAAGTTCGATAAAATAGTGAAACAAAAATTCAAGTAAACAAACTATAAATCATCAAATCAACATTAATAGATGGCGCAGAAAGATGGAATAGTTTCCTCGATGATAAATATCAGACATAACGAATTGCGAAATTTATTTACTGAATAATATTGGAAAAATGCAATACAAACAAAAGTGTGCATGGACTTAATCGCAAGAAGATATATAAAAAAAAATCTATGCCGCATGTACGCCATACAACCAAACTTAAAGCCATTATGTAATAGAAATTCACACAAGTTTATTTTTTATATCGTAACAATTTTATAAAATTTTTCGAACATATTTTTCAAAGTTGAATAACTCGAAAACCAATCGACATAGAGTATTGATGCTATGGAAAAATATGCTCAGGAGGTCGATATTAACCTAAAAATAATATTTATATTTTGTTATATTGAAGTTTTATATAACCAAAATTTCGACTTTAAAGTCGAATTACTCGAAAACTAGATGAGATATCGAAAATTGGCTAGCATATTCTTAATCATCGTAAAAACTGAACAAGATCCATATATCAAATGTTTGTAAAACGAAAAAAACGTGCAACGGACGACGGCGGCGACGACGGCGACGTAGCGATCTTATTAACCTAACTTACTTCGTAAGTTTGGTTGAAAAAATTACATGGGATCAAGAGAAAATTATATTATTGAAAAATATAACCAAGCAACACATCCTACTCCAACTATGTGAGAAAAGGACATTTTACAGTTATTGGCCGGACATACGTATAGCGAAATAAATCGAGCAATAGCGATCCAAAACGTCAAAACTCTTAGAGAATTCTTAAAAATAATTACGAATTATGAGATGGTTCGAGCGATAGAAGACAAATGGAACCAACCACATTCACAAAATGAGAGTGTCATCAAAACACCATATAGACCAAACTTCGTAAATAAAGATCGAAGCAGGGATAATAAAATAGATATGGAGAACATAAGTTGATATGAAAGAAGCAACTATAGACTACCAATAACTAACCATAGACCGTATGATAAAAGTACATTAGAGATGACGGCCCGCTACAAAAACAGGAATTTTGGATTAAAAACTATGCACAGGGATATCAGGATAGACAAAGGTAGGAGTTAGATTTCGAGAAAACGTTAATGAATATCTTCAGGGTACACATGACCAGAGGTGAAGTGGGTCATGGGTCAAGTGGGTCACTGGGTCTAAGTGGGTCACTTTTTTGTTTGGGTCACTGGGTCAGTGGGTCCCGTGTGCTGACCCGAATTGACCCAGTGACCCACATTGACCCAGTGACCCACACTGACCCAGTGACCCACATTGACCCGGTGACCCAAATTGACCCGGTGACCCAAACTGACCCAGTGACCAAAACTGACCCAATTGATTCAGTAACAAATTGAATTATTGAAGTCATAAAAATCTTTTTCCCATACTTTCAGCTCAATTTATTAACTATTTTCACAAA
This sequence comes from Platerodrilus igneus, assembly GCA_036346225.1. Taxonomy (NCBI): domain Eukaryota; kingdom Metazoa; phylum Arthropoda; class Insecta; order Coleoptera; family Lycidae; genus Platerodrilus; species Platerodrilus igneus. The sequence goes on from JARFIW010000566.1 coordinate 2,131,671, forward strand.
TGCATAAACTTATTGGTGCCGTTAGTTGCTAGTATTCGTTTCATATTTCAAGCAAACGCTAAAATGTTTTGTAATCAATACATCGCTTTTTATATAACATGAAACGCATTTTTACATGTTTTTCAAGAAACGTCCTGTGGCGCTGTGCCGCGAGAATGCAGTGTTATGAATGTATACAATTTTGTATGTTCAAATAATAGTATTCTTTCACATAAAAACTGAAATAATTTGTAGCAAAAATCTTAATATTATATACCCGTTTATTTTCAGTGTCCATTATTTTTGTAATTTTTATATCATTATCATTAAGCATGGATAAACATCGCCCTAATTGTAATTTAAACCTTATATATAAGTGCTGACTTTTATAAATCTCCGTGAGACCGAGTTTTCTTAATAAGACTAATTAACTAAAAGAATGATGAAGATCATATAAAACAATGTTCCTGTATCAACTCGATGTCAGAAAACGGGATTATTCAATTTATATTTTATTGGGTCTGTCATTGAAAAATATTTTGATCATTTAGTATATTTAATTGTTAAACATTCTCACACTAATTAAAATTGTCTCGGACAGCAGCTACTCCTTCTGCCAGATAACTCTGAGATTTATTTTGTAACTGGAATTTGTAGAACAGCACATATTAATTAAAAATTAATAATAAAATTTCCAAATTTTATAATCGGTTATTCGATAAAACTCGCCCACTAATTGAAGACATCACAGAGCGCCAATTTGAGACAGGAAGAAAATTTTTGCGACTGCATCAATTTGGGTCAATTTAGGTAACTGGGTCAATTTGGGTCACTGGGTCAAAAAGGGGCCAATTTGGGTCGCTGGGTCAATTTGGGTCACTGGGTCAATGTGGGTCAATTTGGGTTACTGGGTCAATGTGGGTCAATTTGGGTCACTGGTTCAATGTGGGTCACTGGGTCAATTTGGGTCATGGGTCACTGGGTGGTGGGTCACTTCCTCATTTGGGTCACTGGGTCATGGGTTACATTTTAGATCACCCATTTCATCTATGCACATGACAACACCAGATTTCGGAAAGAAAATGATCAACAACAAGGAGAAACCAGAATCCAACAAATATTGACAGTACAACAAAATGAAGAGAAAATGAACAAGATAGAAATCGTTCAAATGCACAGCGAGCACTTAGAACCAATACAAAAAAAAACATCAAATTATTAAATATAAAAAGGGTCTCTCTAAGTAAAGAATCGGGGACTTATAAGGAATTCTTACTTGGTAATTTACTTATTAATAAAAAAAAATTACCGTTCATTCGTTTAAATATTGAAAATAGTTTATATTTAACATTAGTAGATACATTAGTAGATGGAGCTAATAAGGATGAAGAACGTAGCAGGATACTTACGTCTGAATTGGGCATGGCAGTGAAAGATGTGAGTGGGAATTAAGGAACCTCAAATTGATGAACTCCCGTCGGATTTGCTAAATGTTATTAGGAAATGAAATACAATAAGGACGAAAATGTACCACTTGGTAATTAAGATGAACGTAGCAAGTGGAGTAACATCGGATTTCAAAAAGAAAGTGAACGTTCCCATACCAAAGAAAATAGAAGCTGACATGTAAAACTATCAAACCTTAAGTTTAGTCATTCGTGCCCGCAAAGTTCTAACCAGGATGACAAAAACCAGATAGAAATTGCATTGGGTGAAGACCATTTCAGCTTTCGAAGAAATGTTGGAACACGTGAGGTTATATTGAATCTAGGACTTATCTTGGAAGATAGGATTAGGAAAAACAAACACGTGTTTTTAACCTTTATTGATCTAGAAAAAGCTTTTAATAATGTTGATGGAAACAAACACTTCGAGATTCCGAGGACTTGTGGAGTAAAATGTAGAGAACGAAGGATTATTCACAACTTATACAGAACGCAGACTGTCGTAATAGAAGTCGAAGGACGCGAATTGAAGACAAAAGTTCAGAAAGGATTGAGGCAGGGTTCTAGTCTACCTCCTATTCTGTTTAACTTGTACGTAGAACAAGCAACAAAAGAAATCAAAGAAAAATTTAGGAAAGGTGTTAAAGTTCAAGAATAAGAAATTAAGACATTAAGGTTTGCAGATGACATAGTCATTTTATCAGTGTCAGTAAGGAATTTAAAAAATTTGTTGAATGTTCTGGGTTCTATTTTGAAAAACGATTATACGATGAACATTTATAAAAGCAAAACCAATGTGATGAAGTGCAGTAGTGTAAGGTTATATAAAGCATCGAACATTAAATTGGGAGATATAACAATGAAGTAGAGAAATTCTGTTACTTAGGTAGTAAGGTATCAAGAGACGGCAGAAAAGAACATGAAATGTAGACTGGTACAAGCAAGGGAAGCATTTCTGAAAACAAGAAACTTGCTGACTTCAGGAATAGATTTAAGTATTAGAAAAACATTTCTCAAGGTTCTTACATGGAAGTGAAGCTTGAACCATATGCAACATTGAAAAGAAAAAAAATACGTCTTCAAAATGTGCTAATACAGATGAATTTTAAAGGCTAGATGGTTAGATCGGGTATCGCATGAGGAGGTACTGAGGCGTATTGGTGAGAAGAAACGTTTGTAGTGAAATATAGAGAAACGGAGGAATATCTTGATACATACAGGTTCGGTTAACTTAATATTAGAGGAAATATGACGGGCAGAGGCAAACCAAGGTTAGAATATGATAAAAATATTCAGATTTATTAGTCAGGTATCGATGAAGAAGTCGGCTTAGAGTAGGTTAGCATGCAGAGTTGCATGAAACCAGTCTGCGACTGTGAACTCAATAACAACATATCATAAGCTAGCATTTCTTAAGTTATACGATTCTAAACCATTTATGAAATCTCTAGACTGCATGCATGCGTTTCTAAAATAGGAATATCAATCCTAATTCAACGTACTCACCTTGTCGTAGCGTCGAACACAAAAATCACTTTACTAATTTGTTACAGCCAACTAAAAATTGTATTATGCGTTCGCACTAACCTTCAGTAGTCACACCCAAAGTGTACATTTGATATTGGAGAAACTTTTAGTTTAATTCCATTTTCACTACGGGCTATTTGTTCGTTTTCAAAAATTTATAATACCGGTTTGTTAACTTAAATCAGCGACTCTTAATGGCATTTTCAATTCACACTTACTTTTGTAAGAGCTTATCCCTAAACCCATTAATACCTATGTCGTTCGTGACGTTCTCCTAGAAATAATTATAATCAAATTGATTTTAATAGTTTCAGTGTTAGTAAAGTCCACCAATAGGATTAGGCTACTTACTTTCTGAAATCTATGTTTTTGGTTACTCTCGATTTTAATCTATGAGCAAATTATTTTGCATCACATTTGATCCATAGTCAAAGGTTGTCAAATTCATATGTCACTTTTCGAAGGTTAGATGTGATGTCAACATAGTAATTCGTACAGATGTGCTTTCGTTTGTCTATAAAGAAATAATGTGGCACCAGACGATGTCATCGTATGAGAACAAAGACAGATCATACAGTTTTGTGCTGACTCAAATAAATGTAAAATCCCGATGTCTGATTTTAGTTGACAATGCATAGGTCAGGTAGTAGAAAACAACACTAGGTAGGTCCATTTTTATACGCTGATTCATCCATCCGAAGTTTGCTGAGAATGCCTCGTTTGGTTTTAAAACGAGTAGATTCATGTTCCAGAAAGAACTCCGTTTACAACATTCGAACGTTCAACATGCCGTTTATGGTGAGTGAAATACTTTGATCAGAGGGTAGCGAGCAAAGCAAAGTAGCCTATTTACGTTCGAATAATTGCCTGCAAAGTGGTTTAGTTTTATCTCAGAGACACATTGGTTACCAGATATATAACCTTTGGGTTAGATGTAACCATGTTAGAAGTCGGAGTCCAGATACATCTTTATTGAAATAATAATCAATCATTAGCAGAAATAATATTTAAACCAAAAACTTGCTACGTAAATAGACGTAGGCAGAAGAAAAATAAATACCAGGCTAACTATCAAACGCGGAGCGTAGGAAGGATTCGCCTAAATACCAAAAAAAATAAAGCACGTCGCCCACGATTATCTATTAACCAATAAAAATAAATAAAGGATTCTGTACAAACAAGCGAAAGAAATAAATTCAGATTTACTATTTTACAGCAAACAATTATATCATACGAACAATTTAGTAATTTAGATACGAAGTGCGCATCTCGTATTTTACAGCAAATAAAACTAATCAGTAATGAAAATAAATATGTGAGAGCTTTTGTCAAACATTTTTAAATTTTACGTAATACCGCTTGTAAAATAAAGTAATCCGTAAAGAGAATAAACGTGTGCATTCTTTTGACAAGCATGTTTAAAAATAGTACATCTCACCTGTAGGGCGATAACATCGAATCGCAGCAACAACAATAGTCCTACAGTGTCACGTTCCGTATCACGTAACTGCACCAAATGTTGATATGGAATATGCCATTAATGTACACAAAAGAAAACAAGTTGTAGAACTGTAAAGTCCGGATACTTAGCTTACAACCCGTCGGGAGTGAGTCAACACAGCAACGCTGCGGTGGTCAGGATCCATTCATCCTGCCATCGTAACTACAGCATCGATCCACAGACAAAAGCAGCTGGTCCACGGCAACGAACAGACGGGCCTACACAAAGAAAGAACCCATTTGACCTCCAGCTAAAAATCTAAAAAGAAAATGTGATTAGATTTGGTAAGCGCGGGAACATTCACCAATACACGCAAGATACCTCCTACTTGTCGAACCAAAAAAAGACGTGCATTGCTTTGAAGTGCGGTGATGACTAATGTAGCAAATACTTCAACGCACAAGCTGCAGAATCAAACTAAAAATTGGTTCAAATAACACGAATTTGAACTGAAAATCCCCGTGTTATGGAAGCGCGATTAAAACTGGAAAACACGATTTTATCGGATAGTTCAATGCACTATTTAGACGAAGGTTTAACTTGATATCACATAAAAATCAATTATACGCGGTCGTAATGTATAACAAGTTCACGGATACTTAAAACAGAATCTAAGCTATTTAATTATAGCACAAACTTTACGTTTCGAAATAAATAAGTCCAAAATGAAAATTTGTAGGAAGCGTAATTATTGGAAATAGGATGTTGAAGAATTTAAGAATTGAAACGGAGTTTATTCGAACGGGTAATGAATTAACAAGGGAGAAAAATGGGTATTTAATTTATGTTGAAAATAAACGTAACAAATTGCTGGAACTATAATAGAGTCGAGATTACTATATAAATTCATAATTAAATGTAAAGACTGAACGTACTGATAGTATGCATCTATGTATAGATTAAAATTCTCAGTTAGTAGATTTCGGATATGGTTGGTTATTAATACTTGTTTAAGATTGTATTGTGTATTTGTAGTAACGACACGTGTGTTACATATTTAGAGATGTATAAAATTGTGTAAAGACTGTGTATATTTGGTTTTTCTATTATTGTCAACAGTATAGTTCCAGTTTTGTTGCAATAAATTGTTTTGTGATTCTATAGAAGCATGTTTGAGTATTTCAGGTTACTTAACATTTACTTTTAGGAATCTTTTTGGCAGTTACCAGTCTTAAATAGGTCTGCGTAATACCTTTAAAATTTTAGGACACGTATAAATGTTATTACAAAACAAAATGTAATAATTATATTGAGTCTCTCTTTGACACGTTCTTTCCCGTTTTTAAAAAACTTTCAATCTATATACTAAAATAACTAATACATTTATTAGACCTATTTTCAACTATTTTACAGGGGTGCGATACGTTAATTTATTTAAATGAGTTCACATCCTAAACTTTCATCATTATCATTCGACTCATCCAATAAGGATTAGTAAGCATCTGAATCATTACTATTATCATCAACTCGCATAATTAGGTCTTGAACCTCGTCTGTTAAAGTTTCTCGTTCGATATATTCCTTTTCTGTTTTTTCAATTTGCAAACATACTTTAATCCATTCTTTAAGTCCAATATTTTTTATATGTTGGTCTGTCAATTCCCATATATTATCTATTTTAAAGGTTACATTACATGCCGCAACATGGTTTATAAGTAACATTTATATCTTCTTGTTAGGATTTAGTTCGGGATGGTATGGAGGTAAGCGCAATACCGCTTGACTATGTTCTACTAGTATAACTGATCATACAATTCTGTCTTGGTATCGTTACATTCAAAAAAGGTATTTCGTTTCTTCAACCACTTCTGCATATCTGTTTTCTTCCAACTTGCAGTGGGGTTAGGGTGCACAAGAATATTATGATATGACGCACTGTCTATCACCAACACTGAACTTGGTACCAAATTTAGTAATAATTTTTCCTGCAGCCAATGTTTATAATTGTGGTGACTCAGTCTTCAAACCAGACTTAAACGTCAATGCAGCATTTAGAACAAACTCGTTTTTCCCACCTGCGTGAACAATTATCAAACGTTTCTTTTATTAAACTGGCGATTTCAAACTCTTTGTATCATCCCAACGCTTTGATTCGGTGTAAGAACTGTGCAGATATGATTCATCGTTGTACACAATGCTTCAGCCTTCTCGTTTATACTTATTAATATCTTTTTAAAAATATAATACGCTTTGTCCTTATATTAAATTGTTAAACAATAATTTTTCTGTTATCCACAGTTTTCTCCCAACAAAATCCTGTTTTTAGAACTATTTTTCTGAACGAACTTAATTTTCCCGTGTAAAGAAGGCAGTCATTTTTAAAATCGGCGAACACTGCTTTCAAAGTCGGTCTACGTTTATGTATTGCTGCAAAGCGATACATAGTGATTCTTAGGGTCTCTTCCTCAAATTCTTCCACTGTTACAACGTCCCTCGCACTTTATAAAATACTTGAGTTTACATTATTATAAAAACACATTTTATTATTTCTTGTAATATAAATAAATGTATATACAAGTAATTTTCTGATTGGTTGATCCCTTTAAGCATATTCTTCAAGATTGATAACACCTTCATCTATGTTGGTTACTTGATAACGTCTGAGTAACTTTTGCTTTCTTTCGTTATCTGACTGCCTGACGGTGCAAGTCGATATTGTTAACATATCTTGAAATCTCCACGAGGTTAACTATGGTATGTATTTAGCACCTAAACGCATAATGTTCTCATTATCATTAGGTCTTCAGTCCTACAACTGGTTAGACGCGAACCCTCATTATTTCCTATTCTGAACTAACCTACACGTTTCCATAAAATTTGCACAGTCTGCATATATCACTATCTGTGTGCGAAAGTCTGATCCCGGTCTACCTCTACCTCTCTTTTCCTGTCTCTGCTTGTAGTATATCCCGTATTATTCTCCAGAAATGCCTATAAACGTATCCTGTCATTCTATTTCTTCCTTTTTTTTTTATTTTCCACAGATATCTTTATTCCTCTACTATTTCTACAACCTATTTGTTATAAACTTTGTCTGTCCATGCTACACCATCTTCATACATCTGAAGCACAACATTTCAGAAAGCTTCTATCTCTTTCTGTCTGTTTTTCCTACTGCCCCTATTTCATACATGTACTGAGCTGTGCTTCATACTGTGCTTTGAACAATTTCCTTCTTGTACCTATGTTCGTTGTCTTCGAACATAGTTGCTGTTCTTACTTGTTTGATGCAGTTCGGTCACCGTCTATTGTTTTGCAGTTAGATACCCTATTTCCCACATATTCAATGGTATGTGAAGAGGGGTAAGCAGCCTTTGGCTGCCAAGTTCCTCCAGCACCTGAACCTTTGTCGAATTAATAGTTTTTCCAATTCATCCTTTCGCACAATCAGCATTAGTTGAAAATATTTCACAAACAACACCTGTAATTGTTTATAATAATCAGATTTAAGAGCACTTATTATTTCGTCGTTGGGTTTTACGTCTTGAAACTGGTTGAAATTGTACCTCACCTTATTTATTTTCTGAGCTAGCCTACACAGTTCCCTGCAATTCTCAAAACAACCAATATACAGCTCGATTTCCTTCTATTGTTTTCTAATTGTATGCACTATTTCGCCGAGATTCAGTGGCATGTGAAGGGGGTTAAGCAGCCTGTGCCTGCCAAGGATCCTACAACAATTAGACATTTGCCGTATTAATAGTTTTCCAGTAAATGCTTTCGCACAATTAACATTAGTTAAGAGTATTTCAAAACCAATATCTGTAGTTCTTTATAATAATCATCACGTTTAAGTACAGTTATTATTTTTGTCATTAGTTTTTCCATCTTGCGACTGGTTGGAAGCGTGCCTCCATTGATTTATATTCTGGGCTAGCATACACATTTCCCTGAAATTCTCACAGTCTACATCTTTCACTATCTGTGTGCAGTAGTCTAACCTAAGTCTGCCTCTACTTGCCTTTTTTCCTATCTCTGCTTCTAATATATTCCGCACTATTCCCTCATGTCTAGTATGTGGTCAATCATTCTAGCTCTCCTATTTTTTACTGTTTTCCACATATTTTTTTCTTCCTCTACCATTTCTAGTACCTCTTAGTTGTTAACTTTGTCTGTCCGTGATATCTTCATCATACGTCTATAGCACCACATTTCAAAGGCTCTTACCTTTTTTTTGTCTGCTTCTCCTACTGTCCAGACTTCATATCCATACAGTGCTGTGCTCCACACATATGTTTTAAGCAATCTTTTCCTGGTTTTTATGATTGTGGTCTTTGAGCACAGTAGTTGCTTTGTCTTGTTAAATGTAGCACGACCTTGTGCTAATCTTTGTTTTATATCTTTTGTGTTTTTCCCGTCTTGCGTTATTTGACTTCCTAGGTAGCAGAAATTCTTAACATCTTGTAAGTTCTCGTTACCTACTTGTATCCTTGTTTTTGATTTATTTTCCCCTTTTTTGCATACTAGAACTTTAGTTTTATATTTGTTAATTTTCATACCATATCTCTCCGTTAGAACTGTTTCCATTTCATTAAGAGCAGCTTCTAACTAACTCTTCTTTGCCAGATGCTAATACCGCTATATCATCTGCAAATCTAAGCATATTAATCTTTTGTCCCTGCATATTAATTCCAAATGTCTTCCTGCATTTGACAGTATTCATTGCCTCTTCTATGTACAAGTTAAACATTAATGGGGATAAGGCACATCCCTGTCTCACCCCTTTCTTAATATTTATTTCTCTACTTTTTTGCTCTAATTCTATTACAGTTGTTTGTTCTTTGTGTAAGCAATGTACTATACGTCTATCCTTAAAACTCATTCCAACCTTTTTGAGTATTTCGAACATTTTTTTCCATTTTACATTGTCGAATGCTTTTTCCAGATCTACAAACTTTATATATACGCTTTCGCCCTTCTCTATTGTTTTCTCCATTATTACCCTTAGGACTAAAATAGCCTCCTGTGTTCCCCTGTTTCTCCTAAATTCAAATTGATCTTTTCCCAGTATTTCTTCAGCTCGTTTTCCATTCGTCTTTGTGTACAATTCTAGTTAATATTTTTGAAACGTGTGTTGTCAAGCTTATTGTTCGAAAATTTTTACATCTATCCGTGCTTCCTTTTTTTTTGGTATAGTTACTATGATGTTACGTTTGAAATCTTTGGGTAGCTCGCCTGTCTCATACATATAGCTTACAAGTCGAAAGAGACGTTCTGTTACTGCTTGTCCAGCGGCTTTTAGAGTTTCTTCTTGCACTTTATTTGTACCCGGCGCCTTACCATTTTTCAGACTCTTTAATGCTAATTCAAACTTATCTCTAAGTATAGGATATCCAAGGGCATCATTTTCAATGTCTGATTCCTGTTCTAATGCTGTTAGTTTCTCTCCTGAATATATATATTCCCTATATATTCCTGTTATCTAGCTACTTTCTCTACATTTTCTATAATGATGTTTTCTCCCACATCCCTTATAATTTTGCTATATGGTTTTATATTTGTAAAATTCATTCTAATTAGTTTGTATGCTTCGTCTGCCTTTCCTATTTCCATCTTTGTTTGTACCTCGTTGCACTTTTCATCAATCCCTTGTTCTATAGCTTCCTTGCATTTGCGAATAATTGCCCATTTTATGGCTTTGTATCTTTGTTTTCCTGTTTCGTCTGATCTATTTTTGTATTTTTGTCTTTCTTCTAATAAATTCAGGATATTCTTTGTTATCCATGGTTTCTTATTTTCTTTTTGTGTGTATCCCAGAATATCTCTGGCTGCCATGTCTAAGCGGGATTTAATGTAATTCCATTTTGTATCTACTTCCTTAGTATCAGAAATTTTTCCGATATCTTTCAGCAATTCATTTTACTTTTTTCAAATCTTTAGTGGATATTTTTATCTTTTAGCTTCACAAAGTCAAAGTGCCTTTTCCCGTTCCTCTTTTTCAGATTTTTAAATTTAAGTGCGGCCTTCGTAATCACGATGTTATGGTCAGTGTTTATATTTGCTTCCGGGCAGCTTCTACAGTTTTTTGCTTGATTTCTAAACCGCTGTCTAACAATAATGTAATCTATTTGATATCTTCTTATGTCCCCTGGCATCCTACACGTGTATCGTCGTCTAGCATGATGTTGAAATAATGTATTTGTGATGGTTAAGTTGTTCTTGTCGCAAAATTCTATCAGCCTATTTCCCCTGTCATTTGTCGTGCCTAAACCAAATAAAACTATTATCGCTCTTCCGTACTCTCACCTACCACTGCATTTAAATCCACCGTAATTATTAAATTTTCAAGTCCATTTACGTATTTTAGTATGTCTTCGATATCTTTGCAGATCGCCTCTACCTCTTCGTCACTGTAGCTAGAGGTGGGCATGCATATTTGTATTATTACTGTGTTTACTGGTTTAGATTCTAATCTAGCCATGAGTACTTTTTCGTTCTTTTGTAGATAATTTTCTACACGGCATCCTATCTTTTTTCGCATAATTACCCCCACCCCCAAATTTCCTTCCTTTGATCCTGTATGAATTACTCTGAAGTCTCCACTCCAAAAATCCCCCGCCTCAGGCCAGCGGACTTCGCTAATTTCTACTATGTCTAGTGCTGACCTGCCCATTTCGAGATTTGGCTTCTCTAGCTTACCTACTTGTTTCACACTTCTAACAGGTACGCTCCGACTCGCAGAATGTTCAAGGATCTTTTTTTATTCTTTCGGATCACATCCACCGAAGTAGTCCCCTCCTGAAGATCCGAATGGGAGACTATTTTACCTCCGGAATTTTTTACCCCAAAGGATGGCATCATGTTTACTAAAATTTCTGTATGTGGTGGTTTTCCGTTGCCTTCCGCATTGCAGTAGTGTGTATAAGAATGTCAAATCGACCCCTATGGTCTCTGTCACTCTAAGTCACGAAAAAGCTGCTGCCCTCTTTCGGGGACCTGTCTTAGTCTGGTTCCTCACTAAAGATTCCACTAATTTGATTAAACCTATAGTTCGGCTCTTTAGCTCATTGAAACGCGCAAGTCATACCTGTTCTAGTATTTTAGAGCGTCGTCAAGGTGCAGGTCCGTTCAGAATGGAAAACAGTACGTATAACACGTTTATATGTAACAACTTGTGATATTGGTGTTGTTGCTTTTGCATGGAGAATCAAAACGATCGAGACTGACTTGAACACCGATAAACAATCAGGTCGTTACGTAAGTTGCTGCCAACCCTAGTGAAAATATTAATTATTTGGCACTTTCACAATGACTTGCAATGAAATTATTACAGAGCTTTTATTTAGGGAAAGATGTACGTGGGTTGTTATGTAAATTATTTCAAGGCCCCTCAAATAGTTTATTTTATTATTGAATACTAAAATCTGTTCATACCAAAACGACGAAAAGCAGTTAAATACGTATTATTACATTTTTATTTCATTTTGTCCTGTTTGGTGACATATCGTTCCATTAGTAACAAATTCGTGTAAAGTAGCCGTCTAAGATTTGTTGCAAATTTAATTGCGGAAGCAGCAGGCCACAAAAGTGTGTTTGCAAATACACATTGGGCAACAAATCATCTCCCATGCAGATCAACGGGTAACAGCGATAGTTAATGAACAAGCCACGATAATGCCGCTACTCTTGTAACAAAGAAATCGCTACCGTAATTTATTATTCTAAATAATCAACACTTCTGATTACTATGCTCTGCTAATACTTAAAATTCAAACCGAACGTAATTGTTCTTCTATTATGTAATCAAACGATCAATTATTATTCCGAAAGAGAATTGATAATCACATTAAGGGCGAATAAAAGCCCAATTTATTGTAAAATCGGTCATAAATAAAGTGCTACTACTGTTTGATGATGTTTTCTAAACTCATGGTTTTTACATTAGTAAATTTGTATTATTGCGATATGCCGAAACCATTTATATGATTTGTATGCGAAGTTGCGAGCCGAACCATATCCCCTGATTTATATGTCTGTAAAATATGCATTATCTAAATTTGTGCCCCATCTTTTTTATTATACTTAAGGTTACCTACAAATCATTCTGACTACTACGTTACCGCTTTCTGCCGCTTAAATACAAACTGAATATCCGAGGAAGGCCTTCGGTATATAGAGAAGTTCGACGGTGTGCTGAGGTCCTTCGAGAATCGCTTATTTCCACTTGTAATTTAAGTCTTGAAAGTAAACCAAAGTTTTTATTGGATTTGTTAGTTGAGTTCGGAAATTCAATTGTAATGTTCAATGGAACAATTGAACTTTTCTACTGATAGGTATACCTTAACGTCGCTTATCGTGAACTTACAAAGTTTAAGTTTCTTAATTTATAGGTTTAATTAGGAAATAAATTAAAAATGTGGGGGAATAATATTGATTATTAACTCCTATTCTTTACAACCCTGCAAGCATAATTTTTGTATGGATACTGTTTCGAATAATAACGGTTAAAATTAAATATTTCCTAAATTTTTATATACAAAAAGTTAAACGTTTCAAAAATTATAGTCTACAGTATTAAACTAAAAGCATTATAAAAAATTTTCAATTCTGTAAAAATTTATACGACTAATAATAATATTGAACGCTAAATGCTCGTAGAAAAAATTGTATATAAAATAAAAATAAAAAACTTCAAAAATTAAACATATGGTAAGCAAAACGTTCCATAAAAAATATCATGAATGAAATCCTAATATTTTTACATAAATATTTAGTATTTAATAAAAAAAAGGTAGGGAAGGGTATCGTACCTAGGGATAGTTGTACCTAGGGACATATTCTAAGATTAAACTTTGATTTGTGTGCAGGCAACAATGTTTCCTTATCCTTCTATGGCCATTACAATTTATGGCTGCAGTTCACGTATGGTTGTTATTGACAAATCTTTGATTTCACCCCTAGAAAGTAAGTTGATAGTTTTATCCTCTGTTTATTATAGAATAAGCATATATATTTTTTAAATGTGGCAGTAACAATGGTAAGCTAGCTTACTTCAGAAGCCACTATTGGCGATGTTTGAAATTACTCAGATTACCTCAAAAAGGTTAGACTTATTTTTAGAAGTTTGAAGTGATGTAATGTACCTAGGGATAAAACATCTTATGTATTTAGGAACATATTCCTAAGTAGTTCATGTATTATTTGATTTTGTTAAGAAATTCACATTATTAGTCAGAGTTAAAGGTGATTAGTAATCAATTTTATGTTATGTTCATCATCATCATTAGGTTTTCAGTCCTAGAACTGGTTAGACGCGTACCATCATTGTTCCCTATTCTGAACTAACCTACAGATTTCCCTGAAATATGCACAGTTTGCATCTATAACTGTCTGATCTAGGTCTACATCTACCTCTTTTTTCCTATCTCTGCTTGTCATATATTCCATACTATTCCCCAAAAATGCCTTAGAATGTATACCGCCCTACTATTTCTCTTTTTCCCCAGATATTCTTGTTCCCCTACTATTTCTGTAACTTATTCGTTATTATCTTTGTCTGTCCATGCTATCGTCCTCATACATCTGAAGCACAACATTTCAAAAGGCTGCTACCGTTTTTCTGTCTGCGTTTCTGACTGCCCGTATTTCATAGGCATACTGTGCTGTGCTCCACACATATACTTTCAACAATTTTCTTCTTATTCTATGTTTGTTGTCTTCCTCATAGGCGCTGTTCTTTCTTGTTAGATGCAGTTCGATCACTTTCTATTGTTTTACAGTTATATGCCCTATTTCTCCGACCTTCAATGGTTGTGAAGGGAGGTAAGCAGCCTGTGGCTGCCAAATTCCCCCAACACTTACCCATTTGGCGATTTAATATATTTTCCAATTTATTTTTTCGCACAGTCAACATTAGTTGCAGATATTTCGCAACCAACAACTAGTTGTTTATACTAATCATCAGATTTAACTGCGCTTATTTTTTCGTCATTAGGTTTTCCGTCTCAAAACTGGTTGGACACGTACCTGCATTTATTTATTTATATTCTGAGCTAGCCTACATAATTCCTTGAAATTCTCACACAGCATGTGTATTTAGCTCGTTCCCTTTCTATTGTTTTCTAATTTTATACCCTATTTTACCGAGATTCAGTGAAGTAGGTTAAGCAACCTGTGGCTACCAAGATCCCCCAACACTTAGACATTTGCCGAAATAATAGTTTTCCAATAAATCCTTTCACACACTTAACATTATTCGAGAATATTGTCCAACCAATTCTTGTAGTTACTTATAAAAATCATCATGTTTAAGCACAGTTATCTTTTAGTCATTAGTTTATCCATCTTGGGATTGGTTGGATGCGTACCTCCATTGATTTCTATTCTGGGCTAGCCTACACATCTCACTGAAACCTCTACAGCCTACATCTTTTACTATCTGTGTGTAGTAGTCTAATCTAGGTCTGCCTCTTCTTCTCTTTTTTCCTATCTCTGCTTCTAATATATTCCGCACTATTCCCTCATGCCGTAGTATGTGGCCTATCATCCTATCTCTCCTATTTTTTACCGTTTACTCATATTTCTTTCTTCCCCTACCATTTTTAGTACCTCTTCGTTCTTAACTTCGTCTGTCCATGACATCTTCATCATTACAATTTAAGTACGCTGTGTACTTGAGAGATAATGTGGTGGTTTCCCGTTGCCTTCTACATCGCGGTAGTGTGTCTTAGACTGCCATACCGACCCCTATGGTCTCTGCCAATCTAAGTACCGAAAGAGCCGCTGCCCTCTTTCGGGGACCTGTCTTAGTCTGGTTCCTCACTAACGACCCTACTACTTTGGTTGGACCTGTAGTTTGGCTCTTTAGCTCATTAGAACACGCAAGCCATTTCACCTGTTCTAGTAATTTAGAACTTCGGCAAGGTGCAGGTCCATTCGAAATGGATGCTATGTTATTATTTATAATTTTGTTTCAGGTACTAAAAATATGCCGAAAAGTAAACTGAATAAGGAAATACCTCAACCACGCAAACTTTGAAGTGAAGCATCTCGAAATGATACTGTGAAAAATAGTTTTTTTTTTCATGTTGCTGAGGATACATATAATGTATTCAAATCTGCGTTGGCTCATCGTATAGCAGCATTCAAGTAATATAAGTATAATGAGTATAATCTTCAGTACGATACACTTAAAGTGTTCAGTGTGGAACAGGAAAAAATCCTAGTGGAATATTTGAAACAATCTTCTTTTCTTAATTACGGACTAACTGTACTTAATGTACGTGCATTTGCATTTTCAATGCTTCACCCGAAGGTACTACATTGGCCAGGAGTGACTTTTTTGTTGCCTGGCAATTTAGAATTTTGCCGAATTCTTGCCATTCCAGGCAAGGTAGGAGTCTTTAACGTGCGTGACAACATTCACACACAGGACCTCCATTTAACCTCTCATCCGAACGAAGGAGTAATTTTTGTGAAAAATGCTCGCCTGCCATTTTTCAAGCAGTCGGGCATGTCGGGATTTGTACTTAATGTACGCAGGCTTGCCTTCCAGTTAGCAAAGAAAAATACGATTAAACATCCAAGCAATTGGGATAAAAATCAGTGTGCTGGAGAGCGATGAGCAAGGTGGCTTGAGACTCGCCACGTAGAAAAAGTTTCATTGAGAAAGCTCGATTCTTCGACAAATACACCAATGCTCTTTGTCGTCATAACTTTGACTCTGCCAAAATCTACAGAGCAGATAAGACAGACACGTTAACTGTACATAAGCCTTCTAAAATTATTGTCCAGAAGCGTATGAAAGCAGTAAGTGGTGTAACTTCATGGAAAAGAGTAGCCAATGTGACAATGATTGTTAACGCAATAAACAACAGCGAGCCATCGATGTTTGTGTTTTCCGGAGTCCAGCTCCAACAGGCTCTAAGAGAGCTGCTGCACCATCAGGATGGTTGAATGAGGTGATCGTCCTGCAGCTTTTGCATCACTTCCTTAATCATGTAAAGTCATCACTAGAAAACCCAGTTATCTCAGTGTTAGATAATCATGAAAATAATGTATCGGTTCCAACCATCTTTTGTGCAAAAAGTTCTGGCATAATAATAGTGAAATTTCACCCGCGCACCTTGCATAAGATGCAGCCATTAGACCGTACAATTTTTGGGCCGTTTAAAGTATTTAACCACAAAGCTGCAGCGGAATTGATGTCTTCTCCAGTAAATCAAAAATAGCCGGTAAGAGTGTATAATGAGGTCGAACTGGCTTGGAAAGCGTAGCCTCTGACGTTCACCCCAAAGAAACTTGGTTAAGAAATTTCAAGTAACTGGCCTTTTGCCACTAAATAGAGACATTCCCAAGACCATGAATATATACTCTGCAATATCACGGCTCGTCGGGATCCGGCTATAACTCAAGAAGACCAGTCAAGCCAGCAGGTCTTCCAAACAATGGCGCCATAGTAGCAGAATCAACTTCACCGTCGCATTTCACTGACGCTCTATCATTATCAGACTTTCTTAACTCGCCAACATTTAGCAACATTCAACCAACCATCAACACCCAACCAGCCATCAACATCCAACCAGCCATCAACATCCAATCAGCCCTCATTACCAATCTGCCATCAACATCCAATCAGCCATCAATATTAAATCAGCCAACAACACCTATCACAACTCCTTCCTGTCGATCAATCATAGTAGCTCCTAAACAAATATGGTCATTCCCAACGCTGAAACTCGCAAACCTGGTAAGAAATGCCGACCTAACGTCGAGAATTCTAATGGATACCCCTGAAAACAATGAAATATAACAAAGAAAGAAATATAAATTAGAAAAATGCCTGAATAACAAAAAAAAAGTACGGTTGAATTTAAACAAAAAATTAAACACAATCAGACAACCACAAAATCAGAACAGTTTCTCGGAGTGCAACAGTGACTTTGTTGTGTGAAGGTAGCAGTGATGATAATCTTACAGATATCTCAGAGGATCCCGAAATCATTGCAAAATATTTTGAATTCTATTTTAAGACTGATAAATTGAAACTTGACTACTATGTTGTAATAAAATTTCAAGGGAAAAGGAATGTAAAGTACTACGTTGCAGAATATTTGAAAAAGTGTTATGATTCATATAAGTTTAAAATTGAAAAAATGGAGATACCTGAACTGACTATTGAAGACATCAAGCTCAAGTTTCCTGCTCTAAATGTATGTGGTGGAACTGAAAGGCAAGCAAAGGGATGGATTCGGGCCGAGCCGGGCCGGGCTTTTAGATGCGGCCCGGCCCGGCCCGAAATAATTTGCTCCGGCCCGGCCCGACGGCCCGGCCCGAACCAAAACGCATCGGCCCGGCTTGAGGCCCGGCTTGATTTTCGGGCCGGGCTTCGGGCCGGGCCGGGCCGATTCGGGCCGGAATGTAACTAAAATCTTAAGTGATGTATAGATTTTTCAACATCCAAATGGAACGTATCGTTTGTTAATATATGTATTTTCAGTTGTATAAAAATATTTCTTTACTATTATTATGTTTTTCTACAAAAGTTGAATATATCAACCTTAATAAATTATAGTTTATAGTATCATTTTAACCTCGAAGAATCTCAAAGGTATTTGGAGATGATGCACACTTGCACAGGCAATCCAAAATAGAAGGTGGTTTGCGTCAAACTTCAACCTTAAATAACAAAATGCATTTTAGAATTCATGTACTACTACTAGTATATAGTAAAATATTTCAAGGAAGGTATTCAAAATTTGATTGAATATTGTTTCCTCATATTCTAAACAAAAAACGTTGCCAATTTCCATTTTACAGATTGCTGGTGTATAGGTCTACATGTCGAGAATGTGCTAGCATCCGTTCAGAGAACTGATTATTCAAGTCTCTCGTATCAGGTAGACATTACTTTGTTGTTTATGAATATTTTTTTGTCGCATGCTTTACTGGAAATTTTAATTATTATGAAAAAAAAAATGCCGCAACATAGAATATTATTTAGTATTTACATTTTAATTTTCTATATCCATTTGTTATTTAAAGCTATAAAAAGCTAATCGCATTGTATTCGGTATGGTTTTCAACAAAAGATACATTCAAATAATTAAATTTAATTAAGCTGGTTTTTTGTAATCGGGCAGTTTTAAATATTTTTACATATACAGAGTGGTTTCGATTTATTCATAAATAATCTTTAGTGCGAGGCCACAATAATAAGTTAATTAATAAGTATAATACAATAAACCGGCTCAATTAACATACGTTGCAATACTCCTTCAAATTAATTAAATATAACACAAACAATTTCTATTTCAAAGTTCTTGAAAGGTGGAAAGAAGTGAATATTACTTATCGAAAAAAAAATCGAAATTCACAAATCGGTTTAAATCTAATCATTTTCGTTTTCGATTTATTTCCATTATGACACACTTACCAATATGTGTGTAACTGTACCTGGGTGATATTTTAAGAAGAGCGTTAATTATAATTTTGTTTAAGAGGCACCTAAAGAAATCATTAAATGAAATTTTTTACTAAATCAATAAATTGTATATTTTGTTATATAAACTTCGGGCCGGCCCGAATAGCCCAAAAAGCCCGAAAAGCTTGAGCAGTCTGGCCCGGCCCGGCCCGGGCCCGACACGTGCTTGGCCCGGCTTGGGCCCGAAAAAAATTTGACCGGCCCGGCCCGAAGCCCGGCTTGATATTCGGGCCGGGCTTCGGGCCGGGCCGGGCCAAAGCCCGGGCCCGTGGCCATCCCTAAGCATAACAGTTGACCTTTTTTGTATCGTTTGCTGGATACAGTCTTGTACATAACGTAAAATTTTGCAGGTTCTTATATAGTTTTGATTTGAGCTTGTAATAAATATGTCGCCTAAGTTGATTTCTGTTACTTCATAAATATAAAAATAAACAAGTTATACTAAAACAACTTTTGGCGTCCTTTTCCACACTATGCCTAGGTATTTAATTGCACATTCCTAGGTACACCAGCACGATGTTCCTAAAAACGAGGTGCTAGAGTTCAGAAATATGTTTGTAGGTCACTCATTTCTAGAATTAGGGCAACAGCTCCATTTTTTTGTAAAAGCTAAGATGTCAATATACTAGCCTATATAGAGAAAATAACAAAACTATCCAACAAAATTTAAACAATTAAAACCAAAATTTATCCTTAGGTACGACACCTTTTCCTAAATTAAATCGAAGATTATAAAACATTTTTAAAGAACTAGTATATTAGAATAATAAAAATAATGAATATAGTTATTGTGATGTTTATTTATTTTCTACAGATTTGTAAACTTGTTTACAGAAAACTTAAAAAGCTAAAAATAGAAATTACCAATTTAGTTTTAGTAGAGAAAATCAAAATAAGTTTCAAACAACATCACATCCTTATTAAACCGTTTAAATATTATTAGGAAAAAAATACTGCAGAGGTTGATAGCTACAACAGCAGGAATAAAGTGAGAGACACTCCAAGTTAGAGCTTCCCTGTAAGATTTTATACAGAACTGTTTAACTTGAAGAATTTTCTTTCTTGTAATTAATAAATTCCATTTTGAATGTAATTTGCATTTAAAATCGCTTCTATATTCATGGCGCCATTGTAATTATTAAATTACAGTATGCTTACTGCATACTCGAAACATTTTTTCGGAAAGCAACAGCTCACAATTTAAATCAAAATGGCATTTCGCTATCGAATTTAAGAATCGAATGAATCTAATCGAATGAATGAATACCCGTTTTTAATAAACGCTTCTTTATATACACTAATTATCTATTTCCAGAAGGTTGTAGAATAATATGGAACATTATGATGCAAGGTTGACAGAAAACCCCATTAGCCACTAAAATCACATCGTTTCCTCCTCGTAATCTCGTTCCACTTATGAGTGACGCGGGCTATTCTTCTTTGTTTAATACCTAAAGTTAATGCTCGCTCTCTCCTTCTATCCTACAGAGAATGCTAAGATCATGAATATTTCTTATCAATTTCTATTACATTTTCTGGGTTTCTTTAGTGTTACGGGCTGCTTCTTGGAACAAACGTATATTTATTAATGAGTTCATAGGAACTCTAAATGCGGATGACTGAATCATCGTTTTATATTCCTAATATTTTACAAAATTCTTTATTTAAAATAAATTTCTGTAATCCACAGGGTAATTAATTTAAACTTTAATTGCTTTTTAATGCAAATGGGGTTGCATTTTATAGAAAATATTTGCTTTTGTGTTTCAGTACACAAAATTAAAAATGGAATTGGGTTTTTAAATACACATTGATTGTAGTTCTTATATTAAATGCGTAAAGCTAGCACTACTACAAGCTATTTACAGCAAATCAAAAGCATTTTATCAAAAATGTTTTAATAATTAATAAATGAATTAAATGGTTTTGTATTTATCTTAAAACGATCGATTTGCGTTCGCATTGAATACATTTTACGGTATGTTACTACTTATTATTTTTACTATATAACTAACGTTACTTGTTATTTATTTACAATACGGTTATGTAACACAAGGCGATTATTTATACACGTGCAGTTGCAATTTTCGCTTGTACATCAATTAATAAAGGTGCGCTTGTATTATACAGGGCGTAACCATGGATTTACAAAAATTTTCATTTTTTTCGGATTCGTTTATATTTTGGTGTGATTTATTTGTAGAATTTGGGTTTCAAAGACATTTCGTGACCACTTATCACGTCAATATATATATATATATATATATATATATATACATATATATATATATATATATATATATATAGAGAGAGAGAGAATAATAATAATAATAATAATAATAATAATAATAATCCACACCTGCTGTAGCCGTTCTTTTAGTGGTTTTCAATTACTAGTTCGATTTGAAATGGTAATTCAACTTTAAATACAAAATTGGGTTTTCATTTCATCTTAATAACTATTATATATATATATATATATATATATATATATATACATTCCATCTTTCATTCACTAGCCCGATTTAAAATGATCATTTGGGCTTTACATTTATTATTTCATCTTATTAACTGGAATACGTTTGTATCTATCAAGTTATCCTGTGTAATTAACTACCAAATATATATATATATATATATATATATATATATATAATGTGAATGTTTGCCCTGTTTCCTCTTTGGATAGCTCAGCGACAAATATGCTAGAATTTTTTCGAAAATTAAATGAAACAAAGAAATCTCAAAAAAACATTTATGAACAATCCTCTATATATTCAAAACGTCTTTTTTTACACATATTATCTAAAAATTTTACTTACGCACACCGATACAAATAATGCTTATAAATAAAATGTACAGCTTAGGTTTAGAAAGAAAAAATATCTTATCACCACTTACATATTAAAACAATCTTCACCTAATCCCTGTTCATAATTAGAGAACCCCAAAATATTTTATGTGTAAGTCACAAAATTGCCATTAAAATTCTTATTGATAATTGAAATATTCTGATATTATCCCGCGTCAATGTAGTTGATCAACGAAATTGGACAAAAGTTTTTTGGTAAGCGTCAAAACGCCTCGAGCTCTGACATTAAACTTATTAAAATCAAACTATCCATTTATCTTAGCTTAATCTACTTAATAATACATAAGTGTTTATTTAGGTTTAACAAATTTTTTATACTTGCGGCTAGATCGTCAAATTTTTGCGAATATTCTTCTTTGTGACTACCTGTCTTGGCTTACAATAATATTATTTCCATTGCAATTTACTTTATTGATAAATTTCTGTTTCTATTTCAGAGTTCCATTTTTAATCAATCTTCAGACATAGAAGTGGCAGTTTACAAAGTACATTTATTTTTAGTAGATTAAAATTAACGTGTGACCTTGCGCTTATATTATTTATATTGATGCAATAAATCGTCGCTATACTATATACAATAGCTATGCGTCATAGCTTATGATCAAACGTTTATGTTATATGTGGAATGCCGACAGAATAAATTACAAATCTTGAATTTTACTTGTTGAATGCCAGTTGAATGAAATACAACTCTTAAATAAATGGCTTTAATTCACTTCCGTCATTATATAACGAGTAAACTCAATACGTCATGCGGTCTCGATTTTTTTTTATCATGTTCTCGAAGTATTAGTCACCGCATGATGCAACAATTATCCTCAATTTCGTGTTTTGCTATCAGTTTAAAGTTATTGCCGTCATAAAAATAAATTGTGATTGCTATCTCTCTCCTGCATACTTCTATAAATTTTATGGCGATTAAAACTTGTTATCTTATCTGGCAATATCGCGTTCTGCAAAGGGTCTTGCATTTACACAAGATAATTAATTGGCAGTTGTTTGATGATTTATAGTTTTGAGAACACTTCTCGAAGCAATACCGTAATTTTGTTGTGTTAACATAAATATAATTTATTCTGGAACCATTCCGGAATTCTCTGAAAAAGTACTTCGTTCATAAAAATGGTGTTTTAACAAGGAGGCATGCTATATGGAATTTACATTTTAGAAAAGTACAAATGTTGATATTTTATGTCTGGAACTTTTCTTTTTAATTATAACTGTTGGCTATAGAAAAAAGCAGTTGAGCCGGATCTCCTCCGTGTCGACTGTTGTTCAAACTTGCGATGTCAGGTGAAACGACACGAAGACACAAATTGTGAGCTAGGTGATGCTGTACTTCCCATAAGGTGTCTCTATTAAATATTACAACTTTGCTACTCCTGTCCTGATGAGCCCTTAACGTGCTGAACAAAAATAACCTAATTTTAAAGACGCATGCGAAATTAGGGATCAAGAAAGCAGTTCAAAGAATACTATAAACAGATTTTAAAAACAATTAAAGCAAAATTATAGGAAATTCCATTGGAATATATCATTTACCAGCAGAATTTATTAGAGATATTTTAGAAATATAAAAGTATTAGTAGCGTAATTGGAAGAAGGCGTAAGAGGACGATCGCTCATACTTTGAGGGTGAAGGAATGGTTAGAGTAATATTAGGGGACCGAGCTGAGGGCAAAGTATTTAGGATAACGTATATGCTCAAGTATATAATAGATATTAAGAAAGTCATAAGTAAAGATCGTTACAGCGTTTTAGGTGTGTTACCTCGATATAGGAAACAGTAAAACGTTGCGCCAAACTAACCTTAAAGTTGTAACAAAGAGAGAAAGTACGTGTGTTGAGGCTAATCTTCTCTAACTAAAATAAAAAGTAAACTTATATTGTCATGTTGGAATCAATCGCATAATTCTCCGATTAAAAAGTTTTCTTCAACGACGTACTGAATATTTCCAACAGAAAGACGTTCATGCGCATTTCGCGAGGGTAGTTAAAAATTGGTAAAATGGCTATTGTCCTAACGGGATGGGAAAATGTGGTCAAGTGGAATGGTCTCTTGCACTTATCCCTCTTGACCCTTTTATTTAGCTTATTTTAAAGCAGATGATGTATTCAATGAAAATTACAGATACCACACTTGATTGAATACATAAATATTAAATTGATGACAACGTAGATTGATTACATCAAATACGCGTAATTTTTGCAAGACGAGACCAGTGTATTGCAAACGATGCAAATCTTATCGAAGACCTTATTTAACGTTGTATTTGAACAAGATGGCATTGACAAGTTTCATTTCTTGAATATATATTGTGGCCTACGTCCATTATAGGGCCACCCTGTATAAAATGAATTTTAATAGTTAGCTATTTGTTACAGTATATAACATACGCATATATTTAATACAGCAATCCTTCAATTCTGAAGTCTTCAGCTACCAGTCACCCCTATAAATAAATTCCATCTTATAAAAGGGTCGGTGTCCTATATTCTACACTTGTATTTCTTCTGCATCAAAATGAAATTCAAAAGCAACAGCACGAGATACAAGATAGAGCAGACCGAAATAGTTGTTGGCTTTCCAGTTTCGCGCTGTAAATAAAAGCAAAAAGCACTTATTAAATTTGCATTTGGCTAAATTTGTGTTCGAAATGAAGTCACTTAATCATGTTCCCGGTTGGCGGTGCGCGGGAGAATACTGCAGACAAAGCTCAGTTTTCTGCGTTACCCACTCGGCAGCAACGCCGGCACTAAATTATTGCATATTAATCTCTTTTGCTGCAGTATTAGTTACGTTAATTATACGTCCGCCATATTGAGAGCACCACAACTCGCCTTTAGATGAGTGGGAAAAACGCGAAAAGGTCACGACTAAAATGTATTTAAAAAGTAGTGTTATAAATTAATTTGCAACTCGATGATTATTTGTCGGTGTTATTAACTGTTTATTGAGAATTATTGCGTGCACTTTATAATAATTAATTAATCGTGTTAATGTGCCGTTCATGTAGTTTCCTGAAAACTCATTAGTTGGTGAAGCCGCCACGCCATAATGAAATTAAACTACCATGTTCACACTGCAACCTTACTAAAAAAAATCCCACTTGTTTAGGAATGTCGATAAATTATGCTTTAAAACATTTTGACATATAGAAACAGGATGGCATGGTGTATAGATGAAAAGCTTTAGATAGTAGGTACATAGAAATGGTACTACTATATGGATACAAGAAGACTTGACCGTCCATATATAACTCTGTAGATCAGCAGGGTGTTTCCCAGTACTGATACAAGAAATACGAGAGCTGTCCAGGCACTTTATATAAAGATATCTTGGTGTTATACGTGTCAAACAGTGCAACTTATTACTCCGCTTTTCAATACCTAAACATAATATTTCAATAAGATCAACTACCTTAAAGCATTTTTTGTTTTTAATGATAGTTAAAAGAACAAATCACTACAAGCAACGAGGCTTATACGCCTCTCAATTAATATGTTAATATGATTGCGAAGGCTTCTCTGAAATAAGATATACAGTTGCGATGGCGAACGGAGATTAAGATTAAGCTAGATTTATTTTAAAGATTTTTAACAAGTTTATTCTGTGGTTTAAAGAATACCGTATATTATAAATGTGGGTACGTGAGCATTTAAGGAATTTCGTCAAAGTTAGTCAGTTACAAAAAAAACTTAGTTCATAAGAATTTTTAAACTCAAACATATCGCTCTATTTGTGGTTAATATATCAATAAATTTTTTATGCACCTAACTTCATTTACAATTTTTAGTGCATTACTGTGAGCAATTAGACAGCTCGCCATAATTAAATTCATAATCTATACCTCAAATATTTAAACTTAAATTTCATGTGCACAGTAAGGTACCCGGATACTTTTCGCATTTTCAAGTCCTATTTTTTATAAATTTTCGACTAGCTACGTTGTTTAAACTTTTGTTTAGCCTAAATCAATTCTTCTTATGTTCAATACACAATGATACAATCATACAACTCAATAAAAAAAAATGAGTATAAAACAAAAGTTTACCCCTTATTAGCACAGTCTAGGCACCGTGGTACTATAAACATTTTCTATAGGTTTATCCTATTTTTATGCATATATATATATATATATATATATATATATATATATATATATATATATAGTTGTAATACTGCAGCAATACCCCCTTTTTGTGAATTAAAAAAATAAAAAAATTTTAATCTATCAATTTTTGATTTTTAATGTATAATTTTAATTGCGTCGTCAAGCTTAGTTTTTAATTTACGCACGGAGCTTGCGACAATACGACAAAGAAAGGGTTTAAATCTACATTCTACCTCTCCTTCCTGTTCTAATCTTTAAACCAAAACACCATTAAGCACAAATTATAATAATGTTCTCAAAAATATTTACAGCGTATGAAAAGTTTAATGATTCTCTAAATAGAACTTTCATTGAAAAAAATTATTAATTATCATTCCCAAAAAAGATCAAAAGCTAGCAAAATCAGTATTATTATTATTAGTAACTGAAGCTCTATGAACGCTCATTCAACTTCTTTAAATATTTACGTAATTTCCAACGTGTACTCAAAAAAACAATCATTGCTGACTCTTCGCATAAATTATATGAAAGCAATTTCTAAAGTATTTAAATTAGAAATATTCAATAAAATGTTAATTTTTAAATCATTTAGTTTAGAAATGTACAGCGAAATATTCACAAATAAAATAATAAAACGTTCAGATTGTCTAACCTGTTGTTTTCAGCTCGAATCAATCCCTGGTCCAACTGCTTTAGAAATTGTCTGCATCCCTCTTAGCATAGCCTCAAATCACTCTAGCGTCCTCCGTTAAACTCCTTGACAATTCATAGTTGAACTAAATGCTTGTTGCATTTCCTCATTTAATCCAGTAATTATTTATAATCGCTTATCCATTAATTATTTAGAATTCTTCTCCAGTAATTATTTAGAATTTTACTCCAGTAATTATTTGGAATTTTTCTATTAAGGTTAATATCAGAATTTAAATTAAAACAACTTTTAATTACTTATGCCTTTTAAAGGGTAAAACGACAAACCTGCTAATTTTCCGTAATTACAATGGTGTTATTTCACACCTCACAATAAATCACTTTACGTAGATATCTTCGTTTTAAGGGATGTGAACTAATTACTTCATGTTGAAAAAATCTTCAAAATATTTTTTATTAACTAAATTAATTATGATTATGATTTATATACAGGGCGTTGTCATTTACTTTTCAGTCTAATCATCGTATTTCTTGTTTTCTTCAGAAAACTGTCTCTTTTCCTGAGCCCTCATGTATTTTATATGAAGTGCGCTATACTATTGGTCCTAACTACCCCTAAATGACCTTATTAACACAGCAATATATATTTATATATTGTAGTGGATTTAAAGGGTTAAATTTGGGTGTAAACAATGCAATTTCAAACACCCTGTATAGAGGAAACAACCATATTTACGTGCGAAAGTTATTTCATTTATTTAATTTAAAGTAACAAGTATTACCATAATTTTATAATTAGGGATTAACAATTCGTAGGTTCGTAAAGAAAATAAATTGTATAAGCCAATAGATATTATTAATTAATTTAATTTAGTTTAATTCAAAGGATTATAACGTCAGAAAACGCATAAGGGCGTGATAAATCGATAATTTCAAGGCAAAACGCTTTACTAACAAACAAACAGACGTCGAATAAATAAAATACCTTGAAACGCAAACTCCTAAAAATGTTAATTTAAAACGGTCGTTAATTGAACACCTGCATGTTTTGGAAAGGTCATCTTCTCCTTATTTTTGTAGATAACAAAACAAGCTTTGAGGAATATCGTTCAACCGACGGTTGTTTCGCATAAACGCTAACCAAAAGTTTCTATTAGCTCAGAAGGGATGAACAATCAATGATATGCTTCAGAACGAGACAGGCATAATAGCATTCACTTCGGTAGGCATGTATTCAACTCCACGTGGAGTAGATAGCACGCGGACACTAATATCGATTTTCTACCACTCAAGCAAGGGTAGAAGGAAACATCCAATATGCATAAGAGAAGAATAGAGTTCATACAGGCGGGGTTTTAAGACGTCACTGAAAAGTATCATTGGTCGAAATAGTTAGTTTTACAACAGACGAGCACGGGACAGATGAATGCGGGTTTTTCGGAAAATAGCGTATCGACGAGCTACATTTCGGGGAGTTTGAAAACGGTTATACAAAATTTGAAGAAAGAGTTAGTTCAATTAAGTATTTTGCTTTAAGAAGGTCTGGAGAGGTTACATTTTGGATCGTATAAATACGAAAGGGGAATAAGTTTCTCTTTGACTTCTTTAATTTGCATCGCTTACGACGTACCAAAAATCTACTAACGAGCTTGTAAGTATTAAAATTTATAAATTAAATAGTACAGTGTTAGATTCTTGTGGCCTTATACTTTGAAACGCGGATAGTGTCGAGTTTATTTATATTTGAATAAGTTACAACGTATATTTTAACAAGCTCATAACATAAATTAAATTATGCAATAATAAAAAGTGTAAAATACTTGGATTTGGATATTGAGATGGATCTTGAATGAGTAGCATGCAGCGCAACTTAGATTGTGTTTATCTATAAATAACTGGAGGCGGCAAGCAGCGCATAATCACTAGACCGAGGGGTTCAGGAACAATACATCGTCAACGGAGTTGGGATCTTCAAGTTTCCAGGTAACGCATTAGAATTTGCTGTTTTTTTATAAACTGTGAAATTTATTTGTGGTGTGTGAGAGTGAACTACGATGGTATTTTTCTTTGTTATTTTGCGTGTTGAAAAGAATACGTATAACTAACTTTTATTATGGTATTTGAATATAAATCTAAAGGTGTTCGTAAAGCTTGTTAACGTTCCTCAGGAATCTAAATTTTATTGTTAAGAGTACATGGGTTTTTTTTGGTGTTTGTAGTAAGAGTATGCAAAGTAGAAAGCATACACTCATAAACTGGGTTACCATGAACTCACCATACTCCAGGGTGTAACAATTAGAAAAAATATAAATAAGGTATTATTTAGGGTTTATTTACTCCTGTTGCATTAAACGTGTTGGATATTTCAGTTTAAAAACAAGGATTTTACAAAGATATCATTTATGGAGGTGTAACTTGAGCACCGTAATGTACATAAGCTTGAATTATTATTTGTAAATAGTAGTAAATAAATATTGTATGATTGTTGTATTATTTTGTGGTTTTATTGAATGGTGTGTGTGAACGGTACAGAGAATGATAATAAATTTAGGTATCCGAGAGGATACACAGCTAAGCTAGCCAGGGAGCTGTTGAAGAAATCAAAGTTGATGGAAGCAGAATCCGGGTAAGAATTTTTTTTTTTAAATTTTCCTTTTTGGGAAATTTTCGATTTTTGTAATTAAGAATTTTTGATTTATCTGGGGAGGTCCTGAGGGCCAGAGCGAAGTTTCACGGCAATTTATGACGCCCAATTCGTAGGGCTCGAATGTTTTTTGAGAAAGTGCCAGTACCCAGAACGGAGTTACACGGCAATATATATATATATATATATATATATATATATAACTTTTAATTGTGATGTTATTTCTGGGATGCACTCGTTCGTAAAGCAAAAACTAGTCAGTCAATTGTAATTTATTTTCTAACGTTTCGGCATAAAATTTATGCCTTAATCATAGAATAATTACTATGACTTAAAATTGCTATAAATAGGAACATTTATTCATGACACAGTTTTGGTGATTGAAAATATTCAATCACTCAAAACTGTGTCATGAATAAGTGTTCCTATTTATAGCAATTTTAAGTCATAGTAATTATTCTATAATTAAGGCATAAATTTCATGCCGAAGCGTTAGAAAATAAATTACAATTGACTGACTAGTTTTGCTTACGAACGAGTGCATCCAAATCTATAAAGTTATACCTACTTTCGTTCGAGAAAAATACAATATTTATATATATATATATATATATATATATATATATAACAGTATTATCTGTAAATAAAATAACTAGTCGCAAAACAAGAAAAAAAGTAATATAAAAAAATTTATTGCTCTAAAAAAATTGTTTATTACATATAACCACGACTTACAAATTACAATGATAACATTTCGTTATTGTTACACAATGTTCGGTGCAAATCGGCCGTTCACATATTTCGCAACATTCTCGAGTCTTTCTTTGCAATGACTACAAACAAAACAGCTGCCAGCATGTTTGGTGCGTTCAGAAGCATCCTTTGGTGGTGGCTCTGTAGAGGACTGTGAAAGAAGCACAACACGATGGCCTAGTATATCCTCTACTCCAAATTTAGTAGTAAAATGTTTCAAAAACTTGCTCGTTTTTAAACGTGTTTCAATTTTAGGCATGAGTAATTGTTTTCCCAGATCCTCGAGAAAATTTCGCCGGCTATGTGATAATTTGCGTGTTGTAGGATTGTTTTCAAAATAAATTATATACGCTGCGAGGGCAGCTACGTCTAACATATTGAAAAAGATTGCTTGTGGCCAACGAAGCGTCTTTCTTTTTGTTGAATAATGAGTAACTATGTTGTCCATACTGTCAACACCCCATTTAGTTGCATTATAATACATAATAACGTCCGGTTTTTGTTGAGGTCCAGTGGTGTTTACATTGTTGTGCGTCCCTTCTTTAGAACATACGAGCAAATGGTAACTTTACCATCTTCACTAAATCCAAACATAGACGACCCTTCCTCCTTATCTTTATTTTTCTTCATCTCTTGTGGGATGTAAGGCTTATATTGCTTTAGTGTTCCAACAGTCGAAAGGTTCCAACTGAGTAACAGACGAACCAATGGTATTGCCGTGAAAAAGTTGTCCATGGTGACAATTCTTTCAGATCCTTTGATCTGGCAGCACAAGTCCTTCACAAGTTTCTGTCCCTGATCCCTTTCTCGGCCCTTTGGTCCTTTACCAATATACATTTGTTCAGTAATTGGATACAATGTTTGTGCATCAGAAACCCACGAAACTTTAATACCGTACTTCGCAGGTTTGGACGGAATGTACTGAGTGAACCTTGTCATGCCTCTGAAAGGGAAAAGCTGTTCATCTACCGTCACACAATCAGTTGAAATGTATTTGGATGATAGATTAGCATTTAACATCAACCATAGATCCGTTATAGCAGCCGCCTTGTCCGTTTTTCCTCTCTCACTTCTAGTGTTCTCGTTATCAAAGCGAATAAAGCGGAATATCTCCCGAAACGTTTGATTTTCATTGTAGCTCGATACATAGGACACGAATCTGTCTTCCATAAAACTTTTATATGCCGATTATTGGAATAATGTACTCCCATTGCTATCAGGATACCAATATACGCATAAATTTCTTCTGTATTCAATTGTCTCCAATTTTTTACAAGTTTTCCTGGATTCTCAGCGTTTCATTTCTTGTAGGCACGAACAGCCTTTTTTTTTGGTTTCCCGCATAATAAGGTTTACCATTTCTTCGGAGAAGATGTTTTTGAAAGTATATACAACTGATAAACCTTTGGTTGATGCCACGAGGCCAGATTTATAGCAGACAAAGTTGTGTTTCTGAGTACGGGCAACAGCAGGCGACGTTTTTCCATTTACTACCATCTTTAGCTAAAAAATATGATGCGGCAACATTTTAATCACTAGCGGCAATGCTATCGCCATCAGCTTCGTCTTTCCCTTCGAAGAATTTTCCTCTAATTCTATTTCGTCATCTACGTCAGCATTCACATCTTTTATATCCGAAAAATCGGACTAATTAGCTGTTATTTGAAGTGGTGGAGTCTATTCGTCGTCAGTTTTCATTTACATATTCACTGTCACTATAACTCAATACTTCTTCATTTAGGGTTAATAAATATGCCTGTTGTTCTTCATATGTGAGTCTAAATAGAGAAAAAAAGCAACTCTTAGTATACTATTTATTATATCAATAAATTATGTCAAGCGTAACTAAGATATTGTGCTTGTGATAATTCCCTCATTTCAAAATATCAATTTTGATATTTTACTAAATAAAATGTAGAGTATTCACTTCACAGTCAAAAGTAGAGAATATAACTGATTTTAAACGATTTATGGCTTTCCTTATAAATACCCCAAAGCTGTCGTTAACGCACTTTGGGTAAAATACCCATTATCCCGAAAAGTGATGACATATTGATTACTAAACTTTGATAAACTTTTACAATACTCATAATTCTAGAAGGTATGGTAAACTAATTATCAGAAAACATAACTAAGTACTTTAATAAAGTTTTGAAAAATTATATATTTACGGCTTAAAAAGTAGGTAGATCATTAACAATAACTTACAGACAAAAATTTCTACAATTAGCTGCATTATAGGCATTTTTCAGGATAATGGGTAATTACATAGTCATTTATCAAATTGGAAATGCATTTTATAAAATAGCTTAGAGTAAATATGAATGCTAAATACATATGTAAACACAGCTTTGCAACAAAATCAAAAAAATACTGCATTTCCCATTTAAAACATACGTAGGTACCCGGGTATCATTACTGTGCACAATAGGTATAAAAGTCGACTGTGCACATGAGGGTTAATACAGCGATATCTAACATTTAACTCATATCGAAACAATGCGGTACCTTTAGACACGGGGGGGTCCGTAGATAGGGATGGCCACGGGCCCGGGCTTTGGCCCGGCCCGGCCCGAAGCCCGGCCCGAATATCAAGCCGGGCTTCGGGCCGGGCCGGCAAAAAATTTTTCGGGCCCAAGCCGGGCCAAGCACGTGTCGGGCCCGGGCCGGGCCGGGCCAGACTGCTCAAGCTTTTCGGGCTATTCGGGCCGGCCCGAAGTTTATATAACGAAATATACAATTTATTGATTTAGTAAAAAATTTCATTTAATGATTTCTTTATGTGCCTCTTAAACAAAATTATAATTAACGCTCTTCTTAATATATCACCCAGGTACAGTTACACACATATTGGTAAGTGTGTCATAATGGAAATAAATCGAAAACGAAAATGATTTGATTTAAACCGATTTGTGAATTTCGATTTTTTTTTCGATAAGTAATATTCACTTCTTTCCACTTTTCAAGAACTTTGAAATAGAAATTGTCCGTGTTATATTTAATTAATATGAAGGAGTATTGCAACGTATGTTAATTGAGCTGCTTTATTGTATTATACTTATTAATTAACTTATTATTGTGGCCTCGCACTAAAGATTATTTATGAATAAATCGAAACCACTCTGTATATGAAAAAATATTTAAAACTGCCCGATTACAAAAAACCAGCTTGATTAGATTTAATTATTTGGATGTATCTTTTGTTGAAAACCATACCGAATACAATGCGAATAGTTTTTTATAGCTTTAATTAACAAATGGATATAGAAAATTAAAATGTAAATACTCAATAATATTCTATGTGGCGGCATTTTTTTTCATAATAATTAAAATTTCCAGTAAAGCATGCGACAAAAAAATATTCATAGACAACAAAGTAATGTCTACCTGATACGTTCTTTGTTTAGAATATGAGGAAACAATATTTAGTCAAATTTTGAATACTTTCCTTGAAATATTTTACTATATACTAGTAGTAGTACATGAATTCTAAAATGCATTTTGTTACTTAAGGTTGAAGTTTGACGCAAACCACCTTCTATTTTGGATTGCCTGTACAAGTGTGCATCATCTCCAAATACCTGTGAGATCCTTCGAGGTTAAAATGATACTATAAACTATAATTTATTAAGGTTGATATATTCAACTTTTGTAGAAAAACATAATAATAGTAAAGAAGTATTTTTATACAACTGAAAATACATATATTAACAAATGACACGTTCCATTTGGATGCTTTATACATCACTTACGGTTTTAGTTACATACCGGCCCGAATCGGCCCGGCCCGGCCCGGCCCGGCCCGAAGCCCGGCCCGAAATTCAAGCCGGGCCTCAAGCCGGGCCGATGCGTTTTGGTTCGGGCCGGGCCTCCGGGCCGGGCCGGAGCAAATTATTTCGGACCGGGCCGGGCCGCATCTAAAAGCCCGGCCCGGCTCGGCCCGAATCCATCCCTATCCGTAGACAATACTGGTTCGCATATCACTACTGATCCCAAAGTCCCAAGTTCGATTCCCGACACGGACCGCTTGAAAACTGACAAGCTCTTTTGACAGAAACGTGCCCTCGTTCAGACAAGGAAAATGTATAGATCCAGTGTGAGAGTCTAGTCACGCTTGGAAAGGTTCGGCAAAATAGAAAATTACCAGCTAAGAAAAACTCGCTTCCTGGCCAATGTAGTACCTTCGGATGGAGCATTGGAAAGTCAACTTTAGGCATATTTCTAATATCCTCTAAGATAATCTGAGCAAATCAGAATATGTCATAAGCTGTTCACTTTATGATTCGCTATGTTTCAAAGCATCTAAATAGAGGAAAACCATGTATTTATTTGCTTTCATTCCTTTACCGATAGACTAAGAGGCCATTCCAGTACTTTTAGTTCAGTTTTTTAAACAGTGGCTTGATGTTCTCAGTTTATGAACAAATAGTAACTCCTATGTTGAGCATTTTAAAATTATTTTATACGGTTCTTATTGTATGTACTTATTTACATACAGCTTCTATAATTTACTGAGATTTAAGCGTCGAATCACTGAAATATCTACCTACGGTTGCTGCAGATTAATACCAGTAGCGCGTCACAGTAGGGTAAAATCAAGGATCCCACAACCTCATTCCACCAGAATCCCTCATTTCCACACACATCTGGACCAAAAAGTTTTCTTCGACTAACCATTTCTCATCTTTCGAGATAAATATATCTTAAATTTTTCATCTTTCGAGATAAATGAGCATCCTCATTTCCACACACGAGATAAACCTATTTTTAAGATTTTTTACCGCTAACATTCTGGACCAAATAGTTTTCTTCGACTAACCATTTTTTTTATCTTTCATCTGAACCGAATAGTTTTCTTCGACTAGCCATTTTTATCTTTCGAGATAAACCTACCTTGTTTGGTATTAATTAAGATTAGATTTGTCTCAGCTACCCGAATCTTTAGGAATTTTTAGATTGCGCCATCCCCAGAGAGCTACCCCATTTTAAGATTTTTACCAAGATCACCTCTCCTTTTAATATCTACAGTCCTTTAACCAACAATAATAAGAACACAAAAGTTTAATAATTTATTTTATCCGATTTACAGTTTAATAAACTAATTACAATTTTACAAAGTATTTTGTTTGTGTAGCCGAATCCAAGCAGGTTAACCTGTAACAAAAAGAGATTAATGGGTTGTTTAAATAGCCCTGTAATAAAAGAGATTAAAGTAAAGAGAGGAAACATGTTTTCAGTCAATAAGACATATTATCGTTAATCTAACAATATGTTTTACCGTCCAGCGACACCACGTGGAGGTAAACACATTCAATGTAATGGGTTTTAAATATGAGAATGGGAGGTCAACTTTCACGTAATCATCGCGTGGTTAATAATTAAAGCTGTATATAATTTTATTTTAAACGTGTATATCTTCTCCAAACAAATGCGGTTATTATAATAGGAAAGTAGGCTAAATACAAGTCAATTAACAGCAATTAAATATTGCTTACTGACCTACCTTAATTAGGTTGCTGTGCTATTAGGAATGATGTTTAAGACTTCGTACGTATTTTCCGGATTATATGTTGTATTCTTTTTATTAAGTAATCGAATAAATCGTTCCTTCTGCTTCCAAAGAAACTCGGACACTCCATTGTCGACGCTGGCGTTATTTATGCGATAGCTAGCCATGCAGTTGTTAAACGCTGTGCTAATCATTTCTACGCCATCTTCGTTAGTAGCGGTAACTGATGCATTTTATGTTTGTTGCTCCTTAAGTGTGCGGCATATGTATTCTTTTCCATTTCGAAATCGCATACTGTACACATAATTCGTGGTTGTTTCGTACAAGACCCTTTAACAGCTGGTGGCGTTGAACGTTTACTGCTTAATGACATACCGTGCTGTTTTTTCTTGTGTCGCTGTGAGCTATTCTCGTAAAAGCGATACCGCAAGACCCAGAGTTTAAGTACTTTGCTGCGGACGGCTTAACCCTGGGCGATGTTACACTACGACATTTGTTCTGGTGCCGTTTGAGAGCATTTTCCAGGTATAGGAAGCACCGCAAGGTTGCACTTATAAACGTTTGCAGATACCATTTTAGTACAAAACAAAACCCGCACTATAGCACTTTGGTTAAACTTGTAATCGAACTAACTAAAAAGCTTACTCGAGCGTACCTGCTTTATGTACCCTATAGAATGCATACCGAAGGTTTCCGAAGACACCCGAACGATGTTGAGGATTCGGCGGGGAACTAAATGACGTCATAATCCTTGCTGCTCGTCCAATACATTTAGCGCCAATGCAAGCACCTGGTTCGCTTTGTCCATGCTGCGAATACCGTTAGTAAAAACATCGGAAACGTCTTCCATGTTATACGGATCGTGTGCATATTAAAAATCCAAAAGAGCGGTAGCACACGCACACAAATTGTGTGCAAGTCGTGCTGTATAAGATGCAGTGCTTCTATAACCAAAAACACTTTAAACCATTACTAAGAAAATACCAACTTGTTGTCTACAGGATACTTACAACAATTTAATTTTAAATAACTTCTACGTCATATTTTAGGAAATGGGGGGGGCTTGAATATTTTTCCAAATGAATCACCAAGCGAAAGTATATGCTTAGCAGTATTAAATTAACCATTAATTTCCCATTTTTACGACTGTGGTTAATTATAGATTGAAATTTAATTTGTGCACGTTCGAGCTTCTCGTAAACTAACATATTTTATAGCAACAATGCGCTGTATAATACATGCATACCCCTTCGCCGCGCTACTGCTATTCTTGTAGTTGCTTGAAAAAGTCACTCTCCTTTTTACTGTTAGGAGCGATGCAAAGCACCATTTTTTATACTTTCTATAGCACATCGCACACTTTCTCGTCTGATAATTAAATTTTGCTTCTGTAGGCTTTTACACTTTCGCATAGCGGTCGGCCGCATGTAATGATTTCTAGAACCGGTAAGTACTCGATATCGTCCAAATAGAGAATTAGATGCTCGATGTCTGTCAACTTCCAATTCCCTCGTAAAGGTAGCAAATACTCAGTCAATAATCCATTAAACTTCGACCCGCTCCTGTTCTGATAATTTCCAAACATTTTCGAACGACAATGGGCTGAGAATTTTAAACCTCCGAGGATCTTTAAGTCGTGATCAATTACACATCCGAGCTACGCGTAAACTAACATATTTTGCAGCAACTGTATAATACATGCATACCCCTTCTCTGCGCTACTGCTATTCTTGTAGTTGCTTGGAAAAGTCAGTCGCCCTTTTACTGCTAGGGTTGCTAAAAGCACCATTCCATACTTTATTTATAAGTGTAGCACATCGCACACTTTTTTGTCAGTTAATTAAATTTTTGTTTATGTAGGCATTTACACTTTCGCTTATTTAAACATCTAATACGATTGATTAACCACTTTCGATTATTCTAACGGAGACCACCATACGCACCGTTCTTTTTGAATCCAACGATCCTATGGGCTTCCACGCACTAACACCTGACGTATTTTCTTACTATTTGTTAAACAAAACTACCGGTATCGCCATTGTGGACGTAAACAGATGTTTGTGGATGTGTACGAGAATATGTAACCATATACATTAACCAGTCTAAGCTATTTTATTTAGTCCACGAAAACTACTATTTTTCTAAACCATAATTAATAATCGTCTTTATAGGTTCCACATTTCGACCATTACCCAATGGCTGGTGCTACGTACATGGAAACTTTAATTTCTTATTGGAGAGAATTCTTATTCTCCCGCGCACTGCTGCGTAGTTACATGTCCATTCCTTTTGGAGGTATATGCTCGTTATAGGTTGTAAGACCCTCGGTTTTACTTAACTACAATTCGTGAGACCCCTTTAATCTTTTTAATCGTATCTTTCTCGCCTACAATACAGTAGGACTTAACATTACTACCAACAAATTCTAATACTGGACCCCCCATTAAATACGTCTTTAATTTTCCCTACAACTTTTTTGTTGACAAGTGTTATATTGTATTTAATATACGCGGGGTAGTCACTCTTTTAAGATAAATATATTTTGCTAGGTATCAACTAATATTAAATTTTTCTAGGAACCCCAAATCTGTAAATAAATTATAAATAGAACCAACCCATACAAAGTTATACCTTTTAAAGACTAATTTTTGCCCATCTTTATTTAACGCCATCTTTAAAACCCTTTTTTCGCTAACCGAGACATATGCTTTAACTAACCATTCCCCTAGAAATCTAAAACCGATGTGCCCCGCGAATACCGCGTGGAATAACACGTATACTCTGTCAACCAGGATAGAAGCAGAGGAAGGATTTGGAAGGTGGGCGAGGAACTTAAAATTATGGAATTTAAAACTAATATATACAATAGATTTACAAAATCTATACAACTATCTTATATCTTTATGCCCCATGCGTAGATTGTTGTACTATTAGGAATGATGTACCTTTTGTCATCTTCCTCGATAAACTAATTTTATTAATAAGCTGCGTATGCAAATCGTATTTTTACTCCGGATACATACGCAGACAAGTACTCCACACCAAATAAAGAATTGGATGCTTGGTAACTGTTAACTTCCGCATCCTCGTGTACGCCTAAGCACGCCTGTGCCCATGCGCACCTGCGCGTGCACACCTGCCCATGCGCGCCCACTGCGCGTGCGCACCCTGCCCATGCGCGCTGCCCATGCGCACCCTCTCTGTGCGACTGCTGTTTCGTGGTAACGTCACAGCCTTTTATAAATAAAGAACAATGTTATATACTATTATAAAATGTTTATTCTGACATTATACATAACAAATTTAAAAACAACTAATTTACAAACTGCGGAAATGTGCACAGGAAGTACTCTAAGATGTACAGCAACACCTATCTACTCAGATGGTAAAGATGATAAAAAGTTTGTAAGAAGTTTTAGGATGCAAAAACAAAGTTTAATATTGAAATGAACTCTGCAAAAATAATGAACATGCTCGTCATAAACTATCAGAGCAAAAATAATAAATGAAGCAAGTTCTATGGATTACACTCCAAATTCTGAAGATGAGGATTCAACACAGGAAAGCAATAGTCAGGACACTAAAATACCGACGTATATTCACTTTAATGTGCATGGGCTGATTGAAAGACTGCAGTTGCTAGTTACTGTTGATTATCACAACCATCGAGATATGCATAACCTAAATGAAATTATCTCTATAATATCTAAACTTCGACAAAAGGATTATAAAATAGAACGACAACAAAGTTAGATGGGGGTAAATATTTATACATAAAATATTTATTGAAATTGTAAAATTGGAATAGTCTGCATTTGCATTTTGATAAGTAAACATCGTAATAAGATGAGCGGGAAAGAATTATATCCTTAGATGCTATAAAAATTTTAGAAGAAGTTGTCAGGAGATGAAAACAAGTTTATCAAACAATTCAACTAGCCAACATTTGAATGGTATGTCTAATGAATCTCTGGTAAATACTAAAATAGTGCAAGATAAACCTACACATGATAATGTTGATGCGAAAGATCAGAACATAGACTCCAAGTCAGACGTTTCTGACAGAAAAAGAAAAGACAACTTAAATCGTATACTAAGAGGATTTAAATAAAGCCCTTGACGAAATAAACAAAGGATGGATTACTGGTTCAGAAGCATCCGAAATCTACAATGTTCCAAAAGCTACACTCTATACGAAACTCAGATCAAAAGAAAATCGTGTGCAAAATTTGGATATGTATACTACATTTACCAATTAAAAGGAGGAAAAAGTGACTTTTTGTGTATTAGTTTTAATGAATAAAAATATATTTCTATGTGAAGTGTACCTGTTAAGTATTTGAATTGAAATATAAATATTGTTTCAAACGTTTTGGGTTTTATTTAAATATAATGGTATTGTTGGGATGCAATAAAAATACAGGGTGCGCGCGCGCTGAGGATGCATGGTCAGGGGTGCGTAGGGCACATTACGAGATAGAGGTCTTGGTATAAAATTTCCAGTTTTATGTTAAAATTTTCTAAATCAGAACTACTAAAATTTCACCAAACCCCAAAATATTCGAAATCTAAAGTAGTTACAAAAATGCCGAATGTATTCGCTCTGTTGCTCCAGACACCTCAACTTCATTCACTAATAATATGCATAACCATACCCTAATAGCTTCGCATACTACATTAAATGCAGTTATGATGACAGGGCATATGTTGGACACCCTCATATCGCTTACATCCTCTTGATTAGGAATAGTTTTGTTATCCGATCTAGCTCGGATTAAATCCGCAATTTCACCCTATTCTGATGGAGATAAATTCGAGGAACTTTACCATTAATACGCCCCACAACCAGACCTAAATCCGATTATGCAAATAAAGAAATAGTTTAATATTATTACAATATCACAAAAGTTATACGCAACAACAAATTTTAAAAAAACTTGGGGGCACCAAATATTTCAACATTTTCAACGTTATTTCACAAATTCCAGCTACTTTTCAAGATAATTGTATTATTATTAACCGTTTGAGCACATTACACCCTAAAAATAGTCTTTTTATGCTAACTTGCAAACAAATCAAGATAGCAGAACCTATACAAAACACTCATCATCTATATATTGGGAGGGTTAGCAATTGCGTTAGCATACCGAAATAGTGCATGATATATACCAGAATACAATTAATTGTTTCTGTATTATCATCTAATAAAGTACATCATCGAATATTATAAAAAAAAAAAATCTGAATTTTAATTATGTTAAACAAGATGTATGTGCTCTAACATATTTATTCTTATTCATATGTAAATTCTCGCTTATAACTAAAGATTCTATTATACCCACCCGGTATACCAACATTTCCTAATACACCTGAAGTTAATTTAGCACAGCGAGGACTATCAATTATATCATCTATAGAATCCTCAGTTGACAACACATCTCCATTATATATTAATAATCGAGCGGGTCCTAAGGAAACACTAAAATAAAAATAATATATAAAAATATTAAATAATCTATCGATGCATACATACCTATAATTAAAACTACCTCCTACACCAAGCATTCGTATTATAAAATATACATCAAATTCGTTCTGATCATTGTTAACTGTTTTTAAAATTGATGCTATAAAATATTTATTGAAACACCGCATCAGAACGGTCCATAACCGATACCCGGTACTGTGAAACCTTACAATTATATCAGTCATATTTATATGACGAACAGCCAATCAGTATGGTTAGACTGGAAATGATTATATATATCTTCCAAACTACCCTATTCATTTATCATAATTAGTAAACACCATATATAATATTACACCTATACAATACCTCTAACTGGCACGCCTCATCCAATAGAGGACATTTATAACGTTTTAACGTACAAACGGCTTCATGCTCCTTTTTATCTTGAAGCTCACCAACAAACTGACATCAAATTCTGTATTTTCACAATTAAATATTAAATATCTTCCTAACTCCTCGACTGCTAAGTTTCGAGCATTTCCTAAAAATACATATATTATAAAATCATTTCCACTCTTTTCACCTTACCCAACGGTACTCTACATACAGCGCATGAAACTATTTTTTTTATACACTTATTACAATGTATATACCCATTCATACACTGCATAATGGGTGGCAATGCAATGTCATAACAGATAGGGCATTTAAATAGCGCAATAAGTCGATTATTTAGCTCATTATTCATAACTACTACTCACAATCTATATTTTATACTGGTATAAGGTGAACCTTCGCAGCAGACAGCAGAAAATAGACTGAGAATGAAAAATCATAAACCTACTCGTATGAATTATTACTAACCCGAAATATTCCTAGATAATTACAGCGTAAATTAGTTATTATATATTATGAACTAAACTAAGCTTTCGCATTAGGTAAATGGGTGATATTAAAGTAATGCGCTTTCACTCCTCATTTAAGCAGTTATCAATAGTATTATACATGGCTCTATGTTTGAATATAATCCGTTTACGGAAATTGTTAATAGATTTATAATTGGATTGTTATGTTCAGGGTTTTGCAAAAATAGAATCTCTCATAGGGATAGAAAATTTAAAAACCAAGTGTGGACCTAGGTTAGATAAAGGAAAAATTAAGGTTGGGTCAGCACCGCGGCGCTGCACCTGAACGTAATTTTCGCTGTCTATCTGTTTTTATTCCTATGAGAACTATTTTTGCAAAATGGTATAACAATCAAATAATTTGTAAACTGGTGATAAATATGGCGCTTTGTATAACTGCTGTGCGGAAAGCTGTGCGGTTTATTAATAATTGCATATCTGGGAATATTTCGGGTAATTTCATGCGGTTGTTCGTCTCGTCTATTTTCTGCTGTCTGCTGCTCTGCCAGTATAAATAGGTGGTAATTATGAATGCCGATAATCGATTGCGCTGTTCATGCCTATCTGTTGTGCCACCGTATGTGTGTGAATGGGTATACATGTGTAAAATGGTTTCATGCGCTGTTGAAAGTGAGGAAATATGATGTGTTATAATGCTCGGCAACGATCGAGGATGAAGATGTTGTTGGATGTCAGTGATGGTGCAAGGGCGTGCCGTTGTAGAACGTTATTCTGAAGGTCGATGTGTGTGGTGTGTTGTGATATTGATACTGGTTGGAATAATCATTTCGGTCTGCTCATCTCGAGGCTGTTCGTCGTATGACTGAGTATAAGGTTTCACAGTACCGGGCGGTTATGGACCGTTCTGATGCGGTGTTCAATAAATATTTTATAGCATCGGTCAAAACGATTTGATCAGGCGTTGTATTGCGAATAACGGTGTGAAGTTTTAATTATGGTATGTGTGCATCGATGGTGTTAATATTTTTATGTTATTTTATGTTCGACCCGCTCGTTTCGTGGAGATGTGGTCAACGATTCTATAGATGATATAATTGATGGTCTCGCTGTAATGCTTCAGGTGTGTGAAATGTTGTAACCGGGTGTATGTCTTTTGTTATAAGCGTACGTGAATGTGGGTGTGTGTTAGAGCACACTTGTTTAATAAGTCAGATTTTTTTTTATAATATTCGATGATGCCTGATGATGATAATGCAACGGTGGTGTGTTCTGATGTCATGCGCTATTTCGATGCGGTGTAACTCTATGATGATGGTGTTCTGTCTGTTTATTGTATGCGGTAATGGTATGTCAGGTTGGTGAATGCTGTGTTGGTTATATGAGGTGTGTGGTAACTGACGTGTTGGTGTAATTGTTGTTGTTTTTGTTTCGTTGTAATCGTGAGAAGTATGGTGAGTGCTCGGTTATCCATCAAAATGATGCGGTGTGGTTGTCGACTGATCGAGATCTGTCAATGTCGTCGATAGCTGTGTCATCGCTGCGTTAATGTGATTGTCGTGATGAATGAAGTGTGTGTGGTTGGTCGGCGACTGTCGCATTTTTTGTTTTGAACAGGTTCTGATTTGAAATAACCTGGTGGGCTATTATGACCTGACCATGCTCACGCGCGCGCCTGCTGTTGTTGCATCCTAACAATGCCATTTTGTTTAAATGAGAAACAACGTTTGACAATGTTTGTTAAAACTTCATCGCTTTCGCTCGCTTTTAATATGTGTGCAAAATCCATCGCGCGGTGATTGTTCTTTTGATCTGGCGCGGATGGGTTCGGATGCTGAACCTAATCCTGTTTCGTCGAAACTCTTTTCCTCTTTGATTTCGTTGTCTCTTTGTCAGAAACGTCTGACGTCTATGTTCTGATCTTTCGCATCAACCGTGTGTAGGTTTCTTGCGCTGTTTTGTTACCAGAGATTCGTTGCATTCGTTCAATTGGTGAATTTGATGTTTTCATCTCGCGAACTTCTTCTGAAGCATCAGGATATTGTCTTTCGCTATCTGTCGAAATGCGTGCGAATGTTGCAATTTCAATTATTTTATGTATAAATATGTTGCCCATCTTTGTTGTCGTTATTTTATCGCGTCGAAGTATTATAGATAATTTGGGTATGGTATATCGATGGTTGTGACGTAATCAGCGGCAACCGGCGTCGGCCATGCAGTGATGTGTGTCGTGTGCTTTCCTGTGTTGAATCCTCATCAGCGGGCTGGTGTCCAGAACTGCTTCTTCATTTGCTCTGATGGTTATGACGAGCGTATTCAGTTCATTCCTCAATATTAAACTTTGTTTTGCATCCTCTCTTTACAAACTTCTTTATCATCTTTCTGATCATGTTGCTCAGAGTACATCTTCTGTGCACATTGTTTAAGTTTTAAATTGTTATGTGTCGAATGTTATATGTATATAACGTGTTCTTTGTTATAAAGGCTGTGACGTTACCACCGATCGCACGCAGCAACATGATGCGCGCAGTGCGAAAGTGCACGCGTGCATGGGCACGAGGGATGCGGTTAACAGTTACCAAGCATCAGTGTGATGTCTGCGTTGTGCTGATTTGCATACGCAATATTAATAAAATGGTTTATCGAGGAAGATGACAAAGGTACATCATTAATGCAACAATCTGCGTGAAAAGATGGTTGATTTTGTAAATAAATCTGATGTATTGTTTTTAAATTCCATAATTTTAAGTTCCTCGCTCCAAATCCTGTCT
The DNA here is from genome assembly GCA_036346225.1 of Platerodrilus igneus. Lineage (NCBI taxonomy): Eukaryota > Metazoa > Arthropoda > Insecta > Coleoptera > Lycidae > Platerodrilus > Platerodrilus igneus. The sequence goes on from JARFIW010000566.1 coordinate 2,176,193, forward strand.
GATCTGGTTGACAGGCTGCTCGCGTTTCGCGCACATCGATTTCTGGAATGTTAAGCGCGGAAGGGTTTTAAAGATGGCGTTAGATGGGCAAATGTCTTTAAAAGTATAACTTGTGTTGGTTCTATTTATACAGATGAGGTTCTAGAAAATTTAATATTAGTTGATACCTAACAAATATTTATATCTTAAAGGTGACTACCGCGTATATTAAATACAATATAACACTTGTCAACAAAAAGGGTAGGAAAATTAAAGACGTATAATGGGGGTCCAGTGTGTTGGTGTCCTACTGTATTGTGGGCGAGATACGATTAAAAGATTAAAGGGTCTCAATCAGTGTAAACCGAGGGTCTTACAACGAGCATATACTCAAAATGGACATGCGGCAGTGCGCGGAGAAAGAATTCTCAATGAATGTGAGACCAGCCAATGGTCGAAATGTGGAACCTATAAAGACGATTATTAATGGTTTAGAAAAAGTAGTTTTCGTGGACTAAATAAAATAGCTTAGACTGGTTAATGTGGTTACATATTCACATCCACAAACATCTGTTTACGTCACAATGGCGATTAGTTTTTGTTTAACAAATAGTAAGAAAATACGTCGGTGTTGTGCGTGAGCCCAGGAGGATCGATTCAAAAGAACGGTGCGTATGGTGATAATCGTTAATCGGTCGTGGTAGATGTTTAATAAGCGGAAAGTGGTGCCTAAACACAAAATTTAATTGACAAAAAGTGTGCGATGCGCTATAAACAAGTATGGAATGGTGCTTTTAGCAACCCTAGCAGTAAAGGGCGACTGACCCACTGACAAGAATAGCAGTAGCGCAGAGAAGCGTATGCAGTTGCTGCAAATGTTACGCGTTGCGCGGATGATTGATCGACAGATCCTCGGGTTAAAATTCTCGGCCAGGTCGTTCGGCGTTTGAAACAGGAGCAGGTCGGTTGTGGATTATTGACTGAGTTGCTACCTTTGCGAGGGAATTGAAGTTGACATCGAGCATCTAATTCTCTGTTTGGACGATATCGTACTTACCGGTTCTGAAATCGTTACATGCGACCGATTAGCGCAACATTTATGGTGGTGTCGAACTGCGATGTAAAGAAATGTGTGGTAACATAAAAGAGTGAGGTGTTTCAAGCTGCAAAATAGGCGATGGTCGCGGCCAGCGCATTGTTGCTAAATGTTAGTTTACGAGAAGCTCGAACGTGCACGTTCAATCTATAATTAACACGGTCATGAAATGGTTAATTTAATACTGCTGCTGGCTGCTGTCATTGGAAAAATATTCAAAATATGACGTGAAGTAAAAAGTGTTGAACAATGGTTATTTTCTTAGTAATGGTTTAGTGTTTTTATAAACTGCATCTTATACACGGTTTACACACAATTGTGTGTACATCCGCTCTTTTAAGCACATGTGCGCGATCCGTATAACATGGAAGACGTTTCCGATGTTTTACGCAACGGTGGCGACAAACGAACCAGGGTGCGCATTGGCGCTAAATGTGGACGAGCAGCCGTTTGTTCCCCGCCGAAATCGCATCGTTCTTCGGCTTCGGCTGCATTCTATAGGGTATAAAGCAGGTACGCTCGAGTGCTTTTGGCAGTTCGATTACAAGTTTAACCAAAGTGCTATAGTGCGGGTTTTGTTTTGGTATCTGCAAACGTTTATAAGTGCAAGCGGTGCTTCCTACCTGGAAAAATGCTCTCAAACGGCACCAGAACAAATGTGCTGTCGCCATGAACTCGTGGCTCTGACTCGGTCGCTTTACGAGAATAGCTCACAGGAAGAAAAACAGCACGGTATGTCATTAAGCGTTCAACGCCACCAGCTGTTAAAGGGTCTTGTGAAACCCGAATTATGTGCAGTATGCGATTTCGAAATGGAAAAGAATACATATGTGCCGCACACAAGAGCAACAAACATAAAATGCATCAGTTACCGCTACTAACGAAGATGGAAATTAGCACAGCGTTTAACAACTGCTATTATCGCATAAATAACGCCAGCGTCGACAATGTCGGTTTGGGCGAAGGAACGATTGTTCCTTAATAAAAATACGACATATAATCCGGAAAATACGCGTCTAAACATCATTCCTAAGCAGCAACCAATATTGCTGTTAATTGACACTTTCCTATTATAATAACCGCATTTGTTTGGAGAAGATATACACGTTTAAAAAAAACCACGATGATTACGTGAAAGTTGACCTCCCATTCTCATATTTAAAACCATTACATTGGAATGTGTTTACCTCCACGTGGTGTCGTCTCTTTACTTTAATCTCTTTATTCTATTTAAACAACCCATTAATCTCTTTTGTTACAGGTTAAAAATACTCAAAACTGTTACAGTATCAAAATTGGGTTGTATAGTCAACAAGGTGGCATGATGCCATGGTAAAAAGATGACTCAAAATTACCCTGTTACTTGATTCAACTCTGCTGACCTGAGCGAAATCATGATCATAAACTTACAATCCATGCTACAAATATAACTTATTCAAATTTAACTTAAAAATAACTATCATTTCAGATAAAATCCAAAATTTGGTTACCTTTCATTTTAGGCATCCTCTCGGATATTTTGAGAAAGCAATAAGGAAGTCAACCTGATAAATCCTTCAATTCTCCTGCTAGTTCTTTCTATGTCAGTAGAAACATGCCATTTAAATATTTTGACTCTTTTTATAAAGAGTAACTATCACTGTAAGTTCGAAGGGTAAAACCAATGTAAACGATTCATCATCTTTATTTTTCCGCGGTTCAATAAATCCTCACTCATTATAGTTAAATTTTAATCAATGTAATAAAAATATTTTATCTATTTAAATTTAACCTATAAATATGTATCCTTATTAATTCTACTTCTTCTTACATTTTTCTCTAAGAGGTTTTGCTAAAACGAGAAAAATATAAAACGATTAATTTTAAATTGACTGCTTCAAAATTTCAAAATGCTAGTTCTTCTAGTGCATTAGAAATAAAAGTCATTAGAACTAATAACACATCTTTAAAAATCTACTTGCTTACACATTCAATTTTTTAAACCAAAAATCACACCACAGTCATTCTGCATTCCGTGAGTTCTCACGGGATTAACTTGAACCAGATAACAATGTATAACTTACAGTTCTTATTACAATTATAGATTATTTAAATATAGCATATAAATATCCATCATTTAAGATGATAATTCAAAATTTGACGTCATCCCCACTTTTTAATATCCTCTAAGAAAATTTCGTCAAACCAGAAAGAGACGGCAATTGATAGCGTTCTTGTGCTAACTTTTCCTACGTCAATAGAAACAAAAGACATTTGGGTATTTTTAACACAATAATATTGAGAGCAACATTCTGTAGCGCCGGTTAGTCTAATTCTGACCAGAAAATATAATTAAAGTATCTTTAAATGATGAATCAGTATGCTACATGTTAATTTTTAAGGTAGGTTTTATTTGTGATGTTTAGTGTCAGTCAAGAAGTGAATAAAAGTTGTTTTTAAGGAGCATAGATGTGGATATCAAAAGTTTGTACGAACTAAGTTTTCGTTCATTGTTATATTAAATTTCCAAAATAGAATTCAGAACGGCACCTCTCAATATTTGGAAACAGGAACAATCGGTGTAATAGAAGTATGTATCTATTTCATTTTTTTATTATTCTTTCTAGTAGTACCTGACCAGTTTGATGTTGGAAAAGTAGATTTTTCTTCTTAAAGAAAGTGCATATGTGTTCATATTGCAATTATTTAATGTTAATAGAGGTAATTTAGGTTCGTTACCGAGTCTCACTAATAAAATAGGTAAAGGTAATCCAATTGTGAAAGGATATTCAGCTACCCTAGTGATGAAATCGTAGTAATAGGTATCCAATGTCTTCGTAAGCCTCCATTAATTTCTTTAAGTTGACTAAAATTAACGAGTTAGGTTCTTTCACGTTTGTTTTAGACGAAAAGAAAGTAGAGTATGAGGTGACAGATTTAGCAAACCAAAAGTAAAGAACCTATTGGGAATAACCGTCTTACGTGTGCCATGGTAAAATTCAATATTTAATCGATATAATTGGTTCTCTAAGTTACGATGACAAATACTGCTCAGGAATGGCTCAGATAAGACTCATCAGGCCGTTGGGTCGAGAACAACATTCAGGGACCATAAGAGAATCGCCTGAAAAGTCCAATGAGTAAAAAACTAAGTAATATATAAATGGGCGCCAAAAACGGAGGGGCAAGCAGAAATAACTAGAAGTGTTCCACTATTCTCGAGCAAGCCCAAAGTAACTCACTATACCAATAAATTAACAGGATACAAAATAAACCCGAATTTATTGAAGTAGCAATAATATCAAATATAAAATCAGACACAAATATAAGTTTCACTATAAGAAATAATTCTACCAAATAATCACACATACAAGACTCAAACTCTATAATGATTCAGGGAAAAAATAACCAAGCTAAGTACTCGGAGCAAGCAATATCTATGTTTACTCCAGGTGATTGAAATAATAATAATTAACAACGGTAATGCAAAGGTGCTCAAAATATCTGGGCACGATTATACACGGGCGTAATAATTTATACTTTAATAATAACAGGGTACGCAGACTTGGTGGTCATCGAGTTCGCTATAACCGCATAACTTAAATGAGTAATAATTTTAACAGGTAAATAACTCGTAGCTAAACTTACAATTGTATGTACACCTCACTGGAGACACTAACTAGTTGGTAGCATTAGGCGTAAGAACATAACACTTACTAGCATCCAAACATTAAACCCTTAATAACTAATTAATACAGATTTTACGTTAATATCACAACCCATCTTACAAGAAAGATGTAAGTATGGTTGCAGGCAAGACAAAATAATAATCATCATCATCATTTTGTTTTCGACCTTACTTAAGGTCGGTTTGACGCAACTCTTAACTTCTTTTCTATTCTGTGCTAATCTAAAAAGCTCTACATACCCTTCACAACCTAAATTTCTAATAATTTGACTAATATAGTTAAGTCTAGGTCTTCCTATATCCTTCTATCTTTTTCCTATCCAGCTGGCTCTACATAGATATTAGCAACCTGATGGTTGTTAAAGAACTCTAACATGTTTAAATGATTACCATTTATAAGGAAATAAAATATAACCTGGTTATCCGCCTCAAAAAAGGAAAAGTGTTAAATTATATGTTGTGGTAAGGCTTAAGCAACGAATCGCTGCCAACATGCCAGACCGCTACCTAATTGTGAGTTGTGTCCTGGTGACGTTTATTAAATTATATGTTATGGCAAGGCTTAAGCAACGAAACGCTACCCACATGCCAGACCGCTACCTAATTGTGAGTTATATCATGGTGACGTTTATTAAATTATATGTTATGGTAATGCTTTAGGGTGAATAAATAGTTTCATACGCAAAAGCAGTCATCAAGTAAACTCAACATAGCATGCACGGCATAGTCAAATAATAAAATATACGACCTCGAAAAGTAGTTCCAATGCGCCAGTATCTGTCTAGCGCTCCAAATCCAATTTAACGGGACTGCAGCAACTACAGATGGTTCACACGGGGTAGCTTCGGATATAAAATCTGTCAACGGGTACCTCCAACAAGATATTTCAGTAGTTCAGCAGGTTGAACTCGCTGTACCAATAATTAGTTCTTTGTCGGGAGCTTCAACACCATACACTTCAGGTTGTCAACTCTGGTTAATCGTGATACCACCAGAAGTATGACTTAAACAGATGCTCACAAATGTGCATAGTTGAATTAGAACTTTTAAATTTAAAATTTATAATTACTCTTGAACTCGTACTTGTTCCCTAAAAATTCGTGAAACACAGAATAAGAAGTGCTACAAGATAATTACTTACCACATAACAAAATGGGTAGGATGTAACAAAGATCACAAAAATGTGCTTTATCAACTTAGTGAAGGCCAAGCCAATAATAATAATAACGGCGTGAAATCCGCCAAAAGCGTAATAATTAACTCTCCAACAAACAGAAGAAAGATTAATTTTATCTAAGAGAGAAGGTTAAAATCCGCTAAAATATGCGATGTAAATCTTGCTAACACACCAAATTCATCGTTTTGATTTGAAGGTAGGTAGAAGAGAAAGCCGCCACACATGCTCGTTATCACCCTTCGGTGATATAACACTTTCCCACAATTAAACAATGTTTTATGAACAAACTCAGATTAATACACATCAAAATAGTACAGTACTATAATAATGAAATGACAAGTGGCAGAGCAACAAAATATCTTAACAAACAACTAAACATAAGAGAGAACCCTAGGCTGCTAGTTATAACAGCTTACTAATCACAGAGCATTATGTTAAATAGATAGCAAAAAAAAAATGGTGCTGCAGAATAAACTTAAAACGGGACGTTCCACGTGTACGGAGAAATATCGGAAGATTTGCTAAGGCGGATGGTTTGGCGTCCATTAATTGTTTCAACAGATAATGGCTTTTAAGGTATGTGTTCATTGAAGCGTAATTTTCTGTAGTTCGCCAATCTCCATTTTATTTTTGTACTAGCTGTTTGCATAGGGACCCACTTTCGCACCACTGTAATTAGCCAGTGCATTCATTAAACTATTACATGCTCCCGTCCATTCAGAGAAAATCCAAATTAATAACCTAACATGAATTTTGCCCGTAACAATTTGCAATACCAACAATTTATCAGTTTTTTGAAATTTGTAATTCTATTGTTGCAAGCATGTTTTTATTATTCATTCTCTATATGATTCACGCACCATTTGAAAGAACTAACCAAACTAAAGAAATATTTCGGTCTATCTTGCCATAAACAGTTAAAACTGCCTTAGTAGGGTTATAGATTTTATTGCCGTAACGGCATTTGCAAACCACAAGAAACCTTTCTGCTTTTTATAATATTTAAGCCCACCGTAATAAACCCTTGACGTTCTAAAACTATTCTATAACCGCACGCGTGTTTAAATTAGTTCTGCAGCAACCTACTTCGTCCGTGGATGTTTCCACAGATTTTATGTAACTTCAGAGAAATGTAAATTCCATATGTATACAGTCACTGAATTCTAAAGGATTGTTTGTGTACTTCATAGTTGGATGTCATTTTAATCAAAACAAACATCCTTTCTTTTCCCAACACTGCTTTAAATTTCCAACATTTCTACTTTATACAAACTTGTTCTAAAATTAAGACATAAACTCGGTCTATTTTAATGCAATTCGTCAAATTTCCTCTATTTTCGTATATAAACGACAAGGATAAAACTGTAAATCTTACACAAACCTAAACGAGAATTACACTAGAAAAGTTTAAGTTGTAATGCATGGTGACGTCCTGGTTTTGTGCATGCATCAAAATTAGAATTTTCTGCGCTTTAAGAAACTTCCGCATCATGTCGTGATGTGTTGAGCCCCGTATAATTCTCGGGAGATTTGTTTTATAGCTCAAGCTTATTACATAACCCTGCAGTAGCTCATTTCGGATTTGGAACTGAAACAAGTCAAGGTTTTAAGCTGCTCAAAAATTTGTCTCAAGTTTTGATGAAGTTTGTTTGTGTTAAAGATTGTGCTCTTGAAGTTTTCTGTGAGAAATCCTGAAAAATGGTTATGCTGTTATTTAGTACAACGTACATTGCAACAATTTTAGAGTTCACAAACGTTTCAAATGGGGAAACGGCTGAACTAACAAAATAGATCAAGATCTTGCTTTGTTTGTTTGTGTTTGTCGAAAAGTAATGTCTTAAGGGTGGATTTCTAATTTAAGCGACGACGAACCACAGTCACACGGTATCTGAAATAGTAAAAATGCATTTAAGCATGGCGGTACACTAATCTCATTACGTGAAAAGCTGACTTTTGCGTTATAAATTCGTAAACACTATCAGAATTGTATTAATTATTCGATGTACCCACCCAAAAATGTTACTGTTGTCCAATATGTGTCTTCCTATACTTCAATCAGTGCTGCTGAAAGATTAAATTACCACGACAGCCTAAAATAATAATGCAAATGTCAAAGTAACTAAAGAAGCAGGTACTAACAAAACACAAAAAGAATGAGAAGAACAAGAGAAGATTCTCAACAATCTGTAAAAAGCCAGAAAATAGATGAAAGTGGAAGTTAGCCGGTGAAATAAGATTGTAGGGTAATGAAAAAGCAATAACAACCGACCAAAAAAAAAACAACGTCGGTAAGAATAGTGTAGAGGTTTATGTAGCGTAGATTAACATACCCTAAAAGATATATACGCATAGAAAAAGTGTAGATCGAAAGCTACAAACAAAATTAACGTAAGGCATGAAAAAGTTTAGGACAGGAAATAAGACATATTGTTTACCTAATTTAGCAAATAGTAGCGAACAGACGAAAACTACAACATATGTAGCGCTCACAAATGAGGCTGATGGATACTATAAAATTATGTTACTCCAAGTAACCTCCAACTATTTTTAAAAAATTTCATATTTTTTTAACGTAACAAGTTCATACAAATTAGGAAAAAACCGCGATCGCATAATTATACACGTAGACCAAACACTTATTTTTCTGTTGATTCTTGTCTGTGATTTTAATTGCTTCATTGATGATTTCCTTTCGAAATTACATATTTGAAATTAAACTATATTAGGGAAAGCCTTCAATAACATAATTACACACTTAAACCATGGACTTGTTTTTTCCTATCGAATCCTGCATATGATTTTAATTGCTTTGTCGTAAGACGAGGTTAAAATATTCACTTACGTTCAAATCTACCGTTCAAGCTAGTTTGAAAGTTGGAATATACACTCACTTGCTAGTATAAAAGATACAGGAGAAATTATAGAACCTTAGTATATTAAAAATAATCAAATCGATTCAAATTATACGCTAAAAATGAATTTCGCTAGTGTTAATGTTATAAGTGATGTGCGAGTACCACAATTAAATATCAACCAACTAGTTGGTAAGACAACCTATAGGTTAGGCGAATTTCCACCAAATTCTCACCACCATATGATAGAAGTTGGGTATGCTTTATATGATGGTCTTCAACCTGTCATCCAAGTTATTTGCTGTAGTGGTATGTGTGCAGATTCTACGATAACACTCTCATACTTCGATTGGAAGAAATTGTGTACTCTTCAAGTGGAATTTCAAATTCACCAATTTGCTCAAGACTCAAAACAAGTCAGATTAAATAGTTTGGCTACTGGAGACGACGTTGTCGACATACAATTGGATCAAGATTTCAAATTGCAGCTAACCACAGCCGTTAATAGAAGTATATGGCTGTTGAACAAGTTTCAGAAAGAGAATTCGTTCAATTTACAAATTGAGAAAAACCGAAATGTTATTGTGCTTCCAGAGTACGAGTGCTTCAAACTATTGAATTTACGCCAATTTCTTGTTATAGAATGGAAGAATTGAATTGTAGGGGTTTTCAAAAATTTTATGAAACTTGTATTTGGAAATAGTACAAAGAAGAGCGGGTTAACATCGTATTGGAAAGCGAGCACCGCGCTACTAGTTATTTATTTAATGATATCACTAACCCAAATTATTTGACATTGTTAGAAATACTTATTTGTCACCAAACAGGGTAATCAAGAAAATGTGGGCGTGAGACGATCATTCACGTAATTATTTAGAAGCCCTCGGTTTTACTTAACTACAATTCGTGAGACCCCTTTAATCTTTTTAATCGTATCTTTCTCGCCTACAATACAGTAGGACTTAACATTACTACCAACAAATTCTAATACTGGACCCCCCATTAAATACGTCTTTAATTTTCCCTACAACTTTTTTGTTGACAAGTGTTATATTGTATTTAATATACGCGGTAGTCACTCTTTTAAGATAAATATATTTTGCTAGGTATCAACTAATATTAAATTTTCTAGGAACCCCAAATCTGTAAATAAATTATAAATAGAACCAACCCATACAAAGTTATACCTTTTAAAGACTAATTTTTGCCCATCTTTATTTAACGCCATCTTTAAAACCCTTTTTTCGCTAACCGAGACATATGCTTTAACTAACCATTCCCCTAGAAATCTAAAACCGATGTGCCCCGCGAATACCGCGTGGAGATAACACGTATACTCTGTCAACCAGGATAGAAGCAGAGGAAGGATTTGGAAGGTGGGCGAGGAACTTAAAATTATGGAATTTAAAACTAATATATACAATAGATTTACAAAATCTATACAACTATCTTATATCTTTATGCCCCATGCGTAGATTGTTGTACTATTAGGAATGATGTACCTTTTGTCATCTTCCCTCGATAAACTAATTTTATTAATAAGCTGCGTATGCAAATCGTATTTTTTACTCCGGATACATACGCAGACAAGTACTCCACACCAAATAAAGAATTGGATGCTTGGTAACTGTTAACTTCCGCATCCTCGTGTACGCCTAAGCACGCCTGTGCCCATGCGCACCTGCGCGTGCACACCTGCCCATGCGCGCCCACTGCGCGTGCGCACCCTGCCCATGCGCGCTGCCCATGCGCACCCTCTCTGTGCGACTGCTGTTTCGTGGTAACGTCACAGCCTTTTATAAATAAAGAACAATGTTATATACTATTATAAAATGTTTATTCTGACATTATACATAACAAATTTAAAAACAACTAATTTACAAACTGCGGAAATGTGCACAGGAAGTACTCTAAGATGTACAGCAACACCTATCTACTCAGATGGTAAAGATGATAAAAAGTTTGTAAGAAGTTTTAGGATGCAAAAACAAAGTTTAATATTGAAATGAACTCTGCAAAAATAATGAACATGCTCGTCATAAACTATCAGAGCAAAAATAATAAATGAAGCAAGTTCTATGGATTACACTCCAAATTCTGAAGATGAGGATTCAACACAGGAAAGCAATAGTCAGGACACTAAAATACCGACGTATATTCACTTTAATGTGCATGGGCTGATTGAAAGACTGCAGTTGCTAGTTACTGTTGATTATCACAACCATCGAGATATGCATAACCTAAATGAAATTATCTCTATAATATCTAAACTTCGACAAAAGGATTATAAAATAGAACGACAACAAAGTTAGATGGGGGTAAATATTTATACATAAAATATTTATTGAAATTGTAAAATTGGAATAGTCTGCATTTGCATTTTGATAAGTAAACATCGTAATAAGATGAGCGGGAAAGAATTATATCCTTAGATGCTATAAAAATTTTAGAAGAAGTTGTCAGGAGATGAAAACAAGTTTATCAAACAATTCAACTAGCCAACATTTGAATGGTATGTCTAATGAATCTCTGGTAAATACTAAAATAGTGCAAGATAAACCTACACATGATAATGTTGATGCGAAAGATCAGAACATAGACTCCAAGTCAGACGTTTCTGACAGAAAAAGAAAAGACAACTTAAATCGTATACTAAGAGGATTTAAATAAAGCCCTTGACGAAATAAACAAAGGATGGATTACTGGTTCAGAAGCATCCGAAATCTACAATGTTCCAAAAGCTACACTCTATACGAAACTCAGATCAAAAGAAAATCGTGTGCAAAATTTGGATATGTATACTACATTTACCAATTAAAAGGAGGAAAAAGTGACTTTTTGTGTATTAGTTTTAATGAATAAAAATATATTTCTATGTGAAGTGTACCTGTTAAGTATTTGAATTGAAATATAAATATTGTTTCAAACGTTTTGGGTTTTATTTAAATATAATGGTATTGTTGGGATGCAATAAAAATACAGGGTGCGCGCGCGCTGAGGATGCATGGTCAGGGGTGCGTAGGGCACATTACGAGATAGAGGTCTTGGTATAAAATTTCCAGTTTTATGTTAAAATTTTCTAAATCAGAACTACTAAAATTTCACCAAACCCCAAAATATTCGAAATCTAAAGTAGTTACAAAAATGCCGAATGTATTCGCTCTGTTGCTCCAGACACCTCAACTTCATTCAGTGTTTTTGGTTATAGAGCACTGCATCTTATACAGCACGACTTGCACACAATTTGTGTGCGTGTGCTACCGCTCTTTGGATTTTTAATATGCACACGATCCGTATAACATGGAAGACGTTTCCGATGTTTTTACTAACGGTATTCGCAGCATGGACAAAGCGAACCAGGTGCTTGCATTGGCGCTAAATGTATTGGACGAGCAGCAAGGATTATGACGTCATTTAGTTCCCCGCCGAATCCTCAACATCGTTCGGGTGTCTTCGAAACCTTCGGTATGCATTCTATAGGTACATAAAGCAGGTACGCTCGAGTAAGCTTTTTAGTTAGTTCGATTACAAGTTTAACCAAAGTGCTATAGTGCGGGTTTTGTTTTGTACTAAAATGGTATCTGCAAACGTTTATAAGTGCAACCCTTGCGGTGCTTCCTATACCTGGAAAAATGCTCTCAAACGGCACCAGAACAAATGTCGTAGTGTAACATCGCCCAGGGTTAAGCCGTCCGCAGCAAAGTACTTAAACTCTGGGTCTTGCGGTATCGCTTTTACGAGAATAGCTCACAGCGACACAAGAAAAAACAGCACGGTATGTCATTAAGCAGTAAACGTTCAACGCCACCAGCTGTTAAAGGGTCTTGTACGAAACAACCACGAATTATGTGTACAGTATGCGATTTCGAAATGGAAAAGAATACATATGCCGCACACTTAAGGAGCAACAAACATAAAATGCATCAGTTACCGCTACTAACGAAGATGGCGTAGAAATGATTAGCACAGCGTTTAACAACTGCATGGCTAGCTATCGCATAAATAACGCCAGCGTCGACAATGGAGTGTCCGAGTTTCTTTGGAAGCAGAAGGAACGATTTATTCGATTACTTAATAAAAAGAATACAACATATAATCCGGAAAATACGTACGAAGTCTTAAACATCATTCCTAATAGCACAGCAACCTAATTAAGGTAGGTCAGTAAGCAATATTTAATTGCTGTTAATTGACTTGTATTTAGCCTACTTTCCTATTATAATAACCGCATTTGTTTGGAGAAGATATACACGTTTAAAATAAAATTATATACAGCTTTAATTATTAACCACGCGATGATTACGTGAAAGTTGACCTCCCCATTCTCATATTTAAAACCCATTACATTGGAATGTGTTTACCTCCACGTGGTGTCGCTGGACGGTAAAACATATTGTTAGATTAACGATAATATGTCTTATTGACTGAAAACATGTTTCCTCTCTTTTACTTTAATCTCTTTTTATTACAGGGCTATTTAAACAACCCATTAATCTCTTTTTTGTTACAGGTTAACCTGCTTGGATTCGGCTACACAAACAAAATACTTTGTAAAAATTGTAATTAGTTTATTAAACTGTAAATCGGATAAAATAAATTATTAAACTTTTGTGTTCTTATTATTGTTGGTTAAAGGACTGTAGATATTAAAAAGGAGAGGTGATCTTGGTAAAAAATCTTAAAATGGGGGTAGCTCTCTGGGGGATGGCGCAATCTAAAAAATTCCTAAAGATTCGGGTAGCTGAGACAAATCTAATCTTAATTAATACCAAACAAGGTAGGTTTATCTCGAAAGATAAAAAATGGCTAGTCGAAGAAAACTATTCGGTTCAGATGAAAGATAAAAAAAATGGTTAGTCGAAGAAAACTATTTGGTCCAGAATGTTAGCGGTAAAAAATCTTAAAAATAGGTTTATCTCGTGTGTGGAAATGAGGATGCTCATTTATCTCGAAAGATGAAAAATTTAAGATATATTTATCTCGAAAGATGAGAAATGGTTAGTCGAAGAAAACTTTTTGGTCCAGATGTGTGTGGAAATGAGGGATTCTGGTGGAATGAGGTTGTGGGATCCTTGATTTTACCCTACTCGTCACAAAGTCAAAACTGTTACAGTATCAAAATTGGGTTGTATAGTCAACAAGGTGGCATGATGCCATGGTAAAAAGATGACTCAAAATTACCCTGTTACTTGATTCAACTCTGCTGACCTGAGCGAAATCATGATCATAAACTTACAATCCATGCTACAAATATAACTTATTCAAATTTAACTTAAAAATAACTATCATTTCAGATAAAAATCCAAAATTTGGTTACCTTTCATTTTAGGCATCCTCTCGGATATTTTGAGAAAGCAATAAGGAAGTCAACCTGATAAATCCTTCAATTCTCCTGCTAGTTCTTTCTATGTCAGTAGAAACATGCCATTTAAATATTTTGACTCTTTTTATAAAGAGTAACTATCACTGTAAGTTCGAAGGGTAAAACCAATGTAAACGATTCATCATCTTTATTTTTCCGCGGTTCAATAAATCCTCACTCATTATAGTTAAATTTTAATCAATGTAATAAAAATATTTTATCTATTTAAATTTAACCTATAAATATGTATCCTTATTAATTCTACTTCTTCTTACATTTTTCTCTAAGAGGTTTTGCTAAAACGAGAAAAATATAAAACGATTAATTTTAAATTGACTGCTTCAAAATTTCAAAATGCTAGTTCTTCTAGTGCATTAGAAATAAAAGTCATTAGAACTAATAACACATCTTTAAAAATCTACTTGCTTACACATTCAATTTTTAAACCAAAATCACACCACAGTCATTCTGCATTCCGTGAGTTCTCACGGGATTAACTTGAACCAGATAACAATGTATAACTTACAGTTCTTATTACAATTATAGATTATTTAAATATAGCATATAAATATCCATCATTTAAGATGATAATTCAAAATTTGACGTCATCCCCACTTTTTAATATCCTCTAAGAAAATTTCGTCAAACCAGAAAGAGACGGCAATTGATAGCGTTCTTGTGCTAACTTTTCCTACGTCAATAGAAACAAAAGACATTTGGGTATTTTTAACACAATAATATTGAGAGCAACATTCTGTAGCGCCGGTTAGTCTAATTCTGACCAGAAAATATAATTAAAGTATCTTTAAATGATGAATCAGTATGCTACATGTTAATTTTTAAGGTAGGTTTTATTTGTGATGTTTAGTGTCAGTCAAGAAGTGAATAAAAAGTTGTTTTTTTAAGGGAGCATAGATGTGGATATCAAAAGTTTGTACGAACTAAGTTTTCGTTCATTGTTAAGTATTAAATTTCCAAAAATAGAATTCAGAACGGCACCTCTCAATATTTGGAAACAGGAACAATCGGTGTAATAGAAGTATGTATCTATTTCATTTTTTTATTATTCTTTCTAGTAGTACCTGACCAGTTTGATGTTGGAAAAGTAGATTTTTCTTCTTAAAGAAAGTGCATATGTGTTCATATTGCAATTATTTAATGTTAATAGAGGTAATTTAGGTTCGTTACCGAGTCTCACTAATAAAATAGGTAAAGGTAATCCAATTGTGAAAGGATATTCAGCTACCCTAGTGATGAAATCGTAGTAATAGGTATCCAATGTCTTCGTAAGCCTCCATTAATTTCTTTAAGTTGACTAAAATTAACGAGTTAGGTTCTTTCACGTTTGTTTTAGACGAAAAGAAAGTAGAGTATGAGGTGACAGATTTAGCAATCCAAAAGTAAAGAACCTATTGGGAATAACCGTCTTACGTGTGCCATGGTAAAATTCAATATTTAATCGATATAATTGGTTCTCTAAGTTACGATGACAAATACTGCTCAGGAATGGCTCAGATAAGACTCATCAGGCCGTTGGGTCGAGAACAACATTCAGGGACCATAAGAGAATCGCCTGAAAAGTCCAATGAGTAAAAACTAAGTAATATATAAATGGGCGACAAAAACGGAGGGGCAAGCAGAAATAACTAGAAGTGTTCCACTATTCTCGAGCAAGCCCAAAGTAACTCACTATACCAATAAATTAACAGGATACAAAATAAACCCGAATTTATTGAAGTAGCAATAATATCAAATATAAAATCAGACACAAATATAAGTTTCACTATAAGAAATAATTCTACCAAATAATCACACATACAAGACTCAAACTCTATAATGATTCAGGGAAAAAATAACCAAGCTAAGTACTCGGAGCAAGCAATATCTATGTTTACTCCAGGTGATTGAAATAATAATAATTAACAACGGTAATGCAAAGGTGCTCAAAATATCTGGGCACGATTATACACGGGCGTAATAATTTATACTTTAATAATAACAGGGTACGCAGACTTGGTGGTCATCGAGTTCGCTATAACCGCATAACTTAAATGAGTAATAATTTTAACAGGTAAATAACTCGTAGCTAAACTTACAATTGTATGTACACCTCACTGGAGACACTAACTAGTTGGTAGCATTAGGCGTAAGAACATAACACTTACTCGGGTAGCATCCAAACATTAAACCCTTAATAACTAATTAATACAGATTTTACGTTAATATCACAACCCATCTTACAAGAAAGATGTAAGTATGGTTGCAGGCAAGACAAAATAATAATCATCATCATCATTTTGTTTTCGACCTTACTTAAGGTCGGTTTGACGCAACTCTTAACTTCTTTTCTATTCTGTGCTAATCTAAAAAGCTCTACATACCCTTCACAACCTAAATTTCTAATAATTTGACTAATATAGTTAAGTCTAGGTCTTCCTATATCCTTCTATCTTTTTCCTATCCAGCTGGCTCTACATAGATATTAGCAACCTGATGGTTGTTAAAGAACTCTAACATGTTTAAATGATTACCATTTATAAGGAAATAAAATATAACCTGGTTATCCGCCTCAAAAAAGGAAAAGTGTTAAATTATATGTTGTGGTAAGGCTTAAGCAACGAATCGCTGCCAACATGCCAGACCGCTACCTAATTGTGAGTTGTGTCCTGGTGACGTTTATTAAATTATATGTTATGGCAAGGCTTAAGCAACGAAACGCTACCCACATGCCAGACCGCTACCTAATTGTGAGTTATATCATGGTGACGTTTATTAAATTATATGTTATGGTAATGCTTTAGGGTGAATAAATAGTTTCATACGCAAAAGCAGTCATCAAGTAAACTCAACATAGCATGCACGGCATAGTCAAATAATAAAATATACGACCTCGAAAAGTAGTTCCAATGCGCCAGTATCTGTCTAGCGCTCCAAATCCAATTTAACGGGACTGCAGCAACTACAGATGGTTCACACGGGGTAGCTTCGGATATAAAATCTGTCAACGGGTACCTCCAACAAGATATTTCAGTAGTTCAGCAGGTTGAACTCGCTGTACCAATAATTAGTTCTTTGTCGGGAGCTTCAACACCATACACTTCAGGTTGTCAACTCTGGTTAATCGTGATACCACCAGAAGTATGACTTAAACAGATGCTCACAAATGTGCATGTAGTTGAATTAGAACTTTTAAATTTAAAATTTATAATTACTCTTGAACTCGTACTTGTTCCCTAAAAATTCGTGAAACACAGAATAAGAAGTGCTACAAGATAATTACTTACCACATAACAAAATGGGTAGGATGTAACAAAGATCACAAAAATGTGCTTTATCAACTTAGTGAAGGCCAAGCCAATAATAATAATAACGGCGTGAAATCCGCCAAAAGCGTAATAATTAACTCTCCAACAAACAGAAGAAAGATTAATTTTATCTAAGAGAGAAGGTTAAAATCCGCTAAAATATGCGATGTAAATCTTGCTAACACACCAAATTCATCGTTTTGATTTGAAGGTAGGTAGAAGAGAAAGCCGCCACACATGCTCGTTATCACCCTTCGGTGATATAACACTTTCCCACAATTAAACAATGTTTTATGAACAAACTCAGATTAATACACATCAAAATAGTACAGTACTATAATAATGAAATGACAAGTGGCAGAGCAACAAAATATCTTAACAAACAACTAAACATAAGAGAGAACCCTAGGCTGCTAGTTATAACAGCTTACTAATCACAGAGCATTATGTTAAATAGATAGCAAAAAAAAAATGGTGCTGCAGAATAAACTTAAAACGGGACGTTCCACGTGTACGGAGAAATATCGGAAGATTTGCTAAGGCGGATGGTTTGGCGTCCATTAATTGTTTCAACAGATAATGGCTTTTAAGGTATGTGTTCATTGAAGCGTAATTTTCTGTAGTTCGCCAATCTCCATTTTATTTTTGTACTAGCTGTTTGCATAGGGACCCACTTTCGCACCACTGTAATTAGCCAGTGCATTCATTAAACTATTACATGCTCCCGTCCATTCAGAGAAAATCCAAATTAATAACCTAACATGAATTTTGCCCGTAACAATTTGCAATACCAACAATTTATCAGTTTTTTGAAATTTGTAATTCTATTGTTGCAAGCATGTTTTTATTATTCATTCTCTATATGATTCACGCACCATTTGAAAGAACTAACCAAACTAAAGAAATATTTCGGTCTATCTTGCCATAAACAGTTAAAACTGCCTTAGTAGGGTTATAGATTTTTATTGCCGTAACGGCATTTGCAAACCACAAGAAACCTTTCTGCTTTTTTTATAATATTTAAGCCCACCCGTAATAAACCCTTGACGTTCTAAAACTATTCTATAACCGCACGCGTGTTTAAATTAGTTCTGCAGCAACCTACTTCGTCCGTGGATGTTTCCACAGATTTTATGTAACTTCAGAGAAATGTAAATTCCATATGTATACAGTCACTGAATTCTAAAGGATTGTTGTGTACTTCATAGTTGGATGTCATTTTAATCAAAACAAACATCCTTTCTTTTCCCAACACTGCTTTAAATTTCCAACATTTCTACTTTATACAAACTTGTTCTAAAATTAAGACATAAACTCGGTCTATTTTAATGCAATTCACGTCAAATTTCCTCTATTTTCGTATATAAACGACAAGGATAAAACTGTAAATCTTACACAAACCTAAACGAGAATTACACTAGAAAAGTTTAAGTTGTAATGCATGGTGACGTCCTGGTTTTGTGCATGCATCAAAATTAGAATTTTCTGCGCTTTAAGAAACTTCCGCATCATGTCGTGATGTGTTGAGCCCCGTATAATTCTCGGGAGATTTGTTTTATAGCTCAAGCTTATTACATAACCCTGCAGTAGCTCATTTCGGATTTGGAACTGAAACAAGTCAAGGTTTTAAGCTGCTCAAAAATTTGTCTCAAGTTTTGATGAAGTTTGTTTGTGTTAAAGATTGTGCTCTTGAAGTTTTCTGTGAGAAATCCTGAAAATGGTTATGCTGTTATTTAGTACAACGTACATTGCAACAATTTTAGAGTTCACAAACGTTTCAAATGGGGAAACGGCTGAACTAACAAAATAGATCAAGATCTTGCTTTGTTTGTTTGTGTTTGTCGAAAAGTAATGTCTTAAGGGTGGATTTCTAATTTAAGCGACGACGAACCACAGTCACACGGTATCTGAAATAGTAAAAATGCATTTAAGCATGGCGGTACACTAATCTCATTACGTGAAAAGCTGACTTTTGCGTTATAAATTCGTAAACACTATCAGAATTGTATTAATTATTCGATGTACCCACCCAAAAATGTTACTGTTGTCCAATATGTGTCTTCCTATACTTCAATCAGTGCTGCTGAAAGATTAAATTACCACGACAGCCTAAAATAATAATGCAAATGTCAAAGTAACTAAAGAAGCAGGTACTAACAAAACACAAAAAGAATGAGAAGAACAAGAGAAGATTCTCAACAATCTGTAAAAAGCCAGAAAATAGATGAAAGTGGAAGTTAGCCGGTGAAATAAGATTGTAGGGTAATGAAAAAGCAATAACAACCGACCAAAAAAAAACAACGTCGGTAAGAATAGTGTAGAGGTTTATGTAGCGTAGATTAACATACCCTAAAAGATATATACGCATAGAAAAAGTGTAGATCGAAAGCTACAAACAAAATTAACGTAAGGCATGAAAAAGTTTAGGACAGGAAATAAGACATATTGTTTACCTAATTTAGCAAATAGTAGCGAACAGACGAAAACTACAACATATGTAGCGCTCACAAATGAGGCTGATGGATACTATAAAATTATGTTACTCAAGTAACCTCCAACTATTTTAAAAATTTCATATTTTTTTAACGTAACAAGTTCATACAAATTAGGAAAAAACCGCGATCGCATAATTATACACGTAGACCAAACACTTATTTTTCTGTTGATTCTTGTCTGTGATTTTAATTGCTTCATTGATGATTTCCTTTCGAAATTACATATTTGAAATTAAACTATATTAGGGAAAGCCTTCAATAACATAATTACACACTTAAACCATGGACTTGTTTTTTCCTATCGAATCCTGCATATGATTTTAATTGCTTTGTCGTAAGACGAGGTTAAAACGTTCAAATCTACCGTTCAAGCTAGTTTGAAAGTTGGAATATACACTCACTTGCTAGTATAAAAGATACAGGAGAAATTATAGAACCTTAGTATATTAAAAATAATCAAATCGATTCAAATTATACGCTAAAAATGAATTTCGCTAGTGTTAATGTTATAAGTGATGTGCGAGTACCACAATTAAATATCAACCAACTAGTTGGTAAGACAACCTATAGGTTAGGCGAATTTCCACCAAATTCTCACCACCATATGATAGAAGTTGGGTATGCTTTATATGATGGTCTTCAACCTGTCATCCAAGTTATTTGCTGTAGTGGTATGTGTGCAGATTCTACGATAACACTCTCATACTTCGATTGGAAGAAATTGTGTACTCTTCAAGTGGAATTTCAAATTCACCAATTTGCTCAAGACTCAAAACAAGTCAGATTAAATAGTTTGGCTACTGGAGACGACGTTGTCGACATACAATTGGATCAAGATTTCAAATTGCAGCTAACCACAGCCGTTAATAGAAGTATATGGCTGTTGAACAAGTTTCAGAAAGAGAATTCGTTCAATTTACAAATTGAGAAAAACCGAAATGTTATTGTGCTTCCAGAGTACGAGTGCTTCAAACTATTGAATTTACGCCAATTTCTTGTTATAGAATGGAAGAATTGAATTGTAGGGGTTTTCAAAAATTTTATGAAACTTGTATTTGGAAATAGTACAAAGAAGAGCGGGTTAACATCGTATTGGAAAGCGAGCACCGCGCTACTAGTTATTTATTTAATGATATCACTAACCCAAATTATTTGACATTGTTAGAAATACTTATTTGTCACCAAACAGGGTAATCAAGAAAATGTGGGCGTGAGACGATCATTCACGTAATTATTTAGAAGATTGGAGATCACCGATTCAATTAATTCAGGCTATCATAGTGGATGTTAGTATAAACATATTCAAACCATGTATATATTTCATAAATTTCTTAACTGTTAACTAACTTTTACTATTTCTTTATTGGTACTCACACATCACTTGTAACATTAGCACAAGCGCATATATAATATAAATATATTTTATTAATAAATTTTATTATTTCTGTTTAGTGTACTACTACTACTACTACTACAGTACGTGTATTGGGGAAATAGCAATACTAGGAAATTGACTGGCTTGCAAATTAAAAAAGAAATAGAGTGCTTGGGTGTCAATTTAAATTTCAAACTGCGAATAAAATTAGAAAAAATTAAAACCACTCTAAACAAACATAAAGAAAGGACCGTCTTCTGTGTATAACTTTGTATTAAAATTAAGTTTAAATGGCTCCATGCTTGGCATTAAATATTAATATATTTTGTTATGTATAATGTCAGAATAAAAAATTCTAAAATTGCTCTATATTTACAAAAGGCTATGGCGTTACCACGAAATAGCAGTCACAGAGAAGGGTGTGCATGGGCAGGGGTGCGCATGGGCAGGGGTGCGCATGCTCAGGGTGCGCATGGGATGGGGTGTATCTAGACGTACATCGGGATGTGTGAGGAACTGCATCGAATCACCACGCATTTAATTCTTTATTTGGGTGGTATCGAGTATTTGCCGGCGTATGTATCTGGAGTAAAAAACACAATTTGTACACGCAGCTTATTAATAAAATAGTTTATCGAGCGAAGATAACAAGCGTTACGTCATCCCTGAATGTGTATTAACCTAGGCATGGAGGCATAAAGATATAGGTCTAAGATGGTTGTTTATATTAGTATAGATTTTGTAAATCTATTGTATATATTAGTTTTAAGATTCTATAATTTTTAAGTTCTTCTCCCACCTTCCCTTCTTCCAAATCCTTCCCGCTTCTATCCTGGTGGACAGAGTATACGTGTTATCTCCACGTAGTGTTCGCTAGACACAGCGGTTTTAGATATCTCAGGAAATGGTTGGTTAAAACATACGTTTTGGGTAGCAAAAAAAAAAATTTTTAAAGATGGAGTTAAATATAGATGGGCAAAAATTAGAGGTTTGGGTTTTTAAAAGGTGTAACTTTGTAAGGGGTGATCCTATTTAAAATCTATTTACAGGTTTGGGCTCCTTAGAAAATTTAACATTGGTTGATACAAACAAAATGTATTTATCTTAAAAGAGTGACTACCTCCGCGTATAATAAATACAATATACCGCAGCAAAAAAAGTTGTGGGTAAATACAGAACGATGGTTTAAGTCATCTCGTACTACACGAAGATGACAATTTAACATGCGCTCGACGGAATGTTGTTTTTTATTCGAAATGAATTTTATTGTTAGATTAAATGTCTGTATTAAAATATATGTATTGCTTTAATAAAGTTGTATATAAATTATGTTGCATCATCGACGCTGGCCTAACCTATCAATTTTTCCTGCTGTCTAACCTACATCTATGTGGCAGGGTGTGGCGGTGTCTGGAGGGGTGTAGAGGTGGAAGGGATTCGGAGCGATGTGGAGGTGGAGGAATGTGGAGGTGTGTGGAGGGATGTGTAGGTGGGAGGTGGGAGGGATGAGAAGGTGTAAAGGGATGTGGAGGAGGAAGAGATGTGGAGGTGGGAGAGATGTGGAGTAATGTGGTTGGGATGTGGAGGTGTGTGGTGGGATGTGGAGAGATGTGGAGGTGTGCGGAGCGGTGTGGAGGTGTGTGGTTTAGATGTGGAGGTGGGTGGAATGTGGTGGTGGAGGTATGTGGAGGTGGGAGGGATGTGAAGGGATGTGGAGGGATGTGCAGGAATGTGGAGGGACATGGAGGGATGTAGACGGATGTAGAGGGATGTGCAGGTGGAGGGATGTGGAGGTGTGTGGTGGAATGTGGAGGAATTGGAGGGATGTGGAGGTGGGCGATGTGGTAGTGGAGGGATGTAGAGGGATGTGGAGAGATGTGGAGGTGGAGGGATGTGGAGGTGTGTGGAGGAATATGGAGGGATGTGGAAGGATGTAGAGGTGGAGGGATGTGGAGGTGTGTGGTGGAATGTGGGGGATGTGGAGGGATGTGAAGGTGGAGGGATGTGGAGGTAGAGGGATGTGCAGGGATGTGGAGCGATGTGGAGGTGGAGGGATGTGGAGATGTGTGGAGGAATGTGGAGGGATGTGCAAGGATGTGGAGGGATGTGTTGGGATGTGGAGGGATGTGGAGTGATGTGGAGAGTCGTGGAGGTGGAGGGATGTGGAGGTAGAGGGATGTGGAGGTGGGTGGAGGGATGTGGAAGTGGTGCCAGAACCGTCATATTTCCTCTACTGTAACCTACACATATTCCCGAAATTTCAACAACCTCCATGTTTCACTATTTATGTGCAATAGTCGAATCTAGGTATACCTCTACCTCTCCTTTTTTCTTTCCCTGCTTTTAATATATTACGCACTAATCCCTCATGCCTTAGTATGTGTCCTATCATCCTATCTCTCCTAGTTTTTACTGTTTTCCACTTATTTTTTTCTTCACCTATTATTTCGAGAATGTCTTTGTTAGTAACTTTGTTTATCTATGATATCTATACTATACATCTGTAGGATCTCATTTCAAAGGCTTTTTATTGTTCTTGTCCGCTTTTCCCACAGTCCGCATTTCACAGCTGTACGGTGCTGTGCTTTATACAAATGTTTTCTTCAATATTTCCCTTGTTCCATGTTTGTTTTATTTGTACATAGTAGTTGCTTTTCTTGTTTAAAGCAGCACGGTCTTGTGCTAATCTTTGTTTTCTATCGTTTGAACTCTTCCCATTTTGTGTTATTTAACCTCCTAGGTAGCAGAAACCTATAACCTCTTGTATATTTTCGTTTCATACTTGTATTCTGGTTTTTGACTTATTTGCCCCTTCTTTACATACTAATGCTTTAGTTTTATTTTTGTTTACTTTCATACCATATCCCTCTGTTAGTACTGTTTCCATTTCATTAAGAGCTGCTTATAACTCTTCCTTGCTAGATGCTAATATCGCTATATCATCTGCAAATCTAAACATATGGTTATCTTTGTATAATCATTCCAAATGTCTTTGGGCATTTGACGTATTCATTGCCTACTCGATATACAAGCTAATAATTAATGAGGATAAGGCACATCCCTGTTTCACCTCTTTCCTAAAACTTACTTCTATACGTTCCTGCTCTAACCCTGTAATCGCTGTTTGCTCTTTGTATAAGCAATGTACTGTTCGTCTATCCCTATAACTCATTCTAATCTTTTTAAGTATCTCGAACATTTTTTCCAGTTCTAGATTGTCAAATGCTTTTTCCAGATTTACAAACTCTATATACAACCTTTCTCCTTTTTGTATTGGTTTTTCCATTAACATCCTTAAAGCTAAAATGGTCTCCAGTGTTCCTATATTTTACTTAAACCCAAACTTATTGCTCGAAAGCTTTCACATCTATCCGCACCTTTATTTTTTTTTGGTATAGTGACTATGGTGTTACGTTTGAAATCTTTGGGTATCTCGCCTGTCTCATATAAAACATATAAATTGGAAAAGACGTTCTGTTACTACTTGTCGCGCGGTTTTTAGAGTT
This sequence comes from Platerodrilus igneus, assembly GCA_036346225.1. Lineage (NCBI taxonomy): Eukaryota > Metazoa > Arthropoda > Insecta > Coleoptera > Lycidae > Platerodrilus > Platerodrilus igneus. Next base: position 2,201,007 of record JARFIW010000566.1, read on the forward strand.
TCTGCTTGCACCTTATCTATACACGGTGCCTTATTATCTTTCAGACTTTTTAATGCTAATGCAAACTCATCTCTAAGTATAGGATATCCTAAGTCATCCTTTTCAACGTATGATTCCTGTGCTAGTGCTTCTAGTTCCTTTCCTGCATATAAATTCCCTATATATTCTTGCCATCTAACCACTTTCTCCCCATTTCCTTAATGATGTTTTCTTCGGCGTCCCTTATTTTTTTGCTATATGGTTTTATATCCCTAAAATTCATTGTAATTAGTTTGTAAGCTTCGTCTGTCTTTCTTATTTTCATCTTAGTTTGTACCTCTTTGAACCATTTCTTTTTCGATTTCCTGCATCTGCGAATAATTTCCCATTTTATGGCTTTGTATCTGTTTCCCTACTTCGTCTGGTCTGTTTTTGTATTTTAACCTTTCTCTATTAAATTCAGAATATCATTTGTTACGCAAATTATTGTGGATACAGAGTATTTGAAAAATTGTTTGTAAAAAAATATTTCGTTGCATCATAAATAGATAAAACTAAAAATAATTAAACAACGAAAATAACTTCAGTCTACAGCACTTTTATTTTATTGGCTCCCAACGTCGGATCACACGTCAGTTTACATCACTTTTATTGGCGTCCTAAGCTGGTCCTCGATTAAGGCGTTTTAAAATTAGCATCTCGTGTTTTGTAAGAATTTTTATGGGAAGTATATTTGATTGGTTGTCAAAGTAATAGAATAAAAGAAACTCGTGAAGGATTGAGAACCAGTGTAGATAGGATCTCAAGGGGGTGTTTATTTGGAAGATTCGAAAAGGGATAAGCAGGAAATAAAACGGAACCTAGTGAGGGTAAAAAGTAAGAGATCCTCAGGAATCTAGAATGATAGCCATTTTATTGAATATAAATAGCAGTGTACAGGAGAAAAAGGATAATAGGAAGGAATTGAGTGAAGAAATGAAAAAGGCATGAAAGAAATAAGTGAGATATTTAATTAGAATACTCCTGAATTACAAGCAGAGTTTGGGGAGAATCTAGCTCGATTGGGGGAAAGTTTAAAATTAGAAAGCGGAAAGAAAGAAAAGAAATTTAAAGATTCGGTTGACAAATTAACTTTAGGTTTAAAAGTAGTACATATTTTGGAGAATATGGATGATGTTAAAGAGGAAATTGTGCAAATAAAGTCTAATCAAGAAGTGTGTGAAAAATAGGAATGGGAAGATTTAAAACTTAGATCAAAGAGTACACCAAATTGAAGAAAGCTTCCAAGCCGGATTTAAAACATTTAAAAATGATTTTAGAGCAGATTTTGAAAATAAGGTAGAAAACTAAGAAAAAAGAATAATTAAACGACGGGCATCTTTAGCCCACGCCAACTTTCGTCACCGCCCAAGCCGGGGCTCATTTAAACCTCTTCGGTCCACAGTAATTTACTGGATTTTCATAATAAAACCGACTTTTCAGTCACTAATTGGCCAAATAAAGTTTTGGCTTATATGCAAAACGTAGATGATCATTTAAAATATAGCTAGTCATTGAAAGGAAGAGGTTATAAGGGCATGGACAGGGCTTGCGCACGAAAGCTTTCATTTTGTATTTGTATACTCAACAACTGATACGCATGGACTTGATTTCACTAGAGTGTGTAATTTTTGTTAAAAATAGATTGATCGTCCAGCTGCAAAGTGTATGGTTACATGTCCAAATTCTGTTTGTGACCTGATATTTTCTTTCTTTGAATTACTATCACCATCTTCAAGGTTCATTCATGCCTTGCATAAAGGTTACGTTATAGCTTCTCCTTATTGATACATATCACAGTGCCATGAATATACTATAGGCAAAAAGACATTGGCTACTCTAGAAAATTTTGCACGAATTTATATGTATACTTTTTAATATTAAAAATAAATTATCAAATTTAATTTAAATACATTTACACTTTTAATAGTAATAGTTTATATCAATTGTATTATTTCCATCAACAAATTACTTTATTACAAATATTATTATTAATAATCCACCAAACATAAAAAACAAGCGCGCCAAAATAACGGAATAACTGCATGCATAACATAAATGATGCACAGTGAAGGAAAGTAAAAAATGCCCGAGGTAGAAACTGATGACTTTATACTTAAAGGTACAGTTTAGTTAATCACTTGCCTGAACATAGCGCACGACATATTACACAAAATTTACAAATGAAATAATACAATTTACGTTTCAAACTAAAAACGTTTATTAATTGTAAACTCTCCTTACGTTCTAGTTTAATGCATATATATCGGGCTCCTTCTACTTCAAATTCTGTAATGGAGCTCGTTGCTATTTCCTACAACATAAACGAAAATAAGACACTTACCTTGTCTTATTTGAGTGTGAAATTACCAAGTATAACTCCGCCATATTAAATAATGCACTCCCGCAGAAGCCGTTCAATATAGTTGATCGTGCGGAGAACACCATCATGGCGGAGCTTCCGACAACTTGAGAACTTACCACCACTTGTATGTTACGCATCCTGATGGATCAGAAAACGTCAAGTTCGTTCCATAACTCGTGGGAATCATCTATACCACAAACTTACACGATGATAAAAAGCTATTTCAACTAGACATCGCCGGGGAATGCCTAAATCAAATTTACTATGCAGAGTTCCCTAAATAATATCAATACGGTATTTTCCCAAGATTAATTATTAATTATTAGTGTCGATTGCTACCTTCATCAATATGATAAATGTAAGCATGTCTGCGGTTGTTCCTATCGTCACCGGGATATCCAGCTTTTTATCTGGGAAATGTTCTGGGACAGAATCGTTTTACGAGGGGGGCAGTGTAGCAGTAATTAAGAAATATACGAGACATCCTGAAAAGTAGGCTTATTCGGTTTCTACTAAAGTGGTCTCATATCTCTTCAATAAGAAAATATGATTTATAGGTATCATAATACAATCCTATCTGTCTAGCGATAAGAATAGACAATTAATATTGTATTGTAATAGAGTTGTTCTCGAAAGGTTTGACGACTCGCATTCTAGATCTCTTTGTATTTTTCTTGAACAAAAGGTTATTGTATATAACGACGAATCCGGTTGTGATATGAGTTTGAATTCTGTTCTGATAGACGTTCGATGTACATAAACTAATGTATACATAAATTCGCTTACGTGATATAAATGTGTTAAATAAATAAATTACTAGTAAAATTAGTGCTGCACTAATGTTTAATTTGTCGTGGGGTGAAAATTAAATTAGTGCTTACAAACAGTAACAGTTAGAACATTATCTTATAAAATTGAGGTGAAAGATTAAAGTAGATATTAGTATTTGAGTTAAATATTTATATTGGTGTGATTAACTCATATTTGATTCCTAACTACAGTGGATTTTTTTTTGTATTTCTTTCATAATAGAACCACGCTCGGGGTAATACCCACAGTTATTCTAAAGTGGCAAATGTTTTCTAAATGAAAGTCATTTCTTTCAAACAACTTAAAATAAATTCCGTTCCCAAGCAAAAGTATTGTTAAATAGAGATTGAAACTTAATATTGTCACTGATGGATTTGTGTTCGACTCTTGGCTATAGCTAGGCTTTTTTCGAAAGCAATACGAGGTACTATCTAGTAAATTAAGCAATTTTAGTATTATTATTTGTAATAATCGAAATGTCTCTAAAAAAATTTGGTAATTACCTTTTGGTTGATGGAAAGATAAAGTAAATTAATTAATTGCCAATTTGTGAAGAATTGTCATATTTGATCGGATTGAAGATATAACTGTGAATTATTCGTGTTTGCATCAAATTAATTATGACCTTCCGTTGCTATATATTTCTGACAGTATGGGATATTCTACTGTTCAAATAGACGTAATTAACAACAAAAGTAATTTATCCATTGCCTCAAACACCCAGACGAACAGCTCATCTATCCAAAGTTTTTTGTTTAGTGCTGTATAGATTAATTTACACAGTTCATTTTGTAAATGCACAAGTTCTGCAATAATACTGGCCGTTACCAAACAATTGTAAGCGTTTCTTCCGAAAAAAATTTAGGTCAATTCGAGAAACAATAAAAAATGTTTTGTTAAAATTTCTCATGTCACGAATCGCATTAAACACAAAGAAAAGTATCTTGTATTATAGTTTAGAATGTGACATACTATTGGTAATAACTTTCCGGCATCACAATCTAAACTGCTGTAGAAGTTTGGTCACGGCAAATGCTTTTATGACTATCAGGGGTAATATAAAGAAAATGAAAAACACTATATATGTAGCATTGTCTCAGTCAAGAAAGGTGATACTGACAACTGCAGGTCCCTAAGTTGACGCCGACCGGAAATACTATTCCCGGATCCCTTTCAAAGTTCCGGTTCGCACACCAATACCGCTCCCGCGCTACATTACATCTCCTTAAAGCCTAAGGTGTCTGGTTTAAAATGCTAATCTTCGCAAATGGGGCGCGCGTTATTTTGAAATATGGTTTTGTTTTACATTTTTATTGCGGGCGCATTTATAATAACGTTTTTCAATTTGCGGTGATATTTTTATGCTTGAAAAAAGTAATTTTCTCGCGGGACTTTGATAGATTAACTAATTTTTTTCGCGACACCTGCGTAAAATCTCAGCTGATGCGGATATTACTCATTTTGTAATAGGTGAAAATTTATGACGCGTGCTTGAAGCGAGCTTTATCCTTCCACATTTCCAGAATGAAAATACATACAAAGTTTTGCCATAAAAAAGCAAGACGTAACAAGTATTATAAAACTGAATCCTTGTAGAAAATTATAGAGCTCTATATATTCTTTGCAAGTAACGATTTTCTTTCTGTATGGACTATAAAGGTGGGTGGAGTTAGGGGAGATGTTTTATTGATCATCCCCTTCCTTGGTCACGTGATGTGTAGGGACATAATTCACTCCCGACAGGGACTGGACGTTATTTTATATTTATCAGGATAATTGGAAATCTTTTTAGGTAGCAATTATTTACGAACTGCTAAAGCGCCTGAAGTAATGTCGAATTCTTAGTCAACTTATTTTCAGTCTGCTACGCATAACCCGCGCTTAATCAAACTAATAAATTTGAGTGCTGCTAATCTGCATCTAAAGGGGTGTCTGTTGCTCTCCCACACTACAGTTCTTATAGGTCGTTTCTACAAACGCTCACATTTCCTTATAATATGATGTGCCACAAGATATCTTAAAAACTTTGTTTACATATAGCTAATTTCTGAATCTCCAACCACTATGCAAAACCGTACTGTTTATTCAAAATCAAGAGAAAGAAATATAAAGTTACACACACGATTCGAACCAGTATACTTTTCAGCTGAGGTACTGTGAAAAAACAATTAGAGAAGAGAACAATTTAAGCTCGCGTACGATGTTTTTATCAAGCATACTATCCAACTTGTCAACCATATCTGATATTTTCAGATTTAGTTTTATGCTACATTTAGACAGGTCCCTACACCCAAATACATGTTTAAAGCTAACTAGATATTGAATACGAATATAAAGGGCGTTGTATGCTACAAGTTTAATTTTTAATATAAAAATCTTAGTTAATAGGATAATATTATAATTTAGATACATTTTAATTTATTGGTATTAAACACTACTCATGATGTCTCTTATATTAGCACATAAACTATTTTGAACTATCAAACTTAAAAATAAGTACAGAAAACAACATAACTTTATTAACCCACTATTATAATTGTTAATAGAATATGGAAACAACTAAAGTTCGACAGACTTGCCTTGAAGCTTTTGAATGCGTAACGTACCACGAAGGCTCGATTATAAAACCAATTAAATGCAGATCAAGCAGAAACTTGATGTTCAGTTGTTAAAACGCCATCTTGCAGTACATCATGTAGTAAAAATACGATAGCTGTCCATAGTGAAATGTACAGAGCTAAATAAGATTTTTTGAGGTACGTTAAAATGGTTTCAAAATGGAGAATAAATGCATAATAATTAACTACTGCAAGATTAAGTTTTTGGTTAATTTGAATATAAGCGAATATGAATTAGGAATGCAATTTTGATGTTTAATGGTATTTTAACGATTCTTGACATGGATGGATAACTATGTACCAAACAAGAGGTTTCACAACGACCAGCATAATATACACGGTAAAACAAAAATTACTTGGTTTTAAAATTTTTGGAAACGACATTTCTATTTATCAATTAAGTTCCATTATAAGAATATTTTGTGTGCTAGGATTTGAAGTAAGATTAGAGAGCTAGGCTTGAGGAATTGATTGCTGTCAGTGAGGTTTTAACATTATAAAAAAATCTTATTAAACCTAACTAAGCAGATACGTTTAAAATCCGATTTTAAAAGGTGGGAATTAAGTTACCTATCTAATCTTAACAAATTTTTTAACATTATAAAAAAATCTTATTAAACCTAACTAATCAGATACGTCTAAAATCCGATTTTAAAAGGTGGACATTGAGTTACCAATCTAATCTTGACAAATTTTGTACATAATTAGGGATAATTAAGGAGTTAATGGTGAAAAAGTTAAAATTATAGTATGTTCATCCTATTATAAAATAGACTTTGGACTCTAATTTAGTGAGTGATTACTCAAGACTCATGTATCTGTTAAACTAAGATATTGTTTGTAATTCAAAGCCGTTGTAATAATATTAGCCTCACCTTTTAGATTTTAATATTCGCATGAAAGTATTTTTCTGAGGTTAAATGTAAGGTATTGTTTGTTAGAGGAAAATTGTTATGTATGTAGTAATTGTTATTTGAAAGACCGCTTGTTAAAGAATATTTCGTTTCATTATAAGTTTGATGTCTGATCTAACCGCTTAAGATGGAACTGCACCTTGAAGAAGTTCTAGATTACTAGAACGGGTAGAATAGTATCAGAGTACCAGTGATCTGAACCGAAAAACAGGTTTAATTAAAGTAGTAGGGTCTTTAGTAAGGAACCAGACTAACACAGGTCCCCGAAAGAGGGCAGCAGCTCTTTTGGTACTTAGAGTGGCAGAGACCATAGAGGTCTGCATGGCATTCCAGGACACACTACTGCGATGTGGATGGCAACGGAAAACCAACACACTACCTTCCAAGTACACAGCGCAATTAAATTATTATTTAAGATAATGGCTTCCTCTGGGATTAAAACTTCCGGAGTTAAAATAGTCCTTACATGTGATTTCCCAATGCTCCACCCGAAGGTACTACATTGGCCAGGAATCAAGTTTTATTACTTGGAAAATTTGTAATTTTGCCGAACTCTTGCTGTTTCACGCAAGGCAGGGAGCTTTAACGTGCGTGACAACACTCACACACGGGGCCTCCATTTTACCTCTCATCTGAACGAGGGTGTTTTTTTGCGAAAAACACTCACCTAACATTTTTCAAGCGGACCGTGTCGGGATTTAGACCCGGGACCTTGGGCGTAGTAGTCACACACAGACCACTACGCCACGGAACCTCCTGTTAAAATAGTCCCCCATTCGGATCTCCGAAAGGGTACTACTTTGGAGGATGTGATCGGAAGGTTTAGAAAAAGACTGGGGAACATTATGCGAGTCGGAGCGTGGAATGTCAGAAGTATGAAGCAAGTAGGTTGAGTAGAGAACTTGAAAATTGAAATGAATAGGTTAGCATTAGACATAGTAAGGATAAGCAAAGTTTGGTAGCCAAGAGCGGGGGATTTTTGGAGCGTAGACTTTAAGGTAATTCATACAGGATTAGAAGAAAAAAATGCGGGTGTGGAAATAGTTGAAAATACAAAAACAGACCGGACGAAGCTGGAAAACTGAAATACAAAGCCATAAACTGAGAAATTATTTGCAAATGCAGGAAAGCTAAAGAGCAATGGATTGATGAAAAGTGCAAAGAAGTACAAACTAAGATGGAAATAGGAAAGACAGACGAAGCATACAAACTCATTAGAATGAATTTTAGAGACATAAAACCGTATAGTAAAAATTCAAGGAACGTGAAAGGAAACGTATTATAAAAAACGTAGAGAAAGTGGTTATATGAGAAGAATATATAAAGAATTTATATGCAAGAGAAGATCCAACAGCACTAGAACAAGATTCAGACATTAAAAAATATAACTTCGGATATCCTATACTTAGAGTTGAGTTTGAATTAGCATTAAATGGCCCGAAAAATATTAAGGCATCTAGTATGAATAAGGTCCAAGCAGAAGCTCTAAGAACCGCTGGCCAAACAGTAACAGAACGTCTCTTCCAACTTGTAAGCTAAATGCATGAGACAGACCAAATATCCAAAGATTTTCTACGTAACATCATTAGTAAAACTAGGCGACTATGGACTCAAAGTAGGTCAGTAGGTCAAACTGGTCCCAAAGTTAATGTGACTATGGAACCAAAATAGGTCGGTTCTGTGAGGGCTGTCATCTTTATCTTTAACGCCTCAGAGACCGTGGAACTAGTCGTGGCCGTTTCTGGTTGTTCACTAAAAAATTCAGATAAAGGTTATTTCAAGTAAATGCATTAGGAGAATTAAATCTATATTAAGCCAACGAATACATACTGGATTGGTGTAATCAGGTTGTACGCTGCAATTGGCGGATCTGCCCACGGAGTCAACGATTTTTCTAGTACTTCATTTGGATTCACTATAAATTGCTCAATAATTTTTATCCAAGCACTATCATTATTATTTCCTGACAAGGACAATTTTGAGGAAGTTGTCATTTTTGATTTGTTTTACAGAACACAACTACAACAAAAAGATTGAGCGATTAACACACACGCGCGCGCGCGCACACGCACACGCACACGCACACGCACACGCACACGCACACGCACACGCACACGCACACACACGCACACACACACATACCTTAAGTATATAAAGTTATTAAACAACAAGAACAGCAGAAAATTCAACCCATGTCATCAAGAATTTTAATGCTAAGGTATTATCTAGATAACAATTGTAGAAATATGAAACCTGCAGAAAATTTAATAAACCCAGTCATAAAGAAATTTAATGCTGACGTCCGCAGAAAAATAAATAAACGTAGTTGGATTCGGTATGTGTTTTTGTACAAGAAACATATTCACACTTTTTCTCTAAAATAATTTGGGGAGCCAATATTTGAACATTAAAAATTTAACATAGAAATCCCTATTGTGCTTGATCCGATAATTCTACACCCGGTAACTATGTTTTTCACATTACCACTTGTCTGTCTGTCTGCTTGTTTGTCTGTCTTATTAGATCATATAAACGTAACGTGTATAGCATAACACAAAATAAGGTAGTTTTGATGATAAGCGAATACTAAGTTCAGAAACAATTGATACTAAACGATGGGGATATATTTTTAACAATAAGATAAAATGCTAAAACTAGACCCAAAGATAATTTTTTAATCATTATATAAAGAAAAGCCAAAAAATACAGAGAATGTCTGTTGTACTAAAAGGCTAGTTTATCAGATAGTAGTTTATTCATCAATATATATATATATATATATATATATATATATATATATATTGCTGTGATACCACCATTTTAAAATCGAGCCTCACGAATTGGGCGCCAAAATTTGCTGTGATACCACCAAAATCCGGGTACTCCGCTTTTCGAATCGAGCCCCTACGAATTGGATGTCCAGAATGCTGTGAATTCTACGAAAAGCTATTCATTACTTTAACTGTGTTGGTCCATTGACTTTCTTCTGTTAATCGCCTCGGCTGCTCCCCTAGATAACTTTCATCCTCATTCATAAAAAAAAACAAACACATTCCTACCACAAACACGAACGTTAACTCTATTTACATCAATATTCACAATACATTAAAATTTCAAAATTAAATTTTGGCATAAATTTCAGTATCAGAAATTTTCAAGATTACATTTATTATCATTTAAATGTGCATCCTGAATTAAAGTCCTTGTTGGATGCCTACTAATTAATATAACAATATATGCAGACCGGAGTCTGAGTACAAAGGGAGCATCTACCACCCCTTTACGTTAATTAACCAGGTTCGTCTAATTGAGCTCAAAGACATACCCATATTTTTATCATAATCCAGAACATCAATACTAAATACCCCTTTCTACTTAAACAAGCAAATTTCACCTTAAAATTTGCTATTATTGTTAGTACAATTTCACTACTGTCCATTTTAAATAAACAAATTAGAAAGTTATTCAACACACACCAACATCTCAAAGTTCAAACAAAATAGTATAATTTACCTGAAGGTTACTTGCACTCGTAGCTTCAATGTACATCGTCCCTTTCGTTAATCACACCATTCCAACTGGGTTATATTTACGGCTTCTGATTCTCAACGTTTTAAAAATTTGTTCCATCACCATTTATTTAAAGTTGTCTCAGGGCTTTTCCGGAACTCATCTGTGTATATCTGAACCTTGTTTAGTGGATCCAGTCATGTTTACGAACCATTTAATTATTAACACCCCCGAAAAATAGCAAAGAAATTCATACTTCTTTCACCAATATACGCCAAAACTGCCTACTTTTGTGTATTTATTTGTCATAGTAAATTTTACCAATTGGTACAGTGATACTAAATTTTATTACCTTGTATCTAAGTGCACTAAAGTATATTCATGTTAGCACGTAACGAACAAACTATTTTGAATCACCAAAATATACGAGCAAACTTTAAATTATTTTATCAAACTAAAATGCACTGTTTAACATCTTGAATCAAGTCGCGGATGTAAGAGAGCTTGTTTATATTCACCTCGGTATATATAGCGGTTAGCCTGTCTGTCGGTCTGTTCCCCAAAACGGACAATTCTAAAGAATTTCGCATGCTAGGTTCCCAGTCCGCAGCTCGGCATGCGATTTTTACGAATTTTGCACTCGTCCCAGTTAAATCTCAGAAATTCTCACACGGCACGAAAACATGTCCAAGAATAACTAATTAAATTTTATACCGAAATGTTATTTTTACCTCTCAAATTTTGCCTTTTACTTTCAACCAATCGCAACCCTATGACGTTGCTCTACTCACGCCTTTTACTGTATGTGCCTCGGTCTTGCGCACATTATCTGTCTCTATCTAACCTGTTCTTAGTGGTGCAAATTGATATTCCTTATTATCGATTATTTCAGTCCATGTGGACTATCTGGGTTAAATAACTCCGTATCGAGCCTTCCCGTGAATATTAAGCCCCGGTTTCTCCAAGATTCTTTATAACCATTAATTATCTGCAACATTTACGCAGAAGGAGCTTTTTAAACTACGCAGGTGTTCAAACATAATATTAATTCTCAGAGTTTTATTTTCTGGTATTATAATCCTGGATTTTCACAGACTTTTATGCATATTATTAATAATGGTTTAATTAACTCCAATTAAAATTGACTTCTATCCTTTCATTTTTAGCGAATACAAATTAAATATTAATTATTATTTGTACACTTTGTTTAATACCGGTTACTTAAAATAGGGTTAATTAATATAAATTTTGCACGTAATTTCCATTTGTTTCTTTCCTCGGAATAATTACATTACACGTAGAGTTTGTTAATACTGTTTCTTTTGATATAAAGCGTCTTGTACATGATTTAAATCTCTTATTTTTACTGAAACGACCGAATTTATTTATGCTTTTTGGTTTTAATAAAGCGTACCTTTTCCCAAAGCTTCTACACGGTGATTAAAATTATTTGATGTGATTATTTAATTTTCTACCCTGGTCTAAATATGAGTAATATATATATATATATATATATATATATATCCTAAATTATTCTCGCCCCATCGTTTAGGCGACCATATTTATATTGCTATGTATAAACAAGAATTGGAATTCTCAATCTCCGACTTTGGGCTGTCTTATTTCTATTGCTATAAACTCCCTCCAGGACTTAACTGGATTTTATCTTGAACCTACCTTGTCGACCAATAACAAAATTTGATATGTTACCGCCTTACTCGTTATCAATTTCGTATTCGACTTATAGCTCCTCCTTGATTGTTTAAATTATCAAATCACTCCCATTAACTTTATCTTATGACCTCGACTAGCATTTATTTGGAATTATAAAATTCAGTTAATTCGATTCTATATAATGGAACAAATATTAAGTACAGTTTTTTTTTGTAAATTATTTAAAATACACTTTTCAATTAATTAATGTTGTAAATCTCAGTTATCAAAATCATATACCTTTTTAATCAAACCCAAAGTCACCAAAAAGAAACCTATTATCTTTATAAAAGAAGTGCGGAACGTTCTAAACCTCCTATCATATCACGCACTTTATGCGTATTCAAGTTCTCTGTTTTGTTGAATTTTTCATTCATTTATATTAAGCAAATTCAATATTCAAATAAAAAAATATAGAAAAATAATGTCTTACAACTAAAAATCTAACCTGGTCTATTTTCTTCTTGCAATTGACGCATCCACTAATATTTCCCATGCATTAAGCCATCCATTTGAATAAAATTTATTTTCCCCCAATTCAGGATTATTACATGCCCATTCGAAATATTGTTTATCCACACACTTGTACCATTGCATTTAAATTATTGCCATCACCCTCTGGACTACCATTATTAACTTATACTTATGCACCCCAATTTATTGTCATCTCATTCGGACTTATTACTTCTTATCAATTTTCGCAAACTTAGAATACCATCTATTCTCAGAATATCGCTTATTTTTCTCCGGCTTCAAAACTTGGATTTTTATCCTCCACGGACTCAGAGCCCTATTATTATTGTTTTAGTTTCAAATAAAATTCCCCAAAATCTACTTACGTTTAATCGGCAATCGTAATCTTCATTTTCGCACTTATACAATTTTTCACTTTAAATTATTACGTATCACTTTATTTCATAGTGGCGCACCACGGCCTTTGTTGAGTTAAAACTGAGTTCGTTATCACTGTACTGCTAATATATCATTGCTCTCCTGCTCCGTCAGTGGGTATGATATACAAACTCGTCGCTTATTTTAACCAATCAAATATTTGTATTTAAAGTAGTTCTGATGTAATTTTTTATGCTTTCAAATAATTGTGACCTGCTCGCAGATGCTTCGTTATCAAACATGCGGTGTTTTAACAAATCTAATCGCTTTTCCATAAACAACTGATGCAATTTGACTTTTAATTTTCCTATCTGCATGTTATTTACGCAATTTTTAATCTTCTTTCTTATTAAAAATGGTTAACTAATTTGTACGCATTTATATGCTTCCTGAAGCTCTATTTCTTATCTCTGTATTAACCTAATTGTTTGGAACTCTTTTGAATGCGTGTTTAATTACACTTTATCATGTTTACTTATAAAATACGCGTGCTTCCACTGAAAAGTATCATTACTCGCCTTACCTAAATTAACTAAAACTCTATCTACATGGTGTTAAATATTTACTATCTACTTAATGCATATCTTCCTTATTCCTACGCTAACTATGCGTCTTCCTATGTCTATCTGCGTCGCTTAAAACTACTTATACTTTATATACAGGGTGGTGACTGCTTACTATTTACAAACTATCTCCATTTCTCAATTCTTTACTAAATAAATGCAGTTTTCTGCTTCCTATGGTAATTTCTCATTTCTAAACGACTTTACTATCAAGTACACCCTTAAACAACCCCTTATCACAGCAATATATATATATATATATATATATATATATATATATATTGCTGTGGACTGGGGTATTAATCTCAGGAACACTCGAACCTTTTCCTAACAACCATTCAAGTCCTACGAATCGGGTGCCATAAGATTGCTATGTTATCGTGGATTTAAACTTTTAACATCGTGCCAGTGTCATCAAATAATTTTCAAAAATATACAACTTTCAAAAAAAGTTGCTTACCCTTTTGATTTCTGCTTCAAAAATCTTCAGCAGCTTCCCTGGCTAGCTCAGCTGTGCCTCTTCTCGGATACCTAAATTTACAACCATTCTTCATTCACACTTGCACACCATACATTAAAGTCACCAAATAATACAACAATCATACCATTTTTTATTTACCGCTATTTACAGACAAATTATTCACATATATAAAAAACAGTTTGGTACACTAATTACAAACTCAAAATGTGATGTTTTTAAAGTCCTTGATCTTCTACTTATTTGCAAACAAATTCAATGAGATATGAGTAGATGGGCCCCACATATAACTCTACATTGACTGTACACTGGAGTATGGTGAGCTCATAATAACTCAGTTAATTTAGTATATGCCTTTTACCTTGCATAGATTAATACAAAAGTTATAGACCCGTTTACCCCTTACAATGCAATTTATGTTCAGAATAATATTTAGTAAGTTTTAAATACACCCCTTTTCAATATTTAAACCCCAATAAATTGTCCAGTACTTGTATCTTTTCCAATAAATTTATATAACCATAAATAAACCCCAAAATTCACTCACACATCACCAAAATTTCACAAAGGTTTATCACACAACAGAAATTTGAAATAAATTACCTGGGGAATGCTTCAGGCTTCCATTCCTTTGACGACGATCACCAGAACCCCTTGTCTTCGTGACTATGCGCTGTGATACTCAGCTATTCACAGACAATAACCCCATTTGCGAGCCAAGCGCCTCGTTTCAAAGTACCATTCCATAACAGCATACAATCCTGGTTGTTTGTGGTGCTTACCCCACGTATATTATGCTTTCATTTATTAATTTTGTAGCTTAATATAGTGGCCAGGCCTTTATTAATTTAATATACACTACAAGTATTTCGCGTTAATAAATAGAAGGCCACTACTAATAATTTACACGTGCTAGCACTATATTTACTGTATTATGAACATATCTAATACTCACATAACAAAACTCTACTATAATGTTGACCTATTGTAGTAAAGTAGTATAAAAGCGACGAGAAGACAAAAAGGAATCCCATTAACTCAGCTCGAGTATTTATGTCGTTCAAAATGCTACCCCCGGACACACTTCACGTGAAAAGCTTATTTTCAAATTTAGATTCTACAAATTTTGATACAACTGTGTTGAAAATTCCTGAAATTTACTCCGTCTACGTGCCGTGCGTATCCAAAATCGCTCCCACCTGTCGCGTTTGTCTACGTTTGTAAAACTGTCTGTTCTTAACCAATGATGATATTCTCTGTCGTCATAAAACTCCACCTAAACTATCTTTATCTCTGTCGGATGCATGCCTGCTGTCGTGTTCAAAACCGCACTTGAGTTATAGAAAATCGATATTGCTGACAGCACTACTCCACTCCATGTGTATTAGTACGTGCGTTTTAAATATCAACTCTTTTATCTCTGTCACTATCTGTAGTATATAACCGATTGTGCACTTCCTTTGCTCTTTAAGAATTTTGTTAGCTTGTTATTCAAACCAAACTGACGGTTGAAAATGCTCATAATTTCGACGTATGTAACCTTTTTTAAAAACGCAGGTGTTCGTTAATTATCGACTGTTTAGCACAACAATTCTTAGAGTTTATATTTCGTCATATTAGATAAAACTGACATTTGCTTGTTACTAAGAAAACTTTTGTCTTGGAGTTATGATTTTCTTACCCTAGTGGGTTTTCTTATGTTTTTATGTGTTGAATTAAACTAAATTAAAATTAATTATGCGTATTCTATTTGTTTTCAAACTGCTTTTCTTTATATACTTTTAACCTTGCAATTATTAATTATAAACATACGTCACTACTTGTCCGTTCTCCCTAAATGAATTAAATACATTTTGCGCGTAACTAATTTGTCCTTTTCTCTATACAGAGTCGTTGAAATTGTATTGTTTACCCCAAATCTAACCCTTTGAATCCACAACATAATCCCCCTATTTCAATTCAAATGAAACTCCCCAACGTTTTCTCGAATTTAAATATCTTCATTTCTACCACCTAATCTTACATGCTATTTCTATACACCTATCTACTCATCTAACACTACCTACACCTATGTATGTCGACAGTGCCGGATTTGAGTGCTTCGTTTTGTCTAGAGCAAACTATCATATCACAGCAAGTGGTGCTACATTTCTAAATTCTTCAGAGTTGAACAACGGTTCAATTTCCTTTTCGTAGTACCATTGCGGAAATTGTGCATACATTTCATATAAAGATGCAGTTTGATTAATATCAAAATTTAAATTTAGATTATCATATGGATATATCTCCGAATTTAGATACGGTTTAATGTTTGTTAAGTTGCGTGATCCAATCGACTATAATCACTTTAATTTTTATTTTTTCGGTTTGTTTGAAATCCAACAATAACAAAAGTTTTTCTAACTGTGTGGCTGTTTTTATATTCCACGTAAGAGGTTGCGTTTGTTGCAGAAGCTGATTTTCATGCAAATCCCATCCTCTAAAGAGAATATGCAAATCCTGGTTTTGTGCTACGCATTCAACTAGTTATATTCTTTGGCCATTTTCGACAGAGATGTGTGGAATTTTCCAAAGAACTTTGTTTAATCTTCGTCTGCTTTACTATTAATTATGACATTCGTGTGAAAACTGAATCGAATTCTTGACGCAAGATTAATATAATCTTTTTAAAATCGTCACATAATCCCAAAATCATAAGCAAGTTTATAGCAACAATAAAATTTTCATTAGCATCAACTATTTGAGAATCGTCTAGCGGAAACCAACCAGCGTTTTGAAGATATTTGCTTTGGTTACCCCTTCATAATGGATGTTAGACCAGGATTTCGAAATTGATCTATTATAACGCCTCAAATTTCATATCAAATTTCATCAAATAGTAGTAAAACACTATTGTTTGCAAAGTTTGCTGTTGGAGAAGGTGTTCCATAAATTTTAAATAACTTTCCTTCCACATATAACAAGCTTTTAGATGGTAAAGTGTATACTTCCTTTTGTTGAATAGGTATCCTAATTTCATCATTGTGGTTTAGGGATGTTGCTGCATAAGGTAGGTGGGTGTGCTTTTCAATATTGACAATAGCATTGTGAAAGTAAGCTTTTTCACGGACATTCAAAATTTCACTGTTCATTTTACTAAGCCCTTTTTTTAAATTGAATAATGTTTAATCCAAGAAATTGAAGAAATTGACGGTTTCTTCGTGTTAACGGTTTCAGATCAACCAACGAAGTGTGCATTCGCTTAAAGTTTAAACTATTTATAACAGTTTTTTGTATACTGTTTCTATTGTATCTAATACCCATTTCAATCTCTGACTTTTTTTAAGTGCAGTCTTACTGTTAAGGACTCTCCTTTAAAATTGATTAAATTCCAATTTTGATCTAGTATTTTAACTACATTTTCATCTATAACTCGTACGCTTATTGGTCGATAAATTATTGTCAGCGGGCATTCAACAATTTTAAAACCTGGAGGGACTTGAGAAAAAAACTCGTGAACAATGTGAGCTGATTTACCATTTAAGTACGATCCATTTACAATATTACAATCTATTAAATTTGTAATAACTTTAAAAATGTTGACGGCATAATCTACTTCGTGTCTGACAAGTGCTTCAAGTATACGAGGCTTAAATTTAAGCAGAGACCCAATAGAATTTTTCTTGGTAAAATCAACTTGTTCGCTACATTTTATACTGCATTTTAAGGTATTAATATTAGCCGCTATTTCTACGAAAACGCCAGATTTTTTAACATTGCTTATACGTTCTCTACTTCTAATATTCCATCTTTCGTCCCTTAATTCTTTTTGCAGATATTTGTTAATTTCGCTGAGTTCATAAGTACCTTCAGGAATTTCCACATACTCTCCGTTATTTCCAAAATAAAATTTGCTACTTACTTCAGATTCAATATTTGCAATGTGTTATATGATTCAAAATCTGTTAATCCCAATACATTGTTACAGGCGGAAAAGCTACTAAGTATGTATTTTCCAGTAAAATTATAAAATGGGGGCAGCCTGTAAAACAAAAAATAAAGGGAGGTCACCGGCAATAGCTAGCGGTAGGTCGTGGATCATATAGAGAGTTAAAATTTTGCAGAAAGGGTTAAATTAATCTATAATATACTACAAAAAGAATTTGGCACTTACCTTTCATAAATATTGTGGCCTAATGACAATTACCAAGGGCGCCAAACAAGTCGAGAATGTCCAAATGTTCGTGCAAAACCTTGAAAGACTTGTCATCCCGAGGAGGACAATTGTTTCTTGTAATCAACTCTTATCTTTTTTACTACTTATGCAACTTTCATGATAAAAAAATAATAAAAAAACTATTGACTTAATCAACGGCAAACAAAACTATTTAATTAACAGAGCAATAAACGTGAACCTCTTACATTCATTGATTTTAATTTAGAAATTTAATTGAATGGGTGAATATGGAACTATGAAAATGTTTCGTAATTCCCAAACACTGTATATGAACGGAAACTTATATTATATATCTTACACTAAATTAATCCTACGGTTTATGGCCAAAACGTCCTAACAAATAAACTAACTAAAAATTGGTCATGCTTCTTAACTATAAAAACTTACTTACTAAAAATCGTCCATTGTTTGATGGCTTGCCTTCCAACGTAGAACAGCTCTTAAATTGGGGGAGAGAATCTCGCTTGTTGCTCTTGTTTGTAATTTTTAAATAATTGAGTGGCACACGAACCCGGCAGGATCTTATTGACAATATCACTTAACTTGTGCGTCACACGCCTACAAACTTTTTAATAGTTACCTTGTATCACTATAAATCCGCGACCATACGGGCACAACCCTCGCGAACTGGAAGAGTTATCACTCCTTTCCAATTTTACTATCGTGATACTAAGTGAAATATTATATCTGTGATGCCGGAGAACGCTACCCGCGAACTACGTTTCTTTCTACTTCTTGAACACGGACAGCCCCATTGGAAAAACCCTCTCTTTTGGCTAAAACCTTAAGTTATATAGAATAATTCCTACTCTAACCATTGTTTACGTCATTTTCTGTTATCCAATGACTGAACAGAACCTCCCACAAAACAAAATTTCAGGAACCAAATCCATCCCCTTTTTAGATGAGGGTCACGGAAGCAATTATTTTTCTAAGGGTTTAAATATATTGTACCTTCTAAGAATTTCTTAATTATTGAAATGTGGACCATACCTATGGCGACAGTGGTCTGCCATTAACAAAAGACCGGTTAACCCACTTGAGCCGAAATGGATTTTAAATACAATGGATGTCTCCAGACTACTTAAAATTACTTGCAATTTTTGAACAAATCAAATTGTTACGTTGGCTCGTAGCCGTGCGTAACACAAAGAAAGTCAAGGAATGACCGAGCTCAATCGGAGATTGGGGGGGTTGTAGAAAGCAGACTAACATATAATGTACGCGGCTGTAAGGAATTAGTGACAATACCTGCAATAAAAATAGTCAAGCAACCTGAAATAAAAGAATAAGCATAGCATGCTGATCAAGCATAAATTATTCAGTACTTTGTAGAATGTAAATAAAACTGTTTGGATAATCTATATAATATAATCACGATAAAAGCATTACAAAAATTTTTATTACAAAGTGAGGTAATATTGGGGAGTAGCAGAAACGTTTCCTCACACACCAATTAAACATAAATCAGACAAAATGTTAACAAAAGATAAATAGGTAAGACACAATTGATATGAGTAATCCAGTAGTATTGATTTTTTTTTCTTTCCTGTCCAAATATTTAAATTACTCAAACTAATTTGTTTTGTTTCTCTTTTTTTTGTTTCTTAATAGCATGCAATTCTATTGTAAAAGGTATCAGAACGACAAAGATATGGCAAAACAACGAATAGATATTTAAAGTAATAACAAGTAGGAAATAGTTCAACTTACAAAAAGTCCTTTAGTAACGCTTCCTTGCAATTGAAGTGTGGGATTCACGATGTCCTGCACTAACGAAGCACTTCACCCTTGACTGTGAGGGTGTTGATGGAATTTCTTACACTTTACACTAATCACACCTACGTATTTCACTGGTGTTAGCAGCAGACATTATCATGCTGATGGAACTATGTAGCATTGATAAATTTCTTGTTAATTCTATTTCCTGAGACAATAATTTCCAAATATTTTGTAACACAAATCGTAAAAAATGGTGATAAAAATTTAGAATCACGGGCTTTCAAGGCACGATGTAATGCATTAAACTAACAGTAACGTGAGGTGTTTTATTTGCTACCTATGGTAACAAAGAAAAATCTAATGCTTTTGAATAACGAAATTTGCGCGAACAATGATCTATTTTAGATTCTTTGGGGTTAGAAAATTCAGAAACTACAGTATCAACTGTCTTTACATGTGAATGAGATACATGTATATAAGAAGCAACCTTTTTTTTCCAGATTTTTTTTTTTGGAAATCTGATCTTCACGTCGACTAATGCAAACCAGCCCATCTACTAAACCTGCTACAACTGTATCATCATTTTTTTAGAAACACTCAAGCTTAAAACTGTATTTGGATAATCCAAAGTATGCACTACTCTGATAAAAAAGGGACCACGAAAACTAGATCGCACACACAGTTCAAATATAAAAAGACAAATCAACTAAAAAAACACAATCAATAAAGCACGTGCAAACACTAAACAAGTCCGTCAAATACTCCGCACAACACGCGTGCAGGTCGAGTCCAACAAGTTCTACCACTTGTATTTCCAACAGAAAATCAACAAAAAAACACAATTAGTAAAGCAGCGCGTATCACTAAAACCGTCCGTCAATGACCTTAAAACCGCACTTGTGGTCAATCAAACACGTTCGCCTATAAAGCATACTTCCTTCAAAAAGGAATTAGAACTACACTGTACTCTAATCTGTTTATATTCAATAGTTGTTACCATAACCTCTTATCGACTATTATCTCGACTTCGCTAATAACATAAGGAACAAAATTTATACGACGAATAATCCAATTTAAAATTCGTTCCTTGCAATTTATTTATTAATGAAAATCAATCTTCAAATTAATACACACGAGTTAAATTGCATACAATTTTAAAAACTATTCGAAAGTATTTACTTTATACAAACAGCGATCCAAAACGATGTATTTTAAGTACGCTAACAGAAAGGGAGCGTAACAAATTTGGAAATAGTTTTCGCTATTTATAATATTTCGTTTTCTATAACCCGCTGTCAATCAAAGAAAATATTAAGAAGATTAAGTTTTTCGAACAGAAAATTGTTTTCTTTTATTTATGTTAAAAGATACTATTCCATTTTAATTTTATCAGATTCGTCAATCTGTAACCGACCTAAGCTTTAAGTTTATTGTATTTAATTTACAAGGGTAGAGCTTTAAATTATGATGACTTGCCGCTGGAATTTCTAATAGTTTAGCTTGAAGCTTTTTGTAACCCTGGTCTTTTATTATAAGGGAGCCTAACTCAAATATGAAGTAATTTATTGTGGAATTTTTGTCTATAAGTTATGCAAGTTACTGAATTTTAATTAATTAATTGATCTGTTTATTCGTTAACATTACAAAATAATGTTACAACATATTCATCCAAATTAATAGGTGGGTTAAAATTTCCAGTAATGACAGAACTTTTGCCTGTTAATGTAATGGTATATGACATGGTTGGATTTTTTGATTTGTACTCTAGCTTCTCTGTAGAAATCTTAAACATAAATGTCCGAAAAATATGGTTCCTTAAGCTTGCTCTTGTTGATAATTATAGACAATTGTACTAATTTCCTCACTTTTTAAGTATCTTATTAACTCTAATGGTGGTTTGTTTCCATAGCTATCATAGTAAATGGCTTTGTTGTCATGTTTTTTATAAGCAGTCCAGTGCGTTCCTAAAACTTTCTTTCCATTCAAATTAATAATACCACATTCGGAGTAACGTACTTTTTAGGAAGTGCGTTTCTCATAAATACTCTTAAATCTTTGAATCAACGATTCATGCTTTTAAAAATCTATAGGAAATTTTTTCAGTCTTCAGTGAATATTTTCGCTCAAAAGCAAATATAAATGCAAATAATCATCAAGAGAATTACGTGATGCATTTCTTAAGTGTTGCTTATATTTGTGACAAAATAACATGTATATTAGTATATCGCACATATTCAATTTTTTTAAAAATTATACATTAAGCACCATTTTCTTAAAAGGCTGATGATTGTGGACGTTAAAATCGTTTTCTAACGATAGTGTTTTTCAAAGAATTATGAGTAAATTTAATTTAGTAATTAGGGGTTATGAATTTAAAATTCCCCTTAAAAATAAGTCAAACTCCGATAATCCTCGTGTTACTACAAGAACATATAAACGTATAGGGTTTTACATCAAAGTTGCATACCATCACAGAACGTAATTTATTATATTGTCAGCTGCTTTTGTTAGTCGGCCATGTTCATAGTCCGAGTAAACGTGACGTCACACAGTTGAATTATGAGGTGCTATAAGAGCTATTTTTCATGATGGTTGCTGTGCCGTGTTGCATCCCAAATTTCATTTATATTCTTTGCTATTTCTAAAATCCCCATAAATAATAACCCCACTTAAAATATGACAAATCTCTGAATATACGATAGGTACGTAATCATGGTCGTTGTAATCCCGGATTAAGGCTATTAGTCATAATTAAAATCTCGCTAACTTCCTTATCAGTTATTTATAGGTAAAAATAGCGTTCGACGAGTTTATAATAATATTCTTGGAGAATCGAAATTAAAACGTCGTATTGCAGCGCTATAACAACTTTATCTGCAGATGCCGCTGCCTCTTTGCGACAGGAGTACCATCTGTATGCACCAATTTATAGCGAAGCGGTTTAAAAGTTCACCCCTACATTCTTTATCTGTGGTCGTCTCATTTCCCGGTTGGTTGGTTTCAACCGAACGATGCATAGGTTTGAGTATCTTTTTAAGTTTTAGAAACTATTGTGTCAAAGCTAATCTGATAAAACGGAAAATTTATTATTATATCCTCTTGTTTTAAGTCTTGTTACTGATATTTTTGGCGCCTTAAAGACTTCGTTGCTTCTGGCAATGACGTGCCGACATTTTTAAGATATGCTTTAGAAATTTTGGAGAAACAAGAAAGCTTTTCAAATAAATTTTATACACACATACATGGTCAAGACATGCGTAGCGTAAATTGGTTTTGCAGGATGTTTCAGCTGTTTATGCTAATGGCATAGGGCATTTAAACCTTCTTTTAAAGAGGAAACACGAATTATATTAATTTTATGCTACGGATTTTGATACACAGGTCCAATAAATGTATTTAAGCTAGCAGAACAGCACCTCATCGATGAGTTCTAACCTCTTTACCTACCATCGAAGACTTCAAAAATTATTTTCAACCTTGACAAAATAAGTGTACTCTCTCGTTATCTCATTCTAATCATCTTAAGTAGCATAAAATTAAATTTCGAACGAACCCTTATTCGACTCATGTCCAAGACCGTAACCAGACAAGGTATCGCCAAACTTTCATCCCGTATCGTATACAATAGATATAGACTATTAGAAGCATACATATCTGTCTGCTCAAAGAAAATAGAAGCACTTATTATACAGGGTGCTTCTTAATGACTTGCTAATATTTCAGGGTATGTTTCTGTTAAGGCTTTATAAGTATTTTGGTTGTAGTGTAGTATGCCAATCACAATTAATTTAAGTCCTTAAACTATTCCCACCTAGAAACCCTCCATTATCCCTACCTTTAGTGCAACGACATAAAAGGGTTGGTAATGTACGAGTGGACGACTATTCAACTTCGTTCTCGCTTGGCTTTGGTTCGTGATTTAGTTCGGTGCATCGAGCATCAGTAATTAGCAACAATTAGTGAACATTATACATACAGTCCATAATTATCTGATAGCAGTGCAAGTACAATCAACCACTACAACCAGTGAAAGGTAGGTGATATATTCCTTTAAATTATCATTTCCTTTGTGTGATTGTAAATGCAAATTAACATTTTGATTAACATTTTGGTCCTTTGAGCAAATATTTTGCTTATTAATTGGTTTATTATTGGCATTTTGGCATTCAATTTAACTACATTGTTAATTGCTCTTCGCTTAAATTAGGGGTTGACCGCATTTAGAAGAAAAGTGTAGTCATACCACCAGTTTCATAGTCAATTGTGTAAATAACTTATAGTAGATGCAATCTCGCATTAAATTTGAAATTTTGTACTGATACAGAATCTTATAAAGCCTTAAAATGACAAATCTTTGTAAATTTTAGGGATAGTTAACGTAAGAATTTGTAGTCAGAAAAGTGTTTAAGCAATACAGTTATTTTAAACTTGTAATTCAAGTTCGCTAGAGAATTCAGGTATTCGTAAAACCGGGTAGAATAAAACCCTTTGCTCTTTGTCATATTGAAACTTGCAAGCTCCCGTTAGGCACGTTGTAGTAAAAATTCTTTAACAGGTAGTTCAACATTACCCTTGGTATATCCTATTATTAGGTGAACAAACCCTTCATTTTTGTAGCTGAAATCAATATAAAATCGATATTAGTAACCTTGTTCGTTAGGATGGCACATATTTCATCGGATAGGTTGATAGTGGATTTAAAGGCCGCACTCGATAGATTATCTGATATATCTGGTGCGATAGATAAATTGGAGCATATTAAAGGCAATTGTATTTCTGTTAATATTATGGCTGAAAGCGCCTTTGATATCAAAAACGATGTAGATACTGCTTATAAAACGTGCATATTGGATGAGGACAACTCTGAATTATTAAATGCAATTACAACACTAAGAATTGAAATAGATAGGTCTTTGTTAAACATTAAAATTATTAAAGCTCAGTTTGATAATATATCCACTGCTGAAAAATGCTTGACTGAAAATATTACTAGCATCGGCTCATGTACTAATATTCGTCTCCCTCGGATAGAAATGAAAAATTTTCTGGAAAAATAGAACATTTCAAGAGTTTATTCAATTTTTAATAATTTAGTTCATGAAAATAATCAATTGCTACCGATCGAAAAGTTCTATTTTTAATTGATGCGTTGGATTTTAAGTCTAGAGAACTCATTAGACATTTGCAAATTTCGAATAATAATTATATGCTAGCTTATTCAATTATTGTGAGAGGTTTAATTCAAAACGTTTAATTGCAAACACGCATTGGAATGCTTTAGAATCGTCACCAAAAGCAAAATTTAATTCACATACAGATTTAAGAGAATTGCTTAATTGTTTACGGAAAATCTATCAAGCTTACGTCAAACTAAGATTGATTTGCTCGACTTCGTATTGTTTAATTTGTTATCAAAAAGGTAGATACAAATCTTTTGAAAACATTTGAGTTAGAAAATACATCAGACATTCCATCTTATGATCAATTAAAATTATTTCTAGAAAAACATTGCAAGGCATTAGAAATTAGCAATATGGTTGTTTCCGATACACCGTCCAAATTTAATACGTCCATTAAACAAACCATATCATCTAGTGTACCTTCTAAACGTTCCTTTGAATATTCAAAACCCCAAGTTCGAAAGTCATTCGTAACAACTTCATTCGCTCAGAAATGCAGTCTTTGCAGTGGTACTCATAACTTATACCAATGTGAAATGTTTCTGAATAAATCGCCACAAGACCGTTATAACTTTGTTAAAGACAAACACTTATGCATTAATTGTCTTCGCAACTCTCATATGGTTACACGCTGCTCTTCCAAACTTGTTTGTAAAAAGTGTGCAAGGGTCATCATACTTTATTGCACTTTGAAAACCCTACAGTTGCACAGAAACCTGCAATCACTCAGGCAACAGATCAACTTCCCGAACCCACCTGCAACACTACTACAAGTACGTTGTTATCATCTAGATCGTCCAACACAATGACGTTATTAGGCACCGCAAGAATTTCAATTACAGATGGGTTTGGTAAAGTTCAGACAGTAAGAGCACTTGTAGATAGTGCATCAATGGAAAATTTCATGACTGATAAGTGTTGTCGACGCTTAGGTTTAAGAAAATCGAATATTTCAATGAAGGTTGAAGGCTTAGGTCTATCTGCTTCTCATGCGTATGGACAAGTATCGTGTAAAATTAGTCCTCAAGGTAAAACTGTTCCAGAGTACAGTATTGATTGTTTTGTTTTACCAGACATTTGTGGAACCCTTCCTTCATCAAGGATCTCACCAAATAGTTGGCCTCACATAGTTGGATTAGATTTAGCAGATTCGGACTTCGACAAACCTAGCCATATCGATTTATTGTTAGGTGCAGATTTGTTCGCGCGTGTTTTATTAAACGCAACTCGCATTGGGTCACTAGAAGAACCCGTGGCAATTCACACTACCTTTGGGTGGATATTAACAGGAAGGTTCTTTCTTCTGTTACATCTCGTATATCATTAGCTGCACTTGTAGAAGATGCTAACATTACTCGATTTTGGGAACTGGAAAATATTCCAGATTCTAACAAATTATCTCCTCATGCGGAAATTTGTGAAAGGCATTTTGTGGACACTCACAAGCAGGATGACACCGGTCGTTTTATTGTTTTGTTACCTTTCAATGGTCCTGAACCGCTATTTGCTGGCTCTCGGAAATAGCACTTCGAAGATTTCTTTCACTAGAACGCCGTTTGGAAATAAATCCTCAACTGTATAATTCGTACAGAGAATTTATGCAGAATTATATCGATAGTGGTCACATGTCTCGTATTGTATCGGATTCAACTCGATCGTCTACATTATCGCCGGTATATTACATACCACATCACGCCGTGTTCAAACCAGACAGTACAACTACAAAACTTCGTGTCGTATTTGATGCTTCAGCCAGCGCTCAAAGTGGAGGGTCTTTAAATGATCATTTACTCGCAGGCCCCCCTCTTCAAAAAGATATCATGGAGTTGTTATTACACTTTCGTTTACATTCTGTAGTTTTAACTGCGGACATTAAGCAAATGTATAGACAGATTCTTATTTCTACTAGCCATCGAGACTATCAACGTATAGTTTGGAGATTTAAGTTCTCGGAGTCTGTTATCGATTATCAGCTAAACACTGTTACATACGGCATCACATCATCACCATTTCTAGCCATGCGTGTAATTCAAGAACTTGCAAAAAGTCAATCGTTACGTTTTCCTATTGCTTCCAAGATTTTAGCATCGGATACGTACGTGGATGATTTGATTACAGGGTGTGATTCGATAGAGGATGGCAAACGACTCGTGTATGAATTAAACCAAATTTGCCAATCAGGTGGTTTTATGTTGCGAAAGTGGAATAGCAACGTGCCAAGTGTCATTGGCCATTTACCTGATTCCGTTCGGTATCAGCAAGCATTTTGTTTGAAGAGGTAAACAATACTTCTCAAAAAATTTTAGGACTGCAATGGCAACCATTGAGTGATGTGTTGTTTTACAATCTTAATATCGTTGATCGGCCTTGTACCAAAAGGAATATGGTTTCGGAAATTGCAAGGATCTTTGACCCTCTGGGGTTATTATCACCATTGGTCTTCTTCGCAAAACATTTGATTCAATCTGTATGGATATTAGGAATTGGCTGGGATGAACTTCCTCCCCAACAAATTGTTTTAAAATGGAATCTGTATCTTCAACAATTACCCGAGTTATTGAAAATTGAAATTCCTCGACGGATTCTTTGCGATAACCATCAAACTGTACAAATTCATGCATTTTGTGATGCATCGGAAGCTGGATATGCAGCAGCAGTTTATCTCCGCTGTGTCGATGAGAAAGGGAACATCCAAGTATCATTGGTCTGTGCCAAATCTAAGGTCGCACCAACCAATCGTATATCATTACCTCGATTAGAATTGTGTGGTGCAGTGTTGTTGTCGAACTTGGTCGAGTATGTGCAAAATACGTATAGAGATAATTTAGTATTGGACGATACATTTGCGTGGTCAGATTCCACAGTAGCATTAGCATGGATTCGATCTTCGTCGTATAATTGGAAGACCTTTATTAGCAATCGTGTCTCGCATATCCAAGAACGAGTGGCTCCATCATCGTGGCATCATATTAAATCACAGGATAATCCTGCTGACTGTGCATCAAGAGGATTATTAGCTGCTGAGCTTGTTAATCATCCTTTGTGGTGGACGGCTCCACCATGGTTACTATTACCTAAAGAGAATTGGCCTGCTCATATGGAACCAACTCTTACAGATCACACTCAGATGCACATTGAAAAAGAACTTTATCCCTTAATATACACGTTGCAGATCATTTCGTAGACTCGATGGTAAATCAATTTTCAGATTTGCGAAAAATATGCAGGATTCTGGTATATATTTGTCAGTTCATTCGTAACTTGAAAGTTCGTGCAAATTTGGATATTCGAAACTTAGAACAATTATTGGTCTCCCCGAACAGTATGCACTTCATTTATTAATAAAACGGGTTCAAGAACAAGTTTTCAGTCAGGACATTGATATCATTCGAAAGGAAAACTTAGTAATAAACAACTTCGACCTCTCAGTCCTTTCCTTGACAGTGATGGGTTGTTAAGGGTGGGCGGCCGGTTGCGAAATGCAGACGTATCTTATGATACAAAATTTCCATTGCTACTTCCTCGGTCACACCGGGTGACAGAGCTCATTATTCGAGATTGCCATACGAAATATTTACACCCTGGACTTAGAACTACTCATTTTTGTTAGTACAAAATTTTGGATTCTGTCTGCAAAAGGGCTATTCAACAGTGCCTAAACTCTTGTATTCGATGTTTTCGTCAAAACCTATTTCGCTATGCCCTCCTATGGGCGACTTGCCCCCGCTAGACTTACTGCCGGTAAAGCGTTTCTACATACTGGGGTAGACTACGGTGGACCCTTTTCTATCACCATGAATCGTATTAGAGGTGCCAAATCATTGAAAGCTTATGTTTGTTTATTTGTTTGTCTTAGTACAAAAGCGATACATCTGGAGTTGGCATCAAACCTATCTAAAGAAGCCTTTATTGCAGCTTTACGGCGGTTTGTAGCACGCAGAGGTAAATGCTTGCAAATTCATAGTGACTGTGGAACAAATTTTATCGGAGCATCTCGGGAACTAATCGAATATATGAAGCAGTCATCTGAAACGGAAGGTATTCACTTTGTTTTAATCCTCCGTCGGCTCCTCACTTTGGGGAATGTGGGAAGCTGGGATAAAATCTGTAAAGTCCCATCTCAAGAAGGTGGTAGGCGAACAAATTCTCTCGTACGAAGAATTTAACACCATTCTTGCTCAAATTGAAGCCATATTAAACTCAGACCTTTATGTCCAATGAGTAACGATCCCACTGATTTTTCATTCTTAAGTCCTGGTCATTTTCTGAACGTAGAACCAGTGTCTGTCATTCCCGACCCTAATGTCTTAGATCTGAAACTATCTTCTTTAAATCGTTGGCAACTGGTTCAACGTATTCAGCAATCATTTTGGAAACGGTGGCATTTGGAGTACCTGCACACACTTCAACAGAAAACCAAATGGTTTTCTGCTAATTATTCGTTAATGGTGGGAACGTTGGTGTTGATTAAGGATACTCAAGTGTCTCCATTACAGTGGAAAATGGGACGTATACATACGTTGCATTATGGAAAGGACAATGTTTGTCGTGTGGCTACCGTGGCAACATCCCAGGGACTATTTAAAAGGCCCGTGGTAAAATTGTGCCCTCTCCCATTTCAGAGGCAACTTAGTATTATAGTTAGTATATTAGGGTAAGTTAACTTTTAAATTTACGATTATATATATATATATATTTTTTTTTTTTTGCTCGTTTAGACACACTTAGAAAATAAGTTCCTAATACTTATTTTGGTGGGCGGTATGTTAAGGCTTTATAAGTATTTTGGTTGTAGTGTAGTATGCCAATCACAATTAATTTAAGTCCTTAAACTATTCCCACCTAGAAACCCTCCATTATCCCTACCTTTAGTGCAACGACATAAAAGGGTTGGTAATGTACGAGTGGACGACTATTCAACTTCGTTCTCGCTTGGCTTTGGTTCGTGATTTAGTTCGGTGCATCGAGCATCAGTAATTAGCAACAATTAGTGAACATTATACATACAGTCCATAATTATCTGATAGCAGTGCAAGTACAATCAACCACTACAACCAGTGAAAGGTAGGTGATATATTCCTTTAAATTATCATTTCCTTTGTGTGATTGTAAATGCAAATTAACATTTTGATTAACAGTTTCCTTTTATCATTTAATGAAGATATGTCCGCAATGACTTAAATTTTTTGCTACATGATGTTGAAATTTTTTTGTTTTAAATCGTTATTTTTTAATTTCTTCAAAAGTACGAGGGTCATTTAATAAGTCCTTAGAAAATTCAAGAGATGGCGCTCGTAGTACCGAAAATTAATTTTTCACAGTAAGCAGCGCTCCTAAGTAGTCAGCTGTTAGAGTTTAAGCCATATCCATCACATAGTTTCATTTTTGCTGCTAATTGAAGTAAAAACTTTCATTTGATTATAACAATGGATAAAAGTGAGTTTCGAGCAATGATTAAACGCTTGCATTTAAAAGGCTTAACGGCGAAAGAACGCTGAGTTGGATGAAGTTCATGGCACATGTGTTCTTGTGTTTGCAACTGTTTACAATTGGACGAATGAGTTTAAACGTGGCCGTACATCAACAAAAGATGAACATCGTTTTGGACGCACTGTGGAAGTGTCTACTCCAGAAATGAATGACAAAATCCACAATATGATCTAAAATGAAAGACGAAAAAAAGTGCACGATATAGCCGAGGCAACGGGCATATCGCAAGGCAGAGTAGCTTCAATTCTGCACAAAAAATTGGCTGCGAAAAAAATCTCGGCAGGGTGGGTGCCGCGTTTGCTCACAGTTGAGAATAAACGCAATAGTGTGGTCAATTCCAATTATTACAACATTCACTGTATTTGCCAGATTTGGCCCTCAGTAACTTTTTCTTATTTCTAAACTTGAAGAAACGGCTTGGCGAACAAAGGTTTACGTCTAATGAGGAGGTCATCGCCCAAACAAATACCTATTTTGAGGAGCTTCGTAAATTGTATTTTTTGGACGGCTTAAGAAATTTGGAAACACGCTAGATAGGTTTTGGGCCTATGGGAGCTTCTTTAAAAGCCTTTATTTCCAAAAAAACACTCCTATCAACTATGTTTTATTTATACAGTAATTACAATAATGATTTGACAACTTGCACGTTATGTTCATT
The DNA here is from genome assembly GCA_036346225.1 of Platerodrilus igneus. Lineage (NCBI taxonomy): Eukaryota > Metazoa > Arthropoda > Insecta > Coleoptera > Lycidae > Platerodrilus > Platerodrilus igneus. The sequence goes on from JARFIW010000566.1 coordinate 2,232,153, forward strand.
AACGTTTTAATTAACAAATATTCAAAGTTACTAACTACTAATGAGTAACTGAACAACCAACAATGTTAAAGTTATGAAGTTCGAGACTGACTCGCCATCATGGGCTCCTCGGGGTATTTATGCTTTCCCTGCCTTCGCATCGTCGTGTGGGAAGTGCAGATCTCATGTCTGCTACTTCTTCATAAAATACATTGTATTACTTCTTAGTAATCTTAATTCTAACAATTGCTTTCTTATAATCTATTGTGACTTTCACCTACAGTATCATGCTACGTCTGGAATACAAAGTAGTTGCTTCCTTTCTCACGTCTGATTATGAACTTTCATTAATCTTATATAAGGTGTCCTTCAATTATACAATGTAACAATCTATCTCTTAAGATTTAATAGTTGCATTTGAATATACATATATATTAATTTGGGGGACATGTAACTTGCTTAGAAAAATAAATAGAGCTGAAGGGGGATTATGTTGAAAAATAAAAAAAAATCTACCCAAAAAATGTTTTGTCTACTTTTTTCTAAGGACTTATTGAGCGACCCTCGTACTTCAGATATTATTTTCAGTTTTGGTATTTGTTAATAGGATATAAAACCACATTTTTAGTAAGAAAAATTATTCTACCGCCCCAACAGTGGCGTTGCTGTAAACATGTCTTCTGATATTTTTTATAAAGAAAGTGCTACGCCACTAACATTTTTCAATGTTGATATTTTTTCTGATTAGACTTGTCAATTCTACATGAAGGCGGCGTCGGCGTCTTACGCTTTTCTCCTCAGACGCCGTTTGATTAAAACAATAAAATTAAGATTGTTTTAATAAACAGTATTGATAAATAATTTTTGAACACATACATCTAGTTTTCCTGTAATAAATGACGCTCTTACAAACATCAATTCAAAACAATGCTTTTGACATAAAGTAGATTATTAGGGTTTAAAACCATCTTATCGTATTATTTCAATTACTTTTATGTTCATCATCCTTATTAAGTCTTAGGTCCTGGAACTGGTTAGACGCTTACCATCATTGTTTCCTATTCTGAGCTAACCTACATATTTTCCTAAAATTCCCAGAGTCTACATCTTTCAATATCTGCGTGTAATATTCTCATCTAGGTCTACATCTACCTTTCTTTTTTCCTATATCTGCTTGTAATATAATTCGCACTATTTCCCAAAAATACCTTAGAACGTGTCCAGTCCCTCTATTTCTCTTATTTTTTTTGTTTTCCACAGATATCTCTATTTCCCTACTATTTCTATTACCTCTTGGTTATTGACTTTGTCTGCCCACGCTATCCTCATCATACATCTGAAGCGTAACATTCCAAATGCTTCTTCCTTTTCCTGCCTGCTTCTCCTACTGTCTGCATTTCATATAAGTATAGTGCTGTGCTACACACATATGCTTTCAACAATTTTTACTTGTTTCTATGTTTGTTTTCTTTAAACATAGCTGTTCTCTTCGATTGTTTTGTAGATATATACCCTATTTAACCGATATGTAGTGATATGTAAAGGGGGTTAAACAGAGCGTGGCTACCAAAATCCCCAACACAGACAGTTGCTGAATTAATAGTTTTCCAGTAAAAGCTTTCACAGAATTAACATTAGTTGTGGATATAGCAAAAACTTTTATATTACTTTTTTTTTTTGTTTTTATTATTCGAATATCTCAGTAAATATAGTGTATTACAAAAGTACATCTTGTTTGGTATCAATTAATATTAGATTTTTCTCAGGTACCTGAATTTGTAGGAATTTTATAGATGGCATCACTCCCTAAGGCGGTACCCCAATTTTAAGATTTTTACCGGTAGCGTTTTCCGACCATCCTTATATATTTTTTAAACCATGCGACACATCAAAGAAGTCTACAATGTTACACAGAATTCGAATCTGCACACAGATTTAAAATCCCACCACCCCTTACCGTTTTACACACATACCCTCTAGCGAACATATAAAAGTTTATTTTTGTTTCTTTTAAGATAAATACTTTTTCTTTGGTATCAACTAATATTAGATTTTTCTAGGGAATTCGAATCTGTTTGAATTTTTCAAATAGTACCACCCCTTAAAAAGTTATACCCTGTTAAAGCCTCGTACTTTTACAATGCACGGCCAGTGTCCCTCAGTACCTAAATGTTTGCAACCCAACATACACGCACAGTATGTTCGAAGCGCCATCTTATTCACTTCTACACTGGGTAATTTGTTAATTGGACCTGAATCCTAATTTCCCGTACAATCTGACCCCGTTTGAATTGTTTAAATCGGGCCATCCCTTACAAAGTTACACACCTATAAAACCCAGAACCTCTCAATTTTTTGCTTGTTTATTTAATTTGAACTCGAAACTTAAAACTACAAAATCTTATAAACTACTATACACAAAAAGCTACTATATAAACTAACATACTTAAACTATGTAAAGCAAAACTTATCTATATCTTTGTGCCCTTAGACATAGGTTAACGTGCTCCCAGGTATGATAAAACGTTTGTCGTCGTCTCCAGACAAACTGATTTTATTTATAAGTTGCGTATACATTATATACTTTTGACTGCGTATGTATGTCATGGTGTGCATGAGGGCTATGCTCTTGTTACTTATTCTCATTTTGAAAACATTCCCGTACAACTTTCCATACTATTAACCGCATATTTGGTGACGCTAAAAGGAATGCAGTTATCGGATACACCATTTTAAACCTAAGAATAAAAAACAAGATAGTTTAATACGTCTATTAATAATTTTTGATAATGTTGGTGATACAAATACGTACAACAAACTTTATCAAGAAATATTGTTTTTTAATAAAATATATACATGTATTGACATCTTTAAACCGCTGCTGTAACCAGAGTCTGGTAAATCTGGGATAGCCAATTCTCTAAACATTTGCGCAAGCGATTGCCTTGCAGTCGCATACAGATTTTAAAAGTAACCAACCACTAACTTCATTTTGTTACATCGTTTTGAAGGTAAAAATGCAAATACCAGGTAGGCAAATTCCAGGTAATCTAAATTTAAAATTATTGATAAGGCACTGTGAAGTTAACTAGATATAAATATTGTGTATCATCGCGGCGGATAGATGATCTTCTCAGAAGGAAAACCAAACTTCTCGAAAGGTAAAACAAATTTCTCTGAAGGTAAAACAGTCCTATCGGAAGGTAAAACGAGCCTCTTAGAAGGTAGAACAAATCCCTCGGATGGTAGAACAAATCTCCCGGAAGGTCCCTACAATACATTTTGCGTGTAAGTGTTAAGGAAATTACCACGAGGTACGTTGGAATTATAACAGGTTTCAATCTATAACAATCTTTACCATCATTAATCCAACCAATGTGTAAACAAGGTGCGGGATTATACTACATCTCATCAAGTAATTCTATAAAATTATTTCTGTATAAATATTTCAGTTTAACTCTGGACACTAATACATACTATGCGAGGGCCAGGCATCTTGGGAAACAAATGCATAGATAAAGAGGGAAATGCGTGATATGCTCATATCCGGATTTGAATAGGGATCTGCCATGCGCAGATAACTAAAGATAAATCGGCCGGTAATACAGGGAGGAAACTAATGTCAAGGTAAATCTTTACAGAATGTAGATTCGAAACTACCTCACTTGTGTTACTGGAAAACAACAATCAATGAAATAGGAGTTATGTTTTATAACATTTTCTTTTGAAGTGAATATTCAAGTAAATTGTTATATAATAAAAGATATACATGGTGTACGGAAAATACGTGTACAACGTAAGAACAGAGATTCTTTGGCTCGAAATAGATCGATTTGAGCCAACTTACCTATTATACAAGTTGCTTCATTTAGCCGCTAGAGGGCTTCAAAAATCGTGAAAAATATTTGATATTCTAAAATAACTCGAAAACGCGTCGATTGATTTTGACCATTTTTGGGGTGCGAGTTTCTACTTTCAATTGACATCTTTTGGTGGTGTACGCAGTAATTTTAAAAGCATACGAGTGTCCCAAAAATGATGTATTGTGTAAATATCCGACCATTACCTTTTTCCTGTTTATGCAATGACTACCATTTTTTTTATGTGTAGCCGACTTAATTTGGAAACTTTTTTGTCTCTTGTAAAATTTTGATTAGACGAGCGGTTTGACAGAAAAAAATAATTTCAAATGTCTGTTTTTTTATTTTTATTTCATTGTTTTGTTTATTTTTTATTACTATCATTGAAAACTAATAGCGCGGTACAAGTGTCGGACCATTACAATAATTTTTCAAAATGGCCGCCAGCCTGAGGTTAAATAATATTCAAATTAAATAACAAATCAAAAGCAAAGCCTACTACTATACTATGATCTTTTATTTGCCCCGTTTTACAGTTAATGCAGAAATGATGACGAAAGTATGCAGAAATTTGAAATTATTTTTTTCTGTCAAACCGCTCGCCTAATCAAAATTTTACAAGAGACAAAATAGTTTCCAAATTAAGTCGGTTACATCATTTCTGGGACACTCGTATGCTTTTAAAATTATTGCGTACACCACCAAAAGATGTCAATTAAAAGTAGAAACTCACACCCCAAAAATGGTCAAAATCTATCGACGCGTTTTCGAGTTATTTTAAAATATCAAATATTTTTCACGATTTTTGAAGCTCTCTAGCGATTAAATGAAGCAACTTGTATAATAGGTAAGTTGGCTCAAATCGATCTATTTCAAGCCAAAGAATCTCTGTTCTTACGTTGTACATGTATTTTCCGGACACCCTGTATATTTATTTCAAAAAAAGTAAACTCTTACTTGAATAAAATTATTAATTCGTGTTATAGCATAACACAACCTAAATATAACTCATACTCTAAATTACAAAACACAGTGCATGAAGATAAGTAATATAGGGTCTTCTTTAGTTTGTAAAGAAAATAAAGGGAGGGAAAGGCATAAGGAGGCAATTCGAAAACTGGAACATGACCAGTAAAAAACTGGCATGTTACAACTTTTCCAGTCAAGACTTGCATTTTAACACCAATTAACATAAGAAGGAGCTGCGCACGCTCGGCCGTCTGCATAAAAGGCGAGGGCGCCATGTTCGAAAGCAATATTTGTCAAAATATCGTCGAGTTGATCAAAATTACAAGATAAAGATGGATTTTTCTGGTATTGACGTTACAGGTGATGTAAGGGTGTCATTAGGCATCGACAAACTGGTAAGTAAGACCACTTATGCGCTAAATGAATTTACATCAAATTTTCACAACCATAACGTAGAAGTTGGTTTTGATTTATACGGTGGTCTGCAACCAGTCGTACAAATTATCTGCAACAGCAGAATGTGCCAAAATTATGCTATAAAAATGGACTACTTTAAATGGAGAGAGTTTTGCAATTTTCAACTGGAATTTAGAAACATACAATTTACCCAAAAAGCAGCAAACGTAAGATCGAATGGTTTTTCTGGCGAAAATGTTTTAGAAATACAACTGGGTCGTGAATTCAGATTGAAGCTGATTGCCGAAACATCTAATATAAGTGTATGGGTGGCGAATAAATTTCAAGAAGAATATTTATATAACATGGAAATTACGAAAGATAGGAATGTTATTGTGCTACCTGCTATTAAATTTGCGAGAATTAATCTGTTATAAAATGGGGGAATTGAAGTGTAGAAACTTTCCAGAATTTTACGAAAAATTTGTAGGTGAAATAAAAAATGTGTGTGGAAATACGACGGACGAAGGAAGGGTTCAATCGTTATTAGAGGAAGAAAGTCGTGCGAGTATTTCTCTGTCAAATAATTGCAGCAATTTAAATTACTTGACAGTGTTGGAAATTATTAAATGTTACCCAATTGAGTACTTAAAAGATGCGACTGCGAGGCAATCGCTTGCGCAAATGTTTAGAGATTTGACTATCCCAGATTTGCCAACCTCTGGCTACAACAGCGGTTTATAGATGTTTATCAATACACGTATACATTTTATTAAAAAACATAATATTTCTTGATCAAGTTTGTTTTACTTATTTGTATCACCAACATTAGCAAAAATTATTAATAGACGTATTAAACTACCTTGTTTTTTGTTCTTAGGTTTAAAGTGGTGTAACCGATAACTGCATTCCTTTTAGCGTCACCAAATATGCGGTTAATAGTATGGAAAGTTGTACGGGAATTTTTCAAAATGATGATAAGTAACCTTCAAGCACACTATGACATGCATACGCAGTCAAAAGTATACAATTTATACGCAACTTATAAATAAAATCAGTTTGTCTGGAGACGACGACAAACGTTTCATCATACCTGGGAGCACGTTAACCTATGTCTGGGGACACAAAGATATAGATAAGTTTTGTTTTACGTAATTTAAGCATGTTAGTTTTATATAGTAGCTTTTTGTGTATAGTAGTTTATAAGATTTTGTAGTTTTAAGTTGTAACCTTTTTTTTATGGCCTCCACTAGTTGGATACAAGTGAAGCCTTGTTGGTTCGCGGCTAAGTCTGGGAATTACCCCAAGTGTGAGCAATGAGAAAGGATGTGGGGATGGTCTAAACTCTACAATAAGCTAACATAAAAAGAAAAAGGGGAATTGAGCGCCACTGTATCTATATGGATGATAACACAAGAAACTTTATACTCCTATGAGAAGATACAGAAACTCATGGGATATAAGCACAATAAAAAACTTACAACTTACTGAACTAATGTATCTGGAAACCGTTGGAACATACTTACAACCTCTTTGATCTCGATGATCCTGAAAGAAAAAAATACACAACAAATTCTCTATTAAAAAGACACAGTTTGTGCTTTCTAATAAAAAAGCATACTAATAATTACAGGTGGACAATGTTAAGATTACCACCCCAAAGATATTTGAATCAAAAATGAATACCTAGAACAAATCAGTTTTAGCATATCTGTGTTTTTTAAATTACTTCAGCATTCGTCTACTTTCATTATTCAAAGACTTATTTTCTTAAAAAAAATTTTGTGAGGTTAATTGTGCATGGAATAAAAAACTTGAGTCTAAAAATGAAATTTAATATAGTTTTTCTCTCTTTTCGTTATTTTTTCTAAATATGTTTAAAAATGAAATAATAAAATTGGTCTTTATACATCTGCCTTGACATAACAAGACCTTAAGTTTAATAATAATTTATAACAAGTTTCTAATACCAAATACCCAGATCTGTTTATTGGCTTACATATGTTTCACATTGAGTTTAAATTATTTCTTAAAAAAATTTGAATCACGTGCAGTTAAATTGGACAAATAACATTTCAACTTTTTTTTAAATATAATGAGCTTATTAGAATTTGACATCTGCAAGTAATTTTCTAGAAAACAGGAAATGGACTTTGAAGTCTCATCTTTTTAACAAGTGAATGTTCTGCATATCTTACAAAATTATTGTAATAGCATTTCGTAACAATAATCTTCTACGCTGTTCTTTATGCACAAAATTTAATTTGACTAAGCAATCCCTGAATACAATTTAGGTGAGCACACTCAGGGTCTCACAAACATAACAAAAAAAGGTTTGATACCTGTTTTTAATGAAGCCGTCATCCCTAGTTATCAAACAGCGATGCACGGATTCTGAAATCTGCTTACTATAAATGGTTGTAACAAAATACCAAACAACAGCTGTAGTTTCTTTAACAAACGAGCAGTGTTCCAATCTCTTTATTCGAATATATCATTATCTTACTACATCATGCGCTGAGGAAATAAAGATATTTTATAAATTATTTGAATAATGCGATCTTACCGTTAACAAGTACCGACTCGAACCAATTGAAGGAGCGGCGTGATCCAGTGCCTTGCCGGTGTCACAGGAATGAAAATCTTCGCTGTGTTCCAAGGCGACCAGCCCCCCTGTCTTTACCTTGGCACGCCTATCCTGAGGCCCCACTTATGCAAAGCCTGAGAACCCATTTGTTTTGTACGATGCAGTCTGAACTACATTCTCAAAAGCAATGGCTGACTTCGTTATTCGTACCGTACAAGTACGGGACAGTGCATCTGCTTAGCGCGTCCTCGTGACCGTATTCACGCACGCGCTATTCTAATTTTAACGAATGAAAGGGTATAATCCCCCTGCAAGTTAGGCAACACAAACGACTAGATCCCTTTTAAATATGTTTCTTGAATGTATATTATTATTAAATATCTCCGGGTAAAGCATTTAAGTTATTTAAGCGGACATGATTTCCTGTTTCATTATGGAATTGTTTCTTTCAGATATAACAGTATCAAATACGAGAATTAAATACCACAGAATAAAATTGTACTGATGTGATTCTTGCAAAAATGGTGCTATAGAATATATATTCGTTACAAAGTTTCGAGTTAAAATTAAATAAACAAACAAAAAATTGAAAGGTTTTGGGTTTTATAGGTGTGTAGCTATGTAAGGGGTGGCCCGATTTAAACAATTCAAACGAGGTTAGATTGTACGGTAAATTAGGATTCAGGTCCAATTAACAGATTAACCAGTGTAAAAGTGAATAGGATGGCGCTTCTGACATAGTGTGCGTGTATGTTGGGTTTGCAAACATTTAGGTACGGAGAGACGCTGTCCGTGCATCGTAAAGGTACGAGGCCTTAACAGGGTGTAACTTTGATAGAGGTGGTCTTAATTAAAAAATTCAAACAGATTCGAATTCCCTAGAAAAATCTAATATTAGTTGATACCAAACAAGATATATTTATCTTAAAAGAAACAAAAATAAACTTTTATATGTTCGCTAGAGGGTATATGTGTAAAACGGTCGGGGGTGGTCGGATTTTAAATCTGTTTCCAGATTAGGATTTTTTATAAAATTCTAGACTTATTTGATTTGTCGCATGTTTAAAAAAATTTATATGGATGGTCGGAAATCGTTACAGGAAAAAAATCTTAAAATTGGGGTACCGGCTTAGGGAGTGGTGCTATCTAAAAAACTTCTAGAAATTCAAGTATCTGAAAAAATCTAATACTAATTGATACCACAAAAGATGTATTTTTCTTAAAAAAAACAAAAATAAACTTTTATATGTTCGCTAGAAGGTATGTGTGTAAAACGGTAAAGGGCTGTCGAATTTTAAACATTAAAAAGCGATTAGTGCTAAAGGGTTGTTAATGAGAAAACCCATTAAAAAGCAATTAAAATTTTATTAAAAAACACTAATTCAAATAGTGGGAAATCGAGCTTGTTGAGAAATTTATGGGCGTTTTTAAAAATGAATGCAGAAAAAATTACTTGAAGGCTTTTGAAGTAACAAACTGTTTTATTGAGTTTGGCGGTTGTGGTAATAACATCCATGCCTGGAGCTAAAAAATGCTTAGTTGAAGAAAATTATTGTGCAGATTTAAGATGAAAATGTTATTTAATACGGTTCCTAGATGTGCGAATATTTTGCAAGGGTGAAAAACTCTACCTTACAAGAGGATCCTCCTTATTTTACATGTAAATTCCCATAAAGAAGATCCGCTGTGAGGATCCTAATAAGGAGGATCTGCTCTAGGCTCCCCATAAAGGACCTACTGACTACCACTGCGCGGTTTTTGTTATTACATATACTTTGTATGTCTGAAATATTAACAAAAAGTAGAGAAAATTCTTTCTGATTTTTATTGGTAAGTGATTTTGAAAGATTGCCTTAAGATATGAGAAAAGTTTTCTGTCAGTAAGTAGAAGTGCTTTATATCAGATGCAAGATTTAGCATTAGGTTGTTGCATATTTAGTTGTTGGTTTCAGATGCTGTCCAAAAAACTTCATCACCGTTTGGTCTCAGTAGTCAGTAGTAACCTTTGGTAGGTGATATTCAATTAGATTAGATTTTTTGTGTTGCTTCAGGATTATTTCTTTATTTACGTTTCTGAATTTCTTCTAGGATTAATCATAAGGTAAGAGTGGGGTTAGATCGAAAACGGGGTAATATCGTAAACACTTTGTATTCATTCTATTATAAAAGGAATTCTGCATGCTAATACACAGAAATTGTAAAATGTAAGTATAAGCTGAACAACATAAAAATATATCATTATTTAGGGGAATTTCCTACTTCTATATCAACTATGAAGTGCAACCACGTCGAAACTTGAGTTCTCCAACAAGCGCTGTTATTATTTGGAAAATTTTGTATGGTTAACATTTATTTTTGGAAAGCATGGAAAATATTGCATAAAATTTATATTTAATAAATAAATGCTTTAATTTACTGAGAAAAATACTACTGCGGTCTTGCCCCAAAAGCATCAGTTTGTGGGGCAAGACCGGAGCATGTAGCGCGGTAAGGTCGCAGTTGTCTACACTCTAAACATTCTCGCACCTTTTTCTGGTTTCTTATTTTAATACTTAATTAAATAATATATTTATGTTGTATATTTTTAGACCCAAGATAGTTCGCAATTACGCTAAGAAAACAAACCAACAGAAGCATTTGAAGAAACTTTAAGTGAAATTAAGGCAAGGCGCATAAATGCCTACAAGGCTTGAAAAAATATAAAATACCTCTTAGCACAATAGTCGATAACTTAAAAGAAAAACATGGCTTAATTAGTAAAAACACCTGGCAAAAAACCGTCCTTTCAATGGAACATGATTGCCTCAGGACAATAGAAAAATATGACTTTGCATTGTCTAGAAAAGAGGTTAGAAATAGTAGGGCAGGGCAGTTCATGAAGCCCAACAAACTCAAAAAACCATTTAAAGAAGATATTCCTGAGTAAGATTGGTTTTAAGTTAAAAAGAAACAATTTGTCATTAAAAAAGCCGCAAGGGGTAGAAATAATCCGTAAACAAAGTTGCAATCCTTTCGTGATCCAGCAATATTTCACTTTACTGGAAAAAACTATAAAAAAATCTAGAACAAAAAACCAAACCATTCAGAATTTGAAACCTAGATAAAACAAATTTTTGCACTGACCCTTCTGAAACGAGAGTAATTGGTGGCAAGAACGTGTATTGCACTTGAACAATAAGCGCTCCTGGTCGAGATAATAGCTGCGTTCTATTTGCCAAAAAACTAAGTTAATCTTACTTAGTCTAAGAATTAGCATGTTCTAATTACTACTTAGGAACTTAGATTTTTTGCTCCCCCTTTCCCTTGGCAAAGTACCGCAAGAGCAACCTTTATTATCAAGATAAATTGCTAACTTGAAATGTAAGGTTATAGAAGCATATTTGATTACTTATTGACGGTTTTAATAGGCAGGTGGTTGTGTTTTGATTAAGTTTTCTTCAGCAAAATGCCATTTGCTATTTTAAAATGGAAAGGAGGTCGTGGGTGGGCTTTGGCTGAGAATGGAGATGTAGTAGTAAAAGATTTAGGTAAGTAAATAAAGCCAGTATGTAAAGTTATTGAATGTTCTTTTTCTTTTTTCTGCAGAAAGTCAACAATCTTTAGGAGTGCCTTACAGTGAAATAGGTTTCACAGAAGAAAATGTGCCCTATATAATTGGTAGCACTGAAGTACTTTAAATTGAAGATGCAGAAGAGTGCAACGATGAAGATTTTAATTCATCACAATTGCCAGAAACTGGAAATCCTGGTTCAATTTCTAAATATGAGGGACAAATAAGCCGACAGTTGCAGTATAATGATACATTGGCATTAATATCTGCAGTAGAGGAGAAATATCAAGACATGCACCACCCAAAAAAGAAAAAAACATTTTTGGGATATAGTTTGTGAGGAATTAATTAGTTTAAATATAAATGTAAGTAAACCAATTAATTTTGAACTAGATGTACATATTAATTAAGTTTTTTGTTAGGTGGATGCACTAGGATGTAAAAAAAGTGAGATAATTTAGTTATGACCTATAAAAAAACCAAAGATATTAAAACAAAGACTGGTAAAACAGCATCCCGCTTTCAAATTTTTTGAAAGATTGGATGAATTATTGGGTGAGAAACCCAATAATTGTAGCCCACATACAATAGATGTTGAAAATGCCAGTCATATTGAACCATTTCAAAAGCATATAACTTCCTTAAATAATGCACAATTAGAAAATAGCCCTATTTCACCACCAACAACAACAACTACTACTCTCACAACTAGTAGGAAGAGAGTAGCACTTGTAACACAGTATTTAAGTTTAAAAGAAAAACATTATAACGAATCAGAAAAGGCAAAGCAAGAATACCGTAACAAAAAATTGAAATTATTTGAACAAAAACTGGCTTTGGAAGAACGTAAAGTTGTTGCTTTGGAGAACTTAAGCAAAAGATTGAAATAAAATTTTTATAACAATATATAATATTTAGTATCTTAGTTTTTAATATTGTATGTAATTCATTTAACACCTTCAAATGTACATTAAAAAACTTAACACCTATGATTACTCAAACACACAATTAAACAGTGGTATTTAGTTTGCTACAGTAAAAAGTAATTGTATATAATGTAGTTTGGTTAATAAATTTAATGCTTTTATAATTCTGTATGGAATGTTTAAAACAATGGTAAAAATGGAACGATATTCATAATACTATATAATATAATTAACTAATCAAATGAACACCTATTGATACTTAAGAATGGAAAGGATTCATGTGTTTAAAATAGTGATGGATTCGAACCGAACCCAACCGAACATTGCCCTAGGTCCGGTTCGGTTCGAAAACTTTTTAGTCCGGTTCGGTTCGAGGTTCGGTTCGAAAAAATATATTCCGGTTTGGTTCGGTTCGGTTCGAAATAAACGAACCGAACCTCGAACCGAACTGAACCGGTTCGACATTTTGATATTTTAAACAACTAGTGCGTTCAACTACAACAATTTAAATGTTTAATGTAGTTTTTATATTTGGTAGTTGCTACTTTCAAATAAACTCAACATTAATTTGCTTTAGATTTTAGTAGCATAAATCATATTAATACTATTTGTCCAGGTTTGATTTTTCAATACGTACTATCTTTAACGAAGCGTAATTACAATTAATAGTGAAAGTCACCACTAAAATTTAGAATGTGTTAATAATTGATGAGTTTTACTAATGTCATTTTACCGTGCAAGAACGCTATCACACGATCTTTGCGATTACTTTTATTTTAGTTTTAGTTAGTATAAAAAGAGTATCAAGACAATAAGGTGTTACTGATTACTAATACAGTACAAACAAAAAGCCGTTTGTCGGTATATCTCTATAATTAAAAATTAAACGATAAGGGAATTTTAAACACCTCGTACAATATAGGAATAAAGAAACTGTGCTTATACAACAATTCGAATTTAAATAAATTCTTCCAAAAATCGTCTTAAACGCTTAATTTAAAAACATTGAAAAAAGTTCATACGTATTTGCAAAATTCTATACCTTGACTTATTATTTAAAATCACTGTATTGTTTCACTTTATTACTATATATATATATATATATATATATATATATATATATACTGTAACATTATTTAGTAATGTTAACGAATAAACAGATCAATTAATTAAAATTCAGTAACTTGCATAAAGTATAGACAAAAATTCCACAATAAATTACTTCATATTTAGTTAGGCTCCCTTATAATAAAAGACCAGCTTTACAGATAGCTTCAGGCTACTAAACTATTAGAAATTCCAGTGGCAGTTCATTATTTAAAGGTCTACCCGTGTAAATCAAATACAATAAACCTCTTAAAGTTTAGGTCAGTTACAGATTGACGAATTTGATAAAATTAAAATGGAATAGTACCTTTTAGCGTAAATAAAGAAAAGCATTTTTTAGTTTGAAAAGCTTAACCTTCTTAATACTTTCGTTGATTGACAGCGGGTTATAGAAAACGAAACATTATAAATAGCGAAAACTATTTCCAATTTGATTTGTTCAAATATTACAAGTAATTTTAAGTAGTCTGGAGACATCCTTTGTATTTAAAATCCATATCGGCTCAAGTAGGTTAGCCGGTCTTTGTTAATAGCAGACTACTGTCGCCATAGGTAGGTTCCACATTTCAATAATTAAGAAATTCGTAGAAGGTACAATATAATTTAAACCCTTGGGAAAATAATTGCTTCCGTGACTCTCATCTAAAAAGAGATTGGATTTGGTTTCTGAAATCTTGTTCTGTGGGAGGTTCTGTTCAGTCATTGGATAACAGAAAATGACGTACATAATGATTAGGGTAGGAATTAGTCTCCATAACTTAAGGCTTTAGTCAAAAGGCAGGGAGTTTTTCCAATGGGGCTGTCCGTGGTCAAAAAGTAGAAAGAAACGTAGTTCGCGGGTAGCGTTCTCCGGCATCACAGTTAGAATATTTCACTTCGTATCACGATTGTAAAAATTGGAAAGGAGTAATAACTCTTCCAATTTGCGAGGGTTGTGCCCATATGTTCGCGGATTTATAGTGATACAAGGTAACTAATAAAAAGCTTGTAGGCGTGTGACGCACAAGTAAGTGATATTGTCAAGAAGATTCTGCCGGGTTCGTGTGCCAGTCAATTCTTTAAAAATTATAAACCGAAGCAACAAGCAAGATTCTCTCCCCCCATTTTAAGAACGGTTCTACGTTGGAAGACAAACCCTCAAACAATGGACAATTTTTAGTAAGTAAGTTTTTATAATTAAGTAGCATGACCAATTTTTAGTTAGTTTGTTTGTTAGGACGTTTTGGCCATAAGCCGTAGGATTAATTTAGTGTAAGATTTATAATATAAGTCTTCGTTCATATACAAGTGTTTAGGAACTACTTATGTACTCAAAATTTTCATAAATTCCATAGTCACCTATTCACTTAAATTTCTAAATTAAAATCAATGAATGTAAGAGGTTCACGTTTATTGCTCTGTGAATTAAATAGTTTTGTTTGCCGTTGATTAAGTCAATAGTTTTTTTATTTTTTTATCATGGAAGTTGCATAAGTAGAAAAAAAAGTGAGGAATTGGTTAAAAGGAACAATTGTCCTCCTTGGGATGACAAGTCTCTCAAGGTTTTGCACGAACATTTGGACATTCTCGACTTATCTGGCGCCCTTGGTAATTGTCATTAAGCCACAATATTTATGAAAGGTAAGTGCCAAATTCTTTTTGTAGTATATTATAGAATAATTTAACTCTTGCTGCAAAATTTTAACCCTCTATATGATCCACGACCTTTCGCTAGCTAGTGCCGGTGACGCCTCTTTAATTTTTGTTTTACAGGCCGCCCCCATTTTATAATTTTACTGGAAAATACATACGTAGTAGCTTTTTCGCCTGTAACAATATATATATATATATATATATATATATATATATATATATATTGCTGTGAAACCTACAAAATCCGTGAACTTTCTTCTGTTCATCGCCGCGGCTGCTCCCCTCCCTAGTTAAACCTTCATCCTCATTCATAAAAAAAGACAAACACATTCCTACCACAAACATCAACGTTAACTCTATTTACATCAATATTCAGAATACATTAAATTTTCAAATTAAATTTCAGCATAAAATTCAGTTTTAAAAAGAATTTCAAGATTAATTTTATTATCACTTTAACGTGCATCCAGAATTAAAGTCCTTGTTGGATGCCTACTAATTAATATAACAATATAAGCAGACCGGAGTCTGAGTATAAAGGAGCATCTACCACCCCTTTACGTTAATTAACCAGGTTCGTCTAATTGAGCTCAAAGACATACCCATATTTTCATCATAATTCAGAATATCAATACTAAATACCCTTTCTACTTAAACAAGCAAATTTCATCTTAAAATTAAAATTTTATGGTTAGTACAATTTCACTAATGTCCATTTAAAGTAAATCAATTATAAAGTTATTCAAACACACAAAATGTCAAACAAAATAGTATAATTTACCTGAAGGTTACTGTCCTCGTAGCTTCAATGTACATCGTCCCTTTAGTTAATCACACCATTCCAACAGGATTATATTTACGGCTTCTAATTCTCAACGCTTTTAAAATTTTCTCCATCACCATTTATTTAAAGTTGTTTCTGGGCTTTTCCGGAACTCATCTGTGTATATCTGACCCTGGTTTTGTGGATCCAGACACGTATTTGAACCATTTAATTATTAACACCCCCGAAAAATAGCAAAGAAATTCATGCGTCTTTCACCAATATACGCCAAAACTGCCTACTTTTGTGTATACATTTGTCGTTGTAAATTTTGCTAATTGGTACAGTGATACTAAATTTTATTACCTTGTATCTAAGTGTACTGAAGTACATTCATGTTAGCACGTAAATAACAAACTATTTTGAATCACTAAAATATACGAGCAAACTTTAAATTATTTTATCAAACTAAAATGCACTGTTTAACATCTTCAATCAAGTCGCGGATGTAAGAGCTTTTAACGCATCGAATAGTCAAAAGTCTAAGAGGCCGAAATTCATATTACCCCCTCTATATATAGCGAATAGCCGGCACGTCGGTCTGTTTCCCAAAACAGACAATTCTCAAGAATTTCTCATTCTATGTTCCCAGTCCGTCGCTCGCGCGTCGGTTTTTACGAAATTTTTCACTCGCCCCATTTAAATCTCAGAAATTCTCACACGGCACGCAAACATGTCTGAGAAAAACTAATTAATTTTGTACAGAAATTGTTGTTTCTACCTCTGATATTTGCATCCTATTTTCAACCAATTGTGACCCTCGTGACGTTGCTTAAATCACGCCTTTTACTATATGTGTCTTTGCTTGACGCATTTTCTCTTTCCTTTTCTAACCTGTTCGTATTGGTGCAAATTGATATTCTTTATTATCGATTATATTTTAGTCCATGTGGACTCTCTGGGTTTAATAACCCCGTATCGCACATTCTCGTGAATATTAAGCCCCGGTTTCTCCAAGATTCTTTGAAACCATTTGTTATCTACACAATTTTCGCCGTACGTGATATTTAAACTACGCAGGTGTTCAAAATAATATTAATTCTCAGAGCTTTTAAATAAACCCTGTTTTGTATTTCGTGCTAAAGCATCTGACCGTTTCCAATATCCTTAGAATCGACATGTTTATCTAAACAAATTAAACTGAAATTGCCTTTTAAAATACGCAGGTGTGTTCAAACATCCTACTTCTAACTAACACTTCTAGGATTTTCATTTTATTGGGTTTTTACAAGTTTCTATAGATATTATCTGTTACTAACGATTCAATTAACTTCAATTAAAATTGACTTCTATCCTTTCATTTTAGCGAATACAAGTTAAATTTTAATTATTATGTGTACACTTTGTTTTACTACCGGTTACTTAAAATAGAGTTAATTAAGATAAATTTTGCACGTAATTTCCATTTGTTTAGGAATAATTACATTACACGCAGAGCTTTTTTAATACTGCTTCTTTTGATATAAAGCGTCTTGTACATGATTTAAATCTCTTATGTTTAATGAAACTAATAAATTTTTATGCTTCACGGTTTTAATAACGCGTATTATCTAATAATATTCATTATACACGGTGATTAAAATTATTTGATGTGATTATTTAATTTTCTACCCTGGTCTAAATATGAGTAATATATATATATATATATATATATATATATATATATATTAGCGTGTAATTAAAAAGTCATTGGGATATATAAGGGCACAAGTGAACTCATAGGTTGAGAGCTTTTGAATAAGAGAAAACAAATTTATTTAATTAGGGAGTTGATATATTTTTAACAAATAATTTTTTTTTAACTTAAAAAGTGTATAGTAATGTAGGATCGATGTAATTTAACCAAGGATAATGTAACACAATATTTGTATAAACACAGGGCAGAACAAATAATAAGTGGGATTCGAAGTAAAATTGGACAAATAAAAACGGAAGTTGGAATTTTTTGTGAGGATGAGATCAATAGAAAAATAACTGAGGTGAGTGAGTCATGTAGAGACCAGATAGGCAGAGTTGAAAGAGAGGTAACAAGGATTAAACAAAATATAAGTGCTTTAGCGGGTGAGAATCCAAGGTTGTTTGCGAGTAATATTTCAGTAGAACAACAAATGAAATTTTATGGAGACAATAGGGTGAACCCACAAATTTTCATAAATAATATCCGGACGTTAGTCTGTAATGACAAACAAGCTAAATTAAATATAGTAAAGGCTTTGTTAAAAGATAACGCAGAAGCCTGGTATAATTTGCTAGGGTCAGATATTGAGTCATATTTAGATTTTGAGGAAAAATTTCTCAAGCATTATTGGAGCGATCGTAGGCAGGATCAGATTAGGGATAATCTAATTGCAGGGAGATACAAGGGAAAATTTGGAGGATCCCGGAAACAATATGCGATTAGAAAATATAGCATCGCTAAGCAATTAAATCCGCCTTTGACGGATCGTCAAATCATCAAATATTTGTCGAGACATTTTGAAAGTGGAGCAGATGAATGAAACATTAACTGGACGTAGGAAGACGTTAAGTGAGAAGATAGAGAGGAATCAAACCGGAAGTTTGAGGAGATTAGGGAAATGGGTAAAGAATCAAAAAGAAGAGTGGATCAGATGAATGAAACCATAACTGAAGTTAGGGAGACGTTAAGTGAGAAGATAGAGAGGTCAATCAGACAATTCTCTGATTTCAATAATAGTTTAACAGTAATTATGGCGTCCAACGTGGAGCAAGATTCGAGGTAACCACACAATAATTATGGCACTAAATTAGTGGGGCACGATTAATCAGGTATAACCTAACAGTAATTATGGCGACCCAAACGTGAAGGGCTCGATTCCAGATAAAAAGAAAACTTTTTTTTTATTTCAGAAAACTGGTGACTTGAGAGAAAGGGGTGGATTGTTGTAAACAATTTTAGTGATAGTTTTAGATTTAATTTTGTGGTGTGTTGAACGGATGTTGAGAAAGAAGTGGCTTAGGAGTGAAGAAGTAGAAATTGGAAGTGACGATAGTGCGTTGTTTGAAAAATCAGGAAAAATGGGGGAAACAGAAGGTAGTAAGAACCAATCAAGGACAAATTTGGGAGAGCAAGGAAATGAGCTGATAATAAGAATGTTAGAGGAAACTAGGTAAGAGGAATTATTAGGAGCAGGCAAGGCAAAGATTCGAGCAAAAACAAGATTCGAGAGGTAACCACGCAATAATTATGGCACCCAATTAGTGGGGCACGATTAATCAGGTATAACCTCACAGTAATATATTTATATATATACAAAGTAAAAAAAATGAATGGCAAGTGACTCAAATTGAGCCACGAAGGCATCCCGTCGACGCGTTTCGCTCTAATTGGGGCTCATCAAGACAGGAGTAGCAAAGTTGTAATATTTAATACAGACACCTTATGGAAAGTACAGCATCACCTAGCTCACATTTTGTGTCTTCGCGTCGTTTCAGCTGACATCGCAGGTTTTCAACAACAGTCGGCACGGAGGAGATCCGGCTCAACTGCCTTTCTCCATAGCCAAAAGTAATAATTTAAAAATTAAAAATTATAAAATTAAGGAATATATCTGAGAGTTACGTAGTCTAGATGTAATGTAAATCTGTATTTGCAATTGAACGTAGTCGTAATAATGAGCCATTCTAGATATCAGAATTGGAGATAATAAAACGGTTTGAACAAAAAGATTAATTGTGTAATTTAAATGCATGTTCGTTTACAACTATTTTGTACAGCAAAGAAAAGCATTTGTGGAATTTTTATAATTTCTGTACTTACCTTAGTTTGCCACAATTCAGGTAGCGTTCTTTGAGTTATATCTCTACTGGTTTCAGGGTGGCTAAAGTTTTGGAATGTGTCTCTAAAAGTACCGCTAAATTCCTGGTTGTGTTTTCGTTTAAGGTGTCGTTTTAACGTTGTGGTAGTGCTGCTTTTTACTTAAAGCTTTACATGAACTTTTCTATTTCTACATAGGAGACAAACTGCAACTTTAGAGTTAGGTTGTTGTGTAGACTTGAATTCATAATATTCCTGAAATTTGCTTTTGCCTTTTTGAATTATAACAGTTTCTGGTGCAGATACACTTTTTCCAACATTTCTATCTTTTCTACATTTTTTGTATCAGGTGTATAATCTGAGTCCATTACACTATCGCCACTGTCTTGGTCTGCCATTGTTTAAGTTTTTACTTTAAGTCTAAATAGTCGTTTCCTTCAAAATTCAAGTCCGCGCAATAACTAATAAAGCTTTTCAATCTTTTTCAATAAAGAAACTAATATCAACTGATAGGCCTTACGATTGGTCGGTCAAAACGGACAAATACAACAGCAATAAAAATAAAATTGAAACCAGTGCATAGCCATTAGAAATATGAATATCAACCTATATTCTAGGAAAAAATGTTGTAAATCTATTTAAGTATTATTTCTTTTAAAGAACAATATCAGATGGTTCTCGGAAAGAATCGTAAATCTACCTCAAACAGCGTTTACGTTTTTCATAATAAACAAGTTGAAAATGCAAGGCATTGTCGCAACGAACTTCCAAATGTAGACTTACTTTAAAACAAATTAATAGTATATTATTCAACATACGGTAATGTAGGCAATAACTCACGCAGATGAAGTTTGCGGCACGAGTCGAAGGCGAGTGCCGTAATTCATCAAGTGAGTTATTGCCATTACCGTATGTTGAATACTATACTTTATCTACGACTATAAGCACAGTAACAAGTTTTAATAAACACATGTAATCAAGATTAGTTTAAAAAAATTATAGTACAAATTTGTTTGACATCACGTAAACTCACGCTCATAACTCACGGTGTTTAATTATGAACACTATTACTTGTTTAAAAGTATATGAATAATGGTATTATAACTAAATAGGAGTAGATAAAGAAATTAAAATTATTATGTTGTAATAATTATAAGTATTCAGATAAAAACAAAAATTTATAAACAACAAAAGAGACATTTTAATATATTTTATTTTATTGAATAAATATTTAAAAAGCTATATATTAGTTCTCATCAATAAGATAAAAAAAATTTTTTTTATTATATAAGAATCTAATTATTTTCGGTAATCAAAATTTAAGTTTAAACAATGTCTATAATATTGGAATAATTGGCATGAAATGCCATAAATTGTTCAAATATGTGTCGCATATTGATTTTAAACTTATTTAAAATTTTAATTATCCCTGTAGATTTTCCCGGGGGCTCTGCGTCCCCGTGGCCCGATTTTAACTGACATCAAAACTTAAGCTCTGAACACCGAGCTGAATCGATTGATGTATCACACATTGATGTCCGACCATTAAAAAGGCCTCGGACACACAGACAGACAGACACACAGACAAATAAACTTCATAAACGAACGAAGTTTGTTGAAAATATAACAGTATATATGGCACGGTCATTATGTCTGCTTATTATTTGCATTATACTGTGTTATTTTATGTCAGCATTGATTGAAAAGTTTATGCCACCATGAGTCATAAACTTCAACCCTTGGTTTTGAGAGAAAGTTCGGGGTCATTCTTCTGGAGTATCGGCTACTTCTAAAGACGTTGGTAGTATTGGCCACACTAAATAAATGGTAAAAATTATGGTACCATGCGTTATGTATTTGTTAAGCGATTATGTACAACAGAAAAGGAGATTAGTTTTTGCTACAAGGTCACATTTTTGATATTAATAGAGAACTGGTTTTCATACAAAAGTAAAAAATTCAAAATGATAGATTAGTAATACATACTTAATTAAGAATTAAATTGTTTCGTTTATTCTAAAAACTTCTGTAGTCTCTAGACCGTGATCTCGGTTTGTATATGTTGAAGATGGTTTTCAATACGACTTTTGTTTATTAAATAAAATAAGATTGTTTTTAAAACCAAATTTTCAAAATCATTTCGAGTTTCTTTAATATCTAATACAATAGTTATAAACAAGCAACAATTTGAAATAAGGAGCATTAAATAAATCAGATTAATCTAGAATTTTTTGATCTACAAACGTGCCTCGATGATAAAATTTATTAGATATGTAACACTAATACCTATTACATTTTTTACCTATTGACTTAAAACTCGATGACCATATGTACATTAGAAGATCATTCTATTTCTTATATGCTTGCAACTAGAAATTTTTAGGCCTGTGCATTTTGGAGAAATAACACGTTTTTAGTAAAAATTAAATTTTTAAGCTACATTTTTATTTAAAAAATCGAACCTTTCGAACCGGACCGAATCTTGAGGTAGGTTCGGTTCGGTTCGAAAAATTTGCCGGTCCGGTTCGAGGTTCGGTTTGAAAATAAAATGTCCGGTTCGGTTTGGTTCGGTTCGAAAAATCGAACCGAACCTCGAACCGAACCTCGAACCTGTTCGGTTCGTGTCCATCCCTAGTTTAAAATACATAATTACAAATGAAAGTCTTTGAAACATATCTTCTCGTTTGGATGTATCTGGTACGATACCACTTAAATTTTGTGTTGTTGTTTCATTAGACTCATATGCAGGTTCTTCGTTCTCATGCTCTGTATCTATTTCATCGTTGAACATCAAACAAATGTTATGCAATACAGTGACAGCTCTCACACACTGAACTATAAAAAAAAATTTGCATTTTCAAAACCTTTAAGCCTTCTGAATATTCCTTTAAGTAGACCATAAGCATTTTCAATGACTACTCTAGGAGTCGAACGTTTGTAACTAATTAATCGCTGATTCCTGCATAAATTGCCAATGTCTTTGTATGGAGTATTAACCCATCTTTTACAGGGATATGCCGAATCACCTAACGACCTAAACGACTGTTCACCCCTTTATCATACTGCGATGATCTTTTGAGTAATTGTGAGTCATGAATGGATCCTGCTTCTCCACAAAATACATCTATAAACCTTGTTTCGTAGTCACATACAGCTTGCAATAGTATGCTATAAGATTTTCGATTGCAGTAAACATTGGCATTTTCATTGGGTTTTTTAATACTAATGTGACAACCATCTAGAGCGCCAACGATACCTTCTACTTTGGAATAATATTTTCACATATCCTTCTTGCTTGTGAAGGGTGCGTTTTTTTTTAAAGAACGTATCAGCTGAAGAATCAGAATCGGAGCTTGTTAAAACATCGCTCTCAGACTCATAATATCGTAAGAACTAAGATAATTAAATGTAATACAGAATAAATATATTAATAATATAGGACTTACTTGTACAATTAAGTCGTTTCCCATTATTTTAAATAATGTTTTTCCAGTTTATTAAAAACACAAGTGCAACCAAACAAAACAAAATTATATTTATAGGTTAAATAGTCAAAATGTTAAGTTGTGCTTTCTATTAAATCGTTCGAAGTTAGATGAGGTTAGATTATTTTCTTAGCTAACCTAACCTAAGTTGTAAATAGAACGTGACAAATATAACAGTGCTACTCGCAGCTTCTACATCAGTTCACAAAGTTCCACCCGTCATAATTTTTAAGGGAAAGACATCTGGGATGGTATGCCCAAGAGAATACCGACTTACCTAGAACCATGTATGGAGTGACTGCAAACGTTTTCAAGAATTATTTCGAAAAACAATTTTTGAAATCGATTGGACCAAAACGTCCAGCCTTATTAATATATAATGGGCATTCAACAACCCATATTAGTATTCGATTATTAGAAAAAGTTTGTGAACCCAATTTTACAATTTTAGAAATACCACCTCATAAAATCCATGCGCTCTAACCTTTAAACCTAAGCGTTTACAAATCATTAAATTATTAATTAAAATGTAAAATAGAATTTAACCAGTTTGAATATTTTTTGTTTACTTACTTATTTCTTTTGTAAATTTGTAGCATTTATTAAAATTATTAAGCTGATTTGTTTATTTTTCTTTTTTTACGCAGAAAATTAAGCAACTTATTTTAAAGTGGTAAAAAGCATTTTATAAATAACTGAATGGTTCAGATTTTACTCTAGAACATAGGAACATGGATTTTAACGCGTTTAATGACCGTTTGTCCCGTGCATCTTAAACAACGTTTAATGCTAAACTCCGATTAAAAGTCAAAAATTGCTTTGCACCGTTCTGCAAACTGAGAGTAAATCAATCCATCTAATCTGAGATTAAATTAAACTGTCAATTTTTGGGGTTTAATAATTTAAACCTAGTTTAAAGTCTAATTTCATAGTTGAAACCTTACTTTTTGTTTATCTTACTTTAATAATTGCTATTGATAAATTGATATAATCTTGTTCAGCAGCAGCGATTTTCCGTACTTAATTTTTTTATTTAAAAAGAAACGTTTTAAATATGCAGCTCCTCTGTAAATGCCGTCCTGCAACTTTTTCCCGTGAGGTAACCTAATCGGATTTTTTATTTTCCACAGGTTTTTATAGTTGGCGCAAGTAGAGATAATATACACTTTTTCATCGTTTGTAAAATTTGAAGTTCTATATCAAGTTTTAATAACGTCTTCCTCCACTTCAATTGCTCCGTATATAAATAAAGTATATAAAAATCTAACTGAACTTCAAAATCGTATTTGATAATTTAATGCAGTTGCCTAGCAACCGGGTGACTTTTACAATGTTGTCAAATGTTGCTGGTGTCTTAAGCTTCGTTTAGTTAACTGGAGATAAATCTAGTACCTTACAAATCAACCACACTATAATCGTAGGGTAAAATAAAACCTAGATTAGTTAAACGTCGTTTAAAGTAAATACGGTGCACCTGGCCCTTAAACATTCTTCTTAATCATGTTTGGGAAGTAAACTACTCACAGTTGTTACAAAAAGATAAAGAAAAATACAAAATAAACCATAACAAACATACAGGGAGCGTTTTAGACAGTGGTTTCCGGTCTTGTCTCATTATGCCTGCTAAAATGAAAATGACTGTATTTTTTTTTACAATTTACTATAAAAATGAACATTTCTAGGAAAAATTGATGTTTTTGTCAATACGAATTACAAAGCATTAATACTCTGCTTTGAAACCAATAATGCTAATTATTTGAAAAAGATATTAAAATAAAAATGATTAAATTCGAACTTACTAAAAGCTATTCGTAACTTGCCCCACTTCACCATACCTTTTTGTTTGTGTAAAAGATTCGGTAGCGTTCAAATTAACTTTTTAGTCGTATGTTATATACGACCCCGTGTTATGAAACTGCTTTGAATTCAACCCCCAATTATGCTAAATAGTTCACATGAGATTTTACATAAAAGCTGTTTAACATCATAAATTATCGTCATATTTTCATAGGAGATCATCAATTGGAAAAGTATGCTACAAGTTTTGTGTAAAGTATTCATCCAGTAATTAATATGTCCTTGTTAATTTTTTACTTTAGAAAGCTGTTTATAGACAGCGATTGCACTTATTTGTCAAATTTTAATTTAATTTAGGCTAGCAAAAAGATTTGATTAAGAAGAATTTTTTTTGAATTGAATTTGAAAGCTTATGTTTTCTAAATACCGTTGTCCGCCTTTTATTTTTGTTGTAGCTTGCCAGAAGTAACGACGAGTACATACATACGTTCGAGAAAGATTACTAATACGTAACTTATAAGTGATGAATAATTGGAAAAGAATTTAATAAGCGTCAGCCAGTAGAAGTAGAATTATTTGGAATGTTCAACTTATTTACAAAACGTACGAGTGCCAAGAAAATATTCTTCCAATAACCCCTGCATGGTAAACAAAAACGTAACTTTACGAAGACACCTCAAGAACATCAAAAAGTAGGTATGTGATAAATCTCTACGTTATTATTATTAAGTTGATTTATTTATGTAAATTCTTTCACCTTATAGAACTCAATGTTTCCCACAAGGTCATATTTAAATTTAAAACAAAAATAAAATGCCATTAATAACGATGATATATTACGTCCAGTAAAAGCAATGGGACGACAGCCTTTGGTTGCTTTATTCAGTCGGTTTAAGTGGTGTAGTAGACCATGTAAACATGCAATTGTAATGCGAGGGACATTACGACTTTACGACCAAGTTTACAGGTCATAAAAATCACTTTAACTACTACCTACCTAACCCTATAAAGTGAGTACTATAAGCAAGATATTATTACGACTTCTTTTACGTTCGCCTATTCAAGCCCTACTATAAGGGCCAATTTTTACTACTCTCTAATGGTTTTTTAAGTGGCACATTAAGCAATCAATTAATTCGGTGTTATCTTACTCTCGTAATGGGCTTTCATATATTTTAAGCTCGTTAGTGTATCTGGTTTATAACAAGGCTATTTTAATCTTAGTTAATACAAAGTATTGAAAGTTGTTTTTTGCATAAACTAAACAAGCGAGTTGATTGGTCTGGATGGCAGCATTTTGTAAACATTTATTTCCGTGATGACACTAAAATAATTATAACTGAATTCCGCAGACGATGCAACATCAATTCCGCTACTCAGCTTGCATGTAATTATAGAAATACAACAGGGCGGAAAATATGAAGCGATGTGATCAAAAGAACCTCCTCTTTTGTGATACCGCATTTAGTAATAAGCTTTCTTTCATACGACGCTACTACGAATCAAGAAGTATAAGTAACTTTTAGTCTATTTCAGAATTAAAATAAAATAAGAGAAACTAGGATCATTGTTACACGAGGTATTTGCAACATCTAATACTACAGTACTTGTTAAATTAAAACATGGATGTCAGGCAGGTTCACATGTGCAAGGAAAACATATGTGATTTACAAATTGCTTTACTAGAACTTACATGGCAGTTTGCAATGGACGAAAGTAAAGTATAAGATTTCAGAAGAAATTGTCAATGTGATATTTCTAAAAATATTTTAAAATTGTTATTTACAATTCTTTTGTTGACAGTCAAAAACTAACAAGACACTTAAAGGGTCATTGTCTTTTACTGAACACAACAACGTCGTGATACGATATATTGTTGCTTTTTTTGGACTTGTCAACCATTCCCGCTTAATATTTCTCAAAATTCTTCAATTGGGTATAACACATGATTGTGAGACTTGAGAATTATCACTTCTGGATTCAAAAAGATCGAATTGCGCATCTACCAAATCCCTGGACACTCTGGTATAATGACAGGATGTTCAAATACACAAGAATATAATTTCATCATATGCGTTGATAAAGTCTACTTACTGCGAAAGCCGTATTTATGTCTAGAAGTTTATATTCCGTTGCATATACGTCTTATGCAAGCAAGGAGGGGAAATACCTGTTGCAGATGTGATATTTGAGACCAAAAATTTTACTTTCAAACTTTTATTTAATTACTATTAAAAATTAGTGAACAATTATCTATACCGTCTGTGTAAAATCTTTTGTTTCCTAGTTTTGCTATTAAATCCGGTTCGATTATCTAGCCTAAGACACCTTGGACTGCGAACGGGTTGGTGAGTCTGATAATCCGTAGATAATCATCCCGGATCAACGTATAGAACCCGTCTTCATCTTCGCCACAATCAAACCCAAGGGCGTTGGGTTGAATTGCTTCGCTTAAGACATCTTGAGCGCTGAACAGGCTAGTGAGTTTGCTAATCCGGAAGTAATTCAACCGACCCTGCGTGTCTGGAGGGGACGCTTTATTACATTGCGTGGGCGTAGTTCTTGCACTGCTACCAGCGACATTTAACTGGACAATAAAGAATGTGGACGTAGCGATGGCACCTGGCGCCGAAACGAAGGACCCCCGAAAGCGCGCCATTGACGACGCTTCGGAAGAGGCCTGTGACGACGGCTTCACGGTGCCAAAGAAGAAGACGTCGAAGCAACCGAAGACGACCACCGCCGCCGACCTGCCGACAACTAATCGGTATGAACCGATTCCTACGCCAGAAGAAGCAGCAGAAATGGAGTCCGCTGCCGCGTCGTCCCCGTCGATCTTGACAAGAAGGACAAGTGGGTGACGATTGCAGCGGAGCTTTACCGTCGCAGACTATTGTTCACCAGAGCTCGCAACACACAGGACGGGATCAGTATCACACCGGCAACCCCGACCGACTACCGTTCATTTACATTTCCAATGCTCCACCCGAAGGTACTACATTGGTCAGGAGACGAGTTTTTTGTTGCCTGGAAATTTAGAATTTTGTCGAACCCTTGCCGTTCCAGGCAAGGTAGGGATTTTTAACGTGCGTGACAACACTCACACACGGAACCTCCATTTAACCTCTTATCCGAACGAGGGCGTAATTTTTGTGAAAAAAGCTCACCTGCCATTTTTCAAGCAGTCGGCCGTGTCGAGATTTGAACCCAGGACCTTGGGATCCGTAGTCTTACGGTTACTACATTGATGCACGGCGACGCCCCCGACCGACTACCGTGTGATCACGGCTTTCCTGTCCGAATGCGGCATAGAGTATCACACCCATCGCCTCCAGGACGACAAGCCGCTCAGGTTGGTCTTGAGGGGCATCCCGGAAGATATTGCAGTGATGGACGTCCAAACGGAACTCGTTGGACGCAGGCTTCCAGTACTCTCGTGTGCACGCATGCACAAGGAGCGATCGAGACGAACCTTGCCCCTGGTCATAGTCACCTTAAATAAGTTCACAGAAGCGAAGCAAATCTTCGAGTTCCAGCATGTGCTGCACCCAATGCAGGTGTAGGTACCGCACCAACGTTCCGAAGTAGGACAATGCCATCAGTGCCAGCTATTCGGACACACGCAGTCGAACTGCAAGGTCACGCCTAAGTGTGTCAAGTGCGCCGGTAACCAGTTAAGCAGGAAAGTTCCTGCGGTGTGCGTCAACTGCGGAGGCGCGCATCCAGCGAGCTATAGGGGATGCTCTGAATTTCAGAAGTCAAGGGTAGTTGCCAAGAGGCAATACGAGATGCACCAGTCAGCGTCCGTCCTGCGAAGTCGACGCCGGGGGCCGCTGCTGTGTCGCCAACGGCTCGGCTACGGCCGCCTCTAGACCAACAGCCAAAAATCCAGCTCTTGCACAAGTTGAGGAGACGCTTACCCGGGCAGCCCAACCCACCCCCAGCGGTGGAGCGACAACCAGAGAAACACCGCTCTGTGGGGGTGCGCAATGGGGTTCACTTATCAGGCTCCTCGCAGGTTTTACAGATCTCTAGAAGACCGCGAAACCCAGCTCATACGAGCCCTGGGAGCGTATGAGGATGTCCTATGGCAACAACATAGACATCCCAGGGTGATGCTCCGGCAATGATATTTGCTGTGATTCCATCAGAAGTTCGAAAGGAATAAACTGCGCGTAACCCCATGTTTTTTCCAATTCACGATGGCGGTGAATGACCTAGTCCAGGTACGATAGCCACGGGATCCCTATAAAGTCTATGACAAGGGATCTCGAGTCCGACACCAAAGTGGATTTTTAGTGGGTATATCCTTGCTTCGGCAAGGAAAAGTCCCACACAGTGGATATAAAATTTTTTACCACTATAAAAAAAGTCTTTCACTTTCTTTAACTTTTTAAAATGGAAAAATAAAATATTTTCACCGTTCGTGGTAATCTTTTAAAAACTTATATGCAGCAGCAAATCAAAATTCTTCTCATCTGAACTTCAATGTTTTTAAAAATTTCGGTTCTTTCAATATTCAAATCTTTATTTTTCAGTTCTCGACTGACGGTCATGTTAGGGATCCAAAATCTGTAAATAATTTTTGAATAGACGTTAACAGTTGATTTTTTAGCATTTTCTATTGATTTGTTTAAACATTTAACATTCTTCCGCTTTTAGGGAGGAGATTAATATATCTTCTTGACATACATTTTTAGTGATGATTCCTAGTCTCCCAGAATGGTAGATCATTCTGTAGTTTGCGATACTACTACTCGCTTGCTTTCCACAGATAATATACCAGACAAAAGAGAAAACGGTAAATTAACCTCCATCAGACGTGATTATAATTTTGTAGTTTTGCAGTGGATACAATTGAACTCTGCTCAACAAAAGTAACAGAAATAAATAACAGCTTCTGCCCATATTTGAACCGGATGTCAAGATTGAAAAAATACAGACAATATCCAGTTTACAGAAGATTATCTTTGGTTGGTTAAAAAAAGTTTACTAAAGTATCTACCCCACAAAAACTGCTTCCGGTAAGTACCTAAAACAAGTCATTCGAAAGTTGTGAAGTCGATCGCAACGGAAAACTCGCTCAAGTAACACTTTAGCAACTACTGCTTTGCTTATTCTGACGTCGTTAATGCTACAAATTGTGGTAAGTCTATACCAGACGGCTTCGTGGATCAGACAGATTTGCGCATGGCTGCTGGGCCCAAGATTCCGCGATTGATTCCCGACACGGACCGCTTGAAAAATGTTAGGCGAGCATTTTTCACTAATTTACACCCTCGTTCAGATGAGAGGTAAAATGGAGGTCCAATATGTGGGTGTTATCACGCACGTTAAAGATTCCCAACCTTGCTTGGAATAGCAAAAGTTCGACAAAATTCAAAATTACCAGGTAAAAACTCGCTTCCTGACTAATGTAGTACTTTCCAGTAGAGCAATGGAAAATCATATATGGGGTCGGTTCATATTTTATATACTTAAATATGAACACATCCTCCATACACGTATTTGAGGGGAAAACAAGAAGGTCCATATATTGGATTTTTGAGTATATGATTCCCATGTTGGGATTGGGAGTGGGTGTTTAGGATTTGCAGGTTATGCTGGAAGATAAGATCTTGAAGTAGGGTGCTGTCGTTAAACCACAGGGTCGATCTGGCATTGGCATCCGTGCAGATGTTTGTGGGTCCGTGTCCAATTATGTTAAGTGCGTTATCAATTTGTTTTAAGTGTATGTTAATTTCTTGTCCGTATTGAAAGTAGGAGGAAATTAGGAACACGAAGTCGGTTTTCCAATGGATCTCTATTGTGGTTGTCTGGTATGTGGAAAAGGATGGTATGTAGGAGGCATCTATTGTCGGATTTGTGATAATAATGGCTGAGGTAAGGTTAGGATCTGATGGGGCAGGATGGTTGTATAATCTAGCGTATGGTGGAAGTGATGGAATCTTGTTATTAATCAGGTGAGGTTCTTGTACTAGGTCTATGGAAATGTGATTTTCAGTAAGGGATTTGATAAATTCAAGGGGGGCTGCTCGAGAATGTTGGAGGTTAATCTATATGACATTAAGGGATAGGGGTCTGTGGGGTGAGTGATATGTTTGTTTCTTTTGTAAGGGTTTAAAGTCCATAGTCTATGGGTCTTTTACAGGGCTTGTTTCTAAACAGGGCAATTGGGACTAGTCACACGGTAATCGTGTGGTAGTTTATTCTTAGACAGTTAGTGCAAGTGGGGGCGGCTGTTGTTGGTCTGGTGCAGGCTCTATTGTGTGTTGTCCGTAACACCTGCCACAGGATACCTGGGACTGACAGACCTTCGCCGGAATTGGTAAAACCGTTGTGTAAATTTCGTTAGTAATAGTCGGAATTATTATACTTTTTGTTATTGATTTATGTTACACTTTAAAAATATGGCGCCGCTTTTGTTGGCACAAATGTGCACGATCATTGTAAAACAATATTTCTAAAAATTTAGATTTTACATTATTAGCCGGTATACTATTTAAAATAATAACATTTTAAACTGGCATGGGTTGTAAAAGCTTTGCAATCTTTAATTCATGTAAAAGAGTAAATATTAAAATTTCTGAACGTACTGTTATTAAAATAGCCTAAATAAAATATCTGAAATTTGAAGGTGCTTTAATTTTTTTAACATATCTCCCCCAATTTTATCGGTAAAGCTCCATTCATTTACATTTTCATGTTTGTGCGGACACAACTTTCATTATAAATAATATGCATATTCACCTCATAATAAAAGCACAAAGAAAGATATATCCTACTAAAGTTAACCGACGTTTGTTTATAATACGTACAGACAGACTTATTTACTATTATTTACTGTCGTCATAAAAATAGTACTGAAATTTGTACCGATGCCGATTTAAATGTCATATTGTGGACTACGCGATTACGTTAAAAAGGTTCAAATTTGTATACTTTTGGTGACTACTTCAGCCAAGTGCTGACGCCTAGCGGATTAAAAATTGATTAACCAATTAGGTATACAAGTGGGTCGCTTGAAGGACGTGCCACCGTTGTAATACAACGTCGAGGCTACCTTAAAATGGTGCTTGGGCGATCAACAAACAAATCAGTGCCATTTACTAGTATCACCCTTGTTACGCCATCGGATTCTGCATAGCCTACATCGATAGTGTATTAAGAAATCAGAGCGATCAGAAAAAAAATAAAGATAATATTCATATTTGCACTTTTTAATGTAGACTCCCTTTATAAAGCTGTTAAACTATAAGATCACCATAAACACCCTATCACAAAAACAAATTTTATAAGTACCAACAAACAAAACATATTGAAAACACACATTTATAAAGAGAAATTGCAAAATTTTTCGATAAAAATGTTAATGTGTAATCATAGGATTTATTGGAAAATGTTAGATCTTAATCAAGAACCAATTTCACTTGAACCATGAGTAAAATTGTTATCCTATCATTTCAAACTGCCACTCGCACCATCCATCTATCAAACAAGATCGATATCCGCCTGGGTAAGAACGCATCGACTCTTAAGTAACATACAGCTTGAAACTTTTAATTTCTAAATCAACCAAAAACTAAATTTTTAATATAGTGTAAAACGTGAATAGAAAAAATTACCGGAAACTACCCAGTCTACTATCCGAAATATAACAATTCAGAAAACTCAAGGAACCTTACTACGTATTTGATTTGGTGGTACGGTCAACTGCATTTGAACACTTGTTAAAAAATTAAAACTCGACAATCTCCAAACTTAAGCAAGCTTCAAATCGATCACTCTGACATTGCATCCAGAAATGATGAAAGTACAAGTTCCAAAAGCGTCAGTTTCTGTTTACTTCACAAACTATCTAAAATTACAATAAAATATGAATCGAAAAGCTATAAGAACATCTAAATCAAAAAGTTTAAGAAGTATGACGACAAAAATTAACATCCAACAACAAATTCTCAAGAAAGCTAAAAGATTAGAACCAATACTTAGTGTACGCGCCGTTAGGAACCCCCGCTCTCCCCTTCCGAGACGGCGTTTGACGTTAGCGCGCACTCAGTAAATACCGACCAAGCCAGAGTTCCGAACAGACTGCTGGATAATAAACTCCTCCTTATTATTGCGCTCTCGTCTACTCAAATGACTCGCACAGGTCAAACTCCACTTCCTTCAATCCATATCCCCCTAACCTAGTCCTAGCTAACAATTAGTAAGTAAGTGTTGTGCTACCAAAATCTCAGTTTTAGGTAAGTGTATTTAAACCATTTCTCTTTGTGTCGTCTGTATATGACAAACCTCTATTACCCCTATTTTACAGTCCAAGACAACCCCTCTCAGTTGCCTTCATAAATTCCGTTGGCCGCAACACTTAGAAAAAGCCCCCATCAAAGCAATCAATAAAACGTCTTGCTAAAGGATTTTAAGAAAACAAATATTGTGAACTAACGAAAACGATGCCGTCACAGAACGGAAATAGCATGAAAGACAAAACCGGAGTTGGTTGATTTTCTTGGACACTATGAAACACATGATTAAGCCGTTTACAGTATAAAGAGTACCTTTGATGGCCACTTCTTCGCACGAATAGAAAAAGTATAAAAGCAATAACCGCGATTTTTACATAACTTTCGGCGGTGCCCCTTTAAATATAATCTACAAAACCCCGTGCTTCAGAAGAATAATTGGTAAATGACCCATAAGGACAAGGAAAGCACTCAAATAGTAATCAAACCACAAGGATTGTAACAAAAACGAAGATATTTCAACTCTAAACCTTGTTGCGTGATTTTCTGACTATTTTGGGGCAGTTGAAAATGGAAGAACGTGTGCTGGAAAATTTCCCCGTAGTAAATAGAATACTTTGATTTGGTGCTTAGTAGCGTCTAAACGTGTGCAAAAGTAGGTCCTTTCTCCCTCTACCTAGTTCTTTCCTATCGTAAATTGGGTGGGCACTTCTGCGAGTAAGAATTTGCTAACCAATAAGGACCGCTGCTTCAGATAATGGTAATGTGAGTAAATTTGTAACAGTTCATCTAAAATTAAAAAATGTAATAACCTAGCATCTGCTGTACAGCTCTCTTATCAAAAATTTTATACGCAGCAAAACGTCGTACGAAAGGTGAGATAAGTTTGATCGAGAAACAGAATATTGAGAAGAATTTAGGACCAGTAATAATGGGTGTGGATTACCGAAAACCATCTTGCTCCTAAAATGGATAACGAAGTAATTTCAAAACATGACCTATTTACTACCATAGTACTATTCAACTGCACGTAAGTAAACTGACCAACAGAGTATCTAGGTTTTTATAAAACAAAAAACGGTATGTTTTAAAAGATATCGAGAATCTGCTCAACGTAAGCATATCGAACGAAAACACTAAGAACGCAACATTTATAAAGTGAAGACTAATAAATCCTAAGGATGTAAACTAAAAATTGTGTTGACGTAAGATTGCTGTAGGAACAATTTCAAGCATAAATGAAAAACCTTTGTGCGACATCTAAAAAACAAGGAAAGCAGCCAGGAAAATAACGTGCTTCATAGTAGGAACGAAAAAGAAGAGGAACAAGTAAATGAAAGTGATAAAACTTAAATTTAAGTAAAACATTCATTAAACTCTATTCGCTTGCAAGATTAGTAACTCATTGCATTATGAAGTGGAAAAGGACGTACTGACGCTATGCGTATGACAAACTCTAAAGTGTATGAATTTGGATTTTAAATAATGACATATTGAATAGAAATACTTTGTCAGCCATTTCACTACACCCCAGCTCAAATGACAAAACAATGCCATATAATTTTAAATGCCACAGGGTGTAATTATAACTGTATTTCTAACCCATTCCCAAGAGGTAAACTAAACCGAAGGGTGGATGTATAAAGAAGATATAGAAATGCAATCCCTTCCTAATTCCCTGATGTATTTATTGCATGGCTACAAATCATTAATAGGATGCGCAATTTGGAGTCTGTTTTATAATTGGACCGAAGCTCATTATGATTGTATCCGCTAAAGCAAATGTATTAGAAAAATGCATGAGGGAAAGTGCACCCTGTGGGAGAAGAGGGGACGCATAATAGTCGAAATACCTTCATGTTTCATATCAATTTCTATTTTTTAAAAGATGGTTATGGAATTTTCGCTTCAACGTGTTGATCACATTTTAACAAAATAGAAATACTAACTTCGCTTGATATGATCCTCAATTGCTGTGTTCTCGT
Organism: Platerodrilus igneus; assembly: GCA_036346225.1. NCBI lineage: Eukaryota > Metazoa > Arthropoda > Insecta > Coleoptera > Lycidae > Platerodrilus > Platerodrilus igneus. Next base: position 2,267,267 of record JARFIW010000566.1, read on the forward strand.
TTTATACTAAATATTCAACTTTTGTGAGTTTAATAAAAAAAATATAAACATTTTTATTTGATCGTGTTAAAGCTCTTGCGGTTTAATAAAGCTAACATTTCTGCAGCTAGGTAGTTCTCTATACAGGGTGTAGCTAAATAACATATACGTACGCAGGGGTGTAATTCCTTGGCTTATTTAATGACTAAAAATTTATATAAATCTACATTGTGTTGAAATTTTAAGACTTCTTTAGTTTTTTCTATGTAACTCTTGCAATTTTTGAAATACTTAGATCAAATTTGCAAAATAGGTTACGCCATAGGGCATACATTATTGGGAATGTCAAATGGTTCTGACAATTTACGGGGTGTTATTTTTCAGAGACAATTCACTCTTCCCTTGAATTTTTTTGCGGTGCACCGCTGGTAGATTTCAAAATATCAAGTGGATATTCTGTTTTGCTTAGAAACTTTATTTTCGCTTGCAGTTTTTTCGTACCTGCGACCGTTATCGAGGACGAAATAAAATTGAGCTTGCTATATACATTTACGTAGCCTAAAAGACAAAGAAAATAAATTCCCGGGCTCAGTTGGTGAGTAGGTGTGGTATTATAAATACAAAAAAAAATAATTATGAAGGACAGCTTGAAATAAAAATAAGAAGTTAACAAAACGTATTAATACATATAATTAATCTAAATGACATTTTAGATGGACATAGCATGGTAGTATAACAAACAAACCAAAAAAAAACCCAAAAAAAGACAATAAACCCTCCCTTTACATATATCAAGAAAACAAAAGTAATAAACCCTCCCTTAAAATGGCGAGCTACAGTTTTTTGGTCAACGCCACTCTGAAATAATAACAAACCAACAAATTCAACACTAAAAGCCACAGCTCTAAATCCTTATAGTATACCTCAAATTACATATATATATATATATATATATATATATATATATATATATATATATAATTGAGTGTATGAATATTGGATATATTTCGTTCGAAATAAGATAGTGGTTTGGTTTAAAACATTTATTACACTTAACGTTTCGGAAAATTTGTTTCCTTAATCATAAGTTAATATGTTTTTAAGAAAACCAGTTTTGACATGTTAGTGTAATAAATGTTTTAAACCAAACCACTATCTTATTTCGAACGAAATAAATCCCAATATTCATACAAAATCAATTAATTTATAACAAATACGTTCGTTATTGAAAGCAAGATCAACTAACTTCGCTCTGGACCTCAGTAGATTCGAAAATTATTTAATTTGCAAAAATCGAAAATTTCACCAAATAGAAAAAAATTCAAAAAATAAATTTCTTACCCGGATTCTACTTCCATCCACTTTGTTTTCTTCAACAGCTCCCAGCTGCTCAGTTAGCCTCCTCTAATACAATTCTATATTCTCTGTAAGTTCACACGTTCAATACCACAAATTAAATCATCAATATCACATTTAATATAATCAAGTAGTACATTGGTGCTCGTTACCTCAATGAATTCTATTTAAATCTGATTTTAAATTGAATATCAACACTAATGTAACGGAGTAATGGTCTGATATACCCATTTTTTAATTATTTATCTAACTTTCAGTACACTTCTGAGCATGAACTCAATGATAACCCAGTTTTTTAATGTAGCTTAAAATTCATACTTTACTAACAAAGAACCATGTATTAACAATAAATTAACTTTTGAGGAACGTTAATTACACCTTTAGATTTATATTCAAATACCACAATAAAAGTTAGTTATACATATTATTTTCAATACGCAAAATAACGTAAAATATCATCAAATTCACTCTGACACATCACAAATAATCTCCACAGTTTATAAAAAACAGCAAAATCTAATGCGTTACCTGGAAACTGGAAGATTCCATCTCCGTTGACGATGTATTAAGTTCCTGAACCCTCAGCCTAGTGATTATGCGCTGCTTGCCGCCTTCAGCTATTTATAGATGAACACCATCTACGTTGCGCTGCATACTCATTCAAGATCCATCTCGATATCCAAATCCAAGTATAGTACACTTGCTATTATTGCATAATTTAATTTACTTTACGTTACGAGCTTGTTACAGTATACGTTGTACCTTAGTTAAATATAACTAAACTTGACACTATCCGCGTTCAAAGTATAAGGTCCAACCATTTAACACTGTACTATTTAATTTATAAATTTTAATAGCTCGTTTATTCGCAAGCGATGTAATTAAAGAAGTCAAGCTATCAATTTCGCAGCTTATTTTATAGCCAGTGAAATTGATAGCTTTCTCTTTGACTTCTTTAATTTGCATCGCTTACGACGTACAAAAATCTACTAACGAGCTTGTAAGTATTAAAATTTATAAATTAAATAGTACAGTGTTAGATTGTTGTGGCCTGATACTTTGAACAAGGATAGTGTCGAGTTTATTTATATTTAACTAAGGTACATCGTATACTGTAACAAGCTCGTAACGTAAAGTAAATTAAATTATGCACTAATAGCAAGTGTATTATACTTGGATTTGGATATCGAGATGGATCTTGAATGAGTAGCATGCAGCGCAATGTAGATGGTGTTTTTCTATAAATAGCTGGAGACGGCAAGTAGCGCATAATCACTAGGCCGAGGGTTCAGGAACTTAATACATCGTCAACAGAGATGGAATCTTCCAGTTTCCAGGTAACGCATTAGATTTTGCTGTTTTTTATAAACTGTGGAGATTATTTGTGATGTGTTAGAGTGAATTTGATGGTATTTTTCGTTATTTTGCGTAGTAAAAATAATACGTATAACTAACTTTTATTATGGCATTTGAATATAAATCTAAAGGTGTACGTAAAGCTTAGTAACGTTCCTCATGAAGTTAATTTTTATTGTTAAGAGTACATGGTTTTGTGTTTGTAGAGTATGCAAAGTAGAAAGCATACATTAAAAAACTGGTTATCATGGTCACCATACTCAGAGTGTACTAATTAGAAATAATTATAAAAAAAATAAGGTATTATTCAGGACCCATTTACTCCTGTTACATTAAATGTGTTTGATATTTCAATTTAAAATCCAGGACTTTACAAACTTAGAATTCATTGAGGTGTAACTTGAGCACCGAAATGTACATAATCTTGAATTATTATTTGTAAATAGTGGTAAATAAATATTGTATGATTGTTGTATTATTTTGTGGTTTTATTGAATGTGTGTGAACGGTACAGAGAATGATAGTAAATCTAGGTATCAAGAGGAGGCCAAATGCTAGGAACTGTTGAAGAAAACAAAATAAATGGAAGTAGAATCCGGGCAAGAAATTTATTTTTTGAAATTTTTCTATTTGGTGAAATTTTTGATTTTTGTAAAGTAAATAATTTTCGAATCTACTGAGATTCAGAGCGAAGTTACACGGCAATTTATGACGTTGGGGCTCGAATGGTTTTTGACTCTGGAGAGGTCTTTATAGGGTTACACGGCAATTTATGACGGTCCAACGTTCGAGCTCAAATGTTTTTTACTCTGGCGAGGTCTTTATAGGCAGTTACACGGCACTATATATATATATATATATATATATATATATATATATATACATACATATATATTGGTATGTAATGTTCTATATAATATCCAAGGTTTAACGCACTTATTTACCACTCATATTCATGAAATATCTAATTTAAAACTGATGATAAACAAGATCGTAGAATAGTTATTTGCTGAACTTATATCGAATGCTATTTCAGTGTGATAGAGCTTTTTAAGATTTCAAATAGGTGTTTAAGTAAATTTATTTATAGAAATGAAACGTAATTCCGTTTGAATAAGCTTCTGTTGATTGTATTTAATGTTTATGTTCACTATTTAAATGGACACTACTGTTTTTAAAAGTAAGACGTACCATAATATTTGAAAAATAAGTCATTTAGCATGTTTTCGTAGAAATAAGTAGGATGTAAAAATAATGTTTGTTTACTGTATTGCACATTTATGTTTACTATTTAATTGGACACTATTGTTCTTATAAGTAATAGGTACCATAATACCTAAAACATAATTCATTTAGTATGTGGTGTTAGAAATAAATAATTGTAAGTTTAATGAAAATTGTAAACAAAATGTAACCAATGGAAAATATGACCAAAGTGATCAAAATGAAATGTTTTGAAAGAGTTATTAGATATGTTTGTGATAATTGATCAAGAAGTGTAGTTTTAAGAATTTTGTAAATAGTAGGCAAATATGAATTTTTTAAAAAGCTCTCCTAGGTGATAAGGTAACAATAAAAGAGGACTTGTAAAATTTTTATTAAAAAGAATAGATGTGTTTTACCTGCTCTCGTGTTTTATTAAAGTATTAAAAGTTGAAGTTAGTTGAAAGAAGAGTAATTCTGGATTTACAAGAGAGGCCTAGTGCAACAGTTAGTAAGTTTAAAAGGTTTATACAACCATTTGAGGCACAGAAGATTATTTGCTCGTCAAGTGAAATGTGTACAGCTTCCAAGCTGAGATGAATTGAAGTACCGAGAGCTACAAACTATTTCCAGAGGATTCCATTATGAACAGTGTTCCAGCAATGGTACTGATTTGAACGAATCATAGTTAGATCGCCGATTATGAGTATCATTTTTCTTTATAATATCAATGCTACAATCAAGAAAAATTTTAAATTAACACCCACCGACGTGTCCAAAGGAGCAGGAGGTCTGTGGGTGTCCCCCCATAACAACAGGAGCGGCAATCCAACGGGGCTTTAGGGCCATTGGAAGGAGCTAGAATATTTACAGGCAAATTAATTTATTGCCGCCGAAAAGTATAAGTTTGTAAAACCACCATTACTTACCACGCTGTAGGCGTGCGCGCAATTCCAAAAAGAAAACGAAAACAAAAAATCTAACAATACCGCCGAATGTTTTCGTCGACGATGTGGAGAAGAAAGTGAATCTTGAGTCCTTTTAAAATAACAAGAATCCAACTCAATGCTAGTGTTATCAAAACATAATAACAGGTGATTAAGAAACTCGAAACACGGTTTATCGGATAGTTCAATACGTTATTTCAACGAGTTTTAGATTGAAACAATAGAGAAAGTAATTACACGCTATCGCAGTGTATAGAAATTTACGGATACCTAAAACAGCGTATAGACTATTCAATTTATAGAATAAACTTTTCGTTTTAAAGCAAATAGATTTGAAATAGAAAATCATTAGAAAGCGTAGGAAGGTCCAACATACCGGGTGTTGTTAGAGGATATGAGCAGAATCTAAGTAAACGAATATTGAATTAAACAGGGTGTGGTTTTCAACTTACCATCGTAAAGTAAACGTAACAAGCTTCTATAAATCGCTAAATAAAATTAAAATTTTTAAAATGGTCTAATAGGCTTTAGACGTATTGTCGATAATCTTTTATTTTCATTACTTTTGACAGTTCGCATTTAAAGCCGTAATTTGTTTCTGCGTATGTTTATAAAATTAAAGGTTTAAGCTGTAAACTATAATATCTACCAGGTGTCGAAAACCTAACACCAACTCTTTGAAGTTACTCCGTCAAACTCTTATACATGTGGCCACTCTTCTTCTCATTAATGTCCGCACACTTTTAAATAACCCCGGAGTATTTTTTATGATTTCAAACGCATCTATTATTCGATTTCGTATATCATCAATGGTATTCACTGGTGTTGTATACATTAGAGATTTGAGGTGCTTCCATAGGAAAAATCTACGCTATCCAAGTCAGGGAACCTAAATGGTCACAATTGAAGTCTACCCCGTCATGTATACTTGTTCTCGTACACTTCATTTGAATACTCCAGGACCAAAATGAAAAATAAGCTCATACGCCATCGTGCATATATCATATTTGATTTCTCAGAAATAAAGGCAAGTTTTCGAATATTATAAGCAATTGGTGTTGCAAGAAATGCCTGTATAAGTGACTAATAGGTCAACCAGACAAAAAGAAAGGATCAATCAATTGATCCTCATTTTATGCCGCTCGATACGTTTAGTGAAAGCTGCTCGTAGAAATGCGTGTCTACAATTCCATTTGAATTGTCTTTAACTTATATGTGACTGTTGTGAAAATTTATAATTGAATTCCTCGAAAATTTGCTTCGTCGGTAAAAAGCATTTTACAATCCAAATTGACTTTTGTTGTTAGCCTATTCGGATACCGCTGGCAGAAATTAATCCTTTAAGAGAAATCTCGAGATGGGAGTTCTTGCACCCTTTAAATGTGGTAAAGGTTTAGAAGAGAATAACGCATGATACGCAAGCAACTTGATGTCTATTATTTAAATGTTCACTAATTTTTCTGGTGCTAGTATCTGGATGTGCTTCTATTTCAGTTAGAACATCTTATTCGATTCATAGTGTTGTAACAGCACGTGGTCTACCTGCATCATCGGTGTTCTTGTTAACAGTTCCAGTTTCTACAATGAATCCTTTTGCATAATCAACATTAATTGAGAATATTGTCACACCAACACTCTCATTAGGTTTTCCGCCTTGAAACTGGTTAAATACGTACCTCCATTGTATTATATTCTGAACTGGTCTACGCATTACGCTGAATAGTGCAATAGTCCAGCCTAGGTTAACTTCTACCTATATTTTTTACTATCTCTACTTCTAGTATATTCCGAATTGTTTCTTCACGCTTTAGTATGTGGCTTACCATCCCATCTCTCGTTTGTTACTGTTTTCCACATATTTCTTTCTTCCCCTACCATTTCTAGAACCTCTTTGTTCTTAACTTTGTCTGTCCATTATCACGTTTTTTTTTCGTGGCAGCCACGTTGGACGCCAAATTTATGCTACGTTGGCTCGTAGCTGTGCGTAACCCAAAGAAAATCAAAGAAATGACCGGGCTCAATCGGAGAGTAGGGGGGGTTGTAGAAAGCAGACTGACATATAATGTATGCGGCGGTAAGGAGTTAATGGCAATACCTGCAATAAAAATAGTTAAGCAAACCTGAAAAAAAAAAGAATAAGCATAGCAGCAATAAAACGTCTAAGTTATTCAGTACTTTGTAGAATGTAAATAAAACTGTTTAGATAAACTATATAATATAACAACGGTAAAAGCAATACAAAAATTTTTAGTACAAAGTGAGGTAATATTGGGGAGTAGCAGAAACGTTTCCTCACACACCAATTAAACATAAAGCAGACAAAAAGTTAACAAAAGATAAATAGGTAAGTAACAATTGATATGAGTAATTCAGTAGTATTGAATGTTTTTTTTCTTTGTTTTTTTTTTTCCTTAATAGCAGGCAAGTCTATTGTAAAAGGTATCAGAACGACGAAGGCATGGCAAAACAACGGATAGATATTTAAAGTAATAACAAGTAGGAAATAGTTCAACTTACAAAAAGTCCTTCAGTAACGCTTCCTTGCAATTGAAGTGTGGGATTCACGATGTCCTGCACTAACGAAGCACTTCACCCTTGACTGTGAGGGTGTTGATGGAATTTCTTACACTTTACACTAATCACACCTACGTATTTCACTAGTGTTAGCAGCAGACATTATCATGCTGATGGAACTATGTAGCATTGATAAATTTCTTGTTCATTCTATTTCCTGAGACAATAATTTCGAAATATTTTGTAACACAAATCGAAAAAATGGTAATAAAATTTAGAATCACGGGCCTTCAAGGTACGATGTAATGCATTAAACTAACAGTAACGTGAGGTGTTCTATTTGCTACCTATGGTAACAAAGAAAAATCTAATGCTTTTGAATAACGAAATTTGCGCAAACAATGATCTATTTTAGATTCTTTGGGGTTAGAAAATTCAGAAACTACAGTATCACAACTGTATCATAATTTTTTTTTGTTTTTAGAAACACTCAAGCTTGAAACGGTATTTGGCTAATCCAATGTATGCACTACTCTGATAAAAAAAAGGGACCAGGAAGACTAGATCGCACACACAGTTCAAATATAAAAAGATAAATCAACAAAATAACACAATTAGTAAAGCAACGCGTATCACTAAGTTAATGTTCCGTAAAACACACGTCAAGTTCTACTACTTTTATTTCCAACAGAAAAGCAACAAAAAAACAATTAGTAAAGCTACGCGTATCACTGAAACCGTCAGTCAATGACCTTAAAACCGCGCTTGTGGTCAATCAAACACGTTACATATCAAGCAACCTTCCTTCAAAAGCCATCAGAACTACACTGCTCTACAGTTAATAAACAACTTTTACTTCACAAGAAAACTCAACTAAAAACACAATTAGTAAAGCAACAAGGAAACAGTATTTTTAACGTAATTAATATCTAGGAACGAAGCACAAAACTACAACTGCTAATCTGTTTATATGAACTCGTTGCTATTCCAACCTTTTATCGTATATTATCTAAACTTGTTAATAACATAAGGAACATCCAATAAAATGAATGCAGCCATCCTATCTACTAAATAATTACGAGCTGTTTATCATTTTCGATAAGTTGGAAAGTAATTTACGAATAATCCTGTTTAAAATTCGTTCCTTGCAATTTATTTATTAATTGAAAATCGAATATAGAAATAGTAGTTACAGAAATTTATTTACTAATTGGGAAAAAGCGTAAAATGTTAAGCTATTAAAAATGCCCGTTACACCATGATATCTTCATCACACATCTGTAGCATCACATTTTCCTGTCCGCTTCTCCTACCGTCCAAGTTTCAGAGTCATGCAGTGCTGTGTTCCACATATATGCTTTCAGCAATCGTTTCCTTGTTTCAATGTTTGTTGTCTTTGAACATAGTAGTGTCTTTTTCTGGTTAAATGCAGCATGGCCTGGTGCTAATCTTTGTTTTATATCTTTTGCGCTTTTACCATTTTGCTTGCGTTATTTGACTTCCTAGGTAGCAGAAATGCTTAACCTTCTGAAATAGAGCAATTCTGAATTAAATTGCAACGACCCTAATTGAAAACACTAATCTAAATCTTTTTTGTTATTCTCAAATAATAACAAGTTCAATATTCAAATATGTATAAATGTTCCACAATACGTGGAACATATAGCCAGTTAAAAATTCGTTAAAAACAAACAAGCATTTGCTTCTCCTAAACCCTATTCCTTGAAATACGTGCTAGTTAGTTTATTATTTCAAACAGTTATTTGTCGAATGATTAAAGCTTCGTTATATTTGCTATCGCAAAACCACTTCCAAACCCTAGTAGCAGTCGGCCTCAGCAATTTTCCGTAACCGTTGCTCGTTATTTTCAAATAGTTATTCGCCGAAAGATCAAAAGCTTAAATATGTTTATTTGCCTGTGTTGTGTGAAATTCGATTTAGTTATATCGGCACGTGTTCGTTGCTCAAGTTTTATGGGTAATAACGTTCTTCCTCTTAAGTTACTCCGGGACTATTTGTAAAGAACATCTAAAATCATACAAACCCTAGTTTTTCTAAAAAGTCAGATCGCTTTACATGCTTGACAGTAGTTCTAGTTGTCTAAATCGCAAGGGTATTTTAAAAGGTTGTTTGTTTTCGCAATCGAACAACGAAATTCAATGGAATTAATTACTGTAATTTTGTTTTCTTAATTCTAAGAAGGTTTTGCCGTTGTATATATTTTAGATTACCTTCTCAGAATATTCTACACCGACATTGGTGAAAATGGTTTTGTTTCCATTCCATGGTTTCAAAGCTATATAAATACAAGTCCATCTTTGAAATACCTTTCTTAATGATTCTTCTTATCTCTTTAATATTCGACTTCGTTCTACTACTGTTATACAACGTCCTTTGAGTATTCTAAAGTCGTGTTTTTGAATGCGTCATTATTAGAAGGAATAATACGTGACTAGGAATATTACATTTGTATAAAAATCCAACATATTTTTAATAACAAATAAATAACAGACGGTTCGTTATACGATAAGCTTTGAACTATAAGCGATACAAATATAAAATACGTGACGGAATGAAAGGAATATTTGGAAATTCTAAGAAAATACTATAATATATTGAATATCTACGTGCAAGATTGAATGAAGGAACAACAATTAAATCCAGGGAATTTGAGAATTCCAAGCTTCTGCAGAAATAGGCGGAAATTACAAACGTTTATCAATAAACACGCGATGCGAACCAATTAAAACATGCATAGATGGAGCTTATAAATACGATAGGAAACTCGAAAATAAGCAATCCATCTTCAACAAGGCACGAACCACGTCGATATAAAGTAAAAATTTACGTACCAGTAACAATTAATGAAAAGTCAATAATTTAGTAAAAGTGAAAGACTGAGAGTGTCAAATTTCTGCGGCGAAAAATAGCCGTTTTACGCTTAGACGTAAGGTAAACTATTACCTAAATTTCATACTAATATTCAACAATTTAGGGCTTCGAATAAAGATCTAATAATATATCACAAGGTATCTCCGAATAAAGGTCCGAAAAACGATCTAAATGTACGTCTAAATAAATACTCTAAATGCATATTTTAACAATACGTCTGAAAATACGTCTAGATAAATTATTTTGAAATGCTTACATAGAAATATAAAATAAACGTGAAGATACTCAAACTTACTCCAGAAATCTGAAGGGAAAAATACAAGCAACCATTAATCCATCATTCTGGCCAATCAAGTGAAGAAAGTCGAGCTGTAACAATCAAGAAATGCTGACCACAGATAATATGGGGCAATTCCAGTAACAAGCAAAGAAAACGTAGGCTAGAAATCTTAAATTTTTCATTAGTTAAATATTGTTTCAATTTTAATATTTGCTATATATTATAAATCTGTAAGTGTCAACAAAAAGGTCAATTGAGAATTTGAAAATAGAGAAAGCATCTTTAAACGCTCGAAAGGTACTTAAGAGTAATTAAAAAGATATTTTTGCTGACTTTTAGAAAATTATAGACTTGGTGAATGTTAATGTTCTATTCAGGGGCTAAAGTTTTAATTTACATAAAACTCTACATATTATCAATCATTATATTGTGTAATCTTTGGATTGCTTCATTTAAATTAATTTAACTGTTAGGCAGTAGAAAGAAAAAGGGTTAAACAATCTTTATTGTCCTGAAGTAGGGCATGTTGTGTTTTGAGTTAACCGAGGCAGAATAAATTATAAAAAATTTAAAGGGGTTCACAGAAAAATTAAGGAAGACACATTTGTAGGAATTTCACTAAAATTTTGAATGACCCCAATCAAAGGGCATAGCACAGCAATATATATATATATATATATATATATATATATATATTGCTGTGAAACCTACAAAATCCGTGAACTACGCTTTTCGAATCGAGCCTCACGAATTGGGCGTCAAGAATGCTGTGAAACCTACAAAAAGCTATTCATTACCTTAACTGTGTTGGTCCATTGACTTTCTTCTGTTAATCGCCTCGGCTGCTCCTCTAGATAACTTTCATCCTCAATCATAAAAAAAAACAAACACATTCCTATCACACACATCAACGTTAACTCTATTTACATCAATATTCACAATACATTAAAATTTCAAAATTAGAATTCAGCATAAATTTTAATATCAAAATTTTCAAGATTAAATTTGTTATCATTTTCAAGTGCATCCAGAATTAAAGTCCTTGTAGGATGCCTACTAATTACTATAACAATATATGCAGAGTACAAAGGAGCATCTACCACCCTTACGTTAATTAACCAGGTTCGTCTAATTGAGCTCAAAGACATACCCTAAATTTTCATCATAATCCAGAACATCAATACTAAATACCCCTTTCTACTTAAACAAGCAAATTTCACCTTAAAATTAAAATATTATTGTTAGTACAATTTCACTACTGTCCATTTTAAATAAACAAATTATAAAGTTATTCAACACACACCAAAATATCAAAGTTCGAACAAAATAGTATAATTTACCTGAAGGTTACTGCACTCGTAGCTTCCATGTACATCGTCCCTTTGTTAATTACACCATTCCAACTGGGTTATATTTATGGCTTCTGATTCTCAACGCTTTAAAAATTTTCTCCATCACCATTTATTTAAAGTTGTTTCAGGGCTTTTCCGGAACTAATCTGTGTATATCTGAACCTTGTTTTGTGGATCCAGACACGCTTATGCACCATTTAAGTATTAATACCCCCGAAAAATAACAAAGAACTTCATACTTCTTTCACCAATATACGCCAAAACTGCTTACTTTTGTGTATTTATTTGTCGTTGTAAATTTTTACCAATTGGTACAGTGATACTAAACTTTATTACCTTGTATCTTCTTTTCTAAGTGCACTAACGTACATTCATTGTAGCACGTAAAGGACAAGCTGTTTTAAATCACATAATATTCGAGCAAACTGTTTAAATTATTTAATATTAAAATCGGAAAACTAAAAAGCACTGTTTAACGCGTTCAATCAAGTCGAAGATCTAAGAGAGCTTGTTCATATTCCCCTGGGTATATATAGAGGTTAGCCTGTCTGTCGGTCGAGTCTCCAAAACGGACAATTCTAAAGAATTTCGCCTGCTCTGTTCCCATTCCGCAGCCCGGCATGCGATTTTTACGAATTTTGCACTCGCACCAGTTAAAATCTCAGAAATTCTCACACGGCTTGCAACGTCTGGAAATAACTAATTGAACTTTATACAGAAATGTTATTTTTACCTCTCAAATTTTGCCTTTAACTTTCAACCAATCGCAACCCCATGACGTTGCTCTACTCACGCCTTTTTACTATATGTGTCTCGGTCTTGCGCATATTATCTGTCTCTATCTACCCTGTTCTTATTAGTGCAAATTGATATTCTTTATTATCGATTATTTCAGTCCATGTGGACTATCTGGGTTAAATAACCCCGTATCGCGCCTTCTCGTGAATATTAAGCCACGGTTTCTCCAAGATTCTTTGTAACCATTAATTATCTGCAAAATTTACGCAGAATGAGCTTTTTAAAAATACGCAGGTGTTCTGTATTTCGTGCTAAAGCATCCGACCGTTTCCAATATCCGTAGAATCGACATGTTTATCTAAACAAATTAAACTGAAATTGCCTTTTAAAAATACGCAGGTGTGTTCAAACGTAACATTTTAAAAACCCTTCTACGATTTGAATTTTAGTGGGTTTTTACAAGTTTTATGCTTATTATTAATAATGGTTCAATTAACTCCAACTAAAATTGACTTCTACCCTTTCATTTTTAGCGAATACAAATTAAATATTAATTATTATGTGTATACTTTGTTTACTACTTGTTACCCAGAACTTAAATCAATTAATGTAAATTTTGCACGGAATTTGTCTTTGTTTCTTTACTAGGAATACTTAAATTACACGTAAAGTTTTCTAATACTGCTTCCTTTTCTATAAAGCGTCTTGTACATGATTTAAATCTCTTATTTTTAATGAAACGAATGAATTTTTATTCTCCACGGTTTTTTTTAATAAAGCGTATTATCTAATAAAATTCCTTATACACGGTGATTAAAATTATTTGATGTGATTATTTAATTTTCTACCCTGGTCTAAATATGAGTAATATATATATATATATATATATATATTGCCGTGGAACTCTTTTAAACTTTTTGCCCACTCCTGGGCCAACAAAAATAAAAAAATTTCTTTCTCTTTATTTTGGACGCCTTCGTATTTATCTACTCACCCTGGCTAGCTCAGCAGTCGGCCTCTTCTAGAATACCTATCATTTTAAGTACATACCTCTCTCTCTCTCTCTCTCTCTCTCTCTCTCTCTCTCTCACACACACACACCGTCAAATGAAATTACCAAAATAATACAACAACCATACAACCTTTTATTTACACATATTAACAGATAAAATATTTACACCTTGAACAGACGATTTGTTACAATTGTGATTAGCTCAATTATTAAATACCTTAAAGTCCTTGGTTTATAATATATTTTAACAAATTCTACATGATACGAGTAGATGGGCCCCACATGCAATCCTAGTTTGACTTCATACTGGTCTATTGTGAGCTCATTATAACCCAGTTTTTGTAAATGCTTTGTAAACCTTGCATTTTATTGAAAACAGAACCTAAAGACCCGTTTACTCCTTACAACAACAATATATAGCGTAAATAAACCTTTATATATCATCAATAAACCCCTTTTTTAATAATCAAATTAAATTGTCCTGCACAAGTACCTTTTTTAAACAAGTTTTAAAGGTAATAAATACGCCACCAATAAGTCAAACACACAAACACCAAAATATCAACACAAACGTTTATACAAAAACAGAAATTAGGGTTCGTTACCTGGAGTCACCTTCGTTCCTCGTCACTGCTGAAGATGGTAACCAGAAACCCTCGTCGTTGTGTCCATCTACTACGCTGATGCCTGGATCCAAAGATCCACTGTTCTTCTCCCCAAATATTGGTTTCTTCTCTAAAGTATCATTCCATAGCAAATATTTCATGCATACAAATTATACTTTCAGCTTCGCTTACCACAAATAACATCCCTTTATTTAATAGTTTTGTGGTAGTAACGGCACCTTTTATCTAAACAAGCACCAACTCGTGCAATATCACTTTTATAACATGCGGTACGCTACTACAGCTTTCATCATTTTTAAACGGGATGTTTATGCAACTTTACTAAACACACAATAATTGACAACGGTAAAAGCATTTACTACCATTATGTTGTAGATCTAAACCCGTATTCAGATCTAAGTGGAAAGAAAGAGAGCTTTAATATTTTTGTTCGTGTATTAATATCATTTCCAACCCCCCCAGTGGAACCTGTTTCACTTGAAAAGCCTATTTTCGAAGCTGCTTCCTAAAATTTTTAACGTAGCGGACACTGACTTCTCCATAAATCTCACTTTTGTCGTGCTGATACATAGAATTTAGTTTACTACCGTAACGTACGCGCTCCTTTCGAAAACTGCTGGCCATCGACCAATGATATAATTTTCCTTCGTCACAGCTATCCATCTCCGTTCTACGCATATTTGTTGTCTCCTTTAGAACCCCTCTTAAGTTACAGAAAATCGATATCGTAGTCGTCCTTCACATATATCCGTGCATATCTTACCAATGTTTTATTTATACGTTTCTCTGTCTGTTGTATATTATCTATCGTTCATTCCACTCACTCCTCAAGGCATTTTATATTTAATAGCTAATACAAAATGACCGTTGCAAACAATTTCTATGGAATTTTGTCTTAACGTTTATTTAAGTTCCCTGAACGTGACATTTACCAACAGGTGTTTCTTGAAACAACCAACCGTTTAAAAATAACAATTCTTGGTTTCTTCCCTTCTTAGTATTGTATAAACAAACGTTTGGCTTTTGAAATGGAACATTTGCGTTTGAAATTAAAGATTTTCTATGCATGCACGCTCCCTTTTTGCTTCCATGCGTTTTTTTAAATTATTAAAATTTCTTATACGTATCCTTGAGCTTTTATGCACTCTAAAGCTTTTTTCCTTTAAGTACTTTTAACATTTCAATTTAAATATAGAAAAATACATTAATAATCGTCCGTTTTCACTATATATTAATTAAGTGCGTAAATAATTTGCTCCTATTTCTATATACCCGGTTGCTAAAATTTTATTGTCCACACCAATTTAACCTCTAAATCCACAATAATATATATATATATATATATATATATATATATATGTATATATATATATATATATATATATATTGTTGTGATCAATTCCGCCCCATGGTTGGGCAGCCATAATTATGCTGCGTTATCTCGCCCCATGGCTTGGGCGTACAGAAAAATGCTGTGTTAACCCTTATGTTGCTCAACCACTTGTGAAAGTGCTAATTTATAATTTTCTTTTGCCTCGACTAGCTGATTCAATTAAATAAAACAATTCCACAATACACAGTATAATGATTAAATATTTATAATTTTTTCCCTTTTTTAATATCTTCCCCCTTTTTGAATTATTTACATCTACTAGATTTTTAAAAAATGAAGCCAGCAAAACGAGATTTTATATTACCTTTAGAGACCTATTGAAACGTTTCAAAAATGTCTATAACTTTGCATAAAATTTATGCAGAAACCCCAATTTGTCGGCTCTTACACTTTAAATTATTATTGATATAAAACAGTTTTAAAAATAAATCATATCAAAAATGTTTGACCTGAAGTGGTTTAGTAGGCTCTGCATTCCTAAGAATTGAAGTCGACATCCAAGCAAAATTCAGTATCCAAGTCGTTATTCCAATGAGAGGTTTACTATTTTTAGAGATTATTAAATTGTTTGAACAGATAGCATTTTCCAGAGTTTCGTATCCAAAATTGTATTTAAGATCGTAATGGATCGTTATTAAAAGTTTCGTAGTTCTTCAGAATGTAATTTAGATTAGAAGGTATTTCATCAGATGGTAATTATTCAGAACGTATTTAACCAGAGCCCTGTTTTTTTCTACGACCCCTATGACTTAACCTACCCCTAAATTAACCCTATAATTACAGCAATACATATATAAAAGACAAGTTATTTGCAGTCCGCAATAAGAAATAGTATATAAAGTAAGATGAAACTGTAAACAAACTTATCTTCATTTTATCATCATATATACTTCCTATGTCGGAACAGATACTTGTAGTGGGCGAGTTAAGGTATGGGTAGAACCTTAACTCGCCCACTACATGTAAACAAACTCTTAAAATAATAAGAGCTATTGATAAATACAAATCGAGCTGGTAGTTATATAGCCATTAACAAAACATTAGCTTCATTACTTCACAGCCGAAGAAACATCTACTGACGGCTTGTTAAGCCTCATCAGAGTGAACTAGTTTCCAAGAACCCTATGAAGTAATCGAAACTATTATAATGATATAATTTCGAAACAATCTCTGTACTAAGGCAAAAGTAAATAAAACCGCCATCAGGTGATAAAACACCAACACTACTAAGCGTGGAAGTACAGAATTGAATCGAAATTACATAATAAATTCTATAGATGGCTATAAAAGTACGTCTGGCCTTTGAGATTTGCGAAATGTTACTGCAAAATTTATTTGCAAACGTAACAAACTTTCTCGTGGCGACACCCGGGTTCATGCCCCAAAGGCAATTCAAATAAAAAGACAAGTTATTCGCAGTTCGCAGTATGAAATAGTATATAAAGTAAGATGTATCTGTAATGTTTCCTCCCCTGTGAAGTAATAAAGCTAATGTTTTGTTAATGGCTATATAACTACTAGCTCGATTTGTATTTCTCAATAGCTCTTATTATTTTAAGAGTTTGTTTACAGATACATCTTACTTTATATATATATATATATATATATATATATATATATATATATATATATATATATATATATATATATATATATTACTGCGAACTCTGATTCCTAGTGCCAATTCGAGCCCCACCTTTATGCGTCATAAAATTCTACAAATCTCCTTTTCTAAAAGTCCCACAATTGGATGGGCATAAATTACTCTGAAGTTTCCTTTAAAATAAACTCCAATAGTGTAGTTTGCCACGGCTGCTCTGCTTCCATCTGAAAAATAAATACGCCACAAAAAGAAGAATGCTGCAACCGTAGCTCTCCTCGATTTATTCAGAAAGAAAATTATACACCAAAAAGTTTCATCAACATCTAGTTCTCAGATTAATTATATTACATGTTTCCCCTTTTTCAAATAATACATTTTATCACATATTATCCAGATTAATAATTATTAAAAGTAACAGGGCTTTACCTTCAACCTTACGTTACCCTGGCTTAATACGAGATCATAGTAAAACCTTTAATTACTCGTGCTAATTTCAGCACAAAAAATTATAAAAGTCCCTTTTACCTTGCACATAATAAAATAGTACAACAATCATTTAATAACCTAATAACTTTTTATGTTAATTGCAAATTTATTATAACCTCGACTCATACCTTTGAAAAAGGATTAAAAAAATTCAGAAAACTCAGGTTTATAAAAAATAGTTTTCTCAAATAATCCAGCCTAGCTAAAACCCATGATATTTTTGGGAAAATTTGAATAAAGGAGGTCGTTATTAGTAATTGATTATATGCATATTAATTAATATATTAACCTATTTTTAATGAATAAAATTTTTCAAAATATTTTTCACTATTTGTATTATGTTTTTAATCACAATAAGGGTGCCGTTCTTTATATTTTATGTTATTGTAATTTATAAATGAGGAGCCTCTTAATTTATTCTAACACATTTGCATTTTTTTACAATAATTTTGTTATTATTTATTATGTTATACACTCCATACACAAATACCTGCTGGGAATCAACTGAACTGAGTTTCACATATTCTAGACTAATTAGAGGCAAAGTTTTTTACTTATAAAATTAAATTAAAATTATTACACTTATTTAAAAAGAAATCGAAACGAAAACCAATTTTTAAAAATTTAATAGATAATTCCTATTTAACTTTTGACGTTACCAAATAATTTTTTATTCCTATAAACAATTAAGCTGACATATTTAATTACATTAACCCTAAACTATCCTACATTACCTAAGCTCTAATTTCTATTTAAAATACTTAATTATCTTACTACTAAATTTATCAAAGGCCTTCTAGCCGACATACTACTGGGATATGGTGTAGTTTTATTTTAGATTATTACATGAAATTAAAAATTTTGCTATTTTTAAACGTTAGTTTTATTTAACCTCAAGCAAACACGAAAATTCTTTCAATCACAGAATCATTAGTCGAAAGATCCTATCGCTTGAGCATATTAAATTAAAGGGGCGCGAATACCTTGAAGGTGTTGTATCACTTCAACACCAAAAAGCAAAACCGCAAGGTCATAAAACCAACCTACATAGATTGAAAATAGGGTATTTTACTGCATTCCGTGTTATCCAGTTTTCGCAATAAAATTATGTTCTCCGAGAGTTTTACAATCCCCTCTGGTGGAATTGAAAGGCACTTGTTGGAGATTTGCAATGAAACGGCCGACTGAATTGGGACTAAAACGACCGCTTAGAGAGTCCTCTATCCCCAAACGGTTCGACTTCCTACTTGTATACAAGCTCACTGTATTCGCTTTAAAACGAATTAAATTATAAGACTAGTGAAAGCTTTTATACAAACTATTACCTCTTAAATGTTTATCAAGGAAATCATACCAAACCATCAATGAATTAAGAATTTAAAGAATGTCTTACTATGCTCGTAAAAATACTTTTATTAGTCTATAGACCTCACGACCTAGTACACTAAATGCTATTAAAACTTCAAAACAAACCATAAACTTAAAATAACCCTACTTTCCATAAGAATTGGCCATTACTTTTTGATAATCAGTGGGCGTGAGTGTCGTTTAAAACTAATGTTAAACGTATACGTTAAGTTGGAAAAGGTGGGTTAGATGGGCGTTCACGTTGAATAAAGTGAGAACGTCTGAGAGAAAACAGAGTTAATACATAACCAGACTATGGCTTCGAGTTGATTTTAACGATTCACATAAAGCAGGCCAACAAGCGACCACTGCCATCTACCAGTTAGTGGCTGTATTATAACCATTGCCGAGTATTATTAAAAGCGTTCTTTACTGCGTGCTTTATAAGGGCAACGTTTTACAGTTTTCTAAATGGAGAGATTACTGAAATGGAATAGTATTTAGTTCTCTATCTTCAGAACTTAGCAATTCCTGTACAGTTGCGATTTATTTTCTGCTAATACTTAACATGACGTTGTTAATGCTTTAAGTTTACAGTTTGTACAGAATATAGAAGATGTCGCGACGTATACTATCTCAAATTATTTTAGTATGTACTGATATCTATGAATTACAGATTTGATTTTGGCATACCAAATTGTTCCATATGTTTATTAAAAAGCTAATTACTGATTGATAGATACATTTTTAATATAATCACAGAGGACTAATACTTTCTCTTTATACAGGAAAAATAATGCACGAATTCAACGGAAACAACACACATTGTGTGTGATGCTGCAATTAAATCGCACAATTTTCAAAAAATAAATATTCGGTTTGTTTATGTCCCTTTTATAAAGGTCAGGATTAAAAATTTAAAATTTTTTATAAAACTACACGAGTTATTCGTGACCCAATGAGGCGAATTCAACTTCGCAAAAAGCTGAAAAAGACCCAATTAAGAAATGTACTCTTTAACTTTATTTATCCCTTCGCTTCTGCACTGTTTGTACCGAAATGTGCTACATCTACCATGCCTGTTGTCTTAATAATACAGAAGCTTCAAGCATGTCTGCGGGTTAATTCTACACTATACAACTAGATTTAAATGTCACATTTAAACTAAGAAAGATCAAATTTTCTGTTTTGGCTCTAGTAGACATTCTGATACTTTTTTAAAAACACCGTGAATACAGTTTTCCGTGTAATGTAGCGCATAATGCAGACTTTATGGTTATGTTGAATTGTCTTTGTTTAGCGTATAAGAGGTGCATTGACAACATGCGCTAGAAAAGTACTACAAATATCAGCTTCGTCATCATCACTGGGTCTTCAGTCCTGGAACTGGTTAGACGCGTACCTCCACTGTCTCCTATTCTGAACTAACCTACAGATTTCCCTGAAATTTGCACCGTTTGCATCTATCGCTATCCGATCTAGGTCTACATCTACGTCCTCTTTCCTATCTCTGCTTGTAATATACCCCACACTATTCCCCAAAAATGCCTTAGAACGTATTCTGCCCTTCTATTTTTTCTATTTTTTTCCACAAATATCCTTGTTTCCCAACTATTTTTATAACGTACTTGTTATTAAATTTGTCTGTACATACTATCATCCCCATACATCTGATGCACAACATTCCAAAACGCTGCTACATTTTTCTGTTTGGTTTTCCTACTGCCTCAATTTCATAGACATACTATGCTGTGCTCCGCACATATGCTTTCAACAATTTTTTTCTTGTTTCTATGTTTCATGTCTTGCATCATAGGCGCTATTCTTTCTTGTTAGATGCAGATCGGTCCCCTTCTATTATTTTACAATTATATACTCTCTTTCTCCGATATTCAGTGGTTGCGAAGGGAGGCAAGCAGCCTGTGGCTGCCAAGTTCCCCCAACACTTGAACAATTGCCGATTTAATATCTTTTCGCACAGTCAACATTAGTTGCAGATATTTCACAACCAACACCTGTAGTTGTTTATAATAATCGTCAGATTCATCTGCGCTTATTTTTTCGTCATTAGGATTTCCGTCTCAAAACTGGTTCGACACGTACCTGCACTTATTTATATTCTGAACTAGCCTACACAGTTCCCTGAAATTCTTACACAGCCTATTTACAGCTCGGTTCCCATTCTATTGTTTTCTAATTTTATGCCCTATTTCACCGAGATTCAGTGGTATGTGAAGAGGGCGTCGCCGTGGATCAATGTAGTAAGCTTAAGACCACGGATCCCAAGGTCCCGGGTTCAAATCCCGACACGGCCGACTGCTTGAAAAATGGCAGGTGAGCATTTTCACAAAAATTACGCCCTCGTTCGGATGAGAGGTTAAATGGAGGTCCCGTGAGTGAGTGTTGTCACGCACGTTAAAGATCCCTACCTTGCCTGAAACGGCAAGGGTTCGGCAAAATTCTAAATTTCCAGACAACAAAAAACTCGCCTCCTGGCCAATGTAGTACCTACAGGTGGAGCATTGGAAATGTAAATGAACGGTATGTGAAGAGGGGCGGCTCCGTGGCTAGTGGTATGTGTGTGACTACTACGCACAAGGTCCCGGGTTCGAATCCCGACACGATCCGCTTGAAAAATGTTAAGCGAGCATTTTTCACAAAAATACACCCTGATTCGGACGAGAGATAAAATGGAGGACCGGTGTGCGAGTGTTGTCACGCACGTTAAAGATCCCTACCTTGCTTGGAACAACAAGGGTTCGGCAAAATTCAAAATTATCCAGGTAAAAAAAATCGGTTCCTGGCCAATGTAGTTCCTTCGGGTGGAGCATTGGAAAATCACATGTAAGGTATGTGAAGAGGGTTAAGCAGGCTGTGGCTGCCAAGATCCACTAACACTTAGACATTTGCCGAATTAATAGTTTTCCAGTAAATCCTTTCACACAATTACCGTTATTCGAGAATATTGCACAACCAATACTTGTAGTTTTTTATAATAATCATCATGTTTAGGTACAGTTGCTTTCTTCGTCATTAGTTTATCTTTCTTGGAACTGGTAGGATGTGTACTTCCATTGATTTCTATTCTGAATTAGCCTACACATTTTTCTGAAATTTCTACAGCCTACATCTTGCACTATCTGTGTGCAGCAGTCTAATCTAGGTCTACCTCTACTTATCTTTTTTCCTATTTCTGCTTCTAATATATTCCGTGCTACTCCCTCATGTCGTAGTATGTGGCCTATCATTATATTTTTCCTATTTTTTTTTCCGTTTTCCACATATCTTGTTCTTTCCCTGCCATTTTTACTACCTCGTCGTTCTTAACTTTGCCTGTCCATGAAATCTTCATCATACGTCTGTAGCACCACATTTCAAAGGCTTCTACCTTTTTCTTGTCCGTTTCTCCTACTGTCCAGGCTTCACAGCCGTATAGTGCTGTGCTCCACACATATGTTTTAAGTAATATTTTCCCTGCTTCTGTTTGTTGCCTTTGAACACAGTAATTGATTTTTTTTGTTAAATGCAGCACGACCTTTGTTCTATTCGTTGTTTTATATCTTTTTCGCTTTTTCTACCTTGCATTATTTGGCTTTCTAGGTAGCAGAAATTCTTAACATCTTGTAACTTTTCGTTACATATTTGTATTCTAGTTTTTTATTTATTTTTCCGTTCTTTGCATACTTTTACTTTAGTTTTCCTTTTGTTAATTTTCATACGGTATCTCTCTGTTGGAACCCTTTCCGTTTCATTAAGCGCAGCTTCTAACTCTTCCATACTAGATGCTAATACCGCTATATCATCTGCAAATTTAAGCATATCAATTTTTTGTCCCTGCATAGTAGTTCTTCCAAATGTCTTCCTTTGACACTATTCATTGCCTCTTCAATGTACAAGTTCAAAATTAATGGGGATAGGGCACGACCTTGTCTCACCCCTCTCTTCTTACTTCTCTACGTTCCTGCTCTAATTCTATTACTGATATTTGCTCTTTGTTTAAGCTATGTACTATTTGTCTATTCCTTTAACTCATTCCAATCTTTTTGAGTATTTCGGAATTTGATTTTCATTTTACATTATCGAATGCTTTTTCTAGATCTACAAACCCTATATACACGCTTTCCCCTTTTTCGATTGTTTTCTCCATTATCACCCGCAGAGCTAAAATAGCTTTCCATGTTCCCCTGTTTCGCCTAAACCCAAATTGGTCTTCTCCTAGTATTTTTTCAGCTCGTTTTCCATTTGTCTTTGTACAATTCTAGTTAATATTTTTAAAATGTGTACGGTCAAACTTATTGTTCGAAAATTTTCACATCTGTCCGCGCCTCTTTTTTTTGGTATAGTTACTATGAGGTTACCTTTGAAATCTTTGGGTATCTCGCCTGTCTCATACATATAGCTTACAAGTTGGAAGAGACGTTCTGTTACTGCTTGTTCAGCGGCTTTTAGAGTTTCTGCTTGCACCTTATCTATACCCGGCGCCTTACCACGTTTCAGATCCTTTAATGTCAATTCAAATTCATCTCTAAGTATAGGATATCCCAAATCATCATTTTCAATGTCTGATTCCTGCTCTAATGCTGATAGTTCCTATCCTGCATATAAATTCCCTATATGTTCTTGCCATCTAACCACTTTCTCTGCATTTTCTATAATGACGTTTCCTCCCGCGTCCCTTATATTTTTGCAATACCGTTTTATATTCCTAAAATTGATTCAAATTAGTTTGTATGCCTCATCTTTCCCTCTTTCATTTTGGTTTATACCTCTTTGCACTTTTCATCAATCTATGGTTCTTTAGCTTACTTGCATTTGCGAAAAATTTCGGATTTTATGGCTTTTAATTAATGCTAATGGGATTTTTAATGGAAAAACGCATTAAAAAAGCAATTAGTGCTAATGGGTTTTTAGTGAGAAAACTCATTAAAAAGCAATTAATGCTAATGTGTTCGGATAACAAAACTGTTCCTAAAAAAGAGAATGTAAGCGATATGACGGTGTCCGACATATTCGGCTATCTTCGGCAATATTTGCCCCCACTCTGTAGGGTACATAAAGGCAATTTTCGTATTCAATTACGAAAGATCGAAATGTTGTTGTGATACTTGCGTACCAGTGCATCAAGCTACGGTAATATTTGTTATGTCGAAGGCGAAAAGATGCTGACTGGTGGACTACACACACCAATTACAGAACCATTTTGTGACAATATAATGTTGGTTAAAATTTGCGACCATTCTGACGCCGAGCAAACATCTGCGAACAAAAGAATGTTTATCCTAAAAAAGAAATTTGTGGTGCATTTAACAGTTATCTACGAAGAAAGTTCGACTGATTTGTTTCCGCTAGGCATGGTGTTAAAGTTAAGCTTCCGTTTTCTCTGGAAAGCACTAACAAGATGGGCCAGAGAGTAAAAGAAATTATCGGAAAAGAAGACCTCGAATGTATTAATAATAAATTCCAAAATCCTATATGTGTTCCGTACAAAGTGGAACTAGCAGATGTTAAGTTGGAAACTTTATTGGAGGAACTACCAGATATATTAGACGGACTCAAAAAAAATTATTATTATCTTTTTGACATGGATGTAACCCAAGATTTTGCGGGCATATTTAGCAAGATGGAGATGTGTAATTATTTAACTACAAACCATAACTTTTGCTATAAGGGCGAATACGAAGAAAAGTGTAATACAGTATTGCCCGAAATAAACAGTACTGAAATTGTAATTGTTTTGTATATTTAAAAAATACATATTATTGACACTTTATTATATGTTCTAAATGTGCACCTCCTCGTTCGAGACAGACTTCATAACGATGTTCTAAGTTTCTGGTCATGTTATTGAATAAGGGTTGTCTCAGGGCTGCGAAGAAGACTCTAACGGCATCCTTTAATTCATCGATGGTTTGTGGTGCCCGTTTGAAAACGGCATTTTAGCCATGCCCCAAATGTATGCGTCTGGAGGTGTGAGGTCTGGAGAATGTGAAGGATAAGGGAAGTCAGTAAATCGTGATATGAATTTGCTTGGAAAATGTTCTTGAAGAAATTGACGAATTGCGGCAGCAGTATGGCAAGTTGCCCCGTCCTGCTGAAAAAATTGGTTTCGAAATGCCAAGTTACGTGCACGACAGAATTGACGTAGATCAGGGATAAATCGTGTTAAAATTTGTCTGTACCTCTGTTGATTAAGTGTGACTTGCCTACCATTCTCTTCGATAAAGTACGGACCAATGATTCCGTGTCCGGAAACAGCACACCAGACACTCACTTTTTCACTATGTAAAGGAACCTCTTGAACCTCATCGGGTCTGGCAAAGCCCAGAAATCGATTTGTGCGACGATTCACATAGCCTGACAAGTGAAAATGTGCTTCATCTGAAAACCAAACATTTTTCAAAAATTCAGGATTTTCATACTGTAACGCGAGAATTCTGGCGCAATATTCCACTCTACTGCGATAATCCTGAGGATGTAGTTGTTGATGTACCTGAATCACATACGAAAATGTACCCAGCTCCTTCAGGATTCTTTGAAAGGAAGTTCTTTTAAATCAAGTTGTAACGCTGTCCTTGCCTGGCTGACTTTCGGATTTTCTAAGATTTGCTCAAAACACGTTCATGGTTATTGTTGTTGTTAACTGTCCTGGGACGCCCCTGAGTTTCCTTTTCGTTGGCACAATACACTACCTGTATTTCTAAACTTTTCAATAACCTTCAAAATTACAGCATTACTTGGAGAACGTTTATTAAACCTTTGTGTGAATTGATCAGACACGTATAGCAAACTTGCACCATTACGTCGGCCGATTCCGTATGAACGAAAATAATGCTCTACCAGAAACACTTTCTCCTCTGTACTTAACACCATTTTTAACAATTAGGCCCTACTACTTACTTGTTTGAGGTTTACTTGACAGGTCTATACTAGCTAACTTGAGTGTGACAGCGCACGCATAAAAACACCGCCAACTTAGTTTCAGTACTGTTTATTTCGGGCAATACTGTACTATAGTTGACAACGATAAAACTGTGGGAATTGATTGTTTAACATGGCTAACAACCAATGCAAGAATTAAGATATACAACAAATTTGTGTGTCAGGTAACAAGTCCTGGTGTTAATAAACAATTTGGCAATCATATACTAGATTTTTTACGTTGTCCAGATGTACGTTTAAGGGAAACATTTGCGTCTACTTTGGCAAAAGAACATGGTATTACGCGATTGGAAGCGACAATATACAACTGTGCAATTGGAAGCTATGTCAGTGCGGAACGGGTGTATAATCCCTTAAAAGACTGTTTAACGTTATTGGAAGAGAGTAAGTTATACTTCCTAAAGGCGCCAATGTACTCGGCACCACTTGCCAAAATGTGGAGTAAGCTATCGGACAAGCTACAAAATAGCTGCTGTTTAGTGTTTAATAACCTACTACAGTACGTGTATTGGGGGAATGGTAATACAAAGAAATTGACGGGCTTGCAGATTAAGTTTTCCGAAAAACCAAAGGAAAAGTAAAAATTGATAAAGTATGTGCTTTCGGCTTTTAGTTTTAACTATTTACCTGTAAATTATTTGGAGATAGTAGAGGAGAAAGACAGCCCAGATAAAATAAAAATTTGACACAAGTGCTACATTAAAGCAGGTAGTACATATTTTACACAATCTGCAACACCATATTCTACAATTCCAAAAGAAATAATCATTTCGGAATTGGGATTGATAAATACACCTAACATTCACCCAGAGGTTGTACGACAAAGCGTAAATATTGGTAGTAAACTTTATCCGTTTACGCTAAAGGAAATTGCCCCATTATGCATGCCATACGCTGTAAGTGGAAGGAAAAGACAACTGGAATTAGAGGAAATGGATGCAAAAAGGCGAAAATTGGACTACATGGAAAACACTGCGACAATACGCAAACAATACAAAGATGTGTTAGACAAAGAACATCTTATTAGAGAAATAAGGGAGAATTAAAAGATTATTTTATGTGCCGATGAAGTGACTTAAATACATCCGGGTTCTACATGCTGTATGCATTTGCGGTTAGTAAGAAAGACTCTTTTAGTTATGTAGGCGTTCTTGCGGAAAAAGATGGTACTAAATCCGTATACTTTTAAAAGGTTATTCTAAAAACGTATTTATCAAAATGGCATATAACAAAGACGAACTAAGGAATGCGGGTTTCATAACCTTGGTGTACACCACACGTAAAGGTGTTTTGCTAAACATTGTATATTTGCCTAGTAAAGAACTTTTCGGATCATTTAAAACCGAGGGTCTTACGACCTATAACAACCATTTATTCCCAAAAGTGGTGGACATGCAACTACGCAACAGTGTGTGGGAGAATAAGGATTTCCTCCAATACCGACAAGAAGAAGTCGATCAAGCTAACAAGATACGTATGCAGGATATAGTGGGAAAGCTGCGTTTAAAAGATTGTCACAAGCTGCAAGAATTACACGAAGGAATGGATCTGGTTGTCGGTGGAATCAAAAACTTTAAATATAGAGGCAAACTTTGATACATTTTACAATTCGAAAACCTAGACGGTCTCTATGTATCAAACTATTGGCTAGAAAAGGAGATAGAGGACCTGGGTGTCGATTTAAATTTTAAGCTGCGAATAAAATTAGATAAAATTAAAACCATTCCAATCAAACATAAAGAAAGGACTGTCTTCTGTGTATAACTTTGTATTAAAATTAAGTTTAAATGCCTCCATGCTTGGTATTAAATATTTTTAAATTTTGTTATGTATAATGTCAGAATATACATTTTATAATAGTATATAACATTGTTCTTTATTTATAAAAGGCTGTGACGTTACCCCGAAATAGCAGTCGCACAGAGAAGCGTGCGCATGGGCAGCGCGCATGGGCAGGGGTGCGCACGCGCAGGGTTGCGCATGGGCAGGGGTGTGCATGCGCAGGGGTGCACATGGGCTGGGATGTGTCTGGCCGTACACGAGGGAAGCGGATGTTAACAGTCACCAAGCATCGAATTCTTTATTTGGATGGTATCGAGTACTTGCCTGCGTATGTATCCGGAATAAAAAATACGATTTGTACACGCAACTTATTAATAAAATTAGTTTATCGAGGGAAAATGACAAAAGGTACATCATTCCTAATAGTACAACAATCTACGCATGGAGGCATAAAGATATAAGATAGTTGTTTATATTTGTATAGATTTTGTAAATCTATTGTGTATATTAGTTTTAAGATTCCATAATTTTTAAGTTCCTCGCCCACCTTCCAAATCCTTCCTGCTTCTATCCTGGTTGACAGAGTATACGTGTTATCTCCACGCGGTGTTCGCGGAACCCAGCGGTTTTAGATTTCTCGGGAGATGGTTGGCTAAGGCATATGTCTTGCGTAGCAAAAAAAAAAGGTTCTAAAGATGGAGTTAAATAAAGATGAGCAAAAATTAGTGATTTGGGTCTTTAAAAGGCATAACTTTGTATGGGGTGGTCCTATTTAAAATCTATTTACAGATTTGGGGTCCCTAGAAAAATTTAATATTAGTTGATACCTAGCAAAATATATTTATCTTAAAAGAGTGACTACCCCGCGTATAATAAATACAATATACCACTTGTCAACAAAAAAGTTGTACGGAAATTTAAAGACGTATTTAATGGGGGTCCAGAATTAGAATTTGTTGGTAGTAATGTTAAGTCCTACTGTATTGTAGGCGAGAAAGATACGATTAAAAAGATTAAAGGGATCTCACGAATTGTAGTTAAGTAACACCGAGGGTCTTACAACCTATAACGAGCATATACCGCCAAAAGGAATGGACATGCAACTACGCAGCAGTGTGTGGGAGAATAAGAATTCTCTCTAATAAGAAATTAAAGTTTCCATGTACGCAGCACCAGTCATTGGGAAATGGTCGAAATGTGGAACCTATAAAGGCGATTATTAATTATGGTTTAGAAAAATAATAGTTTTCGTGGACTAAATAAAATAGCTTAGACTGGTTAATGTATATGACATATTCTCGTACACATCCACAAACATCTGTTTACGTCCACAATGGCGATACCGGTAGTTTTTGTTTAACAAATAGTAGGAAAGATACGTCAGGTGTTAGTATGCGGAAGCCCATAGGATCGTTGGATTCAAAAAGAACGGTGCGGCGGGATGTATGGTGGTCTCCGTTAGAATAATCGAAAGTGGTTAATTAATTGTATTAGATGTTTAAATAAGCGAAAGTGTAAAGGCCTACATAAACAAAATTTAATTATCCGACAAAAAAGTGTGCAATGTGCTACACTTATAAAGAAAGTATGGAATGGTGCTTTTTAGCGGTCCTAGCAGTAAAAAGGGCGAACGACTTTTTTCAAACAACTATAAGATTAGCAGTAGCGCAGAGGAGGGGATTTGGTTCTAGGAAATGAGCAACCTACGAAAGTACGGAATACTTGATATTAATGGTAATTGGTTTAATGACCGCGCTCGTGCACTCTTTGAGTGTCTTCGGAAACCTTCTGTTTGCAATCAATTTGTGTGCGTGTGCTATCACCCTTTTGGATTTTTAATATGCACGCGATCCGTATAACATGGAAGACGTTTCCGATGTTTCTACTAACGGCATTCGCACCATCGACGATGCGAACCAGGTGCATGCATTGGCGCTAAATGTATTGGACGAGCAGCAAGGATTATGACGTCATTTAGTCTCTCGCTGAATACTCAACATCGTTCGGTCGTCTTCGGAAACCTTCGGTATGCATTCTATAAGGAACATAAATCAGGTACGCTAGAGTAAGCTTTTTAGTTATAAGTTAGTTCGATTACAAGTTTAACCAAAGTCTTAGAGTGCGGATTTTGTTTTGTACTAAACGTTTTTAAATGCGAGCCCTGTCACGTCTACTTTACCAGGAGGGTGCTCTCAAACGGCACCAGAACAAATGTCGTGGTGTAACATCGTCCACGGTTAAGCTTATACATCCGTCGGCAGCAAAGTACTTAAACTGTGGGTCTTGCAGTATCGCTTTTTCAAGAATAGCTTACAGCGACACAAGGAAAAACAGCACGGTATGTCATTAAGCAGTAAACGTTCAGCTCCGCCAGCTGTTAAAGGGTCTTGTACGAAACAACCACGAATTATGTGTAAAGTGTGCGACATGGAGGTGTTAAAGTCTGCATACCCTGGTCATCTACGGAGCAACAAACATAAAATGCATCAGTTACCGCTACTAGCGACGATGGTGTAGAAATGGTTAGCACAGCGTTTAACAACCGTATGGCTAGCTATCGCATAAAAAACGCCAGTGTCGGCGATGGAGTGTCCGAGTTTCTTTGGAAGCAGAAGGAACGATTTATTCGATTACTTAATAAAAAAAGAATACAACATACAGCAATAAAAGTCGATTGCGAACTCTACGGCGTTTACACCAAAATGGGAGAAGAGACTACCGATGTGAAATCCTTTAACACAAAAAGTATGGTTATAACGTCTTCTAGTAATCCGGAAAAATATGTACGAGTTCTTAAACAAAACCATGTAAACACCAACTTTATACCCAATTAATTAATAAAATCAGTTTGTCGGGCGAGGACAACAAAAAGTACATCATTCCTAATAGTACAGCAACTTAATTAAGGTAGGTCAGTAAGCAATATTAAATTGCTATTAATTGACTCGCATTTAGCGTACTTTCCTACTGTAATAACCGTATTTGTTTGGAGAAGATATACACTTTTAAAAAGAAATTATATTCAGCTTTCACATGTAATTCGGAACGATGATTACGTAAAAGTCGACCTTCCCATTTATATATTAAAAACACATTACATTGGAATGTTTTTACATTATTCTCATACTGTTTGATTAACAACAATATGTCTTATTGATCGAAAACACGTCTCCTGTTTTTTACATTAATCTTAATTTCTATTTTTTGTTACAGGTTACTTTAACCTGCTTGGATTTGGTTAAACGAAGAAGATAAATGTTATACTTTGTAAAAATTGTAATTAGTTTATTAAACTGTAAATCGGATAAAATAAATTATTAAATTTTTGCGTGCTTAATTTATTTATATTAATACTGCTACGTGTTAGGTTAAAGGATTGTAGATATTAAAAAGGATAGTTGATTAGAAATCGACATTAATAAAAAAAATCTTAAAATTTGGGTAGCTCCCTGGGGAATGGAGCTATCTAAAAAATTCCTAGAAATTCGGATAGCTAAAAAAAATTTAATATTAATTGATACCAAACAAGATAGGTTTATCTCGAAAGATGCATGAGTTAGACGAAGAAAACTATTTGGTTCAGATGTGGGAGCAAAGAACAAAATTTAGAGGTTTGAGAGCTTTAAAGTGTAACTTTGCAGGGCGTGGTCCGATTTCAAATCTGTTTACAGATTCGGATTCTGCGTAAAATTTTAGACTAATATAATGTATCGCATGTATAAAAAAATTATGCGGACGCAACAGGTAAGAAATCTTAGAATGAGGGTAGCTCCCTTGGGGGTGATGCTATCTGAAAAATTTCTAAAGATTCGGGTAGCTAAGAAAATTCTAATATTAATTGATACCAAACAAGATAGGTTTATATCGAAAGATGTATTGGTTAGACGAAGAAAACTATTTGGTTCAGAATCTTAGCGGTAAAAAAATCTTAAAATGAGGGTAGCTCCCTGGGGGATGATGCAATCTAAAAAATTCCTAGAAATTCAGGTAGCTGAGATACCAAACGATGTACATTTATCTCGCGGGTGAAAAGAATGCGGGTGTGACGTAATGAAAATGGTTGGGGGGGGGGTTGTCCGAGCAAGGCGGAGAGCAAGGCGGAGCAAGGCAAAGATTCATCTCCCTCATTTCCTCTTTATGGGAATTTACATGTAAATGGAGGCGGCGGCGGCCGCGGCGGCGCTGGGCCAGGACCGGCCAATCCCTCTACTGGGGGCTCATCCCCAAATCCCGTCCCCCTTGCTACGTGCATGATTATCACTTAATTTATTGTTGAATAGTATAATTTAGCTTCAGATATAGTTTTCTATTTATTGTGGGAAAATGTATAATAATGCCGTTATCGAACTCGTTCCATAAAAGTATAAAGTAAATAAAATTTTGTTGGTATATAAAAGGAGCTATGTACTGATTTATACCTTTCGGTAATCATTTTTTAAAAAACTTTTCAACCTAAAACAATTACTTCATTTTACTTCTATTCCACCAGATAATATGTATTTCTAAAGAATAAGGTATCTACCCTTTCAATACCACAATTTGAAAATCCAACTTCTTTTAAGGAAACATTCGGTATATTATTGACTTTCAGGTTCCTTAAGTTCTAATAACATTAGGTACCAATTTTTAATTGCTTGAGATATTAACCGATGAAGTTTGGTGCCGTTTATACTGTGACCTATAAACAATTTATTTAATTTTTAGCATTCAGTAATTCATCTGGTGCTTAAGGATTGCGAAAGATTGCAAAATTCAAAGGACCTTTTAATATGTTTGTGATTCAACACAATGTGTAATGACAAATGGTTATCGGCAGTAATGGCGATTAAACTTATATCAAAAATTATAATATAAATGCAACAAGTACAAATTATTAATTTATTATAACAAAATGAACATACCTCCAGTAGTTTGCTGAGTAGGTACGGTACACTGAAAACGGCGATGATTAAGCGGTTTGGTTCACTTGAAATCACTCACTTCAGCCATATGGAGCAGCTGCACTTGTTGTTGCTTGAAGTTTAAAATTACGAAAACGAATGATAACAAATGCCAAATCGTCTTCTTCTCTTCTGATTGGAGATAATTTGGCATATTTACGACAATTGGCGATTATAATGCACCAATTTCAAAATAGTTTTATTAACAACTGGAGTTGTTTAAAAACGCGAAATAAAGTGTGTTTTATTTTAAAAAATGAATAAAACGGGAATACGAACCATCACCAAAAGTGTTAAATCTTGTACTTTGTCACGATTTGTCAGTCGGTCAAATAAATATTTAAAAGGACCAGAACAAAGACAATCAAATTATAGATCAAACTTCAATTCTTTGCAAAAGTTTCAGTTTCTCAAGGTTAAAACAAGTCTATAAAAATTCGTCTGTAACAATTTCATAAACATTAAAAATTGCTAAACATTTTGTACTTTTGTTACATATTTCTAGAATTTTTTAAAGAATCAAAAATCAAATGATATACTACGGTATTTTCCACAAGCATTGTAACGTATTTTTTTTCTAGTTACATTTAGTTCAATAAAATAAAAATAAAACAGCTATAATTTAAAATATTTAATTTGTGAATTATCATCCAATAAAAATTAATATATAATATTCATAATAACGCATAGATTCTTGTATGTATATACTCTAAAGTTCGTTACCAAGCTCTGTCAAGTTGTCAGTCGGCACTTCATTCTCAACGTTCGAAAGTGCAAGCCGCTTTTGCAGACGAGGTGAAGTCGAAATGGCCCTGTCGAAACACATGGCTTCTAACAAAGTTAGGAAAAAGTAGAGCATTGAAAATTCTTGGTGTCTGGATGTAGAGCCTAACAGCCTGAGAATATGGAACCCCTTTGGACATCATTTTACACATGCAATATCTTGAGGACATATCTTGAATAACATTTCCGATAATAAGTTAAAACAAATTTTGAGGGCAGTATTTTAAAGCAAGAATTTATGGTTTCGTTTTATTCAATATAACATGCAGTAAAGTAAACGCCGATTCCACATGTGTTCCCGATATTTCAACCTTACCGATGAATAATATCACACAAGGATATTATGATGGAAATCTCCGACAGCTGAGGTCAAGGTCTAGCACTTGTAGTACATTTTTGATGCACGTGAGTGTTTTTAACTTTTGATAACTTTGAAATTACAGTAAATTATTATGAATTATTCAACATTAATTGCTTGAGTAACGTAAATAGAAAGTAGTTTCTTTGAGAAATCAGTAAAATTAACGAATATGTATCTTGCTTGTCAGATTGTTTGCACATGTACGCAAACAGTGTATTTCATAAAGTTCTGAATGACAACCTATGTCAGACAAAAAATATGTAGATTCCGTTTTCCCATCTAGACGCCATATGCTGTCTTGATTTAATTTACATTATGCTTGAAGACTTTCAGGTCATGTAAAGGCACTTTCATTGACATATGAAATTCGCGTATTTATTGTAGATTACAATTAAATTAGAATAATAACATTTTACCAAGTCTGCACTTTGATAATTAATTTTTGTTGTAATGATCAAGGAAGTACTTCGCTGATTAAAAGAAACTTATGTGTTATGAACAATTAATAAATTATATGTCTATCTAATTAAATCTTATAGAAATGATCTACTCATAGATCTTAATATTGAATGTAAAACTTCATTAGCGTTATTATGAAAAAATTCGATAAAGAGACAAACTTCAATATTACAGTCATATGTACATAATCAGAAATTTATCCAAATAGAATCCTTTTTGCTTTTGAAAGATGTTTTATTATTTAACGTTTAAAAAAAATTTGCAAGTCCTCCCGGAATAGAAAGAGTGTGTAGTGAAAATAAATTCCCTCAGTATATTTTAAATGCCTAAATTCTATTATTCTATTTTTGGCAAATGTTTTTGAGGACACAAATGGTGTCCATATTGTGCTTTTGTTTGTTCACAGGTAAAGCTGAGACATCTGTATGACATCTGGTGGTTGAGGTCTTGGTAAGTGTGTCATAAAGAGTGAAATTCAGGTTTTATGGCTATGTTAGTGGTGTTAAGATAAGGTTTCCGCATTCCCCTAATACAAGCACAGTTAAATTTTGTTGGTTATTGTATTAAAAAATACGGTGGCGCTCATTAAATATATTTTTGGTCTTTTATTCACCCATGACCCAAGCTCATGATCTACCCAGAGCTAACACTCGACTAGCCGTTTACATCTTAAGAGTTTTTCTTTGTCTCAAGCCATTCTCCATCCGACATTACCTTGGGCTTAAAAGAAAAAGAAGAAATTCTCGACCTTGTGATATCAGATTAAGGTTTAGAAAAATTGGAGGTTTAATTTATAGCTGATAGTCACGAGGATAAAGAAATATAAAATTATATGTTTATATTACAGTATCTTGATTGTAACTCATAATTATTATACTTTTAAATCGAACAAAAGGGTGATAATTACTTGTTGAACACAACTGGAAAAAAATACCTTCTCAATTACAGAATTTAAGTCGTGCTGGCCCCAAATTTCGGGCCTCGGGCCGGGCCGGTCACTTTTCTGCATCGGGCCGGGCCGGGCTTGTCAAAAGCCCGACTCGGCCCGGTCCGAGTCCATTCCTAATCCCTACCTTGTTTGGAACAGTAAGGGTTCGGCAAAATTCAAAATTTTCCAGGTAAAAAAACTCGCTTCCTGGCCAATGTAGTACCTTCCGGTGGAGCATTGGAAAATCACATACCAGGAGTATTTTAACTCCGGAATCTTTTACCCCAGGAAATGCCGTCATGTTTATTATAATTTAAGTTTCTCCCATACTAGAATTATTTACGTAATCCTTATAGCAAGACATAACCATATCAGCATTTTATCACTGTCTTTACACATCGCATACAAATTGCAACTATTTGATCGAACTTTTATGCGTGAAAACATAAGACATTGGATGCTCCATGAAAACAAACTTGTTGGGCCCTATAATATAGCTTCCCTTTTGAACAAAACTTATCTCCGGCGTGTAACAGCCTTGAATGCAGTAAATGGATCTTTTGTTGAATAATAGGCATATATTTTAATACAAAAATCATTATTCTTTTCATACGGAAACTTTTTAAAATAATACGGGATCTGTATTACAAACACCATGGGCGCCATATTATCTATACATCTCGTTTCTATTCAGAACTGTCTTCGGTTAAATAAATATAATAAATATACCTTTGAATATAAATGCATTTTTAACCATTACAAGTCTTGTGTAGCTGCCAAAAGAATGTAACCGTGTCAAAAAAAGAATTTTTTTTCCCAGAGTGTTCAATATTTTATTCAAATAAAAGTGGGATCCACATTATCACCACTTCCTCTACTAACTGATATAAACAAACACGCACTTTACGACTGCGTTTAAGGTTACTTTCAGTGAAAGAAACATATCACGCGTAAAATAGCAGAGCATACACCATCAAACACTAGTTCCTATAACGAAACCGAGAGTATCAAAATAAATAGAACAACCTCCGCATGTAAAACAAGCAGTAATAGCAATCATCGACGCAATATCATACAAATAAACCTTGCACTTGAGCTTTTACGAGGCTTGTTAAGTGTTTTGAAGCCATGTTTATGATCCTTCTTTACAATCAAGTCGTTAGGCCACACCATTCAAGGGGAGTAAGTAGAACAAGATGGCCATCACTACTGAATCCGACCTAACAACAATAACGCTGAATTTTACGACGTAACATCAGGGGTTTGTAACCTACGTATTATATTTGTATCTAACACAATTTCGAGGATTCCGTCGGAACTTTTACTGCGGGAATCGCTTCGAATAGATTTTTATTGAGAAAAAGCAAAAGTCGAGCAACGATAAAATACATAAATAATTGATGTTATCAAATTACTACTATTAAAAAAATTATCTACCCCTGCTCTCTATTACAAAGGAGAAGTATGGGTGGAAAGAAAATTAAGATAATTGTATTTCCATTCGCTATTTGTAATGCTTTAGCAATTTATGCACGGAATTTCGGTACTTAATCTTGGAGTGGAGAAAATCCCCTTGCGTAATTACTTGGTGTGAAAGATGGCGCTTGGGTTGCATTCTGGCGTGAGTTTTGGCCCAAGTTAAGCTCATATACATAGAGATCTAATAATGTACCCCTTTTCTTTGAACTTACCCGTCGTTGTACTAATACAAGTAAGGTTTAGTTATGTGAATACTTTAAGCTTGGAGAAAACTTTACTAAACTAAATAAACTACAATAGGTAATCCCTAACGAGTCACGGAACTCTCTCTTATGCTGGAAGGATTGTCGAATTTATTATAACAAGATAGCTGGCATCTCATTCGCTTCCTTACAAATTGTAAGGCTTCAAAAATTAGAATACAGAAAAGTAGCTTTGTGGTTTCATAAATTGAGAACTATTTTGTAAAAGACGGAATAATAACAAACTTTAAAACCAATAAAATAAAGTTTCACACGAATAAGCTTGTGTTAAAAGGTTTATCACTGCAATTCATGATTTAACACACATTTGAAAACGTAGACAAACATGAAAAAAGTTGCCTTGTAATAAATGTTTTATTAAGCTTTGTCCAATGTTATTTATTAATATTATAATCATACTACGCTGGCTAAGGAATGCATTCGTATGCATAGAAACAGAAATGCAAATGTCAAAAACATCTGTTTTTCACAAATCACAAAAAACATGTTTACTGATTTATAAAGTAACTTTAAAATATTAAATAGTTCAATTTGAGGTTAGAAACTTATTTCCACATATGGTATGTGTTACTATCTAAGCAATAAGCATTAAAAGCAATTGTAATTATCTAGTATTTAAAAAAAGAAATTGAAGCAATGATACGCACTTTTGTGTCCAAGTATTTTTATATATTGTTGCGAATTATAGGCGTGAAGTGTTTCTTGATTGCTTGGTGAGTATGGTACGCCAATGTGAATATTTTGATGTTGTTCGTAAGCGAAGTGACTTTTATGGTTATCACTTCCCTTAGACTCACGATCTTCACGATATCCGCGGCTTAGTCTGGGAATTACCCAAGAGTGAGCCATGAGAATGAGCGTGGATACAAAATTTTTTCGCACAATCAACACTAGTTGAGAGTATTGCAAAACCAATATCTGTAGTTGTTTATAATAATCACCAAATTCAAGTACAATTATTATTTTTGGCATTAATTTTTTCATCTTGCGACTGGTTGGAAGCGTACTTCCATTGATTTTTATTCTAAGATGGCCTACACATTTCCCTGAAATTCTCATAGCCTACATAATTCACTATCTGTGTGCAATAGTCTAACCTAGGTCTACCTTTACTTCTCTTTTTGCGTATCTCAGCTTATAATATATTCCGCACCATTCCCTTATGTCTTAGTATGTGGCCTATCTTCCTATTTCTCCTATTTTTTACTGTTTTCCACATAGTTTTATCTTCTCCTATTATTTCTAGTACCTCTTTGTTCTTAACTTTGTCTGTCCATGGTATCTTCATCATACGTCTGTAGCACTACATTTCAAAAGCTTCTACCTATTTCTTATCTGCTACTCCTACTGTCAAGGCTTCACCACCATATAGTATTGTACTCCACACATATGTTTTAAGCTATCTTTTCCTAGTTTCTATGTTTATGGTCATTGAATACAGTAGTTATTTTTTCTTGTTAAATGTAGCACGACATTGTGCTAATCTTTGTTTTATATCTTTTGTGATTTTCCCATCTTGCGTTATTTGACGGCCTAGGTAGCAGAAACCTTAACCTCTTGTAGGTTCTCGTTACCTATTTGTATTCTTATTTTTGATTTATTTTCCCCTCTTTTGCATACTAGAACTTTAGTTTTATTTTTGTTAACTTGCATACCATATCTCTCTATTAAACCGTTTCCATTTCATTAAGAGCAGCTTCTAACTCTTTTTTGCTAGATGCTAATACCGATATATCATTTGCAAATCTAAGCATATTAATCTTTTGTCCCTGAATATTAATTCTAAATGTCATCATGCATTTGCCAGTATTCATTGCCTTTTTTATGTACAAGTTAAAAACTAATGGGGATAAGGCACATCCCTGTCTCACCCCTTTCCTAATATTTACTTCTCTACTTTCTTGCTCTAATTCTATTACCGCTGTTTGCTCTTTGTATAAGCAATGTACTATCCGTCTATCCCTAAAACTCAATTCAATCTATTTCAGTATTTCGCACATTTGTTTCCATTTTATATTGTCAAATGCTTTTTCCAGATCTACAAACCCTATATATACGCTTTCCCCTTCTCTATTGTTTTCTCCATTATCACCCTCAGAACTAAAGTAGCCTCCCGTGTTCCCCTGTTTCGCCTAAACCCAAATTGATCTTCTCCCAGTATTTCTTCAGCTCGTTTTTCCATTCGTCTTCGTACAATTCTAGTTAATATTTTTGAAGCGTGTGCTGTCAACCTTATTCTTCGAAAATTTTCACATCTATCGGCGGCTCTTTTTTTGGTATAGTTACTATGATGTTGCGTTTAAAATCTTTCGCTATCTCGCCTGTCTCATACATATAGCTTACAAGTCGGAAGAGACGTTCTATTATTGCTTGTCCAGCCTTATCTGTATCCGGCGCCTTGCCATTTTTCAGACCCTTTAATGCTAATTCAAACTCATCTCTACGTATAGGATATCCTAGGTCATCATTTTCAATGTCTGATTCCTGTTATAATGCTGTTAATTCCTCTCCCAAATATAAATTTCCTATATATTCCTGCCATCTAGCTACTTTCGCCACATTTTCTATAATGATTTTTCCTCCCGCATCCCTTATATTTTTGCTATATGGTTTATATCCCTAAAATTCATTTTAATTAATTTGTATGCTTTGTCTGTTTTTCCTATTTCCATCTTAGTTTGTACCTCGTTGCACTTTCCATCAATCCACTGTTCTCTAGCTTAGGATTTGCGAATAATTTCCCATTTTATGGCTTTGCATCTTTGTTTTCCTGTTTCGTCTGATCTATTTTGTATTATCATCTTTCTTCTATTAAATTCAGGATATCGTTTGTTATCTATGGTTTCTTGTTTTCTTTTTGTGTATACCCCAGAATATCTCTGACCGTCATGTCTAAGCTGGATTTAATGTTATTCCATTCTGTTTCTACTTCCTTAGTATCAAAAATTTTCCCGATATCTTTCAGCAATTCATTTGACTTTTTTTCAAATCTATCGTGGATATCTTTATTTGTTAGCTTCTCCAAGTCAAAGTGTTGTTTTCCGTTCCTCTTTTTCAGATTTTTAAATTCAAGTGTGGCCTTCATAATTACAATGCTGTGGTCAGTGTCTATATCTGCTTCCGGCTAACTTCTACAATCTTTCACTTGATTTCAAAACCGTTGTCTAACAATAATGTAATCTATTTGATATCTTCCTTTATTTCCTGGCATCCTGGTATCGTCTTCTAGCATGATGTTGAAATAATGTATTTGTGATGGTTAAGTTATTCTTGTCGCAAAATTCTACCAGCCTATTTCCCTTGTCATTTCTCGTGCCTAAACCAAATAAACTAACTATCGCTCCTTCCCTACCCTCACCTACCACTGCATTAAAATCCTCCGTAATTATTAAATTTTTATGTCCTTTTACGTATCTTAATCTCTTAGATATCTTTGTAGATCGCCTCTACGTCTTCCTCACTGTAGCTAGAGGTGGGCATGTATACTTGTATTATTACTGTATTTACTGGTTTAGATTTAAATCTAACCATGAGTACTTTTTCGTTCTTTTGTAAATAGTTTTCTACACGTAGTCTTATCTTTTTTCACATAACTATCCCCACACCCGAATTTCCTTCCTCTGATCCTGTATGAATTACCCTGAAGTCTCCACTCGAAAAATCCCCCGCCTCTGGCCAGCGGACTTCGCTAATTCCTACTATGTGTAGTTCTTACTTATCCATTTCGAGTTTCAGGTTCTCTAGCTTACCTACTTGTTTCATACATCTGACACTCCATGCTCCGACTCGCAGAATGTTCACGGATCTTTTTCTACTCTTTCGGATTACATTCCTCGAAGTAGTCTTCTCCCGAAAATCCGAATGGGGGACTATTTTACCTCCGGAATTTTTTATCCCAGAGGATGCTATCATGTTTAACAATTTCTGTACGCAGTGTACTTGGGAGGTATTGTGGTGGTTTCCCGTTGACTTCCACATCGCAGTAGTGTGTCTTAGAATGTCATACCGACTCCTATGGACTCTGTCACTTTAAGTACCGAAAAAGCTGCTGCCCTCTTTCGGGGACCTGTTTTAGTCTGGTTCCTCACGAATGACCCCACTACTTTGGTTAAACCTATAGTTCGGCTCTTTAGCTCATTGAAACGTGCAAGTCATTCTACCTGTTCTAGTATTTTAGAACGTCGTCAAGGTGCAGGTCCGTTAAAAATGGCAGGTCTACCGAGTGCAAAGAAAAAGAAACGGTATTTCTAAGTTTTGAACATCTTGCTGTTTTGGACTTACGAGGTTCGCTAATTAGGGTCACGTTATGGAATATTAGTTTGTGCATGCGGCCGTTTGGTAACTTGAGCATACTTTCAGCTGATTAGATAATGATCCTAAATAATTATAAGATTGATAGTAAATAAAACTTTAGAATATATTACAGCGCGCAAAGTAAAAATTACATTGTTAAACAACACGAAAACCATTATTTAAGTAGGAGAAGTAATGAACAAAGTAATCTACTGCATGTTTAGATATATTTATTAAAAAGTTGTGGAATAAACAACATATTCACATTACATGATTTTTGAATGAAGAAATCAATGACTGGTTTTATCTTCTTCGTTTCCGAAATTATCTGTAACGATCAAAATGTTTTTTTAAATAAAATCATATATTATGGAGTGAAATAAAATCGTAGAATAGCTAATGCCTTGAAATAATTAAGCAAGCATACTTTAAATTAACCAGTAATTACTAATAATTATTAAAAAAACATACAACGACGTGTTTATAGATTCCAAAACGTATGTGTATATTTTAAAGCTACGAGTTCCTGATTATAATATTAACACGAACAATTTTCAGGAAAGATTTTCGACGTATTGTTCATTCTTTGTTAAGAATATAATCACGTAGAAAACTTATATAAAATATGCTAATAAGTAAGTGAACCCTCGTATTATTCTTTAAATTCTTGAGACCACCAGGAGCTAAAATTAATATTTAAAAAATCCTACCTTTAAAATATTCAAGGGACTGCTGGACCGCTACTGAAGCCTGGGCATAAAGCATCCACTAGTTTTGGTCTACAGGTCCACCAACACCCACAACCTGAGCTACGGCTGCTGCCTTTTGTGCTTGCGCCTGTTTCTCTTGCTCATTTAATTCTTTAATTGCTTGTA
This sequence comes from Platerodrilus igneus, assembly GCA_036346225.1. Classification (NCBI taxonomy): domain Eukaryota; kingdom Metazoa; phylum Arthropoda; class Insecta; order Coleoptera; family Lycidae; genus Platerodrilus; species Platerodrilus igneus. The sequence continues at coordinate 2,309,453 of JARFIW010000566.1, forward strand.
TTTCTTTTTTCAATTTCATTCTACGATTTTGAAACCATATTTTTATTTGTCGTTCTGTTAAACACAACGCGTGCGCCATTTCTATCCGCCGTCTCCTTGTGAGATAATGGTTCGTGTGGAATTCTTTTTCGAGTTCAAGTGTCTGGTATCTCGTGTACGTTTGACGCCCTCTTCTACGGAGGCCATTTGCACCTGAAACAACCAAGGATTCGGTATTAATACGTGCTCCTGCTGCTAGAGAAAAATATAAGAGATAACTCATCTGACAATGAAATAAATCATGGCGTATAAATATACGGGCGCGATTAATCACGTAGTTTTGGTGTCAGTGGTGGAAGCCACGGGTTATTTATGTAGGTATTTATCTTGATAAACGAAGAATCGCCAGTCGGTGCATTGGAACACGATCAAACAAGTGCATCTGGGATGCAACGTTTAATACGTTGTGTTACTTATTTTTTAATTTCAGAGAATTTGCGAGAGACGGCCCCTGGTAATTATTGCGTGCGTGATAGTGGAAGCATGCAGGTAGATTAAGATATTTCTCAAGACATTTAACGACCAGTTTATGGGGTAAAAAAAAACACACTTTGTTAATAGCATGAGTTAAACGCATTAAACATCGTTTACCTGCATCGCATATGTGAAATGCGAGCACCGTTTGCTTGAAATCCATGCATTTTCTGGAAATCACGGACATAACAAAGGCCGCTTATTACTAGACGCTGACGAATTGCAAATTTAACCCTATATAGAAATTTTAGCTACAGACGCTTGTAGTCATAAACAAATATAAGGAAGGGGATTCGGAATTAATTTAATTTTTTAATCATATTTTCTCACAAGAAAAGTAAAATTTTCTTAATTAAAAAAACATATTTCAGTTTGTATATACAGGGTGAATGAGACCACCCGTATCAGTATTTTTTTTAAGGACCGGTGAGTTGTAGAGAGTTGGGATAAAAACATTTATTATGAAAGTCATACTAAAGAATCTAATGGTGATATTATTATTTCTTGAAAAAGTTAGCATCACGAGTAGTTTTGCCCACAATGTCCAGAACTTCACAATCTTACCGTAAGTCGAAAAACATATTGTTCAAAAGATCGTTAAAAATGAAGAAAGTTTTGTAGGAAAAATTATTTTACTACTACCACCCCTTTTAAGCATTATTCGATTAAAGTTATTAAATTTGACATTCGTTGTTAACAAACAAAATTGAAAAGTTACAAGTGTTCAAAATGTTTTCCATTTACTTCTAAACACTGTTGGGCTCTTTTAGTTACACTATCAGTGGCTCTAAGTATTTCTTCATTACTTAATGAAAGGCTAGCATTCCAAATTCTCAGCTTCATATCATCTCTCGTTGCTGATTTTTCTTTATAAGCAATATCCTTGATCCAACCCCAAAGGAAAAAATCTAGACGCGTATGATCTGTTTATCTTGGCGGCCACACCACTGTACTTCCTCTGGCAATCCATCTATTAGGAAACAGTTGATTTATTGTGTTCCTGGCAACTATGGAAAATGAACTGGGCAGCCATCTTGCTGAAACCACATTCTTGCTCGCATTAAAGAGGGGCATTTTCCAGTAAGTCGATCAAGTTGTTACCTAAAAACTCGGCATATCGTATTCCATTCAGAGTTTTAAAAGCACCGGAAAAGTCAATATTCGCAATGCGCATTACTGGTCACAAACAAATCCTCACTGACTACAAACTATTAGTCCGGGAGGCAGAGGCACAAAATTTGCACTCATTCCTACAAAGCTAGTTCTCTGTGAATGAGTTGTTTCGATATGGTGAATAAAGGAAATGAAAGTCTGCCATCTCAATGTGGTCGCCTTCATTAAGAACATTGGAGTGAACATGTTAAAAGTTTATGTGTAAATGAGTTATACCTACAAGGCTGAAACTTTGTAGGATGCTTGTCGATAAGCCAGAACATAGAATAATTACAGTCTGCCACCGTGGCAGCGTCGCAATCGACGCTCTGCCACCCACGCAAGGTGTCAAGAAACTTTTAAAAATAACATTATTCCTACAAAGCTAATTTTGTTTGTAGTATTATTTAGGTAATAAGAACATAGAAAAATAAGTCTGCCGCTTGTATCACGTCGCAAAGCTTTGACAGACGTAATAGAAAGTACGATCAACGTAGCGTAGCCGGCGCGCTAGTAAGCTTCAAGTCGCGCTGAATTATTGTTAAATACTTGAACAATTATAAATCTACAAAGCTGCTTTTTTTTCCACAAGCAGTTTAACATTATTATTTTTGAATAAACGTAGTCTGCCGTCAATCATAGGTGGCTAAGTCGTCGGCAGACGTGGCTATAGTTGTAGTGCTCACGGCAGCGCGAAAATAATCATTATAAAACTTGTACTTGTGAAAGGCTCAGCACCTTCGGTACTCGTACTTGTGGAAGGTTCAGCACCTTCGGTACTCGTACTTGGAGGAACTTCTCTATATTTTTTGGATAATGCAGTAAATCGCTTATAACATATAGCATGATATCTGTTACGTCGTCATCGAACAATTCGGTATTTTGTGACAATAAATACTTTGTGCGTGCATCCTACAGTTTGAGTGAAACATTTTATATACCGGCAATAACAGTGCATAAAGTGACAGTCGTACTCGAGCCTTTAACGAAGCAAGTCGCCTTCGAACCCTTGAAAAGGACGGTTGTGTTAGAGCTTTGAAAGCGAGACCGACACCATTTTCGTGCGTGTTTCTGGTTCTCCGTAAAAGCTTTTGTGCGTGAAAGTGTCTATTGCCCCCAGCGGCGCAGGACTTAAGGTATTTATACCCTTTTACTAAGTAGTTTGATGTAGTTTTTTTGTTTGTTATTACATAACCGCTCCACCATTATCGTTATTGCTATAAAAGCAATTGGTCCTTCATTATAATTTGCATATTTTTATCACACATTTATATCAACCTCCTTAATCACCATCAATCATTGGTCCTTCGAGCCGGATTCATTAGTCCTGTGGTTACACATGTCCTAAATTAAATATTATTGTGCATTTCAGCGAGTTTTTAATTAATTAATATTTCAGTTTTAAATTTGTGCTTAAAGCCCATATTTAGCGGGTTAAAATGTGTAAACATTATTTATACTGTCTTTAGATTAAATTAAGCGATTTCGCCGTAATTGAAACCAGCAAGCGTTTTAATTACAAAGAAATTCATAATATAAAATTTGTCAGTTTTCAGTTTTAAATTCATTTTAGCGGCATAAAACAGAAAGCAACCTGAAAACTATAAATCGCTTTATACTTCTTAAACAAGAAAGGTAAAGGATTTGCTTTGTATTTAAAAGCTATTGCACGTTTTGTATTACAATATTGAAAATATCTGCAGAGGAATAAGGTTGTAAAGTTGCATCTTTCGGCAAATATGTTAAGCCACATGTTTTAAACGTTTCTGTGAGCTTTTGATGGTAAGCCGCTCGGGTTGTTAAGCGGTACATCTTATATTCACGCTTTTGTTTGACGAACCGTTAGTCATAAAACGTGATTTATTGGTTATACCCTATTTTACATTTTTCGTGCTTTGAACAACTCATAATATTTTAATATTTCTCAGTGCACATTTAGCTTTACCGTTTTACAACAGTTTATTGTAGTCCTTTCAGAATCTTTGAGAATGGCTCCAAAGAAAGCACATGTGGTAGAACTCCAATTACTGAAAACACGGATTTTAGAAATATTTGAGCTTTGTAATTCTATACAAAGTGACCCAAGTTTAAAGGCATTGTTCCTTATTCAAACAAGGGAATACAAGACCTTTATGCAAATTTCAATACAATTTTAGTCGCTGTCTTGGCCTCATGTGACGAGGTAGACTCATTAACTTACAACGCTGTACGGAAGGAAGTAGATTCCGCTTATTTTTCATACTGCTGCATCTCGATACGATGCAAGAAATGAAAGCACCACAAATCATCGAAAATGCTCCAAGCAGCACGGTATCAAAATTGTTACCGTTAAAGCTCCAAATTTTAATAATGAGGTAACTGAATTTTCATCTTTCATCGATTTATTTGACAGCCTGGTCTATAATAACGCGTCGCTGTCCAATATCGAAAAATTAAATTATCTTATCAGTTGTTGTACCGGGAGTCTTTAAGAATCGTTAAATCTGTACCCATTTCGGGGATAATTTTATTATTTCCTATAACGCCTTGCGTGAGAGATTTAGCAATCCGCGTTTATTGGCAACTTTGCATTGGAAAGCAATGAAAGACTTTCTACCTTTAAAATCAGAAGACCCTAAGAAACTTAGGGCACTTATTGATTGTTTTCGGAGAACCTTGCTGTTCTAACTAACTTAAAGTTTCCCACTGAACATTGGAACTTTATTCTGGTCGATTTGCTTTTAGAAAACTTGATCCGTTCACTAGAAAACGCTTCGAACTCCAATCGGATCCGAAGCAAATACCTAATTTCGAGGATTTGAGATATTTTTTAACCCAACAATGTGCAGCGTTGGAAACCTTTTCTTCAACCGCACCTGTTTCTTATTCGACGACTGTCCATACATCTCACACATCAGTGCCTAAGAAATCCTCAGCGTTTCAATTTAAACCAAGAGTTTCTTCTAACGTAGTTTCACTGGACACACCAAGTAGCTCCAGTGACTCAAAGAATTCATTTGCGCACCATTGTCCTTCCTGCAAAGGCAATCACTTAATTTATAGATGTCAATCGTTTCTAAAGAAAACTCCGACGGAACGTTTCGACATTGTCAAACGCTTACGCCTTTGTTTAAATTGCTTACGAACAGACCATGCGTCCATGCAATGCAAATCTTATAATTCCTGTCGAACTTGCGCCAAGCCGCATCATACCTTGCTACATTTTGAATCGCAACCTGCTTCTAGCCGTTCAGCTGAACCGACCGCTACACACATGCATAAAATGCCAATAGGACGCAGTCAGCCTCTCCTATTCCGGCAAATGTTTTGTCTTCACAGACGAATTCAAATCTTGGGGTTACTGTCTTACTCTCCACTGCTGTTGTGGAAGTTCAAGATCGTTCTGGTAGATACAAACCGATCAGGGTACTTTAGACCCTGGCTCCCAAGCTAGCTTTATTCGAGACGATTGCGTGAGCAAACTTTGGCTTCCACGCATACGTTCTCAAGTTCCGATTTATGGACTTGGGCAGACAACTTCAGCAGTCAATAGGGTGCCGTCAGCTGCACCATTCGCTCTATGTTAGACTCTGAAAAATCTCTAGAAGTCACAACTTTTGTGCTTTCGTCAATATCTGGCAAATTACCTAGCGTTGAAGTTCCTAATAATTGGGAACACTTATGCGGCCTGCACTTTGCAGACCCGACCTGGAACTCTCCAGGAACTATTGACATGCTCCTTGGAGCAGATGTTTATCCGTTCATCATCAATGGCGGTGTTATACATGGCAAATTTCTTCAGCCTGCCGCCATAAATACAATTTTGGTTGGACTATTATTGGTCCCACAAAAGCTTGCAGTCTGATACTGTCCAAGCATTTTTACTTCTGTAGAAGATCCTATCGACCAGACCCTAAGGCGGTTTTGGGAGATAGAAGAATTGCCATCCAAGCCTTATACTTCTCCAGAAGAAGAAAAGGCAGATTTGATTTTGAAAACACGTTTTCTCGTGACCCTAGCGGTCGTTTTATTGTTGCGTTACCGTTCAACGATACTTTGCCCGTTTTGATAATTGCTTTGAGATGGCTAAAAAGACTATTTTCGTTGGAGCGCAAATTGCATGCTCAACCGGAGCTACGCGCCCAATACAACAATTTCATGCAGGACTATCTTGATGCGGGTCATATGGCATTACTCGATTCTCCGCCCGTTGGGAACGATAATTACTTTTACCCCATCACCCTGTGTTTAAAGAAGAAGGTCATACTTCTAAAATTCGTGTGGTTTTTGACGCCTCTGCAAAGGCTAAAACAACGTGTCACTTAATGACACTCAATTGGCTGGACCTAGTCTCCAAAACGACATTTCGTCAATCTTACTGAAATTTCGTACTCATCGTTTCGTTTTTACTTGTGATGTTCGCCAAATGTATCGACAAATTTTGGTTACCGAAGAACATCGAAAGTTTCAATTAATTGTTTGGCGGTTCTCCGCAGAAGAACCCATCCAGACATATCAGCTTAATACAGTGACCTATGGTATTAAGTCATCGCCTTATCTAGCATTAAAGACTCTTCAGCAATTAGCCATTGACGAAGGCAAAGGTTTCCGTTAGCCGCTGAGGCTATACGGTCAAATCTATATATTGATGATTTCGTCGCCGGTGGAGATTCTATACAATCGGCCCGCGAAATTAAAGATCAACTTATTCGACTTTTACATTTGGCTGGTTTTGAACTTCGAAAATGGAGTTCTAATTCAGTTTCTATTTTGGAAGGCATTCCGTCAGATTTTTGCCAATATACTTCTCTCGATTTCGATTCGGACGAATCAATAAAAATATTAGGTCTTCAATGGTCACCTACAGAAGATATTTTCTCGTTTCGGGTTAAACCATTAAACCAAATATGTACAAAGCGCAACATACTTTCACAAGTTGCCAGAATATATGATCCATTAGGATTTTTAGCCCCACTAACACTTTTTGCAAAACGCCTAATCCAGCATCTGTGGATGTTAGGTTTGAATTGGGATGACATCCCACCAGCAGACATTTCGTCTCAATGGCAGCAGTATCAAGAAGAGTTGCCGTTATTATCGTCATTAAAGTTACCACGTTGTTTACCCCCTTCGGATCCTTTTACTTGTCATTTGCATGGGTTTTGCGATGCTAGCGAGGTAGGGTATGCAGCGGTAGTGTATTTTCAGTTCATAAATCAAACTACCGGAGAAATAACTGTACAATTTGTAACCGCTAAAACAAAAGTAGCTCCAATTAAGCGCATTTCAATTCCACGTTTGGAATTATGTGCCGCCGTTTTATTAACCGATTTACTTTCTTTTACCATTCGTTCTTATCAAGGCTTGATTGACATTTCCGATGTTTCAGCGTGGAGTGATTCTACGGTCGCTCTCACTTGGATACGTTCTCCACCTTTTCGTTGGAAAACTTTTGTGGCAAACCGTGTTAGCCACATTCAAGAAATCATTGCACCTAGCCGATGGTTTTATATTAAATCTTCGCATAATCCGGCTGATCCTGCATCTCGGGGATTAATGCCAAGCGCGGTTATTTCATGTTCGCTATGGTGGGCGGGGCCTGAATGGCTTCACTACCCTAGTGACTCGTGGCCGCCTCAACCAACATTGTCAACCTCAATTGCTGAGGTAACTACGGAAAAGAAGATCCTAACATTTGTCGCTCAAACAGATCCAAACGTCATTGACATTTTACTAAGCCGCTTTTCATCGTTATATAAAATCCAAGGCATCGTGGCTTACATTTATAGATTTTCTAAACTCATGGCTCAACGTCATACGGGTCCCTTAACAGACATTGAACTACACAATGCTCTCATGATTATCGTTCGGCATGTACAAAATGTTACATTTTCAAAGGAAATAGCTTCGATCAAGGCAAACCGTAAATTACCTAAAAGCTTGCGAAAACTTTCTCCATTTGTTGATCCACAAAACATCTTAAGAGTAGGTGGGCGCTTGACACATTCTTCGCGTTCCTATTCCGAAAAGTTTCCTGCGTTATTGCCTCAGCGGCACCAATTAACCGAACTTATCATTCTGTCAACTCATGAAAGGTATTGCCATCCTGGTGTTAATACCACAGCGTATCTTATCCAACAGAATTTCTGGATCCTTTCTATTAAAAATTCAATCGGAAATTGTTTATCATCATGTCATGGATGTTTTCGTACCAAACCGGTCCTGGTAACTCCTCCTATGGGAGACCTACCGGCAGCACGTATTACCCAGATCAAAACTGCACATGGCACATTAAAACGACCTTTGGTCAAACTAGCGCCGCTACCGGTATTTTAACTTTATTTTATGTTTAGATGTATATACACATTTTTACATGTATAGTAGTATATTATTTTTACATATTTGCTTATTTACATATATATATTTTTATTTTTGCATAGTTGGTAATATCGCTCGCTGTAGTGCACCACCCTATCTTTCGTTACCTCCTTTCCTAGCAAGGTCAAATCCCATGTGATTTCCTTCACCCAACCTACTTCCTCCTTTTCAAAATTCTATGAATTTGGTGGGCGGTATGTTACGTCGTCATCGAACAATTCGGTATTTTGTGACAATAAATACTTTGTGCGTGCATCCTACAGTTTGAGTGAAACATTTTATATACCGGCAATAACAGTGCATAAAGTGACAGTCGTACTCGAGCCTTTAACGAAGCAAGTCGCCTTCGAACCCTTGAAAAGGACGGTTGTGTTAGAGCTTTGAAAGCGAGACCGACACCATTTTCGTGCGTGTTTCTGGTTCTCCGTAAAAGCTTTTGTGCGTGAAAGTGTCTATTGCCCCAGCGGCGCAGGACTTAAGGTATTTATACCCTTTACTAAGTAGTTTGATGTAGTTTTTGTTTGTTATTACATAACCGCTCCACCATTATCGTTATTGCTATAAAAGCAATTGGTCCTTCATTATAATTTGCATATTTTTATCACACATTTATATCAACCTCCTTAATCACCATCAATCAATATCCTTCCAGTCCAGTTAACTCAGTGGGTAACGATAAATCGCTATATATAAATTTGTATTTTTTTCTTATATTCAAAATCTCAGAACACTTTTTAAACTGTTCTTGAGATAGCGGAAAAATTGTTATGTCTTTCAATTTTGTACGACACACGAAACAGAATAACTGCGAACTCATGATGTGTTAGGAAGAACGCGTTTTCGTATACTGAAGAGTGGAGCATCATAACAGCAAACAGCTGCTGCAACGGTCAATTCGAAACTGTGAGGGGTAGAGGGGTAATTTAGAAAAGGTCTAAGCCGGCTTGTATTAGAGGAGCAGGTATACAATTTATCCCCGATTTTGTACAGAAACGAAGAAATCTTCACCGAGATGAAAAATATGTTTTCTGTACTTCTTGTTGAAATAGAAAAATTTTAATGATGAAGATGGTTGAAAAATAAATATAATTCAATTGATTTTATGATAATTTTACAGTAAATATTATATGAATATAAAAAGAATTACAACGAAATAATTACGAAAATAATAAATTTTGTTGCTACTCATGATTCAATTCTCAATATAGCATAAATATTACAAGATCAGCATTGCAAAGATGTAAAAGTTTTATAATGATTATTTTCGCGCGCTGCCGTGAGCACTACAACTATAGCCACGTCTGCCGACGACTTAGCCACCTATGATTGACGGCAGACTACGTTTATTCAAAAATAATAATGTTAAACTGCTTGTGGAAAAAAAAGCAGCTTTGTAGATTTATAATTGTTCAAGTATTTAACAATAATTCAGCGCGACTTGAAGCTTACTAGCGCGCCGGCTACGCTACGTTGATCGTACTTTCTATTACGTCTGTCAAAGCTTTGCGACGTGATACAAGCGGCAGACTTATTTTTCTATGTTCTTATTACCTAAATAATACTACAAACAAAATTAGCTTTGTAGGAATAATGTTATTTTAAAAGTTTCTTGACACCTTGCGTGGGTGGCAGAGCGTCGATTGCGACGCTGCCACGGTGGCAGACTGTAATTATTCTATGTTCTGGCTTATCGACAAGCATCCTACAAAGTTTCAGCCTTGTAGGTATAACTCATTTACACATAAACTTTTAACATGTTCACTCCAAGGTTCTTAATGAAGGCGACCACATTGAGATGGCAGACTTTCATTTCCTTTATTCACCATATCGAAACAACTCATTCACAGAGAACTAGCTTTGTAGGAATGAGTACAAATTTTGTGCCTCTGCCTCCCGGACTATATTGACAATCAACACCTTTGGAGTGTTAATACGTGGTGTGGTATTCTTGGTGGATCTATCATAGGTCCTTATTTTTTCGAAAAAACTCTGAATGGAATACGATATGGCGAGTTTTTAGGTAAGTTTGGTTGTAAGGCGTACATGCGTCTTAGATTTTTAAAATAAATTTGTAATCTAAATATGTATTCGGCTTATACAACACATGCCCCGCTTTTGTAAAATTTGAACTCCAAATTAAAAGAAAATTAAAGTGAAAATTGAAAAGCAAATAAAAAGGAGTATGGCAAGGAGGCAGTTGCATAAACGAAATATTTACAGTAAATTGATTGAAAATGAATGGTTACTATAAAAAAAATTAACTTTGCAAAAAATTAAATTGTAAAAGTAAAATGGCAAAAAAGTGTAAAGGAAAAAAGTCAAGTGAACAATTCAATAAAAAAAATTAAAAAAATATTAGTAAGAAATCAAAACGTATTTCAAATTAAATTTAAAGTTAATCGATGAAGTTAAAGTGTACCATTGAGTTAGCAGTAACAAATAAAGAATTGTAAGTCTAGAAGAGTAGAAATGTTTTTAAAAATAATTGGTATAAACATAAAATCACTAAAAAATATCTAAATAAACATACACAAACACTTACTGAATAATAAGGTACTTGAAAATTGACTGGCGAACTGTATATCTGGTACTTGACAATTTTTTATAGTTAAACACTTTAAAAAAAATCTTGCTTGAGAAGTATTCTATATTTGTTGAAAATGTTGAAGACAATTTCATTTAAACAAAAAGGCAAGTTCCTTTTTATCTTGCTCAAAGATAAGTACATTTTTATTAAACACTTCTTCTTGTTATTGCTTCAGTTATTTCAATTGGAAACTAGAGGTGAAACCATTTTAATCATTTCTTCCACTGTGGAAGAAGTGCAATATTCCATAATATATTCCATGCATTTATTTGTACTTATTCATAGTACCCGTAGCATAATGTTTGATTCATAATGTTCTGTATTTAGTATCGACAAACCATGATAACCATGGTAACCATTAAAACGAGTGTATTTCCTTTTAAAAAATTGGAAATATCTGTTGCAAATGTTGTTGGATCAAGTATTATTGGTTTGGTTTAGTTTTGTAGGTGAATTAGATATATAAAATCAAGTATTAGTATCAGTGCAATTGTGTCGTAAGTGTATGTCCATTGGGATAAGTAGTAAATCTATAAACAGAGTAGGGTTGTAAAAAAATATTGTTAATGCCTTATACTAAGTTAAAGTTAACATTACAGAAGAAAAATGATTGTGACTCAGTCGGAGAAAGAGCGTCTCGTTGTCCCATTGAGTCTAACAAATGTTTAAAAAAGCACAAGTTCTGCACGTATGTAAATTAAAATAAAATTCAAAAGGTAAAACAAAAGGTTTGCTTATAAATCGTCAAAAGAAAATCTAAAAGTAATGACTTTAAACAAAAAAATAGTTATCCTCAATATAAAAAAGAATAATTGTCAGTGGATGGCTTATTAAGTTATTAACTTAAATCATTTTGTCCCAAATAAAGGAAAAAGAAAGTTAGTTTCGTGCTTTCTAAAAGTATGTTTCGTCTATAGTAAAATTACTTAAAAATATGAGGTTCGCAGATTGTATAGTAACTAGAATCGCTTAAAAATGAAACCTTAAAAATTTTCTAAATTTTAGTTAGCTTTAAAGTAATATTTAAAAAAAAAATTTTGTCCTAACTATTTCTTACCGTGTTACAGTTCATAATTAGTTACGAACTATACTTACATGGTTCTTGGCTTTTTGTATTTTTGTATTTTTTGTATTTTTAAATAATAGTGTGTATAAAACATAGAAATTCGTAAAATTGTGTCTAATATGTTATGAACTTGAAGATTAATGCATAAGAATAAAGTTCAATTACAGGATTATGCATAATACATGACTGCATTCTGTTATCAACTTAGGTTTGTGGTATGATTTAACCAGAAAGTGTAAGGTCAGTACTAATGTATCTAATAGTACCGTGAGTTGATTTAAAGTGCTAAGGAAAGAAAATAAAAGTTTACCACAATGCTTTCAGTTTTTAAGTGAATATGTGAAGGAAAAAATATTAATAAAAATTTAATTGTGTAAATGTGTACGTTAAGCGATTCAATTGTGTTTTGTCCTGCACTTTCAGTAATGTTAAGGAATTATACAGAATTGAGGTAAGCAAGAACTATTAAAAGTCAACAAATCCTAAGTAAGGACGTACATTTTTGCAAACGTGTAGAGTAACCAAATTTTAAATGATTGTTTCATGAACGCTAATGCGTAATGAAGTTATTTATGAAAACTGAAATTTTTAGGAACGATGTTCAGTTGCATTCTCTTACAAATAGAATTTGTTTTTACCAAGTGCTGATAAATTAAAAATAATTTCTGAAGAATAAGAGTTTGAAAAATGGCAATTCAACATACGCTAAACATGAGGAAACCTCAGATGACAAGTTCCCGTCTAGTAACTGTTGATTACTAATGTTGCTTAAAAATTTTTATGTGGTTTTAAAAGTAAGATTAACAGAAAATGATTAAAAATGAAAGTTTACATTTTGGTTTTCAGATAATTATCAATCTAGGGAAAAAGAAATCATGCGGTAGGATAAGCGATATGATTCGTCATGTAAATGCGTAAATGGAATTGCGGTATAAAAATTATCTTAACCTGATATTGAAATTGCTTTTTAAATAAAATACTTAAAATAGCTATCTTTTACCCTATAATAGAATAGAAACTAAAACGTTTTGAACTAAATATCTGTTCTTAGCGGTTACGAGTAGTTAGTTGTTTGGCGACCCAATGTTGTCAAAAATAAATTTGAAATCTTGAATAGAAATAAAAATGTTCAAGTGCTTGTGCTTCATTTATAAATATTAGTAGATAAAAATAAGAATATTTGGAACAAAGTTAAAAATATAAAGTACAAAATTGTAAAAACTTAAGTAATGAAGTTATGATTGAGGTATAAATAATTATTATCGTTGAAGTAATTTTGTTGAAAGGTTGGGAAATGAGTGTTTTATCATTGTTAATGAATGAAATGTAAAACTCCTTTGGGTCAATTAAAACAAGCAAAATTTTGAATATAAAATTGAATTATTGATGTAAGGTTTCGAATGTAGGAAACAGTGTCCCAAAAATAGAAAAAGAAAAAAGGTCAGTAAATGGAAATATCACGGCATCTCCGTCAAATGTTAATCACGGCGTTTCTACCATTTGTTAAATTAAGGAACCGGTGTCTCCACCTTGTTTTAAACACTGCTCCTCCACCAAATGCTAAATAGCGCGCATCTAGCATTTGTTGTACTCGACGCTTCCACCAAATGTTAAATACACATTTAATACCTCGGTTAAAAATATCGGAATGTTTTTTTACCAAATGTTAAATACGCTTGGGGTAATGGCGTAGCTATGGTAATGTGCTGGTAAAGCTTGTTATCGGTGGTAAGTTACGAGAGGTGGTATTTAACTCAGATCCTAGGGACCTAGGGATCTATTGAGAAGTGTAAGTGAAAGTAACAACTACCTGGTTGAAACGATGAAATCAAACAATTAATAATGAATAAACTTAAAGCTAAACAATATGTTAATAAAATACGAAGCAGTAAAAAAGTTAAACAATTATAATAATGAAGAGTTAGCTTGCGGTTGAGATTCTAAGTGACCAACTTGATTGACAATGTCTCAAAAACCATAAAAGATCAAGTCACCATTCTTAATGTTGGCTCCGAGCCGACTTGCTCCAGAGCAGTGGATGATCTAGGGCTTCATGCTAACTAATCAACTAACTCAATAACCTACAAATATTCTAGTGCTTAATACTTTATACCTGCTGATAACAAGATTGGGTTTTCTGCTGAAGGCTGTGGCAGGGGATAAGAATGAATGTTTAATAGTGGTAAGCCAAAATTTTGCTGAGTTCTAGGACGTGTGCAGGAAACCTAATTGTGGTTGCTACAAAGTAAAGGCTTGACCAAAAGATTAAATATACAAGTAGTAGGAAACCAGGCGTTTTGGTGCCTCATTTCCACCAGCATCCTCTTTTCCACACACATCTGGACCATATAGTTTTCTTCGACTAACCATTTTCATCTTTCGAGATAAATATATCTTGTTTGGTATCAATTAATATTAGAATTTTCTCAGCTACCCAAATCTCTAGGAATTTTTTAGATAGCATCATCCTCCCAGGAAGCTACCCCAATTTTAAGATTTTTTTACCGCTAACATTCTGAACCAAATAGTTTTCTTCGACTAGTCATTTTCATCTTTCGAGATAAATCTATATTGTTTGGTATCAATTAATATTAGAATTTTCTCAGCTACCTGAATATCTAGGAATTTTTTAGATAGCATAATCGCCCAGAGAGTTACCAGCAGCGATTTTTTGTTCGTCCATATTAATTTTTTAACCATGCGATACATCAAATTAGTCTAGAATTTTACGCAGAATCAGAATCTGCAAACAGATTTAATATAGGACCACCCCTTACAAAGTTGCACAAATACCCTCTGCGAGATAAATCTTTCTCCACATTTCCACCCACGAGATAAATGTGCCTTGTTTGGTATCGATTAATACTAGATTTTTCTCAGCTACCCAAATCTCTTTAAATTTTTTGATCATCTATGACATATGCTTTAACCAACCATTCCTGAAATCTAAAACCTTGGGAATTTTAGAAATGAACTCTTTATAAGCCATAAGTGTTTAATATTTAAAACCATTTTCAAACAGTAAAGTACTGTTTTTAGAATATTCAAAGCCACGACTGTTAAAACTTTAAACACGTCATAACATAATTATGTAGTCAATGCTAAATAAATACTTGGAAAATACAATTAGTTGCGAACTAAATTCTTGACGATTATGGATTACCTAAACTACATGTGAGAGCGCTGTATAATTTTTTTTAAAAAGAGTATATCTTCTTCAAACAAATACGTCAATTACAGAAGGAAAGTACGCTAAATGCAAGCCAATTAATAGCAATTTAATACTGCTTACTGACCTATCTTAATTGTTTGTACAAGGAAACACAATAAAATATATACAAATATAGCAACTATCTTATATATTTATGTCCCCATGCGTAGGTGCTGTACTATTAGGAATGATGTACCTTTTGTCGTCCTCGCCCGACAAACTATTTTTATTAATTAATTGGGTATAAAGTTGGTGTTTACAGGGTTTCGCTTAAGACCTCGTACATATTTTCCAGATTACTAGAAGATGTTATAACCATATTTTTTGTGTTAAAAGAATTCACATCGGTAGTCTCTTAACAGCCTTGTCAAAACAATAGGTGGGTAAATACGGACGACTTGTATTGAAAATGTTTCCAGATTAGTAACTATAAAATAACCAAGCATCTTACTTATCTTTATCCCTCTCACACTCATATTGGTCAATTATAATATAGAACATCCCATCTACAACCAACCTTGTCTTATAAATAGATCTATCACTTATTTGATATTGAAAGTAGAAAATGTTCTACTATTATATTTATTCTTTTTTTCTTAGATAGTTTTACCTGGTTTTAGTAAATAAGCACGTGGACTGTTTTCAAATATGCTTTTTCTTTATCTATAAGTTATATTATGAATTTAAAAATTTTCTACTGATTGCACATGTGTCGAGTATGGCTAATTTTTGTAGATATGTAAATGTGTTTGGATGTAGTTGTAGTTTTTGGATGTATCGGTGTAGATTGTTTGGTATGACTTCTGTACCTGATAATATTAACGGTATTACTTCTACTTATCTTGGTGCCAAATGTCTTTGATTTCTTCAGCTGGTTGTATGTATTTTTCTATTTATCAAGTGTGTTTGAGATAGATATTTCTATTACTTGTATGATTTTCTTCTGTTTATGAATGAGTGTAATGTCTGGTTTGTTGTGTGGTCTTGTTTTGTTGGTTATTATGCTTTAATTCTAATGTAGCTTGTGTTCTATGTTTTCAAGTATATTTTTCTGTGTGCATTTGTATATTGGGATGTTCTTTTGCGAGTTTGTGTTGTAGGGCTAGTTTTTGGTGTATTATTTTTACGACGTTGTCATGTCGATTAATGTATTCTGTGTTTGCTAGTATTGGTCACGCGTTTGTGATGTGTTCTGTTATTTGTTTGTTGTTTACATAGTCTACAGGTCTCTTTTTTAGCCGTGTGTTTGGTAATTCTTGATCGATATGTAGTTGAGTAAGATAGTGTGGATGTTTCCAATATAGTGCTTTTCCTCAACTCTTCTTGTTATGTGTGTGTTAGTGTGATTTTTTTTATGAGGTTGAAAGTACTGTTGTTAAGTTCTAGTTGTGTGGCTAATGTGTTTGCGTGTATGCGTATGTTATTTGTTTCTTCTCTTCTTATCAAGTAGTTTCTTAGATTATATATTTGTTTGATGCATATGTTTCTTGTATCGATGAATCCTCTTCTTCCACCTTTTCTATTGAGTGTGAATCTTTCTATAGCTGAGTGGAAGTAATGTATTCTGTATTTATGATATTGCTGTGGTCTCTGCTTTGAGTATTATAGTAAGTCCGTGTTTCAATTTTTGTTTTGGTTTTTTATTCATTAAGTGTGTTCTATTTCTGCTTTTTGTTTTATCTTAGATATCTGTATCTGTCTGTGGTGTGTATTACTTGTAGGTGATCGTTGTCGTTATTTAGCGTGTAGTTTTCTTGTTTTGCTAGTTTCCCTTTCATTATACTGTTTTTGTTACATTTGTATGTTCCGAGGATTATGTTTTGTTTCGATCTTGTTTTGTTAATTTGCCTATTGTTATACTGGTTTTCTTATATTCGTCTGTTCCAAAGATCATTTTTATGTCATTGCTGTATGTTTTTGTTATTTTAAGTGATTTTAAGTAATTGAGTTCCCAGTTTGTTGATGTTGTTAGTGTAAGGTTGTTCGTATATAGGTGAGTTATTTGAGTGGGTGTGTAGATGAGTTATTTAGTGTGCTTGATAGTGGGTGTAGGCTAGGTGGAACCAGAAAACACATAAATAGTCCTCCTTGTATATGCCTCCCCTAGTCTGCATTGGTTTCTTTTTTACCTTACCAGTGTTTATTTTTATGATTAGTGATGTGTTCCAGCTTTTCGTTTTCATTATTGTCTCTAAGAAGTTTATTATTGTTATGTTTGTTTTGTATATTTGTGGTGTGTATTAGCCATGAGCGTGATATGCTGTCGTATGCCTTTGGTAGACTATGTACGCGTAGTGTAAATTTTTTTTTTTAATTTTAGCTTGGTCTGTTGGTTCTATGTTTATTATCAATTCCTTTTTACATCTTTGTGTTTCTTTGTTGTCTCCTTTTTATTCTTCGTATATTATGTTGTTTTGTGTTGCATATGTGATTAGTTTCTGTGTTATTATCGATGTTAGTATTTTGTTTAGGTTGGTAGGCATGTTATTGGGCAATATTTTATTGGGTTCTCTGTGTCTTTCTCATGGTTTAGGATATGATATCCCTTCTGTTAATGTGTATGGTGCTGTGTGTGATTATGTAATATATTTACTAAATGATTCTGTTAGGTGGTGTGCGCGCGGGTGTGTGTGTGTGTGTGTGTGTGTGTGTGTGTGTGTGTGTGTGTGTGTGTGTGTCGTGAATTTTTTAGCCGAAAGTTTGTTATTTTGTCGTTGCCAGGTGCTTTCCAGTTGTGTGATTTGTTAATGATTTGTCTATTTTGTTATGGTTATTTATTGCATCTCTTTTATTGTGTTGTATTTGTTTGTTTCTGTTTGAAGGCATTGTGCGTGCTGGTAGTGTTGGGTTGGGTTGAAACAAAGATTGTTCCAAAAATGTACAGTGTCTGTTACGTTTGGTGAATTGTTTATTGTGATTTCGGTTTTATCTATAGTTTGGTAGTATTTTATTTGGTTTTGGATGAATGTTCGGTTTTGTTCTTTCTTGTTATTACTTTCTTGGTATCTTCCTAGTTTTTTGACTAGTACTTGTAGTCTTAGTTTCTTTCTGTCTAGTTGTTCTGTTACACTTTGTTTCGGTATTTCTCCCTTTACGTTTCTTTTATTTTCTGAAACTTTGTTTTTATGTACTGTGTTAGTTGTCCTATGCCTTTTCTCAGTTTTAGTATTTTTGTTAGTATTCTGTGTTTCCAGGATAGTATTAAATGTTTCTTTTGTTTGTAGTCTGTTGACTGTTTGTTTTGTGTGGATTCTTATTGTGGTAAGTGCTCTCGTATGGATTAGTTGTTGTAGTTCTTCCATAGTTGTATCGTTTTATATTTTGTTTCCTATAGTTGTGTTAAGGTATACAATTAATGTGTTTATGTTTGTGTTGTCTGGTATTTTGTGTATAAACGGTTTGATGTCACTCGTTGTCTCTTTCTATTCTATGTATGTTACTTCAAATTTTTCTTCTACATCTGTCGTTTCTTTATTTGTATTTTGTGTTATTTCATGTGTTATTTGTGTGTTTATTTATTCTACTTTCTGGTTATTATTTGTCTTTGTCTTCTTGTGTTTCGATTCCTTTTGTCTGTTTGCTTCTTGGGTATTTTTCTTTTTAATTGTTGTTTTGTAGTGTTTGTTCTATTTGTTCTTTTATGTGATCTAGTTCTGGTTTTGGTATTCTATTCTTTTTGGTTATTACTCTTAGTTGATCTGAGTCTTTATTGTGTGATGAATTGCAGTTCTGGGTATTTGTTTGTGAATGTTTTGTGTAGTTGGGATCCATAATTTGTTACTTGCTCTATCTGGTAATAACATAGAGTGAGGTTTCGGTTCATTTCGTCTGACCATGTTATTCGCTGTCTCTGTATTCCTCCTAGTGTGATTGTAGTCAGTATGTCACGCAAAACCCCTCAATTCGGATTTTCGTTTATTTTTATGGCTGTCACGTTTTATCATTTTTGATCAGTAGTGTTTCTTGTATGCGATCCCTGATCCTGTTATAGTATGGTTTTTTGTTTCATTATTATTTAATTTCATCGTATTTCTACGAGTACTGCGATTGCGGTAGTCAGCCTGAGCAGAACCGCATTACTCAGATAAAGTTAATTACTGTAAAATGTCGCTTGGTGCCCTATATTTATCCGCTCATGACATGCTCTAACGGATTGCTTAGGAGCTTAGCTTGATGTTTTTTTTTAAGATGCGAATATAGAAGGGATTGGTTCGATAGGATAGGTGTTGGTAGTAAGGGAGAGACATCAATGTAGTACCTACGCATGGAGCATTGGAAAATCAAAAGTAGGGTAAGGGAGAGACACACTCGTGGTGTAGTTGGTATGCGTGTGAGTACTATGCCCAACGTCCCGGGTTCAAATCCTGACACGTACCGCTTGAAAAATGTTAGGCGTGCATTTTTTACAAAAATTCGCTCTCGTTCGGATGAGAGGTAAAATGAAGGTCCTGTGTGTGAGCGTTGTCACGCACGTAAAAGATCCCTACCTTGTTTGCAAAAGCAAGGGTTTGGTAAAATTCAATATTTTTCCTGGTAAAAAGAACTCGCTTCCTAGCCAAAGTAGTACCTTTAGTTGGAGCATTGGAAAAATCAAATGTAGCAGTAAGGGAGCGACAGCGTACAACTAAGCTCAAGTATCTCGAGTTTGCCATGCCCGTACCTGTTTGAGAGATAAGAGTTTTCTGAGTTTTTATTATTATTATTATTAGAATTATTATTATTCTTTTTAGGGGCGGCTACGGCAGCTACGGTTATTGGTCGAAAAAATCCTTAAAAAGCATAAACCGAACATTTTCTCTCTATTATATAACTTCCTAGTTGTCTTTATCTGTTAAGAATGCAAATACATGTTATCTATCGGCTATCTCTGTGGTCATGTAGTGTCATAATGCTGTTGTTACAGCAAAGATGTGGTTATACAGTTCATCAAATAGACCAACTGCCTTATTAAATCATATAACGTTTATTATTTTGCTGGTGGTAAGATTTTGATTTAAGTTGCTACTAATATTCCGCAATCTTCTTGAGAACTCAAGTTCCCGGCAGTCTCATGGTAGGTGTCTTACGCTTATAATATTATCGCATCGTAAACAGTTTGGTGCATTCTGTTCTATTAGTAGGTGTCCATGAGTTGCTATGGTATGGACTAGGCGAAGGCGATGAACTTTAAGTCGGAAAAGTGGTGCTTGCAACTGCCATAAAGGTACAAGTGGTTTCAAGTGATTTGAACCAACCTTGTCCCATTCGTCTTGCCACTTCTTCATTATCCTATGATTGTCCTTTTTTATGTCATCGACGGCTGCAATATATAGATCCACAGCTTTGCAAACTGTAATTTCGGCATTTTCATTATATATACTTTTTACAAGACTGGAAACCCAAATGAAAGTTACGTGTTTGCCTGAATCTAGAGATGCTTAAAGGCAACTATTTTGTGTTGGAAAAACGGGTTTTTAGAAACGGGGTTACCCAAACCTCTGATTGTTTGCAAAGGGTCAGATAATATGACCGATGATTGATTGTCCCGTTCAACGGACCTGCACCCTGAAGAAGTTTTAGAATACTACACCATGTAGAATGAATTGCGTGTTTCAGTAAACCAAAAAGCCCAACTATAGGTTTAACCAAATTAGTAGGTTATTAGTGAGGAACCTGACTAAGACGGTCCCCGAAAGAGAGTAGCAGCTCTCTTGGTACTTAGAATGACAGAGGTCGTATGAGTCGGTATGGCATTGTACGACACATTACTGCGATGTAAAAAGCAACGGGAAACCACCACATTACCTCTCAAGTACACAGCGTACTTATATTATAATTAAGTTGATGGCATCCTCTGAGGTAAAAGATTCCGGCGTTATAATAGTTCACCATTCAGATATCCGGAATACTTTAGAGGACGTGATCGGCAAGCTTAAAAGAATAATCGATAACATTGTGTGAGTCGGCACGTGGGTTGTTATAAACATGAAGCAAGTAGGTAAACTAGAGAAGTTAAAAATTGAAATTTAGGTGTTTTGAGCTGTTGGTTTGTTCGAACTAAATTGCTATGGTTTCCTCTATTTGTGCATCACTATCTGCTAGGGCATTTTCGATACTAACATATATAGGTTTATTTGAGCTTCTAGATTCCAAGATTGCTCAAATTTCAACCAGACCTACCTACGATGATGGTATATTTGAGCAGGTAGAGGAGGTATACAAGTTTCACGATGAGCGTTTCCAATTCAGTATAACTCTGCGGACTTGTGCTTTGAACCGCTTGAATTCAATAGGGTTATTACCGTGGGAGATTTACACAAAATATTAAGGGCTTTATTTTTAATTTGAACTGTTTCCTGTATTTCCACGTTCCACTAAGATACCTGGCGTTTATTAAGAATTTCATTGGGTTTGGGAATTGCCCCTTTGGCAGCATCTAGGATAGCATATGTAAACTGGGTAATTTCTGTTTCTACGTCGCCGTGTTTTTCAGGCACAGACAGATTCTCTTCAAAAACTAGCCAGTTTGGTCTGGCAATGATCCATCTCCCAAGTGCATGGTGTACTTTTTGTGGTGGTCCATGTTAGTAGTCACTGGAAAATGATCGCTATTATGTAAATGTCTAGCACTTTTCACGATAACAGTGTGCCTAATTTGGCCGATGTTATTGAGAGATCGAGGGCACTGAAATTTAGAAATCTAGAGTTGAAAAAGGTCGGCGAGCTGTTGTCGTTTTCTAGTAATTGTTCTATGCGTCTCCCAACAACACTACGTACTGATCCCCAAAGTAGATTGTGCGCATTGAAGTCTCCTACTAACAGAAAATATGTTGGAATTTGATTAAGAAGTGCTTCTTGGTCTTGAGTTTTCCAGTTGGCATAAGGTAGATGTAAGCTGCATTTTGTGAGACGTAGAGGTGTTTCTATACGAACAGCAACTGCTTGAAAGTCTGTACCTAGAGGTATATGAGCATGCGTGACTTCGTTATTGATTAATATGGCAACACCTGATTTGGCACGATCGTCAGTAGGACAATCTTATCTGTGGATCATATGGCTGAGCAGTTTATATGGATGCCCTATTCTAAAGTGAGTTTTTTGAAGACACAAACATATAGGGTCTACTTCAGGCATTTATAATTTCATATCACTGTAGTGTGAGATAAAACCATTACAGTTTAATTGAAGTATGGAGTCCATTTTGTATGAGTTGATGATGAGTTAGTATTGATAAACGTAATGTCTGAGTTGAGTTGCGTCGAGTGATCAATAGATTATGGGTAGCTAAGGGTTTGGTCTAAATAAATAGCTTCTACACGTAGAGTAAAGTATTGAGGGTAACCTATGCGTAGTTCTTCCGGGGTTTGTCCTAAGATAAGTTCTTTAATTTTTAGCCTCTGCTGGTAAGGTACGGTCTTCGTCTGGATCCAAGTACGGTCAGATCTCTTCCTCTTGTTACAGTTTCGGAATAAATTTCTTTATTTTTTGTTTTCCAATGCTGCAGCAGGGTTTATTCGCCGGGAAGAATGTTACGGACGTATTGTCTTCGCGGGTACCTACATTGTCGAGCGATCTTTTTACTACAAACTCGATTTTCCACGAAAGATCGGCTATTAATTCGATCACTATAGCCTTTGTATCCAGTGAATCTTTTCCTGGGACAGATAGTATTTCTGCATCGCTCGTAAGTAATTGTATAGGTCCACTTGTCTCTTTGCTTTAACATAGCTTATTCTATTCAGCGTTTTTAATTTTTGAATGGCAACTTCTTGCTTAGTATTAGACATTCTTTGTGTCGGGCAGAATGCGGAACATCGCATTTTACACATTTAAGAGGATCTTAACATGCAGCACCTTTGTGAATCGGTTTGCCACAGACGCACACCTGTTTCCTACCACATGTTAGCGAGATGTGCCCTAACTTTAGGCATTTGAAGCATCACATCGGAGCAGGAATGTATGGACGAACTAGTAGCGAATAGAATGCTACATTTATTCTATTGGAAAAGAGTGTAGGCGTATTCCGATGGTTATTACTATTATTTAGTGCATTTTGTCTCAGATAGTCCAATTTTCCGGATAAGAATGTAGCTACTAGGTTACTATTAAGTGAGATTTTGTTTATGTGTTAGTAATTATGCATTTACGAATATCCGGGCGATTAAACATGTGACACGCATGAGGGGTGCTTGTAGCTGAATATGTTGTAATGTTTGAAGGTCGTGATGTTGACTTTTGTTCTGCTGTACTTGATATTATGATTGTTACAGTTTCTACTTTTCATTAGTGGCGCATGCTTTTGGTTTCCTCAGAATATGTTTTTGTATTGTTTTTCGTGTTTTATTATTATTCTTGCTATTGTTGTATATTATCATTCCGATTATGTTTGCTTTATTATTTAAAAGATTAAGTACAGTTTTTATATAACTTTAAGGTTGACTAATGAGTGATGGGTGGTTGAATTTATAATTTTAGCTGACACGTGGGCATTAACTGTTTACTTTTGCATTTGTATATACGACTAATACATAACTAAAAACTTAGTTTATAAATAGTAAATTATAAAACTTCTACGTAAAAAGTTATTTACAGATATGGCGTTTATAGTTTCTATACTTTAAAAATAAATAATTTTATAATTTAGATTAGAGATTTTTGTGTCCTAAAGTTGTTGATTTCTGCCGCAAGACACTACTTACAGTATTTTTATGTAAGGGCGGATGTTGAAATTAACCTCCAATAGCGTTATGATGCTTAAAGCAGTTATTGACTTCAAACGCTCCCGCTTCACGCTGTAGCTTTTTTTACTTTATTCTAAAGGGCAGCTATTGATCTTTCAGACATTAAGCTAACAAACAGCAATGAATCAATTGCTGGTATATGTCACTTCCGGCTTCCTAATTCAATTTGGTCATTGGAAACTCTTTAATAAAATTAACGTCTGGTTAGAGAACTATGAAAACAACCAAACAACCATTTCAATACATTTGACACTAAATCACCCAAGTTTTATTAGGACCTAACGCAACAATATCAAATAAATGTGCTCGTCTTGAAAATTAGATGTGTAAGTTTTTGTAGGCACATCCAATTTAGGGCAGTTCACCCTCAATTTAGTTAGTGTATAAATAACGCAGTCATCTTGTGGAAGTAATATTACTTTCACGTAACCTAAGGGCTGGCTGGCAGGTTGGCTGGGTGCTGTAGAATCCTATAAAACGGCAGGAGAAGGGCGGATGATTTGTCACCCTATTTTTGCGACTGTATGCAGGTTTTCCCAAAAGAATTATTGTGCGCTTGAGACGAAGGGTATAAGAGCGGGGATCCCAATTAAACTGACTTAATAAATCTAAAAAGCTCGTGCTCTGTGCACTGTTTGGAAAAGTTCGAAAGCGTTCTTCGATTGCGTTGAAATTAAGGGTTGGAAATTATAAAGCTTTCTGTTTAGGAAACTGGGATATTAATATTGGATATGGCTCTCCTCAAAAAACATTAAATAGAATTAATGCTTTTACATACTGTTGTGCTTTAATATCTGAAGCAATACAATTCTTTTAGGCAGTTAGGAGTTCAAAGTTCCATACGGTCTAGAAATAAATCTTGAATGAGTTAAATATATCTTCTTTAGAACTTTACACCACTATTGTGTAAATCGATTTTATAAACTGATACCACTTTTTACAAGATTTGCTTAAGTTCAGAAACTAACCAAAAAATTGAAAGCAAAAAAAAAACAAATTTAGGAACTATCTGCAATTTTAATTAAGTTAGTCGCATATAAAGTTTGTCAAAGAACTCGCATAGTCTGATAAGAAATTAATTTTTTATTCTTTACTCGTGGGAGATATGCTTAGTTACTTCTAGATAATGAACGGGGATTTTTCCATGTATTTTCCGATTAGAAATCTACGATCCTTCTGATAGTTTATATTTACTGCATTTCATGAAAGGTGAAATAAAACTCATTTAAAATATTTTTTTTAAATTTAAGCCGTGGTGTACTATCGTGAACAAAGCAGTACATCATCAACTTTAATCGCATGAACCGTGTATTTCTTGCAATTTTAAATATTTTGCAACACACCACTACCAATAGCACGAGTAGTCACTGATTTCACTGTGGATATTTACTTGATGCCACGCATGTCCAGTAACAGTAGACATGTAATTATTAGGTTAAAAATCAGGACACTATGCCCGACCTTAATTATCTTATTAATACAAATATATTATTTGCAACTATTCCCAGAATCGCCGCGCATGTTGGTCGCCTGTGTGCAAATTTAAAAAACGCCGCCCTATTTATTACTAATGCCTTATACATATATCCTCGTAAACATTTTCCCCCAATAATAAATGTGAAGAAATGCAAGAAAAGTTTTAAAAAATTGCACCTGGATATGTGTATGTCTGGATAACTTTTGTATTAGAAGTGGGCTCTCCGAACCTTGACATCCGCAAATTTCGTTATTAATGTTGATAAGTCAATACTGTCCATATGTCATGTTCAATTGAAAATGTCGCTAATGCTGATGGTCTTTCTTGGGTCACAGATGATCTCAAATAGTTTTTATTAATTTTTAATTTGGAAAACGAGCGTTCTTCTGAGACCGCAGTCACAAGTATTGTCAAAAATTTATGTAGAAGCAATTTTTATAAATATAGTTTAGAGCTTCATTAGCTGTCATGTTCGAAGATATGTGCGGTTGCAACGCTTTGATTTCCTCAAATAATTCCATAGCTCTAATATCCGCGTGATCCTAGAGCTTGTCCGAAAGAGCATTTTCAATTGTAGCACAATTTTCATTCAACTCCCTAGGTATCATTTATCACCTTCAATTCGAAAAGTTATGAAGTATTTTGAATGTATCGAATAATTACACCCATCTTCGAATACAATTAATGTGCAATCTAGAATTTTAAAAAGAAATTCTTAAAATTTTCTCTTGAATCTTCAATTGATTTGTCTTCATGCTCTTACTCAAATCGTAAAATAGTCTTTCTTATACGTCTCGCTCCAGCCGTTGGAAACTTTTCTTTCTGCACAAAATTTTACTGTTACATTACTTGCCTCGTCCACTATTATTTCAAATCTAGAGTCTGTTCTCAATTCCACCAAATAGTTTTTTAAATAGTCTAACGAACCCACACAATTTCCAACATTAATCTTAGAATTTTGCATAATTTTACTGACTACATCAACTTTATGCCAGATGACAACAGAACAAATAAATTTGAAAAATTTTATTTTTGAATTAAAAAACCTGATTTTCGTACCAGCTATTTGGCTGACCTTTTGATTCGGCCGCCCGTGTGCACTGCACACACTGCACAACAAGGTCGCGGCGGTCCTGACTGTTCTTCAAAACAATCTTTCTAATACAAATAGTCGTGATCGTATCACCAAACCAAAAACGCTTTATTTAGTTCGTAGCTATGATACTCTGAGATGTTAGTCCATTCCATAGTATTGTAACGAAAACTCTTTTGCAATAACAACTGTTTTTTATTATAACCAGATTACACAAGTCTTTTCACCTACTTGCAACAACAGTGAAATTTTAATTTACACAGGACGATTTACTTCCAGTTAATTACTAACTGTTCAAATACTAACTTCGTCAAAGCCACTATGGTATCTTTCTAATTACTATCGAAGCACTAATTGTTAAATCGTTAATGACTATATAATTTGTATTACATAGAGCTATTTTTTTAACACCGTTTTAGCTCACATTTTTTTGCTTATCACGATTTTATATATCAAGACCGAACAAAATTAAAATTGTAATCAACGCTTGAATCAGAACTAAACTAATTTCTACTTTCTGCACTTTTATATATTTAATCTGATTAGATTAATCCCAAGCAATTGAGAAGCTTCCCAAAATATTCAAATTTGGTTCCAGAAGGTTCGTTTTATAACCTTTATAATGGTATAAGAACAACCTCTTGTAAACTGTCAATAATATTTGATGTCGTGTGGTGCCGAACGTAGTGTTCCAGTTAAGAGTAGACTATATTAGACCTCGCGGCAGTACATTGAGCAACACTTGATGCTAAAACAGCCTCCTCAGGTCTTTCTAGTGTTAAGTAAAAACAAAACAATTAATTGTAACATGTTTGAAATTCCCAACTCCATTTACTATCGTTCATAAAAGGAGTTTCTGAGCAGCTCAAAAAAGTGAATGATATTCAAGGTTTGTTAACCTATTACAACTATCAACTCATTGTAATCAAAGACTATAATCTAGAAATCAATAAACTGCGTTTATAAAATGTTACACATACATGAAAAACGTAATAAGCGAAACCAAGAAAGACCACAGTAAGCTTTTCCTAACCATAATATTTCCAATATAGGAAAAGCATTTTCATAGAAAGGTCGTCTTGTAATAAATAGTTTAAATCATTATGTTCTGTGTTGAGATTATAAAGCGTCAGTGGAAGAAAAACTGCCGATAGACGTCTGATGGGATAAGTGTTAACAAACAAACTCTTAGCTTCACTTGAGCGTTTGAACGATTAGCAAGAGGTCAGAAGAAAACAAGAAAAAGGGAGATGATAAAAGAAAAGTTAGTGCTACTGTATCTAAACATATCAAAACAGATAGCTAATCTAGAGATGGTGCAGGAATCCGGGGGTCACGCACCATAATGATAATCAACCATTACAAACATAGGGGTTTTTCCTGAAAGAAACACTGAAGCTAACATTCCTCTGTAACATGTTTAACATGTTTTACTAAATGTAAGACGATGTTACACAGTGCTACTTTTGGCTGAACTTGAGATCTTTTAGGGTGAAGGGATCTCCTAAAAAGATGAAAACTCAACTATCTTCCGACAATGCTAGGGGTCTATTCCTCGGGTACAGCTTATGAGGAGTGGTCGTGGTTCTTATGACAAAACATTATTTACTTACTAACTCAAATAATACTAATATAGGGGTGCAAGGGG
Organism: Platerodrilus igneus; assembly: GCA_036346225.1. Classification (NCBI taxonomy): domain Eukaryota; kingdom Metazoa; phylum Arthropoda; class Insecta; order Coleoptera; family Lycidae; genus Platerodrilus; species Platerodrilus igneus. Next base: position 2,337,277 of record JARFIW010000566.1, read on the forward strand.
GCGCCACTAAGTCCTTAAATTTTCTATACGAGGGTTTGCCCTAAGGGAGGACTTGGAAGTCCTTAGAAAAAATTATCGTGTTTACTGCCTAAACAGGATCTGTAGAAAAATAAGTATAGCTAAGAAGGACACAAGAGAGGTGCTTTTGCTACCTTATACTGTAAAGAAAGGAATAGCTATTAATATAGGTTATTTGAACTCTATTATAAACACATTTTTAGACATTAAATTCTTGAAAATACTATTAGTGCTTTTTAGTCAAGTGAGAGCTAAAAACATTGAAATTGTAAAGGGTAGTAATGCCTTTTTTAATTCTTGAACTAATTACCCTATTCTTGAACTCCTTGTTCAAAATAGAACAATTACTCAAATAATTTAAATGATTGTTTTTTAATCAAAAATTTCCTTCAAAATAATAAAATTTTATGTACAAAATATACATCTCAAAGGTAGTTTTAATTTCTTCAACACAAATTTGAAATAAGAAAAATGTTATTGTCTCTGCTAAGAATTAAAAAAAATATCAAAAATATATGAAACATTTTTATAAGGCTTTTCAAATCAATTACCCAAAACATCAGATCTGTTATTTCGTTTACCAGTGTGTATTAAAATTTTCAAAATCTAATAATATTAGTTTTGATAACCACTAAAGATACGATTGAATTAAATGAAATATTTTGTTGAGATTAAATTGAGGTGTTCGCATTCCTTTGTAATATCATCATACATAACCTCCAGTTCAAAATGTGATAAATTCTAAGCACCAAAAGTTTTTCATATATACTGAGCAAAACAAGAATCGTAGGTTATTACAATGTTGTTTACGAAATTCAGCCTCATGGTTAACATAAGGGAACAGCTGTCGTCATGCCAAAGTAATAAAAAAGCTTACCTTGCAAAGCGTTGTTCTATGCTGCATAAGATAATTACATTGTAGAAACCAAATGTGCTGGCATATGATACTTTGACAAACAAATGATGTCAATCTGCTGTCCACACTTTATTACGTAGTAATACGGAATTTTACTGGAACCATTTAAATGAACTTGAAGAGCTTTTTATCTTTGCAAGTTGAAACAAAACCAGATAATTTAACAGGCTATCCAAAATATATTATCTTCAACACAATTTTAACGGTGATTCAGAGAAAAACACATGGTATTTGAACATATAGCTCTGAATCTTATCTTTGCTGAATGTCCAGAATAAACCCCATTATAATTAAATTACGAATAATAAGCTTGATAATCGCAAAGACCGAATTTTAAAACTTTAGTAAAATCAAAACTAACAAATTAAATAACTCGTTATCAAAAATCCATAGAGCGTTTAATTTTACTAAAAATATCATTGAACGTTTGAAAGCATTCTTAAAAAAAATCGTAGAGCTTTTGAGTGTTATCTTACAAAAGAATCATAAAACTTTCGAGCGTATTCTTACTAAAATAATTAATAGAACTTATGAGCGCTATAACAAAATTGTTTAGTTTTATCTAACAGTAACTTTATGTGTTTACCATTATTAAAATACACTTTACTTCAAGTGCATTTTGCTCTTGGTCACGCCGCAACGCCTATCTAGACGCAGGTTGCCGGCAAGACCCCAGTTCAACTCTATGATGTCTCCCCTTCAAGCGGTCGTTCCGGACTATATGCGCACAAGCAACTTGAAAGCAGCCTAATATGGAAGATTCTATTCAAACGACCAACGTTTGCTAGTAGCAACTAAGCCAGAATTATTAAATAATTTCTGTCTTGTGATTGGGCTACACAGCTCCGGTCCAAATATCTGTTTATTTAAATATACAATACAGCGTATTTAATGAATGATTTTAAAAATTTCCAGTCGTCAAAAAAATTGTTACAACACATTTCAGAAAAATGCAAACACGAGACCGCAACTTGTGTTTCAAAATTCACACAACAAAACAAACAGTAGAAAAGGTTCAACCCAAAAAGGAACTAATTTTGTCACATAAAACTTCTAAACTGTTACTCAAATAACTATAAACCACTGTATAAAGCCTACTTATACGAATGTTGGTATCAGTTAGAAAATTTTCTACCTTGCTTAGGTGTAATTTAAATCATCAAGCGTATAGTTTGCAAATAAAATTTTTAAAACCAGCATATAATTATAAATTAAATATTCAACAACAAAAAATTAGACATCAAAACAGTATTTTAAATAATTTTCCTTATTTTGTAACTTAAGAGGCTTAAAACTAAATATTTCACCAAACTACTTTTTTTTATGATAGTCTTCAGTACGGTAGAATATCTCCTACTGTTATTTAAATATTGGGTTCTCAAAGTTTTAACATCTAACAACTTGAGAAATTTTCTTTTTGAAATATCTAACGAAGTTTTTCTAGAGTAGGGTTAAAAATATTACCATTTTCATTTATAAATGTAACAAAAAACTAGTTTTCTAAATTATGTATACACGGAAAATTTCACAATTAGCTATTTTTGAATTCTGCTAATTCCTCATATCAAGCACTTATACGGTAAAATCCTGTATAAGAAAATTGCACTGAACAATATTTATAATGTGTAATTACTTTTCATAGATTTCATTAAAAAAATACTTTCAACACTACAGATAGTCTATTGCTAAACTGTTTTATAAAAAAATAAATCCACAAATTTCAGACGGACAGAGTATGAATCACTTTTGTTATACCCATTACAATAAACATGTAAGCACTTAAAAAAGGTGTACATAAACTTCTCTTAATATTTCTATTTTACATGCCTTGAGCTGTACTTTACAAATTTCATCTGGTAACTTCTATTACTTCAAGGTAGATACGACGAAAACAACTATTACGCGTTAAACGACTGTTTGCCAGATGTGATATAAAAACGACATCTGGTGCAGTGTAATATAAAAACCAACTCCAAGATTTGGTGAAGATTCAACAAACAAAATTTTTTACATGCCCAGTAAGTTGTGAAGATCTATAATTCTTACAATTCAACACCAACTGGAAACTTTCAGAGGTTTACCCATTCAGTGTTTCGAACACCTGTTGAAGGTCGAAGTTCTACTTCCAAACGGCATACTTTAACAAAGTATTTATTAGAGAAATTCTTCCCTTCGGATAATTCTGAGGAAGATGAGGGGTCGCACGATTTAGTACATCGGAAAGCTATAGAGGCGCAAGGAACAGGTGCCAATAAGGCAATCCTAGTTCACAAGGTCATCAAGGCTCTTAGGAGGATGAACCCTAAGAAGGCACCGGGGCATGACGGAATCACTTCAAACGCAGCTCTGGAGGCGTGCCTATTAGTCCCGTGTGTCTTTGCCGGGTTGTTTAATCTTAGTGTAGAAAGGGGCGTCTTTTCGCGTTGCTGGAAAGTCCAGAACGTGAAATTCATACCTAAACCTAAAAAGGCGAATGGATCAGACCCGGACAGCTATCGTCCAATTAGCCTGCTACCGGTGCTGGGGAAAGCTTTGGATCGCATTATGACCACTCGAGTTGAGCACTTAGTTCGTGACAGCGGCGGGGTTAATAACCGACAATTCGGTTTTATGGAGGAAAAGTCGACAATCAACGCATTAGAGTTCGTTGTCGGAGAAATTAAGCAGGCGAGAGATGCAAAGGAGTATTGTGTCGTTGTTGCTTTGGACATTTCAGGAGCATTTGATACTGCCTGGTGGTCATTGATTGTTTGCGAGTTGGAAAATAGGGGTTGTCCGTGAAACTTGATGTCTTTGGTCAAGAGTTATTTCTTGGGGTGATTGGCGCAGGTAAAAATTCGGGGTGAAGTTTTGTCGCGCGAGGTGGAGAGGGGATGCCTGCAAGGGTCATGCTCTGGTTCCACATTTTGGAAGTTGTTGTATGAGAGCATTTTTAGGGTCAAGTTTCCCACAGGATGCTCAATCGTTGGGTTTGCGGATGATACACTTTTAATTGTCAGATCGCAATTGTTAATGGATATGCGCACACAACCGAACGAGGCGCTTAATAAACTACACGGTGAAATCAGAGGCGCTTTATTTCGTAAAGAAACCGGGACAGCGACCCCATAGGCTAGAGCTGGGAGGAGAGAAAATACCGTTCAAGGAAGCAATTGCATACCTCAGCGACGATAAGTTAAATTGGAAAGCTCATGTGCAGTACGTTAAAAACAAAGGCAGCGAAATATCAAACAAAATAATGGCGGCTGCGAAAATAAACTGGGGTTTCAGGGGCAAATCGCTGAGGATGATTTATGCCGGAGCAATTGAGCCGGCAATGCTGTACGCAGCTTCTGTATGGGCGGAAGATTGTATAGTTCGGGAGATGCGTCAATCGACGAGTGTTTAACGCATTACCGCGGTGAAAGCGGCCAGGGCGTACAGGACCACCTCCATGGAGGCGGTCCTGGTGATCAGTAGGACTCTCCCTATCGAATAAGTCGTTAGGGAGATTAGAGATAGGAAATTGATAAACATAGGGAAAGGGGCGCGAAGATATCGACGATATTCATCTTGGTAATAGGGAGGTAGAGAGAAAGATCGTTGTATCGGAGTTGGGACACCCTGCCGATATTAAAGGAATCGAGTTTGTCGAAGGCGATGGGGACGCGACGGGTATCAGAATTTACCGGACGGTTCACGCATGGAAGACGGGCAAGTAGGCGCGAAGTTTGTCGTGTTTAAGCAGGAAAGGTAGGTGTTTTGGTTTCAAACCAAACTCGCAAACTGGAGCACTATCTTCCAGTACGAATTGGTTGCCATACGAGAGGCTATCGATTACGCAATAAACCACGCGGGGAAAGATGAATATTATATAATCAGCGACAGTAAATCAGCGCTGACAACTTTAACAAACATGAACACCTCGATAGACCTCCAGGCGGATGTCTGGAGGATAGCGCATACGGCGCTCGAGTTTCGACGTTTAAAGTTCTGTTGGGTTAGGTCGCACAATGGTAACGTAGGGAATGATAGGACTGACGAATTAGCTAAAGGGGCCGCGACGGGCGACTTTTGGATATCGCATTCATAGATACCGAGGTCTCTAATTAAAAAAAAGCTGCGCGAAAAGTCAATTCTACAATGGGAAGAGAGATGGAACAACGCTGCCACGGCAGGTTGACCCACAAATTCATTCCGAGTATAGTAGCGAGAAATAAAATCGAGGTGAAGCTTGACCATAAAATGGTGCAGCTGGTAACAGAGCACGGCGCCCTAAAAGCGTATTTACAGAGATTCGGTTTAACCGACAACGACCGCTGCGAATGCGGTGAGGGCGCGGAAAGCGCAGAGCACGTGTTCTTCGACTGCCCGCTGGAGGTGGCAAATCGAGGGTTAGCTGATATGAAATTAGCAATCGCATGGCTAGCATGACCAAAGAGCCTAGAGGAAGTCGGGGAAGTGGCTAACCAGAAGGCGTTCTGGACAGCCTTTAAAGAATTCGCGGAAAGAGTCGCGAGATTAGACGGTGATAACCACGCGTAAATCGGAGGGGATGGGGAGAGACTTGGAAATTTTAGAAGTTTGACCTGGCGTGAGAAAGAATACGAGCATGAAATAACCAAAAGCTGGGAAAAAAAGAATAATAATAATAACAATTGTCACCAAAAGCCCATATACACGAGAAACCTCCACACCACTAATACAATCACCATCTCACCTGATACGCGCAGAAAATCGGGAATAAATAATAACAAATAAACAATAACAAATAAATCAGAAACCCTAATTAAATTAAATCAATAAAATAAACAAAGATTATAAAATAAAGTGAAACCGCGCATCCCCCCAGGACTTAAAAGTGATAGTGATTGTGATCCCCTCAGGACGTTTAGTGCATGCCCTCCAAAACTTTAACAGTACATATTCACCTCCCTTTAGAAGTAAGAAACAATAGATGTACGCAGACGAACACATCCTCGGATGCTGGAGAAATTTATATACGAGGTAAGAATAAAATTGTGACGGCTGTACTCGCATGAGCATTGATTTGTATTAAATATGAAAATTTTGAAATAATTTAACGAGCACGTTTTTTGTGTGTAATGGCGCTAGCCAACATAATGCTCATTCGAGCGCACATGATAATTTATTTGGGTGATGCCTTTGCTAATACATGCACTGTCACATGCTTATGCTTTTAGATGTTATTTATTTATATACATAATTATATTTCTTTCTATTTAGTTACAGTTATATTTAAATTTACATTTTAATTACATTTTATATTTATTTTGCATGTACTTTATTACTGTAAGACTGGATATGTATTGTATGACGTTCTGCCGCCATTTTGGTTGCAGTATATTTTTAGGAAGGAAGATTATAGTTGTGAAGATTGTAATTGTAATATAAATCAGTTAGGAAGTGATATGGAAAGCTAGGGATGGATTTACGCTAAAGATAAAATAAATTACTTAGACCAGAGAAGACAAATTTATAGAGCAGGCAAAATAGCTGGATTCACTATTAAAATATTTGGCGAATGTTTAGAAATTTGAATCCATTTTAAAATTAGTTCGCTAGGTTTGGATAGTTTTAATCATCGGTTCAGGTCGCACCGGTAAGCAGAGCTGGCGGCTGGTATTCGGTATTACGGATCCCTCCCCCTTTCACTTTTGCTTGTGTCTTATTGATCGGGCACGCTCCAAAATCAACGCTAGGGATACCATTATTTAAACCATATTTCTAGTTTTTGTTTCAGTTTGTTAGATGCTTATTTAGGATGAATTAATTATGAAGCTAGATTTAATTTGAAGCACGTTTATATTTTTCGCGTTTAAACGCAATGTAGTACCTTCAGGTGGAGCATTGGGACGTGGCTGCAAGTATAGCGGCCGTTATTCACATTATAATGACATAGAGCTCTGTATGGGGCCTTGGAGCTTACTGGTGCTACTTGTAAAAAGGAAAAATAGTAGTGAATGTTAGTTGTGTTTTGACGGCAGAACGCTAAACGATTTAACTAAACCTGATAGTTATCTTTAAGTAATTAAATAATTTCAAAAACAGGAAACCTCAGCTTTCTTTGTTTTCGTTATAGCTTGTTTAGGGTCACATCTATAACTAATTGAAGGTAGTCTACGAAAACATCACAGGATAGACGAAATATAAAAAAGTTTAAAAGATTTTCACGGAAAGGTGCGTTAAAGGAAAAGCCTTTAAGGAAATAACACAATCCTTGACGTAGCAAATTAACATGGAGTTAATTTATAAAAATGTTTGAAAAAACTATTACTATGAGTGACAAGTTTGATTTTCATTATAAAAACTCTAGTTATTCAGCTTTAAAAACCATTGAAGTAGAGTGCAATTTAACAGAAAAGTTTGTTCAAATTAATATTCCTACGATAAGTTGTAGAAGAAATGCCGTATCTCGAAAATGAGATAACTACTTGCTTCCAATTTTATATTTTATGTTTTGTATATTTGCAAGCTTTTAAAATCATTTTTGCCATAAAAAGTATATTCTTTTATTTTGTAGAGAATAATTGAAAACGCTTGCTGTATTGTTTATTGGCATGATTGGTTAGAAGTTTGAATAAGCAGTCGATAAACCTATTTTACCTCATCAACTAATTCACTACAATTAAACGCTGAACCCGGGATGTATCGAAAGAAACCTCCCGTCTCTTTCATAAGTTCTTAAAGTTTCAGTGCACGCTACGTTATTTAAAACGACCGCATTATTTCCTCGAGGCGAAAAATAAATTGCATCTGAAATAATAACCAAACAACCAGACGCACTCGAAATAATGCCATTAAAGCAATTAAAGCAATATGCATATAATCTCTTTAATGTAAACTGCCTTGGTGAATTAAAAACCGTAATAAAACCGAGTTGAATGCACGTACTTTAATTTCTTTTTTGTTGCTTCCTGTATAATTTACTCCTCCTTTACTACACCTTTATATGCTTACAGAGGGGTAGATCAACTTTTTTTATTTTTATATCACCGTCGAGGTTTTAACCAATTAAAAAAAGAAAAAGTGGCGTCCCTCGTGTCCCAAAAGTACAATATAAATGCATTATACGCCCTCAAAAAGTTTTGATAACTGTACACCACATCAAGTTATTTATTTTCTTAGTTGAGTTTCACCCCTCGATATGGAGAGAAATGTGGGCAAAAGCAAGCTGAAAAAATATTTTACTTAGGATGATTAAAGTTGCATTGAATATTATTTGAGACCGGAAACTCGTTAAGCTTCCGCAAGTGCATGTGCAGACGGTGTAAAAATGCAGGATGTTTTATTTTTGAATCTTGTTGGTCTGAAATATATAATATCGAGTGCTGTATAAATAGGGCTAATTGAGATATATTTTATAATCATAAGTGACTTCAATAAAGTTAAACTTGCATCAGTATCTTCTTTAATTGTACGTTGCTCACACTGTTACCACACTGATTAAACAAACAGTTTGTGCAATCCCATTATTATCCAGCAGCATTTAACTTGATATGTCGTAAAGATTTATAACGCATTATATTAATCGCGATATCCGCAGTTACCCAGACTATTGCTTCTTAAACTTTTAAGCTTGCGACTAGGGCTGGCAAAATTCGAAAAAGTTGTATTCGATTAATCGAATTTTGCAGTATTCGCAAACCGATTAAACCGATTAATCGATTTTCTATCGAATATTCGGTTAATCGAATATTCGATTAATCGGTTAACCGATTATTCGATTGTTAACAATTTTTTTAGTTAACTAATTGGCTAGTTCATTAATCGGTTAGTCAATCAATCGTATGGTTGTCTAGATAGTCTATTAATCGACTAACCGTTTAATCGACTAATCAACTAGTCAAACAAATTATTTCTAGCCCAATAATCGTTTGTCTGATTAAATCACTATCGTGCGGGGTAGTCAATTACAAAATCCATCAAGTCGTGTTTCATTTCAGTTTCAAGTCTCCTCCATCTCATAGCAAGATCTTGTCCTGAAATTGTACTATGTGTGGTTGTATTTTTGTCTTCCCTCACGTTATAGCTTGCACACATAGGAAAAAGAAAACTTGGGCTTTATATAGGTAATACAAATAATACGGCTATAATTTAGTTAGGTATTATAAGTTCAAGTTAGAAACAAACTTACAAAATAATTTTAAAATTATGAACTTGCAGTTTAATAAGCAAGAACTAAATTATAAACTATAATAGTGGACCCACTCAGGTAATCGGAAATCGAACAGCTATTAATACAGGCGTTTCCTTACTATATTATTGTACACTCACGTAGGTAGTTGATTTTAATCTATTAGGTAATCAAACTGAATTATATATACGTCACGGATCATGTTAGTCAATTAACACAATAAAAAATTATTCTTCCAATTGATTCGTCAGTTAATCAAATAACAGTGATTATAGGTGTAGGTGGATGTATTTCTAATTTATTTGACAAAAATATATCGTTTGTAATTTTGTGTACAGTTTTATTAGTTCTTGGAAGGTTTAGTTTAAAGTGGAATCGAGGATCTTCCTTTGTATTATAAAACGGACGTTGCTCCTTTTAGGATAAATCTTTTACAACATGTTTGTACTGTTATATTTTTAATTTTACTAAAGCTTTCGTTCTGTAAGGACTTGCCTCTTAATAGAAATAAAAGCAAACCATTTTTCTTTTAACTGTATTTTATTTACCCATTATTTTTAATAGGTGTGTCCTATTGGTCGACTAATCGAATATTCGATTATTCGATTATTCGATTATTCGATTATTCGAATATTCGATTATTCGAATATTCGATTATTGGAATATTCGATTAATCGATTATTCGAATATTCGATTAATCGAATAATCGATTTGTTACTTTTTAAAAACCGCGATTTTCGATTAATCGATTAATCGAATAATCGATTAATCGAATTTTATTGCCAGCACTACTTGCGACTCCTTTCAAGGGCGGAAATTTTCTAACGTCCCTTGTAACCTAAGCAATTTAAACAGTTTTAGTCGTAAGTGCACGGCTTACAGCTTGATATTTTTAAGGTCATTTCAGCGCCGTTTTTTGAGCTTTTAGTATAAGTGGTCTCTAAATCAGCATTAAATTCATTTTTATTAGAATTAAAACGGTATAATAAAAAAGGATATATGAATTTCGAAAACGATTATTGGAAAAGAACCCGAAAATTAAATACACAAAACAGTAATTACAAAGAAAACAAAACAATTTGCGTATCCAAAATAATAAAATTTTCTGAAACTAGAAAATATGATTAAATATAAATTATCATAGTTTGAGACATATTAATTTTAGCATTGATAAAAATATTTGATAAGACGGTTAGTAGAGGATTGGGGGGCTATCAGAACAGTTTTGCGCATAGGATTCATATCTAACCTAGGTTTTACATGTAAATTCCCATAAACAGGAGTGGAAGGGAGGGATTGAAGGATTTAATAGATTACCGGATACCTAAAACAAGGCATAGACTATTTAATTTTCCGAATACATTTTCGTTTTAAAAGCAAAAGGGATTTGAGTTAACCAAGGAAATTTTAAAGCAAAATTGGAACGTAACAGCATCCTTAATCTATGTGCGAGCGGCATCTTAACCAACGTACTTCTTAGTGTTATGACATCTGAGGAAGTCCAAGTTGCGCATACTTTAGTCTATTTTCCACATAGCAATATGGTAGAGCAGGTAAATAAAGAGATTGGAAGGCTTTTACGGATATATTCTCATTATAAAAATCAAAAGTGAGCCCACAAAATAAAAATGATTGAAAGATTTTTAAATAGGGTAATTCATTCGAGTACAGGTTTTACTCCTCTCGAAGTACACGCAAATCAGTTGAGTAAACTCAGCAACGTAGGGTTGGTATCATTTCCAGAAGAAAAGAAGGTTATGGGAGATATTGTGGCATTAGCCAAATCACGCTTCGTGAAGCGAGTACAATCTCGCAAAACTAGTCATGATGAAGGACGTAAGTTGACGAAATTTATGATAGGGGATAAGGTATTAGTGCGTACCCATGGATTACCTTCTTCCGAAAATAAAGAAATAAGTAAGTTTTTCCTTCTTTATCGAGGACCTTGCACAGTTCAAAAGATTGTTAATAAAAATGCATATGACATTATAGAAGACTCCTGGGGCGTTCAGCTTGGGGTTCAAAACGTTTATAACCTTAAGCCTTACCGTTTTCCCATTAATGATTGGAATTTCTAGTTTTCCAGTTCTTGTGACCAACTTGTAGCTTATTGTAGTTTGTCAATTTAGTTAAAGTTTATTTAGGGCATAACTGTTCTTAACTTAAACTCCAAAAATTTTATAAATCAATAATTATCGTTTAAGTTGGGAGGTGGTGTGACAGGTACGCCCCTGATAATATTCTGGATAGTGGTGTTAGTTATTAGGTATGCGGGGTTAAAAAGAACGGACAGATGTAGAGAGTGTGCGGAAAATAAAGAACTGAGTCGTAGATCGTGAAGCGAGGCGGTTTTCGTATTGACCGCGCTAAGTTGTTTATAAAAGACAAATTAAAATTGTTGAATAGTAGATCCATAAGTTTAAGTTAAGTTATTAAATACGCGAATTCAATTAGAGCACTTTAATTGTTAGCACTTGTTTCTCTTTAGTTGTATTGTTTCCGTTATTTTGCAAACTACAGTAAAGCTTGGTCTTAATATCATCATGATCATCATCATCATTAGGTCTTCAGTCCTGGAACTGGTTAGACGCGTACCCTTACTGTTTCCCTTTTTTGAGCTAACCTGCACATTTCCCTCAAGCTTCCACAGTCTGCATCTTCCACTATCCAATCTAGATCTACATCTAACTTTTTTTCCTATCTCTGCTTGTAATATATCGCGTACTATTCCCCATAAATGCCCTAGAACGTATTCTGCCTTCTATTTCTCTTATTTTTTCCCACATATAGCTTTATTCCCTTACTATTTTTATAACCTATTTTTTTATTAACTTTGTCCATGCTGTCATCCTCATACATCTGAAGCGCAGCATTCCAAATGGCTGCTACCGTTTTTCTGTCTGCTTTTCCTACTACTGTCAGTATTTCAAAGGCATACTGTGCTGAGCTCCATTTGTTTCTATGTTTGTCACCTTGAAAAATGTTTGGCGAGCATTTTTCACAAAAATATACCCTCCTTCGGATGAAAGGTAAAATGGAGGTCCCGTGTGTGAGTGTTGTCACGCACGTTATAGATCTCTCCTTGCTTGAAACAGCAAGGGTTTGGCAAAATTTCAAATTTTCCAGGTAAAAAACTCGGTTCCTGGCCAATGTAGTACCATAGGGTGGAGCATTGGAAAAAATCACATGTAAGGTTGTGAAGTGGTGTAAGCAGCTGTGGCTGCCAATTTCCTCCAGCACTTGAACATTTGCCGATTTAATATTTTTTCCAATATATCTTTTCACACAGTCAACATTAGTTGCAGATACATCACAACCAACACTTGTAGTTGTATATAATAATCATCAGATTTATCTGCGTCAGTAGGTTTTCCGTCTCAAAACTGGTTGGACACGTACCTCCACTTATTTATATTCCGAGTTAGCCTATACAGTTCCCCTGAAACTCCCACACAGCCTATATACAGCTCGGTTCCTCTTCTATTGTTTTTTAATTATATGCAGTATTTTACCGAGATTCAGTGGTGTGGGGGGGGGGGCGGGAAGCGGCTCCGTGGCGTAGTGGTATGTATGTAACTACTAGGTCCCGGGTTCGAATCCTGACACGGTCCGCTTGAAAAATGTTAGGCGAGCATTTTTCACAAAAATACACCCTCGTTCGGATGAGAGGTAAAATGGAGGTCCCGTGTGTGAGTGTTGTCACGCACATTAAAGATCCCTACCTTGCTTGGAACGGCAAACGTTCGGCAAAATTCAAAATTTTCTAGGTTAAAACAACTCGCTTCCTGGCCAATGTATTATCTTCGGGTGGAGCATTGGAAAATCTCATGTAAGGGATGGGGGCTCCGTGGTGTAGTTGGTATGCGTGTGACTACTATGCCCAGGGTCCCGATTTCAAATCCCGACACGGTCCACTTGAAAAATGTTAGACGAGCATTATTCACAAAAATACGCCCCCTTTCGGATGAGAGGTAAAATGGAGGTCCTGTGTACGAGTATTGTCACGCACATTAAAGATCCCTACCTTGCTTGCAACAGTAAGCGTTCGGAAAAATTCAAAATTTCTAGGTAAAAAAATCGCTTATTGGCCAATGTAGTTCTTTCGGGTGGAGCATTGAAAAATTGTAACAATTTTATTTTCGATAATAAATCCTTCCATATAATTGTAAGAATAATATAACAATTTTATTAACAACAATAATAATTTGCATTCAACTTCAAAAGTAATACGTTAAGCCCGCATCGTCCTTTAATAATCTACTTATAGTTAAATATCTGTGTCATATACAGCTATTTACAAGCACATCTTTGTTTGATTATCCCCCTACGGACGCCTCGGCCGCCCGAGTTAGTTTGTAGATAGTCGGCCATACGTAGTAGAAGCATCAACATGTACCCTAGATTGCAGGCCGGCAATTTGCGAATCCACTTCAATGAGTGAATACATCTTCGAATAACGGTCGGTAACGTATATATTTTGTTAACTTGTATAATTTGAGACAATTTATTTAGCGCGACTCTGAGAAGACGACACTTAGAATGCAAACTTTTAAGACACACAAGGACAAGTAGGATACAACTTTTAAGATACACAAGGACACTGTAAAGATGCTACCTTAGGAAGGCGGCGTAATTCAACTTCGAGCTTACAACTGCTGCAGAATGTATTGCAACAGGATTTGATTCGACACGTGGGACGAAGTCATTGTAGAAGTTGTTTTGGATGAATTTGTTTCAAATTACAAACGCTGTTATCGTTGCTTGAAATAACGAGGATCCCGTCTTTCCTTGCTACAATGCGCCAAATGCAGTTTTGGTTCGTAGATAGCTATAAGTTCTTTTTATGTGTTTCAAAACTAGGAACACGTTAACTTGCTTTGATGTGTAATACAAGTACATAATAAAAGTTTCAACTAATTGTTAAGCTGGATTTACCAGTAGTAAACTTAAAGTTCACTGATTTGATGTGTTAAAAAAACAACACGCGTGGCTCAATATGAATCGTCAGTAACGTCAACAGGTGTTACTGACGTCATATATTTTTCTGCTTTGTACTGCTGACAGATGTTATTTTTAAAAGCAAATGCTTCGAGCAGCTTTAGTACAAGATATGTAAACATGTCTATTTTTGTGATCAGCTTTATATAAATTAAAACTTGCATATGTAATTTAGAAAACTCAAATGCTAACATTTTTAGAACTTATTAATTTGTCATATGCCTGAACAGATCTGCACAGGTCGGAACCCTATTTGTATAACAAGTTCATGTCATACTGTAGAGTATTTGATTAAAAATAATTAAGACGAACATGAAGTTGAAAGTTATAGATTGATACAGTTAATGATTAAATTTTTGTTACAAGTCATATTATTTTAAAATAGATTTTTTTTAGTAAACAATTGGTTCCAGATTAAAGTTTTTTATTTTGATCAAGTATGATCAAATCTAATAACATAAAGCTAACATCCTTATGAGTAGGACTTTGATGCCAATTTTATATTGGAAATACCTTTTTACTACTTCTTTATGTATTTTTGCTGGACACCAATGGTGTTCCACTTTTTTATTTATTTAACTATTACAATTTCTTACAAGAGCTGCGTCTTATTTTATTAAGACAGATTTTTGTCAGCGAAGGCGATCCTTTTTCTTTGGGTCTCCACCTCCGCCCTTAGAAATATGCTATGCAATTATCATAATTACGTCAGGACTTGGTGGCCCCTATTTGGTTTAGATTAAGTTTGATCTACAAACAGATTTCGACTTACCCCCTCATTTCTCATAGCTCTGCCCAAGGAATAGACCCCTAGTTGTGTCGGAAGATTTTTTGAACAATAAGTTTCACTGGTTCACAACGTGAGGCCAGCCTTATAAACAAGTTGTTTCACTGTATAAGAAAAAATTCGCTACACTGGCGCACAATTTAAAAGAAGAAAAAATAAAACGTTTCAAAATCGCATATAAGATATGTGAAGGGAGTTAAGCAGCCTGTGGCTGCCAAGACCCCCAACACTTAGACATTTGCTGAATTAATAGTTTTCCAGTAAATCTTTTCACACAATTAACATTATTCGAGAATATTGCACAATCAATACCTGTAGTTGGTTATAATAATCATCATGTTTAAGTACAGTTATTTTTTCCGTCATTAGTTTATCCATCTTGGGCCTGGTTGGATGCGTACCTCCATTGATCTCTACTCTGAGTTAGCCTACAAATTTCCCTGAAATTCCTACAGCCTATATCTTTCACTGTCTGTGCAGTAGCCTAACCTAGATCTACCGCTACTTTTTTTCTATCTCTGCTTCTAATATATTCCTTACTATTCCCTCATGCTGTAGTATGTGGCCTATTATCCTATCTCTCCTATTTTTTACCGTTTTCCACATATTTTTTGTTTCCCCTACCATTTTTAATACCTCTTTGTTCTTAACTTGTCTGTACATGATATCTTCATCATACGTCTGTAGCACTACATTTCAAAGGTTTCTACCTTTTTCTTGTCCGTTTTTCCTACTGTCCAGGCTTCACAGCCGTACAGTGCTGTGCTCTACACATACGTTTTGAGCAATCTTTTCCTTGTTTCTATGTTTGTTGTCTTTGAACACAATAGTTTTCTTGTTAAATGTAGCACGACCCTGTGTTAATCTTTGTTTAATATCTTTTGCGCCTTTCCCATCTTGCGTTATTTGGCTTCCTAGGTAGCAGAAATCCTTAACCACTTGTAAGTTCTTGTTACCTATTTGTATTCTCGTTTTTGGTTTATTTTCCCCAGTTTGCATACTAGTACTTTAATTTTAGTTTTGTTAATTTTCATACCGTATCTCTCTGTTAGAATCGTTTCCATTTCATTAAGAGCAGCTTCTAACTCTTTCTAACTCTGTCTTGCTAGATGCTATTACTTCATCTGCAAATCCAAGCATATCAATTTTTTGTCCCTGCATAGTAATACCAAATGTCTTTTTGCATTTGACAGTGTTTATTGCTTCTTCAATGTACAAGTTAAAAATTATTTCCTAATAATTACTTTTTTACTGTCTTGCTCTAATTCTATTACCGCCGTTAGCTCTTTGTATAAGCTATGTACTATTCGTCTATCCTTATAACTCGTTCCAATCTTTTTGAGTATTTCGAACATTTTTTCCATTTTAACATCGTGTTTTATTTATTGGTGCCGAACTCTAATTTCGTATATTAATACCGGGCTAAACCTTTTTTGGCATACGAAATAATTAACATAAAAAAAAATGTTACAACTTGCAATCATTGCGTGTAATAATTTTTGAGCAGTTCTAATTTAGCTACATAATATTCCTTTTTAATATTTGGTTTGTCTACGGATATATTTATAAATTATCTACTGCAGATGCAATTTTCGATGCTATGGATTTTTGTTTTGGCATTGGGGGTGTGCTAGGAAGATAGTTTCCCCTTCCGGAGTATATTCAAATTGTATGCCCATATGAATATCTTCTTTATTCAGTAAATCTATAGCAACAGTTGATTCACATACTGATGACTCCCTTTTGTTTTCAATTCTGCGTCATGCATCATTTTACCACTGTTACTAATTGTTGAGGACATGCTAAAATTATTTTATGTACTTCAAATAAAGATTTTTACGTTATCTCAATATGGAATAACAGGATAGACTACTGGGTTGTTCCCGCAAAAACGCGTTTGAAATATAATTATTTGGGAATTTTATCAATGAGAGTACGCAATTCAATTGGATTACACGGTTGGAATAGCAAAGAACCGCAATTACGATGCGAATGCGCATTTTCATCCTCGCCATCAGTAGATGCGAATGCATAACACGCGTGAAGTTAGCCCCTCAACTTTTGAAAAAAATAACTTTCTATAGCTCATTTGTTTGCACATTGTTTGCACATGTATGAACACCCGGTATTTTTGTTTGCACACTTTTCGTTTAAAAATTATTCAATAAACAATTTGGGGGAGCCAACTTCACACAGGCTTCCCGACTTTCAATACATTTATTTTAAACCGGCAGCATCGTTTGCACATGTATGCACATCCATTATTTTTGTTTGCACACCTTTCGTTTAAAAGTTATTAAAGAAACCATTGTGGGGGCCAACTTCACATTAGCCTCCTGACATTCAGCAAATTCATTTTAAACCGATGAAATCGGTAGATCTTTGTTTGCACATGTATGCACATCTATTATTTTTATTTGCAAACTTCCAGTTTAAAAGTAATTTAACATTCAGCTTCATAGTCCTCGCTATAAGATAGTTACTGTTGAAAATGTGAAAAAAATGCTACGCGCCCAATTGATACCTTTTCGTTTGCACATTACAAAATACATCATCATTTTGTTTGCACACCACTGTAGGTCAATTTTTTTTTAATTTAATAAGGGGCGAACTTCACACATGTCAAATATCGCATTTTTGTGTAATTCTAACATGTTATGGCGGAAATCAAAGTATCTTCCTTTGCACATCATGAATCAAATGGTTTTTTTTTGTTTGCATACCCTTAGTTCAAAACTTATTTAACATTTGCTTTCGTAGTACTCGCTATACGATAGCTACTGTTCAAATGTGAAAAATGGATTAAAAAGCCTAATCGATACATTTTCGTTTGCACATTATGAAATACATCAACTTTTTGATTGCACACCACTGTACGTCAAAAAGTTTTTTAATTTAATCAGGGGAGAGGAGGCTAGCTTCACACATGTCAAATATCGAATTTTTTTGCAATTCTAACATGTTTTGACGGAAATCAAAGTATCTTCGTTTGCACATCAGGAATCAAGTCGCTTTTTCGTTTGCACACCTTTAGTTCAAAATTTATTTTACATTTACTTTCGTAGTACCCGCTATACGATAGCTACTGCTCAATATGTACAAAAATAGATTACAGTGAGCTTAATTGGTACCTTTTCGATTGCACTTTACCAGACCTACACATATACCTATACCGTTGATTGAGAATATTTTAATCAACACATTTACTAAAATATGGTTTTCAAATGTATATAGTCCTATGTATTTACATTATTATATAGCGCCACAAGATGTCGCTAGTTCGAGAATTCCGTTTTCAACCGTCTGGTATGAAAACTAGATAACAGAAGGTATGTACTTCCCCTCAAGCGAAACTTGAAATTTCTGTTGTATTTTTGACTACTAATTTGCAGTTAGATGCACCCGCTTGAGTCGATACTGGTGGTATCTGGATAGTTAAACAGTATTGGAGGTTTTTACAGCATTTTATAAATAATGCCACTCGTAGCGGTTTTTTTAAACAGCATCGGTAGCTATCGTATAGCGAGAATTACGAAAGTAAATGTTAATTAAGTTTTGAACTAAAGGTGTGCAAACCAAAAAGCGATTTTATTCATGACGTGCAAACGAAGATACTTTGATTTCCGCCATAACATGCTAAAATTGCACAAAAATGCGATATTTGAAATGTGTAAAGTTAGCCCCCTTAATTAAATTAATTTTTTTTTTGACCTACAGTGGTGTGAAAACAAAATGTTGATGTGTTTCGTAATGTGCAAACGAAAAGGTATCAATTGGGCTCGCAACAATTTTTTCACATTCTCAACAGTAGCTTTTGTAAAGCGAAGACTATGAAGCTAAATGTTAAATTACTTTTAAACTGGAAGTGTGCAAACGAAAATAATAGATGTGCATACATGTGCAAACAAAGATCTATCAATTTCATCGGTTCAAAATGAATTTGCTGAATGTCGGGGGGCTAATGCGAAGGTGGCCCCCACAATGGTTTCTTTAATAACTTTTAAACGAAGGGTGTGCAAACAAAAATTGTGGATGTGCATACATGTGCAAACGATGATGAATTAATTCCGCTGGTTTAAAATAAATTTCCTGAAAGTCGGGGGGCCAGTGATAAGTAGGCTCCCCTAAATTGTTTCTTGAATAATTTTTAAACGAAAAGTGTGCAAACAAAAATACCGGGTGTGGATACATGTGCCAAAAATGTGCGAACGAATGAGCTAGAGAAATTAATTTTTTTCAGAAGTTGGGGGCTAACTTCACGCGTGTGAATGCATAAACGTGTAGCATGTTTAATTTGATCAGTATTTATTCGCATTGAATTACAAGTACAATGCGCCAAGCGTGCCTTATTCTTTATTACTGTTCCATATAGTACATAATGGAACGCTTCGTTTTAATAATCTTCTTGTAGTAAAATATCTGTGTGACAAAGTTATTTTGTCGAGCATCTCTAGCAATCTTGTTGTTTTCGTACCTCCCCACCTCTAACCGCGAGTCTTTGAATCATCTCTATCGTTCGTTAGTTGCAGCCTAGCTATCAATTCATCAAGATGTTTTCCAGACTAGAGGTTTGCGACCTTCGATTAAATTATTTGTGTGAGTGGTTCAAGTCATGGCAGACTTGAATAGATTTCAATAACTTCTACTAACGCGCGCCTACGAAAAACTATAGAAAAGTACAAATGAGAATTTTGTTTTTGTAAGTTGTATGGTTCTGTACAAAGATTGAAGATTGCAGACATGTGGTCGAGATTGCTGTTACCCCAAGAAATGGTTTATGGTTTTGTTTGCAGCTGATTAAATTTCTGATGGGATTTGTCTATGAAAATTAGATGCAGTTTGGTTCGTTATTAAATTTAAGAAATTTTGCATGTGTTTAGAATGTCGTTTGTCTTTGATAAACAGACGGTCATATAAAAAACACGAAATTTGCTATCATGTTTATGACCATATGACCCGTTTTACTTTCGATTATTGTTAAACTGGTTTTACAAACTGTAGAAAGAAATTTTTGTTAGGTTAGGTTTATATATTTGTAGGCTTTGTTCACATTCGAACTTCAGATAAATTTCGAAGTATATTTTCGACGTTATATTTGTTTGTGATGTAGTAACATTTTAAAGATATTTGCCGTGAAAGCAGATGCTTCGTGTAGCTTTCCTAAAATTCAAATTAAACATTCTTCAATCTTGAAGTTAGCTTTTTTTTGTTTGAAAACAAAATTCGACTCTCCCCCCTCTTCCCCATTTCTTATTGCTCTACCCAGGAATAGACCCCTAGCTATGTCGGAAGATGGCCCTTTCTTCGATTCTCTGTGAAGGAAGCGGAAAATTTTTGTGCACTGGCGCCCATTAATAAAAATAAGTTTCACTGGCGCCCAAACAACAACAACAAAAATTCGTTTCAAACGTATATGTCGAGAATAGATCCCCTGTACTGACGACTCGCTGGAGCATTACTGAGAATTGCTCCTTATAAGTGTCTGAAGCTTTTTCTACCTATTTTGCATGCGATCGTTCAGGTTATCCGGAGTTTTATCAATTGAAGTCCATGATAAGCACTTTTTAAAAGGTATCTTTGTATTTGTAATTTGTGTGCTGTTTTATTTATATGCGTGTTGCTGTGCGATACAAAAATTAACGAAATACAAAATTTAGTAATTACGCCATTTTCAACTAGTTTTATGAAAACAAAAATAATTAAAAGAAAATAAACATTTTTAATAAATTCAATGTTAGAATAAAGACCAAGTAAATTAGCAGTGTTATCGTGTTGGAAAGTGTTTATCATTTCTATTAAGAATTTGAACAACAATGTCGAGTGATTGGCTTATTCGTAAGAACAAAACCGTCAATTGGACCTTGTACCTAAGCCGTCATAAACTAACTATTTTTATTTGCAGACTAAATTTCATATTTGCGCTCCCATCTAATTTTAGAGATATGAGTCGCCATCGCATACAAGTATTGCACTTTCTTTAGTGAATCTATTACTTATGTTTGTTATTAAAATGTAAGGTTTATAGCAACTCTTTCTTTACACGCATTCTGTACACAATACGATTTTATTTTTCTCCGTCTGGGAAGTTTAGTTCTAAACACACTAATAAATTTTTCAAATAGCCATGATAATGTTCTCCACATAAATCACACTTCCATTTAAATTATCAAGCTCTGTTATTTTATCTGTGCCCTTTGATCAAAATACGCATAAACAGAATATCTAGAAGAAACCAAATTTCTTTCCGACGCTGCAATATGTGATAAAAATCCTTCCAAAGCTGAAACATCAAATAAATTTATGGCATAAGTTTAAATCAAGTTCTTGGGCACGCCGCAAATATCCATCATGAGTTCCTCCCTCAACGCAAATCCCTGAGGGCCATGCTGACCTGGCAGCCATAATACGCCACTGTTTCTAGGGAGTTCGTAATGTTTGCAGACACCACACCACACTTTTCTTAATTTAACAAAGAAAAAGCCAATTAAATGAGTTTTTACAATTGTAACATTAAGAAGCACAAATCATCCTAAGTGTCTTTCGTTCTGTATTTGAAAGGCAAAAACTATCTAGTACCTAATACAACACCAGGGAGCGTTGTTTAATTGTACGGCGGCGTGAGAAGACATATTTCAAGTGGGTGTATGTAAAAATGAGTAGAAGATACCCAAAGTAGGGTAATAAATCTTAGACTTGGACGTACCAGACAGCGCCAGCCATGTTAAGCTCGGCTGTATTACGTATAACTGAGAAGCCTCCCTGATTTTCGTCTAATTAGTTCGCTCCTCAAATACGCGCAACCAACACTTCTACATGATAAACTGTTACAATAATTAATGGTAGCAATTAAAACAAAGATTTAATATTAAAGAGGTGGGGTAAATATAATATCCATAATGAAAACCAAGACGCGGGGGTGTGTATTTACGTGTTGCGCATAATTTGTAAGTAAAGTTTGTTCGCGTATATATGCCTAAGACTTTCTAGTTGTAAATATGTCTCAATGTTAAGCTTCCACCGCCATCTTCAAGAAAATTTGTAGGTTATGATATAGGGAATGGAGTGTCTTGTGCGAACTTACACCTGCTATTAACTAGTCGTGCTAACCATCCCAAAATTTAATAATTAGGGAACAATCTTGTGTATGGAAACAGTGGGTGTGACCCGGACGGAAGCCATCGATAGTCAATAATTCAGTGATTTTGTGTCCACTACCGCAAACTGCGTGTTGCGCTCCAGATGCTATTCCGGGCTGCATCATCAATACACGCCGCCGCCGCCGGTGTTTCCTAGGAGATTTACGGCTCTTGCTCTACGCAGCCTAAAATTTTTCATTAAAAATCTGAAACGGGCGCATACTAATTTAGATACTTTCGGGTTGGAACAGATGTACGCCGATGCTTATAATAAACACGGCAATATATATGAAACGCGTACATATGTCGGGGTTGGTGTCATTACCAGAAAGAGCTAGCTAGAGCACCCACTAACCGTGACGCTAAATATTGCATAGAATCATTGGAACCGTGTCTGGTCCTCGTTAGTGTTGTTAATGAGACGCAAGTGTCGAATATTTTCGGAAATTTATTATCTAATGCGCTGTTTGAATGTTTTCCTTTATTTATGGTCTACTGTAAAGCACTTCTACATTCTAGATCGTATTACTGAAAGTGTTACTAATCATGTTGTAAAGCCACATTTTTTTAATTTTGCTAAACTTATACTTAGATATATATTTTATCTACTGTTTTAACTACAAGTAACGTGTGACAGGCCTCGATCTGTATGTAGAGTAAGTTAAGCTCTTTTGTTAGAAATCGTTGCCGAAATTCTTGCGGTGCGGTGGTTGCAAAATGGGCGTGTGTAAGGAGTTTTACCACCAAATAAAGCATAAATTTCAAAGCTAGTTATGTTTAAATTCCGTTAAAATACTTCTTAATGTGTCCTAAAATTAAGTTGTTCAATTATAATAAGAATAAAATTAAACAAGTTAAGTCGATCGACTCCAACTTCAAGTTCCTCACAATGCTATTTGACATATTAAATTTCTTTGGATAATTAATTAACGTTTTTCTTGCCATCAGAACATGCTGAATGCGCCATAAAGCACTCAAATGCTTAAAATTTATAACACTAAAAGCAAATACGTTCTAAACAACTAGGTGTGTAGTACCAAGTTCACACTCAGCACCAAACTTATTACGATAGTCACCTTTTTTTATATATCACTCTGGCATTAGGGTTGTTACGGTCATTTTCGGCAATAATTGGTTCTTTTATTTACATAAATTCCTTTTCTGGTATTAAATTCTCCAACAATATCCCATATATTGTACCTGTTCCAATAAGCTCGCTTTACCATAATTTTCAACTCAAATCCCTTTTTAATTCAGTATCCGTTTGTATAAATTTTATGTCTGTTGTTAAATCCTTCCGCATAATTAATAATAAATACTCTTTCTAAGAATTTCTCAACGTAAATCTAGTTGTTTTGAAACGACAAGTTTATGCTACAATTAATTAGATAAGATATTGTTTAGGAATCCGTGAGCGCGTTATGCCTTCCGATAACGTACAATTGCGTTATAGTGGGTTTCCCAACTAAAAATTTGTGGAAATTATATATCCTACTATCTCCGGTAAAACCGTGTTTTCCAGTTTCAATCGCGTTTCGATAACGCGGACGTTTGCTTTTCGAGTTCGTGTTATTTTGAACTCCTTTTAAACTTTGATTCTGCAGCTTGTGCGTTGATGCACTTGTAAAACTACTCGTTCTGTTACTCCAAGAGCGATGCACGTTTCTCCTATATCAAATGTGTAGATTTGGTGTGTATCGGTAAGCGATTCTGAGTTGTTAATATTAGCAATATTTCCTGTTTTTTTAAGTCTTAGCTGGAGGCTAAATTGCTTGTTGCGTAGCCCGATTATTTCTTGATGTAGTCAACTGCTCTTGCATGTAGACCGCCGTTGCAGTTACGGTAGTAGCATGGTTGTGGCTGACTACCGCAGCGATGACGCTGTCAATTTGCTTGCTAGGCCGACCAGATAAGTATCCCGACACATATATGTGACTTATTTTCCTAGCATACCCAGGGATAAACCCAATTTGAAATTAGATACGCTAATGTTTGTTCTGGTAAAATTCTTACTAGAAAAGTTTCGAACTTTAATGCTTTTGCCTTTTGTACTTAACCAATCTGCGTATACGAAAGTATTAGCAGTATTCTTTTTTTTACTGATTAGAGTCATAACAAATGCTTCGTATGGTAAAATCCTTTCTAGAAAGGTTTCTAAATTTAATGTTTTTTTAATTAACGCATCCGCTTATACGAAAGTATCAGCGTTATTATTTTTGGTACTGATTAGATTTATTGAATGTTAGCTACGAATTGCGCACTTTGTGGAACAATTACTGAATCTGTCCATAGAGTAAAATTGTTTTATTAAATAGTAACCTTAGTTAATTTTGTTTTGCTGTTTTGATAGAAATTTCTATATTTGTGTTATTTATTGTAAATAGAAAAGCAAGGGCGATGTATTATTTTTGTGTTGTTAGGAACCCCTTTCCTCTCCGAATTGGTTATTAGCATGGTCTATTTACGTTTTCTTCCGGCTACGTCATGGTACGTAACAGGGTGTGCACGGAATAAAAGTAAAAACAATTTAGCTTAGACGGTGTCTACTTCAAACTGATCTAGCAACAGCATTAGAATATTAAGCTTTTCTAAAATTTGCTTTTACTCTTTTGTCGCATCCGAAATGCATACTAATGTGTCTTACAATTGGAATAACTGACGTCAAAACGCAAGAAGCTATAACCAATTTACATTAATAAGCATGGGTCAAGTAAACATTTTACAGCTTAATGTTTTACTGTATGACAAAATAAACCCCTAAATCAAATAATAATAATTTTTAAATTGTTTTTCCCCAAAATTATAGCTCCCTTTTCTTAATTTAAAGCCAGCAAAAAAATTACACTGTACTCTACTGGAAAATCTTTGAACGTTCAAGACCTTTCCCCTTTTTACTTAAATTTTCATGTAGAAAAAAAATTTTTGTTGACTCTACATAAAATATTCAGGTTAATAAGTATAGTCAATGTTCAAAATAAAGAGAAAATAATGCCTTATGCTAGATAGTTCTGACCTGTAGTTTTCCTTGTGCGTCTTTCTTTGTTCTCCATGGATCTGCTACTGCGTGCTATGGATCACTGCCCCAAGATTACTTTCAGTTGAGTTGCTCCATTCAATGCTTAAAACAATCCTGTTTTGTGCTCCTTTGCGTAAATGTAAACCAATATTTTTATTCGGATTTCTTTCCAGTATTATCAATTTATTTAGTTTCCAAATTTGACCCCGTTTAATCAATAATCTAGTATTTTCTTAGTTAACTTAGTATTACCCTCATATTCCGTAGTCTTTCTTAGAGTTAATTAGATTTACTCCGTCTTTTCTTAGTCTTACTTAGATTTATCCCGTCTTTCTTACACTTACTTAGAGCCCTAAATTATAAATATTTATAATTAATTCATGAATGAACTTTTACTCACATTTTCCAGCAAACGGCGAAACGTGTCTCATATATTTCTCACTATTATTTACTTTAAAATTTTCTAACACCACTTTCACAAATATTTAATTATTTAATTTTAATATTCACCCGTTGCGTAAATTCTTGACTATATGTGATGTCAACTGTGCTCAGTTTGAATAAAGACTTCCTGTTTTCAAAATCGCAACGCCCTTATCCAAAATTCATTAGTTTCGGCATTGTTTGTTCAAAGTTTACGACCAGGCACAGGATGTTTTGAATACTTTGGGCATTTACAGGTATACGTCTAATAATAATTCGCCGGAACGATGTTCTTGTTCACGTAGCATACCTGTGGATTTCTAGTAAGTATTTATTTTAGACCGTCTGTTTTGTTGTTGTTACAGGAATTTCTCATTCGCCTTGGCACATAACTTGACTTATGGCTGTTGTTTGTCTAAATAATACTTTGGGTTTTGTAATAACTGCATGTAGAAAATTACGTAGATGGAATGGCGTAAATTAACATATCTCTGTTTACAAGCTGCGTTTCCAAAACGTATTTATTTCGAAAAATGCGTTTATTATCGGACCGCTATGCTATCTCCTTTCATTATCGCATGTTTATTTTTAATAGGAATTGTCTCATGATTTCCTAGTCTTTACTGCATTTACTGCGTATCTATGTACAGTTTAGGAATGCTTTTGGTTTAAGATAAGTTTGATTGCGTGTGGAGTTATTTCTCTTGGTATGTGTATTAATGTCGAAGGATATGCTTCCCGACATTAATTAAAGTCAATTGCGATCCTTATACAAGGTGTTAAATGTTTGCTCTTTGCATAATATGCAAATGAGGTATTTTTCATAATAAATAAATGTAGTTTTCTAACTTCTAGTACTATTTACATGTATTGTGTGACCATTATGACTCAATGTACCCCTAAATAACCCTCTTATCATAGCACAATATATATTTATTGCTGTGTTAACAAGGTCATTTATGGGTAGTTAGAACCAATAGTATAGCGCACTTCATATAAAATACATGAAGGCTTAGAAAACGAGACAGTTTTCTGAAGATAACAAGAAATACGATGATAAGGCTGGAAAGTGAATGACAACGCCCTGTATATTAACCATAATCATAATTAATTTAATTAATGAAAAATATTTTGAAGCTTTATTTGAAAAACAAATTCGCAAGTCGTAAAACAACATAAGCGCAAGTTGAAACGCGACACGCGTGGATAACGCATCATTATTACGCTAAGAATCCCAATTAAAACAAGCAGGTTTAATAATGCGTAAGATAACAAACGCATATAATTTAATGCATAAATTGTATTAAGTCTACGGAATTAGAAAGCTAAAATTGACACCTAATTTATTGGAAACAGGCAAGGCATGGTAATTAAAATCAAAGTTCACCAAATTTATTTGAACAAACAATGGTTTACTTATCTAAAGTATAAAAATCCAAGGGAATCAGTGCTATTAACTCGAAATGGTACGTGACAAAAGCAGCGCGTTGATGTTAGCATACAATATAATACGCTGGAATATCCAAATCCTGGTATAAAAGTATCATGCATAACAACGAGCTTTGCGCTTGTCAATAGATAGACGATGCATTTAAATATGACCGGATTTGTAAACATATCATTTCAACATGAAGTAAGGCTTAGTTCACATCCCTTAAAACGAAGATATTTTCGTGAACTGATTTATTGTGAAGTGTGAAATAATATCCTTGTAATTATGGAAAATTAAGAGGTTTGCCGTTTTACCCTTCAAAAGGCGTAAGTAACTAAAAGTTGTTTTAATTTAAATTCTAGTATTAACATTAATAAAAGGGACTCTAAATAATCACTGGAGAAGGATTCTAAATGAATACTGACTGACGATTCTAAACAATTACTGAAGAATAATTATGAATGATTAATGGATAAGCGATTATAAATAATTACTGAATTAAATGAGTAAATGCAAGAAGCATTTACTTCAACTATGAATTGTCAAAGAGTTTAACGGAGGACGCTAGAGTGATTTGAGGCTATGTTAAGAGAGATGCAGACAATACCTAAAGCAGTTGAACCAAGGACTGATTCGAGCTGAAAACGACAGGTTAGCCAATCTGAATGTTTTATTATTTTATTTGTAAATATTTCGTTGTGCATTTCTAAACTGAATGATTTAAAATTAACATTTTATTGATTATTTCCAATTTAAATACTTTAAAAATTGCTTTCATGATAACTTATGTGAGGAGTCGGTAAGGATCGCTTTTTTTTTAGTACACGTTGTAAATTACTTAAATATTTAAAGAAGTTGAATGAACGTTCATAAAGCTTCAGTTAATAATAATAATAATAGTGATTTTGCTGGCTTTTTGATCGTCTTTGGGAATGATAATTATTAATTTTTTTTAATGAAAGTTCTATTTAGAGAATCTTTAAACTTTTCATACGTTGTAAATATTTTTGAGAACATTATAATAATTTGTGCTTAATGGTGTTTTGGTTTAAAGGTTAGAACAGGAAGTAGAGGTAGAAGGTAAATTTAAACTCTTTGTTTGTCGTATTGTCGCAAGCTCCGTGCGTAATTTAGAAACTGAGCTAGCCGACGCAATTAAAATTATATATTAAAAATCAAAAATTGTCAGAACAAAAAAATTAACCTTTTTAATTCACAAAAAGGGCGTACAGGCGTGTTGCTACAGTATCACAATAATATATATATATATATATATATATATATATATATATATATATATATATTAAGTAGTTTTTTACACAAGATAAGTTGATAAATACTAACGTATTACAATTAATAAGATGAAATAATAACTTAGACTTTTATGCTAAGCCCAAATGATCATTTCAAATCGAACTAGTAATTGAAAGAAGGAAAATATAAGGCCTTGGACAGGATTTGAACCTGTATCTCAGTCTTGCCGGGACTGTGCGTTTACGAATTGTGCCAACGAGATCGATGACTATAATTGGGAAATTTACAAATCTAAATCGTGTATAGAATCTTACATAAACCTAACTTTCAATTACGTTTAGCATTTTTGTCAATCATATCTGAGCTTGAACATTAACCATTTATTTGCCAAAGTGTAATTAAGAAATGTGAAAATTGTTTTAATGTGTTTTACTGGTAAAATAGGCCAAGTTTAGGATATATTTCACTTAAAGTTTCAAAAAACCGTCAGAAAATTGTTTTTTGATAATGTTAATTACAGTTTACATCACCAGGTTCAGCAACCTTCAACATTGTTCTGCAGTTCACATTGTCAATAAGTGACAAATTATCAATGAGAAATAAAATGGAAATATATATTCTAAATAAATGAATAATAAATTTCTAACGACAAGTAAAACATAAAATACATCAAAAACATATATGCAGTCAGTACAGAAAAAAAGTAGTCCTTATAAATAATCTAATCTTTTGGAACATGGAAGTTACGAAAACAATTTTTCTTGGTGGTAAAAAACAAGTTAAATTTACATTTACTACATATGACTGTAACATATAAATTTTCCTGCAAATTTATTCGTTGGCTTTACCGCGGTGCATCTATTATTTTAGTCTTTATTCAACAACGTTTATATTATTGATTCATTCGATATTGCATATTTAATAACCAATAAACTTCAAGGCACACTTCAATTTTAATTACCATTACAATCTACTACATACCACATCGTCCTTACTGATAACATATATATACAAACTTGTTAGCGTGCTCCTACGTCTTGTATTATCTAAGATTTTCAAGTTGTTCCGACGTTCGTGACCGATTGCCACTTTTCGTTGCTTCGTTGAACTGAAAAGTCGCTTGGTGTGTTTAAAAAACATTCAAGATGCTCAGGGAAATCAAGTTTTCCTGGCAGAGACGCCGTAATAAAGGCACACTGTTCTAACAGTTGTCCGTGACGACTTGTGTAAAGTGTAGTGTACGAACTCTTTTGGTGATGTGCAACTCTGAAATGTAGATAACTGCGTTATCATCTTGATGTAATTCCACGTAATTTCGATGTAAGCTTAGATCATCTGGAACATATTTTATTTGGTTTGGTTTAATTAAATTTTATGGAACTCGTTTAAAATATAAATGCGTAAGCAATTTTGTTTGACACATGGCCGACTTCGCTATGCAGCTGCACCTGGCGTGTTTAGTTGATGTACATGTCAGTTGAAAGTTATAGGTCATTGCTGCTATGGGTAAGAATGTATTAGTTTCTAAGATAAGGCTGCCGTAGCAAAGTTCATTACGTAATCTTTGCATGTAATGAATTCCTTTTTGAAGCTTGTAACTACCTCAGGTTGTTGTATACAGTTCATTATGGCTAGTACGAATAATTTTGTTAGTTAAATTACTAAAAGCTCGTTCTGTTAAAGTGTAAAGTACAATGAGTACAACAATTTTTTTGTAATTAATAGTGTGTTCAACTTTAGAAATTATACCTTACGGGTTGTACATATGCAGACATACAATCATGATAGTTATCTTGTTTACCATAATTTGAAATACCAACATGCTAATTTATAGGGCCTAAGTCCTGTATAATGAAATTTGAACTTAGATTAATTAATCAACTGATAATATTTGCCAGAAGTTAAGTAAATTCTCTAAAAATTGTAAAGTCGTAGTAGCGCTACCCATACTATTTATTATGAAAAATAATGTCCAAAGTTATATATCTGATTCAAAAAACTACATTTATAAGAATTAAATTTTTTATCAAGTACACTTATAATTTATAATGTTTATTGCTTGTCTTAAAAGAGAACATAGAGTTATTTTTGACTTCAGTTCATTACTCAGTAATCATTAAATTCCTCCAAATTTTGTTAGGTATTTAAAAGGTTAAACTTACCCGAATGTGTACCACGATATAGTGGGAAACTAATTGAAGCTAAATCAAAGATTACATACTCATACTGATCCGTAAGATATATAGGGTGTCTATGTTGGTAGTAATTATGTTTCAGAGTCGCCCTATTCATCGTGAGATCGTATTTGTGCCAATCAAACTTTGTATTTAAAGTGGTTAGCGATAACATAGGTTTCCAAATTTTTCCTTTAAGCAAATCGATTTAGTCAGTTGCTTTATAAAAAATTTGGATGGCGTCCATTATCTTATTTTCTTTCAAGTTTAATATACCCACTGACCCAATTTCATGCGACCGTGGGCCAAAAACTCAGTTAGTTAACAGTCTTAAGAGGTTTCTTTTACTAAAAACCAATTTCCATCTTAACCTTACCCTGGGCTTGTTACAGTTACATAAGATTCTCGATAGGTAATATAAAATCTACCACGATTTATTTTATTGTACATTAGATTTAATAAAATATATAACATAACTGTAGGTACACCTGTTTGACAATTTCTATACCTTCTTTTTTCACCAAAAACTGGAAAATGATCGACCTGATCGAGTCTCACATCATCTGGTGGTTTGGTCTGGCTGGAGTGTTTATTTTATTGATTACAGACGGGGTCGTTGATGGTCTACCGCTTCGATTTATGTTATAAACAACATTTGCAATTCTCAACCTAAATTCTTTTAGGGCCAAATATTTTGTATTGGGGCTGGTCGATTCTAGATCTCGACGATAAAGTAAACACCTGTTGTTTAAACAAATGTGAAGTAATTGGGAGAACACACATATAATATTTTTTTGTTTTGTATCCTGTGCGATAAATTGCCACAAGCATGTCCGCGAGGTCAACTCCACCCATATGCTGATTATACTCTTTATAATTTGTGGGCACCGAATGTCCATTTTCGGCTTGATCTCATTGGAATTTCGTTTTACTGTACTTACAGGTTCTGCACAAATATATGAACTAGCGATGGCAACACATTTCCTGTCTGCAAATTTCACTATAACTATACTTTATTTTTGTTGTCAGATTGTTCTTTAAACGATCCCCTCCCTTTATTCAAGAGCTACTTATCCTCAACTAATTTGCATTCACTAAGTCGATTGGATCTGAGTACACCTAATGATAGGATTCCGTAATTGTCTCTCAAATGTGGTATCAGATGGACCGATGAGAAAAAATTATCAAAGTATACAAGACTCAACGGTTTATTTGTTATGGTCTGGCACAAAGCTAAAACTATTTTTGCGGCCATTCCAAATGCTTGTTCATTATCAGGAAAAGTGTGATAAAGAAATGTTTTGTCACCCTGATAAAACAGAAAATCATGTACAAATCCTGTCGCACCGGCTCTGATAAAAATTTGTATACCCCATTTGTTTGGCTTCTTAGGCATGTACTGCCCAAGTGAACCAACACTTGTCCCTTTATATGGCAACATCATTTCATCTATGCTCATTCGCTTACCCTGCACCACTTTCAAGAAATTCGATCTAATAGTTTCTAAGAGAGATCTTATTTTATACAATCTGTCACTCCCATCATTATCTAAATTATTAGTGAAATGAAGATACCGACTAATCTGTTGATACCTTTTCAGGCTAAGCTTTTGGGATACTAGTAGGTACTGCAAGGTTGTACTTCAGTAATCTATATAAACCGGCAATTTTATAACCCCCATATTCAATTCAATTATTTCAACGCCTTTATCTCACTTTTATTTGTATTCACAAATTTTCCAGACATTTGTACTGAATAGTTATTTGTGTTTTCAACTATCAGTTCATAAATTTCTTCTGTAAAAAAAAAGACTAAAAATACTCAAACGGAGACTTAACTTGTACGTTTTTAGAAAAATTATTATTTGATATGTTGTCTACACAATGAAAAAAATTTTCCTTTTTCCATTTATAATCAACTAAAGTTATTTTTTACGTTTTTTACTAATGGATTTTGATTTGCGTATTAGTTTACTGGCAGTCTTCCTCGTTGTTCTCCAGGAGTTCTAAGCGAATTCTCAATAACAATGGGAATATCTTGAACAATGAATATTATTTTCTCTTAAAATAAATGATGCAATTTCCCCATTTGATTGGTTCATGTGATTCTCATCATTCTGATCAATATAATCATATGATTCAGAAAAAGCAACAATATCTTCATCTTCCATGGAAGAATAATGTAATTTTAAGATCTCGTCTGGAATTGATGCAGCCTCTGACATTACCTGGAAATTCTTCACCATCGCATGACTAGTCACTTTCAGATTCCAAAGGTGGTATCAACGCGAGTAATACATTCTTTGAGGATCTTTGACTAGTGAAAAATCTGTTAGACTGAAACAATTCATTACTTATAAGTAGATAATTTAATAGAATATTTGAATATAGATTTATAGAAATAAAAAGAAATAAATAAAAACCATAGACTGAATTTCCAAAAGAGCAATTGTTCGTTATGTTTGCATCTAGACTAGACTAGTTGCATTTCTCTACTTAGCAATGTGAACTTCAGGGCACAATCCCAACAATCTGTAATGCTTGGCAACGTAAACTCTAGTTTACGTTGTCAACCAAGAGAATAGTGGGCAGTGTGAACTGTAGGTAACATGATTTTCAAGCCCTAAAGATATTTTTTTACAACAGAAAATCCTATTTTTATTACTTGCAAGCAATTTACATATATTTAATTTGAGTTGTGAGCAGTTGTAGAAAAATATATGTATTTATTTCCTTTATAACACAATGATTTGTCCCTGGAGCAATGTATCACTGCAACAAAATGGCGAATCGACCTACACTGATTGAACAACAATGGATTTTTAGTTCCACCGCTCACCACAATGTGGATATTTCTTGTTCTTTTCAATTGGGATGTGAACTGAGATTAACATTGCCAAAATTCAAGTTATTGCTTTAATTGTTATGGTAAAACTTTGTTTAAGTGCATGTAAACTACAGTTTACAAAATCAAATAAAGGGTAAACAATAAGAAGAAGTTAATCAATTTAATTTGCCACTTCCGCATGAAATTCAATCAACATAATAATAATAACGTTAATTCGAAATTGTTTTTTCCTTTCTTAGGCTCAACTTTCCTAAATTGCTTCTCTATGTGAGAAGTTAAAACTAAAAAATGCATAATACAGGTTGTCCCATCAGGAATAATTTCGATCAATTTAGGAAAAATTATACGTTGGAAAAATTTAACAATTTGGTGACATACTAATGCCGAAGGGGGCCCAGTCGGCTAAAATATTTTTAATAATCCCGTACTTCCGGTTGAATCGAAAGTAGATATCAACTTGCTTATTTTAAATAGGACTATAAATATATTAATACATTTTTGGATTCCTCGTATGATTTTAAATGTATTTCATGTATAATAAGTTATATGTAAGTATAACCATTTGGAATATATTAAAATGTGCTAAGAAATATTCGAGGTTAGACGCACTAATTAACCATTCGTATTAATGAGATTTCTAATTTAAAATTGATTATAAAGGAGATCTGAGACTTAATTACTTGTTGAATTCGGATAGAATGCTATTTCCTTATGATTGAGCTTTTGAGATTTCAAATAGGTATTTTGGTGATTTTTCTTTAATAATAGGAAAAGTAATTCCAATTGAATAAGCTTCTGTTGATTTTATTTAATTATTATGGTCGCTGTTTAATGGATACTCTAGTTTTTTAATTATTTGTACCATAATACCTGAAATAGAATTCATTTAGCCTGTTTTGTTAGAATAAAGTAATTTATAAGATGTAGAAAATGTTAAACAAATTTCAACCAATAACAATTAGTGTTCAAGTGATTCAAATAAAATGTTTATGTAAAGAACTAATAGATCTGTGTGTGAAAGTGGATCCAGGAGTGTAGTATTATGAATTTTGTATTGAGTAGACAAGTAATAATTTTTAATAAAATTTCCTAGGAAATATGTAACTATGTACAATTTGATAAACAGGACTGGTTGTAAATTTTTGAGAAAGAATAGATGTGCTTTACATTCTCTCCAGTTTATTTAACTATTTTTGAAGCTGAAATAATTTAAAAGAGTTTAACAGTGAATTAAAATAGTCCTTGTGCATCGGGTTACAAATTTCAAAGGTTCTATACAACCATTTGTGGTCAAGAAAATTAACTGCTAAAGTAAAGAAAAACGCGTACAGCTTACAAGTTAAACTGAATTGAGGAATAGTTGAGTTTCTAATACTCCAAGTTAATTCCCAGTATTTTGGACAGCCTGCCATCATCAGTGGTGGCAATTCAAGCAAGAATTCCTATTTAGATCGCCCGTTCTAAGTATATTGTTTTTAATATATTATTTTAGTATTCTTAAAGTCTAAGAATAAAGCGTAAATTCTTTAAAGCAAAATCTTAATCCTTACTTTTAAACAGGTATTGTGAACTTTAAGCATCTGTAACTTAATCTTGTTTTATGCTACGAACAGGTCCATTCTTGTAAACTCAGGCGATTTTAGTGGAATTACAGGTATTTAATAAATTAATTGTTCAGAGTTTAAGAGTTTCAATAGTCGTGGCATATAATATTAAATCTTAATTTACATTTATTAATTATATGAACATAATACAAGTAGGCCCCATATATATTGTATGTTTTTGCCGAACAGTAGGGTATTTAGTGACGAACCAGCACCACATTTCCACCAGCATCCACATTTCCACACACATCTGGACCAAAAAGTTTTCTTCGACTAACCATTTTTCATCTTTCGAGATAAATATCTTAAATTTTTCATCTTTCGAGATAAATATCTCTTAAATTTTTCATCTTTCGAGATAAATGAGCATCCGCATTTCCACACACGAGATAAACCTATTTTTAAGATTTTTTTTTACCGCTAACATTCTGGACCAAATAGTTTTCTTCGACTAGCCAACGCATCTTTCGAGATAAACCTATCTTGTTTGGTATCGATTAATATTAGATTTTTCTCAGCTACCCGAATTTCTAGGAATTTTTAGATAGCATCATCCCCAGGAGCTACCCCAATTTTAAGATTTCTTACCTGTAGCGACTTTTGAGCGTTCTTATAAATTTTTTTTTAGTCATGCGATACATCTTGTTAGCTTAGAATTTTATGCACATCCCGAATCTGCAAACAGATTTAAAATCGGACCACGCCCTGCAAAGTTACACTTTAAGCTCTCAAACCTCTAAATTTCGCCTTTGCTCGTATATATTTAACTCCATTTTTTAAAACCTTTTTTGCTACCCAAGGTATATGCTTTAACCAAACAGTTAGAGGTAGTAACACAAAAGTTTAATAATTTATTTATCCAATTTACAGTTTAATAAACTATTACAATTTTTACAAAGTATAACATTATTTCCTGTGTGTAGCCGAAAGTTTAATCTGTAACAAAAAAGAAATTAATAGGTTGTTTAAAATAGACCTGTAACAAAAGAGATTAATGTAAAAAGAGGAGACGTGTTTTCAGTCAATAAGACATATTGTCGTTAACAATATGTTTTACCGTCCAGCGACACCACGTGGAGGTAAACACATGCCGCCGGGAACAAAGGAAATTTTAAGGATGGGGGAGGGTAGATATGCTTATAACTAACTTATATACTATATATACACAATAAAATATAAACAACTTAACCTATATCCTTATGCCCCCATGCGTAGGTTGATATGCTTCCGGGGATGACGTAACGCTTGTCATCTGCGCCCGATAAACTGATTTTATTAATAAGCTGTGTATAAAGTTGGTGTTTCTTACTCCGGATTGATACCATCGTATTCATGAGGGCATCTCTATTATTAATAACAACATCCCTAAAACTATCTACACTAATCCCCGCCACCACACTACGACTAACACCCTTAATCTTTTTAACAATGTCTTTCTCACTAATAATGCAGTAGAACTTAGCCCTACTACCTACAAATTCCAACACCAAATCCCCACAAAACTCGTCCTTAAACTTACCCAACACCTTTTTGTTTATAAGTGGTATATTGTATTTATTGTTTGGAGGGTAATCACTTGTATCAAAATGCTCAATGTTCGCACTAATGTCACTGTATAAGTCTGGCGTCTCAACACTATAAACCAAAGAGTCTGTATCCGTATAAAGCAGGGACAATCTGGGACCATACAGAGGAACCATGGTACTGTAGTGAAACTCATACATAAGAGTTTTGGACAAATCTAAAATTGACAATCCTGCATAGATTGGTTTATTATAATTAATTTTAACACGATCCATCTGTATAATCGCCAGATCTTCCCCCAACACGGTACAACTGTTAAAGTTAGGTTTAGCTATTAGTCCACTCGCGCACAACTTTTTCCCGTCGTGCTCCCACCGCGACACAATCTTGACATCGACCCTTTTGTCCACGTTCTCCATTGTTTTACCAAAACCGCATTGTTCATAAGTTTGAAAAATCTTTTCAAACGCGTTAGCGGCAGAGGTACGGAGATTCGTGTTGAGATCAATGTAGGGTTTGAGCCACGGTGATTGCTCGAACTCCAACACACGGTGAACTGTAGTTAATTGTAAGACCATTGCGCAGAGCCTGTTGAAGTGTTCGGTAATGGATTACATATTTCTTCTTATCAAAAAGTGTGGTGAGTAGCTTTGGAGTCCTAGAAGACAGTGTTGGTGGAACCATGGTCTCAGGGCAGAAAGGCAAGTCGTTATGCAAATCCTGAAGCTGTTGTGGGTAGTGCAGATCAACCTCTAGGATGTACCCCATATTGTGTGTAATGGGGATATTCAAATGTTATCTTTCAGATGGTTAACCTGATCGATGTTTAACCACCTGAAAAACCCATGTGGTAGTGGTTGACTCATAGCCCATCCATATAGGTTGTTGGCATCGAGGTATGTCAAGTACATGGAGGGTTCACTGGGGTTGTACTCTCCATATACTTGTTGTTGGCACGAGCATACCGATGACTACACTGGAGTGAGACCACCTCTAATGCCTTTCTTAATAAAGTGGTGCATATCAACATCGGTTAATAACTCCAACTTCACCTCAGTGTGTTTCAGCATTGCATCAAAGGCGAGAGAAGGAGCTGTCACGTACTGAGCCGGGTCGAGATTGTACGTTTAGACAAACGTTTCTGAAATTTTCAAAACGTCTGCCAACAGTAGAACATCGCTCTTTAAATACAGATCGCTGTATTCACCCAAGTTTCGTATGTGAAACTCCTCCCACACCTTCTGCGCATGTTTATAATCCTCATCGCTAATAGTCGTAGAAGATAAGTCGTTGAAGAAAGCATGTTTTGCGGGCAAAGAGGTTTCATTCAATACACTTACATCAGAAATGTATGAATACGGGAAAACACCTTTCCTTGTCAGCAAACTACGCGATCTGTCGTCTGAGAAAATTTTGGACCTCAACAAACTGTTGAGGTTCTAAATTCTTCGTCAACTTATCCAACGATGATGCCATAAAACGAAGCGAATCTATGAAACGCAGCTGGATCGTTAAATTGTGATCATCTTCAGTATCTGCATCTCCTGCTAATCGAACATACTTCGTAAATGAAATATATCGTTCCTTATTGTTGGGGATCACCTCTACACGTTCTTTGTCGTATCCCAACTCTTTCACAATGAAATGTGAATCATAACCGCTTAGGTTATGAAACACCACCGGGATAAACTTTGGAACCGTGTATTTAATGTTGCATTGGGAGTGTGCGGCAAAGCGAAATCTCCCTGAGAGGTGGCAGTGATCCCTCACCCTCTCATTTCCCAAAGGCTGCTTACAGATGCCACACTCCTCAACCATATGAAACAACAACTCATCTAGGGGTTCCATTGGAAGCATGGGGGTGTTTGTTTTTAAAATTTTTCCCAATCGTTGGGCTTCCTCTTTCATCTTTTCCATAAAAACTTTTGCGGCTTCAGGTCCTCTGTACAGCTCAAACTTGTTAAACGAGTCATCGTATGAACATTTGATATAGTATGCAAAACTGAAGGGTTCGTGGTGTTGTGTGCTGTTGGTGAAGGAAGAGGTGGGATCCGGAACTGCAGAGCTAATAGGCTTCAACACACTTTCGAAGTCAGCATAAATCACGAACGGTACCCGCATTTGTTTGTGGATGTTGGTGAACTCGAGGATGTTGTTGAAGTGGTTCGGCATGGTTGTCACCACATGGTTGCAGTCTTGTTCGGTGTGTTTAACAAGTTGCTCCTCGCTGCGAAAAACACAAGACATCCATCGCACAAGAATTTCTGTCCATAGCGGACAGCTGCTTTCTCACTAGCTTCCCCAAATCTTTGATCCAACAGTAGTGGGACTTGCATCCATCCTGAATGTACAGTAGGTTCACATGCCGAACCCTTTTATTAGTGGTGAAATGTAGCGGTCCAACGATGAACTTGCCTTCTACCCCAAAAACGTTGATGCTGATGTCGTTCTGCTCCTCAAACCTGGGAATGTCCTTTATAGGCATCGGGAACAGTACTCCTGTTACGTCGAGTACCGTGCTGTAATGCGGGTAGCTACTGACCCTTTGCGGATTGCGAGCATCATCAGGATTCAGCGCTGCCACAACACACCAGGCAAAACATGCATTGTCTTGATTCTGGATGTTAACGACGGCTCCTTATCCTGAATCCATTTGGGAAGCTCGATGTAGGAGGATCCGCGCATTGGTTGGTACTTGTTAACA
Source organism: Platerodrilus igneus (assembly GCA_036346225.1). Classification (NCBI taxonomy): domain Eukaryota; kingdom Metazoa; phylum Arthropoda; class Insecta; order Coleoptera; family Lycidae; genus Platerodrilus; species Platerodrilus igneus. The sequence goes on from JARFIW010000566.1 coordinate 2,376,247, forward strand.
TTTACCTCCAAGTACAACACATGTTTCAGAGTCCATCCTAAAATTTAAAAATTAGAAAAATTAATAATTGTAGAAACTAACCAGAATCACGTTCTTGGAACTCGTCCGACTTAGCCGACATCCTCTCCACAAAGGTGTTGTAGACCGCTCCCAGGTCGCTGGAGGAGGTGACCACAACATTTCGGGTGTTGAAAGATTTAACATCTTCAACACCCTCTGCCGCAGTCATCTTGGTGTAGCCACCAAACAACTCGCAATTAACCTTGAGGGAGGTGTGTATAGCCAGCTGTTCCCCGACTAAGGTTATGAACCTCTTTTTCTGCTCGCATAGAAAATCCAATAGACCTAAAATACGAACTAAGCAAATACAAAATACTTATAAAAAATACATACCACTAGTATTAGCATTTTTAATTCTGTATGTAGCGATTCGAGTTTTGAACGCGGTTGCTACTACTTCTACACCTCCATCCAGGACGCGGCTAGCATTAGCTTTGTGTGCGTTTGTGCGTTGGTGGGCTACCAAGTTGACAACGTCCACATTGCACTCCACACATCTCCGCGACTTCTTGGGGGCAGGTCCCTCAACCGTTGGTGCGGTCGGTCGTTTGATCCCAGATGGTCCGGCAACGGGGACAGCCACACCATGTTTGGCGTCCTTGTGCCGTTTCAAGTTGTCCTTCCGCGAGAAGGATGCAGGGCATGCATCGCAAACAAAAAGACCGGTGGATTTCGATCCCACGTCATGTTGTTGGAGCTGATGCCTCTTCAAGCTATCACCCCTCGAGAAGACAGCCCCGCAGACGTTGCACACGAATGATGCCATTTTCTATAAAGAAATTAAAACTGGTTAAAGACTTTAACAGTTGTAACTAGCCGAAGACTAAACAGAAACTGAATTTATATCGCCTCGTACCATGCTTTTATACATAATTGGTATAATTAGCTACTTTACTTTTAAAAACCCAGCGTCGTTTAACCTTGAGTAACATTCCAAACTAGTCTATTAACGTCGGTGAAAATCAATTAGCTAGTTTACTTTTAAATTAGGAGAAACCCAGCGTCGTTTAACCTTGAGTAACATTCCATACCAGTCTAATCACACCAGTAAAACCTAATATTCTTAACTAACCTTGAATCGGATTACAAACTAGTTCATGCCTGTCTGTAACATACTGCAAATGATAATGAGGAGCATGCGCAACAACAACCCTGAAACATTTAAAAGGATGATCTGCATAGCATCCTTCTCAGTCATCTCAGTGAAATCAGTGCAAAGCAATGGAGTCTGCAGGTGTTAATGATGCACAAGTTTCGTATACCGAAAATCTGATTAATAAGTTTACGTATAGTTTAAGTGAATTGGGTGAACACCCTCATAATGTGGAAATTGGGTTTGTTATAAACCAGAGAATAAAACCCGTATTACGATTGGTGTGTAGCAAGAAATATTGTGGCAACCATGTTCTGGAATTGACATACGAAAATTGGTTACATTTACAAATTTTCAAGTGGAATTTCAAATCAATGTATTTTCTCGTGACGTACTAAACACTCGATTAAATGGTGCACCCGAAATGGAAGATCTACACATACAACTAGGAGGTCCGTTTTTTATCACTCTGTCACCAGTGTCTGAATCAACCGAGAACGAAACGTTCCAGTTAAAAATAATAATGGGTAATAGTTCGATAGTTATAAACGAATTGGAGTGCCGTAAACTATTCCATATGCGAGAGCTGTTTGAGTATCAACTTAAGCAGTTGGAAAGTCGCAACTTCCCAGCATTATACAGCGAATTAGTAGGGTTTGTTGCTAATTCTAATTTAAATGATTGCGATGGGTTTAATACTATGACTGAAGGGAGAAACGAATTAAAATCTTGATTGAAGGCGAAGTTCGAATTAGCAATATTTTATTCTACAACGAATTGAATCAGAGCGCACTAAATGCATTGGAGCTGGTTATATGTTTTCCGGATATATTTGTGCAAGATGTGATGCGTACAAGAACATTAGTGGAAATGTTTAGACGTTTAAATTTGTCAGAATCTGAAGATTCTGGTTATGGTGATAACTAGAAAGAGTATAAAAGACAGCCCAAGAGACATGGATGTAAATGTATTGTTATTGTAAATATATTGTAAATTTTTTTGAAAAAGTATAAATAGACTCGTTGTTGTTTATTTATTTAGTATAGTTTGAGATTTTTGAGTAAACACATGATTATCTGTTCTGGAGAGGGTTTAATCAACAGCGCTATAAACAGGTTACCGTTTGAGCTGCATATTCCAGGTTATCAGTACTGCGGTCCTGGTACAAAGTTGGATGAGCGCTTAGCAAGAGGTGATCCTGGAATAAACGAATTAGATAAATTGTGTAAAGACCACGACATTGCATACGCCAAGTACCCCGACGATCTTCCAGCCAGACACCGAGCAGATAAAATTTTAGAAGAAGAAGCCTGGGGGAGAGTTAAGTCTAAAAACGCAAAGTTTGGGGAAAAAGCCGCAGCTTGGTTTGTGACAAACGCCATGAAAGCGAAGAGAAAATGGGTATGGGTTTAAAGAAGAAAATAAGTTTTAAAGGCGGATTCTTGAAGAAAATACGCTCTGCAGTAGACCGAGTTGGTTCCGACAACTTGAAAAAGCTACTAGACGTTGGTATTCTAATTGGTAAAAAAATCATAAAAGGAGCCGGTGGGAAAAGCAAAATTAGAGTCCCACGTATTATACCAGTTCCACAGAAAGGAGGTTTTCTACCATTGATTCCTATATTTGCGGGACTAAGTGCCCTAGGGGCACTAACAGGTGGTGCTGCAGGGATAGCTAAAGCAGTAAGTGATGTCAGGACGGCCAACGAACAGCTTAAGGAGAGCGAACGACACAACAGATCTATGGAAGCCATTACCGTTGGGAAAAAGGAAATGGATGTTTCTAAAACCATACAAAAAAGGCACGGCATTATTCTTGAAACCGTACAAACAGGGGCGCAGCATTTGTAAAAAGGTATCAAAAAACTAAGCAAGTTACCTCGAAGAGCTCTTACCGATGTAGATATAAGGAAACACGCATCTAACATTCCTCATTTTCGCGGTGTCTTTTCTAGAGATCAGTTACAGAAGATTAGACCGCATGTCAACGAATCGGTGTGATTAATTTGGATACCACCAAAGGTTCGGGTACACATTGGGTGGGGTACCGAAAACGCGGAAATAGTGTGTATTACTACGATTCGTTTGGAGACTTGAGACCGCCGGAAGAAGTAAAGAGATATTTTCGAGGTTGTAAAATTTACTACAACAGTGTACCGGAGCAGACTTACAACACGTACAATTGTGGACATTTAGTGTTAAAGTTTCTTAGTGACAATGGCTAAAACAGTGAGCGTGTTCGGGTATGGTAATGTCATATCGACAGGATCCATTTACCCACCAATTAAATTGAAACAGGACGGTGAATATGCTTTGGGTCTAGTGGGACTGTACACTTGTAACACTGTGCAAAACATACATCCAGGAAACAATAACTTGTACTTTAACGATCCAGAGCATCGCAGAATAACCATTGAACCTGGATCATACGAATTAGAAGAAATAAATGCATATATACAGGACGTCTTCAAAAAATGGTTCAGTCAGAAGCCGGACATCAACGAGAACATTGAAAAATATTTTAAACTGAGTGCCAACAATAATACATTAAAGTGTTCTATACGAAGCAGTATACCGATAGATTTTGGGGCAAACCGTAAAACAATATTGGAAGCATCTTGGGGTTTACCAACCGCAAATTGACTGCAGATACCGTACATATCGCTAATCAGCAAGTGAACATAATATCGGTCTCAAACATTTTTGTGGAAACCAATATCACCAGCGGATCGTTCAGAAACAATTTTCTTACCCACAGCATATTCGAATTCAGTCTATCTGTACCACCCGGGTATAATCTGGAAAAGGAACCTAACCACGTCATATATTATCCGCTGAGCGTGACAGAAATCGATAATATTACAATCAGACTAGTCGATCATTTGGGTGAATTGGTAAACTTTTCCCCGGAAACATACACCTGTGTGAGACTGGAAATAAAAAGTAGCTGAAAATGCCTATCGATTTTGTATATAAAGCACGCTACAACACCCCAGACGATTAGAAGTGAATACGGTGTCAAAGCGTCAAGTTGTCGAGAGACTTACAGCAGAAGAAATACGTTTCTTAAAATCTTTGGGATTAAAAGTTATAAATGATGGGAGGCAGAAGTAAACGCAGCTTAGATCTCCACGGTGATGAAAACGTTAAACTTGGAAGGCTTAAGTATGAGGACGTGCCCAAATTGGATGTGTTTGGAGGTTATAAATTAGACGAAACCATAATAAAGAAGATTATTATACATATCTTCCCTTTACATTGAATGCAGAAAACAACGATCGAATTTCAATTGAAATCCAGAGCAGTGATAACATCACATACCCCATGAAAGTTTTATATTTATAAAGGGTACCTATAAGCCTACGGAAACATTAAGGGAAGCGTCAACAACTGGAGACCCGATTAGAGCAGCAGAACCAGACCCTAAAGCTTACGAATTTACTAGAAATGCACCATATTTTCTGTTTGAGGAAATTCAATACAAATTGGGTAATAATCAAATAATAGATGTCTGTCGAATCCCTGGAATTACAAGAACTATTAAAGGTTTAGTATCCATGGAAGAATCAGAAACAAAATCTATTACACATACCGGGTGGAAACCCGATACCATATTCCAAGATGGACGGTTTAGTTGTGCTATACCGCTAAAACCATTTTGGGTTTTTGAAGATTACAAGAAAACTATCGTCAACATGCCTCAAGAGCTGATTTTAATCAGATCCAAGTCGGACGTAAATTGCTACAAGTCGATTGGAAATACAGTAACGTTCAAAATACAACGTATTTCATGGGAGGTCCCGCATATAACATTAAGTGACTTCGCCAAGGCGTCGCTGCTTTCGGAAATGCAAAATCAATCATCTATAATGGTTGCATTCAGAAAATGGGAACTACATGAATTACCGTCTCTAACACAATCAAAGTCGCAAGTATGGAGAATTAAAGTATCGAACGAAACAGAGAAGGCTCGGTGGATATTACTGGCGCTGCAAAATGGGAAGTACGACAGGAAAGAAGAAAATGCTACAAGCTTTACGAATGCCAATATAACCAATGTCAAAGTGTTTTAAACTCTCAGATGTTCCCTCAAGGTCGATTAAATTTGGATTTCGAGCAGAATGACTACTTGCCAGCGTACCTGTCTTATGCATCTTTTATGGAAAAATACTATCCGAACAAATCGTCAAATAAATGTTTAATGGACTACAACAGGTTTAAGGAATCACCTGTCTTTGTAATCGACTGTCGTCATCAATTTGAAAGCATCAAGGATGCAACTGTTGATGTAAGAATGGAATTAGAAGCTACAAGAAATTTTGAACCGTAGATGAAGGCTTATGCATTAATTAAACATGAATCTATGTTTGAATATAATCCGTTTACGGAAATTGTTAATAGATTTATTCACAATTAAATTTTTGTATATATATTTTAATAAAATTGTATAAAAGCAAGGAATTATTTTGTTTCAATTAGTCTACTTTTATTTGTCGAATGGTGAGCATCTCCCACTCTGTACATAAGTTCTAGTTATTTTAGAGCGAATTTACCTCCATCAGAATAGGGTGAAATTGCCCTATAGAGTGAAATTGCCCCATAGAGTGAAATTGCCCCATAGGGTGAAATTGCCTCCATAGAGTGAAATTGCCCCATAGGGTGAAATTGCTCCATAGGGTGAAAGTGTCCCCGACAGTATTGGTTAGCATGGTTCGCAATTACATAAGAAACCGAAGTAGTGGATACAGTAACGAAGCATTAGAAAAGCTATAGAAGAAGTTCGGCTGGGTAAATCAAGTATTTACTCCATCAGTAAAAATATAATATACCGAAAGAGACGTTAAGCTATCACCGCAAGCAGCAGCAAAAGCAAGCGTACGCTCGAAGCAATATGGAGACTGCGAAACAAGAAGTTAAAATACCTATACAGAATTATGATAACTTTGCTATTGCTAGTGCAAGAGAGGATGGTAAACATGGTTCATTGTTCCCGTCTAACATACGAGCTATATTCGCTGGACCATCGAGTTGTGGAAAACTAATGCTCTAATATCTCTGATCTTGCACGAGAACGGTCTTAGATTCCAAAACGTTTATGTGTTTTCTAAAAGTTTATATCAACCGAAATACGAATTATTAAGAAACGTTTTACACCATTAAAAGAAGAAATTGGGTACCATGAGTTTGAAAATTACGATGATTTGATTGAACCCAGAGATACCAAAGAAGATTCAATTATGGTTTTCGATGATATACCTGCAAACGAGCAAAGTAAAATCACTCAATTTTTCTCGTTCGGCCGACATAAAGCAATAGATTCGTTCTATCTATGTCAAACTTACGCTAGTGCCTTAAAACATAGACTCAGAGATAACACCAATGTAATCGCATTATGGAAACAGGATGATACAAACCTTCACCATATCTTTTCGGATCATATAAGTGGTGACATGATATATCCGAAATTTAAAGAAATGTGTTTACAGTGTTGGGGTAACTCAAAACATAATTTTATAACTGTTGTGAAAGATTTTGATTTGGATAATGGTCGATATAGGAAGAATTTCGACGAGTATATAAATATTTGACATTATTCAAAAACAGCTAGTTCTCATCCAAAGTTTCATGATGACGGACGTTAACAATTTTATTGCGAATAAACGCAGTCTTCATCTTATGCAGGATGCTGTACGAAAAAAGTTTGTAGCGTACAAAAAGGGAGACGCTACATCTCAGCAAAAATTCAAAGAGATGCACAAACAATTGATTGATCCTTGAAATAACCGCTTCCCAGTTGCAATCGATCACCGAAAAATTCCCACACCTACAACAAAGGTTAAAGTTGAAAACATGGACGTGCCTATAAAGAAAATTAAACAACTCGTTCCAGAAGAACCGTTCCATCTTTACTATGCGGATGTGTTAGCTAGAGACGAGGACGAAAATATTGACAAATCAATTTATGGAGTAAAGTATAATGCGGAAACCGATACATGGAGTTTGTGGAAAAGTGTATTGGTAATTAACCCGGAAACTAGCGATATAACATTAAATAATGTGATATATCCAGGTACGAAGGGTTTATACAACCTGCTGGTTTACAAAGACATCAGCCCCGAAGATGGCGATTTCAATTTGCATGAAGATTTACCGAATTACTTGGAAATGATCAAATCTGCATCGATTTTGAGAAGAAAGTTTAACCCATTTGCGGTGCACGATTTAAGCGGATTCCCAACAAATAACAAAAGTTTAACAAATATGTGCAAAATATCTCACCGAATTTCGGAGGAATCGAAAGAAAACAGCCAAAGAGAAGAAAACAGTCTAAGGGATCGGGTTTAGGCTTTTCTAATCGGTTTTACAAAGTTTAAATTCAAAGCCGGTGCAATATGTCTACTGGAATAATGTACATGAACTTGTGGATCGACTGAGATTGTTGAACGCATCCAACCGAGCTGGAAATACAAGCGAGGAAAACATTAACGAGATGGTGTCCATAATAGAAGAGTTGAGAGAAGAAGGTATAATACAGTGAGCTCAGCAAATAATTACACAGTTTTAAAATGCCTATCGACCGCTTCGGACGTTCAGAGCGTAAAGATGCTGATATTCGGCGCGGTCCTCCAGGTCGAGGATTTGTGCTAACGTTGGATGGTGATGGGTACGATATGCAGCAAAGAAGGTTAGTGAATTCATCAGACCCGAAAGAAGATGGTGATTGTGTTAATCAGAGGAGTACTATAGTATTCAAGTCTGGAGAAGAAACAATTAGTTTTCGTAAACGAAGGCTAGTTGATGTAATGGACCCTAAAGAAGATAGTGATTGTGTTAATAAGAAATCTGTAATCAAGCTCGTGAATCAAGCCTTTTCATACTGTCTAAAAAGTTCTGATGATATACAGCGTAAAGATAAAGCCTTCAATGCAAGAAACCAGCGTATCGCAATGCTTGCTCAACCAGTTGAGCCATCTGATGCAGTTAATAAACAATATGTAAATGAAAAATTGGATAAGCTTGTATCTGACTTTAAAACGTTTATACAGTTTTTTATTAATTTGACTGCAACTTCCGAGACAAATGAAAAGGAGCTCAGTCTTGCAATAGCATCGATTTACGAGGCGTCACCAGCAGCTATAAAAAACAAATACTACAAACCAAAGCTTCAGTTTATGTCAAAGGTGCAATTGGATAAAGATAACCCTATTAGTTTAGCAACAGTGTTAAGCAAAAATGAGTAAAGAAATCATCGTTAAGGAATTATTTAAACCTGCAAGAAAAAATTTTCAGCGTCGTCATACAAATCTGAAACATGTGAAACGTGATCTTATCCAATCGGACTTGTGCGAAATGCAGCCTTACTCGCGTGTGAACAATGGGTACAGATATATTATAATAGCAGTGGACTGTTTCACAAAATATGCTTTAGCTGAACCTTTAAAAATAAAACTGGATCAGAAGTTACAAATGCTATGAAAAAATATTGGACAAAATGCTGCAAGGAGAAAATAACTTAAAATCAATCTACAAACGGATTTTGGGAAAGAGTACTACAACCGCTGGTTTAAAAATCTTATGCAAAAATATAAGATAAACCATTACTCTACGTATTCCGCAATCAAAGCTAGTATGGTCGAGCGGTTGATTAGAACAATCAAAACAAATTGTACAGAAGATTTTACTTGCAAGGCAGTCATAAATGGGTGAATATTTTGCCTAAGGTTATGGAAGAATACAATAATACACCGCATCGGGCTATTAACATGACACCTATGGAAGCAGAAGAACATCCGGAAAGAATAAAACTTTACACCGCTAACAGCGTTTCTAAAAGTTACAAGTATAAGGTTGGAGACATTGTGCGTATATCAAAATATAAAGCAGTATTCGATCGAGGATTTCACCCAAACTGGAGTACAGAACTATTCAAAATTGTTAAAGTACAAAAAACGAGACCGACAACCTATCTGCTACAAGATTTGGAAGGTCGACCAATTCTAGGTGCTTTTTACGGCGATGAAATTCAGCTCACAGCAGCACCCGACACGTACTTAGTGGAAAAGTTTTACGGAAACGGAAGCACGGACGCGAATTATTAGTGTCGTGGTTGGGGGATGGTAAAAGTTGGATTAAGAAAACAGACTTGCTTTAGTATCATCCAGATAATTACCTGGATGAAAAAATCATAAAAGGAGGGAGTAAAGTCCCTAAACTGGGTATACGGGGGAGATTTGCTTAGAACCCCATTCCCATCTGTGATTTGAAGCAGGAAGCATGTGTTTCATAATCGATTTACAAGGATATCAATACAAAACTAGTGATTTCTATTGCAAGGAGATTGCCATTTTGGATGTAGCGAATAATGTAATATGGCATGAGATATTGGACATGGCTGTGGAGTATAACACCCTAAGCGATGATTTCAAAAAGCAAGTTCGGTGGTTAAAACAAAGAATCCATGGGCTTAGCTGGGATGGACAGTCCACAAGTGGATATACAAATGTAGGCGATTTGCTGAAAGAAGTCATACCACCCGATGCTACTATCTATGTTAAAGGAGAACAGAAAAGACAGTTACTGTCAAAATATTTATCAAACAACATTTTAAACATGGAGAGTGTTTTCTTACTTCCAAGGCTCAAAGAATTAAGAAGATTCGGTAATAGGTACAATCACTGTTTAAACCATTGTTTGAATAATTTAAGCTGTTCTAAAGAAAACGTATTGGTATTGAAGCATTTTTGTTAATGTATTAAATTTTTAATAAAATATTTTGTCAGAATTGTTTTTTATTCTAGCAAAAGCATACCTTTAAAATTTGGAAAAAATATATCTGTAATACAGCGCATTACTTTGGAAAAATTAATGTTTTAAAATACAAAGAACCAATAACCGAATACATAATAATTGGTGTTTGCAAATAAATTCAGTTCTACTTTAATAAAAAAATGTAAACTTACCTTAAATCTTCCTTCAAAACTTTCCACAAAAAGAACTACGCGAAACGACGGTTTAAAATTTCGAGGGGCTTTACACAAAAGCGTGCGAAACTAATAGAATTTTTTCTAATGACACCGCGTTATATACGTTTTGAATCCGTTAATTATACTACTAAATGAGGTTTGTATTTTCCGTAAATACGCACTTTTCAGCACCTCGTGGTATTGGTAATCTACAAACAATTATATCTCGATTTGAAATGCGCGTCATTGAAACATATTCTCAACATAATTAATAGAAAGTCCAAGAAAAGAAATTATAAAACAGTATTCAAATGTTCGTTAAGAAATCTAGAATATTTGTTGGATTACGAGTTACTTTCAGTACTTAATCTGGTTTATTACATTTTGTTAATTCTGGAATTTAGGTAGTTAATGATGTCATACACAAAATTTCTAATTAACATACATGGCTGGTATCTAGCGAAAGTTGTAGCATGCATTTTCAATTACGAATGCATTCTTCTTTCATTACAGGAGAAAATTCCATAGATTTCATACCAGCAAAATGCGCTTTCTTTTAGATATTTAAAACACATTACATTGGACATCAAAAGTCGACCTTGCCATTTCTACATTATTGTTAAGCATGCATTGGAATTTTTGGATGCGGTAATTTCTTGTTTAAAGTAACTTAGTTAAATAAAGTGTAATTTAAATTGTGATTGTATACTCAGTTATTGCAATTGAAAACACATTCAGGGAATAATTTATTTGCTCTATATATTTTACAGTAGCGTTTTGAACAAAACTTTCTGCTTTTAATTAAATTTCCTTTGACCCCGGCGGCATGTGTTTACCTCCACGTGGTGTCGTTGGACGGTAAAACATATTGTTAACAACAATATGTCTTATTGACTGAAAACACGTCTCCTCTTTTACATTAATCTCTTTTGTTACACGTCTATTTTAAACAACCCATTAATCTTTTTTGTTACAGGTTAAACTTTCGGCTACACACAGGAAATAATGCTATACTTTGTAAAATTGTAATAGTTTATTAAACTGTAAATTGGATAAAATAAATTATTAAACTTTTGTGTTACTACCTCTAACTGTTTGGTTAAAGCATATACCTTGGGTAGCGAAAAGGTTTTAAAAATGGAGTTAAATATATACGAGCAAAGGCGAAATTTAGAGGTTTGAGAGCTTAAAGTATAACTTTGCAGGGCGTGGTCCGATTTTAAATCTGTTTGCAGATTCGGATGTGCATAAAATTCTAAGCTAACAAGATGTATCGCGTGACTAAAAAATTTATAAGAACGCTCAAAAGTCGCTACAGGTAAGAAATCTTAAAATTGGGGTAGCTCCTGGGGATGATGCTATCTAAAAATTCCTAGAAATTCGGGTAGCTGAGAAAATCTAATATTAATCGATACCAAACAAGATAGGTTTATCTCGAAAGATGCGTTGGCTAGTCGAAGAAAACTATTTGGTCCAGAATGTTAGCGGTAAAAAATCTTAAAAATAGGTTTATCTCGTGTGGAAATGCGGATGCTCATTTATCTCGAAAGATGAAAATTTAAGAGATATTTATCTCGAAAGATGAAAAATTTAAGATATTTATCTCGAAAGATGAAAAATGGTTAGTCGAAGAAAACTTTTTGGTCCAGATGTGTGTGGAAATGTGGATGCTGGTGGAAATGTGGTGCTGGTTCGTCACTAAATACCCTACTCCGAACCTTTTCTGTATCGTCCTTGCAAGCTCTAATATGATCTATGATATCCTGTCGACTCATGAGATATTCCCTTTGTTGTCCCTTCAAAGTATCTTCCAGGTTTTTATAATTTCTGGTATGCATTTGAGCCACCTCTTTCAACTCTCTCCTTAACCCATCTATACCCGCAGAAACGTTTTCTTCAATAATATGCATCCTAGAATCAATTTCTAGTTGAACTTCATCCCTAAATTTGCCAAAACTCCCCAACATTTCAAACTTAAACGCCTCGATTTTCAAATCCATACCCTCCAGCTTGTTCTTAGTTTCTGCTTGGGACACCATAAGCTCTGCCTATGAAATATTTATCTCTGCAATCGAACCTTGCAATTCCAACAAGGAGGTCTGAGTTCTTTCTTGTGACGCATCGTTCTTGGACTGAAATGCGTTGTTGTCTGCAATCGGCGCCTGCAGCAAGGTCTGAAAATTTTTAAAAAGACTAATGATATCCTGGTTGCTAATTGTGTCTTGAGCTTGCACCACCTCTTGATCAATAGACAAACCTCCTCCAACTACGATCTCCAGCTGCACTTCAACAATCTCCGGATCTTCACCTTGACCTTCCTTAGACGTCTTCTCCACAACTACTGTGTCAACACCATAACTCCTTCCCGACCTAGTTCTGAATTTATCCTGTTCTGGCATTTTATAGTCGTATTTGTATTTAATTTATCAGTAAGTATCTTAAACTTTTTATTATATACAAAATGCCAACAGTAATATAATGCAAAAACTAATAAAATTGTGTATATACAAGTATCAAATTTATATTGCCTCTGATTGGTTTATTTTCTCAACGGCCCCGGCTAATTTTTATCCTTTGCAATCTATTAATTTTTCATTTGCCACACGTTGTTGTGCACCACGTACTATATATGTCAAAGCTCACGTTAGGCGCCACATACAATATATATGGGGCCTCCTTGTATTATGTTTATATTATTAATAAATGTAAAATACGGTTTAATATTATATGCTACGGCTATGAAACTCCTAAACTCGGGATTAATAATTTAGTCAAGAAAGTTACAATCTGCAAACAGAGGAGGTAAAAACTGTTTGTAGATACAATAATCACTGCCAGTTAAAGCGAGCTCAATTTTAACTATACACACTCACAGTAGGTGTGGCAGTACAATTAATTTTAGGAATATGTAATCAAACCCAGAATGCTTGAATTGGATAAATTTTTAAGATTTCAATCAGTAATAAAATTTTTAGGCGTTACTAATATGAGAATTAATTTATTAAATACCTGTAATTTCACTGAAATCGCTTGAGTTTACACGAATGAAACTCTTTGTAGAATAAAACAAGATTGAGTTACAGATGTTTAAAGTTCACAATACCTGTTTAAAAGTAAGTTTTAAGATTTTGCTTTTAAAGAATTTACGTTTTATTTTTAGGCTTTAGGAATACTAAAATAATATATTAGAAATAATATAAGGTGGAGTGGGGTAAGATCGGACCGCTTTTTGCATAGTTTCACTTTTAACACATTTATTTATATGTTATTTGTTAAATATTTAACATATATTAGTATCAGCGTAAAATAGAGTTAATACTCTATAATTTGCTATGAAAAAACACAATTTTTCCTTGGAAATTTTTAATTACACAGAAAATTGTAACAAGCTGCACCCACTACGAACTTGCCCCGGACGCGGGGCAAGTTCGTAAATGGCTATTTACAATCTATTGAAATGTATCTTGCTGTGTTCTGGGGCAAATTCGGAATTATTCATAAATTATTTACCGAATTCCATTTACCGCATTAAAATTAGTTGAATTGTTTAAAAATTACACACTTTTAAAGAAATTCCTTAGAGAAAGAAGTTTATTTAAAAAGAAAAACTATACAAAGCATCATAACATTTTAACATTTTTGTAGCAAACGCTAAAAGTTTCAAAATTCCACTCACAAAACATATTTTAAACAGTTAATTTTGGTAATTCTATCAATAAAAATTTTCAAATTTAATCTTCATCAACGCATCTTTCACATTCATACCGCATTTTCTTTGATCCTTTATTGCACATGCCACAAACCCATTCCATGCAAGTTATGCATTGAATCCATGATCTTCTATCAGTGTAATATTGGTAATCACATTTGCATATTGTACATAAGTTGTCAGAACTGTGATTATTTTTTAATACATTTGCGGATTTTTTTTTGCGGGCCGCTTCTCCGTATTAACCTATTCATTACTTCTTCTGAAGTAATCACTTCGGCTCCTGTTCCCACTCTTTTCTTCTTTTGAATGTTTGATTTAACGTTTGTCTTTATAGTTTCCAATAATAGATTTTCAAATGTGGCTGATGTTGAGGGTTGAGGACTATCACAGACAAAAGGAGAACTGTTTCTTGAAGAATGTGGTAACATTTCAACACTTCTTTCTTTAATAAAGCTAACAGTTTCCTCAACTGGGCTATCCACGTTGACGAAATGGAAATTAATGATTATAGGTGGATGACAAAGGGCTTCTTCAATAATGGATAGTTCCTCGTTCGTTTTAGCAGGATCTTTGGTGTTTGCTTCTTGCCATTCTTTCAGGGTAATGGCAGAGAACATGGAGTCTGGAACGACATTCCTTGAAAATGGATAAATCCCCGCTTTCTTAAAACCATTCATAACTATTTCTGGGTTTAAATCGCGGCAATATCCCAAGCAGCATTCTAAGTAGCTTCAACTGACATTGGAACTTTAGCAAGGAGTTGCTACAAAACAAATCCCAATTTTGGCACTTTAATTGATACAATTACTTACACTTAGCAATCCCTTGTAATAGTTTAGTAATTATTACTGCTTTTGGGAACTACCTGGGTACATTACCTCAAAGTAATTAATTATAGTGTCCGGAACGTAATTATTACTATGTTAATCTATTTTCTAGTTGTTGTAACTTTAAAGTCGTAAAGAATACCCCTGAGGTGTAACAAATCAAGTTGCTGCTACATGTCTGAAACCCACACTAGACCCCTAAAGTGATGGTTAGTTATGGTAGTATTGCAAGGGACATTTACTTCTCTGCAATCTTCAAATATACTTTAAAGTTATTTTCACTATTTGTTTTAAATTAAAATGACCACCAAGTTGTAGTTCTGATGTAAAATAACCATCTAGTAACTTTAACTTCATTGTGTATCTCAGATACATTTTCTCTACTCTAACCTACAATTCTATATTTGCTCTGTCTGTGCTAGTTATTTGCATTATTTCTATTGTTGGGCTGTGTATTTATCTTATCATAAATAACATAACGCCAAAGTACAATAAAAGAACGAAAACGACCTTCCGACATATAACTACTTTTTATAGGAAACTAAAACAGGAATTGAACCTGACTAATAACAGCAATGCTAATTTATTAGCATATAAAGTAGTGAAAAGTAACAATATCAAGGAAAAGCTGCCATTAACTCAACTACAATTTGTGGCACCACAAACTCAAATTGCAACTGATGATGTTGTATATATAACTAGTGGAACCCAGGATGTGCAGGACGTGGATCTAGCAGTTAGCGATGATTTCAACGAAGATGATGTTCAAGAATGTGATGTAGCTGATTATAAAGAAGAGGAAGCTGTCTCTACACAAGATACACTACTGCAACAAATATCAGAATGGGCATTAGTGCACAGAATAACACATTCTTCACTAAACGATTTATTAGTAATATTAAATGTTCAGGGTTTAAACTTACCATCGGATAGTAGAACGCTTTTAAAAACTCCAAATTCGGTACCTATTACACAAATGGGAAATGGAGAAGTGTGGCATAATGGAATAAAAAATTCATTGTGTGCAGCTTTCTATAAAATAAAAATTTACGAAAATATAAAAACTCTGTGCTTGGTTTTTAACGTAGATAAACTTCCATCTTTTAGAAATGCACCTTGGGGCCAGTATAATGTCCCCCCGTCTTCCCATTTATGAGGAATTAGATAAAATAAATACCCAGCTTTTCTTTGGTGGCCACTATTTTAAAACCGTACATACCGTCGGCAAATTACAAAGTAAGGTTAGGAATACTTTTAATGGCGCTTAATTTGACAAAAAAAGTGTGGCTCTCGTAGCATATACGTTGTATTGGAGTGACTATTACACTTTAGTTCCGAAATATGTATGAAAATTTTTAACTATGAAGTGATCACAACTTCTTACTGTAAATTATTTCAGAGAGCGTTACTACCCATACAAAGATAATTACTATGAACACATTTTTTTCAGTAATTATCACTTTGTGGTAATTTTTATGAACTGCTTCCATATTTATTTACATAATGTGGACGGCCATTATTATATCTAGAATTATGTTCAATCTGTAAAGTAGTTTTACTTTAAAAATCCTAAAAATAGTATACTTCTTAAATATTCTCAGACTTAAAAAATATTTTAAAAATATTTTTGTACATAAAAATGCACTTGACATTAAAAAACTCAAATTTCAGTTTAAAGAATTTTCACTCAAAAATTATTTTAAATAGAAAGTTTTGAAAATTTTCGATCTAGCGCAATTACATTTATCAGTAAACTTATAGTCGCATATAGATTTGGTGTAATAGAGACGGCATATTTCCAAATATATAACGCCGTTTTATTCCTTTACTTTTAGAAGCCATTATTCTATTCAGCACTCATAATGAATAGGAAATACATTAAAACCTACGCTTTAAGTTATACAGACAAAGAAAGCAATAAATTGTCAAAGAAGACTGACGTTCCATATAAAGTGACTGATGATAAACTATTACCAACCTGGTGGGTAGTCACAACTTAACTTCAACGTTCTTGCATCAGTTCCAAAGTGTACAAGGCAACTTAATTGTTACGCAACAATTGTTCCCCATTTTGGTTAAGAATCCGTAATAAGATAGTAGTTATTTGGTAACTGTGTTCAGTAACAAAACCTTTGTAGTTCTCGGAAATGGTTGTTGGTACGTGGTGACGACTAAAAATGCTGCTTGGGATCTCCAATCATTACTGAAAACTGTTGTTTTGGGAGCTTTACTCCAATATTTCTTCTCTGCCACGTTACTAATTTTTGGTCCCAGGTTGACTTTAAGGGTTTACAGACACTTAGGTCTAAAGGTTGGAGTATGTGATTTGTATGTGGTGGAAGTTTTAGAATGGTAACATTTGATTCACGAGCTTTTTCTATTAATTTGACGCTAATATAGGTAGCATTCCCATCATATATTAATAAGGTTGGACGGCTTGAATCAATACATTTCAAAAATTGCTGTACAAAATATTTTTCAAAAACAGTTGATTCCATCCAACCATTGGCAGTCGCAGCATAGGTCGTTCCAGAAAATCCAGTATTCTCGGGGGCAACCCATTGGTACCAGATATTTTTTCCTTTAAAAATAATAAGTGGTGGGATTTTTTCACCCGAAGCAGATGCTGCTAGTAGTACTGTTATGTTATTTCTTCCAGGAGCACTTATTACTCGCGTGCAAAGCACGTTTTTACCCCCAACCACTTTAGTTTTCGAAGGGTCAGTGCAAAAGCTAGACTCATCTAAATTTCAAATACTGGAAGGAGTGTTTTCTAATCCTAGTTCTTGTATGGTGTTCTCCAATAATGTAAAATATTGTTGGACCGTAAACGGATTACAACCTCGTTTACGGGCCACTTCTACCGCTTGCGGTTTTTTATGCTTAAATTATGTCTCTTTTTAAAACCTAGAAACCAATCTTCTCTAGGGAGATCGTTTTTGAATGGGGTTTTTAGTTTGTTTTCTTTAATAAACTGCCTAACTAATTCATACACCTCTTTTCTAGACAACCCGAACCCATATTTTTCCATTGTCAAGAGGCAATCAGCAAGCTGTTGTTCGTGTTCTTTCGAAATGGCAGTTGATCTGCCAAGTGACTTATTTATGATGCCATGTTTACCTTTTAAGCGATCCATTATGGTGATGATCGGAATTTTATATTTCTTGCTGGCGTTAAATGCATTTGGACGTCCAGCTCTAATTTCTGCTTAGGCTTCTTCAAACGTCTCTGTTGTATACGATCTTCGACTTGTCTTCCTAACGTAATTTCGAACCATTTCGGAACTAAAATTTTTTATAAATAAGTGTTGAGAGAAAATATCAGAAGAAATAACCAAAATATATGAACAGCACAAACTACTGCGATATTGCCCCGCTGCATGCTTCGGTTTTACCCCGTGCATTAATATTTTCGGGGCAAGACCGAAGTAGTGGTTTTCTCAGTAAATTTTGGACAACTGATCTAATTTATTTATTTAATGTAAACTTTACACAATATTTTCCATACTTACCAAAAATAGACTAAAAAAACACAAAATTTCCTTAAAAATCTCGACACTTTGTTGGACAACATGAACTTAGATGTACACTGCACCAGAAGATGTACTTTTTGATGAATATATAATAAGGTAATTCCCCGCATAAATGAGAGACATCTCTAGGAATCGCTTCATATTAATTTAATGCAGGTTTCTAACTATAAGTTATTATATTCGCATTTATGTATGAATAAATATAGGTCGTTTACGATCTTACCCCGTTTACGATCTTACCCCACTGCACCTACTTAGAAGATCTAAATAGGAATTCTTGCTTGAATTACCACCACTGATGATGGCAGGTTGTCCAAAATACTGGGAACTTACTTGAAATATTAGAAGCTCAACTATTCTTCACTTGAGTTCAACTTGTAAGCTGTACGCGTTCCCCTTTACTTCAGGAGTTAATCTTCGTGGTCACAAATGGTTGTATAGAACCTTTGAAATTTGCTACCCGATGCACAAGGACCATTTTATTTCACTGTTAAACTTTTTCAAATTACTTCAGCTTCAAAAATAATTAAACAAACTGGAGAGAATGTAAAACACATCTATTCTTTCTAAAAAGTTTACAACCCAGTCTTGTTTATCAAATTGTACATAGCTACATATCTCCTAGGAGATTTTATTAAAAATTATTACTGGTCTACTCAATACAAAATTCATAATACTACACTCCTGGATCCACTATTAGTTCTTTACATAAACATTTTATTTGAATCACTTGAACACTAATTAATATTGGTTGAAATTTGTTTAACATTTTCTACATCTTATATATTACTTAATTCTAACAAAACATGCTAAATGAATTCTATTTCAGGTATTATGGTATAAATAATTAAAAAACTAGAGTATCCATTAAACAGTGACCATAAGAATTAAATAAAATCAACAGAAGCTTATTCAATTGGAATTACTTTTCGTTTTATTAAAAAAAAATCACCAAAATACCTATTTGAAATCTCAAAAGCTCAATCACAAGGAAATAGCTTTCTATCTGAATTCAACAAGTAATTAAGTTTCAGATCTCCTTTATAATCAATTTTAAATTAGAAATCTCATTAATACGAGTGGTAAATTAGAGCGTCTAACCTTAATTTCAATATATTAAACTTTATATAATAAAAGACGACTGTAGACCAAAAAATAATTCTAGATTTTTCTTGCACAAAATCCTCTTATCATTTAGTTTATGATAGTTTCCTGATATATAAATGAAGCTAGCTTAGCAGATTTCGTATAATATTTTGATAAGTATTAGTGCACGATGATAAAAAAGTAGGAAAATCAAATTGAATAACTAACAAAAGTAAATTTCTTCAAATGAAAATACTCAATTTTGATTATTTTGTTTTATTTAGGATTAATAATAAGCGTAAATTTGTGGATGCCCTTTCCAAAAATTTGTGATTTTGGAATTATTGGAAATTCGGCATTTCTTTATTTTACAACGGCTTTGAGTTTCTGTTAGCAGTGATGTCAGCAGAAAACAAATAGTAAATTCATGTTACTTGTTAAAAACTAGCAACAATCATGCCGGCACTTACAATTATTTAAATTTATTTATTTTTATGGAGATTGTGGCAAAGTAATAATAAGTACATGCTACTCAATATCCACAAAAGCAGAAACCATCATCTGCTAAACATTTGTGTTTGATATCACAAATCAATTTATACGTGTCTGCAATCGAACGATGCTTTGTTTCAAAAAGATACTGCACGCTTAAATAAAATTCAGCAGAACAACTTTCCCATTCATAAAGCACAGCAGTTTTCCCAAATAAACACGACATAAAGTAATCGATACACCATTTTCAACAGAGGCAATTTGCCCCGTAATTTATTATAAATGTACAGATTATAGCTTTTTGCATGGATGATGCTGATGCGATTATCAATCTCGCGTTCGATATGGCCGATTCAGAGCCCGATTTCAACTTGGGAGGTCTTCATCCATATCTCCCTTTGTTGCAGTTTTTTATCAATATTGAACTACATCATAGATGTCAAATCAATGTAAATATTTCTTATAAATCTATTGGAAGTCTGGGAGACTGCGGTACGGCATCACTACAAATTTCATACCCTATGAAGCGTGTAAATAATTAAAAGTAAATTACAGTAATCCAACAAGGTAATTATAGGTTGTTATATGGAAGTGTAACTGATGCATTTTGCATGCAGTGCAGTTGTGCGCGTTCACTGTTGGCGAACATCTAAATAGAGTTGTTTTAAATATTAAAAATGAAAATCGTTATGCTATCTCGCAAAGCTTTGTTTATTTATTAAGCGTAGGCGTTAAATAATAGCGTTATGCAAAACGATGCACTTTATGAACAACAAAACAAACAGCCAGAACGTATTCAGTCCTGCAAATTGTGTGCAAAATCGCACCTTTGCGAGCGGTCAATTACAATATCCAAGTGAACTGTATCGCGCGGGTGTTTGATTAAAATTACATGTAAACTTGCTCCTTTACTTGTTTAACATTCCATTGTTTGCAACCAAGAACAAAGAGATTTCGTGCGGCGTTTCTTCTGCCGCTAGCATGTCTTAATTTTTTTATACCGCAGAAGTTACTGTTTAGGTTTGCAAAATTTTTAGTTAGGCTGATATTTAGAAGATCATAGGAGATGTGATCACAAACCACAAACGCAAAAAATTAATTCATTATAAGGTTTAAAATATAAGATTATGTAATAATTTTCTTTGATGATGTATTTTTAGAAGGTAAAATTAAAACTTGGGCTTTTATGTAAAGCTTGAATGATAATTTCAAATCCATCTAATAATTGAGAGAAAGAAAATATTTCGTCACGAGCAAAATTTGAACGTTATCTTTCAATTTATACCCTATCTCTATTAGGTATAAATTATATGCCCTTATGTACACTATTAAATATTTCCACAGTGTATTCAACCTTATCAATAATACCTTACTCTTTAGGTACCAACACTAGACAGAGCCATGTCCATAACATTTGCATTTAATTGTTGTACAACATCTTTTGTTACATAAAAAGAATTATGAAAATTTTATTCCTTTTTCATTTGCCGCCTTAAAATGGTATATCAGTAAATTTCTATATTTCACCCCATTTACGTTCAATTACTTATAATTAGCACTAATTAAGTTGCTGCATAGGTGCATAGGGATATAACATCTAAAAATATTATTATGTTTTTTCTAATTGTTACGTTTTTATTATATCCTTGCATTTCTGTAAGTCCTTATCATAAAATATATTTTTATATAATACACTATCTGCAATATTTTTTAGAAATACAGTACTTTCTCGGAAATTCGGCAGATATCGGACCACAACTCTGCCGAATCACCGAAAAAGCCGGCTAACTGGAAAATATCGAAAAAACACAGTTATTATTCAAAAATCAGTTTTAATTACATATGTACATTCTGTGCAATGTAAAAAAAATTGAAAAATACATAATATAACTCCGTTATTCCTTGGAAGTAGATGGCTGGAAATACAGATCAATTGTCTTTTGCTTTTTATTGTTGAGAGACACTTTGAATACTTGTTCCTGCAACCTTCTTAAAACCAAGACATCGTTAGCAGAGACACCATTTTCCTCCGCCCGGCAATTGACGCGGCAAACGAGTGGATGGCAATATCATGAGAGATTAATTTTACAGCCGCCGTCACTTCTCCTTCAACTTGTTCCTCGTTCTCTTCCTCTCTTGCCACTTCCTCTATGATCTCATCTTCTGTCACAAATTGGTTGTTTTTGTCATCTTCACCGGTGAGCCACACGCCTATTTCATCAGTTGTCAATGCATTATCTGGTGAATCCACGAGTTGTTCGTTAACCACGTTTCGCAGTAGGTTAATCTCCCTCCTCTTCACTGGCTTTCTTGTTCGGTTTATTTTTTTGTACTGATCCAATAGTGTCATATCCGCCCATAGGTTTCTCCAAGAGCAAATGATTTCTCGTTAAGGTTTTTCCAAGCATTAGCGAGCGTGTAAACCACGTCTTTCAGGTTTATTTCTTTCACGGATTTAATCACACTTTCGTCCTTAGATAACACATTGTACAGTAAGCTCTTTTGTATTGCATTTTAGTCGCATGGATGACGTTGCGATCCATTGGTTGTCATAGGCCGGTCACATTTGGTGGTAAGTACATCACTCAGGGTGGCCAGCGCAGTTGTCCAAGATAAGCAAAGTTTTTTGTGGTAGTTTCCTTTCTTTCAGAAATCTTTTCACTGAGGGTTTAAACAGTTCATCAAACCATTCAGTGAATACGGGCTTATTCATCCACCCTTTACTCTGGCTCATGTAATCAACAGGAAGTTTGATGTTTTTAAATGCCCTAGGACTCTTCGCCTTATCTTCGACTAGCATTGTCATCTCATGTGCACCGCTTGCATTTGAACAAGACATGAAAGCGATCCAATTCTTAGCCAACTTTCGTTCACGAGCACTAGCTTCTCCACGATGCACAAATGCTTTTTTTTTTATAACAACCGCCAATATAAACCACTTTCGTCCGCGTTATAAACTTGATCAGGAGTTAAATCCATTTTCTTGATAACCTGTTTGAATTCTTCTTAATCTTATTTATTTACGTTTCGATCCATGACCTAGGTCATGGATCGAAACGTAAATAAAAATGATTTTTAAAAACTATCAGTGGTTTAATTCCCAAAGAAGATTAAGAAGAATGCTAAACAAACCACAACAAACATACAGGGAGTATTAACCTGTTTGAATATTTCTTTATATGGCCTAACAGCGCTTTCGTTAAATGAAAGTTTTTCACCGGTTGTACTTAACAGGCTATTTCCATAACGTTGTTTAAATTTCTGCAACCATCCCTCGCTGGCTTGGAAATCATCATTTTTTGTAATTTTCTGGTAAAAATCACTAGCCTTTCCTTTAAGAATTTCAGCAGAAATTAGTGTATGCATACTACGTTCTTGTAAAAACCAAGCATAGAGGCTATTGTCAACTTTAGGTTTTTCACCAGTTTTCAATGTCTATCGTTTACTTTTTAAATTTTCATTCGTATTAAAAACGATTTTATTTTATCACCGTGTTTTCTAATGTCATGAACTGTAGCTCGACCAACACCGTATTCGTTAGCAACACTAGTTAACGTTTCACCCTTTTCAAACCGCTTTAGAATTACATTTTTATCTAACAGAGATACAGACAGACAGTTACAGACAGAGAGTTAGAGACAGACAGATACAGACAGAAGCGGAACAGATTGAGTACTAAACACAGCACGATCGTGACAGAATAACGTAGTGAGTGCGTGGGGCGTGAGTTATCGCTTTTGGTGCCAGTGCATTGTTTAAGCAGACCTGTCCTGTCGCTCACACTCTAATACAAAACGCCGGATTACTGGGAGTACCGGAGAGATGAGATGCCTGATTACAGAGGGAATACTGTACTTCAGTTGTTAAATGGTGATTTAATTGCAGCTATGATAGGCATGTAGTGTTCTATTTGTCTAGAGTCACCTCGTTAATGTGTGCGTAATTAATTTGCAAATACCTTTAACACTAGAACTGAAAGCACTTCAGTTTGTAAAGCTGTTGAACTAGTTTCTATGTTGTAGCTTCAAGGAGTCGTGTTAGGTGAAGATGTCCATGGTTTTAAAACTAATGCGGCACTTCGTCACAGGAATTACACTCGAATTTCCATGGCTTAGGTGCCTTGCAACTGATGGGCGGAGGCGCTGGCATACGGATAGCTTCTTTGTTTGGTAGAAAGTTGAAGCGGGCTAATGGCGTAGTGCTCCCAATCCTAGCTTGCTTGTTAGAGTCAATTGCTCCAGCACGTGCTCTTGATGACTTCGTAGCTGGATCAGTCCAATCTATGACGGGATCCTAGTGTTGTGAGAGTTCACTTCATTTTATCCAGTTAGATTTGGTGGTCACGACGAGATAGTCTGAACGAAAACCATTAGTGTACGAGGAGCTTGGTTGAATTCCGGCGCACTATTCTTAAGTTATCTCGAAGGAATTTGATGGCATTTTTAAAAAGTCAACGAAAAGGAGTGATTTGCTCTAGCATTTGGGCTCTTTATACCAAGGTTTATTTGTATTGTACATTCCGACCGTTCTACTTAGTATTCGAGAAGCATCAGACGAATACATTATTGATTGAGGCGTGTTTTAAACGTGCACGCTTTATGTGTGAATGCTGCGTGCTTATTGGTCAGTTAGTTAGGGTATGGATTGGTTGCATACTCCTACAGGCACAATGGATATCTTATTCTAAAGCAGTTAGGTAATTCATATAATCCATATAACACATCGTAGTTGATAATCCTAATTGTTCCATTATGTTTAAACATAAAGACAAAATGTATAAAATTTAATACGGTGCACCTTTAACAAAAATTTATACATAACGTAATATGTAATTCTAAAATAGTATGTTGACTGGATGAAACAGTACATCAGAATACAATTTTTTCAAAAACGCAAGACGTATACTTGCTAAATATATAAGTAATATGTTTAAAGATGCAGATATAGTAGATTTGCTATAAAAAATTAACGAATATTTTTAGAAATAGTACGCTGAATCTATTACTAACTGAAACGTTCTTACAACTAGAATTACTTCACAAGGAAATTTATACAAGTATAAATCTCCTTAAAATGAAATAAAAGTAAGGCAATTTAACAAATATGAAACGCATTTAATAAAATAACAAAATATAAACGAATAGTAGCTTTACATACTAGAAAAATATAAACAAAGAAATATCAAATTGAAATTGATAAAGCAGTCATCTGGATTCGTTAACAAAGCAAATACTTAGCTCCCAACTTTGATCCCACCAGTAAGTAATTGCAACACAACAAAATAATTGCAAATAGTGAAGTTGTTATAACATAATTACAGACCGAAAAAGAAACAGGTTTAAAGCTTATTCATATAAAATAATAATAAACCATATAAATAATTTTACAATCACCATCATTTGATCTTCAATTCCTGAAACTGATTAGACGCGTACCTCCATTGTTTCTTATTCTGAGCTAACATACACATTTCCTAATAATTCCTACAGCCTCAATCTGTGTGCAATAGTCTAAATTATGTCTCCCTCTACCGTTCTTTTTCTCTTTTCACTGATTCTACTACATCCCGCAATATTCCTTTGATGCATTACAACGTTTCCTATCAGACTGTCTCTATTTTTTAAACGTTTTCCACAGATATTTTTTTTTTCTACTATTTCTAGAACCTCTTTGTTCTTAGCTTTGACTAGTGTGATATCTTCTTCATGCAGCACTGCATTTCAAAGGTTTTTATCTTTTTCCTGTCTGCTTCTCCTACTGTTCAAGGTTTTACAACCGTACAGAGTTGTGTTCCACACATATGCTTCCAACACTCTTTTCCTCGTATCCTATGTATGTTGTCTACGAACATAGCAGCTGATTTTTCTTGTTATCCATTGTCACGATTAGAGCTAAATAACCTTCGTGTTCCCCTGTTTTGCCTAACCCACATGGACCTTCTAGTATTTCTTCAGACCGATTTTCTATCCGTCTTTATACAAATTCTAGTTAATATTTTTAATACGTGTGCTGTCTCACTTATTGTTCGAAAATTTTTACATCTATCCGCAAGTTTGAATTCTATGTGTATCTCGCCTGTCTCACGCAATGTGGCTTGCAAGATGGAGCAGACGTTCTGTTATTGCTTGTTCATGGGCTTTTACAGTTTCTGCTTCACCTTATCTTATACCCGGTGCCTTATTGTTTTTCAGACACTTTAGCGTTAATTCAAACTTATCTCTAAGTATAGGATATTCCAAGTCATTCTTTCCAATGTCTCACTCTTATTTTAGTGCTTTAGTTCCTGTCCTGCATATAAATTTCTTATATATTCTTGCTATTGAATAGCTTTCTTTACATTTTCTATAATGATGTCTCCTTCTGCACTCTTATATTTTTGTTATACGGTTTTATATCCCTAAAATTAATTCTAATTATTTTGTATGCAGCGTATGTCTTTCCTATTTCTATCTTAGGGCATATACCAGTCTCACCCTTTCCTAATATTTACTTCCTTACGTTCCTACTCTAATTCTATTACAGCTGTTTGCTCTTTGTATAAGCAATGTACTAACCGTCTATCCCTAAAACTCAATCCAATCTTTTCTAGTATTTCAAACATTTTACATTGTCAAATGCTTTTTCCAGATCGTAAACCCTATGCACACTTTTTCTCCATTTTGTATTGTTTTCTCCATTATCGCTCTTAAAACTAAAATAACCTTCAGTGTCCCCTGTTTTGCTTAAACCCAAATTGATCTCCTAATACTTCTTTGCCCGTTTTTCCATTTTTTGTACAATCATAATTAATATTTTTGACAAGTCCGCTGTCAAACTTACCGTTCAAAAATTTTCACATGTACCCGGACTTTTCTTTTTTGGCATAATTACTATAGTGTTACGTTCAAAATCTTTTGAAAATTCGAATTTTTTATACATGTAGGGTACAAGTAGGAAGAGACGTTCTGTTACTACTTATTCAGGGACTTTTAGCGTTTCTACTTGCACTTTATCTATACCCGGTGCCTTATTACCATTCAGGTTCTTTAATGCTCGTCGAAGCTCATCCAAAGTACAGAATATCCCAAGTCATCCTCTTCAATGTCCGATTCCTATTCTAGTGCTCCTAGTTCCTGTCATGCATATAAATTTCTTATACAGGGTGAACCAATTAACCTGGAATCTTGTAATATCTCGAAAATTCGCATCGCACAGGAACATTTGTTGAATCAAAACTTTAATATTCTCGTGTGGTTGGTGGTAGTTACCCATCGGGGGCGTTCCCAGGAGGCGGATAGAGGAGGCCCAGTGTCACAGTACGAGCAATCGACACCGTATCGGGCTTTGTGGAAGAATTAGCCTTGCATTCGTGCGGATCCAAAGCATTGCGTGGCCTAAAAGCCACAACATACGAGAGAATGAATGTACGCCAGTGCGAATTAAACCCTGCATGATGATGGTTAGGCTAATTTCAAATCGCGGGCCAAACCACCAAATACTTTACTGCTTCTTGGACAGGCAGCAGTCTTGCATAAGGTAATGCCACCTCGTGTCTGTGCTGTGGCCCATAAGGCGTGTCCTCGGATACCACTCTAGATACAGTTCAGCTCCTCCGGAACTGCCACAACACCAATTGCTACAGCAGCCTTAATCTGGGGTGAAGGACCAGCCAGAGGGGTGGCAACAAGTGTGCCCATAGAAGAAGTGTATCAATGGGACTAAACAGAAAAGGATGAAAAAGGCTGGCCTTGAGGCGCAGACTGCTGCTGAGGATAAGGCTAACTCTACGGCTAACCCAAACTAGCACAATTTGCTGTCTGTTGAACAATCTTAATCTACACACCAACTACGTCTACCTCAAGGCCTCAGAGGCCAAGACGGCGGTAAGTAAAGAGAGAACTAGGTCCAATGATACCTATCCGTAAGCTAAACCGCGGAAGAGGAATTGCAAGAGTAACCACTCATGCTGTTGGTGGCGACTACGGGGAGGCAACCGCAAGGCGCCTCCACGTAGCTGCGATTAACGGGAACAGCCCTTGGAGCGAAATCGCCAAGACTTAAGCTGATGTCTTGCTCTCTGTTAGAAAAGGCGTCGGACGACCATGTTCACCCTTCTCCCAAAAAGCATTTAACTAACCAACATGGACCAACACAGCCATATTCAACAGCACTTCATGGTCTGACATTCTCAAGTTCGCCTGCAAAGTCAGTTAGCAGAGTGAAAGAAGACCATGTTAGTGTAAAAAAGATATATCACAATGGGCCCACTCTGCGACTTAAGTGTGCGTGACACTAACCGCCCTTTCAAATACAATAGATAGATAGATATAACTTTAATATTTCCGAGAGGGCATCCGCTAGTACTAAATTACGTCCATTCCTACACCCTCCATGGCGGGTGGAAGGGTTGGGGTAAATTTGAAATCTTAAATAGGAACCCCTATTTTATATCTCAAATTCAGATTTTACGTCGAAAAGTACGTACGATTTGTTTGTAAAATTTTGTTCGATCCACTACAGATGTCATTGTAAAAAGTAAAAACAGAAAAACACGTATTGCTCGACGGGTTATTCAATAATCATACGTCCCCCCTTCCCTCCTCTTGTGGGTCAGCTGGATGCTTAATAAACTACTTATAGCGGAACCCCAAAACGACGGGGATATACAGGTTCCTGTTCCCTTCGGGGTGATTAATAAACGCGAGTCCCTTTGCTGGGCTCGATTAACACGGCTCCTCTTGCCTCTCACTGTTCAAGTAAATGCTCGAAATGGTGACACTAAACTTCAATATAATTGTCGATCCGCGTATTAAATGACTGTACACAACTGAGAAGTACGTCTCTAGTAATATGGGCACAAACATTCTTGATTCCTTCAATCATATTCTCACGAGTTGTTGTTACTTATTGGTACACAGTGTCTTCCAGCTATCCCTACAAAAAAAATATGGCGAAGAGAGATCAGATGATCATGGCAAGACAATTCATCGGACCAGCTATATCGATCCAGTGACCGTAAAAATCACGATCAAGTACTTCGCGTGCTACTACCGAATAATGAGCTGGATAACAGTCATCTAGAAACCACATGCTCTGTCGCACTTAGATTTTCAAGAAATAGTTGCAGTTCATGGTAAAGAAAGTCTTCGTACATTTCATCGTTTAAATTGCCTTGAAAGATGTGGGGACCGATGAGTTTGTCGCTAATTATCCCGCACCACACGCTGATATATCAAGAACGATGATGTTCAACCTGACGCATTCAGTGTGGGATTTCAACACTCCAAAAAATATGTTCTGTCGATTAACAGCTCTATGGTTTGTAAAAGTTGATTCGTCAGAAAATCATACACAACGAAAAAAATTACGATTTATTTGTAATTGTTCCCGTGCCTGCTTACAAAATGTTAAGCGATTTTCAAAATCAACGCTATGAAGATGCAACGATACATGGAAATGATGATGTTTATGATGCTTTAAAATTCTCAAAACACTGTTTTGGGACACTTCGCAATCGCAAGCTATATCTCGTGTAGTGATATGAGGATTATATGCCACTACAGCTTCTCCAGTTACTGTTTTTCGACAAATCTTTTTTTTAGGTTCAACACTTCTTTTGGCAGTAAATTGTTTGACAGTACGGAGATACAAAGTGCGTGCTAATGGCCTGTCCAAAAAGGTTAACAAGTCCACTTTTATCTTGTGTAACAAAGTAAATTGTTCCCTGTTAATCTTTGTTAGGTATAAGTACTACTTTCTAAAACTAATGTACAATAATTCGCAGAAAAATTCGAATTTAAAAAGGATATTGATTGACGTTTGTGTTTGTCAGAGGTAAGGCGTTGTAACTAACCTTAATGAATGAGTTAAAAAGAGATATATTCAAATATATAAACCTGACGAATCAACTTTTACAAACCATGGAACTGTTAATCAACAGAACATGCATTATTGGAATGCTGAAAACCCGCGCTGACTGCGTCAGGTTAAGCATCAGCGTCGTTGGTCTATCAATGTGTAGTGCGGGATAATTGGCGGCAAACTCATCGGTCCGTTTTAGTATTTTCGCCTTCCTTCTATTAATCTCAGAATGTCCTTTGTTATTAACAGTTTCTAATTTTCGGTTTGTTTACACCCCCAGAATATCTCTGGCCGCTATGAATCAGAATATTTCCCGATGTCTTTCAGCAATTCGTTTGACCCTTTTCGCAAATCTTTTGTGGATACCTTTGTCTTTTAGTTTCTCAAAGTCAAAGTATCTATTTTCGTTCTTTTTCTTCTCAAATTTTTTAATTTAAAAAGCGGTTTTTATTATTACTATGGGTGGTCAGTGTCTATATCTGCTTCCGGGTAGCTTCTACAGTATTTTACTTGATTCCTAAATTGTTGTTAAACAAGAATGTGATATATTTGATATATCCCTATATCTCCTGGCATTTTCCACGTGTATTTAATTTACTTTAATTTAAGCATGAGCATTTACATTTAACTTGGTTAATTGGAATATGACAAATTTAGTTGCGTTTGCTATGAAGATGTAAACACGTCCTACGATTTTTGAAGCTTTTACAAATTATGTGTGATTTATTTATTTGAAGATGTTTGTTTTATTCAGAAACATACTTGCATTCAAGATAAGAATTTCAACGTGTATTATCTTTTATACATTATATATGGATTATTATGTGTTTAAACTAATAATTTGTATATGAGGCATTTATCTTTTAGTTGACACATTTTAGAGAAAGTAAACGTATGCCAACAAAAAATCAGTACTGATGTTTGGTTTTTATTCAAATTCATAATTAAAGTTTTTAGATTGTTTGTAAGTGAAAGTAATTAATTCTACATGAACTTCAATTATTTTAAATAAACTTGAATTAATTTTAAATGGTTTGAAGAACCTAAGAAGTAGACTGGATTAATTGAACTATTAACTTGTAAAAAAGTACTTTAATTTTATTATCACAATGTTTAGTTGGATTAACCTTTTATTTATATCTGAAAAGGATATACAAACTTTTTTTGAGAGTAATGATGATACGATTAAAAGACAATATTTAATACTTTTGTTTTATGAGAAGTTTGTTTACAATTTGTAACTTTTATGTTTTGAAAGAACACAAATAGTATTTCTAATAATAGATTTAATTACATAACTTTCACTTTAGAGTCTACGTTGACAACAAGTTGTAGTACGTTAGTACTCAGCCTGTTTTGGAATATACTTGTAGTATGTTATTGATTATTTATTTGTGGGTATTGACTTAATTGTTAGAGGGTTTCTGCATCTCCCCTCAAGACTAAGTTAATTTTGATTATGTTTAAAGATGCGACGACGCCATGTCTTCTTCTGAATTTTGAGTTACCATAATCAACCCACGCCCAAATTTATGCCCTCCCGTGAATTGAACTTCAAGCTAGTCATTGGTACGGTAAGTAGAGTAGCTTCGTCTATTCAAAACTGGTAATACTAAGCTGATGCCAGAAAGACCGAAACGTAAGTTACAATTTGACCACCGCTATGCCTGATGTTGAAATTAGAAATTTGTTTGCAGAATCTAGTACCTAGTGTTAGTTCAACACTAGATAACTTGAATAATGATGGATTGAATCAAACACTTCCTGTAGCTGGACCATTTAAGCCTAGGTAGTAAACGACTTCGAAAACATTCTTTTTCTACTGAGACAGATTTAGAATTCGAGGAGCTTATTGATAACAAAGCGATTGACAATGCCGACAAGACCCGTGCACCAAAATCGTCAAGCAAATCCTTTGCAAATCTATTGCCATTACCAAGAATAAAAACTAAAAATTCATCACGCAAAATCCAGCATTCAAAGCTTATGACTTTGACTCCTGTTAAAGAAAATTAGGTTTAAAGGAAGAAAATCAGAGAATGAAACAGAAAAAGTTAGAAAACGTTAAACGATGCGTTTCTCCTACAAAAAAGAGGAAGAGTAACTTTGGGAAAGATGACAAGTGCTTCATATGCCAAGATTTGGAATGGAAAACGAGCTGTGGGAGAGAAGTCAAATATGTCGTTCTGGGCTCGTGCTGACTGCCTGACAGTTCTCAATGCTGATTATATTTTTCATTTGTTTTTTGACTCCTGTTTGGTGTACTTTGTAAAAGAGTTAATAAAATTATTTTACCCGACGGTCGCCACTAAAAATACTGCTCCATTTCTTCAAAAAAAGGAATTACAATTAAATAATAATTGTCCCTTTTCACTGTATTCTTTGAAATAGGAAAGTTTGTAACTACAATTGAAACGGAACTGCGAATTTCTTGCTTAAGTGGTCGATTTTCAACTACTCTCCCCTAATGTAGAAAAGAGCTAAAAACGTATTTTAGTTTAATTAATTTACGTTTTCTTCCGTATCATGTTTAATAATTTAATGGTACTTAATCATTATAATGACTGTTAAGTCAAATTGTTTTAAACAAAAGAATTTATAAAAAAATTCCAATAAAGTTAAAAGCGACTATGCAGTGCAAAAGTATCGCAAGTGACATAATAACCATTTTTTTGTTATCGAAAGTTTTTGAACCCTAGAGCTAATATCTGTTCTTCTTAATTTTCTTTGGGAATGAAACCACTCATAGTTTTTAAAATCTATTTTATTTACGTTTCGATCCATGACCTAGGATCGTTGTCAAAATAATAAAAACTTCAAGTTTGACGTTTATGACATAAATTGAAGGTTACTTTGATTTATTGATGTTTGAAATATTTGGTTTGAGTACACTAAGCAAAAATTTTTAAAGTTTAAAAGAATGATTGCCTTCAATTTGTGTTGCGACCTGGGATCGACTTTCCTATGGTAGCCAATACGCTTAACGTGAAATCAGCTGATTAATTTTTATTGGTGAATTTTATATAAATTCAAAAATTTGGGAAACCTTTTTTTTTTAATATGTTTCTATTTATACAATTGAGAGATTTCTGATTTTATGTCTTATTTTACCGAGATTCAGTTGGGGGATCTTGGTAGCCACAGGTTGCTTAACCCCCTTCACTGAATCTCGGTAAAATAAGACATAAAATCAGAAATCTCTCAATTGTATAAATAGAAACATATTAAAAAAAAGGTTTCCCAAATTTTTGACTTTATATAAAATTCATCAATAAAAATTAATCAGCTGATTTCACGTTAAGCGTATTGGCTACCATAGGAAAGTCGATCCCAGGTCGCAACACAAATTGAAGGCAATCATTCTTTTAAACTTTAAAAATTTTTGCTTAGTGTACTCAAACCAAATATTTCAAACATCAATAAATCAAAGTAACCTTCAATTTATGTCATAAACGTCAAACTTGAAGTTTTTATTATTTTGACAACGATCCTCGGTCATGGATCGAAACGTAAATAAAATAGATTTTAAAAACTATGAGTGGTTTCATTCCCAAAGAAGATTAAGAAGAATGCTAAACAAACCACAACAAACATACAGGGAGCTAATATCTGTGTTGTACAAGAACATGGTACGTGCACACCTAACAACTTTGGAGTACAGAGGTTTTACAATACTATCATGTGAATGAAATACATTTTACTATCGTACAAAAACAGAGAGTTTACATTAGATATTTTTCCATGAAGGTGTCAGCTGTTAACCCTATCATAAGTGCAACATGTGATATTTTGCTACGAAATTACCGGCTAAATGCTCGAACACATCAGTATTATTATTAGAAATTGCTTGATAAATAGTTCGTGGTTGTATAAAAATGAAATACATTGGTTATGGTTTACCGCTCTTGCATAAAACATTCACGTTAATGCTTTTTGTGATTCAATGAATACAGAAGTTTGAAAATATTGAAATAAAAACCGTTGTAGTGTAACAATAGTATTTCTGCAGCGTATTTAAACATCTTGAATTAGTGAAGCGTTTCATGAAATTAGAAATATTTTTTACGTAAAATAATGTGTTCGTCATCCTCGCATGGTAAATTAATGCTCCAATTTGTTATGAAAGGTAGGTTCGAGTGCTTTTGGAATCAAAAATTAGCTACACATAAAAACTATTTTTAGGAGTTTGTTGTAATAGTACTGGCACCTTAGACACACCAACTTCTTCAAAAGAACAGCCAGATACAGGACCGTCTATAAAGCAAATCTGTCCCGATAGTGAAGGTGCCAAGGAAAAATTATATTCTTTAACAACTGCTACAATTCAAGGCTTTCGGGCATTTTACACCGGGGTAAATTTAACTCTAGAAGTGAAATATATGAATGAATCCGTTGATTGTGTATAGCTGATTTGGGTTCGGAAGAGGATTTCGGGGGAAGTAAATATCAAAATCACCCCCAGGCAAACTGATGCGTCAGGTGAATAAGCTAATGAAGAGATACAGAATAACTTAATTACCAAAAAGACAGAAATCTAAATAAATGGAAACGAAAAAACCCAAAAAAATGTAGTAGTGAAGACAAAGCATATACTACTTATTACGTTCTATACCGCATTTGCAAGTTTAACGCCTCCTTGATTTAAAAACCATCCAATTTCTACATATTTGAATATACGGGTTCGCTACACTTTTATTATTTAAAGTTAACTCAGTTTTGCAGCCAACGTTGCTGGAGTCGTTTATTCAATTTGCAAGTCCACATGTTTATATTACACTTCTGGTTTTTTATATAGGCTTGTGTTTGATAAGAATCCTGAATGTTGCCAGTTAAAAATACAATTAAAAATCGTTGGTGATTTTGTTGTTCGGTTGTAGCAATAATTCCGTGTGTTGGTTTTGCAATAAAGCGTTTTTTACGAAGACGTTGTTAAAACTTTCCATATAGAGCGTACTTCGTGTTTTTCATTTATGGAATGCGTGGCTTAAATGAAAATTGGGACTTGTTTCTTTACTGTTTTGCTATTTATTAACTACAAACACAACCAGGCAGCAGGCAAAAATTTTTTAATGCTATTGTGAAGCGAATACTCAAGTTTGGTTACAATGCCACTAAAACATTCTAATATTAGTACTTCATGTTTCCTTTTAAGTGTAACCATTTGTTACTTTTAAAGGTTACCCACACCTTTTGCAGCTTGTGTGAGGTAATTTATATCGCGGATAACAACAACTGTTTACTTGGCTCCCTGATGGTGTGTAGATTGCCTACATTCTAAAAGTGTTAAGTGGAATACTTTATGCTATACGATTTGTGCAATAATCTGGTGATTTATTTAAATGCACTATTGTAAATATGTATTTTTTGTACTTTTATGTTTCAGTAACTTCTATTCTTAATGAGCTGGGTCTGCATCAATATAGTAAATGATTGGGTATGCGTCAATATAGAGTAAGTGGTTAAATTGTGGCCATGTTTATTATGTGTACGATTATGCTGATGTATAAATGGGATTAATTATTTGATTGCTGTGCCAATACAGAGTGCTGTTAATTACAGTGGTTAAATGCCACTTAGATTTGTTATCCTAAATAATGCGGAAAAGTTTATGGGGTGTACAATAAAGTAGTTTTTTTATTTACAAAACACCCTTCAGCATATTGTTACTTAGATATAAATTATGTTTAATATTAGTTTGTGAGGAGTAAAGAAATCAGATGTTTGTCCTTAAACCAGCAATTAAATATTGTTTTGCCATTTAAATTCATAAAAGTTATTTACTAGAGTTATATTTTTTACATGTGTTTTGTGTTTAATTATCATTTCAGGTACACATGTCCTAAGTTATAGGCGAATTGGTTCGTGTGTACTGTCATTTCGTCCTTTGGCCCCAACCGCAATCTTTGAATGTGTTAAACGCGGCATTCGTTTTCTTTTTTTTATTTCCCTTACTTCGCCGCACGTAATTTGCGCCAGCATTCCGTTATTAAATACGCTTTTATCTTACTGGTCCGACCGTCTTACGGGTAAGAAATTTGACGCCCATCCTCGGGCTCCAAAAGTAGTACATGTGACTCCGGAGTCTAAGACACCGGTGAAAAGAATACCAAAAATTTGGAAGAACAGATATTGACGATCGTCGTTACGAGCATGCGCGCAAATAATATCTAGCACAAAATGGGATTGATGGTTGAGGTCAAAAAGTAGAAAATACGAGACTAACGAAAATACAGGGCATACACCTCGGTCCGAAAACCCTACCGTTGGTTTGACAAATGTTTCCATGAGTAGCAGTTGGGTCGGGTGACTCCTCCACAAGCACTACTGTAGTAATGGAGGACTTACGAACGGACACATAAAGGGGAAATATGTACGACGTGATCACAATTGAAACATCCTGGTTTTGTTTGAGACAGTGTAGGAGAAGCAATAGTATGCAATATTCCTACAATATTCCGATCATGGGGGCCAACAGCATTTTTAGTAGTGTTGGAAGATCGAACAGACAGGTTTCGTTCCAGAAATGACGGTTGGTGTTGACTAGGAGGCACATATCTGTCAACCTGATTTTCTACGCTCCAGTCTTAGGCAATCTTTTTCCAACCGCTGTAAAGAATAAACTCTGAGTAATTGGGTTAGATAAAAAAAAGACAGATTTCAGCAGACGACGCCCAGCTACACATAATCGCGCATACAACCATAACCCTGAAAAATGGCACTCATGCATGATAAATATTCCACAATATCTTCAGAAGGAACCTGAATTTGGGTTAGGATGTCGATGAATAACTGACGTTTATAACTAGGAGGGTTAGAATGCTGTATGAGTAGGCTGAATAATGATCTCCAGTTAGAAAACTGATGGTGATTACTACGGTGGCAAAGAAAGGATATAGATTCAAACCAATCCATCGTGAATTCAAACAAGTTTTTATGTTGACTCACCCCTTACGCCTTGAAAGCTAAGTATCTAGCCACATCCAGGTGTGCAATTTGTTTTCTTTTGTGTGTGTCAATGGCATATTCCGTATCAATGATTCGTGTAGCTACGTGACAAGAAACATTACATTATAGAACTATTGTTTGTTGCTGCTAATCAATATTATCGCTCTACAGGTGCGATGTACTATTTTTAAACATGCTTGTAAAAAGAACGCACACGTTTATTCGCTTTAATGACTAGTTTATTTTACAAAAAGTGTTAGGTGAAAATTTAAAAGCGTTCGACAAAAGCTCTCCCACGTTAATTCTTTTCTACTAATCAGTTGATTTTACAAAAAGCATTAGGTGAAATTTTAAAAACGCTTGACAAAAGCTCTCACATGTGTGTTTTCATTAGTGATTATTTTTAATTACTGTATAATACGAAATGCGCACTTCGTATCTAAATTCCTAAATTGTCCATATAATATAATTGTTTGCTGTGAACTAATAACACTTAATTTATTGCTTTCGCTTGTTTGTACAGAATGCTTTATTTATTTTTATGTGTTAGTAGATAATCGTGAGCGATGTGTTTTATTTTTTGTGTTTTTTTATATTTAGGTGAATCCCCCACTCTCCGCGTCTGATAATTAGCCTGGTAGTTTTTTTTCTTCCGGCTACGTTTAGGTACGTAGCAACACCAATTGATTCCACTAGATTAAAAGTTACGCGATTTCATTTTATAGGATTTTTCGTAAAAGAGATATCGTAACCAAAATTTCAATTCTTTAGACTCGGATTCGGATATTTTGTTGCAAGAAAAGTTAACTGAAGTGTATTTCTGTTCAAAATTTGTAACAATTAGTTTGTTCTAATTTGAGCTTTATTTTGTATATCCTCAATTGTGACCGACGAACCAAAGAAGTTTTTTAAAAAAGATTTATTTGTGTGATGATTTGTAACGACTTCGTCTAGTAGAAAAATAGAAAAACAAATCAAGATTTCTATTATACAATTTAAAATTTAGCTAATTTATTTTATTGAAAAATCTGAAATTGAATATGTAAATGGTATGCCAAATCTGACAAATCATAACTAAGATAATGAAATTTGTAATTGTGTAAACTATTTAACAATTCTGTTTGAGTATTTTGTATCACTTAGTGAGCTTGTTGAATATGAACTTTATAGT
Organism: Platerodrilus igneus; assembly: GCA_036346225.1. NCBI lineage: Eukaryota > Metazoa > Arthropoda > Insecta > Coleoptera > Lycidae > Platerodrilus > Platerodrilus igneus. Next base: position 2,413,967 of record JARFIW010000566.1, read on the forward strand.
ATGATTTAAAATATTTATTTATCTACAATGAAATAGACGTGTTATTCAATAAAATCATTAAATTATATCACAGGTTTTTGGTTTCAAAATACTGAAACAAAATTGTTAATTAGTTTACACAATAACAAATTTATTATCTTAGTTATGATTTGTCTGATTTGGCATATCATTTACATATTTAATTTCAGGTTTTTCCATAAAATAAATTAGCTAAATTTTAAATTGTATAATAGAGTCTTGATTTGTTTTTCTATTTTCTACTAGACAAAGTCGTTGCAAATCATCACACTAATAAATCTTTTTTAAGAGACTTTTTTGGTCCGTCGCTCACAAATGAGAAGCACAAACAAAATAAACCTCAAATTAGAACAAACTAATTAACTAATTAATTTTATTTTTGTTTCCTAAAGAGTACAGTTGGGAAATAATTAAGACAAGATCTTTGTTATATATAGTAACATTATATTTATCCAAGAGTCTTGATAAAGAATAAGAATCAATAAACACTAAAAAGTTTTCTGTATCTGCCCTTCAAAGTTAATTAGTATTTGTTAGAGACACTGGAGCCCAACTTAAAATTACGTCTTCTTTTATTCAACTAAGCAAATTGGTGACCCACCTCTAACCCTTCCTTAGGGTAATAGCCAAGTTAGCTGAGGCATAGTTTTTTTTGGACGTTATATCTTTAAAGTGTAAACCTGTAGCAAGTGCTAGCATACTTTACCGCTATATTCAATATCTCGTTTATTCTTACAAAAGAGCCACGGCCAGAATGAAACAGACTGTGTTCACGCTTTCTTGGAGAGATGAATGAAACACAAAAAGCATTTGCACTAAATCAGTTCCATACAATTGCTGAGATAGCCAAATGTCATGCTCCACAGTATGAAGTTATTGAAATGGAAAACTTCTCATACTAAGATTTTAAAAAGTTTACTAGTGATATTGCATCTAATTGGACTATATACTCGGAAAATATAAAGATAAGTTAGAATAATGTGAAATACATAAAAAATCACGAAGACGGCACCTTATCAAATTTTTTACAAGAATAAGTTGCAGTCAGCTAAAAATGATTTGCATACAAAAACGAACTGTTGAAGCGTACAAAGATTTTCAAAGCTGCATAATTCACAGAACATACGAAGACACCTGCATCGAAAACAAAGTATCAAGACTTGATATATCTTTGTTCAGAAAAAGTAATTTCAGCTTCTGGCTACGGATTTTAAGAAGACCTAAAGTTAGATGAACATGTTTCAGATATGGCATATGAAAAAAATATAAAATTGCTTTACTTTAACATTAAAATATATTTAGAAAATAAAAATATTCTCCTAAGTCATTTTTCATAAAACAGTTGTACAAAAGTATCTTATAGGCAGGAAAAACTAATTTGGCAAGACATAGTCCAGAACCGAATATATGTGTTTCGATCGCGTTCTACTTTGACCCACAAACCTAAAACTAGGGTTGTATATTTATTTTATAAAACAATTATTTTTTAACATGAGATACTTTAACACTGAACCGTCGATATATTTAATTATACTCCCAGTTTGGTATTTGAACAGATAGAAATATTATGCTCAGATACTAGGTTATGAATTAGTGCTACAAGAAAAATGATTAAGAATTGCAACGCGGTCAAGGGTTAACACACTTTCAAAGCAACTCTAGCAAACTATACACAAAAGAAGCTATTTTACCATATACGATTAGTACATAGAAACCGGTAATTCCTAACAAATTTCAACAAGCACATCAACGCTTAATTAAATATCAATAAAGTCTGGTTTTACAACTAGAAAGAATTTTAATTCTTCATTCGGTTCCGTATTATATATACACAACAAGTTTTATACGTGAAAACTGGAAAGAAAGACCGCCGACTCTTTAAGTTTGTCGTTTGTCCAGCACGAAGTCGAAACATGCCTGACGCTTTGCAAGGTTTTACAAACTTGTAATTGGATTCTCATTTCCAACGCATTCAGAATGGCCATAAAAGCCGGCTTTATTCTTTATAACGATGGACGATGGAACGCCGCATCACTAAGGAAATTTTAATTGGCTCGACTTTTTTTACCTAACACATCGTATACCTTATTCAAAACCCGCCCTATATTTATCATTGAAAGATGGGCATGTGGATTGACCATCGGAAACAGTTGAGGCAGGTCTGAATTATTTAATATTATTAAAACATTTTTCTTTCGGCTACAATTGCAAAAACGACCGGAACAAAAATAAATGTTGGTTGTAATTGCAAAGCAGGTGCAAGTTCTTGCGTTGTTTATAATGATGGTTGGAGACTTTAAGAGTGGTTGCAGTTTATTTGATGTACATTCATTATTTAATTAGCCGCAATTTTTTAATACGAGAATGCTAAAAACCTGCTCGATCCAGATATCTCAACGAGAGATAATAACCTTTTATAGTTGTAGTCTTAGAAATCGTTATTAACTTTCCCATCTTATATCAAGTTCAAAACGATGATGCACTTGATCAATTTATCATTCTAACCAGGTTTTTAGATGTTTGAGAAGTTGTAATTGTTTTTCGAGGTTAACGCAAGATTCATTGTATGTACTATCATTCGAGCCTCTCATAGAAGTTATTTAAAGTGTTAGAAAGAGAAACAAACCTTGGCATGCTTGTTTAAACATTAACAAGAATTATACCAATATCCAAAAAACTTAGATAATTGGCACAAAATACGAGAAAATTGTAGAACAAACTTTTACTTCCTATTTGTACCATCGGATTAATAGGATCATACGAGATAAAGAAAACATGGGCGTAGAACGAATGCGCCGAAGACGCCCCCCCTCACCTTTACATAGAAATTTTTTAACTTCTTGCCAGAAAACATGATAAAACAGATTTTTGGTCAGAAAATGATCTAATAAAATTCGTATTCGTAACGGTAAGTTTAAAAATTATCTAATCACACCAAAGCTTCATCAATAATAACCATAAAACATCATTTTTTTAAATGTCAAGCTACAAGGAAGGACACCAACAGTTATTGTTATACGTTCTTCATCTAACATGCTATCCATAGCAATGGTATAAACTCCTCAATGAAAAATCGTTGTCCGTGGAAGAATCAAACCATCAACCTTCTGCAGAGCTCAGATTAAAAAAATATAGGATTACGATTTAATATCAATACTAGTACTATTTTAATTCATCCATTATGATTACGTAGCAAAGTCACTACGTAATAACTACCTGCAAATAAAGATTTTTGTCGAACGCATGCTGTTTCAGGTAAAGGAACAACAGCACGACATTCATACAGCAAGTCTTCAATTTATGTCCTGATTCGCATGGTGTTTGTACACAAAAGATTATTCATAGGGCACGACGGCACTTCAGATTTTTAGGTTACAAAAGTTTTGCATTAAAAAGTTATTTAAATTACAATTGGTACATTCAATGTGCTTTTTGCATAATTTCTTGTATGTTTTGCAATAGTCTAGAAGTTTTGATATGTATATAAATTGCCGTCGTGAATATTGGAATTCAGTTCTGATTGAAGCTCGATTACAATATGTTCCAGTTTACAGCTTGAAAGATGTGACAAATTACTGTTGATGTAAATCACCCTATTTGATATAAATTAATGGGAGTGCATCGTATATAAATTAAAAATTAGTGTTTGAATAGTTAATTGAACTGCTTCGATAATATGTAATTAAAAAGATAGAATGGAAATCTTTAAAAGCTAATATTTGTACTGTTAGCAATTAACTAAAATTAAATTGTTGTGAAAGCCTTTAGAATTCCATTGTATCTACGAGTTGTCGAAAAGGCTTGTATAATCAATTTGATAATAAAGAACTGTTGTTTGAGCAAATAGTGTTTTCGTTACAGTGGAAATATGTGAGACTACAACTAATACACCTAAACGTCTTGATTGTTTTCACAACTATCGTATAATTTTACGCGACGGCTTGTTATTATACCCTAGAAACAAAATTCCAATCTAAAGAGTGAATAGTAACCAACTATTCGGCTCCAAAGGAAACCATACGTAAGAGGTCAGCTGTTATAATAAAAGCGTCAGTTTATTTAAAAGCAATAGCAACATTCAGATGATTAAATACCTCCCAAAGGAACGAACGATAAACGGGGAAAGTCACGTTAAGCTGTTGGATGAGTTACAGCATCAAATTTTACAAAAACGATCTGGGTTAGCTCCCAAAAAAATCATTGGTCACTGTAAAAATGCACAGCTTCCAATCCACACTATTTTATAACCAAATATTTATGAATTCAAGTTTGATTTGCTGCCAATTCACCGTATTACTCAAATATGGTTGCTCCGGACTTCTTGCTACTGATTAAAATGTACCAAAAGTCTCAGCGACCACGGTTTTTCTTACAAAATTCAAAAACATATCTTGGTACTATTCCATTCAAACAAATTTTATTTGTATAATGAACGTAGCAGGATCAAAAATTGAAGTACTTAATTGAGATAAAAACTTGTCAATCTAAGTACTAACGTTATTACTTTTGATATCGCGAAATTATATTTTGAGGTTTTGCATTGGTCTAGCCTGCAAATATGAGTTTCTTCTCACAGGTTTATTCTCAAAAGTATTTGAGTAAAAAACCGTAGTTATTTTACAAAAATTTATAATTGTTAAAATGTTTGAAGCTGCTACTTTGGTTGTTAATGTCTTTTCTTAAGTTTAATGCTTCTATTTCTTGCATAATTATCACCATTTCGGTAAAAAAAAATTCGATTTTGTTTTTTTCAAAGTGTAGAATTTCAGCACTTTGATAATCCATGTTTATGGCCCCTATTCCAAAACCTGACTTCAAGGAATATTTTATAAACAAATCACGGAAGCATTTATGGGCTCAGTTATTTCACCAATAATTGCAGAGTATTTCACTGATAAACTTTTAGATACTTGCATACCTAAATAACTTTTTGAAATACGTTTTTGTAAAAAGTTTGTAGACGATTTGATTTGCGCAATATCAAAAACTCCCAACAAATAGTCTTAAAAATATTTGATTCATATAATAAAAACATTCAATTCAGAATGGAAAACGAAACATAATACATTGCCATTTCTAGATACAAAAGCAATAACAAAGAAAAAATAAAAGCCACAAGGACTCAGATCAGGTAAACAGGGGACGGTAGAACAAAAGTAATGCCTTTTGACGTCAAAAATTCTGTGATCAAAATGGCCGTTTGACATAGGACATTGTCATGATGCAGCATCCACTTGTCTGCAATGTCTCGTCTCACACGATTCACCCTTTTCCTGAACCTTTTAAGGAGATCTTTGTTGACAGTTTGTCTTGAAGGCACAAATTCTTTATGCACAATACCCCTACTGTCAGAAAAGCAAATCAGCGTTGTTTTGATCTTAGACTTGGCTCATTTAAGCTCTTTCGGTCGCGGAAATATCTTAATGTGTCACTCCGCACTTTGTCGCTTTGTCTCAGGATCATACTCAAAAATTCAGGATTCGTCACCTGTGGTCGCACGACGAAACCATTCGAGGTCATTGGCAATCCTCTCAAGAAAATCGACGCACACGTTTATTCAACTGTCCTGCTCAGTTGTAAGGTTATTCGGCACCATTTTGGCAAATTTTTGAATTTGCAAATCTGCGGTTAAAATTTACGGTTAAACTGTTTAAATTTAACAGGTCATATAAAAGTTTTTAATTTTTTAATTACAATATGCCAATGTCAAATTTTGAAACCTTGTCAAAGTATATTAAAATATTGTAATCTTTAAATATAAAGCTTCCCTACAAGAAATTTCAAACCTTTGTTGATTAGTATTACTCCTATAATATCTAGTTTTCTATATTATACAAAAATTTATAATTGTTAAAATGTTAAAATTGATATTTTTGTCTATTTCTAGAAAATAAGTATACATTTAATTAAGATTTTTAATATTTTTTCTTAGGTTTAATGCTTCTGGTTCTTGCGAAACTCCCACTATTTCGATAAGTCTAGAATTTCAATATTAGCAAAATCCATGCTATGGCCCGTTTCTAAACCAGAAGTTAATAAAGCCGACGAAATAACCTTCCTCCTTGTGTCGTTTTTGTGCGAATTAATTGTCTGGTGAAGTGTCCTTGATGATTCTCCAATATCGTAGATTGTGTTTGATCTAAATTTCTTTGGTGTTGTATCTTTGATTTTTGTGTAAAGTCTTTTGCTAGGTTTTATGTTCTTAATTGCTATTTTATTACTAAGGTTTTTTCATGGTGGAAAATATTCTTTTAGCCAGACCTTCTAGGTAAAGTAAAGTTACAGAGGTTTATATATTTTATGATTCTGGATGTGGTTTGGTTTGGTTTTGTTCTTCTTTGGATGTAGTAGGTTTCTTGTTACTTGTGATGTGTACAAGGTTTGTGAGCAAAGTAATGAGGCTGACAACACTGGAAGCGATCTGACAGTGTTGTGTTGTTCTACTTGTCTAGACTTATGCGTTCATCTTTTCCAGATGCATAGTTTGAGTTTTAACTCCGTACAGGGAGCACGTAATTTTTGAGAAGACCGTTAGTGAAGTTGTTTTTTTTTGTTATGTGATACGAAAATGGAACAGCGTAATTTAGAGCAACACCGCTATCGAGTTTTGTGTTAAATTTAGGGAATCCGCGGATGTGACATTTGGAAAGTTAAAGGAAACATATGGGACACATTCCTTATCAAGAACACAGGCTTTGCGTTGGCATAACTTTTTTGGAATGCCGAGAAGACGTTGAAGATGAACCTCGCTCACAGAGATCTTCGACATCAAAAACTCACAAATACCTTGAACGAGTGCGTGCTGTTGTGAAATCAGACCGATGTATAACATTACGAATGATGGATGAACTGTTAGATTTAAACTGTTTCATCGTACATCAAAATTTAACCGAAGATTTGCAATTACAAAAAATTTGGCAAAATGGTGCCGAATAATCACAACTGAGCAGAACGACAACTGAAAAAAAACGCGTGCGTTGTTCTTCTTGAGAGGATTGCCAATGACCCCGGTTGGTTTGGTCGTGTGATCACATCTGACCAATCCTGAATTCTTCAGTACAATCCTGAGACAAAGCGCCAAAGTGCGTAGTGGCACACTAAGACATTTACATCATCGAAAGAGCGCAAATGAGCAAGTCCAATATCAAAACAACGCTAATTTGTTTTTTTACAGTAGGGGTATTGCGCATAAGGAATTTGTTCCTCCAAGACAAACTGTCAACCAAATGTTTTGCAAAGATGTCCTTGAAAGGTTCAGAAAATGGTGAATCGAATGAGACGGGACATTGCAGACAAGTGAATGCAGGATCATGACAACGCCTTATGTCAAACGGCCATTTCCATCACGGAAATATTACTATGGTTCCACAGCCCTCTGTTTACCAGATCTGAGTCCTTGTGGCTTCTTTCTTTCATTTGTTATTGCCTTTGTATCTAGAAATGGTACTGTATAATGTTTCATTTTCCATTCCGAATTCAATATTTTTATTACATGAATTAAATATTTTTAAGACTATTTCTTGGAAATTTTTGGTAATGCGCAAGCCAAATCGTCTACGAATTTTTTACAAAAACGTATTTCAAAAGGAAATTTGGGTATGTCTAAAGTTCATCAGTGACATACACTGCAATTATTGGTGAAATAACTGAGCCCATAAATGCTTCCGTGATTTGTTTATAAAATATTCCTTGAAGTGAAAAATAGTTCGAACTGGAGGTGAACTAAATGAGTTGTATAAATTCAGACAGTAGTATCTTACACCGATGAATTATTTCGCGCAAATGCGACACAAGGAGGAAGGTTAATTTGTCAGCCTCATCAAGTCACGTTTTGGAAAAGGTGTCATAAATCTGGATTATGAAAGTGCTGAAATTTTACTCTTTGAAGAAAAAAACAATACCGAAAAATTTATTGAAATAGTTAGAATTTTGCAAGAAATACAAGCATTAAAACTAAGAAAAGGCATTAACAATCTTAGTTTCAGCTTAGAAAATTTTAACAACTATACATTTTTGTAAAATAAATATGGGTTTTTTATTCAAATACTTGTGAAAAATACCTGCGAAAAGAAAGTAATATTTTCAGGCTAGACCAATGCAAAACCTCATAATATAATTTCGCGATATCAAAAGTCGCTATACCAAAAAAGAGAAGCTCAGATAGATGTGAAAATTTTTGAACAATAAGTTTGACAGCACATGTGTCAAAAATACTAACGAGAATTGTATAAAAACAAATACAAAAACGAGCTGAAGAAGTGCTAGGAGAAAACTATTTTAGCTTTGAGGATGGTGAAAGCAACAGAAAAAGGGAAAGCGCGTATATAGGGTATGTAGATCTGGAAGAAGCATTTGACAATGTAAAATAAAAAAAAATGTTCTAAATACTCAAGGAATGAGTTTGTTACGTTCATTTTCGGCAATAATTGGTTATTTTATTTACAATAATTTTCAACTCAAATCCTTTGCTATTTAATTATCCGGTTATCTAAATTCCATGTCCACTGTTAAATAAAAGCGTCGATTCATAATTAAAAAGAAATGCGCAGGCTAATAATCTTCAACGAAAAATCTACTTTGCTTCCAAAACGAAACTTTATTCGATAAATTAAATATTCCGTATATTTTACTTGTTAAATACTACCGCTAATTAAGAATAAATTCTACTTCCCACAATTCCCTAATGTAAACTTTATGCTATACTCAGATAGTCGATAACGTGTTCCAAGTATCCGATAATTGCTTCTTATGTGTTTTCCATCGGAAGGATTCGTCGAATTAAAGCTGCGTATTATCCCAATATAAACTGTGTTTTTCCAAATGTTACTTTGAACTCTGGTCACTGGCTGAACAAAATTGATTGCATTTGCTTTCCAATCTACACAATGGAGACACGCGTAGAAATGTTTGGTTGTTTCAGTTTTTTGTTATGAAAATTTCGCGCACGCAATACGGCGTGGTGTTTATCAGGGTTTTTAGAAAATTGTATTTTTTGTCGAAATTAAATTAATTTTTACTGGTATATGTTCTAGCTTCTACCGGTGGCCTTAAAGCCACGATGAATGGTCGTCCCTTGCTGTAGCGGAAGGCCAAGTGTGTAGGCCCACCTACGCGTTGCCGTGGACCAGCTAGTGACATAACCCCGACGTCAGCAACTTCGAGGGTGAGTGTTTTCTTTCTCCAACATTTACGATTGCGACCATATCGGTTGGGATTTTCGGTTTAAGCTCATGCATTTCTAAATTTAATCCGTTTAGACGACAATTAGTGAATTAGTTTGAGATTTATTGACACTATATGAATGCATTACTATTTGCTTTAAATAACTAAGAGTGCACAACCTATTAAATTGAAAATGATTTGAAGGCTTGCTGGCACGTTTGAAAATGTTGTTGCCATTAGATGTGTATACTTAGTTTTAGATTTACCATGCTGATTTAGAGCTGTTGTTTTTAGAGGGGTAATTTTGCTAAATCTTTTTTTTGTTGAAACTCAATCTAGGGAGTAACTTAAAACCGGCAGCTCACCATTTAAAAAAAAATGATTTGTTCTTTTGGTTGATTTTTTTTTAGATTCAGTGTTTAATTATTTATTGCGTGTACATATTATGTTTAATTATAGGTTTCTTTTGTTGACATGTTGTGCTTTGAGTATGAATGAGGGTGTGTAATTTTTCTTTTTTTATTTTAGGCCTCCCTAAATTTTTGGTGTAGGTATAATACCTCGCCCACTCGCCGATTGAGCCCGGTCCATTTCTTTTTTTTTTGTTTTTTTCTAGGCTACGTCAAGCACGTAGCAAGTTTTGGGGATAGACGGATAGTACTTAGCTTATACAAAGAGCAAACAGCGGTAATTGAATTAGAGCAGAAAAGTAGAAAAGTAAATATTAGGAAAGGCGCGAGACATGGATGTGCCCATCTCCATTAATTCTTAACTTGTACATAGAAGAGGAAATTAATATTGTCAAATGCAAGAAGACATTTGGAATTACTATGCAGGGACAAAAGATTGGTATGTTTAGATTTGCAGTTGATATAGCTGTATTAGCATCTAGCATCTGCTGTTAATGAAATGAAAACAGTTCTAACAAAGAGATATGGTATCAAAATTAACAAAAATAAAACTAAAGTACTAGTACGCAAAGGAGGGGAAAATAAATTAAAAACAAGAATACAAATATGTAATGAGAACTTACAAAGTAAATAACAAAGAGATTAAAGAAATAGTAGAGGAAAAAGATATCTGTGGAAAACAAAAAATATAGGAGAAATAAGGGCAGGATACGTTCTGATGCATTTTTCGGGATTAGTGCGGGATATATTACAAGCACCCTGTGCAAATTTCAAGCAAATGTGTAGGTTAGCACAGAATAGGAAACAATAAGGGTACGCGTCCAACCAATCGCAGGACTGAAGACCTGATAAGAATGATCAAAAGCAATAATGTTAGTACTTAGATTGGCAAGTTTTTATCGCAATTTAGTACTTCAATTGTTGATCCTGCTATGGTCATTATATAAATAAAATCTGTAAAAAGATCCCATTTGTTTGAATGGAAAAGTACCAAGATTATTTTTCGCATTTTGTAAGAAAAACCTGGTTCGCTGCGACCTTTGGTGCATTTTGATCAATTGCAAGAAGTCCGGAGCAACCACATTTGAGCAAAATGGTGAATTCGCAGTAAGTCAAACTTGAATTTATAAATATTTGGTTATAAAATAGTACGGAATGGAAGCTGTGAATTTTTATAGTGATCAATGATATCTTTTGCGTGCGGGCCCAAATCGTTTTTGTAAAATTTGGTCCTGTAACTCATCCAAGAGCTTAACGTAAATTTTCCCGTTTATCATTCGTTCCTTTGGGAGGTATTCAATCATCTCGATGTTGCTTTTGCTTTTAAATAAACTGGCGACATTATCGTAACTGCTGGTATGGTTTCCTTTGGAGCCGAATAGTTGGTTACTATTCACTCCTTAGATTGGAATTTTGTTTATACGGTGTAATAACGAGCCATCGTGTAAATTTATACGATTGTTTGGAAAATAGTCAAGACGTTTTTGTGCATCAGTTGCAGTCTCGCGTGTTTCTACTATAACGAAAACACTATTTGCTCAAACAACAGTTCTTTATTATCAAATTGATTATACAAGCCTTTTCAACAACTCGTAGCTACAACGGAATTCTAAAGGCTTTCACAACAATTTACTTTTAGCTAATCGCTAACAGTACAAATATTAACTTCTAAACACTACGATGCTATCTTCTTAATTACATATTATCGAAGCACTATAATTAATTCTTCAAGCACTAATTCTTAATTTATATACGATGCACTACGATTAATTTATATCAAATAGGGCGATTTACATCAACAGTAATTTATATCACATCTTTCAAGCTGTAAACTGGAACATATTGTAATCAAGTTTCAATCTAAACTGAATTCCAATATTCACGACAACAATTTATATACATATCAAAGCTTCTAGACTATTGCAAAAAGTACAAGAAATTATGCAAAAAAATCTTGAATGTACCAATTGTAATCCAAATAACTTTTAAGTGCAAAACTTTTGTACCTACCAATTTAAGGTGACGTCGTAGCCTATGAATAATCTTCTGTGTACAAACGCCTCGTTTACATTTTAACATGGTCAGCGATAGACTGTACGGCGTTACACTACTTTATTGTAAATAATCGTGATCTCTCCGATACCTTTCCCATCCATAACCTTTAGGTGCGTTATTGTACGCCGTCTCCTTTAAAGTGCTAACAGTGTGACCAATTTTACTAGATTTGAACCGTCAATCTTTTATTATTCTATTCTATACTTCTATGGCCATTTCTGGAGCAGTGAAATTTGTAGCTCACCGGTCAGTGCCCTTCTTGGACACTCGTCTATTTTACATTTCATTAAAGCACATTAGTTATTTGTTTATGCATTTGTTCAGATATTCTACTGTACTTTTGGCCGTTCAATTAATAGCTGTCAATCGCAATTAGTAGCTCACCAAGTTGCAATCCTGTAAAGTACGCCATCCTTAAAATGGGAATTACATTTTTCTCTCTATCTCTTAATCACAACCTTAAGGTTAGTTTCATGTAGCCCTGTTTCCTATTCTGAGCTGTATACTCAATCTCCTTCGAAGTCCTTTATCCGAGACATTCTTACATGAATCAAGACATGACCTATTCTCACGCCATAGCTTCTTTTAATACATTTGTTATACCTCTTTCCGTTGTTAAAAGTTTTAAATGGATACACGACAAAACACGACAACGCTCCTTGCAAACAGATATATTTACTCGCTTGTACGCAAAAAAATATGAAAATACGCTTTCACTAGACGAAAATATTAATAAATAACCATTGAATTTCCGAATTTAGAATAATCGTGCCAAAGTTTATTTAACTCATATATAGGAAAGGTTTGTTTTTGGAAAGAAATAATAATTTTTAAATTGCACAATTTGAACAAATGATCTTAAAACATTAGTTATGAGAATATTTACAAGATATATGATAATTTTATCTCATGTTCATGACACAACAAATAATGGCATGTATCAAAATACATCCTTAAGCAAGAAAAATATACAGTAGACGACAAACTAAACCTTGAACAGGTTTCTTAATGGTGCAAATACCATACCAAGTACAAGCAGCGTTAATCATAAATCCTAAAAAAGTAATGCAATTAGCAATAAAATCTAGTTGTATAAACTATTAACTTTCTAACAATGCGCATTCTTTATAAAATAAATATTTTAAACCCAAGGAAAAAAATGATTTAATTGAGTACTTGGAAAATCATAAAAGAATTAATTAATTAGAGCGGTAGCTTTATCATAAACCATGAAGGTATGCTGTTCTATAATGAGGTATAATTATTAACAATGGTGGGCGGTGTTGGTAGATAAACGGCTTATGTGTATATTCTGTAAAGGTTAAACGAAGCTTCTTTTCGTGTATAAACCGAGTAAGTTTTGTTCAGACGCACTTGCTTATATGAATCGTTAAGCACGAGAACCGATTAAAATGAAATTCAGGTTGATAACCAAATTTTGAAACCTTCTTCAGTCCTGGAATTTATCAATGCTAATCGTTTTCTAATACATGCTTTACGAATCCAATTTAAATCATTTAGCGTGGACTATTTCTTAAGGTAAAGAAGTCTAAAACTAACTATGGAAAACTGTTTATGCACACACTTAGGTAGATTGAAATGATTTTTGAAGAAATATTTAACCAGTATGCAGGACCGGTTATTTAGCGATCCTAAATGATTGCCTAGGAGGGCTCTGAAAAATCGGAAAACAACTTTCATTTATAAGGTATACAAAAGTATTTAACAGATTTCGATGATATCAAAATTTATTCATAGGTTTTCGTCAAAAAGCATCTTTTCCACATTAATAAAATCCATGGCAGCTTTTTGACAATTTTGTTACGAGACATAACTTTCAAAAGTCGAATCCGCTAGCGCAACCAAAGAAACACAACGACCAACGGAATAATGATATTGTAAACAAAACACCAAGTTTTCATATTTTAAAGTTATATAATATGTTTAATGTAATATATCTCTCAAATTTATGTGCATGATCATAAGTTTTTCAATGATGGACACACTCAGATTCATCGAACAGACTGTCCTAAAGTGACCAAAGCTGCTATTTTATTGCCCCTTAGCTTGATATATATTTTCAATAATTATGAAACCTTTTTAATTTCGGCATGGTTACATATTTTGCTACAAACTTTTTAAAAGAACATATAAATAGAAAGTCGACAGGTACTGAAGAAACGAGAATTTTGTTTAGGTAACCGTAAGTGTAGCTGTTAACAGTGCATGCCACCTGAAAGGCATAGTTCACGTGTTACCAACTTTACAATCGTCATTTCTTTTTTATGACTCCTGCCCTACAATACTGCGATACACATGCATTCGAATTTACTCAGTTCCAAGAGTGCACGTAGACATTGGTGTCTTGTGACATACGCAAACTAAAATTCTAATTTGTTTTATAACAAGAATAACTAGTGCACTTGGTTCAAATGAAAAATTTTTTGAGTTTAGGTGGATAATAACTCCATGATTGATAAGTTGTTGGGAGCCGTAGTGGCCCTCTAGTAAATGGTAGTAGAAATTTTTTTCTATGCACTTGGTTAGCTTGGAGGACCAGCCATTCCCAGAATAGAGAATTGTTTGAGTGAATTAAAGTGCTCGTTACCTGTAACTTTTCTACATGCTCTTATATTGTAACATTTAAAAACTCTTGCAATATTATTTGTGGACATTACCGCTTCAAATTCGCTATTTCAGTATTTACTCAACAATGTTTTATTCCGCTATTAATTTTAGTATTCTTGTAGATTTAATAACTCAACAATTTTTCAAGGTACATTACAGTTTTTCTCGAAATTGCAATCTGCAGCGTATTCTATGATTCCAGCTGATAACATATTTACAAACCATTTTTACGTGCTTGTAGTTGCTTAGCGGTAGTATCTAAAGTGTTCTTGTTCGGTTGTCCATTTGTGACAGCACAATCACTTTTCGTTTCTTGTTTGAAAATGAAAGGTCGCTTGCTGTGATTACACAGTGAAGATGGCGCCGTAAATTGAGTTTTTTGGCGAAGGAGAAGAAAAAAAAGATAAGTTATGTGCTAAAGAGTCGCAAGGTAGTTTTGATGTATTTAAAAAAAAGGTTGTTTGATACCTCAATGAATATCAGAAGATAGCAGCGGCTCACGTGTTGGTTATAATTTCACCTTCGACGGTTTGTTGGAATATGAAATCAATCTAAATTTGTAATAAATTTTATTACAGTGCAACTTAGGTTTAATTCATGAAACCTAATAATAGTATTAATTTTAATGCAGTTACATTCGACTAAAATGGATTTCTCGTCAGGAATGCAGTAAATTGTTTGGTTGACAAATGTATGGTTTAAGGTTAACAGGTTATTTGAAATCGCTTGGTAAGACCGTTTAATTTTTTATGATTATACTGCGTGTTACGATGAATCCTTAATTTATAAATAACAAAATGTAGAGTTATTGTTGAGAGGTTATAAACTACCTTATAGTGTTGAATATAATCAACTATTTATTTCATGAATTATTTTGTGATGAACTTTGTTAAAAGGATTACCCCCTTCATAAATTTTGTGATCTTTATGATTTATAGAACAATTTTAATATTATTGGTGATATCGTAAAGTTCATAAATTATTCTTAAACTTTACCTGCTTTACAAAAAAAAAGTATTTTGTCCAGATATGTGATTATCTAATGTTAATTATAAAATCAAGTTCAATATTCAATTTTAATGATACTGTGTATCTTGTTTACATTACATGTCAAGATATTCCCTTAATAAAGCCTAAAACCAAAAAGGTGAAGATTATACAGAAATTAAAATATCTAATCATTTTACTGAATATTGAGTAATAAAAAAAATGTGAAGTATTTTGTAGCGCAACTCCAGACTATTAATCTTTAAAAAGTATTGTTGCATAAAATCAGGAATTGTATTAATATTTAGTAGTAATTAAATTATGAACTTAATGTTTTACGTTTTATATGCTAATGAGAATTTTGTTTGTACTGAATTGCATTAATGATGGTACACAATTTGTTTTAAAAGAATATAGAATTATTTTTGACTTCAGTCTATTATTGAGTATTTATTAAATTCCTCCAAGGTAACAAGGTATTTGAAGAATTCCACTTGCTATAAATCCATATAGTAATACAATAAAAATTAATTGTAATTAAAAATAAAGATTTTGTGTTTAAACAGTATTATATGGTAAAAACTGTTATCTTTGTTGGCAGTGTTTATGTTTCAGAACACTCCCAGGACTTCGTCAGTTCATTGAAGAAGAAGAATAGGAGTAAGTAACATATTTGTCGTGAATAAACTTTGTATTTAGCATAGATTGGTGATAATTTAGGTTTCCAAATTTTCCTTTTATGCTATCTGATTCAGTCAGTTGCGTTATAAAAATTTAGGTGGCGTCCATTATTTTATTTTCCAACTTTAATAAACCCGCTGACCCAATCTCATGCGGCCGCGGGTCAAAAACTAGTTAGCTAAAAGTTTTTCAAGAGTTTTCTTTTTCTAAAAGCCGTTTTCCATCCTAGCTATACCTTGGGCTTGTTTTTATCATATAACAGTTCTCGAATTGTTAAATAAAACTTTGTTTAAAATAGTTTAACATTACAATATAACACAAAAAACTAAACACTAATTAAAGTAAATATTGATCTTTATTAAGCATCTTTGCAGGTTGGTGGTCAGCAAGCAACAGAGCGAACAACCACAGCAGTACAGCGTACAAACTAGCAAGGTGGGGAGCATCACGTATCAGAGGTACTCAAAAGTTTTATAATATAGCGGAGTATTTCATAAACCTCAACATAAGTTGTAAATCTAGAATCTTTGCAAACGATTTTGGGAGCAAAAATTGCAATCACCCTGCCAGAATTAGTTCAATAATAAATTAGTACTATATAAAGTGATTTAAATATTAGAATATTATTGAGAAAGTATTATGCGACGGCGGCGATGAGTATTTCAAACTATGTTAACTCGAACTAACTAAAGTTAATTAATATACTCCTAGTATTTATTTTATTGAAAAGATTTCAAAGACTTTGTGCCGTTTCTTTTAAATGTTTATAATCATATTTCATTTTAATGGTTTCTGTAATAGTAAATACCACCAATAGGGTTAGGTTGTATCCTTTAAGAAATGCGATTTTTAGGTCACATGCAGTCTTAACCTAAGAAAGGATTTTTTTGAATCTTATATTGTTCATACTAAAAAAAAAATTATCATGTAGGATTAAAAGGTTACAAATGATATCGGCAACATGTTTTGTAATATAAAATTACGGTTTTATGATTACGCTGGCGCCTATGATCTCATCGTCTGAGCACAAAGGCCTTTACATGCAGAATTTTGTTGACTCAAAAGAATAAGAAGTCCCATTCATTTATTGTAGTTAACCTTTCCGTAGGTTAATTTTACATATATTTTAATAGAGAAAACAACACCAAGTAATTTCAATTTGCACCTTGCGCGATAATGCCGCAGATGTCGGAAACTATTTTATGAAGGGAAGATCAATGTCTTATAGAGCACTTCATAGTCAACATTCAAAGAAACAACATGTAACTTGAGTAGATTAGTTTACCTAGAAGAATAGGTATCGAAGAGACTGATAGTAGTTAATAAAGTTTCGATAATATCCCACCGGGTTGGATACTTTTAATTTTAGGAACACCTTGGTTCCATTAAATTAACGTCTTTACGAGGACTTAAGCATGTTGAGAACATCTACCCCTTTTTGAAGTCCCCTGGAGACAAATGATTATAATGTTGTCCAACTTATCAACAAACAAAAAGCACTCATCAAGTATTTATAAAAACCTCTGAAACTGTAAACTTAAAAATTGTAAATGAACATTTTTAATTAACTCCATGAACTAATCAATGTACCTACTGTACGTTCTTGTGATTATGTTAAGATTATAGATAGTATTTCTGTGATATATTTGGTTGTTTCTTATTGTTTAATTATTTTTATATATATTTTAAATGAAAACAATTGTATAATAGTCCTATATTGGTGATTTTCACAACCAATGTAAAGGCGACAGTTCCAGTTTTGTTCCAATAAATTACATTGCAATTACCTAAAGGCGTGATTAATATTCGAGGAATTTAACATTTAATTTTGGAAATCTTTCTTTCAGCTAGTTTTGAAGTAGGTATATTAGTGTCCTTGTGATGCCGTTTATTTTATGTATGTTCAACAATAGTGTACTTAATGATTCTCCATGTGAATTTTAGGCCAGAATAACTTTATCGATCTCGAGTTTTGGCATCCTCTTGTTATTTCTTCTAGGGAATTTTTCTAGAAATTCCCGTTTTTCGAGATTAAGTGTCGTTCAAGTTAATTTCCGATAAAAACATATGCCCTATCCGGTAGCATTTTGGAACCCTCTTTAAACACCTACATCACCTGTCCCACTGAGCTAGTCGGCAACCATTTTTGTTAGTACAGTCGAAGTTTTGATATTTCATCAAAACAGGATTTTTAGCAGAGTACTTCACCGAATTTTACTGTGATTTTCTGGGGCCAAAAATGAACGTAACAACTTTTTGTATAATATTTCGGTATTGTTTCTTAACGATAATTATGCGACTTTTGTATTTGGCAATGGAATTTTCATAAACAGTTTATGTAGGTTTTAGAAACTGTAGACACTAAAACTAAAACTGAAGTACTAAGAACGATATTTGCTTGCATAGTTTTCCTTCTGAAATAAATATTTTGTTTTTCATTTATATCTTCAGTATCATTACGTGCTAAATCCACAGATTCTTGATTATTTTTTGTTCTTTTTGCTAGTTGACTACTTAATTAGTTAATGGCTTAATCGTAGACTATTTTGTTTCTACCTTGTCCTGTATTGACAACGAAACTATTTCTAAGTAAGATAATGATGTCTCTACTATAAATTATTTCATTACAAAAATTAATTTAGGTATTTAGGTATTAATTTATTGCAAAACAGTTAATATTCCGACTACAATTTTTACTACCGAAATTATAGTAGTTATTTTTTTTTTAATTATTAGTGATATATAGCTTGTTGTATAAAAGGTATATAAAGATGAAAAAAACTAAACGGTTAACTAAATAGAATATAAAAGGCTGAAAAAGGTAAAGAATCAAAAAAGAAGCACCGTATTTGAAATTAACAACCTGGATTTGTTATTGGCCAAAAATCAACATGGCGTATTGTAAGCTTGGCTGGTTGTTTTCGTAAATCAGTACCATTTCGAAAGAGCACGTTCACATAAACGAATCGCAAGGATCATCAAAAAAAAAACGTTGGAGATGTGCTGTTTATATAAATGCTGTTATGTCAAATATCCCTAGAATAACTTCAGTGAGTTGATCAAATAAACGAGGAAAGAGTAAGAAACACGAAAACTTTTGACACGAAGTTTGGAAAAACTATGCCGGGTGATTTTTTAACTCAAAAATTTTAAATATCCCGAATAATAAATACTCTACGAAAAAGTTGTTCATAATTGAAATTCAATAAATCCGCAGCGGGATAACAGTAGTGCTAAAATCACTATCCATTCCCTATTCTTGTAAGTAGAGCGGAGAGTAATGTTGAAATCTTAAACAGAAACCCTTACTTTTTACTGCAGATTTGAATTCTACAGCTAAAAATATGTAGGATTTGTTGGACACATTTTTTTCGATTTATGATATACGGTGCTGTAATGAATGAACCTCTACTCTAAATCAGACTTAAAACAAATTTCATTTCTCACATTCTCAATTACAGTAAGTGCTCAAACTGGTAGTTTTTGGTTTAATGCACTTATTAATCCGCATTTCAAATAACAGTACACAACTAAGAAGTGAGTTAGTTGAATTTTGACGTATGGATTTCTGATTAACTCAATCTTATTCTCACGTTATTGGTACTGTTTTTGTAAACCGTGTCGTTTGTTTTTGAGATAGCACCACAATATGAAATCGGACGATGTAAGGTGATTTAGCTGTCCAATTTACCGCACCAGCTTTATGATCCAACGATCATTAATATTACAATCAAGTACTTCACGTTCTACCACCGAATAGTGTACTGATCAACCATCAAGTTGAACAGCATGTTATATCGCACTTCTAAGCTCAAATCATCAATTAGTATGGGCAGTTCATTTTCCAAAATGTTTCGGAACATTTGACAATTTAAACTGCCTTCAATAACCTGGGGTCAATGAGTCTGTTGCCAATTATTTCACACCATACGTTGAGAGTCCATAGGCGTTGATGTTTAGATTAGCCAAGCCAAAGCGGAGGTTCAACACTCCAGTAATGCATATCGGGTCCAATTACGGTTCCGTGGTTTGCAAAGGACGACTAGACGGAGAACAATACATCATCATCATTAGGTATCCACACATGGAACTGATTGGACGCATACCTCCATTGTTTCTTATTCTGAGCTAACCTAAACATTTGCCTAAAATTTCCACCGCTTATATCTCTCAGTATCTGTGTGAAATAGTCTAATCTAGGTCTGCCTCTATTTTTCTTTTATTTTTTTTCTCTTCTTCTAATATATCTCGCACTATTCCCTCATACTTCAGAACGTGCCCTATCATTCTATTTCTACAACTTTTTGCTCTTTTCCTTACCATTTCTAGTACCTCTTTGTTCTTACCTTTGTCTGTTCATGATATCCGCATCATAAATCGGTAGTACCACATATCTTTTTCTTGTCCGTCTCTCCTACTGTCCACGTATTGAACCCGTACAGTGCTGTGCTACACATATATGCTTCTAGAAGTATTTTCTTTATTTCTATGTTTGTTGGATTCAAACAAAGTATTTGATTTTCTTGTTTAGAGCATGGCCATGTGTTACTGTTTGTTTTGTATCTTTTGTACTTTCCCATTTTGTGTTATTTGGTAGCAGAAATCCTTGGTCTCTTGTAAATTTTCGTTTCCTACTTGAAATTTAATTTTTTACTTATTTTTCTCTTCCTTTGCATAATAGTACTTTATTTTTATTGGTTTTCTAACCGTATCTATCTGTTAATACCGTTTCATTAAAATCTGCTTTTAACTCTCCCTTGCTAGATGCTAATGCCTTCATATCACCTGTAAATATAAGCATAGCAATCGTTTGTTCCTGCGCAATAATTCCAAATGTTTCTGCATTTGACGGTATTCATTACCTCTTCGATATACAAGTTAAAAATTAATGGGGATGACGCACATCCCTCTCTCACTCCTTTCCAAATATTTGCATCTCTACGTTCCAGCTCTAATTGTATCATTGCTGTTTGCTGTTTGTATAAGCTATATACTATCCACCTATCCCTATAACTCATTCCAGTCATTTTAGGTATTTCAAACAAGTTTTCCCATTTTACACAGTCGAATGGCATTTCCAGATCTACAAACCTTATATGCAGGTTTTCTCCTTTTTCTATTGATACCCTTAAAGATAAAATGGTCTCCCGTGTTGCCGTTTCGCCTAAACCCAGATTTATTTTCTCGAAGAACATTGCGTAACGGAACATTGGGGTTCTGTTGAATTTGTTAATGTGCCACTGACAAAAGCTTACCCGGTTTTGTAAATAAACGCTACAAAGATCTTTTTGTAAAGACAAATAACACGGATGATATTTATTACGTTTTAAAATTTTCCAAACACCGCTCTGGGACAATTCAGAATCGTCGAGAAGCCACTGCAGATAACACAGAAATTTCATTTTTTTCTCCAGTAACTGTTGCTCGATAGATTCCTTTTTTTTGGTTGAACATTTCCGTCAATAATAGAGTGTCTGTGGGTACGATACAATAAAACACGTGCTTCAATTTTTTGCGGAAAAAGCTGTGCATAGAGATAAACAGCATGAATAATGTTACGGCTATCTTCTTCATAACCCAGATCCATTTCTATTCTTGCTTGCACAGTTACATACCCCATCCTGAACTAATATCAACAGCCTAACGGAACCAAGTTTTTTTGTTTGCATAGTAGATTTTGAACTGAGAAAAATGATTTATTTCCTAAAGTTATTCCTTTCTCTTGTAAGTGTGTTTACATAAAAGAACAAAACAAAATCATAAAAAACATGAAGACAAGAACTACCACAACAGCAACAGGAAAATATAAATCAGATTCCATAGCAAAAAAATACTCCAGTATACACTGCCGACTTACAGAAAGTATTTTGTTTTTATGTTCCTGCAGTTATTAACGCTTAAAATTTTTCTTTTTTCGGGAGATAATGCTTCCTAAATGTGACCCGTTTAAAGACGTTAAATTTACTCCAAGGCTAGTATTTTTGTGCATGTTGGTAGTAACTCGAAAATTCCTTCAATCGCAGTTTTATAGCAGGAATCCATTTCTCGCCGTAAAAACATAATATAGTTACGATCTATGCATTTCTACTAAAAGTAGGAGATTCTTAAACCGTTATACCCTTTGGCTGGATAGTTGTTACAGCCAAAACAGAAATAGGTGTTTACTCTCCTTTGTTGTACACATTGCAACTTTAATGAAGTAAATCTGGAAAATTTTACATTGAGATACTTTGAGCCACACCCTATCTTCAGGGTTGCAAACTCATTTCACTACAGGGTAGAGCAATCATCAAGACGAAAAGGGAAGATACGGTATATGATTTCTCGATTTTGTACATGCAGTAAAAAAATCAATAAGCAATGCTGAAGGTTTTGAGCTTTGAATCCTTTTTTTTTAGTGGAAAGATGAATCATAGCAATACAAGCTTCGTAAGGAAAGTGCTCGTGCATATCTCAGTAACATGGTAGAGGTTAAGTTTACACGAGGCCTTAGAACTCTAGAGTATAAGACTAGTTTCGATGCAATCGGAAATGTTTTCAATTTTTTGAAAGCCAAATGTCAGAAACTGGGTATTTTTAAACCTGTTGGAAACCTGCTACCACGTGGTATATCAGCTGAAAGAAAACAAGCGATTATTAAAAAACGGGATCAAATGCCTCTTACTAGATTAGAATTCTAGACAAATCTTCCAGTAAATAACCAAAGGCAGAGTTGGATATATTGTATTGTATTGTATCGTCTTTATTTACACAAGCGATATTAGGGCCATATGGCCCTTCCTTACATCTAACTTGCCAATGTAGATATATAGCATAAAAGCAACAGAGAAGAAATGAAATAAATACTTAAAAACAAAAGAAAAAAATTAGGTACGAACAATTAACATTCTTAATCGGCCTGATAGGCCTAAGAGCAAAGCTAACTTCTGACGTTAACACACACCCACGTACGCACACACGGCACATAGGAAGGGTCTTTTTGACCCGCATTGAAATATACTCAAATATCTTTCAGAATTTGCATAATAAGTATTAAATTACCCCGTTCTGGCATATTATATAGTGAATTTAAGTAATATCGAAATTATGTCATGATAAATAGAAAATCCAGCATACTAATTAAGACAGATTAGATGAATCGCACCTACCTGCTTGCACAGGTCAATATATCCACACCAATACTATTATAAATATATCTGTACTTCTGTAATTTATCAGTATACATTTGGATTGTTGTTAGTTCCATGTGCAAATAATTTATCCTTGTATGTAATAAAATGGCATCAACAAGTTATAAACATACTGTACAAGCAACCAATTTCGATTTTGAAGAGACAGTGCTACAGTGGTATAACGAAAAAGAATCAGAAGATGGAGAATCCAGCAGCGATGATTCGGATTATAAAGAAGATGAAAGAGAAAATCCATTAACTAATGTACAATTTAGTAGTAGTGAAAATGACAGTGATCAAAGCACCGATGAAAATATTAGATTTGATCGGCAACATGAAGAATACATACAGCAAAAAGTGAGATGAAATTGATGAAGATGCCTGATAGAAAATCAAGAAAAGTCTGTCCTCAAAGTGTCATTCGTTTTACACCTGGTCCTTCAAAACAAGGCAAAATTTTCACACAAAAAAAATGCTTGGAGAAAGATTATAACTAATGACATGATCGACGAAATCATTGTTTGTACTAATAGAGAAGTTGCTCGCACATACCTGCATCAAAAGAAAGTTTGGTACCCAAACAATAAAAAAGAAATGGGAGCGTTTATCGGAATTCTATTCTTGGCTGGAGTGGAAAAAACTTGGAATGTACCAGTACGAGAACTTTTTCTTGATAAACTGTCTAATCCAATCTACAAAGCTGCCATGTCTGTGAATTATTTAAAAATATAAAACTATTTTTGAGATTCGACGATAAGAGAACTCGGGCTAATCGATAAGAAATGAACAATTTAGCTCTTGTAAGCCATATTTGGAATCTATTCCTGGAGCAATATAGGACTGTAATGGTGCCAAAAGAATTTGTCACAATTGATGAATAATTAGTAGGATTTAGAGGACGATGCGGTTTTACACAATACGTACCAAGAAAACAGGCGAAATATGGTATAAAAACATTTTGCTTGTGTGAAGCAGAGGCTAGATATGCCATCGATGGAGATATATATTGGAAAGCAACTTGATGCCGAAGTACAACGCAATTTGGGAATTGCACGTTGTATACTCTCTTGTGCGTTCAATTTAAAATATATCAAGGAATTTAAAGTTAGATAATTTTTTTACCAGTGTGGAATTGTTCGAAAAACTTTTATCTATTCGAATAACCGCTGTGGGTACTATAAGAAGAAACAAATGAGATATACCTGCAGAGATGTTACCCAATAGAAACAGAGAGGTCTCATCTATTTTTGGTTTTACTCAAAACATAGCTCTAGTGAGTTATGTCCCAAAGAGAAATAAATCAGTAATTCTGCTGAGCACAATGCACCAGGACAATGAAGTGGATAATACGATGAAGAAAACACCAGAAATAATAAAATTTTATAATGAAACAAAAGGCGGTGTGGATGTGATGGATCGAAAAATATCAAATTACACATGCAAGCGACAGACAAAGAGATGGCCTTATGTCAGATGGAGCAACACAATATTCGTTGGAGCTCATAATACCTATATTTTGTTCAATAACAAAAATAAAGACTACAAAAGCGAAAGGTCAGACCGAAGAAGATTATATCAAAAAGAATTAGTGAATGCAGCTTATTCTATCATATACGGAAAATCGATCAAAGAAACCTCTTAAAGATGCAATTAGAAAATTTGTTCAAGTGGAGGAAAAATTAAAAACAGCACCAAGGAAACCAGCAACAAGGAAACTATGTTCCTTATGTCCCGCATAAAAGGATAGAAAATGCGATTGTGTATGCAATAATCTCAGTAATATTATTTGCAAGGACCACTCAGTATGTACATGTACAAAATGGGTAATTACTAATTAATTATTTACTATTTGTAAATAAAAAAACCTCTTAAAACAACCTCAAGCCGTAATCATTCAAATAAAGCACATACACATCAATAGATATCTAGTGGGTTTTTTTGACCCAAGTTATGTAAGTGTATAGTGTCTGACAGTCATGCATCCTAGGGTTAAGGAAAATATGAGACCCTGAAAAAAAAAGATACTGCACGGAATAGCAAATCAACCGTCTTATTTTCAATGTTTAATGAGGCGTTATTGCAATATTATTTTGTTATAGAATTAACGTAGTTGGGTTTAATCAGAAGTAAGTTAAATTAGATGGATTATCAACTTGACGTTCAAAGACCCTCGGGTAATTCATGTGCATTGGCCCTATGGTGCAACAAAGAAAATGTGTTCCCATTCTGTAAAAATTATGAAAACGCATTTGAGGGAAAAAGATACACGGCAAACAGGATTTTCAACTTTAATGAGAATGTTCTTACATAATATAAAGTAAGGCATAACGAATAAATAATTCGGCTTGAAAGGAAAAAACAGATTTGATCTTTCACATCCGCAGAAAAAAACGGTTTTGTAAAAATCACTGTTTGAATGCGTGGTGAATGAGTCTATTTTCCTCCAATGGTCATTTTCGCAGAAAGTATACAAGCCGTTAGTTTAAAAAAAACAAGAATAACATTGTCTTAGAAAAAACAAATAATTGATTTGATGGATGCTTTCAATTCCACGCCCCCAATAATCAATTCCTTAACGTTAATATTGGTATTAGAACGCACAAATGTTTGGCGTCTTTGCATCTGTAAGTACATACAATAAGTAGATACAATGTACAAATAAACGATGTTCACATTCTCGTTGCGATACGGCGGGATAAGATACGACTGGAAAAAATTGCTCGATAAACTATTCGTTACACCTGAATCTACATTTACGCAAGGAATTTTACAGTCATGATCGATACATTCATGCATTGTAGGCTAATTAGGCTCATAACCATCAACAAAAAGCTTTATGTCAAGAAACATCATTTCTCACATGTTTAAAGCTACTAAATATCAAACAAACGTTTTTATTCAACGCCTGCATTTGCAAACAAAACCCTTCCGTCATAAATTTACATTAACTTTTACACACATTAAGATTATCATGCAATATAAGTCTAGACTCGTTACAGAAGTAAATACTGGCCGGAACTATTAGCATACTGCAAAAACTCCCTATTAAGTGCGTTTACGTGTTAATTATCATTTTATTAATGAAATTCATACCATAATTGAAAATTTATGCACCATTAAAAAAATTATTGTTACGGTTTTGTATTTTCCAGCCAAGATGAATAATGGGATGTAATATTATGTTTTTATTCCCATTGTTGTGAAGTTATTATTACGGTTGATAGAAATATAGTCTAGAAATTTATGCCAAAATGCACTCTAATGCGTAGGAGTGCATGCGCCACTGTCTAGAATGATTAAAATGTTTATACAACGTGATCCTAAAAGTAGAAGTTATATACTGCTGTTTTAGTAAATTAGTTTGCTCAATGACCAAAAGTTATCCGTTGATATTGGAAAAAAATTCTTTGTTTGATAGTTGATTGTTGGACTATTTGTTATTCTGATTCTTTCTGTAATTAATTGTGTCGGAATTTTTTGAAAATTTAGTAATCATGATCTAATTATACCAAAATCTGATTGGTTTCTTAGGTAAAAGGAAATTTAAGTGTTGCAATAAAATTGTGACTGGCAAATATCATTTAGTTGATAGCCCATTAAGGTTGAATCATAAGAATTTTTTCTTCAAACAGTGTTAAAACCGACTTTCTAAGACCTTCGCCCACATGCCTATATCTTTTAAGGTTAGAACATTTTTGTTTCAACATCTTTTTACATTTCCATGGTATATTATTCAAACCAATCATCCTGCTCTCATCTCTATCTCCCAACCAGATAAAAACGGAAGGTACGAATTGTAGTTTTTTATTTTCAAGAGAAAATTATCAACTGTATTTTTGTAAGATTTCCTACCTATTCTTACATGATTTTAACAAAGTGCTTATCATACATTAATTTGGAAATCTGTTAGACAACAAACCTTTCGCTGACCTTTCGTTTCATAATTTTGAATTTAATTTCAAAATCTAACCGAAATCCTATTGCAATGTTGTAGTGAATTACATCATCAGACTTATCTTGATGTAAAATCAATGAATGGATCATTCATTCTATTAACCAGGAGTATGTTTATGATGTGTTTAGCCTTAGGTTGTGAACACCTTCTAGATTTTGTATGTTTTGTCCAAGTGTGTTGCTTTAGCTTTGACCTTCCAAAATAAAGCACGGCATTTGTGTGTGTTCAAATATTTGTTTAACTAACATATCAATCACTTTCAAAATCTACAAAAATCTCGTAAATGTTCATCGTACTAACACATTCAAGAAGCATTTTTATGTTGTCAGATATTTTTTTTAGGACGGGACAGAGTGCGCAGTTTCAGATAATCAAGGTCATTGCCATTGCCTAGAAGTATATATTTGAAACCTGTTTTATCGTATGCTTAAAATATTGTTTCTTTTGAATTCAAATTAATACAAAAATGAGGGATACGTGATGTCTTTAATAATATTTAATAATATTTAATAATATTTAATAATATTTAATAATATTTAATAATATTTAATAATATTTAATAATATTTAATAATATTTAATAATATTTAATAATATTTAATAATATTTAATAATATTTAATAATATTTAATAATATTTAATAATATTTAATAATATTTAATAATATTTAATAATTATAGTCATTTCTTCATATTCTGTGGTCAATTAAAATGATAAGATAAGATTTATTATTCTAGATTATTGTGGAAAGACCTTTTTGAGCTTAAAAAACATTTCTATTTTTTTACTGCAGGTTCTTTCTGTACAACTTTTGAGCTCTCTCGCCATTACTTCTAAGATAAAAGGCGGCAAGTATGGCATACGACTATTACATTAATGAAACGCAACCTCTATCCGCCAACAGTTGGAGGAAAAGAGCTGATTTTGTGCCAACAGTTGGTAAGTTGTTTATTAAAAACAGTTAGAAATTTATTTTTATTTGAATGGTTATTGCTTACGAGAAGTAGTATTAAGTTTTATTGTGTTCCATATTAATGGATATTAAGTACTTTTGGTAGTAAATTTTGAACGTGTACATTCATATCGTTTTGCAAACATTGAATTATTTGTTATGCCAATTTTTGCCTTCAAACAACACTTCAAACTGACTCAGACTCAGAAATTATTTATTTTTAACCATATCCAGGCTTATAGCCCATTCTGGTTGTACGTGCTACAATATAACAATTTAAATAAAAATATATACAATCATTATTCGTATATCAAAATAAATTGAGATTTAATGAATGGTTTCTTGAGGTACAGATGTGAGGTAAAGTGCCCTCACCGTTGTCGCCGAAGATGCATGCGCCCAAGACTGACTAAGTGCACATGTGTAAGTGTGTGGAACAATTAAGGTAATCGGTGTTTGTCTTTGGAGTGTTTTATTGTTGTGGATTTTAGATAGGAGTTTTGTTCCTGTGCATTAATGTCAGGAATTGCTGTAATTGGTGTAGGTGTGTGACAAAGTAGTTTAGGTTTGGGACCGAAGAGTAAAAATCTAGGTTTATTTCGGATTTTAATCTTGTCTGTAGAAGAGTTGTGAGCGGACAAGAATATATTAGGTGGATTGGGGTTTCTAGGGATTTGTTGTCACAGGGCCAGGACGAGGAAAGAGTTAGTTGGAAATGATGCAGTTCATTTCGGACGCTTCTATGACCGGTTAGGAATTGCATTGTCACCGGACAAAAGAGGGCGGTATAAGTAGCGATATCTGTTATGTTCGGAAATATGTTGATGTTGTAGAGGCCGGTGGGAGGAGGGACCATAAGTCTTGCCACAAACGAGGGAGGGAATTATGAATTTGTGCTTTAATTTCTGATTTTGGGAGAATGTGGTAGTTTTCAAGGGATAGGGTAGTGGCTTGGAGCATTATGGGGAAATTGTGTTTAAGGTTGCGGATTTGAATAGCTACATGAAGATGGGGTTCAATGGTGGAATGTGGTGTGGAGTGCATAAACAGACGGTGGAGGTCGTTTAGTATACTCGGGAGTTGTACAGTAGGAAAATTTGCTTCATGACTAATCGTCGTGTCGGGTGGTAAAGTTTACTGAGTGGGGGGATGATTGTAGGAGATTTTGCATAATAAATTTAATTTTGTTGCGGAATTTGGAAAGTTGGGTGTTAATTTTGAGTATCAGGTCGATGTGGAGTCCTAAGTATTGTACTGTTATTGATTTGTGAATTGAGTTGTGTAAGAGTCGAATTTATTATTATTTTTTCTTATTTGGTGCATAGAGTCCTGTATGATTTTTAAAAGGAGAGTTTTTCTTGCGGTTATTATCATGTTTTTATACTACCTTTTATCGCTAAAGTAAGCGTTCAGAGTGTATTCACGACGTCGTACCCTGCGTTTGCTCGTCTAGCTCTTTGTCGGCGATGCCTTGTTTGTGCAAGTACTTGCCTGATAGTTGTTAGTTCTGATGTCCACCAGGGTGTGTCGTTGGGTTTGATTTTCTAGGGATAGCGGAAGGAGCGGCGATTAGTATATTTTTTTACAAGTTCGCTGGTTAAGAAATGAGAGTTGGAATTTGGATATGTGGTAGTCGGGAACTTAGGTATTAAGTTGGCTATGATTTCTAATAAGGAATTTCAATCTGATCTGGGGGTGTATTCTCCAATAGATGTATGTTTATCGCATGCGATATTTTACGACTTTCGCATGAAAACGTGAAATGTGTATTCTTGAAAAACTTGAGAGATTTATCGCATGATATGCAAAGTGCGGTCCTTACTAGCCCATAAAATTTTATCGCATGAAACAAGTGTCAATGTCAAGTACTGTAAATATAAAAGCTTAACCAAAAAAGTTCTTGGGTTAGTTTCTCTGTATTGTATTCGTCAATCCATGGCAAATGTTGATGATATTGGAATGTTAGCCGTTTTAGAAGCGGTAGGAGAAGCTGAAATTGCTGCTGCCGATCCAGCAAGGCAATTTTATAGTCGCCTACGAGCTTTCGATTTAAGTAGGACTGTAATTAAATTTTCCGTATTTTAAATTTTCTTTGAGCTCCAATAACTCTGCAAAGTTTCTTTTTTTGTTCATTGGATTCATATCCCGTTCTTACTTTTGGCTCGTCCGACATTTCAAACACGTAACATTACCGTCTAATTCTTTATACTGTGGCCTATTATTTTAACTTGTTTAAAAACTATCAATAATACTGAAACAAACACGCTTTGATAATTGAGGTTTAGGGTATAATGTGTTAATTCTACTGTCAATGCGGTCATGTGATAGTTATGTCGGCCTGCTATTGGTTGTTTACGACACAATGCATACCCTGCGATATTGAAAATGTCATATCATATCATTTCCAGTCAAGAATACCACTTTCGCTTCCAACAGCTTCGCATGTGATATTTTTAGGTGCTAATTGTCACCAGTGAAAAATACCGCATGCAGTCGAGAATAGACCCCCTGGGGGTATTAAAGGTGTAGGTTTTTTTACTTGAGTGGAGTGGGAGATTGGGGAAGATGTCAACTGTAATAGGGTTGTAATTATTTGTCTAATGTATGCGGTAGACTGTCCGTGAGTAAGACGAATTAGAGGCTAAAGGAGAAGATAAAGTGAGGTCAATATTGGAATAGTTATTATGGGATTCCCAAGAGTACGTTGTGGATATGGTGGTGGTGATTTATTATGCTTTCGGGTGTATGCCGGTATTTGTGTGTATCGTTGTTATGCCAGAGTGTGGATTTGAAACTGTGGCTTAATACTATTAGTGTTGGTGTACCTTCGGGTGCGGTCAATATATGTTTAAATTGGGGTATAGGTAAGTATTGATGTTAATGCCGAATTTCAAATAGTTTCAACACCCGGGTGTACGCTATTTATGTGATTTTTTGTGTACGTCATATGCCGTGTCTGTTAGTTCTTTAACACCACCGACTGTGTTACGCATGCATCAACCAAGTAAGCTTGAGGATGACGATGTTATTTGATCATCCCTAATTATGTCCATTTTCCTACCATTTGTGACTGTTGAAGTGTACCATATATTTACATTACATTTTTGAACTACCAAATTGCAGTTGCACGACATCTCTTTACAAAGTATTGACAAAATTAACTTTTAAGTATGAGAAATATACGAGGGTAAGGTGAAAAGTTTTCAGCCTACAATGAAAGACTGCGATTTTCAGTAAAAGAAATGATTTTATTTTTCGATATAATCCTCCTGAAGTTCAACACACTTGGTCCAACGTTTCTCCAGCATCGGTATTCCTTCCAGGAAGTGAGAGTCTGGAAGGCTGTGAAAATATTCGTCAGCGGCTCCCTCAACTTTTTCATCGGGTATGAAGCGCTTCCCAGAAACAAATTTCTTCAAGTTTGGGAACAGATAGAAATCTGAGGGCGCCAAATCAGGGGAATAGGGGGTATGGCCGAGCAATTTGTACCCCAAAACCGTTAATTTTCCCATCGCCAACGCACCCTTATGTGTAGTGCGTTGTATTGGTAAAAGATGATTTTTTCTTCTTCAAGTCAGGCTTCTTCTCGCAAATTTTGGCATCCAGCTGGTCAAGAAGAGTAGAGATCCCAAAATACGCTGGCCATCAACTTTCCGGCAGATGCGATCGACTTCACTTTCTGTGACGCTGAACAACCGGCTTCCACCCACTGCTTCGAGTGCTGTTTTGTTTCTGGCGTGTAATGGTGGACCCATATCTCATCGATAGTGACAAATCGCCGCACAAAATCGCTCGGATCCGTATTGAACCGGGCCAAACATTGCTGCGAAACTCGTTTTTGCATTTGCTTTTGATCGGCATTCAGCAAATGCGGCACCCATCTTGCGCAGAGCTTTCGTATCCCTAACTCTTTGTGTAAGATGTTTCACGTCCGTTCGTCCGATATCCCTACAGCCTCAGCTATCTCCTTTACTTTCACTCGCCTATCATCCAACACGATATCATGCACTTTTTGATCGTTTCCGGTGTGGTTGCGGTTTTTGGTCGTCCTTCGCGTGTATCATCTTCGAGAGGCGTGCGACCACGTTTAAATTTAGCTGCCCACTTTTTAACGGTTGACAGGGAGGGGCAAAGTCTCCGTAAACCTTTGTCAACTTCGGATGAATTTTCTGAGGGGGTTAATCCGTCCAAAGCGAAGAATTTTATAACCGCACGATATTCAAGTATATCCATCTTAAGGAAACACGCATAAGACGTCTGCTTGCAAAAATTCGTGTAAACAAATTACTTGAAATAGCAAGCTGATACTTGTCATACGAACTAATGACATGTGCACGCAAGTGTGAAGCACAAATTTTTGCTGATTGGAACGCTATCTCTGTGTCAGGCCGAGAACTTTTCACCTTACCCTCGTAGACCAAAAGCAATTTTGATTCAAAGACTCGAAATGTATTGTGGCAACAAAGGTATCTAAAGATAATTAAGAAATATAGGGCCAAAGGCAGGACAACTTATTGTGCTGATGAGTCTTGGTAAAATATTGAACATATATTTGACAAGATACCATTGTAAAGGCTGCAAAGAAAGTTTTAATGAAAGATTTGTTCACACGATTTTCGGATCCTTCCCGCAGGAGATAGATATTAAATGTGACACATGTGGGTACTGGTATTGAATTCGCTGATGCGCAGTATATAAACTTTGATCATAAAGGAACTATTGCAAAGTTACACACTTAGTTGTGATCGATTCTTATCGGTTTCCGATATTATCACGGAGACTTGACACTTGAACGGTGAAATACTTAAATTTTGATTAGATGGTATTTATCTCTAAGTGTTAAAACAAAAAAAAAAAAATCAAAACTGGGGGAAGCAAGTAGTTATTGATTGGGTATAGGAAAAAATATTCAAGCTAATGAATAACTACTATATATAGAGCTATTAAACCTTTAGTTAATATTATTCTTTGATTCACCCAACACCATACGTTATTGGTAGGATAGTAAAAGAAATGACTGCCACCTAAATTCAATCAAACTTATTTGGCCACGAGTAAACCAAAATGTAGCTACCAGTAAATCTATTTTGGAACTTGAGGATGCGAGTTCTAGACCGAAAGAAGTGGTGTGATTATATTAGTCAAATCTAGAAGGAAGAGGAGAAAATGCGTCGAATAGATGGGTTACTGAGAAAATAGTCATTATTGTAGATTCTGAAAACACAGCTGAAGATAAAGAAATGCCTGATAACGATATAGAGGTTGGTGTATATGGGCTTGATTTAATACTGCAATTTAATAAAGTGCCACGAGATTAAAATTAGCAGACAATTTGAGCTCTTTTGGCTTCGAGAAGAATGCGTGATACTTGAGTAAGCTTTAATCGAGGAAACGCTAAACAACATCTTACTATTTGTTTAATGAAAGCCAATATATTCAACCTGATATTGGGTTAAAATGTATTTATTTATTGTTTGTGGGAACGATTACCCACAAAATTTACTTATATTCCAACTTTATGTATCTGCTTATTTGTTATAGTTAAAAAGTAACAGAATTCATAAGCTCTACTGAATTGCTTTGTAAATTTCATTTGTTACCTTTATTTCCGGCAGTAAAACCGTATCCGGTACTTGGTTATTTTATTCACATAAATTCTTTTTTCCCTTGTTAAATCAACTACGATGCTATTCTTAAATTCTTTATCAATATCCTGTATATTTTACTTGTTAATTCCTAAGCCCACTTTAACAATAATTTTAACTTAAATCCACTTTGCCGGGAAAACGTACAGTTTATGCTATAATTGAATTGTTTATATCCTGTTTTAGGTATCCGTTATCTCGTTATACATTACGACCGCGTATAATTGTTTCTCTTGTGTTTCCCATTTAAAGACTTGTCGAGAGGAAAGCGTGTTTTCCAGTTTGCTAATCGCGCTTTCGATAACGCGAGGATTTTGCAGTTCAAATTCGTTTTATTTGAATCTATTTTGAATTTGATTCTGCAGGTTGTGCATCGAAATATTTTCTACAGTATTCGTCACCGTACTTCCAAAGCAATGCACGCCTATTTTGGTTGGAGAAGTAGGAGGTGTCTTGTGTGTATTGGTGAGTGTTCCCGTGCTTAACCATTCTAATCAGATTATCTTTTTAGCTTTTTTAGCTAGAGGTCAAATGGGTTCTTTCTTTATGTAGGCGTTGACGTGGACCAGCTGCTTTTGTCTGTGGATCGATGATGTAATTACGATGGCAGGGTGAATGGAACCTGACCACCGCGGCGTTACTGTGTTAACTCGATTCCGACGGCTTCCAAGCTAAGTATCCAGGCACATGGAGATATACCACTTGTCTTCTTTTGTGTATATTAAGGGAACATTTCTTATCAGCGTTTGGTGTAGTTACGTGATAAGAAACGTGACGCTGTAGGACTATTGTTTGTTGCTGCGAATCGATATTATCGCTCTACAAATGAGATGTACTATTTTTAAACATACTTGTCAAAAGAACACACATGTTTATTCTCTTTATTGATTAGTTTATTTTACAACAGGTATTGTGTACAATTTAAAAGGAATGTTCGACCAAAGCTCTCACGCATTAATTCCTTTTTACTGATTAATTTATTTTACAAAAGGTATTATGTACAATTTAAAAACGTTTGACAAAAGCTCTCGCATGTTTATTTTCATTACTGATTAGTTTTATTTGCTGTAAAATACGAGATGCGCACTTCGTATCTAAAGTACTAAACTGTTCATATCATATAATTGTTTGCTGTAAAATAATAACTCTGAATTTATTTCTTTTGCTTGTTTATACAGAATCCTTTATTTATTTTTATTTGTTAATAGATAATCGTGGGCGACGTGCTTTATTTTTTTTGTTTGGGTATTTAGGTGAATCCCCCCACTCTCCGTGTTTGATAGTTAGCCTGGTACTTATTTTTCTTCCGGCTACGTCTAGGTACGTAGCACATTTTTACATAATTACATAATCAATATAAGCCAAGCAAGGAGGAGAACAAACTGATATTTTAAATTTCCCGCATAAATTTGAATGAGTACTACTGCGCAGTAGTGTAGACTCTAAAAAATCAGCACCACCTAAAACGCTTTTATTTTAATCGAATATAGTACGGATGTTGCACACAAGTCTCTTTTAAAATTCAGAATGAAGTTCAACCTACTCGAATGGAAGTTAATAAACGAGGCAAAGGTCAAAAAATAAAACTCTGAGATTATCATGTTTTCTCTGATGAACCACGATTGTCAAGCGTTAAAGAAAAGAAGTCAACACAAAATCCTGCAAATTAAATAAATGAAATTAAAGCTGTCGGTATTTTCGCATTACCTTTAACGAGAAAGAGTTGGAAATTGGCTATTTGTATGTGGACGCAGGACGCAGTTCTTACTTTTTCTATAGATGCCAATTGATAAACGTAACTATAATTTTTGATTTATATTTGTTGCACACTTCTTGAATTCATTACGCCCGCACTATTAGGGCAAAGCAGATAATGTATTTTTTACTTTGCATTTTTGAAATGAAAAATGATTTCTCTGCCATTTTTTAAATTCTTAATAAATTTAAAAGAGCAATTTTATTTTAATATTGCCACAAAATATTGTTTACATGCCCACACCCTTAGATTTCTTGCAGTATCCGGAACGATATGCTAGCTAGCATTGAAAACAAAAATTCTTAGCAAACGTTGTCGTTTTAAAATTGAATACTGCATCTACACATAACAAAATAGCAATGCAAATTAGGAGAAAAGCTGCCAAGATTACTATTTTTCAAGCAAGCTAAATACGACATTGTGTATGCATTCAAGTTACGCCTGATGAAAATATTACTATACAATCTGTGCCAGAAAGCACTGAAGTAAATAAGGAACATACAACCACTGTCTAACAAAACTAAAATATTTAGACAACACAATCCTTGAAATGCAAGTAAGTATAATTTATCTTTCTAAAACGTGCGATTGCCATAGATCACCATACAAAGTGACTCATGATGCGTAAGGGACATCACCCAATATAGACATATTGCATTGCAGATCACGTACAAGCACTTATTACATATTGATGCGATAGATGGTAAGGGTGAGATGATTGGTTATTGAACATCATCCAATAGAGCATATGGGCAGATGCCAGCAATTCTATATTTTAACCGAATTTCAAATAAAGTAATAAAAGGCGTGATATTCTAAACGAGTGTACTTTAAATCATACTTGACGTTTCAAAGGCTTTGGTCTGTATTCCGATAGGTTTCTTTGTTCAAATTTAAGAGGAATCTTCTTACTAAAGGTATCAGTTGTTAATTTTAACGAGCAGCAGATGGTAGATTTATGTGAGCCTGGTTGAATTATTGCAAACTGCGATGTATGCTATTCATGTATGCATGAATTCAACGTCGGTTTACTTGAAAATGAGCCTAATGATATGCGTGTTTGTATGGTACTGATTTTGAAAATGCTGAAGTTAATTTGCGAACAATAAGAATTTAAATTTATAGATACCTACTGTCCTTGGAGCACCGTAGAAATTAAATAGTACATGACAGAATTTAAGTAACTGTATAATTGATAAGTGTGTAATTCAAATAATTACATGCAAGATCTTATATCAGTGCAGCGCCCAAAAATTTCTTTGTATTCCTAAGACGACAGAACTCACTGATTTCATTAAGGGCACATATTTTCTTATAGCCATTTGAATTTAAAAGCAGTTTATTTCCTTATCGGTAACATACTACACGTAAAAATTTAACGAACTAGATATCCAATATTGGACAACCCCTGCATATATAATTTTATATCGATATACTACGAACATTCAATCAATGTACCAAAACTATATGAGCAAATGAGGTAAACTAATTAGAAAAATTTAATTATCATATAATATGTAACAAAAGTGAGTCCAATAAGAGGACTTTTGCTTCATGCATAGCTTTACTAATCAAATTATAATAACAATAAAAAATTAATTAAAATTAAAAGGTAATAAAAGTATAATAATTTTTGTAAAAAAAAAGAGTTTTGCATCATTCTGCCTCGCCCATGGTGCAAATATAGATTCACTGGGTAGGACATTTTGGTACAAAGTGTAACTTGTATAGTAATTTTATTTATTTACCAAAATAGAATAAAAAGTTGTAAAAGATATTCAATTTGTTACTTAAAGTTTAATCACTTACCAAAACTAATAGTATTTGATACCTATCACAAAGCTGACGTAGTTTTCTTAACAAAACATCAAACATATTAATCTTTCCTCAAACACCCATCGCTTTAAGAGAAGTCACCTTAGGTAGTCAAAAATTGTAATTTAAACGAAATGCTTATAAAAAATAAGAACATTGCTTAACGTTTTCTGCTGCACGTTATATCAACCAAAGACAACAGGAAAAGTAGTTAGAGCTGATGTTCGAAAGGCGCCGTTTAAGAAATTTGGTTTCGACAACCTCAAAACAACGTCCTTAAATTCAACGTTTCAACAAACGTGCAACATACTTGATTTTTTTAAGGTACGATATTCTAGAGTCAGTTTTATTATGTTTAGAAATGACTTTGGTCACGTAGGAAATAAGAGTTTTTCTATTCAAGTTTAATTAGTAGGAAATCTCCAATTTCAGATTTTCAGGATTGCGGATTGGGGACATCATAATATATTTCCCATTTTCTTGATCTGATGCAGCTTCGTAATTTTCGTCGATATCATAACTCAGTTTTGCCGGTTCATGTGAATTAAAATCAGAATCAGTGTAAAGCGGTAGGTTACGCTATTAATAAATTAGATGTGAAAGAAATAAAGTCTAATTTTAAAGGGCTAAAATGTATGGATGAGCTTTGTATAAAACAACAGGCCAAAAATGGGTGGGAACATTAATACATATGTCCGCAAGTGTTGGACCTGCGCGACCATTAAGCCCAAAGCTCCATTAAGACCACACCAACCGGCACGACCCTGGGAAATGACCTCACTCGACCTATGAGATCTTTCCCAGAAACCCCAGGAGAACAAACATATTCTTCGCCTTAGCCGTATCAGGCGCAGAAAACATCTACAAGACTCTAGAAAACGAAGTTTTCCTGCGCTACGGTTATCCAAAAAGCATCATAAAAACAAGGAAACGATTGCTTAAAACATATGTGTGGAGCACAGCACTGTACGGCTGTAAAACCTGGACAGTAGGAGAAGCAGACAGGAAAAAGATAGAAGCCTTTGAAGTGTGGTGCTACAGACGTATGATGAAGATATCATGGACAGACAAAGTTAAGAACATAGAGGTACTAGAAATGGTAGGAGAAGATAGAAGTATGTGCAAAACAGTAATAAATAGGAGATAAACCACATACTAGGGCATGAGGAAGTATTGCGAAGTATATTAGAAACAGAGATAGGAAAAAAGAGAGGTAGAGGTAGACCTAGGTTATACTATTGCACACAGATAGTGAAAGATATAGGCTGTGAAAACTTCCGCGAAATGTGAACGCTAGCTCAAAATAGAAATCAATGGTGGTACGCGTCCAACCAACTCCAAGATGGAAAACCTAACGACGAAAAAATAATTGCACTTAAATCTGATAATTATTACAAACAACCACAGGTGTTGGTTTTGAAATATTTTCAACTAATGTTGATTGTGCGAAAGGATCTATTGGAAAACTATTAATCCGGCAAATGTTCAAGTGTGGGGTATCTTGGTAGCCGCAGGCTGCTTAATCCCTTTCACACACTATTGAATATCGGGAAAATAGGATATATATTTATTAACAATAGAAGGGGAACCGCGCGACATCTAACATTAAAGAGCAACGGCTATGTTCGAAGACAACAAACACAGAAACAAGGAGAAAATTGTCGAAAGAATATGTGTGGAGCACAGCACAGTACATCTATGAAATAGGGGCAGTAGGAAAACAAGCCTTTTTGGAATGTTATGCTCAAGATGATAAACGGTAATAAAGATATTCTCTCGAATTTTCCTAATTCGGTAGTTAACTCATTTTCCAAAGTTAAGGTTGAGCTAGAGTTTCCTAATATTTTCAATGTGCTAGAAAAATTTAAAGAGGAAATTTTAATCAGAGTTGATCCTAATACCAAACCTTTTGTTCAGGCAACTCCTCGGGGAGTGCCAATTCCATTACTGTCAAAGCTAGAAGATGAGCTAGGAAGATTAATTAAACTAAACATTATAATTCCAGTGGAACGACCTACAGAATGGATCTCTCCAATTGTTGTCGTTCCTATAGGAGATACAATCAGATTATGTTGTGACTATGCTGAGATAAATAAAAGTGTGTTACGCTCATATTTTCCTATCCCTAAAGTAAAAACTTCGTTAAATCTATTAAAAGGTTCAAACATTTATTCCAAACTTGATGCTAATTCTGGATTTTATCAAATTCCTATTTCGGAAGCGTCTCCACCTTTTACAACATTTAAAACTTCTTTTGGACGATTTATGTTTAGGCGATTACTATTTGGTATAACATGTGCTCCCGACTACTTCACTAAAAAATTTTCAAAGATATTTTCGGGCCTAAATGGTGTGGTGCTACACATTGATGACGTTCCAGTTTACGCTCAGCCTGTAGAAGAACATGATAAAATTTTGCGTGAAGCTTTGTCTCGTCTACAGGAGGAGGGCATAACTCTGAACCAGGCAAAGTGCCTTATAAGAGTAGTTAAAGCACAGTTCTTACGACATGTGGTATTGAGATCGATCCATCTCGAGTGGAATCTATTTTGAGATTTCCAGCTCCATCTAACGTAAAAGAATTTCAACATTTGTTAGGTCTGATTAATTACGCCTCAAGATTTTTATACAATAAATCAGCAATATTAGAAACCATTACAAGTCTTTTAAAAAAGGGGATGCTATTCACCTGGGATATAATGCAGGAGAATTCTTATAAAAAATTAAACAGCTTCTTATTGAGGCTCCGAATCTCTCCTATTTTAATTCGTCGAACCAGATTATAGTAAGTGCCGACTCGTCATCATATGGACTGAGTGCAGCACTTATGCAGATCAACGATTCGGGACAAAGTGAATTAGTTGCTTATGCATCTCAATCGCTCATGTGCACAGGAGGGACGATATGCACAAATAGAGAAATAAGCTTCTAGGAGTGTATTGTGGGTATTCAAATTCTATTTGAAACAGATCATAAACCCCTACTCCAGGTACTACAAACAAAAAGCATTGATAGCCTCTCGCCCAGGCGCAAAGATTTCGCATTAGGTTAATGCGATATACTATAAGGTAATGTATACACAAAAAAAAGAGTTCATCGTGGCAGATGAACTGTCTCAAAGCGTATTAAAAAATACATCAGGTTCAGAAGAACTTGCGTCAGAAATTGAGGCTCATGTGAGACACTTTGATGCTAGGAAGGCACTGAGATTATACTGTGAGGCAAGCAGTTATGGCGTTGGGCTACGTTGTATCATGTAATGCCGGATTGATCCGAAAGGTCAATCTGTTTCGTGCCTAGGGTGATGACGAATGCTTAAAAAAATTATGCGATGATCCAAAACGAAACTCTTAGTGTTTATTGAGCCGTACAAAAATTGTATCTATATTTGGTATTTGAAGTTGTATCTGATCATAAGAACTTACACGTATTATTCGATGAAGTTAAAACGTTGCCTAAAATGACAGCAATAGAGTGCAAAGATGGTCCTTTTTTCCTTTCAGGCTTTGATTATACGTTTAAATATGTCAAAGTACACAATAATGTTCAAGCAGATGCATTGAGTCATTTACCTATATCCAATGAATGTAAAATTGAAGAAAATATTGATTATTTTCATTTTGTAGAAGGAGGTAAGTCCTACTAACTCCTATACAAGTAACCATTCGAAACAAAGAAGTATCTTGTTTTAAAGAGGGTATTTAGTTATATTTGTTTCGGTTTTGCCGATCAAATTAAGGAAGTTATTAAACATTTCAAATTAGATGAAATGAATTATCTATTAACTGTAGAATTATAATGTGGTGGTTTAGAGTTGTCGTACCTAGGACAGTTATTGCAGAAGTTGCATAGCACACACGAAGGGAGAAGCAAGTTGAAGGCCAATGCTCGATCCCATTTACGGTGGCCCTCGTTAAATAGATAGTTTGTCTAGTGTTCCCACGGTACCAGCTATCACAGGTCGCGGGGTGGCTTTGTGACGTAATTGCTATGCGCGTGACTACTATGCCCAAGGTACCGGGTTCAAATCCCGACACGGTCTGTTTGAAAAATGTTAGGCGAGCAGCACTTTTCACAAAAACACGCCTTTGTTCGAATGAGAGGGAAAATGGAGCTCCCGTGTGTGAGTGTTGCCATGCACGTTAAAGATTCCTACCTTGCTTGGAACAACAAGGGTTTGCCAAAATTCAACATAGGTAAATAAATTTGCTTCCTGACCAGTGTAGTACACTCGGATGCAGCATTGGAAAATCAAATGTGGTGTCACAGGTAGCGAGCGGCTCTGTGGCGTAGTTGACATGCGTGCTCAAGGTCACGGATTCGAATCACAACAAGGTACCCTTAAAAAGTGTTAGCTGAACATTTTTCAAAAAAATACGCCTTCGTTCGTATAAGCAGTAAAATGGAAGCCTCGCGTGTGAGTGTTGTCACACACGTGAAAGATCCGTACCTAGCTTGGAACAGCAACGGTGCAGCCAATGTAATACTTTTGGCTTCAGCATTGGAAATATCAAATGTATTGTTACAGGTACCGGCGGTTTCCGTGGCGTAGTGTATGCCCAAGATCCCGGTTTCGAATGCTGACACAATTCGCTTGAAAAATGTTAGGCGAGCATTTTTCACAAAAATACGCCCTCCTCGGATGAGAAGTTATAACATCCAGTGCCATGGCTACCTATTGTACTGTTTAACTAT
This sequence comes from Platerodrilus igneus, assembly GCA_036346225.1. Taxonomy (NCBI): domain Eukaryota; kingdom Metazoa; phylum Arthropoda; class Insecta; order Coleoptera; family Lycidae; genus Platerodrilus; species Platerodrilus igneus. Next base: position 2,455,897 of record JARFIW010000566.1, read on the forward strand.
AATAAATTGTTCTTTTATCATTCTTCTTTGTTATACCATATAATGGGGTGATTCCAAAACCACAGCTGCTTCTACATCCTAACTATACGAAAACACCAATCTACTAGGTAGGTAAATAAGGTGTATGCGAAAACTGCCTGCTGCTTTATTAGTCGGCAGCGACCCCACTCCATCCTTTATTCCACGCTTCATGGATGCTGTGGTAATCATTTACCGTTGCTCTAGGAACTAAGAAACTAAATAAAACCTCCGTTTCTAGCATTCTGTAGCCGATAAGAAGGGTTGACCCGCTGCAGGCATTTATACCGTATCACCCCGCATGTGAGGTACCCTACATTGGAATAAACTGCCCCTCATAAATAAGAGATCTACGGCAAGAATGCATCATCAAGTATTTCAATATTTGTTAAAACTGTACATAACTTTATAGTGCTTATTTTGACTTTGTAAACAAGGTTCCTATTTATGTCTTTAATCTGTTGCCCCTCAATCAACGGCATCTCACAAGTGAGTCTATCAATTCTTGATGTTTTGTCGTAATTCAAATTCTTTTCCATTCTGTTTGCAATTATAAAATCTAATCGCTAATCTGGTGGAATCTGCAGAAAATTTTTGTCGGTGGGATGGAATCCATTGACGGAAATGCTAAAATACGCAAAGGCAGTAATAGAACTGCTAACAAGAGCTACGTCGAGTGCTGTCTATGCAGACTTCTCTAAAACTTCGGGCCGTAGCTCATTCACTACATTTGATTTTCTCATGATCCACCTGAGGGTACTACATTGGCCATGAAACGAGTTTTTCTTTATCTAGCAACCTTTGAATTATGCCGAACCCTTGCTGTTCTAGGCAATCTATGGATCTTTAACGTGCGTGATAACACACACACACACACGGGACCTACATTTTACCTTTCATCCGAACGAGGGCGTATTTTCGTGAAAAATGCTCGCCTAACGTTTTTCAAGCAGACCGTGTCGGGATTAGAACCCGGCACCTTAGTCACACGCATATCAACTACGCCACGGAACCGCCTGCCGCAAGTAATTCAGCTGACTTGCAAGCTTGAGAGCACTCGATAAGGTAGCTGTAAATGGAATCTGCAACAAATGTTCATCGGTAGGATGCCACCAACGACGGCATGCTACAGTGAGCAGGCAGTAATAGAACTGCTTACCAGAGCTAAGTAGACTACAAAAGCTTAAGCTACACTGCTTAATGGAGATGGTGCTGTTACTAAGGGAGTGATGTCAATGCAGAATACTGTATTTGCCTTGGGGGCAGATTATTAAAGTCAACCCGGGAGGGCTACTTACCAAAGCTGACTACTGGGTATATGAGCTCTACGTATTTATTCTGAGTCCGTTTATGAAGAACGCTGAATGTCAGTTGCTTTTTATTGCAAACATAGTTATTATAACCTTTTCAAAGATTGAAACAGTATTAACCGCAAGGTTTTGATTATGTCAAGCACATTTGTATTTATAGCATGTTAGCGCGTCGTTAACCATTTGGAGTGTAACTTTTTTCCAGTTGATACTGCTACAAATCCTCGCCGACAAATGGTGACCTTGAGAGGTTGATGTTATGGTAGGCAGTAGCAGAGCAGTTGGTTGGAACTGGTAAGAATAAGAAAGCTTACTGTAGATGATACACGTGCCATGGGGGCATTATCTACGGAATTTGGCGTGCAGATCTGGTACACAGACAGTAGGTACGCAAATTACAATGCTGTTTGCAAGCTACGAGGCTTGTTCAACTGAAACCCATCTTTGTTTCAGGAAAAATTTATTGACAACTAAATTTACAAATAATTACCACTACGATTAAGGCACATATCCCATTGTTTCGTTAACCTATGTATACCCTGCTTTAAAAAATCTTGTGGCTGCTGCTCGAAGAATTCTTTCACGGCGTTTTGTACTTCTTCGTCCGACTGAAAACGGATACTTTTTAACGCTTTTTTCAGTGGCCCATAGATGTGAAAATCGCAAGGCGATAAATCGGGACTATGGTGGATGCTCTAATATCTTCCATTTCTTTCACTGTAGATTTTTTTTCACTACGTTAGCAACATGAGGTCGAGCATTGTCTTGAACCAGAATGACACCACGTGAAAGCTTTCCTGGACGTTTTCATCTTATTGCTTGATGGAGCTTGTTCAAAGTTTTATTATACAGGTTTGCGTTGATATGTAATCGAGGTTCTGTAAATTCTATCAAAAAGGGTCCTTCATAGTCGAAAAAAAATTTCAACATGACCTTATCGGCAGAAGGTTGAACTTTAAACTTCTTTGGTATCGGAAAATTTGCGTGTTTCCATTGCATCGATGACAGCTTACTGGATGGTGCAAAACAATGACACCACGATTTGTCGCCAGCAATTATTGACGAGAGAAAATCGTTACCATTTTGTCTGTATTCCTTGAGGTGTTGCAAAGATAAGCCCATTCGCAAGCTTTTTGAATTCTCTGGCAAAAGGCGAGGAACCCATTACGCACAAACTTTGCAGTAGCCTAGTTTGTGTACGACACTACACATGCCACATTCCAGTCTGTTGACGCAGTACACATTGCACCTGGACGCGGTTTATCATTCGTCCCTTTGCGTTTATTCTTAAATTTTTGACACCATTCCTTGACAGTTGGATACGCAAAACATGCGTTTTCATACACTGCTTACATTTGTGTATGAATTTCCAATGGTTGCAAACCTTCAGCACACAAAAATTGAATGACCGCACGCTGATCACATTTGGTCGGATTATTAATAACAAACGTCATTTCAAAGTCACAATACTTAAAATCGCTGTCAAATATATACTAACAATGCATCATCTCTCCTTAGCAGTAAGGTACCAATAGACGTAAGAAGATGACCAGATCTTCTGATGCTTGGGAAATTTATATACAAGGTAGGATTAAAATTGTGGCGGCTGTACTCAAATAAGCATTGACTTGTATTAATAAGGAGATTTTGAAATAATTTAACGAGCATGTTTTTGTGCGTAATGGCGCTAGCCATCATAATGCTTATGCGAGTGCAACCGATAATTTGGGCGATGCTTTTGCTAATTTATGCACTGTTGCATGCTTTTGCTTATTTAGATATTTATTAATTTATTTATATATTTATTTTATGTTTATTTATATACTTACATTATATTTATACTTATTTTATATTTATATTTTTGCCTGTATTTTTGTTCTGTTGCTTGATTTCATTTGCTAGACGTTTTGCCGCCAATTTTTGGTGGCAGTATGTATAGGAAAGAAGATTGCACTTATTATATGTAAGTTAGGGAATGACAGGGAACGCTGGGGACACATTTAGGATGAAATTTGAATAAATACTTAGACCAGGAAAGACGAATTTGTAAATATATAGAACAGGCAAAATAGGTAGATTCACTATTAAACACTTGGCGAATGCTTAGAAAATTTGAATCCATTTTTAATATTAGCTAGCAGATTTGGATAGTTTTAAGAATACCCTTCAGGTTGCACCGTTAAGCATTGCTGGCAGCTGCTATCCGGTATTACGGATCCCTCCCCATTCATTTTTGCGTGTCTTGTGGATCGGACTAACTCCAGAATCAACGCTAGGGATACCATTCTTTAAACCCTACTTTTTTTTCAGTTTGTTAGATTTTTATTTAGTATTGATTAACGTGAAATTAGATTAAATTTGGAGCACGTTTACTTTTAGCGTTTAAACCCAAAGTAGTACCTTCAGGTGGAGCATTGGGGTCGTGGCCGCAAGCATAGTGGCCCTTAATTACATTATAATGTCAAATATATACAAGAGAAACTGATCAGTGGGAAGTCTACAACATAGATAAAACCACACATTAGATGAGTAACATTTATGGCCGCGATTTTATCACTGATTTAGTGCATACTACGCCCGCGAGATGGTACGTGTAATTTCTAATGCAGGAAACTGTCGGACGTTAGATGACATTTTTAAGTTAAAACTTTGTCATAGTGACATTTGTAGGTATTGTTTAATTAATCTTATTTGTTGAACATTCATTCGGAATATTTAGTGTTTTTATTTGCAGATTAATTTATTGTGTTTCGCGTTTATTGACTTAATTTTTGTATTTAACATGGATAACTTCAGTGCAGGTTGGATTAATCTATAGGAACAATGGTTTTCTTGTGCTTTTGTGTTGTAAAAAAACTCTGAAACGAAAATGCACCGGTTTCCTACTGATGACATCGTAAGTTTTGTGAAATAATTAAATATAATTGTAAAATTCCTATACAACTTCTGTGTATTGTGAGATTATTGTAATGATGTTACTGAATATAATTAAGTAATAAAGACTTGAAATGTTGTTATAAAATTATAGAAACCCTTTCAAATTAAATCTATATGTATACCCAAAATATTGAAGTATGACCATTATTCATGTTCATAGTTTCTTTTTCTTGAGAAAATAGTATTTATCCAACATTTTGATTTCTGAAAACGTCTGATAAATTATATTTTCTTTGTACGTGGTTCTTTATTTCAAGAAAAAGGAATCAATGGTAGAAGCTACATAATTTAAATATTACCGCCACAATAGTTGTTTAGACTACGCCCGCTAGAGGTCGCGACAAACTTTTAAGAAGTTAGTATTAGGCCGTTGCCCATCTATTGTGGGTGGGTGTTTATCTATGGTCTACAAACACCACTAACGTTGGAAAACGTCATTTGAGTGATTACAATTGTTTCCAAAACTATCCTGACCAAAGATGGGGTTCAATTGAACAAGCCTCGTATAACAACGCTAATTGTTTCTAAAACCAGCGATAAATACAAATGGTCCAAGCGCATCTGCTTGATCGATAATAGTATGAGATAGTCGGTAAGCTACTTGGCCAAATGTCTTCATAGGTCTGCTGCAAAAAGTTGGTTAATATAAATACGCGGTGCTTGTTGAAATTTTGTTTACTTGATGGATACAGCTGCCACTCTGGGAGCAGCGACTGTAACAAATCAAAATACTAATAAAAATTAATCCTAATAGGGTCGGATACCTCAACAACTGTTTCGCTTTGTATTTATTCGTCATGTGAACTTTAATTTTCGGCGCTTAAGCTTTTTCAAAATTTGACAACTTACCAATTTTTCAAAATTTTGCTGGTTTTTGACCTGTAAATTTAAAAGCAGTGCACTTAAAGGTATGTGGTTTTACGCTTTGAATTTGTTATTTAGTGCAGTATGGAAAACATGCAAGCAGTTTCTTTTAAAATTAAAAAAGCGATCTTTGCAAATAAATCACTCTGTATTAGTGTATGAAAGTATGCTCGAGTTGATAGCTGAAGTTACTGATTAAAACTTTTCTCGGCAACTTTTTGTAGTAGACTACTCAGAAAGCGTAAGGAATCATCATCCGTGTTACTCTGTACATACCGTATACCTTAATTAGCTGGATAACCTTTCAGTATCTTTGTATTTATTCTTACTTGTGATTAGGGGTATTAATATTACCTCCGTCAACCCGTTTATTTATCGTCTCATAGCCAACTACACACCATTCTAATGTATCAGTCAGACACGTTTTAAAAGCAAGCATAGGCAAAACATTACAATCGTATCACCATCAGTACCTAATAAATTCTAAAACAAGTCCATTGTAAAACAAGTTTTTGCAACAAACGTCGCGACGCATTGTTGTATGTAGACACATAGTGACGCACGGGTGTCTACCGCCCTCTCATGCATCACCGTCTAGTATAGAGCGCACAGACCGCCATTGCTAGCCAAACGACTTTGCTATTGCAATATAAGTTATCATTTTGAATAATCTACCCCAAGAATGAATAATGTACGAAAGAAATTCCTTTGTTTGATGCATTTTTATTGTGCAGGAAGTTAAACAGTCGTCGTCGTATTCGTCGCTTGAAATATTTTTCTAAACTGAGTGTATAATATTTATGCGGTTTAATCTACAAACAACTTTGGTGAGACTGTTGAGAGGAGTTTCAAATCCTACTTCCGCTTAAAGTATTATGGACGCCGCGTGCTATGGAAATCACGGATCTGCACCGGTTTATATGTATGCATACATGCGGAAGGATAATGGCTAAGATCATGAACCTGTGGATAGTGCATGTAAAAGCTGTTAAAAGACATTTTATAGCTGCAGTGATAACCAGATGACAATCTCAAAGACCACCTACAAATTAAACAGTTAATGTAGTTTTTGTTTTACACAAAAATTCGAAGGCAATCGGAAACTAGTTATTAAAAGCAGCGATTTCTTTGAAAACTTCCTCAAGAAAGCGAAAATGTATTGTGCTAAAAGAAACTAAAGTTTCTTATTTTACGGAATGCTACTTTGTATTCTAATCCCGCAAAGCTACTTTATAACTTATTTTACTAACTGCAGTTTAAAATAAAAATTTTTGTAGGTCATTTAGGATTAACAAAGTTATATAAGCAAGTGCGTAGTATACCAGAGTTAATACAAAGTGGGCCCATGCCTGTCAAAACCAAGACCCATGCCGTCATTAGATAGACCTCGACGAGTAAAACAAAAGTGCTGCTGCGCACATCTTCAGATTTCGTGTCCCAAGGGCACTTTCGTGTCTTCGAAATTCACACTTGCCATAATATAAGTACCAGTCTTATGGCATTTTTTTTTAAATAATAAGAATTCGATAAGTATATTGCGGAATGCAGGCCTGATCATTTTGCGTCAACTTGTTGGGGATATCTCCTTACGGCGGCGGTGGGGGTGTCCCGGGAGTGTGCGCGACTCCAACCTGACGAACTTTGTTTTATCAAAGGACTCGATATAAGATCGTCTTCTAATTGTACTATCAAGCCACCTGCATTAAACTCAGTATCTTGTGGCGTATTGTGGATTGTATATGTCATGCCATCAAATGTTTTCATCGAAATCTAATAAGCGACATTTTTGGTGATTTTGGTTATACGCGTTGTAATCGGCGTTTTAGTACACTATTTGATAAGGGATCTTCATCTAGTTATTCCATCTACCTTAGATGTTTTTCATGATTTTGATTGGTTTGTCTTTCACTTGTCTTTCAAGTCTTTTAGATGATTGTTAAGGCTACCTTGTTATTTCTAGTCGTAATAGTGTTACGTACAACTTATACCGGGGGCGGTAAAGATAGAGAAGCACTCGCGATTGCTAGAGGTGGTACGCAATGTCAGACCCAAAGAGCCTGAGGATCGAGAAACGCGGGTGAACCCTGATCGGTCGATTCACTGATACCCGAGTGACAAAATCAGAATAAACAGGTATCCCAAAGAGTTAAAGCACGATAAATTTATTACGATATTAATGTTCATTACAGTGCGGTGAAAGTATATAATAGGTTAAAAGCATATACTTAAAGTAAGATTAATTAGTTATTAAGCTTGACTTACATTTCTGGTTAGGTGCTCGATAAGGACCTTGCTGGGGACTGTAGTTGATTGATTAAGCCCGAATCGAAGAGAAATATCAACCGCCCTTCCTGACCATGTCAGGCTGGATATATAGTAGGCTTGGGCGGATATGTGGAAAGTCTGTGTAAACTCAAGGGCGATATCTCAGGAAGCCCAGCAATGAGGTGAACCGCGCATCGTCCCGTTTTAAGAGTTAATCACGGTATCTCTAACCAACGGATACCCTCGAGCAAATGTAAGATAACTACAAAGTCTTGATTAAACCTGTTGGTTTAGATTAAGTTATTCATGCTTGTCCCTGGAGATAAACTAAAGGCAAAATAGAAAAGAAAATGAACTGTAACAATGCAACAATTGGAAATTGCAATATATAACACTACTCCGGTGTCGGTAAGTGTTGGACACCACACTTAAAAAAATATGAGAGAATGAGAAAAGATGTAAGTCTAGCTAAACAATACAATTGACATATAAAACTAGAGAATAACTTCCAGTAAAGCAACAATAAAACAATATATAAGATTTATGAATCTGAAAGTTTCAGAAGCATTTTTTTTTTGTTGGTTTCCAACTTAATCACAATTACTCTGCTGAAATGAACTCGCCTTTATTCAAATATATAAGATTATTTGAAGCTAGGTCAAAATACAAGTATCATAAGCAAAATCTGAACAAAGTAAGCTAACAAGTTCATGTGTAGTAGTAAAAAATTATGGACTCACTTGAGTCTAAAATAAGTATAAACATATAGAATATATAGAACATATATAAAATATAAAAGTGAATGAAGGAATGCGCACAAGTGTTCATACGAAGTATAAGTTGCACGTTAAAATTTATGTGAAAATGGCATATACAATGTTCATTAAAAGTTCCAGTTAGAAGTAGAGCTTACCCGGTATCTGAAAAGCAAAGAGAAATTATCCAAGAGCAAATATAAGAAATGCTCAAAAACGGTATAATAACAAAATCACAAAGCCCGTGAGCAAGTCTAATTGTGTTAGTTAAAAAGAAAAATAATAGCCACAGATTCTGTGTGGATTACAGAAAGCTTAATGCTGTAACAAAAAAATCGTCGTACCCCTACCACGCATTGACGATATGTTCTTATACCTTAAGAACTCGAGATATTTTTCTAGGCTTGATTTATTGAGTGGTTATTTTCAAGTTGGTCTCTCTGAAGAAAGCAAATCAAAGACTACATTTATAGGACCTGATGGTCTTTATGAGTTTCAAAGACTTCCGTTCGGGGTATGTAACGGTCCATCTACCTTTTCTCATTTAGCGGATATTGTTTTCAAGAACCTTAAATGGCGGGAATTACTTATTTACATTGATGATCTTTACATCTTTACTGAAACATTTGAAGAACACTTAAAACGTCTGAGAAATGCTTTTATGAGATTACGATCCGCTGGGCTAACGTTGAAACCATCCAAGTGTACATTAACGCAACTTGAGGTAATTATGTTAGAGCACAAGGTATCAAGCGTTCGATTCAGTCCAGATGAGGACAAGATCAAAGCCATTAAAGACTTTCCACGTCTAGGAAACATTAAGAAACTACAAAGTTTCTTGGGACTGGCTAACTATATTATAGAAAATTTATTGCCGGATTTTCGATTATAGCTTATCCTTTAAATCAACTTTTCAAAAAAAAAAAATTCAAATGGACGGACGAACACCAACAGGCATTTAACACACTTAAAGATAAATTGGTCACTGCACCTGTTTTAATACACTTTGACCCATATGCTGAAAAAGAATTACGCACAGACGCTTCCAAAAGCGAGTTAGCTGGAATTTTGCTTCAAAATCAAAACAATAAGCTTCACCCTGTAGCATACATTTCAAGAAGTTTCACGAAAGCCGAAGCTAATTATACAATTACGGAACTGGAGACGTTAGCAATAATATGGAATAAAAACCGATCACAGTGCCATTTGTTCATTAAATACCATTAAAAACCCTTCAGGTCGTTTGGCGCGTTAGATCCTAAAATTAGCGGAATTTGATTTTACTATCCAACATATAGACGGTAATGAACACCGCGATGTAGATTGCTTGTCTAGAAACCCAGTATTTGTAGCAACGGAAGAAGACGAAACACAAACATTAGATTTAGCAACATTTTTGCTTTCTGCTAGCGATATTCAGATGAAACAACTAAAAGACACAAAGCTAAAGCGATTAATACAAATTCTAAAAGATCCATATAGTGGAACCATTGCCGAAAATAAACACGCAAAAAATTATATTCTTCAAGACGACGTGTTATATCGAAACACCCAACCCTTAGGACTCTCAAATTTATTAGTCATTCCAAATTCTCTCATTGGGGAAATCCTCTATTCCCATCACAGTGGCGCTGTATCAGGTCACCTTGGATTTATAAAGACATTTTATAAGATCAAAAACGATATTACTGGGACTTTATGTTGAGAGATATAAAAAAATATGTAGCTGGCTGTGTAGACTGCCAGGCCAGAACAGGTCAGGTACACCATAAACCTGCGGGGGAGCTTCAGAGTCTCCCAATCTCCCAGCCTTTTGACAAAATTGGCATTGATCTATTGGGATCTTTTAAAAAATCCAACAGGGAAAACACTTTTATTGTTGTTTGTACTTGTTACGCCACAAGATATGGGGAAGCACAAGCCATATCGAACGGAAAAGCTGAAAACATAGATGATTTCTTATTGAATCGAATTATTTTACGACACGGCTGTCCACGGACTATCTTAAACGATAGGGGCAAAGTGCTTCTCTCAGAAATGGCAACCCAACTTCTTAAAATAACGGGAGTCCGCAGTCAGTACACGTCCAGTTACCATCCAGCCACTAATGGGTTGACGGAGCGATATCTCAGGAAACCCAGCAATGAGGTAAACCGCGCAACGTCCCGTTGTAAGAGTTAATTACGGTATCTCTAACCAACGGATACTTACGACGAAATGTAAGATAACTACAAATTAGCAAGCGGTCTTGATTAAACAAGTGGTTTAGGTTAAGTTATTCATGCTTGTCCATGGAGATAAAGGCAAAATAAAAAAAGAAATGAACTGTAACAATGTAACAATTGGGAATTGCGATAACAATAGTAATGATCAAGGCTTTTTAATAAACTGCTTGCTGCTAACGCTGCGAATTGGGCCTACCTCTAGCTCGGTCTCCCGAAATGGAGGCGTACGAGGTGGCAGAAGAATCGCGGCATGCGGAAACCAAGGTTTCAGCCTCCTCTATTTCATCCATACTTGACTTCCAATTATTTTTGAAATTCTACACCGTCCACTTCCGCTACAAACACAGCAACAGTGCTCTGACACTGGCACAGAGAGTACAGTTTCCGTGGTAATGGCTTGGGAAATAACGTTTTGTGTATTCATGACAGGAGGAGTTTCCGCAGCTTGGTAGTTGTTGGGATTCCGGCGGTGGATCACGTGAAGAATGAGCAACTGTTTCTTTTGGATAGGCAGCATACTCTGACGATGCTGCTGCACGGCTGGATTTGACCTAGTAACTGTTGAATACAGGATATAGCAGTTTCGACAAAGATATTCTTCTCCATCAATGTGACCGCTGGCACTTTCGGGATTCTGTTCCACAAAGTTATTCCACAAACCAATTCCATGTCGCAAATTATATTTTTGAGCCCCACCCCTAATGAATTTTGTCACGCTACGCACTATTTTAACACCACACTTTTTAATCAAATATTCTTCAATCAATTCGGAAGCAACTATGAATTATTAATTTTACGTTAAACCAAAAAGTCGTAATACGACGGAAACGATATAAATAACCGTAGACAATTCTTAAAGTCAATTTGTCAAAACAATACGAGGGAAAAGTGATTTAGTGTTTGTTATGATTTAGCTAAGCTGGCAAATAATAAGGTATTTACTTTCAAAATTTTCAGTAGCTGATTGACTCCGTGCGAAAGATAGCTTGAAAACATGTACAATATATCCCCATTTTTTATCGCATCATATCCCAAAGCGCATTGCGGACTCGTGCGTTATCGACCTAATTAGCATATAGAAAGGACGTAAGTAGAGGAAAAGGAAATAAGCATTTCGAGATATTCAAGCAGGTTTTTATCGGTTTGTTCGCGCTTGTTATTTGTATGCACATTGCTACGAAAATACAATAGTTACACGTAAACCCGAGAGACGAATAAGGATCATTTCGCAATAGGGTGAATAAAATGAGAGATGAATGTCAAAAATAAAGTCATTTGACCCGATTGAAAGAATACAACATTTGAAAACTACATGGAAATTTATTAGTACTATTCGTAACCATGGTACCCTGAGAAATATATTTGTCTCGAAATAATAAACCCTATTGAACGGAGTGTATCAAATCCAGTTTAACAAGCCCCATACAGCGCGCAAACCCCCATAACAAAAATCACCAAAAACGTCTCTTATTAGAATCTGATGAAACACAGTTGATGGCCTGACATATACGATTCACAACGCGCCATGATATAGTGGATTTGATGCCAGGTGTCTTGATAGTACAATCGGAAGACGATCTTATATCGAGTCCTTTGATAAAAAAAGTTCGTCAAGATGGCGTCACGCACACTTCCGGTCTCCCCCCCCCCCCGCAGCTGTAAGGAGATATCCCCAAAACAAGTTGACGCAAAATGATCAGGCCTGCGTTCCATATCTTATTCCGCAATACGAATTCTTATTCTTTTAAAAAAAATGCCATAAGACTGGTACTCATAATCTGGCGAGTGTTAATTTCGAAGACCCGAAAGTGCCGTTGCAACACTAAATCTGAAGATGTGCGCAGCAGCACTTTTGTTTCACTCATCAAGATCTATCTAATGGCATGGGTCTCGGTTTTGGCAAGCATGGGCCCACTTTGTATTTACTTCTGAATATGGTCTTTTATGGGCATTTACTAGTTGCGCTTTATTGTTAAGTTATTAATTTGTAAATAAATATATAATCTATGATAAATACAAAGAAGACAAGGCATATTGTTATTCTTTAAACGGTACGGTTAGTTAGTCGCTTGCATAAACACGGCGTGCTAGGTTACACAGAATTTAAAATGTAATAATATAATTTATGTTTCAAATTAAACAAAGTAAATTAATTAATTTGCACTGTTTACCTCGTAGTTTATACATATTGGTCGGCTATGTATCAGGTACGATATATAGATAGATCAGCGTACATCGTGAATGCGGTTTGCCGCTTAAGGTCAGATTACTGTGATGGAGCTCATTGCTATTTCCTACAATATAAATGGGAACAAGACAACGTACAGCAAAGGGATTTGGTACAAGAATCGACAGGTGCACTTAACCACACTCGCTCAAGTCATTTAAGATGTGTGGAGCGGTTTTTGCCACGTAACAATATTTGGTTTTAAATGTTGTATCACTTCTCGGTAATAAGTGAATTAAATAAATCATATTAAAAAAAGACTTCTTTATAATTATTATTGACAAATAGTAATTAAACAAAATACACAATACAAAAAGAAGAGGTAAGATTTGCAAATGTCAAAGCTATAGTGCCTAGTACTCGTTGTATCGGATCGACGGTTAGTTAAGAATTCGTATAAAGCACTGCTGCTCTACAGTGATTATTTAGATTAATTATTTCGTCATATGTTTGCTTTATGTTTAGTAGTGGTTGTGAAATATAGGAATCTCTAAGTTGTAAGACATATATGACTCCTTTTCAGCATGAAAAATGCATAGAAAGTATTCACATAGTTATATCGATTTTAAAATAATACTGCAGTAACGTCAGTGCTATTGGAGAGGTTAGTATCATTAAAGAACCACATTTTTCGCTTTGGTTTTCAGTTTTATCGATAATATTTGAGCTTCTACGCAAGTAGTTGAAATTTTAAAAAACCTATAATAACTTTATGTTTAACTAATCTAATGCAATCTATTATACAACCACATCTCGAAAACATCACACCTATTAACGTTTTATTTAACTATTGCTTATGTTTGTAGATGGGTTCGCTTTAATGGCTAGGGTTGTCGTCGATTTGGGTATCGCGCTTTACCTCTAAAATTTTGTTTTCTTGGGCTATTCTACCTTTTACATCCAATTTACTTCTATTTTCATTTGTAATACAACTTGTTTAGAAGCAACACTCCTTTACTTTTGTAATCTTACAATCACCCGCCTATATAAATCAGACTCGGTTCTACGCCAACCGACTCAAGTATGTATGTCCATACCAAACCATGAGGATGAGAAAATTGAAAGAATGTATGCTCAAATTAAAGGTTTTTTATAGCGTTACAAAAAGAGCAAGATTGCTAGTTGTATAAGACATTTTGCAATTGTAGGGCGATGTTGAGATGAATGTGTAGTAAATAGATATGGTTCAGGACTCAGAAATGAAAGATGTAATACATTTCTCTATCAAAAATGAATTAATTGCAGCTAATAACAGATGAATCATATTCAAGTTTTCGATTTCAAAGAGGTACGTAATAAAAACAAAGCAAGATGCAATGAAAATTATTTTACTATTTGAAAGAACATAGAACGCAGTTTTATCTTATTATGATTTGAAAATGATATCTTCTAAATGTCTACCTCCATTGTCCAAACACTGACGGAGCCTTTCTTGGAAGTTTTCCATGACTTTGTGAATCATATTCAGAGGAATAGCATTAATTTCTTCAGTAATGGCAGCCTTCAGTTCATCGATAGTTCGGTAGCGATGCTTTTACACCCTTTCCTTGAAGTAACCCCAAAGAAAAAATCGCATGCGGTTAATTCAGGCGATTTAGGGGGCCACCCAAAGTCACCTCGCAAAGACATAAGACGACCGGGAAACATTCGCCTTAGAAGTTCCATTAAACGATGAGATGTATGGGCCGTAGCACCATCTTGTTGGAACCACACGTTTTCATTTTCATGGTCTTGCAATAATTCATCCACCTTTGCTTTCAAAAAAATTTCAATCATGTGACAATACCGAGCAGAAGTAACTGTTACAACTTCACCATTTTCTTCGAAAAAGTAGGGACCTTACACACCAAAATTTCCAACAGTACACCACATTGTTAGTCGAGGGCTGTAGAGTAGTCATTGGTGCAGTTTTCGAGGGTTATTCTTTGTCCAATAGCAAGAATTTTGTTTATTAACAGTTCCGGCTAGGTGAAAATTGGCCTCATCACTAAAGATCAAAACAGCAGTACGAGGAATACTCTGCAGAATGTCACGGCACAAATTTTTTTGTGTGTCAAAGTCTTTGTCACTTAACACTTGCACTAACTGTATCTTGTATGGGTGCAATTAAAGGTCTCTATGAAGGATTCTTCTGACACTACTGGCGGATAATTAAACTGAAGCGCGTGTTTACGGACAGATCGCTGGGGGACTATTGAATGGAAGCTCGTACTCTATTCACGTTTTCTGCTGACGTTGAAGTGCTAGTTCGGCCTACTGGTTTTCTTTTTAATGCTGAAGATGTCGCTCTAAAATTAGTTACCTAATTTCTAATTGTTGGTTCAGTGGGGATGGGATCGTGACGACCAAGAGCAAAGTGTACACAAAACGCACGCTGTGTTGTGATCACTGATTCACCATTTCGAATAAACTCTTCCACCACGAACGCCCGATGTTGACCCGACCAAGCCATTGATCACACTGAAAACTACATGTCATGGTGCGTCTGACGATGCCAACCCCCACCCTTCCACTCCCTCCAGTGTTCGGGCAATGACCTTGTGAAATCGGAAAGTTCAATATAATTCACCCAGTACAACGTTTGAAGGTCATTAACGCCTGTTGTGCACATGGAATGTGTCTGGTGATACCGGTAGGTTTCGAAGAAGCTAAATATTAGTTAAGGACCGACTCAAAATAAGCCTAAAGGATTGCAAAAGTTGCCCAGGTATAGATGTAAATAAAGACAACAATTTAATAGTAACAAAATGTGAGCTATAGGTGTTCTTATAAGAGATACAGGTAAAATGAAAGATATAAAACCAGGGTAGAATATAAATAGGGTGGATAGTGTGTATCGTCCAAATTTCTATTTCACTTAAATTTCTAGGCTTATTTGAAAACCTTATTCGGACCACGCTTTGAAACTTACATTGATACCTGATGCAACGATCTGACATTATCGCTATAGCACAGACACTTGCAATTTTGAATTTTATTTAATTGACGTTTGTTGTTATCTGACTTGATACTTTGTTTATAACTTAAAACACGGGAAGAGCTTTTGTAGTTAGTCCTATATCCAATTAGATGTTGTCCTTATTTGTGCTAGTTGTAATACCTTGTAGAAGGAACGGAGTTTTATTCTTTTACTGTTCACAGCGCATCGCTTGTCAGCATTTGGAAGACAGATATATACTACCCACTTTTCTATTGGTATTTACAGGAAAAAACGGAACGTTAACGTCTGGTAGCAAAGTTTCCCTTGACACTTGTAGCTATACTTGCCAGAGACCGCTGGCATTATTTAGAAGAGGCTGCTTCGCAAACTCTGAAAAAATTATAAGGTAGTCTTAATCCATGCCGCATTGATGTCTCACTATCTGGCTATGTATTAACTTAATGTATCCAATGTGGCTCACGTGGTGCTTTATTATATCTCCTCTTAGTCCAAAGGTTCTAGACTTTGTTTTATCTCTAAATTTTTATTTAATTTAAAAATTCTACGCACATTGTATTACAACACGAGTGTTAATATCATAAAAAAATTATCGAAAAAAATAGTTAAATAAGGCTAATGTTAATTAAATATGTCGAGAGCTCAACAATGATGCATATTTAAATCAGCTGTTAAAATATATTTATTTTTGTGTCCTAAGTTCTCAATTGTGTGCACTGATCACTAATTATGTTTGTGCTATTTTACAATAGAATTTATATTTGTAGCAATTGTGCAAATTAATTGCATATTCTGTATGCGCACTTGAAAGGTACATATTTTAACGCCTGTACGTGTTACTTGCTCTTTATGAATATAGCTTTATGTCAGTGACTACTTGTATGGAAATAACCTTACGAATTATCTTTACAGTTCTTTTGAGTTTGTATCGATGTGTTCTTTTTTTGTATTTCAAGTGATTGGTAAGGTCATCACGCTTCGCAGTGGAATCGCAGATCCAGTTACTATACCGTCGCTTTCTGAGTAAGGAGTTCTCATTGTTACTGGTTTTTTTCCTTTCTAACGACGCCTCCCTTCCGCGAGGCGCTAGCAGAAGCGCAGGAGCCGGGTAGTTTTTCACACCGATCGCTATTTCCCCTGGATTACTTCATTTACGTTTTTGTTTCCTTTTTTTTCTTTTACCCTATTTTTCTGTGTCTGTTACTCCTATATCAACCTTTAATTTCATACCACCTTCTTCGAAACTAATTCTCAAATTTTTGAATTTTTCCTTCTCTTCTAATTCCTTGCGTCGGCGGGTAAAACGACCTAAGTTGTTATCAAAAATAAAAAGGAAATTGCTCATTCTATGAGGAAGTTTTAAATAAAAACACACTTTATAATAGGACATAAAAATGTATAGTTTGGAGAAAACGGATAACCCACGAAGTCGTATATTTAATACAAGAAGTACAAATTAGTTGTAACAGAGGTAGGTCGTGACGATATAGAAAGCTTAGGAATAACAGAAAAAGATTGAGTAGACAAGCTGGGTAACGATGTACGCAGTGTAATGGTGTGGAGTTGGAATCGGCACTAACTTAACTAGACTTTCTACAAGAGATTTAGTAAGGCAATAGCAGAAAAGCAGAAAAGATACATAGAAACCCTGTATTTTGTTGAATAGAAGTTTGCTAACAATTCGGGAAGCGATGCAAATATTAAAAACGAAATTTCAAGAATTATACGGTAGCTAGGGTTAAGAATATCTAGGAATAGATTAATAACAAGCAGAGTTACTTAGATAAGGAAGTGAGTACAAAATACATTGCATATGCTGATAAGTAGAATACACTAACGAGGAAAAACACCCTTAGATTTTGCAAAGATTAGGCTAGTAGTAATTTAAATAAGTATGATTATAGAATTATAAAAATATTAGGATAGTTAGTGTGCCGAGCCATTGCTCAAAAATAACACGTAAAAGAATATATAGCAAGGTACAGAATAAAATACGTAGAGATAATCCGAAAATCAGTTTGAATCTCAGTACTATGATTAGTATTAGAAAAAGCATAAGAGAATATGTAACAAAAGCATGATGGCAAGTTACAGCTTACACATGAATTAATCTGTAATAGTTGTAGATAATACACGCGTCTCGGGACACAATTATTTTTGGCTGTTTCAAGGTCATGTTGGACGTATAAATGTTAACCTTTGTACTCTTCACAAATAATTTCCTCTTCCATAATACTTATTAACAAAACTTATTATCTAATCCTAGTTCTAATAACTCTATGTAAAGTTAAAACAGATAAAAATGAAATTCAAAACCTATATGGCGCGGTGCGGTGATGTTTTATAATTAGAATATTTATGCGAAAAGTATATGTTTTATTTTATGTAGAAATCTATAAAATATAAGTGGAAGAGGCGTTTTAGCAGTTACATTCCGTTACCGTTCAAATTAAAATATACTATTATAAATAGTTCAGTTATAACGGATAATTTAAATATGAGTTTAAACTGAAACGTCAAAGATGACCTTGAAACAGACAAAAATAATTGTGTCCTGAGAAGCGTGTGAAGATAATGTATTGATAAATAGGTAAGACATGGTTACGCCTTATCACTAATGTTATTTTACTTCTATAACGGAACAAGCAATAAATAACATCGTATAATGTCACGATAAAAGGAGTTTTGTTGCGTGTATTAGAGGAGTTCCTCAAGCTGGTGACGTATTGTGCTCCGACAGCCGAGTTAGCACGATACACCCAGAAAAGTGGTTTAACATGTAGTGCTAGACCAAGGAAGCTCGTGAGTTCAGCGGGATAAGCTAATTACGGGCGGCAGTAAAAAAGAAACGATGTGATGCGACTAGAGCTTTCCACACTCTGGGAATGAGTCTTACAAACACGTGTCACAACAAACTGCTTGTAAATTAAACCAGTTAGTCCAAATATTGCATCCAAAGCAAAAGAAAAATAAAATCAAAACAAAAATACGAAGATACCTCAACTTAAATCACTTGGCGTCAACCGAAGACCCGGTTGAGCAGATTTCCTAGGTTGTCGTCCTAGTGAAATGCAACCTCATCTCCAAAAGGCAACAAACTGAATATTTCCTTCGACACGGGAATACAAAAGGAAGGAGATTAGAGCTACGTTTCACTACCAGGAAACGACACTCTAAAATTAAGAAGCTTGTTTACATTTTTATTATATTCTAGAATTAGGCAGTTCGTCTACAGTACGCTTGGTTACTCAAAATGGAAATATGTCAAATAACTGATAGATACGAAGTGTTAATGGTTAATTGTCTCTATAACAAAAGGTATTAAATAGCAAAAGACAGTAAAGTCCTACTGCTGCAACTCAATAACATCACAGCAGTCCCTAACTTACCGAAAAGCTAAACACTAGTGTTTTATATACAACACTTACGTTTTGTCTTACTGAACACCGTAATTAATACACAGTTTCTCAGGGCAGGATAGGAAACAACATATGGGCAACTTGCTATACAGAAACGCAAACAAGGTGGCTTAATCCAAAACCGACAAGAAGTTTAGTACAATTAAATTTTATATTTAATTACCAACCTCAAAAAGCTTTAAATTTCAAATAGATGATATTATCCCTTATTGTATTAACTAGCAGTACAACCACACCAAGGTGAAGCACTGGTTTAAGCCCTAATATCTTAACACTCAAATACGAACATCCTATCACTAGATATGATAATATCATGTCACCCAAAATAACTACTTTACAAATAATCGTTGGTGAGGCCGTGAGCAATCGTTAATTACCTCTATAATCAATGCTAGTAAGTGGAATTTCGACTTGCTAACTTACAAAAAAAACCTAATTATGTACAATGGGATTACTCAAAATATGAAGGAAACATAATTTGAATTTAGTTACTGTAAATTATTACAACTAAGGGATGGTACCGGTAATTTTAAACTCGGTGGTATAATCCACAATTTTGAACACTCAAAAGGTAAAAATCCCCAAGGGCGACTTGCTATTCCTGGCTACAACTTACAGATGAAACATAAATGCGCTAATGACTAACAAAATAAGAGGATCGTGCTACTTATCTGAACTAAAAAATAACGTTAGTTTTTCGCTACTGGAAGTCTGGGTCTGCAGGTTACCGTCCAGGTCTTCTGCTCTTGCGACAAAGGTAACACCAGCTGTTGATTAACGGAATGGCGTTGTTAACATCTAACCGTATTCGTTATGAGATAGAGATCGAGAAACCAGAGCTAATGTAGTTGAAAATACGTTTAAATAAAGTCACCCGGGGTATAATTCGCTTGTTCGTTGTCCCCAGCACTTTTGGGAAGAAACCCATAACAATGCTAAAATAAGATAAATGGTTCCACACGCACAATGTATCTGCCAAAACGACGACTGTTGTATTAGTTAACTCACAAGCCGAAATCCAGCTCGGGGTCCGCTATCAATCCGATACTAATCCGCAAATTATAAGGTACAGACCACCAGAATAGCTGAATCATCTACTTCATCGATTCGTAAATGTTAAAAGAGAAGGAGGACCAAGGTTGTTTGTTGTTCTAAGTTTGACGACTCTAAAAATTTCCTGACCAAAATCTCCAGCAAAGGACTGTACAAGGAGACGTTCTTACCTCATGCCGAAAACAATACAAACAATTTATCAAAACATAGTTAGATGTACAGAAATCACCAGATTTTTTCGGAGCCTATCAAGATTAACACAAAATTTTAACAGTGAAATGTTAACGTCGAAGTCTCCCCCATTGACGAGAGTATTCTAATCTAACAACGGGTTTCGAACAAACGGTTATTTTTAATGGTGCAGGGAAAATACCGGCGCGTGATTGATCAACACAAAGAAATTGAAGGATTATTTTCTTAACAGACATATACTTAAAAGACAATACTTTTTAACGGAACAGATACTTAAGGACAAATAGGCTACGCATTACAAAAAGTCGATGTAATGAATTCGTACTTATAATAATAATAGAAGGCGGTGCAAGTAGAGTTTGTGGATTTTAACAGGTTACATGAAGAAGACATAAGATAGCTGTCATCATGCAGAAAGAAAAATTGAAATGATGGTATAGTTATATTAGCAGAAATGAATAAATCATTACAAAAGAGATACAATAAAATGAAAGGAAATTTTGGATAGTTTTGAACAGGAAAATCAGAACCTAAAAGAAAGATAATGAGATGTAATAAACAACCTAGAGCGTTTTAATATTTCCAATTTAGCGTTATTGCTTTTGCTATATTAGAGATATAAAATTTAATGAAATTTTGATGGTTTCCTCTCTCTGGGGGTGTAAAATTTGAATAATTTATAGTGATAATCATAATTTTATCTTTACGAATAATATGAAATTGGTAAGAAATCACGAGTATAAAGTACGATCACTTTTAAAAACCCTCAAGCATGAGTGCCGTCTATTTTACTAATCATTTGTTTGAAAGTTAAACAACAAAATTATATTGATGATTTCTTAGATTTGTCTTTAAAATGCATAATTTAATATAAAAATAAGATTGAAGTTATTAGGTACAAATGATCAGGAGTGAGATTGCAATGGTGTTAAATCAGGGTACTAGGCTCCACCACCGAGTTATAACGTCCTGTTGGGTCGGTGGGTATAGCCGAGTCTCTAAGAAAAAGCTTTGTGGTCTGTGGTTCGATTATGAACAACAAGCGACCCAAAGGGACCGAATAACCCGTTGAGTTGAATAATTTCTAAACTTCTTCATATCATTATTCAAGCGACTATGATTTTCATTTTAAAACTAACTCAAAAAGATTTAATTTTTAGCTCCGTATCTTAGGTTGCACATATTTTTTAAATGAAATACTATAAATTCCAGCTGTGACCCGAGAATACCATTCCGACTGCAAAAGGTATCCTTGTATCTAAAATATAATAATAAGCAATTTGAACTGCAAAGTATCATTTTTGTTTCAATACCTAGTATTATCTATGGAATAATTCTAATCATATAAGTAAAGCTGTGTACTGATTCTCTTGCAATAAACAGAATTTTGGTTCTGGTAAAAATAGAGCATCATGCAGGAAAACAATAAAGTATTATCGCCCTCTTCAACGCAATTACAGTAAAAATATGAAACGTAACCTACACAGATTGTGTTAAAATTACGCATTGTATTAAGTGTTGGTATTATAAGTTCCGTTTCCGCATAGGGGAGCTACAAACCATCCAAATATCACTATCGTAGAGGAATTCGCAATTCGCTATGAAATTTTCCGGCATTCCACTCACAAAACCGCATTTCAACGCGTTGTCTTGAATATATAAGTTATTGCTAAATAACTCATCCCTTAAAATATTTTATTTAAATATCTTTACACACAAAAATATAAAAACCCCCTGTATCACCGCCATTAAGACAGACTCTTATATCAGGTTATTACACGTTCCAACGGTCTGGTGCGATATAATATCACGGACGACTGGGTTCACCCTCCTACAAGCTCTACTATGGAACGTAAAGGGGTGTGATAAAGATGAAATGTAAAGGATGAGTATATAACTCATATAACTGTGCTATATTAGGGTAGGTGTTGTGTAATATACTCACAGATGCTATTGTAACAGTTGATTAGCGATTAACCGAGGGCTATTTGTCGTGTTGTTTCAGGGGATATTTTCCCAAATTCTCACCTGTAACAGAAAAAGTTGTTAATACAAATCGCTTAAAAATAGAAACTGAAAAATTCGCTTATGTGTAGAATATAGAAAACATAATATTTTAAGATGCGTTTAATATTATATGATGTTCCAAGTCCCTCACAAAACTACCCCAATACTGCGGCATTTATATAAAATCGATAGTTATGGTTGAAGCTGCAGTAAAGAGGAACTATCCTCGACTGGTATTAAATTTAAAAAGTAAAACTTCCAAACCCTAAGTTGAATACAATGAACTGAATTACTAGCTGCCTGTTTACGGGTAGTTGTATAAGGAGCGCTCACTACTGACCAACCTATCGTCAAAGTTCAAGTACGACATAACTAATCTAAGAAATTAAAATACTATGATTAATTTTGTTATGAAATTATATATCGTCGGCCCTACAAAAAAAAGCTGCATCCTTACACATTCTAAAATAGAACTGTGAAACAAGCAAACAATTAGCAAGTAATCGGCAGGATTTGATTATTAAGTAAACTGATGTAGAATGCATTTTGGCTAAGCACTTAGGTACGAAAAGGAATAAAAAAATAATACAAAATACAACGCAAAGGTTATGAAAACATTTACTGAAAATATTTACATACAGAAAAAACATATCAGAAAAAGAATATTTAAGGCAAATAGTGAAACTATAACTAATAAATTTGTCGGTTTTTCAGACAATGTAAACATTTATAACTACAACACAGCCATGGCGATAGGCGTGCATTTTGGAGCGGACACTGCAGGGTAATTCGTACAAGATCAGAAGAAGGAAACTCGGATGCGAGGATAGTTATGCGGGAAAAGGCAACACAGTGTGTAAAAAACTACTTACGAAAATCTAAAAAATCCAAACCGGTAAAGACAGTAATCATACATGTCCACCTATAGCTACAGTGAGGATGACATAAAAGTGATCTACAAAAATATCGAAGACACTTTACGATTCGTAAATGAACATGAAGATTTAATATAATCACTGGAGATTTTAATACAGTGGTGGTTAAAGCTAGGAAAGGAATGGTAGTAGGTTTATTTGGTTTAGACACGAGAAGCAACAGGGGAAATAAGCTGGTAGAATTTTACGACAAAAACATTTTAACTATCAGAAACACATTATTTCAACACCAAGCTAGAAAATCATACACGTGGAAGACATCAGCATATTTGAGAAAAGATCAAATTACAAAAGACATCGAGAAAATTTCTTATACTAAGGAATTGGAAACAGAATGGAAAAACATTAAATCCAGCTTAGACATGGTAAGCAGAAATAACCTGAGGTACAAACAATGAGAGAATAAGAAGCTATGACTAACATGGGATATTCTAAGTTTAATAGAAAGGCAAAAATACAAAAACAGGGCAGACGGAACAGGAGCACAGATATACAAAACCATAAAATAGAAAACTATTTGCAAATGTAGGAATGCTAAATAACGATGAATTGGTGAAAAGTGCAAAGAGGTACAAACAAAGATTGCAATAGGAAAGACAGACGAAACCTACAAACTCATTAGAAAGCATTTTAGGGATGTATAACCGTATAGCAAAAATGTATGGGAAACGCTAGGAGACATGGATATAAAAAATGTAGAGAACGTGGCTAGAAGGTAAGAATATATAGGGAATTTATATGCAGGAACGAATTTAAAAGCACCAGAACAGAAACCAGACATTGAAAGGACGACTTTGAATATCCTATCTTTTGTGATGAGTTTGAGTTAGCATTAAAGAGTCTGAGAAATTATAAGACATCGGGTATAGAAAGGCCCAAGCAAAAACTTTAAAAACCGCTGAACAAACAGTAACAGATCATCTCTTCTAACTTTTAGGCTATATGTGCGAGACAGGAGAGTTGCCCAAAAATTTCAAACGTAACATCATAGCACTATACCAAAAAAAAAGGCAGGCGGATAGAACTGAAAGTTTTCGAACAATAAGTTTAACAGCACGTGTGTCATACATATTAACTAGAATTGTACAAAGACGGATTAAAAAGCGGGCTGGAGAACAACTAGAACAAGATCAATTTTGGTTAAAGCAAAATAGGGGAACGCAGGAGGCCATTTTAGCTTAAAGGCTGATAATGACGAAAACGATAGGAAAAGGAGGAAGCTTGTATATAAGGTTTGTAAATCTCGAAAAGGCATCGACATTTTAAAATGAGAAAAATTTTCGAAATACTTAAAAAGATAGGAAGTTGTAGAGACAGACAGATAATACATAGCTTATACAAACATTAAGCAGCTGTAATAGATTTAGAGCAGGAACGTAGAGAAGTAGATATTAGAAGAGGCGTGCGGCAGGGATGTGCCTTATCCCCTTAATTTTTAAGTTGTATATCGAAAGAGCAATAAATACTAAATGCAAAAAACATTTGCAATTATTATGCAAGGAAAAACAATCGACATGATCAGATTTCAGACGATATGGCGATATTAGCATATAGCAAGAAAGAGTTAGAAGCAGCTCTTTACGAAATGAAAACAGAGCCAACAAAAAGATACGGTATAAAAATTAACAAAAATGAAACTGGACTCGTATGTACAGCAGGGGAAAATAAATCAACCACTAAAATTTAAATAGAAACGAGAACTTACAAGAGGTTAATGGTTTCTGCTACCTAGGAAGCTAAATAGCGCAAGATGGAAAATTACGAAAGATATAAAACAAAGATTAGCACAAGAACATGCTGCATTTAACAAAAAAAAACAACTACCTACTATGTTCAAAGACAACAAACAGAAACAAAAAAAGATTGCTGAAAGCATATGTGTGGAGCACAACCCTGTACGGCTTTGAAACTTGGATATTAGGAAAAGTGGACAGGAAAACGATAGAAGTATTTGAAATGTTGTACTATAGACGTATGATGAAGATATTGTAGACAGACAAAGTTAAGAACAAAAAATGTACTGCAAATGGAATCGGAAGAAAGAAATATATAGAAAACAGAAAAATGTGAGAGACAGGATGATTAGGTGATAAGATAGAATAGCGCGGCATATATTAGAAGCAGAGAGATAAAACGAGAGATAGAGATAGACCTAGATTAAACTATTGAACACACATCGTAAAAGATGTGGGATGTGGAAATTCCAGGGAAATATGTAGGTTAGCCCAGAATAGAAAGCAAAGGAAGTACGCGTTGAACCTGTTCTAGGATTAAAGACCCAATGATGATGATAATTTTATTAAAAAGAAACTAAAGTTTCTGGTGCTTATTTGCATCATTGCATGACTGAAAAATTTAAATAGATATACATATATATATATATATATATATATATATATATATATATATATATATATATTAATAATATAAATTTTAGTTGTTGATTATCTTCTTTTGGAATATGTATCATATGTATGTATCGTCCTAGAATGTCAACAAGTCAATGAAATCAATTGGAGGTAGGGCTTATATATACGATAGTAACTGAGCGACATTTTAGTCCATATTCAAACTGAGCAGCAACTATGTTCAAAGGTGTTAAAAACCTACGTAAACAGTGAAGTATAAAGCAAAATAAATCAGAGTTAAAAGTGCGAGAATTTGTGAAACGAAAATAAGCCGATCTGTAGATAGGCGGCTTTTAAAGTTGAATTTTAAATTTGACTTTAATTTTGGATTTCAATCTGGATTTTAATTTTGGATTTTAATTTGGATCTTAATTTCGATTTTAACTTGGGACATATTTGATTGAGATGGCTTTAATTTGGAATTTTTAACTTTGAACATACTCTAAATTTGGAAATAATTTAAAATGAACGTATTCTAATTCCGACTGGGTACGATTTTAATTAGAAGCGAATTATGGGAGCCGATTCTTATATGGGGCCGGCATATCATAAGCAAACCGAACATAAAAAGGGGATGCAGATCATAAACTAAAATGGAACTACAGAACCCATTCCAGATTAGCAATCTTAATACGCTTTATTATTGAAAACTGTTTTTGATTTAATATTTGACACATTGTATATTTGTAAGAGAAAAAGGGTTACTTAAAGATTTATGAAAATGGAATAGGAATCTTGAAACGTTCGAAGGTCCCTGAATAATTAAGACATTTTTGCTGGCTTTCAGAAAAACATAAATCTGGTATATGTAGACATTCTGTATAAAAAGGAAAATTTTGAGTGTTGTAAATATTATCAACTATTATATTGTGTATTATAGAATTGCTTTTTTTGACTCAATAAGATCTATTCAGTACGCTAGTCGGGGTAAAAATCCTAATTTAACGTTTCATAACATTGGGGCTCAAAATAATAATAGGGCAAAACATAGCAATTTTACATCGGCCCAACGCTGGGGCTCGATTGTTCAGGTAATACCACAGCAATTTTATGGTGCCAAATCGTGGGGCAAAAATCACAGCAATATATATATATATATATATATATATATATATATATATATACACTTCATTCTGTTATATGAATACGAAGCATGGTGATTAAATCGAAATAGCTCCGTGAAATTAGATAGATTTAAAACAGGATAAATAGAAAAGCACTCAAGCGTATGTATATCCGAAAGAAGAGATTAAAATGAACGCCATGGTCAAAGTAATAGGAAAAATGAAACAACAGAACTCAAATACAAAGAAAAAAACAATATACGTTTAAAACACAAGGAATGTACCATACACTTATGAAAAAAATATTATTTATATAAAATTCTGAGCAATATGACCGAAGCTACAGAAAAACTTCAAGAACTGACAGCATCCTGAATTATACAAAAATGTCATAAGAAGAATGTAAGTAAAGCGCTAACAATAAGAACATTTAGCAGGAACAAAGAAAAGGAAGAGAATAGAAGCAAAGAAAAATTAGACACGTGTGAGTAGGATGTTTAAAGGTGAAACGAATTGATTCGTAAATTGAAAAGATACCATGCAGGTCCATCCTATCTAGAAAAGTTGTTGTATATTTAGTAATTTAGTTACTGTTTGGAATACCACTAAAATTTCAATGATATACTAGAATTGTGAAACCAAAATAAAATTCAAAGCCTTCCCCAAGTATAGAGTAACTAAAATTTTTTTAAACAAATATAAAAGTCATAAGTAGTTTCAATATCAATCAAATTACAATAATACCATTATAAAAATTTTTTTTTTTAAATTATTGACTACATCTAATGTTTAAAACTCACAATATTCAGATTATATTGTAATTTATAATCTGAATATTGTGAATTTTAACATAAGATGTAGTCAATAATTTAAAACAATTTTTTTCCGTAGTATCACCTGTGGATAATATCTGATTGATATTGAAACTAATTGTGACCGTAATATTTAAAAAAAAAATTTAATTACACTTTACATGGCAAAAGTTTCGAGTTTTGTTTTGGTTCCTCGATAACTACAACCCCATTTTGAAAAAAAAGACGAATTATAGAAATTAAAACGAAGAATTATGTTACAATAGAAAGTTAGCTAACTTAGCAAAATTACACATTTCAATTAATTTTATCCTTTACCGATTAGAAGTTAATGGTTTCTCTGATTTAAATGCAAACCTATATGTTTATGTTGTGAATATAATCGGTTCCTGAATATCGTAATTAGACTAGGCAAAAAACGACAAACGTTATTTTTTTTATAGAATCGGGATATTAGCTTATCTTACATATTTCTCATTGTCATTAGATTTCTGGAACTGGTTGGACGCGTACCTCCATCATTTCCTATTCTGAGCTAACCCACATATTTCCCTGAAATTCTCCTAATCTACATATTTCACTAGCTGTGTACAATATTTTAATCTAGCCCTACCTCTACCTCTTTTTTCTTTCTTTTGCTTCTAATACGTACCGCATTATTGCTTCATGCCTTAGACCGTCCGATCATCCCAAATCTACTATTTTTACCGTGTTCCACATGTTTCCTTCTTTCTTAACATTTCTTGTATCTCTTTGTTCTTAATTTTGTCCTTCCATGATATCTTCAATATGTGTTTCTATCTTTTGTACTTTTCCTGTCTTTCTAGTTGCCTATTGGTATTCTGGTTCTTGATTTATTTTCTCCTCTTTTGCATTCTAGTACTTCAGTTCTATTTTTACTAACTTTCATACTGTACTCCTCGGTGAGCAATATTTCCAGTTCAATAAGAAGTGCTTCTAACCCTTCCTTGCTAGATACTGATACCTCAATATCGCGTGCGAGTCCGAGTATATTAATCGTTTGTTCCTACATAATAATTCCAAATGTCTTTCCGCATTTGACGGCATTCATTGCCCCTTTGATATATATGCTTAAAATTAATGGGATAGCGTACATCCCTGTCTCATCCCTTTCTTAGTATTTAATTTTCTACGTTCTTGCTCTAATTCTATTACAGTTATTTGCTCCTTGTACAAGTTATATACTATCCATTTATCCCTATAACCCATATCTGTGTTTTTTAATATTTCGAACATTCTTTCCCATTTTACATTATCGGCTTTCTCCTTTTTCTATTGTTTTCTCCATAATCACCGTTAAAACTAAAGTGACCTCCATTCTCCTGTACCTCCTAAACCGAAATTGATCTTCAGCCCGTTTGTACAATTCTACTAAATATGTCTGACAAGTGTGCTGTTAAACTTACTGTTCGAAAATTTTCGTATCTATCAGAACCTCTTTTTTCTGGCATAGTAAGTATGGTATTGCGTTTGAAATCTCTGGGTATCTCGCCTAGCCCATACATATAGTTAACAAATTGGAAAGATCAGTCTATTACTGCTTGTGCAGCGACTTTTCGAGTTGCTGATACACTTTATCTGTACCCCGCGCCCTCTGCCATCTAAAAATTCCTCACACTTGATCTTTCGGCGATGATTTTGAAAGCCAAACGCCTTGCCTATACGTGATTCTATTCTTATAAATACAGACCGTGCTTTGAAAACGGAAGATTCGATACAACATCCTTGTAGCGAAACATCGTGTTGTGAGTCGCGAGAATAAAATGCTTTTTTTACTAGGTTGAGTTAAGTTGGTAGTTCCATCCACTCCATAGAATAATGCAGCCGCATTTCCACACCCTAAGCTGATACCAGCAAGAAGCCGATAGCTCAAGGTACGGTGAATTTTTCTGTTTGCTTTATTTGTGTTGCTGTTTTGGAAGATAGTCATTTCTTTTTTTTTTTTGGTTTGGGTACCGTACTAAATTGCAGACTATACGCTACCAAATGTACACTTACAACATGACAATTATGTACCTTTTTCTTAAAGCTACTAGCGTTAGAGCACTTTCACTGTTTACTTTTCTGTTAACGTCAACAACTTGCTAGTTACTATTTGATAACGATATTTAAAAATTTTAATGTTACGTTATTTCTTAAATTTCACGAGGTGTACTCGCCAAGTAGATACTACTGTAATTTTTATGTATAATTTCTTCTTCGTACATATTTAGGACTGGAAACATTATACTGTTAGGTAGATATGTAAGTGCTATTTAGATAATAAGATTTTATTCTCGCTATTTTAAATGTTTAAGATTATATTTGTATGTCATGGAATAAGTACATTACCGCTTTGTGTACATCACGTTATACGGGACGATGACGTAAATGTGTTTCTGTCTTTTGTAAATAGTCTTTCGGAACTGGATGTTGATAATATAATTTTAGTGAGGTTTCCAATTTGTCCTTTCTGTATCATCCATTCCATTCTACGACGTTGTTGAGCTAGCCCGAAATCTAATTCTTTTAGATTTCAATTCTACCAGTCTGTACCAGTTTTGTTGCGGTATTCGGTGTAATCAATTCTCTTTACTAACTTTACTGCTTTCTTTCGTGTTTACACGGAATACCGTAACAAAATTCCTTATAAAATCTTGCCATCTATCCACTTTCTCTAAATTTTCTATAATGATATCTCCTTCCGCGCCTATTATATTTTTGCTATAGGACTTTATATCCCTAAAATTCATTCTAATTAGTTTGTATGCTGCGTCTGTTTTTTAAATTTCCATCTTAGTTAGAACCTCTAGCATTTACTCTCAATCCATTGCTCCTTAGTTTTCTGTATTTGCGAATATTTTCCCACTCTATGGTTTTGTATCTTTGTTTCCAGGTTTGTCTGGTCGGTTTTTATTTTCGCCTTTCTTCTATTAAATTCATAATATACTTTGTTACCCATGGTGCTTTATTTTCTTTTTGTTTATACGCTAGAGTATCTATGTCTAAACTAGATTTAGTATTATTCCTAGCTGCTCCTTAGTAACAGAAATTTTCCCGATGTCATTCAACATTTTGTCTGACGTTTTCTCAAATCTGTTGTGGCTATCTTTGCTTTTAGTTTCTGTAGGTCTAAATGCCTTTTTCGCTTTCTTTTTTCAATTGCTTAAACTTATGCACGGTTTTCATAATTACTATGTTGTGGTAAGCTTTAATATCTGCTTCCGTGTAGATTCTACATTCTTTTACTTGATTCCTATAACGTTGTCTAACAGGAGTGTAATCTATTTAATATCTCTCTGTTTCCTGGCATCTTCTGCGTGAATCGTTTTCTAGCATGATGTTGAATATTGTATTTGTGATGGTAAGATTGTTTTGCCGCAAAATTCTATCAAACTATTTTCCCTGTCGTTTCTCGTTCCTAAACCAAATAAACCTACTACCTCTACTTCTTTACTCCTAACCTACCCCCCGCATTAAAATCTCTTGTTAAATTTTCATGTTCTGCTACGAGTCATAGTATGTCTTCAATAACTTTGTAGATCGCTTCTAATTTTCTTCATAACTGTAGTTAGAAGTGGGCACGTAAACCTGTATTATTACCGTAGTTAGCGGTTTAAATCCTAATCTAATCATGAGTATTTTTTCGTTCTTTTCTAAGTGTCCTATCTTTTTTCGCATAACTAACCCAACACCCGCATTTACCTCCTTTGATCCTGAAAGAACTACGCTAAAGCCTCCGCTTCAAAAAACTTCCTCCTCTGGCCACCAAACATTGCTAATTCCTATTATATAATGCTAATTTATGCGTTTCAATTTTCAAATGTTCTAGTTTACCTATTTGCTTTATGCTTCTAAGATTCCGCGTTCTGAATCGCAAAATCTTCCGGTTCTTCTTTTAAACTTTCGGATCACATTCTGCGAAGTAGTCACCTCCCGGAGATCCAAATGGGGGTAATATTTTAACTTTGGAATTGTTTAGTCCAGAGGACGCTATCATTTTAAATAACAATTGTTCGCTGTGTACTTGGGAGGTAATGAGGTGGTTTACCGTTGACTTCTACATTGGAGTAGTGTCTTAGAATGCCACATCGACTTTTATGGTATCTATCGCTCTACATATCGAAAGAGTTGGTACCGTCTTTCGGGGATCAGTTTTAGTCAGGTTCTTCGCTTAAGATTCCACTAATTTTGTTAGACCTATAGTTTGACTCTTTTGTTCACTGAAACACGCAAGCCATTCTAGCAGGACCGTTTAGAAGAACGGTTGCATATTTATGAGTGTGATATGCGTTTGTGACATACGTATTAGAGGTTTTGGATCACTTTCACAAATGTATGCTTTCTTGCGTTATACTTGCTTAGACGCAAAAGCATTTTAAAAACAAGTATCAACTATTTTTTACCTATTCGAACTTTATATACATTTTCAGAATTATATACGCTATGTAAAAGACGCAAAAATCATTTGTGGTATAAAAAGAAAATAAAATAAATTTCTACTGCGTTTCTGACATGTATGATCAATACCTTTTAATGCAAGTTACCATTCCGGGTTTAGCTATTCCAAGGTAACTACCTTCAATCGTGAGTAGAATACTTTTAAACAAACCAACATGACACCTTGCCATAAAATATGATTGATATATTATAAAATCCGATTTTCCTATTGATATCAAAAGCATTGTAAGTATTTGTAGGGTACCGCAGAACAAGGCTGAATATAAAATCGTTTAATATCATATCGAGAAAAAATATACGACTAAAAAGTAAATTTGCTTATTGTAAACTGTTAGTTTTAAAGTACTTTTATGTGGTTCAAAATTATAATTGTACACAATACCCTTTGTTCCAAATTTGAAAATGTCTTAAAGATTTTAAAAATTTCACTTGAAATAAAAAACATTTAACAATTCCGTAAGGTTGATCTTCAAGATAAATTTATTATCGACAGAACTTTCTACTTACTTAAAATGAGCACAAAAGAAGAATCTTTATCAGCATAAAGAACTAACTTAACAAAAGAACGACTGCTTTCACTTGTTTAAAGTAAAAAAGTTTGTATCAACCTTTTCATATACTACCTATAAAAGGTTAGCATTTTTAAAACACCCATCAGGACGTGATTTCTCTTCTATTGCACCAATTCATCTTGCGCTTTTACAAGCGTAACTGTAATAAATTTAACAGTTAGGTTTTAAAACTGCATGGCCATAAATCTAGTTAATCATAAATGCACTTCGCAGACTACAGATGTTTTACACATAAACATCCAATTAAGTAATAACGTATTTACGGCACTCGTAGTGGTTCAATAGCTTTCTTTTGATAACAGTTTATAAAAGGGAAACAACTACAAGATGAGATTTTTACGCATTGTATTTCCTTGTTTTAATGAAAACAATGACGAATGGTAAAGATCTTTGAACGACAAATGGCGTATACCTTTAAGTATTTCCATGTTGAAATTGAGGCATTTTTATAGTTTACGTACAGTTTTGAATAGTAAAAACAAATTGAACTTTATCTAAGAAATGCTGTAAAAAATAATGCAATGTATCCAAACTTATTCATAAACTGATATATATTTAAAGAGCTCTTCACATAATTATGAATTAAAAATCGGGTCGAAACAATTTAGGTGGAATTGGAGATTGAATGAAGGTAATTGGGAAATTATTTCACTTGACTCTTTACTCATCATTTCGCATTCTAGTTAATTTTCTAAATGTAGCTTCGGTCTTGGAGCAGCATTCTGACAATCATTTTGTGGAATTAACTAATTTTGTCAATTTCCACCAATAGATGATAATTGAAAAGTTTACACTACAGTGAAAGCAGTTTAAGGAACTGCAGTCGCTTTTACACAGAATTTAAAAAGTTTGAATCGAATTTCGAATTTTTGATATTGTTTCCAATTTAAACGTTTTGCCTAAAGTGGACCTTAATTATTCGTGGTCGTGATCGCAATAGTCAACGCGTTATCTTCACTGTAACACCAATACAAATTTAGCCTACATAATTTAACCAAAACGAACCTGCTGACTATGACCGATTTAGCTCTTCAAATATGAAGTCTACTCTTACCTAGGGATGGACACGAACCGAACAGGTTCGAGGTTCGGTTCGATTTTTTGAACCGAACCGAACCGAAACGGATATTTTATTTTCGAACCAACCTCGAACCGGACCGGCAAATTTTTCGAACCGAACCGAATCTAGCTCAAGGTTCGGTCCGGTTGGTTCTAAAGGTTCGATTTTTAAAATAAAAATTTAGTTTAAAAATTTAGTTTTCACTAAAAACATGTCAATCTTAATTTCTCCCAAATGCACATTTATAAATCTCTAGTCGCAAGCATACAAGAAATAGAACGATTTTTTATTGTAAATGTTCATCGAGTTTTAAGCCAATAGGTAAAAATGTAATAGGTATTAGTGTTATACCTAATAAATTTTGTCATCGAGGCACGTTTGTAGATAAAAAAATTCTACATTAGTTGGATATGTTTAATGCTCCTTATTTCAAATCGTTGTTTGTTTATAACCAGTATTAGA
The DNA here is from genome assembly GCA_036346225.1 of Platerodrilus igneus. Lineage (NCBI taxonomy): Eukaryota > Metazoa > Arthropoda > Insecta > Coleoptera > Lycidae > Platerodrilus > Platerodrilus igneus. Next base: position 2,489,881 of record JARFIW010000566.1, read on the forward strand.
TATTAAAGAAACTAGAAATGATTTTGAAAATTTGGTTTTAAACACAAGCTTATTTTATTTAATGAACATAAGTCGTGTTGAAAACCATCTTATACATATACAAGCCGACGTCACGGTCTAGAGACTACAGAAGTTTTCAGAATAAACGAAACAATTTAATTCTTAATTAAGTATGTATTACTAATCTATCATTTTGAATTTTTTACTTTTGTATGAAAACCAGCTCTCTATTAATATTAAAAAATGTGACCTTGTAGCAAAAACTAATATCCTTTTTCTTTTGTACATAATCGCTCAACAAATGGTGTTATAAAACGCACGCTACCATAATATTTACTGTTTATTTAGTGTGGCTATTACCATCGACGTCTTTAGAAGTAGCCGATACTCCAGAAGAATGACCCTGAACTTACTCTCAAAACCAAGGATTGTAGTTTATGACTCATGGCGGCATAAACTTTTCAATCAATGCCAACATAAAATAACACAGTATCATGCAAATAATAAGCAGACAATGTCCGTGCCATAAATACTGTTATCTTTTATCGTGAAAAACGTAAACGCTGTTTGAGGTAGATTTACGATTCTTTCCGAGAACCATCTGATATTGTCTTTTGAAAGAAATCATAATAATAATAAAAATAACCTGATAAACAGCTTTTTGTTTGTACTGTATAAGAAATCAGCAATACTTTATTGTCTTGATACTCTTTTTATACTAACTACAATTAAAATAAAAGTAATCGCAAAGACTGTGTGATATCGTTCTTGCACGGTAAAATGGCAGTAAAAACTCTAAATTTTAGAGGCGGCTTTCACTATCAACCTAATTGTAATTACGCTTTGTTAAAGATAGTACGTATTAAAAAATCAAACATGAACAAATAGTATTAATATGATTTATGCTACTAAAGTCTAATGCAAATTAATGTTTAGTTTATTTGAAAGCAGCTACTACTAAATATAAAAACTACATTAAACATTTAAATTGTTGTAGTTGAACGCACTAGTTGTTTAAAATATCAAAATGTCGAACCGGTTCGGTTCGGTTCGAAATTCGGTTCGTTTTTTTTGAACCGAACCGGAATATATTTTTTCGAACCGAACCGGTCTAAAAAGTTTTCGAACCGAACCGAACCTAGGGCAAGGTTCGGTTCGGTTCGGTTCGAATCCATCACTACTCTTACTAAACTCAAACTAAATGAAATCGAAACAAAACTATTGTCAACAGGGCATTTTAAGTCAAACCTAATCTTACCAACCGCAAAATGAGCAATTTTTTAATAACGTGGCCTAGCCACCTCCACTTCTCGTGACTTCGCCGTTCGACCTAAACGCTTAACGAAGCTTAACCTGACTTTACTTATACCGATTCTGATAAGCCCTCAGTTTCGAGCTTGTAACTTAGCATACCCTATTTTAATCTAATGAAATTAAATTCAAGCGTGACTACCGACCACTTAACCTTTCTAAGCTTTTACGTTAGTCTAAAGTCACCTAAACTAAACAAAATAAAACCCTAACATGACCATGACTGACTAATTTGTTACTTCGAGTTCGAAATTTAACGTAACCTATTCGATCTAAACGATTATCATGGTGTACAAGTACACTACCAGTGGCATTTATCAGAGTATTGTAAGACTTTCTGAAACGTCCAAAACAAAAAGTGGGTTATAAAATACCAATCTATGCGTAAAAACAATATTTGAATCGTAACCAAAAACCATATTGCATCTACAAATATCTTCGATAATCCAATATCCATTAGGGATTATATTAAAGTGTAACCGATGAGCAGAAATCTAGTAGATTCATATCCATCAATAAAAGAAATTGGAAGTTTGGCGTTAACAAATCAAAAAGCGAGAGCAGGTCAAATAAAAAAAGATTCCTAAGAATTTTATATAAAATTTGAAGATAAGTAAATAGATTGTGGGCGAGATACATTCTCACCCAAACTAGCTGTAGTAGAATAAAACCCCAGAGACAAACAGATTTGGAACATTTTCTGAAATTCATCGCTGGCTACGGAACCTAATTGATTACTTGAACCCTTAATTGAAACCAGAGTAAATACATGGGTGTCCAGAATTCTTCGTCTCCAAAACAGTGAGAGTTCAATATTGTGCGAGGTAACTGACGAAATTGTTTGTTGGGGCCGTGAAGAGATTGTGTTTGTTACGTATATGGAAATTTTGGTTTCATAAGTAAGAACAACGATTTTTTAACATTATGAACTTTTGAAGTTTTATGTTTCACAAAATAAGTTTTTGTAATGTCGTTCAGGCCTTAGCGATTATACAGTACCATTTCCTAAATGTAAACTAATTTAATAAATTTATAAAGTGAGAAGAAAAAAACCAAAAATGTCTAAAATTTTATATAAAAACTGTTTTGATTATTAATGTCCCCAACTATATTTTGACATTAACTATACATGAAGCTTTTAATTTGGAGTTTGTTTATCAAAATCGATTGGCTCTTTTGATATTTTTTTAGTTAGGTGGGTACTGGGAACATAACAAAGCGCGCGCTATGCATTTGCCGTCGCTTTTATTGTGAGCAGCTAAGATTGTCGAAACTGAAACTGTGAAAAATTCTAGCTCTTTTAATTATCCTCCTAAACAACTTTATATAAACTTTTTGCGCAAAAAAATAGCTTTGATTTATAAAATAATGTATAATCAAAAATTGATTGCAAAAAATTTAATGTTGCACTTATACTATTAAATAAAAACAATGCTTGGTAAGTATAGATATAAATATTTTTACCATGTTTCAGTTAAGTGTATAAGGGAATTCTCTTAAGTTTACTTTGCCGGAAATTGTTCGAACTGAAAATCTAAGTAGACTTTTCTAATTACTATGCCCCGAAATGAACTAGAAATCTATATGTACTAACTATTGAATAAGTAAACCCCTATAAATCTCAAATGAAATTTGCAATGAGCCTTAAAAGAATATACGGCAAAATTACGGAAGATTTGAAATCATTAAAGACGAGATTTTTCTCCGCGTACAATTAACAAATTAAAACATAATGGGTTGCAAAGATGGTTAACCCCACCTATAAAAAAGATTCCAACAAGTAAACTATCCACCATTAAAATGTAAAAATAAGAAAATACTTCATAATCTCCCAGGAATTTTATCGAAATTATCCCAATTAACGTACCAAGCATGAATTCCGTAAATTCATTCACGTACGTTTATACTTTGAGACCGCGTCTCCTGACAATTAAAATCACATCGTCTAGATTAAAAATCCTAGTTATTTAGTGATGTAGGAAAGTAATTAACTGATATGAGAATTGCCATAGCTTGTTTGTTTCTTGGAAAAAGCGTAAATATGCTTCAGCGATGGCTCTGCAGATGGTATTTTACTGAATTATATAATTGTTCAAGAAAAATTATGCATAAGATAAATTTAGTTGATTATTTTGTATGAGAATTCGAAATTGACGATGTGAAACTCGTCACTAAGAGTGTAAAAAGTTGAAATGGCAAGTCTTGTGATTTGTAATAGAGCTTGATTGGTTTAAATATTCATTTGTCATAAAGCTAAAGTTCAGCTTTCCTGTTTTTAAGCGAGTTACGATTATGCTAAGATGGTTGTTAATGAAAAAATATCAAATTTTAAGATATACGGTACGGTGTCGGCAGGTGCCGAGTATGAATAACCTTTCGCGTAGGTTTCAAGTCTTAAATGCAAGTTATAGTAAAGTAGAATGCAAATTGACAACTCCAATAGAACCAGTATTACAGAGCAACCGACGTCATTTGCGAGTGTCTATTTAAAACGAAGTAATTTGATAGACGTCGTCGTGAGATAATTTGTGTCATTAATAGCAATGCGTGTATACTTTCTAAAATGATAAATATGTCTTTGTAGACTAAGCGAGAATTTAAAACAAAATAAGAAGTGATGGTAAAGATAAAATTATATATAACACACAAATCAAGAATTTAATTTTTCTCAAGAGAATGTCATTTTGAAATTCCATTTTATTGTGTTTACTTTCTAATCTTCTCTTTCGCGTATTAGCCAAATTTTGTCAGCAAAGTAAAATGTTTTTGTTTACATTTCCACCAAACTGCTATAATTTTTATCTACCAATCTTATGCCTGATAAATCTTTTATTGTTACTATTTCTATTGAAAATTGTTCTTCAGTAGTTGTTTGCGTTATTTGATGTTGACTCCATTTCTTCACAACTACTCTGCAACTATCCATATCTGTTTAGCCTGCCTAGAAAATCTACTCATCGTATTTCTAAGTGTCTCAAATTCTTGTCCACCTCTCTTACTTGCAACACCTGTATCCCCTTTTTCTTATTAAATACAATTTCTTAAGCAATTCATTTCTTCCAAGCTGAATACTTCTCTGTTCCTACTAAACGTGTTTTTTTAAATGTACCCCTAAACGGAATTACTAGTTTTGTTCTATGTTCTTGCGAATGTGAATAATTTTACTATCAACCTTCTGTTTCTTCACGATTATGATGTATTTTAATTTAGCTATATCTAGTTTGATAAATCTTTCTTAATTCACATTTTGCTACCCATGGATCGTGAACACTAGTTATACCTGCACTAGGTCAACTTTAGCCCCTATTACCTGAATTTGGATCCATCCTTATCTAGTAAATAGCCAATCTAAAATCTACCTATATTCTTATGCATTTTCACATGTACAGCCTGCTTGATAGGTGTTAGTATTCCTCTTATGCTACCCATGTTTAGTGACACTATTCCATTAATTGTTTTGCTATAGTTACAATATTAATTTGTCAATGTAGCCTTTAGTTGAATAAAGCCTTGCTTTCTAAAGTAGTAATTGGCTACAATTTATTCATCTAAAAGAGAAAATGATTCTTAAACAAATAACATGGAAACATATCTCCGTCCTGAAAGATTGAATTTAAATCCGTCATCGAGTTTTGTTTTAATTGAGTGGAAACACTGAAAGTAATCCTTTGAATACTTCCTAACAGCTAATGCTGAATGCACTAGCATAGAAATGAAACTCAATTTATTGGTAAATCACACTTCTTCAAAAATCTTCTGCTGAAAAACCAATAAGTGAAGTTTATGCGAGACAGCTGTTGACTAGTCGAAAACAGAAGGAAAATGAATTCTTATGTCAGTATTTAAGCATCTTCACAATCTTGGTAAAAGATTGAGAATTTAAAGCAGTCACTAGTGAGCAAAACAAGAAGACTATATTAAAGACGCATTTATATCCAGTTTGTTGTTTCATAAATCTCGACAGAGTTTAATACAGGAAATTACTTTACAACCAGATGATGCTATTTCTAAGCTAGACCTATGTAAATGGCACACAATACAGAATAGAAGCTACTCGCATGGCAATGTGAATACTGAATCTTTAAATTCTGCTCAAAATAGTATCAAAAACGCCAGTTTAGAGAGTAGCGCCTCACTCAAGCATTAGAAAAGGCATTTTTACAGCAATCAGTGCCATGAAATGAATGCCCTGCTTGACATGTAAAAGGCAAAAATTGTTAAAAAAAAAAGGACATTTTGCAATAGTATGTCGCAACAAAAACAACAATACTACTAGTAGTAGAAGAATTAATACATAACACTGCAACTAGTTGTTATATTACCGTAGCTGCTCCTGTATCTCTAAGCCAAGCAATAGTAACACTGACGGTAAACGAAATATGCGTAAAGGCTTTGGTCGATGCTGGAAGTAGCACTAGGCTAATTAGTAGCGAGATCTTTAAAAAATGTAATGTTCAAACATGCCTGGAAGGAAACGTATTTCTATGGCTTCTATAGACTTGGTAATTAACATTCTAGGTTCCTGTGTTGCTACAACAAAGCTAAATGGAAATATTTATACTAATGAGACACTACTAATTGTTGACAACTTGCGCACTGACGTTATACTTGGCCATGATGTTTTAAAATACCATTCTTCCATTAAAGTTACCTTCGGCGGGCCCAGCGAATCTCCTCACATATGTAATCTCGCTACAGTCTCTGTTCTTTTAGCTCAACTATCTGCTTATCTAAACGCCAATTAAAAACCCGTTGCTGTGAAATCGCGTAGATGTTCCGACCCTAAGTTCATTTCAAATGAAAAAATTACTTCCTTTAAAGGTACCTTTAGTGCTATGGAGATTTAGCGATTTGGATATTTGGGAAATTAGATATTTTCACTTTTAATCATCTAGGGTATTTTCTGCTTTGGGTATTTGGAGAAGTTTGTCATATGAAATTTGTTTTAGGTTGCCGGATGTTAAGTTTTCAATGTTTGTTACTAAGCTATGAGTATCTAAAAAACAACGGATTTGCTATTCATTTCCAATATGTTTAATAGGTAAAACGCAAAATATATAACGGCGAACTACACGAAAAGGTAAGGTTAAGGTTATAACAAAACAAACAAATCACGTGCTTTTCTGAACAAACACGCATGCTCCGATCTCAAAATAGCTAGGAAAGTTGAACTTGAACCAACTTTTGGTAGATCGGAGATTCGGTGATTTTGACGTTTCTCGGCGGTGTCACGTGATCACTTTAACCAATAGGATCATTCTCCAAATATCCAAATCGCCAAATCTCTGTAGCACTAAAGCCACCTTAAGAAGGTATAATTGAAAGAATTCAATCACCACGAAGAACCCAAGTTTTAGTAACTACTAATGAGTATCAAAAAACCTGTTTACTGAGTTAGATGCATTTCCTCTTCGAAACATCGAAGAAACTGTTTGAAGAGTTGCTAAATATTTAATCTTTAGTATAATCGATATAGAAAGTTCGTATTTTCAGGTGCTTATTCGTGATGAAGATAAGCCTTTTACCGGTTTTGAAGCTTGTAGTAACTTGTGCCAGTTCTGTAGAATACCCTTCGGCGTGACCAATGGATGTGCTAGTTTAGAAAGAACTATGAACACTATCATTCATAACCAGAAGTATGTTTATCTGGATGATATGACCCTATGCAGAATTGATCAGAATGAGCATGACTCTAACCTTAGGAATTTTCTCAATGCTGTTGTTAGGAATAATTTATCCATAAATGAACAAAAATCGAAATATTTTTTAAAAGAAATCAATGTGTTGGGGTATACTATCTCTAATCATACTATTAAACCAAACTCTGATCAGTTAAAACCATTACTTGAGCTTACTCTTCCTAAAAGTAAGTCTTGGTCGTTGTTCGATTTTCACTCACAAGGTACGGGCCTGTGCACGCAATCCAGTTTCCCTTCCCATGTTGGACACCACCCATCGCTTTATTACTTATGACGTTCTGTCTACCTTTTGTTCTTAATTCAGTTGGTTCGAGTTCTCCCTGTGGATCGCACGCGCGATCTAGGCACTGTGTACAATGTGTTGTTTTCCAAGGTTAGAAAAGTTAAACAAAGCAGTCAACCGTCAACAGGTATAAATTTAGTTTATTCGTTATTAATGAATTATTGACTTCGAGGGTTCGCCACAACTAATTATGATGTAATCCAAAGCGATTTAAATTTGTAAGTGTTTATTAACTAATGTGAGCTGAATAAATAGTGTTATGCATTCTCCTGTTCGAGTCTTGAAATTATTTATTATTTAAGCCGCCTATGTTTATTACATTCAACTAATCGAAGGCAAAATCAATTTCATTTCAGAGAAGATCGAACAATGGAATAGAATCTTGCGATTTCTCCAGTTGTGCTATTGGAACGTTTTCACATTATGCTAAATGAGTTCCAAATTTTTCCTATGAGATAAATACTCTGACCAAATGTAATGCTTTTTCTCCAAGTGATAAAGTTATGCACACTTTTGGTGACTTAAAATCTGATATTGGTAAGCTAGCTGTAAGTGCGATCGACGATAAAATTCCACTCACGGTAGAGACTGATGCTTCAGATTATGCAATAGGTGCTACTTTGTCTCAGAAAGGCAGACCTGTTGCATTCTATTCAAGAACTTTATATGGGAGCAAAGGAAACCATCCTATAATAGAAAGATACGCTTACGCCATAGTTGAAGAGATGAGAAAATGGTGATCTTCGCAATCTTTGTTTACTGTCTTTGGCCTTACCACATACAACCCTCAGGGTAATAGTTAGGCGGAACGTTCATATGGTACTTTATGGAAGAACATTTTCTTAGCACTGCGAACTAAACCGCTGAAGGAGATCATGTGGAAAAGTGTTCTTGAAGACGCATTGCATAGTATTTGCTCTTTGGTCTGTACTACTACTGTTCTCTTCATGAAATGATCAATCGCTTCCGTCTTGGCTTATGTCACCTGGACCTGTATTTGTGAAGAAACATGTGAGAGCCAGCATTGAATAGAAGTCAATCCGTTATATTCTCATGTGCAGTTACCTGATGGAAGAAAAACAACAGTATCGAATCAATATCTAGCACCTAAGGGTCCCATTATAGATGAAGAATATCTTTAAAACGACCCTATAAGAAATAATTTATCCTTTTTTACGAATCCAAATCTAAACTCGGAAGCTAGTAGATCCTTTGTTTCAGCTGATGCGCTAAATGTTAATGATTATGCATCACAAACATTCAAACAAAACTCTTTAATAGAAAAATACTTTTGCAAATGATTTAACATCACACAGAACATCGTATTCGGATGAGGTACGCAGATCTACGAGATCGACTAAACGTCCTATATATCTATCGGATTATGATCAACCTTGATGCATGAAAGAATGATATGTATTACTATTCCTATCCTATGCCACCGATGTTTAGTGACACTATTCCATTTTTTTTTGCTATGGCTACAATATTAATTTGTTAATGTATCTTTTAGATAAATAAAGACTTGCTTTGTAAGGCGGTAATTGTTTAAACATTGCATTGCTGCAATTACTTAAGTTATGGTACAAAATTCTATTAGCTTATCACCTATTTCGCCTTTCATTGCTAAGTTGACTACCTTTTTCTTTTTTTTCAGACCTACGCCTCCATGAAAGTATTCTATAGCTAGCAATCCATCTCTTTTTCTAACGCCTTTAATGTTATCATACATATTGGCAATTTGGTAATCACCAGCAATCTGTGTGGATGTGCCTGTGTCTACTGATTGATATTATCTGATCACTAATTTGTTGAAAAATTTTTACTTTTCCTGCTATTTTTATTTATAATAAAATCAACGCGCGATTATTAACTGAGGTTGAGTTACCGAAAATCTCCTTCTATAAGTTTCTTCACTTCCTTAACTCCTAGCAAATCTATTTATCACCTCATCAAGCCTAACTTAAAACTGTTTGACTAGTGACAAAATCAGAGATACCGGATGTTTCACGTTCCAATTTGTAGAGAATTTTCCTCCACTGCTCCTTCCTTTTCGTTGCTTCCTCACAAAAGTTTTGCACTTTACCAACATTAGAATAAAGACAGTCAGTCTATCATAGAAGTATGGGAATCTGAGACTGTATTTCTAAGCACTCTTAGGTCTCTACAATAGACCACTGGATGACACTATTGAGGTACGTCATTACAGTTTTCACAAGATTTGACATTTGTTATTGTGAAAACATTGACAGCATGGGAATTGACGAGTGACTTACAGTCAGCGTTAAAAAAAGGCAACTTTTGAAAAAATTGGAATTATATGTAAAGGTTTTCGTAGGATGAATTGTTACGATCTGAATAAAGGAATAACGCAACAAATACATGTAGAATAGTTTCATTCAACTTTTAGTAATGAAACATCACCCGAAAACAATGTTTACAATTGGTTTGGAGAATTTCTTCGTAGCCCTGGGTTCGACAATGATGAATTTCGTGAAGTCTGATCAAAATCGATCGCCATTCCAAAAAAATATTGATGCTATGTGCAACATGACTGAGGAGGATCAGTAATGAAATAAAATCTTTTTTCTATAAATATCTAGCATTGAAAAAATCCGTTTCATGGATTCAGCACAAATTGATCGAAGCATAGACCGGAAGCTCTCGTTTGGTGTATAGAAAGCTAACCAACGAATTGCGAAATCAGCATACAACATCGTAGCAGATATCGAATATTAAATCTATTTATATGAACCGAAGCAATAACTGTTTAGGTGTTCCAAAAATAATCAAAGCCCTCAAAAGTTGTTCCTTTACGAAGAGCTTGTAAGAAATTAATCGTTACTACCCTTTTTCAGGATAGAAGAGCAATTAACGCCGAATAGTAAAATATTAATTTGTTTGTTGGAAATCATCTACGAAATCAGGAAAAACGATCGCAAAGTTTCGCATCACCCTTCATCAAAACGCAAGCCCGCACAAAGTATGTCAGAGGAGAGATTATTTGAAGAAGCAAAACAAGGAATTAATGCCTCATTGCCAGTATCCACCAAATTTAGGATACCGAATGCGAAAATGCACAGACAGCCGTTTTATCATCTCAAAATTAAACCGTCAAACCTTGTTTATAAGATACCAATTTTGAGTGAAATATATTGTACTGTAAACGCATTCAAATAGGTATATAAATGTTAACGTTGAATATTTTGAAAACAATAAAACAGGTTGTTGTAAAAAATTAATCTTCTTTTCTAGTTTTAGAATTATTTTGAATTATAGAAAATCTCGATTACAATGGTGGTTTTCTGTTGCCTTTCACCAAGCAGAACAAAATGATCTTTATAGGAATATTAAGTATACAAAATATTTTTAATAAAAAATATAATTGCAAAATTAACCAGTGAATTGCTTGTAAATACTTTCACAATTTTAAAAATTAAGTATTTTGAAATAAACGCTAATATGATTAGCAATATTCTAAGGAGAAGTGGTTTGATGACCAAGTACTAAAGCATAATAATTATTTAAGTTGCTTACTCGTGACAGGTTTGTTGAATTTTGAGTTTTGTGATCTGCAATATACAATAAGCACAAACCCAATCATATTAATACTATAATTTTTAGATATTTTCGCGAAAACGATATGCTCATCCCAATTAGTTTAATGATTTTGCAAAAAGCAAATGTCAGTTAATAATATGAATATTGTTGTAGTTCCATAAAAATATATAGTTTTTTTTTGTTTTCTAATATTAATATACTAGAGAGTCTCTAAATATTTCACTTCCGTGATACTAAATAACTATTTTAATCTATTTTAAAATATAATTTAAGTTTGAAATCAAAGTGTTAATATTCTCAAAGTATCAACTTGTGTTCTTCCTACGTTAACTAGCATTATTAGCTTGCGTTGCTTGTTTTCGATTGACCTCATTTTAATTCTGTACTTAATAAATAAAAAGCTTTTTTTTGTTGTAATTTTAGTAATTAGTTGGAGCAATATTATTTATCTCCGTGCGTTTGCAGAAAAGAAGTAGTCAAATCCACGACTATGCCAAATCAATTAATCAATATAGCATATTTTCTAAAAAAATACGTACTTAGAAAAAGATCTTGTGATTTTACTATTTATAAAAACCATCAAATAAAATGTATAGGAATGATTTGTTGTGTGTTAAAAATAGCTATTGTTTGTGATTGGTTAAACACAGGTTTTAAACAGCCCCACTTCAAACTTGGGTTCAAGAGTATAAACAGGTATTTTAAGCCGCCCGATCAGTCGGTAAAAACAGGTTATGTAATTGTACAATAGCTTCCATTCTTGGTTAAGAAAATAACTGTTTATTTTTAATTGATATCTCGAGTTGCATGATTAGACTTTCTTTTGATTGATGCATAGCTTTCATAGATTAAATTCTAATTGTAGAATTAGATTTATGGTTAAAACTCATTCACGACGATTCAGTGGGCGTTCCTACTTGAATTCTTTAGAAACGTATGTTGCCTTCTATTTGCCCAAAAACTAAGATAATCTAACCTAAGTTAAAATAATCTTAGTTGTGGGCACGTTCCTTTTACTACTAAGGAACTTAGATAAAGTTAGATCTTTTGCATTCCCCTTACCCCAGGTAAGGTGCCTATAGATCTACCTTAGATACTAACTTCCTTCCCTAAGTTTATATTGAGGTGACATTTAACAGGTAACAGTTAATACCAAGTTGATTCTTAACAAGAGTCAGTTGATTTTAATATTATTTTCAAACACATTAGAGGTTAGTTAGCTAAAATGCTAAGTTGTACCTTCTAATAATCAAATGCAAATGAAGTTAGGTAAGGTTAGATTTTCATTTAACCTAATTTTAAGCAATTCTTAACTATGGTGTAAATAGAAAGCAACTATTATAGGAGTTATGTTCAGACAATGATGTTTGCAACGGTGAACTCTATCATGAATGGCTACAACAAAATATAGGTACGGACAACTGATACGAACACAAATTGCAAAATAAAAATCATTATTTTTAGTCCACTAGAAATTATACATTAAAAGTAATAAACTGCTTCAAGCAGAAGAAATGTCACCAAAATATGTTATTGTAATAAACTCACGCTTCAGGCAGGTAACAATTTGAAATTAAATTCAAAGATTAAAAAAAAATTGGGCCGCATGTACGGTTCACAACCAAACTTACGAATATTCTATTATTAAATACAGTTCACATTGACAATAAAAATTGAATTTAAGTTATAATTATTTTTATTAACAAAAACTTTCGTTGGTTGTAAAATTTCGATTTTAAAGTCAAATAACTCGAAAAGTAAATGAGATATGGATTAGTATATAGCATATTCGTAATCAGCGTAAAAAACTGAATAAGATTCATATATTATATATATTATAAAATGACGGGAACCCTGCGACGGACGACGGCGGCGACGGCGGCGACGACGGCGGCGGACAGACATTGAGATCCCATTAACCAAACTAAGTTTGGTTGAAAAGCGTTTGCAGTTGTTTGTTGCACTTTAGTTACATTTCGATGGATGTAATTGGCATTAGTACTTAACATACAGCACAATAATACCTACTTGGATGTTGAAAAGTCAGCTGTTCGAACTACACTTTAGCAAAAAAAAAGAAAACGAACAGGTAAATCAAAACATAGTCCATTTTATTTCATAACAAGAGAAAGAGTGCAAACATCAGAATTTATAAATTATATGACTTGTTGAAAATTGTGACCATCAACATCAATGCACATCAAAATGGTTTTTATGCCGCTGATAAATTAAACTAGTAATGGCCCATTTACGTTGACGTTTTAAATTTTCCTTCAATACTGTTTTAAGTGGTCAATATCTGAAGGTAAATAAATGCCCCATCTTTTAGTATGTTTTATGACATATAATGTGACCTGAAGACCATTTTTTTATGTCACCGCTTCCTAACAATTTATAAATTCATAAAACACAATTAGCTGAACACAAATCTTGTTGCAGAATCTTTTTCTCAACAGCAAAGCCTGCGTCATTTCTAATGTCTCCTTTCTTACAATTCATGTTTCTGTCAAAGAAATAAGGTTGCATGTTGTCATGAACACTCACTTTCTATCGCTATGGTGAATTTAATTCCTGTTCCAGGTTAATATCTGACTAATACGTATAACTAGCTGCAGACAACTTTTTCGCGTTTTGTTTTTTGTTCTGATTCTTTTTGTATCGTATTCCTGGGTGTGTGTGCGGACGGAAATTGACAAGTTGAATTTCTTAAAATGCCCCTCTTAGCACCCACAATACTGTTCCGCAAAAAGGAAAGCATTCTGAAAAAATAAAAAAAGATAATATTTTGACTGTCAGAGCATTTTCAAATATTCAGCTTGCTCATTTTTAACTACACACCCCCAGAAATACGATACAAAAAGAATTAGAACGATATACTGTACACAAAAAGCTGACAGCGTCCGCTCAGTATACATTATCAATTATATTATAAGTCGATGGTGGTGATTTATTCGTATGTATAATTTAACTTAAGAAAAATTATGCTCCTGATCCAGAAAATCAAATCCTGATCCATACTAAATAAACAACCCCTACCACCCGCTAAATCCAAAATCTTTAAAGGACATCTCCAACGCACCTCCACTATCCACATATTTAACACACCTTTAACCTTATCCAAATCTACCACATCCCTTGGAATCCAAATCGAAACAAGACTTACAATGCACGCACATCTATCATATCTCCGACCCAAAACCAAATCAATCCTTCACAATATACACCATTCCCTACCAAAATCTACTGAACTGACTTGCCCCACTCGTAAACTAATCCTACAACAAATAATAATTCCCATCATAAGTTTTGCAATAGACTCCTGGTACCCATTTACCACATCTCATTCCCGCAAAAGCCTTAATCAAATCATAAGACCTTTCCTATTATTTTCCACAAGAGCCTTCAGAACAACCCCCACCTCAGCATTATGCATAACTCTGAAACAATCACCCCTAAACATCCTGCTCTACTCCAAAGTTCAACTTCGAAACCTAAAGAAAAGAAGACCAATACAATTACATGACCGCACCCTAGAACCCACAGAATACAAAACAATGACAAAGACAAACATAAAAAACATAATTACTAAATCTCTAATGGACAGATGGCAAGACCAACGGAACTACGAAGTCACAAGTAGACATACACACGACATTTTCCCAGATATAACAAACATCCCTAAACATATCCCCTACTCCAACCGATCTACTTTTCCAATTCCTGAGCGGACACGGCACATTCCGACAAAAACTTTCTTACTAATCCCCTCTCCTTATTGGCACTGCTCAAACCAAAACATTACTGAAACCCTCACCACTTAATATGCTTATGCCCCAACTCCATTCCTCACCAAATCCACATAAAACACACAATATAACTTGATCCTTTCACCCCACTACCTAGCATCAATTTGCTCGCATCTAACTAACCCCTCCAATTTGACCATCCCCTAAATGAAATTCTTATCACAAAACTCCCATCCAATAATAACATTCCCTCCACACCATTATCCCAACCTCTACAACATTCCTCCGCACACCAACTTCTCTGCCAACAGCCCAAGATTAACCCGACAATATAAAAAGAAAACTCAAGATTATCAACGTACTACATCGGAAATTAATATATATTGTAAATTTATTGTAATTTATATTATCTGTAAACCTTCTGTTCATATTCACTAGGTTAGACCTTTGGCCAAGGAATAATGTACAACAATAAATAAATAAATAAATAAAATAATTGGTCTGTACTTTGTAATAGCTCATTAATAAGAACACGTATAATGAGTACGTACCTGTAGCTCATTTGCAATCTAGCTCAACGTAAAACTTGAATTAAGCACCTAAAAACACCAGTCTGTGTAACGAATGGTCAAATAAACCTGACCTGGAAGAAAGGCGTGCTATGAGAAAAATAAACTGCATGCTCCAAGGAATACTAACCTTAAATAGCGACAACTAATTTTTGCACATTCCAATAGATACAAAATAAATCACACAAATCGTTTTAAGTATAAATTAATTAACTCTGAGTCCATAGTTATTTTTTGCAGCGTGTGTGTGAAGTTGACAACACAAGACATTAGTTTCATAATGGATAGTACATTCTCCATCCACAAGCATCTCACCGAATTTTTAACTTAAGTTGAATTATGTTAGTAATATAAAAATTAGAAATAACTAAAATTAATTGGGGTTCAAAGTCACGCACAAGTACAGCACTAAGAAACTTGAAGTATTAAGTTTTGCCGTTTTTATGCGACCAAAATGCACCACAATTCCCCACAGATTCAAATACCTAACATCAAAAGCATTAAGTTATATTCAAATTATTTCAATAGGCGTCAAGTTAAGGCTACGGAAATCTCATTCAACCGTGTAGTTTTTTTAAATTTTTGTTTGCCGCTAGTTACTTATCCCCAAATTAGATAAATAAGTAATTAAATGAAACTATTAAGAATCAGGAATTATTGTTACATTGTATAAATTGAAGGACATAATAAAAGGTTATGAAAGTTCACAAGCCAGACAGTGAGAACCGAAACAGACATTGTATTCCAGACGCAACGTGATACTGCAGGTGTAGGTTACAGTAGGTTATAAGACAGCAATTATTAAAATTAAGATTGTTATTTTGTATTGTATAAATGAATAATGAAATAAGCAGACATGAGCTCTTCAGTTCCTACAAGCAGTGTGAGGGGCAGAGAAAGCATAAATCCCCCCCCAGAGCCCAAGATGGCCAGTTGTTACATTTATTTTCGGCATAAATTAATTAGCCTATTTTTCTCCTTTGTTCATTCATTACTCGTTCGAATTAACTCCGTTCCAATTCTTTAATTCTTCAACAACCCCCTATATAATTTACTTGTTACTCCATAAGCCTGTTTTACCATAAATTTCTTAAATTCTTCAATAACATCCTGATTACAATAATAAATACGCTTTCTACAAATTTTCATTTTGAACTCATTTATTTCGAAACGCCAAGTTTAAGCTACAAGTAAATAATTATACCCTGTTTTTAGGTACCCGCTATCTTGGTATACCTTACGACCGCCGTATAATGGTTTTTTCTATTGTTCCAATGTAACGACTTGTTGAAATAAGGTCGCGCACTATCCGATATAAGCCAGGTTTTCCAGTTTCGTAATTGAGCTTCGATTAGCGAGAGTTTGCTTTTCGAATTCGTGTTGTTTGAACTATTGCTGAATGTGATGCTATAGCTGTACGTCAAAGTGTTTTCTACATTTTCTTCGTCTTCGTATTTCAAAAAGCGAGGCACGTTTTTCTGTTCAACAACTGGGAGGTGTCTTGCGTGTATTCGATGAGTTTCCGCACGCGTACCCATTCTAATCAGCTTCTCTTTTTAGCTTTTTCTTTAGCTGGAGACCAAATGAGATCTTTTTTTATGTAGAACAACTGCTTTTGTCTGTAGACCAACTACTTTTGTCCGTAGACCGCTGCTTTAGTTATGGTAGCAGGGTAAATGGATCCTGACGACCATGGCGTTCCTGTGTTGACTCGCCCCCGACGACTTGCGAGCTAAGTATCAGGACATCTACAGGTATGCAACTTGTTTTCTTTTGTGTGCGTCAATTTTATATTCCGTATCAATGTTTGGTGTAGCTACGTGACAAGAAACGTCACCTTGTAGAACTATTATTTGTTGCTGCTAATCGATATCAACGTTTTTTAGGTGCGATGTACTATTTTTAAACATGCTTGTCAAAAGAATGCACGGACTAGTTTATTTTACAAAGATTATTAGGTGAAATTTTAAAAACGTTCTACAAAAACTTTCACACGTTAATTCGTTCCTACTAATTAGTTTATTTTACAAAAATTATTAGTTGAAATTTTAACAACACTTGACAAAAGCTGTCACTGTTTTTATTTGCTACTGAATAATTTCTCTTATGTAAATGCGAGATGCGCACTTCATATCCAGATTTCTAAATCGTCCGTATAATATAATTGTTTGCTGTAAAATAGTAACGCTTAATTTATTTTCTTTTTGCTTGTTTGTACAGAATCCTTTATTTATTTTTATGTGTTAATAGATAATTGTGGGCGATGTACTTTATTTTTGTTTGTTTTTTTGGTATGTAGGTGAATCTCCCCACTCTCCGGGGTTGGTAGTTAGCCTGGTATTTACTTTTCTTCCGGCTACGTCTAGGTACGTAGCACAGTCAGTCTAGAGCTCTCAACTTTAACATTGTTGTTAGTTCAGCGACTCACCGTAATTTTAGTTTATTTAGTTAAAGTGAATTTCAACTTAGAATTATTTCGTTCTCCATGCGTTACTGAATATAACGTACTTGTAAATTAAAATTAATTGTAATTTCAGTATAAAATAAATTGGATAAAAGAAGTTTTTTTGAAAAGCCTTTTTAAAAAGCCGCTCCAGGAGGCCCAAAACCTATCTCCATTTGTTGCGCCAAAAATTCGCTTTGATACGCTCAAAGTTTCAAAAGCGACACTATATACCCAGTACGAAACGCATTGTAATTTTAAGTCTGTTTAAAACGTCTTTTTGTAGTTTTGTTGACTCAAAGTAGGGCATTAATTGTCCTAAATCTTCAAAAAACGTTTTAAACACTTTCAGATAATAACTGTTAACAATGAAGCGCCTACAATTAAGCGGTTTAACGCTAAACACTAAAAACTCGAATCGAACATCTGAAAGCAGTTTAATTGGTTGGTACTAACTACACACTTTAGCCGGATGTCAAATGCTTTAAACATAAGTTATCTCAAAATATTGTGCACTATTCTATGACACTCAACAGATGCTTTAATGATGTATACATTAGTAACGAAGTTAAAAGAAAATTAATTAGGTTGGCACTATCATATTGCCCATAAATTACTATTTAGTATTAAAGTACATAAATTTGAAAATGTTTATTTATTTATTTATTTATTTTCAAATAGGCTCACGTCTAACTACATGGAAACTTAACATTATTATCATATCCTACAACGTGCTTCCAGTGGCATAATTTAATGTAATTTAACAGCGTTTACGAATTATAATAAGCTATCGTAAAATTCAATATGTTTTTGTGTTAAATCTTGTATACCTTATCTAGGAAAAAGA
Source organism: Platerodrilus igneus (assembly GCA_036346225.1). Classification (NCBI taxonomy): domain Eukaryota; kingdom Metazoa; phylum Arthropoda; class Insecta; order Coleoptera; family Lycidae; genus Platerodrilus; species Platerodrilus igneus. The sequence goes on from JARFIW010000566.1 coordinate 2,508,340, forward strand.
AAAAAATTACGTTTAATAGTTATATGCAACCATGTTTAGAAAACATACTTATATTGAGATAAAAAAACTACAGAAGCTTGACGCGACGCTCTCAGCGTCGCTGTAGTGCCTTGTAACTATAGAGTTTTTCGGCTTGTAGATATTGTTGTTTTTTGAATTGTTGTGGTGTTTTTATCGGTTGATCTTCTTAATTAAATAAATAAAATATATAAATTTGTAGGACTGGATCCCAAAAGACCTGCTCCTGGAATCGTCTTGTTTTGATGCAGTGAGCAGTTTCCCGGAGCTTCCTCTTGGTTGTCCCCCAACTACACGGTATCCGGATCCTGGGTCCACTGGCCTGTGGTTTTCGACCGACAGGATGGCTACTCGCCACAGGCCGCTCCATCGTCAAGTAGCTCGTCTAAACAGGACTGACGGATGTGCATCCCCGACGACTTTACTTGTGTACCCATTCCTCGGCACCCCGTATAGCTGGAGAACTCCCTCAGGACGTCACCGTTCCACTGCTCACCTTTGATCGCCCCAAGGCGGTGGTCGGAATACGTGAGCTGTTACCCCATTGGAGTCTGGGCAACAACTATTGAGATAATACAAACATAAACTTATATATAGGGTCCACTGCCAAAGAGCAAACCTTACCATATTTGATTACTGCTCAAAATTGTATTGTAGTATTTGTCTCTAATTTGTTTATATATTATGGTAAAGAAGTCGACGATGTCTCGAATAGAGCGGATTTAATTTATTTGCTTTAACATAGAGTAAATACGTATTATCAGTTTATGACGCTGGATAGAAAATAATGTTGTTAAGAACATTTGTCTGCTGGGAAACTTAATTGAACACTTCTTACTCCAAAAAGTAGTAGATATATAAAATTCTCTTCATTTTGAAAAACATATTTGTTACAGTTTTTATACATGTGCCCTTTTCATTGTTCAACATTGTGAATATACTTTAAATAGTATGAATATAGGAATTTTAAGAATTTGTTTCGGACTTTTTCAATTGCAAAGGTATTTTTGTGGCTACTGGAATTCCAAATTATGCATCGTATCCCAATGTTTGCGGTTCTGGTGCAAATAATATATTCCTAAGGATTTTGATAAATTTAAATACAAAACGGTTACAAATAAGAAAATGTAATGCTCTTCTGCATCTGAGATATTTTTGCAAATTTAACTACTAAAATTTAAGGTTGAATTAAGAATAATTCCTAAATCTTTGCGCAGTGGGAGTGGTCAATTTTCATGCAGCTAATTTCATAATCTAAAGTTCGTGATATTTCTTTGCATGTATTTGTTACCCTACACTTGATTGTCCGATTCTTCACTCCAAAGTTATATACATTAACCAGGAAGCGGGTTTTTACTTGGATATATTAAATGTTTCCGAAACCTTGTTATTTCAAGCAAGATACGGATTTTCAACGTTCGTGACAACAGACACACGCACGCACGCGCGCGTGAGCGCGTGCGCGTACTCACACACGAAACCTACATTTTACCTCTCATCTGAACGAGGGTGAATTTTTGTGAAAAATTCTCGTTTGACATTTTTCAAGCAATCCGTGGCTGGAATTGAATCCGGGACCCTGGGCTTAGTAATCACACGCGAACCAATCAAGCCACGGAGATGCCTGCACGTATATATTATCACAAAAACTTTGATGTAATAAATGCCAGAATAATTTCCGCACATCATTTGTAAATAGCTTAAATACGTTTTAGCAATTTGTGATGGTCTTCCGTGCGTTTGATATTTTTATATATTTTCATATCTTCTGCATATAAAAAGCGCTTTAAAAACCGTATGCGTACTGGAAGATCCTTAATGAAAACTAAGAACGATAGTGGTCCAAAGTTAGACTACTGGAGTACACCGGAAATGACCTTATGACATTCAGAATCAGTTCCATCGATCCTAACAACATATTTCCTATTCTAGAGGTAACTATACATAATTTTAAAGGTTAATCCTTAAATACCAAACTTTACAGTTTCTATAAGCGAACTCTTCCATTTTAATGGATAGATGCACCAAAATTCAGGAACCTTGCAGATAGCGTTCCGAAAAGCTCAAGCGTTGAAGGGAACGAGTTGTTGGAGTTCTCACTAGGACACGAACTAGACGTTGTCGTGGTAAAGTAAACGTTCTTCGGCGCACAGGACGAACCGAAACTTTACAACTACATGCTATTTCTCAATTATAAAAATGGCGTCAGTGGAGGAACAACGGCGTGTGCCAAGGCAAGCCTGGAACACTACGTGGTGGACACGTTAGACTATGAACGACTAGAAGCGACTGCAGTGTCTGTAGTCATAATGTGTTTCGATCCTCTATGTCTTGTTTCGGTTCACAATCCTCCTTGCGGTGAACCGCAACGCCAGCAGAACTTAGACGCGTTGTAGGATGTGAGAAAATCGGTGCTCTTAGCAGGTGACCTTAACTCTAAACATTCGTCTTGAAACAGTCGGGTAGCAAATCGCTACGGACGCATACTGCGTCAGTTTGCTGATAGACGAGAAGTCGCAATCTTAAAAACAGTAGAACGCACTCACTAAGGCAACAGAGGCAGGCCAGACGTACTAGACGTCGCTATAATCAACCTACTGAAGCTGAACACGAAGATCCAAGACGTCGGAGACTTCAGTTTCGACCACAACCCGCTACTCCGGAACGAGTCTCGGTGATTAAGGAAATCTGCAAAATTTTGTAGCTGATCTTTTCCGCCCTTCTAGCAGCGTTGGAGAAAGAGATATCTGACGACATTCTGACGATTCACGCGCTAGAGAAGCAAGTGAATCACATCGTAAAGTGCATAAGGCCTTGGTTGGTAGAGCCATTTCAACGAGACCGGTAGCAGATAAGAAGAATATCCTCCCGCTATATATCCGCAAACCCTTCCGAGAGAAGAGTAGTGCCCGGCATCGGTGGCAGAAAGTCTGGCATCCAGTGTAACGGATCCTTTACAGTCGATTTGTCGCCGATTAGCAATTCGACAAAACGGAATAGAGTTTTGAGAAGTCAATCTGAAAGAATTCCAAGCCGAAAACAGTTGTCTGTGGAGGATGTCAAAAATGCTAAGGGACAGAGCGTCCCCATGCCTCCTGTTCAGCTTTTGAAAAGGCAAAGCCTTTGTAAATAGCTAGGAACATCAGTTCGAGCCGAACTATGTCTACGTAGACCATAGGTACGTCGACCAAGTTATCTGCGACGTCAGAAGGAAGCTGAAACACGACAATTCGCACGAAACCAAACATACCACAGTAAAAGAAGTCAAGGACCTAATCATGGTCTTAATGATCCGAATGGTCCTTAGAGCGGACAGAATTTCCCACTGGGCTCTGAAAACTCTATCGGAAAACGCCGTCATGGAGTTAATCGGAATCATCACTATCATGTAGAGGCTCTTCCACTTTTTAGGGCGGTGGACTAAATAATGCTCTAACAAGCAAGTTAATCTGCGATATTCCCAAGAAATAACCGACCAATTAGCTTGCTTTGGGTGATTGGGAAAATAGTAAAAGCTATTTTCCTAAGCAGACTGCAGGCGGCGATGGAGAAGTCGCGGGTGACCTGGCACGAAATGTTTGGTTTACGTAAGGTGGCTTTGTACCGTTCACCAGATACTTCAAGTTACCGCGCCCACCGTGGAAGGTTTCGACTGAAAACAGCCTACAGGCGCAGTAGCGTTCCAGGATGTGTTGAAGCCTTTCAATAAGATATATCATTCTGGCCTCTCTAAAAGATGCTGGATAGAGGGATATAATACGCCTTCATTCAACTGACGAAATCCTATCTTAGCGATAGATGTTCTGTATCAGGCCGGATGATTTGGAATGAAAACCTCTTTCCACACTTAAATGCACTCACACAAAAAACCACGGCACTCATCCACCAACGTTATCTTGACGGATAAAAGACACAAACAAAACTACCCGGACAGAGACATAAAAGTACCACCTCTCCTTGGACCGAGGCTCTGCCCCGGAGACAGGAGACCGATCTCCTGGAATTCCAAGAGCTCTGCTCTTGACGACCAGAAGCAACAAGATCAAACCATTAACCCGAATTTGAAACGATCCAACCACCTAATATGTAGAATTTGCATGCTTCTACATATTAGCAACCCTGTCTCTCACAAATAATAACCAACAGTAGTAGTATAAGTTAATTTTAAGTAGTAGAATAGGGAATTTCTTTTCTTTTTAACAAACGCTAAATTTTAAGAACTTTCACATACTCGAGGCAAACAATACAGCAAACAAATCCTTTCCTGTGAAAGAACCTAATTTTTTATTTATGTAATAGTATAAGTTCAAACATGTACAAAATTATACTAATTCAATCCAACCTTTTAGTAACCTGGGCAAACATAAACACAAATTAACATATCAAACACACTTCACACACACACACACACACACACACACACACACACAAACAAACACACAAAACACCTCTTATGTACTGTGCAAACATAAAACACTTTTCACACACTTACATTGCCTTTTCAACATCTGGATTTCCGGCTGCCGGTGGTCCAGACTGATAAGGCAACATCCGTCGAGCGTTCCTCTTTGAAGATTGGGATATCCGGCTTCCGATGGCCCTGGTCCTAAAGGGGGAACGTAACACGGATACCAACATTACATACAACACACATACACACAACTCTCTCTCTCTCTCTCACACACACACACGCGCACACACACACAAACACACACACACAAACACACACACACACACACCTAAACACACACTTCCATTGCCTTTCAACATCTGGATTTCCGGCTGCCGATGGTCCGGACTGACAAGGCAACGTCCGTTGTGCGTTCTTTCTTGACGACTGGGATATCCGGCTGCCGATGGTCCTGGTCCTAGAGGGGGAACGTAACACGGACCAACATCACACACAACACACATACACACAACCATCCCTCACACATACACACATACACACATAACACATGATGGTTACTTTCTGTAGGAAAGCCAGGTCTGCTTAAATTTCAGGTAGCAGACTACTGAAACGTTGGAACAAATAAATAAATAAAAAAAAATAAATAAATAGGCCGGATAGAGTGCGGTCAATCAAACAGAATCAGGGTTCCTTCTTCTAACCGGCACTGTATGACATCTTCATGAGCGACCTATCCAAAACGGCATACGCCAGGTTAGCGTTATACGCTGAAAACACAGCTATGCTAGCCAGATCCCGTACCTCATACCTCAACACGCAGAGACTGCAAACGGCGACGGACGCATTTGAGTAATGGCTAAGACTCTGGAGAGTCTAGGTCTATCCAGAAAGGAGCACAGCAGTTTTCTTTTCAATGCAACGTCATCGACCTGGAGACGACGTCAAGACATTTGATGAACTGATGCCATGACACCTAGGCGTCAAGTATTTAGGAGGTATTCTTGATTCGAAGCTTACTTAGAGAACCAGCATCGAGTATGCGACCAACAAGGCAAAGAGAGTGATGGCATAGCTATACCATCTGACCAGTCGCTGAAGTAAGCTTAACACTTCAAACAAGTTGAGTCTTGACATGTGATAACCAAACCAACGTTTGCATGCGCATCGGCAGTATGGGGCAACGCAGCGGAATGGCGGCTTCGTGGCGTAGTTGGTATGCGTGTGACTACTACGTCGAAGGTGCTGGGTTCAAATCCCAACACGGTCCGCTTGAAAAATGTTAGGCTAGCATTATTCAAAAAAATACATCCTCGTTTGAATGAGAAGAAAAATGTAGGTCCAGTATGTGAGTGTTGTCACGCACGTTAAAGATTACTACTTTGCTTGGAACAGCAAGGATTCGGTAGCAATTCAAAACTTTCAGGTAAAAAAACCCGCTTCCTGGCCAATGTAGTACTTTTGGGTGAAGCATTGGAAAGTGGAATGTAGGACAGTAGTATAGACACCCCAGAGCGATCCTCCAGAATTAATCGGTGCCTTCTCTTTCAGCAAAATTAGACGTCCGAAAGGAATAAATTGCGCGTGAAGCCAGGTTTTTTTTCAAACGCGACAACGGTGACGGACATAATCCGGGTTGCGCTAGTCACGGAATTCCTAAACCCGTCTAACCACAAGACATCCCAAGCCTGACACCAGTGAAATGCACACGTCCTTGTTACGAAAAGAAAGAGCCCTATACAACTGATATAAAATCTTTTACCACTCTAACAAAATCCACAGCTTCCCTAAAAGAATGTCATGATCTTCTTTATCAAATTTCTTTGTTATTTGACATTTAATTTCACATACGTATATTATAAATATCATTAGAGTTGTTGAAGTGGATCGATCTACTTGACATAAATACGCGCTGTTCTTCCGTAACTTGTGTTTTGATATTTTGAATGATTTTTTTAAATGAAATATGTTCCAAAATTTTAGCTGGTGTTGAAAGTGCAAGTTTATTATTTTCTGTTTTATTTTTGTCATCTCGGATACGACATACTTTCGTTATACTTTTCGAGAAAAGCGTTAGGTGATATCGCAAGGTTGAATGTGTATGGAACAAATCGCTCTAGCAGTGCTGCGCATCATTTTTGGATATCTGGTGGTAATTTAGCCGGGCCTACTGATTTTTTTTGTTTGAACTTCTTAATCGCATTTTTATAATGTTCATGAGCAATGCACACAAGGTCCATTCCGTTGCTATACGTTTGAGTTTCTATAATTTATGTGACATTATGTTTAACTGAACTGCTCACTTAAGCAGATCTGAAATGGCTTGCAAATGCTTCAGAAGTGAACTATTGGCACGGGTTTCCGCCAATGTTGAAATCTTCAGTTCCTGATGATTCCGTTTTTTAGATTTTGAGTACATCCAAAATTTATTTATGTTAGTCATATGTTTTCTTCGTCGAAATCTTTAAAATTTTTGTTCTATTCTTATACTGTTGCACCACACCATATTAACTGTAATTGTTTTCAATTTCAGAGTAGTTGAAGTTTCAGTCAAGGTCGGATCAGCGCATAGACAACTGAGACAAATATCTAGGGCCCGATTTTTAGATGGGTACGGTCAAACTGTTTATTTTGAAAATATTTGTAAATAAGATTTTCTGTTAGGCAAATGAATATAATAAACAAATAATCAAAAATGTACTGCGCTTTATATAGCTACTGCGAATTCTAAAGAAAATGTGTTCTTATGTTTCTACTTATTGAAAGTAATTCTTCCGATAATTTAAATTTTTTTATAGCGATAAGCATAATACTAACCATATGTATACTTAACATCATGTGAAATATTGTTAAATAATTTTGCTTTTATTTTGCAGTGCCCGTATGCGATTCAATAGAATAGATGGTAACAATATCATGATTTATTAATTGAAAAAGCCAGACACTTTAAAACAAAATAATTACTTTATCAATGGTGTGGAACAGAATACTGAGTAATTAACGCAAGTATGAATTTGATTTTTTGTTTTCTTTTTTAAATTTGAGCATATCAAATTATAAAATTTTAATATAGTTAAGAGAAAATAGATTATTGTTACGCTTCGGGTTTAAAAAAAATAACGCATTAGAAGTAACGCGTAAGAAAAAGTTGGAGGAAGACAAAAATTAACAGGGAAACGTCCTGCCAAAATATGTTATTCATACCAAAATTGACGATATCAATGTAGAAGTTGAGCCTAATGAAAAGATTAAGGAAAGACATGTTGGTCAATATTCCGGAAACAGTAAAAATCAACAAGTACAAGTTGAGAAGACAGAAAACAATGCAAATACAATAGAAGTAGTAGAAATGAAAATGTAGATGACAAAGATATACCGTTCATTTACATTTCCAATGCTCCACCAGAAGGTACTACATTGGCCAGGAGGCGAGTTTTTTGTTGCCTGGAAATTTAGAATTTTGCCGAACCCTTGCCGTTCCAGGCAAAGTAGGGATCTTTAACGTGCATGACAACACTCACACACGGGACCTCCATTTAACCTCTCATCCGAACGAGGGCGTAATTTTTGTGAAAATGCTCACCTGCCATTTTTCAAGCAGTCGGCCGTGTCGGTGACAAAGTGACAAGTTGAGAAGAAAAACGAAATTGCAATTAATGAAGTAAAAATACAAAATAAATATAGGAAGTGTACTTAATATTTTAATTTTTGACAATTTGAACATTCTGTTGTGGCTTTTAAATTTGACAACAGACATGCAACGTTATATGTTTAAAAATAAAAACTCGTTAATTATTTCTCATGTATAGACCGCTAAAAAAGTAGTGACAGATGGTGGAAAAACTGTAACTCGGACATTAAAGAAAAATATTTTTACTCGTAACAAGGTAAACGAGGAAAAAATTGAGCGAAAATGGTTGTGTATAGCCCAAGAAGTAAAGCATTTTACAGCTACGTTTGCAAAATATTTACGATCAGAAGAACCGCTCTTATTGAAGGCTATTCCGACGACTGGAAAAATACAAATGTAAGACGCATTTTATTGAAATTTTAGTATCAATTGAGAAACGTGTTAATACTATAGTTGAAAAAACGTATTTAGAAAAAAAATACTGGAGAAAGGCATTGCTGCGCATAGTAGTAACAATAAAATATTAACTAAAAACTTTCATGCATTTCACGGCTCTAGTGAACTCTTTTTCAGAACTTGAGATTATTTGGCAAAATTTGACGAGCCTCTTGCATCGTGTATAAGACAATATGGGCCAGCTGGATAAAGCAACGTGAGTTACCTTTCTTCAACTATTTGTTGTGAATTTATTCAAATATTGAACAAGAAAATATTTATGTCACAAGTTAAGCTGCCTCATGTTTTTCCATAAATATTAACTCTACTTTTGCTATAACACGTGCAGGCCAATCAACTTTCATATTGTGCTATTTATCAGGAGATGAATCCTCAATCCAGAATTTTTTTGAATTATTCCCATTTATTCTCACTCAGGGGTTTTGTTAAAATTGAAGTTTTGCAGCATACTGCAAAATTAGGACTGGATGGCAATTGTAAAGGACAAAGCTAAGGCAAATACAATGGCCTCCAAAACCGCATTAAAAGATATAGTAAAACAACCCTTTACTCTATTTGTGCTTCGCAATCATTACATCTAGTAATAAATAGTGCCAGTCAATCATGCTCGCAGGCAATATTGTATTTTACTTTACTGAAAATTATTTATACCTTTCGACCAAATAAAAAGCACTCTTTTTAAAATATTTTTAAACAAATCTCAGAATTGTTCTGTTGAAGGAAAATCACGAGTAATGGCAAACAAAATGAATACTGTTGAATCCATTTTGTTAACAGTTATTAGGGATAAAATTTTTTCCAAAAGAAATGCAAGTAGTAAATCCCTACAAAATGCTAGTTCGCCACTCTCGTTTGGAGTGAATATTTTTGACAGTCTATATGAAAACGTTAATGGTTTGCAAAGTTTATTTCTGGAAATAGAAGAAGAGACATTAAGCGTGTCAGAAATAAACGTTTATTATAATTTTAAAAAAGATTCCAAAAAGAAAACGTTTCTTTGAAAAAACTTATAATGATGAAAAAAATGTAAGTTTGTCTCAGGGTCAAGAAATGTTCAAGCGAAATTGTTTCTACGTAATTTGTGATAAAATACCTCCTAAATTAAAAGTTACAAATATATTAATGAAACTTTTTAAATTTGTCACACAAATATAGCTGTAGGCGACTATGAGGACGTATCGATTAATACTGCATTGCTAAAAAATGGTAAAGTGGCGATATTGATACTGAAGAATTGGACAAGAAATTGTTGCAATCTAAATTAATTTGCAAAAGCAAAAGTTTACGTTGTAATCACATTATCATTTTCTTTTCGACCTTACTTAAAGTCGGTTTGATGAAATATTACCTGGTTATCTCCTCCAAAAAAGGAAATGTGTTGAATTATATGCCAACATGCTAGACCGTTAACTAATTGTGAGCTATGTCATAGAGACGTTTATTAAGTTATATGTTATGGTAAGGCTTAAGCAGCGAATCGCTGCCAACATACTAGACCGCTAACTAATTGTGAGTCATGTCATGGTGACATTTAGTTAACTGATTTTCAACGAACTTCGTTCGTTTATGAAATCTATTTGTCTGTGTGTCTGTGTGTCCGAGGCCTTTTTCATGGTCGGACATCAATGTGTGATACATCAATCGATTCAGCTCGGTGTCCAGAGCTTAAGTTTTGATGTCAGTTAAAATCGGGCCACGGGGATGCCGAGCCCCCGGGAAAATCCACAGGGATAATTAAAATTTTAAATAAGTTTAAAATCAATATGCGACACATATTTGAACAATTTATGGCATTTCATGCCAATTATTCCAATATTATAGACATTGTTTAAACTTAAATTTTGATTACCGAAAATAATTAGATACATTTAAAAAAAAAATTCTTATCTTATTGATGAGAACTAATATATAGCTTTTAAAATATTTATTCAATAAAATAACATATATTAAAATGTCTCTTTTGTTGTTTATAAATTTTTGTTTTTATCTGAATACTTATAATTATTACAACATAATAATTTTAATTTCTTTAATTTGTTTTAAAGTAAGTCTACATTTGGAAGTTCGTTGCGACAATGCCTTGCATTTTCAACTTGTTATTTATTTCTTTCTTTTTATTTTGTTTTTGAACTTACTTAAGATGGGTTTGACGCAGTTTTCTATTCTGAGTTGGTCTAGAAAAGTGTACATACCCTTCACAATCTAAATCTCTAATAATATGACTAATATAGCTTTGTCTAGGTCTTCCTACTCTATTTTTGTTTGGTAGTCTATAACATAAAACCTTACTAAATAGTCCCTCATGTCTTAACTGGTGCCCTATCATTCTATCTCTCCTGACCTTTAACTGTTTCCACATACAGGGTTCCTCATCTATCCTTTAATAAACGTCCTTATTTGTCACTCAATACGTCCAACTAATCTTTAAAATTTTCTTATAACACCAAGTTTCAAAAGCTTCTATCTTTTTCTTATATACCTCTTTAAGTCTCACTACCGTATAATAGAACGTTCCATACGTACGACTTTAGGAAACTTTTTCTATTATTTAAACTAATACTATTAGTTATTAGTAAGTTTTTCTTTTTTAAAAACATTTTTCTAGCTTGAGCTACGTCCGTTCTTTTGTAATTATACTACTTAAATAGCAAAATTCATTTAACCCCTCTAACTCGGAATTACTTTTTTTTAATTTTGGTTTAGAACTTGAATGTAACTCACTTGTATTATCTTTGTCTTTCCTGAGTTGACTCTCATACTATAGTTACTCTGTAGTATCTCATCTAGCATATTTAAAAACTATCCTAACTCTTTTTTAGACTCTGCTGTAATTGCGATATCATCTACAAAACAACATGTCTATTTTCTGTCCCTGTACACTAATACCTTTCTCTTTTCTCTCTCTAGTTAAGTTTAAAGTTTCCTTGACATAAACATTAAAAATCAAGGGAGATAGTATACAGCTCTGCCTAACACCATTTATAATCTTAGCTTTCGTTTCTATTTCATCAAATCTAATTACTACACTTTGATTTTTATATGGACTAAATAATTTTTTTTATCCCTATGAGAGATTCCCATTTTTTGCAAAACCCTGAACATAACAATCCAATTAACCCTATCAAATGCTTTTTCTAAATTTAGAAACGCGAATTGAGCCTTTTTATTTTTTGTAACCTTTTTACGATAATTACCCTAATCATTACATTAGTATCGGTTCTCTAGTCCATCTGACTTTACGAAAACCATATTGATCTTCTCCTAAGTAATTCTCAGTCAAAGATCCTATTCTATTTTTAATTATGATTGTTAGTATTATAGAAGCATGGGAAGTTAAACTAACCGTTCTAAAATTCTCACACCTATCAGATCCTGACTTTTTTGGTATTGGGATAATAATATTTTTTCGAAATCTATTGGGACCTCACCTGTGTCATATATTACTTTTACTAGTTCATATAATCTGTGTAAAAATTTTTTGCCTTGTATATTGTATTAATTCTGCTGGTATATCGTCTATCCCTGGCGCTTTACTTATTTTAAGATCCTAACAGTTCTATCAAATTCCTGTCTTTATATTAAGAGCTCTATTTCTACATCCTCTTATTGGTCGTTATCTAACTCATCCATATCGTCTCCTTATTATAAATCTTCTAAATATATTTTCCGTCCATTTGCTACCTCAACTCCATTTATTTATTAGAAGCTCATTATTTTCATCTTTAATACCATTATATTTTTTTCCTATCTTTCCCGAAAAACTTTTTACCTACGCAGTAAGCCCTGTCTGTCTTACCTACTCTCAAATTATCTTGTATTCCCTTACAATTCTCCTTCATCCATTTATTTCTAGCTTTTCTACACTCATGTACTACATTATTTCTAGCACTATTATATTTTTTCTTACTTTCACTATCCAATTCGGTTTAAGCTTTCTTCTATTCTCTATTAAATTTAACAGCTCCTTTATTATCCAGGTTTTCCTAGCTTCTACGTTTTTCGTACCTATGGTCTATGTTGCTGTATAATGTACAGCCATTTTTATTTCTTTCCATCCATTTTCTACGTTCCCTTCTATAGCTAACTCTTTGATCTTATTATCTAATACTTGTTTATATTCCTCTTATGACTCACTATCATTAAGCTTACCTAGATCCCATCCCTCTCTTTTAGCCTTTCTCTATTTTTTGAATTTTAGATTACACTTCATTTTAACTATCTATTTAACTATCTAAGTCAGCCCCTGGATAACTACGACAGTTTTTAACTTGGTTTATATATCTTTGTTTAACTAAAATTTAATGTATTTGGTATCTAGCCCTATCACCTGGCGCTTTCTAGGTATATGTATCTTTTTCTAACATGTTGTTCGAATAGGGTGTTTACAGTTACTAATCTATATTCCTGACAAAACTCAACTAATCTTTCTCCTCTATCATTTCGTTTACCATACCCAAATTTTTCTACCAATTTCCCTCACTACTTTCTTTCACTGACACATTAAAATCGCTCATAACTATTAAATTCTCATCTCCCTTTACTTTTCTCACTATACTATTTATTTCCTCGTATACCTTTTCTACTTCCTAATCCTCGTACTGCGTTGTTGGCATGTAAACCTGTATTAAAACAGTGTCTGTGGGTTTCGTACTCAATCTAACCATCATTATTCTATCACTAAATTGTAAGTACTCTATAACTTTACGTCCTAATCTTTTATCTAACACTATTCCTAATCCTGCCTGTCCATTAGTTGAAGAAGTTGTAATTATTCTATAATTATCTTTCCAAAAGTCATTACTATCTGGCCATCTCATCTCACTAATACCTAAAATGTCCAGCCTTCCTTTTCTCATTTCGACTAATAAATTCGTTAATTTATCTACTCAAAGCAATGACCTTACATTCTAAGTCCCCATCACTAAATCGAACCGTTGTATTAAATTCTTACGATGACGAGCCTCACGTACCCCCTCTCGAAGATCCGAGTGAGGGGGTATTTTACCTCCGGACAAGAATTTCCACACCGCTGGTTTTAAAGGTTTTAGCAAAAAGCCGCATCTGTCACGGCAAACCTCCAACAACCTTGTAAATTATTGAGGAACGGCCAAGACCAACCGACTCTGCTCCAATATCTTTTAGCCAGCAAGGCTGCTGCCCCTTGCTACGTCTTTTAATCACCTTTTAGGATAAGCAGACTTACTATAGTAGTATTGTTTGTCCCCTAATATAGGGTAATATAATGTACTGCAATTTTTAGAGTGCAAAAATAGTATCAACAGAGACCTTGACTTTTATTTAAATTATCTCTTTCACTGCTCAATTTATTTTTCAGAGATAAAGTATTAAATTATTTAATTATTAACCCAAAGGATTAAACTAACCAATGAATATTTTAATGCAATATTGTTATTGTATGACAACATTTGTTAGACATTTAAGTAATAAAATAAATTTCAATTTCTTAAATTTATAAAGAAACTATTCAAACTTTTCTAGAAACTTATTTATTATTTATTTTAATTAAAGTGTACCTCTTAATTTATGCTTCGGGACACATTTTACTTTGGACGGCCCTTGGTCTTATCAGTTATCTTTACGAAAACTCTTTTCATAATTTCTTGCTATTGTTACAATAGTAATTAGAGACCAATTCTGCATAACCATTTTATCATTGCAGTGTACTTCAACTGACAACAACAATTATTATTAGTACGAATTTTAAAAAAAAGAGACAAGTTAGACTGGAACTATTAATTCTTGTTAGATCATTTTTAACTTTATTTGAATACGCCGATAACTAAACTAAATCTTGACATAATTCTTTGGCACCTAGAATGTTCGCAAAAGATAAATAAGCTGCGAACAGAAACAAACTGGACAACACTGCTGTACATTGGCATAAAATCTAATTTATTATTATTATTATTATTCTTTTAGTAGGGCTTTGGGATAAACTGTTGCGCTTTAAATAGATAAAAATTTTGAGAGCCGCTTCCTTAAAATGATTCTTCTCATATGCTCCTATTTTTTTATTCTTACAATTCACGCACAACCCCTACATCACATGCAACGTTCAGACTAAAAATAGCACGTTTTTCTCTTTGATGATGTACGTGCAACTCCCTACCAATCCGACATTGAATTATTACACTGAAAAGCCCAGAACACACGTTTATGCTTTATAACTTAATAATACATCGCTCAGCAGGCTTTCAGATATGCAATGTACTGGTTTAAGTCGAACACGGAGAACTTGTAGGTATATGGGTGTAGATATACTTTAGCAACATATTCACATCATCATGAAACGCGCTCGTTTATAACGACTTTTACCTTTTGTTTTATGTAGAATAATAAGGAACATTTACAATGCAGAGGATAGATCTTTGGTCAATTAGTGCGAAACAGGGTTATAATTCTTGTGTGACAAATTTCATCCCCGGTTGAACGACGGGCGGTTAGTTAGTTACGGGGTGCAATGTGCAGTTCATATAACATTGGATAGCCGCCGAACTTTACGATCTAACGAACTTCCATAAATACTCTCTCGACCCATGATACAAACACATTGCCTCATTCGGTGTGTTGGTGATGCGCGCCCCCTCTTCCAGGCAGCTTTGCTTTATTTATTTATTTATAGTCTGAATTATTATCCACTATTCACCATTCAATAGCGACAATGTGTGGTTGTTTGATTTTCAATAACTATTGATTCGATATACATACATACCTTGATGCTTGTTAGCGCTTGATTAGTTTATCCGGAACCGACGACAACGAGGAATCGCGCGCTGATTAAAAAAACTGTCTCATTTTTAACATGGCCTGTCTATCGAACGTCATGTCGGGAGATAATGAACACAATCACACACAAGACGGCCGACCATTGAAATGAAACACGGCATCACAAAAACGCGAACCCAGTTCAACCGGTCATGTCGCTTTTCTTTTGCAATAAATACATTTTTCATAAGCTGAAATTCCATTCGTTTCAAAGCCGTTAGATGTATTAGGATGTGCTCGGAATATTAGTTTTGTCTTTTTATTTGTATGTTTAAAACTTGTCCTCTCGATTTCATCTCATTAGCGAAAGAAATGCCTCTGACAGCGTCGTCGTGTTGTTGTAAGAAACCTTATATAGAACCGGTTGGTTGGTTGCTTCTACACTGTTCTGCACGTTCGCTTGATCTTGGCGTTTTCGCGAGAATTCGATAAGGTTTTATCTTTGCTGTTACATCTTGTGGAGCTTATTGCCGTTTATATGAACCATCTAGTTGATGCATTATATTCAATAAAATGCGTATCTGTAGTAGCTTAATAGCAGCAGCTCGTTTTTTGAAAGTTAATGGGGTTAAGTTAAAAATGTCGTATAATCGGGAGATAATGTAAGACGCACTTAAGGGCTATCGCTGCTACTTCTGAAATTTAAGTGTTCAAACCAATATATGTGTCAGAAATCGTGATGTAACTGTTACCATTTCAAACTTTATATGCTAGTATTTACCGCTGAAATTTTCAGCGGCTGTAAAGATGCAAAGTAATCAATTCTCTTCAATTTCCGCAAATTATAAAGCATTTGTATATCTAGTAGATGATTTTACAAAATTGTGTAAGGAAAATAATGTTAATCTTGATAGCTAACTTTGACAGAAATAAAATATACAAAACTGTCCTTAAGACACAAACGTTACACATGCACTTGATGTTAAGTAGGTAAAGGTTATTTTCTCTTACCCTAATAGACAGAACAACTTTCTCCTTTGGGTGAGGGTAGAAAGTTCCACTTTCCCTCCCCCGTATACATAGGTATCAGTGCATGTTACATAAAATAAAACACATTTAAATTAAAATAACGTAGCATGCTGTGCCTGGCTAATAGTGCTGTCATTTTAAATACGAAACAATTTGATATTAGTTTTTTGTGTGTTAAATTTAAATTCGAATAAAATGGAGAGCGATTCGAATGATTGTGAATTTAGAAATGCTCCACTAGATATTCTAGAAGAAACAAAGTAACATTGTTACGTTTTTACCTTTTCAATAGTATTAGAACAATAACATAAATCAATAAAATTATGCTTTACTCGTATTGCCAACCATGCATTTGTACGTCCTCAAATTTGGTTGCATGAGCTGCCATCGCGGGTAAAGCCCGCAAGTTAATAAACAAGCCAGGAGCTTATCTGGTTTTTACTGGAAGTCAAAACCGCCTCCTACTTTTTAGGTAACGGTCGCATACGGTTGGTTTCCCTATATTTACAAATTTTGGCCGACGAAGTGAAGATGCCTGTACTATGGCGGCACACAGAGATAGTTTTTTTAGGTTGTTGCACCTTTTTTATATAAAGGTTCACGTTTTATTTTACTATTTAATTTTAGGGGATTTTTAAACCCAGTATGGAAAAGTTTTTCTTTATCATTTTTAAGCTTTTATGTGTAATATTAGGTTCTCACGCATTTCAGGACATTACCCTATGATTCGTGGTGTAAAAAACCGCAAACGTTGCGTTCCCAAGCAATGAAAATGCAGCTGTGTCTAACGGTTTTAGCCGTGGGAGAAATGGTGGGGACTATAGTTGTTGAAAACTAAGACTCTTGAAGGACAGGGTTTGACTATCAACCGTGGACGAATATGGACGTGAGTGATGAAGTTCCGAGTTTGACAAAGTGATTCCTTCCCCTACTATCTATTTCTTATATCTACAAAATTATCTTGGCTTTGTCGACGAGGGTAGCTGGACCGCATCGAGGAAATCCCGTTCGAAGGACCCGCGAGTCTTATGATTTACCTCTGAGACGTAGAACATGACCGGGTCTTTAGTGATTCACTTAGTAAGTGTTTGTTATTATTAATTTGTGTATCACCCACCGCACCAGTTATGCAACGCAGTTTGTGAGCATATATGCAGAACTGACGACACGGAAAACTTAATCGTAAATAAATTTGTACATTATTGATGTAAAAATAGTACACTGACGCCTTTCAGATAAAGGAATGGGTTTTATAGAGTTTTAAAAGTTAACTTTTCACATATTACTTGATTTCCACAGGTGATGTATTCACCTTTGTTTTTTCTATATTACCTACATAGAAAACATAAACAAATCTTATGGTGAAACCGAAAACACCTACAAATTCATTAAAAAGCTTTCTAGTTATGTCTCTAAAATTTGCACACTTTAATATATCACCAGTCTTGCATATCCAGTCACTACCATTCAGAATCTATTCCAAATACCTTAAAAATATATACAAAACGGTGGATGATGCTTTGTGTTAGAAACTCGATTCTTGATCGTTTTAAATAGCAATATATACTTAAAACTATGTGTGTATGTGTGCGCGTGCATGTGGGTGCATGCATGCATGTGTGTGTGTGTGCACCAATTACATTTCTCTCTATATTATAAAATTGTGTGTATGTGCGCGCGCACGTGCGGCGGCGCGCGCGCGTGTGTGTGTAAATAAGTGAGAATGCGCGTGCGCGTGTGTGTGAGTGAATGCGTGCATGCGTACCTGCGTGTGTACCAATTATTTCTTTTTTATAGAGAGAATATTCATCTAAATAATCTACATTTAATTGGCCACTACAAAAACTTTTTTTTGTTGCTTTAAAATATCTATGATAACTAAGCTTCAATTATTATTTATAACCTTTTAAAATATTAACTATCGCAACTTTTGTTAATTTTCATAATATAGGCTTTCGTTATAGTAGGGGAACAAGGATATCGGTGGAAAAAAATAGAAGGGCAGAATACAAAGCATTTTTGGGGAATAGTATGGGATATATTACAGGCAGAGATAGGAAAATAGAAGGTAGATATAGACCTAGATCAGATAATGATAGATGCAGACTACAAATTTCAGGGAAATGTTTAGGTTAGTTCAGAATAGAAAACAATGAGGGTACTCCTCTAACCAGTTCCAGGACTTAAGACCTAATGATGATGATAAAACATTTTAATTGCATCAAATATCTAACTTTTTTTTATAAAATCTTCGGATATATATATATATATATATATATATATATATATTAGTTCTTGAGGTTTCTATTACAGATTATTTATTTATTTAGTAAGGAAGTAATCAACAGCTATAAAGCCAAGAATAGGTCACAGAAAGACCCACCATTATAATCCCAAACCATTTTCAAAACTCGAATTAAACATATACCTGGGATCAGAGTAAAGTATTCCTAAACATTCACATGCTTGTCGCAAGAGTTGACTTACTGGGACAACTGTTTTGCTTCGTCCCTAATACCTCTTGAAATATTTCCTCCCTGAAAATCAACGAACTGTAACCTGTTTTATTTTTTTTGGAAATTCAGTTGAAAAAAATTATTAAAAACAAACATTATGTAGAAAGTTACGTATCATTCAGACGCGATGTCTTCTTAGTTCTTAATTTTCTCGACTTTCTTATAATTCGTTTTATAAATTAAATTTCTTTTTGAACTCTTACATTACAACCAAGTTAAGGTTGCGATACGTTTTCGGCGGCCGCGTGATCATCATAGGTCAGTATTGGAATTGATTTTTTGAAGCCAGTGGTAGATATCGTCGTTCTCCAGCAGTGGCAAACTCACTTGTGTGAACAGTAATACAAATGGGGCACATACCATTTCACTTCCCTTGCCTTTTGTGTTACTTACGGATCTCCTATAGAAGCCGTTGTTGCAGAAGTGAGGATAGCTCGAGCCGTTGCTACCTTGAGGGTATCTTAAAATGTGGTGCTGAGTACAACCATAAGAAATCTCTGTACGTTTTTTGAAAGTAAAAGTAATAAACGATCGTTTAGTTTTTTTATGAAATCTTCAGTTACATATATTTCACTAGTTATTGAGGTTTCTACTATAGATGAGGTAAAGCATAACTGTTTTATAGAGGCCCGCCCATTAAAATCCCAAGCCATTTTCTAAATTCGAATTAAGCATCTACTTGGGACCGGGGTTGAGTATTCTTAAAGATTCCCACGCCTGTCGCAAGAGTTGACTAACTGGGACAATTGTTTAATTCGTACGTAATATCTCTTAAAAGATTTTTATTCAGCTCGCTAAAAATCAACGGACGGTAACCAGACTAATTATTTTTTTTTTGGAAATTCAGTTAAAAAAAAATAAATAAAAACAAACATGAAAGTGATATAAGATGTGGAAAGTTACGTATCATTCTGACGCGTACCAAGTTCTTCTTAGTTCTTAATTTTTTCTCGACTTCCTTATAATTTTATATCTAAATTAAATTTCTTTTTGAACTCTTACATTACTTCAAGTTAAGGTCGCGATACATTTTCGGCGGTCGCGTGACCATCATAGACCAATATGAGAATTTATTTCTTGGAGCCAGTGGAAGATAGCGTCGTTCTCCGGTAGTGGCAAGGACACTTGTGTGAACAGTGATACCAAGGGGACACATCTTATACATTTTTCCTTTCCTTGCCTTTTGTGTTGCTTACGGTTCTCTTGTAGGAGCCGTTGCAGCAGAAGTGAAGATAGATCGAGCCGCTTCTACCTTGAGAGCATCTTAAAGAAATCCCTGATCGCTTTTTAAAAGAAAAAGTAATATATGATCGCTTAGTTTTCGTTTTACCTTAATCTGATTAAAATTTTAGCTATTGCACAGCATTGCGTTAGCTTGCATTTTCAAAAATGTAATTTTAAAAATATAACAAAAGATTTAAGACAGTGCCCTCTATCGTCAACCTTATACAACTTGCACAAGGAGCAACTTATACATAAAGTCAAAGAGGTATAAGGAGTAGATGTTGTAACCGAAAAAAAAACCAAATGCTGAAGTATGCGAATAAAGTAGTTATATTAGCAGTAACAAATAAGAAGTCAGAAAAGGACTAAATTGAATGAAAGCAGATTTAGGTAGAGGTTTGACCATGAAAATCAACAACACCAAAACAAGGATAATGAGATGTCTGAACAAGATAGAAATAAGATGGTAATACAATATAATGTTAGAAGCTACAATGTACCCATTTGCAGGATTTTTGAGTATAGACGGTAACATTAATCAGTATCAAACCATATGAATTTACGCATTTATCATGTGATACAGGTAAGTTCATTTAAGGCATGGAGAGTGGGAGGAAAGGGCAATCTAGACATTCGCCAGAAACAAGGTAATTAATAATTCGCAAGTCTGAGATGAGAACACACGTGAGGGTGACGGTTGAGAAAGAACTGAAGCAAGTCCCTTTGGCTACGAAGTTAGCAAACGGGAATTTTTCCAATATTCCACCCGAGGACACTATATTGGCAAGGAAGCAAATTTTTTATCTAGAACCTTTACTATTCCAAGCAAGGTAGGGATTTTTATTTAACGCGTGTGACATACTCACACACGAGACCTACATTTTCCTTCATAGCAGAACGAGTGCGTATTTTTGTGAAAAATGATTGCCCAACATCTTTGAAGCAGCCTGTGTCGGGAGTCGGATCCAGAATCTTGAGATCAGCGGTCATACGTGAACCTGTCTTATCCATAGAACCGCCCGTAGTAATATACATGGATTTTCCACAGAATCTAATAATTTGGGGACGAACTGGGACGAACTGGTTCCAAATCAACAACGGATTAAATTGAATTACCCGACGGAAAATAAACTCAATTCCGGCTCCAGTGAGTTCTTTTTGTCATACGAAGTTCAACTGTAAGATAGTATCTACTTACCAATTTGTTTCATCGGTTTGTTGGTGGCATTTATACATGACTCTTGTTAAATTAAATATTGATGAAATTATAAAATGTCCACTATCAGTTTAAGATAGTGTTAATTTTATTAGACGTACAAAAGCTGGGCCTTAGAATTTTATTCGAAAGGTTTAGCGCGTGCTTTAAATTACGATAATTGGATCGTTAATGTAATAACTACTCGAAAGTGAATAGATTTATGCAACTTATAGTCTCTGTGTGGTCTGTCTACAGGAATAATATTGAGGTGCTTGTACTTAAATGGACTTAGTTGACGCAGTGAGGTGAAGGTGGTTGCTTACGTTGCTTAAAAATGTAGTTTAGCATTTTGTAAAAGGAACTCTTTTCCACCAGAAAACTGAAATAATCAGAATTCACTAGGGATATTTGTCTCCGGAGTAGCGTCCCAAGATCAGATGAGTCTGCGCCCATTAATCAAGTATGTAAAAAAGCCTTTCAAGATAAGTGTTATTGGTAACGTAGCTTGTATTTGCAACTGTTTATCCTTGCACTTAGCGATTTTTCTCTATATATACATATACCCTCGAGCTTACCAACACCGTTGGTGTACAAAAACCCTCGAGCCAACGAATAGCTTCGAGCTTACAAACACTCTCGAGCCACAAACACCGTTGATAAACAAGCAGCCTTGAGCCTACAATTACCCTCAATTCACCGGTCACGTACTTTGAGATTAGTCTGAGGCCATTGCATTCTTCGCTGCAAGTAAACAGTTGTAACCTGAGCCCAACCAATCAAAAGGTAGCAGCCAGCGGTCAGTGGTTAAGGGTGAGTTATTTTTGCCGAATCCTGGAACAGACTTGTTCCACAACCCCCTTTCCCGCAAACGATTAATTTCCGAGCAGCCAAAAAACCCTATCGTTCCAGTCTATAAGATCCGGCATCCAACTGTATTAAATCTAGTTGATTAATTATTATCTTTACGACTGTATTTTTTCTTAAAAGTAAAATCTATATTCAGACTTTGTTATATTTAAAATTCTCACGTATAATTAATTTAAGATTGTGTGAAGTACTGTTTTTTGAATTGTACGTGACTATCAGATCTAATGTTCTCATTCAGATATCATGTAACGAAATTTTGTTCAACTATTAATTTTTATTTACAATTGAAATCTGCAAAACTATTTATTTGTTACAATTGTTGTTGGATACAAATTATTAATTATAGAGTAGAAGTATTTTGATTCTAGTTTCGTCAATTATCCAAGAAGTTAAATTGAAAACTTTAAAATTATCTACTCCAAAGGGGTTTCTGCATTTACCCTAAAATTATAATATGTTATCAATACTCGCCAGATACAGTGGCATCTAACTTCAATTTATTTCGTCTTTATTTTAGCTAAGCATATTTCAACCCAGCTCTTCTCAAACTCTACCTTGGGATAATAGCCAAGTTAGCCGTCGGCATAGCCGATTCTTTTTTCTCGAACACATTAATGTTTTTAGTACCTATGAAGTTCTGAACTACCGCGTCTCATGTGCATTAATGATAATCAAGCCCGTCGCAATTATTTTAAACGTGTTCATTATTATAATTAAAAATTTTAGAACCGTTACAATGGCGTTCACGTCGTGAAGCCCGAATTGTTACTGTATCTCCTTCCTTAAGACAAAGTCTGGAAATGCGTTCTATATCTAAATAAAAACTCTGCTACCATATATATTAACCAAACGCTACTAAGTGTCTAGAATGTTCTTAGTTTTAAAAACTGCTTTATTCCAATGTTATCTTTAAAAGAAAACTAGAAAAATGGCACGAGTAAATAACAATATAGACATTCTAACCTAACTTTAAAAATGTTTGAAAATACTTACCTATAGCCCATTCGCTATAACTTTAAGATGAAGTCACAACTGGATAAAGTGCTGCAGTGCCAATATTGGTTTAAATTCTAATATATACAATGAACGATATGCAAGTATCACGATTGGCAAATGTCAAATGACAAATTCTTTTATTTGTAAGAGGAATTGGTGGCAACACGGTTCAGAAATGCTAACTTTTACGAAGTTAAATGATAATATCCCTCAAACGCAAGGTATTCATTTGCATACAGTTGTCAACATTTTATTACAATATTTGGCATCATTCTAAAGTTAAAGTGTATGTACTATATTGTAGGTTGTTCACATTAATTTTGCTGTGAAGCCACAAAATTTAAAAACGCTATACATAATTAATGAATTTGCGGATCCTCGACTTTAGATTTATTACAAGTCAAAAGGAGGCGACTTTTGTTGATTGCCTTGTACATTGAAAGCTATTAAAAATGAATACTTAAGTTTTGAATCACTAATTTAAGAAATGTGCATAAACTTGGATTGAAATGTAATACTTTAGATGATTTAACAAAGATTTATTCAAAAATATGTGTATTAAAATTAATATGTAGGCTGTGCCTTAAAAATACTGTATTGGGATTAGTAGTTCAATATGCATAAATTATAACACTTTGTTATATAAAAATTATTAACTTATATTGAAACTAAACTAAATAACGTTAAAAATGAGATATCTCATTGGCTCTTGGGCAAGTAAGACTGAAAATTGTGAACTCTGTTATATGTCGTGTGAAAACGTCGTGAAAGTAGATCTGTCGTATAACCTAAGGCAAACAGTTGAAAAGACATTTAGTCAATTGCAAAAATGTGACTCATAACTATTATTTGAAGTATGATTCCACTTAAAAATGATGTCAAAAAACAGCTTACACCGAAATTCTAGCTTTGATAAAGGGGCCTAGTATAAAAACTCAAATAATTGCTTAGGAAAGTGCCATGCTTATTACTGAAAATAGTATTTTCAGGCAGAGTGGCTCATGGTGCATTGTCTTCACAACGGAGGAACAGATTGTCGACGTTGGTAAAGCTTTGCCAATTGTAGCTGACATTTTCACATTACACAATGGATAAAATGGGTTGAAATTCTATAAGTATTTGTCTAATGATGGTGTAGCACTTGAAGATATTTGGCAGCAGCATTTATTTTCCATAAAAAGCTTTTCTGATAAGGATAAATGTCCAATTATTTCAAAGGTTTAAAGAACATTATTGTTACAGTTGCTACAGTTTTGACCTATGACGAAGTGAAATCAATGCAAGATTTTAACAATTATTTCCTCCGTCGTTAATTTATCTTATAAGAAACACAGAGTCTTTTTTTATAAGTACATTTCTTTCTATCTCAAAATTTTTCCATCAGCAATTTTGTTTGAAAAGCTGATGATTGATAAAATTACCTATGGGTAAAATTGTTTCGTTGCAAAACGTAACCCATCTGATACAAAAATCTCGTATTTTTAATGCTGAAAGTTTAAAGCCTGAACTATTATACAACACTTACAGTAAAGTTGATACTCAACGCAACATCAGTACCTTCACATTATTCTATATCAAGCTGAGTGCAATATTGTTTTTGTTTATCAGTAATTATATACTAATTTTACTATTACCAGTCAAGTTATTATAAAACATCCACCACCAGTGTAAAATAGTGTTAATTTTATTGGACGTACAAAACCTGGACATTACAATTTTATTTGCAAAGTTGAGCGAGTGCTTTAAATTACTATAATAGGATTTATGTAATTTTAAGATTCTGCGCGTGTATTTGTTTACAGGAATAATATTAAGATGCTTGTACTCAAATAGAGTTAGCTGACACAGAGAGGTAAAAGTGGTTGCTTGCTTTGCTTAAAAATATAGTTTCGCATTTTGTAAAAGGAGCTCCATTCCACTAGGAAACCGAAATAATCAGGATTCACTAGGAATACTTGTCTTTCGGAGGAGCGTCCCTAGATCAGACAAGTTGGCGCCCATTAATCAAGTATATAAAAAAGACTTTCAAGGTAAGTGCTATTGGTAACGTAACTTGTAAATTGCAACTGTATATCGTTACATTCAAAATTTTTTTTCTATCATTCTATTAGTTTATGGATCCACTTCTGCAGTACTGTCGTTGGTTGGCACACCCTTAATTTGTTACTGGATTTTCGCCCCTTCTGGGCAAATTAAAATTAATCGGTCTAAGTCTTCATTCACCCGTAACACAGAATGGTTTTAGGCAAATTTCTTCTGATCTTTCACGGCTTAACCATACTGGACACGTGCGTATATATTTGCTATTGCATATAACAAAGCAATTCCAAAATCACGGGAGCTAGATAAAAGCGTCGGAATACAATAGTATAGAAAGTTCCGCTAAACATATATTACGTTGGCCAAAGGGTACTAGTCTTAGTCGTGCAATCAGTTTTAATAAACATAATATAACAGTGTTTTACAATAAAGTAACAAAGCTTTGGAAAATACAAATTTACAGCTAACCATCTACAATTGCGGCAAACTTGGGTTACTACTGTACACAAACCACCTAAAATATTATCCCCGTCTGGTCAAAGACAAATTGGGAAAGTTATGAGTGCGAAAAGGGTGTTTTGTCGACAATATGTACCACTACATGCCTAAACGAAACCGTTATTCCGCCGTTTTTTGTTTTCTCCAAATAAAATTTTAAACCGCGCATGCGGCACAATGTGGTACTCGGTTTAAAAAGAAATAACCACCGACAAACTTTCTATTATATTTGCAACATCTAGTTGACATTGTAAACTGTTCCAAGGAAAATAATATTGTAGTTATCTTAGATAATCACGAGTCTCATTTCGATTATGGGGCGTTAACGTTTAGCAAAGAGTATAGCTCAGTTTTATTAAAGGGACCATCCCAAAGTAGTAAAAAACTACAACCTTTATTTTTGTGCTGCTATAGTTCTTTCAAAAACTATTATAATATAGTTATTAATCCGTGGTTACTAAAACATTGCAGTATTCCTTTGGGGATATACTATATTTGTCGGAAAGGGCTTAAATATGCAATGTTCTATCGGTTAGTTGTAGTAGAATGTATTGTTGGCGCAGGTTTGTCGTTTTGTCATGTATAAGTAGTTTTTGTTAAGTTTGCCATGAAAACAGAATTGTCAAAGTAAATATACGGTGACAAGTCACAAAAAAGTTGTATCCTTATTCTCAATACAAGGAAATAAATACTTTTGAGTCCAAACAAGGGTGTTTTGCTGTAGGCAGGTAGTTTATATTCGCCAAATACCACATTTTGGCTACCGTGACAGGACTCGAAAGATTGTTTATAGATATATTGAATTTTGCCGAGTTAAACCGTAGACTTTGGATCACCAAATTCAAAATATATCACTCTTGGGAATATAGAACTCGACAAGAAGAAGAAAGTACGCAAAGTTCTTCGGGAAGCGTTTACGAAATACGCAACCAAGCAGGAATCCTTCCTATTGCGACCTGGTTTTTATCTAGAGCAGATTCAGGTGTGCCAGGAACAGTTACAAGAAAAATATGATCAACTAAGAAATGTAAGTTCGGAGATTTTTGATTTGCTTGTAGATGCAGACACCGACGGAGATGATTTACTATTGGACAAAGGGGGTCTGATGCATATGCTAAACGATATAAAGAGCTTAAGATTCGTTGTAGTAAGCTTTGTCATAACGAGCCTGAGAGAGTTGCGGCTCGGAGCAATGAAACAGACATGTCGCTAGTTGCAGGTACACGTGCGTTTAAGCTACAAATCATCCAATTCAAGAGCTTCTATGGTGACGTGCTAGGCTGGCTTTCATTTTGGGCGCAGTTCAAGGAGGTGGACGAGGATCGACACATCGATCTTGCCGATAAAGTGGAATATTTAATTCAAGCTACTATACCAGGTAGTAGGGCAAGGCATCTTGTAGACAGTTATCCTGCGACTGGTGAAAATTATACAAAAAAGATAGCCAGTTTGAAGTCGCGCTTCGGGAGGGAAGACCTGCAAAATGAGGTGTACGTGCGTGAATTTTAGAAATTAGTCTTGAACAATGTCGTCTCAAAAGGTATATTAGACATTTCTAAGATTTACGATAATATCGAAACACAGTTGCGGGCGCTCGAAACCCTGGGTTTAACATCTGATAAATACGCCGCGTGCTTTTCCCATTAATTGAATCTTGCCTGCCCGAGGAACTTTTACGTATATGGCAACAAAGTCCAGTGGGATTTAAATCAGATGTCACCAACCCTGAAACAGTGATTTTTGTGAAAGGAGGTGTGGCAATTACTATAGAAAATACTCTAAACGCATTGATGCAGTTTCTACAACAGGAAGTCAAAAATGAACAACGTGTGTTAATGGCATCGGAAGGTTTTGGGTTACATTAAACAAAAACAAAAAATTCTAATACTGTCAATGACGGCGTTAAAACTAAATCGTCAGATACTCCCTGTATGTTTGTTGTGGTTTGTTTAGCATTTTTCTTAATCTTCTTTGGGAAGTAAACCACTCATAGTTTTTAAAATCTTCTTTATATACGTTTCGATCCATGACCTAGGATCGTTGTCAAACTTGAAGTTTTTATTATTTTGACAACGATCGTAGATCATGGATCGAAACGTAAATAAAGATGATTTTAAAAACTATAAGTGGTTTAATTCCCAAAGAAGATTAAAAAGAAATCGTCAGATATCAAATCATACTTACCAACGGCAGCGGATTTAGTAAACGACAGTAAAGTTGTCAAATGTATTTTTTGTGATAGTAAGCACGGGAGTTCAAATTGTACAAAAGTTGCGGATTTTTCTTTAGAAAAGAAGAGACAGCTGATTACATAAAATAAAACATGCTTTCGTTGTTTAATGATAGCAATGTCGAGGATACGTTAAATACTTACTTTGCGCAAAACCTCATGTTACTGTGATGAATCCGAACGCGAATGCAAATAAGCAAGAACTCGAGGTACAGAAAGGTAACGACCCTTCGCCAGAATTAAACGTGACCAACTGTATGAACAAGCATGTCTTTATGCAAACTTTACGCGTCACGATAACTGGGGAGGGGTGTTCTTGTAGCACATGTGTCTTAATAGACACGGGTGCTCAACGTTTTTATATCTTACGATCAACTGCTCAAAAATTGAGGTTGTTGCCTAAGTAGGAAGAACGAATAATGCATTGCCTGTTTTGGGGAGTGTTGTCTGAACAAACTCACCACTCTTATGAAGTTACGTTGTCGCACGATGGCTAGAAATGCAAATTCGAGGTGCTTGATTAACCAAAGATCTGCAGCAATGTATCTCTTATTTTCTCTGGACCCTGGATAGAAGAACTACTAGGCTTGAACATAGTACTATACGACACTACTCGTGAATCTGATACTATCGAGTTGTTAATTGGTTCAAACGTCACAGGTAATTTGTACACAGGCCGGCGACATGTTTTAGAGTGTGGGCTCGTCGCGATTAAAATCTTGTTAGAGTGCACATAATGGGAAAAGTACCTTCTTGCGGAACGAAGCGAGACGTTTCCTTTTCTTCCTTAGTACTTTTTACTGCAGATGTAAATATTATTAGATGTTTTGGGAGTTTCCGATTCTTGCAAAAATAGAACTCGCCAAGAGTTGGAGTTAGCTGCAAAAGTACATTTCTCTGAAACTGTTAAAGTGGACGTTCAAGGGCGTTATGAAGTAATGTTGCCGTGATTGGAGGAGCATCCGCAGCTCCCTTTCAACTACTTCGTTGCTAAAAAAACGGTTGAATGGCGTTCTGAAAAAATTAGCCGCTGATAAGCTACTCGAGGAGTATGATAACATATTCAAGGAGTGGGTGCTGGATGAAATTATAGAGCAAGTAACGATGAAGTTATCCTGTGATATTCGGCATTACTTACCTCACAGACCAGTAGTAAAGGAAAGTTCTAGTACTACCAAAATTTGTCCTGTTTTTGACGCCAGGGAAAAATCGAGAGGCAACCCCGCATTCAACTAATGCTTGGAAAAGGGATCGAATTTAATAGAGGAGATGCTAAACCTTTTATTACGATTTCGTGCAAATAGAATTGGTGTGGTAGCTGATATTCGCAAAGCTTTTCTACAGGTTTCTTTAAATGAATCAGACAGAGACTGTCTTAGATTTCTATGGGTTGACTCTGAAGGTAACGAAATTGTATACCGACACAAGGGCGTAGTATTTGGAGTAAGTAGTAGTCTGTTTCTATTGGGCGCCACAATTGAATTCCATCTGACGAGAATGCGGAAGAATTGTGAAACAACCGCTACGCCATATACTACTGAAACAATTTTAAGATTAACAATGACTTTTTACGTAAACAATTGCGTCACGAGTTTAGATAACGAAGAGACCGCGAAACAGTTCATACAAGAAGTCACTCTGCTTATATCAGAGGGTAAATTTGACCTTAGAGGGTGGGAGAGAACGCAGTTTTCAGGAGATGATTAAATTAACGTTAACGTTCTTGGTCTAACGTGGAATATACGCCGAGACACTTTGTCGGTAAAAGAGTGCATACAAAACATTGCTAAAGTTAAATATACAGTTGTTACCAAAAGGCTTATGCTCTCCATGGCACAACAAATTTTCGATCCTACTGGATTTACTAGTCTTACCACGTTGCTCCCAAAACTGTTATTGCGACAAACATGGGAGGATCATCTCGGTTGGGATGCGCCAGTAGGCGAGAACATAAAAGAAGAATTCATTAGATGGGCAAATGACCTAGGACATCTGCAGGAGCTCGAAGTACCCAAGTGAATGAAATCTAGTAATTCAATAGCTAAACAACCTTCGTTGCATGTTTGTTGTGACGCCAGCGGCAAGGCATACGCATGTGCAATCTTCCTAAGAGTTGAGTATGAGGGCCACGTATTTGTGCATTTGTTGGCAGCAAAATCCTGAATAGCGCCCATGAAAAAGATGACAATACCCCTTTTAGAGCTCTTGAGTGCCTCAATAGGAACCACGTTGTATACGAATGCTAAAAACAATATAGAAACATATCTGCCTTGT
The DNA here is from genome assembly GCA_036346225.1 of Platerodrilus igneus. NCBI lineage: Eukaryota > Metazoa > Arthropoda > Insecta > Coleoptera > Lycidae > Platerodrilus > Platerodrilus igneus. Next base: position 2,538,451 of record JARFIW010000566.1, read on the forward strand.
TATTTCTGGAACGACTCCTCTACTGTGTTGTCCGAAAGGAAGTGTGGGGCAGATTTGTAAAAAACAAAGTTGCGGAAATATGTACTTTGTCCCCAATTTCCGTTTGGGGGTATGTCTCTGGGGTAGCAAATCCTGCTGACCTCCAGTCGCGTGGTTGTACTGCTAAGCAGTTGATGGAGTTGCGATGGTGAGAGGATCCTCATTGGTTGTATGAATTGGAGGAGTTTTGGCCTTAGGAAACTACACAGTTTGATGAAGGTGCAATAGATAAAGACAAACGTTTATATTGGCCTATTGGGCGTACAGCTGAACTTTTGCTAGGGAAGGATGAACAAGTGCGGTTAGTATGAGTCGCAACTGCGTGGGGTCAAGTCCTGCGTCCTATCCAGAGAGTGTCCCCGCTCGAAGAGAGCGGGGCATTTATTGATGAACTCTTAGATCAAAACCGGCAACCGGTCCAGAGCGAAGTAGATGGGGCTTTTGTTAAACCAACTACAGAAGCGACAGGAAGTGTTAAAACCGGAGGATCAACTGTGCAATTTACGCGTAGTGGCAGACAGGTAAACTTACCTATAAGATATGTCAGTGCGTAAATTTTACTGTTGATGTTTCTTTGATATAAAGCTTTTGCATTATGTTTGTGAGAAACTAATAGAATAGTTTCTAAGGTGGGAGAATGTTGGAAAAGGCTTAAATATGCAATACTCTATCGGTTAGTTGTAGTAGAATGTATTGTTAGCGCAGGTTTGTCGTTTTGTCATGTTTAAGTAGTTTTTGTTAAGTTTGCCATAAAAGCAGAACTGTCAAAGTAAATATACGGTGACAAGTCACAAAAAAGTTGTATCCTTATTCTCAAAACAAGAAAATAAATACTTGCGAGTCCAGTCAAGGGTGTTTGCCACAATATTTGCAGTATAGTGGGTGTAGTATTTCAACACGCTCTGACTCCCAATAATATCCTAAAAGAATGTGAGCCTCGGGAATTTATCCGTTCAATCCTTTAGCAGTCTCAGAATCAAACTATTTACCGTCATACGTTACTAATAGAGATAATAAAAAAATCGTTTTAATTTTGCAGTTGGCATTGATGTAACCAGTATAACTGAGCCATCGGGTTTGCAATCCGCAGTTTTTCAGGACATGTTGCAACAGAACAACAACTTGTTACAGCAATTGTAATGTCAGAAATAATTAGACCTCTGTTAAAACCATAAAATAAACCAGCAAAAGATAAGATAGGAAAAAAGTTTCTAAAGTTTTAACTGACACGCTATACATGAATGAAGGAAAGCAAGAAGAAATTGAGAAGTCTGTAAAGAAAAAGAAACAAACAGCTGAGACAACTGGAAAATGCGTTTAAAAAACTTTTTGAAAGAGAAATCATTTGGAGTACAAATATAGCAGATACAAGTTCAGAAGAAGAGCAAACGGAAAAAATTGAACGATTCCAGTGAATACAATTCCATTGATAAATCAAATAAATCTGACTCGGACAATATCAAAAGTGACAATTATTGCACTGTTTGTTCTGGTTATTATCATTACAAAGGAGGTCCAAAAGTTGATGGGATTTGTCTCGTAACCGGTAGCAAATGGTTGTATGAATCATGCATTCCAAATTAAAATAATGGAGCCCCATGATTTGAAAATAAGTCTAACGATTCGTATTATACTCAAATTCACTATGTATAAATATTTTAGTAATGCTAATTGGCACTTTGCATGTTAGTCGTTTGTTTATTTTACCGTATTTTAAAGCATCTTAATATAAAATGTATAGATATTAAGTTTGTGTTGTAAAATTATAAGCGCTTACTTTTTTCCCCACTACATCACATCCAAGTGTTTCCAGTGGGAGCATGGTGCAAGATGGGTCGTAATTGTTATTAACCATTAAATTATGCAAAAAAAAAAGTTAAAATACAAACGTTTGTGTAATCTCTCAAAATCTCACGGGCTGTTGCCTAGAACATCCCCAATGTAGTACCTCCGGATGGAGCATTGGGGACGTGGCCGCAAGTATAGCGGCCGTTATTCAAATTATAATGCCTAGAACATCAAAATAAGTTATTTAGGTTTAAGTCCATCCTAATAACTCAACTGGTATTTTGAATTTTGCATGTCATTTAGTATAGAATTTGAGATTTATTCATCATTGTTTGTTGTCGGTTTTAGTAGAGCTATGTTAAGTGTTTATGTTATAATTTATGATATATCTAACTTTATCCAACTTTAAACAGTATTTTTAAATTTTACTTCAACCAAGTGTCGTATTTAATGTAAGTAAATTGCAAGTTCAATTCAAGTAGATGATGAATAACGTTTGTTTTCTTACAGATTATTTCTTATTCCTGAAATTTCATTTTTACAATGAGTAATCGCAAGGCAATAGTCTGCCAAGGCAGGGAAATTATTTATATTATGTAGAATTTATTAGTGTTATTTCTATGAGTAATTTACAGGAACGAGTAGCAAGCGCAACAGGAGTTGGAATGAACACAGTAAAACAAATTACTGCAAAAGCTAGAAGCAGCGTCAACAAGATAACAAATTCATAAAAAATGCCCAAAATCGAATATGGACAAATTTAAAGAAAAAATTGTGCAAATGGCTATATATTAATTATGCAAGCATTCATACGCAAAGACATATTGAACAAATAAAAAATTATGATCGTGTTTATTTTACTGGAAAATATTTATCGTTTAGCTATCCTACACATAAACATGGGTTTCAGTAGAACAACATACAAAATAACCGAAAAGTATTCATTGACAAAACCGACATTTGTAAAAAGCAATTTGTGTTTTTGCGGCAACTATAGCAGTACAATAAAGAAGGAAGAAATATTGTATATTGAGACCAACATATTTGCACAGCTCGCACACTGTTCCTTTAGCTTGGGATGATGGTAGCAGTAAATGTTTGTAAGCTGTTGTAGCTAAGGGACAACGTCTGCTTATTCTTCATTCAGGTGGCAAAGAGAGTTTTACTCCAAATGCCTTATCAATGTTTAATTCAAGACTTGACTAGAGAATTACCGTGCCTATATGAGCCATCTAATTTTGTTAGGTGGCTACAAGAAAAATTTCTACTAAATTATGAGAGGAATTCAGTTTTAGTAATGTAGCAACACAACGTAGACGAACATCTGCTTGGCAAATAAGTTGATATGCAAACATCGTTAACTGAGAAAGAAATTGTTTACAATGTGAGTGACAAAAAGCGAATTGTGCTTAAAAGCAGATGAGCAAACTTGTAAAATACTGTAGTTGATGCACTTTTAGAATATTATGGGAATGTTACGCTTCGTCCACCACCTGATCATCCACGGCTGCATCCGATTGAATAAGTATGGGCATCAATCAAAAACTATGTTGCAGTGCACAGCTCAACCATCAAGTTCGACGTTGAAAGAAAAATAGCACACAACAAGTTTAGTGTCATTGGTGTTAAAGAATGGGAAACCATTTGTTCCCATGTTGAAAAGGTTGCAGAGGAGTATCGAAGCGAGAATATCTAATGGACGAGATTGATGATATGATTATCACAATTAATGAAATTTCAGACATCTGATGTAGATAGTGCAAGTTATAAGGAGAATTTAAGATTCACTCCGCTATCATGATATTATTTAATTAATCGTATAAGTACGTTTCTAAATATAATTCAGTATATTTAAAAGTTCATTTTGTAATTTATTACTTATTTTTGTTTTAAAGTTTACTTAAAACCTTTATGGACATTCAATTTTTTTAAATAAGTCATAGTGCACCTTACAATTATTTCGTTTTAGTAAAGCATATTGAATAATAGCGAATAAACCAGTTAAGATATATAGATGAGAAATCGGGTAAGCAAAAGGCCGGAACTGAAAAGTATTAGGAGAGTGTGGGGATGAAACAGTGAATGATCATAGTAAAGAACTTGTATAAACTTGGGTAAAGAATGGGTTGTTTGTTTCAAGTACACTGAGAAAAGGATTTTGTTGCTTCAACTGAAAATTAGTTGATTCAATTAGAATTTTGGTTTGTATATAAACAATGATCTATATGCATTAAATAGAACATAATAAAATGTTGGAAAACCGATTTTGAAGCAAACAAACCTAAATTTGCACCACAATAATTATGGCATTTACTCAAATCGCTATTAATGTAACTTGAATGTTGGGTATCGTTACTTCAATTGCTTGTAGGTTTGATTTGAATTATTTAATACTTTATCAAATAAACTGTTATGTTAGATCAACACGTTGAATATCACTTACATATAAAAATCATTGAAGCAAATACCTTGAAAGGGTTTGTAGCATTAAAACAAACTATTCAAATTTTCAACTAACCAAAAGCGTCATTGGTTTAACTAACCTATATGTTGAGTAGATAATAATTATTAAGGTAAGTGGCTAATAAGGGTTCAAATAATAACATTTTGGTTTAATCAAACTTTTATTGTGTTCACTTGAAACATTTAGCTGTCAAATCAATCATTTCGTTGCGTTGTACATTGTTTAGATATAGAATTAGTTTAAACATCCAGGTAGTTTGATTCAATATCCAGCTTGATCGATTCTGATTTAATGCTATTATTTTAATCAATTTTTTAATACAACTGGCGATCAACAAATGAGTTTGTTCATCCTAACAGATTTTAAAAATATTGATTTAAAATAACTTCATTCAGTCACATTATCAAGTTGAATATTGAATCAGATCTCACCTGAATGCTACGTTAACTCTAGTTCATTCTGCATAATTTCAGTTAAGCTCCACTTCAATTTTATAAAACTGACACTGATTATTGAAAGTTTGTTTATTCCTTGTGGTTGCCATTGGTCTTTGAAGTTAAACGTTCGCTTATATAGTTGAATGCTAAAAACAACTGCATTTAGTTATGGACAATTGAGACCAATTTATATGAAGGTACTTACGTATTTTAGACGAAGAGATTTTGTTTAAACGTAGTACAGCATACTAAATTTATCTTACATGTATTTTACAGTTAGTTGAAACACTTTTATGAAACTAACACAATAAACAATCAGTAACGCTTGACGCCATGTTTGCATGTCGCAGTCGAACGTTACAGTATTGATAGCGCGCTGAACATTCATACGCAACATAGAGACGCTAAATAGCGTTGCATTCAACAAATAACCCGACGTTTGATTTGGTAACGTAGTTTATTTAAATCAACAAGCAGTACGTTTGTTTCAATGTTCAGTTGTCACAAAACTGTTCATTTGACACTTTTTCAGATTCATTTAACTAAAATGATTTTTCAACATTAATGTAGTATTGCTAATATGAAATTTGTTGACAATATTAGTTTGTATTAAATACGACTGATGTTGAATGAAATTCACTTTTGCATTCGTTTTAATCAACTGTTATTATGCATTCAAACAAACAATTTAAGTCAACAATTTTTGATGTTGTTTAACCATCTGCAAGCGGTTCAGTGAATATAGTTTCGTTTAGAACGACTAAAATACTTGATCAAATGCTTTACTCTTCAAAACAACAGAATTGGTTGTATCAACCAAATCACTTTTCTCAGTGTACAAACACGCTACCCTTATATTTTTTATAGAACCATGTACACTGAGAAAAGTGATTTGGTTGATACAACCAATTCTGTTGTTTTGAAGAGTAAAGCATTTGATCAAGTATTTTTTAGTCGTTCTAAACGAAACTATATTCACTGAACCGCTTGCAGATGGTTAAACTAACATCAAAAATTAGTTGACTTAAATTTGTTTGTTTGAATGCATAATAACAGTTGATTAATAAACGAATGCAAAAGTGAATTTCATTCAACATCAGTCGTATTTAATACAAACTAATATTGTCAACAAATTTCATATTTTAGTCCAATACTACATTAATGTTGAAAAAAATCCATTTTAGTTAAATGAATGCTGAAAAAAGTGTCAAATGAACACGTTTTGTGACAAACTGAACATTGAAACAAACGTACTCTAGCTTGTTGATTTAAATAAACTACGATTACCAAATCAAACGTCGGGTTATTTGTTGAATGCAACGCTATTTAGTACGTCTCCATGTTGCGTATTGAATGTTCAGCGCGCACATTATATCTTTAATATACTGTTAACGTTCGACTGCGACATGCAAACATGGCGTCAAGCGTTACTGTATTGTTTATTGTGTTAGTTTCCATAAAAGTGTTTCAACTAACTGTAAAAATACATGTAAGATAAATTTAGTATGCTGTACTACGTTTAAACAAAATCTCTTCGTCTAAAAATACGTAAGTACCTTCATATAAATTGGTCTCAATTGTCCATAACTAAATGCAGTTGTTTTTAGCATTCAACTATATAAGCGAACGTTTAACTTCAAAGACCAATGGCAACCACAAGGAATAAACAAACTTTCAATAATCAGTGTCAGTTTTATAAAATTGAAGTGGAGCTTAACTGAAATTATGCAGAATGAACTAGAGTTAACGTAGCATTCATAGGAGATCTGATTCAATATTCAACTTGATAATGTGACTGAATGAAGTTATTTTAAATCAATATTTTTTAAAATCTGTTAGGGATGAACAAACTCATTTGTTGATCGCCGTTGTATTAAAAAATTGATTAAAATAATAGCATTAAATCAGAATCGATCAAGCTGATATTGAATCAAACTACCTGGATGTTTAAACTAATTCTATATCTAAACAATGTACAACGCAACGAAATGATTGATTTGACAGCTAAATGTTTCATGAACACAATAAAAGTTTGATTAAACCAAAATGTTATTATTTGAACCCTTATTAGCCACTTACCTTAATAATTATTATCTACTCAACATATAGGTTAGTTAAACCAATGACGCTTTTTGGTTAGTTGAAAATTTGAATAGTTTGTTTTAATGCTACAAACCCTTTCAGGTATTTGCTTCAATGATTTTATATGTAAGTGATATTCAACGTGTTGATCTAACATAACAGTTTATTTGATAATAGTATTAAATAATTCAAATCAAACCTACAAGCAATTGAAGTAACGATACCCAACATTCAAGTTACATTAATAGCGATTTGAGTAAATGCCATAATTATTGTGGTGCAAATTTAGGTTTGTTTGCTTCAAAATCGGTTTTCCAACATTTTATTATGTTCTATTTAATGCATATAGATCATTGTTTATATACAAACCAAAATTCTAATTGAATCAACTAATTTTCAGTTGAAGCAACAAAATCCTTTTCTAAGTGTATGATAGGTGTAAATTTTGATTGTGCTTAGAACAAACTGAAAGGTGCTAGCTCTAACAAAATGTACTAGAAAGGTATGAGGTATGACAGTTGTATAAATAATAATGGAAGATATCCTTTGGTATAATAAAGTAGGACAAGCATTAGAAGCAAAGAAACAACCTGGAATTTTGCAGTATGTTAAGCACACTGTCTTCTCCCCCATGCCCAATGTTTCGTATCTTCAACTAACTGGTTTCAGTGTCCTATAACTATTTTTACGTATGACTTTCTCTAGTCTACATACTTCCTCTACAAAACCATACCTTGTACCAGGCCTTATTACTAACCTGTTTGTTAATGCATTTACATTTGACTTTCGAATGCTCCACCCGAAGATACTACACTGGCTAGAGATCAGTTTTTTAACTGGAAATTTTAAATTTTGTCGAACCCTTGCTGTTCCAAGCAAGGTAGGGATCTTTAACGTGCGTGACAGTTCACACACACGGGACGTATATTTTACCTCTCGTTCGAACGAAGGCGATTTGTGTGAAAAATGCTCGCCTAACATTTTTCTAGTTGTTCATGTCAGGAATCCAACCCGCGACCTTGAGATTACCAGGTATACGCGTGCTTGTTTGGTATATGAAGCCGCGTCATATTTGTTTATACCGCAAAATGTTATCGTTCGGGTGGGCGGCATCTGAAAGTATGTAGGCTTGGCTTGATTATTTATTTAATAGGTATAAGCAAAAATAAAAATAAGTTTTATAAATACATAAAAATAGAAGTGAAATAGTTAAAATTGAATGATTTTAACAGTTTGAAGCAGTTCGGAAGTCTTCGGTAATCTTCGAAACTCTTCGGATCGCTTCATGGTTGCGTGTGGAACCAAAATAATCTTATACACTTGCTGGGGGGAGTAAGCGTCTTCGTAACTCTTCGGAAGGTTTCGGGAGTTGCTCTGGAGGCCGAGTAGGAACTTGAATAACGGTAGTTAGGAAATATTTACAGTTCTAAGAGGTACAGGCATCTTCGGCTTTCTTCGGAAGACTTTGTGTATTACTGGTGGAACAACGTTAAGTTACAAAGAGTTATGATATGAAATTAAACACTATTAATTGAACATATATACAAGCATAGAGGGGTTTAGAAGTTTTCGGTTGTCTTTAAAAGGTTTCGGAATTTATTTGTGAGACCCGGTTTGAACAGTTTTAAGAGGCCCGGACGTCTTCGGTGGTCTTCGGCATTTTTCGGAAGGTTTCGTGTTTTACTTTTGAGACAACGTGAGGGTATGTAGAATTGTGGTGTAGACGTATGTACAGCTTAGAGGAGTTCGGAGGTCTTCGGTGATCTTCAAAACCCTTCGGAAGGCGTCGTGGTAGTGGTGCCTTAGGACTCGTTGAGTGCATCGCCGTTGAACTCTACGGGAGGTGTTGTCCCGGAGGTAGAGTTGACAGACGCAATCACAATAACAACTTGTCGGTAATGAATGGAACGGAGTTTAATGCCCCATACGTAGTTTACTAACTATTGATTGATGAATTATAGTGACGTGCCCTGGGTACGGCGGCCGGCAGCGTCACCATCGGAGAAAAATCAGGCTATGAAGAGCGCTGCTCGCTGAAGTTTTTAACAGGATATGGTGAGCACTGCCAGTTGAATCTTTAGGCTACGGGGAGCACTAAGGAATGTCTTTCGGGGAATTTGTAATTATATTTATACACTTTCATTTCCTATACTTCCTGTGTTGAAAAACGTTAATGATGTCTTTATCCAATGAAATAGTGTGTTTCAATTTTCGGGTGTAAAAGAATCTCCAACTATTGTTTGACCAATGAGCGTGCTGATTTTTGGGTACCACAAAAATGAGTTGGAAATTCTCGCGATTCTTAGTTTGTTCGGTGTTCAGCTCGTGTACATTGATATAATCAACAGCGGTTCTTTCGTTTGTTCTGTGTTCAGCTTGAGCATGATGATATAGTCAACAAAAACATAACCTAGTTATTTTATTCCTAAGTTGCCGATATTTTTGCCTACCTTCCACCATACCGCAATTTTGATCTGCTGTGGCTATGTAAACTTGTATTACCACTGCGTCTGTTAGTTGTGTACAAAGCTTAACTGCTATTATTCCATCAGCAACTTCTTTACTTTTACTTTTTTTTTCTATTTTAATTGGTAATTAAACCTACTTTAAATGTCTACCTCCCGAGCCTGAGTTGGCTATACCACTATCTCCTAACCGAAAATCTTTTTCTGACAAATTTAGTTTTAACACAGCCATTTCGAGCTTCTGATTTTCTACATTGCATATCCTTCAAAAACTTCGTTCCACGCTCCTTGTTGCAGAGAATTATTTGTGTTGTGTTGTTTCTTCTTTTTCGTTCTTCCCTTGTGGCACTGTCTTATTGATATTTCGTATAGACCTCTTTAACTGTTTCGGTAAACTAAATCGCCGAATTATAAGTTTAACTAAATTATTGTGGAGTCTTCATCGAGGAACCAGACTAAGACAGGACCCCGAAAGAGGACAGCAACTCTTTTGGTACAGTGACAAAGACCATTGGGGGTCGATATGGCATTCTAATACACACTACTGCGATGTGGAAGACAACGGAAAACCAACGCATTTCATCCCAAGTATACTGCCTATGAAAAATGTTTTCTATAATGACTGCATTTTCTTGGGTAAAAGATATCCGAGTTAAAATTGTTCCCCATTTGAATATCTGTGAGGACACCACTTCGGAAAATGATCCGCACGTTTAAAAGAAGAACCCGGAACATTTTGCGAGTCGGGATGTGGTAGAACCAAAGCATAAAACAAGTAGGTCGGTTAGAGAATTTGAAAACTGAAATACATAGGTTAGCATTCAATATAGTAGAGATTAGCGAATTTCGGTGGCCAGAGACGATAGAATTTTGGAGCAGAGATATCAAGTAATTCATTCAGAATTGGAAGACGCAAATTCCGGCGTGGGGATAGTAATGTGGGAAAAGATAGGACATTGTGTAGAAAACTACCTACAAAAGAATGAAAAAGTACTCATGGTTAGATTACAGTCTAAATCGGTAAATGCGGTAATGACACAGGTTTACCTGGTCACTTCTAGCGTCAGCTAGGCAGAGGTAGAAGCGATTTACAACGATCTCGAAAAATACTAAGATTCGTAAAAAGGCATGACAATTTAATAATTAAGGAAAATTGTAATTCAGTAGTAGGCGAGAGCAGAAAAGGAACGGTAGTAGGTTTATTTGGCTTAGGCACGAGAAACGACAACGGAAATAGGTTGCTAGAATTTTGTAGCAAAAACAGTTTAATCATCAAAATCATTATTTCAACATCATACAAGAAGACTATACAATAGAAGGTGCCAGGAATAGGGAGATGTAAAATAGATTACATTTTTATTAGACAAAGGCATAGGAATCAAAGATGACTTTAGAAGCTACTCGAAATCTGACACTGACTACAACACAGTAATTAAGAAAACCGCGCTTAAATTAATAAATTTGAAAAAAAAGAACTGAAAAAACATTTTGACTTTGAAAGACTATAAGATAATGATACGCACAAAAGATTTGAGAAAAATTCAAACGAATCGTTGAAAGATATCGGGGGAAGTTTCGGATACTAAGAAAGTAGAAATAGTACGGAGCCACGTTAAATCCAGCATAGACATTGTGAACTGAGATATCCTAGGGTATTAACTAAGAAATAAAAGAAACATGGGTGATAAATGGTAATGTAAATTTAATAGAAGAAAAGCGAAAATACAAAGGCAGACCCGACGAAGTTGGGAAACAAATATAAAAGCATAAATTAGAAAATTATTTGCAAATGCAGGAGAGCTGAAAAACAAAGGATTGAGGAAAAATGCAAAGAGGTGCACACTAAATTGGAAATTGGAAAGTCAGACAAACTATACAGACGGATTAGATAGAATTGTAAGGATATAAAACCGTATAGCAATAATATAAGGAGCTTAGGATTAGACATTATTATAGGAAATGTAAAGAACGTATATAAATGGCAACAATATATAGGAAATTTATATGCAGGACAGGAAATAGAAGTACCATAACAGGAAATATACGTCGAAAAGTATGAGTTGGAATATCCTATACTTAGAGAGGAGTTTGAACTAGCATTAAAGAGCCTGAAAAATAATAAGGCGTCGGATAAAGATAAAGTGCAAGCAGAAACTTTAAAAGCCGCTGGACAAGCAGTAACAGAACGTCTCTTCCAACTTGTCAGCTTCATGAATGAGACAAGCGGCATACACAAACATTTCAAACGTAACACCATAGTCACAATACCAAAAAGAAGAAGTGTGGATAGATGTGAAAACTTTCAAATAATAAGTTTAAAAGCACACATGTCAAAAATGTTAACTACAATTGTACAAAAACGGATGAAAAAGCGGACTAAAAAATACTAGGAGATCAATTTAGGTTTAGGTGAAACAGGGAAGCTCGGGAAGTCATTTTCGCTTTAAGGGTAATAACAGTGAAAACAATAGAAAAAGGAGCAGCCATTTATATAGGATTTGTAGATCTGGAAATAGCATTCGACAATGGGAAATGGGAACAAATATTTGAATTACAAAAAAAGGATAGGAATAAATTATAGAGATAGACGGATAGTATATATCTTATACAAAGGAGAACCAGTTGTAATAAAATTAGAGCAGAAACATAGTGAAATAAATATTAGGAAGGTAGTGGGACTGGTATGTGCACTATCTGCATAATTTCTATCTTGTATATCAAAGAGGCAATAAATACTGCCAAATGCAAAAAGGCATTTGGAATGATTATTCAAGGACAAATAATTGATGTGCTCAGATTCGCAGACGATATTGCGGTATTAGCATCTAGCAAAGAAAACCTCTTAATGAAATGGAAACAGTATTAACAGAGACATGCGATATGAAAATCAACAAAAATAAAACTAAGGTACTAGTATGTATCGGAGGCGAGAGTAAGTTGAAAACTAGAATACAAATACGAATCATGAACTCACAAGGGGTTATAGATTTCTCTTACCTTGGAAGACAAATAACGCAAGATGGAAAAAGTGCAAAAGATATAAAACAAAAATTATCACAAGGCCAATTGCATTTAAGAAGAAACACAACATACTAGAAGCAGAGAAAGAAAAAAAGAGAGGTAGATGTAGACCTAGATTAGACTATTGCCCACAGATGGTGAAAGTTGTAGGTTATGGAAATTTCAAGCAAATGTGTGGGTTAGCTCAAAATGAGAAACAAACAGTTTACATGACTGTAAACCTAATAATGATCATTTGGTGCATATGTGTTTCTTATGATAAATAAAATATTTATACGTTAAGATTTTATATACGCCTTAAAACTATTGTCAATATTGAAATAAGCTTATAAATGTTGTATTGTTTTACGAGGTTTGTGTATAAACCCATTGTGCTTATTACGGAAAGCGTTTGTATTGTAACAGAATAGTTGTAATGAAGAATTTATTATCAAATTTTAAGTAAAATAAAACGCCATCATAATCGAAAATATCTCAAACAATAAATTTGTCGCTTCACCATTCCAATAAAATACAAATAAGGATATTTAAAGAGCTGCACACATACGCACAATTCTTCACCATTTGGGTTGATACCCTCTACGACCGCGCAATAAAGCTTTGTCTATAAGAGTAATATATCTGAAAATCCCATACTTTAGAAACTCGTAAAGAAGCCTAAAAAGCTATATAGTTATTCGCATGATGTGTTTTATAGGGGACTTGCATATACCATATATTTTAAATAAGATTTAACCATCAACTACCCACCCCTCTATGCCTACCTCCGATCGCTTTTAAAACGCACAAACCTTACACAAATGCCCTCTCATGCTTAAACAAAAGAACGTTAGTTTTAATTTTAACGACTTTTGTTTTAGGTTGAGTCGCAGCTTGTCGGTAACGCTGACAACCCGTCAGAAACGTTTGATTTACAGGACATACCAACATACAGTTGTCAGAGACATCATAGCAGGTTGATATGATATCTCCATGCATCTGCCGGACGGCAACATAAAGACATCGTGCGGACATTCCTATTTCCAACAGCAGCAACATGTGTATGATGAACGAAAAAAATGCCTGTTATGTGAAAACTTTTCGATGTTCAGAATAGCTTAAATTTTTGTCATGCGGCGGCGCGGCACTGTCAAATTTATATATAATGCATAAGCATTAGCGAAAGAGACTCCAACGGCTACAAAATAGGGTGCATGGACTGAATTTTTCATAGATGAATTTCGAAGAGGATATTTTCCCTTATATATAAAACTAGAAATTGACGTGCATTCGAGTGGTTGAGATTTATGCGTTTAAATTTCAAATAGACAATTGAATTTTAGATTTTAAGGTACTTATTTTATATTCAACATGAAAATTGCCTCAAGGGTGACATTTTGCATTATGTATAGTAAGTACTCTTACGAAAATTAAGTATATGTATAGGGTAGGGTAAATTTGAAAAATACGATACGCAATCGAATTCAGTGACGGCTCGAGGGTTAGAAAATCTGCGAAAGCTATAGTATTTAAATATCAAAAATCTTACTTAGTTTTTAAACACCAAGTCAATTCTTTAGTTTTATTGGTTACGAATTTGTAGATGCTATTGTCATAAATTGGCTGTTTTTTTATAAACTCTAGTAAAAGCTCCTTTTGGATGGAAATATTGGTCAAAGAAGGAAATCTTTTTTGAGGTATAGAATTTCTTAATACGTTTTTATACGTTTAAGACAAGAAAAATTTATTTCGACGAACGCACTTGTCGAAGACATATTTATAATTAAACAAAAACGTTTATACGTTTCCGCAAAAAGGTGTTTGATTTAGTCTAGTTCTTCGAGCAGTACTTACTGCGCGCGATATATTTCTATAACTCTCATCAGCTTACGTAAAACAAAGCTCATTGTAAAGAGCCCATCACAGTAGCGGTCATCTTAAAATTTCTAAAGATCTAAATTTCTTTCCTATTAGGCACCCAAATTAAAAACGGTTTTAATAAAGTTAACTATAAAATAATTGTCTACGTGGGAAAGTCATTTAAGTTTTTTTTAACTGCAAAAAATTTTTTTTGCTAATAGCGCGATTTAAACAAAACCAGTAACTTGTCCAAATGTGTGAGTAATTTTTATGAATTTTTATCAAAACTGCACACTACTTTTCACTTTATTTATCGAATAAATGAAATATTAGTATTTTTAGAAAAATGCACCTGCAATGTGCTGCCGTGGAAAACTTCAGAACTTCCATGTCACACACTATTGTAAAACAGAAATGGTTTGAATAAATGCTATACAATACAAACCACAACAATCACAGAAAATGCTATAACTATTGAGATCAAACTACCTCTATAAGAATTTTTGACTATAATCGTAATTGCTCGCAAATCTATTTATAACTATCATTGAGGGTATTATTTAGCGCCTCAGCAATTATAGAAAGTGGATTTATATAAATTTTTGTTGAGCTTCCCATCTAGTGAAGTAGGTAATTGGTATTCCAACAGTTTTGGAGTAAATGAAAATGAAAGACTGCATTGCAATAGTGTTCTATATTTTTTTTTTAAATTTTGAAATAATATACCATATAGTTGATGAAAGACTTGGTTATATTATGGTAAAAGAATGAGTGTAGTGTAGGATTTGTAAAAAAGAATAAACACAAATTGTTTAATTTTATGCTCAAATTCAATTAATGTTTTGGCATAAATTAAAAAAGTAACCGGGTATATTTCGCTCAGATTTAGCCTTGTGTAATACTAAGGAATAATGTGATAAAAGTTCTTACAATTAATTAAAATTTACAAACCATGTTTAGTTAAGTTATTTTACCCTAAAGCTTCTCTAATTCTCATAAAATGTACTAAAGTATGTATTTTGTTCATCATGATACAAATTCACAATTCACACACTCCCATACGCAATTGTGATCGAACAAAATTTTGACAAACTGCATGCAAAACGTAAATAAATAAAAGCAAAACAAACTTTGGAATACTTAAAAATGCAAGACATACATTTTTATTCTACTAGAAGAATGTTTACAGTGTCCGATCCAGTACAATTTCAAATATGTAATAGCATTGTAAATATATTGAAAATTTGTATTTTATATTTATATCTATTTTTAATTTTAAAAAGTTAACTGAAATAAAACATACTTAGCCGTTGGGGCCACTTTGTTTATTATTTCGCCGTTAAAAAATAGTAAAGGAAACAAAAGTGTAAGAAAAAAAACACCATTTGTAACTTTTTACATCCTGTAAAGTGTAATCAAAACCAACTTGGACACTTTACCTAATCATTCTTTATTAGAAATACGTTTAAACCATTATTCTGTTTTTCCATTTATGGGCCAAGTAATTAATGTAACGGCTTTGTCAATTGCATATTAGAAATTGTAAAATAACTATGCCATGCAATTGTAGGAAGTACATGTGTTTTTTCCCAATGCTCCACCCGAAGGTACTACATTGGCCAGGAAGTGAGTTTTTTTTACCTGGAAAATTTGGAATTTTACCGAACCCTTACTGTTCCAAGCAAAGTAGGGATCTTTAACGTGCGTGAGAACACTCACACACGGGACTTCCATTTTACCTCTCATCCGAACAAGGGCGTATTTTTGTGAAAAATGCTCGCTTAACATTTTTCAAGCGGACCGTGTCGGGATTCGAACCCGGGAGCTTGGGCGTAGTAGTCACATACAAACCACTACGCCATGGAGCCGCCTTCAATTGTAGGACTACTAAATCTTATCATTTCTTGTCCCTAATAATTTTTTTACATTATACATCGGAATTTCAAAGGCTTTCACTGGTTATAAATGTTAGAGAATATAATATGTATAATTAAAGTATCTGTGAGGTTTATAACTGGACTAATAAGTTCCACAGCACTGCCGTCTATATGCGCTCCCTAGTACTTCATAAACCAAGGAAGCGCAGTACTAAACTTCATATCCTTTTCTAATAAATATCTGCATCTCGACATTTGGTCACGCTCTACGCTACCTTACCCCAACCCGCGCTTTTACAGCAGATGGTAGGTAACCTGCTGTGATGAGCTCTTAAGTCGTCGGGTTTCCAAAAACATTTTTGCATGAGATTCTTGTAAGTTTTCTAAGACATCAGAAAGAAAACGTAAATTATATTGTTGAAATTGTGTGGTGTCCGCAAGACAAACAAATTGCAACTTTTCTCAATCCTGCAATTTTACGTCCATTTCCATAAAAATGTGATCAAACATTTCATAAAAAAGGACATACTTTACAACAACTGTTTCGTGCGTAAGTTCTACGTATCGCTGTTTAGCACTATTCATTTTAGTTATACAAATGGCTCTATCAAACAATGTCTTAAAGAAGTCGTCGTTTCGTTTTTTACTTAAAATTTCGCGTGTTGCTTTTAGTTGAGATATAGAAAATACAAAACTTAAGAGCTCATCACAGTAGCGGCCATCTTGAAATTTCTAAAGATCCAAATTTCTTTCCTATTAGGCACCCAAATTAAAAACGGTTTTAATAAAAGTTACTTATAAAATAATTGCCTATGTGGGAAAGTCATTTAAGCTTTTTAACTGAAAAAAACTTTTTTGCTGATAATAGAACAATTTAAACGAAACCAGTAACTTTCCAAAATGTGTGAATAATTTTTATGAATTTTCATCAAAATTGCACAGTACAATTCAGTTTATTTATCGAATAAATCAAATATTAGTGGAAAAATTCAGAACTTCCATGTCACACACTATTGTAGAACAGAAATGGTTTGAATACATGCTATATAAGACAAAACACAACAAACATCTATTAGGATCAAACTATCCTTATGAGAGTTTTCGACTATAGTCTTAATTGCTCGCAAATCTATTTATAACTTTCATTATGGATATTATTTAGCGTCTCAGCAATTATAGAAATGAGTTATTCTTCATAAACCTTGGATTTAAATAAATTTCTGTTGGGTTTCCTATTTTGTGAAGTAGGTAATTGGTATTCCCCCAGTTTGAGTAGTGTAAGATTTGTAAAAAAGAATAAACACAGAATTGTTTAATTTTTATGCTCAAGTTTAATTAATGTTTTGGGATAAATTTAAAAAGCCACCAGTAATATTTTAATCATATTTAGGCTTGCATAGTATTAAGGAATAACGTGATAAAAATTTTTACGGGTAACTAGAATTTACAAACCATGTTTAGTTAAGCTTTTTTACCTTCAAACTTCTCTAATACACGTAAAATGTACTTTTGTTCATTATGGTACAAATTCACCATTCACAAACTCTCATACGCTATTGAGATAGAACAAAATTTGGCAAGCTACATGCAAAACCAAAATAAATAAAAGCAGAATATACTTTGGACTACTTAAAAATGCAAGACATGCATTTTTATTCTACTAGAGGAATGTTTACAGTGTCCGATTCAGTACAATTTTAAATATGTAATAGCAATGTAAACATATTGAAAATTTGTATTTTATATTTATATCTTTGTTTATTATTTCGTCGTTAGAAAATGATAAAGGAAACGAAGGTGTGATAAGAAAAGAAACCAAACCAAAATTTGTAGCTTTTCACAAACTGTAATCAAAACCCACTTGGCACTTTATCTAATCATTTTTTATTAGAGATACGTTTAAACCATTATTCTGTTTTTTCCATTTATTGGCCAACTAATTAATGTAACAGCTTTGTCAATTGCATATTAGAAATTGTAAAATAGCCGTGCGGTGCAGACGTAGGAATGCTAAATCTTATAATTTCTTGTTCCCTAATAATTTTTTTACATTAGATATCGAATTTTCAAAGGTTTTCACTGATTATAAATGTTAGAGAATATGTATAATTAAAATATCTGTGAGGTTTATAACTGGTACTGGTACTTCATAAACCAAGTAGGCGGAGTACTATACTTCATATCCTTTTCTAATGAATATCTGCATCATGATATTTCGCCCCGCCCTACGCTATCTCACCCCAAACCGCGCTTTTACAGCAGATGGTAGGTAACCTGCTGTGATGAGCTCTTAATGCGTAATAACTTTTTTTTTTAAAATATCGAATAAAATATCCCTGATATCAAAAATTTCATTGAATATTAATACCAAAAACATAAATTCAAAATCATTTGTTATTTTAAAAAAAAACCCTTGCAAGTAGAAATGAATTCTGAACTAATTCCTTTGCTTTAAGCTCAAACACTTCTTTCAATTTCGCTCAATCTTGAACAATTCCCCCCTCTCCCCACTCGGGATTAGTTCTGCAGATATTGCTGCAATCGCATAAGATACGCTTTGCAGAGTGAACGTAGGAACGTAGAAAACTCGCAAAACCTTTTTGTTACACAAGATAAGACGATGCGCTATACAATGTACAAATACGGCTTACTGGATTTTTCTTTGAACTTTTTTTGAAGTCCGTTCAAGTGGCCAGATTTAACAAATTCCCCCATCGTAGCATTGACCTTTTAACTTGCTTGGATACTGAAATCAGTTTAGAATTGTATCAAGTATAAGACCCAACATTTGCGACGTCTTATCAGCACTCATATCGTGTAAACCTATGAAACGTCTTACTATTATACTTTCCGAATCAACAAATTATATAATCAATGAACTTTGAGACGTTTGTGTTATGTCAGTAGTGATACCAACCGGAGTGGCAAATAAATTGACATTATTAATATGTATATTTATGTAAACAGAAATTCATTCAATAAAGTCATTTTGAATGGTTTTTGAATAGTCCGTAAGAACATTTTTAATTTTCTTGTAATGATTTTAAATTTCTAGAAAACCTTTAGATAACAAAAATCCCAACAATTTTTTGAGAAGCTTCGGTTTATGGAATCACTTTTCTTCGTTTCCACGAAACGTTAACTCTTGATTGCTAATGTGCAATACAGCATCAAAAACTAAATGCAGAAAAAATTGATTAAGTTTTACGTGTTCACCATCTTGAATTTTACAAACATTTGCGATGATATTCTGATCGCTTTCAAAAAATTTTCACCATAACTTCACATTCTAAATGCTGGCAAGAATCATTATGTTAACGTAACGCCCTCCTAATATTTAACATGTCGCTAAATCCATCTTTGTTGGAGAATAGTATATAGGGCCAGAAAACAATTTTTTTAAATTTTGGCTGCAACATTATCACCTTTAAAACGAAAATCAAGTGGCTTGAAATTAAAGGTTATACGACTTACCGCATTTTCTTTGCTTTTTTTGTAATACCATATAGATTAACCGTAGATCGCCTTTCTATTAAAATTTCTCTTTGTCTTTGTCTTTCCAACGACTGACAGGGGTTTCAACAAATTGCAAGTGTTACTGTAAACGGGATTAATGATATTTTATTATTTATTTGTAATAATTATCAAATATTTCAAATGTCAACAATCACTCATCACACTTATATAAATATGTGCACAAAATAAAAATGAGATCCGATAAATAATAAGAACTAAATCCCGCTCATGCACACATAACAAAACACAAATAATGAGTTTATTCGTATACCTTAAACAGTAACTATAAAAACCAAGTAATATTCAACAAATCATTCAGTTGATGAGAGAGATGCGTATAGGTATACAGCAAATGGCCTCATGACAATAAGCTATTTTAAGGATATTTGAAAGTGTTAGACGTGAAATCTTCACTTGTATTATAATTGAAACGAGATACTACATCGTGTCGTGTTAGCAATGTAACAAGAAAGGATATTTTTATGTTAAGATTGGGGCGTTAGAGCTTTAAAAGTATTAGTATTTTGATATGCAAACATTATTAATGAACAACTAAAATATATTATTTTACTTAACCGTTCTGAATGGACCTGCACCTTGAAGAAGTTCTAGATTACTAGAACGGGTAGAATGACTTGAGAGTTCTAGTGATCTCAAGAGCCGAACTACAGGTTTAACCATTTTAGTGGGGCTTTTAGTGAAGAACCAGACTAAGGCAGGTCCCCGAAAAAGGGCAGCAGTTTTTTCGGTACTTTGAGTGGCCGATATTATAAGGGTTGGTATGACACTACTGCGATATGTAATGCAACGGGAAACCACCACATTATCTCCCAAGAACACAGCGTACTTAAATTGTTATTTAAGATAATGACATCCTTTGTGGTAAAAAATTCCTGAGTTAAAATAGCCATCAGTCGGATATTCGGGAGGGAACTACTTCGGAGGATGTGATCAGAAAGTTTAGAAAGAGAGTCAGGAACATTCTACGAATCGGAGAGTGGAATGTCAGAAGTATGAAGCAAGTAGGTAAGCTAGAAAACTTGAAGATTGAAATGGATAGGTTAGCATTAGACATAAAGCATCAGCGAAGTTCGGTGGACAGAGGCGGGAGATTTTTAACACAGATACTTTAGGGTAATTCATACAGGATCAGAGGAAGGAAATTCGGGTGTGGAGTTATTTATGAGAAAGGAAAGGACACTGTGGAGAAATCTATCTATGAAAGAACTCTATAAGATTTGAAAAAAGTCAAATGAATTGCTGATAGATATCTGGAAAATTTTTGTTAATAAGGAAGAAGAAACAGAATGGAGTAATATTAAATACAGCTTAGACAGGGCGGCCAGAGATATTCTGGGGTATACGCAAAAAAGAAAATGAGAAACCATGGATAACAAAGGATATCCTGAATTTAATAGAAGAAAGACGAAAATACGAAACAGACCGGACGAAGCTAAAAACAGAAATACAGAGCCATAAAATGAGAAACTATACGCAAATGCAGGAAAGCTAAAGAACAATGGATTGATGAAAAATTGAAAAAACTAAGATGGAAATAGGAAAGACAGACCGAAGCATATAAACTAATTAAAATGTATTTTAGGGATATAAAACCGCATAGCAAAGATATAAGGGTGCGGAAGGAGACATCATTATAGAAAATGTGGAGAAATTGATTAGATGGTAAGAATATATAAGGAATTTATATACAGGACAGGAATTAACAGCACTAGAACAGGAATCAGGCATTGAAAAGGGTGACTTGAGATATCCTGTACTTAGAGATAAGTTTGAACGAGCATTAACGGGTCTGGAAAATGGTAAGGCATCAGGTGTAGAGGAGGTGCAACCAGAAACTCTAAACGCCGTTTGACAAGCAGTAACAGCACGTCTATTCCAAGTTGTAAGCTATATGTATGAAACAGGTGAGATCTCCAAAGATTTCAAACGTAATATCATAGCCATTATACTAAAAATGAGAAACGCAGATAGATGTGAAGGGTTTCAAACAATAAGTTTGACAGCACACATGTCAAAAATATTAACTAGAATTGTTCAAAGACAGATGGAAAACCGAGATGAAAAAATACTGCGAGAAAACCATTTTGGGTTTAGACGAAACGGGGGAATACGAGAAGCTATTTTAGTTCCAAGGGTGATAATGAGGAAGACATTAGAAAAAGAAGAAAGCGTGTATATAGGGTTTGTAGATCCGGAAAAAGCATTTGATAATGTAAAATGGAAAACAATGTTCGAAATACTCAAAACGATTGGAATGAGCTTTAGTGATAGACGGATAGTACACAGCTTATACACGGAGCAAACAGGAATAATAGAATTAGAGCAGGAACCTAGAGGGACAAAGAATTAGTATGCTTAGATTTGCAGATAATATAGCGGTATTAGTAAGTAAGAAAGCGTTTGAAGCAGCTCTTAATGAACTGGAAACATTTTCCACAGAGAGATACGGTATGAAAATTATCAAAAATAAAACTAAAGTATTAGTATGGAAATGAGGTAAAAATAAATCAAAAACTAGAATAAAAAAGAAAATGAGAATTCACAAGAGGATAGGGATTTCTGCTACCTAGGGAGCTAAAAATCGCAAGATGGAAATAGTGCAAACTATATAAAACAAAGATTAGTACAAAGCGATGATGCATTTAATAAGAAAAAAATATGTTCGACGACAACAAACATGGAACTAGGAAAATATTGCTGAAAGAATATGTGTGGAACACAGCACTGTACTGGTATGAAATGGGGATAGTAGAAAAGGTAGACATAAAAACATAGAAGCCCTTTTGGAATGTGATGCTTCAGAAGTATGATGATGATAGCATGGACAGACGAAGTTAATAACAAAGAGTTTAGAAATAGTAGGGGAAGAAAGATTTCTATGGAAAACAACAAAATTGGAGAAATAGAAAAACAGGACACATTTTTGGGGAATAGTGCAGACAAAACGAGAAGAGAGAGGTAGAGGTAGACTTAGTGCACGCAGATAGTGAAATATGTAAGCTGTGGGGATTTTAGGGAAATGTGTAAGTTAGCTCAGAATAGGAAGCAATGGAGGTACGCGTCTAACCAGTTCCAGGACTGAAGACCTAATGATGAATAACAATTATGTGTATTTTAGCTACAACTTTTTTTGTCTGTATCGATACACATTTTTTCGGTGCAATATCCGACGGATTACAAGGCCGTTGCTGAGACCAGTATTTGTATTTTACATACGTAGTTCCAAGCTGCAAGCGTACGTTGATTCGGTTAATAAGAATTAAAATTGGAAACTGAATCATCCAATTGCAAGATTGATGCCATAGTTATGTTAATATTACTTGTAGATGCATTATAAAATGAGTACAATCTACTTGCTCTATTAGGTCATATCCTTAGCATGATGACTAAGAAAATTAGTAGAAAAAAAGCTCTAGAATTAATTTATAACTCTTGCATTTTAGGACTTTCGATGTTTTCAAATGTGACTTGTAGCACAATCTAGTAGAGTAACCAACGGCTAAATTATGCTAATTTTCAATAGCTTTTATAAACATTCAACCATTAAAGAGATTTCCAACTCGCACAGGTCCTCGGTTTGTCAGCTTACAAGAGCAGTATATTACATATTACCAACAATTCTCGACAGCTAATTTAGTTGATATTGAAGCAATATGAGCTCCATAGTTAAAGGCCGCCCAGTACATAAAACAAGCATTGCAGCGATACCAAACAATGTTACAATAGATACGACGTCAATAAACAACAATATAGCATTTAATTTAAATTAAGACACAACCAAACGTAATTAAGAAGAACAATATACACGTAGAGATGCACCAACTCTCAAACAATATACCAAAGATATATTGCAAGGCTATAAATTGCTAAGGCTCCAAGGAATTACACACAACCAATTCAGTTCCTCAAGTAAATTACAGCGTCATGAATAGATTATATTGGCGAGCGAGCTAACATTTTAATTAATTTCATTCCATTTAATAAATAAAAGACCTGGTCATCTTTTTATTTCGGTGTACGGACACGAAAGGCGTTCTGAAAACAATCAATAGCGATAGAAGGAGGTGACATTATTTTTCAGTATGGGTATAATACCTACATAAAGAATCTTACCTGATTTTTAGAATAAAACCAACACACAAACAAAACCAACCGAATTCTTTGAAATAAACTCAGGTACTGAAGAGTTAACAAGGAGGACGTTATATAAAATGCGAGAACGGATCCTACTATTATGTTTTGTACATCGAATGCGACCCTCGTTTCATTCTTGAACGCTGGGATCTTGTGCTTGGTTGTTCTATCTTTTTAGAAATTGCTTTGTGCTGTACTAGCGTTCGGGAAAATATTCGCTTCAAATTGGTTTAAAAGTATATTGAACATCGCGCGTTTGCTTTGCAATATAAGAGATCTTTATAAAGATAAAACCGTTCATGCATGCAATCGTAATTCATTTAGAGAATGACATCTACTTTACCCAGCTATAAATTAATATACCTGGTTTAGCAATAAATAACATTCTAGAAGGAAAAAGGAAAATTATAAATTCCGCTTGAAGCATGTCACGGAATTGCAGGCTGAGTCAGTCGCGCTGAGATATTATAATTGTTCATGGTTTGATGTCTGTATGTATTCTAAACGTTTGTAGTATATCGATTAATGTAAAATTTATAGAAAACTAAGTTTTGTGACACCACTTATTAAAATAATTCAACAAACATGGCGATCAGGATACTGGTGACAAATATATTAGGAAGTTAGAAATAAAAAGTTACAGATTACAGAACTTGCTAGTATGATTTTTTGGCAAAATAAACTACTCCCTTTTTGTTTGGATATCGACTACCATTTTTCCATTAAAGCAGAACTGTACGAGAGGCTAGCTTGCTATATGGAAGTAGTTTTTAACGTTATACCTAAGAATATTTAAAAGAATTACCGCAGCAGAGATGATTAACGCGGAATATAAAACTTGCCATCTTATGCACATCAGTGGTTATCGTTACAGGAAGCAGTTGGGTATACTCATCCCCACAGCAGGGAGCATCGCCATCTCGGCGACCAAAGTTAAATAAACTATTAGTTATTTATTTTGAATCTTAGGACAATTATATTGCATATAAAATTCTTCTGTAATCTACTTATATTCTAATAATAAAATGAGAAAACCAATTGCACTCTCCTTTGACAAACGTAAACTTTATCTTGCAAAACAAAAAACCATTTATACTACAAAAAATGCAATAGTAATAATAAACACTTCTAATCCTGATCTTCCATAAGCTTAAATTTTGGTAAGTTCCACGTGTATAATCCTTTTGCAAACTTTATCTATTTCATGTTGACTATAGAACTCCCAAGTTACCCTCCAGACATTAATGAAAAAACTTTGATGTAAATGTTTTGATACGGATTTTGGAATCTACAGGAAATCCATATTCCTTTAATTACTACACACCATCGTAGCTAACGCGACAGTGAAGCTCGCGGTTAGCAGTTTCGTACAATTTCTTATCCCTTCAATTAGCTACACCTGTTCTACAACAAAAGCCACGCCCACTTTAACGCAACAGTGCTTAGCTTCCATCCACAGTTTTTTCTAAAGTACAACCTACTATAAGTAACGATACTCAAAACAAATAACTCTTTCCGAAACAGACTAAATCATAACTTTTGCAAATATCAACGGCAAGCTGTGTTTTTTTACCAAATCTCCGGAAACCTTACTGCATATCGCACTTCCTGGGTAATTCTAATCATTATTACACAAGTTATTAATTTTTTAATAGAATCATATTAAGTGGCCGGTAACTTTTTTCTACGTTTATACAAAAGCTGCATTATTTTTACCAAATCATTAACTAGGTATGCCGTTTCTTAATAGGTATGCGGTAGATTATCGAGTTCTCTGTGGTAATGAAACGGAAGGGTGTTTAATTCTTCCCTAATCTATATAAGTGGCCGCTAGCTATACTTCTATTTTTTTAAAGTTTATACTAAAGCAGACGCTGTATTAATAAATCTTGATTTAAGTGTACGTGTTCTTAATGCGTACGCGGAAGATTGTGAAATTTCATGTGTCAATAAAAAAAACTATTACCCTTTCTTACATATTTTGTTATGACATTTGTCGTCTGAAAGATCTGTCCCACGAATTGGGTTGTCAATTAAAAATATGTTGTGATATTAGAAGTGCTTCGACCGCCCTACGTTGCCAGCTTAAAAAAAATTGTATGTTGGTCTAACGAAGATGTTAGAACTCTTACAAAGATATGTCTCACGTTGAGCGCCAAATGTCTTCTACGTCTGAACTTGTATTCACCTCCTCTGTCCAACAGCCGCAGAATCCTCTACCCAAATAAAAGAAACAACTACTACAGATATTCATGAGTAGAACAACTCTCTCCAACTTAATTGTTATATTAAATCACAAAAATTACAGAAATACAAATATTCACAGTAAATACCAATAATGAAGTCATATATGAAAACAGAGTAAAGCAAATCAATTACAACATTCAAAATTTGCCGCAGTATCAAACTACACTGCCTCGGATACCGCTAGTTACCTCTCAGAGTTAAGGTACTTCTACCTCCGACTTTAACTTAAAAAAATAAGTACCTATTATACCATAAAAACCCTTGTAAATAAATTATTCCTTAAATTGATATTGCATTCATGAAATCCTACAACTACAAAACATTATTTTGAAATTATTCAACACCCAACGCGCATGCTCAATTGTACTTTACAGATAACACACAACTTATAAACTAATCTGACTTTGATTACTACAAACTCGAATTATACCCAAGGTTTCGCAAAATAGACGTCCTTCAACAAACTAAATTAACTAAACTGACATTCAGTTTAAAATCCAAAACCCAAATTGACACAAATCTTATTTCAGCAGCTCCAAACCAATTACATTGAAACAATAACTTACAGTGAATGCCTCAAATCTCGAAGAAATGCCTTTGCATGATTATATCAAATTTTTTGTTGGAATAACAAAAACATTTAAAGTGAAATTTATAATACTTTGAAGGCTTTGGGAGTTTTGGGTAGTAATTAGAAGCTCTGGAATCATTCCTATACAAACAATTCTAACAAGTAAATTCTTCATCCTATCTGAATCAGCTAAGTCTAATTACAATCAATTTTTACTCAACATTTAAATTTAATGACCACTTAGACGTAGCACTTTCTGCATTTTCACTTTATTGGCCAATTAATTAATATAACAGCTTTGTCAATTGCATATTAGAAATTGAAAATAACTGTGCGATGCAAGCGTAGGAATGTTAAATCTTGTAATTTCTTGTTCCCTAATAATTTTTTTTCACTGGTTATAAATGTTAGATAATATGTACAATTAAAATACCTGTGAGGTTTATAACTGGACTAATAAGTGCCACAACACTGCCATCTATATGTGCTCCCTGGCACTTCATACACCAAGTAGGCGGAATATTAAACATCATATCCTTTTCTAATGAATATCTACATCTCAACATTTCGTCCCGCCCTATGCTACCTCACCCAAACCCGCGCTGTTACACCAGATGATAGGTAACCTGCTGTGATAAGCTCTTAACATGTGAGATCACTAAATTGTCAGAAGTTATGGAACAAGTTTGGATAAAAATAAAACTTCCTGTTTTTATATTAGGCATGGAAGTTGTATATAGACCTCAGACTACAGAGTATAAAACCCTTTGTGATGCTTTGGAACAGTCTGCACCTTGATATTCTCACCGCGTGAGTACGTCTGTTGCGACGATTTAAATATCAATTTACTACAGCGTTCAGACACTAAAACTCTATATTTTACATCCATGCCAGAAACTATAAACTATCTGCAAATCATAAATTAACCTACCCCCATAAACGACAAGTCGTCAACTATGATTGATTTATTTATTCTGTCGGGATTCTGATGGGACATTCTGGAGTTCTAAACGGACTATTCTCGGACGACGAATTAATATACCGTATGTATAACAAATCCGGTCCCAAAACTAAAACTATGAGATCGTATACAAATTTTAGCATAAAATGATTTTAATAACGACCTTTTGGCAATTCGATGGGCCTCTGTACCTTGAAAATATCCAGGATAAGTTACATTTTTTTGATGTCTAATATTATATAACTCTTTAATATTCATACCCCTATAATGACAATTACAATCAACAGAAAAAGCAACCATGGCTTACAGATAATGTAAGGTTATTAATGGCAAGGCCAAACGAGATATCAGCAGTCATAATCATGAAGTTACTAGGACTACTTCAAATCGCTACGTAATTTAAAAATAAAACAATCAAGATCGAAAAGGACATATTTTAATTACTTATCTCACCACATTGATGCTAAACATCTTTGG
Organism: Platerodrilus igneus; assembly: GCA_036346225.1. Classification (NCBI taxonomy): domain Eukaryota; kingdom Metazoa; phylum Arthropoda; class Insecta; order Coleoptera; family Lycidae; genus Platerodrilus; species Platerodrilus igneus. Next base: position 2,566,390 of record JARFIW010000566.1, read on the forward strand.
AAAGAACTATAGTCCCTGAATGTGGTCAACTCCTCACGAACTATATCATTACCTGAAAAACTAAAGAACATCAATGAAATTAATAGTTTTCTGTGCCAAATGTAATTCCTAATCATAATATCATTAGCTACTACTACACTAGCAAACAAGAAAACGCGAATGAATCTTTTTTCTTTTTTCTAAAGTAAATCGCCTATTAGACGGGATTAAAGTTCAAAGTGCGGGTTTGGATTTTCCGCGTATCGATATGCTCAAGTAGCGTTGCGCTATTATACTCCCATATCTGACAAATATTATAAACAGCTGTATTTTATCAAGTTACTGTCCAACATCTTGAAAAGCTGCCCAAAAAATTCTAACCCGACCGAAGTCAAACATCTTCGATTAATTAGTATTTTATCGATTTCGTCTAAAATCATAGAAAAGATTATGTGTAACCAAATCAAGATATATATTGAAACTAACCATTTTATACCGGGAATACAATCGCGCTTCAGGGAAAATTACAGCTGTCTGACTGTAATTCTGCAATTAACCGACAATCTTTTGGAGTATAGAGACATATGTTGCTTTCTATTTGCCCAAAAACTAAGATAATCTAACCTAAGTTAAAATAACCTTAGTTGTCGACACGCTCCTTTTACTACTAAGGTACTTAGATAAAATTATATCCTTTGCATTCCTCTTACCCCAGATAAGGTGCTTATAGATCTACCTTGGATACTAACTTCCCTCCCTAAGTTAATATTGAGGTATATTTTTCGTGTTGTGTATGATATACATTTTTATTGCACATTTATAAAAGCAACTGTAACATAACAGTCAATACCAAGTAATTTCTTAACAAGAATCAGTTGATTTTAATATTATTTTGAAACCTTTTATAGGTTAATTAGCCAAAATGCTAAGTTGTACCTTCTAATAATCAAATGCAAATGAAGTAAGATAAGGTTAGATTTTTACTTAACCTAATTTTAAGCCATTCTTAGCTCAGGTGTAAATAGAAAGCGACAATAAATATGATATCTACTTAGACTACAGTAAAGCATTTGACATTCTAGATCACGAGTTACTATTATCAATATTGCATTTAGTAAGGTTGCCAAGGAATCGAAAAATTTCTTGCAGTGATATTTGGAAAACCGTTTACAGTGTGTCAAACTGGATAGTATGGTTCTCCACTAATAAAGCTTGTAAAAGATGTGCCACAAGGATCCATATTAGGACCTTTGCTGTTTATTTTATACACTTCTAACTTCTATAAGAAAGTTCAGTCTGTAAACTCCACATGTACGCCGATGATAACCAAATATATAACAGTTTACCGGTTGAAAATTTTGATGATCTTGTGAGTTAAGTAAATTCTGACCTGTCGCGTATCGCCAGAGAATCTAAACAACACTCTTTAATCTTAAATGCATCCAAGTCTACTGCAATGTTATTTGGAAGTCCGAATATTCTTAAACAAATACAAAATACAATTCAACATTTTAAATAAATAATGAGGCATTACTTATTTCTGCAAACGTTAAAAGTTTAGGACTTGACTGAATTATTCTTTCACAGTTAGTAAGTAAATAAACGTATATATCGGTAGGACAGTAGAGCATATTTATATTTGAAGCATATCTATCCTCATCGGCACTAAATTTCTATACCCGTTAAAACAATGTTATTTAACTCCCTTTCTATTACTGCTCAGAATTGTATAACAATCTTATTACAAAAGATGTGTCAAATCGTATTCAGCGCCTAATTCTTGTTTTCGCCCTATTTTTGATATTAGGAAATTTAAAGTAATATCTCATGCTTTATCATGCATTCGCTAGTTAAATATGGAAAGCCGAAGGAAATTAGCTTGTGTCTGCTTATATAATATAATCCTTTTAACAAGAATCCTGCTTACTTGTGCAGGAAGATAGTTTTTAGAACTGACATACTCATTTTAAATTTACGTTTTAGGGACAATCTAACTCCTCTAGTCGCGTATGCCTTTTTACACACCAAAGTCTTTAGTTCGCAAATCTGTCCTGTTTATAACAATCTACCAATAGTTATGGCAAGCCGTTTTAGCTTTTAATGGTATGCATTTTGTTCAACATCATAGAAAAACGTACGCAAATTTGGAATATAAGCTTACTATAGTTTTTGCAATTTTTAAACCGACTTTCGTCATCAATATTTATGATGTCATATATTGGCGCCGTTGCCACTATCAAAATAGCAATTCCTCGTAACTAAAATGACGATATCGGTACAATATAGATTTTGCATTTATTTAGTAATTGGTGACGGAATGTGTTTTTTTTTTTAAAAGGTAACTTGTAAAACGATTTTATACTAATAAAATTGCAGTTTAAGCTGTTTAGCTTACTAATAAATGTTATTATGTGGGAATTTGCAGTGGTGATCAAATTTTAAATACAATTGAATGTCTTTAATGTGTTATATATTCTTAATTAAATAGCCATACGCATGTTATACCGGGCACGGAATAATAGCCACCAATAATCAAGACTTGCAGAGGTTATGTCTATTAAACTAAAGCAAGAGGACGAACAGTAATGAAAATTTGTTTTTAAGGTTTGCCCTTTTCTAAACGTGAACCGGACAAAAGTAACGCAGTCTGTTCTGAAAGAACAATTTTAAATGCAAGCAAGAATAACACAAAATGCGGGCCACAAACTACGTAAAAGGTTAATGACATGAAATAAGAACGCCAACGAAAATCTAACATAACCAATGCAAGTAATATTAGTTGTCAACTAACGTCTCAAATGAAAACGGTAACATTGCAAAATATGCAAACCGTGAAGGAAACTTTTTTCTGGAGTTAGAATAAGACAAGAATATCATTTGTAGTTGATATGGCGTAACGTCATGTGTGACAAAAGTCGTTTTAGAAATTGCGAGAACTACACGAGTACTGCACAAGAACTAAATTCAAATCGGAGTATTAGCAATTATTATTTACCTAAGTTTCTAACGACCGTTTTTAATTACAAATCAGAATTTGAGAACATTACACGTTTATAGATGGCAGTGAGAATTATTCTTAGGAAATAATATTAAGTTATTAAAAAAAATAATACTAATTAAATTGTAAAGACCTTAGAGAAGGTAATGTATTTCATGCATGCTAAAGTCTTATATATATATATATATATATATTTGAAATAATGATACTACCATTTTAATTTAAAGTGTTTGATAATGTTGCACTATAATTTTAATTTGTTCCTTTAAAATTATAGATCATAAAATATTATTTTATTTAACTTATATTGATGCAAACGCAACTTTTAAATCATATTTTCAATATGATGTGTAACTAAAATATTAATGTAAATAAATTAGGTTATTTTGTTCAATTAAAATATACCTTGACTCATGATTTTATTATATAATGTTAATTGTAATATTATATATTTACTAAATTACATTAATTGTATTATTTAAAATTATGGGTACATATTATTAAATCAGCTATTAAACATTGATATATATATATATAGTTGATCTTGCTTTCAATAACGAACGTATTTGTTATACACTAATTGACTTTGTTTGAATCTTGGGATATATTTCGTTCGAAATAAGTTAGTGGTTTTAGTTTAAAACATTTATTAATTATACTTGACGTTTCGGAAAATTTGTTTCCTTAATCATAAGTTAATGTGTTTTTTATAGAAAACCTGTTTTGACATGTAACGTCATTTCATTGAAAGTTGTTAAAAGTTTTAACAATGAAATGACGTTACATGTCAAAACAGGTTTTCATAAAAGCACATTAACTTATGATTAAGGAAACAAATTTTCCGAAACGTCAAGTATAATAAATGTTTTAAACTAAAACCACTAACTTATTTCGAACGAAATATATCCCAAGATTCAAACAAAGTCATATTATATATATATATATATATATATATATATATATATATATATATATATATATATATATATAAATATAATTTAAAATTATACTCACGTAATTTTAATTCTGCTATTTAAAGTTATGTTATATTTAATTTTAATTCCGCCTATTTAACATCATATACACATAATTTTATTTCTGTTATTTAGCATTATATTATACATAATTTTAATTCCGTCTATTTACAATTATATACACATAATTTTAATTATACTATTTAAAATTATATAGACATAATATTAATTCCAGCAAATGATTTCTGGCAACGGAGAAAATCACAAAATAGTCCAAGTCGCACTTAACTTTGAATCCCTAACCTATACAATGGAAGGTGCAAGCTTTAAGTTCATTTGAATTACTGAAAGTGGCGTTGTCAAATAAAAATTATGGGAATTAAAATTATTTATACATAATTTTAAATAAATGAATTAAAATTATGTAAAATAATTTTAAATAGATGAATAAAATTATGTAACAATTTTAAATAGATAAATTAAAATATGTAACATAATATGTTACATTCCAAATTTGGACATGTACACTTTTAAAATTGTGACTAAATTCCCGCCATTATTTTTGAAATAGACTTGTGCATTTCCGTCATTTCGGACAGTTGCGTCGGCGCAAAAAGAATGCGCAAACGCGGAGTGATGGCGTAAGTGCGCGGTGGATAACACGACATTATTAGCCAACGTGACGTCAAACAGTGACGTTTGCCGGTGTCGTTTTCTGTCTTTTCTCTTTCAGAATGTAGGTTTTTCTTTATCTCTACCGTCTATCGTTGCCTTCACTTTATTCCTTCGTCCTGCCTACAAACAGAAGAAAAGGGAAGACGTTAAATCTGGTTTTAACGAGGGCATAACGTAACCCACGCCAAACGAGATACCCGGAAATCGGCACGACCCCTGTCCAAGGATACCCGCAAAATCGTGAAGCGTTCCACGTTTTTAAGTGAGTACTTTTTATCTTTTTCTTAAGGTGCAACTTGTAGCACTGTAAACATATTTGGCATGTAATACAATTTGACATGAAATTATGTCGTAATATCTTTGTTGCGCAATAATGTGAACGTGGATAACATCCGCGTTGCCAACTGTGGAAGTGGTTCTGAACACACAGGCGCGAGAGTATAATAAATATTATACAGGTAAACTAAAATTATATTCAACATCAATGAAGTACGCTGGAGATAAAGTCATGTTATAAAAATGTTAAAATGTATAAAATATACTGATGCATAATAAAAGTCGTGTTTAAAATGCTACTGTATATAATATTGCAGCGGGCTACTTCTTACGCGTTTCACTAATTTAAAACCAGTAGTAATAAAAGTCTTTATTACTCACCATTTATAAGTCCAATTAACAGTATATGCCTTATTTATAAATGTTTTCAGTCCAATTTACAAGCACTAATATCTTCTTAAACTATATTCTTAACCATAGGTTTATTAACAACACTAAACACTACTATTATTTATTTATTACGCTTTTGTTTATTTATGTATTCTACAAGCTGACGGTGCAGTATACACTTCACATCACCCAAATTTATTTTACTCTTGGACTTTCAAAAGCGTATAACTAACTAACTTTACACGATATAATTTATATTCGACATTTAGATATAGACTAACTCTGTACTTCATCAGCGATCTTATTTATACCCTGAATTAAATAGATGATTTATTCTCTGGTATGTGCTCGAACATTCTCGGTTTCTGGATAATATACATTGCTAACTGTGCTTGTGTGTTTGACGGGTTGCCTAACAGTAGCTCGTAACAATATAAATAAAAAGATTAAAATTATAATGCACCAAGTTTTATAGTGCTGGTTCAAAATTGTTTTATATGTAGAAATTAAAATGATGCTGCTTATAAATAACACTAATTGTATCGCTATTTCATTGTCTATCATTTCAAATTGAAAAGATAAAATATTGTATAGTATAAATTTTAAATAGGACTTAAAGTTACTATTCAATTTATAGAAAAAATTTAGAAATAGAGATGAAATTGTGATATGTAAACTAAAATTGTATCGCGATTTGAAAAATAATGTAAATGTCCATGGAAATTTAGTTGACTTAAAATTCAAAGTTATATTTGTAGATCAAATGAATTCGATGTAATTATATTCAGAAGATTAATATCAAAACAGGCGGTGTTTAATCCTGGTTTAAGTATATGCAAATTATAGTTAAATACTAAAGAACAATGCCATGATAAAAGATTAGGTAACATTTTGGCTTAACCAAAAAGCAATTCTTATTTAAAACAATTAATATTTATTCATATTTCGGTATGTTGAATTGATAGTTTATGACATCCAAATTTTGTGAATTAATAGCTCAGACATTTTCAACGCGATATTATAAAATTTGAACAAATTTATTAGATATAGAACTGAAAATATTTAAATAAAAATTAGAGTGCATTTTATTACTTAATATTTCCATATACTTCCCATGCATTTTGGATTTAAGTTGATTGTAAAAGAATTTTAAATAGCCAATAATTTGTTAAATATAACTGAAATTCTAGGGTTCTTGGAAGTAAAAATTTTATATTTCTATGATATTGAATAAAATGCATACCATTAAGAGCTAAAACAGCGTGCCATAAATAGTTGAGCCAAGAATTTTTAAAACTAGGCTGTATAAACTTCTGTTTCCGGAAGGTCTATTAAGCTGTTTGAGCCAAATTATCAGAACACATCAAAATATATATATAGGAATTATTTGCTAATTATTTGGTTTTTTTTGCTGATAAAACCAATTTTTTGCTATATCTGTAAAAAAGTTACAAGTGGCTAGATAGCTTAATATTAAGCTATCTAACCAACTAAAAAAAATACCTGCACAAAATAAAATTAAAAAATTAACAATATATAAATTATTTACTATTTTTTTGCTACCATTTGCAAAAGAAAAAAAGCAAATTTTCAAATAATAAAATAAATATCAAAATCTACAAGAGTTAAGTACATTAAAGACATTAATTGCTGGCATGACTAAAGAATATCTACGTTTTATGAATTATTTACTCTTAAAATATGCAAGTCCCAAATTATCAAACCACATTAAAATATATATTGGAATTATTTGCTAATTATTTGCTTTTTTTTTGCTGATAAAACAATTTTTTGCTATATTTGTAAAAAAGTTACAACTGGCTAGGTAGCTTAATATTAAGTTATCTAGCTAACTAAAAAAAATACCTACACAAAATAAAATAAAAAAATTAACAATATATAAATTTTTTGCTATTTTTTTGCTACCATTTGCAAAAAATAATAAATAAATAATAAAATTAATATCAATATCTACAAACGTTAAGTACATTAAAGAAATTAATTGCTGGCATGACTAAAAAATACCTACATTTTATGAATTATTTACTCTTAAAATATGCAACTCCCAAATTATCAAAACACATCAATATATATGTAGGAATTATTTGCTTTTTTGCTGATAAAACCAATTTTTTTGCTATATCTGTAAAAAGTTACAAGTGGCTAGATAGCTTAATTATCTTAAGTATCTAGCCAACTAAAAAAAAAACCTACACAACATAAAATAAAAAAATTAACAATATATAAATTATTTGCTATTTTTTGCTACCATTTGCATAAGAAAAAAAATCAAATTTTCAAATAATAAAATAAATATCAATATCTACAAAGGTAAAGTACATAAAAGACATTAATTGCTGGCATGACTAAAGAATATCTACGTTTTATGAATTATTTACTCTTAAAATATGCAATTCCCAAATTATCAGAACACATTAAAATATATATTGGAATTATTTGCTAATTATTTGCTTTTTTTTTGCTGATAAAACCAATTTCTTGCTATATTTGTAAAAAGTTACAAGTGGTTAGGTAGCTTAATATTAAGCTATCTAGCCAACTAAAAAAAATACCTACACAAAATAAAATAAAAAAATTAACAATATATAAATTATTTGCTATTTTTTTGCTACCATTTGCAAAAGAATAATAAATAAATAATAAAATAAATATCAATATCTACAAACGTTAAGTACATTAAAGAAATTAATTGCTGGCATGACTAATGAATACCTACATTTTATGAATTATTTACTCTTAAAATATGCAACTCCCAAATTATCAGAACACATCAATATATATGTAGGAATTATTTGCTAATTATTTGCTTTTTTGCTGATAAAACCAATTTTTTTGCTATATCTGTAAAAAGTTACAAGTGGCTAGATAGCTTAATTATCTTAAGTATCTAGCCAACTAAAAAAAAATACCTACACAACATAAAATAAAAAATTAACAATGTATAAAACATTTGCTATTTTTTGCTACCATTTGCATAAGAAAAAAAATCAAATTTTTAAATAATAAAATAAATATCAATATCTACAAGAGTAAAGTACATTAATGAAATTAATTGTGGCATGACTAAAGACTACCTGCGTTTTATTAATTATTTACTCCTAAAATATGCAACTCCCGATTTTTTGCTCGCGAATTTAATATAAAAAACGATAACATATCATATACCCACTCCGAATCTACAAGAATAAAGTTTATTAAAGAAATAAATACTTGGCATAACTATATCTTTCATATGTTTTATAAATTACTTGCGCTTTAGATATGCATCTCCGGAATTTTTTGCTAGCGAAGTTAAATGTTCAAACGATAATAATAGCCTTTTGTCGTTTTTTATATTAATTTTGCAAGCAAAAATTCAGGATTTACATAATTTAAGAACAAATAAATCAAGCTACATGATGATGTAATTATTATAGAAGCAATTAATTTTTTAAACTCTACTCTTGTAGTCTCAGGCCAACTTATATTATTATTATCATTTGAACATCTGATTTGGCGAGCAAAAAACTCGGGAGCTGCATATCTAAAGAGCAACTAATTCATAAACACTGTAAATGGTATAGTTGTGTAGATATTTATTTCATTATTCGAGATAATTGATTTTTTCGTCTGCAAATGGTAGCAAAAAAATAGCATATAATTTATATATTGTTAATTTTTTTACTTTATGTTGTGTAGGTATTTTTTTTAATTGGCTAAATAAAAAATTAACAATTCATACATAATTTGCTATTTCTTTCCTACTATTTGCAAACGAAAAAAATCAATTTTCTCGAATTATGGAATAAATACCAGCATGTTCTACACCATCTAAGAGTAAAATATATTAAAGAAATTAATTGCTAGCATGACTAGAATTTCTACGTTTTATATATTATTTGCCCTTAAAATATACAACTCCTGAATATTTTGCTCGCGAAATTAATATTAAAAACGCCAAAAGGCCATTCAGCCACTTCGAATCTATAAGAATAAAATACATTAAAGAAATTAATTGCTGGAACAACTATAGCATTCACATTGTTTATGAATTATTTGCTCTCGAATTTTTTGCTCGCCAAATTAGATGATCAAACGATAATAATAATATAAGTTGGCCTGAGACTATAAGAGTATAGAGTTTAAAAAATTAATTGCTTCTATCCTAATTTCATAATCATGTAGATTGATTAATTTGCTCCTAAATTATGTAAATTCTTAATTTTTTGCTCACGAAATTAATATAAAAAACGACAAAAGCTATTATTATCGCTTGAACATTTAATTTCGCGAGCAAAAAATTCAAGAGTTGCATATTTTAAGAGTAAATAATTCATAAAACGTAGGTATTCTTTAGTCATGCCTGCAATTAATTTCTTTAATGTACTTTACTCTTGTAGATATTGATATTTATTTTATTATTTGAAAATTTGATTTTTTTTCTTTTGCAAATGATATTAAGCTATCTAGTCACTTGTAACGTTTTTGCAGGTATAGCAAAAAAATTGGTTTTATCAGCAAAAAAAGCAAATAATTAGCAAATAATTCCTATATATATTTTGATGTGTTCTGATAATTTGGCTCAGGCAGCTTAATAGGCCTGTTTCAGGAGCAAAGTCGATAACATCCTATATTATAGGCAAATGATTGTAAACATTTGTCTTTGTATTAATCTCGTGTAACGACAGAACTTAATTATTGTTTTATTTAGCTCCATTTTGTAGAATACCTTTTTGTTTATACTTTTCTTTTTTCTAGAGGTTTAAGTGGAAGATCATGAGCATGAACTAACACCTCCAGAATTTCTTCTTCGCTTTAACTCTTATCCTTAACTTAACGTCAACTGTAATAATTGCTGGAAGAAATAAAGACATTATTATTATTAGTAAATTATAGAGTATATGTGAATTATTAAAAATAGTGTTTGGGAAGGTAAACTTTTGTAATGCAGATAAAATAAAATATGGGCGCACTAGTAAAGGTTTTGTCAAATTCGTTTAAAAAATTAGATAAGTGAACATACAAGAAGCAATCCCAACCAGAATTTCTTCTATCAGTAAAAACACTTTCTACAAAAAATTGTAACACATTTTTTTCGCTAACATAATTCCACTTAATGTATTCAAAATCATTCCATTGACTTACTAACCTAAACATTTCTATCGATTAAAAACACTTCTTATAAAGCCACTATGCGGCGGCTTATATATCCTTTTCATAATGTAATAAATCAGGGGACGATAAAACGAGGCACCTTTATAATTATTATTGTGCTAGCTTTTATTGCAAGTTCGATGATTTTGTGTCCTAACGATAATAATTATAAAAATATAAAAATTATTAAATAAAACTGAAACTAGGATGTCTATCACAGACTGCGCATTCACCATTAGTAAAAGCTCCCACTCTACCCATTCAAAAGCGAAACGAGAAACATACATCAGAGCGCCTGACCGTCGGAGAACATGGAGCCATGATGGATTCTACATTCATAGAATCTGTTAAGAGTGTTAAAACTTTACAGTTAAGTAAGGGTTTTTTATTTTAAAATGTTGTTCATAGATTTGAAGCAACAATCGTGTGCTTATAGTGAATACTGTGCTTTTGTGCCATAAAATTAAACTTTGAAGCTTTAAACATTTCATTGTGCGCATTCCACCCAATCAATACTGCGCTTGTGATTAAATGGCCGGCGTGTAAACATGGCCAACTAAGATATTTATGTTTTTTCTTAATATGCTTTAAAGAATAGGTGCTTTTTGTTAATTTTAAGAGCTTTTAACGAGTCCATAAGTTGAAATTTGTAAGTACGTTTTGTTTTAAATCTGTAGATTGAATGCATGTTAAGTGCTATAAATTTAAATTATAAAGTGATCTAAATAAAGATCTACGGCGTTGAAGGGGATATAAACACAAGAATTGAAAAGCTAATGTTTAGTTTAAATAAACCCAACTTTACATTGAAGTAGGGTTGACGACATATTTACTATTTTGGAAGCTTTTTTTATACCACTACTGTAGTGAAAATGGCCTCATCAAATACAACAACTACGTTGAACGACAGTTTTATGGTTTAATGGAAATTCTGCTTATATATTTTGCTTACAATTTTCGGTCCCTTTTCTGTAATCCACCTCCTAGAATTTTGCTATCAGTATGAGTTGGAGTTGGGTTGAAATGAAGGAAATTTATGTTTGTCTGAAATTTACTAAGTATTGTGTAAAAATCACACTGACCAATTAGCCCTAATATGCAGTAGGCAGAAAATTTTGAACAATTTATCAATAAAGATTTATTACTTCTGCGTTTTCACGTTAACTTAAAATTAAATGTTTAACTATCAAATGTAAATAGTTCTACTTCAAATTAATTACATGCCAGTCTAGTACCCCGTCGGAAAGACTAATTACAAACACTTGGAATCAAAAAGCTGTGATTTTTTACCGCAATACTATACAAACCAATTTTTTGTAACAACTGTCATAATAGAGCAACTTAACAATAGACTAAACTTGAAAATTTAAAGAAATACTGTATTTTTTGAGTTTTTTGAAAAAACTCGTCCAATATATGACCGTAAGATTACAGCTTAAGATATTATAAATCCAGTCTTTAGCAACGTTGGATTTCGATTATTTTTTTGCGAAACAACACAATGCAAATTTATTGTATTTTCGCGTATGTTACTGCTTTGTTACAGAACTACAATTAAAATTTAAAAATATAAAGGTGAATGACTTATGAAATGATAAATTTATTAAGAAACTGAGTTTATGGTAGTATATTAAGCTGACACTGCACTAAAAATTAATAAAGACACCATTTGCTTTAATTTATTATCAGAGAACTTAGGATAGTCAAATTTTTATATTTTAAACTTTAATTTAATACTTTGAAAAGTGTTACTGATGGACAATATGGAACAATATTTAAAATTACAAGGAATTTCTATTTATAGTTCTAACTTTAGGATGACGTCACAACTAAATAAAATGACTATCTTTTAGTTTGAATTCTAATATATTTAATAAAAGATATACGTACATATCCTCCCATTATGTCAAATGACAAATGCTTCGATTTACAAGTGCAATTAGTGGCAACACCGTTCAGAACTGCCAACCTTTATTTTGTTAAATGAAAGTGTCCTTCAAGCGCAATTCAAGGTATTCATTTGTATACAGTTGCAAACACTTCATTACTATATTTGAATTCATTCAAAAGTTAAGGTGAATGGATTAATATTTATTCGATCCAACTAAGTAGTTTTGACTTAAATTAATTAAAAATAAAAATCTGAGACGCATGTACGCCTTACAACCAAACTTACGTAAATTTTATAAAAGGAAATTATATATTTTAAATTAAATGGTTGAAAAATTTCTATTAAAGTTTATATTAGTTTGTACTGTTAACATTTCTCAAATAAATTCGATTATCTCGAGAACTAAATGAGATATCGAAAAGTGTATAGCATATTTGTAATCAGCGTAAAAAACTAAACAAGTTACATGTATATATATATATATATATATATATATATATATATATATATATATATATATCATTTATTGTATTATTATGACGACGACGACGTGGCGATTATATTAACCTTACTTCGTAAGTTTGGTTGAAAAAGCCGCTTCCTTTATCTTCGCATAAACCAACGCTTTACTGTACACTCATGCAAAGTCAACTAAATCCTTTTTCCAATATAATGTGAATTTTAGATCTTGAAGTTTCGACAATTGTATTAATTTTGTTTTAATTACATTAGGTAAATTGAAGTTGATTTTTCCTTCTGAATTACTTACCTACTGTAAGATGGATAGAATTTATACTTAACTGTATATACTACAATATGTAAAGTGTATGTAAAGTAGAAGTTAAACGAATGTTAATTTTACAGCAAAATATTTTCTAAGGTCGTTGCATAATTTAAAGGTGACCCGGTCATTTGCATTAGCAAATATAGCAAATATATATATATATATATATATATATATAATATATATTTATATATATTGCTATGATAAGGGGGTTGTTTAGAGGTGTATTGAGTCGCAAGGGTCGCTTAGTAATTGTAAATAGCAATAGGAATTAGAAAACTGTATTTATTTATATATATAATAGAACACATATTCAACAGAAAGATAATTATATATGCAATTAAACTACTCTAAGAAGCGTTTCTAAATTTATAAACAAACAGATAAGATAAAATCTAGTAAGTCTTCACGCAATTACGCATGTGATAAAGAAAATAAAGCACTTTGATAAGAAACGCATTTTCAAAAATAAATTTTAAATACGAGACATAAACAGAAGTATGTGAATTTACATCACTCATGTTACATCAGTTATTTGTTCAATTTCCAAAAAGCTTTATCTACACAAACAACAGCCATAAGCTAAATTAAAGACCAATAATAACAACAAATCAAGCGGTCAAAGATCGTGAAATAATAGAAATACGAGCATAATACGTAACCATGGAATAATTTCATCAGAAATAAAGCTTGGAAACTCCTAGAATATCCAAAACAATCATGGTTGGTTACAAGACTTCTTACGATGGTTCTGATATACCAATCAAAATTCAGAGAGCAAAAACAATTATATAACGCCCAGAGTTGATAAGGAGGCCAGTCTCAATTTGAACCACGTCGAACCTGAATCACTGTCGAAAATTTACGCGTAGAAATAAATTTCAAATTAAATTATTAAATTTTGTGAAAAGTGGTGTTGTATATTATTTGATGACAAATTACATTGAAGATATATGAAAAAGCTTTCTCCGTTTACTGAAAACGTGAGTAGATGTTTGTTAATTAATTTAATTTAAATGTTCATAATAATGTAGGGCTCTAAGTGGTATCGAGAAATCTGTGTGGTATTCAGAAATCTTAGTTGTACCTAAGTGGTATATAAGTTAAGAGATTTAAGTCGTATCCAGAAAAATATAAAGTAAAGCATGAGGTAAATTTTGGAAACAAGGATTAACAATACTGAATAAAATTATTGGTTCAAACTCACGTGAAGGAGCACAAAGCAGAGCATTGTTTTTCGATTGAAGATAATAAAGGGCGTTGATCCACATCACGCAACAGCAGACCAAAGAGGAAAATGACTCACCAGGAAATCACAGATCAGGGCTAACTAGTATAAAGTATCATTTCAAATTTAAATTTAAACACTGCATATATTTTCTAATTTGTAAGGAGTCAACAAAAATATTTAATACGTAGAAAGGATAAAAGTCTTGAACATTCTAGATTTTTTCAGTAGAAGGTGTTGTTTTTGGTGATTTTAAATTAAAGAAAGGGAGATACAGTTTTTAAATAAATAATCTAAATTGATTGAAGGTTTATTTGTCAAATTACAAAATTGTGAAGTGTAGATGTTCTTTCATTTCATTATACAAATATCGATTGACTTCGTTTAATCATTTCAAACAGGTAAGATTTGAAGGGATAAATTATTTGATCATCGTAACGTTGTGCACTCTGTGTGATTTAAATTGGGCTAGCCATGGCATAATTAAAATTAGAATATTAGAGAAAAACACAGAGCAGTGGCGTTCAGCAGGAAACTGAACGTTTATTACATCGGCGTGCGGCGTTATCATATCATATATATATATATATATATATATATATATATATATGCTATAATAAGGGGGTAGTTTAAGGGTATATTAAGTCATTGTGGTCGTGGAATACACGTAAAGAGTATTAACGTTAAGAAAACCAAGCAAATCCACCATTAAATAAGAGTAAATCGACTATTTTACATAAAGTCAATAGCGAGCAACAATAAGGTTACTAAACGCATCAAGTTTCATCAAAATAAACTCGTAATCGGTGTAGATAAACAAACTGGCATACTAGCTATTTAATAAGATCATTAAGATATCAATGCATAAATAAGTAAACCGTACAAATACGTCATTATTAAAAATATGAATACGTGACAAAAGACATTGTATTGCATAAAATCCAACATATTTCAAGTAACAAACAATAAATAACAGGCAATCCGCAATTTGATAAAGTTTCGACTATAGTCAACACAAACATAAAGACGTGACCAAAACGCAATAAAATTTGGACTATCTACGAAATATACTACACAAAGTTGAACATCTACGTGCAACATGAAGTGTCTGAACAAGAATCGGAACAAGGAATTTCTAGAAATAGCGAGTTCTGTAGAGATAAGCGCAATGTACGACGCCTTCATCAACAAACACACGATGAACACCAATAAAAAATATAGATAGGAGGAGTTTATAAATAATATGAAGACCTCATAAACAATCAGTATCTTTACGACCAAGACACAAACCACGTCAAATGAATGTAAAATATTACGTAAAAGTGAACTTAGAATTAATATTATTAAAATGGTGAAAATTAAAAGCGCCAATTTATACATGTGATTTTTTTTCCCAATGCTCCACCGAAAGGTACTACATTGGCCACGAAGCGAGATTTTTTTACCTGGAAAATTTGAAGTTTTGCCGAATCCTTGCTGTTCCAAGCAAGTTAGAGATCTTTAACCTGCGTGACAACACTTTAAAAGCACTTATTTTTTCGTCATTGGGTTTTACATCTTGAAACTGGTTGGTCTTGTACCTCAGTTTATTTATTTTCTGAGCTAACCTACACCGTTCCCTGCAATTCTCACAGCAGCCGATATACATTTGATTTTTTTTTCCAATGCTCCACCCGAAGGTACTACATTGGCCAGGAAGCGAGTTTTTTTACCTGGAAAATTTGGTTTTTGCCGAACCCTTGCTGTTCCAAGCAAGGTAGGGATCTTTAACGTGCGCGACAACACTCACACACGGGACCTCCATTTTACCTCTCATCCGAACGAGGGTGTATTTTTGTGAAAAATGCTCGCCTAACATTTTTCAAGCGGACCGTGTTGGGATTCGAACCCGGGACTTTGGGCGTAGTAGTCACACACATACCACTACGCCACGGAGCCGCCGACCAATTTATACAACAAGAAATAGGCGTTTTGCTCTTAAAACGTAATGTAAACTATTAATTGAATTTATTTTAATACCTAAGAATTTAGGACTCTGAGTGTACCTCCAAATATACTTCTAATTAAACGTCTGAATGTACCTATAAATACCGGTCTGAATGTACTTCTAAAGGTACCTCTTAACAAACCTCCAGATCTCAATATCCAGCTAAATAAATAGCTACAAACACACTACAAAGATATTCTAAATAAACGTACAAGAAAACTTAAAATAAACGTCATGATACTCAAATTAAACCGCAAGTAAACTCCAAGTCATTCCAAGAATCCTAGGGGAAAATTCAAGCAACAATTAATTAATCATTCTGGTCAACAAGTCAAGAAACTACGCTCACGAGTCAAGCTGTAACAATCCATTGATATTCAAAGGCTGTTTCTAGAAGCACGCATGGAAACACAGGTCAGAGATTTTATTCATTATTAGTATAAGACTGTTTTTCACTTTTTAACATATCAAATATCTGTAAGGGTCATCAAAAATCATTTGAGAATTTGAAAAGTACAGAAAAGATCGTTTTGAACGATCAAAAGGTACTTAAAAGTAGTTACAGTGATATTTTGCTGGCTTACAGGGAAATATAATTGGGCGGAATCAGATAAACATCAATATTTTATTCAGGGGCTACTTTTTGAATATTAAACAAATTAATAAGTTATTGACATAAAAGTGTACATATTATCGATTATTATATTGTATATTTTTTGATTGCTTCATTTTTATTTTCATTCTCATTTATATTAACAGAAATGGGTTAAACAATCTTTATTGTCGTGACGTAGGGCACTTTGTGTTTAATAGATTGAGCTAGCCGATGCATACAAATTCAAAGAATTATAGGATTTAGAGACGCAGAGGCAAGGAGCCAAGTACGAACACAACAGTAATGTTTTAAAAGGCGACGGCAGCGTTAGGGGCTGTGACATAGCAAAATTAATACGACTTCCAATCGTAGAGCTAATTTACAGCAAATAAGTATAACGACCAACTAGAGGCTATTCACAGCAATATATATTATTGTGACGTCACCTTTGGAAATAGCCCCATCGTTGGCCGTCATTATTATTGTGAAGTCCTTGGCTGCTCCTCTCTCTCACTAAAATTCTCTTAATTCTTTCAAGAAAACTTACATAGACTGCTGAAAATCGAACTTCACCTAACTGCCACTAAGCTATAATCTGAAAAACACTTCCCTACAATCACATAAAAAAATGCCACTACCAAAATACATCACACTCTATTTACACAAATAAAAAGAAATATCTTCCAAAACTTTGTCCATTACAACAGTTAAAATACGTAAAATTACATATTTTTGCGAAGAAAACAATTCATTCTTAAAATGCGTTTGGATCAAATATTTTCAGTATACATATACCCTATTTAAAGTAAGTGGACTAACCTCATACCTAACTTTAACTTGTGCCTTAATATGAGCTTACAGTAAAGCCCTTTTGAACCTTTGTGCAAAAATTATAGTACTGCAATAACAAAAGTCTCCTTTACTTTGTACATAACAGCCTTTGTGTCATTATATTAAATATCCTTTTCTACATAAACATATTTTCATTTAAATATAAAGTTTAATAAATTTTAAGTTCATAGAATTCATAAGATAAGCACGCGAAACACAAAGTGTCAAAACACGTCAAATTATCAACAATGTTTAAAAAATTGTTACCTGGTAACCATTACACAGCCTGCATCTGCCATTCAGCCCTTGACGATGTTGCCGTCTTTGATGCGTGGGAGCTATGGAAACCGCTTTCAAGTCGGGTCACACCATTCAGCCAGCACGCAGCTATCCAAATCTAAACTGCCATCCAGCCCTCGACGATGTTGCTTTGTATGATGCGTGGGAGCTATGAAACCACTCTCTTGTTGAGTGACACCCTTTCAGTCAGCACGCAGCTATCCAAATCTCATCATCAGCAACTCACTCCTCGATCCATTTACCATTGCAAATCCATTTTGGGACGCCTTGCAACCCCCAACAACCAAATAATTGTAGTCTGTACTTTACAGTAGCTTCGCCTTTATTAGTATAGATGTTTCAAACAACAAGTGCTACAGCACACCCACTTGTGTGTAATAACAACTTTTGAAAAGCACTGAACAATATTTACTACTATTAGAATTCACATCGATGACAGGCAAAGAAAGAAAGCTTCTCACCCACTTACAGCTGGTTATATAGACCAGCAACACCTCCCCCCCTGTTGTATAACTTTCACCACACATAAACAAACTTTCTCGGTATCACCGTAGCCGTTGGCACACTTTTCAAAGCACAAACCCCTAACCGACACAAAATTCTACATAATTTCGTAACTAAACATCAACGGTCTTCATCGTCCCGGAATTTTCAATCCGTACTCCACAAATCTTTCACGCTTCGTTATACAAATCCCAATTCAATATGTACCCAATCTAAATCTTTCTTTATCTCGTCTACAACCATTTTCTCTCTCACGCTTCGTTATACAAATCTTACTTTGATATGTACCCACTCTAAATCTTAGACAGTCACGCATCCCCTTCTACCTGTAACATCAAATAACATTTCTTGCTTTCTCTCTTTATTTAAAATCGATATCTTGTACAGACATCTTCCACCTTTCTCTTGCTTATAGCTTCAAAACCGTCCTTGCTGGTTCGTTATCAAATCTAACCGATATCCGACATTTGCATCTCACTCCTATATATGGTTTAACCAGCCTGTCTCTCTTTTCCTATCGATCCATGCTTGCCATAACGTCTATTTGCACTCTTAGAAGATATTGATTCTCTGATAAGGTTGTTGACAACACGCGCCCATACATGTAAATAACTGTTACCTAGAACGTGCTTGTTGTAACAGCCGAGTTTTCGTTTATTGATTTTCTTTCCTATTTCTTTCCAACAAGTTCGTGTCTTTTAAATGCTATCTTATGCTAAATAATATTGAAATGTTTCTACTTTACTAAATTATACCCATAAATTATTAATCTTAATGTAATCAAAATGAGAAAGCTTTTTAACTATGGTACGCCGTTATGCTATAATTAAAACTGCATTTTCATCCTGTACACAAATGAATTGACTTATTTGATAGTCGCTTAACATTTATTGACTCTGCTCCCTAAATATTGAAATTTTCTTGCAAATAAAAGCTGAAACTAAAATGAAATTGACCTTAAATTCCTACATTAAATTACTTAATTATTACATTAGATTTCTAAGATACCTATTTAACTTTTTAATAAACGGTATTTACATACGCTAGCCTATTCTAAGCTATTTACTTGTAACCTACAAATTACATAGTAATATATATATAATTATTTTTCTTAAATAGATATATACACATACACACACACACACACACAGACATATATATATATATATATATATATATGAAGGTGCAGTGTATATTCGGGTGCCTCAGCTACTACTGATATAAGGATGCAATGGATGCTTGCTTAATAGAAAATGTGAATTTGTACCCCTTTTCCTCTTTGTCTAACTCAGCGACAAATATGTTGTTGATTTTGCGAACATAAAATAAAACAAAGAAATCTCAAGAGATATTAATGAACAATACTCTATACGTTCAAAAACATCTTTTCGTTACACACATTATCTAAATATCTATCGATACGTACAGACATAAATAACGCTTATGGAGGCAATTTACAACTTAAGTTTAAAAAGAAAAATTATCTTATAACGACTTATGTATTAAAACAATACACCTAATCTTTGGCAATAATTAGGCGAACCCCAAAATATTTTATATGTAAGACACAAAATTCTCTATAAATTCTCGAGATAATTTAGATATCCTTGTACTATCCCGTTTGTTAGTGTAGTTGATTAACGACACTGAGCAGAAAATTTTGTATGGGTCAAAACCTTTCGAGCTCTGATTTCAAAATTGCTGAAATAAACTGTACATTGACAAACTACTTAAAAATACTTAAATATATTTTTTTAGATTCGAAATCCAATTTATACCTGCAGTTTGAATAGTTAAATTCTTCTGTATGACTATCTGTCTTTACTCATTAAAGCATCGCCTCCATTGGAATAAACTGCATTGAAAAGTTCTTGGTTCAAAATTCTTAGAGCTCCATTTTAATTAATTTTCCATCTGTCGATGTATAACTCTTTGAAAGTACATTTATTTTTAATAGATTAATATTAGCGTGTGCCCTTACACTAATATTATTTATATTGAAGCAACAAGATCATCATGGTACAATAATTATGCCCCACAATTTATGTTCAAACTTCTACGTTACATATAGAACGCCGACAGAATGGATTACCAATGAAGAATGAATGAGCCCGTTCTAATTCATTTCCGTCTTTATAAAACAAATAATCTTAATACGTCATTGTTCGATTACCTTCTAGATTATGTTCTCGAAGTATTAGTCACGCATGATGTAACCACTGCGATTTCGTGCTTTGTTATCTCTAGTGAGCTGATTGTAAAAAGTCTTCCATTCTTTACTAGCAAATTAAAGAAACCGCTGTTATTTCTCTCCTCCAAATCTCGGTAATATAAAGCTATTAAATCGTTATCTTATCTGTCTTTTGTATTGTCGTTTTCGACGCATTTAACTTGTATTCATTAACAGAAAATAATTTATTTGTTAACGTAAATATAATTTATAGCTTTGAGAATACCTCTCAAATAGTGGTTTGTTAAAGCAAATAAATGCCGCTTTTTCTAGAACAATTCTTTACGCCTGGATTTTAAAGTTAGGCTTCGTTGAAAAAATATGTTATGCTTTAGAAACTCGTAAAATGGGTATTTTTAACGAGAATGAATGCGTTTGTATTTACATATAAAAAGAGGGATTGAAATTTATTTAGAATTTTTAAAGTAAATGACTCGTTTTTACGATGCAGGAAAAACTTGTTATTAAAATGTATTTTTCATAAGAATCAATATTTTCACACGAATGAAAATTAACACAATTAATAAACGCCATTATTTTCACAAATTTAAAAACTAGGCCTTGTTCTTAAATAATTTCTCATAACACTATATGTACTTAAAGCGTTTTATTTTATATTGGAATATTATTTTATGTGCTAAGAAAATATGTTCGACAAGGTAAACGTTAAATATTGGAAAATTTTACTTTTCTCCGTTTTGGGTAGAAAAATGATAACTAGAATAAAAAGTAAATTATTAAATACTTTTTTATAATATACTACTTTTTGTTGTTCTTAAATTAACATTTTGTTGAGTTAAAAATTTGTATAAAATATAAACGGAAAACTGCAAAAGGCATTATAAAATACGTTTATATTTATACAAATTTTTAATTCTACAAAATATCAACTTAAGAAGTTAAAAAACTATACTATTTAAAAAAATTTATTTTTTAGATTAGTTTCATTTGGGATGCCATTTTTTAATAAATTTAGGTAATCGAAAAGAGCTTACTTTTCTAATCAAAAGTCCTAAAGGCCCTAATTAAAAAAGTATATACATATGTATCAGATTGTAAAATACATGAAGCCGCCAGAAGAAGAGTAATTTTTAGAACATTATATGCAACTTCATGCGCATGTTTATTGTAGTGCGTGGGTATAACGAACAGATTCAGTAATTAAAATAATAGGATATGGTTTGGTTGCGTAGTACAAACCGAGTTCAAATTTGATTCGCAAAGAACAAATTAACACATTGTGGTAACTAGAAGTACCTGTGGAACACTAATTGACAGTTGTAGGTCCAGCAATACAAAACTTATTGAGTGGTTATGTGAACCTGGTCAACCAATACAAAATTTCCATTGAAACTTGGTATTCATTAATTAATGGGAGGAGCACTTACTGAATCTTTTCGTTAAACGCACTATAACCAGACATTTCAAAACTACAAATTTTATCAAGCCGTTTTGCTATATATAAAAAAATTTTAATTTTTTGTTCTAGTAAGCTGTACCTACATAACGCACAGGTGTAGGAAGCATCTTCATTAAGTCAATCGAAACGACAGTTACATCCGCCACCGCTTTTTGCAGGTCTCTGCATCTATTTTCGTACCAGATCTTGCTGATTCAGCTTTCCTAAAATGAACTTCCTTTTCAACCTTAATGGATGCTTGTTCTGCTGATTGTAACTTTGTTTCAAACGCATTAAATTTTTTCACGTATCCGTGAGTGAAGCATGAAACGTAAGATTAAAGTCTTCATTAAATATTTTTTTAAACATGTATTGTGGATCTGGATCAGGACATTCTGCGGTACAGAATTTGTACATAATAGATATATTTAGATTTGGAGACAAGTGTAGGTTTTTATTTCTTGATTAATGTGAAGTATAAGTCGGAAGTTTTGATATAAAATCTTTTGCTCGAGTAACGTTCTCGTCGCTGGTTTGTATGGATACGATTGTTTACCCCTTTTGTCTGTAGAATCAGTAGAACGCCCTAGATGTACCAAAAGCAACTTTAAAGAACGTTTTTACAAATTTTCACTTCAATGCCATTTTCATTGGGCAGGTAATAAATACGAGTATTTTCTCGTTTATGAGTATCATTTTTTTGTATGTATTCGCCGTTTATGGCATACTTTTATAAGAGAACATAAATAAGAAGTTTGCATATTAAAATTTGCTAGAGCATAATAAGATTCAAAAAGCTTTCTTCTTTGATTATGCTTAATTAGGTACAAACATTTAAGTTTATAAGAAAAGGTGTTAGCCTCGGTGAATTCTTTTTCTGGTACTATTTTTTTCGAAACACTGACATATGCTTTCTTTCTTACATTTCTCTTCCATACAGCTTCATTGCGATATCTCCTTTTAACCTTTACTGATTCAGCCGTCTCATTTATTGGCTGGTTCTCTCCACTAGAGCTTTATCGTATTGAATTTAAGTGTTAGACACGCCGGCACTACTGTGATCTGAACTATTGTCATTGATCACTGACACCAAATTCATTATCTGATTATGGATGATATGATGAAGATGTGTAACAATCAGCAAGCTCATGTGGTTGAAAGTGATTCGTCTACAATAACAAATATAACTATTCTAAAAATCATGATTCTACACACAGCATCACAATCTCAATTATTTCCATGTTATAGATAAAACCAAGCTCACAGACAAATCAAAGCATTTACAACCATTATTTTTCAGTACCATTATACACAGAGATGAACGAAGTTCTGTTGTTAAAACTTTACGCTTGATTTAATTAAAGAGCATTATGTGAGATGAACAATTTAGTACTTTAGATACGAATTACGCATCTCGTGTTTTACACAAAATAAAATTAATCAGTAGTAAATAAACATGTGAGAGCTTTTGTCAAGCATTTGTTAAAATTGCACCTAATACTTTTTTGTAAAATAAACTAATCAGTAGGAAAGAATAAGCGTGTGTCTGTCAAACTTTTTAACAATAGTACATCATACCTGTAGAGCGATAATATCGATTTGCAGCAACAAACAATAGTCCTTCAGTGTCACGTTTCTTATCACGTAGCTACACCAAACGATGATACCAAATATGCTATTGATATACACAAAAGAAAACAAGTCGTATACCTGTAGGCGTCTGGATACTTAGCTTGCACACCGTCGGAAGTAAGTCAGCACAGAAACGCTATGGTAGTCAGGATCCATTCACCTGCCACCGTAACTGCAATAGGGTCTACGGACAAAAGCAGTTGGTCTACAGACAAAAACAGTTGGTCTACATAAAAAGGAACCAATTTGGCCTCCAGCTAAGAGTTAAAAAGAGAATCGGATTAGAATGGGTAAGCGCGGAAAAACTCACCAATACAAGCAAGATATCTCCTACTTGTCAAACAAAAAAACGTGCATTTCTTTTGAAGTACTGTGATGAATGATATAAAAATATTTCAACGCACAAGCTGCACAATCAAATTCAAAATGAGTTCAAATAACACGAATTCGAACTGCAAATCCTCGCGTAATCAAAAGCACGATTAAAACTGGAAAACACGGTTTTATCGAATAGTTCAATACACTATTTGGACGAAGGTTTAAATGAAAAACACATAAGAAGCAATTATACGTTATCGGAAGGTTTAACAAATTATCGGATACCTAAAACACGGTATAGACTATTTAATTTATCAAATAAATGTTTGTTTTAAAAGCAAAAGTGATTTGAATTAAATTATGTTAAGCGTACTTATACTGAACAGGTGTACTATATAGGATGTTGAGAATTTAAGAATTGAAACGGAATTTATTCGATCAAGTAATGAATTAACAAGAGAAAAATACACTTTCCTATCTTTTACAGTTTTACACATATTTCTTTCTTCCTCTACCATTTCTAGTACCTCTTTTTTCTTAACTTTGTCCATGATATCTTCATCATACATCAGTAGCACCACATTTCAAGACTTCTACTTATTTCTTGTTCCGCTTCACTTACTGTTCAGGCTTCACAGCCGCACAGTGCTGTGCTCTATACATAGTTTTAAGCAATCTTTTTCTTGCTTCTATGTTTGCCGCCTTTGAACACAGTAGTTGCTTTTCTTGTTAAATGTAGCATGACCTTCTGCTAATCTTTGTTTTATATCTTTTGTGTTTTTCCCATTTTGTGATATTTGGCTTCCTAGGATGCAAGCATCCTTAAGTTCTCGTTACCTATTTGTACAATTCTAGTTAATATTTTTGACACGTGTGCTGTCAGACTTATTGTTTAAAAATTTTCACGTCTTTCCGCGCCTCTTTTTTTGATATAGTTCTGTTACTGCTTGTCCAGCGGCTTTTAGAGTTTCTATTTGCACCTTATCTGTACCCGGCGTCATACCATTTTTCAGACCCTTTAATGCTAATTCAAACTCATCTCGCAGTATAGAATATCCCAAGTCATCATTTTCAATGTCCGATTCCTGTTCTAATGCTACTAGTTCCTATCCCGCATATAAATTCCCTATATATTCCAGTCATCTAAGCACTTTCTCTACATTTTCTATACAGACGTTTTCTCTCGCGTTCCTTATATTTTTGCCATACGGTTTTATATCCCTAAAATTCATTCTGATTAGTTTGCATGCTTCGTCTATCTTTCCTATTTCCATCTTAGTTTGTACCTCTTTGCACTTTTGATCAATCCATTGTTCTTTAGCTTTCCTGCATTTGCGAATAATTTCTCATTTTATGGCTTTGTATTTCTGTTTTGCTGTTTCGTCTGATCTATTTCTGTATTTTCGACTTTCTTCTATTAAATTCAAGATTTTTTGTTATTCATGGTTTCTTATTTACTTTTTGTGTGTACCCCAGAAGATCTCTGGCCCCCATGTCTAATCTGCGTTTAATGTTAATCCATTCTGTTTCTATTTCCTTAGTATAAGAAATTTTCCCGATATCTTTCAGCAATTTATTTGATTTTTTTTTAAATCTTTTGTGGATATATAGTGATAAATTCTAATAAGTGTCTGGGCCACCACACTCTAATGAAAGTTAAAGAAAGGAACAGTTTGCAACATATAGTTTAATTCTGAACATTTTGAGGATTGGGCCACTATTGCGCTGAGCGCCTCAAATATGACTGACTGCTTGTATTATATGGTAATTTATACAAAATGATTTAAATGAAATTATTAAAGTAATGTTATCAATAAATATAATAAATTATGTGTTAAAACGTCAACAAATTTTCAAATTTGCAAAGAAACTATTGCTAGTCAAATAACTTTCCTGTTTTGAAAGCAAATCGTTCAAATTCTCAAAAATGTTTGATTATATTTTAAAAAGTGGATGACCTTTCGTAAACTAAATGTCTTCGTGGAATAATATTTCTGTGGCTATGTGACATTTATATTTGTTTTACTGAAATAAAATTTTGTTGAATTAAGCATTCTCTTTGTGTGTGGTTCAATTACTTAAATGTAAAATGGTAAAGTATGTAATTCAGAATTGCAAAATTTACAATTTAAGGTTATAAGGGTTTACTTTTTAAAATAAGTAGTTAAAATTACAATATAAAATGGTATATATTGCAATATCAAATGTTAATTATTACAATTTATAATTGTAATGTTTGCAATTTAAAATATAAAACAAACTACTTGCGTGATACGTTTTAATATAAACTTGGGAATTATTACAAGCTCTATCAAATTTTATAAGTGGGAATTTTAATAGTAACTAGACAAATATTTATATATTAGATTGTTAATATATGTAATGTTACCACATACAATATTAAAAATTGTACTACACTTTTAGCCGAAAAATTACTATAGTGTATGTTGATAAGTTCTATAATAGTTTACTATGAAACTTGCGAATATTACAATAATTTGTTCCTAGTTCATATGGAACCACAAATTGTTGTAAAATTCACTACAATTGTAGTACATTTTACAATACTTTTTTCCAGTGAAAACTGTTTTGTATTATTTGTCTTAAATTTACAAAAGGAGATATGATATAATGTCTTATATGTAAAGACTGAGTTCGCGAATATTGTCCTTGTGTTAATAATTCTGCAAAAAAAATGTGGAACATTCATTACTATATTAGCAGCTAAGAAAAGAAAATTCGACTGTTTTTTTATGTTACAATGTACATTGTTACTCCAAAAGTCGTAATCTTTTTCTGTGATTCACTGATAGAAACTTAATTGTCCAATCAAGGTAACGGAGGTTCAATAAAAACAATTATAAATAGCTAAGTTCGTTATTATGTTAATTTAACAAAATGTTTAATTTTATCAGGCTGTTATTCCATAAATAAATAAGACAATTGTTCATTTTTTGCATAACATTTTATTGTTACCATTGTAACAAAATTAAGAGGTTCAATGACAGCAAGCTTACCTTACGTACCTATCAAATACGATTTCTAAATTTTAGGTATTATCTAAAAACCATTTTACGTATAATGTACTACGTGCTCTACAAACAGAAATATCACAGTCATTCACTTCATGTATTCGTATAAAACTACAACGAAATGCAGTAATATTGAAATAAAGCAGAGGGTTATGTAAGAGAATCTAGTAAAGCAGTCTATAAATGGCTCTTTATAATGAAGGTGAAATGGCCGTTGCTGAGCTAGCAAATGTCGAGGAGGGACTTCTTATAGTCCCGCCGGTACTACGATCGCGTAGCAAATAACATCCCCGTGATATTTATATACATTTGCTTGAATTATCAGACTGCTTTCAGCGGTACAAGCAATTTCTTTATTAAACGGTTACTTTTGTCGAGCTAAGTAAGAAAGTGAGGTATTTATGAATTATTATTACTGAAAGGTTGTCCTTTATTATAGAATGAAAAGTATATTACGTACCAGTGTGATTTTGTTTATTCAAACTTCATGCCAATTGAGAAAGCTTCAACTTTATCATTTCAGCGTTTAACTTCAGGGAAAAAGTTCTAATGCAGTGCCTTTTACAGTACAATATAAAGTTGCACAGTCATTCGATTTTAGAAACCCTATCATTACAGTTTATCTATTTGAGCTGTTCATAAGCGTTTCAAAATTTACGACACTGAAATACTTTGTCAACATCTGTGCAGTTAATTTAACTTGAATCGAATATGAAAAAAGAGGAAACGACCCTCAATGGAATTTTTGGAGAGCTGCGACATACAATCCTAATGTTTTTAAAACTTTGTATAAATGTATTAAAATAATTAAAAATATATATAACCCGCAATAAGTGGCCATCGATATTATAACCAAAGTTCAGTGTTATCGCAGCGATGGTGCAGTTGATAACGCATCTTAATGGTAGTAGGAAGGTTATAAATTTAAATTTTATTCGTAGCAGCTTCGTTTCGTGCTAATTCTTGTTACTATTTAGAAGACCATTTCTGATTTCGTAACAAATCTGATGTAATATTTCATCTAACATTAGTATTACGAAACAAGGTGTCCAATAAGCATGCAAAGCATAGGAATCTCGGTAACGGCAACTGATACAGAGCCAGTTTAATGAAGAAAATGTTGCGCCATTTTATTAGTATTCATTTGATATTTACATATCTAAATTGAGTTTCTGCTTTTTTGAGTTACATATCTTAAAAATAATTTTTTGTATTTTAGATAATATTCTTTCCTCGCGTTAACAAATTAGTAAAAGAAAACAAATAATACTTTCTCATAGCACTTTCATATTGTTATGAAGAGACCGTATGAGCAGATGCACAAAAGGCGTGTCAAAATAATAATTAAATAGAATAAAGTTAAATAGTGAATCACCATAAACAATGATGCCGTTGTACATTACGGTAAGATAGAGCTATCCCGATATTTCGGATTGCGTGAATATTTGTAATTCTTTGTCAACAAGATTCCCTAGTGCATCTAAATCTGAACCCATTGTTCAAATGTGACCTGTTCCAGTTATGCACAAATGATCGTATACGTGAGTTGGTATATAGGACTCATTCTAGAATAGAATAGTCTGATAGGTTAGGGGCACTGTGGTACTGTAAGTAATAGTTGTTGGTAGCCCCTATTGCTACTACTACTACCACTACTGGCAATTATGTTTTGATCGTCAAAATCTTCATGCAGAGCATATACAATATCAAGGGCCTGAAAGAAATTGTGTGTTTGCTTTCTTAACGTTTCATTGGTTTATTAATATTTTATTGTCTTTGTGTTAATGCATCGTTTTATTTTTTATATTTTACAATACACGCATACACTTTCACAAATATTCATATCTTACAACGTGGTACAGGCCAACTAGAAATCCCCTGATTATATAAAATTAATGTGTATACGTTTATTGATAAAGATAAATTGTGCATTCAGTAAGTACTTATTTTAGTCCATATGCAAATAATGAGAAAAGGGAAAAAGAAAATGATATTTTTTTTCATTTCAGTGTCATTTTTTGCTAACTATACATAGCCTGCTCCGTTTATATTGTACATAATTTGCAGCTAAATTTATTTTCCCTTGAAATTTGTTGATCATTTGCGTCCGCCCGGTATATTAATTGTTATTGAAAAATACCGTGTATTACGTCAAGCATCTTGCCTGTACAAAGTGCCGCGATATTGATAAACTTTGCTCTTCGCCTCTGCAAAAACATTGTTATCACCCTAGAAAACACACGAAGCATAGTAGTATCGATTTTTCGTTGTAAAAGGCCGCATTACTACATGCTCTACGTGGAACCACATAGAAGAGTCGACCTTTGTTTCCCGTAAAAGACGGACGCATTCTACCGTTTGTTCTTATCGTTATCCGTTTGAACGGCCGCATAAATATAAATGTGCTTCGTTCGTTACAACCACAAAGGTAAGTGTTTTAAGTAATTGTTTGGCTTGTTTTAAAATCCTTAATTCCTTGTTTGTTTATTATCAGTTATAATTTATTTTCGTATATATGTCCACTTTTCTCTACCATCAGTAGCTATCGAAATTACCGCAAAAATTTACACAGCTCGATGGCCAAAGACTAGATGTACATGCTAGTAAGGTAGATAAATTTTCAACTCCTGTTCGGAGGCAGTCGTTAGTGTGTAGGCAGTATGCCCTTGCCCGTTGTTGCCTTTTGTTTAAGAACGACAGGAGACATGTCCGGCAAGAATTTGGAAGATGGTTAGGGTATGAGAGCGGGATGTGGGGTGCCATGCCGGAGGTGACTGGGAAGATCTCATGCGTGTATCTTCCTGTGTGGGAAAGGGTCCAGGATTCTTGCCAGGAATGGATTAGGGTTCTGTAGATGAAGGTTTTAATCTGTCTTGGGTAGGGCGTTGTAGTCCTGTCGTACAGTGTGATAGGTCGTTTTTTTAAGGTTTCGGATTTTTGATACAGGAATGAAGAGTAAATTCAATGTGAGAAAGTGAAAAGTGCGGCGGTGGAGGTGGTTCTATAGGCTCTGAAGTAGTAGAGGAGAAGGAGTCGGATAATTGCGTCGAGCTTGTGTCTTGTGGAGGGAGATAGGGAAAACCAGGTGTCGAAGCCTTGCGAATTATTGGGATGATGATTTGGTTGAGGATAAGTTTTAGCCCGGGGTTTGCTAGGCGAACTGTTTTCGAAAGGAAGTGGTGGAGGTTGTAGAGGATGATTTTAGTTTTTGTACGGAGATGCATAAGGTGAGTATTGGTTTTTAGGCGGGTATCGATGTTAAGGCTGGAGGAAGACGCTGAATTGGATAAGATGATAGGGGAGTTAAGGATGTAGACTTTGGGATTTCGTCGCAGGTCTAGGAATCTTTTAAGGAGAAGCATTTTAGATTTGGACTGGGAAAGATGTTGTTTATTTGAGGAGAACCAACATTCAACAATGTGCATAATGATGGTGGCGGCAGCTTCTATGGATGTACAGGAGTTTTCATGGATTAGGAAGGCGACGTCATGCGCATAGTCAAAGGTGGAAATATTCAGGATGTTTAGGTCTAGAAGGGGGTTGATTATGTTCTACAGCGTAGGGGATAAGCGGAACCTTTGGGGCATCCTTGGGTTAGGATTCTTCAAGTAGAATAAAAACTGTAGGCGGGTGTGGTTGTTCGAGATGAAAGGAAGGGTTTTATTGCCTTATATAGGTTGACGGGAACATTATTAGGTGGAGTTGGTTCAGAAGGTTTGGCCACCATTGGACATCAAAGGCGGATAGAAAATCTAGAAATGGGGTTATAACATATTTGGAGGGGGGCTAGCAGTTGAGACTAACAAGTGAATAGTGAGTTCGACACTGTGACCGGGGCGGAAGCCATGCTGATTAGGAAATAGAAGGGAATGTTTGCCAATATGGGTGTTGAGTTTGTGAAGGATTGCTTGTTCTAGTACTTTTCCTAGGGAAG
Source organism: Platerodrilus igneus (assembly GCA_036346225.1). Classification (NCBI taxonomy): domain Eukaryota; kingdom Metazoa; phylum Arthropoda; class Insecta; order Coleoptera; family Lycidae; genus Platerodrilus; species Platerodrilus igneus. The sequence continues at coordinate 2,597,501 of JARFIW010000566.1, forward strand.
GGAGAAGGGCTGTGCATCTATGGGATTTGGGGTCGTCCGGGGGTTTACCAGGTTTAAGAGTTAATATGAGGCTGACGGATTTGAACTGGGCAGGGATATGCCTGTGGATATGCATTTTTTGATGAGGGCCCATACTTTATAAAGCATAAGGTAGGTAATATGGTCGGGTCCTGGGAGCTTTGATGGGATGTAGTTTGGAAACAAGGTAGGAGATCTCAAAGTCAGTGTCTGGGAGGGTAGGGTGTGATGAGATTTCTGAGTTGTTTATAAGTGCTGTTGAGATCGGTTGGGAGGCTTAAGTAATGAAAAATAGGGCGCAGTCTAGAAGTGTCTTTAGTAGGTTGTCGTATGTAGAAAGTGTTGTCTGTGCAGGGGTGGTGAGGATTTGGGAAGTCTCTAGTCTTATCAGGTTCCTGTATATCGTCCAAGGATAAGTCTGTTGTACGTTTGTGATTTCGTTGTAGTCGCGTTTCCTGATGTCGTGGATGAGGTGTTCGTATTGTCGTTCGTCAGTAATGTATGTGGGCTAAAGTGTTAATGAGTACTGGGTCTAGGTTGCTCCGTCTTGCTCTTTATAGTCTATGTCTTGTTTTGTTTAATGCATTTCTTGTGTTGTCAGTTCGCGTGTTCCACCGAGGAGAAGATCTTGTGATGTAGTACCTCTTTGGGATGCTTGTTAGATGCGGCAGAATGAATATGTTAGGTTATTAAGGTGGCAAGGTTATTTGCGTAGGTGACGAAGGATATGTTGGTAATGAGTTTGGCAAGGAATGCTAAAGTACGTGGGCCAGTCGGCTTTGCAGGTGATTATAGGATGTGGTTTTTGGAAGGCTCTCTTTGGGAGGTTGAGCAGAATTTTGAAGGTGATTGGATTATGATCACTGGATTGAAAAGCGGGTAATGTTCCAGGAATTTACGAGGTTGGTTGCTGCCGAAGTGGAAAGGATGAGATCGTTATAAGAGTGGCTGTTCGCAGTTCCCAGGTGGGGATCAGAAGAAGGGTATTGCAGATGGTTAGAGGGTGTTGGTGTATGAAGTCTTCTAGTGCTGTGCCATTGACGTCTGTGTGGTTGTTGTGCCAAAGAGTGGATTTGGCGATGGCGTCCATGGATTGGATTAGGGTTTATCGCTGATTTTGGAATGGACATGGATTAAATTTTGTAAGTAGGAATGGATGTTGATGCTGAACTAGAGATATACGGATATGACGAAGACGGAGCCTGCTTTCAGTAGATCTGTATGGTGATGATTGGAGGGTTGAGAGGAGAACGATATAGAAGGCGTCTAATGGAGAGTCAGTGATAATGATTACTGAAGTAGGGTTCGTATTTGTCGGATTGGGATGGGTGTATGTACGGGCGTTGGATGAGAGTTCGGGAATGGTATGGCTCTTGGATTGACTATTTGGATATGGTAGGTGTTGGAAGACATTTAGTAATTCTAGGGAGGCGTCGCGGAAGTGTTGAAGATTTATTTGGGTGAAGTTGAAGGCGATTGAAGGAAGAAGAGGTTCTTTCGTCTGCTTTCCTGTCATTGGTTTAAAGTTCATAATTTGTTCTTAAAATTTAGTCATGTACATAGATTGTTTATATACGGAGTAGCCGGGATGGCAACGGAATGATTATGGGGTCGGTTTATACGGAGGCAATTAGAGCAAGCGGTGGCAGAGGTGGGGTGTTTGGGCAGTTCCGGAGAGACTTGAGTTTGGAGCATCGGTGACAGGAGATGAGGAAACGACAGGCTTTGGCTGAGTGGCCGAATCGTTGGCAGTTATAGCAGCGTGTAACTGCGACAAGATCTCTAACTCTACACAACTTGTGGCCGATTAATATGTGGATGTTTGTAGTTAGAATTGTTCTAAGTTTAGAAGAGACGTTGAAGATCTGTGGCGTGGGGTTTGAGGCGGCGGATGGCGAGGGAAATTTCTGATTTGTTAGAGTCTTCGGAGAGGTCAAAGGAGTTCTGGTGATATATTAGAGTAGAACGTCAAATGAGAGGATTTCCTCATCTAGGTCAAAGATCATTAAATGGTGTAGTTTTGGGTTGGGTAAATGGATACTGCATGCTTTTTGTGTGAGTGAAGAAATGAGATTTATATCTGTAGGTTTGGTTATGCGGATCAATCTGGAGATTGGAAAGGGAGGGAATAAGGCATGTTTTTATCACTTTAAGAAGTTTTTTGGGGGTGGTTTCAGATTTAATGGGTATAAGATTTATTATTTTGGAAAAGGGCATATTGGGGGACGTATTGGAAGGGTGGTTTTTGTGAAGCGGCTGCGGCGTAAGTGAGTGTTTGTGTGTGGAGTGAAGTGTCAGTAGTGTTTACCTTATCAACTGTTTGTAGAGTGGTTTCTATGCACTTTTTCGTAGTGTTGAGTCTGGTTCCCAAGATGTTTCATTTTTGTACAAATTCGTGTGCAATAAATGATAGTTGTTCAAATTTTTGCAGTATGAAATTTGGTAATTTATTAGTTCCAAAAATCCTCATGCTTTTCGAAGTGGACGTCTTGTATGATCGAAAGCCGATCTTGATCGCATATGATTATCAAGCTACTGCCAAGGTGCCGGTGGCGTATTTTTCCAATATCATGGATTTTTTCACAAACATCAATTATGTCGAACCGCTCGGGGGAAGTTTATAGGCATTCGCTATGAAATTTTGCCATCTTGACGTACTTGATTGTTATGAAATCTGTTATTAGCGCCTTTAAAACCAACAATTTGCTGTTGTTCTTCTGACGATACACATTTTTTTAAAAACGGCATACGTACCTATTTTAAATGGTTTAAAATATATATATATATATATTTGTTAAAATAGATTTAGTACACATAGAATAGGTCCCAAACCTTACCATATTAGAATGAATTATTCTATTAACTTACGGTGTGCCGCAAACTTTCTAAAGTTTACAGTTCCTTAAACGCGAATCTTCCAATTAACAAATAGCATAGGCTAACAGCTTCTTACCTACAACAAAAAAACATACTAGAATAATATAAACATGTTATAAGGTAATCATTAACAAATTTGAAAACATTACAGTAAGTAAGTATTACGGGACTACAATATCAATTTAAAAACTTTAATACAAGAGTATTACTACATAAAAGTAGGATTTAAATAATGGGATTTCTTTTTATTTTAGGAGGCAAAGTGTAAGTGTACGAGTTCTCTAAAAGAACGCTATCATAGTTTTACATACAGATTGTTCTTTACTTGTTGCAAATCGTTCTTAATGCAGTGAACAAAGCGTGATTTCATCTCTTTCTCTCAATTTTAAGTTTAATTAAGTACATCTACTTTCTCGGATACAAAGAAGGCTAAGGTGAATATAAAAATTAAACTGGATCAAATTCTAAATTTTTAAATATATATTGTGACGTTACCAGATGGGCCTAATTAACGACGTTAACCGCTGGCGTATTATCACGCCTCAAATGTGGTCGCAAATTTTACCGTTTAACGGTTATTTATTTACATGTAACGAAAACAATTAATAACTAAGGGAAAGGATTATCTCGATTAATATCTGAAGGCAAAATGCCTCAGCGCTCATTACTTCAGCCGAAAATCACCTTTAACATCTTCGTGTAGATTAGATTTGCTACGTACATTGACGTAACATAAAAAAAATCAAGAAAAAGAAAGAAAAAACTGACATAGATAGGATATTCATTATTAATTACTATACAAATTTTAATACACGAAAGGGTTATTTTTTAATTAACGGAATTAATTTTTGTGCTGAACGCCAAAGGCATTTAAGATAAAAATTATTGCATATAACTAATTAATGATTTACCAAAATGAACGTAACAGATAGCATGGGGTACGTTCCTTATGTTTTGTCAAGATTCTTTGAATGAAGTGAGCTTTTGCACCTATAACTTTAGGGAACATATACTCGGTGGTGGTTAGATACGGGACAGATAGAGAATTTAAGGAGTACACTTTCGGCAATTAACGCGCACTTGCGTCTAATACGTCAATATCGTTGAGTAGTTGACTATAAAGCTAAGTTTAAAACGCACTTTCTCATGAACTTGTCACTGTTTCCACCATAAAAACGTTTCTCATTGACTAAGCAGCGATAACCACACATTCCTTTAGCCTGGAAAGACACGTACTTAAAAGAATTCATCGATAAATTAAAGAACTAGTATACCCCCAACTATAATGATAAAAATAATAAAGGAATATACAAATTTTATTGAACTCAATTGGCATGAACCCAGAAACCACAAACCTTACACGTGGTAATCTAATTAATTAATGGCCGGAAATAGAGCTTTTCCTTGTTGGGTTAAAAAATTCCTTATCCCAATATTAAAAAAAAATCTGTGCAGCCAAACAGTGTAACAATCGCACCCACATCTTGGCCGCTTGATCTTTCTATGCCAAATGGTATTTTATTTAAGGTGCACACCTTAAAGTAGTCACAACTTGAAATTAAAAAAAATTTTTGAAGCACTATGTTATATTCAGACATCCTTCTTTATATTTTCGAAGATTCTAATACTATTCTTGCTGAGACAGCAGATATAATGATTTGCCATTAAGCTACAACTAAAGAAAAAGATATTCCGTTTAACGAGTTTCGTAATCCGAGTTTTCATAATAAATCTAATCGTATTATGAAGTCACCTAAAACTAATAACGACGATAAACGACAGCTAAACCAAAGTTCAACATTTCATGACAGCATCTACAAGACTAATTTTTAAGATTCCAAGTCGATAATTTGATGACAACTGGTTTGAATTTAATGTTTTTCAATAAATCACAATTATAAGCTGATGTCATCGGCCATATTATAATGAATTTACATTAGCTTCAAGTTAAAGCACTATAAAAGTGTTGTTTCGCAACACCTCCCACGATAATAAATTGTGATTTTCTAGACTCAAACTATTGATGTGATTAATTTATTGCAAGTTTATTAAATAAACTGTATTGAAAGATGATCGTATTCAATTAAAGTCCTCTATGAAAAATATCTACATAACCTGCGAGGTGTTTCTAGATTTTATTACAGTTTGCTCTTTCGTTAGCTTAAGCCATTTATCATTGCGCTTTTTCTAATCCGCAATAATTAATTAATATTTGCAAATTAGTGTTCGAATGTCTGTATTTAATTATGTTGAGCAAATCAAAGAGTTAAGTTTTTATTGATGAGAGATAATAATTAGCGAATTAGGACATTTAAAGAGAACATGTCCATTTCAAATACTACAAGTAATAGGTACCTTTTTTGATGCTAGGAATGTATTCGTTAGCGATTACTTTCAATTTTAAATTTCAGTATAAAAATCTATCTACTTTAGCGATCAAACATTGAGATCAAACTGAAATTGCTGTTTATTTTTGGAATTCTTTGGTAGACGCTTACATTTGAAGTGGTAAACGTTGATTATTTATTTTCTGAAAAAAAAATTTCCTCATAATTGTAATCTGTCATCACTACTGTGGTTATTGGGTTTCATAGAATAACCTGCATTCTAATTGATAATTTCCATCTCGATGACTGTGTCGTCGTTTAGAATTGCTTTATTTATACAAAACATTCGAAAGGGTATTGATATCAAGCTAGCTGAAGCCATTTCCGTTGAACAGTAAAAAATCATGTTACCATGGCCACAAATAATGATTTATTATAACTGTCCCTATGAAAACTTAGGTCAAAAATGAAGAATTACTGTGTAGTAAATTCTGAAAGGTATCATGTGGAATACAAATGTGAAAATCGATACGATAGAGTATCGAGTGACTATCAAATACCTGTATTTGAAGGGGGTGAAATGATAAGGAGATTTACGAGGATATGTTAATATACTTAACCACCAATGCCAATTATATGCGACTGTGACAAATTGGATTGCGGAAAAACTTTTTGTTAAAGATTACAAGCGACCAGAGAGCCAATTTCGGTGATCATCCCAAAAAATTTTGACGCAGTTCATGACGTGATTATATCAGACCATCGAATTGGGTTCAAGCATATAGCTGAGGCACTAAAGATTTTGTATGAATGCGGTCATTATGCTTCACGTCGATATAACAAAAGTTCTGCAAAATGGATTCTCAAATGCTTGAACTCCGAACACAATCGGGTAGTTGTGGAAACATCACGGTCCGTTTTGAAGAAGATTCAAATTTTTGAACAATCTTGTGACTATGACTAAAATATGAGTAAATTTTATTATCCATAAACAAAACAATAATCTATAGAATAGAAGCATCATGGTTCTCCAAGGCCTAAGAAATTTCTAATTTAAAAAATCCATGGAATAATTATGATCGATAACCCAAAAAAATTGTCAAATAATAAGAGAAGATTGTTCTAAATTACAAACCATCCCGATGAAAATTAAGAAAACAAAACCCGGCGTGGCGTGCTAGCGTACGGTGTGTTATTTATTGCAGAACAAAGCCCTTGCATACAAATCGCGAAGTCCATGAATTCGGTTAGGGATCTATGATTCGAACTACTAGAACCTCCACTTTATTCCTCGGAATTAACCCCTGCAGACTACTACCTGTTTCCACGATTGACAAAAGTTTAAAAGGGCATCTATTTTGGGCAACGAATAGGTAGAGACATTTCATTTTAAGAAAACCCAACGTTATTTGACAGATTGCATTGAAATATAATATCAGCGGTGTAGCTAAGTTATTACAATGATATTTAGGAGGGTGCGTTTTATATTACGTACAAAAAGCTTTATTATTATCGTAGTCTGAATCGGTATTCAGCACTTTATCTAAGTAAAGGAAAAAAAAGCTTTAATAACCTGGTTTGGGTATTTATATTCTTCCAAACCCCCCTAGTGGACGCGCTTCTTTTAAAAAACTTATTTTCAAAACGAATTCTAAAAATTTTGTACGTAACCGTCGCTTCATCCCGAAAATTTCTCCCGTCGTACTTGTTGTATACCTCGAATTCGCTTTAAACCTACGCGTGTGCTTTTGTTTCTAACACTGTGGGTTTTCGACCAATGACAGAGTTTTCTGTCGTCCCTAAACTCCTCCTAAGCGCTATGCATCTCAGTTCTAAGCATGTTTGTTGTCTCGTTTCAAACCCCACTTGAGTTACAGAAAATCGATATTGTTGACATCCTATCTCAACTACGCGTGTATATCGTACGTGCATTTCAATTCCTTGCTTGCTTTATATCTGTCTCTATCTGTTGTATATTACCGATTGTCCATTTCCCTTGCTCTTTACGATGTTTGTTACCCTAGCTGTTTATCCAAACTGACGGTTGAAAACAATTTCTATGAAATCCTATCTTAACATACGCTCGAATTCTTTGAACGTGACCTTTAACAAGCAGGGGTTTCTGTTAATTATCGACGGTTTGAACATAACAATTCCTCGACTTTCTACTTCTTAGTATCTGTATAAAACTGACGTTGGCTTTTGAAACGAATATGTTTGTCTTGGGATTATTGATTTTCTTACGTGAGCACGCTTCCTTTTGCATATATGTGTTTAATTAAAATAAATTATGGTTAATTATGAGTATCCTTGACCTTCTATTTGCTTTGAAGCTTTCTTCTTTTATGTGATCCTAACATTCCAATTATTAAATATAAAAATATCCTAATACTCGTCCGTTTTCACTAAATGACTTAAATTAATTTTGACAAAAATGCTAATAAACGTAATTGAAAGTTAGATTTATATATAGTTGTGTACACGATTTAAATTTATAAATTTCCCTATTGTCGTCATCGGTCTCGGTGGCGTAATTCGGAAACGCATGGTTCCGGCAAAACCAGGATACAGGTTCAAGTCCTGTTCAAGACCGTATATTTTCCATCTTTCAATTACTAGCTCGATTTGAAATGATCATTTGGGCTTTGCATAAAAGTCTAAGTTATTATTTCACCGTATTCACTGTAATATGTATATATGAAATAATAACTTAGACTTTTGTGCAAAGCCCAAATGATCATTTCAAATCGAGCTAGTAATTGAAAGATGGAAAATAGACGGTCTTGAACAAGACTTGAACCTGTATCCTGGTTGCCGGAACCATGCGTTCAATTACGCCACCGAGACCGAGCATAGAAATACAATTTACATCGTGTACGCAACTATATATAAACCTAACTTTCAATTACGTTTAGCATTTTTGTCAATCATATGTGATATAGTCAAGTTTTTGACTTATGTTAGTTATAGACAGGAAGCTACGCGTGGTGGTGGTAAACGCATGGTTCCAGTAAAACTAGGATACAGGTTCAAGTCCTGTCCAAGACCCTATATTTTCCATCGTTTAATTACTAGCTCGATTTGAAATGATCATTTGGGCTTTGCATAAAAGTCTAAGTTCTTATTTCATCTTGTTCACTGTAATACGATAGTATTTATCAACCTACCTTGTGTATTTAACTACCTAAAATATTTATATATTTACTACTTGGCTTATAGCCGTAATTTTCAGCGTAGCTTTCTGTATATAACTGACATAAGTCAAAAACTTGACAATGTCACATATGATTGACAAAAATGCCAAACGTGATTGAAAGTTAGGTTTATGTATAGTTGCGTACACGATTTAAATTTGTAAATTTCCCCAATTGTCGTCATCGGTCTCGGTGGCGTAATTGGTGAACGCATGGTTCCGGCAAAAGCAGGATGCAGGTTCAAGTCCTATCCAAGACCTTATATTTTCTATCTTTCAAACACTAGCTCGATTTGAAATGATCATTTCGGCTTTTCATAAAAGTCTAAGTTATTATTTCATCTTATTCACTGTAATACCATAATATTTATCAACTTACCTTGTGTAATTAAATACCTAAAATATTTATATATATATATATATATATATATATATATTTATAAAAAGGTTTTTTTTACAGTAAAAAGTGTAGAAAAACCCTTTTTCTTCCTGCCCCACGCTTGGGCCAACATAAAATTGCTGTGAATCACCTTTAAATCAAGCCCCAGCGTAGGGCGGTCTAAAATCTTTTCCTGAAAATAAAAAAAATATTCCAATCTCTGAAACGCCCTCTTTTAGTTCTGCATACCACGGCTAATTCTAAAATCTGCTTCTTCATAGATACTTACCATCCTAATTTCGCTCTTTCTCACATATACTGCCAAATAAAATTACTACTCAAATAATGCAACAAAACATACATCCTTTTGTTCATACAAATTAAAATTTTCCATTACTAAGTAAATATTTACACATTCGGATATACAGCTTCATAAAATATTATAATCACAATCATTAAATCATTTTAAAATTTCATGCCTTTAATTTATTTCGACAGGTTTTGTTTTATATGCGAGTTATCTATCCCCCAATTACCTATATATATATATATATATATATATATATATATATATATATATATTGATGTATTGAATCTAATATGAATTATTAGAAATTATTAAGTAAAAGTATAAGTTCAATGCAACATTGTAACACAAGGATAACCCAGAGAGGTTATCGACAGTTCATGAGAACGGAATGCAGCTTTGCATCCGTGAGGGCAGTGATACTGCAGGTGGCAGGTCACAGGCGGTCAACATACCGCAGTTACTTAGAATTAAGTTGTTACATTGTAATAAAGTGTACAATAAAGAGAAACGCAGACATGAGATCTGCAAGTTCTCACAGCCGTGTGAGGGGCAGGTTATTATAAAAGGCCCGGGAGCTCAATGCCCGGCAGTCAGTCTTCAAACTCCATACTTCGTTGTTTGAGCTACTCACCCGAGTCAGTCTTCGAACTCCATACTTCGTTGTTCAAGCTACTCACTAGTACAATAATTATTTTAGTATTATGTACAAGTTATCAAATTTTAACTAACAAATTAAATTTGTTAAAGTTTCAAAGTGTTTTTAAAAAACCAGCTCCAAAGGCCCAAACTTTAACTGGCGCAGTCGTAACGGATGTCAAAAGGGCACTGAAAATCCAAAAATCGGAAGATTGGTGACCAAGAATTTTTATTCGAAATTTTAGCAGAACCCAAACCAAGTTGGAGGAAGAACAAGCATAGTCTGAATCCAGCAACAAACCAAGTTGGACAAGGAACAAGAATCGTCTAAGGCCAACAAACAAACCAAGGTGGACAAGATACAGAATCGATCGAACCCACCAAAGAAACAGATGAAATTAATGTAAGTTCATTTCCATAATTTTATTTCAAACCAAAAACTATAATTGATATATGCTAGTATTATAACTATTGAGTACCATTTATTATTACTGTTTATGAATTGTATTTTTATGAATATTTTCTTGAAAATAATTACAAAGTGAATTATTTTCAAAACGAGACTGTATAACAGTTTATGAGACGAATGTTAAAGAGATAAAATTTTTCTTTAAAAAGCAAATGAAACTTGAAGTTTAAAAGAAATTTTCTTTTAAAATAAATAAGAATTGAATTTAAAAAGAAACCCTTACCATAATTAATAGAACGAACTCAAAAATAATCCAAAAAATAACGGGCGCACATTCACTAAACACCAAAAATAAGAAACATCAACCACCGCGATTCAACGCACGTTTATAAACCGGTAAACTAACGCGAAATTAATTTCAAAGCTAAAGCTAATTCGAACAAACTGTACAGAACGATTAACTAAACCATTGACCTCTATAATACTGAATAAATCACAGCAAGAACTCTGCAGTAACCTAAAACCGCTGTAATCTAAAACGCCATCCGAAGAAAGCAAGAAGCACCTTTATTATACAATTAAAACTCAGAGAAAATCGTTTTCAGAATCATTGCACAGTACTAAAGAAATAGCTTTCAGGAACTTTCAGTACTAAAGCAATTCGCATCATAAGTATTAATCTATCACGGAATTATAGAAGCGCATGAAAATTACACCACAACACTATATAAATAAAGTGCAGTAAAACGGTCATCATAAGAAGCTTTAATTAAAACGCTGAAAACCTACATTACGGAGAGATTCAATTACCAACAAGCATTATAATACCAAGAGATCTAAAAATAAATAGACGTAACACTTTATACAAAGTACGGAAAGTAATTCCTATAATTTCTACTAACACCTGTAAGTGCAATTACCTCAACGTACGTGACAAAGATTACATCCTTTAGTATTCAATTTCAACAGTAAAGTACAAAAGTAAGTAACCTCAGGTCATAACTACGCAACTCAGTAAAACCCACGGAAGAGTATTAATTACGAGTTAACCGAACGGAAATAAAACAACGCTAAACGAGAATAAATCCATCCATTTAAGATTCCTTAAGAAGCAAAAACTCAAGATAAATTAAAAGTTGCATAAAACAATTAATCCAAGACTACGGTAATAAATTCAACGTTATTGAAGATAAATCTCACAATTACATCACCACACTGTGTAATTAAAAATAAATAACAGCAACTACGATTAAAAATAACCAGACCAGTCTGAACTTAAAATTAATAAATCAAAACCGAAAATTAACAAATCCTAACTAAAAAATAACGCCGAAAAATAACGAAATAAACCTCAACCTTTACCAAATTTTATCCACCCAATCCAAACTGAAAATTAACAAACCAAAACCAAAGTTAACGTCACAAAAAGCAAAACCAACCCCAATTTTACAAAATTCGAAATTATTTCATCCAAAAGAAAAACTAATACATCCAAAGCATATTTAACGTTACAAATAGAAAATTAACCCCAATTTTACAAAATTTGAAATTTCACAACCCAAACGGAAAATTAATAAATCCGAAGCAAAAGTAACCATACAAATAGCGAAATAAAGCTTAATTCAAAAAAAAAAAAAAATTTTAAATTTTCCAAAAATCGAAAACAACCCTTAACCAACATGAGTAACACAGACTTACGTCTCTATTTAGAGACAATACAGACGTTTGATGGCACGCAGGCCTATCTCTCGAATTTCATTGGAGCATGTGAAATGTTCCTAAAAACCTTTTACAAACCCGGAGATGACGCAAGAAATTCATTGCTTATACGCTTGGTAATAAGTAAACTAGCCGGAAGGGCACTAACCTTAATCGCCAGTAGGGACGACTTATCGGAATGGGACCAGTTTAAACAGCTACTAATTGCATATTTCGGAGACCAACGTAATATAAAATGCCTGGTACGAGACCTAATAAACCTTAGAATGGAACACAATCAATCCCCCTACCAATTCGGAATGAAATGCCAAGACGTGAGAAGTTTAATTTTAACAAAATTAAAAATCGAAGAACCCGATCAAAACGTTAGACATTTAAAACAAAATGTATGACGAAATGGCACTAGACACATATATAAACGCTTTACCAGAACGACTATCGGATAAAATCAGATTCCAACGACCCCAAAATCTAGAAGAAGCTATGAGCCTAGTAATAGAAGAAGAAAATGTAATGTATTACCGCAACAGACTATACAACCCCAACGCGAATAAAAGTTATTCACCAACAAAAACTATACAAGCTACAAGACAAACAATCCCTCAACAAAAATTCACACCCTTCAACCCACAAACAAATCAACCGCGAAGTAACAACCCAAGTTTTAACAATACCAATTTTAATAATCAATATAAACATTTTTCAAGACCAACATTCAACCCAACTTTTACGGAACCCGCATTCCAACCGAGATTCAATCAAAACCTAAACCAACAAAGACCAGCATTCAATGCAAACCCTAATAGAAATACACCAATGACTAATACTCATAACAACCCTATCAATTACTACAAACCAACACCAATGGACACCTCATCTGGTAACACCAGACAAAACACAAAAATAACACATATCCGACCAAACCCCCATCAGAAACGTAATTTTACATCAGAGGAATTATTCCATCAAGAAATAGAAAAATTTGACACTGACCAGAATAATTACATTGAGACACCTACGAACAATGAATCAAATCATACAGAAACTTATGAACGTGACGAACAATACGAAACTTACGAGGAGTACGACGAAGAAAACTCAAACTCAAATTTTCAAATGGACCAATTCATAGACAACCAAACTTAATAAACTTAAATAACATAAATCACTTAGTATTACCATACATAGAAATACCCCACGCCAAATTCAAACTATTAATTGACACCGGATCATCAAAAACATTAATTAGCCCCAGAACCGTACAAAAACATTATTTAGATTATGTAGAAAGAGAACCATTCAAAATCAAAACAGCTCATCAAACAACACTACACCAATTCGTAGCCAATATACCCTTACCGAGAACATTTAATGTTAAATGAAACATAAATTTTGTGTATTCGAATTTAACGACAAATATGACGGATTAATCGGAATGGACCTTCTAAGAAAATTAGAGCCAACATTGACATTAAAATTGCTTATTAAGGACAAAATACGGAAAAATCCCAATTAAATTTCAAAACACACAAGTTGAATAAAAATACACTATAGAACCCCGAACGGAAAGAAAAATAAAAATCCCAGTAAAATCTAACAAAAATTTAGGAATAATAAATCATATGACATTTCAACAAGGAGTAGAAACCCCAACTGCCTTAGTACAAATAAAAGATAACTTTGCAACCACAACAATATTAAATTCAAACGACTATCCCGTAGAATTATCATTGACAGACCCAATTAACGTAGAAGAACTAAATTTTAACGAAATGGAAATAGACGAGAATTTAGAAAATAACTACAACCCAATAGAACATGACGAAATGTTAAGAGAAAATTTAACTAACATCCGCTTCAATACCGACATCAATCAAGAAGAAGAAAGAGCAATTAAGAACTTATGTTTCGAATACCGAGACATATTCCATTGTGAAGGAATACCATTAACATTCACCAACACAGTAAAACATAATATCGAGTTAACAGACAATAAACCAATTTTACAAAAGCATACAGACTACCTCATGCAAGCCAAGAAGAAGCTGACAGACAAGTAACAGACTTATTAGACCAAGACATAATCCAGCACTCCAATTCACCATGGAGCAGCCCGTGTTAATAGTACCTAAGAAATTAGACGCAACCGGAAAGAGAAAGTACAGAATGGTAATAGACTATAGAAAGTTAAATGAAAAACGGTAGATGACAAATATCCACTACCAAATATTACCGAAATTTTAGACAAATTAGGCAAATGCCAATATTTTACAACATTAGACCTAGCATCAGGATACCATCAGGTAGAGATGGAAGAAAAAGACATATCAAAAACAGCCTTCAGCACACCTAGAGGACATTACGAGTACAAACGAATGCCATTTGGACTAAAGAACGCACCCGCTATTTTCCAGAGAGTCATGGACAATATACTACGAGGAATACACAATGAGAAATGCCTTGTATACCTTGACGACATCATAGTTTATTCTACATCATTGGTAGAACACATAGAAAGATTGAAAGAAGTATTCGAAAGACTTAGACAAGCACATTTTAAAGTACAATTAGACAAAAGTGAATTCTTACAAAAAGAAGTATCATTTTTAGGACATGTAATAACACCCCAAGGAGTAATGCCAAATCCAGACAAAACAAATGCAGTTCTAAATTACCCATTACCAAAAACAAACAAAGAAATTAAAGGATTTCTAGGACTTAGTGGTTACTACCGCAAATTCATTAAAGGTTACGCTCAGATAACCAAACCCCTGACAAACTGTTTAAAAAAGGGAAACAAAATTGAACACACCCCAGAATTTATTAAAGCTGTAGACAAAATTAAAAACATATTAACAAATCACCCTGTATTAGAATACCCAGACTTTACAAAACCATTCATACTGACGACAGACGCATCGAATGTAGCATTAGGCGCAGTACTGAGCCAAGGAAAAGTAGGTAGCGATAAACCTATCAGCTACGCATCCAGAACCCTAAATGAAACCGAACAAAAATATAGCACTATAGAAAAAGAGTTAATAGCCATAATTTGGGCAACAAAATATTTTAGACCTTATTTATACGGAGGAAAATTTTACATATACACCGATCATAGACCACTAGTATGGTTATGCAAACTGAAGGAACCGAATTCAAAATTACAGAGATGGAGAATCAGACTCGAAGAGTATGATTACGAAATTATATATAAAAAAGGAATTTATAACAACAACGCAGACGCTTTAAGCAGAATCCAACTCAATGCATTAGAAACGGAATCCATTATAGGAAACGTAGACGAAGAAGAAATAAGAGAAGATCCAGACGAGATCGACACAATACATTCGACACAAAACGAAGAACCAAAAAACGCGATTAAAATTTTAAACGAAGCAATCGATATGAAACCTAACCAATTTATAATAACCGAAGTTTTAAATAACCCCAATCCAGTAAAATATACAAAAGTAGATAACAAAAAGATATATCAAATTCAAATAACTAAAGATGACAACGAGGAACAAATAATTAAAATTTTAAAGGAATACACCCCCGAGAAAAAACGATTTTATTTTTATTTCAACACCGAACATTTATACCAAAGATTTTCAGAATTATACATTAAATTATTCAATAACTCTGGACCTGAACTCATCAGATGTACTAGAAAACTAATAACACTAGACGACCCTGACGAAATAAACGATGTAATTAGAAATCAACACGAAGGAAAAACCAACCATCGTGGAATTAACAAAACTATAAAGCAACTTGTAAGACGTTATTATTTTAAAGACATGAAGGACTTGACCACAGATTTCATTAACCAATGCGAATTATGTGACAAAGCGAAATACGATAGGAAACCCCCAAAGATACCCTTAATGTTAACCAAAACACCCGACAAACCATTTCAAAAACTACATGCCGATACTCTAGTAATAGAAGCGCAAAACTATCTAACGATTGTAGACGCATTTACAAAAATAGGCCAAGCAATACCAATCACATCCAAAAATAGCATTGACGTGACCCAAGGATTTTTGCAATATTTCACATTTTACGGAACACCCGAATCAATAACTTTAGACAATGGTAGCGAATTTAAAAATGAGACAATTCAAAACACTTTAGAACTACACAAAATAAAAATTCATTTCATAACGGAAAACCACCCCGAATCAAACGGACTAATTGAACGATTACATTTAACACTGTTAGAACAAATTCGATTATTAAGAATAAATTATAAAAAGGAACATATAACCAATTTAATGTCATACGCACTAATCGCCTATAATAACACCATTCACTCATCAACAAATTTTACACCCTTAGAATTAACCTTAGGACATTCAGATTCACGAAATCCCTATGACATACACTACAATAAAGAAGTATATCAACAATATGCAAAAGACCACAAAGAAAAATTAAAAATAACTTACGACAAGGTAAAAGATAAATTAGAGAACGATAAAGAACGTATCACCACAACCCGAAACAAAAATACCGACTCAAATAAATTTTCAATAGGACAAACCGTGTATGAGAAAAACTTTCAAAGCAAGCGACATAAAACAGCACCCAGAAATTTAGGACCATTCAAAATTAAGAAAATATCAGATAAAAACATAGCAGTAGTAGATAACGGTAAAATAACAAAGTATATTCATTTGAAAAACCTAAGACACCCTGTAATTTCAGATGGACAATCATCACCCTTACCGTCAACCTCCACCCAGGTAGAACGGACAACCAAGTAATAATAGAAGACATAAAAAACAATCCCGGTATACTACCAATTAAATTAGGCAGTATGCAAAACACGATCGATTATTGGACATTCGCACAAAAATTCGACCTAACAGAATTAAAACAAGAATTTCAAACAATCACAGAAAATTATGACCGATTAAAACAATCAATGAACACAGCAAAATTCGGAAAAGAATACGCATTAGAAATGATGAATTACAACAGTATAATAGAAAGCATTTTAAGAAACATAGAAGATAAACTTAATAGACTAATACCCAACGAACAAACTACGAGACGAAAAGAGGACTAATCAACGGATTAGGTAACATAATAAAAGCTATCACAGGCAATTTAGATAACCAAGACGCAGAACGTTATGACAACACAATACAACAATTAATTGAGAATCAAAATGACATAAAACCATAATCAGCAACCAATTATCGTTAACCCAATCAACGATTATAAAGTTCAACGAAACATTGAGAAAGCTAGTAAAAAATCAGGACAGTATAGCCAACCGAATGCAAACCCTTGAAACCACCATGCAAACTACCTCGTTAGGCATGCGAGATTTAATTAGATTTAACACAATATTTACTCAAATAATATCCACCCTTACTTTAATGCAACAAATTTTAGCAACGTTAGAAAACGCAGTAACATTTGCAAAACTAAATACCTTACACTCTAGTATTATTGAACCAACCGATTTATTAAACGAATTAATAAAAATTAGATCACTTATAATTAACAGTAAATTACCTTTTGATGTAACAGAATCGAACATTCTAATATTTGAAAAGATAGCTATAGTAAAAGGCTACATTAAGAATAACGAAATAATATTATTTTTATTAGAAATCCCGATAGTAGAAAGTAACAATTATCATTATTATCATTTATTTGCTTTTCCAACAAAGGTTACTAGCACATACCAAGTAATCATACCCAAAACCAAATTCCTATCCCTAAATGAACTGAGATATGGTTATACAAACGAAAAATGTACTGAAGTAACACCAAACCAATATTTATGTCAATCGATGACGACAACAACCATTAAAGAAGACAGCCCTTGTGAAGTACAACTATTAAAATTCTCAAATCATTACGAAAACTGTGAAACCAAACAAGTGCAAATAACTAATATGAAAATTCAAAAAGTTACAGATAACAAATGGATAGCCATTTTCCCAACAGAAGTAATAGCAACCATCCACTGCAACCAAGATGAAAATAACCAAGCATTAATCGGAAGCAAACTAATTACCCTCAAAGAAGATTGTTATGTGAAATTGAAAGATGAAGTTATCAGAGTTTATCAAGATCCCATAGCAACAAAGAAACTTGCAAACCTACCGGAACTACAATTCAAGATACAACAAGAAGACGAAGAAATAATTAAGAAACCCATGAAGCTAGAGCATCTAGACTTAGACGATCTCAACCACGCCGTGAAATTAGTGGAAAGTTATAAAGAACAATTAAGTGAAATCAAAACGCCAAAGTTACATTATAATAATATAAGGGTTTGGACAATTGTATTAACCATTTTAATAATTTTTTGTAATCATGTATGTATTATACAAAATGTACCTTAGATATAAGAATGAAGGAAACAGTTCTAGATATAAGGAAACAAAGAGAAAAAAGGAAACAATAAGTATACCCTTAGAAACAATGAATTTTAAATGAATTTAAATAATGTATTTTATGTATTTAAAAATTAAGAAAACCCTTAATTTTTCATTTACGGTGGGAGGAGTTATGTATCCCCCAATTACCTATATATATATATTGATGTATTGAATCTAATATGAATTATTAGAAATTATTAAGTAAAAGTATAAGTTCAATGCAACATTGTAACACAAGGATAACCCAGAGAGGTTATCGACAGTTCATGAGAACGGAATGCAGCTTTGCATCCGTGAGGGCAGTGATACTGCAGGTGGCAGGTCACAGGCGGTCAACATACCGCAGTTACTTAGAATTAAGTTGTTACATTGTAATAAAGTGTACAATAAAAAGAAACGCAGACATGAGATCTGCAAGTTCTCACAGCCGTGTGAGGGGCAGGTTGTTATAAAAGGCCCGGGAGCTCAATGCCCGGCAGTCAGTCTTCAAACTCCATACTTCGTTGTTTGAGCTACTCAACCGAGTCAGTCTTCGAACTCCATACTTCGTTGTTCAAGCTACTCACTAGTACAATAATTATTTTAGTATTATGTAC
This sequence comes from Platerodrilus igneus, assembly GCA_036346225.1. Lineage (NCBI taxonomy): Eukaryota > Metazoa > Arthropoda > Insecta > Coleoptera > Lycidae > Platerodrilus > Platerodrilus igneus. The sequence goes on from JARFIW010000566.1 coordinate 2,616,369, forward strand.
AAGTTATCCAAATTTTAACTAATAAATTAAATTTGTTAAAGTTTTAAAGTGTTTTTAAAAAACCAGCTCCAAAGGCCCGAACTTTAACTTGCGTAGATGGGCCCGTCTCGAAACCCTAAATTGACATTTACTCTGGTCTATGGTGAGCTCAGTATAAACCCAGCTACTCTAAATGCCTAAATACATCGCATCTTTGTTTATAATAAACCTTAAAGACCCGTTTACTCTATACATTGAATTTCTATGTCATTTACTTACACCTTTAAATAATAAATACAAATTGTCCTTTACATGTACCCTTCAAATGAGTTTTTATGTTCATAAAATACACACCCAATATGTTAAATCACTCTAGCACAAAATAACAGCACCAAATGTTCAAGCAATAGCAATAGAAATTAATTTCGTTCCATGGAGTAAGCTTTTTCGTCGTCACCTCTGAAGATGTTGTCCAGAAAACCACGTCGTTGCCTCTATACACCTCTCTGCTATGTGTAGATTCAACCCATTTCTATTAGCTATCAAAATCTCTGCAGGCGCCACCAATGTTCGACCAAGATAATTGTTCAAACCAAGTTAATCACTTTCCACATCTACCATACACCAAGCATCTTCGTTCCAAAAATTTCTCAGCACGCTTACCTTAGTAACATCGCTCCGTTAGTTCTTTGAATGTAAGTACAGCACCGTCTACAATATAGCACCCACTTGTGCAATTCACACTGTTTTTTAACGTACGACGGACTGTACTAACACCGTTTTTATAAAATTTAAATTTGGATATTACTATAAAAGCTAAGCGAAGTCGAACGGATAAGCAAGTAAGAGAGCTTTATTGCGTCTCCTAGTGTATTTAAAACGATCGCTACACACCTCCGTGTGCCCTATTTCAGCCGAAAAGCTCCCCTACTGTAATCGATTATAAAAATTTTATACGCAACGAACTTTGTAAATCTGAGAATTCTCACTCCATCGTCGCTTTAGCCCGAAAACTGGTCAACAAAATACAACGGTCGCGAGCCTCTTAGAAACTTCTAGCACTCAGCCAATCACACACATTTCCCCCATTCATATGTCCAGCCTTCACCTATCCTACCCTCATCTAACACATATTTGTTGTCTTTTTTACAATCCCACTCAAGCAACAGAAAACCGATATTGTGGTTGACCTCCAAACTTGTTACGTATTTTAAATGAGTGTTTTACCCAACGTCTATTATATGTGATCTCTGTCTGCTCTAAGCTATTGATATTCTGTCTCAATTTACTTTCAAACCACCTGTTGTTTTCGTAGCTTTTGGCATCGACCGTTAACTAAATTTGTACAGAAATATGTTATAACGTCCATTCATGTTCCTTGAACTTCTTTATTTATGTGTCAGGCTTTTCTATGAAGTAATCGTCCGTTTGAAATTGTATTTTCCAAGTTATAGAATTTCTTAAGATTTGTGTTTAACGAACGCTTGTTTAGTTAAATGGAAAATATGCGTTTACATTATTGATTTTATATACCCAAAAGAGCTCTTTATTATCTGATGTGCTTGATTTACAACTTTTAAAATATTAAAGCTAATTACATTCGTATCCTTAAGTTTTCACGTACTACAAAGCTTCTACGCGTTATGCCAATTTAACATTCCGATTTATAAATACAAATGTATGCCATTATCCGTCCGTTTTAATGTCAAAACTAATTAATTTGGCGCTTATTTAAATTATTCCTATTTCCTATATACACGGTCGTTACAAATTTATTTTCTTGACTTATCTATGCCTCTTAACCTATAACTAACACCCGGTTCGATAAAAAAAACACATAATATTACTAAATTAACTTTTTATTTCTGAAAAATTCGCAAAATGGTGTTGAAAAATAATAGCAAACAATTTATGATGTGTAGTATATAGTAAAACTTTGTTTGCACAATCCTACATTACACATCTGATATACGGTCGTGATTCTACGCTCTTTCCCCCTTGTTGAACATCTAACACACCGTCTTCTTTTTGAAGCTTCAGCAAGCATATGTTACCCTACATTTTGCATAAATTTAGACTTTCTAGAAGACCTACCCCTACTTCTATGGCGTAGTTTCGTTTTAGTTGCTTCTTTCTTTTATCAATAAGACCTGCTGACAACGAAACTGGAAAATTGAGTAGGGGAATCTTCTTTTGGTTACGACATAAATCATTATAAATTACACAACTTTTTACGACGGTTATCATGAGCATCTTGTAAAATACTGTTTTCCACCATTTGCATGATTTTCTTCCCATATCACAAATCCCAGTCAATTGATCTGCAAAGTCCACACCGTCATTATTTCGTGGTAGAAAGCAATTGCAGTTGGACAAGGAATGTCAATCTTATTACCAACTTTTTCTTACGCTTTACGATGGTAAGTTCCCCTTCATGACAGGTACTAAGAAGAATAACTTGTTTGATACTCTGCCATTTAGTCGCTATAGTATTTGATTGATTACATTAACAATTCGCATTCATCCTCATCCTTTTTAGGGTTCTGTACCTCATAAAATATAACGGAACCTTTATAAGATCACTCTCGTGTCCGTCCGTCCGTCTGTCACAGAGTCCTTTCTCGAAAACTATGTAACGTAGGAATTTGAAATTTGGTACAATGCTAGGTCTTTATGGCGGACACATATATCGACAGTCATAAAATAGAAAAAACATTTTTAGATTAAAATGGCGGGGGTTAATTTGGTCAAAAGAAAAAAAGTTTGAATAAATATATCGTGTGAGGCATCTTTTGAAAGAGGATTCTAAAAGGCCTCTAAAAAATTTTTTTTATAGTTTTCGGTCCAGTAGTCTTCATGATATAGCTCAAAATATGCTAAAAATGGCCGCCCCCCTGTTCTCCTACATTTCCAAAGCTAAAAGTTTGATTTTAATAGGAATAGTAGCTATTGAGTCATAGATTATCGGAAAACTGCAGGTTTTTGACAGTGTATCAGTTGCTGGGAAGAAAGTTTTAAATACGGTAATAGACAACGTATTTACGAATGTTCTAGTACAATGTGGGACAATATATTCAATTTTCAGTTATCACAATCAAATTTGAATAAGATTTAAATATACATAAAAATAAAAAAAAAGGTTAATTTGGTTTATTGACTGCTCACTGTGGTATTAGTAAGGAACCCTAATAGCGCGAGCTCGACTAGCTCTTGGCTAACTTTTTTTTGTTTTTGAGTGAACCTTTGAGGCATATATTTTCTAGTAAGGATTGCTGTTCCAACGCCTGGATAGGAAATATTGTCAATTAAACCTATTGAGGTAAAATACCTATCAAAAGCCAAAGCAACAGCCGAATTTTTAATCGTTTCGTCTTTTTACTACTGTTTCTCCAAGTGTGCCAACTCTCTCAACATTATCTTTATCACGATAAACATTTACTTCGTAGGTATATCCTGTTTTGGCATCGCATCTGCACCACAATTTGATGCCCTTCTGAATAGGTTTTTGAGGCATATATTGCTTCACAGCAGATCGGTCCATGAACTTGACCATGCTTTCATTGATACTTTGTCTGATACTGTCGGTTCAATATTTTTGAAACGTGACTTGAAACAGGACAGTTCTTCTACGTAATATATATATATATATATATATATATATATATATATATATATATATATATTATATATATATATATATATATATATATATATATATATATATATATCTCTTGCTGGAGTCATTTGGTTTCTGAGGATTACTTAAATAGAGTTTAGGTAAAAGAAACAAACATCTATTTTTGGATAGAGCATTTTTAGACATGGATTTCTTAAGTTTAGGAACATTTGTGTAACACATTACCATCAGAGATCAACCAATGGTTACCATTAGTTTTCACTCATAAATGGGAGTTGAAGATTTCTTTTTATCTAAATTACATTTTTATTTCACATCTTGGTGCAGTCTGCTATACAAATGAATAAACTATGAAGGAAATAGTTTGGAAAATATTTCGACAGGAGATGCATTTACTTTTATCAATGAATCAATAACGCACCGTTTTTCAGGAGAAATCTTCAATCGAGGTTTATGATCATTTGTAATTGATGACCATATTACAGCAATCGGTTTTTTTTTTGGTTTGTCAATAGCAGGTGTTTTATTTCTCTGACTCAATCTCTTCAGTATTTTGGCTCTCCTTATAAGAAACATTTGATGGCATATACGCCACATCCGACTTATCACTGCTGTCAGAAGGGTCTTGTTCCACCTCTTCAAACTGTTCAGACTCCATGTCATAGTCTGAGATATCGTCAGCCAAATCTTGCAATTCAGCTTGGATCAGTTTTTCACTGACATGCTAAATAACCAATGGGACATAAAATACTCTCCAATAGGACACATAGATCCCATATGTAAACAGTTCATAGTTCAAAACCATAAATGAAATGTTATGTGAAAATTTTACAATAATACACAATACTAATAATATACAAGAATATCTAATTTCTTTCAAAATAAAATTCGATTTTTATAGCAAAAATCATAAAAAATTCAGCAGACGTGTGACCGGTACAAAGTCTACTAGTAAGTGTACTGCGCACTTCAATGTTGTTACTTTTGCTTCAACATAGCGGAAAATATATCAGAGATGCTTAAAAACCCCATAAAGCGTAAATACATGTAAAATGAGACATATATGGCACAGGAAGGATTCACAACGGATGCTGTGATTTATGTCCCTGTAGGACTCAAAGTGTTAAATCTCGTTTGAGGATAAATTTTTTTAGTCAGATCAGATATCTTGATCTGAATTTTAATATTACTGAGCTAGCTGGGAAAGTCGTGTTTTAGGGTGTAAATTGTAACATTGTTTATAACTAAATATCACCCCAATATTTACTGCAACATTAATAAATGGATTTTGTGTGGCGGCGCTACTAAATCCAAAACTAAACAACAATAAAGAGTAATATTCTGCGCAAGTTTCAACAGACTTTTTGTGCAGAAAAAGGTAACAATGCCATCAAAACGTACGCAGATGTAAACACCATTATTTTTGGTGATACTGAGGTTTTAATAATTATTTTTAGTTGACAAGTTTCAAAACATTTGATAAGACGGAGACTTCAAACCAGGTACCCAATAAGCGTCTTTAATTTCCATAGAGAGCGCACTAGATTATGGTTTTATTGCTAATCTAGAATTTATAAAACAAATATCTTAATCCAATATTTAAATCTTCATGGTGATGAACAATCGCTTGCTTGAATTGTAATGACAAGCAAACCGTTTAAAAAAATTATATATTTGGGTCTTACTTAGATACATTTTTAATTTTAAACAGAACTAACCGTATCTAAAGCATCTCCCTTAAAAAATCAGGTAAGCATTAAATATTTTGACAGCCCTTATATTTATAGTAGTTTTTAAGATTTACGCTTTTTTAGAAACTCCAGGCATTAAATTCGAGCGGCGCCTTTTCTTAAAAAAGTTTCTAATTTATTACCCAAGCCCAATATACTAAATTGTGTACACTTTTTTAAGGTACAAACTTTCCCCTATACTTTGTTAGAAATCTAACAAAACTTTTTATTTTTATTGCCGCAATCGGTGTAACGGTCAAAGCAATTTCTACAAGTACCTAAAAAAGGCTTTCTCCTCTTTTTCTTTGAATAAAAACGTTTTAAAATAGAGCGTGCTTGCTACGTGGTGCTTGTTGTGCTTATAAGAAGTAAATGCGCGATTGAATCTAACCTGTGAACTATCCACATGCAAATATTCCACTTGTAACTCAGTTAAGATAAGTTGTAATGTATATTCCTGTCCTCGCATAATCTATTATGACAAGTCCATTTGAAAATATCTCCAAGTTCTATCTGTATTATGTGCGGTTGGACTTGATGAGTTTATTATGTTGGTTTGAACTCGCGTTATTGCATCTTGTAAAAATTGTAGCTTGTGGAAGGATTAATAATCGTTGTGGTGATTATAAAATGGCTCGAGGAGTTTTCATTATTCCCACAATATAAAACGTAATAAACGCTCATCGTAACTTGTGTGCATTTTTGTGTAACACACCAACTAAGACGAGGGTAAGTGTTCGAAGTCGATTAGTTCAGTAAGTTTTGTAATAAATTTATATGAAATTGCTCCTGTTATGTGCACTGTCTAATTATATTTTAGCCATGCACAAAATTTCTATATTGGTAGATTACTACATTAAAATTTATTTTTAATATTGTTTAATTGAAAGAAATTTTAATATGGAAATTATGATGTAACCAATTAAAAATCTTCTTTAAAGGTAAGTTGCTGCGAAATTAAAAAAGAAAATACGTTCTATCGTGTAAAAATAAATTGGATAATATTTAAAGTTACTGTGTATCTGAAATTTTTTAAGAAAAATTAAAAATTATTTTAAATGGGTAAAAAGTTTAAAATGTTGGTACTGGAATTTCTCATCTCGTGCGTTTACTGTACACGTGTTCTTTAATTTCCCTAATAGTTTTGTCAATGCATGACCTGATAAGTAATGAAGATAAAGAACACCTTTCCTTGACACTCTAACCCCCTTCAATTGTTATAACTGATATCTTTAAAAATAAGTATCTCCTATATCTCGTTAAATCTGAGATGTTTGTCCAATGCGGTCGCGTCTGAAAACCGCTTAAAAAGAGGTGTCTAAATTTTTAACCGCACAGACATCAATAACAAAGCATGAAATTAAACTTATTGTGGATACCGAGGCCGACACAAGCCTGATTAAAGCACAAAAAATAAACTCGCGCCAAAAATAATTTCTCATCTAAAGTGACAAGTCCGAAGCTTTCCGAACAATAGGTTGAACCTCGGGAACTATATAAATAGGAAATAATCATTTTCAACAGCAACTTCAAATAGTACAAAATAATTTTCCAATACCAGTTAATGGTATAATAGATACAGATTTTAGTTAAATATCGAAGTGAAATAAGTTACCAAAATTGGAAGCTTACAGTTCAAAATAATTTCGCTCCGCCAACAATACCAATAGAAACTGAAACAAAACCGGAATCTTTCCTTATTCCACTTAGAATGAAAGTAATTAGACGTAAAAATAATCCAATTACAGATAATGGTGATAAACTAATTTTAAATGCGGAACCCAACGAGGGAGTTTATATCGCTAGCATTTTAAGGTATTCAAAATTAGGATGCGTTTGTGTAATAAACAATATCGAAAAAACAGTAAAAATTACATTATAGCGATATAAAAACCTAAGTTTTGGAACATTACTCAATATTTGAGATAAAAAGGTAATAGTAAGAATCAAAAACACCAACTTTCAACCGAATTGAATAGAGATATACCTGAATATGTAAAGGATAGAGTTACTAGTATATGTGTTGGAAGATAGCATAACGATCAACAAATTTTATAAGCAAAAATAAGATTAAAGGATAAAGAACCGGCACACGTAAAAAACTACAGAATATCGTAGAGTCAAAGATCAGAGGTACTGACTTGGGTAACGAAAATGTTAACTGAAGAAATTATTAAACCTTCATTTTCGGAATACAACAGTTCAATTCTACTGACAGCAAAAAAACCAGATAGCAACGGAGAAAAGAAATGGCGGTCGTGTAGTACAAGAAATTTAATGCCAAACTAGCAGTAGACCAATTTCCATTATCAACAATTCATACCATTTAAATCAACTGGAACGAGCAAAGTATTTTTCGGCAATAAATCTCAAATCAAGTTATCATCAACTACCACTTCAAGATGGGTTGAGAGATAACAAGATTTTTAACTGGAAATGGAAGCTATTCGCTTCACAAGAGCGCCGTTTGGACTCGAAACGTCACCGCCAACTCTTCAGCGGATGATGAATTTAGCATTTGCATGTATTAGACCGCAAAGAGTATTTATCCATATGGATGATTAGATAACAATAGGAATTCGAAACAATATCATTTGGATTCTATAGAAAAAGTCTGCGGTAACAAATATAAATTCTAAGGTGCTAACCTTTGAAGTCGTTTATATTTGTTACAGTTCTATGGCATCTGATTTGATTAAATTGCATTATAATATCAGAAGAAACAATTTCGTAATAGAAATAAACGTTATTACCATTTAATCCGCTTTGAATTTACCTTAAAAATATATCCAATTATAACAAATACTATGAATTCGGTCTAGGAATTATACGTCCTAAAATACCTTATAAACAAGTCACTTGTGTTGCTTAATTCGTAGGCGGTTAGTATCCATTATCAAGAATTAATAAGTTAGTATTGCGCTTGTGAATGGTGTCACGAGGTGGCGCTTCGGACAGCTCACCTGCTCTTTATATTCATGGGATTGAGAGATAACACGACCATTTTCTTCAATGTAGTGATCTAGCAGAACGAGTAGAAAAAAATGTTGGCGCATTTATATGCCAGTTGGTGTCTGAGAATCGGCATGTAGTTCGGCGTAAAATTGATGGTCGTTTAAAAGGGGCCGGGATGTTAAAAGTTCCCCGGGTTTTGTTACAACGGCCAAAATGTAAAAGTGTCAACGTTGTTGTTTAAATCACAGTATCCATTAACGCGCATTCTTTTTATTATGGAGAAATTTTTATAGCAAGAAGTAATTGTGATCGCTCACATGGTGTTTGTTTGATAAAAAAGTATGACGTCATGATATCAGCCGTTTAGTTCGGAGTTCCCCTAGCAGAAATTTTATGTTAATATGGAGCCCAATGCTTTTGGTTTAGAATTTTTTTTGAAGCGGGAGGTTTTGTTTGTTTGTATGCCAGGTATTTAGAACCCTCGTTAGTACGGGAATCGATGCCGGTGAGTGTATAAATTTTGTTATGTTGGTTGCGGTTGAAACTTTATTATTACGCTTATAAACATAGAAAAATGTTCGTGCAATTATATAAAATATTAAATTTATTAAGCGTATAAATTTTGCATTTAGGATTCAGTATAAAAGATCGTAAAAGTTTTAATTTCTTAAAGTTGTGTTAGATGTATTTTTGTTAAGAGTTAAAATTTAAAGTTTATAAGAGAAAGGGAAATCCTATCCTTTGGAAGTAAATCAAAATATTTTGTGAAACATGTGAATATACATGTGGCCTTATAAGAAAGTTTGTAAAGTCCAATTTCAATTAAATATGTCTATTTATAGCATGCTTGATAATTAGTAGGTTAACTGTGTTATTTCTATACCATGTCAACCTGAACAATTTTAATTTATTTAATTTATTTGTTTCTGAATATTTTTTGTAGCAAATAGAAGTGTATGCGTTTTTTTTGGAATTTACTGTGAACCAATCTAACAGATCTGTCATAGAAAAAGTTTAATTTGATTTTTGAATATCAAATTTGTGATTTTGTTTACATGTATTTAAAAGAAGGAAAAGAATTACTTTAAATTATATTTTTGGTTCAAAGTACCAAGTCTTTTATTTATCAGTATTTAAATTTAGTGAGAGTACAATTTGAGAAAATAAATTTTGAGTTATGAAACCTTAGGGGCACTCAAACAGAATAATGTTATAGAAGTGATGTAAGCGACTTTTTTTTGATATCCACTTTTAGGTATAACAGTTTCAGTGTGATAGTTTCATGATGATTAATTTATGAGTATTGTTCTATTATTTTTTCTAAGACAAAAGCTGTGTCTTTTGATTTAAAATTTATTGTGTGACATTTTCTTTCAGGGTCATCACAGTAGTTTGAAGTAGACACATTTGACAAGTTTCCATGGAACGCTATTTTAATAATATTTCGGAAAAAAGTGTCGATATTATACTTCGCTTTATACACATACATTTAAACATAAAGACAAGCGATTGAGAAAGTATATTTACTAAATGTATTTATTTAATGTATTTATTAAATAGCAACATTACATTAACAGACTAAAATAAATCATTAATGACCTCCGCCGTAAGATTTTACGTTAAACTTCGTGTTCCTTTGACGCTCTTTTTCGTGAATCGCTAGACGATGGTTGTCCGTATGGTAATCTCCTATTTCCTCTTGTTATAATAGCTTGTTCCTATTGTCTTAAGTTGAATATATATATATATATATATATATATATATATATATATTTATATATATATATATTGCTATGATAATAAGGTAATTTAGGGGTATATTGAGTCACAAGGGACGTAAGATACATGTAAATATCATTAAAGCTTTGAAAACCAAACAATTTCATCATTAAATAAGAGTATATCGACAATTTTGCATAAAGTCAATACCGAGCACACTGTTAATTCACAACTAACTCTAATTCATAAAAAAAACCTCGTTCATCAAAAATCAGATCATATTTAGTAAGAATAATAACCTATAAGTCGTATAATGCGCTTCAAATTAAATTTAGAAGCATAAATGGATAAGAGAGACGCAGAAATAACGTTTTAAACACAACGAGTTTTATTAAAATAAACACGCAATTAGTGAAGGTAAATAACCTGGTATACTAGCTACAATATAATGTCATTCAAAATATTAACGCATAAACGCATTCGAATACGTCATAATAGAAAATAGACTATGTGATCTACAACATTATATAAGAGCTTAAAATCCAACAGATTTGGAATCATAAATAACAAATAACAAACGGTCGGTTACATGATATAATTTAAATAACAGCAAATACATTCAATCGGACGTGACTAAGACGGAGTCTAAAGTTAGATTTTCTGAGAAATATGCTATACGAAATAGACGCCCACGTGATAAATGAAACAATTCAACCAGGGCCTTGATAGGAAATTTGTAGGCCTGCAATGATAAAAGCAAAATACAACGCCCCAATGGATAAACACGCGAGTAAGACCAATAAACACAGGTGTACGGAGGAGTTTTTAAGTACAAGACCGACGCAATAAACAATCAGCATCTCTGCGACAAAGGCACAAACAACATCACTTAAAAGTCGAATAACACGCGAAATAAAAATGGCGACGGTAATTAATTTAGTGATACAAAAGTTTTCAAAGTTGTGATAATTCAACTGCCTATAAATACGACAGAAGTTGCCGTTTACTTTGAAGAGCGTAGGTTAAATTATTAATTAAACTTACTCTAATATCTATAGAAACATCTAAGAGAAATCGCTAAATAAGATCTAAATAATTCTAAAAGAAATAGCCAAATAAAGTATAAGTAAAATCTAGTAAATCTAGGGGAAACTTCGAGCAAATTTAACTAAACATTCTGGTGGTCGAACTTAAATAATTACGCTACGAATCCAATTGGTATTTGAGCATCGAAGGGAGAGATTACACAACAAAGGGTTAGACTGGGAAAAGCTGTACTAGAGAACTTAACTGGAAACGATCCAGGGGTGTTGATAATCACATGCAGAGGCAATTCTAAGAAACAGGCAGGAAAAACGCAGTTCAGAGATAAATTATCTTTTATTAGCATAAGGCTTGATTTCAATTTTTACTATTATTTATATTGAAGTATTTGAAAGGGGTCATAAAAATCTTATAAAAATTTATGTATATAGAAGGTCATTTAAACGTTCAAAAGTGCTTCAAGTAACGTACAGTGGTAATTTTGCTGGCTTTAGGGGCGTATGATTTTGGGTATAATTAGATAGACGTTAATATTTTGATTCAGCGTTAATTTTTTGAATACAAAATCATATTATCAAAGTTATTGAAATATAAAGTGTGCATATTCTTGATTATTATACAAATTTTAGTTTGTTTCGTTTTCGTTTACATTATTCAAATAGATAGGAACTAGAGAAAAAAAGGGGTTAAACATTATTTGTTTTTGTATCGTCGAGCACTCTGTGTGTATTAGACTGAGCTAGCCGAGGCATATATAAAAAGAGTTATATTTAAAATTTTAAATCGAGAATATTTAGAGACGCAGAGTGAAGGCGAAAAAACTTAATAAATAACAACAAATATTCGCGGGCGGCGGTATCATAGCAATATATATTCTTCGTAATAAGATGTTAGTGCTAAATATGATTAAGTATGTGTTTCAATTTCTTCAGTGTTTTAAAATTTCAGAACGTTTTAATCATTTACTAGTAACTTAACTGAGATCATCCAAAATTCTTGTTTTTAATTTCATATCTTCTATAAATTTTAGATATATGTTACTTACGCCCTGCCGATTTCTTACATTTTACGTGTACAGCACATCTCTCTGTCATTTTCGTTGCAATTGGAAATGGCTTCGGACAGAATACCTCCGTCTCAATAATCTTTATTAGTGAATAACTAATTTTTTGTTATTGCTACTTCAAACTCTTTTTCTTAGCTTTCCCATTCTGAGCTCCTACTGGAGTATCTTAATGGTCACAGCATTTACATAAAAAAGAATTAACGCCAGCTTATATTTGCAAAATTACTAAAATTTCTCACAATTCATAAGCTGAAGCCAATTTTGATGTTTACGTTATACAGCAGATTAGTTGTTTTGACTTGAACTTGAAAGTTATCTTCACAATTCCTCAGATTCGTCAGATTCGCAACTTTATTAAGTTCTGCTTTAACAACGAGTCTATTGTATCGTTTTGACCATTAACAAAGTTTCGAAATAGTCGAATAGATTATTGGTGCACAAAAAATCAACAAGCGCAACAACATTGTATGTTTTGCATCTTCTTAATAGACTATATCTTTATACAAACGAATATTAAATCGCCGAAAAGTGATTATCTTGTTATCGTATGTCGTAGCGTCTCGGTCTTCGCGACGATTCTCTTAGTTAGTCGTATAATTTAACCAGTGTGGATACTTACGACAAACTCTATCATAAAGGGCCTATTTGAACGCATTTCTGCTGCCAAAGCAGATGGTAGCGGTTAATATATATATATATATATATATATATATATATATATATATATATATATATATATATATAATAAATGCAATAACAGGTTTATTGGTCCAATTTTTTGAATCAAACTCTTTGTTTTTTCGCCAAGCTTTCGATTTATTTTTTAAATCTTCATCAGGGTCCTATATAAGAGAAGTTACGAACATCAACTATACTAAAAAATTATAAATACTTACAAAACATGAGTACTAAATAGATTATAAATAAATAAATATACATTTAGCAAATTTAGGGTTTAACTGACACATTTATAATACAACACTATAATTCCTACATTTAAAACTTTTTAACAAACATTTAACGGTCATTATTAAAATAAAACAAAGTTTGTTAGACACATTTGTCACAGAGTAAATTGTCACGTACCAGTTCCACATGAACCAGGCCTACTGTATAATTGGGAAATAAATAATTTAAATTATAAATTCAATAGATTCGACACGTTTTAAACAATTAATGAAAACCAACAAAGAAAAACTACAACGAATAATATATACTATCCAGTCACTCGCGTTGAGCAAATCGAATTATTGTTACTGTTGTTGAGGACTCTAAAATTTAACAAATACGAATATATAGAGTTTAAATTATTCGTATCAGACTTAAAATTAAGGACATCTTTAGATGCATTAATGTGAGCCATTTCTAGGAAAAGTCTGCCTTTGTACCTGACTTCTTTGTCTAAAATAGTTACTCCTCCAAATTTAGGTATGTGACCAGTTTGTTTGGTATGGAGCGCTAAAGCACAGGAATTTTTAGAAATTTTGCAATCACTTTTATGCTGAACAATTCTACTCCGCAGCCATTGTGAGGTGTGGCCTATGTAGATTTGGTTACAATCTCCACATGGAATGGAGTATACTACATTAGAATTGTTCAGCATTGGAGTTCTGTCTTTTAATTTGAAGAAAAGTGTTCCTACCGTAAATGGATTATACCGAGCTATAGTGATAGACCGGTCCGCTAATATATTAACTATTTTATTAGTTAGGTTTTTGACTAGAGGAAGTTTTTTGAAGATTGTGCTTTGTGTTTGGATAGTTACGTTTTTTGTTATGTTATTGGAATGAAAAATCAGTTTATTTATTAGTGGTTTTGGGTACCCATTGTTCATCATTATTTTAGCTAATATATTAAAATTTTTAAATGAAAGGAAGGATGTGACAATTGTTTTATTCTATTTTTAAATTACTTATTACATTTATTTTTGGTGGATACTATGATTTGAGTGGAAGTTAATATATCTACCAGAATTTGTTGGTCTCCTGTACCAATCTAATATAATAGTGTTATCACTGTTTCTAATGACTTTCATATCTAAAAAGGAAATGCTGCGGTCTTGTTCCTGTTCCAATGTGAACTGTATATGTTCATTAAATTTATTAAAAAGTTCTAAAACGATATTAACTTCGTTGGTAGGTACAGAGCAAATTACATCATCAACAAATTTCTTGATAAAGGCTGGCGGTGTGGGCAATAAAGGGATAACATTATCAAATAGAAAATCCATAACTATGGTGGCAATAATGGGACTGAGGGGAGACCCCATCGGTGTTCCAAAGATTTGGAGGTAAAATTTACTATTGAACGAGAAGTAAGTATTGTGAAAATAAAATTTAAAGTTTCTAAGAACAAATCTAGAGTAAAATTACAATTAATCTCAATCTGTTCCCACTTCTGTATTATAATGTGTCTTACCAAATCAATCGGGATACTGGTAAACAGGGACACAACATCCAATGAAATAAGTACAAATCCCACTGGAATCACTGTACCTTGAAAATCTTTCGCAAAGCTCAGGAGTCTTTAACGTTATAAATATTAGTATTATGAAAGGATTTGGTAAGAATCTGCTACATAACTCGACAATTTATGCGTGGGAGTATTGATAGATGCTACAATTGGTCTTAAGGGTACGTTGTTTTGTGCAGCTTAGGTAAGCCATAAAATTTTGGTGCTACTGAATTATTTATAATTAGTTCCTTTTTGTTTCAGTTTCAAAACAATTATTATTATGAAGCCTTTAACCAAATCATTATTGTTTTTTTGGATAGTGAAGGTGGGATCACGTTGTAGTGGTTTATAGATTATTTTGTCATTTACTAATTCAGTGCCTTTACTAATGTATTGTGTTTTATACATGATTACTGTCGTTGAACCTTTATCCGCCGTTGTTACTAAAATGTCAGGATTATTTTTTAGTAATTGAGTGCAATTTTTAACAGAATATCCATCATTCCTAGTGGTTTCCCGCGATTTCTTAAGAAATTCGTGATTACATTAGTTACCCTAGCTCTTTGAATATCGTTTCTATTATTCTGTGGTAGTACATCGATTACTGATTCCACATCAACTAACAATTTATTTATGTTTAGGTTACAAGAATTACAACTTATAGCAAATTTTGGCCCTAATGATAATAGATTCTCAACATCTTTAGGAATAGTCTTATTTGTTAAATTGACTAACCGATTTTCATTGTGGTTCGTTAGTTTAGTCTGGTGGGTTTCTGTTTTAACTTGTCAAATTTGTTTATATTATTATTTTTCACAAAGGCAAACCTTCGCTGAAAAGTTTTACTAACTCTGTCTGAAAAATTATTAAAACTTCTATAGGTAGTATATTAATCAGTGATTGTTTAATGTCGTTAATTGATATATGTAGTTGTTGTATTTCATAAATGGTCCCTATTTAAATTTCAAAGTTTAAAATCTTATGAATTATCCATTATTAAAATTCTTAATGCTGTTTTTTGTAAATGTCCGATCTTGAGTATTATTAGATTCATTCAAACTGATAAAAGTTTTGTGTAATATGTTGGATATAAATTTCCTACATTACAAAATTCGTATTTAATCTTGATCTAGTTTTGTGATAATGATCCATAGTTAGTTGTTATAATGATTCAATCCATAAAGTTTATCTGTCCATATTTTGAATAAAACCTCAATGTATTAATTGTGATCTAATTATAAATGCAGGTTGCAATAAACCTGTTTTAAGCTTTCGATTTATTTTTAAATCTTCATCAGGGTCTATATAGAAGTTACGAACATCAACTATTGTACTATTATTAAATTATAAATACTTACAAAACATGATACTAAATAGATTATAAATAAATAAATATACATTTAGCAAATTTAGGGTTTAACTGACACATTTATAATACAACACTATAATTCCTACATTTAAAACTTTTTAACAAACATTTAACGGTCATTATTAAAATAAAACAAAGTTTGTTAGACACATTTGTCACAGAATTGTCACGTACCAGTTCCACATGAACCAGGCCTACTGAAATTGAAATAAATTAATTATAAATTCAATAATTGAATTTTAACATAAACTACAACGATAATATACTATCCAGTCACGCGTTGAGCAAATCGAATTATTGTTACTGTTGTTGAGGACTCTAAAATTTAACAAATACGAATATATAGAGTTTAAATTATTCGTATCAGACTTAAAATTAAGGACATCTTTAGATGCATTAATGTGAGCTATTTCTAGGAAAAGTTTTTGTTAAATTTTAGAGTCCTCAACAACAGTAACAATAATTCGATTTGCTCAACGCGAGTGACTGGATAGTATATATTATTCGTTGTAGTTTTTCTTTTGTTGGTTTTCATTAATTGTTTAAAAACGTGTCGAATCTATTGAATTTATAATTTAAATTATTTATTTCCCAATTATACAGTAGGCCTGGTTCATGTAGAACTGGTACGTGACAATTTACTCTGTGACAAATGTGTCTAACAAACTTTGTTTTATTTTAATAATGACCGTTAAATGTTTGTTAAAAAGTTTTAAATGTAGGAATTATAGTGTTGTATTATAAATGTGTCAGTTAAACCCTAAATTTGCTAAATGTATATTTATTTATTTATAATCTATTTAGTACTCATGTTTTGTAAGTATTTATAATTTTTAGTATAGTTGATGTTCGTAACTTCTCTTATATAGGACCCTGATGAAGATTTATAAAATAAATCGAAAGCTTGAAAAACAAAGAGTTTGATTCAAAATTGGACCAATAAACCTGTTATTGCATTTATTATATTAAACTTGGTCGTTATCTACACGAACAATTATATATATATATATATATATATATATATATTATATATATATATATATATATATATATATAAATGCTATGTTTTTCTCTTGAAGTCACATTCATGTGGGGTGTCTGATATTTACATTACAAAGTAGCAATTTTGCCTTAAAATTGCGTATAAAGCTTTTCTTCCAAGTCACAAACGTCAGTCATAATAATTTTAGGGAATTTTGTGCATCAAAAAATTGTTCTAGTACTATTTATCATTATTTACTGTCATATTTTATTACAAACACAACGTTGTATTATTAATATTAAATATATTATTTTAATATCTCAGTGCCTACTCTTAGTTACCTCTTGTAGCTAATCTATGAGTTATCCCAATAGTAGTTTCACATTCTAATTTTTTTAACACTCGATTCTCTTTAATTCTTTTTTTATATGAAGTATGGCGACATATGTAATATTTTCTAAAAATAATATGAAGAAATTATAAATATATCCTACTTAATAAGCATAGCTATAAAACATATAAAGTGTACACTACTTTACAGTATCTTACTTGCATTGAAGTCAAATAGATGCCGTTTTAGTTGAAATTATGTTTGAAAATTGTTTAATTCATTTGTCACAGTTTTTTACTTTTTGTAACTCAGCATAAAGCGCAGCATACGTATATTATATGTATACGAACGAGTAACTAAATGCATCAGGCAAGTTATTTCATAAAATCTGTGTGATAAGTATTATTTTCAAGGCAAAATTATTAAGTTTAATGACACAACTACAGATGTTGCGTTAAAGGTAAACAAAACTAGGTGATCGATGAAATAATTAAGCATACGAAGGTGAACTTAAATTGTATTTCGTGCATCAGTATACACTCGTTTCAGTCAAGTGGACTCTAAAAGTGGGGCTGAGTCTAGTTAGGTAATTGAAAAAGAACAAATATCTCAATTAACCAAGGTGTGATGCGTTATGATTAAACACCACCCGGACCGAGTTTGATAATATTATTGTTGTGATTGAAGAACGTCAACATCTGTAGATTTAACTTATGTTGTAATTTTTACTTCTTTGATTTATAACCACTATGCAAAATTTTGTTTCACACAAAAATTATTTTTTAACTGTGATTCATATTATGTAAGTATCACATCAGTTTTGTTTTAAGATATAGATCGTTAAAAGCTATAAATGCCTTTACTCTAGTGGCTGATCAAATTTTTGGTGCACCCATCAACATCCAGAGTCTAAATTTTTATATCTGTTAACAATAGCATCAAATGATTTATATTTTGATGCTGTTTAATTATAAAGGGTTTATACGTGTATGATTGTGTACAGGAATGTATGTGTAAATGATGTAACCAGTCGATAATACTCTCGCATTGCTTGCAAAAGTATTATTAATTCTTATTTTATTTATTGAAAATGGTTCAAAATTTTACTGACCTATGAATTATGCTGCCCTAAAAAGAAAAAAAGCAAAAACCTGTATCACAATTTTCTAAAATTTTATTGTAATTTTCTTTCCATATGATTTATATGTGACTAAAATACAAGTTCAATAATATTTTCATTTTTAGTTTTTTCTATATAAGAAAATGGACTTGGCAAACGTAAAAATTTGTTCATGTCTTAATCCCCTAACTCCTATAACGGAATAGAGTTGTGTTTTAAAAACATAATTTTTTTGTCAGTTTACTAGAGTAAGAAAATCCTGGATACATTATACGTTCGTTAAAGTACTTAAATTTACGGTAATGTTTCCATTATTGGACCAATTAATTTTGTTACAGTGGTAATACTAAAATATTATCAAAAAAATAGAAGTAAAGGTCAATTTCAATAAACAATTGACTTAATTATGTATAGTATTAATAACAGACCAATAACTTTAAATATTTTCATAAGTTAGCATAAAAGCGAACCTATTTATAATTGCCTTGATTGGACCATCGTTATCTTGATTGAAACATTCAGTTTCCATTATCGGACCACAAAAATATAACGATTTCTGTAGTAACAGTGTACGATGTAACTTTGAAAAACACATCTACTTAATTTTCGTATTAACTGCTAATATAGTTATGAATGTCGGTGCGTGCTTATGTTTTACATACAACACATAAATATCTTTATCCAGACCTATTAACACAAGCACAATCTTTGTGAAGTCAATTTTTACATATAAGTCATTGTATCATGTCGTCTTTTGTATGCTAAGACAGATATTACAAAATCATTCATTATCTGTATCTGATTTTATGTTTTATTGTTTTTCAAACTTTTTGTCTTTTCCTTGATCGTCATGCTGCTTGTTTTCTTTAAAGAGTGCTCATATGGAGACAATGTTAATTCTGTTGAGCATTGAGTTTTTCGACTTCTATTTTGTAACATCTCTGCAACCTTTTTTTGGCGCCTGGAGATATATTATTTATATGAAATTGTGAGCTAGGTGATGCTGTACTTCCCATAAGGTGTCTGTATTAAATATTACAACTTTGCTACTCTTGTCTGATGAGCCCTAATTAGGGCGAAACGTCTCGACAGTATGCCCTCGTGGCTAAACTTGGGTCACTTGCCAATAATTCCTTTTTACTTTGTATTAATTTAAGACTCAATAAACCTACTTTTCTTTTAAATTATAACTTTTGGCTATGGAAAAAGGCAGTTGAGCCGGATCTGCTCCGTGCCGACTGTTGGTAAAACCTGCGATATCAAGTGAAACGACACGAATACACAAATTGTGAGCTAGGTGATGCTGTACTTCCCATAAGATGTCTGTATTAAGTATTACAAATTTGCTACTCCTCTCCTGATAAGCCCTAATTAGGGCGAAACGCGTCGACAGGATGCCCTCGTGGCTGAATTTGAGTCACTTGCTAGTAATTCCTTTTCACTTTGTATTAATTTAAGACTCATTAAACCTACTTTTCTTTTATACATATATATATATATATATATATATATATATATATATAGCTCAACGGAAATATTGGAATTTATAAAATTAAATCAAACACAGCAATATCACAAAGTATTTATACAGTATAGAATATTTTCTCTCATACAAAAGCATATAAAACATTTACCACATTGTTTCGTTCAAACATCAAATTATTTCTAACAAGTACTTATTTATAAAAATGTTGCTTACGTTCGTTAGATTTAAATTTACAGAACTAATCACTTCTCTTATGGATAGTGTACCTGGTTATGATTCTCACGCTTGTAAGGTTTGTTTAGCCAAAAAAGGTCAGAGTGTTTCGAAATCTGCGCCAAACTTTCTGGTAAATATACTTTTACAAAAAAATTATTATATAATTAAGACCTATTCCACTTTAGAATTAAATGAATATTACTCAAATATCAGTTGCAAACAATATTTTTAAAAATTATATTTGCAAAATATATGAAGGGCTTTTCCAATTTGTAATAACGGTATTTAATATCTTTGGTTTCTATTCTTTAATTGATGTCAAATCTCAGTTTACAAAATCTTCGTTTAGAAACCGATGGGCATCCTCCGTTTGATTATTCAATAAAATTTTAAATATTTTATTTGAAGCATTTACCATCTTCATTGTATACTACAAGATCAAATAATTGCATTTACTGGTTTTCATATTTACGCAGGTTACGTTTAAAACTAACTTATATATTCACTGTTGCATTTTAATTATTAAATTACGATATACGTATTGAATACTTCAAAACAACAGCTTCGAAATTCTTTTCTGAAAGTAACATTTTTTGCGATCGAAATTATGAATGAATGTATTTAATAAACCTTTCGTTTATATACAGAAATTATCAATTTTCTAGAAAATACTAGTGTTTACGTAATTCCATTCCAACTAATACACGCCTATTTGACATAATTTCCTGGGAATTTCTCATTAGCCTTCAAATTGGCGTGGTTTATTACCTTGTTAGCGCGTTCCACTTATTAGTGACGTGCGCTGCTCGTCTTTGTTCAACACCCAAGGTTATTGTGGCGTGGCATACTAACCCAGCAATTGCAAAAGGTAATAAATAATTTTCATCCATTTTTTTGAATTACATTTTATGGTTTTTTTAATCTTCCGACCGCTTTTTGAAATAAATATTTCTTTATTAATTAGGTGATACTAATTTGACGTATTTCTTCTCAATTCCTCTCAAAATTTCTAGAACATATTTATTTAAAATAAATTTATTTTATACAGAAATTAATTTATATAATTAATTTAAAGCTTTCACGGTAAAACGTGTCTTTAATACACATTATTAAGATTAAAGCATTTCAGCTTTAGCAAAATCGATATAGCTCTTACGCTAAATAGAACGAATGTTTTGTATGTAACGGGAAAGGTATTTTTTATGATAATTAATGGTTATGTATTCACGCTTGAAATTGATTGATTTTCATAAAGCATAAAGTCGCCATTTAATGAGTTTTTACATTATTTGCTATGTATTTACAACACGCTTATGTCATACAGAGTAATTATTTATACACACAGGATTGCATTGTTGCATGGTTGATGTGGATTACTTAATGAATGAAAGTACATACAGGTCGTAACCATGAATTTTTGGAAATTTCTATTTTTTGGGCTTCTTTTATATCTTGGTGGGATTGATTTGTGGAATTTGGGTTTCAATGACCTCTCGTGACCCATTATCACGTCATTAAAAATTTGCCCCCGGACAATCAGAATAATTGTTCTGATTACCCGGGGGTTTACATTGAAAATTCAAAACAATACTTTCATAAACAAAAATATGAACATAAATATACAATAAAAACTTCTAATAAAAAGAGCACTGCCCTTGCAACACACGCCATTGAAAAAGTTCGCCAGTTTGACTTTGAAAATGTCTGTATTCTGGGTACCGCAGTTAACGATAAGAAAAAAAACCTTTTAGAAACAATACAAATCCAAAAAAAACCAAATGCCATAAATTCAAAAAATTACCAAGATGATTTTTGCAATATATACTACAACTTAATTCACCATAATTAAACTTACAAAAACCTAGTAGAAATATTCTCATGTACTATCCTGGTACATATTATAATTTGTCGTATCTGCAAACAGTATCTGTTTGCTTATGACATAATTTATATGTCAAGAGTATTTTATATTTTGACGTTTTCTAAATTAGTTTTAAATTAATAACTTTTAAATTATTTTGTTACTAATAGTTAATCAATTTGCCACTAAATTTTTAAATTATTATATAAGCTAGTCATTGTGTTTGCAATGTTTTTATCAATTTCGAAAGCGTATTCTAATATCTGTCATATTTCATTTATTTATTAAATAGACTGTATAATCGTAAGTAAGCAATTTATGTATCCTGATGAAGAAAATAAATTTTTAGAAAGCTTGAATTGATTAAAAGAGTTTACTAATTGCCCAAATTTACTACTACCCGATATTTACTTTACAATATCAAATTTTTATAGTCGAAATCCACCTAAGTTTTATATATATATATATATATATATATATATATATATATTTCATAATCATTACATTAATTCAAATTCTCTGTGTTTTTTGAAAAATATACACAAGCTGCAATCTCATATCCCAATTTTGTATATGCCCATTTCAACAATGACTTTTCTATAAATATCGTAAGAATATTGAAACTATCGTTTAAATGGAAACTCACTTGTTAGATATAAGATATCGGGCATGAGGAACACCACCCTTCTATGATAGAAAATGCTTGCATTGTAACCTTGAATATGAGATGTATTTATAGCAAGGTTCAATTTATTCGTATTCAAGTGTTTTTCTACATGATCAATTACACTAGATGTCGTACTGCTTATTGATAGTCTTCTAAACACATTTAGTGCATCACTAGACTAGTTAGAAAGGAACAGCATATATTCTAATTTTGTCTTTATTAGCGGTATTAAAAAAAAGTGAAAGGAATTTTTAAGTCACACAAATAGCCTAGGAAATCCTTATACTGGTAGTTTCGTAGCTACAACAAAACCACGTCTTGCATGTCTACTTTTCCCATAAAACTCATCTGAATATGGCCATAGTTCTATATCTACAACTTTGAAATGATCTCAGAGAAATAGGTTTTTTGCTAGCTTCTAAGTTTTTGTGTTAGTTCTTTCTGATTTTGCATTGTTATGTTTTCTCTTACCAATTCCGTTCCAGCCTTTTTGTATACTCTGTTTCAGCAGATTTTCCATTAATGTACCTTAAGAAATTCATATCTTACAATTACTACCAAGAAACTGTTAGCACATTACAGCAATCACATAACCAGTCTCAGTTTTAAAAAACAATAGTCCAGTAAATGGTGTGAACCAAAAACGCGCCAACTAGTAAGCTTTTAAAGGATACGTCCCGTGAATCCTACGAGAGTGTGGTAAGCTACATATCTGTCAGCATTGCTTTTTAGTAATCTGTCACGACGATAATGTTTTAAAAATAATTTATCTAACCCCGTTACGAAATGTCAAACTTTAAATGTATTTTTGACGTTATGTAACTTCAAATTTTTTATAACTGTCAGTCCAATACATCACTGGTGATGTAATGCAATTTTACGTAACTGAATACTTAAGCCTTTATTTAGGAA
Source organism: Platerodrilus igneus (assembly GCA_036346225.1). NCBI lineage: Eukaryota > Metazoa > Arthropoda > Insecta > Coleoptera > Lycidae > Platerodrilus > Platerodrilus igneus. The sequence goes on from JARFIW010000566.1 coordinate 2,639,897, forward strand.
ATAAATATTAATTAGAAATTTATAAATTAGTTAATAAGCTTGTTTGTAGGTATATACGTTAACGACAATATTATTACAAACATAGTTACCAGAACCAAGCCCTGAACCGGACGATATATTAATTTTATTATTCGAAATGCCTACTTGAGAATGTCCTTCCTCCTCATACACTGAACCCGATGGACCCGCTTGATTTACATCGGTTGAAGCAGCTACTTCGGAATGTTCTCCTAGTATAGTATTTGCAATTTTTTTTTTATTGGGCAAAGAATTTTCGACATAGCCTTCGGCCACGGTACTGGATTTCCAGCCCCCATGTTGCTTAATTTTTAAAATGTTACCCCCTAAATCTGCGAGCAATGATACAGATGGCTGCTGGAAAAAATGCTCTGTATAAGCAGCGGCGTTCGGTAAACCAAGATGTTGAGTAATTAATTTTGGTAAATTTCCAAATGTATTTACACCTACAGGCTGCACTCCACATTTGCTACTATAATATATATTAAAAAAACGGTTATGCTTTGTAATTTGTGGTCGAAAATTGACGTATTTTCGAATAATATCAATTAAATCTTCTCTATATTCAAAAATTTTACTATTCGTGACCACAAATTCTCGTAGCACATTTGTGGTTGTGTTTGAAATAGTGATTTTAAAAATTTTCCCTCTTCTACAACATCACTGATGCGTATGTTAGTTAGTTCCACTTTTCTACTTGTACCGGCAACTCCAATAATCATTGTCATCTAAAATAATCAATACGTCAAAAACGATAGTTTAAATATTCTGACAGCAAATTATACCTTTGCAAATAGAAACGTATTATCATCAGCCTCTCTAATTAACGTTTCAAAGTTGTTCTTTATAAAAATCATAGATTTTTGGTGTGTTAAACCACAGATCTTCTCTTTGGAAATACAATAAAGTTGTATAGTTGTGGATGTTAATATTTCTTTTGACATTAAGTTCTGCCCTTAATATAGAGTAGGTACTACAGAGTGTAAATGCTTTATAAATACTCCCTGTATGTTTGCTGTGGTTTGTTTAGTATTCTTCTTAATCTTCTTTGGGTATTAAACCACTCATAGTTTTTAAAATTATCTTTATTAACGTTTCGATCCATAACCTAGGATCGTTTTCAAAAAAATAAAAACTTCAAGTTTGACATTTATGACATAAATTGAAGGTGACTTTGATTTATTGATGTTTGAAATATTTGGTTTGAGTACACTAAGCAAAAATTTTTAAAGTTTAAATGAATAATTGCCTTCAATTTGTGTTACGGCCTGGGACCGACTTTTTTAGGTAGCCAATACGCTTAACGTGAAATCAGCTGATTAATTTTTATTGTAAAAATTCAATAACTTGGGAATTGGAAAACATTTTTTAACATGTTTCTATTTATACAATTTAGAGGATGGTTATTAAAGAAGTGTGCAATTGCATTATTAAAAGGCTTAAGTAGTCGTTCTTTTATATTTATTTTGAAGGGGAAATCATTGTGATTTAGGCTACCTCTTTAGTAGATTTTAACATTGGTCTGAGGTAACCTTATGGTGGGTTTACACTTGTCAGATACCAATGTTGTTCTATGAAGGTTGTATATGGATCTGAGGCGACCCTATGGTGGGTTTACACTTGTCAGATACCAATACTGTTTAACGGAGATTGTATATGGTTGTGAGGTAACCTTATTGCGGGTTTACACTTGTCAGATACCAATGCTGTTTTACAGGGGTTGTTAATATGCTTCATCATCATCTTCATTGGATTTTCATCTCAAAACTGGTTGGACACGTACCTGCACTTATTTATATTCTGAGCTAGCTTCCCTTCTATTGTTTTCTAATTTTATGTTTTATTTCACCGAGATTCAGTGAAGGGGGTTAAGCAACCTGTGGCTACCAAGATCCCCCAACACTTAGATATTTGCCGAAATAATGGTTTTCTAGTTAATATGCTTATTGTTATATAATTAGTTATTGTATGTATAAATAGAAATCATGTATGTAGGCTGTATTTCATGTTAATATCGCAAGGAAAACCCAGGAAAAACTTGCAATGCTACCTAGATGTTGGGGGCATTTTTTTATTTGTTATTTCTTTTGTTATTTCTTTTAGTAATGGAATCCATTGTTTACTGAAAGTTACGGATTCGTTTGCAACGCAGTTATTTTTATGTAGGGTTATATAGGCAGCTTTTTTTGATTTTGCGTTTTTGGTGGTTTTCTTCTTTGTCGATAATTTTTTGCGTCCTCCCATTTTATTTTATGACTGAAGTCCCATGCATGTTGGCAAATCATGGATTTTTCAAATTTTCTATTTTTTATATATGATTTATGTTCTTTTAATCGAAATTCAAATGGTCTGGAACTTTCCCCTATATAAAACTTATCACATTCGCACGGTATTTTGTAGATACAATTTTTTGAACTTTGTATTGCGTTTCTGGGTTTTGTTTTTGTTAATTGTGCTCTTAGTGTATTGTTGGTTCTAAATACTGTTTTAATTTTAAATTTGTTTCCTATTCTTTGAATTTTTCGGAGAATCTTTTTATGTATGGTATTGAGAGCATTTTGTTGTGTGTATCATTGTTTTTGTTTTCTTTTTCTTTATTTTTAGGGTTTTTATTCATTTCTTTCTCTATTATTCTTTTAGGATATTTGTTTTCTATTAGTGTACATCTGATTAGGTTTTTCTCTTTTTTTAAATTTTCTTCGTTTGATGATATTAATTTTGCTCTATCATACATGATTTGATAATTCCTCGTTTGACACAGTGTGGGTGGTTTGAATGGAAGTTTAAGTATCTGTTTGTGTGCTTTGGTTTTCTATATACCGATGTATTAATTGCTGTATCGGTTTTGCTAACAAGAATATCTAAAAACGGAAGTTTTTCATGTTGTTCTAATTCATATGTGAATTTAATAGTTGATTCTATTTCGTTAATTGACTGTACAAAGTTTTTAATTAGTTCTGTATTATGAGGCCAAATAGCATAGACATCATCTACGTATCTCCACCAGATTAGTGGTTTATATTCTTGTGTGAATATTACATCTTTTTCGAATTCCTCCATGAATATATTACTAAAGATTGGTGATAGTGGACTATTTCTTTTGACATTAAGTTCTGCCCTTAATATAGAGTAGGTACTACAGAGTGTAAATGCTTTATAGTTTTTCAGCGTTTCGAAGTATGCTAGAAGAACCTTTTCGCAAACATTTTTTACTCCTTTCTCTTGACACCATTGTTCAAACTTCCTATAGGCTTCTTCGTACCTGTTACTAGATTTGCTTGGGGTTACCGAATTTATAGCTAAATTCGCAGACTCTTCAATTTCGGAAGGTATATCTAATTTCGAATCGCTTTTCGATTTAATTTGTAATCAAAAATTCAGCACTGACAAAAGTTATTTACATAAATATCAATTCCAGAGTAACGTTCAGGTAAAGCGATGAAGCTGAATTTTCTACATTTGGAACCGCGCAATCCATTTGTTATATTTTATAGCGGGGTTATATAAAATATTGTACTTAACACGCCATGAAACTCTAATTTTATTTGACTCGTGTAATTTGCTAAACTCGCTTGCTGCGTTCGCTCGTTGTGGCAAATAATACATCGTCAATTAAAATTAGACTTTTCATAACTGGCTACGTAAATATCTAATCCAGTATTTTTTATAGCGGTGTTCTATGTTCACCAATTGCAACAGCTATATAAGGCATCTGTCAAAAAGTCACTCATCAATCAGAAAACAAAAGTATGACGTAGTATTAAGACTGGTGTTGAATCTGGGATTCACACCAAACGCTTTCATAAGTCGAATCATGGTCCGGTAGGTTCTGTTAAAGCGATTTAAACTCTGAACTTACACTTGATTTAATTTGTGCACTTTACACACCTAATTGCTTATGAGCTTCCACTATCGTCATATATTATTTTTTGTTCTTCTACTCAAGATTTTAATTGATTTATTCAGTTTCATCTTTCCCCATTGATTATGCAACACTTTCGTTCCTAATACCTCCTACTTCACTTTTTCAAACTCCAACAGTAACTCATTTCGCGTTTTTTTTTGTAGAAAATGCTATATTTCCACTTCGTACATAGGTATAATACATCCATATCTTTTCCATATTATGCAAAGCATCTTTTTAATAATCGTATGGACCTTATAATGCTTTAACTATAATATAAACTTTAGTTTAGGAATGGGAATTTAGTTACTAAAAGTTAAGCAACGGAATTGTAATCTACGGGTCATAGAATTAAAAATTGCAGGTCTATTACAATCTAGAAAACCATTCTCCATAATTTTTCACTGCATAACAAAGAAGTTCATTTGCCGCACAAAATTTACGACTGAAACGTCGCATTTTTATATTAAGTTTAGAGCAAACATCCATAAAATGCTTTTAAATGTGAGATAATACCAAATAGAATAAAAGCATAAATAAATTCCCTTATTCTTTTTATTATAAAAGAAAAGCAATTCGTAAAAGAAAACGATCGTATTTTCTCAAAGCAGGCAACTTTCCCGGAGTTTTCCACCTCTCCAAACTCGCGAATTCTTCCAATAAATTACTACGTCCGACCTACCGACGGTAGTATGGTTGCATTTTCTTATGCAGTTATACGATATATAGGAAAAAGTTACGAATTTCCTTGTTATTTTACTTCACGTTCTGAATGCATACATTTTCCGGCAACGAACGGTTCGATCTAGATTGCATAGTGTACCAGCAGCAGCTACTTGATTCCGCATTTACATACTTTTATATATACTTTCCTAGCGACACAAAGACGGTAGAGAAGTTGGCGGCAGCAACGATGTTTTATTCAATTTATTTACGTTCAAAGCACTATTTGCGCATACATTTTGCGCACTTTAAATTTTAAGCTTAACAAAATAAAACGACAATATCGAATGCAAATTAATTGAAATTGTCTACTTTAACAACTTCTGAATGTCTCGTAAACGTTGGCGTTGCATAATTAAAGTCCTCATATATAGAAGTAGTTACGTGATATAAGCATTAAGTTGTTTTTAATCGTGCACTAACTTGCGGTTTTGATGGAAACATGTTTTTAAGTAGCGCATTTTCATTTAAAATAATGGAATATAAACGCCCCGAATCTTCATAACTGCACTTTAATGTCATTAAGTCATTATTATGATGTCATTATTCTGGTAGGTAATGAGACGTATATTTATAAAATAAAATTATAAGAGAATTGAAGTACTAAATAATATACGGTGAAAATTTATTAACGAAAACTTTTTACAGGATTAGTCATAAAAACTCCGAGACAATTGCTTGTCAAAATTTATGGGTGCAAAGGATAGGGTGATTTTGTCGGTTTTTGGCCGTGTAACGATTTTTCTGATTCCAAAACACTTTAAAATATATAAAATGTTTCTATTTAAATCTCTAATACAAATGCTTATTTTAAAATTATTATAAAATAGTGGTTTATGCTTTTTGTAAGAACTAAAGCTAGAGGTCATAAAATTTTAACAAAAATTATAAAAAGTGTACTTTATACCAGTCTTCGGCCCCCTATTTCGATCAACTGCCGAGGGAATCCGGAAATGCGGCAATACGGCCATATACAAGGTGAGTTTTTAGTGTGGCAACGGTCGATAACTCCGTTATTATAAAAGCTACGTAAACCAAATTTGGAGGCATAGTAGGCATGCCTAAAGTGCACATTTTAAAAATATTTGGAAGCATACAGGGTGTTTCATAATTCCAGGGCATATTAAACTTATATTTTTTTAAATGGAACACCCTATATATTATTACATTTTTGAAAAGCCCATAAAAAGAGCTTTAATTTGATATGAAATTGTATCTGTCTATTCCTTTTAGTTTTTGAGATATTCAACTGTTTTTAGAAAAAATTACCCCAATTGGATACATTGCCACTGCACTAATACACAACTTATGTTAATTTTCAAGATGCAGAAAATTTTACCATATACCATAGTATATTTGTAAATATCACTTTTTTGAAATTTCTTCCCAGTATACAGGGTGTGTCAGGTTTCGCAAAATGCAATTTTTAAGATTTTTTTTAAATGGCACCCTACCAATTTTATTGCTACAATGGATAGTTCATTAAGTGTCCTTTCATTTTTGTTAAGCATTCCCTATACCTAAATCCATTACTTTCTGAGATATTTTGATTTTCTTCAAATTTTATGAATGTTTTAATTTACATAAGTAAAATAACTTACTATTGGAGAATATTATAAAACAATTAATACATTTTGATTAACAATCAACTACAGTTATCCAATAACAATTTTCACTAAAGATATGACAACCTACAATAATACGCTATCAACAGAATTCTGCCAGATCAACAATATGCATTTTATAGAAAATATTCAAACAGGAAATCAGGCAGGCTTTGAAAAAATAACTATTACATGTAAAGTGTCATTTAGGTTTATTAATTGTAGTGGATCGTAGCTGTTAAATATTTGGAGTACCTGATTTGTTGCGTTCCGTCAGATTGTGAAGATCAGGTACTCCAAATATTTAACAGCTACGATCCATCCATTCAATTCACCATAGAAAAAGCAATTTCACTACTGTCCATTTTAAGTAAATCAACTATAAAGTTATTCAACACACACCAAAATATCAAAAAAAATCGAACAACAAAGCATAAGTTACCTGAAGGTTAATGCACCGTGGCCCCAATGTATATCGTCCTCTGTTAATCACACCAATCCAACTGGGTTATGTTTAGGTCCTCGTATTGCTGGTCGCCTTTAAAATTTTCTACACCACCATTCATTTAAAGTTGTTTCAGTGCTTTTCCGGAACTCATTTGTGTATATCTGAAGCTTGTTTTGTGGATACAGACACGTTTACAAATCATTTAATTATTAACACCCCCGAAAAATAGCAAAGAAATTCATACTTCTTTCACAAATATACGCCAAAACTGCCTAATTTTGTGTATTCATTTGTCGTTGCAAATTTGACTAATTGGTACAGTGATACTAGACTTTATTACCTTGTATCTTCTTTTCTAAGTGCACTAAATTACATTCATAGTAGCACGTAAAGAACAAACTGTTTTAAATCACCAAAATATACGAGCAAACTGTTTAAATTATTCTATCAAAATCGGAAAACTAAAAAGCACTGTTTAACGCATTGAATCAAATCGAAAATCTAAGAGAGAGAAACTCATATTAACTCGGGTATATATAGTGGTTAGCCTGTCTGTCGGTTTTGTCCTCAAAACGGCCAGTTTCTAGAATTTCGTATACTATGTTCTCATCTCGACCGCCTGTGCGTCGGTTCTTATTAAATTTGCACTGGCACCAGTTAAATCTCAGAAATTTCGACACGGCTCGCAACGTCTGGGAATAACTAATTAAATTTTATACAGAAATCGTTGTTTCTACCTCTGATATTTGCATCTTATTTTCAACCAATCGTGACCCTCGTGACGTTGCTCAAATCCCGCCTTTTACTATATGTGTCTTTGCTTGACGCATTTTCTCTTTCCTTTTCTAACCTGTTCTTATTGGTGCAAATTGATATTCTTTATTATCGATTATTTCAGTCTACGTGTATTTGTGAAATAACCCACCTTATTAGCATTTCCCGTAAATATTAAGCAACGGTTTCTCCAAGATTCTCTGACACCATTTGTTATCTGCAAAATTTACGCAGAACGAGCCTTTTAAAAACACGCAGGTGTTCAAACATAATACTTCTACGATCTGAATCTTATTGGGTTTTTACTAGCTTTTATACCTATTATATGTTACTAATGGTTCAATTAACTTCAATTAAAAATAATACCCTTTAATTTTTAGTGACTCCTAATCAAATATTAATTATTATCTGTACATTTTGTTTAATACCGGTTCCTTAAAATTGAGTTAATTAATATAAATTTTGCACGTAATTTCCATTTGTTTCTTTACTCAGAATAATAAATTACACGTTGAGCATTTTTAATACTGCTTCTTTTTATATAAAGCGTCTTGTAAATAATTTAAATCTCTTATTTTTAATGAAACGAATGCATTTTTATTCTCCACGGTTTTTTTTTATTAAAGCCTATTTTCTAATAAAATTCCTTATACACGGTGATTAAAATTATTTGATGTAATTCATTAATTTTCTACCCTGGTCTAAATATGAGTAATGGTGATAGGGCGCATCTCTCTCTAAGCTCTTTCCTAATATTTACTTCGCTACGTTCCCTCTCTAATTCCCTTTACCGCTGTTTGCCCTCAATCTTTTTGAATATTTCGAACATTTGCATCCGCTTGACATTGTCGAATGCTTTTTCCAGATCTACATACCCTATACACGCGCGTTCTCTTTTTTTTGTTTTCTACATTTAACAGCTTTAAAGCTAAAATGGCTTTCCGTGTTCTCCTCTTTCGCATAAATCCAAATTGAACTTCCCCTAGTATTGTTTCAGCCAGTTTGTTCACCAGTACAGTTCTAGTCAATATTTTTGACACGTGCTCTGTCAAACTTATTGATCGAAAGTCTTCACATCTATCCGCATTTTTCTTTTTCGGTATAGTGACTACGGAGCTACGTTTGAAATCTTTGGGAATATCGTCTGTCTCATACATCTAACTTACAAATTGCAAGAAACCTTCTGTTACTGCACCTTGTCTATACCCGGTTCCTTATTATTATTCAGACTAATGCTAAATCAAATTCGTTTCTAAGAATAGGATATCCCAAGTTGTCCTTTTTAATGTCTGATTCCTGTTCTAGTGCTACTAGTTCCTGTCGTGTATATAAATTCTCTATATATTCTTGCCGTCTAACCTCTTTCTCTACATTTTCTATAATGACGTTTCCTTCAGCTCCCCTTATATTTTTGTTATACGATTTTATATCGTTAAAATTCATAATAATTAGATTATATGCCTCATCAGTTTTTCTTATTTCCATCTTAGTTTGTACCTACTTATATTTTTCATCAATCCATTGCTCTCTAGCTTTCGTGCATTTACTTATAATTTTCCATTATATGACTTTGTATCTCTGTTTTCCTGCTTCGTCTGGCCTGTTTTTGTATTTTCGCCTTTCTTCGATTAAATTTAGAAAATCCTTTGTTAACCATGGCTTATTTTCTTTTTGTTTATACCCTAGAATATCTCTGGCCCCCATATCTAAGCTGGATTTAATGTTAATCCATTTCGTTCCTACTTCCTTATTATCAGAAATTTTCCTAATGTCTTTGAGTAATTCGTTTGACTTTTTCTCAAATCTTTAGCGGATATATTTATCTTTTAGCTTCTCAAAGTCACAGTGCCTTTTTTCGTTCCCTTTTTTTTTAAATTTTAAGCACAGCTTTCATAATTACTATGTTGTGATCAGTGTCTATCTCAGCTTCTGGGTAGCTTCTACAATCTTTTACTTGAGTTCTAAACCGTTGTAGATCAAGAATATAATCTATTTGACATCTCCCTTGGTCTCCTGGCATTCTCCATATGTATCGTCTTCTGGCATGATGTTGAAATAATGTGTTTATGATGGTTAAATTGTTTTTGTCGCTAAATTCCACCAGCCTATTTCTTCTGTTGTTTGTTGTGCCTAAAACAAAATGAACCTAATACCGTTCCTTCCTACTTTCGCATACTACTGCATTAAAGTTTCTTCTAATTATTAAATTTTCATGTTTCGCAAAGTGTTCCCCGCTCTTCCTCTAAACATGTCAATGACATCCTCCGAAGTAGTCCTCTCCAAGGAGATCTGAATGGGAGACTTTTTTAACTCCGGAATCTTTTATTTCAGAGGATGCCATCATTTAAAAACATTTTCAGTACACCATGTACTTGGGAGGTAATGTGGTGGTTTCCAGTTACCTTTCATCGCAGTAGGGTGTCATACCGACCCATATGGTATCTGCCACTCTAAGTACCGAAAAGGCCGCTGCCCCTTTTTGGGGGACTCGCCTTATTCTGGTCCCTCACTGACGACCTCACTAATTTTGTTAAACCTGTAGTTCGGCTTTTTAGATCACTGAAACACACAAGCCATTCCACCAGTTCTAGTATTTTAAAACTACTTCAAGGTGCAGGTCTGTTCAGAATGGACTATTTGGTTAAATGGCTTTTTACACAGCTTACATAGGTATTTGCTAGTGCTGGTAAGACCGGAAAACCGAACAAAGTTACCGGATTTTATGAAAAGCGGATTTGATACAATTAATTAAAACAAGTTTTCGCTAAAACTATTTTATTAAAACCGGTTTTACCGATAACAACCTTTACAAAAGTTACTTTATACAAAAATCAGTTTTACCTAAACTGGGGTTTTAAAAACAACCAAATTTAGAAAAATGCAATTTTTCCCGAAGTCGATTAACCAAAGCCGAGGTTTTTACCAAATTTTGGTATAAACCAATGTTCTACCAAAACTGATTTTCAACTTTAACGCAAACTGGTACTGTTCTCAGCTCTACAAAATAATGTTTCGAAGCTGTATGTTGAAAATTAAACGATTTGAAAAACTTAAATATTTCGTGCGCTTAGTTATTGGAATTTCAACAATAGTGTTAAACAAAAAAAAAATTTTTGGTACATTATAAAAGTGATACATGGTTACGTTATTGTTATTCTTTATGTGCATGGCTTTTATTTGCGAGAGATTTGATAATGCCTAACTAAGATGTTCCTAGGAGTGTGACACAGGAATAAACACAGGCGCTACCGTAATTCTCAACTATTTGACAATGTTTCAGTTGTGTTACGCTATAAAACTCTCTTAAATAAACAAATTGTAACTTAGAGAAATTTGAACACAAAAAATTGTTTCTCGTGTTTTGAAAGATATTAAAATATTAATTTTAAAACTAGATCTAATATTTCTACAGGATGGAAAAAAATAAACCAGAAGTACAATGTATCGATAAATTCGTGTTAATACAATATCAGCATGTAACATATTTAATTCCTAAGAGAATTAATAAGTCCAGATTTCAAGTAATTCCTTTATGTTTTGTACCTGCTGTATAATATTTAATTTAACTGACCTATTTAGTTTTTCACTGCCATATAAACTCTAAGGCTTATATCCTTGCAATTCTGATTAGAAAAATTTTCTGTGCCAGTTGTGGTCTATTTCAAATATTGCTTCTGTGTTGGTTTAAACATACTGTTCCGTGTATATACGCGCAGCTCGATAGCGCTTGCGTTTGACAGATAAGGCAACTTTATAACGAAGAGGGAGAGGCTGCGGCCTTTTCTTTATCCAGTGATGTGATACACGCGAGGAGGTTTGCGAGAATTACAATATGGGCATCCAAAACGCTCTTAAAATAATCCCAAGGATTATGATTATTTGTTCAACAGAGTTGTAAACAGACACGTTTGTCTTTCGTTAGTGGATAGTATGAAGTATATTTCTATTAACACTGTATGATATGTTTCGAGCGCACGCAAGAATAGTAATATTAATTATGAACATAAATATTTAACCTGGTTATTAATTGGCATTCTGATTATATTATTTAAATTAAGTTACGTTCGATCTGCATATAGAAACAAGCCCGTGAATTTACTTACTTTTGCAAATTTTATGTTGGTTTATTTATTGGAAGATTAATAATTAGATGGAATTTGTATTGATACCAAATGGTTTGAAAATTGATCTTGATATGGAGCTTGTGTTCCATAGATAGTTCACAATGGGCTGTTTCGTGTCAACGAATGCTCTACGCAGGTGTTGTCAAGTATCTGCATTCTTTTGGTAACATGTGGATTATTTAAGATGTTTTTAAACCGAAATTAATGTACATGTGGTGGAAGTTTTGGTGATTTAACTTATACGTGAATCCCGTCGTCATTAAATAAGCCAATTATTGTAAACCTAATGAGAAAAAGCGTTTAATGCTAATTCTGTTTACATTTTTACTGCTAGACCTGAATAATTTAGTTTTGTATTTGATAAAAGCATCATGGCCCCTTTGCACTTAAAATAGCACATGCACCTAATCTATTTTTGGTTGTCTTTACCGAACAATCTACATGTTTGTTTTGTTTATAAACACACTTGCATTCAAGGTAATAGGTTAAACGTGTTTTGGCTTTTTATATTTTATAACAGGATTATTGAATGAGCACAAATCAATTTTTTAGATATGTGGTACTTATTTATCGGTTGCTATATTTTAGAGAAAACGAACATACGTGAACAAATACCAGTACTGATGTTTGGGCATAATTTAGATCCGTGTGATTAAACTTTAGGATTTAATTGAAAGAATTTTAAAATAATCTTGAATTTATAAATTTAGGAAGTGCACATTGTTTAACTAAACCTTTGACTTGTATAAATAAACTTTGAATTTACCATTATAACATTTAGTTGGATACATTTTTATTTATAGCCAAAAAAGACATACAGAGTATGCTTTTAAGAAGTTCATAACTTAGTTAAAGGGTAACGATCATACATTACCTTATTCGAATTGAAACATTTTTAAGATACAGTTTTGACTTTTGTTGAAGGTGACTAGGTGTGTCTGCATATAGACCTGAAGGTGAGTATAGTCGTCATGAGAGAGAATTATGTAAATATGACTAAAGCACGATATTTTATACTTTCATGTTATATATAAGAAATTAATTTAAAAATTATACCTTGTGTATTTTTGAAAAGACGCAGAAAGTGTCTACAATGACAATTAAGTTATGTGATTTTCTTTTCAGAGTCAACCCTAACCTCGAATAAGTAGTACGTTGGTAATCAGACTGTTTTTGAAATATATTTTTCGTACGTTCTTAATATTTTTGGTGTGCCCTGTGTTCATTGTCAGAGGGTTTTTGTATCTCCCCTCGATATTAATTTATTTTTCACCATGTTCTAACATACGGTGGCGCCTTGTTTCCGTTAATTTTTTTTAAATTATCATAATCAAGCTATGCTCAAACTCGTGCCCTCTAGTGAATCAAACTTCAATCTAGTCGCTAGTACGGTAAGTAGGGGAGTTTCGTCCATCTCAAGCATTGTCCATATCACGGGCAATCCAATATACCAGAAAAGCTACAAGATCGCAAAGTAGTTTTTGATATATGTTTATTAGAGTATTTCATCAATTAGTTACGGAATTCAATTGTTTTGTTGCTTCTGAACAATGAAACAAAGTCATAAAACCGATTGTCATTAAAATCGTGTGCTTGATGATCAAAACAATTATTCAATCTCGACAGCTGTAGAGTAATTCTTTACCCGAAACGCCTTTTGATGCACTTTACAAGTCAATTTGCATCCTTTGAATAGTATGTGTTTCCAGTAGGTACTCTGCCTAAACAGTAAACGCTCACCAGACTCATAGTTAGCAAAAGCCTTTGACAAAGAAGTACTAATGGTTTACGTATTTTGCTAATACTATTTAATATACATAATTAACTAACCTTTATTGAAAAAGTTCTTGTGAAGCCACTCCTACAATAAACAGTTTAAAATTTAGTAATAAGATTTACAGTTCTGAACGGACCTGCACATTGAATAGTTCTAAAATACTAGAACGAGTAGAATGGCTTGCGTGTTTCCGTGAGATAAAAACCCGACCCATAGGTATACAAAAATTAGTGGGGTCTTTAGTGAAGAACCAGACCAAGACCGGTCCCAAAAGAAGGCAACATCTCCTTCGGTACTTAGAGTGTCAGAGACCATAAGAGTCGGTATGGCATTCTAAGACACACTACTGCGATGTGTAAGGCAACTGGAAATCACCACATTACCTCCAAAGTACAGAGCGTACGTAAATTGCTTTTAAAATGACGGTATCCTTTGGAGTAAAAGATTTCGGAATTAAAATAGTTCCCCCATTCGGATCTCCCGGGGAAGACTACTTCGGAGGATGTAATCGACAAGTTCAAAAGAAAAACCGGGAACGTGGAACGTGGAATGTCAGAAGTATGAAGCATGTAAGTAAGTTAGAAAATTTGAAAATTGAAACAGATAGGTTAGCATTGGACATAGTAGGGATTAACCAAGTTTGGCGGTCAGATGCGGGGGATTTTTGGAGCGGAGGCTATAGGGTAATTCATACAGGAGCAGAGAAAGGAAATTCGGGTGTGGGGATAGTTATGCGAAAAATATAGGAAACTGCGTAGAAAACTACTTACAAAAGGACAAAAAGTACCCATAGTTAGATTAGAATCTAAACTGTTAATAGTAATAAACAGTAATAATACAAGTGTACATGTCTACTTTTACCTACAGTGAGGAGGAGGTAAAAGCGATTTACTTACAAAGATTCGTAAAAGGACGTGAAAAGTTAATAGTTATGGGAGATTTTATGTAGTGGTAAGCGAGAATAGGGAAGAAGCCGTAGCAGATTTATTTGGTTTAAGCACAAGAAACGACAGGGGAAATAGGCTGCTAGAATTTTGCGACAATTTAACCATCACAAATACCATTACAAATATATTATTTCAGTATCATGCCAAAAGACAATATACGTAGAAAATTCCAGGAGACACATGGAGATATAAAGTAGATTACATTCTTGTTCGGCAACGGTTAATAAATCAAGTAAAAACTATGAAACGTACCCAGAAGCAGATATAGATACTAAGCACAGCATAGTAACTATGAAAGCGGCGCTTAAATTAAAATATTTGTAAAAAAGGAACGTAAAAAGGTACTTTGACTATGAGAAACTAACAGATGAAGATGTCTACAAAAGATTTGATAAAGGTCATACGAATTGCTGACAGATATCGAAAAATCTCTGATACCAAGAAAGTAGAGACAGAATGGAATAACATTAAATGTAGTTTAGACATATCGGACATAAAGATATTCTGGGGTATAAACAAAAAGAAAACAAAAAATCATAGGAAGCAACGATATTCTGAATTTAATATAAAAAACCCGAAAATACAAAAACAGACCAGACGTAGTAGGAAAACAGAGATACAAAGCCGTAAAATGGGAAACTATTCGCAAATGCAGAAAACCTAAAGAACAATGGCTTAATGGAAAACGCAAAGAATAGAAACAAGATGGAAATACAAACTAATTATAATGAATTTTAAAGATATAAAACTGTATAGCGAAGATATAAGGGAGGAGGCTTTGTTGCGTTCCAATGTCGCACTTAAAACTTCCCTTGTTAATTCAAAAGTCTGCTTTACGACAATTTCGCTAAATCAACTACGTTGTTATTCTCACATCCTTCAACTTAATTAATAATAAATGCGCTTTCTAATAATTCCGTCACTCAAACCCATTGTGCTTAAAAATCAAATTTTATGCTATAATTAATTAGTCCATACCTTGTTTGAGGTATCAGTTGATTTGTTAAACATTCCGATAATATACAATTACTTTCTCTGTTGTTTCATTCTAAACCTTCGTCTAAATAATGTATTGAACTATTCCGATAAAACCGAATTTTCCAGTTTCAATCGTTCGATAACGCGGATGTTTGCATTTCAAATTCGTGTTATTTGAACTCATTTTTGAACTTGACCCTGCAGCTTGTGCGTCGAGATGTTTGTTGCATGATTCGTCACCGTACTTCGAAAGCAATGCGCGCTTCTTTTTTTTATTCGACAAGATAGAGATGGCTTACGTGTATTGGTGAGGTTTCCCGCACTTACTCATTCTAATCCGATTTTATTTTTAGCTTTTTTTAGCTGGAGGTCGATTGGGCCCTTTGTTTGTGTAGGCCGACTGTTCGTTGCCGTGGAGCAGCTTTTTTTTTGGTGAATCACTGTAGTTACGATGGCCGTTACGTCGCTCTGTTGACTCAACCCCCACGGTTGGCAAGATAAGTATTCTGACGCATAGAGGTAAATGCCTTGTTTTCTTTTATACATGTCAAGAATTTTTATTTATCAACAGTTGATGGGGTGAAACCGGTTCACCATACTTGTTGAACAGTGGCTGCGCAGGTGCTTCTGGTTATACTTCGTTAGTTCTTACTACAACGTGGCCTGTATTTAATACTTAAATTTGACACCTGTACTATTGAGAAAATCATCAAGCACTATTTTTTTAATTTTAACATGCTTGCTATGGAGTAAATTTACATTTAATGCTTAAATTTAACACCCGTATCATTGAGAAAATCTATATTTAAAATTTGCTATTGCTATTGAGGAAATCAAAACATTAATCTTTTTTTGTTTCAATGAGTTTTATTACATGTTAACCGCGAAATGCGCACTTCGTGGATCCACTATCAAATTTGACCTTTACAATATCACTAAAAATTAATACTTTTATTTGTCCATGCGAAGCAAGAAATTTTTTTGTTTTTATTTATTTTTAGTTGTTAATAGATAATCGTGGGCAATGTGCTTTAATTTTTTTGTGCTTTATTTTTATTTTTTTGGTATTTAGGTGAATCCCCCCCCCCATCCAGCGCGCGTTTGATAGTTAGCCTGGTACTTACTTTTCTTCCGGCTACGTCCAGGGACGTAGCAGCTTCATTATAAAAATTTAGAGAAAGTGGTTGAATGTCAAAAATATATTAGAAATTAACATGCAGAACAGGAAATAGAGGCACTAGAACAGGAAACAGACATTGAAAAGATAACTTGGGATATCCCATACCTAGAGATAAGTTTGAATTAGTTTTAAAGAGTCTGAAAAATTATAAGGCACCGGGTATAGATAAGTTGTAATCAGAAACTCTAAAATCCGCTAGACCATCCAGTAACGGGTCTTTTTTCAACTTGTAAGTTATAAGCATGAGACGGGCGAGATACCCAAATATTTTAGATGTAGTACCATAGTCACTAAACCAAAAAGAGAGGTGCGTATAGATGTGAAAACTTTCGAACTATAAGACCTGTGTAAAAAATATTAACTAGAATTAAACAAAAGTGGATGCAAGAATAAGCTGAAGAAATGCTAGGAGACGATCAATTCGGATTTATGCGAAACATGGGAATACGGCAGCTTTAAGGGAAATAATGGAGAAAAGAATAGAAAAAGAAGGAAGCGCGTATATATGACTTTTAGATCTGGAAAAAGCATTCAACAGTGTAAAATAGGAAAAATATTCGAAATACTCAACGACATAGAAAGGGTTTTAGATATGAACGGATAGTAGGTACATAGCTTATACAAAAAGCAAATAGCTGTAAAAGGGTTAAAGTAGGAACGTAGAAAAGTAACTATTTGGAAAAGGGTGGTGCAAAGATGTGAAAGATGCAGGCTGTGGGATTTTAGGGAAATGTGTAGGTTAGCTCTGAATAGAATCAATGGAAGTACGCATCCAACTATTTCCAGGATTAAAGACCTAGTGATTATTCTGATGAATACGGTTTAACAATTAAAATGTTCCAAAAAGAAATGAATTATCTAAATCAATATATTCGAAATCTGAAACTATTTGTATACCTACCAAAAACTATTCTGTCAATAACTGTTTTAGAACAATGCGCTAAAATCTATTTACTTGGAAGCGGTTTAACAAAACTAATAATATAAACAGTTTTTTGGTTTTCGTGAAAACCGTAGATTTACCAAAACTGGTTAGACCGTTTTCGGTGCCAGACTAAAACTGTATTTTCATGTATAGTTCACGAAATTAATGGTGATGTTTAACGCAAGAAGTCCAATCATTATTGACTTCATAATCCTTCCAGTTTGTAAAACATGCCCAACTTTTAGATTTATTCTTTTTCTTTCTATTTGGTTCCTTCGAATCACAATTTGTATTTTCGACAAAGTAGTGGATGACATAGAATGTCCCAGGTAAATAACGGATGTTAAAGTCAACGGCTACATAGTTGATGTGGGAGGCTTGTTCTGCCACTGATTTGCCACTTTAATTTCTTCTAGATCAAGTAAGCTGGAGGTATTGATTGTAGGTGCAAACTTTTTGCCACGGTATCAGTTTTGTTTGGCTCTTTAACGATGGTTTTAAGAACTAACATAGGTGACAATACCACGGTACCCGTATAAAATCAGTTTTTAGAAAAATACGTTTCGTGCTTTTAAAATCCTTTTTTTTATTGAGTTTTTGCTTAACAATCATGAATACGTATAGTATATGTATTTATAACGCTCCTCTTTTTTGGACGTAGCTTTAACAAATGATTTCATCAAACCAAGCTTGATATGGAGGGAGTGTAGAAACACGTTTCGTGAATAGAACCAATATCACGGTATTATACATTTTTATTTCCTAATTTTAAGAAAACCTTACATAGGCCACTTCTTCATAATTCGCTGTTTTTATTATCTCGACTGTTAGAATCATTACAATAAGCATTGATATTTATATCTTCCCAGAGGCATCAAGTTACATTTCGGTCGTCGAATAACATGATCATGAATTCATGATTACTTTAGTTTGAATTAATTCTAACCTTTCGTAGCACTCTTTGGGTTTACGAACTTCCGTACCGGCAATGATGTACACTTTTGCCATTGTGAAGATTGCTCTGAGGTTTCTTTGTTGAAAAACTCACTAGTTCACATTGCAATTTGAGTTAAATTGCTCCATCTTACAAAGAACAGTGAGATACTAAATCAGGTAACCATCTTCATCAGAGTACAGATTATGAACATTTTCTCTGTTACTAAACCATAAGAAGGTTGAACCAGGTGTCGGAAAGCTTTTTCTTTTAATCTAGAGTAGTGGTGGGCAAACCACGGCCCGCGGGCCGCATGCGGCCCGCAAAGCCATTTCATGCGGCCCGTCATGAGTTTCTAAATATTAAAAATTTTTATTTTTTTAAATTATTTTACGAAACTTTAAAAAAACCCTTCCTTGATGACATGGAATTAAAATTAACTGATTTACTCTACCATACTACTGTTCGCTGGTTAAGTTTAGGAAAAGTATTGAAACGAGTGTGGAACCTCAAAGAAGAAATTGTGTTATTTTTAGATATGAAAAGTATTTCTTGTGATTTCTGTGATTTGGTTAAAGAAGAAAAATGGCTTTGTGATTTTGCGTTTGCTGTTGACGTCATAGATAAGCTGAATGAATTAAACACGAAACTGCAAGGTAAAGGTGTTTTGCACATAAGTGTGTGGCTATAAAATCTTCTCAAGTCAAACTGGGACTGTTTGCTAAGCAACTTAGTGCAGAAAATTTGCTCATTTCCCAATTTTGCAGATTCGGACTGTTTTGGCTGAATATTGTGATAAATATAGTGGTCAGATTTCCAAACTGAATGAGGAATTCGTAAGAAGATTTGTGGACTTCAAATCTCTGGAACCACAATTCAACATATGGAACTCATCGACTTGCAGGCAGAAGGTGCACTGAAAACAGACTTTGCCACTAAAACTCTGTTGAATTTCTATGCAGATCTGAACCCAACAAAATTTCCACAGTTGAAAGACTTTGCAAGAAAAATGTTTGTTATTTTTGCCTCCACATATATATGTGAACAGACCTTTTCAACCATAAAAATCAACAAATCAAAAAACAGGCCACTTCTAATTGATGTACAGTCTGTACAGTCTGTTTTGTGCAATAGTACCAGCAATTAGAGACCAAATTTTAATAAACTTGTTGATGATTGTTGACAACTGCATGGTTCCCATTGAACATGCATTTCCTTTTTGGGGGAATAAAAAAACTGTTCAATGAGATTGACACGACGGCTCGCGAAACATTTTGAACACACATATGCGGCCCCCCAAGAAAAAAGTTTGCCCTTGCATGATCTAGAGTATAAAGAATCTGCTAAATATTTACCAGAAGCGAAATTTTTGATCGGGTCATACATTTTACGTGAACAATTTTCGGTTTGGAATTTTTAGAAACATCTTCGGCATCGTGGCATCATTGTTATTCTGGAGTTCTGTTTTACAATATTTCGGTGTATCTGTTACTTTTTCTGAAGCTAAAGGAACAGGTAAATCAAGATCATATATTTGTGTATGTATAATAAAATGGTGAAAGTGACGTACGGTATTTGAATCCATTTCAAAATTTGTTCTTTTAATTGCGATTCGAAAAGAAATAACATAGTAATCTTTCTACACTATTTTTTGCACGTGCTCAAAATCTGATGCGTCATTAACCTTTTTGCGCTTCTGGGGCCATTTACAAAAGCAGACTTGAACGGTTTAGGAGTACGTGAAGACAGTTTTCCTCAAACGACTATTTTAACTAGGTTCTGAGCGGTAGAAACCTTTTGTAAAGTGAAATTTTGCAGCTTACTTGCAACACAATTCATTTAAATTATTATAAAAATAAAAAATTGAAAACTAAATTATCAAACATCTGGTTACTCTAATTCGGTAACAATCTTAAGTTTATAATTTTCTAAATGTCTACAGAAAACGTTTAAATTTCTACCACTGTTTCAAAGCAGCCCTTCCATGAAAACATCTGCAATCTTAAATACAAATCTCTAAAGAGCGATTTTATTAAGTAATAAAACATCGTGATCGATATTTTAAAAAAGAAGCATAATGAAGAGCAACTCGGATTTTATGTTTAGATCGCGCTAATAGGGGGTGGAGAATATTATAAATGCATCGTGACCTCACGGTTGCAGCGGTTCAAGTTGGCCTTGTAATTATTTACATCAGCAGAAAGTGATTAACTCGTTTGTTGATTTATATTTGCTGTGCGAGAATTTATGGTTGTGTAGCAGTCTGACATGTTGCATGCACGGTTTGTAGGTAGATAGAAAGGCTATTTTTAACATTAAAAAGCAACTCATTTACATTTCTATTTTTCCTTGTGAAAATTTAGCATTAACATCTTGTTGAAGTAAGCGCGCTTTTCAAATCAAAACTACGAAAAGTTGCAGGTACTATTGATCTGAAATTCCCTCGTGTATTATAAGTTATAAAACTGACTGAATTAGATATCAGCCAATTCCGATGTAACTTAGTGATTTATTTCTCCAAGTTCTAAACTATAGAATTTTATTACGATAAATCCATAACGTTTCTTGCGATATATCTAACAAAATAACGTTAAAAATTGAAATTTGATAACGATGAAGCAGGACATCTAGAAGCTCAAAATCGCACAGACATCAGAAAAAGACGACACTTGTACCTAACGACTTTTGAAACTATCCTTAAACCAGCAAATCTCGCCAGATTGTAAATCACGCTTTAAACTTTTCAAAGAGTTAAATGTTAAAAGTTTATAAAAATATTACTGTAAGGATTTCATGAGAACATGCTGGAGGGTGTAAATTTGAACGTTTTGTAGTTTTAAGAATTGAATATTTAACAAAAATGGTAAAGAATACTTAAGTTATTAGCATACTTGTTTTTGTGGCTTGAAATTTATGTAAATGGCTTAACTATATTCCAACATCAACGAAATAGTTTCCAGCTTTACTAATTTAGACACTACAGCTTGCTATAATAAAAATTAAAGTAATTAAGGTACTAAAATGCATCTGAGGTGCATCTTTTATTGCAACAAAGTTCCGATCATAATTACATGTATTAAATACATTTCAATTCAATAACAATTTTAATTATTGAGGTGTGCACTAAATTAGGCCACTTTACACCAAAGGAAATTTAAAATATAATACTGTAAAATTACAATAAACAAATTATGTTCCTGCGACAAATTAATATAGTATAAAATGGGAATGATGACACTTCACTTTTTTATAATTTAGTTAGTTACAAAAGTTATAACTGAATAGCTTGAAAGTTTACGCCTGTATTTAGATTCTTTTTAGATATTGTAGCAACAAAATTCCTAGTTTATACATCTTATCGACTTGAAAAATCATTTATGAAGGTCTTAAAATGTGTCGTCCTCTCTAGCGATTGGGATATAGAATTCAAGTAATATGGGATATAATTACACACTCTGTCACAATCTCAAGAGTGTTTGATACAGCTCCTCGCTGTTTGGCATCCAGAGCAAACTCCTCCACTGTCACTACCCTGTAAGTATCTCAATCTACATCTTACTTAACCGTGTCTATTTACTTAGGTCTTTGAATTATCCTACCAATTTTCGCTTCTGCTCTAGCACTGTTCCAACTATTTCTTTTGCCTCAGAACATGATGTATAATCATGCCTTCATTTAACTACACTACTAGTAAATCTAACGCCTAGGACCATTTCTAAGACCTTATCGTTACAAACTCTATCCGTATCCGCCTTACTGATCTGTTACAAATTTATAAATTTAGCTTCTCTAGATAACATAAGCTTAAAATATTTAACGACGGAAGAATGGAGTTTATTTCTACATACATTAACCCCGATGTCTTCACAAACATCGCCGGGCGCGGTTGTCTTGGCTTGCAGATTTTCCCCCGTAGAAAAGTCCATGTAGAAAATACTTGTACAGGATACAAATTAAAGAAGACACAATCGCTTATGCTCTTTACGCTGTTATGGTACTAACACCGCACATTGACATTACCAAACTTTAATCCTGCTTGCATCATTACTCACTCTACGTTGTAAAAAGCCGTGATCATTACTAAAGAGTTTCCTAATCTTGTCCTTTACTAATACTAATCATAGTGTTAAGATTGCTTTCCTCAAAAGACATTGTTCTTTCTAAATACGAATTGATCTTCTTATAATCCGTCCTCTATTTTCTTCTGAGCCCCTTTCTATATTACAATGATCAATATTTTGAACAATTACTAAAGCATTCGAATTTTTCTTTTGAAACATCACTAACCACTCTCTACTAAGTTTAAATACCCTTTTTTAATATATCCTTCCTGCCGGCCTACATAATAGGTTTTGTTCATTTGCATTTACACATATAGTTACCTCTACCAACAATTAATATATTCCAAAGGCGTTTCTAAACTCAGTTACCTTGGTGTTTTTTGAAATTCCGTCCTGTATTTTACATTCTGCTTCCTAATCATCTGCATCATCAAGGCTTTGTCATTAGTGGCGCACCCAGAAATTACTCTTAGGGGGTTACCGACAGGTATGGGGTGACAATCTATTGACTTTTCCGGCATTAAAAATAATAATAAACAAATAACATTAATCAAAATCAATAACGACACTGTTTGAAAATTCGTTGGATACAGCTTTAGTTTACAAACATACACTAGCTAAAGTTTAAAAGAGCTTGTAGTTTTGATGTTCGAAATTATAAAACAAACACAATTACAATCTGGAAACTTGAGCTTTTATTTTTTATAAAACGAAATTTAATTTTCGAAGTCCTTTGTCCAATAGCAGCTTGATAACATTTTCTGGAATCACTTCAATTTCGCCTACAGAAATCCCGTTGAGTATATTTTCCTCCATAGTGTTTCTTGGACACGTTTAGACTCGTTTCAACGTCGAAAATCTCCTCTCTGACGTACTTGCAGTTATTGGTAATGTGCACAATAATTTCAACAAGATGTAGACTTTGGGGTAAAATTCAACGTCACATTGGTTTAGAGCCAATATTCATACTGTTGTGCACAGTTATTTTGTCCTTTGTGTTGTTGTTATTCATTTTTTGGTAAAGTTGATGAAATTGTTCCTTCCATAGCTCATAGTCTGCTTGAACAGTACTGATACAGAAAAAAACCAAATCATTTTCGTAGTACCCCATTAACTTCATGAACTGGTTTTTCTTAGTTTTCGCTTTTGGACGAAGGACTCGCTAGATAAATATTTTTCTTTTAAAGATAGAAGGCAGTCGAAGTTCCACAAAATATTTTTGCGTTTCGTAAATCTATATTTTAGGCTAGTTATTAAGCTGTCCGCCCAAGGAAGAAATACGTTCTCCTATAGTAATCCTCACAGTTATATGCTGGAACATTGGTTCCCTGGGTCTGCCTACCTGTTAATCTTGATAGAGATATGTCGGTTCTAAGCAGTATGACCAAGCCATTTTACTCTATAAAAACAACATTGAATCCTTTCTCGACATTTTTCTTGTATTTAGAATAACTGTGACAACATTTTCGGTATAAGACACTGTAACAAACATCATGCGTTTGCTCAATTTTGGTGTATAGCTGAAAATCATAGCTGTTGACAGCAAAAATATTATGAATTCTGACTGCTGGTAGGCACGCAATAGGAAAAGGGTTCTAGGAGATGCTTCATTATCTTACCATTCGTAAATAGCATCAAGTGCTGCAGATATAACCAGCATGAGCTCGACCATAATCATGTCAGAATCATGCTTTCCACCCATCGAGGAGAACACACCTGTTTTAACTTCATTTTCTTCGAATCAAGTACTGTATCGGCCACATTTTCCTATAATACTGCCTGCCTTTTAGCAGTAGTGAAAAATATCTTAATTTTCTAAATCGTACTCAGAAGGGTTTGATATGGCGAGAACTAGGGAATGCGAAAAACAATGCACGTAAATAGTATTACGGCATTCCTTTGCAATAATCTTGTGCACCATTGTAATCTCCACCCATAGAAACCGCTCCGTTAAAGCCTTGGCCTCCTAAATGATATACATCTATACCACATTTTTCTAACTTTGTCAGTAGTTTTAGCTCAAACTTCACACGTCAAATCCTCACAATACAACAACCAAGATCGTGGTTTTGTACGTATAGGATACAAAATGTAGTTTGTTCTAGGGTTGTCAGCCACTGAAAAAACTTTTACCGGTTATGCTTCATTAACAATTTATTTTCTTATAATTTTAGGAGAACCATCAATAATTCGATTTTAGATTTCCAGCCAGTGTAGGTAGCATTCTTTTTACATAATTCAAAATGTTTCTTTAAGCTTCTTCGACCACTTGCAATCTTTATCTCAATAAGGCGCGAAAAGTTCCCTCATTTTCTTTCAGTGGATTTTGTAAATCAAAGCAACCGTAGTCCCTATGACTTCTGAAGGGTATCTTTCGGCGACCGTAAAAAATAACAGTTTCTATGGTCGATTTCAGTACTTTTCGGTTTTCTTCTGCTTGCTTTTTTTGAGAACTATCAATGACTTATCTACCGGTTCTTATACGTTTCTCTTAATTTTGATAATATCTTCCACTTTAAGAACACACTTCAAGTGGTATTGAGATTTTTGGTGACTCTCCAATTTTTTCAGGACCTTATTCCACGAGAAAAATCCAAATACTACCATTTGACTTGTGTTTGACGGACTCTTTCACTTCGCACTTCATTGGGGGTAAATATTAGACATAGCCTAAAAAAATAGACGCTGTCCTTTTCTCAAGAATAGGCCGGCGAGTCGAATTTATCTAGTCAAGAAAAATAAAATGTCCTGCTTTGATTGCCAACTAACTTACTAGGAAACGTAAAATTCTTCTTAGATTTCCAAATATTAACTGTTAAAATATCCATTTTATTTCCATCGCTACTACATTCGGTTGTCTGTACTTACAAATGTCTTTAGGGATAGGATAATTTAACCAGCATGAGGATGAGTCAACATTATATTCACTATTATGACCAGTTTTACATGTCGACCAAGATAAGCAACCTCGTTTACATTGGTAACAAGACTCGTCATAGGTAAGTCTAGAACGTTTTGGATGAGCACAAAAATGGTATATAATTGAATTACTAGCACTCCTCTTCTTACTCATAAGAGGGGAAGGTGAAAAGTTCTCGGCCTGACACAGAGATGGCGTTCCAATCACCAAAATTTGTGCTTTCCGCCTGCGTGCGCATGTCCTTAGTTCGTATGACAAGTTTCAACTTGCTATCTCAAGTAGTTTGTTTACATGAATTTTTTTAAGCAGACGTCTTATGCGTGTTTCTTTAAGATGGATATACTTCAATATCGTGCGGTCATAAAATTCCTCGTTTTGGACGGATTAACCCCTCAGGAAATTCATCCAAAATTGACAAAAGTTTACCGAGACTTTGCCCCTTCCCTATCACCGTTAAAAAGTGGGTAGCTGAATTTAGACGTGGTCGCACGTCTTTCGAAGATGACCTACGTGAAGGACGACCAAAAACTGCAATCACACCAAAAACGATCGAAAGCTTTGCGCAAGATGGGTACCGCATTTGCTGAATGCCAATCAAAAGCAAATGAGAAAACGAGTTTCGCAGCCATGTTTGACCCGGTTCAATAAGATCCGAGCGATTTTGTGCGGCGATTTGTCACTATGGATGAGACATTGGTCCACCATTACACGCCAGAAACGAAACAGCAGTCGACACAGTGAGTGGAAGCCCGTTGTTCAGCGCCAAAGAAAGCGAAGTCGATCACATCTGCCGAAAAGGCAGAACAATTACAGGCCAATATTACTCCACCCTTCTTGACCAGCTGGATGCTAAAATTCGCGAGAAGAGGCCTGGCTTGAAGAAGAAAAAAATCATCTTTTACCAAGACAACGCACCTGCACACAAGGGTGCGTTGGCGATGGAAAAATTGACAGATTAGTGGTACGACTTGCTCGGCCATCCCTCCTATTCCCCTGTTTTGGCGCCCTCAGACTTCTATATGTTCCCAAACTTGAAGAAATTTGCTTCTGGGAAGCGCTTCATGTCCGATGAAGAATTTGAGACGGCCGTAGACGAATATTTTCACAGCCTTCTAGACTCTTACTTCCGGGAAGGAATACTGATGTTGGAGAAGCGCTGGACCAAGTGTGTTGAAGTTAAGGGGGATTATGTCGGAAAATAAAATCTTTTTTTTACTGAAAATTGCAGTCTTTCATTGTAGGCCGAGAACTTTTCTTCTTACCCTCGTATTTTCGATTTCGCGTGGACATTACAAACAGGACCACACCACAATAAATTCTAGTCTAATAAATTCATACTAAACGAACCTGCACACGCTACTAACGACTTGAAAGTAACATTGCTTGACATAGAAAGATCGGCGTGACAACCGACAGCAGATAGCGGCAGAAAGAAACTAACTGAATAATTGATGATTGCGATGGCGTGACATATCGGTCGACGTACGAAGGCCGGCTCGACCTAGAAACAGCCAGTAAACGCACAGTACCAGTATACAATAGCCAATAGATCAACAGCTTTATAAGGGTGTGGCCCATTCGCTGACCAAGAAATTGTTGGTATAACGTACTTTACGTTTCGGTAACAATGTAATATGTTGTAATTGATTTTGATAATAATATAATAGTGTGATATCGTAATATTTAGTAACTTAAGTAGCATAATAGTAATTTACAATACTACTAACGTTATGAATTATGATATTTTAGCAAAACCAGAGAGTAGATTGAAGAACGAACGATGGAGAATTCTTTAAAATTCTAGAATAATGTAAAAACCAATAAAGTTACGTATAACTCGTTTTATTTCTTACTGTATTTCTAAACAAAGGTATATTGAAATTGTTAATGATTAATGACTTCATCATTAGAATATCAAATTAGAAGTGTATTAAAACCATTCTATCCAAGAACTTTTCTTAAATTTGCATTGCACTTCCACTTATTGAACCAAAAATGAATGAAATCATCAAAGAAAAGGTCGATGCCGCCAGAAAGCCATTAATTCCGCTCAAGTTAAGTGACAGATTTTGTGAATAAATCGATATTTTTCAAAATAGCTTGCAGATTTATGTTTCAGAAGTATGCAACCAATCATACTTCTAACCAATTGACCAATAAGCACGCAGCGTGCAAATAAACAGAATGCACGCTTATAACACCCATCAAATAATAATGGACTCGTCCGACACTCCTCGAAAAACAATAGTTCCGCAAACTTTTTGGAAAGAATATAAGAATAGTGCAAGACGGAAGTCACCAAGCTCCTCGTTTACTAAAGGTTTTCTATTAGATTATCTCGTTGTAATCACCAAATCTACCGGGATAAATAGTAAACTCGAATAACAACACCGCCGAAGCAAGAGTCCGCCATAATACAGCTTGAATTTGCCCCACTTCCGTAGCCATCAGGAGCAACTCATAGAGCACGTGGCGCCAACATGTGCGCCTGGATAGTGGACATTCAGCCACGAGTTCGCTCTAATTATCAACCAAGGATGTCGTCCGTATGCCAGCATCTCCGCCTACAAGCCCCAGAGTACCGAAACATGAAAATCCTATCCCAATCAAAGCCTCTAGGTTCCGCATTGAATTCAGCGTAACGATGGCAGTCAGATTCTAAACAACACCAGATTTAGGTCTTCATCGTAAAGGCAAAATTTTCAATTCTTCAATATAGAAACTATTCTACAACTTTACAAAGCTAAGGTGCTTTTAGCGTTAAAAAACATTTGCAATAACTACCCACACAAACATTTTTGTAAATATTTTCCTTGTGCGTCATGCTTTTAAACTATGATTAGTTTCTGCTCTTAAACCTGTAAATAAATGTTATCTTTCTTGCTACGAAGCATTAACAATGTGACACCAGACAAACCAAAATGCCACAGTATCAATTTTACAATTTCTAGTTTTTATAACCCTACTAGAGCTTTCAAAGTATGCTAACGCAATTCAATACTATGTAGATATTACTACTACAATAATAGGATCAAATAAATAAGCAATTGTCAAATTCGTTGCGGTTTTTAGGTTCCCTACTATACACATTAATTTTTTTTAAATGTTCAAAAAACGTTATTTTAAAGGAGGGCTTTTACATCTAAAGAAACCCCCCCGGTGCGCCGCTGCTTTCCATAATGGTTACATTCTGTTCAATCAAATAAATGATTTCTCTATATCTATTACACCTGTTTGGTATACCTGTTGCTTCTCTATCTACTACAGTACCATAGCGAAAGCATATACAAAACGCACATGGTCCTTTGGTCCTAGTTTTTTATTTCCTCAGTTACTGTAAGACCTTTACTTTTAATAATGGATTCACATGCAGCGCAAATTACCCCATAAGTTATCGAGTAGCTGTTAAAAATTATATTATTCTTTAACTTTTCCAGCACACACGATCCACCAATTACAACCTTTGGACGTTGGTGTTTATAAATTGTTAAAATCGCACTGGGCTAAAGCAATGACTGAATATACAACTGGATGTCCTCATGATAAGCCAACTCGTTTCAAGTTTTTTTCGAATCTTTGACATGTCATTTGTGAATGTCATGATGTCTACAACAAATATCTAAAATGCTTTTAAAAAAATAGGAATTGCTCCATTCAATAACTTGATAATACTGAGTGGATACTGCTCCTTCTCTGCTCACAGAATCCAAAATACATCAGCTGTTACCATCACCAAATCACTAGTAAGTTTATTCTACAATCCATCCAGGATATAAAACCTCCATTTTGTTACTATCCTAAACAATTCCCATCGGCCAAGTAGTACTAGTTCTTCGTTAACACCAACAAAAAGTATTCGAGCAGAATTGCTTTTGATGGTGATATGTGTCCTACAAATAGATGCCAAGAATGCAAAGAGAAAATCAGATCCGTCAGCAAAATTTATAACATCGGCAACTTACATTGGAAACAATGAGACAAAATAAACATTCTCCTTGTACTCCTAGAAAAAAGTAAAAAAAAATTATTTTCAAATAAGATAAGAGCTGATAAAAACCCATCCTCTCAGCTTAAACAAGTCTTGACACGAAATGAAGCAACCAATATTAAACCTCTATCTGGAGTTATACTCAAGAAACTAAAATATCTTAAGATGATTGGAGATGTGGATTATGCAATGACTTCTACTCACATGATATCATAAAGAAAAAAGAAGCGGAATAGATCCAATGTTCCTATTGCAGAAAAACATTTCATATAAAATGACAAGCAGAAGAACCTAATGAACTTCTTGAATTTTGTTAATTTGTCTCTAAAATCAACGTTTTTATTAATAACACCAAATAACCTTACTACTATCACCAACTAACCTATAAAAGTAATGTAGTTTTTCCTAATAGATCATTTTCAAAATAAATAAAAAAGGTGTCTAAGATGTCCATCAAGAATTAATGATAATATTAAAATAATCACACCAAATTACAATTTTAAAACATGCACTTTTTTAAGAACTATCGCCAAATTACCTTAATTTACCCTATACTAAGAAACTGGCGCAAGAATTGTAGGAATACATTCTGTTGGTTAAACGTCAATATAGACCTTAGGCCTCAAAACTAAACGGCAAGTCTGTATTCTGAGGATGATCAAATGACCTACATTTCACAAGCGATTGCTGTACATGGATTGTGACGGCTCCATGGCGCAGTGGCTTGTGTGTGACTACTACGCCCAAGGTCGCGGGTTTGAATCCCGACACGGTCCGCTTGAAAAATGTTAGGCGAGCATTTTTCACAAAAATACACCCTCGTTTGAATTAAAGGTAAAATGGAGATCCTGTGTGTGAGTGTTGTCACGCACGTTAAAGATCCCTACCTTACTTGGAACAGAAAGTAAAGATGGACTCGGGCCGGGCCGGGCCGGATTTTTAATAAGACCGGCCCGGCCCGACGCAGAAAAGTGACTGGCCCGCCAGAGGCCCGACTCGAAATGAAAATATGTTTAAAGCATTGTTGCTATCGGTGATGAATCTCTACAAATTCGTATTTTGAATCAGTTTTAAGTGGAAGCTTTATTGGTTTTAGATTTAATGGTATTCAAATTCATCTTAATCATCTTGTATAATTCTGCAAAAAGTTTCGAAGAATTCCAAGATATAATTTTCAGAGGTCTGAAATTTTATTTGAGGATTGACAGGGAAAACCCTAACAAAACTTAATCAAAATTAATATAAAAGTTTTTAGTTTTTATAATAACAGTTCTTTAAAACAAACTGGAAACTGCTCAAGCAAGTAAATCAGAATAATTAGTAAGTCACTTTCTGGCGGTTGAATAGCATGAGAGATCGGAACTAATGTGCGGGTAAAAATTGGTGTAGGTAAGGTACCTATTTGGCATTTTAGTGAGGTAAACTTTCACCTTCGTTTAAATGCAATTGAAAAAGTTCAACGAACGAATATAGTACCACCACCTACATCATAATCCCTGTGATGTTATATGGAAGAAATACTATTATCTACCTAAGACCTGAAGGGTTGGACACCTTGGAGAAGCTATAACAGCTGTTGCTTTTATTCTAGGTTTGTGTCATTGAATAGGTGTGAGCACATATATTATTTTTGGCATATATGCCAACAAAAATTACTTTCCTAAATTTTTCAAGCAATAAAAAGTATATGCCTACGGTTAATTTGCAAAGAATATAATATGTAATTAACCCCAATAAACTGATTATGATAATACAATTTTTTTCTCTTCATTGATGTCGATGTAAAGTTTAGTTTAGATGCCATTTGAAGACATCTTAACTTTTGTAAGTAATTTACATCTATAGTTCGTCTATACACAAACACCTTATTTTGAAATTTTAAATTCTTAATTATAAAAATCAATAAATATTATGCCTACGTTTGACTGGTACATCTCCTTTAGAGTCTTCTGTTTCTAAAATGGGTCTTCACTGGGTTCGGTCTAGTCAGAATTTGCAAATAAAACTTCATATTCACTTTCATAAACTGATTTTAAATGATGCTTTAAATTGGTGGTGCGTGAATATTTAATTTTGAATTCCACCCTGCTTTTTTTCTTTTTACACAACAAACAAAACGCAGTTTTTGTATCATTTGAAATAACACCAAACTCAAAAAATTGTTTAAATTTGCTGCGGGATGTCGACTCGGTTGTCATATCAAAACGTAGGTTTGTTTGACAATTAGCAGCACTATTACCACTTTCATTGGGATTATAATTAGGGTCCATCACGCTATCGTCGCTATCAAAATCTGACATGATAGTTATTATATCAAATAACACTATCATATATGAAGTAGATAAATATTATTTTATTTGTTATATATTTGTTATACTCAGTTGTCTATATACTATACTAGAAATAAGTGTTATTATTAAATTCAAATAAAGGCGGTCTTGAGTATAACGTTGTCATCAACGAACTGAGACTGGGAGACCTGAGCAAAATTTTTAAAAATCTAATAAACTACAATAAACAATTCCTAGGAAGTACAATTACCATAAAAACCAACTGTTTTCTACACGGATTTGCATCTGCACTGAAAGTATTATGTACAAAATGTACGAGGGATTATAAGGAATTGGTACATCTAGGTTTTCGGCAAACTACCAATTTAGTGAAGATATGCGATGTTTTTAAACAACTTTACCTCATTTTTAACTTGTAGCTATAAAACTACGAATTTAAACTACGAAAGCTATTATGGACAACAAGTAGTTGAAAATTTGCTCATATTAAAATTAAAACAGGCGTACGATTTTATGGGGTAAGTAAACCTACAAGCAATGTTATGCGGTATACATAAACTATACACGTGATTGATAATATCGACGTTCGCCGCAAGATTGAAATTTGAAGTATATACATATACATAATATAAATCGTGCTAACTTTTGAATTATGAATAAATCACCTAGTATGATGTTCCTGGGCATTTTTAACTTGCCTAAACTACAACATGAAAAACATTAAATAGGAAGAGAAAAAAATATTCAGGATAAGAAGTGAGTTATAGTATCACGTCTCCTTTATATTAAACAATACAAACAATTAATAATTAATGGGTCCATGAAGACACTACGTGAAAATATAATTAAGAACGTTTAGTTACTCAATGTGAGATAGAAGTGAAACGACGGGAAAACTTCCACTCGTGCGTTTTTCCGCTCGAAAAGTTTGAACCGGCCCGAATCGTTTTGCCTGACTCGGCCCGAATCGTTTTGCCCGGCTCGGCCCGAAAAAAGGTACGCCCGGCCCGAATAAAGTAGTCAACGGCCCGACCCGGATTCGAGCCCGAAATCGGGCCTGGCCCGGGTCGGGCCGGGCCAAAAGCCCGAGCTTGAGTCCATCCCTAACAGCAAGGGTTCGGCAAAATTCCAAATTTTCCAGGTAAAAAATACTCGATTCCTGGCCAATGTAGTACCTTCGGGTGGAACATTGGAAAATCACATGTAATGTATATAGATTGTACTACTTATCAGTTGGATTGCATATTGTCGAGCTTTCCTTGCAACATTAATGTCTAAATAGCCCGACACCCTATATCAATTATTAATACACTTTTCCACAAAATTGTAGCGGGAAAAAATTCCCAACACGAACTATTATTATAGTTGTATGTACACTCATAACAATAATCCTCCTAACAGGTAAATGTCACACAATGCTAGGTTTTAGTAAGCAACTAAGGATTAGTGGCGTGAAGGTATTAATCAAGGCGATAACATAGGCTGCTATTGCAACGCTTTTTGAGAAAAATAAGTATTTTTGGCCCTTCCCCCTCCCGTTCCCTACCAAGCCAAACCCTTAAACGTGCGATATTAAATAGCACTCTTTCTCCTCCATACTATACATTCCCTTACAGAACATATTTTAGACCGCAGTCTTGAAAAACTTTATTATTTTTTAAAATATTCTGTGACCACGAAATGGTTCCTAGTTTTGTTTTGACGCAAACCAGTCAGTTGGGAGCAATAAATTTTTTGAGGTTTCTCCTCAACTCATTCGGATTAAGTGAAATACAACATCTGTAAATTTATTTTCCCCTTTTTTTTTAATTGAATGCTTTGATAATAATTTATGTTAACGTACTTACGCGTGGAGGTTGCTCTTTGGCGTAGTTGGTATGCGTGTGACCATGTTAGGCGAACATTTTTCACAAAAAATTCTCCTTGTTCGAATGAGAGGTAAAATGGAGGTCCCGTGGGTGAGTGTTGTCACGCACGTTAAAGATCCCCACCTTGTTTGGAACATCACGGATTTGGCAAAAATTCAAAATTTTCCAGGTAAAAAAACTCACTTCCTGAGTGGAGCATTGAAAAATCAAATGTAGCGTTCTTATGCATGCTTTCTAAAGATGCAACGACACCGTCTCAAAAGATTTTTTAACGTATATCGCAGTAATCCTATTTGTTGTTTCAAGTTCCTTTGTAAATGATTTTTTCGTAAAAGCCTTAAAACCTTCTTCATTATAATATTTTGCTGCTATATACCTAGTATTGGACTTACCCCACATCTAATAGCGCAAAATGTCTTTTAAACAAATTTACCGCAACTTCCGTCATTATGTGTATACAATCGTATTCTTAACATGACGCATCCTTGCGACAAAAGTGACACAACTCAAAAATTGTTATTTTTGAGTTATAATCAGAAATGAAATCTTAAAGACTACTCTATCAGTGTACAAAACCGTATTAACTTAAGGTTAAAATTTGTCTACCAGGTGGAGTTTGCGCCCTTTTTGATGAATGAGTCTGATGTTTTTAGTAGCGTGGCATCTTTAGTTTTCCATGATCGTCGTGGAGTGCGCTTGTAGTTTTTTTTTTTAAACTGTATTATTTTGAGTTGTGTCATTTTTGTTGACAATTTAGTGGTTTTCCTTAAAATCATTTCGTGGTGTGTCACTTTTCTTGATAAGAAGATAGTCTTGTATTGGGAGCATTTCGAATTGTGTCACTTTGGTAGACCAAGGTAGACCAAGGTAAGTTAAGTTATTGGTATTGTTTTAGTAATGTTTGCGAAACAATGTCGTGCGGAGAGAATAATGGCTTTGGACAGATTTTCAAGGGTTTCGTGCCATATGACTACAACGAAGGAGGTATTTGGAGATACCAACACTCTGAATCAACCTGATAAAGTCACATAGTTAGCCGAAGAGTCTTCAACATTAAATGTAACTAGTGACAGCGCAGAGACAGACGGTAAATCTATATCGAGCGATAAACATGAAAATTTGGTTTTAGTAAAAGGTGGAATAAATGAAATTTGTGAACATAATTTTGTAGCTCCAAGGTCCACTAAGATTCCGGAGTTAAAATAGTCCCCCATTCGGATCTCCGAGAGGGGACTACTTCGGAGGACGCGATCGGAAAATCCAGAATAAGAGTCAGGAACATTATGCGAGACGGTGCATGGAATGTTAGAAGTATGAAGCAAGTAGGTAAGCTAGAGAACTTAAAAATGAAAATGAATAGGTTATCACTAGACATAGAAAGGATCAGCGAAGATCGGTGGCCGGTGGCGGGAGATTTTTGGAGTGGAGACTTTAGGGTAATTCATACAGGAGCAGAGGAAGGAAATTTGGGTGTAGGGATAGCTACGCGAAAAAAGATAGGATACTGTGTAGAAAATTACTTACAAAAGATTGAAAGGGTACTCATGGTTAGATTAGAACTTAAACCGGTAGACACAGTAATATTACAAATATACATTCCCACCTCTAGCTGCAGTGACAAAGAGGTAGAAGCGATCTACAAAGATATCGAAGATATATTAAGATACGAAGAAGAACATGAAAATCTAATAATTACGGAGGATTTTAATACAGTGGTAGGTGAGGGTAGGGAAGGAGCGGTAGTTGGTTTATTTGGTTTAGGCACGAGAAATGACAGGGGAAATAGGCTGGTAAAATTTTGCGACAATATCAATTTAATCATCACAAACACATTATTTCAACATCATGCTAGAAGATGATATACGTGGAAGATGCCAGGATATATAGGAAGATAACAAATAGATTACATTCTTATTGAACAACGGTTTAGAAATCAAGTAAAGGACTGTAGAAGCTACCCAGAAGCAGGTATAGACACTGACAACAACATCGTAATTATGAAGGTCGTACTTAAATTTAAAACTCTGAAAAAGAGGAACGGAAAAAGGCACTTTGACTTTGAGAAGCTAAAAGATAAAGATATTCGAGAATGATTCGAAAAAAAGACAAATGAATTGCTCAAAGATATCGGGAAAATATCTGATACTAAGGAAGTAGAAACAGAATGGAGTAACATTAAATCCAGCCTCGAGATTGCGGCCAGAGATATTCTGGGGTATACACAAAAAGAAAATAAGAAACCATGGATAACAAAGTATATCCTGAATTAATAGAAGAAAAATGAAAATACAAAAATAAGTCAGACGAAACAGGAAAACAGAGATACAAAGCCATAAAATAGGAAATTATTCGCAAATACAGGAAAGCTATAGAACAATGGATTGATGAATAGTGCAAAGAGATACAAACTAAGATGGAAGTAGGAAAGACAGATGAAGCATTCAAACTAATTAGAATCAATTTTAGGAATATAAACCTTATATCAATAATATAGTGGCAGAAGCAAATGACATTATAGAAAATGTAGAGAAAGTGGGTAGATGGCAAGAATATATAGGAAATTTATATGCAGGAGAGAAACTAACAGCATTAGAACAGGAATCAGACATTGAAATGATTACTTGGGATATCCTATACTTAGAGATGAATTTGAATTACCATTAAAGGGTCTGAAAAATGGTAAGGCGCTGGGTACAGATAAGGTGCAAGCAGAAACTCTAAAAGCCGCTGGACAAGCAGTAACAGAATGTTTGTTCTAACTTGTAAGCTATATGTGTGAAACAAGCGAGATACCCAAAGATAGATTTCAAACGTATCATCATAGTAGCTATACCAAAAAGGAAAGGCGCGGTTAGATATGAAAATTTTCGAATAATAAGTTTGACAGCACATGTGTCAAAAATATTAACTAGAATTGTACAAAGACGAATGAAAAACGAGCTGAAGAAATACTATAAGAGCAATTTGGGTTTAGGCGAAACAGGGGAACACGGGAGGCTATTATAGCTGTGAGAGTGATAATGGAGAAAACAATAGTAAAAGGGGAAAGCGTGTATATAGGGTTTGTAGATCTGGAAAATGCATTCGACAATGGTAAATGGAAAAACATGTTTGAAATACTCAAAAAGATTGGAATGAGCTATAAGGATAGACGAATAGTACATAGCTTATACAAAGAGCAAACAGCAGTAATAGAAAAAGAGCAATAAACATTAGAAAAGGGGTGAGACAGGGATGTGCCCTATCCCTATTAATTTTTAACTAGTACATAGAAGAGGCAATGAATACTGCCAAATGCAGGAAGACATTTGGAATTACTATGCAGGAACAAAAAATTGATATGCTTTGATTTGCAGATGATATAGCGGTATTAGCATCTAGCAAGGAAGAGTTAGAAGCTGCTCTTAATGAAATGAAAACGGTTCCAACAGAGAGATACGGTATGAAAATTAACAAAAATAAAACTAAAGTACTAATTTGCAAAGGAGGAGAAAATAAATTAAAAATAAGAATACAAATAGGTAACAAGAACTTACAAGAGGTTAAGGATTTTTGCTAATTAAAAAGCCAAATAACGCAAGATGAGAAAAGCGCAAAAGATATATAACAAAAATTAGCACAAGGGCGTGCTACATTTAACAAAAAAAAGCAACTACTGTATTCAAAGACAACAAACACAGAAACAAGGAAAAGATTGCTTAAAACATATGTGTGGAACACAGCACTGTACGGCTGTGAAGCCTGGACAGTAGGAGAAGCGGACACGAAAAGGGTAGAAGCCTTTGAAATGTGGTGCTACAGACGTATGATGAATATACCATGGACAGACAAAGTTAAGAACAAAGATGTACTTCAAATGGTAGGGGAAGAGAGAAATATGTGGAAATTGGTAAAATATTGGAGGTACTCAAGTACACAGGATTTTAGACAATTAAATTCTGCGTTCTACTTTGAAATAGACAACAATAGGATAAGGGTATGCAAAAAATTCTTTAAGGCAACACTGGATATTAATGACCGACCAATCCGGACCGCTCTAACGAAGAAAAACGAAAACATGAGAAACAACCAACAGTGAATCCCGAGATAAAAGAGAGCGTTCGAAAATTCCTTAATTCTATACCTCGAATTGAATCACACTATTTAAAGGCTCAAAGTAAATGCGAGAATATTGAAGGAGAAAAGAGTTTGGCTGACATTTATCGTGATTACAAGGAACAGAGGAAGCTACAAGAGCTGCCGTTTGCAAACTCTGTTATGTTCAATCGTATATTTAATGGTGAATTCAATATCCTGTTTTATATACCAAAGCAAGATCAATGCGATTTGTGCGACACTTACAAAAATGCAGATGACGAGGAAAAAGAAAAATTAGTTAATGTCTACAATTTACACCAGGAAGAATAAGAATTGTGTCGCAAAGAAAAGGATTTGGATAAAAATGACCAGGTTGGTTTGTTTGTTGCTCTATGCGACTTGCAAGCTGTGATGCTAATTCCAAAGGTTTTCGTTTCTTATTTTTAATACGCAAGTAAACTAAACTGTTTCAACTTAACCATAAGTGATTTGCCGGCCAGAAATGTCGAATCTTACTTCTGGAATGAGACGGGAAACGCGGAGCCGTGGATTTCGGTACCTGTGTTCTTAATTACATTAAAACAATAGTAGAAAAGGCAAAGAAATCTGATATTGGTATTATTTTATATTCAGACAATTACTGCGAACAACAAAAAAGCAAGT
The DNA here is from genome assembly GCA_036346225.1 of Platerodrilus igneus. Classification (NCBI taxonomy): domain Eukaryota; kingdom Metazoa; phylum Arthropoda; class Insecta; order Coleoptera; family Lycidae; genus Platerodrilus; species Platerodrilus igneus. The sequence goes on from JARFIW010000566.1 coordinate 2,678,101, forward strand.
ATTTACTTGCAGCGTATGCTTATGCCGTAGCTAACTTTAATGTCCTTACATGTGGTTTTCCAATACTTCACCCGAAGGTACTACATTGGCCAGGAAACGAGTTTTTTTTTACCTGGAAAATTTGGAATTTTGCCGAACCCTTGCTGTTCCAAGCAAGGTAGGGATCTTTAACGTGCGTGATTCCACTCACACACGGAACCTCCATTTTACCTCTCATCCGAACGAGGGTGTATTTTTGTGAAAAATGCTCGCCTAACATTTTTCAAGCGGACCGTGTCGGGATTCAAACCCGGGACCTTGGGCGTAGTAGTCACACACATACCACTACGCCACGAAGCCGCCTCTAACTTTAATGTCCGCAGCATTGATCACAAATTTCTAATTTGTGGTCACACTCAAAACGAAGGAGATAACGTTCACAGTGTGATAGAGAAATAAGTAAAGAAGTACATTAAATCTAGTCCACAATACACACCAGATCAGTATGTTACTCTAAACCGTACGGCAAAGAAGGATGGTCGCCCATATGAACTACAGCAAATGACTTTTTTAGATTTGTTATTATTTGTTATTATTATTAACTTTACTGTAGATACCTGCGGCAAGAAAGTAAAATATAACGACATAAAAATTCGCAAAGTCCAAAAGGTAGAACCACGAGCTTTCTTTTACAAAACATCGTACAAAGATGAAGAATTCAAAAAAGTTTGCGTGATGAAAACAAGGACCCAACAAGCTTTTGATGTAAACTTACTTCCAGCTTATAGAAAAAAGTTTCCGTTGACTGAAGTAAAAAAGAAGGCGCTGAAGTCTTTATGCGATAAGAATATAGTTAAAAAGAATTATTATGAACAATAATACAAAAACATTTTTGAGTTACACTAATACTTTTAAGATCCATTTGTTTTTCTTTTCATTAATTTTTGCACTTTTCTACGTTTGTTAGTAATATTAAAACAACCTTTAAAACATGAGTGTTCTTAATTTTTATCCTACGCCCGGAAAAAGTCTCAACGCATAAAGAAAATCTTATACTCTGTATACTGTAAGTATACTAGGGAATTAAAACATCTACTAAAGTGTCTTAAATAAAAATAATTCATTGTTCTATTGACTGCATATTCAGCAAGAACGACACAAGTCAAAAAATTTCGATTTTTCTGGTTTTTTAAAGAAAGTAAGATAAACTAAATTTTGTTTGTATAATATTATCGTACGAAAGATAATAGAGTTTTAAATAATCTCATCCATATTTCATTAAAAGGTATGGACATGCTGGGAAAACGTTTCTTTCGCTTCCTGAAAAATGACTTTTTTTGACTTGTGTCACTTTTGTCGCATGGTGCGATAAGTATTATAAATTTAGCGGAAGTTGTTGATGCTTAAAAAGGGTGTACACGAAATTATGCCTAAGATATTCATTTAAGTAGTGTATAGAATAACAACCTAAATTTTATAAATTAACATTCACTACAAGTTCATCAAAAAATTTCACTAAACTAAAATCAACAATGAAGTAGTATTAAACAATCAGTTTTTAGATCTCTGTTGAGGAGTTCCCAAGCCTCTTGACTGCGACTAGTACATCAATCACGGCTCTGACGGTCAGGAACGAATTAAACGGATTCGATATGCATTGCATAAAATATTAACTCGTGTCTTTGCTACCTTGCGAGTTGCGTAACGATGTTGTGTAGTTGATACCATGTTTTTATAATGCACGTTAAACGATTCTCATAATTAGACTGGAAGACTACATTTACTACAAGTATTAAATTAAACATCTTTAATACACTGACTATTGAAATAAGTTCGAAACAACGCTGTAGTTATATAAGTAGCAACTTCAAAGGCTGAGTAAAGAAAATCTTTAATCAAAAACATATAAGTTTGAGCAGTCATAAAAATGTATAAGAGTGTCAATCAGATTGTACCAAAAGTCTTCCTTGTGTGAATTAATAATACGTGGCCAGCTTTGGACCGTGTCATACTAGCTACTAATAATGTCGAGGTTTCGGACACTTTCGTAAAGGGCGTCGCCTGGATGTACTCATACGATCAATGAAACCAAACGTAGTTTGAAACAAAATAGCAAAAGTAAAAAAAGTTGCGTCTCGATGAAGAAATACGCCCAGTTAAGCCAAAAGTGCCTTATAACAAAACAACTGAAGACTAAAAAAGTTACGATTTATATAAGCAGGGATTGATGGTTATCGTTATGCTCAAGTGAAAGTTTGCATTTGGTTGCTTTATACAGAACCATCCATATAAAGAGAAGTGGTAACCTTAATTTTCGCTCATATTGATGCTATTCTTATTGATTTCCACAGATTACTTAATTTATCTACTGTAGGGTAATTATACATACCTCTTTTTTGTACGGCATTCATGATTGTATTTGACCAACGCTGAGCGATAGTACTGGCTAGTTCTGAGGCACCACTTATATTTGTTTACTATCATGTAAGCGGTGATGCCACGCCAAATCAGAGGATAAGACACCTTTGTTCAATCTCTAACTTAGTGCGCCTGAAGACAACAAAATGTCTATCGTAAGCCAAGATAACAAACGAAGAACTGCTTTAAACATTTACCTGCAAACCCAATATCCATAATACTGTTACGAGTAGAATGAGCGTTAAGTTGCAAATTTTGATTTGCTCTAAGTGGTGGGGATCCCGTAGCATACAAGAGTGCGTTGGCTAACTGCAGTGGTGCGGGAGTGTGTTATGGAACAAATTATAAAAAAATCGAAAAATTCAAAATAAGAATAATAAAATAACTGGAATGAAAACTAACTACGTTATTTTCTCTTTGTCATAATTAAGGGGTGCCAATCAGTCTGTCACAGCAATCCCTTTTGATAAAATTTCCTATATGGAAGACTTATTCCACATAGGCCTCCCTTGCTTTTGTTTCCTAAATTTCTCCCACTATACTTTACCGTTCTCTAAAATACTTTACAACACATTAAATTTTTGTCAAACTAAGTAAAATTGAAAAATAAATGCCTTTTCCAAATAAAATTTCCTTAAACAAAAAATCGAAATCCCTTAACCTCATCCTGGCCAGGTAATGCTAAAAGCAATCCTAAAAAGACCTTAAATCTTATCCCTTAATAATATCACTCCAAATTTTCCGCTTCCCGGTCCACTTAAAATAATTTAAAATCAATTCGAGCATATTTCTTAAGATTTTAAACCAATAACACTATGCTTAAATTTAACCAACACACGCTCTATCGATAAATCATCAATCAATAAAATAATCACTTTCACTTTAATTAATTTCCTATTACATAAATACTAAAAAATACACTTTCAATCCACAAATGCATAATTAATAATTCTTAACATAGCAGCTCATTCTACTCACTATTTAGTGTTTCTTGCTACCATTTCTTAGGTTATTCAGCAACAGAAACTCCCAAAACACAACATATTCTGCATAGGCCTCCCGCGCTTTTGTTTCCTAAATTTCTTTCATTATACCTTACCGTTCTCTGAAATACCTTACAACACATTAAGTTTTTATCAAACTAAATAAAATTGAAAAATAAAACGCGTTTTCCAAATAAGATTCCATCACTAGGGTAGCTGGATAAATGTGGCTGTTTAGTTGTTTTTTTACATAAATTCAAATTAAATTCAACCTAAACTTAAGTCTCGTTGCCATTAAATAATTGCAATGTAAGTACAAATATACTTTCCTTAAACGAAAAATCTAAATTCCCTAACATCATTCTGGCGAGGTAATGCTAAAAGAAATCCTAAAAGACTTTAAATCTAATCCATTAATAATACTATCACTCCAAATTTTCCGTTTCCCATATTAAATTACATAATCCATTTAAAATCAATTCGAGAATATTTCCTAAGATTTTAAACCAATAACACTATGCTCAAATTTAACCAACACACGTTCTATCGATAAATCATCAATCAATAAAATAATTACTTTCACTTTAATTAATTTCCTATTACATAAATACTAAAAAATACACTTTCAATCCACAAATGCATAATTAATAATTCTTAACATAACAGCTCATTCTACTCACTATTTAGTGTTTTTTGCTACCATTTCTTAGGTTATTCAGCAACAGAAACTCCCTAAACACAACATACCATCAAATCCTAACAATTCCACCACGTCCTTAAATTCTGGGACGCACTGATGTATTACCGACACTGAGGACTATGATGCCTTGCATTGTAAGGAAATTAATCCGTTCTTCCATCCTTAGAACTTCTTCTTTCATTCAACACGAAGTCTTTACTAACTTTGCTTCTATTTCTTCTGAGTTGTCCACCAACTGCGCTTCCAATTCCTGCAAACCGACGGAAAGTTTGATTTCCAGCTTTCACACGGATTTTATAGTTTCTTTTAAGAACCCCTCTTTTACCAGTTTAACTGCTGTTGCGATTTTCGTAGCTTTCTTTATAAACACCTCTCTCAATTGATGGTAGGTTACTTGTAGATTTATGGAGATCTATTTCAGTTTTTCTGCGAAACTGACAGCTTTCTTGTTTCTCCGCATGCTCTGGTAATCGTTTGTCTAATTTTGCTACCAAACTTGCAAAGTTTTGGTCTTGTTTCTCTATGTTTTCTGCTAAGCTCTCAGCAACGCTTGACTTGAAGTCCTTCAAGAATAATAGAATTTCGCAGACCATTTCCATTTTCTGGCTACGAGTGACAGTCATGCAAATAGAAATCGTTCGCTAGCCTTTAACTCTACTACTTGACACCAGTGTAGCGAAAACTATTTACACAAACAACAGTTATTTATTATCAGACTGATTATAAAAGCCTTTACAACAACACGTACTTACAATGGAATTTGCTAAAAGCTCTCCCAACTATTTATTTCCGACCAATCGCTAAAAGTACAATTACTAGACTACTAAGATACGAAGCTATCTTCTAAATTACTATCGAAGCACTGTAATTAACTATTCAATCACTCATTATTAATTTATGTAATCACTTCAGTACTTCATATCATATAGAGTGATTTATATCGACATTAATTTGTATCACCATCTTCAGAGCTTTAAACTAGATTATGTTATAATCAAAGCTTCAATTTCGACTATTTAAACTATTCTAAAACGTACCAGAATTTATGCAAATAACATTCTTGAGATTTGTTATTGCAATCTAAATAACCCTTATATGCAAAACCCTTGTACTTGAATAGAAGGATAGGATATCTTCTAAGGCATTTTTGGGGAATAGTACAGGATATATTACAAGCAGAGATAGAAAAAAAAGAGGTACTGGTAGACCTAGATCAGACTATTGCGCGCAGATGGTGATATATACAAACTGTGCAAATTGCAGGGAAATGTGTAGGTTAGTTCAGAATAGAAAACAATGAGGGTACGCGCCTAACCAGTTCCAGAACTGAAGACCTAATGGTGATGATGGAAATACTTTATTGGATAATAATCTTATTACTTTTGATTGTCTAACAAAAGATATTAAACGCCAGCAAGTTTTAAGTTTTCTAATTTCGCTATTGTCTATCTTGGACAACAAATGGTTATCCGATTGTATTAACTAACTGAAACTTTCTTTTCAGGTACAGTCTTTTCTAGTGGGAATCGCTATTGAGTGTCTTCGGGGTTGTTCATCATTCCCACTCCACCTGTTATTGAACCAAGTAAACAACTAATCTACGACCACTCTCGTACGTTCTGCAAGGTTCATTATCAAGTTGTTTTAGTAACGCTTTTCTCTTCTTCTAAAGCAGTTTACCATCTGCCAGCTAAGCTCTGTTCTGTTTTATGGTAGGTAATACACCTTTGACTTGTCAGTTCAAAATATAGATAAAGGGGCTCAGTTCTATCACTACTAACCCAGGTAAAATAATATTCGTTTCAAACAGTTCGTATAAAACATAACTTTCCCATTGTTCTTTAGTTACCTTGCTACAAAACAACTTAAATCGCTTAAATTACGTATGAGTTTGCTCGCTGAGAAGCAACCTTCTAGTACTTACTCATTTCTTACGAGACATCTTTCGGCTTAAATGAGAATGTGACTCGTTATGATCAGAAGTAGTGATCAACTTTTTGTTTTGGTGATAATCTTTAAAAAAGTGGGCGAAACGTCGAAATAATAGTACCATATGACATGATTCAAACTCGGAACATGTGTTATAATTCATCATTCCGACCTTCTAGCTTTTCTTTCCTATATACTGATACCGCTATATCATCTGCAAATCTTTTGTCCCTGCATAATAATTCCAAATGTCTTCCTGCATTTGACAGTATTCATTGCCTCTTCAATGTATACCACCAGTTCACTATCCCTCCAATACTCAAAATCCATACAATACAAATATCAATGGTCTATAAATAAAGGTCTTTTCCTCATAAAAATTATTACCGAACTTGTTTAGCGTTTTAACTGGAATCAAATATTGCAAGATTTTCACCAGTAGTAAGTCGAGAAAGCTAATTAAAGAAAAAATAAAATAGAAACGAATTGAATAGACTAAAATTGAAGTCTTAAAAATAATTCTCTATTACTTAAACCAGTTCAAAGAATTTAAGCCTACTTACAGTTTTTCAAAATTGGAAAAATGTAACTAATTGCAGACACTTTATAATAATTATGAGTACTAATTTCTATTAATCACTGTATTATTTTTAAAATTATTTCTTTGGTCGCAGAACAAAAGGAATAATCCCTTTTACAACTTCCATCGCCTTATTTAGAACTTAAACCCAAATCAAAATCCATAACGTAATTTAGCAACTTTTCTATTCTATAATATTATAGGTCATGCCAAAAAATTCACAAAAATTCACAACACAGTATTTGATTGGTTTAGCGCACACAGCTATGCAAAAACGTAAAATCTAACCATTTCAAATCATTATCTGCCTAAATGTTGATTCATAAATAGAATATTTATTGCAATATCTCGGTATAACTCTGTAAATGATAATTTTTATTGAATAGAATAATAAACTATTAAATAATGTTACGAACCTTCATGCAAGTAGCGATATAGAGTACAATATTTGCAATTTTAAGTGAAATTAACGATTCTTCTCTTTAAAAATTTCACTTGATACTAAACAAGAAATACCAGTAAAATATCAAATCATTCTAGTAAAATAACACTTAGTCTTACATACAAAATGTTTTCAAGAAAGTTTAAGCTTTTACTATGAATTATTATAAATTAAAATTATACTCTAATTCACAAAATGGCCCTTATTATTTCTACAAACCTTGTCATGGTATATTTATGTACTGATATTTTGTCAACTATTTTATGTATTTTAGTAAGTAAGTTTAGTCAAAGTAATTAGTAAGTATTATTAGACCCCGAATTTTATATAGTTTTAGCACCAAATTTTCAGTTTTTTAAAGAAGGTAGCAATAACTACCGAAACGTTGAATAAAATTACAAATTGATCTTGTAGTTTAAACGTTATTTGAACGATTGCATCCCAAGATTTTTACATCCGCATGCTAATTTTTTATATAATTTGGTATAAAAAATGATATTAAAATAACTTTTTCGTGAATGTAAAAATATTGGGATACAATCGTTCGAATAAAGTTTAAACAACAATATCACTTTGTAATTTTATTTAGCGTTTCGGTAGTTATTGCTACTTTCTTCAAAGAACTGATAATTGCTGTTAAAATTGAATAAAATTCTAGGTCTAATAATACTTACTGTTACGTCATCATCAAACATTTATTGGTATTGGTGACAATAAATACTATTCGTGCGGGTATCCTACAGTTTTCAGTGAAACATTTTATACCGGCAGTGGAAGTGCGTGAAGTGAGTCGTACTAGAACCCTTGCAGAAGACGGTTGTATGAGAGCTTTTGGAAGCGACACCATCACCCGAACGTGCGTGTTCTTGGTTGTTCGCGAACCCCTTTGTGTGTGAACTTTTATTGCCCCGAGCGGCATAGGCTTTAAGGTATTTATACCCTTCCTTAAGTAGTTTGTTGTAGTTGTTTTAGTTATTACACAACCGCTCCACTGCCATCGGTATTGCTACAAAAAGCAATTGGTCCTTCCCTATAATTAACATATCGATATCACCTCATTCATCCCATACATCCACATACTAATTACTTTGACTAAACTTACTTACTAAAATACATAAAATAGTTGACAAAATATCAGTAGGTACAAAAATATACCAAGACAAGATTTTATTTTTAATTCAAAATATTTTTAAATATAGAGTTAGGTTTTATGGGTTTTAAATCTTTTAAAGAAATTTGTATTAAATTGATTGACAAATATCAAATATTGTCAGGTTTATGGTGATTATTGTAGATAAGTTACCATATTATTAGAAACGAAATTGATGTTAGATAATTGAAATTTTTTTCTTCTAGTAATTTACTAGGTGTGGAATAAATGCAGTATGGTTATTCTTCGTGATCGAATTTATAGAGAAAGACATAAACTGAAAAAAGGTTTTATACATCATGCTTGTTATTTAAAATGTTCTGATGTTGATGTATGTAAAAAGACTCTAAGAATAATTTCTTTTTATAGTTATGTTCAGTTGACAAAATTATAACACCTTCATATTTAGTTTCGTGTCTACTAATGTGCAATTCAGTTTTTCAATTTTTGCAACACTTTTGTGTTGTATAGTTCTGTTTTTTAGCGATTGTAGAGTTTGCCTAATGTAAGATTTATCACAGCTACATTTAATTTTATATACAACATTGCTACATAAAGTTGTCATTTGTGTCTTTCAATTTTGTGAATAAGTTTTTTAAAGATTTCTCATATGAAAATCCTATACAAATATTTGGTTGTTTAAGTAATTTTGTTAATAAAGGTGTCAAATTTTTAATATATGGGAATTTTTCAAATTTTGTGTGTTTTTTTGGTTGTGGTGGTTTTTCTAGTGCTGTGTTAGTATGTAAAAGTTTTTTGATAAGAGGATTTTGGATAAGAGTTAATGACTAAACTGTTTTCTAGTTCTTTAAGATTTTTTTGTAAAAAGTTAGATTCACAAATTCTGATTATTTTTTTTTAAGTATTAACTGAATTGAGGCAATGATTTAGTGAATAGTTAGAATGAAAATTGAAATACCTACCTGAGTTAGTTGGTTTTTAAATGTATCAAAATTTTAAGTGTTGTTAACAATTCTTATAACTTTGGTATCGAGAAAGGGAATGCAACTATCGACATCCTTTTCGTATGTGAAAGAGAGGTGACGGTTAAAACTGTTGAATAGATAAACAGTAAATTGAAGTCAATGTTCCGGAAGGGAACATAATATACGATCTACATATTTTACTAAAGATGTCATTTTGACAGGTAGCTGAAGAAGAACAGAAGAGATTAAGTTGTACATAACTAATTGCGTAATAATCAAAGACAATGGTGATCCCATTGAAGCACCAAAGATTTAAAGGTAGTATATGTAATTATGACTGAACTATGTATTATTAAAAATCAAACGTATATAGTAGATAAAAAACTGTACAATATGAAATTACAATATGGTTGAATGGCATTCCATTTTTCTCAAACAATATCGATAACTAAGTCATTTGGTATATTATTAGTATAGAGGGAGTAAACATCGAGTGATACTAGTATGTGATCTTCAGTTAACTGAAAGTATGTACAAAGCTAAAAGTGTCCTGGACGTTTGGTTTTTCAGGAAGAAATGCTATTTATAAAATTTTGGCATAGTATCGGGCTATATGTGTTGGAGTATTAATAGATGTTATGATTGGACGTAATAAAGTGTTGATTTTCCAAGAACTGAGTTGTTGATGGTTAATTTATTGTTTTCTTTTAACGAGATCATGTTTTTTTGTGTGTAAGTATTTTATATGATCTTTTACTTTTCTTGTGTATGGTGAAAGTAGGGCCTTTAATAAGTTTTCTGTATGCTGTGGTGTCCGAAAGTAAAGAGTGCGATTTGGTGATGTAATCATCTTTGTTTAAAATTACAGTTACGGCTCCCTCATCGGCCTTTGTAATTAAAGGGTCTTTCATTAAGCGTTTCCTATCTTTAAATTTAAATAAAACAAAGTATGTGTGAGATATCATCGAAACTTTTATTCGTTTGAAAGGCCTATCGATGCCATTATGTATGGAATATTCTTACGATTTAAAACCAATTTTTACAGTTTAAAAAACGTCGATAAATACATCGCGCAAGCGCGATGAAAAAGAGACGTCACGGGCGGTTGGTAACGCTAATCTTGTACAGATTTGGCGCGCCCATCTGTCAATCACGTCACCAATGCACAATTTTAATACGTAATTATCGGAAAATATAAATTTAAGACAATAGTTCCTACAGCCAATACTCACATAAATATGTCCCTGGGTTAAAGTTGGCTTCTGTTGAAATCCATCAGGGCTACTGATGGCCCTTTTTAGGCAGTTAAAGATGGTGACTGCCCCGGTGCTGTTGGCGGAGCATGGACATCCGGCTCGTTCTAGGGTCGTGGGCTGCTCCAAGATCGTACCAGATTTCTATATGTAGCGGAACGATAGGAACGAGTTAATTAAGGAAAGACAAACACAGATAAGCAAGGGAAATCTACATAATAAAATAAAGATACGATACCAGTCACGACCGCCCTTCTCGGTGTTCAAAGGTAACACGGCCTGACACGACCGCCCTTCTCGATGTTCCAAGGCAAACGGCCACGTTCAAGCGTCTCACGGAAACACTTCCCCCACTTTTGTCTTTCACGCGTCGGCGCGAAGTTATTCGTCCAACCCACTTTTGACGTGACGGAAATACGCGCACCGAGTCTTTTGAATTTATGGCGCGAAACTTCCACACATCAAAATTAAACTAAAACATGTTTAAGTGCCACTTTGGCACGTAACAATATAACATCCTGCAAATGTCCGCCGCGACTTCGCTGGGTGGCACGCATCCGAAAAGTCCAATTTTCCATGACTCTGGCGCATAAATCAGGCTGAATTTGACCGATGGCATGGGTTGTGTTGTCTTTGAGGGCCGCTGTGGTTTATGACTTATTCGCATAGACCTGCGACTTAAGAAAATCCACAAGCAAAAATCTAACGGGGTCAAATCGTACAATCTCGGTGGCCAGTTCACATCAGCTCCACGTGAGATGATCTTAACCTCAAATCGCTCGTGCAGAATGTCCAATGTGGCATGAGCTGTGTGGTACGTAGCGCCGTCCTGTTAAAACCACATGCCGTTGGTGTCCATATCATCCAATTTAGGCCAAAAATAGTTGGTCATCATCGACCTATGGCGCTCGCAGTTGACAGTGATAGCTTGGCCAACGTCGTTCTGAAAGAAATAGGGACCGAAGAGGCTGACAGCCCAAAATCCACACCAAACAGTGACTTTTTCGGAATGCATTGGACGTTCTAGGATCTTTTGTGGATTGGTATCGTCCTAAATTCGACAATTTTGTTTGTTGACGTACCATTTATTCAGAAATGGGACTCATCGCTGAAGATGATTTTTTGATCAAAATTAAAGGTCAGTTTCCAACTGTTTCAGAGCCCATTCAGCGAACACAAGTCGTTGTCTATGGTTGTTTACCTTCAGCTCCTGGGTAAGTTGAATTTTGTACGGGTGCAGACGCAACTCACGACGCAAAATTTCCCAAGTTGTGGTCTGCGAAATGCCTAGTTCTTGTGAGCGACGCGAAATCGACTGCACACTTTCATGGACACGGTTATGTCTTCGGCAGATCTTGCGCTTCGTTGTCGTACGGGTGTTGGTTGATTGTTTACTGAACCAGTGGACTAAAATTTATCTACCACTCTACGAATAGTGCTTTCGGTCGAACGATTATGGCGACCGGAAAATGGACGAAGCGCGCGGAACGTTGCCCCAACAGAACACCCATATTGATAAAACAATTTTATCATTTGCACGTGTTGTTGAACGCTATATCTGTCCATGGTGATTTGGCGAAACAGACTGAATAAATGACAGCCACTTTGACAAATGAGCTTCAACAATATGACCGCTACCAATTGTACAAAGTTCGGAAGTCCCTATTGAAAGACCTTTTATTAATTCATGGTGATCTTTAGGACCATATTTTTATTTAACCACTACTACTAATGACAATAAAATGGGAAGATTACTTTCAGATTTTGAATCAATTACTGATGCTTTTGAATCTCTGTTAGAAGAAAAAACAATTTTACGTACAAGGGTAACTAATATTATCACTAATTTTATCAAAAATCCAATTAATATTAATAGTAATCAATTTCAATCTATATATTATAAAGTGAAAGAGTTCCTTAAGATCACAATGAATTAATAGTTAGAAATTAGTGCGTGTGCGCGCCCGTATCCGTGTATTCGTGCATATGCGTGCGTGCGTGCGTTAAACGTGGTTTCAGCCGACGTTGTGTTCTTCAATTTTTCGGATATAATTCCGCACAGCTGGACGGGTTCTGATAAGAACCGTGAATTTTGCGACGTTTCTATCAAATTGCATCACTTATTTTCAGGTCTCTAGTAGCTGCCTGATCGAAAGTAACGAAAGTCATAGCTCACAACTACTATAGAGGCCTGATGATGACTAGTGTGATTCTATGGGAATATAGTCAAACTTAACTATTCTTATCTGAACTTGTCAACAACACCACGAAATGGCGCCTAAAATTGTTCGGTCGAGAGTTATAATTCCACCGAACTATAATTAATACATAGGACATTATATTAAGTTCGATATGAAAGATTTAAGGTAGAAGTGCAAGAGGGTTAATTAAACTAGCGTTCAAAGATCCTACAAAACGTAAAAATAAAACGACAACGACGCGACCAAAGCGATTTATATTTTCTAGACAATGGCCTGAATTAAAGGGAGCTTTATTCTGACCATTCAAATTACAATGTGTGTAATTCCGTCAGATTAGCGCAATCCTGAACGCCGCAACGAATAGCGCAATATAATGCTTGACACATTACTACCTCATTAGATTACAACGACCGGTGTGTGTGAGAGTGTATGTGTACTCGACGAACATTGGGGGCACCAACGACCAAAATTATTACCGTTTTATACCAGCGAAGTGTTAACAAGATCTACGCCGCAATGATGTTTCTATAAAACTTTTTTTTTAATTCCGATCGCATAAAAAACAACCTTGCTATTTATTTATTTAGCATGCACGCTATACTTAGAGGTGTTTAGAGATCTGCATTTCATTAGCAGACCTCTCTGTGTTGCTCGCTACTTGAGATGATAGCATCGCTAAAACACATGTAATGGATGCTGTTCTTGGAAGCAACGCTCCTGTAATCCCATAAAATTCCTTACGTTAAGTAGAAAAGGGAAATTTTTGAAGGCCTAAAAGCTTTGTCTTGATTACATTAAGAAACCAATTTGTTAATACGAGGACAAGCTGTGGAGAAAAGAAGTTAACTTGATGCAGACTATACGCCAACTCACACAAGCCACAGACGAATGCAAATGCTGCGTCCCCATGGTTACAAACTGCATCGTATAAATTAAACCTGCACTCGCCTCTTGCGAATATTTCATTTCGAGAATAAAAATGTTATCGGGCGTTTATTGACCTGCGACGGCGTGAGCTTTGTATCCTCTTGATTTAGCGTTTCAAATTGTCCTTGTGTGCAGCCACACTCTTGATATTAATAATAAAAGCGACGTAAATTTGGACCAATTATAAACGAAACGCGCGCGCGCATGGCGTAGACAACAATAACAATCGTCGCATTTCTTGCTCTCCTTTTTCGGAACCGCAAAGATCCCACAAAAACTTGTAATTTTCACGAGCGAAACCTCGTTACTCATACACATTCAATTCTGCAATGTTGCGTGGATTTTATATAAATAAAGACCAAACCAAAATAGAAGCTTTAAGGAAATTGGCGAAATGTGCGTTGCGTAAGTGAATCCAAGAACGACAAGTTTAAATTTAGCTCTAAAAATGCGCTTTTTCTCACGACGTGGAATAAAGACGTTTAATGTGTCGAGTTGTCCAGTTCGGTCCAACCGTATTACAATCTTTTAATCCGTTGAGTAGAAGTGCAGCGCCGACATGTGCTGAATACTTACGAGCAAATAACTAAATACCATTAGTTCGCGGAATTCTTCATCATACACTGGCGAAAATAAATAATAACAAAAAAGTACCAGGTGAACCTGCTAATTAGATATCGGAAGCTCTCTAGATGGAAATGCAGGGTTTCATGATTTCATTCACCTTATGCGGTACGCGTAATTGGAGCCAGTAAAACGATACTTCAAGAGATAAGTTAGTGCAGACTGTGGGAAATTGATTATTAGCGTACTAACAACCAAAAGTTCTTTGGATAAGAAAATTCCTTGGGTAATCTTTAAGATATATGGTCTGACAGGTGATAGACGTTGAAATTGTTCCTATTGGAGTGCTGACGAGAGTCGTAATGGCGTCGAACATTAATCTTAGCGAATCAACCTCCTGCCATTATCTCACAGATGTCAACTGCTTTTAATTCTAGTATAGTTCAATTTGAAGTTTTTGCAGAACAGGTGTTCCACTGAATGTTGATGAACCTAAAAGACAATTGTTTACGAAGAAGTTAGGCCAGTTAAAATATGTCCTCTAGAAGTAATAAAAAATTCTGAATTTCCATGTTAAATTACATTTTTTTTATATTGTATATTATCCGTTAATTCAACATCATGCTAGAAGACGATATACGTGTAAGATGCCTGGAGATATAGGAAGATATCAAATAGATTACATTCTTGTTAGACAACCATTTAGGAGTCAAGTAAAAGACTGTAGAAGCTACCCGGAAGCAGATATAGACACTGATCATAACACCGTAATTATGAAGGCCTCACTTAAATTTAAAAATTTGAAAAAAAGAACCGGAAAAGGGCACTTTGACTTTGAGAAACTAAAAGATAAAGATATTCAAGAAAGATACGAAAAAAAGTCTAATGGATTGCTGATAGATATCGGGAAAATATCTGATACTAAGGAAATACACAGCGTACTTAAATTGTTACAAACATGATGGCATTTTCTGGGGTAAAAGATTCCGGAGTTAAAATAGTCCTCCATTCGGATCTCCAGGAGGGAACTACTTCGGAGGATGCGATCGGAAAGTTAAAAATAAGAGTCGGGAACATTCTGCGAGTCGAAGCGTGAAATGTTAGAAGTATGAAGCAAGTAGGTAAGCTAGAGAACCTAAAAATCGAAATGAATAGGTTATCACTAGACATAGTAGAGATCAGCGAAGTTCGCTGGCCAGAAGCGGGGGATTTTTGGAGTGGAGACTTCAGGGTAATTCATACAGGAGCAGAGGAAGGAAATTTGGGTGTGGGGATAGTTATGCGGAAAAAGATAGGGTACTGTGTAGAAAGTTACTTACAAAAGAACGAAAGAGTACTCATGGTTAGATTAGAATCTAAACCGGTAAACACAGTAATAATACAAGTATACATGCCCACCTCTAGCTACAGTAACGAAGAGGTAGAAGCCATCTACAAAGATATCGAAGACATAATAAGATACGTAAAAGGACATGAAAATTTAATAATTGCGGGGGATTTTAATGCCGTGGTAGGTGAGGGTAGGGAAGGAGCGGTAGTAGGTGTATTTGGTTTAAGCACGAGAAACGACAGGGAAAATAGGTTGGTAGAATTTTGCGACAAGAACAATTTAATCATCACAAACACATTAATTCAACATCATGCTAGAAGACGATATACGTGGAAGAAGTCAGGAGATATAAGAGGATATCAAATAGATTACATTCTTGTTAGACAACGGTTTAGGAGTCAAGTAAAAGACTGTAGAAGCTACCCGGAAGCAGATATAGACACTGATCATAACACCTTAATTATGAAGGCCTCACTTTTTTTTGAAAAAAAGAACCGGAAAAAGGCACTTTGACTTTGAGAAACTAAAAGATAAAGATATTCAAGAAAGATTCGAAAAAAATCTAATGGATTGCTGAAAGATATCGGGAAATATCTGATACTAAGGAAGTAGAAACAGAATGGAATAACATTAAATCCAGCTTAGACATGGGGCCAGAGATATACTAGGGTATACACAAAAAGAAAATAAGAAACAGTGGATAACAAAGTGTAATCTATCTACCTTATATTTTTCTTTACCTAATATATTCTCAGAGATTGGCCTTTATTGGGGATGTAGTGGAACCACGCTAATGTTGCAAAAAAGATAGTATGCTCTCAGTCTAAGCTCGGGGTCTATTGCTGAGGAGGCATAAGCTGGGCGGAGTTCTTTCTGAGACTAAACCTGTCTTTGAAGAAACTAGGGCGCCACTGCGTCAATAAAACTAACCCAAAAATTCATCCTAAGGATAGACGCAGATAAACCTTAAAAGAATAATAACTACCTGAATTTAGAAATGAAAGAACATAATTTTTTTACTAGTTTTCGTCTCAAACCAAATGGAGAGGCTACTTATTTCATTTTTTGAGTTGTTGGAAATAAAACGATCTAGAGTTTTGAATTGTATCTAATAAAAAATTTTGTTTCTTTTCAACTATGTACAAAAAATTAAAAAAAAAGATTACAGTGTAAATACTATATCATGAGAATGAATGTTAAATAAAAATTATTCAGTTGGCAAAAATCACAACTACTAACAGGGTAGACCTGTCCTTAAAAAGTATTATTCAAAATCTAAATACACAATTTATATTGCTTGTAATCTAAGATCTTGGATTTAGCTTACAAAGATTTATTTTATGTTAAACTCTATATCATCAAATGTCTCAATCAAAAAGTTACTTAGCAACATAATTGTCACCTGTTTCAAATAAACATATAAAACTTCGTTCTTATCATAACATATGTGGTTTTAATAATGTGTTGTTCTTAAAAAACGTTGTATAATAGAGTATGAGGCCATAAAACCTTTAACAAAATGATTTAAACTATAACAAAATAAAAATGGCACTTGTTTCAACTAGATAATGTTTAAACTTATGAATCAGGGTATTTAGTTCCGTAATTAAGTATTTATTGTTTAGTTAGTTCAGCTGTTGGCGATGAATCAAGCGTCAGCCATTTTGTCTAAGAATCAAGAAAGCTTGTTTTAACAAAACTACAGGTTACATTCTGAGATGTGATGATTGAAACTAAAATAAAAATCCTAGTCGATTTTTCAATTCATAAAATATGTGTATAGTTTGCTGCTAAAAATTAAAATTTCTGTTAGCATCAGTTAAACCATCATATTATAAAACAACAAACCGTCTTATAAATATGATTAAAAGTATGTTCTACCAGAGCTTGTCGCTATGGCTGTCACACCACGCCAGACGAAACTGCCCTAACTGAAGCTTCATAACAGCCATGAGGGCTCCAAAACTCAAATTAGTTTACTTTTCTTTAAAAAACGTGTCTGGCGACTACATCTTGGATACTAGAATGAATGTTCTACGTTCAATTTTTATGCACATGAACATCTGACTACGACTACGCTTGACAGCAGCATGTTTGCGAGGATATATGCGCCTAAATTCAGGCAACTTACAATGCACGAAGAGCAATACTTATTTGCATAAACAAAAAAACGTTACAAAAGGATATCTTGAATTTAATAGGGGAAAGACGAAAATACAAAAATAAATCAGACGAAACAGGAAGAGAGAGATACAAAGCCATAAAATGGGAAATTATTCGCAAGTACAGAAAAACTAAATAATAATAGAGTGATGAAAAGTGCAAAGGGGTACAAACTAAGATGGAAATAGGAAAGACAGATGAAGCATACAGACAAATTAGAATCAATTTTAGGGATATAAAACCATATAGCAAAAATATAAAGGACGCTGGAGGAAACGTCATTATAGAAAATATAGAGAAAGCGGGTACATGGCAAGAATATATAGAGAATTTATTTACAGGGGAAGAACTAACAACGTTAGAAAAGGAAGCAGACATTGGAAATGGTTTGGGATATCCTACACTTAGAGATGACTATGAATTAGCATTAAAGGGTCTGGAAAATCGTAAGGCGCCGGGTACAGATAAGGTGCAAGCAGAAATTCTAAAAGCCGCTGGAGAAGCAGTAACAGAACGTCTCTTCCAACTTGTAAGCTATATGTATGAGACAGACGAGATACCCAAAAATTTCAAACGTAACACCATAGTAACTATACCAAAAAGAAAGGCGCGGATAGATGTGAAAATTTTCGAACAATAAGTTTGACAGCACACTTGTCAAGAATATTAACCAAAATTGCACAAAGACGAAAGGAAAAACGAGCTGAAGAAATACTAGGAGAAGATCAATTTGGGTTTATGCGACACAGGTGAATACGTTGAGAGTGATAATGGAGAAAACAATAGAAAAAGGAGAAAGCGTGTATATAGGGTTTGCAGAAATGGAATAAGCATTCGACAATGTAAAATGGAAAAAAAATGTTCGAAATACTCAAAAAGATCGGAATGAGTTATAGGGATATACGAATAGTACATAGCTTATACAAAGAGCAAACAGCAGTAATAGAATTAGAGCAGGAACGTAGAGAAATAAACATTAGGAAAAGAATGAGACAGGGATGTACCTTATCCCCTTTAATTTTTAAACTTGTACATTGAAGAGGCAATGAACACTGTCAAATGCAATAAGACATTTGGAATTACTATGCAGGGACAAAAATTGATGTGCTTATATTTGCAGATGATATAGCGGTATTGCTATTAGCATCTAGCAAAGAAGAGCTAGAAGCTGCTCTTAATGAAATGGAAACGTTTCTAACAAAAAGATAAAGTATGAAAACTAACAAAAATAGAACGAAAGTACTAGTATGCAAAGGAGAAGAAAATAAATCAAAATCAAGAATACAAATAAGTAACAAGAACTTACAAGAGTTTAAGGATTTCTGCTACCTAGGAAGCCAAATAACGCAAGATGAGAAAAGCGCCGAAGATACACAACAAACATTAACACAAGGTCGTGCTACATTTAACAAGGAAAAGCAACTACTGTGTTCAAAGACGACAAACACAGAAACAAGGAAAAGATTGCTTAAAACATATGTGTGGAGCACAGCACTGTACGGCTGTGTAGCCTGGATAGTAGGAGAAACGGACAAGAAAAAGGTAGAAGACTTCGAAATGTGGTGCTACAGACGAATGATGAAGATATCATAGACAGATAAAGTTGAAAACAAAGAGGTACTAAAAATGCTAGGGGAAAAAGTGGAAAACGGTAAAAAATAGGAGAAATAGGATGATAGGCCACATACTACTGCTTGAGGGAATAGTGCGGAACATATTAGAAGCAGAGATAGGAAAAAAGAGAAGTAGATGTAGACCTAGGTTAGACTATTGCACACAGATAGTGAAAGATATAGGCTGTAGGACTTTCAGAGAAACGTGTACGCTAGCTCAAAATAGAAATCAATGGAGGTACGCATCCAACCATTCCCAAGATGGATAAACTAATGAAATAATAACTGCAATTCAACATGATGATTATTTAAGAAGCTACAGGTATTGGTTGTGCAATATTCTCGAATAATATTAATTGTGTGAAAGAATTTATTGGAAAACTATTAATTCGGTAAATGTCGAAAGTTGGGGGATCTTGGCAGCCACAGGCTGCTTACCCCCTTCACAACTACTGAATGTCGGAGAAATAGGATATATAATTGTAAAGAAGACCGAACTGCATGTAACAAGAAAGAACAGCGTCCATGATCAAAGAAAAGAAACATAGAAACAAGAAAAAATTGATGAAAGCATATGTGTGGAGCTCAGCACAGTATGCCTTTGAAATACAGGCATAAGGAAAAGCAGACAGAAAAATTGTAGCGCCTTTTGAAATGTTGCGCTTCAGATGTATGAGGATAATAGCATTGACAGACAAAGTTAATAACAAATAGGTTCTACAATTAATATGGGAATAAAAAATAGGAGAAATAGAAGGGCAGAATACGTTCCAAGTCATTTTTGGGGAATAGTATGGGATATATTACTCGCTGAGATAGGATAAAGGAGGTAGATGTAGACCTAGACCAGATGGTAATACATGCAGACTGTACAAATTTCAGAAAAATATGTAGGTTAGTTTAGAATAGGAAACAATGAGGGTACGGGTCCAACCAGTTCCAGAATGAAGACCTACTGATGTTGATGGTGATGTATATTATCTTTGTCGTATTTTATACATCTCGTTAACCGTAAGACAAGTGGGTCAGTAAGAAAAAAACGAATTAACAATAAGGAATAAACTCGCCCGAATTACAGTAACATAGAAAGAGAAAAAGAAAGAAAGACGAATGCCGGGCTAAACATGGTCGAAGATTTGGGGCAAATCCACGCATTGTAAGTAAATGAGGCATTCGTACCTATTGGCATACAATGGTGTTTTTTCACCTAGGCTTTTGAAGGTTTTAAGTAACTGCAAGGTCCTTATCTGACCATAATCTTACCTGCATACAACGACAGCCCAACAAAATGTGCAATACCGACAATCTGAAATTTCTGTCGTACGATCAAGTAAGCATTAGTTCAAAGAACCTAACGATGTGGGATTAAAATATATTACTCAGAATGTGCGTAAAAGTCCGAACAATATTTGTTACAAACCGGGCTGAAAATATTACCATTCTATTAAAGGAAAATCACCCTTCAATTTACCACCAGTTACATAAAAACACGTTTATCATCATAAGTATTTTGTAACTGCCCGATTGGGTTGATAATATTGATCATAAAAAAACAACGCAACGCTAGAAAATATATTGAACTCATTCAACAAATCTCTTTATAAAATTCTTGTATAAAGAATAAGCACAGAAATTCCATATAG
This sequence comes from Platerodrilus igneus, assembly GCA_036346225.1. Taxonomy (NCBI): domain Eukaryota; kingdom Metazoa; phylum Arthropoda; class Insecta; order Coleoptera; family Lycidae; genus Platerodrilus; species Platerodrilus igneus. The sequence continues at coordinate 2,698,902 of JARFIW010000566.1, forward strand.
AATAGACATAAGTATAAATACCTTACTATCTTTCAAAGATAACACAGTCGCTTTACATAATTAGAGTTGAACTAGCAACATTTGGAAAATTCTTATCAACCACATGCCTAGATAAGAAACCAGACCGTGTTGTATAAACACGTAGACTTGTAAAATAAATAAAGGATGAGCAACGTTGGTTCTAATATCTATTAAAAATAAAGTACTTTCTGAAACGGATGAAGTAAACCTTTGGCATACAAAAATTTATTTAAAATAAATAGAAGAATTTACAATGGATTTTCCGATGCGGTTATGGATAAAATAGTTCTAAATGGAAGTAATCTGGGGACGGAGATTATAATCAAAAACCCGTCTTAATGATGACATAAATACCTGCCGGATTTGATGTTCGAAACGTAAGTGTAGCTGCATTTAAAATCTTTGAAAAGACATACGGCGATAAAATTAGTTTAAGTAGATTAAGCTTGTATAAGATCTCTACCAATAGATATTTTTGTGTAAATAGATATTGTAATATTGTTTTGAGGTCAAATTCCGATAAAGCTTAACCATTATAAAAGGTTCAAAGTGATATCTGATCAGTTAACGCTTTCTTCGTAGCTAAAAGTTTCTTTTTGCAGTTATCCATAATTAATTTCAATAATTTGTTCACACTGTGACATACATAGGAAAGCTTGAGGGGATTGTACTCTAATCGCTAGTAGTTGCGAGATTTTATTATTTTTTAGACTTAGTCTTGGTAGGCTTTAATATGTTAAAGGCGCCATCAAAACAAACCTGTTACTTGCATTTGGTGATTACAGAACTAGCACAAAATATACTTTATTGTAATTTACCTATGAGAATGACGTCGAACTGGCAATACTTGAACCAGTCAATGAAAAGAATTTTGTGTATTTTAAATGATTAAATGGTGAAAAGTGAAATTGAGTGTAAGCATTAATCTAGGTCTTTTAGTCACCTCCCGATGCAATTCTACCCGAAATAATTTTAAGCACCTCTATAAATGTTAAAAGTAACAATCTAAAGCCCTTTTATCAATCCAATAGAATATAAATAATGTTACAAAGTCATTTCTTCAAGAATTAATGCGCTTAGTGAAAGAAATTGTTCTTATTTAATTAGTTCGGAGCTGTAGAAATAAAATTTGTATCAATTTGGGTTTTGGATGCAAAATGGATGTTGATTTGTGCCCCTTTGTTTGTACTTCAATTCTTGAGAACACCTATATTGAAAAACCGTATATCTGAATATAATTCAAGACTCCTGCAATCAAGGTCAGATTAGTTTATAGTTGTGCGTTTCTGTAAAGGACAAACTGGAAATGCGCATCGCCTATTGCATAATTTTAGGGTAATATTTTGTAATTGTAAACTTTTATGAATTCGTTATGTATTTAGGGGATACGTATGTAATGCCCCCCATCCTGTACATTTTTAATACCTCGACTAGCTCAGTTTTAACCACGTACGGAGCTTGCGACAATGCGACAACAAAGAATTTAAAATTTTTTTTACCTCTACTTACTATGCGTTTAGGTCAAAACACTATTAAGCACAACTACTATAATATTCTCAAAATATTTACAATGTACAAAACGATTAATAAATCTTTGAAAAGAACCTCCTTTTAATAATTGAATTAAATTCCTTCTATAATTCCCTATTCCCGTTAATTAAACAAATCCAGCAAAAATCACCCTTATTATTATTATTTGAAGACCTATGAACGTTCATTAAAGTTTCTTCAATCTTTACGTAATTTATAACGTGCACTAAAAATGATCTTTGTTGACCCTAACATAAAGTGTTCATGAAAGCAATTTTTAAAATATTTATAAATAAAAACACAACAAAATATTCAGATTGGCTAACCTGTTGTTTCCAGCTGAAACCAGTTCCAGTCCCAATTGCTCCCGTATTTAGCTTATTGATTTAAATGGTCCCAACATTGAATCCAGATCTACTTTAGATATGACCTGCATTTTTCTTAGTACAGCTGCTCCGGATTAATTCATAAATTATTTTAGCGTCCTTTGTACAACTTCCTGGTCAAATCCAGTAATTAATAATTGAATTAAATGCTTGTTGAATCTCCACATTGGATCCAGTAATTATTCAGAGTCGTTTTTAAGGATTAAAATAACGAACCTCATTTAATTTTGCACTATCACCATTATACAATTTATTAACTATAAACTCACTTCTAATTCTTTCACGTAAATATTTCTTTCTCAGGTGATGTGAATCATGCCTTAATTCATGTTAAACTGATTTGTTTACAAATCCGGTCGTATTTAAAAGAAACCGCCTATCTGTTGACAAGCGCATAGTTCAACGATTAAGTTTCTACGTGATTCTTACATACAAGATTTTGGATATTTCTATGGTTTTTTGATGTATAAAAAAAATTGATGCGCTATTTCCTGCAAGCAGGATTTCAAGTTATTGCATTGGTTCTCTTGGATTTTTACTTCCCATATCACGTACGTTTTGTTTGTACAACAAATTTGATGAACTTTGCCTTTATCGCCATGGCGTATTTATTTGTAATCTATCAGGTGTTGGATTTTACATCTATTATCACGTAGTCCTAATTTAATTTATGTATTAAATTATATGCGTTTTGTATCTTACGCATTTTTAAACCTGCTTGTTAAACTGGGATTCTTAATGTTATGATGATGCATTATTCACGCGTATTGTGTTGCATCCGTCTACGTCGTTTTATGACTTGCTAAGTTGTTTATTTAATTAAATCTTATCGAGTACTTTTGATTTCATTAAGTAAGTATGACTATAGTTTATATACAAAGCGTTGCCACTTGTTTTGCTGTCTAATCGTTGAATTTTTCATTTTCTTCCTAAAATGTCTAGTTTTCTGAACCCTGATGGTGTTTTCATGAAGCGCACTATATCAGTGATCCTATCTACCCCTAAATGACTCTATTAACATAGCATTATACACACACACACACACACACAGACATATATATATATATATATATATATATATATATATATATATAAAGGTGCGGCACTACATACGAATTATTATATAGCTTCCAAACGGCAAATAATTTCAGAAAAGTTTCTGAATTAAGTATAGCCAGAACGATAAGGGTGACATTTCAAAAATATTTTTAACATACAAGGTGTCCCAAAAAAGCGTGTCATATCGAAGTTGGTATTTTTTAAATAGAACACTCTGTATTTTTATACATATCGAAATTATCAAGTAAAAAAAACGTCCCTATCCCTATCTTCTACTGTTTTCGAGAGAAAACGATTTCGAGAAAATTTTGGGTTGTACGAAAAAACAGAATAACGGCGAAATTAATGAGCTTAAACACTTTTGTTTTTACCAACTTATTAAGAGCTTTTACTATACTTTCTACAATGTTTACTGTTCTGTCACGTTATACAGGATATTTGTAATCAAGCTGTACATTATTGACCAACTCAAGGTTACATAACACGTTTAACTTAAAAAGAACACCCACTATTTTTGTTATCTGTTTGATTGCCCATGTAAATACCTTCCAATCGATATTAGGGGTTCCTATACCTAACTCCAGTAGTTTATGAAAAAATTGGAAACATTAACATATTCACTAAATGTCCTCCGCGGATCACTTTCAAATTAAAATAAACACAAAATTAATTAATAAAATATATACGGAACAAGTTTAAATTTAACAGTGGCAACCCACCATACAGCAAATAATAGAAATGTGTTGTAAGAGTTAAATACAGGTATCACTTTAAAATGGGTCGAGTAATTAAACTCAAAGTTTAACTCATCAGTAGGTCTTCAGTACTGGAACTGGTTAGTCGCGTGCATTGTTACCTCTTCTGAGCTAACCTACACAATTTTCCTAAAATTTACACAATCTGTATCTTTCACCATCTGCGTCTGATCTAGGTCTACCTCTATCTCATTTTTTTCCTATCACTGCTTGTAGTATAGTCTGCACTATTCCCTAAATGCCTTAGAACGTGATCTGCCCCTGTATTTCGCGTATTGCTTTTGTTTTCTACAGATATGTTTCTTCCCTTACTATTCCTAAAACCTCTTTGTTATTAACTTTGTCTGTCCATGTTATCGTCATCATCATGCACAAAAGCTTCCACTTTTCCTGTCTGCATTTCATACTGTTCCTATTTCATAGCCGTACAGTGCTGTGCTCCACACATAGGCTTTCAACAATCTTTTCCCTCTTTCTATGTTTGTTATCTTTAAACACAGTAGTTGTTTTTTGTTGTTAAATGTAGCATGGCCTTGTACCAATATTTGTTTTGCATTTTTTGCACTTTTCTCATTTTTCGTTATTTAGCTACGTAGGTAGCAGAAATCCTTAACCTCTTGGAAGTGCTTGTTTCCTATTTGTATTCTAGTTTTTGATTTATTTTCCTCTACCTTACATGCTAGTACTTTAGTTTTATCTTTGTTTAATTTGCATACCATACCTTTCTGTTAGAAGTGTTTGCATTTCATTTAGAGCTGCTTCTAGCTCTTCCTTGCTAGATGCTAATGCTGCAACATCATCTGCAAATCTAAGCGTATTGATCTTTTGTCCCTGCATTATAATTCCAAATGTCTTCCAGTATTTGACAGTATCCATTGCCTCTTCAATGTACAAGTTAAAAATAAACGGGGATATGGCACATCCCTGCCTTACCCTTTTACTAACATTTGCCTTTCTACATTCTTTCTCTGATTCTATTACTCCTGTTTGCTCTTTGTATAAGCTATGTACTATCCGTCTATCCCTAAAACTCATACCAATCTTTTTGAGTATTTCGAACATTTTTTTTTTACATGGTCGAATGCTTTTTCCAAATCTACGAACCCTATATACACGCTTTCTCACTTTTCTATAGTCTTCTTCATTATCACCCTCAGAGCTAAAATACCCTCCCGTGTTCGCCGGTTTCGCCATATTTCGCCTACCAAATTAATCTTTTCCTAGTATTTCTTCAGCCCGATCTTCCATCCGTCTTCGTATAATTCTAGCTAATACTTTTGAGTTTTGACACATGTGCTGTCAAACTTATTGATCGCAAATTTTCACATCTATTCGCGCCTCTCTTTTTTGGTATGGTGAATATGATGTTACGTTTGAAATTTTTGGGTATTTCACCTGTCTCATACATATAGCATACAAGTTGGAAGCAACGTTCTTATGCTGCTTGTCCAACGGCTTTCAGAGTTTCTGCTTGCACTTTATCTACACCCAGCGCCTTACCATTTTCAGACCATTTAACGTTAATGTGTAGGTTATCCCAAGTCATCCTTTTCGGTGTCCGACTCCTGTTTTAGCGCTGCTAGTTCCTGTCCTGCATATAAATTCCCTATATATATTCTTGCTATCTAACATTATCTATGATGATGTTTTCTTTCACGCCCCTTATATTTTTGCTATACAGTTTTATAGCTCCAAAATTTATTCTAATTAGTTTGTATGTTTCGTCTGTTTTTGCTGTTTCCATTTTAGTTTGTACTTCTTTCCACTTTTCATCAATCCATTGCTGTTTAGCTTTCTGGTATTTGCGAATAATTTCCCATTTTATGGCTTTGTATGTTTTCCTGCTTCGTCTGGTCTGTATTTGTATTTTCACCTTTCTTCTATTAAATTCAGGATGTCCTTTGCTATCCAAGATTTCGTATCTTCTTTTTGTGTATACCCCAGAATATCTCTGGGCGCCATGAATAAACTGGATTTAATGTTATTCCATTCTATTTCTACTTCCTTAGTATCAAAAATTTTTCCGATATCTTTCAGCAATACATTTGACTTTTTTTCAAATCTTTTGTGGATATTTTTATTTTTTACTTTTTCAAAGTGCCTTTTGTGTTGCTTTTTAAAAAATTTTAAATTTTAGCGCGGCCTTCGAAGCTATGATATTGTAGTCAGTGTCTATTCTGTTACTGGGTCGCTTCTACAATCTTTTACTTGATTCCTAAACCGTTGTCTAACAATATTGTAATCTATTTGATATCTTCCTATATCTCATGGCATCTTCCACGTGTATCGTCTTCTAGCATGATGTTGAAATTACGTGTATGTGATGGTTTAATTAAATTTGTCGCAAAATTCTACCATCCTATTTACCCTGTCGTTTCTCGTTCCTAAAACGTATAAACCTACTACCGCTCCTTTCTTTCCCTCACCTATCACTGCATTAAAATCCTCCACAGTTATTAAATTTTCATGTCCTTTTATGCATCTTAGTATATCTTCGATTTCTTTGTAGCAGGATATCTTGTAGCAGGAGGTGGGCATGTATACTTGTATTATTAATGTACTTACCAACCTAGATTCTAATCTAACCATGAAACCTTTTTCGTTTTTTTGTAAGTAGTTTTCTACGCAGTTTCCTATCCTTTTTCACTTAACTATCTCCACACCCGAATTTCTTTCCTTTGATCCTGTATGAATTACTCTAAAATCTCCGCTGCTGCTTAATGCTAACTTATCTATTTCAATTTTCAAGCTCTCTCGCTTACCTCCTTGGTTCATACTTCTGATTTTTCATGTTCCCAATTCTTCTTCTAAACTTTTCGATCACATCCATCATTGTAGTTCCCTCCCAGAGATCCGAAAGGTGGACTATTTTAATTCCGGAATTGTTTACCCTAGAGGATCTCATCATTTTAAATAACAATTTAAGTACACTGTGTACTTTGGAGGTAATGTGGAGGTTTCTTGTTGCCTGCCACATCACAGTAGCGAGTCTTAAAATGTCATACCGACCCCTATATGGTCTTAGCCACTCTAAGTACCTAAAGAGCTGCTGCTGCCGCCGACTTTCGGTGAGTTGGTTCGGTTATTAACATCACTGGAACACGGATGCCGTCCTACCCGCTCTGCTAATCTAGAATTTCTTCAAGGTGTAGGTCCATTCAGAACGGAAACTTTAACTATAACAACTTAATATTAGCATGTCACCTTGATGCAGTAAATCTATCAGACCAGGGGATGATAGAGGAAGGTACAAGTATCTCCAACCGCACGACAACTACTCGAGGCTATACAGGACGACGGTACAACAGGATTTGCGATAAAGTTGGTTCTAAGTTTAGTTTTCATACCCCAGTCGGCGACAACAACCATCGCAGACCAGAGATAATGTAGTTAAAGACATTCGTATAACTTTACTTTAAATTACTGAACAGTACTTAATTTTGTGTTAACAGCAGTTATATGTGGTCCATAAAACTTGAATACTAATATTCGTTCTGTAATCTGGCAATTTGTGCTTAAGCAGGAATATGTGACTTGAACTACAGTACATTAACATAAAACATGGACTGAAAATACCATAAACTTAAATTCTCAATGCAGACTACATTAAACGTTTAGACCATACAGTATCACATAAAATCCTAAAGTACTGCTAGATGTGCATTAAAATTATGAATAAAACCCTAAAAGACATAAGCAATTAGAAAAGAATAATAAAAATAAACAGTAATAGTCGCCACAAAGGTGAGTGCAAATCTAACAAAAAGATGTGCTCTATCAATTACACATAACCTTCGCAACAACACCAATAGATCCGTCTCAAGCGAAAATAATTCCTCTAATACCAAAGATCGAGCGATTAATATGAACCTTAAGTACCTGTTGATATCCGTTATAAGAAAAGCAATAAATGCAAGCACACCAAGAGCGTTGTTATCTACACAAATGGTCTTAGTATGAAAGGAGCAGGTCTTCACCCACAAATCTAGTCACACACCAAATGGATAGTAGCCTTTCCATATTGCACTAACAATTTTGTATGACTACAAACATGTGCAGAAATTAATCATTAAAGCTGATTTCAAATTTACAGAAAACAAGTCAACTAACTCACAACACTAAAAATGACAAGCAGTAATAACGCTGCTAGGAGTTAGGCGAAAGACTCAAAGCTTTAAATTAAAAATAGAATGATTAAATGAGCAAATAGCACAGATGTTTATGACGAATTAGAATAACCAAAAGGCGGAGCGTTTCAAGATACATAGATAAAAATTAATCTATTAATCATTTAAATAATTTATTCTAAGTTTTTTTTTTCGTTAAGAAAGGTGCTAGTTAACCTAACTACTTTGCTCTACCTTCCGCTACATATTATTCGAAATAGAACAGAAGCAAAAAGGTTGTTGTTGATCAATGATTTATTCATAAAGGTACAATAAATCAGTCAATTAACTGTTAATGATATCTACAGTACAATAAGGGTAAATGTTATTAAAACTGAAATTTGAAAACTATCCCGAGATATTCAGCGTCTGTTTCATAAACCAGGAAAACTATACTGAATCTGTGCGAAATTTAATATTAGCAAGCCGCCAGTTTTCTGCACTGATTTTATAAAACTGCATTGTGATGCTACTATTTTATAAGCGTCCATGTCAGTCTCACTTCGTTCTCAAAACATTCTACTTTCCCATGAATAAATGAGCACAAACACTTTTAAGGTTTTTTTAGGAAATTTATGTTAACTTTATGTAAGTGACGGTGTAATAACCACTATGCATGTTAAAAGCATTCTTCAAGAATTTTTTCCTGGTGGGTAAATACACGTACATTCAACATCATCTGATTATAATCGATACTAAGTACATTTATTATTCAACTCTAGTCGGGAAGCGTAGGTTTCTTATAATTTATTATTATTATGCAAGTGAACGTATATCAAAGCTTCTAGACCTTTTCTTGATTTTAACGTCTTTAGTAGAACAATTGCCGATGTTCAAAGTCTGGCGTGAAATTATCTTGTAATTTAGTAAATAACATAATTTGATGTTATTACAACAAATCGCGTTTCAAAAGGGAGGAACTTAATATACAACATCAAATTTCCATGCCGTTATGACTAATTATGAAAGGGGTAAAACGCATCACTTGAAGCGCGAGCATTAATTGCGATTGTAAGAGGGTTCATATAATGAATACCAACAACCAACTTGGCTCGAATAATAATGTGACAAAGTTCTAAACTTTCCCAAGTTATGTGGAACTGATGCGCGTTATAAATCTTAAATTTCGAAAGACGCAAGAGAAGGAAAAAAAGCGAAACGATCTAACAATTTACAGAGAGACATCAGTAGTACGCGATAGAAACATGTATCAGAATTAAATACCACGCAAGTCCCTAGAGAAAAGACAAAGAAACTTTGGAATGGAATATTTCTCTTGTTCAAGCACACTGACTGTCACCATTTATCTTCGGTTATCTCTGGCTGACACTACATTGCAACGCCGCCGTTGGCACAAAAACCCAAAGGAGTAGAAAAGAAAAAAGGCATGTGACACTTCAATTTCCATTTTGCTGTATTATACCACATTACATGTTTAAAACTTTGAATAAATATTTTTGTTTAATTCTAATTAAAGCTGCAAGATAAGATTAAAATGTCAGAATGCTACAAAATTATTTGTTAGTCTTAAATTTAAAAAAAAATTAATGGAAGGGCGATTCCACTGTTTTTTAAATATAAAAGCTCTATTCCTTCCGTTATATTAAGGACAAGACGCCGTACACTAATATCCGATGAATAACAAAGAAATATTTGTGTACCCATGAAAGATTGTGGCTGTTTCAAATTTTCAAAAAAAAAATGTCGGTATCAAACGATTTTTAAACAATGCTATATAGTATAAAACACAATAAATGACTAATTATTTAGTATAAAAATTGAGGTTTATAAAACATGGACATACAAATTTAATGAAACACTATTTTGAGAAAATCAATGTAAGAGAATTAAAACTATAACACAGTTAAACAAGCAACCATTTCCTATTAAGCATACAAATTTTATTTTGTTGTTAATTCAACAGTTGTTTAATAAAATAATTTGTTCTAAAAAAGTAATGTACAAAATAAAGAAACAGTATGCAAGTACTTTTCTATAAAGTAGTTAAAATTGCATACAAAGTGACCAAATGTCAGGACAACTACAATTAAATAAATCTAAAAAATAATTTGGTACTTAGAGTGAAGTTCTTTAAAGCAAAATAAGGTAATATAACGTTTACAAAATTTGTAATTGTCACTTGCCATAAACAAATACTAAATTTATGATTTTTAAGAACGTTAACATTTATAAAAATTATATTAGAGGTATATAAAATTAAGATCGAAACTTATTATCATTTTTTTCATAGTGCATTTCTACCTTGTTTTACTCTGCAACATCATTATCATTAGGCCTTCAGTGATGGAACTGGTTGGATTCGTACCCTCATTGTTTCCTATTCTGAACTAACCTTGTTGTATACTCTTTGTTCTACTAGGATTCTAGGTTCTTGACTGATACAAGTTTCCCACAAATAATCTACTTCACTTTTTCAAATGTGGGTTTTACAGTAAAATAATACATACACGAGTAATCATCCCATAGAATACAAGAAATAGTTCATCAATAAACAATGCCATACAGGCAATTATACGTGAAATAAACAACTTACATTAATAATCGCATTTCCCTCGTTATGCGCCGGCACTCATAAACACCGAACTCTGTTTCTTTTTAATGCGCATAATAGTTCAACTATCTGCCGTTTCTTGCACTATTATTCAAAAAGCATCACTTCATATAAACAAAACCCTTATACAATCATCACCACAAATTCAGTATAAATACAGACGTAAATATATTAAAACGACAAAAAATAGAACTGCTCCTTATCAATTCCTAACCCCGACTGACATCTAACATATTCTTAAAACTAAAGCTGTTTTGGTGGCGCGTTAATGGGACGTATGGCTATATTGTTGCGTACACTACAAACCACACATTTCCCTGAAAATTTGCACAGTTTGCATCTATCACCTTCTGCAAGCGAAAGTCTGATCACGGAATACCTATGCCACTATTCTCCTATCTCTGCGTGTAATATATCCCGTACTATTCCCCAAAAATGTCTTAAAACGAATTGTGTTCTTCTATTTCTCCTATCTTTTTTGTTTTCCACAGATATCTTTATTCCTCTACTATTTCTATAACCTATTTGTTATTAACTTTGTCTATCTATGCTAGCATCTTTATACATATGAAACACAACATTCCAGAATGCTTCTATCTCTTTCTGTCTGCTTTTCCTACTGTGCTGTGCTCCACACATATGCTTTGAACAATTTTCTTCTTGTCTTTATGTTTGTTGTCTTTGAACGTAGCCGCTGTTCTTTCTTGCTAGATGCAGTTGGGTCACCTTCTATTGTTCTACAATTATATACCCTATCAGTGGTATGTGAAGGGGCGCAAGCAGCCTGTGGTTGCCTAGTTTCTACGGAACTTGAACATTTGTCTTAATAGTTTTTCCAATATATCCTTTCGCACATTTAACATTAGTTGAAAATATTTCACAACCCACACCTGTAGTTGTATATAATAATCATCAGATGCAGAGGCACTAACTAATAGATGTTTATTTCTTTTATAAAACAAGCAGATTCTTGTTTTGTAGATGAGTATGAGAATATAAGTCTGATCTGTATAGTTAAATTCTCTCTTTTAGTTTTCATAAGAGTGCTTCTACAGATGCATTTATTTTATATATATTGTTGTGGATTCAAAGAGTTAAATTTGGGGTAAACAATAAAATTGTATAGATAAAAGAACAAATTATTTACGCGCAAAATTTATTCAATTCATTTAGGTAAAACGGACAAGTATTGACGTTTTTTATAATTAATAATTGAAAAGTTAATAGTACATAAAGAAAAACAGTTTTAACGCAAATAGAATACGCATAATTAATTTTAATATATTTTAATCCAACAAGTAAAAGCATAAGAAAACCCACTAGGGTAAGAAAATCAATAATTCCAAGGCAAAAGTTTTCGTTGTAACAAGCAAACGTCAGTTATATCTGATACGACGAAATATAGGTTACATTCGTCGAAATTATGAGCATATTAAGATAGGACTTCATAGAAAATATGTTCAACCGTCAGTTTGGTTTGAACAACAAGCTAACAAAATTCTTAAAGAGCAAGGGAAATGCACGATCGGTTATATACTACAGATAGAGACAGATATAAAAACGTTGATATTGAAAACGCACGTACCATATACACGTGGAGTGGAGATGAGCTGTTAGCAATATCGATTTTCTATAACTCAAATGGGGTTCTAAACGCGACAGCAGACATGCATGTGACAGAGATGAAGATAGTACAGGCGCGGTTTTATGACGACAGAGAATATTATCATTGGTTAAAACAGACAGTTTTCCAACCGTAGACAAACGCAAAGGTTGGGAACGCTTTCGGATACATACGGCACGTAGACGGAGTAAATTTCAGGAATTTTCAAGACGGTTGTATCAAAATTTGTAGAATTTAGATTTGAAAATAAGCTTTTCACGTGAAGTGTGTCCGGGGGTAGGATTTTGAAACAATATAAAAACTGAATCGAAATTATTAAGGCTCTCTTGTCTTCTCTTCGCTTACTACGATAGAGTATTAGATGTGTTGATAATACAATAAATATAGTGCTAGCACGTGTAACCTATTAATAGCGACCTTCTATATATTAACGCGAAATACGGGTAGTGTGTATCAAATTAATATAGGTCTGGCTACTACTATACAAAGTTCGAAAATCAATAAATGGAAGCATGATATATGTGGGGTAAGCATCACAAATAACCAAGATTGGACGTTGATATAGAATGGTACTATGACACGAGGCGCTTGGCTTGCAAATGGTATTATCGTCGGTGTATCCGCTGAGTATCACAGCGAATGGTCACGAAGTCAAGGTGTTCTAGTGATCGTCGTCGAAGGAATGGAAGCCTGAAGCATTCTCCAGGTAATTTATTTGAAATTTCTGTTGTCTGATAAGCTTTTGAGAAATTTTGGTGCTGTGTGAGTGAATTTTGGGATTTATTTATGGGTATATAAACTTATTGGAAAAGATACATGTACTGAACAATTTATTAGGGTTAAATATTGAAAAGGGGTGTATTTAAAACTTACAAAATTTTATTTTGGATATAAATTGGATTGTATAGGGTAAACGGGTCTACAAATTTTGTATTAATTTATGCAAGGTAAAAGGCATATACATAATAAACTGGGTTATTATGAGCTCACCATACTCCAGTGTACAGTCAATTTAAGGTAATATGTGGGGCCCATCTACTCATATTTTATTGACTTTGTTTGAAAATAATTAGAAAATCAAGGACTTTAAAAACATATCACATTTGAGTATTATTGTATCAAACTGTTTTTTATATATGTGAATAATTTGTCTGTAAATAGCGGTAAATAAAAGATTGTATGATTGTTGTATTATTTGGTGATTTTATTGAATGGCGTGCTAGTGTGAAGGAAGAATGGTTGTATATTTAAGTATCCGAGAATAGGCACAGCTGAGCTAGCCAGGGAAGCTACTGAAGATTGTTGAAGCAGAAATAAAAGGGTAAACAATTTTTTTTGAAATTTGTGCATTTTTGGAAATTTTTTAATGACACTGGTAAAGGACATGTTAAAGCTTTGTCCCAGCTTCGTCCAAGAATTTTTCTAAGGTACCACGGCAATCTTATGACGGCCCAACGCTGGAGCTCGATGCTAAAATTTAATCCCCGATTCCACGGCAATCTTAATATATATATATATATATATATATATATATATATATATATATATATATATATATATAGTATAGCAGCTGTGTTATCGGACGTTATAACTAATAATAATATAAAATGTTTAAGGTGTTAGAATCTTCTTTGGGAATATGTTCGTCCACTCATTAATAAAACGCTCATTTATAAATTTGTCGACGTTTCGGATAATTTATTTCCTTAGTCATGACCTATAAGTGATAGGCTGTAATACAAATATACAAAATAGATGTTACTTACAATCTATGTGAGCTCTGAGTAATTCGAAAAACCATCAATAGAATAAAAGCAGTTACTTTTAAAACATGAAACAAATTTAAAAAAATAACAGTCATAAAAATAAAATTAGTTTAAAACTTAGAAACTATAACATATAAGAAAAGGTCACTAATTGAAACAAGATTCTCACAATATAGTGTTGTTGGTTTGCATGTTAATACTGATTAGTTATCGCAATTGAGAATTGATATTTTATATGAATTACATTTTAATGATATACATGGTGAGTGTGAATTATGACTTTGCTGTCTTTATGCGCCTACTTAATTTATATAGTAATGAATAAACTGTATTTAAATTATCAATATCGGATTTGAAATTTATTGCAGAATTGTTGTTTTTAATATGAAAAGATTCCAAAAATAATCGTTTTTTGTAATTGTTTTCTATTTCTAAAATTTGTATATCGTCAAAATTAGCGTTATGTGTTTCTTTATTTAGATGTATTGCAAGAGCACAAGATTTTTTATTTATTTTATTATCGCTTTTATGCTGGCTTATACGATTGCGTAACCATTGTTTAGTTTCCCCGATATAGCATTGATTGCATTCACAAGTAATTTTATACACTACATTACTTAATAATTTTTTGTTTGTAGTTTTTAGTTCTTATATGTTATAGTTTCTAAGTTTTAAACTAATTTTATTTTTATGACTGTTATTTTTTTAAATTTGTTTCATGTTTTAAAAGTAACTGCTTTTATTCTATTGATGGTTTTTCGAATTACTCAGAGCTCACATAGATTGTAAGTAACATCTATTTTGTATATTTGTATTACAGCCTATCACTTATAGGTCATGACTAAGGAAATAAATTATCCGAAACGTCGACAAATTTATAAATGAGCGTTTTATTAATGAGTGGACGAACATATTCCCAAAGAAGATTCTAACACCTTAAACATTTTATATTATTATTATATATATATATATATATATATATATATATATTATATATATATATATATATATATATATACCTACACAGTAAATTTTTAATGCGTGGTCATGTCATTTTAAAGAGAGCCTTTTACAATTTTTAATACGATTCATCATTAACATTAGGTTCTCAGTCCTGGAACTTAGACGCGTACCCTCATTGTTTCCTATACTGAACTAACCTATACATATCCCTGAAATTTGCACAGTCTGCATCTGTCACTATCTGCGTGACATTTCGCTCTAGGTCTACCTCTACCTCTTTTTTCCTATCTCTGCTTGTAATATATCCAGTACTATTTCCCAAAAACGGCTTCTATTTATCCTATTTTTTATTCTCCACAGATATTTCTAATCCCCTATCTTTTCTATAACCTATTTCTTATTAACTTTGTTTGTCCATTCTATCATCCTCGTACATCTGAAGCTTTTATGGCTTTCTGTTTGCTTTTCCTACTGCCCCTATTTCATAAACGTACTGTGCCGTGCTCAACACATATGCAGTAAAGAATTTTCTTCCTCTTTCTATATTTGTTGTCTTTGAACATAGCCGCTATTCTTTCTTGTTAGATGCAGTTCGATTCCCTTCTATTGTTTTACAATTATATATCCACTGCTTGAAAAATGGCAGGTGAGCATTTTTCACAAAAATTAAGCCCTCGTTCGGATGAGAGGTTAAATGGAGGTCCCGTGTGTGAGTGTTGTCACGCACGTTAAAGATCCCTACCTTGCCTGGAACAGCAAGGGTTCGGCAAAATTCTAAATTTCCAGGCAACAAAAAACTCGCCTCTTGGCCAATGTAGCCTTCTGGTGGAGCATTGGAAATATAAATGCACGGTACGTGAAAAGAGGCGGCTCCGTGGCGTAGTTGGTATGTGTGTGACTACTAGACCCAAGGTCCCGGGTTGGAATCCCGACACGACCCGCTTGAAAAATGTTAGGTGAGCATTTTTCACAAAAATACACCCTCGTTCGGATGAGAGGTAAAATGGAGGTCCCCTGTGTGTGTTGTTGCGCACGCTAAAGATCCCTACCTTGTTTGGAACAGCAAGGGTTCGGCAAAATTCCAAATTTTCCAAGTAAAAAAACTCGCTTCCTGGCCAATGTAGTACCTTTGGGTGGAACATTGGAAAATCACATGTAAGGTATGGCCTGTGCTGCTAAGTTCCCCCAGCACTTGAACATTTGTCGAATTAATAGTTTTCCAATATATCCTTTCGCACAATCAACATTAGTTGAAAATATTTCACAAACAACACCTGTAGATGTTTATAATAACCATCAGATTTACGTGCACTTATTTTTTCGTCATTAGGTTTTCCGTCTTGAAACTGGTTGGACGCGTACTTCCAATTATTTATGTTCTGAGCTAGCCTACACAGTTCCCTAAAAATCCCACAACAGCCTATACATTGCTCGATGACCTTTCTATTGTTTTCTAATTATATGCGCTACTTTACCGAGATTCAGTGGTATGTGAAGTGGAGGCGGCTCCGTAGCTTAGTTGATATGCATGTGACTACTACGCCCAAGGTCCTGGGTTTGATTCCCGACACGGTCCGCTTGAAAAATGTTAGGCGAGCATTTCTCATTAAAATACGCCCTCGTTCGGATGAGATGTAAAATGGAAATCATGTGTGTGTGTGTGTGTGTGTGTGTGTGTGTGTGTGTGTGTGTGTGTGTGTGTGTGTAAGATCCCTACCTTACTTGGAACAATAAGGGTTCGGCAAAATTCAAAATTTTTCAGGAAAAAAAAAATCGCTTCTTGGCCAATGTAGTACAATCGCGTGGAGCCTTGGAAAATCACATGTAAGGTATGTGAAGGGGAGACGGCATCGTGGTGTATTTGGTATGCGTGTGACAACTGCCCAAGGTCCCGTGTTCAAATCCCGACACGGTCTGCTTGAAAAATGCTAGGCAAGCGTTTTTCACAAAAATTCGGCTTTGTTCGAATGAGAAGTAAGATAGAGCTCCCGCGTATAAGTGTGGTTACGCACGTTAAAGATCCCTACCATGCTTGCAACATCAAGGATTCGGCAAAATTTCCAGGTAAAAAAGCTCGCTTCTTGGCAATGTAGTACCTTCAGGTGGAGCATTGAAAAATCAAATGTAGGGTATGTAAAGGGGGTTAATTAGCCTGTGGCTGCGAAAATCCCGCAACACTTAGGCATTTTCAAAATTAATAGTTTTCCAGTAAATCCTTCCGCACAATTATCATTAGTTGAGAATATAGCAAAACCAATATCTGTAGTTGTTTATAATAATCATCATGTGTAAGTACAGTTATTTTTGTCGTCATTGATTTTGATTCTGAGTTAGCCTACACATTTCCCTGAAACTCACATATCCTACATTTCTCACTATCTGTGTGCATTAGACATATTAGGGACTAGCAAAGTTCGGTTGATCAGAGGCGAGGGATTTTTGGAGCAGAGCCTTTCGGGTGATTCATACAGGATCAGAGTAAAGAAATTCAGGTGTGGGTATAGTCAAGCGGAACAAGATAGGACGCTATGTAGAAAACTACTTACAAAAGAATGAAAGAGTACTCACGGTTAGATTAAAATCTAAACCGGTAAATACTGCAACAGTACAAATATACATGCCCACATCTAGCTACATGATGAGTAGGTAGAAGTGATCTACAAAGACATCGAAGTCGTACTAAGATACGTTATCCCTATAGTAGGGGACAAAGAATACTACTATGATAAGTCTGCTTATCGTAAAAGACGATTAAAAGGCGCAGCAACGGGCAGCAGCCTTGCTGGCTAAAGGATATTGGAGGAGAGTCGGCTGGTTTCGGGCGATCCTTAATAATTTACAAGGTTGTTGGGGGTTGGCCGTAACAGATACGGCTTTTTGCCAAAATTTTCAAAAACTGCGTTGTGCAATGATATGGGAACCTACCACAATATTTCCCAGGTATGCGTGGCCTAAAACACGAAATATGTATGATGAAAAGCTCACAAGTAAAATTCTTGTCTGGAGGTAAACTACCCCCTCATTCGGATCTCCGGGAAGGGGTACTTGGGGCTCGTCATCGTAAGAATTTAAAACAACAGTTCGATTTAGCGACTTGGAATGCAAGATCATTACTTGGAGTAGATAAGTTAACGAATTTATTAGTCGAAATGAGAAAAGGAAAGCTGGACATTTTAGGTATTAACGAGGTGAGATGGCCAGATAGTAATGACTTTTGGAAAGATAATTATAAAATAATTACAACTTTTTCAACTAATGGACAAGCAAGGGTAGGAATAGTGTTAGGTAATAGGTTAGGACGTAAAGTTAAAAGTACTTACAATTTAGTTTTAGAATAATTATGGTTAGATTGACTACCAAACCCACAGACACAGTTTTAGTACAGATTTACATGCTAACAACTCAGTACGAGAATGAGGAAGTAGAAAAAGGATATGAGGATATAAATAGTATAGTGAGAAAAGTAAAGAGAGATGAGAATTTATTAGTTATGGGAGGGGGGGGGGGGTTAATGCGTCAGTGGGAGAAGGTGGTGAGAAAAAAATGGTAGGAAAATTTGGGTTTGGTAGACAAAATGATAGAGGAGAAAGATTAGTTGAGTTTTGCCAGGAACATAGATTAGTAATTGTAAACACCTTATTCGAACAATATGTTAGAAGAAGATATACCTGGAAAGCTCCAGGTGATACAGCTAGATACCAAATAGATTATATTTTGGTTGAACAAGGATTTGTAAAACCAAGTTAAAAACTGTCGTAGTCATCCAAGGGCTGACACAGATAGCGATCATAACTTAGTTAAAATGAAGTGTAATCTTAAATTCAAAAATTTGAGAAAGGCTAAAAAAGAGGGATGTGATCTAGGCAAGCTTAATGATAGTTAGGTAAAAAAGGAACAAGTATTAGATAAAAAGATCAAAGAGATAGCTAAGGAGGGAAAGTAGAAAATAGATAAAAAGGAATAAAAAGGTCTGTACATGATACAGCAACACAGACTATAGGTAAGAACAAAATAGGAGCGAGAAAACCCTGGGTAACAAAGGAGATAGTATATTTAATATAGAACAGAAGAATGCTTAAACCTTTCAGAGAATTCAATAGTGAAAGTAAGCAAAAATATAATAGAATTAGAAATAAAAGTGTAGAAAAGCTAGAAATGAATGGCTGGAGGAGACTTGTAAGGGAATACAAGACGATTTGAGAGTAGGTAAAACAAACAGGGCTTACAGGGTAGTTAAAAAGTTTTTCGGGAAAGATAGAAAAAATATAATGGTATTAAAGATGAGAATAATGAGCTTCTGATAAATAAAGTTGAGGTAGCAGATAGATGGAAAAGATATTTAGAAGATTTTTATAAGGGAGTCGATATGGATGAGTTAGAGAACGACCAAGAAGAGGATTTAAAAATAGGGTTCTTAATATTAAGAGAGGAATTTGATTGAGCTGTTAGGGATCTTAAACTAAACAGACGATATACCCACAGAATTAATAAACTATGCAAGTTAGAGAACTTGAGACAGATTATATGAACTAGTAAAAGTAATATATGACACAGGTGAGGTCCAAACAGATTTCGAAAAAAATTATATTATCCCAATTTCAAAAGAGTCAGGAGCAGATAGGTGTGAGAATTTTAGAACGGTTAGTTTAACTTCCCACGCCTCCAAAATAATAACAATAATAATTAAAAATAGAGTAAAAGCTTTGACTGAGAATTATTTAGGCGAAGTCCAATATGGTTTTCGTAAAGACAGAGGAACTAGAGAACCAATATTAAGGATTACGGTAATTATCGAAAAAAAGTTTACAAAAAATAAAAAGACTCATTTCGCGTTTGTAGATTTAGATTGGATTGTTATGTTCAGGGTTTTGCGAAAAAGATGAATCTCTCATAGGCATAGAAAAATTATTTACAGTCTATATAAAAACCAAAGCGTAGTAATTAGACTTGATGAATTAGGCTAAGATTAGAAATGGTGTTAAACAGGGCTGTATACTATCTCCCTTGAGATTTATATTGAGGAAGCTTTAAAATTAGCTAGAAGAAGAAAAGAGATAGGTATTAGTGTACAGGTACAAAAAGTAGACATGTTGCGTTTTGCAGATGATATAGCCATTATAGCAGAGTCTAGAAAACAGTTAGGAGAGTTTTAAAATATTTTAGATGAGATACTACAGAGTAACTATAGGATGAGAATTAACTCGGTCAAGACAAAGATAATGACAAGTGAGTTACAACCAAAATTAAAAATAGGTAATACCGAGTTAGAAGAGGTAGATGAATTTTGCTATTTAGGTCAAATAATTACAAAGGACGGACGTAGTAGAAGGGATATATAAGCTAGAATAGCTCAAGCTAAAAAATGTTTTTAAAAAAGAAAGACTTACTTATAACTAATAGTATTAGTTTAGATAATAGAAAAAGTTTCTTAAAGTCGTTCGTATGGAGCGTTCTATTATACGGTAGTGAGACTTGGACAATTAAAGAGGTAGATAATAAAAAGATAGAAGTTTTTAAAACTTGGTATTATAGGAGAATGTTAAAAATTAGTTGGAGAGATAGAGTAACAAATGAGGAAGTTTATGGATAGATGAGGAACCCTGTATGTGGAAACAATTAAAAGTCAGGAGAGATAGAATGATAGCGCACCAGTTAAGACATGAGGGACTATTTAGTAAGGTCTTTAATTATAGACTACCAAATAAATATAGAGTAGGAAGGCCTAGACAAAGTTATATTAGTCAAATTATTAGAGATTTAGGTTGTGAAGGGTATGTCGACCTTTTCAGACTAGCTCAGAATAGAAAAAAATTTAGAGTTGCGTCAAACCGACCTTAAGTAAGTTCGAAAACAAAACAATCAAAAATAAATAAATAAAAATCAGTTAATTAAATGTCACCCTGACATAACTCACAATTAGTTAGCGGTCTGACATGTTGGCGGCAATTCGCTGCTTTAGCATTACCAGAACATATAATTTAACACTTTTCCTTTTTGAAGCGGATAACCAGGTTATATTTCATTTCCTTATAAATGGGAATCATGTAAACATGTTGGAGTTCTTTAACAACCATCAGGTTACTAATATCTGTGTAGAGCCAGGTAGATAGGAAAAAGATAGAAGAGTATAGGAAGACCTAGACCAAGTTATATTAGTCAAATTATTAGAAATTTAACCTGTAAAGGGAATGTAAACTTTTTAGATTAGCACAGAATAGAAAAGAAGTTAGAGCTGCGTCAAACCGACCTTAAGTAAGGTCGAAAACAAAATGAAGATGATATTTCATTATCAATTTAACTGGAACGGGAACTACAAGTTGTTGATGGGGCTCAAGTTAAATATTGTATGAGCCTATGTTTTGATTTTACACCACTGCATCTTATTTAATTATTTTACAACTAAATGTGTATTTTTAATTTTAATAAATCCAATTCTATCGCATTCTTGATATTCTAGTGTTGTAACAATTTTATTTTCGCAGTAAAAATCTATTCATGAAAGGTACAACGAATGTTAAAACACCTTTATTAACTAAAGTAATAATACGTGTAACAATCAAATCCTTACATTAATACAGTATCTAGAGTCGTTAGTCTATTTGTTTCGGAGTTCGGTGTATTCCACAGCCACTGGCGCGCGCGTGAGAGGTTTGACAACCCCACTCGGGACCCTCCCACGATAGAAGAACGCGGCAGAGGCACTCGTCGATAGGTAAAAGCAGCGACAGCATGCATTCGAAGATAATGGCGAGTGACCTCCGGGTCGCATTATTTATGTGACCCACTTCCTGAGTAACGGTTGGTATTGTATATTCGTTATCATAGTACCTAATTTAACAATTTGTTTAGCGCAACGACAACTTAGAATCTACAATTTAGAAACTCTAACTTATAGACTACGCAATGAAAAATTAAATTTGTAACTAAGATTAGACAACGGAAGATTACGCTACAAAAGTTATGCAGCCTTGAATCAATGTAAGAAACCCGCTTCGCTTCAACACCTGTATTTAAAGCATGGAAAGCAAGAATAATTAGCTGCAGATTCCGCACGGCGATGTAGTTTCCATTCCAGCCAAGGACAACAGCCCGGGGTTTGGTTCGTAATAGCTTTAAGATTTCCTCAGTGCTTCCTTCTAAAAGCACGTTATTTCGTTTTGTTTTATAGAAGCACAAATTTGTTATTCAGTTTATCTGTAGCTAAGCTGGTTTCTCCAGTATCAAATTTAATTTCACTTAGTTTCGTAGATATGTGACTACACGTGGCTTCAACATAAATTAACAGCTGCGGTTACGTCACCTGTTTGTTTGAAATATGCCGTCAACAATTGCACAATTGCTAACAGATGTTTAGTATTACATTACTACCACCTTTGATAAAATTAGAGAATATCTTTGTGAATATTTTGACTTCAAATTGATTTTAATACCGTTAACTTAAAGAGAAAATTTTGTATATTAATTTGTAAATGACCTACACAGATCTGATTGGGTTATGAAACCTTAGTATAACCAGTCACACTGGATTGTAATATATTTGAGTAAGGATCATGTTGATAAACCTTACATTAACTTTGCAAGTATTTCAAGTATTCATTTTATTTTATAGCATTGAATTTTATTTACAGAAACGGAAAAAATTCTCTCTAGTAAATTTATAATCCACGCTTAAAGTCTTTTTATTCTGATCTAGTTTGATCAGACCTGATAAACAAAAAACAATAAGAGTTAAATTTTATGACACCCTTATGTAGAAAATATTCTCTATGCATTTTAGGTATATTTGAGGGACGCAAATTGTGTTCCCATTTTCTATGTGACTTAATTATTATTTTTCCTTACAGGAACAGCGTCTTATTCTGTTAAGACAAGTTTTGTGTCAGCGAAGGCGATCTTTTTTTCTTTGGGTCTCCACGTCCGCCCTTAGAAATTTGCCATGCCATTAACATAAATCAATCTGGACTTGGTGGCGCCTGTTTGTTTTAGTTTGAGTGTGACCCCCCTACAGATTTCGACTTACCCCCCCCTTGCTCATAGCTCTACCCAAGGAATAGACCCCTAGTTACGTCGGAAGACTTTGTTTTGCAGACACCTGACTTGGAGCATGGTGATAATAAAGTAGTGTCGGCCAGAGAAATATAGGAAAACATTTCACTGGCACCCATGTGTGGGATTGGCCAGGAAAATTCGTTACACTAGCGCCCATGCGTGAGGCTAGCGGAACCAATTAGAGAAAAAAAAATAGTTACAGTGTATGAATTACTTTTAACAATTTTTTTACTGTTATTTATAATAACTGAAAAAGTTCACAAATTGTTAAGAGTAAATAACTTACAACTATTTTTAATACGAATAAGTTATTATTAAAAATTTTTAAACTTTACCAGTAGTAACGCTATTAAATAACAGTGAAAACTTTACTCCAAGAATTACAAGAATGTACGAATTGAATTTATTAAAATGTACATTAGGCGCCCTTCATTCCTTTCCGTTACGTTTTTATTTGGCGTTATTTACGTTAATTAGGACACCTACCACATGGCGCTCTTAATGTAAATAATTATTGCATAGAAAGCATTGAGATTGTCATCTATTTTATATTAGTTTATCTATGCACAATTACAGAGTCAGCACGCAATGCGACTGCACAGAAAGTGTAAACAAATATTTAATGGTATCTAATAAACACCAATAATAAATAAAACAAAGATAAGCAAATAAACCACATTTACTGTATTAGCTCACAATTGAACACTACAATGCTGGCCTAGCACTCAGTCGCGTATTATATCAAACCGGTCACTTCGAGGCGGTTCAAACTATTAATAGAATTACGAAAAAAGAGGCAAGTGCTCGTCTGATGCGTACGCATGCAATACAAGAATTCGTTAGACGTTGGCCGCCGCGCCGATGGGGGCGAATATTTAACTCCGCCATACTCGGCTGATTAGTGGATGTTTATTTGCCCGAACTTTTGTTGTCGTATGGATAGCTGCTACCAGAATCTACCAAGTTGGGTGGACGAATTAGACGGACGAATTTTTATTCACCTGCCTAATAACAGCATAGAGTGTTATCACTTTGTCACAGTTATATTCTTGCACTTAAGTTTGTGAGAATGAGACCGCAATTAAACGAGTTAAATATAGTACTCGAAGTCAAAGTAAAAGTAACTAAGTTGTATGCCTTATTTGGATAGCTATATGATATGATATGGTGCTCTATGACATTATATAATCTGGTCTGTTTCCTACTACATCTGTATTTATTACTGTTATTTGATATTTGCTATTGATTTTGATTTGTGAGCTAACTATATAGTATCGGCTGGCGCCCCTTATATCTTGTTTTGTTTTTGACTTGTCTGTTTATTATTATGATTAGGTTTAGTATTAAGCGTTTGATACGGTTAGTGTTTGTGGTTAAGAGTGAGTGTGGGTATGTGTATAAGTATGAATGTTCAAGCTTAGCTACAGGGGTGCATTGCTTTATACTGTTTGGTATTGTTGTTTGTCTTATATTTAAATACTTATTTTTCTATTTCTGAATGGCTGAATGGCGGAAAATTTCTGATCTATGCTTAATTGAGTTAGATCTTCCTGAAAAAGTTGTTAGTATTGATCTAGAGCAACCCTACTCCCTGCCACCGGTTCCGTCTTGTCCCGCACTCCTTGTCAATCACTCTCTCGTCATCCGAAATCGTTTCAATGCTGTCATATTAATGCCTGCTCACTACTTTCTCATTTAGATAAGTTTTTTACCTTTTTAAGTCCTGTCTTCCACACTGTGATGTTGTGTCAGAAACGTGGCTGAAACCATCTTTGTCTGATTCCTTGGTCTAGTTAAAAAGATATAAAATTATACGAAACGACAGAACAGGGAAAAGTGGTGGAGGGGTAGCTCTTTATGTTTGTAATAATCTTAATTGTAAATTTATTGCATCTTCCCCTTCCATGTATAAGGCGCGTTTTTTCTTGAGATTGTAGCTGCGTAGGCAAACGTTCTAGTTGGAGTTGTTTATAAGCCACTAAAAATTGGATTTTTGGTTGATGTTGAGGAGGTAATTTTTCAGTATGCCCCGCGTTAGACAGATATAATCGTGCTTGGAGACTGGAACATCAATTTACTGAAGGATACTTCCGAGGTTCGTGGGGTAACTAGACAAAAATCTTCGTGGTTAACTCCTAAAATTAATGAAATAAGACGGATGAGAGACAGTGCACTTGTAGTTTATAAGAAAGTTAACACTGCATTGAATTATGACCGTTACAAAAGTATACGCAATAGGACCAAGCAGTTGATCAGAAACTGTAAATTAAATATTACCATTTCATAGCTTCATATACCGATTCCCGAAGGACTTAGGCTGGTTTAAAGAAAGCTGGTATAGGAAAGCCATTATTGCAGATGCCTTATAGCATACATGTAGATACCCTGAATCAACATTTTTCTGCATTAAAGATGCAAGACAATACCGCTAAACTGGATACTATCAAAGCCTTAATCAGTATACCGCCCCCTTTATTTCCACAATTTGTGTTTACTGAAGTGTCAACCGATGATGTCCACAAGTCTGTCCTGCGCATTAAATCAAAAGTTGTGGGTTTTGATAAAATATCGAGCTCAATGCTTACACAAATCTGCCAAGTTGCTCTAGAACCTTTAGCAGGTATAATTAATACATCTTTTAGCACTGCTCGTTTTCTATTAGTATGGAAACACTCCATAGTTAGGCCATTACCAAAGAAAGCAACCCTCTTAGGTCCAGATGATTATCGTCCGATTAGCATTTTACCGGCGCCTTCAAAATCCGCTGAATCAAATGTTGTAATTTTCAAAACAGTACACATTACTAGACAAATACCAATCGGGTTTCCGTACGAATTATAGTACATGTACTGCGCTTCTGCGGGTAACTGATGATGTCAGAAAGGTCGTGGATTGTCAACAACTAACTTTATTAATCTTATTAGACTGCAGTGCAGATTCTAACAGTGTTGACTTTAAAACATCGTTTTAACTAAATTAAAATGTTTAAATAATTTTTCGGAGTTAACTATCTCTTGGGTAGAATCATACTTAACACAACGCACGCAGCAAGTTAAAGATGAAAATGGTCACATCTCACAATCTACTGACCTTGTCACAGGTGTACCTCATGGCAGTGTACTCGGTCCCCTTTTGTTTAGCTTGTACATTCAAGACTTTTCACTCAACATTGAAGTTTTGTCGTTACCACTGCTATATGCAGATGACGTCCAGATTTATTTCCATTTTTCTCCAACAGAAATAATTGAAGCGTTCCAGGCAGTTAACGATGATCTATCAAGGGTTGACGATAGGTGTAAAAATAATTTATTAACTGTATATCCAGCCAAATGCCAGGCTTTGCTTCTGGGAACACAAAATTTAATTAGATTAGTTCAGTCCGTGGACCTTCCCATGTTAATGCTTGGAAAATCGAACATAAACTTTTCACCTATAATTAAAAATCTAGGTATCCTGTTGGATCCAAACCTTAGATGGAAAGTTCAGGTATCAAGCGTGTATAGAAAAGTTCTATTTACTCTACATACTCTTAAGCGTCTAAAACGTTTTATACCAACTAAATTAATGTGAAAGTTAGTACAATCATTAATTCTTCCACATTTCGATTATTGCGATGCAATCTTTCACCTAATTTAAGTTTACGTCTACAACGCTCGCAAAATAGTTGTGTACGGTTTATTTTCGAACTAAAATATAAGGAAAGAGTCACCCCATTTTACACAAGAATGTCGTTTGTCGTGGCTTAAACTAAACAATAAGCAAAAACTTCACTTGGCAGTGCTTGTCTATAAACTTATTTCTAACCGAAACCCGTTCTATTTAAGCCGACATTTTTCTTTTTTTTTAAACCGCCGCTATAACACTAGGCGAGATGACTTGCTATCTCTCCCCATACCCATACATTCTATACGTCTTTTCTTGTTTCCGGTTTCCTCTTGTGGAATACTATTCCTCCTGATACTAGGCAGGCTCCGACCGTGCAACGTTTTCGTAAACTCTTGCAGGAACATCTCTTAAATCTTCAGCTGTAGAGGCAAGTACATTTCCTAAACTGATGCTCGATGAATGTGTGTGTATGTTTGTATATGTGAGAGAGGGTGAGGGTGTGTGTGTGTGTGCATGGGTTGGGGAGGTGCGTTTGTGTGAGGGTATGTGCGTGTGTGTAGCGATTATTAATTGAAATTAAATTAAATTATTTACCTTAGTTTAATTACTTGAATAACATTGTATTTCTTTTTCCTTATGATTATATTTTACCTTATTCAAAAGTACTGCTGCATGCAAGTTAGGTATAAGACAGGGCCTAATGGCCCTAATCGCGCTTGATGCAGTTTGTATCAAAAGTTTATATTTTATAATGTATACTTAACTTAATAATAAAGACGTTTCAATCAATCAATCAATCAATCAATCAATTATCCGTGGTGAATGGATTCACATAATTATTTAACTTCGTTATTATGTTTGCGATTTATATTTTGCCCCATTACTGAAATTATTATTGCGTACCCCTAACTGATCACCACGTACCCAGGTTGGGAACCGGTGATTGCAAAAATATTTTCTATTCGCATATGCAACTATTCATCTTCAGTAGTTGTAGGCGTGCAAAGCAGGGACAATTTATTACTGAAATGACTTTCGCGTACCCCTAACTGACTCACCGTGTACCCATCGGGGCACGCATACCCAAGGTTGGATTCTGCTGATATAGATGAACGCGAAAATATTTTCTAATCGTGTATGCAATTAATCATCTTCTGTAATTGTTGACGTGCAAATCAGCGTTAAAGTATGGACAAGCTGTTGCTAATATATCTAATTTGTAGGACAACCAATAAAATTTACTTATGAAAACTAATTGGTCCGCATGAGTGAAATGTGCCTAGTACAACACTGATTGATTTGAATTGATTTAAACAACACGGTTTGGTCTGTTGCTTTAAATTTTCAACAAATTCCAAATCCAATAAGTTCCATTTAATGGTCCTTCTACGATTGATCATATTTAAGATGCTTGTAATTGTTTGCCTCGTGTGGAAAGCTTCTCGATTCTGCTTGTTTCTATCAAGTCTGTGCAAGAGCCTTGTCAATTTTTCACTGATCTCACTATTAAGAATAACAACAGCAAACATTGTCATACATATCCCCCTGTATATAAGAAACACCTACGTTTACCAAGGGCAAACGTTTGAACTCGTATCTCAGATGGTCTTAGGTTTAAGGGTGTGAGAAGTAGGGTATAACTACGAGCTCCAGAGAAATTATGTACGAGGCATTGGGAGCAATATATCTCAACCGGGACGTGCCAGACAGTGTAGACGGAGTATTATACAGGAAAGGAAGGAACCTGAGAAGCTTTCCCCTAACATCCCTGGGCGGTCGTCTTAGAGAATGAGACACTTGCAAGCAACAACTTCAGTATGCAATAAAAGAATCCCTTAATATAACAGCATGTTGAACTTATTTCATCTCGTATTAGAATTATAAACGATCCTTTTAATAGAACCTAAATGACGACATTGCGCAATTTGGAGATAAGAGTCGAGATTCCTAATGCGCTTTAATTTATAGAAGTAGTAGTTATACTTACAATCTACAAGAAAAAGCAGACACCTGGTTGGTTAGCAAGGCAGTGGACTCACCTGTAAAAAAAGAAAAAAGTATTATAAAATTTGAAAAGCGTTACTGCAACGACATCACAATTTGTCTCACATTTAGCAACCCCAAAGGGCGATACACTTAAATTACTATCGAAATGCATATATTTGTGTGGCGTAACAATACACTGGAGCCAATATAAATTCATCTCGTTTTGTAACATTAATTTAGGATAATACAAACAAAGATGTGCATACATGCACAGATATTAGTAAAACCACGTTTACAAAACGCCGCCGCTGCTGTTGCCGCAACCCTACATGAGGGAGGAGAGAGATTAAACACCAGCGTAAATGAACGGCTCATAAACACCACCAACAATTCCCAAAGCAGCATAAACCGATAGATAAATATGAAACTTTTATATTGGAAGGTGAAATTTAATGATAAATTTTTAGTTTTAGATTTTGATTGCATTTGCGTCAAAAATAAAGCGCTAATAAGTACAAAAAGGGGAATATTGAACGAATGCAATATTCCTAAACTCTTGAAAATGCTGTCTTAGTAATGGGATGCTAAGTGCACACGTACATGATAAGGACAGCAAACTATTGGATAAATAATTATTGATGCTCAATATTTATTTTTTTTAAGCATTTTGTCGAGAACAAACAAGTTGTTTGTAAACAAATCTGGCCGGTTTATTTTATTAGTTTAATAGGTTTCCGAACTTACCATGTGCTCATGAATCCCAATCCTATTTTATAGCAAAAAACCAATCATGAACTTCTAAATGAAATAACTTTGCATACCTACGTATTAGAAAAACTACAAATTTAATTTGGAAGTATTGTACATAAAGTGTTTGATATTTGTAGAAATTGTAACTTAATACAAAAACATTAATTTTTTCAATGAGATGGGTGTAATTGATGGAGCACCGTCGATTATTTATGTTCTGCTTTATGTTAGTATAAGTTTCTTCGAGTACCTAATATCTGGCATATTCTATTTTCTGTCGTGAAGAGGTGAATGACTGCACTAAATCTACATTCTACTAAAAAAGACGGGAAAACAATCTGTAGGTCCTCTAAAGTAACCCATTGCGGAATATAAAATCGATATCTATTCTTGAAACCAGAATTTATTGTAGCGTAGCTCAAACTTTGGTTCTAACTAATAATTTTTTAATAGTTCAGTAAATTTGTTCTGTATTATTATTAATTCATCTGAGTTTTTGAGTCTACCCCCAGCTACAGAAACGAAGATAACCAAGTGCTTTATGTCTTGCAATTTTTGGCTGGTGTCAAATGAAGAACCCTTACGATTGACGTGGGCAAGCCAATAATGATCTCGTTTTTTGCAATCTTTCAAAGATTTGGACACTGAGATGATGCTTGTTGTTTAACTTTCGTCCAAGTAAGACGTGCTATCGCGAGCTCTGATAAGATTAAATTATTAGAGCTAAAATTATTAAAATTCTAAGTACTTTAGTGCTCGTAAATAACATCATATCTAAGCAGTAAGTAAAGTGTTACGATGCCAAATAAAGTGTGAATTAGGGAGCACTCTCTAATTATGATCATTGCAATTAGTGGGCAAGTAAACACAATAGACCAGAAAGATACACCCATCGTGCGCGAGAATACGGTACAATTTAAAACGAATAGGGTGAGTAAGAACCCTTAGAATTACGTTACTAGTAAGCACTGGTCCATAAATAACATAATCAAATAATTACCATACACTGTCGCTCAACACCTACTGATAAGTCGAAACACTTTAAAGGACAACATTTTATTACAAATTTTTAAATGCAGCGATAATAATAGCCAATACAAGCCAATACAAGCATAAACTTCAGTTTCAATGGCAGATAAATCGAAAACAGACCTAAAGGCAATAGCTGCAACAACTTCTCATACTAAAACTACAACAACTTTTCTCCATTATCGGCATCAGCAGATTCGCTGATGCCATTCCAAAAATCCACCTGCATGTCACATTTACCACCACCACCCAGAACTCGAGCATCTTCTGTAAGTTCAGTTTTTTCAGACTCACATAAATCAAAAACGGCCAGGATGATGAAGACTCAACTTCTATCATTAATTTAAAAAAATTACAGCAATCAAGATGGACCTAATAGAATACATCTTTAGAGACGGCAATAAA
This sequence comes from Platerodrilus igneus, assembly GCA_036346225.1. Taxonomy (NCBI): domain Eukaryota; kingdom Metazoa; phylum Arthropoda; class Insecta; order Coleoptera; family Lycidae; genus Platerodrilus; species Platerodrilus igneus. Next base: position 2,729,569 of record JARFIW010000566.1, read on the forward strand.
ATTAACAGGAACAGCGCACATTATATTCTCCAACTAATAGAAGATATTGCCCAAATAGCATCAGTAGCATCGCAAGATTATGAAACCAACAAAACAAAACTCACCAGGCAGAAAGTACTTTAATATCATCACACAACAACAAGTAACACGCACAAAACATGACACAAACACAACCACTTATTCAACCGACACACGTACACATTTCCGCATCCCCAACTCTCAACATGCTCCACCTACAAAACCTTCCTCTAAATCATTACTCTTAAACCCACATCCTCTGAAACAACTAATTCCCAATTATTATCTGTCGCGAAACAAAACCTACGCTCTTTCCTTCCCGATTTTTCATTCGAAGTATACGTCCATTCAAAATAACTACAATTATCCGTACCGACAAACCGTCTGATCTTGGAATAATATCTAATCTTAACCAACAAATTTGCTCTATTCATGTACCCAAACCCCGACGACCACAACTTGTAATCTTCAATACACATATAGATTTCCCTACCCCCGATCTACTTTTGCACTTATACCGTCGGAACTCCCTTCAACACCTTATTCCTAAAAAAATCCTACCGAACCGAGATGTCCGTTGCTATCTGTCGTCTAAAACTGACTCAGATAGCGTTAACTTCAAAAACGCACATATACCTTGGTTATAACTCATGCCAAAGATTTGGGCACTTGGCTAAAGTTTGCAGATCTGCTACCATATGCGGCCGTTGTATCAAGGAGCATACAAAAAAGTTAAATTTGGAGTAAACAATAAAATTTCAACCACCCTATATAGAGGAAAGAACAAATTATTTACGCGCAGAATTTATTTAATTCATTTAGGGAGAACGGACAAGTATTGACGTATTTTTATAATTAATAATTGAAAGGTTAAAAGTACATAAAGGAAAACAGTTTTAAAGCAAATAGAATACGCATAATTAATTTTAATTTAGTTTAATTCAACACGTAACAGCATAGAGAAAACCCACTAGGGTAAGAAAATCAATAATTCCGAGGCAAAAGTTTTCTTAGTAACAAGCAAATGTCAGTTTCATCGGATACGACGAAATATAAACTCTAAGAATTGTTGTGCTAAACGGTCGATAATTAACAAACATCTGCGTTTTTAATAAAGCTACATTCGTCGAAATTATGAGCATATTAAGACAGGACTTCATAGAAAATAATTTCAACCGTCAGTTTGAGTTGAACAACAAGTTAACAAAGTGCTTAAAGAGCAAGGAAAATGCACGATTGGTTATATAATACAGATAGAGACAGAGATAAAAGCGTTAATATTGAAATTGCACGTACCATATCCACGTGGAATGTAAATGAGCTGTCAGTTTTGAACGTGACAGCAGACATGCATCAGACAGAGATAAAGATAGTTTAGGCGGGATTTGTGACGACAGAGAATATTATCATTGGTTAAGAACCGATAGTTTTCAAAACGTAGACAAACGCTACAGGTGGGAGCGCTTTTCGGATACGTACGGCACGTAGACGGAGTAAATTTCAGGAATATTCAAGTAGGTTGTATCAAAATTAGTAGAATTTAAATTTGAAAATAAACTTTTCACGGGAAGTGTGTCCGGAGGTATGATTTTGAAACAATATAAATACGGAATGAAAATTATTAAGGCTCTCTTCTCTTGTATTGTTTTCTCTTCGCCACTATACGACTTCGCTACGATAAAGTACTGAATGCAGACCAATATTATAGTAGAGTTTTTTTTGTGAGTATTAGATGTCTTAATAATACAGTAAATATAGCGCTAGCACGTGTAATTTATTAGTAGCGGCTTTCTATTTATTAACGCGAAATACGTGTAGTGAATATTGTAATAATAGAGGTCCGGCTACTACTATACTAAGCTAGAAAATCAATAAATGGAAGCATAATATATGTGGGGTAAGCATCACCAACAACCAGGATTGTATGCTGATATGGAATAGGTACTATGGAACGAGGCGCTTGGTTTGCAATTGGGGTTATCGTATGTGTGTCCGCTGAGTATCACAGCGCATGGTCACGAAGCCGAGATGTTCTGGTGATTGTCGTCGAAGGAATGGAAGCCTGAAGCATTCTCCAGGTAATTTATATGAAATTTCTGTTGTCTGGTAAACTTTTTAGTGAAATTTTAGTGCTGGGTGAGTGAATTTTGGGGTTTATTTATGGTTATATAAACTTATTGGAAAAGATACATGTACTGGACAATTTATTGGAGTAAAATATTGAAAAGGGGTGTATGTAAAACTATAAAATTTTATTTTGAATATAAATTATAAAAAATTATAAAGGGTAAATGGGTCTATCAATTTTGTATTAATTTATGCAAGGTAAAAGGCATGTACTAAATAAAATGGGTTATTATGAGCTCACCATACTCCAGTGTACAGTCAATTTAGGGTAATATGTATGGCCCATCTACTCATATTTTACTGAATTTGTTTAAACATAATTAGAAAATCAAGAACTTTAAAACAATCACATTTGAGTTTGTAATTAGTGTACCAAACTGTTTGTTTATACATGTGAATGTTTTGTCTGTAAATAGCGGTAAATAAAAGATTGTATGATTATTGTATTATTTGGTGATTTTACTGAATGGTGTGCAAATATGAAGGAAGAATGGTTGTATATTTAGATATCAGAGAAGAGGCGCAGCTGAGCTAGCCAGTGAAGCTGCTAAAGATTTTTGAAGCAGAAATAAACCGGTAAGCAATATTTTTTTGAAATGTGTGCATTTTTGAAAATTATTTAATGACACTGTCGATGTTAAAGGTTTAAATCCGCGATTCCACAACAATTTTATGACGTCCAATTTGTGAGGCTCGAATGAGTTAGGTAAAGGACTGATGCTAAAGCTTTGTCCCAGCTCCGTCCGAGAATTTTTTTAAGGGTCCACGACAAACTTATGACGGCCCAACGATGGGGCACGAATTTTGGTGAGAACACAGCAATAGATGTATTGTAAACAACCTCTTATGAAAATAATAAGAGCCATTGACAAATACAAATCGGGCTAGTATTTGTCAATGGCTCTTATTATTTTCATAAGAGGTTGTTTAGATACAACTTAATTTATATACTATTTCTATTTTCTAACGATGCTTCAGCTCCCGTATCAATGAGTGTTCCACCTCGTCTATTTCCAATTCTCAATTTAATTATCGGTAATAAGCTTTTATTCATTTCCTTCTCCATTTCACATTTTATATATTCACGCTGGTGTTTGTATCCATTTATTTTTAAGGGCTTACTTGGTTTGTCCTGTTTTAAAAATCCTGATTCGACGTAGATGGTCTTGCCTCACTCGTAACTTCTGCATAGATACGGTTCATTCTTATAGGTTGTGCTGATTGTTCCCGATGTTGTGTTTGTAGCGTACACTGATTTATATTTCTGTCGTGATTTGTCCGCTCTGCTTCTTTTCGTGGAGTATCTCTCGTGTTCCAGTTCCTTCTAAAATTATTATTATAGTAGTTATTGTGGTTGTTTCTATGAAATTGTCACCCATAATTTCCCCTATTGTTTGATCTATTGTTTTCTGTATTTCTTTGCAATCTGCCTAAACTCTCTCGCTGTCTTAGTGCCATTCTACCTTCCGATACACGACTTTGTCCTAACTCATCACAACGTTGTAAATATTCCAAGAAAATCTCCCTATTTACTATATTTTGAATCATTACATAATGTCTGATTTCTTCGCCAAAATGTCCCGCTAAGTATTTTATGATTTGTGTTTCTTCCATCGGCGGATCTAATTGATTCGCTAGACTGAATTTTTGTATAGCGTATATTTCTCTGGTCATTCCTAAATTTTGGTTGTATTTCCCTGTAATTAAATTATCTCGCGCCTTGTATTGTTGATTATCCCCCCAAAATGTTCTCAAAAACCTACTTTCAAACTCTTGAAATGTCCCGATTTCATTTTCTATTAAATCAAACCATATCTCCAAAGTTTAAATTATACCTTTCATCCGTTGATCGCTGTATTAATTTTCTTATATTATTTAAAAATACTTTTGGATTTATTTTGTTGTCTCCATAAAATTTGGAATATTGTTCTACTGAAATCTCCGGTCTATTTATCCTAGTATGTTGCAAACCCTGATTTCTACCCACATTTTCAAATTCTGATTTTAAACTACCTAACTCTCTATTTACATCATTAACTCCTAATTCACAGTTTCCCTGAATTTCTCACATCTTTTTACCTAAGTCTGTAATACGATCATTTGTCTCTTTTTCATATGTTTCTTGATCTAATTTTACTTTCTAAACCTCGTCTCTAACCTTATCTACGTCATCCATCATTGTAGCAAATTTATTTTCAAAACGTACCTGCATTTCCGCGATCGTTTGGTTACTTTCCTTTAAACCGTCACTTATAATTTTTATTTCTGCACCGAATTTTTCTCCATTCTCCTTAATCTGCATCTTAATTTTTTCCATATTCTCTTTGCTTTTGTCCATTTTCTTGTTTAAGGCTAAAAGAATAGACATGATTTCCGATTGTTGCGACGTCTGTTGTTCCTCGCTTTGGCTCCTCGTTAATTGTGGTCCTTGTATTTCTATTGATGTATCTTGTAGAATTACACTTTCTTGTGACCCTATTTCAACCCCTTGGTTCCTCAATGCCTCCCTGGTCTCCTTAATTCGTTTATCCATTTTTAAAATTTTTAAATTATTATTAATATTTCAAATTCCTTCCGATTTTAAATTCCTAACCCTTTTATATTAAATTTTTACTCGTATTTTTACAAAATTAATTTTTAAATCTCTCGTTTCTACAAATTTTTTAATTATCAATTTTCCTTTTCAATTTTTAATTTAGTTTTAGTGGTGATCTCGCTCACGTTGGGCGCCATATTTATGCTGTGATATTCGCCCCACGGCTTGGGCATGTCATATTTATTTATATTATATTTATGTCGTGTCAATCGCAGCCCCTTACGATTGGGTGCAATAAAATGCTGTGATATTCTTGCTCCACGGCTTGGGCAGACCATAAAATGCTGTGTTATACTCTTATGCCACTCAAGCACTTGTGAAAATGTTAATTTATAATTTTCTTTCGCCTTGACTAGCTGATTCAATTAAATAAAGCACTTCTACAATACACAGTATAATGAATGAATATTTACAACCCTTCTAAATATCTTCTCCCTTTTTAAATCATATACATCTGTCAAATTTTTAAAAAAACAAACCAGCAAAACGAGCTTTTTTATTTACCTTTAAAGACCTTCAAGATGTGTATGCTTTACATAAATTTACACAAGAAACCCCAATTTGTCGGCTCTTACACTTTAAATTATTATTGAGATAAAACAGTTCAAAAATAAATCATATCCAAAATTTTTGAGATAAAACAGTTTTAAAATAAGTCATCTCAAAATCTCTAACCTGAAGTGGTTTTGTAGTTGCTCCTAAGAATTGAAGTCGAATCCAAATCGTTATTGGTGCGTTTATTCCAATGAAAGGTTTTCATTTCCGCAATACAATATTTACCATCAATTTGCTTGTTCAGGCAGCATTCTCCAAAATTGTATTTCTAATTGTAATGGCTCGTAATTTAAAGTTTTAACAGCAACCGCAACATTATTTTGATTGTAATTTAAGATGGTAATGGTAGTCTTCGGATGTTAATCACGATGATAATTAAGATGGTAATTAAGATTGTAATTCAGATGGTAATTGAGATGGTAATTGAGAGCCCTGTTTTATTTATTATTAGAAATGGTATAATTTCCTAAATCTTATCTACTTACGTCTCAGAAGTACGGCACTTTTTGCACAATTATACACTCTAGAATTTCACTGTTAATTTAATTTATTATTCACGTCAATATTTAGCACTTTCAAGTATAGTGACTGCCCAGTTTCAAAGTATACTAACTTGATATTCAATTTTCAAGATATTTATAGAATCGTCCCCCTTTTGTTTGTGATTTGGTGGCTTCGCGTGCTAGGCGAGCCAAGCGTATTATCACTTGTTATTTTGGAAAGTTTAACAATTGTATGTATTTTAATTGCATGACGCGGTGCTCTAAGTCACGTAATTTGAATGTTATACCTTACATCTACTTCAGAAATCCCAGGAATTTTCGTTCATAGCGATCACGTAGTATTGTTTGTTGACCTTACTCTAATCTAAATCGAATAAATTTTGTGTTTGTTTATTTCCTAATAAATTGGATTTTCGAACAACTGTGATTCATTTAGATTACGAACGCTTTTAAATAATGCATATTTCCTGCGTGCGTTTACGATAATATCTTAACACACTTTTTGAATGTTTATCTAGCCAATTCATGCAGGTTTTTCACTGATTTAATTTCAATGCGTTTCGTTATATTTTTAATTCTAATCTTTGCTAGTAGCTACTCTTGGATATGTGTTTTAATCGTTTGTACTGCTATATACAGTGTGCTCGCAACTAATAATATTTATAATAACCCATTTACTCTTCTAATATCTATAATTCCTTGCTTCTGTTACTTGGAAGTTTCCTTTGCTTATTTTACGACCCCAATGACTTAACCTACCCCTAAATTAACCCTATAGTTACAGTATTAAATATGTATTGATGTGGTAGGAGCCGCGTTTGGCGTTGCTGAAAAAATGGTGTGGTAAGGTCCACGGCGTGGACGTCGCTGAAAGAGTGTTATGAAAATGGCCTCGCGTTAAGGGCGTCACTAAAAGAGTGCTGTGATACAGATACAGTAATTTGTAAAATTTTAAATCGTTCACTGGAGTTGCTAATTCGAATGACATGGTTGCGATGCTCTTCATTGTTTGTATTCTATTGAATATACCCTTATATTTTACGAAGAAGATAAAAATCATTACCAACTTATTTATTTTGACTTTGTAGTCGTGAAAATGAGTCGTAATTATTTTAATTTATATTTAACCGTTCGTTTATTTGCTACAAACCCCTTAGCGCTTAAGACGATGCCTTGGAACCACTTTGGGAACAATTGGTTTAATAAAAGGGTGGATAATTTAAGACGTGGATAAAAAATTATATATTAAAAATGGAAAAAGTGTAACTGTAAATAAACTTTAAGTTCTATAAAAGTATGTTTATCAAAACTTGTTTAAATAAAATAAAATTAAACACCGAGTCGTGGATGTATATTTTACATAGAATGCTATGTAAGTATAAATATTTCTCATAAGGTTAGCTTAGAAGATTCCATCACATGTATATTTACATAGAATTGTATGTAAAAATATCTAACTACAAATAAAAAATTGATGCACTTGATCTGTTTTTTACAATTTTTAATGTACAATTCTAGGTATGTTTTATAATACCACTAACTTCCACCTTTTTCAAATGAATCAATTATACTATACAAGTTATTGAACAAGTGGCATCCGTTGTAACGTTCGGTTTAATTCAACGTTTAGAATTATATATTTCACTTTAGCAAGCATATTAAACATGCCGATTTGTGATAAAGGACAGTCAAGTAAACTGTACACTTTTTCAAAATTGCGAAGAAGGCTAGAAAGTGACAGAAAGGGGATTGTCAAATTTTTAAAAAAGTGTCGAGTCGCGTTTTACGTTTGGGTGTGTTTTAATCAATCTTTTGTAGGTCCACTCTAACATCCGATTTTGTATACCGTCATTAGTATGCCTATAAGATACCAATTCATATTGGGAGTTTATTTGGATGGAAGAAAAGTGACCTCAGATTACATTTGCCGTACGCTGTAATCAACCGATTTAGTTGGGAACCTGATGCATTAACACACACCTATGGTAAAGTTAGTTGGGAGGTTGCATTATCCCGACACCCACTCTTCTCGCTGTGTCTATAGTGACCTGATTCACCCCACAAACCCTTCAAGGTAAGCGTTGCACTGTAGTAGTTACTGAGTGACCAAACTAGTTCGCACGCTGGTATTGGGATATTTTACCCTGAACTATAGAATGTTCTTTTCCATCTACCGTCAGTGAAGCTAAAAGTAGATAGTGTATTTCGCCCCGTATTTACCCTATTTTCACTGTAGTCAACCGTGTAAAACAGAAAGCCGCTTGTGCGCGCATTGTATATTTATTAGTGCGTAAACATGTTAAAGTTGCGATACTTTTCCAAATTGTACAACTTGTTTCGTAACATAAGGCGGTACCAGTTGTAGCGCCTAGATAGTTCAAGTAGACTTACTTCTACCGTCCACATTGTTACCGGAGGTTTGCATGCACCCGGTGTAACACGCGTGATATTTCGGGCCATAATCTACACTCTTTTGGTCGTCAAACCTAAGAACCCGTACTGCCGTGGGGCCCAAGTGCATTCAATCCTACCCCACTTTAGAAATAATTGTACTCACAAGTATATCTTTGGTAGCCCTGGCCAGTGCGAATTTCCACCTAGTTGTTACTTTTGGTTAGTTATCATAATTAATTTGTACGTAGTTGTGGCGTAGTTAATACACGCCGTACCTACATTTGCTTATATACACCTTTGTTTATGTTACTTACTGTACTTAATTAATGTGTTTTTTTCAGCCATGCGTTTGTAAATAGAGTTAAGAGTATAATCCAGGTGCATTATTCCTTTGTAGTAATTTGCGTGAGTAGGGTGAATCAGTACATTCTACACCGTGAGTTTTCCTTATTTTTCATATTTTCTTATTATAACAAGTGCAGGGGCGTTTGCTCGACCAGTAACGAGATCCCCGAATATATATAGCACAGTGACATTACTGGTGGTGCCCACCTAATTTTGCCGTCACTCCCGATTTTTGACGTACTACCAAGTTTACGCCCCACTATAATTGTCATCTTAGGGCATTTAGCAATCCCGACCTACGACTTTTATCATACCCACCCCTCACCGGCTAGAGCTAGGCCGCGCACGGATTCCGATCCGCCCCTTGGTATCGTAGTGCTGAATTGGCCCTAGCACCGTAATCATGTTTGCGATTTCAGGTATAATAAAATTGTCGGAATTGAATTGTATATAATTATTTTATTAATTGAGAATTATTACTTTATCAATGTGTTTTTAGAAACGCATTGATAACAAATAATATAATATGCAAATATTCTAAATATTATAAACACCGCAAATGTCATAAATATGGACAAATATTATTAATATTATAAATATATAAATATTGCTAAAGTTGCAGAAATTTTAAATATTGTAAATGTTGTAAACGTTGCTGACGTTGCGAACTTTTGGAAGCTTGCGAATGTTGCACATGTTGCAAATGTGGCGAGTGTTGTGGATATCCAGAATGTCGTGATTGTTGCGAATGTTGCAGTTTTTATTAATGTTGCAAATGTTGTGAATATTGCAAATGTTGCGAACGTTGCAAACGTTGTGAACTTTTGGAACCTTGCGAACGTTGCAAACGTTGCGAACGTTGCAAACGTTGCGAACGTTGCGTACGTTGCAAACGTTGCGAACGTTGAGAATGTTGCGAATGTGGCGGATATCGCGAATGTCGCAAATATCGCGAGTGTTGTGAATGTCGCGAGTGTCGTGAATGTCTCGAGTGTTGTGAATGTCGCCATTGTTGCGAATGTTGCGATTGTTGCGAATGTTGCTGATGTTGTGAAAAGTTGCGAGCGAACGTTGCGGAGGCTGCGAATGTTGCGAATGCTGAAAATGTTACAAATGTTGCGTATATTTCGAGTGGTGTGAATATTGTGAACGTTGCAAACTTATAAAACCTTGCGAACATTGCGAGTGTTCCAAATGTTGCCAAATGTTGTGAATGTGACGGATGTTGCGAATATCTCGAATGTCGCGATTGTTGTGAATGTTGAGATTTTTGCAAATGTTTTGAATATTGCGAATGTTGCCAACGTTGCAAACGTTGCGAACGCTGCGAACGTTACGAACGATACGAACGTTGCAAACTTTGAAACCTTGTGGACGTTGCAAACGTTGCGAGTGTTGCGAATATTGCAAATATTGAAAAAGTTGTGAATGATGCGAATGTTGCAAGTGTGTCGAATGTTGGAATGTTGCGTTGTTGCAAACGTTGCAAATGTCAACAATGTCGCAAATTTTGTGAATCTTGCGAATATTGCGAATGTTGCATATGTTGCGAATGTTTACGAATGTTTCAGTTGCTGCAAATGTTGAGTGCGAATGTTGTAATTCTTGTGAATGTTTTGAATATTATGAGTGTTGTAAATATTGTGAATGTTGCAAATGCTGCTGTTGAGATATTACTGATGTTGTGAATGCTAAGAATGTTGTGTATGCTGCAAATATTGTAAATGGGGTAAATGGGCTAAACGTCGTAAACGTAAACGTATAGTAAACGCTGTAAACCCTTTAAACTGTAAACGCTGTAAGCGGTGTACTTCAAGGTAGATACATATCTACTTTCGAGAGCTAAATAGTCGTGATCAGTTAACAGCTTGAAACATCTTAAAAAACATTTACGTTGTTTAGTAGTCGAACTACGTATGTAGTTTAAAAGGCGCGTAGTTAAGAGTTTTTATTATATTTAAATTCCTAAAACCTTCAATCGATATAATGATAAGTAAAAGATGCACAGAAAATTTGCATATGTGTTTGTAGTAATGTTTACATAAAAACAAGAGTCATAGTACAATCTATTTGTGATATATGTGATGTTAGGGTTAAAAATGTTTTATGGTCGAAAATGCGGGGTTTCGTATTTTTATGACGGTCTAGTTCTAAAAAGTGGTAATAATTAAATTGCTTTTCTTTTTCTGCGCATGCAAGAATTCGAAATTAACTGTGGGATTACAAGGTCTCTACATTTTTTTATTATATATTCAGGAAACAATTACTTGAACTATATCATAGATGTTGTCTAATACGAGTGACAAAGGATCTACCTATTTGTCTGAAATAAATAGCACTTCCCAAGCTTTAGTTAAGTTAATGAACGTCCGCTTTTTGTTTTGTAATGGATAAATAATTTTTCTTGATTTTGTTGTCAGTTGTAAAGATCACATTGATATCATTTTTGTTTAAGATGTTTTACATTATAATCGTTTTATCATTTCGTGTCACAAAATTTGTCATTATGACCGAATCAGTTTGGGTCATCAGGGAAGCTGAGGTCACCGGGTCAGTTCGGGTCTGTGGCGGTTTCATTCAGGTCACTAGATCACCTTGTCAAAAAATTTTAATCCTGTCCAATCTTCGAGATAGTTAGTTACTTAAACAGCATCAACTTAAAAGATGGATATAATGGTATTAACCCTAAACTATTTTTGCTTATAATAAATATTGTGATTAAACGCATCATATAAGATTTTAAGTATTTTTAACTGGGTTGCTTTTAATTGGTATTCGTTTTATTAACAGGTATTTAGATTTTATTAATTTTATTATTTAGCGGATATAACCATTTTTTAAAACTTACGACGCTCTTCTTGTATTTACCTTTCTAATTTTCGTAAAAAAATATGGCATGACACGTTTTTAAAATTTGTTGCACGAATCGTTTTCACGAGACTAATTGTGGAATTAAAAGACTTTTGAAATCAATAAAATTGTACTATATCTTCCAATATAATAAATGAATGGGATATGGACACTTTTCTTAATATTTATATAATCCTCGTGTTGCTTGTTAATTAGATTCATTACAGACAGGTTGGTAATGCATTTTTATGAGTTCAGTATTTGTTCAAGTAAAAAACAAAAATATTTTTTTAAATTACCATTTTCTTGAATAGAAATCATTAAAACCCATTAAGAAATCTTGATCCTAGTTCAAAAATGGTATTAACTTTGCTATACAAAGCTGTTCGATTAAAGCGACTACCGGTTTTTGATATAAAATTCTACTCCACACCTTTTCCTTGAGACGCATTCAAACGTTAGATATAGATAAATCTATCAATCAAGCCTTTTATTAATATGTAAGTCGCATGTGACATGCATGTTTTGTGACAACTTCTAGACTAGCGGTTTTTCTTGAATTTATAATAACAAGAACAACCAGCAACCATACCATTCCATACTGTCAGCTGTGTCAGTGCCGTTTGTATTAGTTATACTTGCGCTATAATTTATATCGGAATTTTACATTTTTTTTTTACGTTACGCTACGTTGTCCTGGTCTGGCAGCCAAGACGAGTTTAGCTCGAAAGTAATATTATTAAAGTCGCGAGACTTTGGCGGTTAAAGGAAATGCCTTGTTGCTGCTTGATTGAAAACGTAAAAGGGAATTCAATGGGCGTTGAAGGGCGTGTGCTCGATGCTTACACAGCAGCACTTCGTGATGGTCTTTTATTACAGTGGGATGAGAAAATTCCTGATTTAATTGCATTCTTCTTACTTATTGTTTTAACCGAAGGAGATGAGCTGAAATTATCCATTTAACCTTACTTGTTTTGCCACTGATCTTTTATTATTCATACCTTCTTATACTGATTGCGTTAAGTAATTAATGAAAATTTATTTACGTTTTGTTAACCCTGCGTTATGTCAGTGAGCGAAATAATTTATTTAAAGAAAGAAATAGATCGAAGCAATACATGCCATTGTATACTCATGGCAATACATATATACAATTATAATAGATATTTGTATGTCCAAATCATGAAATAACTTTTAACACCCCGAGAGAAACATTGTAAGCTAGACAACTTGCGAAATAGAGAAAACGATCCCGGGGGCTTTCAAGAAATTTGTAGGCAAGATACACACGATATTTCTTATGCAAACGTGAAAAATACGCAACTATAATTAATTCCTTATTGCTTTTAACTTTAAATTTATTGTAAATAGAGAGATATGGCTTCTTTATTCAGGCACAAAAAGAATATCGACTGTTTGAGTACCCTAGATTTAGTTACTTCAGTTTCTGCAGTAAATGTGAGTATTAATACTAACTGTACAATTACAATTAATACATATCCATATTAAAACCTGCTCAAATTAATTACTTTTACATTATTCTGTTCGGTTGTATTAGAAGTAATAACCCAAAATTAGTTTTCGCGAACTGTATTGTATATATCCGAAATGTTCACTTTACATAAAATTGTACAATACAGTTATATTTTGTATGCTAGTGACAAAACTGCCAAAAACATTCCTAACATATCGAGAGAATAACTATCAAATGTGGATTTCTATAGTAGAGCTCTATTTAATGACGAACCATACCAGCCTATCAACACCGATTCAATTACATCTGGAAAAGCCACACGAACGGAAATCAAGAAAAGCCACATAAACAAGGAGGTACGAGAACAGCTAATTTCGCTGGAAAAGCTATCAAGGTAGATAGATAAATAAATTTATTGTTGTGGACTATACTTAGGCCAGAGCCCATACTAGCCGTACATTATAAGTATTTACGTCTATTTGTAGAACTTAGAATAAATAATTCAAAGACAACTAGGGTTCTTGAAGTTCTGGTGATTTGTGCAACTACCTTAGTCGACGACTGTGCACCTAGAGTGGTGCTGTTTGCGTGCATAGTGCGAGTGTAAGTATGATGTGGTAGTAAATTGCTAGAGTGTATATTAAGTGTGTTAGTGCCGCTGGTCTGGTTGTGGGTGGTAGGTTTGGTTAAGAGGAGTTCACTTAGGAAATTGTTGAATTCTTGAGGGTAGTTAGTGACTAGGAAGTTTATGTTAGGAAGTGGGGAGAACGGGTCAAGGTTTGTAGATTGCTAGAGGTTGATTTGTAGTAGTAGAGAGGTTAGGGGACAGGAGTATATATCAGGTGTTGTGGGATTTCTAGAGATTGATTTTTGCAAGGACAGTGAGGAGAAAGAGTTAAATGGAATTGATGAAGTTTATTACGGAAGTTACCATGGCTGGACAGAAATTGTATTGTAGAAGAAAGAGAAAGGAAAATATGGAGGGATGTTTGTGATATCAGGGAAGATATCAAATGTATAGTTGCCGGTGGTGGAGCGGGACCAAAAATCTTGCCAGGAATGGAGCAGGGATCTTGTGTCAGTTTTGGGGAGAATACGGTATTCGTCATAGTGAAGTGTTATGTCGTGTAGGATGAGTGGTAGGTTATGTTTGAGGTTTCGAATTTGGAGTGTGGAGTTTAATTGGATTTCGATCTGGAAGGATTTGCAGCAGGGTATACAAGGACTCTGTGGAGGTGGTTCTGTGCGATCTTGAGGAAAGGTCTTATAATGGTGTTGAGCGTACGTCTGGAGGGGGGGGGGGGGGTGTAAGCGGGAGCCAAGAATCTACTGCGCATCTGATGATCGGGATTATGATTTATGACGTGGTTAAACATTAGTCTCGTGTTGGATTTGTGAGGTGGACTGACTTTGGGAGTGCGTGAAGTAGGTTATAGAGAATGATTTGTGTTTTGGTTCGAATTTTGGAGAGATGGGAGTTCATTTTTAGGCATGTGTCTATGTGGAGTGCAAGGTAGGTAGCTGTTGTTGAGAGGGGATTTGGTGTGTTAAGGATGTGAATCTTAGGCTTCGGTTTGGGATGAGGAAACCATTGAGCAGGAGCATTGTTGTTTTAGATGGGGAAAGTGGTTGTCTGTTTAAAGAGGACCAGGATTCAATTGAGTCAATTAGGACAGCAGCGGTAGATTCTATAGAGGCACCGGAGTTGCCGTGGATAAGGAAAGCTACGTCATCGGCGTAAGCAAAGGTGGATATGTTTAGGATATTAAGGTCTAAGGGAAGATTGATTCCGAGGTTCCATAGGGTAGATGATAAACGGGAACCTTGTGAACATCCTTCGGTGAGAGGTTTAGGAAGCAAGTGGAAGTTGGAGGTTAAGGTGGCTATTCGGGATAAGAGGAAGGATTTTATTAAGAGGTAGAGGTTGGAAGGGAAATTGGCTTGTTTAAGTTGATTAAGAAGATTGGGCCACCAAAATAGATCGAAGGTTGAGTGGTCGTCGAGTAATAAGGAGACTACGTATGTATAAGGGGATGTTAGGACCGTTTGGATTAGGGAGCGGATTGTACGTTCAGCGCTATGCCCGAGCGAAAGCCGTGTTGGTTAGGCAAGAGTAAGGAATGACGTTCTATGTGTTAGTTTGGTTTGTATAGGGTGGAGTGTTCAGGGAGTTGCCAAGTGTTGGATGGAGTGCAGCAGGTCTGTAGGATTTGGGGTTTCGGGAGGCTTATTGGGTTTGAGTATAAGGGAGATGGAAGCACATTTAAACGGGTCAGGGAAATTTCCAGAAGAGAGACATTTTTGGAATAGTAAGTGAGTAGATTCTCAAATGAGGGGCCAGGATTTTTGTAGGGTCAGGTTGGCGATGAGGTCTGGGCCAGGGGCTTTATGGAGGTTAAGTTTGGTAATAAAGGAATCTAAGAGGGAGAGTTCAATGTCTGTGTCTGCCTCCGTGTCTAGTTGGGTTAGAGTGTTGTCGATTGTGCGTTGTTGCGGTTGGGTTGGTACGTCAAGAGAAGCCGAAGGTAATGCTGTATCTACCAGGGCAAACATTGTTTGCTTAAATGTGGAAGGGATTGTAGTTGAAATAGCTGTGAGGATGTGTATGGAGGGAGATTTGATCAGTTTTCGGTACGTACTCCAGGGGTTTGTGTGTTGATCGTGATTCACGTCAAGGTAGTGCTGTTTTCTCGTGGTATTAATGCATTGGTACGTTTCGCTCTTTGGAATCTGTATCTAGTAGTTGCAAGTGAGCGTCTGTTGTGAGTAAGTTGTTGTGTCCACCACGGTGTGGCTCGTGGGGTGTAATGTTTCCGTCGGATAGTTTTAGAGACAGCTATGAGGATATTGTTGGTTATTTCGTTAACGAGGGAATGAGGTGTGAAGTTTGCTTAGGAAACTGATGGGAAAGCGGGGATGAGTGTAGGGATTCTAGATTGAATCTTCTGGTGTGTCCTGGAGAAAGATTGGGTGTCCAAAACTATACGGTCTCATTAAAATTCGCATAGCAGAGCTACCACTACGACCACCCGTAAGTTTAATAGCGTCGTTCTTACAGCCAGTGACCAGGTACCTAACCAAACACCTTCAGCCACTTGCTGAAAGTGCAGCTTCATACGTTAAGAATGCAGGACACAGCGCTGAGCAAATGAATCCAAACACAACATCTACTGCAGAGTTTTGATATCAATATACCACCAACGTACCAATGGAGGATACACGGATCCTTCTGAAGGAGAAGTACAACATTGAAGGCCACATCATCGACTTAACACCGCACTGACTCAACAACGTATATTCTTCCTTTAACAAACAACGCTATAAACAAGTTGGATGAACACCTGTGAGATCGCCATTACTACCAGTATATGATAACTATTCATGGTGGATAATGAAATGCCGTAATAAAAACTGCAATGTATAAATCCTAATTATGGCTAAGCTATGCTAACGATACGCTTGTGATATGGACACATAGAGGAGAACAATAGCTTCCTAAAACACATTAACGATATCCATTCAAAAACTAAGTTTACAATGGAAATGGAAGAGAACAACCAGTTATCGTTTCTAGATGTTTTAGTGAAGAGAACAGACAATGAACACCATATTCACACGGTCTACAGAAATTCAACTCACGCAGATAAATACTTAAATAGCAACTCCCATCGTCCCCCGACACAACTTTACACTGTTATGAAGACCTTACTTACACAGTTTCAAAGACCTCAGGTGACAATAACAAACAAATGAGAAATAGAAAAGTTGCGAGAAGCATTCCTGAAGAATGGATGAATGGATACTTACAGCAAACCATTCGTAGGTCACCAACAGCTAACAAACATAAACCAGAAACGAAGTTACCACTTGATACTGCAAATTAATCCTTTATTAGAGGACCAACAAATAGGATCAGCAGAGTTTTACGGAAACACAAAACAGCGTTAATTCAAAATTTATAGAAAAATTGGTGTAATTAATAAAACCAGATTTCATTAAAAGATCAAAGTGTTTCCGAAATGCCATGTTCAGGCGGCAACAAATCTTACACTGGTCAAACGAATAGAAAAATTAGTATTAGGAAGGAAGAACATAAACACCTAATGTAGTCGAAAAAAAAACGGCATCGTTAGCTCAGCATTTTAGCACTTACAGGACACAACATAGACTTTAAGAATACCAGAACGCTAGCTAAAATGGAACACGCACCATCATCATTAGATTTTCAGTCCCGGAACTGGTTGAACGTGCGCCGTCGTTATTTTCTATTTTGAGCTAACCTACAGCCTTCATCTTTTACTAGCTGTGTGCAATAGTATAGTCGAGGTGTACATTTACCTCTCTTTTTTTCTTCATCTGTTTCTAATATATCTCGCACTATTCCTTCATGCCTTAAACCGTGTCGTATCATCCTATCCCTCCTTTTTTAATAATTTCTACATATTTTTTCTTCCCCTGCCATTTCTAGTACCTCTTAGTTCTTCACTTTGTCTGTTCACGATATCTTCACCATACGTCTGTAACACCACATTTCAAATGCTTCTATCCTTTTACTGTCCACTTCTCTTACTGTCCACCTTTTACAACCGTACAGTGACATGCATCTAACAGACACTTTCATAAACCTTTTTGTTATTTCTACGTTTGTTACCTTCAGAGTAATTGCTTTTTCTTGTTAAATACAGCACGGCCCTGTGCTAAACTTTGTTTTATATCCTTAGCACGATTCCCATCTGGCGTAATTTGGCTTTCCAGGTAGCAGGAATTCTCAACCTTTTGTAAATTTTGGTTTCCTATTTGTATCTTGGTTTTGACCCCCCCCCCCCCCCTTACATGTTAGTAGTTTAGCTTCATTTTTGTCAATTTTCGTACCGTATTTCTCTATTAATCTCTTGGATAACCCAAGAACAAAGGTACAGGTATCAGAATATTTGCACAAACATATAGGACAGAGTGTATAACTAGATTTGAAATTTAGAGAATACATTGCTAAATACAAATACAATAAGTACGAAAAATTTCAATACGCCAATCGTGTACTTGAAGGAAGTCCATCCGTAAATATGAAATAGAACTGTATCTTTCTCTTAAATGGTTATGAATCATTTGAAATAATTACAGAATAATTTTTAAATACTGATAAGTGGACCGCTAATAGCATTATCTAGCTTACTTCCTCTGATGTTCTGACAACCAATACGGATGCAAAACTTGAATTGGTATCGCACAAGTGGTTTTAAAAGTAATATAAATTAAGTGATTTTTGGTATTAGATATACAATCTATTTCACAATTTGGAGATTAATGCCTACGTGGTAAGAGAAATATTCCCAGGTACTCAAGGCAAAATTGGTTATGTGTTTGTTGGAAGGGTTCACTTCAGTTTATATGCTTACAAGAATGTCCCCAAAAGAGTTCCTAAGCAACCTCTTTATTTTTTTAAATTTTGCTACTGATGATGCATACCTAGTGTTCGAAATAGGTCAGATCGGCAAAAAAAATTAACATCTTTTACTTTTTGCTCTCGTGCCAGCTAAGTATCAAAAATGGACTATACCACATCAATGGAAATGTTCTTTGTTGTCTTTCAAAATGAACTATGCTTGAATTTTATATTTGAAGTGATTTGGTTCTAATACCTCATTTCTGAAGCATGTTAACCGTTACTTTTGCGATGAAAATCCAGGAAAAAGTAACATAACATGTGTATAAAAGTACCATACTATGAATTGGTAATAATTCATTGAATTCGTTACAAAATTTAACATTTGCTTAATAAAAAAGAAAACACAAATGAAATACTGTTAAAAAGGCACGTATCTGTTACTCAAAAAACAGTTGCGTCATATATAGTAGGCGTCACCTTTGGTGCAATGAGATTATTTTTTGCATTTCAGGCATTAAACCCACTTCCCAGCGCAGTTTCTGCTAAAAGGCTTTAAGCAAACCACCTTAGATTCTGATTCTATGTTGGAGCGACAACTGCTTTTTGCTCCTACTATTTTTTTTGCAGCTTTTGTATTGGCTCTTTTTTTATTCGTATCAGTCAAGATAGCAGAATTCCGCTTCATACGTCCTTTGTTTGTTTGTAGTCTGGGAGCTCCTTTTGAAAAAGGCCTGGTGACGAAAATTGTAAATTCATTATAGGTTGAAGAACAGGCATCAAAGCTAAGGATTTAAAATTTTCCAATTTGTCTTGTTTCAGAAATTCCGCTGCACCCGTCGTTTCAGAATCATAACTTCGTGTTACGCCTGCATTCAACTTGTATTTGGTATAGAATTATGTGTTTGAAGACCGCATATTTTGTTCTAGATTTGTAATTCGTTCGTAGTTACTTCAGAAGTTATGGGTGGCCTATCAGTGGTGTAAGAATGTGAGTAGTCGACTACTGTAAATAGATTTTTAATAATTAGAATTGGACTTATTCAAGTGCACATAAAACCTGCTGTAGCGTTTGAAATAGTATCTGCCACAGGTAACGTCTCCCTTATAATGAATAGATTATTATGGATTGTCTTTGTTTTTCCTGGATTGTGCCTTAACCAATTATCTGCAGCAACGTTGACCATTTGGAATGGGGAAATATTCAGCTAGATCTAGAAGTTGAAGCTTATGGGGACAATGTAGCGGAAATAATAATAGAGCAATCTCGTTTGTCATACCAAAAATAAATGGCCTTTACTGGCACATTGGACTCATAATTATCTAATAAACGTAGCATTTTTGTTTAAGACTTAGTTTTGCTTGTTTCATAAAATGTTTTAGAAACATTATAAACTATCCTTCCTGCATCCATCCACTCGCATTTTAGCACCTTTTGATCCAATAGGTCAATCTCGAATTATTTTCGTGAAACCTGTTAAAGAAAAAAACAAAAATAGAGATATACGGCCACCTTTGCGATGACTGCAGTTCCTGATCTATCACGTTCAGCAAATGTTACTGCTCCCACCTGTTTAATGCCACGCTTGACTACAAAGCGGTTTGGCCTTTGAACGACGATGGCATCAGTTTTGATCACATTCCATACCTATACATTTTGGTGCAAAATCATATCAAATTAGAACATTTTTTAAATTAACAAAGAGCAGGATCCCATTATGCTCTTTGAAAGTTGTAGCACGAGATAAGCTGGTTGCTAGAAGAGAACGCGAAGGTAAATTAGGGTTTCTTGTCAAAAACGCAGCAAACTGTTCAGTGCCATTCAGTTTATTATTATTATGCCACGTTAAAAGGCAAGGTTTTTTTATACATTTTATCCAAATGATGTGCCAAAATTTGCACTGCTTTAGAAATACAATGTAATCCTAAAGGATAACTACTTCTTCATCAGTAAAAATACGGCTTACTCTGCGACGCCCAACTTTTGCAGATGTTTCATCAGTCAGCAATTTCTTCATGTATCTGTATTAAATGGCGTGACAAATGGAAAATTTTTTGCAGATGCTCTAACGTTTATTTCGCCATTTAGATGTTCTTCTGCAGCCTGCTTGTAAACAAGTGCTTTGATTGCACCTGTGTAGTTTTTCTTACTCGAGATCTAGGCATTCTAGAGAAAGTACAAGATTAATACAACACATACTAACAGATTTATGTGGATGAAAACTACACGTTACTTTCAGACCAATACCATTGCTATTTTTGTCCCCAATTATATTTTTAAAGAAAATGACATTCTAGTTTTTTGAAGTTTTAATGGTGATCTTTGTACTTTAATACCTAGTGTTTAGTATAAAAAAAACAATAGTTATGAGCTGAATCGTTTCTTTTGAACAGTAAGTGTTTGAACTTTAAGTTATTGTTTTAAAAACTTAAAATTTGATTCCGCATTTTTGCTAAGTATGTAAGATATTTTGTTGAATTGTTTATTGACGCCGCAGTCAATATGCAGAAGATAATCAAACACCATCAACATCTGGTTTTAACCCTAAACCGTTAACTAACACTAACACAGCTACCTTTTCAAATATTGTTAAAACTTCATCGTTTCCTAAAAAAGACCAGGCTATTATATTTCCTGCCATTGAAGGTTTTCAAGTAAAAGACTACGCCATTGCCACAGGTGCACGAGTGGAATCTCAGAATATCCAATTTGCTTCTCGTATATCTAACAACAGGATATGCATCTACTTACGAAATAAAGATATGGTTAACACGTTTCTAGATTCAGAATGTGGTATCAACGTTAGAGACGTTTTTGTGCCAGCAAGAAAATTACTACTTCCTACTAAACGTATCTTAATCTCAAATGTATCTCCAATCATCCCTCACCATATCATAAAAGAAGCCTTACAATTTTTAAATTTGAAAATATTTTCTCCTATCGCCTTTATTGGTGCTGGCATAGAACTGGAGGAATACAGGCATGTATGTAGTTTTCACCGAGAAGTGTTTATTGCGATTGACGAAACAGATTCGTTACTGCTATTAATGCTACTTAGTTATGAAGATGAAAAAAATAGAATTTTTCTAACCGACGAAAAACTACGTTGCCTTAAGTGTAAGGCGTATGGACACATTGCATCTAAGTGTCCTGCAATAGAAGAAACTTTAAATGTCATTACTGACAGGCCGAACATGATACAAATGTCAAATAAGCTAGTACATACATCAACTGCAGAATCAGATATCCAAACGAATTTAGAAACTGAGCAAAATATTTTAAACATTCAGGATTCGCCTGAGTCTTCTGCAGCTACCCAGGACGCAGAATTTCAAACACCTAGACTCCCTACAAAGGTCAACAGTAATAATAAGCGAAGAAAAATATCAAACCCCCAAACGCAAGACTGTTACGATGGTGTAGAAAAGTTGTGGGAAGAAAACCCAAATCAAATTTTAGATTGTATAAATTTAATACAATTGCTAAGGGAAGTAAAAGGTAAAAACGAGCCACTAAAAATAGTTGCAAAGTACACGAACGATGTGCCAAGTTTGATCGCTCTAATAAAATCTGTCACCCCCTTAATTGCACAACGAGCATTAAAGGAACGACTAAAGAGGCTCTTTACAAGCTTAACTAAAACTGCTACTGAAGTTGAAGTTTTACACCAGTCCCCACATAAAGACAATAACTGTTTTAAATAGTAGACAAAAAAGACATCAAAAACTCTTCCAACTTAAAAGCCTCGAAACCGCAATTAAGAAAATGTCACACCACGATCGAACCGCTGTCGACCTAGAAACATATTCAACGACAATTCGGGAACTTTGAAATCTGTATTACTGCGTGAGTGAAAAACAATTCTTAAAAATGCGGTACGAGCAACTTATAAATAATGACCGGCCAACAATGAATAAATTTAATCCTATAAGCTTTAGATCGCTTTCAAAATTATTAGATGATAATAACTGCATGGTAACGGAACCCACCAACTCACAATCGATTGTTGTCAAACATTTTTCCCAAAAATACGCAATAGACAATAACGCATCTATAGATGAGGCTGCAGAAATATATAAAGACTGTAAGAAAATTTCGGAAAAGGACAAGGACGATCTTAACAAACCTATCTATTTTGATGAATTTACTAAGGCACCTATTTCTTTAAACAAAAATAAAGCCCCTGGAATAGATGGACTCACCATAGAATTTTATAAATATTTCTGGAGTACAATGGGACAAACCTTTTACATAGTTTTCAGCAGCTCTATGACTGAAAATAAAATTCCAAATTCAATTTCAAAAGCCGTAGGGTGTTTGCTACCAAAACGCAGAGGCTCCTTGAAAATAAACAATTGGAGACCAATTTCACTATTAACAACCGACTACAAAATAATAGCAAACGCCCTATCTCCCGGACTGACATCAGTAATATCCTCTATAGTCGAACCTGATCAAAGCGAACACTCTTCGACAGCTTACATTTACACCGATATGTAATTTGTCATGCCAATCGTGAAAACAGACTACTTGCAATTCTAAATTTAGACCAAAAGTTAGCTATCTACAAAATTAACCATTATTATATGTTTTACCTTTTGAAACTGATGAACTTTGGAGACACGTTCATCAACTCAGTAAAATTATTGTACTCAAATGCACAAAGATTTTTTAGAATCGGTTCTTTGCTAGCAAGAAAAATTAATTTTTCAAGGGGAGTTAGACAAGGCTGGACCTTTGTATTCATTAATGATTGAATCATTCTTGGTGACTTGTAGACGCTTATTTTATGGCTATCCTCTTCCATCGGATCCCATAACAAGGTTAACTATTAGTGCATATGCAGATGACATTTCCATCTTCACTTCTGCAACAACAATTTCAGGTTTTAAAGAAAATATACGACAGTTATGCTAAAGAATATAAATCTCAGCTTAACACTGAAAAGTCAAAAGGGTTCTGGGGTGGTAGTTGGAAAGAAAGAAATGATAAACCATTAAGGTTTTGATGGGAATCGTCAGGTATAACCGTTCTCGGAAATAATCTGTCCAATAACATAGAAGAAGATATAAACAACACTTACGAAAAATTAGCAGAAAAGATTGGTCAATCATTGCTAAAATGGTCTCAAAGATGTCCATCGGCGTCACTTAAAAACAAAAAAATAATAATCAATCAGTTTGTAGCTCCAAAACTATGGTATTTTTTACAAATATTACCACTCTCTGAACACCATCTGAACGTGTTGCAGCGAAAATTAGTCAATTTCGTTTGGAAAGGAACACATTGGACCTTCCAAAAGCACTTATGTTTATTATTAAGTCAAGGTGGTTTGGTAAAAGTACATTTACCATCAAAAGTAAAAACCATTAGAATCAATACAGCAAACAGATTATTAGATACGCAGAAAAGGCAGTATTTGAAAACGATGCTGGAAAATCTAATAAGACACTCCAACAAGTTGAAGGTTTTCTGGCAGTGTTTATTTGTGTCAGACCCAAACTTAATCGAGGCAAACACTCCCCCATTCATTATTTCTTTAATAAATGCAATGCAATTTTTGAACTATGGAATCGCCGATTTTCGGCGAAACTTTCGAGGCATAATGGATGTACCAACTGCAGGCAGCACTTTAATTAAAAGCTGTATTCCGCCGCTTTTTAACGAGCTATGGCTAACAACAAATATTAATAAAATCTGAGACTTAACACATCATTATGTTTGGGCTACGGAAGATCAAGTTCGATATCTTTTGCGGAAACTGTCGCACATTAAACAGTAAGAGCTTTTGATACATTACAAAAGAATAAAAGCTTTTTTTCGTTCGCAACATAAGAATGCTGAGCAACTTGGTGATGATACATCTAGAAAAATAATAACATTTGAAATGAAGGGCAATTGTATCGAAGTAAATAAAAATACACGAAAGAAGCTTCCAGAAATCCTTACTGCAAGGAATTTTTCGACTAAACCATCCCAAATACTAGACAACCATTGGATGACAGAAAAAGTACTATGGTGTACATACTTCAACAACCTAACACCTGGTCATATTTCAGAGATCGCCTGGAGGTTAGCAAAAAAATTGTCTAGCTGACTCAGTTTTTCTGAAGCATGCAGGTTTTAGAGACTACAACAACTGTCCCTTTTGTGCAAATGTAATTGGCACATCTTGGCATATCATTGACTGTCCAGAAGCGCAACCATTATGGTCATAATATATTAATATTATTTAAAAGGCTTCTGAATACTAAAAACTTTTCACTCAAGTATATATGCACTGGATATCCCGGGAAAACTGACGCCTACTAATAAACTTAGCAAAATGGTCAATTTACAAATCAGCAACAGTTTTAATGAGATATGGAAACTTAATACAAACATATAAGAAAAAGTTTATTCGAAAACTGAAGAAACTAATTTTCCACCATCTCTCGTGGGCCCTAGGTAAAGATTTCAAAAGGGAAAATTTGAGAAAATTTTTTTAAAAAAATTGTTAAAAAGAATCCCGAAATTTAAACTTTAAAATAACCCAAGCTTATTAAAGATTTTTTTTTCAAGAAAAGTTTTTTTACAATAAATTAAATTTTGTATTTTGAATTTTATAAATAAAACACATTTATTTTTTTAACAGGAGCTTTTGTCATAAATTTTTTAAGGTGACTTGTAAGCCCAAATTTTATTTTAAAAATTAATGTTTAAACAAAACTTTTTAAATAAAATAAAATAATAAAAAAAAAATTTTAAAATTTTAATTTAAAAAATTTTAAAAAATTAATTTTAAAATTTTAAATAATATTCCCAATTTTTATTTTTCAATTTCAATTACTTATTTTTTAATTTAAATACCCTTTTCCAAACCAAAGCTTTTAACTCTTTTTTCGTTGTTGACCGGGTCATTTTAATTACGGCAAACAACCCTTTTTAAATAACTAAATAAACTAACCAAGGGGAAAATTTTTTCTTTTAAAATTTTAAATTTTTTTAAAACGCCCAATTTAATCCTTTTCTTTAAACCATAAAATTTTAAACCCGGTAACCTTTTTAAACGCCCTTTAACCTTTTTTTTTTCCCCTTTAATGTGGGGAAATTTTTTAAACCATTTCACATTTCGTTTTTTAACAGCTGGCATGGGCCTTAAGACAACCGTGCGTTTTTTCCTTTTTATCTCTAAACGAAACCCATGTTTAAGTACTTTGCTGGGACGGTAATACGATGTTGCACCACGACATTTGTTCTGGTGCCGTTTGAGCATTTTCCAGGTTAGGAAGCACCGCGGGATAAAACGTTTGCAGATACCATTTTAGTACAAAACAAAATCCGCACTATAAGACTTGACTTGTAAGCGAACTACATAACTAAAGAGATTCTTGGCACCTGCTTTATGTCCCTATAGAATGCAAACCGAAGGTTTCCGAGAACCGAACGAAGTTGAGGTTCAGAACTAAATGACGTCATAATCCTCCTGCTCGTCCAATACATTTAGCCCAGATGCGCGGTTTCGCTTTTGTCCATGCTGCGAATGCCTTAGTAGCATCGAAACGTCTTCCATGTTATACGGATCGCGTGCATATTAAAATCCAAAGGTGGTACACACGCACACAAATTGTGTGCAAGTCGTGCTGTAGAAGATGCAGTGCTACTATAACCAAAAACACTTTAAACCATTACTAAGAAAATACCAACTTGTTGTCTACAGGATACTTACAACAATTTAATTTTAAATAACTTTACGTCATACTTTAGGAAATGGTTTGAATATTTTCCAAATGAATCACAAGGAAAGTATATGCTTAGCATATTAAAATTACCCATTAATTTCCCATTTTACGACCGTGGTTAATTATAGATTAAAATTTAATTTGTGCACGTTCGAGCTTCTCGTAAACAACATATTTTATAGCAACAATGCGCTGTAATAATGCATACCCTTCGCCGCGCTACTGCTATTCTTGTAATTGCTAGAAAAGTCACCTCCTTTACTGTTAGGACCGATGCAAAGCACCATTTTTATACTTTCTATAAGCACATCGCGCCTTTTTCGTTGATAATTAAATTTTGCTTTCTAGGCACACTTTCGCATAGCGTCGGCCGCACGAATGATTTCTAGAACCGGTAAGTTCGATATCGTCCAAATAGAAATTAGATGCTCGATGTCTCAATTCCGATTCCCTCGTAAAGGTAGAAAAACTCGGTCAATCATCCATTATACTTCGACCCGCTCCTGTTCTGATAATTTCCAAACATTTTCAAACGACAATGGGCCGAGAATTTTAAACCTCCGAGGATCTTTAAGTCGTGATCAATTACACATCCGAGCTACGCGTAAACAACATATTTTGAGCAACTGTATAATACATGCATACCCCTTCTCTGCGCTACTGCTATTCTTGTAGTTGCTTGAAAAGTCAGTCGCCCTTTTACGGGTAGGCCGATGCAAAGCACCATTCCATACTTTCTTTATAAGTGTAGCACATCGCGCACTTTTTGTCGAATAATTAAATTTTGTTTATGTAGGCCTTTACACTTTGCTTATTTAAACATCTAATACAATTGATTAACCACTTTCGATTATTCTAACGGAGACCACCAACACCCCCGCACCGTTCTTTTTGAATCCCCTATGGGCTTCCGCCACTAACACCTGACGTATCTTTCCTACTATTTGTTAAACAAAACTAACGCTGTCCTTTAAAATTTACCAAAATCGTTTCTTTTCCGGCCTTTATAAAGGTTCTTTACCCTGCTATTAAAAATTACGCCCTTTCAAATTTAACCCTTTAAAAATTTTTAACCTTTTTCCTTTCCCCTTTCACCCCCCCCCCCCCCCCCCCCCCCCCCCCCCCCCCCCCCCTTTAAATTCCCCATACACGTACTGTAGCAGGTTAATAAAACAGCATTTTAGCTTGTCCGATACTTATCACATTTGGCAGGTACCGATACATTGGCGCCTTTAGGAAGTATAACTCATCTTCCAAAAGGTTAAACAGTCTTTGGGTTATAACCGTGATCAGTCACACATCAGCTTCGCAATGACAGGTATTGTCGCTAACGCTAAAGCATGCCTTCCTCTTGCAGCAAAGCTAACGCATGCTTTACTCACTTTATAACGCACATTCGTACATACTAAAAATCTCCAGTTATTTGTCAACAATTTATTATTTTTAGTAGCCACCTGCTTGTTATCACATCTAAAATTATTACACTTCATTTCTAGGGCATACCGCCACGTTCATTCAATCCTCAGTTTCCCATCCTGTCACCACTATTTTACACTTAACTTCTTCGTATTCGCCTTGTGCTAAAAGTTTAGGCAATTTGTAGTAACATAAATCTAACATATCCAGTCTTGCTACAATCTACCCTTCAAAAGTCTTATGGTTCACTCCACCCCTGTCAAAAGATGAACAATTTTTGGAATTCATTTTCGACGCCGCTGCGTAATTATATTCCTGAGATAGTTCCAATGAAACGTTTTATTAACACATCGTAACCTTATCCATTTTAGCGACCGCCTATAAGGATCTTTCAACAATTCTTACTACCCATTCGTCTAATCCATTTTTACCAGATTATTAACGCAGGTTCATCTTAATAATCATATTTTTAGGTTCAAAAAATTTCTGGACCGCCACGAAAATTATGACCTCAAAACTTTAACCACCTAATTTTCCTTTTATTAAACCTGTTTCAACTTTTTCGTCAAAATCGAAAACACTCCCAAAATGCAAAAGGTTCCGGTATACCACGTGATAAACGTCTTACAACCAATAGAAGCGGAGGATTTGGTATAATTTAAATATGGTCTTTAATATAGATCATATGCTCAATAAGTATATTTATCATTTAGCCATGCTATGTTACAAAATATGATTGGTCATTCGTGGTATGGTTATTAAACTTTACACCTCTTATGGCAGCGCAAGTTCAATTCACAATAAGATTATACTGTATTTACATCTATCCTCGATTATGTCGATGCGCCATCCTCCTGTCGCAGGTTGATAACACATTCGACTATCTTCGGCAATATACGCCTCACTCTTAGAATACGAAGGAACAATTTTTCGTATCAATTAGTATTGATAGTAGCTAGAAACGGTAAACATGAGCGTCTCCAAGGTGATTAACGTTTCTCAACTTTGGGAATAAAGTGAAACCAAATGAGCGATTTGGATTATGGCTGTTGAAGAAAATATGTGCAACAATAATCTGGTAAAGATATTGGTAATATTTGTTATGTCGAAGGCGAACAGATGCTGACTGGTGGACACACACACCAATTACAGAACCATTTTGTGACAATATAATGTTGGTTAAAATTTGCGACCTTTCTGACCCGAACAAGCATCTGCAAACAAAGGATGTTTATCCTAAAAAGAAATTTTGGTGCATTTAACAGCTATCTACGAAGAAAGTTCACCGATTTGTTTCCGCTAGGCATGGTGTTAAAGCTAAGCTTCCGTTTTCTCTGGAAAGCATAACAAGATGGGCCAGAGAGTAAAAGAAATTATCGGAAAAGAAGACCTCGAATGCATTAATAAAAATTCCAAAATCCTATATGTGTTACCATACAAAGTGAAACTAAATGTTAATGGAAACTTTATTGAGATACCAGATACATTAGATAACACGAAAAGATCATTTCTATTATTTTGACATGCATGTACCAGATTTTGCGATATTTAGCAAGATGAAGATGTGTAATTATTTAACTACAAACCATAACTTTTGCTATAAGGGCGAATACGAAGAAAACCGTAATATTATAGTTTTCAACGATAAAACTGTCGGAATTGATTATTTAAATGGCTAACAACCAACAAGAATTAAGAATACAACAAATTTGTGTGTCAGATAACAAGTACCGGTGTTAATAAACAACTTGGCAATCATATACTAGATTTTTACGTTGTCCATGTACGTTTACGGAAACATTTGCGTCTACTTTGGCCAAAGAACATGGTATTACGCGATTGAAGCGACAATCCACAACTGTTGCAATTGGAAGCTATGTTTGGGAACCGGTTTTAAACTCAAAGACTGTTTAACCTTTACTGGAAGATAGTAAGTTATACTTCCGAAAGGCGCCAATTGTTGGGTACCACTTGCCAAAAGGTTAGAAGTACCCGGAACTACAAAATAGCTTTTTTCATTTTATAATAACCTTTACAGTACGTGTATTGGAAATGGTAATACAAAGAAATTGACCGCTTGCAAAACTCCAAAAAACCAAAACCGGAAAATTGATAAAGTATGTGCAGCTTTTAGTATTTAACTATCTACCGTAAATAATTTGGAGATTCTTAGAGGTTCAGCCAAGATAAAATGAAATCTTACACAAGTGCTACATTAAAGCAGGTAGTACATATTTTACACAATCTGCAACACATATTCTACAATTCCAAAAGAAATAGTATTTCGGAATTGGGATTGATAACACCAACATTTGTCCAGAGGTTGTACCACCAATTTAGGAATATTGGTAGTTAAATCTATCCGTTTACGCTAAAGGAAATTGGTTCTTTATAGGTAAATATACAATGTGGAAGGGAAAGACAACTGATTAGAGGAAATGGACGCCAAAGGCGAAAATTGCGACTTAATGGTCTTTGTTACTGCCATTTTGATGAAAATTTTAAAGATCTGTTAGACAAAGAACATCGTTTTAGAAATTTTTAAAAACTTTATATCGATGGACTTTCTTAGATACATCCATGTACAAGCTGTATGCATTTGCGGATTAGTAAGAAAGTCTTTAGTTAATTAGGGTTCTTTGAAAAGGATGGTACTAAATCCGTATATTTTCTAAAAGGTTATTCTAAAACATCTTTTATTGGCAGATAACAAAGACGAACTTAAGGAATCAGTTTTCGTTATTGCATACCACCACACAAAGGGGTTTCCTAAACACTTGTACATTTGCCTAGGTAAAGAACTGGGGATCATTTAAAACCGAGGGTTAGAACGTATAACAACCATATATTCCATGTGGTGAACCTCGACGAACAGGTGTTGGATCAACCATTTCCCAAATACCAATTTCGGATTAGCTAACAAGATACGTATGGAAATATGTGGAACCTGCGATTAAAAGATTGTTAAAGTAAATTTACGAAGGAATGGATCTCCTCTCTTCCGGAATAAATACTGTTAAATATAAAAGAAAATCCGGTACATTTTACAATTCGAAAACCTTTCGGTCTTTTGGTATCAAACTATTGGTTAGAAAAGGCGTAATTTCTTGGGTGTCGATTCAAATTTTAAGCTGAATAAAATTAGATAAAATTAAAACCACTGCAAACAAACACAAGAAAGGACTGTAAAATCTGTATAACTTTGTATTAAAATTAAGTTTAAATGACACCAGGCTTGGATTAAATGTTTAAATTTGTTATGTATAATGTCAGAATTAACATTTTATAACAGTATATAACAATTATCTCATTTATAAAGTTGTAACTTACCTTACAGCATTCGCACGTATTTCCCTTATAGCAAAGAGGTTGCTGTTAAAGATGCCATCTCCATTGAATTGCCTGCAGGGTGCTCATGGGCTGGGATGTTCGGTGTAAAAGAAGAAGATGTTTATGTCAACAAGCATCAGTTCCTATTGAAAGTTTCGAGTACATTGCCTGCGTATTCATCCGGAGTGAAACAATACGGATTTGTATACGCAGTTATTAATAAAATTAGTTTATCGAGAAGATGAATATTTACATCATTCCTAATAGTACAACTCTTACCGAAAAGGAAGTAAAGATATAACACTGCCTAGCTGAAACAAATCGGTTGAACTTTTTGTAGATTAGTGTTTAAGATTCCACAAATTTTAAGTTCTTGAACATTCCAAATTCCTTCAGGCTTCTATCCTGGTTGACAGAGTATACGTTTATAACCACATGGTATTTGCACACTGCGGTTTTAGATTTCTGGTGATGGTAGTCCACGCAATCTGTTCGTAGCGAAAAAAATATTAAATATGGTGTTAAATAAAGATGAAAAATTCACATTTTTCTTCAAAACGCATAACTTTGTATGGGTGGTCCTATTTAAAATCTATTCCCAGATTTGGGGTTCCTAGAAAATTTAATATTAGTTCTAAATACTATTATACTAAATTAAATACGAAAAATTGATTCTCTTAGTATTCTACAGAGTGAGGACGTAAATTGCCGAAGATAGTCGAATATGTTGTTATCCAACCTAAGCCGACAGGGATGCGCATCGACATATATCCGGATATATGTAGGATGTTAAGATTACGTAAATTCCCCATAGGGTGAAATTACCTAATGACCACATGGGCCATATAACCACATGAACACATATGACCACATGACCATATGACCACATGACCATCATGACCATATGACCACATGACCATAAGACCTAATTGCTTTTAAATGAATTTCTCATTAAAACCCATTAACACTAATTGCTTTAATGAGTTTTCCATTAAAAACGAGTTGTGGACCTAGGTTAGATAAAGGAAAAATTAATGGTTGGGTCAAAAAGCGCTGGCTAACCTGTATTGGTTACATATCTCATCTATCCAAAACTTGTTTATCCACAATGGCGATCGGTAGTTTTTTTACAAAACTAGGTCAGTGTCGTGTCGTGGTCGCTGATGTTGGATTCAAAAAGTAGTCGTGGTGCATGTGATGGTGGTCTGTTAGAATAATCGAAAGTTACCGGATTATGGCGTTAATAAGCGAATGTAAAGGCTCTCGACATAAACAATTTTTAGAAAGTGGGATTCGCTACATGATAAAGAAATTGCGAATCGGTGCGTTTCTCGGCTGCGTAAAAGGCGCGACTGGTGTCAGAACACAAGTGAGTGTGCGGTATGCGGGCTGCAGTATTGTTGCTCAAATTGTTAGTTTGCGTGCTCGGTGTGTAATTGATCGACTTAAAGATGCCTCGGTTTAATCTCCGTCGTTGAAATGTTGAATTATCAGAGAGCGGGTCGAAGTTAAGGCACTTGACCGAGTTTTTCTACCTTGAGGCAGATGTGAAGATTGGACAACACGACTCTAATTCGATTTGGCATATGGTACTTACGTTAGAATCATTGTGGGCCGACCGCTATGCGAAAGTAAACTCGAAGCAAAATTTAATTTAGACGAAAAGTGCGCGTGTGATGATAAAAATGGTGCTTTCATCGTGCTAAGTGAAAAATGAGGACTTTTCTAGCAATTAAGAATAGCAGTAGCGCGGAAGGATTGCGTTTACAACATTGTGTTAAAATATGCTTAGTTATACTGAGACTCGAACGTGAATTAATTTTAATCAATGTAACCACGGTCTGAAAATGGGAAATTAATGGTAATTTTAATACCTGAATGATACTTTCGCTTGGTGTATTTGAAATAGCTGACCATTTCCTAAAGTATGACTAGAAGTTATTTAAAATTAAATTGTTGTAAGGTATGGGCAAAAGTTGGTATCTTTAAGTAATGGTTTAAAGTTTTTGGTTATAGTCACTGATTTACACACGACGTTCCATTCGGAGATAAGTCACCACTTTGGATTTTTAATATGCAAGCGTTATACATGGAAGCGTTCCGGTTTCTTAACGGTTGAAGAAAGACGAAGCAGGCACTGCATGACAAGCTACGATGTATTGGACGAGCACGAGGATTATGACGTTTTAGTGTTGCTGAATCCAACTTCGATGTGTTTCGAAACCTTCGGTTTGCATCTATGGGTACATAAAGGGTGCGAAGAGTAAACTCTTTAGTATAAGATCGTTAAATCAAGTCTTATTCGATTTTGTTTTGTACTAAAATGGTATCTGCAACGTTTTCATCCTGTGTCTCATACTGGAAAATGACCTAACGGCACCAGAACAATGTGGTGACATCGTCGGTGCTTAAGCGTCGCAGCAAAGTACTTAAACTGTGGGACTTGCGGTTCGCTTTACGAGAATGGACAACTTACGCGACACAAGGAAAACAGCACGGTATGTCATTAGGTAAACGTTCAGCTCCGCCAGCTGTTAAAGGGCTTGTACGAAACAACCACGAATTATGTGTAAAGTATGCGATTTCGAAATGGAAAACTACGTATGCCGCACATTTAAGGAGCAACAGACATAAAATGCATCAGTTACCGCTACTAGCGACGATGGTGTAGAAATGGTTAGCACTGCGTTTAACAACCGTATGGCTAGCTATCGCATAAAGAACGCCAGTGTCGACGATGGAGTGCCCGAGTTTCTTTGGAAGCAGAAAGAGCGATTTATTCGATTAATAAATGAAAAAGAATACAACATACAGCAGTAAAAGTCTATGCGAACTCTACGGCGTTTACACCAAAATGGGGAAGAGACTACCGATGTGAAACTTTAACACAAAAATGTGGTTATAACGTCTTCTAGTAATCTGGAAAATATGTACGAGGTCTTAAGCGAAACCATGAACAAAATCAGAGGAATTTGAAACATGCGGGTCCGGTTGGTCTTTGGAAAAGGTGCTCTATTTAGAAATAAATATTAATAAGTATGACCCGATATGAAAGTTCTAGGTTAAAATAAAAATTGTGAATATGTATTTAGAAATGTGGTTTACAAAATTTAAACTGTATTAGTAAAAATTGTTTGTAATAAAAGTTTTAAGAATGGTTTTAGATTTTCTTTTATGTATAAGCCGCAGGAAATTTATAATTTAAGGGGTGTGTAAATGGTAAGGGTCGTTCGATTTTAAATCTATTTACAGATTCGGATTTACATAAAATTTAGACTAACAAGATGTCGCATGTATAAAAAAATTTATAAGAACGCTCAAAAATCGCTGCTGGAAAAAATCTTAAATGGGGTAGCTCTTGGGGATGGTGCTATGTGAAAAATTTAAAGATTTGGGTAGCTAAAAATTTAATATTAATTGATACCAAACAAGGTACTTTATCTCGTGGGGGAAATGTGGAGAAAGATTTATCTCGCAGAGGGTATATGTGTAACTTTGCAGGGCGTGGTCCGATTTAAATCTGTTTAAGATTTCATAAAATTTAGACTAAAATGTATCGCATGTATAAAAAATGTTTAAGAACGGTCAAAATCGCAACGGTAAGAAATCTTAAAATAGGGTAGCTCTTGGGATGATGCAATCAAAAAATTTAGAATTGGGTAGCTGAGAAAATTTAATATTAATTGATACCAAACAAGATAGGTTTATCTCGAAAGATGCAATGGTTTAGACGAAGAAAACTATTTGTTAGGTTTGCTTATAGAGCAAAAGCAAAATTTAGGAAAAGGGGAAATTTCAGGGGGGCAAATCTGTTTACAAGGATTTTAAAATTTTAGACTAACAAGATGTATCGCATGACTAAAAAATTTATAAGAAGTTGCTACAGGTAAGAAATCTTAAAATGGGGTAGCTCCTGGGGATGATGCAATCTAAAAAATTCCTAGAGATTCGGGAGTAAGAAAATTCTAATATTAATTGATAAAACAAGATAGGTTTACCGTGGTGGAAATGTGGGGTTTATCCGCGGTAAAGAAGCGGGGATGTAATAAATGGGTGGGGTGTCCGGCGGGGGAACAAAGGAGCAGGAGGAGTTACAAAAAAGTTTTATACGTTTCTGTAAATTTGGAATGAGGAGGAAATGAGGATTTGGAAAATGGGGCGGTTGTCCTAAAATCTCTGTTGAAAAAATTATAATGATGATCTTAAATGAAAAGTTTTGGGTTAATAAATTATTTTTTTGAAAATTTAATAAAATAATAATAAGAAAAAACAAATTTTAAAAAGATTCCATTAAAATAAGAATGTATGTCCATGAAAAAATTTTTTCTGTTTGAATGAAAAGTTTTCCAGAACCTGAATCTTTGATTTTGACTTATAAAGGGTTTAAACGGTATTTCAGATAACCCAAACTTGATTATTTAAAATGATTACTTGATATTATTACAAACTTACATAATGAAAAATTTCTCCACAGGAACGATGCTAATATTATCAAAATATACGCTAAAAACTAAAGAAAACTGAAGAAAAGAAAATGAAACAAGAATAAAAGTTTGAAACTTAAAAAACGGGTTAATATAATCTTTTTCATTTTGAAACAAAACGAAAATGGATCAACAAGTAGAGCACACCACCACGATTCATTGTGCCAATAGCCATAAAAAACTGGACATCAACACAATAATCAAAGACACAAAAAATGAACCTGTTGCAAATTCCCAAATTCACTGACATTTCTTTAGTAACTTCAAACGCAAGTAGTGATCAAACTTCGACATAATATTTAAGTATCATTTTTACTTTTTAGCATTATATATATTTTTGTCATCAATCAAACTTACGAAGTAAGGTAGGTTAATAAGATCGCTACGTCGCCGTCGTCGCCGCCGTCGTCCGTTGCACGTTTTATTCGTTTTACAAACATTTGATATATGGATCTTGTTCAGTTTTTACAATTAAGAATATGCTAGAAGATATCTCATCTAGTTTTATAATTGACAAAGTCGAAATTTTTATATAAAACTTCAATATAACAAAATATAAATATTATTTTAGGAATATCAACCTCCTGAGCATATTTTATAGCCAAATTATGTTGATTGGTTTTGAGTTATTCGACTTTGAAAAATATGTTTTTTAAAAAAAAATAAGATCCTACGTGGTCGCCGTCGTCCGTTATGTTTCCATTGTTTTAAAATACTTATGATATATAAATATTGTTCAGTTTTTTCATTTTCATATAAAAAATAAACTTGTGTGAATTTCTATTACATAATGGCTTTAAGTTTGGTTGTATGGCGTACATGCGGCATAGATTTTTTTTAAATAACTTATGAAGATAATTTTGTTTTTATGTCGAGTACAATTTACGAATTTACAATTTATTTCAAATTAATAGCGTTTACCAAGAAAGTTATAGGTACCAATATATTGTACTATGTATAATTGTTCGAAAAAATCGACAAATTCGACCAACAAGTCGACAAATGACAAGATGGTGGTCATCAATCAGCTACCTTTGGTTGAGCAGTGGTAAATATTTTTCTTTTACAACTAATTCCTTCAAACGCAATTCTGTTTAAACTAACACTATGCTATGCATTGCTGTGATTAATTAAAATTGCAACTTAAGGTAACTCCTTATTTAAATAAAAAAGCTTACAATTTAATATTGATGAAAACAGTACAGACATATATGTATCTTAATTGGTCAATAACCGACTCAATTACCAAAATGAAATGGCGGTGCAATTCACGATTTCCAATTAGAATTGAAACTGTAATGTGTATAGTATAAAGTGGTACCTATTATATTTTCTATAAAAATTTAAAAGTAGTTTTAGTATGAGGTTCTGCGGCATTTCGAATGCTCAGGCACAAAATTGTCCACCAGTGGTAAAGATAATGCTTGTCCAGTTCTAAGAATTCTTTTTAGGTATTAGATGGTGTTTGCTTAAAACACGCCTTCGTGTAGGTGGTCCTCGTTATTTTCATATATACCTACTATCAAAATTGTGTGCACGTAACTGTACTTTAGACACCCCCAGAAATATCTTTGGAAAATAAATTATAGTTCCCGTCTAAATTTAAATGAATGTTAATTGCAATTTTGACCCTCTAAGTGTAAAATACAGTAGTCGCTTCGTCCTTCCTTTATACGCATGTAAAACGCAAGGCATCTAAGTACAAAGTAAGAACCCACCAAAATGGATGAGAATTAGAAGTTAGAGAAGCTTTAGGGTTGGTCTGACACTAATTTGAAATTTAAACTGGCTGTAAATAACATTCTATGAATTTTACTGAGGAAATTTAACAAGTTTTTGTTCTTTCTTGCATCCGCAAATATCGACTTTCAAAAGTTACTGAAATTTATTGAAATTGAACAGATAAATCAACAGTCCTTTGGCGTGATATTCTAAGACGTTGGAACAAACCTAAACTTGATTTTAATTGTACTACAGTTGGGTTGGTGTATTAGTGGTCTATAACGCACGCCATCAAACTAAGCAAATATTTGCAGTCCCCTTTATCGCACCTTGGCATTCACTGGTGAACTGTTGTAATGATGACGTATAGTGCGTAGGCAATAAGTAATATAAGCTGTGCAGCTCCGTACGAATGGGATGGGTCCTGTTGGAGGATTTACGTATAAATCAGAAGCTCTAATGGTATGATCTATGATGACATCTATGAAATGGTGAGTTAGTTTATGAGCAATTTGCTATTTTTGTGACGACACCTTCATGAGCTTGTGGGGATTTCTGATGTTTTATGTATCGCATCATTAAGGGTGAACATCCTTTAGGTAAAAGACGTTTTGTAAGTGTATCAGAGAAAACATTTTAAAGATTTTAAAATTTGCAAATTGTTTTAAAACCGATGCTCTGAATTCATAAGTGAAATGCAGGTTTTTACGCAAGTCGCTCGGTCTTTTGTTTCTCCATAATGGTAATTTGTTTACCAAAATTGGTTCATGCAAACGGGCAAATACCGAGAAAAAAATTCCTTACTTGTTTTTTACTAAACATTCGCTTGTAAAAACCGTTTTATAAAGAGTTACATTGTTAAACGCAAAAAAATAACATTTACATTAACTATTTTATATTAGATATTGTCTTTTTATTTTAGAAATTTAATACATATTTACTTCTAAAATTTTTTTCAGAGTTTTTCTGATTTTTCTACTGTATAAAAAGTAGATTTTAGTCATCAATTTTGTTTGATCATGCCACACTATCAATGACGGCTGCTAACATTAACATTTTATTCTTAATTTTAATATTACAGTATATATTATTATGTAAGGGGGGGGGGGTACAAGGCTTCTAAGGGTAGATTTGTGTTAATAGGGGTGTATGCCAAACAACAGGATTAATATATCAGATCTAATAATTTAAAAAACTATATTTTGCTGTACTTTACATATGCTAAAGTATGTACCATTTTAGTTTGAAACATATGTGCCAAAAGGTAGACAACATGACTTTATGACGTTGATACAATGCACGGTACTTAAGGTTTTATACTGAGTTGATAATTTATGAGCCAGTGAAAGTACATTTGCCGTCGGAAAGCCGAACGCATTTATGGATATCTGCAACCAACAAAGCGTCCAGGTCGTGTTAAATTATTTTGGCTTTTCTTTTAATAGAATCAACTTTTGGACAATTGTAAAATCAAAATTAAAGTGAATAGAAATATAAAAGGTCATTGGAGAATTGTGAAGTGTTTCTGGACCAATAGTAGAAATTAAGAATATTATAAAGACTGTAGTGAAGGTATTTTGGACACGAAAGGAAAGACGAATTGTTATTGGATATTGTATGTTTTACAATTGTAATTCAAGTAAGCTAAGGTTGTTGATCTTATCGCTAAGCGAAATAAATAAAAAGATTCTAATTTCGATATATTCAGATAAAGACGTGTTTTACAAAACCTGCGTTAAAAGTTGTACAAATATTTATTGAAATAAAAAGTTTTTTGTGAATTAAAGAGTCTAATTTAGTAAAGTGAGAGTAATAAGAAGCATCGAGGTATAAAGGCAACGAGTATTAAAGAAGATTTAGAGTGGTTACTAGTGCGACGGGAAAAGCGACGATTATTTAGGTTTGAGCAAGATTGGTGTTGGATTTGGGAAGATTTGGTTAGACGGCAGCAGGAGATTTGAGTGGATATATAAGGCAACGACGATATTGATAATTTTTGGAGTGTTTGGAGCAGATTAACGGCAGTAAGGACATCGTGTGGATATTAAAGGAATAGCAGGACAAGGTTGATTTAAAATAGGACGGCTGGATTGATTTGGATTGAGCAAGGAGAGGATTGATTGGAATACGAAGTAGAGAAACAGGAGAGCAGTATATTACAAGGAAGAATTAACGCAGGGGAAGTAGATACAACGGTTTTTTTTAAATTCTAAATTGGGGTAAAATTATTTCAGATTTGGGGTCAACGAAATTGGTTAAGAACACCTGGAGGCGATACGCAAGTGAACTACGATTGAGAATCCTTGTGAAGGTGCGTACGGTGAATACGATCTTGAGCCAGCAGTTAAAAGAAGGCCTTCAGCGCGGTATAATTCAGGTAAGTACCGTGAATATCTTAAAACGTCAAAATTAAAGTCATAAATAGTATACATAAATTAATTTGGCACCAAGCAACATTGATCTGTTAAAATTTGGCATATATAGTAAATCAGTGCATTAAAAAAGTGGTAAAACAAACGAGTGTGCAGTTTGGTTGGGTAGTGCACATCTACTCACGGTTGAACTCACGGTGAGTAAGGTGAACACCCTGAGATTAAGGTTTCATATAGTCGAGGCATAATATATAGTAAACAGTAAATAGATAACCAACCAAACGTTGCTAAAGCACCTCAAATAGAAGTCATTTATTGAATACTAAAATAGGGACGACGACAAAAGTCGTGTAGCAAATTTTGTTTAAATAAATAAAGTAGTAAAGTTTATAATCAGAGATATTTATTATAAATAAAAATAAAAGGGTGGAGGGGTGAAGTAAACAAGCAAAAGTAAAAGTTGTAGGCAGAAGAATATATATATATATATATATATATATATATATATATATATATATATGAAGTAAGATGTATCTGTAAACAACTCTTATGAAAATAATAAAAGCCATTGACAAATACAAATCGGGCTGGTAGTTATATAGCCATTAACAAAACATTAGCTTTATTACTTCATAGGGGAGGAAACATCCACTGACCATGGTTTCGGCTTGTTAGCCTCGTCAGAGTGGAATAGTTCCCAAGAACCCTATGAAGTAATCGAAGCTATTATAATGATATAATTTCGAAACAATCACTGTACTATGGCAAAAGTAAATAAAACCGCCATCAGGTGATAAAACACCAACACTACTAAAGTGTGGAAGTACAGTACAGTATATATATATATATATATATATATATATATATATATATATATATATATACGGGTTAAAAACTCTCGTAATCTCTAAAACGTTTCTTATATTATATAGATGCGGGAAACTTCTATTTATAATTGAGGACCGTTTCTGCAAATTCAGCAATATTCAAAAAAGCAATAATCTCAGAAGCGCATACTTTTACACTTATATACATTTTTTATATAGTGGGTAATGTAATACTGTATAAATAAATTAGTAATAATAAAGTTCCAATGAAAACAATATCTGAAATAATAATTAAACAACCACAGTTTCTGCTAAACTAGTTTAATCCTAAACAAATTCCATTAGGTGTTGTACATATTAATGTAAAACGTCAAAAAAAATGTTTTAAGGTTTGGTGATTAGTTATTGATTCTTGAAAAATCTTCATAAACTTTCTTATCATCATCGTTGAGTTCTTGTAACTTCATTATTTTTTGACATTATTCATTTTTTACGTATTAGCTTAGCCTTATCTATTTGCTTAACCCTCAAGTACTAGCGTGGGGTAGTTTGGCGTTCCAGACACCAGTTTTTGCTTTATATCTTTTAAACTAATTTTTTTACAATTTATTGGTTCTAGCTATTCTCCTACAGGATAAAAATATTCAATATGGCATAGTTCGATATTATTTATTTTTAACTGTTTAAAGAAAAATAGCCGTTGGGGTGTCTCAGTACCGTCGATAATAGTTGTTTTGAACTTTCTTAAAAAGAACGTCATATTATTTACTCGGGGATTCACTACTATATGTCATATTTATGTATTTTATCTACTTGAATGAATCGCCCATTTCGAATGGACCTGCACCTTGCCGAAGTTCTAAATTACTAGAACAGGTGAAATGGCTTGCGTGTTCTAATGAGCTAAAGAGCCAAACTACAGGTCCAACCAAAGTAGTAGGGTCGTTAGTGAGAAACCAGACTAAGACAGGTCCCCGAAATAGGGCAGCGGCTCTTTCGGTACTTAGACTGGCAGAGACCATAGGGGTCGGTATGGCAGCCTAAGACACACTACCGCGATGTGGAAGGCAACTGGAAACCACCACATTATCTCCCAAGTACACAGCGTACTTAAATTGTAATAAACATGATGGCATTCTCTGGGGTAAAAGATTCCGGAGTTAAAATAGTCCCCCATTCGGATCTCCGGGGGGGGGGGGACTACTTCGGAGGATGCGATTAGAAAGGTAAAAATAAGAGTCGGGAGAACATTCTGCGAGTCAGAGCGTGGAATGTTAGAAGTATGAAGCAAGTAGGTAAGCTAGAGAACCTAAAAATCGAAATGAATAGGTTATCACTAGACGTAGTAGGGATCAGCGAAGTTCGGTGGCCAGAGGGGGGGGGGTTTGGAGTGGAGACTTCAGGGCAAATCATACAGGAGCAGAGGAAGGAAATCTGGGTGTGGGGCTAGTTATGCGGAAAAAGATAGGATACTGTGTAGAAAATTACTTACAAAAGAACGAAAGAGTACTCATGGTTGGATTAGAATCTAAACCGGTAAACACAGTCATAATACAAGTATATATGCCCACCTCCAGTTACAGTGACGAAGAGGTAAAAGCCATCTACAAAGATATCGAAGACATATTAAGATACGTAAAAGGACATGAAAATTTAATAATTACGGGGGATTTTACTGCCGTGGTAGGTGAGGGTAGGGAAGGAGCGGTAGTAGGTTTATTTGGTTTAGGCACGAGAAACGACAGGGGAAATAGGCGGGTAGAATTTGCGACAAGAACAATTTAATCATCACAAACACATTATTTCAACATCATGCTAGAAGGCGATATACGTGGAAGATGCCAGGAGATATAGGAAGATATCAAATAGATTACATTCTTGTTAGACAACGGTAGTTAAAGTTCGGGCCTTTGGAGCTGTGTTTTTTTTAAGAAAACTTCGACACTTTAACAAATTTATTTGATAAGTTAAACAGAAATTACAATGAAATTTAGAATAGCTGGTTCATAATAACTTTAATAAAAAATAATTAATTGTACTGGGCGAGTAGTCTAGGTAGACAACAACG
The DNA here is from genome assembly GCA_036346225.1 of Platerodrilus igneus. NCBI lineage: Eukaryota > Metazoa > Arthropoda > Insecta > Coleoptera > Lycidae > Platerodrilus > Platerodrilus igneus. The sequence goes on from JARFIW010000566.1 coordinate 2,771,755, forward strand.
CAAAAGCTGTAAACTCAGACTGACTGCCGGGCATTGAGCTCCCGGGCCTTTTATAATAACCTGCCCCTCATACGGCTGTGAGAACTTGCAGATCTCATGTCTGCGTTTCTCTTTGTTACAATGTATTAATCTTAATTCTAAGTAATTGCGGTCTGTTGACCGCCTGTGACCTGCCACCTGCAGTATCACTGCCCTCACGGATGCAAAGTTGCATGTCCGTTCTCATGAACTGTCGATAACCTCTCTGGGTTATCCTTGTGTTACAATGTTGCATTGAACTTATACTTTTATTTAACAATTTTAATAATTCCTATTAGAATCAATATATCAATATATATAGGTAATTGGGGGATACATAACTCGGTTTAGGAATCAAATAAAAGACTGTAGAAGCTGCCCAGTAGCAGATATAGATACTGACCATAACATTGTAATTATGAAGGCCGCACTTACATTTAAAAATCTAAAAAAAAGAAACGGAAAAAGGCACTTGGACTTAGAGAAACTAAAAGATAAAGATATTCAAGAAAGATTCAAAAAAAAAGTCAAATGAATTGCTGAATGATATCCGGAAAATATCTGATACCAAGGAAGTAGAAACAGAATGGAATAACATTAAATCCAGCCTAGACATGGCGGCCAGAGATATTCTGGGGTATACACAAAAAGAAAATAAGAAGCCATGGATAACAAAGGATATCCTGAATTTAATAGAAGAAAGACGAAAATACAAAAATAAATCAGACGAAACAGGAAAACAGAGATACAAAACCATAAAATGGGAAATTATTCGAAAATGCAGGAAAGCTAAAAAACAATGGATTGATGAAAAGTGCAAAGAGGTACAAACAAAGATGCAAATAGGAAAGACAGACGAAGCTTACAAATTAATTAGAATGAATTTTAGGGATATAAAACCGTATAGCAAAAATATAAGGGACGCACAAGGAAACGTCATCATAGAAAACGTAGAGAAAGTGGGTAGATGGCAAGAATATATAGGGAATTTATATGCAGTAGAGGAACTAACTGCATTAGAACAGGAATCAGACATTGAAAATGATGACTTGGGATATCCTAAACTTAGAGACTAGTTTGAATTAGCATTAAAGAGTCTGAAAAATGGTAAGGCTCCGGGTACAGATAAGGTGCAAGCAGAAACTCTAAAAGCAGCTGGATAAGCAGTAACAGAACGTCTCTTCCAACTTGTAAGCTATATGTATGAGACAGGCGAGATACCCAAAGATTTCAAACGTAGCATCATAGTAACTATACCAAAAAAGAAAGGCGCAGATAGATGTGAAAATTTTCGAACAATAAGTTTGACAGCACACGTGTCAAAAATATTAACTAGAATTGTGCAAAGACGAATGGAAAAACGGGCGGAAGAAATACTAGGAGAAGATCAATTTGGGTTTAGGCGAAACAGGGGAACACGGGAAGCTATTTTAGCTCTGAGAGTGATAATGGAGAAAACAATAGAAAAAGGGGAAAGTGTGTATATAGGGTTTGTAGATCTGGAAAAAGCATACGACAATGTAAAATGGAAAAAAATGTTTGAAATACTCAAAAAGATTGGAATGAGTTATAGGGATAGACGAATAGTACAAAGCTTATACAAAGAGCAAGCCGCAGTAATAGAATTAGAGCAGGAACGTAGAATAGTAAACATTAGGAAAGGAGTGAGACAGGGATGTGCCCTATCCCCATTGATTTTGAACTTGTACATAGAAGAGGCAATGAATACTGTCAAATGCAGGAAGACATTTGGAATTACTATGCAGGGACAAAAAATTGATATGCTTAGATTTGCAGATGATATAGCGGTATTAGCATCTAGCAAGGAAGAGTTAGAAGCTGCTCTTAATGAAATGGAAACGGTTCTAACAGAGAGATACGGTATGAAAATTAACAAAACTAAAACTAAAGTTTTAGTATGCAAAGGTGGGGAAAATAAATCAAAAACAAGAATGCAAGTATGTAACACGAACTTACAAGAGGTTAAGGATTTCTGCTACCTAGGAAGCCAAATAACGCAAGATGGAAAAAGCACAAAAGATATAAAACAAAGATTAGCACAAGGTCGTGCTACATTTAACAAGAAAAAGCAACTACTGTGCTCAAAGACCACAAACATAGAAACAAGGAAAAGATTGCTTAAAACATATGTGTGGAGCACAGCACTGTACGGATGTGAAGCCTGGACAGTAGGAGAAGCGGACAAGAAATGTGGTGCTACAGACGTATGATGAAGATATCATGGACAGACAAAGTTAAGAACGAAGAGGTACTAAAAATGGTAGGGGAAGAAAGAAATATGTGGAAAACGGTAAAAAATAGGAGAGATAGGATGATAGGCCACATACTACGGCATGAGGGAATAGTGCGGAATATATTAGAAGCAGAGATAGGAAAAAAGAGAAGAAGAGGCAGGCCTAGGTTAGACTACTGCACACAGATAGTAAATATGTAGGCTGTATGGGTTTCAGGGAGATGTGTAGGCTAGCCCAGAATAGAAATCAATGGAGGTACGCATCCAAGCAATCCCAAGATGGATAAACTAATGACGAAAAGATGACTGTGCTTAAACATGATGATTATTATAAGTAACTACAACAATTGGGTGGGTAATATTCTCGAATAATGTTAAGTGTGTGAAAGGATTACTGGAAAACCATTATTTCGGCAAATGTCTAAGTGTTGGGGGATCTTGGTAGCCACATGTTTCTTAACCTCCTTCACTGAATCTCGGTAAAATAGGGCATAAAATTAGAAAATAATAGAAGGGGAACGAGCTGAATACACATGCTGTGTAAGAATGTCAGGGAACTATGTAGGCTAGCTCAGCATATAAATAATTGCAGGCACGTGTCCAACCAGTTTTGAGACGGAAAACCTAATGACGAAAAAATAAGCGCAGATAAATCTGATGATTAGTATAAACAACTAGTCGTTGGTTGCGAAATATCTCCAACTAATGTTGGCTGTGCGAATAGATAAATGGGAAAATATATTAAATCGTTAAATGGTTAAGTGTTGGGGGAACTTGGCAGCCACAGGTTGCTTACCTCCCTTCACAACCACTAAAGGTCGGAAAAATAGGGCGTTAACTGTAAAACGATAGAAGGTGATTGAACTGCATCTAACAAGAAAGAACAGCGCCTATGAGGAAAGGTAACAAACATAGAACAAGAAGAAAATTGTTGAAAGCATATCTGTGGAGCAAACCTCAGTATGTCTATGAAATACGGGCAGTCTGAAACGCAAACAGTAAAACGGTAGCAGCCTTTTGAAATGCTGTGCTTCAGATGTATGAGGACGATAGCATGGACACACAAAAATAATAACAAATAAGTTATAGAAATAGTAGGGGAACAAGGATATCTGGGGAAAAAGAGAAAAAGAAGGGCGGAATACGTTCTAAGGCATTTTGGGGAATAGTATGGGATATATTACAAGCAGAGATAGGAAAAAAGAGGTAGATGTAGACCTAAATGAGATAGTTATAGATGCAAACTGTGCAAATTTCAAGGAAATCTGTAGGTTAGTTCAGAATAGGAAACAATGATGGTACGCGTCTAACCAGTTCTAGGACTGAAGACCTAATGATGATGAATGAATCGCACCGTCTTATATGTGCTAGTATTTGGGTATTAACGCCGGGGATTTACTCATGTACACTGCATGTCGGTCTTATTTTTAGAAGTAATTTATAATTATGTATTTCCCCTACTAGTCGGGAATACTTACATCCTGATTAGACGCATACAAAATGTATGGAATGTTTCAGAATGAAAATAGTGAAACGTCATTATTTCCAAGCGTCTCCTTGTACCGTATGGTGTTTAAAAGCATGAATTTATCATTTCATTTAGCAAAAGAGAACCAATGCAGTTTATGCACTGCCTACAGACAAGGCTCTGCTGAAGGAAAAGAGAAATTGTAAAAACAATTCAACACATATGACACAGAGAAAAAACATTAAAGAGTTTCGTACTAAATGAAAGTTGAGGCTATTAATGATCAAACGGTGTTTTATTGTTCGTTTGATCTCCAGCAAGTCATTCATTTGCCAATATGTAACGGTAGTCAAATCTTTTACAGGAAGGAGACTCTCAGTATATATATGACTCCAGCTTTTACGATGTAGCATCGAATAATTGTTATTGTTTTACATGGCACGAAGGTGATAGTAAACGAGGTACTTCCGAAACTGCTACAGCACTTTCATGGTTTTGAGTGTTGCTACGCGCATTGACGTAGCCTAACAAAAAAAAAACAAAGAAAGAACCAAGGAGAGAAACTGACCGGGCTCATTTGGTAGTGTGCGGGGTCAAACAAATACAAGAAAAGAAAACTAAAGGTAAGTCTGAAATAAAAAATTAAAAAAATTGGACATACTTATTAGTACTTATAATTATTCTAAATAACATTCTGGTTAGACATAGCAGTGTAGTATACAACAAAAGCAAGAAACAAAATCAATAACCACAATACACAAAAAAAATTACTTCTTACAATTGACGAGCTGTAGTTTTTAGGTCCCTCCTCATATGAATTACGCGAAGAAAAATTACCCAATGACAACGCTAAAAATCACAGCCCTACAGTATCAGTGTAAATATCAAATTCAGTACATAGAACTATTAGAATAAATACAATATTATTGACAAACATCCTCTCCCCTAAAGGTAATTATTTTAAGCTATTTACACATTAATAGGTAGTATAATTTCTTTTTAATTATTGAAAACAAATAGTACTGCATCCCTAGCAGGGCAGTAAATAGCGAAATAGTACCGTAATTTTCGGATATGCAAACTAATGTTGGAGATGCTGGAGTTTAAAATTTAAAGTTCAAATAGACGTGGTTTCAACGTAAACAAGGAAGAAACACTCATCAGCAAGTTTAAGGTGTAGGCTAGTCACACCGTCTCCAAGAACAGCGCGAAACAGATGTTCTCGGAATCACGCGCATGTCCTCCCGTGCCAACAGGAGCGGCGGTTCGACCAGATCTTTCAAGTCCACCGGGTGGAGCTATAACAATTACCGCAAACGATTAAACCCCCGTACAAAAAAAAATACCTTTTTTTAAATAAGATACTCACCACACAGTGTGTGCACGCAATTTTGAAGATATCACAAAAGGTAGCAAAAAGTAAAATTAACGACAATTCATTATTGTCGTATTCATACAGAAGGAATCGAGTACAAATTACCTCGTTTAAATAACAAGAATTCAATGCATCCTCCCGTTATCATCCCATACCAACAGGTGATTGGAAAACTCGAAACACGGATAACGAATACAGGATGTAAACTATTTAATCGATAGCATAAACTTTTGTTCTAAAGCAAATAGACTTGAGTTGAAAATTATTAGAAAGCGTATTTATTATAAACAGGTAAAATGTACAGGATGTTGTTGAAGGATTTAAGAACAGAAACGGAATCTATTTAAATGGGTAAATGAAGCAAGATCAAGGACATTAGGACTTCGCCGACATACATCCTCCGGTTCGGAAGGAGTATAGACTAATGTCTGCCTCTTTTGGGCAGTTTTCTGCCAAACAGGAACAGCAGGGGTATAGTCGTTGTAGCACACGGTTGAGTAAGTGGTGGCAAAGGTTGTTTAAAAACTCAAAACGCTTCCTAGAAGGACGTTGTTTGTTGTTAAGATTGGTGGTAAGAAAGTCAACGGTAGAAAAAGAAAAAGTATTGGCTGTAAGAGAATCAATTTTACGAAAACACAAGCAGAGCACACTTCAGTTACGTTAGATAAAAAACTAGAAGTATCACAGTTATGAATAAAAACAGCATTGGCTGTAGGAGTATCCACCTTAGGAAAATGAGCAGAATCCGAAAGCACTTCAACCATATTACATAAAGGAACAGAATCAGGTAGAACTTCATTCACAATAGATAAGGAAGCAGAATCAGGTTGACCTTCGTCAACATTAGATAACAAGAGCTCAGCTAAGATTTCATCAACCTTAGTTAAAAGAACAGAAGCAAATAGCATTTTGTCAGCATGAAAAAATGAGTAAGAGTAGGTATCGTTTCGTCAATGTCCGATGAAGGAATAGAATCAAGTAAGACTTCTTTACTGTTAGGCAACAGAGTAGGAACAGACAAAATTTCAGCCACATAAGAACTAATTCCTTAACAATAGTAGATAACGAAACAGGATCAGGTAAAACTTTGACGACAGCAGCAACAGGCATTATAGCTACGGGTTCCCTAACTTCCTCTCCCCTAAAGGTAATCATTTTCAACCCACTCACACATTAATAAGTAGTATAATTTCTTTTTAGTTATTTAAAACAAGTAGTACTACATTCTAGCAGGGAAATAAATAGCGAAATAGTACCGTAATTTTCGGATATGCAAATTAATGTTAGGAATGCCGTGAGTTTAAAATGTAAAGTTCGAATAGTTATGGTTTCAACGTAAATAAGGAAGAAACGCTCATCAGCATGTCTAAGGTGTAGGCTAGTCACACCGTCTCCAAGGATAGCGCGAAACAGATGTTCTCGGGAGCAGGCCATTCGCGTGTCCTCCCGTGCCAACAGGAGCGGCGGTTCAACCAGATCTTTCCAGTCCACCGGGTAGAGCTATAACAATTACCGTAAACGATTAAACCTCCGTACCAAAGAAAAATATATTTTTCTTTTAAATAAGATACTCACCACACAGTGCGTGCACGAAATTTTGAAGACAACACAAAAGGTAGCGAAGAGTAAAATTAACGACGAGTCGTTATTGTCGTATTCATACAAAAAGAATGGAGCACAAATTAATTCATTTAAATAACAAGATGAAACTTTTTTTGTGTGTAGGTTGTGGCGCAAGTAAAACAGTGAACCAAATTTTTTTTTGTCATCACGTCCCAATTTTATTGTTGTTTGGGCCCTAAACGTTGCGGCGTCACTGTATCTTATTTTTCTTAATGGGCGCCAGTGAACAACTTTTATTTTACAAAGGACTGAAACGTTTTTTTTTCTACATTAAGGCGCTAGAGAACAAAAGTCTTCCGACATAGCTAGGGGTCTATTCCTGGGTAGAGCAATGAGAAGTGGGGAGGAGGGAAGTCGAATTCTGTTTGCAAACCCAAGTTAAGCTAAATCAAATAGGCGCCATCATGTCCTGAGATAATTACGATAATTGCAAAGCACAGTTCTAAGGGCGGACGTGGAAACCCAAAGATTAAATGATCGCCTTCGTTAACAAAAACCTGTCTTATTAAGATAAGACGCAGCTCCTGTAAGAAATTGCAAAGATTAAATAAATAAAAAAGTAGAACACCATTTGTGTCCTATAAAAAAAATATAAAGAAATAATAAAAAAAATATTTCCAATATAATATTGGCATTAAATTATTACTCAGAAAAATTTTAGCTTTATGTAATTAGATTTGATCGCATTTGACCAAAATAAAAGTTTTAGATTTTGAACTAAACGTTTACTAAAAAAAACTCTTTTAAAATATCGGAATTTGTAACAAAAAATTGTCATAATCAACTACATCAAAGTTAAAGTTTTAACTTTCCTTTTTTCTTTCATTAATCAACCAACTTTACTTTAATCATGAATTTGTTATACAAATTAAAGTAATAATGATTTGTAAGCATAACACAGTGAATTAAATTCTAACCTGGGCAGATATTTTCAGGTAGATAACAATTTACTAGAACCTAACATAATGAGAATTTGAACTTTCATATTTACGTTTAATAATCTATGTATAGATAAAGCTGATCACAAAAATATGCATGTTTGTTTAAATTGTATTACAGCTGCTCAAAGCATTTGCTTTCAAGACAAAAAACAGAAAAATATGACGTCGAAAACATACGTTGAACTTATCGAAGGTTCATATGGAACAAAGCATGTTATTTTAGAAAGCTAATTCGACAAAATTTCGTTTTACAACTTGTAAAACCAGCTCAACAATTAATTGATATTTACACAATTTACGTGTACTAAACATAAAAGCAAGTTTACGTGTTCTAAACTTTAAAACACGTGCAAAAAAAATCTTAAAGCTAATAACGAACCAAAAACTGCATTAGCCGCTTCACAACAAATTGAGACGGGATTACCGTTCTTCAAGCAAAGTTACCAGCCACTCTAATTTAAAACGACTGAATCCAAATTAACTTCCATAATTTCTTATTAGGCAAATTTCAAATCGACTGTTCCTAAATAACGGTATTTCTTTGGATCCTAGATGACGAATTATATTTGTTCCATTCTTTATTGTCGCATCCTACATTGTCGAATTATATTTTGTCGCATTCTACAGGTCGCATTCTACAAGTCGCGCTAAATAAATTACCTCAAATTACATTAATTCGTATAATATATACTTTACCAACCGTTATTAAAAGATATCCCAATGATTAAAAGTTGATGCGAAGGTTGCCAACCTCCAGCCGAAAATACATCTTAACACAGCTGTTGCAGGCGGCCGACTGTTTGTTGAAACCAGAGCCGAGCGGTCGCACCGTCAGAGGGGGAACACAAAACAATCAAACAGAGATGTACTTGGAAATAGCTTTATGCGACACAGATATATTAATATAATTAGATCCCTAAGAAACAATGCACGCTTAGCGCATTATTCTTGTAATTCAATGCAATTAAATCAGGACTGAAAAATAAAAATGTTACAAAGAATTAAATGCAATCTTCCTGTTATAATACCATACCAACAGGTGATTGGAAAACTCGAAACACGGATAACGAAAACAGAATGTATACTATTTAATTTATAGCATAAACTTTGTTTCTAAAGCAAATAAATTTGAGTTGCAAATTATTAGAAAGCGTAGTTATTATAAACAGGTAAAATGTACAGGATGTTGTTGAAGGATGTAAGAGTAGAAACGGAATCTATTTAAATGGGTAACGAATTAAAAAGGAAAACAGGGTATTTTAATTTATGCTGAAAGTGAACATAACAGTGTATGATAAAAAGGAGTAAGTAGAGCTTAACTGTTTGATGATAGTTGCAGTGGACAAAAAAAGCTCCGTAGTTGCCTCAGGATCCTTGCACTTTGTAAACAATTCTATAAATTTAAAGGAGATTCATCTTAGAATTTCTGTACCAAGACACGGCCAAAGTGAATGGGACTCTGCACACAGTGCGATCAGTTACACTTTGAAGACGGGTGGTGATATCTTTGTGCCAAAGTAAGCTTTTACCAGTTTCCAATTTAACAGGCAGAAGCAAGCCATTCGAAGTTACTGCTTTGGACTACAGAGATTTTTTAGATTATAGAAGCTTGTCACGGCAACTGCGCAATCTTTTAATCTGCCAGGATGCCGACGGATATACTCTCAATAGGCCAGAAATGATTGAGTATTTTATAAATAAGAAATCGCCAAACTTGTGATTTAAAAACTGGCACACAGATGAAAGGTATCGCGCTATTTCATTGAAACGTCATGTATCGCATTTTCTTAAAACTGAACTCGTTTAAATCTAGTGGGGTCAATGATAGCTAAGGAAAAGTATGAAGACCTGCAATTGTTTAAGAAGAGATTTCCTAATAATATATAAATTCAAGAACACATTGATTTTTATCTTGCCCTTAGTCACTGGAAATGTTGTGCATTTTTATTTTTTTCTTGTTAACTTGTGGAGTCCTAGGTATGTTTGAACCATAATTGTTGAAATATGAGTCGATAACATAATTAACGTTGGTGTATATACCATTTACTTTAGTGCCTAAATACTTAAGTTATTTCTTTGAGGGCGTAATCAACAATATAAAGAAATGGTTGGAAGAAAATGTTTTCATGATGTAGGGCGTATCTGATTACGCCCTTTTTGTATGGTTTGCTAAAAGTAGTTTAATAAACTGTTTTCAAATAACGAAAGCACTACTCTTTATCCGAATCTTAAGAAAAATCAAAATAATATTTTGATGATTTCCAAAATTAGACATTGTTGAAGCGTAGTCAAAACAGAAGAAACGCTCTCTTGTAAAATGAAATAATATCAGATACGCCTCTTTGCCATATGGCCCTCGTTTTCTGAAATTACTTTCAGTGAAATACAATAGCATCTTTGTATTTATTTTTGCGACATTTCGTCAAATATCGCTTTTATGCAAAACAATCTTTGTTATAATGTTCTTATAGTTTTACCTACCTATTCAACTTAAAGCGTACTTTTTATATGGAATTTCATAAATGGTTAGACTTTTGTTTATTAGTTTCGTCTATAAACATTGTAGAAAGTCTTTCGGTTACTTATATATTCTTAATGCTATTTTAGTATTATGAAAATTGAAATCATTATGGTTCGCAAGTTAAATGTTTAATATGTGGTGGAGTTGTATATGTTAATATATTGCGTTTCTTGAGATCCTGATTGGTTCTGTGTAATTGTTTGAATGCACTGCTGTACTTTATGCTTTTAATTTAATTTTTGGTGTATTATAATTCAGTTATTTAATTCCTTTGGGCAAAACTATTTTAAAATTTTTTAAATCCGGAAATGCTTCTATAAAATTCTTTTATCTTTTCTAAACGAACAATGTTTATTAAAAATACTGGCAACATTGAAGATTAAGGATTATTTCTAAAAGATTCTTTTACTTACATAAACGATTCGCACATTTATTGTCTTAAACTGTCTAAAATTTTATGAGATGTTCAACAAAATTGTGTAAATTTATTTTACTTTTTTATTAAACAAAGATGTGTTTTTGAGGCATATATTATTGTTTTTCAATCAAACCGCGTTTTTCTGAAATTTGACTGTCTGAAATAGTAAGTAAAATCCCAAAAGTTAATACAATTGTCTAACTGCTATCAACTGTATATTACATTTAACGTTACCTAGACAAAAAAAAACGCAAACGCTGACAAAGAAAAACAAAATACACACATAAAGAAGAACGAATAGATATCACTGCACAGTAGAAACTTCTTGGAACGTTTGCCGTAACTGTGGGTGGGTCTCACAAAACCATCCTTAAGGTAGGTAGGTCTGAAGTCGAATAGTAAGCGCCGCCCAATTGATATAACCTAAATCTCGGCGAATCCAATTGGGACAACGTTTCCTCAAAATGATATTAAGATTTTCTACAATAAAATATTATTGTAATCGCACACACTTCTATACAGACCATACTAAATATAAAAGTTTACTAAACTGTTTGTAGCATAAGTACAGGATCAACAGGGGATTACTACTGCACCAAAGGTTCATGTAAATTGATATTCTATTATTTTAAGTATGCGGAACTTAATGAAACAAATAGTATGACTAAAGTACTGTATCTAATTGGGATATTGGTGCACTAATATCAGTTACAAAATATTTACTTTTAGTATAATAAATTCTATAGTTGTGCACCTATACATAAATAATGATTTCACTTTTGTCATAGTTCGCTATTGATTATGTTGAAGTGAATAATTACCTGTGAATGTGATTTAAATGTTACCAGACTATCACTCAGTAATAGCACTGGGACATGTAACAAAAATCGTTTAGGCATTCATGTTTATAAAGTGTACTAAATGACGTGCAATAAACGATGAATAAATGTATAATATAAATCATGTATAACGATACCCATCAACTGAGCGGTGATATTCCGAGGGGGTGATTGGAGTGTTATGACTTAGAACTTGATGACCGTGCCAAGATATAATACATCTACCAACTAATGATCAATATGGACGGGAACAGAATCCAATATATATAAATTTTCCCAAATGAGTTTAATGAGCAATCAAAACACAGAATACTCAATACGTAATAAATTGCTTTGAAGATCTCTGCAGTTACAAATCACAAAAATGGCACGCAGCTTAACCGAATCAAACAACAACCAGAATCGAAGTAGACGGAATATCAGAAACTTAAACTTGAATTGCTAATGCAGTAGCGATAGGAAGTTGTAATAAAAAGTATAAAATGTTCGAATTAATCGATAGAGTTACCACTAACAGCTACTTAAATTGACCACAGAAATAAAATAACACTTTAAAATAAACCACCCATGCCACTAAATAGCCTTAAACTGGTAAAGTAGAATTAAATCAATGAAATATGCTGGCAATGTCGTTATTTGAAATTAAACTGTAGCATTCCCCGTTGACTCGCAGAAAAATTACCCGTAGGAAAATTTTCTAAGGACTCAACGACTTATACATCTTAAACTCGTAGCATTATTGTCAGATCCTAAAAATGACTAGCCTTACCCAAACTAATAAGTCACTAGAGGTAGGAGACAGAAAACATAAACAAATTGAACTAAACGTGGGGTTCAAACTCACACCACTCCTCTACTTACAGTTACAAGCCAAACCCTAATGAGCATGCGTAACTTCTCTAAAGCTACGATCGGAACGTAAATCTTTAGTGTGCCGCACATCACAATTACGACCCTGTGTGTCTTTTAATTCATACCTTCATGGAGAAAGTCGTCTAGTAAAGAGGCCCTACATATTTAGAAAACAACTTACTAGTGAAAATATTCTCAGTCAAACCTCGAACGTATGAACATTGGAGCGTTTACAACCAGACAGCGCACGGCAATCGTACTCTGTTCAGAGCAATTGCCATCAAGAAAATTACTCTACGTCAACTGCGTTTCAAATAAGCAGAACTAAGTCTGCTCCTTTCAGAGCAGCATTCCGACCGCCTCAAACTTCAAGAAGCAGCCAAGAGCGTCAGTCAGCCACAAGGACAATTCAGACATGGAAAGCACAAACTATTGCCATTCTTGAGAGTAACATTTGCCCACTTCGAAAAAAAGATGAACTGCCCCAGCAGAAAAACTACACATACCGCCAACAAAAGAGCCAGTGATACCACAACCACTAAAACGGATATGTCGTATACGCAAACGACGAAATTCCTGCAGTCGACATTGATATAGGCACTTCCAACAATACACCACCTAGTATCTACGCTTGCGTGAGAATTTCCATCGCCACCACTTCAATACAAGCGAAAACGGCTGCACCAACAACTACGAGCACCAGAATTCCACACGTCTTTGTGGATAAATTTCCCAACTTCTCTCAAAACTCGAAGGAAATCAAACACTGAGCGAAAAAGGATCTAGACATCCGAACTTTTGGACAAGGTGCAAGGATGTATGCTACCGACCCAAGCGAGTTCAGATTCATTCAGGACTATCTGAAAAAGCAGAAGATGGAGATCCACATCTACACCATCTGAGTCCAAAAGGAAACTTCAAATAGTTATGAAGAGCTGGCATTTAACATCGACACCAATAACGTTAAGCAGGAGCTAATCGACCTGAATTTCAAAATCAACTACGTGGCGAAACTACAATCCAAACAGTGCACATATTGTAATACATTCTTAATAACGATGAAAATCATCCAACTTCAAGACAAATATACGACTCCACGACATTCCCCTACTGCAATAAAGTCAAGGTAGTAGCGTTCGAAACGAGGGTGGAGCTTCTACAGTACTACTCGCACCAAAAGTTTGGTCACTTAAGTCTAAACTGAGGCTTCAATGTGCGGGAAGTGCGGGAGACAACATTACACAATAGACTGCAAAAAGAGGAAGAAAGCAACACCGACATGTGCCAACTGCAATAGCACGCACCCCTCCAAATACCGACAGTTCCCCGCATATCAGCAAGAACTGAAGAAGAAAAATGCAACAAAAAAAAACAGCAACAAAGATGAAACCGATTACGATACCGACAAAGACGGCTTCACACTATCCAGGAGGAGGCTGCGACAATCCAGCAGCTGCTAAGTCGTCTTCAACTTCCCCATCGGCACCATCCATCCCGAGTGACACCACCGACGAGACAAAGCTCAACACCAGACCATCGTTAAGGAAAGCAGTAGAAGCAAGAAAGGAAACTACCACCAACAATTATACCGCACACATCTCCAGTTCACCAGCAGAACCCAGCACAAGAACCGACAAAAAAGTAACTGCCCCCGTAGTCCAGGAACACCTATCACCAACAACCAGAGAATCCAGAACAATGATAATCGTACACAGGGTTCTCCAGTCGATTTAAAAGGTAATCAGTAACTACATGTCCAGCGACTCCGTCGCCAACCTGCTATGGACGGCAACAACCAACATCCGTAGAAAGATTGATGGCTAACAAACCGTAACGTACACTAATTATACTCTACTAGAACGTCAACGGTAATTACAACAAAAGGACATAACTCAAACACTTTCTACAAGAATTTGACATCGACGCAGCACTGCTTGGAAAAACTAATCTCTGACCAAACAAAAAATTAACGTTGGCCAACTACGACATCTACCGCACGGACAGACCAACAGCACACAAGGCCATGCAGCTTGAGGAGTTGTAATTAGAAATGGCCTACAAATGCATATCTTCGTCGACCACTGCATACACCTCGCCACCAACACCTTCCACATCATCGACACCACTCACATTCCTTTAATACAAGCCGCAGCACCTAGAGAAGGCGCGCGTAGCAGAGGAAGAAACGTCCAAGAAGATTGCTTGATGACTAAGTTAAAAGATTAGATCACCACAAAGACACAATCACAACAGACATCAACAATGCGGTAAAAATCAACAGAGAGAGAGAGAGAGAGAAAGAGAGAGAGAAAGAGAGAGAGAGAGAGAGAGAGAGGCCCGACAGACTGAGCTAGTGAAAATTATTATGGCATATTTGCTGACAAACATGGTAACGCTGATCACGACGACGAATGTTATAGATCCTCTTGCTACAGTGAAAGAACTATCTTATCTAAGTATGTCTCCCAGAACAATTTTTCAAAAACTGCGGAACCTTTAATGGGATCAACATAATCAAAATTTGTACCAGGTTCCGGATATGGCTTAGTAGTTTTATAACTATCGTCAATTAGGTACATCTCACGACCAAAGTTTACACAGTACGAAGTGCGTTTGGTAGCTTCATAACAGAAAGTGCGTGTAGCGCATGCAGCCTTTTGTAGTCATGAAGCCTACGTACGCTGTTTACCATTAATGAAAAAGGCCAGTATGGTTTTCAACAAACGATGCTGCCTATATGCTGCATACATGAGTAACAACAGCCTAGGCTTTGGACCAGATATAACGGTTTTAAATATATACCGGGATGACCGGAGGAGGTTTTATCATGATTTTTGCATGTTAATTCTTCTATCATTTGACATATTTTAGTCAGTTCCAAAACAGTATTGGGCGACTGTAGACATATTTTTGACTGGAAGTACGGCAATAGTTCTTCTTAACCCTTTAAAAAGTTTTCAATCACTGAAATAAATATTATCACCATTTTATCAATACTCTGGGTACGCGCTCGAATTTCGCCTTGAAGTGCGAGATCGTAGCCATACAGTAGAAATGCGAAACAAAAGCAATGTTCAAGTTCCTCCCAAGAATTAATCGTATATCACGTGAAGGCTTGGCCACGGAAGAGCTAAAATGCAGAGTTATATAGTTGATTTTTTTAAAACAGCACGATTTGCAGAATGCATCGATGCACCCATAAAAAATCATTTGCGCTGGAAATATCACCATATGTTATGTTCTATTTATAGATACGCAAAAATTGTTGTACCCATTGAAAATCAGCATTAACATTAATATAGTTTTAGTTATCGTGTTTAAAAGTTTCAGAGGCTTCTGTATACTCCCATTTAGTTGCAGGGCGACTGCAGTGATGATTCAGTTCGGGTAATAAACAATGCGATTTATCCAAGAGACTATTATTGTTAATGAAAACATCTAAGTATATTAAAAAAGTTTGTAGCTACACATGAGGGGTTGATGTATACCAGTTAGGTTGTATGTTGGTTAGCCGAATAAGCAATAATGTTGTTTTATCTATTAATTTGCCTTTATGAATTAATTGATCTTCATCTCCGTTAAAATCTAGTCTGAATACGTACAAGCCTCGAATAAGTACCTTTATTTTTGTACAATATTTGAGAATTTAAAATTATCAACTGTTCTAAATCATTAATTTAACTGTAGAAATCGTAAGCTCTAACAGGCAAAAGATTTTAAACAGAATTCAAAACTATTTCACAGGGCGTTTAGACTTGAATAAATCACTCGGTAATTTACGTTTGGTATCAATGGTAGCACTATTGAATTGCAAACCTCTAATTACTAATTTATAAATTAGCTCGTCTCCCAATAAACGACCAGAGTCCACTTCGCACATCATCATCAATAGGTCTTCAGTCCTAGAACTGGTTGAACGCAAACTTCCATTGTTTCCTATTCTGAGCTAACCTACACATGTCTCTGATACTCCTACAGCCTACATCTTTCACCATCTGTGTGCAATAGTCTAATCTAAGTCCACATCTTTCTCTCTTTTTTCCTTTCTCTGTTTCTAATATATTATGCACTATTCTAACATAGCTTAGTATGTACCCTAACATACCATCTCTCCTATTTTACTGTTTTTCATATAGTTCTTTTTTCCCCCATCATTTCGAGAACAACTCTGTTTGTAACTTTGTTTGTCCATGATATCTTCATCATACGTCTGTATCACTACATTTCATGTCCGCTTTTCCCACTGTCTACATTTCACACCCGTACAGTGCTGTGTTCCACACATATGTTTTCAACGATCTTTTCATTGTTTCAATGTTTGTTGTTTTTGAATATAGTGGTTGGTTTCTCTTGATAAATGAAGCATGACCTTGCACTAATCCCTGTTTTATATCTTTTGCATTCTTCCCATTTTACATTGTTGAAAACTTTTTCCAAATCTACAAACCCCATGTATACGTCTTGTTCTTTTTCCATTAAAGCTAAAATGGCCTCCAATGTTTTCCTGTTTCCCTAGGTCCAAATTAATCTTCCCGTAGTATTTCTTAAACCCATTTTTCTACCAGTCTTTGTACATATCAGTTACTATTTTTAACATGTGTGCTGTCAAACTTACTCTTCGAAAGCTTTCATCTATCCGCACCTTCCCTTTTGGTATTGTGACAATGGCGTTACGTTTGAAATCTTTAGGTATATCACCTGTCTCATACATACAACTTACAAGTTGCAAGAGACCTTCTGTTACCGCTTGTCCAGCGGCTTTTGGAGTTTCTGCTTTTATTTTATCTATACCCGGTCCCTTATTATTTTTCAGACCCTTCAATGCTAATCAAACTCATCTCTAAGTACAGGATATGCCAGGTCGTACTTTTCAATGTATGATTCCTGTTCTAGTGCTACTAGTTCCTGTCCTGCAAATAAATTCCTTATATATTCTTGCCATCTAACCACTTTCTCTACAGTTTCTATAATAACGTTTTCTCCCGAGCTTCATATATTTTTGTTATATGGTTTTATATCCCTAAAATTCATTCTAATTAGTTTGTATGTTTCGTCTGTCTGTCTTATTTCCATCTTAGCTTGTACCTCTTTAGACTTTTCATCAATCCATTGCTCTTTAGCTTTCCTGCATTTGCGATAATTTCCCAGTTTATGGCTGTGTATCTCTGTTTTCATACCCCGTCTGGTCTGTTTTTATACTTTCGCCTTTCTTTTATTAAATTAAGGATATCCTTTGTTGTCCATGGTTTCTTATTTTAATATTGTATATACCTTAGGCTATCCCTGGCAGATATATCTAAGCTGCATTTAATGTTATTTCATTCTATTTATACTTCCTTAGTGTCAAAAATTTTGCCGATGTTTTCAGTAATTCGTTCATCTTTTTCTCCAATCTTTAGTGGATATCTTTATCTTTTAGTTTCTCAAAGTCAAAGTGCCTTTTTCCGTTTCTTTTCTTCAAATTTTTTAATTTAAGCGCGGTTTTGATAATCACTATGTTGCGGTTAGTGTATATCTGCTTCTGGGTAGCTTCTACAGTCTTTTACTTGATTTGTAACCGATGTTGAACAAGAATGTAATCTATTTGATATCTTCCTATATACCCTGGCATCTTACACGTGTATCGTCTTCTAGCATAATGTTGGAATAATGTGTTTCACAACTTTACCAGCCTATTTGTCCTGTCATTTCTCGTGTCTAAACCAAATGAACCTACTCCGCTCCCTCCCTACCCTCGCTTATCGCCGCATTAAAATCTCTCGCAATTATTAAATTTTTATGTCGTTTTACAAATCTTAGTATGTCTTCAATATCTTTGTAGATCGCTTCTACCTCCTCGCCACTGTAGCTAGAATCTTGCGTTATTACTGTATCTGCCGGTTTAAATTTTAATCGAACTTGAGCACTTTTTCTTCTTTTGTAAATAGTTTTCTACACAATGTCCTATCGTTTTCCGCAAGACTATCCCCACACCTAAATACCATTGTGAAGTTGACACAGCATTCTTTAAATTTTAAAAAAACAATGACAGTTCTAGTAGCACTTTTCGTACTAGAGTTCCTGATAGAAAATAAAAAGAGTTCCGCATTTTTAATACCAAAAAATAGCAAATGAAAAATTGGCGTGATTACTTCGCGAATCTAGCACGACACTTCCTTCTCTAATTTATAAGAAACCAATAAATATCACAATTTTTAGCAAGAGTTCCCATTAGTTCTTATCGAGTTTCATCTCTCTATGTAATTAAAATAAAAAATTGCCATAATTAGGTTATTTGGATAAACTACGTATATGGTACCCAGCACGACAGTTGACGCAAAAGTGTCGTGCTGATAATTTCTAGCGCATTTTTCCATATATATCGACAGTTCTAACAACTACGATAACTTTTAGCCTGAGTTCAAGTTGCTAACCATTTTTAAATAATTTTCTAATTTTCAGTCTAGCACGACACTCGAAAAATAGTGTCTTGCTGATCATTTCTAGTAAATTTTTCGATGTATATGAGTTCTAACAACTACGATCACTTTTAGTCTGAGTTCCAGTGGCTAGCCATTTTTAAATAATTTTTTAATTATCGGTCTAGCACGACACTCGGGGAAAAAGTGTCGTGCTGATTATTTCTAAAGTATTTTTCGATATATATTGGCAGTTCTTAAAGATTTCTGTCAACTACGATCACTTTTAACCTAAGTTCCAGTGGCTAGCCATTTTTAAATAATTTTTTAATTATCGGTCTAGCACGACACTCGGGGGAAAAAGTGTCGTGCTCATCATTTCTAAAGTATTCTTCGATATATATCGGCAGTTCTTAATGAGTTCTGTCAACTACGATCACTTTTAACCTAAGTTCCAGTGGCTAACCATTTTTAAATAATTTTTTAATTTTCGGTCTAGCACGACACTCGAAAAAAAGTGTCACCCTGTTAATTTTTAGCAAATTTTTCGATATATATTAACAGTTCTACATGAGTTGTAACAACTACGACCACTTTTAGCCTGAGTGCCAGTGGCCGGCCATTTTTAAATAATTTTTTAATTTTCGGTTTAGAACGACACTCGGAAAAAAATATCGTGCTGATCATTTTGAACGCATTTTGCGATATATATATATATATATATATATATATATATATATATATATATAGAGTCCTACATGAGTTCTAACTACTACAATCACTTTTAGCCTGAGTTCCAGTGGCTAGCACTTTTTTCTGAGTGTCGTTCTAGACCGAAAATTAAAAAATTATTTAAAAATGGTTAGCCACTGGAACTCAGGCTAAAAGTGATCGTAGATGTTAGAACTCATATAGAACTGTCGATATATATCGAAAAATGCGCTAGAAATGATCAGCGCGACACTTTTTTTCACTTTTTTTCCGAATGTTGTGTTAGACCGAAAATTAAAAAAATTATTTAAAAATGTTATCCACTGGAAATCAGGCTAAAAGTGATTGTAGTTGATTGAACTCAAATAGAACTGTCGATATATATCGAAAAATATGATAGAAATGATCAGCACGACACTTTTTTCCGAGTGTCGTGCTAGACCAAGAATTAGAAAATTATCTAAAAATGGTTAGTCACTGGAACTCAGAGTAAAAGTGATCGTAGTTATTACAACTCATGTAAAACTTCCGATATATATCGAAAAATTCTCTAGAAATGATCAGCACGACACTTTTTCGTTGAGTGCCGTGCTGGGTACAATATACGTTGTTTATGCAAATAACCTAATTGTTGCAATTTTTTTATATTAATTACATAGATAGATGGAACTCGCTTAGAACTAATAGGAACTCTTACTAAATGTTGTGATATTTATTGGTTTCTTATAGATTAGAGCAGGAAGTGTCGTGCTAGATTCGCGAAGTTATCACGACAATTTTTCATTTGCTATTTTTTGGTATTAAAAATGCGGAACTCTTTCTATTTTCTATCAGGAACTCTAGAACTATGAGAAGTGCTGCTAGAACTATCATTGTTTTTTAAAATTTAAAGAATGTCATGCCAACTTCACTAAATAACCTTTTGCTAATCGTGTATGAATTACTCTAAAGTCTCCCCTCTAAAAATCCCCCGTCTCTGACCACTGAACTTTGCTGATCTCTACTACGTCAAATGCTATACTATTCATTTCAATTTTCAAATTCTCTAGCTTACCTACTATACTTCATGCTTCTGAGATTCCACGCCCAAACTCGCAAAATGTTCCCTGCTTTTCTTTTAAACTGGTTTATCACATTCTCCGAAGTAGCCCCTTACCGGGGATCCGATTGGGGACTATTTTAGCTCCGGTATATTTTAACCCGGACGATACCATCATTTCAAAACATTTTCAGTACGCTGTGCACTTGGGTATTAATGTGGTGGTTTCCCGTTGCTTTCCACGTCGCAGTAGTGTATCTTAGAGTGTCATACCGACCCGCAAGGTCTCTGCCACTCTAAGTACCGAAAGAGCCGCTGCTCTCTGTTCTTAGTCTGGTTCTTCACTAAAGACTCCACTAATTTGGTTAAACCTAGAGTTCGGCTCTTTAGTTCACTGAAACACGCAAGCCATTCTAGCCGTTCTAGTATTTTAGAACTTCAATGTGAAGGTCCGTTCAGAGTGGTCACTTCTTTATAGTTATACAGAAATAATTCCTAATAATTATTGATTACCCTTGAAGGCAAAAGCGACAAAACCATTCACCCGCTAAAGAAAAACTGTTATTTTATAAGTATGTGTCATATGTTTCTATTCAACTTTTCAGTAAGATGTCCACATAATAAGTTTACGAAGATACTAGAAAACAAAATTAAAAAGATGCCTCACGTTGGGATCGCCAACTTGAGGCATAATGTTAAAATTAGTAACCGGTATAAACGCACATAAATGCAAATGCCGTGCAAACAGCATTTTTTATCTTGTTTTTCACCTATTTCTACAAGTTAATGTGCAATTTTTATATGAAATTTCATAAATTAAGTCAGGTTTTTGTTTATTAGTTCTGTCTTTAAACATTGTATAAAGTCTTTCAGTTATTTTATGTCTCTTAATGCTATTTTAGTACTAGGACTTTTAATATATTTATTGCTCTTCTACTTAAATGGTTAATGTGTGATAGAGTTCTATAATTATGTTAAAGTATTGCGTTTCTTCAGGCCATGATTGATTCTATTTAATTGATTGAATGCACTGATGTATTTTGGTTCTTTAATTTAATTTTTGGAGTATTATGAATCAGTTTTTTAATAATTTTTGGAACATATATTTTAAAATTTTTGAGATCGGGAATGCTTCTATGAGATTCTGTGTTTTTTAACTTATTTTTTTATTAAAAATACTGATAATATTTAAAATTAAGGATATTTTTAAAAGGTTTTTTTTACTTACATAAACGGTCTACACATTTATTCGCAAACTGCTTAAAATTTTATTAGATGATTAATAAAATTGTGTAAACTTTATTTTATATATTTACGAATAGGTTTACTTTTGAGGCATATTACTCTTTTTCAATCAAACGGCCTTTTTCTAAAATTTGAATATATGAAATAGTAAGTAAAAGTCCAAAAGTAATTTCGGCAAAATAGTGTGTAGCAGGAGCAGGTATGACAGGTTTTGTCTGTAGTGAGAGGCATAAAAATTACAACTTCCCTGAAGCAATTTTGGTGTCAAATTCCACTTCTATCAAGTTATTACACTACATCCAAGTGTTATGATGGCATCAAAGGAACATTTGATTAAATTCAGCTACTTTTGGTAATAAATTTGATATTACTCGGCGCGTTCCTGAGTCAGTAGCAGTTCGGACAAGCTACTGTACTTTAGAGGGAGAGATTTGCAACGCTGCTTGATCTCTGAAGGAACGAGAACATTATCAAAGAGGTATAAAACACATTTAAACTCACTAGATATAATCAGCGTAAAAGCCTGAACCGTTCTTAAATCCTTCAATCAGTGCTATCCTCTTCAAGGTATAGTCACAGTCTAGCATAATTACCTTTACTCTCCTGAAGATAAATAATAAAACAAGATTTATATCAAGGAATTTCGCACTATTGATCCACCGCAAATAAAATTTACGAGCTTCATTATTATGCTACTGCAAAATGAATAATGCAAATTATATAATGTACATACATGTAATTTACATATCATCGTTCTGCATATTTAAACGGCATTCCAATACATAACTACTTAATTACCAAAAAGCTTTTAGGAAGCTTAATAAAGTTTAACGTTTATTTGCCGAAAAAGTTGTGCTTAATCAACAAAATTCTATACATTATTATACCTCTAAATCGTAAAAGTTGCGTTTGCGTTTGCCTTCTAAAACCAAAACCAAATCAAACAAAAACAAAGCCCAATCTAATATGATAACGTATTACGCCATTGTCTTGATTAAATAAGCTCATTGAATTCAATCTGAACCGGAGGCAATCTATCCAATTTTCTACCCATAGTCTTATCTTTTCCAACCCTCGCTCTTGCTACACTCTGAGAGATGTTATCCAATCAAGATTCATACATAAGTCACGTGAAAGAAAACGACGCAGGATTTAAATCACAAATACTTTTAAAGAAAAAAAATCAAGACGGGCGATTTATTACGGAGGATTTTGGTTAAATATACATAGACTTCTGAAATAGCTTCCGTTCCCTAGACACAACAATCATTCAAACTGTGACTGGAGTTGTTTTAGTTCTCTAAAGTTGTATTCAGGACTTGAAGGAATAAAACTAATTTGATTAGGCATTTACCATTAGGAAAATTACATATACAGACGTTGTGCAGTGACATTAAAACTGCATTAAAATTTATGTAGCTTGGGATATCGTGCTAGAGAATAAAGAGTTGTAATTCAAGGAAATTCTATTATATAAACTCGTTATTATCGAGTACTGCTGTTAGACACGGCGACATTTTACTTCTGCTATGTATGTACGGTAGTGAATGTCATCAATACACGTTGAACTTTTCATATTTGATTGATTGTAAAAAATATCCCATTATTTATTATTTTTATAAAAAAAAAGGTTCAATACAACCAACTGTTCGAAAAAAATAATACTTTTAGTATAAATCGTTGATTTAATTTTTTTTTTTGAAGATAATTTTGCATAAATATAAGTTTTGAAGACTTTCAACTAATTTTGCACACAATACTGTTTGTGTGTTTCAAGATATTAGACTAAAATCGAAGACGTCCTTGTATAGTTGTAGAAAAGAGTTACATATAGTCCTTTATTTTTTTATTTATCTGCTGATTATATGTTGATCTAATTTTGTTGCTTTAGTTAATAGTCCATCTCAAAGATCAATATTCTGTCAAATTTTTGCTGTTGCAAGCAACGTATGAGTTTATATTTCTCCTCCGAGAAAGGTTATTCTGTTGGAAAAATTTTGTATATTAGTTTACGTGCGCCGAGTTTGAAAATCAAAATAACCACACCTTATCAAAAAACTGTAACGGCTTGCATAGGGCGGAAACCGTTCAAAGAAATAGAGAGAAACGAAAGGGAAAAATTCTTAGAAGTATTCTTAAGTCGCAGAATTGCGGTTAGTAGAGAGATGTGCTCAGCTATACGGCGGACTTGCCTCAACAAATAGTACAAAAGTTGGTCAAAGCACTCGTAAACCGCAAAAAAGAAATACGGAAACCGAGTGCAAGAGACGACCATAGAAAGATGCTTATTTCGAGTTGTAAAACAGCAAAAATACTAGATCTGGAACAACTATTGAAATATAAAACAAAGTAATAGGATACTAAAAACAGGTTTGGACACAACCTCCATCGGCTACTCTGACACCTATAAATAAAACAACAAACTTTATTGACAAGACTGGCATTATAAGTGACAGGTAACCCCATAGGTAGAAATAGATTGACAGCAATAGCAAGATTTTTGCCCATTGCTCGTTATCCTGGTGTCAGTTGGTTTTTCCGGGGCCATAAGATATGTATTTAATCGAGAATTTCTTGAGTAATCCCAATCATTTTGAATTCTTGAAATCGGTCAACTCCCGTAGAGTTACCGTCGGGCGACATATCGGTCTGGTGACATGCCGGGCGAAATGTCAACCGACCGACAAGTCGCTCGACCGTAATTCTGTGTGGGTGACACCGATTTTAAAAATTAAAAGAATTCTGAAAATTTATAATTAAATACATATACCACAGCACCATAGGAATCGTAATAGTAAACATGGAACAGAAATTTTGCCAGTTCTGTCAATCTACGTCTACTCCTATAGCCACAACACAAGTTTTAAACGTTTTGATATTTTCATTTAAGGTGCATGAATAAAAGAAGCAATAAGCCTCATATTTGTTTAAAATCAAACCTGGCGTCAACTTTCTTATGCTGGACGCATTCAGTAACAATGGCAATCAAAGAAAACGCCTCCTTAGGGAACCGTGTGAAAAATAAACCCTCGCTTTTGCATAGAAAATGCAGCTTTCGATCGCAAAAGGAGAGAACATAACTTACTGTAAAACTAGAGCACTACAATCTCAAAATTGGAGTAAAGGAAATGTCCATACGTTTGATTTTTCTGGTTTCGTATCTAGGCAGGTATTTGATAGGGATTTCCCAAAAATTGCTATTTTAATTGTGATTGGGTAAATCGGTTGTGTTATTTTTGAAAGATAGACTTATACTCAATTTTGTTTATATTCAATATGGAATTTCTATGCTTATTTTTGAGATAACAATTTTATAAATTGATTGGTTGAACGAGTTCACTATATTTCTAGCGCTGGTTTGCGTTCTTTCTTCTATGATAATTAATATATAAACTCAATCGGGCAGTTACAAACCTTATGATAATAAACGCGCTTTCTCTATTTATGTGACTACACTGTTTGTAACCAGTACTCTTCGGATTTTACGCTTAAGTTTCTTGAACTCATGATTGCTTGGCTGTGGCATTGAAAATCTTGCATTGCCGTTACAGCACATTTTATTTGGCTGCCATTTGGTATGCAGATCAATTTGTAATAAGGTGGGTGCCTATTGCAATTGGCCTTACCCTTCACATTATAATTTGAATAAGGGCCGCTATACTTGCGGCCACGTCCGCAATGCTCGACCCGAAAATAACGTGCTTCAAAGTTAATCGATCCTAAATAAAAATCTAACAAACTAAAAATAAGGTTTGAATAATGGTATCCCCAGTTTTGATTTTGGAGTATGTCCGATCAACAAGATACACACGCAAAAGTAAAAGGAGAGAGATCCGTAATACCGAATAGCAGTAGCCAGCTCTGCTTACAAGTGCGACCTGAAGGGTCGACTTAAAACTATCCAAAGCTAGCTAACTAATTAAAAATGGATTCAAATTTCTAAGCATTTGCCAAATACTTTAATAGTGAAGCCAGCTATTTTGCCTGTTCTATATATTTACAAATTCGTCCTCCATGGTCTAAATTTAGCCTAAATCCGTCCCTAGCTTTCTTTATCATTCCCTAACTCATTTATATTATAATTACAAACTTCTCTATTGCATTCTTCCTTCCTATAAAAATGCTGCTACCAAAAATGGCGGCAGAACGTCAGAAAAACAACTCGAGCTCCAAAATCCTTACCCTTCACAGCTAGCGCGAAGGAATATTATATTATGATGACCGACAACTGTGTACTTTATTCCTTGACGGTATTGTACATTGCCTACATTCTAAGAGTATTAAGAGGAATGCCTTAGGCTAAGATTTGTCTAATAATTTGGAAATTTATATTTAAATGCAATATTGTAAATATGTTTTTTTGCGTACATTTATGTTTCAGTAGCTTTTATTCAGACCGAATTCGGTCTGCATCAGTAAGTAATTAACCATTTAGTACAGGTATGCGGCTGTGTAAATTTGACTAATTACTTATTTTGCTGTGCTAATACAGATTGTTATTACTTACAGTGGTTAAATGTCAGTTAGTTTTGTGATCCTATATCATGCGGCAATATTTAAGGGGCGCATAATGGCATAGTTCTTTGGTTTAAAAAATCCCTCTCACTTTTATTGTTACCAGATATAATTAATATTTAATGTTAGTACGCGAGGAGTGGAAGATACTAATGTGTGTTTTTAACCCAGCAATTTAGTATTATTTTCTATCTAAATCCTAGAAATTGTTTATTAGAGTTATATTTTACCTGCGTTTAATGTTTAATTATCCTTTCAGGCACAGAGTAATTTGTTTTGCATTATTTACAAAGGCAATCATTTGTTGTAATCGTGTGATTAATTACTACAAGTTAAATATCATCAGTTGTGTTTATATCGACTGCCATCTAACCATATTAGCTCGTCGTGTTAGTTGGTCATTGTTCTTCGTGTCAATTGGTCATTGTGTAGACATTGTGGCAAACATCCTAATTCGCTTCTGCTTCGTGTACTTTCGGATGCTATTTCGCAGTCGTCCTCTTCGAATATTCCAGTTCATAAAGAGACATTACAAGTTAGTACTTCCAGCAATATTGTGCACAAGTCCTATGGGTTGTGCAACAAAAAGTAGTCTTGCACTGTTGTCCACAGTTCTTCTAGAAATTCCCGACAAGAAAAATCAACTTCGTATTATTCGGACTCTGGTTGATGGTTGAAGTCAAATTTCGTTTATCATTGAAGAATGTCGTAACTCAATTGGTTTATCTTTTAGACTCTCTTCTATTTCTATTCCTGCTTTGGGTTAGACTTCGTATCAAACTTTAGGTATGATTTATGGGACAATTCGTCCCATTCAAGAATATGGTTCGATCCTTACGAATAACAATCTAGAAATAAATCTTATAGTTTTATCTCGTATTAGCAGTAACTTTCCAGCTAAACCAATTTCGTTGGTCTCATTAGGTTATTAAACTTGCTGACAAACAATGGGAACTTCCTGTTTCTGTTCGCTTATTGTTAAGTGCTGACGTTGTCTCTCGTATTTTATTGATAGGGAAAATTAACGGTAATGCCAATTCTACAGTCCCTGTCGATACAATATTTGGCTAAATGCTTTTTGCTCCTATTGACCACATGTTCGCAGATCGCTTGTATTCGTTTTCCGTTTCGGTCGATCCTTGCTTTGACATTAATTTCAAACAATTTTAGGAAACTGATGATGTTCCTTTCAATAAGACTTCTTCTCCAGAAGATCTTACGACTCAACAGTCAATTGATAATTCGTTATTTTTTTGCCTAATACCGGTTTGGAATAAGTCCTCCCGCAAAGCATAGGGTTTGTGACTTACCAGATTCCAAAACTATTGCAGTTGAGCGTCTGTTGGCTTTAGAACGTCGTCTTAAAGCCAATTCGGACCATCGCAAGTTGTATATTGATTTTATGCGAGACTTTGAATCATTTTGTCGTCGAGTGCTCTTGGTAGTCATTCATACTACATTCCGCATCATGCAATTTTTAAGATGGAATATGATAATCCCAAATTGAGAGATGTATTCGATGCTTCTGCACAATCGAACAATGGTATTTCATTGAATGATACTTTATTTACTGAACCCAAGCTCCAGAATGATATTGTCAAAACATTGCTAGCTTTTCGTATTCTTAAATTCGATTTCGTTCTTGGCATTAAATAGATATATTGTCAGATTTTAATTATAGAGCCAGGTCGTCGCTATCAGGTAACACATAGGAGGTGGAATACGTCAGAATCTATTCAGACCTATCAGTTGTTACTTATGGGGTTTTGTCAGCTCCTTTTGTGGCACTTTGAACGAGTTACCTAAACTTGGTGAAAGTACATACTCTTTGACAGCTGATGCTTTAAAAGTTAAGTTACTTGTCGATGACGTTTTGTGTGAGGCCGACACGTTGTTGGAAGCTCAGGAACTTAAATATCAGCTTGTTCAGTTGCTTCGTTCTAGATGCTTCGAAATCCTATTCTCTAGGAAGACATTTCTATTAACAATCAAAGCCAGATCATGTCGCAAATAGAGTTGGTTTGATTATTAAGATACTCGGCATTCGTTGGCAACTCTCCTTTGACATCTTTTTGTTCGATGCTAAACACTTGAAGAACCTCATTTCTAAACATGTTCTTCTATCAACAGTCGCACGTATTTACGACCTTCTATGGGCTTTATTCCTCCACTCACTTTAAACCTCAAACAACTCATTCAGCAATTTTGCGTTCTTGGGTTAAATTGAATTGAATCTCCTCCACAAGTCATCGTTGTATTGGAAAAGATTTATTTCTGAAAATTCACTTCTTGAACCAATTCAAATTTTATGCTATATAATTGTTAAGGAACCCTGTAGTGTGCAGTTTCATGCTTTCTTAGATACCTCGAAAAAGGACATGCAGCTGTTTATTTTCGTTTGGTATTGCCTTCTGGAGATATTTCTGTTGGTTTTCTTATGACTAAATCAAAGGTAGCTCTTTTGAAATGTTTGTCCGTGTCTCGGTTGGAACTTTGTGGTGCGGCACTGTTAGTAAAGTTGGTACATTTTGTTGTCTGTATTTATTCGTCTACAATATTTGAAAAAATTCTTTGTTTTACTGTCTCGTCAGTGGCTTTGACTTGAATCGAGTCACCTGCATATCGTTTGAAGACGTTTGTAGCTAATCGCGTTAGTTTGAATCAGGAAAGGGTACTGCCTGAACTTTGGTGTTGTATTCGCTGTTGTGACAGTCCTGTTAGATGTGCTACTTGAGGCTTATTTCCTTCCGAGTTGCCCACACATCACTTATGATGTGCAGGCCCTGCATTTTTATCGTTTATTGAAGAAAATTGGTTTAACGTGTATGCTTAACTATATCCTGATTTGAATCGTAATTTAAGGATGTGACTGCATTCTTTCATGATTTCAACTATATTTATGAATTCTTTGGTTAATAGTGTTGCGAGCTACTACTAGACAACCCATAAAACACACACAAAACGCCGCAAGCACTGTTTATTCTCTACGGTTCCAGAATTCTTCTAGAAAATACTAGATAATGAGTCATATCTTTAATTCAGGGTATATATAAGGCCGCTTATGAATGTAAGAGTTATCCATACTTGAATGTCTAATATAAATTATATCGTGTACAGTAAACGTAGTTGAGCTTTTAGAAGTTCAAGAATATACATAAATGTTATATGCTGTGTCTAATGTACATGCAGCTTGTAGTATACATAAATAAATAGAAGTGTATAAATAAATAGTTGTGTTAGTGTTGTTAATGGACCTATGGTAAAGAAGTTAGTTTAAGAAGATATTAGTGCTTGTAAATTCGTTAGTGTAATAGTGCTTCATTGTTAAGTGGACTGAAAACATCTATAAATAAGGCATATACTGTTAATTAGACTTGTGAACAGCGAGTAATAAAGACCATTATTATTGCTTGTTTTAAATTAAAGAAATGCGGTAGCAGTAGCGCGTTACAATAGATTAATTGTTTTTTTTAAACCGTTCCCATTACACAAATAACGAATTATTATAATTTCTTTACCATTATAATACATGAACCTTTGGAAATTGTTAAGAAATAATTGAAGATCGCAAATCTACGATTTTGTAACCTACAACTACTAAGTACAGGGTCCACTGCTTCAAACTTCCTATTCGTCGAACTACTATGGGTTTGAGCTAGATATTTAAACAAGTTAATTTCAGAAATACACGCCTTAAACAAGCTGCAAGAGTCGGCAATTAATGAAACCGGTTATTTAGGGCGCGGAGTTAGTTCGAAAATATATTATCAGATAAAAGAAAATGAAACTACCTATAAGGAACACGTCGCCGATTTCAAGTATGGCAAAAAAATTTCAAGTCCCTAATCACATTTTTGAAACAAGTCATACTGTTAAACTTTAAAATCTTAAATTGTTAAAAAACAGTGCCAGCACGTTTCCATTGAATGCTTACTAATTTACTAAAGGAGATCATCATCATTTTGTATCCGACTTTATTTAGGGTCGGTTTGAGGCAGCTCTAACTTCTTTTCGATTCTGTGTTAATCTAAAAAGTTGTACATGCCCCTCACGACCTAAATTTCTAGCAATTTGACTAATATAGCTTGGTCTAGGTCTTCATATACTCTACTAATTTTTTCCTATCTACCTGGCTCTACAAAGATATTAGCCACCTGATGGTTGTTAAAGAACTCTAACATGTTTACATGATTTCCATTTATAAGGAAATGAAATACTAACTGGTTATCCCCTCCAAAAAAGGAAAAGTGTTAAATTATAGGATATTGTAAGGCTTAAGCAACAAATTGCTACCAACATGCCAGACCGCTAACTAATTGTGAGTTATGTCATGGTGACATTTAGTTAACTCATTTTCATTAATTTTTTATTTGTTTTGTTTCCGAACTTACTTAATGTCGTTTTGTCGCAGATCTAAATTCTTTTCTATTCTGAGCTAGTCTAAAAAGGTGTACATACCCTTCACAACCTAAATCTCTAATAATTTGATGAATATAGCTTTGTCTAGGTCTTCCTACTCTATTTTTATTTGGAGTCCATAATCTAAGATCTTACTAAATAGTCCCTCATATCTTAACTTATGCCCTATCATTCTATGTCTCCTGACCTTTAATTGTTTCCACATACAGGATTCCTCACCTATCCTTCTATAAACTTCTTCATTTGTTACTCTATCTGTCCAACTAATATTTAACATTCTCCTTAATACCAAGTTTCAAAAGCTTCTATCTTTTTCTTATCTACCTCTATAATTCTCTAAGTCTCGCTACCGTATAATAGAACGCTCCATACGTACGACTTTAAGAAACTTTTCTATTATCGAAACTAATACCATTAGCTATTAGTAAGACTTTTTTTAGAAACATTTTTCTAGCTTGAGCTATTCTAGCTACTATATCCCTTCTACTAAGTCCGTCTTTTGTAATTATACTACCAAATGGCAAAATTCGTCTACTTCCTCTAACTCGGTATTACCTATTTTTAATTTTGGTTTAGAACTGGACTGTAACTCACTTGTCTTCCAGAGTTAATTCTCATACTATAGTTACTCTGTAGTATCTGATCTAAAATATTTAAAAACTCCCCTAATTCTTTTCTAGACTCTGCTATTGCGCAATATGTCAATTTCTGTCCCTGTACACTAATACCTATCTCTTTTCTCTCTCTAGCTAAGTTTAAAACTTCCTCACTATAAACATTCAAAATTAAGGGAGACAGTATACAATCCTGTCTAACACCATTTCTGATCTTAGCTTCCTTTTTTATTTCATTAAATCTAATTGCTACGCTTTGGTTTTTATATAGACTGTAAATAATTTTTCTATCCCTATGAGAGATTCCTATTTTTCACAAAACCCTGAACATAACAATTCAATTAACCCTATCAAATGCTATTTCTAAATCTACAAACGCGAAATGAGTCTTTATTTTTTTGCAACCTTTTTTCGATAATTACTCTAATCATTACTATCGGTTCTCTAGTCCCTCGTCTTTACGAAAACCATATTGGTATTCGCCTAAAGAATTCCCAGTCAAAGCTTCTACTCTATTTTTAATTATTATTGTTAGTTTTTTGGAAGCGTGGGAATGGGAAGTTAAACTAACCGTTCTAAAATTCTCACACCTATCAGCTCCTGACTTTTTTGGGATTGGGGTAATAATATTTTTTTCGAAATCTATTGGGACCTCACCTATGTCATATATTACTCTTACCAGTTCTTATAATCTGTCTAAAGTTTTCTGACTAGCATATTTTATTAATTCTGCGGGCATATCGTCTATCCCCGGCGCTTTATTTAGTTCAGTATCCCTAATAGCTCTATCAAATTCCTCTCTTAATATTGACAACTCTGATTCTACATCCTCTTGTGGGTCGTTCCCAAACTCATTCATAACGTCTCCCTTATACAAATCTTCTAAATATCTTTTCCATCTATCTGCTATCTAAACTTTATTTATTAGAAGCTCATTATTCTCATCTTTAACCATTATATTTTTTCCTATCTTCAACGAAAAACTTTTTAAGTACCCTGTAAGCCTGTTTGTCTTACCTAGTCTCAATTCATTTTGTTTTCTCTAACAATTCTCCTCCATCCATTTATTTCTAGCTTTTCTACACTCATGTACTATCTTATTTCTAACTCTATTATATTTTTGGTTACTTTTACTATCCTATTCTCTGAAAGGTTTCTATTCTCTATTAAATCTAATATCTCCTTTTTTACCCAGGGTTTTCTCGCTTCTCGATTTTTCTTACCTATAATCTGTGTTGCTGTATCATGTACAATCCTTTTTATTTTTTTCCATCTATTTTCTACGTTTCCTCCTATAGTTATCTCTTTGATCTTAATATTTAACACTTGTTTATATTTCTCTTTTACCTCACTATCATTAAGCTTACCTGGATCCCATCCCTCCTTTTTAGCCTTTCTCAATTTTTTGAATTTTAGATTACACTTCATTTGAACTAAGTTATGATCGGTATCTGTGTTAGCCCTTGGACAACTACGACAGTTTTTGTTTAACCAAAATATAATCTATTTGGTATCTAGCCCTATCACCTGGCGCTTTCCAGATATATCCTCTTCTAACATGTTGTTCGAATAGAGTGTTTACAATTACTAATCTATGTTCCTGGCAAAACTCAACTAATCTTTCTCCTCTATCATTTCGTTTGCCATATCCAAATTTTCCTACCATTTTTCCCTCACTACCTTCTCCCACTGACTAATTAAAATCGTCCATAACTATTAAATTCTCATTTCCCTTTACTTTTCTCACTATACTATTTATATCCTCGTATACCCTTTTCTACTTCCTCATCCCCGTTCTGAGTCGTTGGCATGTAAACCTGTACTAAAACAGTGTCTGTAGGTTTTGCACTCAATCAAACCAAAATTATTCTATCACTAAGTTGTAAGAACTCTTCACCTTTACGCCATAATATTTTGCCTTACATTATTCCTACACCTGCCTGTCCATTAGTTGAAGAAGTTGTTATTATTCTATAATTATCTTTCTATAAGTCATTACTAGACTAATAAATTTGTTAACTTATCTACTCTAGGAAATGACCGTACATTCCAAGTTCCTATCACTAAATCGAATTGTTGTTTTAAATTTTTATGATGACGAGCTCCCAGTACCCCCTCCCGGAGATCCGAATGTCGGGGTATTTTACCTCCGGACAAGAATTTTACTTGCGAGCTCTCCATTATACATAGTTCGTGTTTTAGGCCACGCATACCTGGGAAATATTGTGATAGGTTCCCATATCTTTCTCCAACGCAGTTTTTAAAGATTTTAACAAAAAGCCGTATCTGTCACGGCCAACCCCCAACAACCTTGCGAATTATTAAGGATCACCCGAGACCAACCGACTCTTTTCCAATACCTTTTAACCAGCAAGGCTGCTGCCCCTTGCTGCGCCTTTGAATTGCCTTTTACGATAAGCAGGCTTATTATAATAGTATTCTTTGTCCCCTACTATAGGGACAATATAGGATTTAAACTTGCCAATGTCCCATACCACTGCAAGGGATTTTTTTTAGCGCTAAATTTTCAAAGGGATCGACTAAGATAACTGATTACTTTTTTACCATCGGTGCTGGTTTGGGATAATACAGCCCCGAGACCAAAATCACTAGCGTCAGTCTGAATAATAAAGGAATTGTCAAAATCGGGACAACACATGATCGGCACAGAAACTAACAATTGTTTGATAGTAGAAAACGAAGCTGTACATTTGGTAGTCCATAAAAATTGCTGACTTTTACATAAAAGTTTTGATATAAGGGCAACAACAGTGGAAAAGTTAGGTATAAATCGGCGGTACCAACTGCAAAAGCCCAAGAAACGACGGACTCCGGTGGTATTAATTGAAGGGGAAGATCTAAAATGGCAGATACTTTTTCAGGATCTACTTGCAGTCCTTTAGAATTGCCAACACAGCCCAAGTATTTTATTTCTGGTCGACAAAAATAACACTTATTACGGGAAACGGAAGGGCTGCTAATTTTAATCTCCTAAAAATTTCTTGTAAAACTTCAATATGCGTATCAAATTGATCCATAACTATGACAATATTGTCCAAGTATTGTCACAATTTTATTTTCTGTCAATATTTTCACAGATATCTAACTTATTTATTTTATTAATAACCAACTTAAGTATAATAGTGCTACACAATCTACGAAATACATATAATATATTGTTAAAAACAATATTAGCTTTCGAATTGAAAGTGCAAAATTTTAAATTACGCGGTGACAAAAAATGCCCTTTGTTAGTGTCACCATAAAGTTCCCTCGGTTAGATGATTGTGATATCGAGCTTGTTGTCAAGTGGCAACACACGTCATCTTATCACTTCCAACTAAGCTGTCGTTAGAGGAGGTCAATTGTTCCTTGAAATCAAGAAACATGACGTTGTTACAGTCCAGGTGTTGGAAGCACAGAAAAATTAAAAATTGTTTTCTTTAAATGATATCGTTTCGGCAACGCGCATTTTTATGTCCACACTTGGTTGGAATTAGCTCGCATTTGACGAGACGTTAAATTGTTTGAATGGCCTTTGGTTAACAGTAAGTATTACTGAGTTTATAGCCTTACTAAATTGATATTTTTAGTGCAATCTAGGATAATATGTACATCTTAGCTTTTGAAATTTAAGAAATATATCTAATTTATTTGGACAAGAAATGATAATTTATTAGTAACGATGTGAAATTTAATTTTGTACGAAAGTCAACTTGGCGTGCTTCAATTATTTAATGTGGACGCCGTGATGTTGTGTTTGGATTTTCAGTATGCAGCTGATTGAGTTGTTGAAATTGGAGATTCCTATATTCTTGGTTGCTGAAACAAGAGGATTGTAAATTATCAATTATAATTCCGGGTATGATCCTTATACCTAGCAAGTATTTTTCCGTTGGATTAACATCTGGTATGTAGTTTGCTTTCTTATACGTCAGCTGTAGCATTGGGTATAGCAGACAAATAATTTTTTGTTTGATCACGTGGTAATGTTTAAGTTCATTAGGTGAATGACAGACAAGTTATTTTAAATTATGCAACAGGAACCTATAAAGTTTTACATTAAATCTTTTTAATAGTACTAACAATATACAGTAGATTTCATTTTGAACGTAGGAAAGGTTAAATTCTATACTTATAAAATTTGGAGTGATGTTTTGAAACATAAATTATTCTAATCTTAGAGAATTAAATTTTTACATTTTACATTTCACTAATTGTTAAGTGGAATATTTTGTCATAGAATGTGAGGTTCAAGTAGTACTACTCATACCAACAGAAGTTGTAATGTAAAGTTAAATATTCAGAAAACTCATAATCATTTGAAGATAAATTTTGCTAGACCTTGCTAATATAAAATTATTATATTTTATTTATGAGAAATACTGATATTATCAAGTACATATGTACATATCTTACCATAATTGTATTTAATCAAACTTATTTAAAGAAGATGTCTTGTAAATAATTTACTTGCAACTGAAGAAATAGATTTTTATTTGGTCAAGACTATGATTATTAATTGGAACGAATGAGGGTTGATTCGAATTAATCATTAATTTTGGATATAAATGCACAAACAGTGCTATCTTTGTGTTAATCTGTTTACAGGTGTAGCAGTGCATCTATAGAGGTCAATATCGAGCCATAAAGTAAGAAAACTTTAGGAATTGTGTTTCAGTAATATATTGTATAGCGGTAATTGAGTAAAGGTTTCCGCATTCGCCTTATACAAGAGACTTAAGTAAGGTCTTCTTCGTATACAAAATTCGGTGGCGCCATATTCTTTACATTTTTGGTCGCAGTCCAACCCTGACCTACAGCTCATGTTCTACCCAGAGCAAATACCTCGACTAGCCGCTTAGCTTTTTGAGGTTTCCTTATCTACGAGCCATTTTCCACCGAACCTTGCCGTGGGCTCTTTACACCTTCTGGGAAATCCTCGTCAAACATCCTTGTGCCTTTCAGCTGGTCACATAGGAGCAAAAGTCTAACAAATGAATAAACCCCTTTTAGTAAGGCAAAACGTAAGAGTATTTGAAAACATAAGGTTCAAGGTCCAAACCAAGAACTCGATTAGTCTTTGCCAAGTAGCGGGACTGTTATGCAGTCCGAAGAGCATACGGTTAAATTCAAATAAACCACGAATTAGTACGCTAAAAGCGGTAATAGGACGAGAAGATTTGGCTACTGGGACTTGCAAGTAAGCGCTTTTAATATGTAATGATGTCAAAAACTTGGCATCACGTAGTTTATCCAAAGTTGCAGTTATCAAGGGTGCCGGATATGCGTCACGCTCAGCAATTTTATTAACTTTTCGATAGTCTACACAGAATCTGTATGAATTGTTTCTTTTCGACTAGCACTATTGGGGACGCCCAAGGGCTAGACGAGGGACTAATTATTCCATTTGTCAATATAGCATTTAAGTCTTTATTAACAATTTTTTGTAAAACAGGGGAAATCGGATACCATTGCTGCTTAATTGGTTCGGCAGAAGTTTTGATAACATGCTCTACCATATTAGTACATCCAAGGGTACTAGGCATATTCAGAAAATTTTTATCAACAACATCGTTAAGTTTTTCTAACTGTTGCGGATTTAAAAGTGGTTCACTGCCGATAATGCAAATAGTCGGATCACTAGAACTAAAGAACCATTGTTTAAAGGAGATAAGTACAAGAAATCCCTCTTAAATATTGACCTAACTAACAACTAACGAGAATGCAAAAGTGTTTAACTCGGTGTTAAAGATTTTTAGAAATAGTATAGAAAGTAGTTTTTGTATTAAAATAATAAATAATCAGGATTCGGTGTTGTGGGCGATTAACCTGAAAGGCTCAAGTAACATACGTTAGTTGTCAGTTGGAAATGTTTCTTCAGTCTATGATGAGGAGAATATTCTTAGAAGAATTTCCGAACACCTTTTTTACTTCATTTTGTTTTATTAAATCTTTCCACTGTTGATAGCGATCGAAGTATGCATTCGGTTTTTGTAAATAATTTTGTGTTATTTAATCATATTTAATTTAAATATTACGTGGAAAAATATTTTGTTTTTCAAATAATGAATAAATTCCTGTCTTGAACAATTTGAAAAGTTTGTTCTTCTCTAGAAAACTTATAACTATAACGTTTGCTAGTAGGAAGTAACCATTTTATTGTTAACAAACTGCTGGCTAGAGTTCTCATATTCATAATCATGTTACTCCCAATGCAATAAGCGCAGATGTAGAGAGGTACAAATGAGAAATTGCACACAGCCGCAACCATAACTTCGCGCTGTGCTGCCGGCAAGTATATCACATCCTATGTACTAAATTATGTGTAATGAACATTGTGTTTATTTAATCTACAATATACTAGCTTCATGTAGCACGATGTAAATTATAGTCTGCGTTTAAAAATTTTAAATTATAAATTGAAATAGAGGCTAAACGTATCTGTACGGTTTGTATCTAAATTGGTAATAACCTTCTTTACAAGGCTTTACTGCGTTAGGCTTATATCGTTTGATTAGCAAATGATAGAAAGACCATAAATCGAGTTAATAAAGCCATATGCTCGTTACATTGCTCCACTCTGCAACATTGATCGTAAATTCAGGTATAGGTTGTTTTACACGATTTAGTTATCTATAAATCTCAATTTCTGTGCTATGTAGCATGATTATATGCATTACATTTTTAATTCAGTTGACCTCACTTTAGTAGTATTACCATTAAAAAGTATTGGAAATGTTGAAAATAGGTTTTAACTGAAACTAGTTCATTCAATTGAAAGGCGGAACGTTATCAGCACACGTATAGCCGTAGCGCTTTTGCCAAAACAGTCCTTTAGTAAAAAGTCTTGACCTTTATATACAAAAGCTGCTTTTTGTAAAAAAAAAAACATTCAATGATCAATCAGCCTGCAGCGACATTGTAGACTTTTGTAAAATAACTGGAAAGCATCAACCTTTTCGTAGGACAGGTGATATGAAAATAAGACTAATGGGCCACAGAATTATTATAAATTCAATCGTATGTGAATGCAGTTGAATTGCTTTTCAGGTCTGCCGAGTGTGTTAAAAAACACATACAGTTCTGAAATTAGAACAAAAACCCATTTATTTAATTTATACGACCAAATGTTGAACAAATTTCTGCCGTTGTTGAAAACACACGCGCGATCGAATAAATATAGCTTTGATTGGAGAATTAAAGAATATTTTGTAAAGATTGCCTTGGAGTAGTACAATTGTTAGGGTCGGTATATATATATATATATATATATATATATATATATATAACAATTAATAAGATGAAATAATAACTTAGACTTTTATGCAAAGCCCAAATGATCATTTCAAAACGAGCTAGCAATTGAAAGATGGAAAACATAAGGTCCCGGACAGGATTTGAACCTGTATCTTAAGCTTTAGCGGCCCATTAGGTTTGTTTATATTCGAATTGTCGTCATCGGCCTCGGTGGCTTAATTGGGAAGGCATTGATCGCGAAAGCCTAAGTACAGATCCAAATCCTGTCAGGGACTTTATATTTTCCATCTTTCAATTACTAGCTCGATTTGAAAGGATCATTTGATTTTTTCATAAAAGTTTAAGTTATTGCTTTATCTTATTAACTATAATACTTTAGTATTTATCAACTTACCTTGTGTGATGAATTACCTAGTATATGTATATACATATATATATATATATATATATATATATATATATATATATATATATATAAACAACTGATTTAATTGAAATCTTGGGATAGAACGAGTGTATCCCAAGATTTCAATTAAATCAGTTGTTTACCTACTTTCGTTCGAGAAATAATACTAATTATATATATATATATATATATATATATATATATATATATATATATTGTCGTGGAACTATAGGTTAAATAGTTCCACATAATAAAATTTCAACCACGGTGTATATAGAAATAGGAGCAATTTATTTACGCGCCAAATTAATCATTTTAGATAGTGAAGACGGACGTTTATTAACATATTTTGTATTTCTAAATTAGAAGGTTAAAATTCCATAAAGGGTAGAAGCTTTAGGGTACATGAAAATTCAAGGATTTGCATAATCAGTTGTAGTAGTTTGAATCAAGCGCATAGAATCAGAAACGGAGCTTTCAAGTAAAGAAAATCAATAATTTAAACGCATATGTCCATTTAAATAAACAAAAACGTTTGTTTTACAAATCTTAAGAAGATGATAAATTTGGAATTATTATTTTAAACGACAAGTTACTTCCAAAAACATCTGTTAGTTAAATGTCAAGTTCATAGAACTTGAATGAACGTTGGCATAATATTCTAGAAAATTGTTTGTAACTGTCGGTCTGACGAGCTGCTAAAAATAACAAATGCTTTGAAGACTAAGTGAAATGAAAGATCTATAAGGTAAAATAGACAAAGAAAACGTATAAGAAAACGTTGGTTACAACTCACGTCTAAAATACATGGGAGAAGTG
Source organism: Platerodrilus igneus (assembly GCA_036346225.1). Taxonomy (NCBI): domain Eukaryota; kingdom Metazoa; phylum Arthropoda; class Insecta; order Coleoptera; family Lycidae; genus Platerodrilus; species Platerodrilus igneus. The sequence goes on from JARFIW010000566.1 coordinate 2,811,490, forward strand.
AATGCCAACAACAATATCGATTTTCTGTAGCTTGACAGGGGTTCTAAAAGAGACAATAAATATGGGTTGAACGAAGAGAGGTAGCTAAGAAGTGCAACATTATAACGGGGGAAAGCTATATCATTGGTCTAAGGCTGGCAGTTTTAAGAAGCTCTCATCCGTTGAGGTTATTAAACGAATTTCAGAATAACAGCACGCTAATCTTGGAGTTTTTCAGACGTTACGATCAAAATTTGAAGAATTGGTTCTAAAAATAAGCTTTTCGGTGAAGAGAGGTTCCGTGTGGGGTATTGAAAAGCGTATAAATACTCTGAGAGATATATTAAAGCTTTCTTGCTCTTAGATCTTATATCGCGCCTAGATATCTAACGTAATTGCTAGTACGTGCTCTTACGTTGTACTACTTATTGTGTATTTGTTAAAGTAGCATGCAACCCCCTATTTTAAAGTGTATAAAGCTGTTAGTAACTTACCGGAAACGTATTAAAAGTGATTTGCACGAGTGGATGCTAAAGTTACAAAAGGTGCTCTTACTACACGATACAACCGAATGATAGGATGGTACTTGGCATGGAAGGTTATGTTTGGTCAAGACAATTAGCCTGGTAGAATATTAAAGGTGGTTGCAGAAATTTGGATTGTGAGTGGGGATCAGTTGGATCCAGGCACAATCACGAGGTATATGGACACAACGACGAGGGTGTTTGGTACACATCTTCAGAGGTAACGAGGGACGAAGCTTACTCCAGATAAAGAAAAATAATGTATTGCATTTTGCTTAAACATTTGTGCTGATATTTTTGTGTTTGAGTGTTTTGACTTATAAGGGGGTGTATTTTATTACCATCAAAACTCATTTAAAAGGGTTTATGTACAGGATGATGATATAAAAATGTTGTTGTAAGGAGTAAACGGGTCTTTAGCTTCATTTTAAATAAAAATGCGAAGTTTAAAAGCATTTAGGGTAACTGCGTTATACTGAGCTCAAAATAGACCAGATTAAAAATAAATTTAGGGTTCCCCGACGGGCCCATCTACTCGTCTATAATAAAATAGTTGAGATATATGAAAATCATAAAATTTTAAAAGATTTAAGGATTGAGATGGTAACAGTTTTATCAAACTGTATGTAAAAATGTGTAAATATTTTCTTAGTAATGGAAACTTGTTAATATGTGTAAATAAAAAGGTTGTATGTCTTGTTGCATTATATGAGTGGTAATTTTATCTGACTGTGTTCGTAAAAAAGGAATGTACTTAGGATCGTAGGTATTGAAGAAGAAGAAGATTGCTGAGCTGGCCAGAGTGTGCAGAAATCAGGAGGCGTTTCAAAAGAATAGTAAAATTTCTTTTTATTTTCAGAAAATTTTATGACGACCCAACAGAGGCGATCCCGATTTTTTTTGTAAGTTTCACTGCAATTTTATGTTGACCCAAGCGTGGGGCTTGATTGGTTTTTAGGGAAAGCTCGAGAATCTCAACTTCCACGGCAATGTTTATGACGCCCAAACCGTGGGGCGAGAATTTTTAAAAGTTCCACGGATATATATATATATATATATATATATATATATTACTCATATTTAGACCAGGGTAGAAAATTAAATAATCACATCAAATAATTTTAATCACCGTGTAGAAGCTTTGGGAAAAGGTACGCGTTATTAAAAAAAACCGTGGAGAATAAAAATTCATTCGTTTCATTAAAAATAAGGGAGTTAAATTATGTAGAAGACGCGTGCTATAAAAAAAAAGGAAGCAGTATTAAAAAGCTCTGTGTGTAATTTAATTATTCCTAGTAAAGAAACAAATAGAAATTACGTGCAAAATTTATATTAATTAACTTAATTTTAAGTAACCGGTATTAAACAAAATGTACAGATAATAATTAATATTTGATTAGGAGTCACTAAAAATTAAAGGGTATTAGTTTTTATTGAAGTTAATTGAACCAGTAGGAACATATAATACGCATCAAAACTTGTAAAAACCCAATAAAATGCAAATCCTAGAAGTGTTATTTAGAAGTATTATGTTTGAACACCTGTGTATTTTTAAAAAAGCTCATTCTGCGTAAATTTTGCAGATAATTAATGGTTACAGAGAATCTTGGAGAAACCGTAGCTTAATAGTTACGAGAAATGCTAAAGGTGGGTTATTTCACAGTCCACATGGACTGAAATAATTGATAATAAAGAATATCAATTTGCACCAATAAGAACAGGGTAGATAGAGACAGATAATATGCGCAAGACCGAGACACGTATAGTAAAAGGCGTGAGTGGAGCAACGTCACGGGGTTGCGATTGGTTGAAAATAAAAGGCAAAATTGAGAGGTAAAAATAACATTTCTGTATAAAATTTAATTAGTTATTTCCAGACGTTGCGAGCCGGGTCGAAATTTCTGAAATTTAACTGATGCGAGTGCAAATTTCGTAAAAATCGCATGCCGGGCTGCGGAATGGGAACCTAGTATGCGAAATTCTGAAGAATTGTCCGTTTTGGGGACCAGACCGACAGACAGGCTAACCTCTATATATACCCAGGTCAATATGAACAAGCTCTCTTAGATTTTCGACTTGATTCAATGCGTTAAACAGTGCTTTTTAGTTTTCCGAGTTTGATAGAATAATTTAAACAGTTTGCTCGTATATTTTGGTGATTTGAAACAGTTTGTTCTTTACGTGCTACAATGAGTGTACTTTAGTGCACTTAGACAAGAAGATACAAGGTAATAAAGTTAGTATCACTGTACTAATTAGTCAAAATTTGCAACGACAAATGAATACACAAAAGTAGGCAGTTTTGGCGTATATTGGTGAAAGAAGCATGAATTTCTTTGCTATTTTTCGTGGGTGTTAATAATTAAATGGTTCATAAACGTGTCTGGATCCACAAAACAAGGGTCAGATATACACAGATGAGTTCCGGAAAAGCCCTGATACAACTTTAGATGAATGGTGGTGGAGAAATTTTAAAAGCGTTGAGAATCAGAAGCCTTAAATATAACCCAGTTGGAATGATGTGATTAACAAAAGGGACGAGGTACATTGAAGCTACGAGTGCAGTATCCTTCAGGTAAATTATACTATTTTGTTTGAACTTTGATGTTTTCGTGTGTGTTGAATAACTTTATAATTTATTTACTTAAAATGGACAGTAATGAAGTTGTACTAACAACAAATTTTTAATTTTAAGGTGAAATTTTCTTGTTTAAGTCGAAAGGAGTATTTAGTATTTATGTTCTTGATGAAAATTTGGGTATGTCTTTGAGCTCAATTAGACGAACCTGGTTAATTAACGTAAAGGGGTGGTAGATGCTCCCTTTGTACTCAGACTCAGGTCTGCATATATTGTTACATTAATTAGTAGGCATCCTACAAAGACTTTAATTCTGGATGCACATTAAAATGATAACAGATTTAATCTTGAAATTTTCTGATACTGAAATTTATGCTGAATTTTTAATTTTGAAATTTTAATGTATTGTGAATATTGATGTAAATAGAGTTAACGTTGATGTTTGTGGTAGGAATGTGTTTGTTTTTTTTTATGAATGAGGATGAAGGTTTATCTAGGGGAGCAGCCGAGGCGATGAACAGAAGAAAGTCAACGGACCAGTTAAGTTAATAGCTTTTTGTAGGTTTCACAGCATTCTTTGACGCACAATCTGTGGGGCTCGATTCGAAAACCGTAGTTCCCGGATTTTGGTGGTTTCACAGCATTCTTGGCTCCCAATTCGTGAGGCTCGATGTTAATACAAGGAAACACAGCAATATATATATATATATATATATATATATATATATATATATATATATTTTGTTCTGATATCCCTTATTAAGCCCCACGATTTGTACGTTATATTTTATTTGTTTACTACGACTAGCTCACTGAATGCTCGACTTTCTAATAATAAATCTTATTTTACCCTTTAAATGGATTCAAATAAAGCAGTTCAAAATCACACAATATAATAATTGATAATATGTACAATGTTGTGTAACCTCAAAATTTTCCCCTGTATAGAATATTTACATTTACCAAATTTATGCTTTCCTGAAAGCCAGCAAAAATATCTTTTAATTCCTCTCAAGTATCTTCGAATGTTCTAAGATGCTTTACTTGTTTTCATTTTTTTAAGTGGCTCTTTGATGACTTACAAATACATAATGTATAGCACATATTAAATTTGAAACAGTCTTTAAAAAGTAAATGTTTAAAAGTCACTAACCTAGAACGGTCACTGGAGTTGCCTCATAGTGTTTGTGGTCTGCATTCCTTGGAAGGTCTGCTCTACTTATTGGCCCGAATTATCCATTTTTGATCTCTGGTATTTTCCTTGAATTAACTTTTTGTACCCTTTTGATCTCACTTTCAGACGTATTTTTAAATTTGTGTTAAGGCTTAGATCTCGACATGAACATCGACTTGCATATAAACTTAAATATCAACTTAGTACATATTACATCAACGCAACTGACATCAACATAAGTGGCATCCCGTCTCAACAAAAACCCTGTTTTGTTATATATTAAAATTAATTTAATTAATTAAACTTACGTCTATTTGTAGATCGGCTTATTTTTTGTCGCACAATTTTTGCACTTTTAAATTTTACTTATTCTGAATTTCAACGTTTCACTAATTAATTTTATTACGTAAATTTCTACTGCATTTGAGCATAGTTTGTGCTTGGTTAAATATGAACTGACCTCTCTATCCATTTCCTATTGTATTTATAAGCCCTTCCCACCAATTGTTTCCATTGGCGTGTTTATCGATCAAGGCTTGTACTTCTCTGACAGAACTCGGTATTTTCTCAAAATCCCTGTCTAATTCTTGGTGACAATGCTTTATCAATCACGTTAGCGTTCTGTATTATATAGTTATTTCGTAGGATTCCCAATTACTACCCACATTCAATAATGTAATTTTATCTTTGTAGTTTAAAAGATCAAAACTTATCATATAATGAACCGCCTGGTGTTTATTTGTTTGTTACAGAATGTAGGTTTTCTGAACAAATGTATTCTTTCTAGTCACGTATTTAGTGACGTATTAAAATGCGTTTTCTTATACATACGTTGATATTTTCGACGTAATTATTAAATATTTGGAATGCCAATTTATCTATATTTCCCGATAATTTATTTGGATGCAATTAGTTGCTTCTAAAACCTTTTGTTTACTCGTAAATTATACTTAAACATAAATACTCCCTGTATGTTTGTTGTGGTTTGTTTAGCATTCTTCTTAATCTTCTTTGGGAATGAAACCACTCATAGTTTTTAAAATCTATTTTATTTACGTTTCGATCCATGACGTAGGATCGTTGTCAAAATAATAAAAACTTCAAGTTTGACGTTTATGACACAAATTGAAGGTTACTTTGATTTATTGATGTTTGAAATATTTGGTTTGAGTACACTAAGCAAAAATTTTTAAAGTTTAAAAGAATGATTGCCTTCAATTTGTGTTGCGACCTGGGATAGACTTTCCTATGGTAGCCAATACGCTTAACGTGAAATCAGCTGATTAATTTTTATTGGTGAATTTTATATAAATTCAATAATTTGGGAAACATTTTTTAACGTGTTTCTATTTATACAATTGAGAGATTTCTGATTTTATGTCTTATTTTACCGAGATTCAGTGAAGGGGGTTAAGCAACCTGTGGCTACCAAGATCCCCCAACATTTATAATTTGCCGAAATAATGGTTTTCTAGTAAATATGCTTATTGTTATGTAATGAGTTATTGTATGTATAAATAGAAATCATGTATGTAGGCTGTATTTCATGTTAATATCGCAAGGAAAACCCAGGAAAAACTTGCAATGCTACCTAGATATTGTGGGCATTTGATCTTTATTTGTTATTTCTTTTGTTATTTCTTTTAGTAATGGAATCCATTGTTTACTGAAAGTCACCGATTCGTTTGCAACGCAGTTATTTTTATGTAGGGTTATATAGGCAGCTTCTTTGATTTTGCGTTTTTGGTGGTTTTCTTCTTTGTCGATAATTTTTGCATCTTCCCATTTTATTTTATGACTGGAGTCCCATGCATGTTGGCAAATCATGGATTTTTCAAATTTTCTGTTTTTTATATATGATTTATGTTCTCTTAATCGAACTTCAAATGGTCTGGAAGTTTCTCTTATATAAAACTTATTACATTCGCACGGTATTTTGTAGATACAGTTTTTTGAATTTTGTATTGCGTTTTTGGGTTTTGTTTTTGTTAATTGTGCTCTTAGTGTATTGTTGGTTCTGAATACTGTTTTAATTCTAAATTTGATTCCTATTCTTTGAATTTTTTCGGAGAATCCTTTTATGTATGGTATTGAGAGCATTTTGTGGTGTGTATCGTTGTTTTGTTTTCTTTTCTTTATTTTTAGGGTTTTATTCATTTCTTTCTCTATTATTCTTTTAGGATATTTGTTTTCTATTAGTGTACATCTGATTAGGTCTTTCTCTTTCTTTAAAATTTCTTCGTTTGATGATATTAATTTTGCTCTGTCATACATGGTTTTGATAATTCCTCGTTTGACACATTGTGGGTGGTTTGAATCGAAGTTTAAGTATCTGTTTGTGTGCGTTGGTTTTCTATATTAACCGTGAAATTTAGTTGTTGTATATGTATTACCATATTTCATATGATAAACCATATTTTTTAATTAGATATTAAACAAACTCAAACGTATTTATGTTTACGTGAACCTTATACAAAATCCAATATTTATGAGGATTGTTTTCAACTTCGCACTTTTAAGAAATTTTATTTTATATAAAATTACTTTATAACAAAGAAATTTTACAATATTTGCTTTTTTTTTGTTGACAGAATCGTGTCTTCTACTAGTATTTTATACCTCCTAAAAGTTTTGAAGATAGTTGGTGCGAATCACTCCACGCCAAACTAACGAATCTCTAGAACACATGGATAACAACGCAAGCTGTATAGTAAATTTTTTGGACTAATAATTAATAGATAAAGCATCTTCAAGTAGCTATGCCTAAGATAAATAAAACAGTTACACCGTGTTACCGGATTAGTATAAGCGGATCACTGTTGCTCGAGTTTACTTTTTAGAAAAGATTTGGTTTATAGTAAATTCAATACGTGGCAAAATAAGTGTGTTTGGCCTTATACTTATTGGCCAGAATATTACATCCTGAACTTACTTTGTTATTATGCTGTGCGCATACACAAGGACGTTGTTCATAGAAAGTCAACCAATTGGTTTGATGTGCAATCGTGTAAAGATTGCTAGCCGTAGTTTAATTAATTCTTGTATGAGATGAAAAATTCCAACATTTCACTGTAATGGAATTATACTATAAAAGTTGGTTATAGGTCAACATCTATACAGAACATCTCATATATAATGAAGGAATAGCATTATATATCAGAAACGGTAATGGACACAACGAAATGTTGCAATGAAGATATGATGACACCATGTTATTGAAAATTTTATATCAAAAAACTTTTACTTTATCCATTTTTTGATAGTTTTTGAAATAGGATTTGTTATGTTCAATTTTTGTGCTACTGACTTATCTTGCAGAATTATAAATAAGTGCTTCAATTACTACTTTTGGATATTCTAAATTCGTAATACTTTTATACTAGACAACACACTATACTCCGTGTTTTTCCCTATTTGAAGTCTGGTTTTTATTCATCAAACCAACATCTGGTTGGTGTTTGATAATACACGTCCTCTATGTACCACCTGTTATGTATTCGAGTTAGAAAGAAAACCGTTTTCGAAACTAATAAAAGGTTATTATTAGCTTTGTTTTACTTTCCTAAGTGTTTTAAAAATAAATATACAATTCCATTTAGTAATATTATCCGAAAAATTTCAAAAAGTAGGTTACATAAATACCTTTTTTTTAATTGTTCCTCCTAGTATAACTATGGTATGTCACAACAAACGACATGTTACCCACTATAATGGTATGTCTGCATGTATGCATGTATACATGTATGCATGTATGCATGTATGCATGTATGCATGTATGCATGTATGCATGTATGCATGTATGCATGTATGCATGTATGCATGTATGCATGTATGCATGTATGCATGTATGCATGTATGCATGTATGCATGTATGCATGTATGCATGTATGCATGTATGCATGTATGCATGTATGCATGTATGCATGTATGCATGTATGCATGTATGCATGTATGCATGTATGCATGTATGCATGTATGCATGTATGCATGGTGGTGTAAACCTACTAACACATTCTATTACAGCTTTTTCTCCTAAGATAAAATTTTTCCTATGATTAAATTATATTATTCAGTTTCGGTTGTATATCCTTCTACATAGAAGTCCGTAATTTGGCAGCGAAATAAAGTGCTTCTGTTAATGTGGTCATTGGTGGCATCATATGAATCACAAGTCACTTTCCAATTTTTTATAGGAACCCGATTACTGGACTAGAAATTATTCTCAAGAAATTCACTGGTGTAGATTCTATTTTCGGTGAGATTCGCTTATGAAAAGTATCGCACGTACTTCGTGACAATGTTTTTAAAGTATGCAATAACAGTATATTAATTAACACATGAATTAACCAATATTTGTTAAAAATATATTTTTTAAATAATTGAGTTCAGGTATAAAGTAAGTCCTATGGTAACCTTAAAACATGTTTTGATGTTATCGAGCATGAAAATATCATTCCTTTTAAGCAAAATTTTGACGTTACTTTTACTCATAACCTTGAGGGTCTGCTAGATTTGTAGCTTTCTGAAGGAATTGAGGTTGATAGACTAATATTGTTTAAATTATACTTTTTTGCTAATTGCGTAGATAGTTCGCTACTAGTGTTTGTAGTGGTTTATGTTACAACAGAACCACCAAAAGCTTTGTGTTGAATTGTGCTCGATATTTATTTTGCGCTTGCCTTATACCATTGCTACTTATTAATTGTTTGTAACGCAATGCGTTGCGCCGTTCAATTAGAGAGGAAATAAATAATATTTAATTTTGTATGAACTAATTTATTATGTAAATATCCTGTAGAATCTTTATTTCATGATAATGTTTACAAATCAACATTTGTAATAAAATCCGCATTTTTATTCCACATTAATCTAAATCCACAAATTAGTTTGAAACACAGAGTTGCATTATTTTAAATAGGCATTGCTGTAATTATCATAAAGGGGTGCCCACACATTTGGTATTAACAAGACATTAAATAAGCAGAACACAGAATAGGATTACACAGATAAAATAGTCAGCTCCAAGACTGATGAAAATGCACATTATACATTGTAATAAAGCACTGATTGACTAATAAAATATGATTGATAGTGAGAAGAAAGAGTTTGGTTGGAAACAACGAAAGAGTTACAGTCCTATAGCAACCGGTCATTTAGAAACGTCAAAATGTAGTGTATAATACAATCACGAAGAGAGGGAAGGGTTTTTAATGGTAGATCTTCCAGGGAGCCTTAATTTAAGGGGAATATGGAATTAATATAAGTGATTTGTCTTAGTGAAAGGGATATTAGTTTAAAATTTTGAAAATGTAGTGAAGTTCAGGTGAGTTAAAATAAAACATAACGGAATAAAAGAAAATAAGACGCGACATACGTAGTTTCCGATTTTACGCGTAACAAAAGCTAAAGTTCAAAACGCCTGAGGGAGGAAATTTATTCGTTATGACCGTGTGTAGGGAGTGAAATTGAATTAGTTCATTCCGCCATTAATTTGGGAATTTTGGAATTATGTAGTAGCTGTTGTTTTAAAAATGAAAAACCTGGTGTGGCCTGGACATTACCTAAATTGGAAGAAGTAAGCTGTAGGTAGTAGTATAAACTTATGTAAGATTCGATATAAATTGTATGTGAAAGTGGATGCAAAAATGTTTTGACTTTTTTTCGACATAGAACAATTGGTCGAAAGATAAATTTATTAGCAGTAACATATTAAGAGTTAGGGAGGTATTATATATTTTGGTAAAGACAAGGTGATAGTTGTACCATGGTATTGGAATGTTTTCTGATTGGAGGGACGACATAACCATTCATTTGAAATTCATAAATGTGTAGTTTAATAGGAAAACAGAAAAATGTAGAGCTCCGGATGGTGTCCGGATTAGGCTAAGTTTTCTTTAAGATTTGCTTTACGGTTTAGTTTAATATCACCTGACCAGATTACAGATAAAGCTAATTTAGAAAAGTATATTTATATGTATATGCATGACAATGCATTTTATGATAATAGAGGTTAAGTTGAGCTAATGTTTTTATTATTTAACATATTTAACAAATAGTAGTATGGTTAATAATTTATGAAGGTGGTACAGCTGCCCCAGTGCTAGCCATATCTGGGAGAATTTTTCGATTTTAATTGAGACACGTAATGCTTGAATGTGGGAATACTTAAAACAAGAGAGTTTTATGGGAAAAAGAGTCTTCCACATAGACAAGGACACGACCAAGCTTGCGACGATCGACTGTTTGGCGCCCCTCGATATTGATAAAGACATTACCTTTCAGGTTAAGTGTTAAATGTAGTGCAGAATTTTACTTGAAAACCTGGTCATCTATTACTTTTGTAGTTTTTTATTGGTTCTCTATATTTTTTTCATTATTATCTATAGGTATCTAATCTCCTGACCACCGCAGATAGCAGTCGCACCCCTTTTATTGTTATGAGATCCCCATCCCTTTAGGGCAAGTCAAAATTGAAAATATTTTATCCGTAACAGCAGAAAAAATACAGTCCGTATCATGTTGTTACTGAAAACTTTACACTTAAAGAAATTTTCTAAATAAAATAAATTGCTACAACCATTATAACTTTTTGGTTTATTTCCTTAAGTTTAATTTAAGTGGACAGACTAACGTTCTTTCGTGATATATTTGTTTATTTTTCAGGCACTCTAATATTCTTCTATTTCAGCTAGTTTGTGGTATCGCGTTTCTACTACTACCCACCCTAATCCCCAACTGTGCCTAGCCGTATCATTCTTTTGTTGTGTCGCGGGTTTTACCGTAACATAATCTCTAGAACGCTACATTCCATTTTCAATTTTGTCTTTATTAGTTTATCCCAGATTGTCAGACTTGGGTTTTCACTGACAATTCCAGTAATACAGTAAGATGGTTGAAAACTCTGGCGCCCAAATTTTCTTCTACTCTTCCGTACTGACGTCCGTCATTCATATTGCTTTTCTTTAGTTTAATTCATTTGCTCTTTGGTTACAAGGCGAGTACCTCGTAATTTGTTCTGCGACTTGTTTTGTGATTTGAGCTTTTATTGATTTCCAGTTGGCATTTACTTACTTTTTACTTCTTTTGCTATTCTTGTTTGTAATGGCACATTACTGATTTTACGTTAACGGCATGCGAAGAAAAAAGAGTTTCAATATTAACTAGATTCTCGTGGCTTTGATTCGGAGACCAATCTGAATGAATTACGCAGGTTCGTTAAGGGTGTCTACCATCTGGATCGAGACGCAGGACTCCCTTCTATTTTTGTAGAATCTGATATAGCTTTTGAACACGAAGCTATTGCAACTTCTGTCGAAGAACTGCAACAATCTCTCTCCGATTTTTATGGTGACAAATCTTTACCTACGTTTAAACGGGTTAGTTTTCTGTGTCTACACACGCAACGTCGCAGTACAACAATGTCTCCAACAGAGGTGGAACGGAAATCCATTGTCTATTGCTATTTACTTTGATAGTCTCCATAGTGCTTTTGAGAATAAAATAAAAGAAAATTCGTCACGTTACTACTTTATCAGAGACGCCGGTAACTACATGTAGTCCTGTTCACACTCCTAATTCCGGGTCGGATAAACCTTCGTTACTCACTTTTGAGTCTGAATTGGACGAGGAACCTGAACGGATTCCTGTTATAGTACCTATGCAGAATTCTACTTTACTTTCTACCCCTTGCCCCCTCAGTGTCACACAGGAATTTGACATTTTCGGTGGACTCGAATATACTCACGGTGCATTATTTTATAGAGAATGTCAAAAAACTTTGAGGAGGTCGACATGTTGCCGAGTTTGAGTTATTTCAGTTACGGTGAATTTGTTGGAGTCTGGATCATAGTTGGGGTGCCGCAGTTATTGTCACAGGTTCTCGGATTAGAAGTCTTTGTCCAACTTACTAGTACAGCATTTTGAGGGCCCGGGTTATAAATGTCGGCTATTTAGCGATGCCTTAAAACGAATACAAAATCCTTTTTAGGGAATTGTCTAATACCTATCTTGCATTACTTTATGTTTCGGTGTCATGATGGTAAGCCTAAAGATGTGCAAGTGGACGTTGTTTTTAAATATCTATCCCCGTTCTAGGTGGCTTAGTTGCCCATAATGAACTCGCTGCAGGAGTTAGAGCAGAAATGTTTGTGACTAGCGCGAAAGAAATTCTGTGTTGATAGCTATGTACCACCTAGTCAAGACAAACACTCATACATGGTACCGATTTTGCTTTTCAGTCCACCGCGACTGCTAAGAGTAATATTGGTTCCCCTAATCGGTCAATCAAGATTCGCCCAATACCTACTACACCTATGTTTTTCCGGTTGATATCCCTACATCTGTAACTCCTTCTACTCATCAGGTCACGTGCTTCAACTGCAACCAAGCTAATCAAGTTTCAACTCATTGTATATCTCCTCAAGTACTCCACTGCTACGGTTGCAGGCATATGGGAACCATTCGGCGCAACTGTCATAACTGCAAAAATTTCGTTTAACCGGCACTAGAGTTTTCGAGCCAAGACGAAAGCTATACCCAGACATTAATATCGTATTTCCCATTCGTAAACTTCGAAACTCAATCCTAAGACCTGCTAGATTTTGCGTGTACTTGTTTTTGTGGCGAGATGCGCCCGTACTTATAAGTTCAGGTCCTAGGTATCCCTTTCAACGGTCTCCTTGACTCTGGGTTTACCCGCACTATCCTTGGTGGTTCGAATTGGCACAGGCCCCGTTCACTTAGCCTTGTGCTCCACCCTTCCTCTCCATTCTGTTGAATTCTTGCTGATAATTCCGAATGTACCATTCTTGGTTACGTTTTCCTTCCCATCGCCCTCCAGGATTCTATCATCGCCCTGAATGTTCTCGTTATTCCTCAAATTTGTAATCCTTTAATTCTGGGTATTGACTTTTGGAAGTCGTACAATGTGTTTCTAGTTTTCGTGATGGCGTATCGACTTGTGCTTTTCTTTCCTGTTTGGCCATCACCACTTCGAATCCTGTCCACATTGTATCCGACCTTGCTCTTGAATGACAACATCGTTTAGATTCCCACAAACGAAAAATGACATTTTTGGTTTTTACTGTATAACTTAAGAACGCCATGAGAGATTTTTTAAAACCATTTTAATATACTCCAAAGTATGTAGCGTTTTTCCATTCAACCCACTTTGTGTCTCTCGCCGTTTCTGATATAGCAATGTTATCCCTTTGTATATAAGACACTGTATAAATATGTACATAAAATTGTTTTTTAGGACAATTGTCACATAAAGAAACTTACAAATTTACATGGGTATTGTTTATTTTACAGGTCTTATATTATATGAACTCAAGGCAGTTTAGAAGGAAAAGGAAACCTTTTACTTGAAGAGGATGGGTTTTGCATTGGAATAATACCTAAAATCAATGCGTGTAAGAACGCGATAGGCTTGTTCGAGAAACAACCCACCGGAATCACAACAAGCAGAAATTAATATTAACAAACAAGAAGAGGAAGAACTATAATGACGTGGAATATTTTAAGGAAAATGATTTGCCATTGATCATGCTTTAACGAGCAATAAGGGCAGAGGGGACTAGGATAGAATAAAGCCTCGATTGGCCAATATTGCGGATCAAACGAATCTTTCTTCCTTTTAGAGCTGTTTTACACTGTCTGATGGAGTTGGTATCAAAATGCATGCGCTACTTAGTAACTAATATGTGGCGAAATAAAAGCAAATCAACTAACATTTTTTCATCAAGAATTGAAAGAATTTATTGATATTCTGCTAAAAAATTAATCGAATCCCCCCTAAATTAGCCTTCAAATGCGAATCACCAAATACAGAACAATGTTTTCCCAGCTTTTTGTGCAAACCTTCCTTACATCACTTGTTCATCTTTCTAGTTGAAGCAACTTTTTTTGTCGATATTTTCCGGTATTTTTCAACGTTTTGTTTGCTTTTGTTCGTTTCTTATCGATAATTTTTTGTCATATCTTTATTTTTATTTCCTTCTAATCAATTTTCAACTTATTATTGTTTTCCTTTTTTCCACATTCTCCTCTTTTCAATGTTTGTATAGATTTATTAGTTCGCATAATTGCGGTTTAAGCTGAGTTGTACAGGAACCTTCTTGTTTAAAGTGATTCCAGCATACCGATATGAAACACTATTTGTGAACAATTAGAATGCGTAAATTTGATAGAATTATTTTAAGAAGGGTTAATACAATATAAGTATCTACCACAGTAATATGTTGCCATGCCAACTGGTCATGTTAATAAAGTACAGCTAGTTAATGAAGATATCAAGGAATTAACAAAATACGTTAGAAAGATAAAAAACGAATATTATATAAATAGAAATAAGGAAAATATGAAAAACGCGTTGATAACTATTAGATAAGAAACTTATGCACCAGCAGAAATAAACATTGATAAAACCAAACGAGCGTGTTTACAGGATACAAACGGAGTTACTAGAATTAATTAATGATCTGTAAAATATCTGTAAAAAGAACCTCCAACTCGAGTGGATAGGGAATATAAGGTAGTTAAGGAAGACTTGATCGGTGCAAGTATTCGAAAGTTAAACAACAAATGGTAGTAGATTTGGTGTAGGAAGCATTCCAGAAGGTAATGAATGTTTTGATAAAAATAAAGTATTTACTAATAAAGATAGGGCACATTTATATAATAGTAAATACAAAAAAAGGCGAGTATGATATAAAGAGGAGCTATCTCGAACAAATGAATTAAAGATTAACTTACGAGAAGGAAGAGAAGATTTTAAAATAGAAAGGAAATTCAAATTAAGATTTGAGTTCTTAATACCATTGAAATGTTTAAGCTGTGGAAACAATTAAAATACCTGTGGAATTAATACTAACTGAGGAAATAATACACGATGAATTATCAAACTTGTTTGTATGATGTATGAAACTAAAAACCTTCAGATTTTACAAAAGATGCTCTTGTAATAGTCGCGTTGAAAGCTAAAGCAGAACAATTTGTTGAACGTCGCTTGCTTCAGAACTTTAACTCAGAATCTCTACAAAAAAATAGAAAGAGAAATGGAAAACGAGTTGATAGGTGATCAACTTAGTTTTGATAAAAGAAAATTAATTAGCTGACTACACAGAATAACAAAAACGAGGAGGCACTAAAACTAATTGACGAAAATCGTCTATTTAGAGAAATATAGTGAAGACAAGAACTCGGTGGTAATGGCGTACCTACCGAGTCCTTGTCTTCACTATATTTCTCCAAATAGACGATTTTTTGTCAATTAGTTTTAGTGCCTCCTGGTTTGTTATTCTCTACACAAATTGGAAATTTTTCACTGTTAGTGAAAGGTGTTCTATTTCGAATGGACCTGCACCTTGCCGAAGTTCTAGATTACTAGAACAGGTGAAATAACTTGCGTGTTCTAATCAGCTAAAGAGCCAAACTACAGGTCCAACCAAAGTAGTAGGGTCGTTAGTGAGGAATCAGACTAAGACAGGTCCCCGAAAGAGGGCAGCGGCTCTTTTGGTACTTAGATTGGCAGAGACTATAGGGGTCGGTATGGCAGTCTAAGACACACTTCTGCAATGTAGAAGGCAACGGGAAAACACCACATTATCCCCCAAGTACACAGCGTACATAAATTATAATAAAATGATGGCATTCTCTGGGGTAAAAGATTCCGGAGTTAAAATAGTCCCCCATTCGGATCTCCGGGAGGGGACTACTTCGGAGGATGCGATCGGAAAGTTAAGAATAAGAGTGGGGAACATTTTGCGAGTCGGAGCGTGGAATGTTAGAACTATGAAGCAAGTGGGTAAGCTAGAGAACCTAAAAATCGAAATGAATAGGTTATCACTAGACATAGTAGGGATCAGCGAAGTTCAGTGGCCAGAGGCGGGGGATTTTTGGAGTGGAGACTTCAGGGTAATTCATACAGGAGCAGAGGGAAATTTGGGTCTGGGGATAGTTATGCGGAAAAAGATAGGATTCTGTGTAGAAAATTACTTCCAAACAATGAAAGAGTACTCATGGTTAGATTAGAATCTAAACCGGTAAACACAGTAATAATACAAGTATACATGCCCACCTCTAGCTACAGTGACGAAGAGGTAGAAGCGATCTACAAAGACATCGAAGACATATTAAGACACGTAAAAGCACATGAAAATTTAATAATTACGGGGATTTTAATGCAGTGGTAGGTGAGGGTAGGGAAGGATCGATAGTAGGTTTCTTTGGTTTAGGCACTAGAAACTACAGAGGAAATAGACTGGTAGAATTTTGCGACAAGAACAATTTAATCATTGCAAACACATTATTTCAACATCATGCTAGAAGACGATATACGTGGAAGATGCCAGGAGATATAGGAAGATATCAAATAGATTACATTCTTGTTAGACAACGGTTTAGGAATCAAGCAAAAGACTGTAGAAGCTACCCAGAGGCAGATATAGACACTGACCACAACATCGTAATTATGAAGGCCGCACTTAAATTAAAAAATTTGAAGAAAAAAAACGGAAAAAGACACTTGGACCTACAGAAACTAAAAGAGAAAGATATTCAAGAAAGATTCGAAAAAAGGTCAAATGAATTGCTCAAAGATATCGGGAAAATATCTGATACTAAGGAAGTAGAAACAGAATGGAATAACATTAAATCCAGCCTCGACATGGCGGCCAGAGATATTCTGGAGTGTACACAAAAAGAAAATAAGAAACCATGTATAACAAAGGATATCCTGAATTGAATAGAAGAAAGACGAAAATACAAAAATAAATCAGACGAAACAGGAAAACAGAGATACAAAGCCATAAAATGGGAAATTATTCGAAAATGCAGGAAAGCTAAAGAACAAAGGATTGATGAAAACTGCAAAGAGGTACAAACTAAGATGGAAGTAGGAAACACAGATGAAGCATACAAACTAATTCGAATCAATTTTAGGGAAATAAAACCGTATAGCAAAAATATAAGGGACGCGGGAGGAAATGTCAATATAGAAAATGTAGAGAAAGTGGGTAGATGGCAAGAATATATAGGGCATTTATATGCAGGAGAGGAACTAACTGCATTAGAAAAGGAATCAGACATTGAAAATGATGACTTGGGATATCCTATACCTAGAGATGAGTTTGACTTAGCATTAAAGGGTTTCAAAAATGGTAAGGCGCCGGGTACAGATAAAGTGCAAACGGAGACTCTAAAAGCCGCTGGTCAAGCAGTAACAGAACGTCTCTTCCAACTTGTAAACTATATGTATGAAACAGGCGAGATACCCAAAGATTTCAAACACAACATCATAGTAACTATACTAAAAAAGAAAGGCGCAGATAGATGTGAAAATTTTCGAACAATAAGTTTGACAGCACACGTATCAAAAATAGAAATAGAAAAAGGGGAAAGCGTGTATATAGGGTTTGTAGATCTGGAAAAGGCATTTGACAATGTAAAATGGAAAAAAAAATGTTCGAAATACTCAAAAAGATTGGAATGAGTTATAGGGATAGACGGATAGTACATAGCTCATACAAAGAGCAAACAGGAGTAATAAAATTAGAGCAGGAACGTTGAGAAGTAAACATCAGTAAAGGAGTGAGAGAGGGATGTTCCCTATCCCCATTAATTTTTAACTTTTACATTGAAGAGGCAATGAATACTGTCAAATGCAGCAAAACATTTGAAATCACTATGCAGGGACAAAAATTGATATGCTTAGATTTGCAGATGATATTAGCATCTAG
This sequence comes from Platerodrilus igneus, assembly GCA_036346225.1. Taxonomy (NCBI): domain Eukaryota; kingdom Metazoa; phylum Arthropoda; class Insecta; order Coleoptera; family Lycidae; genus Platerodrilus; species Platerodrilus igneus. The sequence goes on from JARFIW010000566.1 coordinate 2,829,484, forward strand.
CAAGGAAGAATTAGAAGCTGCTCTCAATGAAATGAAAACGGTTCTAACAGAGAGATACGGTATGAAAATTAACAAAAGTAAAACTAAAGTACTAGTATGCAAAGCAGGGAAAAATAAATCAAAAACAAGAATACAAATATGTAATACGAACTTACAAGAGGTTAAGAATTTCTGCTATCTAGGAAGCCAAATAACGCAAGATGGGAAAAGCACAAAAATATAAAACAAAGATTAGCACAAGGCCGTGCTACATTAAACAAGAAGAAGCAACTACTGTGTTCAAAGACAACAAACATAGAAACAAGGAAAAGATTGCTTAAAACATATGTACGGGGCACAGCATTGTACGGCTTGAAGCCTGGACAGTAGGAGAAGCAGACAAGAAAAAGTAGCAGCCTTTGAAATGTGGTGCTACAGACGATTGATGAAGCTATCATGGACAGACAAAGTTAAGAAATATGAGGTACTAAAAATGGTAGGGGAAGAAAGAAATATGTGGAAACGGTAAAAAATAGGAGAGATAGGATGATAGGCCACATACTACGGCATGAAGGAATAGTGCGCAATATACTAGAAGCAGAGATAGGAAAAAAGAGAAGAAGAGGTAGACCTAGGTTAGACTACTGCACACAGATAGTGAAAGATGTAGGCTGTAGGAGTCTCAGGGAAATGTGTAGGCTAGCTCAGAAGAGAAATCAATGGAGGTACGCGTCCAACCAGTCCCAAGATGGATAAATTAATGACGAAGAAAGTAACTGCACTTAAACATGATATTTATTATAAGCAACTACAAGCATTGGATGGGCAATATTCTCGAATTATGGTAATTGTGTGAAAGCATTTACTGGAAAACTATTATTTCGGCAAATGTCTAAGTGTTGGGAGATTTTGGCAGCCACAGGTTGCTTAACCCCCTTCAGTAAATCTCAGTGCAATAAGGCATAATATTAGAAAACAATATAAGGGGAACCAAGCTGTATTGCTGTGTGATAATATCAGGGAACTATGTAGGTTAGTTTAGAAAATAAATAAGTGCAGGTAGATGTCCAACCAGTTTTGAGACGGGAAATCCAATGACGAAAAAATAAGCGCAGATAAATCTGATGATTATTATAAACAACTAGTTGTTTGTTGTGAAATATCTGCAATTAATGTTGACTGTGCGAAAAGATATATTGGAAAAAATATTAAATCAGTAAATGTTCAAGTGCTGGGGGAACTTGGCAAGCACAGGCTGCTTACCCCCCTTGGCAACCACTGAATGTCGGAGAAATAGGGTATATAATTGTTAAACAATAGAAGGGGACCGAACTGCATCTAACAAGAAAGAACGGCGCCTATGATGAAAGACAACAAACATAGAACAAAAAGTTGTTGAAAGCGTATGTGTGGAGCACAGCACAGACAGTATGTCTACGAAATACGAGCAGTCTGAAAAGCAGACAGAAGAACAGTAGCAGCCTTTGAAATCCCGTGCTTCAGGTGTATGAGGATGGACAGACAAAAGTAATAACAAATAGGTTATAGAAACAGTAAGGGAACAAGGATATCTTTGGGAAAAAAATATGAGAAATAGAAGGGCAAAATACGTTCTAAGGCATTTTTGGGGAATAGTATCTGATATATGACAAGCAGAGATAAGAAAAAAGAGGTGGATGTAGACCTAGATCAAATAGTGATAGATGCAGACTGTGCAAATTTTGGGGAAATCTGTAGGTTAGTTTAGAATAGGAAACAATGATGGTACGCGTCTAACCAGTTTCAGGACTGAAGACCCAATGATGATGATGATGAGTGAAAGGTATGAGAAACCGAGTACTTTGATAGACAACGGCTGCAATATCTTACACAAATTATAAACGGCGTGGCTTTGTGTCAGATATTTTGACACGAAACAGCTAGCGGATAATGGTGAGATTGCAGAGTTGAATTAAACGAGCTAACTCGAATTATGACCGCTTGCGAGGTTGATATTTTTCTAAATTGGAGGAGTACTGTACGTGCACGTTGATATGTATTAGTTTAGTTCACACGTATTGAGTAACTGAGATAAGTACATTCGTGAGATGATATTTTTTAAATAAAAATACCCCGTTTATGTCGAATCATATCTGTTTGCTATTGATTTACGCTATTTCCTGAAATGATAGTTTAGTAGGGAATAATGGGTGTAACTCAATTTTCTTTTTTGTTTTTGTTTAGTTCCGCTTTTATGTGAGAAAAATTATGACATGTAACGACAATTTCATTAATAGCATAATAGGCGACGTTGATGTTAGAAAGCACAAATATGTCAAATATGCTGGGGTTTTAGAGATGAGTTATTGGTCCTATTTCTTCATTAAATTATTAATGGCAACTGCTTCAACTTTTCGAAAGTCAACATGAGCCACAGTTTTATTATTTCTGAATTCATCTTTCAACAAATAAGGATTTTTTGTTTTCTTTCTATACAGATGTATCCACAATTAACAATGCAATGCTTTCACCAGCTTATTTACCGTGCCTACTATTACTATTGAAATTGCTACCAAAGCCGGTTTATTAATATGCACTTGTATCGTCAGCTCGAAAATCATTCATCAATTTAACGTATTAGGAAAGGAAGAAAATAAATTAATGTATGTTGAGCTCAAAAGATAGTGATCGTTTTCATTCTATTAGCACAATAATGCAATGCAGACTTTTGCCGAATGCAAATGCAATTTAAAAGCCATCATTCAATGTGGCTGCAGGCTAATGGAGTTTACCAAACTGCATTAATGAACTCTTCTAGACCCAGACAGGCATGTTTATACCCACACTAACGTGCACGCGCTTCGGACCATATCGCTTATTTATTAATGCGGGTACGTCATCAGGTAAAACGTTATGATGTACACCCGATCGCCAAAATAACTAAATTATTATAATATCGGCAAAATTTTCATATACCTTACAGACCTTTTTCTACGGTAAATCAAATTGAAATTAAGTATGTGACGAGCTTTAATGAAGTCGACATGGAGCATGAAATACAGGTCGAGCAAGTCTGACGCCATTATTCATCTCTTTTATTTTGATTTTTAGATCGTTGCAAGTTGACTTGTTTTTGTTTCCTGCATGCGGAGAGAATTCCATTGTACATACTTTATATCCATTTATTTTTGTTAAGCGTTTAATATAAGGCCATCTTCTTTCTTCATATTATGAATTGTGGAAGAGATCGATGTGCTAAAAGTTTTACTGGGTGGAAAATGTACTCGACCACGCAACTAAATATGAAATTATGTTGTTGCAATACCATATACAGGTCGCGGTATATATCTATATTTAATATAAACAGTCGTTATTATTACAGTGCATGGTTTTAATAATTTATGTAGTGCAGGATACGAGATGGTTCGTTCGATTCGCTGTATTTACCTGCACAACGTGGGAATATATAAAGAAATCTGTAGGAGCTCATCGAGAATGTCGGTTAATTAAAGTGCAATTGTTGTACGTTGCATTACTCTCATTAATATTCCAGCAAAAATACACGTTGGAAAAAGTAGGCGCACCGATCAAAGACCACTAGATTTCCTATTTGCTAAAAATAGTAATCCATTAGTAGCTCGTGCTAATGGCAAAAGTGTAGTTATAAGATCGACTTCTCCAGTGGATAAAACTATTCTCCTGGGTGGTCACTAATTAAGATTCAAGGTGATTACAATTGTTACTAACGGTATGGCACGCAGGTCCGATCATCGGTAACAAAGAAAATATCCTTACCCGGAATTACGAAAATGGTAGGGTTCACATTGTTATGGGTCGTTATTATGATCAATGCCTTTTGGAGGGAAATCTGAACCATTTCAAATATTTAACTCGTGACCGTGTGTGCCGTATAAAAATATGTTACACGTGTAGAATTCTTAATGGTTACTGATAAAAATTAAATTGTTTTTGTTGCGTTGAACACGACTATTTATGTTACAGACTGTAGATGAATCATTATTAGTAAACATTATTCTAGTCCTTCGTCATTATAGCATGCAAAAATTTTAATAGTATTTCTATAATTTGGCATGTCTAACAAGGTCTTTGAAATAAGAGAAAAATATAAACAATGGTTTGCATGTTAAAATCAAATGCTCAAACATTCTAGAGTAATAATAGCTTTACTTCGTTTATCCTGAAAAGGCTGCAGTAAAAAATTGAAATTACAATGGTTTCACAATGTCCTGTATAACATTTAGCACTTTATAAATACTCGAGAAGTCAATCAAAAAATAAATACCTATATTAAATTTGAGGCCAATAATTAGAAACTACGTTGTGTTAGTTACAGCAGTTTTAAATAAATTATCTGTGGTGTAAAAGAAACGCGAAAATTTTAGCAATAAATTGGTCCTATAAATAAAACAACCATTATAAAAACAGCCATAAGGATTTTAAAAGAAATGTTAAAGAGAGATATTAATTTGGACGGTTTTTATAATAAGCTCTAATTCGCGAACTACCACAATAATCCAATACTGAGTACCGTCAAAACAGGTGGAAGTTACTTAATGTTATAAAGAAATGTGTATGTCAGTGTTAGTTCACTTCCAATATACAACAGTTTTTTTACAAATTGGAAATTGCATTTCATTCCACGACTTGGGGGCCATTATTATCGCGACGAGCCCCACGTCTTGGGGTGTTTGGTTATCAAATTTGCCACGGCTGCTTTGCTCACTTTCCTGAAAATTAACTATCAACTCAAAAAATTCTGCTACGGTAAATTGACAACATTTATTTACACTCCAACTAAATTGAATATACAACACATAATCAAAATTACAAATTTACAAATTATATACATTTAATACATTTAATATCCAATTAATGTAAATAGGACAAGCCCTAATCTAAATTAGTTTACTCTTTCAAACCATATGTAAAAATTATATACAAACCCTCTTATATACCCCCTAACAATACATTTCAAGATCAATATTTACACCTGATAATATCGAATTAATAAAAAAAAAAAAGTAATAGGACTTCAACACACTTCTTCCTCTATCTCTGTTTCAATACGAGCTCATAGTAAAACCTTCACCTTTTAGTGCTAACTTTTGCACGCCAATATTCAAACAGGCCCTTTTACCTTGTACATAATAAAATACTTCCAACACCATAAATTCCTCCTTTTTTTTCTCCATATAGTTAATATACAATTATAGACCCAATCCACAAAATCATTAATTACACATTTACACACGTTTAACAATAAAGTACAGTTACCTGCAATATATATTTATACAAGAAACCTGCTGCCTGGAACTGCTGCATGCTCGAACACCATTTGGATTGCTTCATCCAAGTTCTGCTGTAACTAAATTTACCAAGAGGTCCTCTATTGTCAACCAAACTACTGCGGTACCTCAAAGTGATTAGGCGCCGACATTTACTCCATACTAATTGCATTATTTTCACAATAAGTGCAAAACAAAATCAAGTTGCTTTTACTTAAAAGCGTTTATCGTAGTTCAAAAGATTATGCAATTGTATAAGCACATCGGAGTCTCAAAGTTGTAGATAATGATAGACTAACAGGATAAGAGCGTTGAAAAATCAGAGAGAGCTTCCAATCAAACTCCTGCGGCTTATACCCATATCCTCCACCTCCAAAGACTGCTACAATTCCTAAAGTTAACGAGGCCAAACACTTGTTTTTCACAAACCACCTCACACTCACAACTCACGTACACAACAATTCTATGTATTCCTATCCAACCGCCACTCTTAGTTACACAATTTAAAAACACTTCTCAGTAAAACAAGTTGAAGCTAACGAACGCTACACGTGTACTAATGTTTCCGTAGTATTTTTAAAAATTGATACTCAAAACAACCTTGGCATTTACCCCAAGTAGACGACAACTAGCATCCAAGATACGCCTGTAACAAACACGTGTAACCTCCATCTCTCTCCTACCTACGCACTCAAATCACATTTTTCTGTTACCTAGTATACAACATTCGTTGTATAACGAACGACTATTACCCCATCCTATTCTGCTTATACTCAAGTTTTAGATCCTTTTATAACGTAATTTTATTTATCTTCCCACTAATTGACGTTGGTAACTAAACTAAATAGAATCGTTGTTGTTTTGTTCAAGCCCTATCTCCCCTATTTAATAATACAAAGAAAACTAAAACGGTTTGAAATCGAACTAAAAGCTTTTAGAAATATTCCAACCAACTTGTCATAATTTATTAAAAAGGTTAAATTTGTGTTTAAAATCTGAAATTTAAATGCCTTATTATACACGGAATGTTTCTTGTATCTCATGCGCCATATTTTCTGATTTATTATTTGAAAGATTATGAAAATTAAATTTTAACTTCCTGAAATTTACTGAAAAATTATTACATTCTAAACTATTTACTTTTAATGAGTTATTTGATGTATTTTCAAATGCTGAATGCCAAATCAGTTTCAAAATGAAAAATAGTACCCTGTCAGTCCCAACATGTCACAGTACTATATATATATATATATATATATATATATATATATATATATTGCCGTGATAAGGGGTTGTTTAGGGGTTATTAGTAGTAAGGGTCGTGTAGTAACAGTAAATAGTAATAGGAATCGGAAAACTGCATTTAATTAGCAGAAAAATAAGTAATTCGTACATTATGTAGATAGCAAGCATTTAACACCCTGTATATAGACTGTCATTAACTTTAAGCGATGGCAGTAAACATATCTTTCAACAATAGAACGCGTATTCAGCAGAGAAATAATCGTATATGTAATTAAACATACGTTGAGAAGTGTTTTACAAGTTTATAAAATAAAATACGCAGAAGATAAGATGAAACCTAACAATTCTTCATGCACTTACGCTTGTGATAAAGAAGGAACAATGAACGCTTTGATAAGAAAACGCACTTTCAAAAATCAATTTAAATAAATACGAAAACAGCACTAGAGCTACATCATTTATTTTTGTACAATAATCCAACAGCATTATCCATACAAAACATCAGACGTAAGTTAAAAGTCTGGCCACGATAACAAATAATAAGGTATCAAAGATCGCAAATAAGCACTATGACATGAAAATCCGAAAGAGTTTCATCAAAAATCAGCTTGAAAACAAACCTGGTTGGTAGCGACAATCTGTAAAATAGGTTGGAAACTCAATCCAGATGTAGTGTGCAAAAGCTATTTAGCACCCGCCGGTGATAAGGCAGCTCAATTTCCACTTGAAGCAGGTTGAATCCACATCACTTTTAACCAGAAATCTACGCGTCAGATAAATAAAGTTTATAATATAGTGAAAATAGCGCTGCATAAAAATTGTGTTAAGAATATATGAAAAGGTTTTGCCATTTTTTCAGAAAACGTGAGTAGAAATGGTTAATTAATTTAAATTAAATATTTACGATGATATAGGGCTTTTAATCTGCGTCGAAAGAAATTCTAATTTTAATCTGCGTCGAAAACAATTCTAATTTTAATTCTGGTATAATTCTGGTACAATTCTAGCGATAATTCTAATTATGAGACAATTCTAATACGCTGCTAATGTATGATTTGAAGTCTGGAATTTCAAGTGGTATTTAAGGGAAGAGATTTGAAGCATATAGCACGAGCTGATTTTTGGAAAGCAAGGGGTAACCGTACTGAAATATTGGTTCGACAAAGCAGAGCATTGGGATTCGATTAAGCATAACAAGGGGGTGTTGATCCACAACACGAAACAACATATCAGGAAATCACAGGTCAGATCTACTTGAATTTAAGAAATTTTTCAATTTAAATTTTAACACTGAATTTATTCAATTTATTCAAAACTTGTAAAGAGTCAACAGGAACACTGCATACGTTTAAACTTACGTAATAAATCATAAAGAGGTCTCGAACGGTCCAGATTTTTTTGTAATGGTGTAGTTTTTGGTGACTTTATTTTAAACTAAAAATATATAAATTTTGGGATAAATAATCCATATGATATTAATTGATTGAAGCGTGTATTTAAAAAATTCAAAAATTGCAAATATTATTTCCTTTCATTATATGAATGTTGATTGACTTCGTTTCATCAATTCAAACAGGTAATCATAAAGGGTTGAAGGAAAATTGATCATCGTAACGTTGTGCACTCTGTGCAAATTAAAAAGGGTTAGCCGTGGCATAATAAAAGTAAAAGATTAATTTGAGAGAAACACAGAGCGGTGGCTTTTATATATATATATATATATATATATATATATATATATATATGGAACTGGTTAGACGCGTACCCTCATTGTTTCCTATTCTGAACTAACCTACACATTTCACTGAAATTTGCACAGTCTGCATCTAACACTATCTGCGTGCGACAGTCCACCCTAAGTCTACCTCTACCTCTTTCTTCCTACCTCTGCTTGTACTATATCCAGTACTATTAAAATGCCTTAGAACGTAACATGCCCTTCTATTTCTCCCATTTTTTTGTTCTCCACAGATATCTTTATTCCTCTATTATTTCTATAACCTATTTGTTATTAACTTTGTCTGTCCATGCTATCATCCTCGTACATCTGAAGTACAACATTCCAGAACGCTTTTATCTCTAACTGTCTGCTTTTCCTACTGCACCTATTTCATAGACGTACTGTGCTGTGCTCCACACATATGCTTTCAACAATTTTCTTCCTGTTTCCATATTTGTTGTCTTCGAACATAGCCGTGCTTCTTCCTTGTTAAATGTAGCTCGATTCAATTCTATCGTTATGCAATTATGTACCCCTTTTCCCCGATATTCAGAGGTACGTGGAAGGGGGTAAGCAGCATGTGCTGTCAAGTTTCCCAGCACTTGAACATTTGCCGAATAAATAGTTTCTCTAATACATCCTTTCGCACAATCAACATTAGCTGAAAATATTTCTCAAACAACATCTGCAGTTGTTTATAATAATCATCAGATTTAAGTGCACTTATTTTTTCCTCATTAGGTTTTCCGAGTTAAAACTGGTTGGACGCGTACCTCCACTTATTTATATTCTGAACTAGCCTACAAAGTTCTCTGAAATATCCACTCTAACCTATATGCAACTCGGTTCCCCTTCTATTGTTCGGAGGATAGGTAAAATGGAGGTCTCATGTGTGAAAGTCGTCACGCACGTTAAAGATCCCTACCTTGCTTGGAACAGCAAGGGTTCGGCAAAATTCCAAATTTTCCAAGTAAAGAAACTCGCGTCCTGGCCAATGTAGTACCTTCGAGTGAAGAATAGGAATACTAAATGTAAGATATGTGAAGGGGGTTAAGCAGCCTGTGGCTGCCAAGATCCCTCCAACACTTAGACATTTGCCAAATTAATAGTTTTCCAGTGAATCCTTTCGCACAATTAACATGATTTGAGGATATTGCACAACCAATATCTGTAGTTGCTTATAGTAATCATCATGTTTAAGTACAGTTTTTTTATTTTATTAGTTTTTCCACCTTGCGACTGTTTGGATGCGTATCTCCATTGATTCCTATTCTGCGCTAGCCTACACATTTCCCTGAAATTCCCACATTTTACATCTTTCACTATCTGTGTGCAATAGACTAACCTAGGTCTACCTCTACTTCTCTTTTTCCTATCTCTGCTTCTAATATATTACGCACTATTCCCTCATGTTTTAGTATGTGACCTATCATCCTATCGCTCCTATTTTTTTTACTGCTTTCTATCTATTTCTTTTTTTCTCCAACAATTTCTAGTACTTCTTTGTTCTTATCTTTATCTGTCCATGATATCTTCATCATACGTCTGTAACACAACATTTCAAAGGCTTCTACCTTTTTCTTGTCCGCTTCTTCTACCATCCAGGCTTCACAGCCTTACAGTGCTGTGCGCCACACATATGTTTTAAGCAACCTTTTCATTGTTTCTATGGTTTTTTGTCTCTGAACACAGAAGTTGCTTTTTCTTGTTAAATATAGCACGGCCTTGTGCAAATCTTTGTTCTATATCTTTTGCGCTCTTCGCATTTTGCGTTACTTGGCTTCCTAGGTAGCAGAAATCCCTAACCTCTTGTAAGTTCTTGTTACCTATTTGTATTCTTGTTTTTGATTTATTTTCCCTTTCTTTGCATACTAGTACTTTATTTTTATTTTTGTTAATTTTCATATCGTATCGCTGTGATAGAACAGTTTCTATTTCATTAATAGCAGTTTTTTAACTTTTCATTGCTAGATGCTAATACCACTATATCATCTGCAAATCTACGCATGTCAATTTTTTGTCCTTGCATAGTAATTCCGAATGTCTTCTTGCATTTGACAGTATTCATTTCCTCTTCAATGTACAAGTTAAAAATTAATGGAGATAAGGCACATCCCTGTCTTACTCCTTTCCTTATATTCACTTCTCTACGTTCCTGCTCTAATTCTGTTACCGCTGTTTGCTCTTTGTGTAAGTTATGTACTATCCGTCTATCCCTAAAACTCATTCCAATCTTTTTGAGTATTTCGAACATTTTTTTTCAATTTTACATTGTCGAATGCTTTTACCAGATCTACAAACCCTATATACACGCTTTCCGCTTTTTCTATTGTTTTCTCTATTATTATCGTCAGAGCTTTTTGTACCATTCTAGTTAGTATTTTTGACACGTGTACTGTCAAACTTATTGTTCGAAATTTTTCACCTCTATCCGCACCTCTCTTTTTGGTATAGTTACTCTGATGTTACGTTTGAAATCTTTGTGTATCTGTATCTCGCCTGTCTCATACATATATAGCTGGCAAGTTGGAAGAACGTTTTGTTACTGCTTGTCCAGCGGCTTTTATAGTTTCTGCTTGCACCTTATCTACATCCGGTGCTTTACCATTTTTCAGGCCCTTTAATGCTAATTCAAACTTATTTCTAAGTATAGGATATCCCAAGTCATAGTTTTCAATATCTGATTCCTGTTCTAGTGCTGTTAGTTCCTCTCCTGAATATAAATTCTCTATATATTCTTGCCATCTAACGACTTTTTCTACATTTTCTATAATTACGTCTCCTTCCCCGCCCCTTATATCTTTGCTATACGATTTTATATGCCTAAAATTCATTCTAATTAGTTTGTACGCTTCGTCTGTCTTTCCTATTTCCATCTTTGGTTGTACCCCTTTGTACTTTTCATCAATCCATTTCTCTTTAGCTTTTCTGCATTTGCGAATAATTTTTCATTTAATGGTTTTGTATCTTTGCTATAATCTGGTGTGGTTTGTTTTTGTATTTTCGTCTCTCTTCCATTAAATTCAGGATATCCTTTGTTATCCACGGTTTTTTAATTTCTTTTTGTGTATACCCCAGAATATATCTGGCCGCCATGTCTAAGCTGGATTTAATATTACTCCATTCTGTTTCTACTTCCTTAGTATCAGATATGTTTCCTATATCTTTCAGCAATTCATTTGACTTTTTTCAAATCTTTTTTAGATATCGTTATTTTTTAGTTTCTCAAAGTCAAAGTGAATTTTTTCGTTCCTTTTTCTTAAATTTAAGTGCGGCCTTCATAATTATGATGTTGTGGTCAGTGTCTATATCTGCTTCTGGGTAGCTTCTGCAGTCTTTTACTTGATTCCGTTGTCTAACAAGAATGTAATCTATTTGATATTTTCCTATTTCCCCTGGCATCTTCCACGTGAATCCTGTATGAATCACTCTAAAGTCTCCGCTGCTATGTCTAATGCTAAATTATCCATTTCATTTTTCAAACTCTCTAGATTACCTCGTTGCTTCATACTTCTGACATTTCATGATACTCATTCTTCTAAACTTTTCTATCAGATCCTCCAAAGTAGTTCCCTCTCAGAGATCCGAAGGATGGACTATTTTAACTCCTACCACTGCATTCAAATCCCATGTGAATATTAAATTTTCGCGTACTTTTATGTATCTTAGTATCTCTTCCATATCTTTGTAGAGCGCTTCTACCTACTCTTCACTTTACTAGAGATGGGCATACGGACTTCTATTATTACCGTATTTACCGGTTCTAATCTAACCATATGTACGCTTCCATTCTTAAGTAGGTAATTTTCTACACAGTGTCTTATCTTTTTTCTCATAACTATCTCCACACCCGAATTTCCTTCCTCTAATCCTGTGTAAATTACTTTAAAGTATTCGTTCAAAAATTCCCCGCCTCTGGCAACCAAACTTTGCCGATCCCTACTATGTCTATTGCTAACCTATCCATTTCAATTTTCAAGTTCTCTAAATTACCTACTTGTTTCATACTTCTGACGTTCCACGTTTCGACTCGCAGATTGTTTGCAACTCTTTTCTTATACTTTCCAATCTCATCCTCCGAAGTAGTCCGCTCCCAGAGATCAGAATAAAGGATTATTTTCACTCCGGAATTTTTTACCCCAGAGGATGTCATCATATTGAATATCAATTTAAGTACGCTGTGTACTTGGGACGTAATGTGGTGGTTTCCCGTAGCCTTCCACATAGCAGTAGTGTGTCTTAGAATGCGACACCAACCCCTATGGTCTCTGCCACTCTAAGTACCGAAAAAGCTGCTGCCTTCTTTCGGGGACCTGTTTTAGTCTAGTTCCTCACTAAAGACTGCACTAATTTGGTTAAACCTATAGTTTGGCACCTCAGATCACTGGAACTCTGAAGCCATTCTACCCGTTCTGCTAATCTAGAACTTCTTCAAGATGTAGGTCCATTCAGAACGGCGTAATACCATTAAGAAAATTTAATTTACATAGAAATACGAGTAGTTACAATACAAAGTAAACCCCAGACAATATAATAAGCATATTTGTACAATGTAATAATTACTTAAAAACACAAAAGCTTAGTTAGTGAAACTCATAAATGTCAGCCTATCGATAATTTAATCATATCATGCAATACAAAGTATTCATTTTTATTTTTGAAAACATGAGCACATGACGTTAACAGAAGTAACCATACAACATCGCGCATATGCATTCTTCACGTGTTTTATTCAATATGCTCAAAAAAAAAGACCGTACCGTGACATTATCCGTCGCCCCGAAACACATGAGGAATGGGAGCAATAACAGAAGTTAGACACCTAATAAAAAATAATTAATCAGTTACTTACGAACCGGTAACGAATAGGTTCGTAAACGATTATTATAGGTAAAGGAAGTCGTACAACTCCATGAGCTATGAACTAGCAACCGGAAGTTCAGCGTGGTGAATCTGCGAATAAATCGACAAGCGTCGCCGTGGATCAATGTATCAAGCGTAAGACTACGGATCCCAAAGTTCTGGGTTTGAATCCCGGCACGGCCGACCGCTTGAAAAATGGCAGGTTAGCGTTTTTCACAAAAATTATGCCCTCGTTCGGATGAGAGGTTAACATGTGTGAGTGTTGTCACGCACGTTAAAGATCCCTGCCTTGTCTGGAACGGCAAGGGTTTGTCAACATTTTTAATTTCCAGGCAACGAAAAACTCGCCTCCTGGCCAATGTAGTACCTTCTGGTGGAGCATTCGAAATGTAAATGCACGAATAAATCGACAAGAACCCGATATATAATTGGACAGTTAACCTCCATACAACCTTAGTGAGAAATTAATTAATCCTTCTTTAAAGTGAATTCCAGCTGGTAAAATGGGGATACAAATTGTTTACTCGTTGTGGAATTTCCGGCATGATGTACGACTTCTTGCCAGAGGGTGGAGAAGCAATGTTTGATGAACTTAATTTTACAGATAAACAGAAAACTTTTGGTTTGGGTCCCAAAGTAGTTGTAGCCCTTGGCAAAACCATACAAAATCCACCACAGAAAGCAATTTATTTTGATAACTTCTTACCAACATGGAACTTTTGAAACACCTTCGTGAAGAACATGGCTTACTGGCTTAAGGAGCAATTCAATCAAATCGGCTAAAAAGGCCAACGCTACCGATACTCAAGGAACTGGGCCCAAGCAATCATATTGTTGACACTATAAACAAAGCCGTCGTTGTAAAATGGCAAGACAACAAAGACGTTAATTTGGCAAGCAACTTTATAGACAGTTACCAAGCGGAAAACAGAACGATAGGACAAAAAAAATCGCCAGAAAATTAGTATCCCACAACCAAATATTATTAAGGAGTACAATTTACTCATGGGTGGAGTCCCTACAAGACAATAGTATATCTCTACTGTAGCGACATTCGGACGCACAGATGGTACATTCGCCTGCTTGGCCAGGCAATCGACATTGCTGTGAATACTGCCTGGTTATTCTCAAAAGGAGAAAGAAACAAGCAAATATTTCCGGTGCAGGTTGGCATAAAAATTGACTGCCATGGGTCGCATATCCAAGTCACATTTTCTAGTCCCATGGTCCTCTAGAACCTTAGTTCAAGCTCCGACAAAGCGTTTTTCACCTGAAAGTATAAGATTTGACGATTTGGGTAATTTTGTAACTTTTGGAGAAAAGGGCCGTTGCAGGTATTGCAAAAAAGGACAAACAACTACCCATTGCGTATAATGTAATACACACCTGTGCCATTTACCTACGAGAATTTGCTTCTTCAACTTCCACAAAAATAATGTGTTGACTATTATAGTATTTTTTGGCACTACATTCATTTATGTTCTAATTTTAAAACATTTACAATTGTTTATATCTAATATTTATTTGTAATTTAAAATATATTTTATCTCAGATATTATTTTGTCTATTTCCGAAAATCGTAATGAAACTCTTATTAGTTATTGTTTTCACTCACAAACTGATGATTTGGCAATGTGCATTGTTAAATACGTTCAAAAACATGAATGGTTATGAACGATCCTGGTTCCTGGCAATGCACACCATGGGATACGTTGCGTAACTTATTTTCACGTGCTTTGAAAATTTTCTGATTTCGGATTTTTGTTTCAGGTATCTCATATAAACAAATATCCAAAATTCAAACATTTCTCTTCAGGGGTTCACTTTTGACATGAATATAGTTAAAGCAACATTGAATGAAATTTCATACATGCACGTCTGTAATCAAAATGACTAGGACTGCATTATTCTAACAACAGCAATGGAACCACTAATGTTCAAGGATGTTATTAAGATGATGTTGGTTTATAGAATCAAATACAAGATTTATGACGTAAGTAGGTACCTTTTTATAATTTTATTGTTAAGGATTATAATTTTTATAGACTAAATACAGTTTAAATAAAACGAAAACTAAAGCATTACATAAACGACAGTACACCAGCATTACCATGAACTGCATTTGAATTATTCAAAAACAAATCCTAAATATGGACGACTACTTCGCTTGCAATATCCTTGATTTCTACAAAGAATTATTTATATTATCATAATTATTATAATAAATTATGTGGTAAAATGTCAACTAGTTCTGAAATTTGTATAGAAACTATTGTCAATCAAGTAACTTTCCTGTTTTGAGAAGCAAATCGTTCAAATTCACAAAAGTGTTTGATATTTTCAAAGAGTGGAAATTTCGTGAACAAAATGTTTTCTTATAATAATATTTTTTTGTGACTATGTGACATGTATATTTGTTTCACTGAAGTAAAATTTGGTTGAATTTAACATTTTTATCTTTATGTGTGTTTTAATTTCTTACACTTACAATATAGAATGATAAAGATTGCAATTCAAAATTTTAAAAATTAATATTTAATGTTATATGAATGATTACTGTTCACAATAGTTGAAATTACAATTCAAAATGGTATATATTGCAATTATTCGTAATTAGATTTCCCTACAACTTTTATTTAAAACATTTCTCGATTCGAGAGTCCATTTTCGAGATATTAGCAAAAAATGCGCGACGCGCGTACGCGATTTCGTTGCGATACCTCTGCTCCATTTGGTCGTACAGACTTGAATAAAAAATGAAATTTTGCGGGATTTTGTAAGCTACAATATTGATATCTACATAAATTTTCGTTGATATTTACAGAGTTATTTGTGAAAAACTAATTTTTTGAATCTTTTGGACCCTCTCCTGCCCGCAAGGTAGCGTCTAGACATGGGGACTTTTAATATGTTAAATAGTACCCTAAAACAAGCCTGTTTACAAAGTTTCAGCCCATTCAGTATTACTTCCTCCAAATCGACAAAATTCGAGTCATTTTACTGGGCAATAATATTTTTTTCGGTGTATAGGTGACTATATTAAAGTATTACAGCCGTGGACCAAGGGAATCTAACGGCTGCTATTCTGTAGCGGTTCCTGTAAGTCTTTGATTAACCCAATCGACGCCTTCAGGCTGCATTTGTGTGAACCATAATGTTTTATACATAAAGACAACTCGAGAAGAGCTGATAATTCACGGCAACTGATAAATCAACACTCGCTTAATTATTGAACCAAAGGTAGTATTCCTATCCGCATTATGGTTTTCCAATAATTTTTCTAACTCGTGATTTTCCGACTAGTAGAATCGACTGTTAATCTTTTTCATGTGCTTTGATTAAAGCACGCGAGTTTTTAGTATTTAAAGGCCTATTCTGTATATCGACAGCTACTTCTTCTACTGGCATAAGTAGCTACGTTTAAAGTTTGTTAGAATCAGTTCACATTTCACCTAAATATTCAAGGATTTTATGAAAATTGGCCCTAGAAGACAAGCGGAAAGGTAGGCAACAATTAATCTGCACAGGAGTGGTGAATGTGCAAGTGACGGCCTTGATCTCGCTTTCCTTGATTGCAATTTTTAAATAAACTAAATCAAATGCCACTCCATAAGTGTACTTCGGTCAAACAATGACTCAACCTTTTCCTTTGGTTTATTTAAATGAGATTCGGCTTTAAAAAATGATAGACTCTCTCCCAAATAATTTACATACCATTACTAACATTAATAACAGTCTCAGTGGTATTTGAAGACTAGTCTAATTTAAGGCTCAGTAGCTTAATGTAGTTTTAATAATGGCAGTACTAAACCACCCATCTTGAAGCACAGCAGGCATAAACCATTTGGACATATTGAATCAAAGCAGCGCCCCTCATAAGTCATCACCATCAAAAGCCATTGTAAAAGAGGGTGTACCTTATAAACAAATCTTCCATGAAAAAGGACTACCTAAAGTAGAAAATAAACCTTATGAGTACATTACACAAGTATTTATTTAGTACGAAAGGTTCAAGATGAAACTGGCAAAATATCTACCTAAGCTCGTGTTAACTATGACAGATGATTTATAAGGTGAGATTGAATGGTTTGATTACATACCTACAAAAATGTGTTTTGCCGGTCGTGAGTTTTATTGATGTAGGTAAGCAAATTACCCGCTTGCATTCTTTTGTATTCTAGTTAAATAAATAGTTGTAACAGAACATGCTAATTTATTGGCGGCTACAAGTGATTATAATTTACAGCTTTTACGAGGTATTTTTTAATTCATTGCTTTATAAATTATACGGGAATCGGACGACATCAATTCAATCGTATGAGAATTCGAATGGTTTGCGTGAACGCATTTCGTAAACACATATTGTAATTTTTTTAAAAATGTTCTGAAATGTTTTAATAAAGATTGTTATTTAAAAAAGTTAGCCAAAAGCGAGTCGAACTCGCACTATTAGGGTTCCGTACCAGTACTACAGTGTGCAATCAATAAACCAAATTAACCTTTTTCTCAATTATTTTATGTATATTTAAATCTTATTCAAATTTGATTGTGATAACTGAAAAATCAATATATTGTTCCACATTATACTGCTACATTAGTAAATACGTTGTCTATTACTGTGTTTAAACAAAATTTTCCCAGCAACTATTACACTGTCAAAAAAACCTGCACTTTTCCGATAATGTATTACTCAATAGCTACCATCCCTATTAAAATCAAAATTATAGCTTTGGAAATGTAGGAGAACAGGGGAGGAACGGTCATTTTTGGAACAATTTTAGCTATATCATGAAGACTACTGGACCGAAAATTATAAAAAAGATATTTTTAGAAGCCGTTTAGAATCCTTTTTCAAATGATACCTCGCACGATATATCTTTAAAACTTTTTTCTTTTGATCTAATTAACCCCCGCCATTTTAATCTAAAAATACTTTTTTCTATTTTCTGATTGTCGATATATGTGCGCGCCATAAAGACCTATCATGGTGCCAAATTTCAAATTCCTACGTTACATGGTTTTCAAGAAAAACCTCTGTGACGGACGGAAGGACAGACACGAGAGTGATCTTATAAAGGTTTCGTTATACCTTATAAGGTACGGAATCCCAAAAATTAATGTTAGCAATATGACCGACAAGTTGCATTTCATAGAAGAAGAATGGTAGAACGTGATAAAACTGTCGATAAACTCGACGCAGCTATAATTTTTTATTCTTAAAGCGTGGTCTGAGAGGTTACTTTGCCCATAAGAAGAAAAGTGGATATAATTTGAAAAAAAGAAACTCTAAAATGGGGACGAATCAATAAAACCGCCTAGTGATATAACTACGCTACGAAACTTGGTAGATAAAATTATTAGAAATATCATACGCGAATATATTTTTTCATAGACACTTAGAAAAGATGCAATTTTTTTGGTATTCTCTTTTATAAGAAAATCCGGAGCCACTTTGTACTAAGTAACTAAAAATTTAATTGAAGCAATTGAAAACGTTAAAGTGATAATGTTCATGTTTCTGTAGTTCGTTGATACCACAACTGCATAAGCACAGCCTGTATTATTCACCAATTAGGCATTTAACACGCAATTGAAGTACGGCAGCTAACTTTTCCTTGTTGTGGTTATTATAAGACGTCATGGAACAAAAGTTCTAAATGCTGTGGCCGATGGACGATTGATGGTAAAGTCCTTGCGAATTAGCTCTGAGCTTCACTTCCGCGGTTGAGCGACAAGCAGGGGACCCTACATGTGATTTTTCAATGCTCCACCCGAAGGTACTACATTAGCCAGGAAGCGAGATTTTTTACCAAAAAATTTTGAATTTTGCCGAACCCTTGATGTTCCAAGCAACGTGGGGATCTTTAGCGTGCGTGACGACATTCACACACGGGCCCTCCATTTTACCTATCCTCCGAACGAAGACGTATTTTTGTGAAAAATGCTTGTCTAACATTTTTCAATCGGACTGTGTGGGGATTCGATCCCGAAACCTAGGGCGTAGTAGTCATACGCATACCAATTACCTCGCGGAACCGCCCCCATGACCAGATGGCCTTACATAGATCTTCTAACCTTTTACTTAAATACTAATACACCACTCTGTATAATTTAGAGCTACTTCAACAAATATTAATTTAGGGTTTCTTTTAAAAACTTCTGACCGCATTTATATTTAACTTAAATAACAACACGAATAGTTTGCAAATAAAAGTTTCAAAGTCAGTTCATGCATATAATTGTAAGTTAAATATTCAACAAGAAAAAAATGAAACGTAAAAATGATAATTTAAATAACTGACTTGGTCTAGCCGCACACTCGAAAAGCAACAAACATAAAAATGCAACAGTTACCGTTACTGCCGAAGATGGTGTAGAAATGGATAGCACAGCGTTTAACAACCGTATGGATAGCTATCGCATAAAGAACGCCAGTGTCGACGATGGAGTGTCCGAGTTTCTTTGGAAGCAGAAACAGCGGTTTATTCAATTACTTAATGAGAAAAAAAAACACAACATACAGCAATAAAAATCTATTGCGAACTCTACGGTGTTTACAGAAAAATTAGAGAAAAGACTACCGATGTGAAATCCTTTAACACAAAAAATATGGTTATAAAATCTTCTAGTAATCTGGAAAATATGTACGAGGTCTTAAACGAAGCCATGTAAACACCAACTTTATACTCAATTAATTAATAAAATTAGTTTGTCGAGCGAAGACGACAAAAGATACGTCATTCCTAATAGTACAGCAATCTACGCATGGAAGGCATAAATATATAAGATAGTTGCCATATTTGTATATATTTTATTGTGTTTCCTTGTACAAACAATTAAGGTAGGTCAGTAAGCCGTATTAAATTGCTATTAATTGGCTTGCATTTAGCGTACTTTCCCTCTGTAATTAACGAATTTGTTTGGTGAAGATATACACTTTTAAAAAGAAATTATGCAGCGCTCTCACATGTACTTCGCGTGATCCATAATCGACAAGAAATTAGTTTGGGAAACGACTTGTATTTTCCAAGTACATATTTAGCGTTGAGTATATAATTATGTTATGACGTGCTTAGTAATTAAAAATGTTAAACCAAAAAATTGATAACTGTTTAAAATTTAAAAGTCATGGTTTTGAATATTCTAAAAAACAATACATTACCGTTTGAACATGGTTTTGAATATTAAACACTTATGTCTTATAAAGGGTTCATATTCTAAAATCCCCACGGTTTTAGATGTCTCGAGAAATGGTTGGTTAAAGCATATGTCTTGTGTAGCAAAAATTTAGAGGTTTAAAACTTTTAAAGTGTAACTTTGCAGGAGGTAGTCAAATCTGTTTGCAGATTCGAATTCTGCATAAAATTCTAGACCAATTTGATGTGTCGCATGGTTAAAAAATTTATAAGAACGGTCAGAAATCGCTACCGGTAAAAAATCTTTTGGTTATAGGTATTTTTAGACACATTAATGTCTTTTTTGTTGCAGGTTACTTTAACCTGCTTGGATTTGGTTAAACGAAGAGGATAATGTTATACTTTGTAAATACTGTATTCAATTATTTTATTAAACTGTAAATCGGATAAAATAAATTATTAAATTTTTGCGTGCTTAATTTCTTTGTGTTAATACAGCTAAGTGTTTGGTTAAAGGATTCTAGATATTAAAAAGGATGGATGATTAGAAATCGACATTGATAAAAAAAATTCTTAAAATTGGGGTAGCTTCCTAGAGGATGATGCTATCTAAATTTTTTTAGAGATTTGGGTAGTTGAGAAAATTCTAATATTAATTGATACCAAACAAGGTAGATTTATCTTGTGGGTGGAAATGACTAGTCGAAGAAAACTATTTGTTAGGTTAGCTTATAGAGCAAAGAGCAACATTTAGAGGTTCAGGCCTTTAAAGGAGTTTAACTTTGCAGGGGGTGGTCCGATTTTAAACCTGTGTGCAGATTATGATTCTGCGTAAAATTCTAGACTAATATGATGTATTGCATGACTAAAAAATGTATAAGGACGGTCAGAAATCCCTGTCGGTAAAAAAAATCTTAAAGTGAGGGTAACTCCCTGGGGGATGATGCTATCTAAAAAATTCCTAGAGATTCGGTTAGCTGAGAAAAACATAATATTAATTGATGCCAAACAAGATAGGTTTATCTCGAAAGATGAAAAATGGTTAGTCGAAGAAAACTATTTGGTCCAGATGTGGGAGGAAATGAGGATGCTAAGATAAAAATGCGAGATATATTTATCTCGAAAGATGCAATGGCTAGTCGAAGAAAACTATTTGGTCCAGATGTGTGAAGAAATGTTGATGCTGGAGGAAATGTGGTGCCAGTCGCCCCATAAACATGCTACTTCTAGGTCTTCCTATACTCTTCTATCTTTTTCTTATCTACCTGGCGCTACATAGATATTAGCAACCTGATGATTGTTAAAGAACTCCAACATGTTTACATGATTCCCATCTATAAAAAAATGAAATATTACCTGGTTATCCCCTCCAAAAAAAGGAAAAGTGTTAAATTATATGCTATGGTAAGGCTTAGACATCGAATCGCTGCTAACTTGCCAGACCGTTAACTAATTGTGAGTTATGTCATGGAGACGTTTATTAAGTTATATGTTATGGTAAGGCTTAAGCAGCAAATCGCTGCCAACATGCCAGACCGCTAACTGATTGTGAGTTATATCATGTTGACATTTAGTTAACTGATTTTTATTTATTTATTTTTTTGTTTTTTTTTTCGAACCTAGTTAAGGTCGGTTCGACGCAGCTCTAAATTGTTTTCTATTCCGAGGTAGTCTAAAAAGGTCTACATACCCTTCACAACCTATACATTTGACTAATATAGCTTTGTCTAGGTCATCATACTCTATTTATATTTGGTAGTCTATAATCTAAGACCTTACTAAATAGTCCCTCATGTCTTAACTGGTGCCCTTTCATTCTCTCCTACCCTTTAATTGTTTCCACATACAGGGTTCCTCGCCTATTCTTCCAATTTGTTACTCTATCTGTCCAACTAATCTTTAACATTCTCCTATAACACCAAGTTTCAAAAGTTTTTTCTTATCTACCTTTTCAATTCTCCAAGTCTCAATACCGTATAATAGAACGCTCCATACGTACGACTTTAAGAAGCTTCTTCTATTATCTAAACTAATACTATTGGCTATTACTTTCTTTTTTAAAAACTTTTTTAGCTTGAGCAATTCTAGCTTTTGCTACGTCGGTCTTTTGTAATTATACTACTTAAATAGCAAAATTCATCCAGCTCCTCTAACTCGGTATTACCTATTTTTAATTTTGGTTTAGAACTAGGCTGTAACTCACTTGTCATTATCTATGTCTTTCCTGAGTTAATTCTCATACTATAGTTACTCTGTAGTATCTCATCTAAAATATTTAAAAACTCTCCTCACTCTTTTCTAGACTCTGCTGTAATGGCTATATCATGTGCAAAACGTTTCATGCGTATTTTCTGTCCTTGTACATTAATACCTATCTCTTTTCTCTCTCTAGATAAGTTTAAAGCTTCCTCAATGTAAACAATAAAAATCAAGGGAGATAGTATACACCCCTGTCCAACACCATTTCTAATCTTAGCCTCCTTTTATATTTCATCAAATCTAATTACTATGCTTTGGTTTTTATATAGAATGAAAATAATTTTTCTATCCCTATGAGAGGTTCCTATTGTTCGCAAAACCCTGACCATATCAATTGAATTACCTTATCAAATATTTTTTCTAAATCTACAAACGCGAAATGAGTCCTTTTATTTTTTTGTAACTTTTTTTCAATAATTACCCTAATCATTAGTATCGGTTCTCTAGTCCTTTTGTCTAAACGAAAACCATATTGGTCTTCTTCTAAATAATTCTCAGTCAAAGCTTCTACTCTATTTTTAATTATTATTGTTAGTATTTTGGAAAAGTGGGATGTTTAACTAACCGTTCTAAAATTCTCACACCTATCAACTCCTGACTTTTTTGGGATTGGGATAATAATATTTTTTTCGAAATCTATAGGAACCTCACCTGTGCATATATTACTTTTACTAGTTCATATAATCTGTTTCAAGTTTTCTGACTTGCATATTTTATTAATTCTGCGGGTATATTGTCTATCCCCGGCGCTTTATTTAGTTTAAGATCCCTAACAGCTCTATCAAATTCCGCTCTTAATATTGAGAACCCTATTTCTACATCCGCTTCTTGGTCGTTCTCTAACTTATCCGTATCGTCTCCCCTTATATAAATTTTCTTTCTTCTAAATACGCGTATCTTTTCCAACGTATTAAATACAATGTTCTAACTCGAATACACGAAGACTAAATTACGTAACTAAAAGTTTTGAATCTTAATTGGGACGTTTAACCAGGTAGAGGTGATTTAACGCTTCCAACAAAGCATGAAGTTGGCAGGCCCTTTTTAAACGCCGATTATTTAAAAACTACAGGGCCTGCTGGGTCCGCGTGTGAAGTACTAATAAACACTAACAAAATACTAACAATCACACGAAAAACAATCTCTAGTGCTTCCAACATGCGTGAAATTGGCAGGCTCTTTTTAAACGCCAATTATTCGAAAACAGCTGGGCCTGCTGCGTCCGAGTGTCAAGCACTAATAGGCACTAGTAAGCATTAACAAAACACTAACGATCGCACGCAAAATGGTTGTTAGTGTTTCCAACAAAACGTGAAATTGGCAGGTCCTTTTTAAAAGTTGATTATTCGAAAACCATTGGGCCTGCTGGGCCCGAGTGTAAAGCACTAACAAAGCACCAACGATTGCACGCAAAACGGCCGTTAGTGCTTTTTGGTGCTTTACCACTTCACCATACCCAACATAACTGCGCATGCCTTTCAGCAAGTTTTAGTCGGCTGTTGCAACTTTCATGAAATAGAACATGTTCTATCTTTTCGCAATTTTTATGCAATTCTGGGAATTTATTTTAATGATAAATGAAATACCAAATTAGAAATAAAATTGTCATAAACGTAAGATAACCTATATTTTATTATTTGTCTGATGAATAACATAAATAATCGAAATGCAACAATGCCAGAAAAGCAAAGTTTCCGTTGTATTTATTTGACTATTAAATTCAAATTTTCTTTCGATAGAACGTTATTTTTATTCGTTGGTAATACTGCCCGTAAAAAAGGGTAAAAAGCAAATGGCATGCAAGTGATATCCATGCAATATCTTGCATTGCATCGAAATTGCATAATGTAAAGCCACTTTCATAAAATATAGACTAATGCATATACTACTTTTCGATCAAATTCGACAAATATCATTTCTGTTGTTGCTAATACTACATAAGATGAAACCACTCCATAGTTAAACTTCCAAATATATTAATATTTCTATAACTATAATACATTTAATCTCAAATTTAAGTTGACTTTACAAAGCAATGTTACCATCAAACCACTTTTAATACCAATCCTAAAATCTTATATCTTAAAATACTATCTATCATACAACAACCTTTTTTTACAAGGAAAAATTTGAAAAAGTTCTTTTTACTAATGTTTGAAAAAAATACAAAATGCGTTTTGTAGAGTTTTGTCGAAAAGCTTTACGCTATTTTTCTTTTATAAGGCTGATATGTATTCTGTAAATCTCCAACAAGTAACAACAAAAGCAAGCTCAACAAGAAATGAATACAACTTTTTCAAACAATTACAATATTGCACATCAAATACGTTCTTAATTTATTGCAATGTGTAATTTGTAACCTACAAGTTACGCCACTGTGCATATAATTTACCACACGTGCTTCCGACAAAGACGCACGTGGGTTGTGTGTACTATTAACCCCACTCCTTGTATATACCCCTCCAAACATTCCCCACTCCAGAAGTAACAACAGCTCAATAAATTCAGAAGTTCAACTTGCGCCTTCTAGATGGCGAACTAATCGGAAAATATACATGTAAGTTCGGCATTCTAGCGCTGGTGGCGTTCCTTGACCGAGCTCGCGATAAAATACAAAACTGATACTAAATTCCACTTGCGGAACCACGTGCTTTGGTGAGCTTTAAAACGACCTGAGTGTCTATAAATTTAAAAGGTAATAAAAAAACAGGTTATAATTATACAGTAGGTATACAAAATTAAATATGCAAATTTCTTTTAACACGAGTGTGACTTTTGATTATAGATTAAATGTAATGAAAGCTCTACAATAATGCAGTTCTGCACTACTTAAATGCGCTCATAAATTTGCAAATAATAAGAGGGTTCGTCAAAGCTCTGTAGGTGGTTAATTTATAATTAATTACGCTTTTAATTTTTTGCAAGTGTTTTTATAAAGAAGACATATCTTGTTATAATGACATTGTGCTTAGCAATGTAAATACCATTTGCATTAATTTTTCTGTTTGAAGAACTTAACACTTGGATGATTTCGTTGCGTTAATTGTAGACGCGTAGTAATCTTCAATACATTTATTTTTCTGTGCTGAATGAACACGTAGTAAATTACCAACTCACTTCTATTATTGCATTTTGGACGTTGTTTGATTTTTCCGTAACTCAAGGCTAAAAAGCAATTTTTCAGCTTCAAAAATCTGACACAAAAACTTTAATATTGGAAATACGATTATTGCCCCAAACACGTATGTTTCATGAATACTTGGTAATTATCATAGGTCGCAAGCTTATTAACTAATATATATTTAAGAAGCACAGGATATTCAAGTTACTCCGCAATTCGGGGTTCTTGAGACACGTATAAGATATTGACGCATTTATAAGAGTGGAAGATCTTGCTAACCGCGAAAGCTGAAACCCCAAACAACTCTTCGTTATATAATTGAAAAATGAATATTTGTTCCGGGTTTGAACTGTGTCATACTGAATACTAATAACGTCAACGTTTCTTCCACTTCTGTAAGCGGCATCATCAGTACTAGGGATGGACTCGGGCCGGGCCGGGCCGGACTTTTAATATGCCCGGCCCGGCCCGACGCAGAAAGATAACCGGCCCGGCCCGAGGCCCGGCCCGAAATGAAAATTTCGGGCCGGCCCGACTTTTATTCAGCGAATGAGAAGATAATTTTTCTGTTGTGTTCAATAAGTAACTATCACTCTTTTGTTTAATTTAAGAGTATAATAAGAGTATAAAATTAATCAGTAGTAAATAAACCTGTGAGAGCTTTTGTCAAGCATTTTTAAAGTTTCACCTAATACTTTTTGTAAAATAACTAATTAGTAGGAAAGAATTAACGTGTAGGAGCTTTTGTCAGATATCTTTTAAATCGTACATAGTACCGTTTGTAAAATAAACTAATCAGTACAAAGGAATAAGCGTGTGTCTGTCCAATACTTTTAACACAGGTACATAACACATAAAGAGCGATAATATCGATTAGCAGCAACGAACAATAGTTCTACAATGTGACGTTTTTTGTCACATAATTACACCAAATGTTGATACGGAATATCCCATTGACACACACAAAAGAAAACGAGTTGCATACCTGTAGGTGTCCGGATACTTAGCTTGAAAACCGTCGGGGGTGAGTCAACACAGAAACGCCGCGGTATTCAAGATCCATTTACCCTGGCACCGTAACTACAGCAACGACCTATGCACAAAAGCAGTTGGTCTACAGAAAGGAAGAACCCATTTGGCCTCCAGTTAAAAAAAGCAATCCACCTTCTAGTTGTCGAACAGAAAATAAACAGACGTGCATTGTTTTTGAAATACGGTGACGAATAATGTAGAAAATATGTCGACGCACAAGCTGTAGAAGCAAATTTAACAATAGTTCATATAGCACGAATTCGAATTGCAAATCCTCGCTTATTGAAGCGCGACTAAAACTGGGAAACCCGGGTTTTATCAGATAATGTGCGACCTTATTTCAACAAGTTTTTACATTGAAACAATAGAGAAAATCATTATAGGCGGTCGTAATGTATACCAAGATAACGGGTACCTGAAACAGGATAAAACTATTTAGTTGTTGCATAAACTTGTCGTTTCAAAGCAACTAGATTTAAGTTGAGGAATTTATTCGAGAGCGTGTTTATTATTAATTATGTTGAAGGATTTAACAGTAGAAACAGAATTTATTTGAGCGGGTATTGAATTAATAAGGGAGAACAATAGAGTAATTAATTTATGTTGAAAATAAACGTAACAATTCTTTAAAAAATCCTAGAAATAGGTAACAAAAGTACAAAATGTTTAGCAATTTTCAATGTTTATGAAATTGTACGCTTAACGCACCTTATAACCTTTATAATAAATTTAAGTCCGCTTTATTTTGTCGTTCCTACTTCAAAGAATTTTACTAAAATTACCTACTTGAAATTATAGAGTTGTTGCAAACTCATTCCAAACAGACTTTATTAAAAGAATCTTCAAATAAAGTATCACTTTTTAAAAGTTGCATCCAATCTAAAGGAGTGTTAGTGCAAGTGTTTTTCCCTTACTCTTTATTCTGTCATATATGTTTAGTATTCTATATCTATAGGTTATGTTTTAAAAATGAATAAAGAATTAATCTCTTTTGTGATAAGGTGACCTATAATACATGTTTAACTATATTGGAAAAAATCAAAGAAATTGTATTCACACAAAGATTAACCTTTTTTTATTATTTGAGTCTTTTATTACCCACTGATTCGATAACATTTGTATGTGTTGTTAAAGTGTTTTCAGGGAATACTTTTCGAGTTTACTTCAAGACACTGTTTTTACTCCTTTCCAAGCATATAGCATATCTGTTTTCAAAATGATTTTTACAGTTTACTTCTAGGAAAAGCACTGCAAAACAGCATCCTCGTATTTAGAGCGTTGACGTTTTATATCTTTTTCGTGTTATAAACTTGGACATTATATTTCTAAATTTAATTACGGAAACAACACTACAAAAACCATTTACTTCGCTATATTTATACACAAAGTAGACAATTAAATGTAAGTTTGTACGTTAAGTATTTGGCATATGTCAAAATTAAGGCGCCTTAAATAAAAGCAGTCCCTGCCTGTATTTAAATTAAATAAAGGTGTCCTGTATTTTAATAAAGTACAAACATTAAAGATGTAATTGCGCATGTGTGAATATCAAATAAGGGAAAACTTTATTAAAAAATTGGTAAAATGAACTTTGCAATGACTCTCTAGTGTTTTAGGCGGTAGACATAAATTATACACGCGATTGATAATATCGACGTTCGGCGCATGATCGAGATTTGGAGTATATACATATACATAATATAAATCGTGCAAACTTTTGAATTATGAATAAATCACCTAGTTTGATGTTCTTGGGCATCTTTAACTTGCCTAAAGTACAACATGAGGAACATTAAATAGGACTAGAAAAAATATTCGGGGTAAGAAGTGAGTTATAATAGCACGTCTCCTTTACACTAAACAAGACGAAAAACTGATTATTAATGGGTTCATGAAGACACTACGTGAAAATATAATTAAGAAAGTTTACTTACTCAATGTGAGATAGAAGTGAAGAGACGTTGGAGTATCTACTCGTGCGTTTTTCGGCCCGAAAAGTTCGGGCCGGCCCGAGTCGTTTGGCCCGGCCTGGCCTGGGCCCGGCCCGAATAAAGTAGCCAACGGCCCGGCCCGGATTCGAGCCCGAAATCGGGCCGGGCTCGGGCCAGACCGGCCCGAAAGCCCGAGCCCGAGTCCATCCCTAATCAGTACAAAACGTAGATCACTCTTGAGCGTGCTTATACCCCAATTCAATGGAAAAGTGTCCTACAGCAAAGTAATGCTTGCAAACAAAGTCATTTCTAGACAAGTCCACTCAACCTCATCATTAGGTCTTCAAGTCCTGAAACTGGTTAGACGCGTACCATCATTATTTCCTATTCTGAACTAACCTACAGATTTCTCTAAAATATGCACAGTCTGCATCTATCACTATCTGATCTAGGTCTAAGGGAAAGTGGGGGAACGATGCGCGGTGGGTAACATGCGCAACGTTATAATTTAAATTACGCGGCATACTGCGAGATCAACCCCCGTGCAGTCTAAGTGGGAGCATGCGTCGAGTCACTGAAGCCATTAATTGCAAAGCCAGTTGAGTTGTGTACTTAGTAAGAGGTAGAGTTGTGCATCTTAGGTTTTTGTTACTATTATTCGTGTGTACAAATTAAGACGGTAAGTCCGTAAATCTTAACCAATTGTTTTGAATTAATGATATTCTTAAAGCTCATAATATTCTGCGTACATGCATGTAGTTATGTTGCATTTAGATAAATAATTGTTGAGGGAGGACTTATAATTTCGTTATAAAATCATAGTGGGGTAGCCATGCGCAAAAATGAGCACGATCCCTCTCATTAAATTAAATGTCAAGCAATATTACTATTTACTATTGGTATATACCTACCATTTTTACGTACCAAAATCTATCTTTTATTTTCAGATGCCTTACATGTAATTTTCCAATGCTCCACCCGAAGGTACTACATTGGCCAGGAAGCGAGTTTTTTTTTACCTGGAAAATTTGGAATTTTGCCGAACCCTTGCTGTTTCAAGCAAGGTAGGGATCTTTAACGTGCGTGACAACACTCACACACGGGACCTCCATTTTACCTCTCATCCGAACGAGGGTGTATTTTTGTGAAAAATGCTCGCCTAACATTTTTCAAGCGGACCGTGTCGGGATTCGAACCCGGGACCTTGGGCGTAGTAGTCACACACATACCACTACGCCACGGAGCCGCCTTATTTTCAGATGCCGCGAAATTATGTTCGCAAGACTGAAATTCATCAATATAGTGAAGAATCGTTGGAGGCTGCACTGAATGCAATTAGAAACGATGGGAGGAAAATACGGGAAGTTGGGAGATCGTTTAGTATTCCAGAATCAACACTAGAAAGAAACTTTCTCTAAATCAACTAAAAATCCTCTATCTAGGTCGAAGGTCGATTTTTACAGCAGAGATAGAAGCCGAATTAAGCGACTATATTCTTTATCTCGTAAAATTGTTTTACGGCGTAACGCCCAAACAACTGAGGCAGTTAGCGTTTAATTATGCTGAAGAGAAAAAAATTCCTCAGAATTTCAATAAAGAAACTCAGTTGGCAGGAAAAGATTGGCTGTATGGATTTCTAAAGCAAAATCCCAAAATATCATTGAGACAGCCTGAGGGGACTAGCCTTAATCGAATTGGAGTATTTAACAACAACGAGTTAAAACTTTTCTACTTGAATCTAGAACAAGTTTTACGAAAGTGTAAATTTGAAGCAAACAGATTATTTAACATCGACGAGACTGGTATAACCACTGTGCAGAAGAAGTACCTTAAAGTATACGGACCTAAAGGTGCTAAAAAAGTAGGGGCTGCTATTTCGGGTGAACGAGGAAGAACCATTACAGTCGTATTTTGCATGAATGCTGCAGAAAACTACATTGCGCCAATGTTGATTTATCCCAGAAAGAGAATGGCTCCTGCGTTGCAAAAAAATGGACCAATTGATGCCAGCTACAAAAGGTTCGGCAAACGGATGGATAAATTCTCAACTTTTTCTTGCGTGGCTATTGCACCTTCAAAAACAGTCAAAGTCTACTTCAGATGACCCAATTCTTCTTGTCCTTGACAATTATTGCAGTCATATTTCTATAGAGGCGTACAATTTCTGTAAGTCAAACCATATTCATATGGTGTCCCTTCCACCACACACTTCCCATTACCTTCAGCCGCTCGACTTAACCTTCTTCAGCCCTCTAAAAAATGCGCTGTACAGAGAGTATGATATATATCTAACTACAACAGGGCATGACGTAGCTGAGCTTTTAAATAAAGCATTCATGAAAGTCGCATCGATTGAGAAAGCAGCTTCGGATTTTTGTTCTTCTGGAATATATCCGTTTAATCCTGACAAATTTAACTAAGACGATTTTGCTTCTGCCAACGAAATGAGACAGTTCGTTGTAGAAAGCTCTCCCGAACGTGGCACTTCTCATTTACCAATACCTGCATCCACATCAACTCCTGAAAAAGACCATCTACCATCTACATCTCCCTCTGGACAAAACCATCTACCATCTACGTCTACCTCTGAACAACACCATCTACCATCTACATCTACCTCTGGACAAAACCATCTACCATCTACGTCTACCTCTGAACAACACCATCTACCATTTGCATCTAAATTAAATAACTCTTTTTTCATATTTGCTCCTATTCCAAAGAAAGAAGAAATAGAAAGAGTAAAGTTTCTCGTCAGAAACAACATTCAGAAATACTAACTAGTACACCCATGAAGGAAAGATTAGAAGAAGCACAAAAAAAGGGAAAAGAAGCAAAAAAACATATTAAAAAGAGTCCGAAGATTAGGAGAGAACAATATTAAGAACAATAAAAATAAAATAAAAAGGTACTCAAAAGCCGAACTTGATGCACAGGAATGTGACGATGATGACGAAGCAGATAATGCTTATTTCTCAATTCCACCACCCACCTTCTATAAAAATGCTAAAGTAAAGAGAACAGCCAAAGAGAATGTTGCAAAACAAGTAGTAAGACGCATATACCAGTCTCCAGAAATTAAAAATGGAAAAAAAAGACCAACGACGCCTGAATCATCTGACATACACGATCGTGACGATGATGCGGTAGACGACATTAATCCCAACTATGTTCCATGTGGTACAGAACATGATGAGAAGACTTCCTTATGTGGCATATGTGGGGAACAGGGAAAAAGCGAACTGTGGTACAGGTGTGTTGCATGCGGCATGTGGAATCACGCGGCTTGTACCGGTGAAGATGCTCCCGAACAATAGATTTGCGACTTTTGTCGAGTTTAATCTGGTACATTACATTATATATAATCACTCGTTTTAATAAACATTTGTTCTTGCATATAAAATTACGTTTATACTACTTGATCTACCTAACTTGGGATTTCCAAACTACCGCGCACTATTCCCCATCCTGTACGCGCAGTTACCCCAGGGAATGGGGAACGGTGCGCAAATGCATCTTTTTACTTTTTCCAATTGTATATGATTACGTTGAGAAAATCATCAAATATCGTGATACATACTGAAAGCAGGATCATAAGTACTTCAGATGACGTTTTTTTATTTTCTAGAATTTAAAAGTTGACCAGCACAACGATTCTCGCTTAGATGCGCACCAATTTCCCACTTCCCCTTACATATACCTCCTTTTTCCTATCTCTGCTTGTTATATATCCCACACTATTCCCCAAAAATGCCTTAAAACGTATTCTGCGCTTCTATTTCTCCTATTTTTTTCACAGATATACTTGTTACGTCATTATTGAACAATTTAGCAGTGGTGACAATAAATACCAGTAGTGTGGGAACCCTACAGTTTTTTAGTGAAACCTTATGCAGTAGTGCAAGTGCGTGAAGTAACATGATTCGTACTCGGACGGTGACAGAAAACACAGTTGAACGAGAGTCCTGAAAGCGACACCACACCAAGCGCGCGTGTTCTTGGGTGTCCGCTATTTTTTTGTGTGTGACTTTTCTTGCCCAGTGCGGCACAGGCTTAAGGTATTTATATTCTTGATTAAGTAGTTTATCGTATTTGCTCTGTTTATTACATAACCGCTACACTGCCATCGGTATTGCTACATAATAACAATTGGTCCTTCCCTATCATTACCATTTCTCGATTAATCCACCACACCAACCAATATTTGTTCCCCTACTATTTCTGTTACCTACTTCTTATTAACTTTGTCTGTCCATGCTATCATCCTCATACATCTGAAGCACAGTATTCCAAAAGGCTACTACCGTTTTTCTGTTTGCTTTTCCTACTGCCCGTATTTCATAGCCATATTGTGCTGTGCTCCACACATACGCTTTCAACATTTTTCATAGGCGCTGTTCTTTCTTGTTAGATGCAGTTGGATCCCCTTCTATATTTTTTAGAATTATATACCCTATTACTCTGACATTCAGTGGTTGTGAAGGGGGGCAAGCAGCCAGTGGGTGCCAAGTTCCTCCAGCACTTGAACATTTACCGATTTAATATTTTTTCCAATATATATCCTCGCACAGCCAACATAAGTTGCAGATATTTTACAACCAACACCTGTAGTTGTTTATAATGATCATCAGTTTTATCAGCAGTTATTTTATCGTAATTAGGTTTTACGTTTCAAAACTGGTTGGACACGCACCTGCACTTATTTATATTCTGAGCTAGCCTACACAGTTCCCTGAAATTCTCACACAGCCTTTTTTTATCGAGATTTAGTGAAGAGCGTTAAGCAGCCTGTGGCTGCCAAGATCCCCCAACACTTACACATTTGCCGAAATAATAGTTTTCCATTAAATCTTTTCACACAATTAACATTATTCAAAGATAGTGCCTAACCAATACTTGTAGTTGCTTATCGTAATCATCATGTTTAAGTTCAGTTAGTTTTTTCGTCATTAATTTATCCATCTTGGAACTGGTTCGATGTGTACCTCCATTGATTTCTATTCTGAGCTACCCTTCCTTGAAATTCCTACAACCTACATCTTTTACTATCTGTGTGCAGTAGTCTAACCTAGGTCTGCCTCTTCTTCTCTTTTTTCCTATCTCTGCTTCTAATATATTCCGCACTATTCCCTCATGCCGTAGTATGTGGCCTATCATCCTATCTCTCCTATTTTTTACCATTTTCCACATCATTATTTCTTCCCCTACCATTTTTAGTACCTCTTCGTTCTTAACTTTGTCTGTCCATGATATGTTCATCATACGCAGCACCATATTTCAAAAGCTTTTACCTTTTTCGTGACCGATTCTCCTACTGACTAGGCTTCACAGCCGTACAGTGCTGTGCTCCACACATATGTTTGAAGCAATCTTTTCCTTGTTTCTATGTTTGTTGTCTTTGAACACAGTAGTTGCTGTTTCTTGTTAAATGTAGCACAACCTTATACTAATCTTTGTTTTATATCGTTTGCGCTTTTTCCATTTTGCGTTATTTGCCTTCCTAGATAGCAGAAATCCTTAACCTCTCGTAAGTTCGTGTTACATAACTGTATTCTTGTTTTTGATTTATTTTACCCTCTTTTGCATACTAGTACTTTAGTTTTACTTTTGTTAATTTACATACCGTATCTCTATGTTAGAACCGTTTCCATTTCATTAAGAACAGCTTCTAACTCATCCTTGCTAGATGCTAATACTGCTATATCATCTGCAAATCTAAGCAAATCAATTTTTTTGTCCCTGCATAATAATTCCAAATGTCTTTCTGCATTTGACAGTATTCATTACTTCTTCAATGTACAAGTTAACAATTAATGGGAATAGGGCACATTCCTGTCTCGCCCCTTTCCTAACGTTTACTTCTCTACGTTCTTGCTCTAATTCTATTACTACTGTTTGCTCTTTATAAAAGCTATGTGTTACTCGTCTATCCCTATAACTCATACCAATCTTTTTGAGTATTTCAAACATTTTTTCCATTTTACATTGTCGAATGCTTTTTCCAGATCTACAAACCCTATACACAAGCTTTCTCCTTTTTCTATTGTTCTCACCATTATCACTCTCAAAAGCTAAAATAGCCTCCCGTGTTTCCCTGTTTTGCCTAAACCCAAATTGGTCTTCTACTAGTATTCGTACAGCTCGTTTTTCCATTCGTCTTTGTACAATTCGAGTTAATGTTTTTCATACGTGTGATGTCAAACTTATTGTTCGAAAATTTTCACATCCATCCGCACCTCTCATTTTTGGTATAGTTACTATGATGTTACTTTTAAAATCTTTGGGTATCTCGCCTGTTTCATACATATAGCTTACAAGTTGGAAGAAACGTTCTGTTACTACTTGCACAGGGGCTTTTAGAGTTTCTGCTTGCACCTTATCTGTACCCGGCGCCTTGCAATTTTTTTCTCAAAGTAGAGAATATCCCACGTCATCATTTTCAATGTTTGATTCTTGTTCTAATGCAGTTGGTTATTCTCCAGCACATAAATTCCCTATATATTCTTGCCATCTACCCGCTTTCTCTACATTTTCTATAATGACGTTCCCTCCCGCGTTCCTTATATTTTTGCTATACGGTTTTATATCCCTAAAATTTATTCCAATTAGTTTGTATGCTTCATCTGTCTTTCCTACTTCCATCTTAGTTTGTACCTCTTTGCACTTTTCATCAATCCATTGTTTTTTAGCTTTCCTGCATTTGCGAATAATTTCCCATTTTATGGCTTTGTATCTCTGTTTTCCTGTTTTGTCTGATTTATTTTTGTATCTTCGTTTTTCTTCTATTAAATTCAGGATATCCTTTGTTATCCATAGTTTCTTATTTTGTTTTTGTGTATACCCCAGAATCTCTGGCCGCCATGTTTAGCCTGGATTTAGTGTTATTCCATTTTGTTTCTACTTCCATAGTATCAGATATTTTCCCGATATCTTTCAGCAATTCATTTAACTTTTTTTTAATCTTTCTTGAATATCTTTATCTTTTAGTTTCTCAAAGTAAAAGTATCTTTTTCGGTTTCATTTTTTCAAATTTTTAAATTTAAGTGAGGTCTTCATAATTACGATGTTATGATCAGTGTCTATATCTACTTCTGGGTAGCTTCTACAGTCTTTTAAGTGACTCCTAAAGCATTGTCTAACAAGAATGTAGTCTATTTGCTACCTTCCTGTATCTCCTGTCATCTTCCACGTATATCGTCCTCTAGCATGATGTTAAAATAATGTGTTTGTGATGATTAAATTGTTCTTGTCGCAAAATTGTACCAGCCTATTCCCCTGTCGTTTCTCGTACCTAAACCAAATAAACCTGCTATTGCTCCTTCCTTACCCGCACTCAGAAAATCTTACAGAAGAAACAGTAGTGATAGATTTACGTGTTGGTCTTGAACTAATATGTTTAGATTGCTTTCCAAAGTTTCTTGGTTTTGGAACGTCATTTACACACCGATTCTCAAGTGTCTTGGAAATATAAAAAATGTATGGAAGATTTTTTAGACGGTGGTCACTTGTCTCAGATTTCAACAAATTCTGATTCATTTCTTTGATATTTCTGATTATGCTGTGTTAAAACCAGCTCCACTACAAAATGACGCCTCGTATTTGATGCTTCAGCAGTGGTACCTATTGATGGTGCCTTGTATGACGATTTATTGACTGATCCTCCTTTACGAAAGGAAATGGTATTGCGTTTACATGTTCGTCTTCACTATGTCGTGTTTACATTAAATATTACGCAACTGAATCATCTACTTTTAGTGATATCAGCTCATCGTAATTAACAAAAAACTTCGTGGAGCTTTAAACCAACTCAACATATTATACTTTATCAATTGAACACTGTAACTTGCGGTTTCAAATCAGCACAATACCTGGCCTTGCGCATTAAACAAGAACTTGCACATACTGTCTACTGAATCCGTGCACTTTCCAATTACAGCAAACGCTTTGGTTTCTAATACGTGTTGACGATTTGGTGATAGGGTGTGGTTCTGTGAAAGAAGCAAAACGGTTTATCTTTGAGTTGGATACAATTTGTAGTTCAGGTGAGTTTGTTATGAAAAAGAGGAACCATCAACTTTCCGACGGTATTAGAGGACCTACCAGATTCCTTATCAAGAAACACCCTCGTTTAAGGACGCAGCAATCAATTCTTAGAAAATTTTGGGTTTTCAAGGTCAACCTTAGCTGTATGCTTCCATTTATGAGGTAAATACCTTGGATAGGAAATGTACAAAAAGAACGATGGTCTAAGAAATAATGAGAACTTTCGATCTTTTGGGTTTATTAACTGTATTGGTATACTTTGCAGAGCGTCTCATACAACATCTATGGATTCCTGTCATTGGTTGGTATGATCATCCTCCTCCGGATGCCACGTCAGATGGTTAAATTATTTAAAACAATTCTCAGAGTTGTCACGTTTGGGCTATTCCTCATTCGATTCTCTGTAAGAACTACGTAGATTTACAACTTCATGGTTGTTGTAAGTTTCCTAGTGAGTATATGCATCAGTGGCTTATCTTCAGATGGTGAAGCAATTTGGAATTACCAAAATCTGTTTGGTTTGTGTTAAATCAAGAATTGCGCCATCGCAGCGCCTTTCTATTCCTCGCCTAGAGTTGTCTGATGATTAAACTTTGTACAACGAACATACAAAACTAGGTAGTGTTTATACTTGATCAGATTCTATCGTAACCTTATCGTGTTTTCCTTCATCATTTAATTTGTGGAAAACCTTTATAGGGAATTGTATTCCTCGCACTTAATCTCTGGTTGCACCTCTTTGCTGGTATCATGCCAAATTAATTGATAACCTAGCAGATTGCACTTCACTTGGCATAGTGACTTTGGACTTAGTAGATCATCCGTTACGGTGGACTGGTTCTCATTGGTTACAGTTACCAATTGATGAATAACTTCCAAGACTACCTTGGATAGTCATCATATTGATATATCACATGTCGAAGTGGAAAAAGGATATTATCGTTAAAAATTGCCGTGGTAGATAATGCTTTAGACTGCTTGCTGCAGAAAATTTTCTAATTTACCAAAAATATGTAGTGCTATCGCATATGTTCAAAAATGTATTTTGATATTAAAAACTTCATCAAAACATGGTGGAATTTCTACTGGTGTATTAATGCATCAAAAAGGAGATGCTATACAGCTTTAAGTTTAAAATGAAGTGTATGGTAAGGATATAAAGGGTTTCAAACTGGCAATGTATTCTTATACAGCTTCGTTCGTTAAACCCTTTTATGGATAGCCGTAGTGTGCTCAGGATGGGTGGTCGGCACGTAACTCTGAGTTTAATGAAAAATTTCCTTGATTATTACCCAATTTCGGTACTTAAAAGAATTAGTTGTATTTGACTGTTATTACACACATTTATATCCTGGTTTAAAGGCTCTGCAATTTTTTGTATCGCAAAATTTTAGGTTTTTATATTCAAAAAGGGCAATTTGGCAATATTTACAAAGGTGTATACTGCCTTCAGCTAGAGTAACTTTAGAGAAAGCCCTTTTACGCATTGGGAGGGATTTTGGTAGTCCCATTTTATCACAATGAATCGCAGGCATTGTCCAATGTCTCTAAAAGCGTACATTTGCTTATTTATGTGTTTTAGCACAAAGGTAATTCACTTGGAATTGGTGTTAAATCTTTCTAAAGATACACTTACTGGTGCCTTGCGCTTTATCGCTCGCAGTGTGAAATACGTTATGTTATACAGCGATTGTGGTACTAATTTTTCTGACGCTTCTGCAGTATTGAAAAACTTTATGAAAGTACCGATATGCTCTGAAGGAATTGAATTTGTTTTTAATCCCTCCAACCTCACTTCACTTTGGGAGACTGTGGAAAACAGGCATAAAATCAATCAAATCGCACTTTAAGAATGTCTTTGGTGATCGACCTTTTTCTACGAAAAACTGAATACCGTATTGGTACAATTTGAGGTAATTTCCAATTTGAGGCCTTTATGTCCTATAAGTAATAATCCAGATAATTTTCTTATTTGACTCCCACTCATTGTCTTGGTTTGGAGCCTGTGTCAGTAGTTCCCGATCCATGTATCATGGATCTGAAATTGTCAGTGTTGGATCGCGGCCACTGGCACAGTGGATTCAGCAGTTTTGACATCACTGGCCTATTGGCTATTAAATACTTTGCGACAAAAGACCAAATGGTTATCAATTCTATGTGAAATTAAAATTGGAACTTTGGTTTTAATAAAAATGGAAAACATTCTTCCTTTATCTTGGCGTTTAGATCGTGTGGAATCTTTAATACTGGATCTAATAAAATAATTTGCGTAGCTAACGTTAAAACTATGCCTGGTGTGTTAAAGAGACCTTTGATTAAATCGTGTCCTTTTCCAATCGCAATCATTTTTAATTTACATTAATCGGTGTTTACAGTGTATATATTACCATTAAGTTATAAAATAAGTTCTTTCATTTTTATTTTGGTAAGTGGTCTGTTAAAGGCATTTACATATGCTTCATTATTTTCAAACCTAATTTCTGCCTTACCATATTTCCCTTCTTAAAACAGCGAGTCAGAAACAAATTATGGAATTCAGCGCACGCGTTAGCTGGCTTTGTCATATGGTCGTCAAAGTGATATATTAACAGTATTACTCGATTATTGCGGTGGTATCAAGTATTATGTGAACAATTAAGGAAACGAAAGGGTCGCTCTTGACCCATACAATATTTAATCCGTGTGCATGTGCGTGGGTTTTTATTATACTAAATGGCGTAACTAGCCGTTAAGTTGACGGACTACAAGTACGTCAAGAAATGGTACAATTTCAATGGTAACATTGGTACCAATATGGTGACTCTTTAAGTGATCTATGATGTTGTGAGCTAGTCTACAAAGTCTACACATTACAATAACACCTTGGGTTTAAATTCTGGGGCATGTAGAACAATAAATTCAAATTACTTCATAAATATGTGGATCACAACAGGACATAAAGGGTAACAAATGAGCGTCCCTGAAGTTTCTTTAAAGCTGTCCACCAAAAGCAAAATATGTGAATATCAAGTATTTCGTATGTTACGTTCGTTCCTGTGCTTGAACACTCCCTTTCGAAATTATCCAATTGTATGGAACTCCTATGATTAGTTATTGGTTCGCTGGTCTCTTTACCTTTTCGGCGGAAAGTGGAAAGGTCATATTATTGGAGATAAGTTTGGCGCTAAAGAGATGTGAAGTGTCGGAGAGGACAAAATTACGACGCCAAGCAGGATCCGCAAGTTGAAAAGAAACAGGAATACGTAGAAATTATAGTGTTTATGTGTATTACAGTAGGTAGTCAAAAGTTTGTTTAGAATATGGGAAGGAATATTTTTGAAATGTTGGTGGTAGGGTGAAAGATGGTAGGGTGAAAGATTTGTAGTGTCGGGAATATACATGTTATTTATTTCGGAAAGCTGTCCCAAATAATTGTGGTAAAGGATATGTTCACGACTAAATAATGCAAAGAAGGAAGTACAGTGAAAGATTTAATATTTGGACGTCCGGGTGGCACATGAAATTTTTGGAAGATTGACTATCCAGTGACGCTGGTTGTCATGGCTGTAGGAAGCAAGCAGGGTCTTGAGGATGTGGTTGACACGTTCGGCAGGATTGGGGTGATACCGTGCACATAAATAGGTGAATTGACGTTTCCCAAACTGTACACCGTTATCCTACATGTGATTTTCCAATGCTCCACCCGAATGTACTACATTGCCCAAGAAGCAAGTTTTTTTTTTACCTGGAAAATTTTTTATTTTGCCAAACCCTTGCTTTTCCAAGCAATGTGGGGATCTGTACGTGCGTGACAACACTCACTCACGGGACCTCCATTTTACTTCTCATCCGAACGAGGGTGTATTTTTGTGAAAAATACTCTCCTAACATTTTTCAAGCGGACCGTGTCAGGATTCAAACCCGGGACCTTGGCCGCAGTAGTCACACACATACAAACTGCGCCACGGAGCCGCCTTACAACTTTATCCGTGAGATATTGAAGAAAACCAAAGAGTAGGAACACATGTTGCTCCAGAATTTTAGCAACGGGTGGTGCAGTGGCCTTGAGCAACGGAGAGAAAAGAGAAAATCTAGTAAAGTAATCAGCCACTACAAAAATATAAGAATAACCTTTGGTAGAATGGGGAACAGGACATACGATATCGCTGGAAATGACTTGCCAACGATAGGAGCAAACCAGGATTGGTTTTTGGTAAAACTTTACGTAATATTCATTCCTTCAAGACTATTTCGGGAACAAAGGTTTGTATATATAGTTTGAAATCAATATAAATATTGTTGATTTTATAACGACAAATTAAGTTTTTTGTTATATACTAATAACCTAATAACTGTTGAGTGAATGATGGATAGCTCCTTCATAATATAGTTTGTTGTACTTTAAATTGTTTAAAATAAGATATGTTTAGAAAATTTTGTGTCTTACTTATTAGTATTTTAATGTGTTAAGTTTTTGCTATTCTAAAGAACCTTCCTCCTTCTTCTCTCCCTGGAGTCCGCCGTTAAATTGGCACGGCCAGTTGGTACTGACGCTTCATCCCAAATTATTCTGCTCTTCTCCATTTCCTAATCTATTCGAAAGAATATTTCTTTTATCTGGACTCCAATTTGTTGTGTTCGTTCCTCTACTCGGACACTCATTTCTGAAATTTGCCCAATTGTATGGAACGTTTATGATTAGTTATTGGATCGTTGCTCTCTTTGCCTTTACGGTGGATAGTGGAAAAGTCATATTGCTGGAGGCGAGTTTGGAGTTATGGCGACGTGAAGCATAGAAAAGGCAAATAGACCAGCGAGCCAATAACTACTGGACAGAATTAAACGTTTGATTTATGTATCTTTGGGAGATCGTACTAAATGCGGTGGCTTAAATTAGTGAAGTGTAATACGTTTTATATATGCTTGGAAGTATTAGACGATTTAACAAGGTTATGAAACTCGCGTTCAAGTCTTTTTGGTAGGGTCCTGGTTACTTGGATATAGGAGCTATGCTGGAGTAATGAGTTAGATAAATTCTTTTTAGTCTAGGATTATGGTGGCAATGTCTTTGTCTGCAGGTAGTATAGCAATCCCCAAAAACACACACGTTTGCATGTAGCTGTTTTAAAATTACACTTTTTTCTTTTTGCGTTCTTAGCAGAAATCTTGACACATTGCTAACATTTCCAGGCATATTAGATCAGCGATTTCTTCAAGTTGAGAACGCGTAGATGATTTACGGAATTTGTAATTTCCTACTCGCATATTTTCCATACCGCTACAGAGAAATTTCACCCTTTAGAGAGGATCACTGGTTCGTTTTTTTGAATGCATATATTTAGGTTTTACATCCGTTTTTGATGAAAGATATTTTGTGGGAATTGGTTATGCAGGTAGCCGATTTTGTTAGTGCGTTATGAAACAATTAAATTACAGAAATTTTCTAAAATAAATGCCGCAACTTATAAATCAATTCTCGTTGAAAAGTCTTTAACAAGAACCACAGTAAACCAATCTAAACAAACGCTTTCAGAAAACGAAACCTGGATTCTTTCTAAAGAATTATACTTCTCTAGGGTGCCGTGGAAACACCTTGGAAGAAATCATTTTGGTGGAACTGTCTGTGCTAGATCTACCTAAAGGGGATGCCGATAATATGGTTAAAGCAACGGAATGTTTGCGGTACGCAAAGTTTGTCACTAAAAATCTAACAAGGAAAGTATGCATAGCCTTCAAAAAGCTAAGCGAAATTTCACAAACTGTCATATTCTTGCAGTCGAGAGCAGTGCCACCGTAATCCTGGACCGAACAGAATTATAGAAGAAGATTATCTCATTACTGTAGGGATAATATTATTATTCGCTGATTTTGGCGTGCAAGTCCTCAAATTATCAAGTTATATTTGCAAATTGCTTACCGTTCAATGATCAGTTTCAATTGTTTTTCAAATTCTTCCACCTGATCCCTTGCAAATGCAACCCTGTATTTTAACTTCCATTCTTCTAAATTTATCCTTTCCTTAAGCAGCCCATTTAAATCTCGCTTTAATTCCTCATTAGACTCTTTAACTTTACGTAAAAACAGCTCTTGATTCTCTTTGAATTCACACCAATCCGTTGCATTCTAGTAAATAATTGCATAATACGGCTCATCTTAGACGTTTTTTTTAATATCCTTCCCTGCTTTTAAACAACTATCATCGCACATCATCGATACTGCCTGCTCTCTTAACCACTCTTTTTTACTAAGAGTTTGATCTACCATGTCTTTAAAACAAGTTAAAAATTTCAGTACAAGAACTTAATGTAAACTCGAACAATTTTACAATTTCATTTACTGAAACTTTTAAAAAATTATTGACAACTTTTCGTATCAGTGAGTCCTATACAGTAAATTGTTATTTTATTTAATTTGTGCCTAACCCCAATGCATTGGTTGCTGATATAAATGCTTTGTTCTGATCATTATCCAATCTTTTGTATGTATATTTTATAAATTCCAGCGTGTACATAGTATACTTACTCTATAAAAATTATTACCTTCTTGCTGCCTGACTTATTAGATGGCTCCGTGGCGTAGTTGGTATGTGTGTGACTACTATGCCCAAGGTCCCGGGTTCCAATTCCGAGATGGTCCGCTTGAAAAATGTTAGACGAACATTTTTCAAAACAATACACCCTCGTTCGGATGAGAGATAAAATGTAGGTCTCGTGTGTGAGTGTTGTCACGCACGTTAAAGATCCCCACCTTGCTTGGAATAGCAAGGGTTCGGCAAAATTGAAAGCTTCCAGTAAAAAAGCTCCCTACCTGGTTAATGTAGTACCTTTGGCTGGAGAATTGGAAAATGAAATGTTGTGTTTGACTCGTTTGGTCTCTCTATCAATCATTACTTTCTTCTCAACCTCTTCTAATAAATTATAAACATGATTATTACTGTCTATTGAATACAAAACAATTGTCATTCGTAATGACATTATATATTACATTTGTTTATACATATTAAAATTAACGAATTATTTACAAGATATCATAAAATCAAATAACAAGATATTTTCTAATGGAGGTTAAAATTTGAAATCTCCTTACTAAGTTTTTTCTGGAAATTTTGTTTATACACATTTCAATTCGGATAAAATTCTACCTAATTAATGAAATATTAACAATCTCAATCTGTTTACAAAATGATTTTTTTAAAAATAACTTATTCTATAAATTAGTCAAAATGTGCGCAGCAGAAAACAACCTTATTCTATTTACAGGAACAAAATTACGTACAATACAATCTCAAAAGGAGCGTAAGTTCGAATGTAAATAGCAAACATATGATTGGTCTCGTTTGTAACATAACAATTTCATTAAAAGAATTGCATCTTGTTTCATTTAATTTATCTTCAAAGATCAGTGGCATTTAAAAGTTATTTTATGAATTAATATAAGAGGTTAACGGTTCTTGTGCATAAATTATAACACAAGTTTTTATTATTTTACTTCCATTTAAAATTATCTGTCAATCAATAGGACACCAATAAATTATGAAAACTTTTCATAAAAGTTGTCAGTCATTAACTTAAAACAATCAAGAGCACAAAATAGAAGACCGAAATCAAAAGCTTGAATAATGACGATCTCAACTCTTGTTTCATCTTCTTTGTATAGTAGCTGATCGCGTTTGCAGTTCTTCAAATCATTCTGGAGCGAATTAAATCCAAGCACTGTAAAGCGGTTGGTTCTCTAAATCCTTAGCTATAACTAAAAAGTAACACCTGCAGGCATAAAAGATAATTACTTTCCTAAAATATGGAAAAAATTGATTAGATTCTAGTAACTTATACTTTCAAAACGCTTTGATATTCCTATATTATAAACACCTGTTTTTGGAGAAACGTTAATGGGGCTACAACTTTTGTTTGCTGAATTTGTCTGATCGAA
This sequence comes from Platerodrilus igneus, assembly GCA_036346225.1. Taxonomy (NCBI): domain Eukaryota; kingdom Metazoa; phylum Arthropoda; class Insecta; order Coleoptera; family Lycidae; genus Platerodrilus; species Platerodrilus igneus. Next base: position 2,874,006 of record JARFIW010000566.1, read on the forward strand.
GGTCCTGAGATTAATTTTTTTAAACTAAGTGGAGTGTAAACTTTAGATAATCTAAAATTGTTAACGGATATTGCAATACCTCCAGCAAATGTTAGCGTAAATACTGACGATTATTAGTGTCATTTAGGATAAAAATGTTTTGAGAATAAAATATTCAAGATCTATCTACAAATTTTATTTAATTAGAAAATTTTTTTCATCTATACCTTGGACTAAGGAAAGCTCATAATTACACTTGGTTACTTATTTTAAATTCCAGAGCTCTTCAGAACTTTTCATCAATACATTGTTCTTTAGCTTTCCTGAATTTGCGAATAATTCCACATTTTATGGCTTTGTATTTGTTTTCCTGCTTCGTTTGGTCTGTTCTTGTATTTTTGTCTTCGTTCTATTAAATTCAGAGTATCCTTTGTTATCCATGGTTTTTTATTTTCATTTTTTTGTGTATATCCCAGAATATCTCTTGTCTGTCGAAGCAGGATTTAATGCTATTCCATTCTGTTTCTACTTTCTTAGTATCAGAAATTTTCCCGGTGTTTTTAGGAATTTGTTTAACTTATTTCAAATCTTTTAGCGATATCTTTATCTTTAAGTTTCTCAAAGCTAGAATGCATTTCTCCGTTCCTTTTTTTCAAATTTTTAAATTTAGGCGCGGTTTTCATTATCACGATACTGTGGTTAGTGTCTATATTTGCTTCTGGGTAGCTTGTATAGTCCTTTACTTGATTTAGAAACCGTTGTCTATTAAGAATGTAATCTATTTGATATTTCCCTATGTTTCCTGGCATGTTCCACGTGTATCGTCTTCTAGCGTGATGTTGAAATAATGCGTTTGTGATGGTTATATTGTTTTGTCGCAAATTCTATAACCCTATTGCTCCTGTCGTTTCTTATGCCAGAACCAAATAAACCTACTACCGCTCCTTTCCTACCTTTACCTATCACTACATTAAAATTCGTCGTAATTATTAAATTGTTTTGTCTTACGCATCTTAGTGTGTCTTCAATATAGTTTTAGATCGCTTCTACCTCTGCTTCACCGTAGCTAGAAGTGGGCATGTATTATATTATTACTGTATTCACCAGTTTATATACTAATCTAACCATAAATACTCTTTCGTTCTTTTGTAAGTAGTTCTCTACCCAGTGCCCTAACTATCCCCATACCCGATTTTTTATTATGATTTTGTATAAATTACCTAAAGTATCCGAACTTTGCTAACCCTTACTATATTTAACTATCCTATCCAGTTCGATGTTTAATTCCTCAAATATACCCGCTAACTTCATATTTCTGACATTCCACACTCCGACTCGCAAAATGTTCCTGGCTCTTCTTCTAAACTCTCAGATGACATCCTCTGATGTGGTTCCTTTCCGGAGATCTGAATGAGAAACTATTATAACTCTGAAATCTTTTACTCCAGAGAATGCCATAATCTTAAATAACAACTTAAGATCGCTCAGTACTTTGGAAGTAATGTGGTGGTTTACCGTTGCCCTCCACATCGCATTAGTGTGTCCTAAAATACCATACCAACACCTATGGTCTATGTAACTCTAAGTACCGAAAAAGCTGCTGCCCTCTTTCGGAGATCTGTCTTAGTCTGGTTACTCACAAAGACTCCACTAATTTGGTAACCTATAGTTCAACTGTTTAGCTCATCGAAACATGCAAGCCAGTCTACTCGATCAAATAATTTAGAACTTCTTCAAAGTGCAGGTCCATTAAGAATGTCCCGGACGGGATTCGAACCTCGTTGCCTACATGATTTCGATGTGTATATCTTTCCAATTGAAATCTCCCGTCCGGGTGGCGCAATCGGTTAGCGCGTCGGCAATCAAAGCCGAAGGTTACAGGTGCGAATCCTTCCCTACAACCTATCCTTAGCTCGATTTGCAAAAGTTCAATCTTATTTCGTTCTTCTTAAGTAATCTAACATTAAAAATCAGCTTACCTTATGCAATTACTAATATATATTGCAAGGAACAAAATAGGCGTTACGTTATTTTCTGAAATTTATCACAGACAAAAGGAAATGGTCGAGTAATTTGTAGTTAGATCATAGTATTATATAACATCAAAATTCAATTTTAATTAAATTGGCGCATTATTTAGAAAGGACTTTAAATGTTTTGTAATAGTTTCTAAGTGCTTTTATATGAGTTTTAAGTATATTACAGTTATGATGAAAAGATTTTAAGCAGAAAGACTTTAAAAAAATTCAGTAGTAAAAAAATGTATAGATTTCAAGACTTTCTTGGTTAGACTTATTATAGGTAGTAGGCATATTTTGATTTCTGTACTTAAAGAAAGACTATTAGTTAGAGAAGGCATAGATATCCAAGGAACTACGTATTCAGGAAAACGTCAATTGTGATACTTCGAGAATAATTGTATATTGATTAAAAGAATAGATGGTACAGAAGCTGATAGTTGTTTAATTTACTCCTATAACTTAGAGCAGGGGTTCTCAAACTTTTTGCCACTGCGACCCCCTTTTTAGACCTAGTATTTCGGCGTCCCCCCTATTTTTAAATATAAACAAAAATGAAAAAAAAAACACTTTTGGCTAAGTTTTATCCATAAAAATACTATTAACTAGTAAAAATAAATACAAATTGTTGTCACTTGAATTGTTTATAATAAGAGAAAGTGGGATAACTCACTTCGTGGCACGAACAAGGACAAAGCAATGATGACTCATGGGGCCTGTTTGCGCGCGCACTCTCTGCTAGCCGGTGCCCGGCAGACGACACGACAGTCTGGCTTCTAGAGTCGATCACTGAACACTGTGTGTGTACTTTGTGAGTAGTATTGCGAGCAAATACAGTTAGAAAAAGTAGCAATGGATAAGTTTTGAAAAGACCGTCGTCAAGTAGTGATGCTAGTGCTAGTGAGTGCGGAAAGACAAAATTCCGCAAATATGACCAGTCGTACATACAATTCGGTTTCACTGAACAGGCAAACAAACCTCAATGTGTGGTGTGTAGTGAAGTGTTGTCAGCTGAAAGCATGAAGCCTTCGAAAATGAAACGCCATCTTGAAACTAAACATTTTGCTTTGAAAGACAAACCAGTGGAATTTTTCCAAAGAAAACTGTTATCCCTTCGAAGTCAACAGGTAAACATTACGGATCTTGCTAATGTTAATAAGAATGCTCTTAAAGCTTCATACGAGGTAGCACTGAAGATTGCTAAAAAGGGAAACCCTATACAATTGCTGAAGAATTAATTCTTCCTGCTGCAATTGATATGGTTTCAAATATAATCAGTCCTCAAGATGCTGAAAAATTGAAAAAAATCCCGTTATCAAATGATACTATTTCAAGAAGAATATGTGACATGGCTGAAGATGTTCAGAACCAGCTAAAGAAGCAAATAAAAGACAGTACTTTTTTTTGCAATTCAGTTGGATGAGTCAACAGATGTTGCCAACTGTGCTCAGTTTTTATGCTTCATCCGGTACGATTACGGTGATGCTATTCATGAAAATATTTTGTTTTGTAAGCCCCTGCCGAATAATACAACAGGTGAAAGTCTTTATAAAGTGTTTGTTCAAGCAACTGAACCTTTTGAATTTGATTGGAAGAAATGTGTTTCAATTTGTAGTGATGGAGCAATGGCCCTTACGGGAAAGAAGAGTGGCTTGATTGCCAGGTTGAAATCATTTATACCGAATGCAAGCTGGGTCCACTGCTTTTTACATAGGTAAGCTTTGGCAGCTAAGAAAATGCCAGATGAATTACGGCAAGTTTTAAATGAAGCTGTCAAGATAGTGAACTACATCAAAAGTCGCCCGCTGCAAAGTAGGATGTTTAATATTTTTTGTGAAGAGGTAGGAGCCTTGCATAAACATGTTTTATTTCACACTGAAGTACGGTGGCTATCCCGTGGTAATGTATTAAGCAGACTGTTTGGATTAAAGTCAGAAATGTTGTTATTTTTGGTTGATAGTAAACCCGAACTTTCCACTTTTTTCAGTGATGAAAAGTGGTTGGTTAAGCTTGCTTATTTGGCTGACATCTTCTCTCACCTTAATATTTTGAACTTATCCCTACAAGGACCAGACAAAAATATGCTATATGCTCAAGACAGAGTAAATGCATTTGTAAAAAAACTCAGTGTTTGGAACGCAAGAGTTAAGAAAGAAGATTTTGAAAATTTTACACTAACTCAAGAGTTTATAGAGTTTCTCTCTACATCCTACTGTACATCCCCTGACACTTCATCTCTCTCCTTACTAGTATCTTCTCATCTCGAAGGTTTGATTGAACAGTTGACAGATTACATTCCAAATAAGGATACGAGTGGGGTTTTGTGGGTAGTCAATCCGTTCAGTGATCAAGTCGTAACAAAAGCTGAGCTAACTGCTCGTCAACATGATCAACTGATCGAAATTTCAAGTGATCAGTCAGCAAAACTCACTTTTAACAGTGCTTGTATCGACAAATTTTGGATAGGTATTAAAAATGAATACCCAAAACTGTCCACAAAAGCATTACAGACTTTGATGCCATTTTCTACGTCTTATAACTGTGAACAAGGTTTCTCCATAATGGTGAATATCAAAACAAAATCAAGAAATCGTTTGACCCTGGAAAATGACATTCTTTTGTGTATTACAAAACTCATTCCGGACATAAAAAAATTGGTTAATTCCAAACAAGCTCATGTTTCCCATTAAATAGTATTAGGCCTTTTTCAACTTGTATGTGTATTACAAATTTGTGTAGCCTATAAATTTTGTTATTAATAAAAACTACAGCTATGACTGATTTGTTTTTTTGATTTTCCTCCTTATCCCGCGACCCCCCTGGACACACCACGCGACCCCCCTGGGGGTCGCGACCCACAGTTTGAGAACCACTAACTTAGAGAATTAAAAATATATAGAAAGCAGTTATTAACAAGAAAATTCTGGAGAATCAGATACATAAAATAATTTTTTTAAGCATCTAAAAGCTACAACAAAATACCTAAGTATTTGTATATAAAGCTTATTATTCAATTTAGTTATAGTTTAGTTAGTTGTACATGTGATATTTTGGTGATAGACGAATGTGGTATGTATATATGAGTCGGAAAATCCATTCAGAGCACAACTGGAAAGATAAAAATTTTTAATAACAGTATTATGGGTTTTGTATGTCAATTTTGACAAGTTGTTAAAATTTGTATAGAAAGCCTCTATTTGGTGTCTAAATAAATTCAAAATTATAGATCACAAGTGAGAAAAAGTAAAGTGGGATATTTTGAAAAACGAAATACCCAGGTATTTTTGAGAACCCCACACATTAGGCAGATTTTATAGAAGGCTCGGTATCGTATATCTTTTATATTAATTTATTTGAAATTGCGTAAGATAAAATTTTTGTTACATATATTGCTAACATGAAATAATAACTTAGACTATTACGCAAAGCTTAAATGATCGTTTCAAATCGAGCTATTAATTAAAAGATGGAAAATATAGTGTTCCGGATAGAAATATATCTTATCACAAACTCTTTTAATATAATGCATTCTGACTACGATTATCTTACCAATAAACGGTTAATGACATTTTGTTTTCTTGGTGTTCATACACATGCATACCACTATATAAAGTTAATGAAATGTAATTTATTCTTCTATCCACGGTATTCATCCTTCACCCATGGTTAGTTAATTTCAAAATCTGTAACTTCTTTCCATGAAAAATTTCGAAACGTTCCGTGTTCCGATTTCTAGAACAATAATATTTCTTTGCAGCGCTCTCTCTTCTATATCTTCTTTAATGGTCATTTGTGCAAAATGTTGAATAAGGACGGCATCCTATAAGAGTGGTGAGACGTTTGGACAGGTTTCGTTTACCATATGCCGAGAAGGAGGATAAATTTTTAAAAGGTTATTCAAAGAAGAGTTGTTCTGGTTAGCCGCTTATTGCAACAAGTTGAGGAATCATTGTAACAATTCCATTTCCATCCCAAACGTGAAAGTTATGTATCGACTTTAAAAATGTGATTATACGTTATCTGCACACATATATTAAACTACCAGTTTACAGCCAATCATTCCTTGATTACCAACTCCTTAAAGGAATACATGTGCCTAGCTACATATTGATGATGAAAGAATTTATTAAATGATAGCGTTTTTGTTACATAAAAAGCAATCAATTGACTTACATTCGAGTGGCATCCCTTTTGACTTACAAAAAACTGTGCCCCATAAAAGATGGAAGATAACTGTTTTTTAAATTTATATTCCCGTTCTTAAAGCATTCCTACCTTGATAAAGACAGAAAGAATGGTTGTTTACCCTTTCTTTGGTCTGGAATTAGTCACAGCACAAAGAATTATCAGATGTAAAAACGGTAAATATAAAAATAGTCGAAAACAAAATACTGGCGTTGCTTAATAACAACTAATTGCACACAAGTATTCAATATTTGGACTCCTGTAAAGAACATGACACAGTAGTTTAATCATTTTCCCCACATTGCTACCATGCTACCACAAGTTAGAACAGCTAAATCGATTTGTCTACAGTCTTGTCAAAAGGCTGTGAATATTATTTGCAATGATGACACTTTATGATATCCTGCGTATCGTTAAACTGTTTCTGCCATTCGACTTTGCACAATTCTACATTGTGGCTGGATTTTTTTGCATCGTAATAAGTTCCACTAATAGAGGTTTATTTATGGAACTAAACTTTGCAAGGTTGCATATCACGGATACAGCAGCTCCTGAAAACTACAAAGCCGAATCCCACTAAAGTACTACCAGAAGCAAGTACTACTACCGAAAGGGCTTCTTAGAAGGACAATCGATTAACAAAGAAGTAAGTTCTTATTGTATTCAGGTGCATTTGAGACGGAATATAAACTAAAAGATTAAAGTAGGTTAGAAAAACTACTCGACTTCAGAGATAAACCAATAGCTTTTGGCCAGTTCATGGATACCCACAAATACCCGAATAGTCAAGTCTAAAATAACGGGCAGAAAGGGGATAATTAATATGTAATTTAACCCTGAATTGTTGAGTCGTAACCGTTCTGCAGAGAAAAGTGTGAGATGCATCGAGTGACGTCAATTATTTAATGAAAAATGCACCTAAAAGAAGGATCTTAATATCTGCCACAATTGCTGTCGGAATAAACATTTTTAATTGTCTGTTTCTGTGAGAATTTTCTTTATACTTCATGTATTAAATAATTATTTTTAGAATGTAATGAGGTTTCCAAATGTTTGTGAAATTGTTTAATTTGTCTCAGGGACGGGGACGATTGAAATAGTTTAAGCAAACTCCAGGTTTATTAATACTTTATTTATACATCATTTTAGGTCAACGAAATTATATAAATGGAAGCTCAATTAAATTTAGTTTCCATGTCTCAATGCATAGTTTAAAAATTTGCGATAACCGCAGAGAAAAGAAGCAGAAATGTTTCGGTTGTCTTGGGTGTACCATACTGCAGATTATTTTTTTGGGTAATTATTTATATTATATGCTCAATTCCTTTTCGTACAAAAGTATTAAAGTTCTATCATCGTGTTATTGACTTAAATTTCGTGTTGCATATAATAATTTGTTATTCTGGTAATTACATTATACACTGCATAGCTTTCCACAGTAGGTATTTCCGACACTCATAAAAACTCTTGTAAGCTAAAATAATACATATTATTCATGACCTTTATTCGTGTTAGAAACTGAATTTGCATATTGCGAAAGGTGGCCATTGAGTGCAATCTTTGTGTTAGCAACGAGCCTTCAACTATTATGGCGACCTTGTTGCTCGGATTTTTAAAAGTATAGTTGCAAAATAGTCTTCCGCTCTAGAGTATTTGAAAAAATTTTAAAAATGCAAGTGTCACGCGGCTAAATTTATGATTTAGAATAATTTTCAAGTAGGAATAACTCCCTTTATTTTCCATCTTATAAGATTATGGTATGTGCGTCGAGCAGCATGCACCAAGAATAACGTAGGGATTCTATACCTTGCACTGTTATAAAGTTAAAAGAAAAATTGCCAAGTAACTACACGCCCAATTAAGCCGAGAGGTATCTGGCAACAGGAGGTTACTACTTTCTGGCTGCTCCCTAGTTTCTCCTTCACAAGACTACTTTTGGCTTGATTGGACTAGTCTAGAAGTAACTTCTTGACTTAAATGGGCGTACGAGTTTGTATGTTTAGAAACAGCGGTCTACATCTGGTCCTGATGATACCTTTTACGAAAACGGGTGAAATGTCAACCTTACTAGTGTCTATACGGTCCTACCCGAAACACGTTATTGTTATTAATCGTACAATTTGTTATAGCAGTGCCTTATCGGTTACTTTCTCGTTTTTGATATTAAAATATAAAACATGGGTAGATTACAACAGGTTATGTTCCGATGCCCTGCATTTGACTTGCCAAAAAACACCCGAAGGTGCTACAATTTTGAATTTTGCCGAACACTTGCTATTACAAGCAAGGTAGGGATTTTCAACGTGTGTAATAACACCTACACACGAAACTCACATTTTATCTCTCGAGCGAACAAGGACGTATTTTGGTAAAAAATCCTCGTCTAACATTTTTCAAGCGGTCCATGTCGGAAATCGAACCAAGGACCGTGGGACCAGTAGTTAGCGTAAACTTGTCTGATCCACGGTACCGTCCATATTCCGATACCGCACAATTGAATAGTGTAAGAGTGACCCATTACCGAACTTTTGTCTAAGCGATATTACCACAGCTTATCTAACTTTTACAGGTGTGAAGGCTAGCGTTTCCCGCTGAATTGTTTTCCTTTGCGCATGCTCCATAAGTGGTTTTCTAATCAACTTAAAATTTTCTTCAGGTTAACCTAACATTTTATTTTGATTTGTATTGTTGTAAGTATTGTCTTTTAGCGTTTAACAATTAATATGGACGGAAAAAATAAAAAAGGTGGCACGTTTTGTGCTTTTAAAGGGTGTTCCAAAAAATCTTCAAACAATATCTCTATGTTTCGATTCCCAGTAATTGATCAAGCAAGTTAAGTTCCTACAGTGATTTGCCATTTACATAGGATAATTTGCGCCAATAGCACACATTGTTCTGGATAATTTGTGCTTTTAGTTGTTCATTGCAATATTTCTACTTGCACAAATGTGAGGAATGGTTAGCAGCATGTAATCGGAAAGATGTACTGGCAATGCATTCAGACAAACTGTTTAAAAATTATAAACCATGTGAGAAACATTTTCTAGAAAAATATTTTTTGAAAACCTCTAAAGTTCGCAAAAGAATATTAGATAAGGCATGCATCTAACTTATTATGTTATATCTTAGGTATTACAATTAATCCCTCTTATGCGGATATATCTGTACCGTCAACATCAAGTAATATGATTTTAATGATAGTGCTATTTTTTCATAATTCCTATATACAACTTACATATATTACAAATTTTTGTAGTTACAAAAAATTTCAACCTAATTGAATTAATGATAAAAAAAATTAAGGCAATTTTAACACAATTTTGCCTTTAATTAGTTAATTTCTTTAAAATGTATAACCTACAATTTATGGTGTGTTTAACTTGCCATAATTTTGTTACTATTAATCCGATTAGATTGAAATCTTCTGGGCATACAAAATGTTTATGCTCTTTCCATTAAGGCAATCATTTCTTTTCGCATCATACTAGTTAAATAGTTGTAAATTGACCCTTTTTATTTATATAAGGTATACACAACTACAACAATTTCTTATTTTTAGAAAATATACCCTTCTTCTATTGGGTCACATACATCACCAACATTATTATCGGATTCACCATGAAAGCCGAAAATGAGGACAGAAATAAAAACTTAAGAACAAAATGTCGATCCAGCCTATTGAACCAGAGCCGGTTCCTTTAGAAATGTTTTATCGTATGTGCGATCATTTTTTGCCACAAGTTCCAGGACTGAAGACCTAATGATGATGATGATGTATAGATATTAGTGATATATTTCTGAATTTTCTTTGTAAAATTATCTTTAATTTTTAATTTAAAAGAAGTTCAAACATGTTTTATTGTGAGAATACACATTATATATGAATAGGTAGGACTTCAGGTATTACATGTTCGTAGAACTTCAAAAGCTTGTCTAGGAATTTAATGTATGTGTATGTATCTTTAGAACTTTAAAATTTCGACTTCAAATTTCTACTCATTGTAAAAAAGTAAACAAAAGTGTATTGCGAAAAATTTGTACCTATTAAGAAAATATTATAGGGCTTAAAAGTTTCAATATTTGTATAATTAAGTATTTTGTTTATTCATTTTAAATTTAAATATGTGTGAATCACAAATGTGAATACCAAATTGTCAAAATATTTACAAAATACATAATTTAAGAGGAATGGTATTGTTAAGGCTTTATAAGTATTTTGGTTGTAGTGTAGTATGCCAATCACAATTAATTTAAGTCCTTAAACTATTCCCACCTAGAAACCCTCCATTATCCCTACCTTTAGTGCAACGACATAAAAGGGTTGGTAATGTACGAGTGGACGACAATTCAACTTCGTTCTCGCTTGGCTTTGGTTCGTGATTTAGTTCGGTGCATCGAGCATCAGTAATTAGCAACAATTAGTGAACATTATACATACAGTCCATAATTATCTGATAGCAGTGCAAATACAATCAACCACTACAACCAGTGAAAGGTAGGTGATATATTCCTTTAAATTATCATTTCCTTTATGTGATTGTAAATGCAAATTAACATTTTGATTAACATTTTTGGTCCTTTGAGCAAATATTTTGCTTATTAATTGGTTTATTATTGGCATTTTTGGCATTCAATTTAACTACATTGTTAATTGCTCTTCGCTTAAATTAGGGGTTGACCGCATTTAGAAGAAAAGTGTAGTCACACCACCAGTTTCATAGTCAATTGTGTAAAGTAACTTATAGTAGATGCAATCTCGCATTAAATTTGAAATTTTGTACTGATACAGAATCTTATAAAGCCTTAAAAATGACAAATCTTTGTAAATTTTAGGATAGTTAACGTAAGAATTTGTAGTCAGAAAAGTGTTTAAGCAATACAGTTATATTAAACTTGTAATTCAAGTTCGCTAGAGAATTCAGGTATTCGTAAAACCGGGTAGAATAAAACCCTTTGCTCTTTGTCATATTGAAACTTGCAAGCTCCCGTTAGGCACGTTGTAGTAAAAATTCTTTAACAGGTAGATCAACATTACCCTTGGTATATCCTATTATTAGGTGAACAAACCCTTCATTTTTGTAGCTGAAATCAATATAAAATCGATATTAGTAACCTTGTTCGTTAGGATGGCACATATTTCATCGGATAGGTTGATAGTGGATTTAAAGGCCGCACTCGATAGATTATCTGATATATCTGGTGCGATAGATAAATTGGAGCATATTAAAGGCAATTGTATTTCTGTTAATATTATGGCTGAAAGCGCCTTTGATATCAAAAACGATGTAGATACATCTTATAAAACGTGCATATTGGATGAGGACAACTCGGAATTATTAAATGAAGTTACAACATTAAGAATTGAAATAGATAGGTCTTTGTTAAACATTAAAATTATTAAGGCACAATTTGATAATATATCCACTGCTGAAAATGCTTGACTGAAAATATTACTAGCATCGGCTCATGTACTAATATTCGTCTCCCTCGGATAGAAATGAAAAATTTTCTGGAAAAATAGAACATTTCAAGAGTTTATTCAATTTTTAATAATTTAGTTCATGAAAATAATCAATTGCTACCGATCGAAAAGTTCTATTTTTAATTGATGCATTGGATTTTAAGTCTAGAGAACTCATTAGACATTTGCAAATTTCGAATAATAATTATATGCTAGCTTATTCAATTATTGTGGAAAGGTTTAATTCAAAACGTTTAATTGCAAACACGCATTGGAATGCTTTAGAATCGTCACCAAAAGCAAAATTTAATTCACATACAGATTTAAGAGAATTGCTTAATTGCTTTACGGAAAATATATCAAGCTTACGTCAAACTAAGATTGATTTGCTCGACTTCGTATTGTTTAATTTGTTATCAAAAAAGGTAGATACAAATCTGTTGAAAACATTTGAATTAGAAAATACATCAGACATTCCATCTTATGATCAATTAAAATTATTTCTAGAAAAACATTGCAAGGCATTAGAAATTAGCAATATGGTTGTTTCCGATACACCGTCCAAATTTAATACGTCCGTTAAACAAACCATATCATCTAGTGTACCTTCTAAACGTTCCTTTGAATATTCAAAACCCCAAGTTCGAAAGTCATTCGTAACAACTTCATTCGCTCAGAAATGCAGTCTTTGCAGTGGTACTCATAACTTATACCAATGTGAAATGTTTCTGAATAAATCGCCACAAGACCGTTATAACTTTGTTAAAGACAAACACTTATGCATTAATTGTCTTCGCAACTCTCATATGGTTACACGCTGCTCTTCCAAACTTGTTTGTAAAAAGTGTGCAAGGGTCATCATACTTTATTGCACTTTGAAAACCCTACAGTTGCACAGAAACCTGCAATCACTCAGGCAACAGATCAACTTCCCGAACCCACCTGCAACACTACTACAAGTACGTTGTTATCATCTAGATCGTCCAACACAATGACGTTATTAGGCACCGCAAGAATTTCAATTACAGATGGGTTTGGTAAAGTTCAGACAGTAAGAGCACTTGTAGATAGTGCATCAATGGAAAATTTCATGACTGATAAGTGTTGTCGACGCTTAGGTTTAAGAAAATCGAATATTTCAATGAAGGTTGAAGGCTTAGGTCTATCTGCTTCTCATGCGTATGGACAAGTATCGTGTAAAATTAGTCCTCAAGGTAAAACTGTTCCAGAGTACAGTATTGATTGTTTTGTTTTACCAGACATTTGTGGAACCCTTCCTTCATCAAGGATCTCACCAAATAGTTGGCCTCACATAGTTGGATTAGATTTAGCAGATTCGGACTTCGACAAACCTAGCCATATCGATTTATTGTTAGGTGCAGATTTGTTCGCGCGTGTTTTATTAAACGCAACTCGCATTGGGTCACTAGAAGAACCCGTGGCAATTCACACTACCTTTGGGTGGATATTAACAGGAAGGTTCTTTCTTCTGTTACATCTCGTATATCATTAGCTGCACTTGTAGAAGATGCTAACATTACTCGATTTTGGGAACTGGAAAATATTCCAGATTCTAACAAATTATCTCCTCATGCGGAAATTTGTGAAAGGCATTTTGTGGACACTCACAAGCAGGATGACACCGGTCGTTTTATTGTTTTGTTACCTTTCAATGGTCCTGAACCGCTATTTGCTGGCTCTCGGAAATAGCACTTCGAAGATTTCTTTCACTAGAACGCCGTTTGGAAATAAATCCTCAACTGTATAATTCGTACAGAGAATTTATGCAGAATTATATCGATAGTGGTCACATGTCTCGTATTGTATCGGATTCAACTCGATCGTCTACATTATCGCCGGTATATTACATACCACATCACGCCGTGTTCAAACCAGACAGTACAACTACAAAACTTCGTGTCGTATTTGATGCTTCAGCCAGCGCTCAAAGTGGAGGGTCTTTAAATGATCATTTACTCGCAGGCCCCTCTTCAAAAAGATATCATGGAGTTGTTATTACACTTTCGTTTACATTCTGTAGTTTTAACTGCGGACATTAAGCAAATGTATAGACAGATTCTTATTTCTACTAGCCATCGAGACTATCAACGTATAGTTTGGAGATTTAAGTTCTCGGAGTCTGTTATCGATTATCAGCTAAACACTGTTACATACGGCATCACATCATCACCATTTTAGCCATGCGTGTAATTCAAGAACTTGCAAAAGTCAATCGTTACGTTTTCCTATTGCTTCCAAGATTTTAGCATCGGATACGTACGTGGATGATTTGATTACAGGGTGTGATTCGATAGAGGATGGCAAACGACTCGTGTATGAATTAAACCAAATTTGCCAATCAGGTGGTTTTATGTTGCGAAAGTGGAATAGCAACGTGCCAAGTGTCATTGGCCATTTACCTGATTCCGTTCGGTATCAGCAAGCATTTTGTTTGAAGAGGTAAACAATACTTCTCAAAAATTTTAGGACTGCAATGGCAACCATTGAGTGATATGTTGTTTTACAATCTTAATATCGTTGATCGGCCTTGTACCAAAAGGAATATGGTTTCGAAATTGCAAGGATCTTTGATCCTCTGGGGTTATTATCACCATTGGTCTTCTTCGCAAAACATTTGATTCAATCTGTATGGATATTAGGAATTGGTTGGGATGAACTTCCTCCCAACAAATTGTTTTAAAATGGAATCTGTATCTTCAACAATTACCCGAGTTATTGAAAATTGAAATTCCTCGACGGATTCTTTGCGATAACCATCAAACTGTACAAATTCATGCATTTTGTGATGCATCGGAAGCTGGATATGCAGCAGCAGTTTATCTCCGCTGTGTCGATGAGAAAGGGAACATCCAAGTATCATTGGTCTGTGCCAAATCTAAGGTCGCACCAACCAATCGTATATCATTACCTCGATTAGAATTGTGTGGTGCAGTGTTGTTGTCGAACTTGGTCGAGTATGTGCAAAATACGTATAGAGATAATTTAGTATTGGACGATACATTTGCGTGGTCAGATTCCACAGTAGCATTAGCATGGATTCGATCTTCGTCGTATAATTGGAAGACCTTTATTAGCAATCGTGTCTCGCATATCCAAGAACGAGTGGCTCCATCATCGTGGCATCATATTAAATCACAGGATAATCCTGCTGACTGTGCATCAAGAGGATTATTAGCTGCTGAGCTTGTTAATCATCCTTTGTGGTGGACGGCTCCACCATGGTTACTATTACCTAAAGAGAATTGGCCTGCTCATATGGAACCAACTCTTACAGATCACACTCAGATGCACATTGAAAAAGAACTTTATCCCTTAATATACACGTTGCAGATCATTTCGTAGACTCGATGGTAAATCAATTTTCAGATTTGCGAAAAATATGCAGGATTCTGGTATATATTTGTCAGTTCATTCGTAACTTGAAAGTTCGTGCAAATTTGGATATTCGAAACTTAGAACAATTATTGGTCTCCCCGAACAGTATGCACTTCATTTATTAATAAAACGGGTTCAAGAACAAGTTTTCAGTCAGGACATTGATATCATTCGAAAGGAAAACTTAGTAATAAACAACTTCGACCTCTCAGTCCTTTCCTTGACAGTGATGGGTTGTTAAGGGTGGGCGGCCGGTTGCGAAATGCAGACGTATCTTATGATACAAAATTTCCATTGCTACTTCCTCGGTCACACCGGGTGACAGAGCTCATTATTCGAGATTGCCATACGAAATATTTACACCCTGGACTTAGAACTACTCATTTCTTGTTAGTACAAAATTTTTGGATTCTGTCTGCAAAAGGGCTATTCAACAGTGCCTAAACTCTTGTATTCGATGTTTTCGTCAAAACCTATTTCGCTATGCCCTCCTATGGGCGACTTGCCCCCGCTAGACTTACTGCCGGTAAAGCGTTTCTACATACTGGGGTAGACTACGGTGGACCCTTTTCTATCACCATGAATCGTATTAGAGGTGCCAAATCATTGAAAGCTTATGTTTGTTTATTTGTTTGTCTTAGTACAAAAGCGATACATCTGGAGTTGGCATCAAACCTATCTAAAGAAGCCTTTATTGCAGCTTTACGGCGGTTTGTAGCACGCAGAGGTAAATGCTTGCAAATTCATAGTGACTGTGGAACAAATTTTATCGGAGCATCTCGGGAACTAATCGAATATATGAAGCAGTCATCTGAAACGGAAGGTATTCACTTTGTTTTTAATCCTCCGTCGGCTCCTCACTTTGGGGGAATGTGGGAAGCTGGGATAAAATCTGTAAAGTCCCATCTCAAGAAGGTGGTAGGCGAACAAATTCTCTCGTACGAAGAATTTAACACCATTCTAGTTCAAATTGAAGCCATCTTAAACTCCAGACCTTTATGTCCAATGAGTAACGATCCCACTGATTTTTCATTCTTAAGTCCTGGTCATTTTCTGAACGTAGAACCAGTGTCTGTCATTCCCGACCCTAATGTCTTAGATCTGAAACTATCTTCCTTAAATCGTTGGCAACTGGTTCAACGTATTCAGCAATCATTTTGGAAACGGTGGCATTTGGAGTACCTACACACACTTCAACAGAAAACCAAATGGTTTTCTGCTAATTATTCGTTAATGGTGGGAACGTTGGTGTTGATTAAAGATACTCAAGTGTCTCCATTACAGTGGAAAATGGGACGTATACATACGTTGCATTATGGAAAGGACAATGTTTGTCGTGTGGCTACCGTGGCAACATCCCAGGGACTATTTAAAAGGCCCGTGGTAAAATTGTGCCCTCTCCCATTCCAGAGGCAACTTAGTATTATAGTTAGTATATTAGGGTAAGTTAACTTTTAAATTTACGGTTATATATATATATATTTTTTTTTTTTTTTGCTCGTTTAGACACACTTAGAAAATAAGTTCCTAATACTTATTTTGGTGGGCGGTATGTTAAGGCTTTATAAGTATTTTGGTTGTAGTGTAGTATGCCAATCACAATTAATTTAAGTCCTTAAACTATTCCCACCTAGAAACCCTCCATTATCCCTACCTTTAGTGCAACGACATAAAAGGGTTGGTAATGTACGAGTGGACGACAATTCAACTTCGTTCTCGCTTGGCTTTGGTTCGTGATTTAGTTCGGTGCATCGAGCATCAGTAATTAGCAACAATTAGTGAACATTATACATACAGTCCATAATTATCTGATAGCAGTGCAAATACAATCAACCACTACAACCAGTGAAAGGTAGGTGATATATTCCTTTAAATTATCATTTCCTTTATGTGATTGTAAATGCAAATTAACATTTTGATTAACAGGTATTGTCTTTTTTTCTCGAAATGGGGTGAATTAATATATATTTATAGATGTAAATTCTAAGCTATCCCATAAATTTTTTTCAAACGACCTATATTTTGTTATACTTACTCTTAGCAACATTTTCCAGTTCCAGGGGCAAATGATTGTTATGCTTAGATTTGCAGACGATATGGTGGTATTAGCATCTAGCAAGGAAGAATTAGAAGCAGCTCTCAATGAAATGGAAACAGGTCTAAAAGAGGGATAGGGTACAAAAATTAACAAAAATAAAACTAAAGTACTAGTATGCAAAGGAGGGGGAAAATAAATCAAAAACTAAAATACATATACGAAACGAAAACTTACAAGAAGTTAAGGATTTCTGCTACTTAGGAAGCCAAATAACGCAAGATGGGAAAAGCGCAAAAGATATAAAACAAAGATTAGCACAAGGTGGTGCTACATTTAACAGAAAAAGCAATTACTGTGTTCAAAGACAACAAACATAGAAACAAGGAAAAGATTGTTGAAAGCATATCTGTGGAGTACAGCACTGTACGGCTGTGGAGCCTGGACATTCGGAGAAGCGAACAGGAAAAAGATAGAAGTCTTTGAAATGTGGTACTACAGACGTAGGATGAAGATATCATGGGCAGACAAAGTTAAGAACAAAGAGGTTCTAGAAATGGTAGGGGAAGAAAGAATTATGTGGAAAACAGAAAAAATTGGAGAAATAGGATGATAGGACACATACTAAAGCTGAGGGAATAGTGCGGAATATACTAGAAACAGAGATAGGCAAAAGGACAGATAGGGGTGAACCTAGGTTAGACTATTGCACACAGATAGTCAAATATGTGGGTTGTGGGAGTTCCAGGGAAATGTGTGGGTTAGCTCAGAATAGAAACCAATGGAGGTATGCGTCGAACCAGTTTCAAGACATAAAACCTTATAATAACAAAAAATAATTGTACTTTAACGCGATGATTATTATAACCAAATACAAGTGTTGGTTTTGCAATATTCTCAACTAATGCTGACTGTGCGGAAGGATTTATTGGAAAACTATTAATTCGTCAAATGTTTAAATGTTGGAGAAACTTGGTAGCCACAGGTTGCTTAACCCTCTTCACATCCACTGAATATCGGTGAAATAGAGTATATATTTGCAAAGCAATAGAAGGGAAATCGAACTGTACTAACAAAAAAGAGCAGGGACTATGTTCGAAGATAACAAACATAGAAACAAGAACAAAAGTGTTGGAAACGTATGTGTGGAGCACAGCCTGTACGCCTATGAAATTGGGACAGTAGGGAAAATAGACCGGAAAAGGAAGAACCCGTTTGAAATGTTATGCTTCAACATCGACAGATAAAGTTAATAACAAAGAGGTTATAGAAATAATACGGGAATAAAGATATCTTAAAACGTATTTTTTTTTGTTGGGAGCCAGTGAAACGTATTCCTTTTGTTGGATGGGCGTCAGTGTAACGTATTTTTTTGTAGGATGCGCGCCAGTGAAACGTATTATTATCAATGGGCGTCAGTGCACAAAAATTTTCCGCTTCCTTCACAGAGAATCGAAGAAAAGGTCATCTTCCGACATAGCTAGGGGTCTATTCCTGGGTAGAGCAATAAGAAGTGGGAGGGGGGAGTCGACTTTCGTATTCAAATAAAAACTAAACAAAGTTAAATAGGCGTCACCAAGTCCTGAGATAATCACTATAAGAGCAAAGCACAATTCAAAGTGCGGACGTGGAAACCCAAAGATAAAACGATCGCCTTCGTTAACAAAAACCTGTCTTATAAAAATAAGACGCAGCTCCTGTAAAAAATTAAAAAGATTAAATAAAAAAAATGTAGAACACCATTTGTGCCCTATAAAAGTATCAAAAATAAAAAAATGTATATCCAATATGATATTGGCACAAAATTATTACCCAAAAAATCTACCTTTATGTTATCAGATTTGATCGCATTTGACCAAAATAAAAGTCTTAAAGTTTAACTAATTGTTTACTGAAGTAAAAAAACTTTCTTTTAAAAATTCATAATTTTTAACATGTAAAATTCTCAACAATAATGTTTATAACAAAATCAAAATTTTGTCTTTTTAAAGCAAAAGACTGCTCTCTAAACATAAGCTTGTTTTAAATATTTAATCAAAAAAATTTGTAAACACAATGCATTGAACTATCATTTCTATCCTGGGCAGATTTTATCAGGTAGATTACAGTTTCATAATTATTACGCAGCGTGTATTTAAATTTTGCAATGAAGTGAAATAAACTTCCATGTACATAACAAATTAAAAGTAAACAAAGGTTCACTGCTATTACTTATCAAGTACTTTTTGTATTAAGTATATAAATTTCCATAACCTAAAAATTTTTGTATGAACACAAATGCAAACACTTTGCAATTGTCACTAAACGAAATTAAATTTTTACACTAAGTTTCTATAATTTATATGTGAATAAAAGCTAACTTCAAGATTGAAGAATGTTTAATTTGAATTTTAGGAAAGCTACACGAAGCATCTGCTTTCACGGCAAATATCTTTAAAATGTTACTACATCACAAAAAAATATAACGTCGAAAATATACTTCGAAATTTATCTGAATTCGAATGTAAACAAAGTCTACAAATATATAAACCTAACCTAACAAAAATTTCTTTCTGTGATTCTGTGGTTTGTAATACCAGTTTAACAGTAATCGAAACTGAAACAGGTCATGTGGTCATAAACATGATAGCAAATTTCGTGTTTTTATATGACCGTCTGTTTATCAAAGACTAACGACATTCTAAACACATGCAAAATTTCTTAAATTTAATAACGAACCAAACTGCATCTGATTTTCATAGACAAATCCCATCAGAAATTTCATCAGCTCCAAACAACACCATAAACTCAGAGATATATCGGCCGGATTTCGGGCTCAAACCGGGCCTTGACTACTTTATTCGCCGGCGCCGGCACTTTTCGGGCCAAGACTGCTGGCGAACTTTTCGCCGAAACGCACGAGTAGATACTCCATCGTCCCTTCACTTCTATCTCACATTGAGTAAGTAAACGTTCTTAATTATATTTTCACGTAGTGTTTTCATGAACCCATTAATAATCAGTTTTTCGTCTTGTTTAGTGTAAAGGAGACGTGATATTGTAACTCACTTCTTATATTTTTTCTAGTCCTATTTAATGTTCCTCATGTTGTACTTTAGGCAAGTTAAAGATGCCCAAGAACATCAAACTAGGTGATTTATTCATAATTTAAAAGTTTGCACGATTTATATTATGTATATGTATATACTCCAAATCTCAATCATGCGGCGAACGTCGATATTATCAATCACGTGTATAATTTATGTCTACCGCCTAAAACACTAGAGAGTTATTGCAAAGTTCATTTTACCAATTTTTTAATAAAGTTTTCCCTTATTTGACATTTACACATGCGCAATTACACCTTTAATGTTTGCACTTTATTAAAATACACGACACCTTTATTTAATTTAAATACAGGCAGGGAATGCTTTTACGCCATAATTTTGACATATGCCAAATGCTTAACGTACAAACTTACATTTAATTGTCTGCTTTGTGTATAAATATAGCGAAATAAATGGTTTTTTGTAATGTTGTTTCCGTAATTAAATTTAGAAATATAATGTCCAAGTTTATAACACGAAAAAGATATAAAACGTCAACGCTCTAAATACGAGGATGCTGTTTTGTAATGCTTTTCCTAGAAGTAAACTGTAAAAATCCTTTTGAAAACAGATATGCTATATGCTTAGAAAGGAGTAAAAACAGTGTCTTGAAGTAAACTCAAAAAGTATTCCGTGAAAACACTTTGACAACACATACAAATGTTATCGAATCAGTGGGAAATAAAAGACTCAAATAATAAAAAAAGGTTCATCTTTGTGTGAATACAATTTCTTTGATTTTTTCAATATAGTTAAACATGTATTTATAGGTCACCTTACCACAATAGAAATTAATTCTTTATTCATTTTTAAAACATAAGCTAAAGATATAGAATACTAAATATATATGTCAGAATAAAGAGTAAGGGAAAAAACACTTGCACTAACACTCCTTTAGATTGGATGCAAACTTTTAAAATAGGATTTGCAGTTGGAATTCGTGTTATTTGAACCATTGTTAAATTTGCTTCTACAGCTTGTGCGTCGACATATTTTCTACATTATTCGTTACCGTATTTCAAAAGCAATGCAGGTCTGTTTATTTTCTGTTCGACAACTAAAAGGTGTCTGGCGTGGATTGCTTTTTTTAACTGGAAGCCAAATGGGTGTTTCCTTTCTGTAGACCAACTGCTTTTGTGCGTAGGTAGTTGCTGTAGTTACGATGCCATGGTGAATGGATCCTGAATACCGCAGCGTTTCTGTGTTGACTCACCCCCGACGGTTTTCAAGCTAAGTATCCGGACACCTACAGGTATGCAACTCGTTTTCTTTTGTGTGTGTCAATGGGATATTCTGTATCAACATTTGGTGTACTTATGTTACAAGAAACGTCACATTGTAGAACTATTGTTCGTTGCTGCTAATCGATATTATCGCTCTACATGTGTGATGTACCAGTGTTAAAAGTATTGGACAGACACACGCTTATTCCTTTGTACTGATTAGTTTATTTTACAAACGGTACTATGTACGATTTAAAAGATATCTGACAAAAGCTCCCACACGTTAATTCTTTCCTACTAGTTAGTTATTTTACAAAAAGTATTAGGTGAAACTTTAAAACTGCTTGACAAAAGCTCTCACAGGTTTATTTGCTACTGATTAATTTTATTTTGTGTAAATACAAGATGCGCACTTCGTATCTAATGTACTAAATTGTTCATATCACCTAACTGTTTGCTTTGAAATAGTAACGCTTAATTTATTGCTCTTGGTTGTTTGTACAGAATCCGTTATTTATTTTTATTTGTTAATAGACCATCGTGGGCGATATGTTTTTTGTTTTTTTTGGTATGTAGGCGAATCCATCCCACTCTCCGCGTTTAATAGTTAGCCTGGTACTTACTTTTCTTCCGACTACGTCTAGGTACGTAACAGAATAAAAATCAAATGATATACTACGATATGTTCCACAAGTATCTTGATTGTAATTCAAAATCATTATACTCTTAAATTAAACAAAAGAGTGATAGTAAACTTGTTGAACACAACAGAAAAAACTATCTTCTCATTTGCTGAATTAAAGTCGGGCCGGCCCGAAATTTCGGGCCGGCCCGGCCCGGCCCGGCGGGCCGGGCCGTCAATTTTTATTTCGGGCCGGGCCTCGGGCCGGGCCAGATACCTTTTTGCGTCAGGTCGGGCCGGGCTTATTGAAAGCCCGGCCCGGCCCGGCCCGAGTCCATCTCTACCATAAACCATTTCAAACTTAGGAAGCAGTAACCATTTCTTGGGGTAACAGCAATCACGACCACATATCCGCAATCACCAATCCTTGTACAGAACAATACAACTTACAAAACAAAATTCTCACTTGTATTTTTCTATTGTTTTTCGTAGGCGCGCGTTAGTAGAAGTTATTGATATTTATTCAAGTCTACCATGACTTGAACCACTCACACAAATAATTTAATCGAAGGTCGCAAGCCTCTAGTCTAGAAAACATCTTGAGGAATTGATAGCAGATAGCAGATATTTTACTACAAGAAGATTATTAAAACGAAGGGTTCCATTATGTACTATATGGAACATTAATAAAGAATAAGGCACGCTTGGCGCATTATGCTTGTAATTCAATGCGAATAAATACTGATCAAGTTAAACATGCTTCAATCTGTCTGGAACAAGAAAAACAAGAGAAATAAAAGGGTACGATATGTTTTAAGCCATTTTTGGGCAATAGTGCGGGCTATAATTACAAGCTGATATTGGAATAGATAGGTATATGTAGACCTAGATCAGAATATTGCACGCAGATAGTGAAAGATGCAGACTGTGGGAATTTTAGGGAAATGTCGTGTAGGTTAACTCAGAATAATACACAATGGAGGTACGCGTCTAACCAGGTCCAGAACTGAAGACTTAATGATGATACGTAACAAAACATATGTCGTTTGAAATAAAAATGTATGGGGAACCTTAGAATTTTCCTCAAGCAATATACATAATTTAAAACAAACAACAAAAATAGAATAGAGAAGTATATCATAAATCTCTAAAGGACAACCTAAAAGACCCACAACAAAATCTAAAAAGTCACGTATAGTAGAAAAAGCATTTTCTAACAAAAGTCTTTTTAACTTAGTTTTAAATGGATGAAAGGACAAATCTTTTATGCCAGCATCAAGTAAAAGGCACAACCAAAATAGTTTTTAGGACCATTTCAATTCTGTGAAGATATAGGTGTCTTAGAAAATTCAATTTCAGATTTCGATTCAGTATAAAAAGTAAACAAAATAGTGTATATCACGAAGAGTTTGACCTATTGATATAAAAGGATATGTAGGTGAGTGATGCACTAATAGAATTAATAAATTAACAGATCTTGAAGGTGTATTTCGATGGTGTACCTACAAATGTCGAGGGTAAGTTGCTGTTAAAAATGATTTACTGTTAACAAAAGTGTGAATCATTTTAGTTTGCATGTATTCTGATATGCAAATATAGTGTTGAGGTTAGGTTACTGTTAAAAACATTATAGTAGATTTTATTATTTACATTCAAATTTCCCGCAAAAAACCTCTTATGTAATGGCGGATTGCGTTCAAGGTTATAGAATTTTGCCCTACTAACTTCAAACAATCCGACAAAGCCTTTGCATCTGTCAGAGATGGATAAGCTGCGACGTTACTGTGTATGGAGGCAGACGACCAATTTTTGTTATAAGACTTGTTATTGCGCGGTACTATCCGTATAATGGACGTGTACCGCTTAAGAAGTATTTTAATATTTAACTTCTATTAGTGTCTAATACCGAACGTCGCCTGATTTTACTTAACTTTTTACCAACTTAAGAAACAGACTGTGCCCAAATGTAACAAAATATTCCGTTGAAAATCAATTACTGACACACATTTCTAGCTCACTAGACGTTTAATCATTAAGAACGCACAAACTTCTTGTGCGTATTTGCATCAACATAAAACTAACCTTACTCAATTTCGCATAAAATAAGGCACAAAGATAAAGCGCGTTATGGGTCCAAGAAGAATGCTTTGGCGAGTATCCAAATTAGCACTTTCCTACGCCGTCCATGCATTACTAACCACCTACTACTTTTATACAGTTGTGACGTTTTCCAAAAGCATTTTACAAACTTCATAGAATTTTGCAGATTTACGGATTTCATTAGTTTCTTAATATTTGCAGCGAATGTTTTTAAACGCGCTTCTATTCAAGGGTATCTTATTTATATCGTAAATAAAGCTATACATACACAAGTTAATTCTATATTAAAGTCCAAATGTGCAATAATTCATTTTCGTTTGACGACTAAAATACGGATTTCTAACTAAAAGCACTACGTTAATACACATAAAGAACTTAGGTAAATTTATAACCCAATAATGCTGTAGTGCACAGTTCAACTTCGTTGATTTATATCAACGGTTTAACTGTAATTATGTATATCAACTGCATTCAACACATATTTTTATTTTTTAGTATTTAATCTAAAATTAAGCCCTATAGAACTTAAAACCAAGAACTCTAACATATCTCAAAAGTTTTTTACACATTCAGATATTTCTATAACTAAAACAATACCCAATATTTATTAACAACTTTCAATACTTTACACCGTATAAAATGTATAATAATAAATAAATATTGGCGTAATATTTGTTTTATCACCAAGTCTAACATAAAACTATCTAAATGCAACGCAGAGCTTTATCTTACTTTCCTACACCCTGTTATTCAGCTTGAATGTTGTCGCAATTTGCTTCCTGTAGCTATGGAACAAACTAGTAATCTACGTCTACAGTACAATGGAATATATTAATGAATATTTATTTAGTGGATGTATAGCAAATGATTTTTTTACAAACACACCTTCGCCAGATATGGAATAATTACTACTTGCCTCAAACTGGTCAGCTTTACGTAGAATAAACATTTCTGAAGAATGCTCCGGAAGCACCGAAGTTAAATTTATGCCAACGTCAAAAATTACTATCAAAATTTACAAAGCATCTATGATGCTTTGCTTTCAAACGAAATACTTTGAAACTATCCATGCGTTTAAGTAAAAACTAATGAAAAATATATGTGGGAAAAATTAACAAGTTTTGTTATCTAAGCATATTGGCCCTGCACATATATATATATATATATATATATATATATATATATATATATATATATTCTTAACACTTTTGTGGTATAACGACCTTGCAATTATAAAATATAATATATACAATAACAGGCTTTTAGGTCTGCTGGTTAATTAATTGTACTCTTTATTATAAATCTAAGCTTTCGGTTTTATTTTAAACCATTTTCAAAGATACTAAAAATTAGAAACATTAATATGGGCTAAACAGTTAAAAACTTACTTACTAATGTGAGGTTTTACAATGAAATCGTCGAATTCAACATAACTGATCAAATCACTTAATAAAACATAACATAACATAACATAAACATACACAAACAAACATACGCAAACATCCACATGCACCCACACACACATAAATACACACACACACACACACACACACACACACACACATACACACATGCACAGACATACATACATTCGCACAAACAACATAAACACACTGAAATACATACGTAAACAAATATACATACATCAACATACATATATAAACATACATACATACAAAAAATATCTAAATTTCAGTCAAATCATAAAATAAATTAATTACAATCTAGAAAGTTATCTCAAACACTGTCAAAATTATA
Source organism: Platerodrilus igneus (assembly GCA_036346225.1). Lineage (NCBI taxonomy): Eukaryota > Metazoa > Arthropoda > Insecta > Coleoptera > Lycidae > Platerodrilus > Platerodrilus igneus. The sequence continues at coordinate 2,899,869 of JARFIW010000566.1, forward strand.
AAGGAATTGTCATTATAACATTCAAATTTGATTAACAAAACACAAAACTGTGTTCTTTTTAAAAGCTTTCAACATCACTTTCAGTTTGTATTAAAAAATTTATCTATATCGACGATTTCATTGTAAAACCTCACATTAGTAAGTAAGTTTTTAACTGTTTAGCCCATATTAATGTTTCTAATTTTTAGTATCTTTGAAAATGGTTTAAAATAAAACCGAAAGCTTAGATTTATAATAAAGAGTACAATTAATTAACCAGCAGACCTAAAAGCCTGTTATTGTATATATTATATTTTATATATATATATATATATATATAACTTGGGGCACCTCGTATATATATTTATATATATATATATATATAGCTATGATAAGATGGTACTTTAAGGGTAGATTAAGTCATAGGGCTTGTAGGATAAACGTAAATAATTTTACGGTTAAAAAATCAAACAATTCAACCAATTATAGGAGTAAATCGACTATTTTACAAAAGGTAAATAGCGAGCACACGGTATATAAACTATGTTTAATTTAATGCATAAGAAAGAAGCTCATTTTCTCGTAATCAAACACTATTTAGCTAAAATAATAATGTGTACGTCGTAAAATATGTTTTAAGTTAAATTTATAAGTCCAGAATTGAATAGAAACCTGTTAAGATAAGGTTTTAAACGCAACAAATTGCATCAATATAAACACACTATCTGGAAAGATAAATAACCTGGTATTCTAGCATTTAAGAATATCCTCATAAATGGCAACGCATAAATAAGTAAACGCATTCTAATATGTCATTATTAAAAAATGAATACGTGACCAGGAATATTACATCTGCGGATAAATTCAACATATTTTTAAAACAAATAAATAACAGACGGTTCGTTATACGATAAGCTTTGGACAATAAGCGACACAAATATAAAATACGTGACAGAAAGAAAGGAATATTTGGAAATTCTAAGAAGATGCTATAATATATTGAATGTCTACGTGCGAGATTGAATGGAGAAACAACAATTAAAACCAGGGAATTTGGGGAAATACCAAGGTTCTACAGAGAAAGGCGAAAATTACAAACGTTTATCAATAAAGACGCGATGCGCACAAATTAAAACATGCATAGGTGGAGCTTATAAATACTATAGAAAACTCGAAAATAGACATTTCGTCCTCAACAAGGCACGAATCCCGTCGATATAAAGTAAAAATTTACATACCAGTAACAATTAGTGAAAAGTTAATAATTTATTAAAAATGAAAGATTGAAAGTGGCAATTTTGTGCGACGAAAAGTAGCCTTTCCACGCGTAAACGTGAAGCATATTTTTTATATATGGCTGGCCCCACGCATATTTTTTATACGTTGCGGCGTCAGTATTACAAATTTTTCTAAATGGGCGCCAGTGAACAAATATCTTCCGACGTAACTAGGGGTCTATTCCTGGGTAGAGCAATGAGAAGTGGGGGGGGAGTCGAATTCTGTTTGCAAACCAAAGTTAAGCTAAATCAAATAGGCGCCACCATGTCCTGAGATAATGACGATAATTGCAAAGCACAGTTCTAAGGGCGGACGTGGAAAACCAAAGAACAAATGATCACCTTCGTTAACAAAAACATGTCTTAACAAAATAAGACGCAGCTCCTGTAAGAAATTACAATGGTTAAATAAATGAAAAAGAATAGAACAATATTTGTGTCCTGTAAAAATATATAAAGAAATAATAAAAAAGTATTTCCAATATAATATTGGCATCAAATTATTACTCAGAAAAATTTTAGCTTTATGTAATTAGATTTGATCGTACTTGACCAAAATAAAAGCTTTAGATTTTGAACTAAATGTTTACTAAAAAAACTCTTTTAAAATATTGTAACTTGTAACAAAAAATATTTCATAATCAACTACTTCAAAATTTAAGTTTTAACTTTCCTTTTTTCTCTCATTAATCAAGCTAATTTACTCAAAACATAAACTTGTTATACAACTTAAAGTAATAATGATTGGTAAGCATAACACAGTGAATTAAATTCTAACCTGGGCAGATCTTTTCAGGTAGATAACAAATTACTAGAACCTAACATAATGAGAATTTGAGTTTTCAAATTTACGTTTAATAATCAAAGTATAGATAAAGCTGATCACAAAAATAGGCATGTTTATTTAAATTGTATTACAGCTGCTCAAAGCATTTGCTTTCAAGACAACATCTGTCAACTGTAGAAAAAAAAGTAGAAAAATATTACGTCAAAAGCACATGTTGAACTTATCGACGGTTCATATGGAACAAGCACGTTACTTCAGAAAGCTAAATCAACAAAATTTCATTTCACAGCTTGTAAAACCAGCTCAACAATTAATTGAAATTTTTACAATTTACGTGTACTAAACATAAAAGCAAGTTAACGTGATCTAAACTTTGAAACACATGCAAAAAAAAAAATCTTATAGCTATCTACGAACCAAAACTGCATTAGTTGCTTTGCAACAAACTGAGACGGGATCTCCGTGGAATCTTCTTGGAATAAATGTTTCATTAGATATTTAAGTAGTTCTAAATACTAATATTCTAGAGAATTCTATATTTAAAATAAATGTATAACTGAGGCAGGTAATAATTATTCCAAACCTGGTGGGGTTTGTTTGTAAAGAACTCATTTGCTATGAATCTACTAAATAAATATTTATTGATATATTTTGTTGTATTACATAGTTTACTAGTATGATCCATAGGTACAGCAATCAGGTGACGACAACATCAAAGCTTAAAGCAGGATATAGGAAAGTAAAATAAAGCTCTGCGTTGCTTTTAATTGTGTTCTGTTATATTTAGTGATAAAGCAAATATTACGCCTATATTTATTTATTATTATTCACTATATACGGTGTAAAATATAGAAAATTAATAATAAATATTGGGTATTGACTTATAGAGCAGTTTCGTATGAGCACAATAATTCTGGAATTTACTAAAATTCGTGGTTGTAATCGCAATAGAGCTTAATTTTAGGTTAACTGTTAAACAATAAAAGTAGGTGTTGAATGCACTTGATATATATAATTACAGTAGACCGTTGATATAAATCAACCAAGTTGAACTGTGCACTACAGCATTATTGGGTTATAAATTTACTTAAGTTCTTTATGTTTATTAACGTAGTGTTTTTAGATAGAAATCTGTATTATAATCGTCAAACGAAAATGAATTATTAACACATTTGGACTTTAATATAGAATTAACTTTGGCATGTTTACTTTTCTTTACCATATAAATTAGATACCCTTGAAGAGAAGCGCGTTTAAAAACATTTGCTCAAGTATTACGAAACTGATGAAATTCACAAATCTTCGAAATTCTATGAACTTTGTGAAAAGCTTTTGGAAAACTACACAACAGTATAAAAGTAGTAGGTGATTAGTAATAAATGGACGGCGTAGGAAAGTGCTAATTTGGATATTCGCCAAAGCATCCTTCTTGGACCAATAACGCGCTTTATCTTTGTGCCTTATTTTGTGTGAAGTTGAGAAAGGTTAGTTTCATGTTGATGTAAATACGCACAAGAAGTTTGTGTGTTCTTGATGATTAAACCTTTAGTGACCTAGAAATTTGTGTCAGTAATTGATTTTCATTGGTTTATTCTGTTTTACTGTTGAACACTCTTGGTCTGTTGCATCAGTTGGTAAAAGTTCAGTAAGATAGGGCGAAGTTTAGTATTTGATACTAAACACTCCTTCCTCCTCCCCCAAAAAATAGCAGAGTAATACCGTTTAGGCAAGTTCGGTAATTGGGCCCTCTAGGACTATTCAATTGTGCAACACCTGAATATAACCCGTAGTCTTTTACCCATATTTAAAATTTTAATAGCTTAAAAAAAAGTAACCGACAAGGAATTGTTATAAGTCATTGTAAGATTAGTAGTAATGGGTGTATCTAGTAAGGTTGTGTAGACACTTATAATGTTGACATTTTGCGTGCTATATTAAAGGTTATCATCTAGTCAAAATGTAGAACGCTGTTTTGGAAACATTTAGGCTTATACGCCCAGGTAAGTCTAAACGTAGAAGTGTTTCGAAATGAATTTACTTGCAGACTAACCTAATCCAACCAAAAAGTCTTTTGACGAAGTAACTGTAGAATAGTCAAAAGAAGGAACTTCACGTTTTAAGAAAGCTCTCGGCTCAATCGGGCGTGTTGCAATAAACTTATTGAATTTTGTTAACTTTATAACAGTGCGAGATATTATATCTACGTTATTCTTGATACATGCTCTTTAACGCACATTCCTAATTATTTACTCTAGAATTATAGCATTTTTCTTCTGTTAAATGAATTTTTATTAAGAGCAATCATGTCATTATCTAAAGTCGACAAGTTTTTTCTACCTTTTTTTGACTTTTAGCTAATATTCCTCTTAAAAAGCATATTTCTCAGGCGTGTCTGCATATATCAAGAACTTCTTACTTCTTTGTTTATCAGATGTACCTCTAAAAAGTCTTTTTGACAACGGTCCAATAGCTTTCCGGTGAAATGTAGCCATTGGGTGCTTGGTCTTATGTCAGGTGGTGAAAATCTAGTTCTAGAAGTGGTCGCTAATGCTGGATGAATGTATATATACATTTGATGATGTTGGTAGAATGTGAATGCGAGGTGATGCCGACACAACGTTGTTGCTCTGCAATTATTGTGCAATGCGAGTGCCTGGCAATGCTAGCGAGGGTCGAAATTTCTAAAGAGACTTTGTCATTCGCGACGTAACAGATGCAATTATGTACGCAGACATTTGTCAAGATACTGCAGTAGAAATGTTTGTTACAATTTTGGTTTAAATAGTAGCAGTATACAACGTTGCCAACATTTCTAAATCCGAATATTAAATTGTCTGGGATCACCTTGTAAAGTTTCGCAGCAATAGAAATAACATTTATACACAAGTTAAAAATACGAACTAATTATACACTAAAAGGCATGACGCACAAAGAAAATATTTACAAAGCTCTTGTGCGCGTAATTATTACAAATATTTTTTAACTATGATAGCACTTTAGTTTGTAAGAATGCTGGATATGGTTCCATGTTGAAAAATTGAATGTTGCGGCTTCATGACGACTACATGGATCTATGTTGTGTAGAGAATGATTTCCAACGTTAAGGTGAATGCAATGCGGTGATTGGGATAGGATTTCCATGCTTCGGTACCCTGAGGCTGGTAGGCGGAGATGCTGGAATATGGACGACGTCCTTAGTTGGTAGAAATTGAAGCAGACGGATGGCGGAATGTTACCAACTCTGGCGTATATGTTAGAGTCACGTGTTCTAGGAGGTGGCTCTGATGGCTTAGGAGGTAGGGCAGGTCCAAGCTGTGCTATGACCGGGCCCTGCGTTGCTATAAGTGTTTACTTGATTTTATCCCGTTAGATTTGATGTAATTACAGAGAAATAATCCGAAGAAAACCCTTAGTGTACGAAGGCTTGGCATTTCCGCTTAGCACTACGTTTTCTTTAAGAAGTTTGATGAGTGCTTAAAAAGAGAACTACTAAGAAGTAATTTGTTCTAGAGTTTGAAGCTTCTTTTATATCCTGGGTTGTTGATATTGTACATTTGAACAGTTCTACTATGTATCTCGAAAGGCTTCGGACAAATTCCATTGTTTGAGGGGTGTTTTAAGCGTGTATGCTATTTATTTGCATGCTGCGTGATTACTGATCAGTTAGGAGTATGATTCGTTGCATACTCGTGCTGTTTAATTTTTAGGTTATATGTCATTCGTTTTTAGTTTGTGTCAACGATCTCGTGAATTTTTTGTTTTTATACTTTGATATTTGGCTATATTTTGCAAACAGTTCTTTCAGAACTCATATTAGTGCTATACCAAACCCTGATTTTAGCAGACGATGAAAACTAAACAGACTAAACAGAACTAAACATCTTGTTTCTAGTTTGATCGCCATTTTTGATCAAGAAAGGAAAAATTTATTCGTTTAATAGCAGTTCGTGAGGTAATTTGGTTTTATGCTTATTTCTAAAACAATTTTTATGTTTTTAGAGGGTGTTGGCAACCCTGGATCTAAGTACTGGCATAGTAACATCGATTTCCTAACAATTGCGAGAAATGAACCTTTTACATAGAAAAAGCGAGTTCATACATAGCTCTCAACTGACGTAGATGAAATTACCACAGTGGAATTCAAAATATGATTTTAGGTTAGATAAAAATCGCAAGTACTCATTTTCAAATTAAATCTATAGTGCAGCATATAATTATTTTAGAGGATCATGTTTCTGTTCATACTTTATAATAGAATCTAAAAAATGATAAACTTTTTAATGGTAGTCAACGATCTCTGAATACATTCCTGAACAATATTGGATTTATATGGCAAACAGATAACCCAAGAATAGGTGTAATGGAATTGTTAAATAATATTATGGATAAAAGGATGATTCGTGAAGACATATGTAAAAATGAAGGAAGAAAATCTGTTACAGTTTGTGTTTTTAGACAAAACATGGCTTTTTAGAATGGTGGCGAAAGTCATTCCTAGTAAGACTGAGTTAAAAACAGTTAACAGCACACGAATTGATGGAAAAAGGTCGGTGTTATACATATTTACCCTTAAAACAGTATCATGTAATTAGTCTTTAGGTACATAGTATTACATGCCAGAAATGTAAATGATTTAATCTTCTCTTCTCACACACTAAACCCACGAAGAAGTGTATGAGCAAAATTCTATGTATTGCTTTCAAAATCATTTATTAAAGAACTTGTAAACACAATCTGCAATAATTTTAGACAACGCTTCTTATTATTGTACTTTGTTAGATAAAATACGTACCAATTCCTGACCAAAAAGTAGCATTGTAGAACAACTTACTAAACGAGCAATTTCTTCTGAAACTAATGCTTTTAAAGCAGTGCTTTTTCCATTTGTCACGATGAAAGTCAAAATAATGTGTTTTGTAACGTTTTGGTAGGTTTTTAAATTGTAGGTATAAACGACAAAGTTTTTAAAGTTGAATGGCTAGCCGAACAATACAGACGTGTGGTATTGATACTGCCTCCGTTCACTACACATTCAATTCAATTGAGAAGATAGTGCGTGTGAGTAAGACCTACTACAACCAACACATAACAAGGGATGTGAAGTCCATTGAAAATTGTTTACATATGTGCAAGGAAGCATCGGAAAGAATAATCCAAGCTATCGACACATTCGCGGTAGAATATGCTGCAAAATTATCAAAGATTGGTTGGAACGTGAAATCAAATTCGATCAAGGAGACAATGAACTTCTAATTGTTAACATTGGTGATGGTGATGACTACGATACAGATTTTCAATCTAACTAAAGAAACTTTTTACATGATTGATATATCTTTAATTTTGTGATTAATAAACAAGTATACATGCATATGTTTTAATGCTAAATGACAAGCCTTTAATCTTTTCTATCACTTCTGGAAGAATATTTTATGAATAAAATCATAATTATGCACATCTATGTTATAATTAATGGTATAATTTATAATTCACTAACATAACCTCTTGAATAGCGGTGGCTATTATTCCGTGTCTTGTAAAATATGCATATGGCTATAAATTTAAGATCTGTAGAAATAGCAGCCATATTTAAAATATGCTAGGTAGTAAAAATTCACACGTAAAAAACATTTATTATTAATTGAGAGTTGAATCTGCCATATTGTCTATAGAAGGTCATTCTAAAAATACAACTAAATAAGTCATAAATATCATTTCTTCGCGTACTGTTAAATATTTTTAAACCTCCGTATTCTACCGATTGCTTTATTGTACCATTCACGGGGGTAATTGTTTTTAGTGGTGGCAACGTCGCCATGATGGACGTCACAAATATTGATGACGCAGGTATATTTAGGAATTGCAAGGAGGGTGCCATTGTTTCTACTGCTTAGCAGAGCTTCAGTATTGGTCATCGATAGTATTCGGTTTTTAGGAGTTGTTCTATCCGTGATATATAAATCAGCAAACTTTTATTCCATAAAAAAACCTCTATTAATGGAACTTATTTCTTTACAAATAAATCTAGCCATAATCTTAGATTGTGCAAAGACCAATGACAGAAACAGTTTAAAGCTGCACATACTACCGTAAAGTTTCACCGCATTTTCGTGGAATACTCTTCATCCAATCATTGCAACCAAAAATAGCAATCTTTTTGAAAAGGCCGGTTTCAACTTACGGCAGCGATGTGGAGGAAATGACAAAATTAGTGTGACGTTCTTTACGAAAGTTTAGACAGAATGCTTGTGTGTAATTAGTTGTTATCAATCAGCAATATGCCCCTTTCGACTATGTTTATATTAATCGTTGTTACATCTGATACTTCTTTGTGTCGTTGGTAATTCTAGACCTAAGTACATAATAACGAGCATACTTGGAAATTTTAAATTAAGCAAATCTTTCGTCAAATTAGGAATACCTCAAGAATGCAAACATATAAATTTATAACAACGATTAGCTTGCACCTTTTATAGGGTACAGTATATGGAAATCATTACGGATGTCATTCAATGTGAGTCACTCGCCTGATCTTTTATGTCGAAAAAAGTCCTGAAATTTAGTAAGTCCTTCCGTCATTAGTATGTAGCTGTCGCAATTCAAGAAATGATTGTCTGTAAATTGGTAGCTATAATATGTGGGAAGCGTGTAATTACAATTTTAAAGACGCTACACAACTTTGTTGTATGAGACAGATATAAAATTGTTGAAGTGGTTTTTCGATCTGGTGCAATAAGCGGCTAACCCGAACAACTCTTTTTTCCATAATCTTTTACAAAACTTTTCCTCCCTCTTGATAGATGGCAAACAAAATATGAGTTTTAGATAGGTAATCAAAAATCTCACTACTCTACTAGGCTGCCGTCTTTATTCAGCATGTTGAACCAAAGGTCATTAAAGAGGATATAAATAAGGCGTTCCAAATGACTGTCATAGTTCTAGAAATAGGAACCCAGAATTTCCTCAGCAGAAAGAAGTTAGCGATTTTGAAATTAAATAGCCATGAATGGATATTCTGGTTAGAAGAATAAATAATAAATTTCGTGTGCACAGTCAGGAATGAATTCTTCATAGAAGAATAAATGACATTTTGTTAATTTAAGGTAAAGGTCAGTAGGTGTATGAATACCAGGAATAGTAAAAAGTGGTAAACTATTTATGGAAATAATAATCACAGTCACAGAGCACCAAATCAAAGGAGTACATTACAGTGAATATAAACTTACGAAATAATTATGACGATGAAATTGAAAGAATATAAGCTAAACTGAAGAGGTTACATCGGCGCCTTCTTAAGCGGTCTTCCCAGGATTAGACCCTTGGCCGGATAAGGAAACGGCCTGTTAAATCAATGTACACACAGTAGAGTAATATAATATATCCTACAAGGTAAGCAGAAAAAATTACAGAACAGCAATGCACCGTGTATCACTATATATTATTTTAAGCAAACAATTAATACCTTGAATTTTAAAAAATAGATAATAAATAGAATAAAAATACAGATGCACTACTATGTTCTAGAAGAAATCGATGGCTTTCGTTTGTTTTTTTATTTTATTGTTTTTTACCTACGAGACAGGCGAGATACCCAAAGATTTCAAACGTAACATCATAGTCACTATACCAAGCAAAGAAAGGCGTGGATAGCTGTGAAAGTTTTCAAACAATAGGTTTGACAGCACACGTATCAAAAACATTAACTAGAATTGTACAAAGACGAATGGAAAAACGAGCTGCAGAAATACTAGGAGAAGACCAATTTGGGTTTATGCGAAACAGGGGAACACGGGAGGCTATTTTAGCTCTGAGAGTGTTAATGGAGGAAACAACAGAAAATGGGAAAGCGTGTATATAGGGTTTGTAGATCTGAAAAAGCATTTGACAATGTAAAATGGAAAAAATGTTCGAAATACTCAAAAGAATTGGAATGAGTTATAGGGATAGACGAATAGTAAATAACTTATACAAATAGTAAACAGCAGTAATAGAATTAGAGCAGGACCGTAGAGAAGTAAACATTAGAAAAGAGGTGAGGCAGGGATGTGCCCTATCCCCATTAATTTTTAACTTGTGCATTGAGGTAGCAATGAATACTGTCAAATGCAGAGACATTTGGAAATATTACGCAGGGCAAAAAATTGATATGCTTAGATTTGCAGATGATATAGCGGTATTAGCATCTAGCAAGGAAGAGTTAGAAGCAGCTCTTAATGAAATGGAAACGGTTCTAACAGAGAGATACGGTATGAAAATTAACAAAGGTAAAATTAAAGTAATAGTATGCAAAAGAGGGGAAAATAAATCCAAAACAAGAATACAAATATGTAACACGACCTTACAAGAGGTTAAGGATTTCTGCTACCTAGGAAGCCAAATAACCCAAGATGGGAAAAGCACAAAAGATATAAAACAAAGATTAGCACAAGGCCGTGCTACATTTAACAAGATAAAGCAACTATTGTGATCAAATACAATGAACATAGAAACAAGGAAAAGATTGCTTAAAACATATGTGTGGAGCACAGCACTGTACGGTTGTGAACCCTGTACAGTAGGAGAAGCGGACAAGAAATAGGTAAAAGCCTTTGAAGTGTGGTGTTACAGACGTATGATGAAGATATCATGGACAGTTAAGTTAAGAACGAAGAGGTACGAAAATGGTAGGGGAAGAAAGAAATATGTGGAAAACGGTAAAAAAAGAAGAGATAGGATGATAGGCCACATACTACGGCACGAGGCAATAGTGCGGAATATATTCGAAGCAGAGATAAAAAAAGAGAAGTAGAGGTAGTCCTAGGTTAGACTACTGCACACAGATAGTGAAAGATGTTGCATGTAGGAAATGCAGGGAAATGTGTAGGCTAGATCAGAATAGAAATCAATGGAAGTACGCATCCAACCAGTCCCAAGATGGATAAATTAATGACGAAGACAGTAACTGCACCTAATCATGATGATTAGTATAAGCAAGTACAAGTATTGGTTGGTCAATATTCTCGAATAACGTTAATTGTGCGAAAGGATTTACTGGAAAACTATTAATTCGGCAAATGTCTAAGTGTTGGTGGATTTTGGCAGCCACAGGATGCTTAATCCCTTCACCGAATCGTGGTGAAATAGGGCATAAAATTAGAAAATAATAGAAGGGGAACCGAGCTGTATACAGGCTGTGTGAGAATTTCAGGGAAATGTGTAGGCTAGCTAATAATATAAATAAGTGCAGGTATGTGTCTAACCAGTTTTGATACGGAAAACTTAATGACGAAAAAATAAGCGCAGATAAATCTGAAGATTATTATAAGCAACTACATGCGTTGGTTGTAAAATATATGCAACTATTGTTGACTGTGCAAAAAGATATATTGGAAAAATATTAAATCGGTAAGTATTCAAGTGCTGGGGGAACTTAGCAGCCACAGGCTGCTTACCCCCCTTCACTACCACTGAATGTCTAAGAAATAGGGTATATAATTGTAAAACAATAGAAGGGGATTAAACTGCATCTAACAAGAAAAAACAACGCATATGACAAAATACAACAAACATAAAAACAAGAAGAAAATTGTTGAAAGCGTATGTGTGGAGCGCAGCACAGTATGCCTATGAAATACGGGCAATAAGAAAAGCAGACAGAAAAACGATAGCAGCTTTTTGGAATGCTGTGCTTCAGATGTATGAGGACGATAGCATGGACAGACAAAGTTAATAACAAACAGATTATAGAAATGGTAGGGGAACAAAGATATTTGTGGAAAAAAATAGGAGAAATAGAAGGACAGAATACGTTGTAAGGCAGTTTTGGGGAACAGTACGGGATATATTACAAGCTGAGATAGAAAAAAGGAGGTAGATGTAGATCTAGATCAGATAGTAATAGATGCAGACTGTGCAAATTTCAGGGAAATTGATTTATTTAGTGTAGATTAGTTTAGAATAGTAAACAATGGTGGTACGCATCTAACCAGTTCCAGCCCTGACGATAGAATAATGATGATGTTTTTACCTTTTTGATTGAATCCCCTGCTTTTTAAGAGCGAAATCGCGCCCTTTCCTTATGAATATTAAATCAACTGCAGTGGGTTCGTTCTGGACTTGATGCATGATATTACGTAATGCCTACAAACTCCAGTGATTCGTTCGCTTCGGAATTTTGCTGCCAACGGCGTTGTTTTCGCCTGGTTCTTCTTCGCCAATAAGTGCATATAAGATGTCATCGTCTTTTAAAATTTCATTTTTGTGTTCATAATCAGAAAATATCTACTCCTTCTGCATCTTCATCAAAAAACTCATTACAGTCAACAAACTTCCGCAAATCAGTGAGCAGATAGTTAATACTTCTGGTTTTACGTGCTTGCGTAGGAATGTGTATATCAACATGATTAGCTTCTCTATTTCTTCAATAAATTATTCTACAATTGGTCATAGAGTTTCCTCAATTTGGCAAATTTAGATCAAGGTATTCCTTTGAATATCTTAGTCATCATATAAATGACGTTGTTATTATATATAGGCTTTAAAACAGCAAGAAAAGCAGGGGTCAGGTTAGGTTAGGTTAGGTAAGGACTACGACTGACTTATCGATATGCTGAAGAGGGCATGTTATAGAACAATTCCCAAGAGCAAGATTCTACCCGAGGACATAAGCAAGTCTACTGGTGGACTGCTAAAATATCTAATTGAAGATCTGAAGTCAACGCTGCTAGAAGACTGTATCAAAGAAAGGGAAAACGAACTTCCGATAACTGTGCGCAGGAATTACGATTCTTCAAAAACAAAAAGAGTTAAAAGAGGCATAAAGATAGGTCAAAAAAGATGTTGGAGAGAACTTTGTAGAGAGGTCAGTAATGACGTTTGGGGCCTTGGCTACAATAGTGTAGCCCGGAAACTTAAACGATTGGCGAACGAGATACTCCTATGGGATGAGGCACAAAATATCTTGGAATCGCTATTCGCACGGTGCGGATGGCAATCAGAAAATGGCAGAGAGTTAGAGACGCTGGAGATTGGCGACATCCCTCTATTCTCAAAAGAAGAGCTATGTAGAGCGGCAAAAAAGCTTAAGCCGAGGAAAGCAGCGGGTAAGGACAGCATACCGGTCGAGGCCATCCGGGCAATAGTTGAAACCGTACTAGAAATCGCTTTAGACGCCATGAACAAGATAGTGGTAAATAGTGACTTCCCACAGAAAGCTAAATATGCAAAAGTGGTGCTCATAAGGAAGCCTGGGAAACCGCAAGGGCTCCCTTCTTCCTACGGGCTTATATGCCTAATAGATACCGCGGAAAAACTGGCGGAAAATTTGATCAACTACCGGCTAAAAAAGGAAGTTGACGATAAAGGAGGCATTTCCGGTATGCAGTTCGGTTTTAAGGAGGGTCGTTTAACTCTGAACGCACTCGAAGAGGTAGTGGAGTACACCAAACACGCCATAAGGAGTATCTGGCGCATCCTGCAGTTGTGCCCAATTGTGGCGTTAGACGTCAAGAACGCCTTTAATACCGCAAAGTGGGGAAGTATCATGAACGCAGTAAGGCGCCTTGGTATATCTCCATATATAACTAGAGTAATTCTTTATCACAAGCGGGGGTGGGGGCACCTATACGATGTCGGTCACAGCTGGTGTGCTTCAGGGATGGGGCCCATTCTCTGGAATATCATGTACGATGGCGTCCTGAGGCTAGATCTGCCAGCAAGTACCAAATTAGTTGCTTTCGCTGATGACATAGCACTAGTGACTGGAGCGAATGATGAAATAGAACTGGCAGGAATAACAAAACAGGCCATAGAAATGGTGGAGAGGTGGATGACAGAGACTGGGCTATGCCTAGCACCGACCAAAACTTAGGCTATACTGATGTCTGGAAAAAGGAAAGTCAAGTCTTTTGAAATAGAGGTTGGGGGAGTGGAAATAGAACTTCGAGATGGAAGTTACCTTGGACAGAGGCCTTTCTTATAAGACCCATCTGGAAAACCAGGCCAAGAAGGCACAAACGGAATCAGCCGCTTGCTATCAAATATAGGGGGTCCGAAAGCTAGCAAGAGAAGAGTTCTGACAGCGGTTACAAACTCCATATTACTATACGGAGCTCCAATCTGAGCGGATAGCATGAAAGCCTGCAAGAAAAGGAGCATTATATTAAGGGTTCAGAGGCTCATGGCTTTAAAATTAGCCAGTGCGTATAAAACGGTGTTTGCCAATGCAATCTTGGCATTTTCTAAAGTCATATCAATTGATTTATGCGCCAAAGAGCGGAGGAACGTAAAATTATTTAATCTAAACAAAACAGAAGCGAGCGAAATAACTTTAAGGACTTGGCAGGCAAGATGGGACACTTCTGAAAAAGGCAGAAGGACAAAGAGGACGATGCCGGAGTTACAACTATGGTTCACTAAGAAACAGGGGGAGATTGGCCACTGCCGTACCCAGGTCTTGAGTGGCCATGGTTGTTTTGCAAACTACCTGGAAAGATTTAAGAAAAAAAGAGACCGACCTATGCATCGTGTGTAGAGAAAAAGATGGCGTGGAGCACATTTTTTTGAATGTAATAGACGGCATAGGAAGAGGACATGGTCGTGCTCTATGTGGGACAGCAGGTAAGGATGGGAAATTCATGCTCGAATCACCAAAGAATTGGGTGGAGATAGATAAATTCGTCACATACGTAATATCTACTAAAGAGAAATTAGCGAGAGACTTGCAGAAAGGAATCTAAAAGAAACCAGACCATGAGGATAGTCGCAGTAAGATCCATGTCCCTCAAGCACCCTGAAGTAATATCTTACGGTGCTCCCAGGGTGTTTCGTCACACGACGAAGGGGGGATAGGAGTTTAGTGGGTATCCCTGCTAACTAGGCGAGTTCCACACTCTCCCGGCAATTGATGCCTTGGAGCCAGCCAGGAGGTAGGCTAAAACAGCTTCTCCTATCCCAAGGACAAAAAAGCTTAGGTTAGGTTAGATTATTTTAGATGGAATGCCTTAATCATCATATAAATGACGTTATTATAGTGTTGAATTTTTTTTAAATCACAATATTTTATAAGATACAATAAAATACTACACTAAAAAATTACCAATTATTAAATTCGTTCATAAAACAACAAGTATGCCTGTGCCTCAAGGACGTTTTTTTAGGCACCTTTAACACACGGGAGTCACTAACATGATGTCACTTTTCCAATGGAATTTCAATGTTTGCTTCGTTAGTTTTACACTGTGAGGACAAAATATGTTACTATATATAGGTTTTAAAACAGCAAGAAAAGCAGGGCTCTCAGGCGCCAGCTTGTAAGTATTTTCAAAACCAGTTTGTGCATTTACTGCCTTTTGAAATTCTAACATAACAGCTTGGAACACTCGTTCGTGTTTTCTTAATCATATTTCATTTTGTATAAATGAGTTCGTGCATTGTCTAGAACTAATACCACTTTTATTGGCGTTTTAAAGTTTGTTAGGTTAGTACAACGGAACAGATTCTTAAATTCACAAGGCTTTTTTATTTCCCAATTACTAAAGAACCAAGTTTATGTGTTTTTCTTGCATTAAAATAATGAGCAATGTTTATTTTGTTATGCTAGATTTGAATCCAGAGGCCGATTGTTTCCGGAACATCGCAAAAGTGCGAAAGTATAAACTTCAGCTTAGTTTCGTCAATATTGTATGTAGAGTCATTTGTCATTTATACCTTCGTTTCTCGTGATAAAACCATGCACTGTGGCACTCTTGCTCGCCGTCTTATTTTCCATAATTCAAAATAATAAAATTTCATGCCGCAGAAGCAGAAAGGCATATGTGTAAATGCTTTAAACTAGCTGCGCAGCAAAATTTTGAGTTTTCAATAAAAATGCTTTTAGATGTCCATAGACTTGATAAGCATATACAAACGGTGAGATTTATATAAAACCAGTTTCGTCACGGAAACACAAAAAGAGTGAGACAGGAAAGCATATCCTGTACAATTGCCTTTCACTCATTTCAATTGGATGGTCTGTGTTGAACGACTTGAGCGGAAGTATTCAAAATTCGTAATGTATCTCTGACAACCATTTTCAACCGAAGATCTGTTGCCTTAATGTAGAAAACTGACGAAACGCAGGACAGTGATAATTAAGCATCTTGATTTAAGTGTGCAAGAAATTTGTACATCTTTTCAATCTAATGCAAAACCCAAATTTACCCTTGCTCCTGCGAGACCTATTTAGGAAGCTTTTAGCCCGTGATGCAATATCGTTTTGAAATTTTCGACGATACCTTCTATAATATGTGTTGGGTGACCTCTGAATACAAACTCTTGTTTTTCGTAATAGACATCTTTCGTTATTCTCGGGTTCGTAGTGTTGGTCGATTAGATTGAGGCAGTGGTCTAACGAAATAGTTCCTTCAAGTCGTAGCAGAAATTTAATTGAATGTTTATTAATGAACATTAATACAAAATACGTAGGGATATTTTAGAAATCCCGCTAGAAAGATTTTTAAAAAAGTGGCCATTCGTCCAGTAACCATTAACATTTCTAAACTTGGTATTTAATACGTAATTTTGTAAAATTGTTTTAGTGGGAGCGACATTAGTATTAGTAAGGTGGCACTCCGACTCCTATATAGCAAATAAAATAGTTTAAAACATTTGGATAAAGTCGAGTGCTTCAGGAGTGTTGCTCGACAAAAACGGTATTGGTCAATTATATATTAAGTTAATAGTAGAGAAAATAAGTATTAGCTTTAAGCAATTGACGTGTGTAGTGTAGATTTTAAGGACTATCACCTACACTATGACTATACGATGCCATAATTAGACCCGTGTCCTGCTATGCAACCCTCATATGGTGACAAAAGGTTAGGTTTACAAACATGCCGGAGTCATCGGCCAGTAGGTTCTAACCGTCACCCTCACCACTAAATATGTGTAGAGATAAGAAGGCCTTGAAAACGACTGTTTGCAAAAACTGTTTTGTGAGCAAAAAATATGTTATACCAAAATGCCAGTCCATCTTAAAAGTAGTTATCAAATAATTAGTCTTTTAAAGTCTGAGGCAGATTCAATACTGCTAACTATATTTTTGGAAACAAGTCTTGTCTTGTATGAACTCAAACAAAGCAACTAACCCAGATACGTCAATTATTATAAATGGATCTAAAATGAAACAGTATAGAAGCAGGTGTCTTTTTGCGGGGTTTGTAAGTTGCCAAACCTTAGCGTTAGAAATGATTACCGCCACATGTGAGGTAAATGCGTTTGAAACACTGGCAAGTGAAAACAAACTTGGCTTCAGTATGGATAGATTAGTTTCCAGTAATAACAAATCGGACACATGTGTATATAGTAACGAACAATGCGATTTAGAAAGCATAACTACTGTTGTTTACTTAGAAAAATTCGAAAACATAATTTTATTGGACAATTTTGTTTAATGTCACATATCTCATTTTTCTACTTTAAAGAAAACTACCATTTTGATTAGGATTCTACATAAAAATCTTAAATGTAAAATATAATATAAAAATGAACTAAAACGTTTTGATGACATACTTGAAGCATTAGTGGATATTATAAAATTAATATGTTGTTGAATATTTTGAAAATGCTGTATTTAATATTTATTCAAAAGATTTATGGCAGTATAAATCAAAAGTTGCACAGTTTCAGTTGTCACACGTACTTTGTCAGTGATATATTTTTATTGTTTGGATTCTAGTGTGTCATCAGAATCATCATAGCATGCTAGATGGTAGTTTAGAGTGGGTACGTACTTAGGGGTGCTAAAGTCGCTTAAGGTTTAGGTTATCGATTTCTTACGAGTATACGTTTTGTATAAGAAAAAGAAATCTTGCGATGCTTGAGAGAAATTGTATTACATGTACTATTAATGTTCTTCACACCGACATGCGAATAAAGCACAGGAAAGATATACTTTTACGAGAGATTGTATTATTTCTGTTATGCATTTTTATGTAAATTTAACCTCGTTTATTTTATCATTTATAGAAATGACATGCGCAAATTTCTATTCAGAAAATATTTTCATTGTAATACAGGAAATGCATTTTTTATACGTTTCCACGAGAACTAAATTCCTACCATTCAGCTTTAATACTCGAAGGTAGTGCAGACGACTCTGGTCCACTTTCTCGTCCTTGTATAACTCCCTAACTGTAATAATAGGTCCCTTCATCTCTTTGGGTTAATGTTCCTGAAGGCTATAACTCATTCCCAAACAGAACAACAGCGTAATGCTCGCGTACCTACAGTAGCTTTTACTAAAAGCACCTAAATTACCTTCGTGAGATTTGCAAGAGAGAATATTTTTTAATTTAAACCAGGTATAAATCAAGTTGTATTGACGTCAATTTTTGAAGCACGCTATGATTTAGTAGAAAATGTAGGATTTAGCTTGCATATCTTGGGAAATTTTGCGTCTTGCGGCAATGTCCCACTGCTTTTAGCTGTTTAATAATAACAGAAACGAATGATATTGAAAATTATTCGGATGGGCATTTATTATACTTGAAACCTAGTAAACTGCTGTTAATGACTGGACCACCCGGTTTAGACATTGAATAGACGCCCCATCGATCATAATATGAACGCAAAGCCACTCTGAAATTTCAGCGTAGCAATGTTTTATTCGATATTGGGTTGGTGAAATGCATATTGCAACCTGCTTACTAAAATTATAAACGGAAAAGTACAGTAGTTAATTTATAACGAAAAATTACTGTGTACGTTTTGTGGTTTTTGGTCTACCAAATATTTCAAAACATTAAATGAATGTGTATTTTATGTATTTAATATAATGAACGTAGCGGTAATCAAGATTCTTACATGGTGACTTGGCTCAATGCTTACTTAAATTTATTCAAACTGGCAGTTTTTGTTAAGCTAAAATCGGTGTAAAATTGTACCGCTTAAATACATAAACAATACACTCAATACAATGTCTTCTATTTTTCGATGACGGCACTACGTGCAACTAATTGCTAAGGTCAAACGAAACATATCTGACAAAAGCCATCGCACGTCTGTGGTACAATCACTACTAATCAGTTTTGCATAACAAAGAGAACGCAATATAGTCTTCATACCATTTAAGAGCTCAGCAAAGGCCTATTTTACACAGGTATAGAGACTAATATATTGGAACGCGTTTATGGCACTGGTATAAAATTTTCAATTGGCAATTTGTAATGGTAGACTCTGTAAAAAGGTTGTGAAGTAAGATACTTTTTTATCAGAACCACAAGAACTATATTTTGCTCTTTTTTTTAAAAAGATACGGGAAATTTGTATGAATCCTTAATATTTTTTTCAACCGATTTTTTTTAGCTCAACTTAAAAGCGAATACTAAATAAAAAATTTCATTAGCATGTGCCATTAGTCAATCAAACTATAGTAGCCGCAATAAAAAATCGACATTTCTCAGCAGTATAAAAACTAAGTGAAACCATGTTAAGTTAAAAATTTCAAAGTTTTTAATCAATTTTATTTTTAGCTTCCACTAAACGAAGCCAACTAGAAAACCCACAACATTAAATGAGAGTTAACGAAAAAGCTAACTGGATAACAACGTTCTAGTTAATCAACTCAAAGCGGAATTTAATCATTAAAAAGGCACTGGTAAAAATAGTTTCTTAAAATCAATTTTTACAATTACTGTTTTATGTTCTACATAAGTATACTAAAAAGCTATGTACATTTCAGGATATAACGTATGAATCACGTCTTACTTACAGCAAATTTAAATTTTCACTTTCTTAGTGTTTTATCGCTCAAATTATATGGTCTGCAAAAATTATACAAACCGGGTGTTCCAATGAGACCAATAAACGCTACCATCCAATCCCATACAATGGACCATAATTTATGCTTAAAAACACACTCAAAAACATATTATTTAAATACAAATATTAAATTAGAGGTTCGTGGTAGTTCAAACAGAGCATTAAAACATCAGCTTATACCAAATAGTTGTATTTTAATTTCATTGGACGTGGTACCTCTATGCAGAAACATACCGACGGACCTAGTACTAAACATTATAAAAATAAATGGAATTAAATTAAACCATATCCAGAAATATTGCAAAATGAATTTGTAAATTCAGTTAAAGAAACCCTCACATCTACATATTTCGTGGTCAAAAAGCAGTTTTCCCACCAAACAAATAGGAGTGCAATGGGGATGGCACTGTCCAGTTGGTATTAAAATATGTAAAAGAAAAAGCAATAAACGAATTTCAATTCCAATTGTGTCTGCGGCGTACCGATAAATACATATATCAAATGCGCTCAATAGCTACCATTCTAAAATACAATTTATTATAAAGACTGAGAAACCCAAAAATTAATTTTTTTAGACTGACACCCGCACCAAAAACAAGATAAAAACAAAATAGTATTCTAAGCCAACATGGTCTGGGAAGTACGTCAATATTTTTTTGCAAAATCGCCACCCCAAAAGAAGTGTGTTACCACGGGATTACTGGACAAAGCTATAAAGTTAACTGACTCGGAATTTCCAAAGGAGGCAATCAGTAAAGCAAAACTGGCACCCATAAGTAAGAACTACCCACAAAGCCTAATCAATAGTATGTTCTATGTTTAAAAACAAATAATTAAATTCTACAGTAATAGCCAAACCAAAAATAATTACAAACAAACCATAAATTATATTCCCTTACCCTATTTGCCAAACCTGTTTACAAAATATAATATTTCAGTTGCGTATAAACGTTTTAATTTAACAAATAACTACTTCGCTAAATTAAAAGATCCGGAGCCTAGAAATAAAAAAACCCGTACCACTTACAAAATGTGCCAAATCACAAATATTGTCGACACGCCTACAAAGAACAAAGTCCACAACACTTAGAGAAACTCTTAAGCGCTCTCAAGCAAGATAAAAAGAACCAGACGGTCCTTTCAAAACACGAATTCCAAACAAACCATATAGTTGAATACGAGAATACGAAAATTTCAAAAACAGAGACACATAAAAAGAAACGAAAGTAATTCGAAATGATGTATATTTTTAACAACTCAACAGCTGCGAACAACAGATCAGACATAAAGAACTTGAGCAAAATATATAACAACATAATGAAATAAATAAAAATTAATAAACAAATCCATTTCGAATGGACCTGCACTTTGCCGAAGTTCTAGATTACTAGAACAGGTGAAATGGCTTGCGTTTTCTAATGGTTATTTTGAAAAAAGAAAATTCCTATGACCGGTTTTGCTGTTATTGCAGCTCCTCAGATTGGACCGTTTCCCTCTGCAAAACAACCAACAATTATCTTCAAATTATACACAAATCATGTAACTCATGCACCCCCTATACTCGAATGTAAGCAACTAACTGTTGGTAACTTGTACAAGTACCTGACATGATGGAATAGAAGGTATTGTCAGACAAAATTTTAATTTCATGAGCAGTGATGTTATCCATACGTAATATGGGTAAATTTGAATTCTGTCAATTATGTTTATTATTCTAGTTTTCCCGTTTTGAATGGACCTGCACCTTAAAGAAGTTCCAAATTACTAGAACGGGTGTAATGGCTTTCGCTTTCAAGTGATCTAAACTACAGGTCCAACTAAAGTAGTAGGGTCTTTAGTGAGGAACCAAACTAACACAGGCCCCCTAAAGAGGACGGCCGCGTTCTCGGTACTTAAAGTGGCAGAGACCATAGGTATCGGTATGGCATTCTAAGACACACTACTACGATGTGGAAGGCATCGGAAAACAACAGCATTACAACCCAAGTACACACTGTACTTAAATTGTTTTAAAATGACATCCTCTGGGGTAAAAGATTCCGGAGTTAAAATAGTCCCTCATTCAGATCTCAGGGAGGGAACTACTTCGGAGAATGTGATTATTCGCAAATGCTGGAAAGCCACAGAACAATAGATTGATGTAAAGATGGAAATAGGAAAGATAGACGAAGCGTACAAACTAATTATAATGAATTTTAGGGATATAAAACCGTATAGCAAAAATTTAAAGGACGCAGGAGGAAACGTCATTATAGAAAATGTAGAGAAAGTAGATAGATGGCAAGAATATATACGGAATTTATATGCAGGAGAGGAACTAACAGCATTAGAACAGGAATCAGGCATTGCAAAGGATGACCTTGAATATCCTATACTTAGAGATGAGTTTGAATTAGCATTAAAGTGTCTGAAAAATGATAATGCGCCGAGTACAGATAAGATACAAGCAGAAATTCTAAAAGCCGCTGGACAAGCAGTAACAGAACGTCTCTTGCAATTTGTAAACTATGTATGAGACAGGCGAGATACTCAAAAATTGTAAACGTGACATTATAGTCACTTACAAAAAAAGAGGGGTTTGAATAGAAGTGAAAATTTTCGAACAATAAGTTTGACAGCACACGTGTCAAAAATATTAACTAGAATTGTACAAAGACGAATCGAAAAACGAGCTAAAGAAATACTAGAAGATCAATTTGGGTTTAGGCGAAACATGGGAACAAGGGAGGCTATTTTAGCTCTGAGGGTGATACTGGAGAAAATAATACAAAAAGAGAAAATCTTTTCATAGGATTTGTAGATCCAGCAAAGCGTTCGACCATGTAAAAAGGAAAAAAATGTTTAAAATACTCAAAAGATTGAAATGAATTTTAGGGATAGACGGTTAGTACATAGCTTATACAAAGAGCAAACGGCGGTTATAGAATTATAGCAGGTATGAAGGAAAGTAAATATTAGGAAAGGGCGAGACAGGGATGTGCCCTATTCCTATTAATTTTAACTTGTACATTAAAGAGGCAATGAATACGGTCAAATGCAAGAAGACATTTGGAATTATTATGCAGAGACAAAAGATTGATATGCATAGATTTGCAGATGATATAGGGGTATTAGCATCTAACAAGGAAGTGTTAGAAGCTGCTCTTAATAAAATGGAAACATCTAACAGAGAGCTACAGTATGAAAATTAACAAAAATAAAACAAAAGTGCTAGTATGCAAAGGAGGGAAAAATAAATTAAAAACTAGAATACAAATAAGTAACGAGAACTTACAAGAGGTTAAGGATTTCTGCTACCTAGGAAGCCAAATAACGCAAGATGGATAGAGAGCTAAAGATACAAAACAAAGATTAGCATAAGGTCGTGCTACATTAAACAAGAAAAAGCAACTACTGTGTTCAAAGACAACAAACATAAAAACGAGGAAAATATTGCTTAAAATATGTGTGGAGCATAGCACTGTACGGCTGTGAAACGTGAACAGTAAGAGAAGCGGACAGGAAAATGATAGAAACCTTTGAAATGTGGTGCTACAGACGTATGGTGAAGATATCATGGACAGACAAAGTTAAGAAAAAAGAAGTCCTAGAAATGGTAGTGGAAGAAAGAAGTATGTGAATACAGTAAGAAATAGGAGAGATAGGATAATAGGCCACATACTAGGTCATGGGAGGAGTAGTGCAGAATATATTAGAAGCAGAGATAGGAAAAAAGAGAGGTAGGGGTAGACCTAGGTTAAACTATTGCACACAGATAGTGAACGATGTAGGCGGTGGGAATTTCATGGAAATGTGCATGCTAGTTCAGAATAGAAATAAATGGAGGTACGTGTGCAAACAATTACAAAATAGAAAACCTAATGACGAAAAAATAACTGTACTTAAACCTGATGATTATTATAAGCAACTACAGGTATTGGTTTTGCAGTACTTTCAACTAATGTTAGTTGCGCGAAAGAATTTACCGGAAACTATTAATTCGGCAAATGTCTAAATGTTGGGGGATCCTTGGCGGCCACAGGCTGTTTAACCCCCTTCACATACCACTGAACCTCGGTGAAATAGAGCATATAATTAGGAAACAACAGAAGGGGAACCGAACTGTATCTAGGCTGGGGGAATTTTAGGGAACGGTGTAGACTAGCTCAGAATATAAATAAGTGAAGATACGAGTTCAACCAGTTTCAAGACGGAAAACCTAATCACGAAAAAATAAGTGCACTTAAATTTGATGACTATTATATATAACTACAGGTGTTCGTTTTGAAATATTTTCAACTAATGTTGATTGTGAGAAATGATTTATTGGAAAACTATTAATTCGGGAAATGTTCAAGTGTTGGGGGATCTTGGTAACCGAAAGCTGCTTAAGCCCCTTCACATACTACCGAATATCGGGAAAATAGAGCATATATTTGTAAACCATAGAAGGAAAACCGAACTGCATCTAACAAGAAAGAGCAGCGGCTATGTTCGAAGACAAGAAACATAGAAACAAGGAGAAAATTGTTGAAAGCGTATGTGTGGAGCACAGCAAAAGGCAGTAGGAGAAACAAACCTTTTGGAATGTTGTACTTCAGATGTATGAAGATGATAGCATGGACAAACAAAGTTAATAAAAGAGGTTATAAAATTAGAAATAATAGGGAAAAAGGATATCTGTGGAAAACAAAAAAATAGGAGAAATAGAAGGGCAGAATACGTTCTAATGGATTCTTGGGGAATGGTGCGGCTATATTACAAGCAGATAAAGGAAAAGAGAGGTACAGGTAGACCTAGATCAGACTATTGCACGTATATAGTGAGAGATCCAGACCTTGGAAATTTCGGGAAAATGTACAGGTTAGTCAGAATAAGAACCAATGAGGGTATACGCGTCTAACCAGTTCCAGGATGATGATGATTCTAGTTTTCGTGTCACTATCTTTGTCTATTGGGTTACACCTGTTTGCTGACCAAATGGATATTGTATATTTGGCTTTCTGATTTATGATGATCAGGTTGTATCTTTTCTTTCCTAATTTTCTAAATACGTGGTCGTAAAAGTTATGTGTTTTATTAAATATATTCGTTTGTGCCTTTTAAATTAAGTTTATAGAAAGTACACAGAAGATATATCTACAAGCTGTGTTGCATAGAACTCATATTTACACTCAAAATGGTGAGATACAAATGGATTTAAGGGCTGTTTTTCGTTGAACTATACTGTAATTTTAAATTATGTTTTAGGGTTAAAAGTACCACGGATGATTACGTCTTTGCTTCATTTACTCAAGTACTTGGTCTGATGTTATTTTAAATCCCAGATCAAAGTGTCAGCATGAATGTTTGATTATAAAACTTAAATTTTACTTTGTAGATAAATTTCTTGGAACAAGACTATTGTTATCATTTATTCAGGATGCATCCTGGGTTAAAAGTGTTCTTCTTTTTTTACTTGATGCCACACGCTAATGTGGGATCCTGTTGCTCAAGTTTATTTCCAGAAGGAGCGGCAAATTCAGTCATTTGATATTTTTTGTGAGAAGACTTTGAGATATCACCTTAGGACTCTGTTACTTGAACAAAGAAAGTAAAATGGGGTAACAGTTGTTACTAATTAGTTACCTTACACAAGAATGTTTTATTTCTATTTTTAACTAAGCACACATGTCCAATGTGAAAAGATATTACATCTGGATATAAAATCGTCAATTGTGCAGTTGTCTACAGAATTAATCATCCAGCTAATTGGCCAGTATTTAGTTAACTTTATAAATATTTGAAAATTTTTCACCTATTGGTTATTTCATTTCAATAATTTTAGGAAGATATAAATATTTAGATTGTTACTGCTTAGTGGATATTCAAAAAATTTAGTGTGTTTCTTTACAAAGACTTAAAATTGTAGAAGTGACAACTTTCACTTTAAGAATTATTGCACTAAGTTTGATTTTTATAAAGTGATAAAAGAAAATCTTACCATGAATATCAAAATATAGTTTTGTTTTATATACAAACCGATGCCGGAATGTGTTTACATTAATTACATTATTTTTTTGGTAGAAAATCTTAATGCTCTTGCATTGAAATTACTCAATTAATTATACATCAAGTGCATTGTCCCAATCAAGTGTTTTATATCACTTAGAGTCTTTAATTTTCTTTTTATGATGTATAGATATTACACGAAGCACAGTGTTCAACTTTTCTTTGGACGCCGATAGAACGAAAGTCTAATTGAATCGTATTGAAGTTCTTCGAGCCGAAAGGAAGCATCTTCGTACTTTCCTTTATAAAGCATACCATAAAACGTAGAATTTAAAAAAATCACCATAAAGAATACAAGAACTAAAATTTTCAATATGGATTACTAAGACTACATCCTATACACACGAATTTCTTTTAACTGTAGCGAAGCATAACGATCAAAATTTTTATTTGAAGAGTACATAATTCAAAAACCGCTTTATGATGATTTACAAATATTTTATAAAAACGTAAAACTATTTTTATCGTAAACCATTAATTTCAGTTTTTACTTTTTTTACTTTTATTCTTTTATACTTTTAATAAAAATAATTCTCAATTTTTTATTATTAGATTTTTAATCTTCCTGAAAGTTAGGCTATAAAAATCTATATTTTGGAAATAAGGAGCGATGCACAAGACGATGAAAACATCTTTGACACTCTAATTAACGCATCAAAACCCTGATTCTACAAAATGTTTGATAATAAAAATTTATCAACTATCCGAACTTAAACTTTTTGAAAAAGATGACTTATTCAGAATGTTATAACTTAAATAATTCAGTTTTTTGTAAACCCAAAAAAATTCAAAAGCATACAGGTCAAAAGCAAAAAGGGTCTTTAAAAGTTATCAGCTTCAAACAAAATAATTTTTTGATTGTTTACAAAACAATCATATTGATAATATTCCCTCTATTGCTTGATTTTTGTTTTCAACGCCTTTCGAAAATAAAAAATTGTTTTACTTAAAAAAAAAGTTTATTAGGAGTGTTTCGAAGCGCCAATATGATAAATTGCTATAAATTTCATTACTTTTTCTGTTTTCGATTCACAATAATTACTTAATTTAAATCGACTTAGTTATTTTATCACAAAATCAAAAAAACATTTTCGGTGATGTTGTATTTAAAGCAAACTTTTCTCTGCATTTATTCGTATATTGATGAAAACTAGTGTCACATTATTTTTCAAATGACAATTGCACCCACTTGATATACAGGGTGCCCACAATCTATCTCCGTATATGGGTAACTTTTTTATTATAGAAGATACAATATTGGTTAAATTAGCAAAGTTGAAGAGAAATTTACGAGTAGTATGATGCTTTTTGAAAACTCACCTAGATGCTCAACTAAAATCGACATTTCTCAGCAGTATAAAAACTAAGTGAAACCATGTTAAGTTAAAAATTTCAAAGTTTTTAATCAATTTTATTTTTAGCTTCCACTAAACGAAGCCAACTAGAAAACCCACAACATTAAATGAGAGTTAACGAAAAAGCTAACTGGATAACAACGTTCTAGTTAATCAACTCAAAGCGGAATTTAATCATTAAAAAGGCACTGGTAAAAATAGTTTCTTAAAATCAATTTTTACAATTACTGTTTTATGTTCTACATAAGTATACTAAAAAGCTATGTACATTTCAGGATATAACATATGAATCACGTCTTACTTACAGCAAATTTAAATTTTCACTTTCTTAGTGTTTTATCGCTCAAATTATATGGTCTGCTAAAATTATACAAACCGGGTGTTCCAATGAGACCAATAAACGCTACCATCCAATCCCATACAATGGACCATAATTTATGCTTAAAAACACACTCAAAAACATATTATTTAAATACAAATATTAAATTAGAGGTTCGTGGTAGTTCAAACAGAGCATTAAAAACATCAGCTTATACCAAATAGTTGTATTTTAATTTCATTGGACGTGGTACCTCTATGCAGAAACATACCGACGGACCTAGTACTAAACATTATAAAAATAAATGGAATTAAATTAAACCATATCCAGAAATATTGCAAAATGAATTTGTAAATTCAGTTAAAGAAACCCTCACATCTACATATTTCGTGGTCAAAAAACAGTTTTCCCACCAAACAAATAGGAGTGCAATGGGATGGCACTGTCCAGTTGGTATTAAAATATGTAAAAGGCAATAAACGAATTTCAATTCCAATTGTGTCTGCGGCGTACCGATAAATACATATATCAAATGCGCTCAATAGCTACCATTCTAAAATACAATTTATTATAAAGACTGAGAAACCCAAAAATTAATTTTTTTAGACTGACACCCGCACCAAAAACAAGATAAAAACAAAATAGTATTCTAAGCCAACATGGTCTGGGAAGTACGTCAATATTTTTTTGCAAAATCGCCACCCCAAAAGAAGTGTGTTACCACGGGATTACTGGACAAAGCTATAAAGTTAACTGACTCGGAATTTCCAAAGGAGGCAATCAGTAAAGCAAAACTGGCACCCATAAGTAAGAACTACCCACAAAGCCTAATCAATAGTATGTTCTATGTTTAAAAACAAATAATTAAATTCTACAGTAATAGCCAAACCAAAAATAATTACAAACAAACCATAAATTATATTCCCTTACCCTATTTGCCAAACCTGTTTACAAAATATAATATTTCAGTTGCGTATAAACGTTTTAATTTAACAAATAACTACTTCCAAATTAAAAGATCCGGAGCCTAGAAATAAAAAACCCGTACCACTTACAAAATGTGCCAAATCACAAATATTGTCGACACGCCTACAAAGAACAAAGTCCACAACACTTAGAGAAACTCTTAAGCGCTCTCAAGCAAGATAAAAAGAACCAGACGGTCCTTTCAAAACACGAATTCCAAACAAACCATATAGTTGAATACGAGAATACGAAAATTTCAAAAACAGAGACACATAAAAAGAAACGAAAGTAATTCGAAATGATGTATATTTTTAACAACTCAACAGCTGCGAACAACAGATCAGACATAAAGAACTTGAGCAAAATATATAACAACATAATGAAATAAATAAAAATTAATAAACAAATCCATTTCGAATGGACCTGCACTTTGCCGAAGTTCTAGATTACTAGAACAGGTGAAATGGCTTGCGTTTTCTAATGGTTATTTTGAAAAAAGAAAATTCCTATGACCGGTTTTGCTGTTATTGCAGCTCCTCAGATTGGACCGTTTTCCTCTGCAAAACAACCAACAATTATCTTCAAATTATACACAAATCATGTAACTCATGCACCCCTATACTGAATGTAAGCAACTAACTGTTGGTAACTTGTACAAGTACCTGACATGATGGAATAGAAGGTATTGTCAGACAAAATTTTAATTTCATGAGCAGTGATGTTATCCATACGTAATATGGGTAAATTTGAATTCTGTCAATTATGTTTATTATTCTAGTTTTCCCGTTTTGAATGGACCTGCACCTTAAAGAAGTTCCAAATTACTAGAACGGGTGTAATGGCTTTCGCTTTCAAGTGATCTAAACTACAGGTCCAACTAAAGTAGTAGGGTCTTTAGTGAGGAACCAAACCAACACAGGCCCCTAAAGAGGACGGCCGCGTTCTCGGTACTTAAAGTGGCAGAGACCATAGGTATCGGTATGGCATTCTAAGACACACTACTACGATGTGGAAGGCATCGGAAAACAACAGCATTACAACCCAAGTACACACTGTACTTAAATTGTTTTAAAATGACATCCTCTGGGGTAAAAGATTCCGGAGTTAAAATAGTCCCTCATTCAGATCTCAGGGAGGGAACTACTTCGGAGAATGTGATTATTCGCAAATGCTGGAAAGCCACAGAACAATAGATTGATGTAAAGATGGAAATAGGAAAGATAGACGAAGCGTACAAACTAATTATAATGAATTTTAGGGATATAAAACCGTATAGCAAAAATTTAAAGGACGCAGGAGGAAACGTCATTATAGAAAATGTAGAGAAAGTAGATAGATGGCAAGAATATATACGGAATTTATATGCAGGAGAGGAACTAACAGCATTAGAACAGGAATCAGGCATTGCAAAGGATGACCTTGAATATCCTATACTTAGAGATGAGTTTGAATTAGCATTAAAGTGTCTGAAAAATGATAATGCGCCGAGTACAGATAAGATACAAGCAGAAATTCTAAAAGCCGCTGGACAAGCAGTAACAGAACGTCTCTTGCAATTTGTAAACTATGTATGAGACAGGCGAGATACTCAAAAATTGTAAACGTGACATTATAGTCACTTACAAAAAAAGAGGGGTTTGAATAGAAGTGAAAATTTTCGAACAATAAGTTTGACAGCACACGTGTCAAAAATATTAACTAGAATTGTACAAAGACGAATCGAAAAACGAGCTAAAGAAATACTAGAAGATCAATTTGGGTTTAGGCGAAACATGGGAACAAGGGAGGCTATTTTAGCTCTGAGGGTGATACTGGAGAAAATAATACAAAAAAGAGAAAATCTTTTTTCATAGGATTTGTAGATCCAGCAAAGCGTTCGACCATGTAAAAAGGAAAAAAAATGTTTAAAATACTCAAAAAGATTGAAATGAATTTTAGGGATAGACGGTTAGTACATAGCTTATACAAAGAGCAAACGGCGGTTATAGAATTATAGCAGGTATGAAGGAAAGTAAATATTAGGAAAGGGGCGAGACAGGGATGTGCCCTATTCCTATTAATTTTTAACTTGTACATTAAAGAGGCAATGAATACGGTCAAATGCAAGAAGACATTTGGAATTATTATGCAGAGACAAAAGATTGATATGCATAGATTTGCAGATGATATAGGGGTATTAGCATCTAACAAGGAAGTGTTAGAAGCTGCTCTTAATGAAATGGAAACATCTAACAGAGAGCTACAGTATGAAAATTAACAAAAATAAAACAAAAGTGCTAGTATGCAAAGGAGGGAAAAATAAATTAAAAACTAGAATACAAATAAGTAACGAGAACTTACAAGAGGTTAAGGATTTCTGCTACCTAGGAAGCCAAATAACGCAAGATGGATAGAGAGCTAAAGATACAAAACAAAGATTAGCATAAGGTCGTGCTACATTAAACAAGAAAAAGCAACTACTGTGTTCAAAGACAACAAACATAAAAACGAGGAAAATATTGCTTAAAATATGTGTGGAGCATAGCACTGTACGGCTGTGAAACGTGAACAGTAAGAGAAGCGGACAGGAAAATGATAGAAACCTTTGAAATGTGGTGCTACAGACGTATGGTGAAGATATCATGGACAGACAAAGTTAAGAAAAAAAGAAGTCCTAGAAATGGTAGTGGAAGAAAGAAGTATGTGAATACAGTAAGAAATAGGAGAGATAGGATAATAGGCCACATACTAGGTCATGGGAGGAGTAGTGCAGAATATATTAGAAGCAGAGAAGCAAAAAAGAGAGGTAGGGGTAGACCTAGGTTAAACTATTGCACACAGATAGTGAACGATGTAGGCGGTGGGAATTTCATGGAAATGTGCATGCTAGTTCAGAATAGAAATAAATGGAGGTACGTGTGCAAACAATTACAAAATAGAAAACCTAATGACGAAAAAATAACTGTACTTAAACCTGATGATTATTATAAGCAACTACAGGTATTGGTTTTGCAGTACTTTCAACTAATGTTAGTTGCGCGAAAGAATTTACCGGAAACTATTAATTCGGCAAATGTCTAAATGTTGGGGGATCCTTGGCGGCCACAGGCTGTTTAACCCCCTTCACATACCACTGAACCTCGGTGAAATAGAGCATATAATTAGGAAACAACAGAAGGGGAACCGAACTGTATCTAGGCTGGGGAATTTTAGGAACGGTGTAGACTAGCTCAGAATATAAATAAGTGAAGATACGAGTTCAACCAGTTTCAAGACGGAAAACCTAATCACGAAAAATAAGTGCACTTAAATTTGATGACTATTATATATAACTACAGGTGTTGGTTTTGAAATATTTTCAACTAATGTTGATTGTGAGAAATGATTTATTGGAAAACTATTAATTCGGGAAATGTTCAAGTGTTGGGGGATCTTGGTAACCGAAAGCTGCTTAAGCCCCTTCACATACTACCGAATATCGGGAAAATAGAGCATATATTTGTAAACCATAGAAGGAAAACCGAACTGCATCTAACAAGAAAGAGCAGCGGCTATGTTCGAAGACAAGAAACATAGAAACAAGGAGAAAATTGTTGAAAGCGTATGTGTGGAGCACAGCAAAAGGCAGTAGGAGAAACAAACCTTTTGGAATGTTGTACTTCAGATGTATGAAGATGATAGCATGGACAAACAAAGTTAATAAAAAGAGGTTATAGAATTAGAAATAATAGGGGAAAAAGGATATCTGTGGAAAACAAAAAAAAAATAGGAGAAATAGAAGGGCAGAATACGTTCTAATGGATTCTTGGGGAATGGTGCGGGCTATATTACAAGCAGATAAAGGAAAAAGAGAGGTACAGGTAGACCTAGATCAGACTATTGCACGTATATAGTGAGAGATCCAGACCTTGGAAATTTCGGGAAAATGTACAGGTTAGTCAGAATAAGAACCAATGAGGGTATACGCGTCTAACCAGTTCCAGGATGATGATGATTCTAGTTTTCGTGTCACTATCTTTGTCTATTGGGTTACACCTGTTTGCTGACCAAATGGATATTGTATATTTGGCTTTCTGATTTATGATGATCAGGTTGTATCTTTTCTTTCCTAATTTTCTAAATACGTGGTCGTAAAAGGTATGTGTTTTATTAAATATATTCGTTTGTGCCTTTTAAATTAAGTTTATAGAAAGTACACAGAAGATATATCTACAAGCTGTGTTGCATAGAACTCATATTTACACTCAAAATGGTGAGATACAAATGGATTTAAGGGCTGTTTTTCGTTGAACTATACTGTAATTTTAAATTATGTTTTAGGGTTAAAAGTACCACGGATGATTACGTCTTTGCTTCATTTACTCAAGTACTTGGTCTGATGTTATTTTAAATCCCAGATCAAAGTGTCAGCATGAATGTTTGATTATAAAACTTAAATTTTACTTTGTAGATAAATTTCTTGGAACAAGACTATTGTTATCATTTATTCAGGATGCATCCTGGGTTAAAAGTGTTCTTCTTTTTTTACTTGATGCCACACGCTAATGTGGGATCCTGTTGCTCAAGTTTATTTCCAGAAGGAGCGGCAAATTCAGTCATTTGATATTTTTTGTGAGAAGACTTTGAGATATCACCTTAGGACTCTGTTACTTGAACAAAGAAAGTAAAATGGGGTAACAGTTGTTACTAATTAGTTACCTTACACAAGAATGTTTTATTTCTATTTTTAACTAAGCACACATGTCCAATGTGAAAAGATATTACATCTGGATATAAAATCGTCAATTGTGCAGTTGTCTACAGAATTAATCATCCAGCTAATTGGCCAGTATTTAGTTAACTTTATAAATATTTGAAAATTTTTCACCTATTGGTTATTTCATTTCAATAATTTTAGGAAGATATAAATATTTAGATTGTTACTGCTTAGTGGATATTCAAAAAATTTAGTGTGTTTCTTTACAAAGACTTAAAATTGTAGAAGTGACAACTTTCACTTTAAGAATTATTGCACTAAGTTTGATTTTTATAAAGTGATAAAAGAAAATCTTACCATGAATATCAAAATATAGTTTTGTTTTATATACAAACCGATGCCGGAATGTGTTTACATTAATTACATTATTTTTTTGGTAGAAAATCTTAATGCTCTTGCATTGAAATTACTCAATTAATTATACATCAAGTGCATTGTCCCAATCAAGTGTTTTATATCACTTAGAGTCTTTAATTTTCTTTTTATGATGTATAGATATTACACGAAGCACAGTGTTCAACTTTTCTTTGGACGCCGATAGAACGAAAGTCTAATTGAATCGTATTGAAGTTCTTCGAGCCGAAAGGAAGCATCTTCGTACTTTCCTTTATAAAGCATACCATAAAACGTAGAATTTAAAAAAATCACCATAAAGAATACAAGAACTAAAATTTTCAATATGGATTACTAAGACTACATCCTATACACACGAATTTCTTTTAACTGTAGCGAAGCATAACGATCAAAATTTTTATTTGAAGAGTACATAATTCAAAAACCGCTTTATGATGATTTACAAATATTTTATAAAAACGTAAAACTATTTTTATCGTAAACCATTAATTTCAGTTTTTACTTTTTTTACTTTTATTCTTTTATACTTTTAATAAAAATAATTCTCAATTTTTTATTATTAGATTTTTAATCTTCCTGAAAGTTAGGCTATAAAAATCTATATTTTGGAAATAAGGAGCGATGCACAAGACGATGAAAACATCTTTGACACTCTAATTAACGCATCAAAACCCTGATTCTACAAAATGTTTGATAATAAAAATTTATCAACTATCCGAACTTAAACTTTTTGAAAAAGATGACTTATTCAGAATGTTATAACTTAAATAATTCATTTTTTGTAAACCCAAAAAAATTCAAAAGCATACAGGTCAAAAGCAAAAAGGGTCTTTAAAAGTTATCAGCTTCAAACAAAATAATTTTTTGATTGTTTACAAAACAATCATATTGATAATATTCCCTCTATTGCTTGATTTTTGTTTTCAACGCCTTTCGAAAATAAAAAATTGTTTTACTTAAAAAAAAAGTTTATTAGGAGTGTTTCGAAGCGCCAATATGATAAATTGCTATAAATTTCATTACTTTTTCTGTTTTCGATTCACAATAATTACTTAATTTAAATCGACTTAGTTATTTTATCACAAAATCAAAAAAACATTTTCGGTGATGTTGTATTTAAAGCAAACTTTTCTCTGCATTTATTCGTATATTGATGAAAACTAGTGTCACATTATTTTTCAAATGACAATTGCACCCACTTGATATACAGGGTGCCCACAATCTATCTCCGTATATGGGTAACTTTTTTATTATAGAAGATACAATATTGGTTAAATTAGCAAAGTTGAAGAGAAATTTACGAGTAGTATGATGCTTTTTTGAAAACTCACCTAGATGCTCAACTTTTTTAGATATTTGAAAAAAACTGAAATTTGCCATTTTCTTCAAACGCTAATAACTTTTTAACGGTTTAACCTATAGAGAAAATAAAAATTGCTTGTAAGGTAACTTTTTACGTAGAATTCAATAGCGTATATGACAATTTTAATTGGAAATGGGTTTTCAAGCTACAAACATAACCTCACTTTTTAAATGGAAACCATAGTTCAATATAACCCAAATGGAAAGGTTTTCTTTTCTGATTACCCTGATGTAAGGGTTGATGTACTTATTTTAGTAATTTCTTCATAATAAAGAAAAACGATTTATTTATTTGCGGACATCAAGGAGTCCATGGATACATATTACAAACAAACAAAATGTGTAAAATCAATAATGGAAACACAAGTTTATTGTAACTAAATTTATTATAAACTAAGAAAAATAAAATACTTAAAAATAAACTATCCATACAATACAAATAACTTAATCAAAGGAAACAAAATTAATTAATGCGAATATGCCCACTCCTACATTAACATATGCTCAAAATGACCTCCATTAGCTTGCAAACACATTTCGCACCTTTTAATTAGGTTTTGGTGCACCTTATTTAACGTTTGTGGTTTTATACTTGTAATAGCTGCTGTAATACTATCTTTGAGTTGCTCAATGTTATTGGATTTTTAGCATACACTACATCCTTTACAGTACCCCAAAGAAAAAATCCAGTGGCAATAGTTCTGGTGACCTTGCCGACCATGGAACAGGACCTGCATTGCCAATCCAATTTGGAAAACTATTATCAAGATATTCAGAAACGGCTTGAGCATTGTGAGCAGGTGCACCGTCATGCTGAAAATAATATAAGTTTTGCAGTAAATGAAGTGGCAAATTATCGAGCATTTCTTGCAATTCGTTTTGTAGAAAATTCAAATAGTGTACACCATTTAAATTATAATTATAGAAGAAAGGCCCAAGTATTTTATTACCAAAAATGGCACACCACACATTTATCGAAAATTGATGTTGATCCCGCCTTTCTTCTGTTAAATGGGGATTTTCCTGACTACAGTAGACTGTATTTTTTCTGTTAAACATGCCTTTGTTAGTAAATTTTGCTTCGTCGGTAAATATAATAGTGTGACTAAAACCAGGATTATTATTTGTTTCATTAAGAAACCACCTACAAAACTGTTGTCTTCTCTCACAATCCCCATGATACAGTGTATTGCTAACATGGGTTTTCTATGGTTTGTAGCGGTTTTGTTTTAAAATTAGGCGAGCTTTTTCTGTAGAAGTAGCGCACTCAATTGCAGTTTCTCGGGTGGACGCTGTTGGCTTAAAATTTATGTAGGCTAACACACGTTCTTCATCATCAGTTTTGAATTTTCTTTTATCAGTACTGGGTTTTGTAAAGCACCAAACCTTTTAAATTGTTTTCTAATTTAGAAAACAATCGTTTATCTGGCTGCCTTCTTTCCAAATATCTTTCATAATACATATCACCAGCAGCATCACAATTTCTGTTACAGGCATAGTAACAAAAGAGCATGTCATTTTTTCGTCGTTTGTATACATTCTCTATTATAATCAAATAAATTTAAAAGTCTTCTACACAAAATTTGCAACCCAGAGCAAATAAACACTTTAACTAATAATATCTGACAAATGCCAGTTGTTTTTGTTTATTTAAAATATGTATCCATGGACTCCTTGATGCCCGCAAATAAACAAATCGTTTTTCTTTATTATGAAGAAACTACTGAAAATAAGTACATCAACCCTTACATCAGGGTAATCAGAAAAGAAAAACCTTTCCATTTGGGTTATATTGAACTATGGTTTCCATTTAAAAAGTGAGGTTATGTTTGTAGCTTGAAAACCCATTTCCAATTAAAATTGTCATATACGCTATTGAATTCTACGTAAAAAGTTACCTTACAAGCAGTTTTTATTTTCTCTATAGGTTAAACCGTTAAAAAGTTATTAGCGTTTGAAGAAAATGGAAAATTTCAGTTTTTTTCAAATATCTAAAAAAGTTGAGCATCTAGGTGAGTTTTCAAAAAAGCATCATACTACTCGTAAATTTCTCTTCAACTTTGCTAATTTAACCAATATTGTATCTTCTATAATAAAAAAGTTACCCATATACGGAGATAGATTGTGGGCACCCTGTATATAGTCATTCTAGTTAGATAAAATGTGTTACGAAAAATAGCAAAATACATACCCCTTATTATATCTTACAATTTCCTTTTAGTAATCTTTATTTTTCCAATCCTAAAACCTTAAAAGATTAATGCGATTTTCCTGAATATAAATCTATATAGTACCAAATAGAAAAGCTCTAATACCTGCCGTTTCCACAATCTTTATAATATTGTGGGTCGACAAAACTAAGTATTCATTTGGAAATTAGTTTTAATTGTAATTGGCTCTTTTTAGCTTTTAGCCGTGTTTAGGACACCCGCCCCTCCTGTGAAATATTTTTTATATACGTCATTTAATCTTCAACGCGACCTGTAACGGTTGATATTAGCTGTGCCAGAGTGAAACTCAACACTTTGTCGTGCACATATCCTTTTCATACTCGCTAGATAAGGGTAGGGTGCTAATTCTTAAAAAAAAATGTATGACATTTAAATTTTTAATTTTTTTATATATCAAGTGCTAAATATGTGGTTATAAGGACGGATTTTAGGCTGGAATACAAAATTTTATAAATGTCAACTCTAGTGCGTATAGTTTTTATAATACAAATACAGTACTGACCAAAAGAATAAATAAAAAATTATCAACTGGTTAAATTCTATTCTCATTCAAACATTCCTTTTGAAGATATTTACCATTATGGATATATAAAATTTTATTACTAATTCAAATGATAGGGCCAGAATATTTATTTCCGAACAAAGAAAAATATACTGTTAAGCTTATCTACATTTATTCTAGTAGTATTGTTGAATTAGCGACAGGTTTCTATGGTAACACAATTACACATTTATTTTTACTTATGGGTCTACTTATTTATTTATGTAAAATGTTGCACCTATTTTGCCGAACATGCCTTGCAGAAACCTCTTCCACCATTCTGTTAGAGTGCAGCCGTGTAGATTTCTTACCTAAAACAAAAAGATACTATTAGAATTAAATATAAAAATCAACTTGTAATTGATTTAAAAAATATAAATTTTAAATATATACGCAACAAAAAGTACAAGGTGGCCGTGTTTTACAAACCAGCAGCTCTATTGAGAAAAATTCAATATTGTTGTGTGTTTGTCTTTCTTTTTCTCCAATTTGTCTTTCTGTACCTTGTCGCGCTTCTATTTTCAAATTCATTGTTTTTGGCTTATGTCTACTTTTTTATTCGATTATGTTTTTTAAGTGTTTGTTGTAGCTGTTCTTTTATGTGATCCCGTTGTGGTAGAAGTATTCTACTATATCTGATAATTACTTGTATAAAATCTTTGTTCTGAAAGGGGTTTTAGTTTGAGTGTCTGTTTGTGTATTACATCGTAATTTGGTAATAGCAGGAAATGAGGTGCTGATTAATATCATCTAACCATCTCATTCTCTTTCTTTGTGTTCTTCTCAGAGTAGTTGCAAGCAGCATGTCCCGTGACACAGCTTTATTTAATTTTTCAGTTGTTTTTGTGTTTGCCATGCCGTGGTCTTCTGGCTAGGTGTAAAGCTTACACGAGATCTCTAACCTTGATGTCGTATAATTATTGGGGAATTTGTTTTTCCCTATTCATCGGTTTCCCGTAAGCACCATATGAAGACAATCTACCTGGTACCAATCTGGGCAGAGCCGCATTGCCTAGTTAAGGTTTTTACAATATAGTAATACAGTCATCCCTTCATATTACTATTATTGTTATTATTATTATTAATATTATTTTTATTATTATTACTATTATTATTATTATTATTAGTATTATTATAATTATTGTTCTTTTTTCAGATAGTTTTACTTGTTTTAGTAGATAAGCATATGTACTATTGTCAAATGTTTTTCTCTTTATCTATTGGATATATTAAGCATTTTAAAAATTTCTGGTGATTGTGTGTGTCGAGCATGACTGATCTTTGTAGATGTGTGAATGTGTTTGTATGTAGTTGTAATTTCTAGATGTATTGGGGTAAGTTGATTGGTATGACTCCTGTACTGGATAATATAATCGGTATTATTTCTACTTTATTTTGGTGCCACATATCTTTGATCTCTTGTATGTATTTTTCTATTTTTTCTCGTACCTTCTTCTGTATATTGGGCGTATTTGGGATAGATATTTCTATCAGTTGTGTGATTTTCTTTTGTGTGTGGATGAATGTAATGTATGGTTTGTTATGTGGTGTTGGTTTGTCGCTTATTATACTTTTGTTCCAGTATAGCTTGTGTTCGGTGTTTTCAAGTATATTTTGCGGCATGTATTTGTATTTTGGCGTGTGTTTCTTTGTGAGTTTGTGTTATAGGGCTAGTTGTTGATGTATTATTTTTGCGGCGTTTTCATGTCGTTTCATGTATTCTGTGTTTGCTAGTATTGGGCATGCACTAATAATGTGTTTTATTGTTTCTAGGTGTTGTTTACATAGTTTACATTTGTTTGTTATTGTGTTGGGGTCTTAGATGATGTGTTTACTGTAATAGTGTGTTGATTGTCTGGTCTTGTATCGCTAGCATGAGTCTCTCTATTTCACTTAATATGTTGAATGTTGCCTTTCTTGAGCCATGTGTTTGATCCTTCTTGGTCAGTATATGGTTTTGTAAGGTAGTGGGGATGTTTCCGTACAGTGCTTTTTGCAGTTTTCTTGCGTAGTGTATGTTGTCGTGATTTCTTCTATGGGGTTGAGAGTACTATTTTTAAGTTGTAGTAGTGTAGCTGATGTATTCGCGTGTATGATCTCTTTGGGTATGTTGCTTGTTTCTGTTCTTTCTATGAAGTAGCTTTTTAGATTGTTTACCTGTTTGATGCACATGTTTTTTATATCAATCTTCTTCTCTATTTTTTATTGACCGTGAATCTTTCTATAGCTGAGTGGATGTGGTGTATTGTGTATTTATGACATTGCTCTTTCTTATTATACCGAAAGAGTATGTTAGTATGGGTATTGCATATGCGTCTATTGCTATTGTTTTATTTCTAGCTGTCAGTTCTCTTTGAAGTACTTTAGCGAGCCTTTTGTTTGTATTTCTGTTTTAGTTCCTCTTAAATTTACGTGTGTTGTGTTTCTAGTTATTGTTTGTGTTCTAGATACGTGTATGTGTTAGTGGTGTCAATTGCTAGTATGTGATCGTTGTTTTGGTTTAGCATGTAGTTTCTTGTTTTGTCCGTTTATCTATTATTATCCTGTTTTCTTAAATTTTCCTGTTCCAAAGGCCATGTTTATGTCGTTGCTGCAGTTCTTGTTCCTTTTCATCTAGTTATTCTATTACTTTCTCTGCTTTATTTCTCCTATAACTTTACGTTTATTTCTGATATTTCTTCTTGTATGTATTGTGTTAGTTGCCCTATGTCTTTCCTCAGTTTTGGTATTTTTGTTTGTATTCTGTGTTGCCATGGTGGTATTATTTGTTTCTTGTGTTTGTTCTTTGTTGAGTGTTTTTTTACGGATTCTGGTTGTGGTGACTGCTCCCGTGTAGATTAGTTGTATTTCTTCAATAGTCATGCCGTTTTGGTTTTTCTTATGATTGTGTTTGTATGCAATTGTTGTAGTTATCTTTGTGTTATCTGGTACTTTATGTATGAACGGTTTGTTGTTATTGTTTGGGTCTTTGAATTTTATGTATGCTATTTCAAATTTTTGTTGTATTTCTGTGATTTTTTTGTTTGTATCTTGTGTTACTTTATGTGGCAGTTGTATGTTTATTTGTTTTTTCTGGTTATATTGTACGGGTCTTCTCGTGGTTCGTTTCCTTTGTTTGTTTGATTTTTGTTGCATGTTTCTATTTGGTTGTTGTTTTGTAGTTTTTGTTGTACTTGCACTTGTTCTTTTATGTAGTTTTGTGGTTTTGGTATTCTATGGATTCCGGCTATTGCTTCTACTTAGTCTGAGAGTCTTTGTTCTGTGATGAATTATGGTTCTGGGTATTAGTTTGTAAATGATTCGTGTAATAGAGATCTATAACCTGTAAAGTTTGTTTCGAAGTTGGTTGTCTGGAAATAACATAGAATGAGGTGTTGGATGATTTCGTCTGATCATCTCATTCACTTTCTTTGCATTCCTCCTAGTGTGGACTGGGCACCATGTACCGCAAAACACCTCTATTCGGGTTTTCAATTATTTCTGCGGCTGTTGTATTTCTTTTGGTCAGATGTGTTCCCGATACAACACCCATGGTCTGGTGTCGTGTGGCCTTAATTTGTTTTTTATTTAATATCATCGCGTTACTACAAGTGCTGCGGTAGTAATAATCCGCCT
This sequence comes from Platerodrilus igneus, assembly GCA_036346225.1. Lineage (NCBI taxonomy): Eukaryota > Metazoa > Arthropoda > Insecta > Coleoptera > Lycidae > Platerodrilus > Platerodrilus igneus. Next base: position 2,941,195 of record JARFIW010000566.1, read on the forward strand.
GGGCCGGTCCGCACTGTCCAGGTAATGTAAATTACTATAGGGAGTCGTCTGGTGCTTACAGTGACCCGCTTATGACACCGTTTTGACCTCCAGTGCCATGCAGCCTTTATCACGAAGGTTGAAGAGGAGGAAGAGGGTATGACTGATTTTTGAAGATGTGTGAATGTGTTTCAATGTAGTTGTAGTTTTTGGATGTTTTACTGTAAGTTGTTTGTTATGACTCCTGTACTTGATAATATAATCGGTATAATTTCTACTTTATTTTGGTCCCACATGCCTTTGACTTCTTCAGCCAGTTGTGTGTATTTTTTGATTTTTTCTCATATCTTCTTCTGTTACTTGGTGTGTTTGGGATATACAGTCCTATTAATTGTGTATTTCTTTTGTTTGTGGACGAATGTAATGTCTAGTATCTAGTTTAATTAACGGGTGGTATCCACCCCTCAAGTCTTACGAGAAGTTTTTTATACAACCGGTATTCATAAATTCCTTAACGAATTCTGCAACAAAATAAAACACACCCTTAATTGCGAGCTTTAGATAATTACCAGATAGAGACAATTTGCCGTGTTGTAGGGTTCCAACTTGGTGGAGCTATAAGGTTTATTCAGATCAAGTGTACTTCGAAGTGATGAAACGGCATGAAAAGGGAAGGGACTAAGATATATATCTCCTTACGATTTTTTCTAATAATTTATAATGCTTCAGACAAACATGTCTGAAAGAATATACTAATTTATGTTTTCTTCAATATTTGCACTAGAAAACGCACATTAAATCACTGTCCGAATTCTTTAACAAATGTTTATCGTCAACAACTCAAACACAAATATCTTGGAGCACAGAATAAAAGTCACAAAACGATGTGTGCGGTACAGCACGATTCGTCCTGGGAAACCCCAACTACACGGGACTATGAAAAGAAGACATGTTTAGCAAGACTAGGATAGACTACCGTCGATGTTTATAAAATTACTCGGATTCCTTAAAATATTTGAGAATAATACAGTATTTACCCACAATATCTAATGTTAAACGGTTATTTTAAGCAATAACCTGGAAGTTTTGACGACTTTGATATCAACGTTATGGACTAGTGATATGCACCTAAAGCATATAGTCTGTTATTAGAGTAAAGTATGGAACTCAACTTTGCGATAAAATTAATAGCAAATAAATGATTGTGTATTATTTCCCATCTGGAAATAAAATTAGTCATGAATATGAAATCTTATTTACCACTGAAAATAAATAATTTGGCATATATTTCTTAATTCTTTTCTATTTAAAAAATTGCTATACTTTATATGTGTTTATGAGTCGTTGATGAATGATTTTCCTGCTATGTTGCGCCTTTCGGTGTATTCTGTGCCTGCTAGGATTTTGCATCCACTAATTATGTGGTTATTGTTTCCTTGAACTGATGGCATTTTCTGCATATATCGGTGTGAATATTTGGGTCTTTTATAATATGTTGTTGGTTGTTTCATGTTGTGATGACATGTTCTTGTATTGCGAGGAGAAATCCTTCCGTCTCCTAGAAATGATTTCCACCCTCGAGCCATTTATATGAGAGTTCTTTTTATATATAGTCGTGCTGTATGTTGTACCTGCATTTTACATGTAGTTGTTTTGTTGTCCAGGTTTTTGGGTCTATGTTTTTTGTTGGGGTGAATGTTTCTGATAGGTGTTTTGTTTTGGTTAGATCAAGGATTGTGTAGTTTTTGTCTGATTTGTAGGCTGCTTGTGAAAGTGTTTGTTAGCTGTAGAAGAATTTCAGAAGTTGTTAAATCGGTTTTGTGGGTAGTGCTTGGATATTTATCATGCCTCTTCCTTCTTCCTTTGTATTTATTGTAACTCTTTCTCTACAGGAGTTAAAATGGAATTTTCTGTGCCTATTGAGCTCGGAGAGCTCGGGTGAGAATGTGTATATTTTCTCTAAATTTAATTAAACCAAATGAGTATGTAAATATTAGGACTGCAAATGTGTCCATGGCTTTGAAGAGGTTCCGACAGTGGAGCGAAGTTTTTAGTATAGCTAGTGATCTTTGTTTGCATTGTTTTTTAATTGTATTTTGATATCTGTATGGTTTATTCCGGTATTTTGTTGGAACCAAGGTACTTGTATGTTTCGTTTTCTGTCACGTTGTCTAATATTATATTACTTCTTGTTTCCCAGTTTCCGCTGTCGTTCCATTTACCTTTTTCTATATGCAGTAATTTGTATTTGATGATGCCAAATTTCATTTGCATCTCTGTTGTGAATGTTTCTGTTATCTTGAGTAGCCATTTCAGAAGTATTAGTATTGATACTTATATTGTTATATCGTCCATATATAGTAGATAGCTACGTTTATGGTGTGTAGTTTTTATTGTTTTATATTAATGCCGTGTTTGTGTTTGAAAGTGGATTTATGCACATGCAGAACCATAATGCGCTAAGTGCATCACCTTGAACAACACATAGCCGGATGTGAGGTGATAGCAATTTTTATGCTTGATGTTTGCATTATTTCTGCTAGGAGCTGTTTAATTTTTATATGTATTTTATAAATGTTTATCATTTTTAGTTAGCTGTGGATTATAAGGTCGAGAGCCTCGTTATAATCTGTGTAGCTCGTGTGTAAGTTTCTGTTCTTTTTCAGTGTTTTTTAGTATGATTGTATATAGTAATAATTATTCATTGCATCCTTGGATGAATTTTCTGCAAACTTTTATTCTTCTGTGCGAATGTTATGTTGTGTTAGGCGTGTCTATTTTTTATATATGATGACAGTTATTATTTTATATAGTGTGGGGGAGGCATGTTGTTGGTTTATATTTGGCTGGATTCTTTGTAAATGGTTCTTTGGTTTAACATATGTGTTGCCTTGTGTTAGAAATTTTGGGAACGTGTTGGGTAGAAGATGATTCTATTCATTCCTCTGGTGAGTGTGTTATGTGCCGATGTGAACAGTTTGTACCAAAAATGTTGTATTTTATCTGCTCTTAGACATTACCAGTTGTGTGTACGCTTGATGGTGTCTGAGAATTCTTCTCTTGTAATATGATGATCTTTTTGCGTTTGTATGTGGCTGTCTTTCCGATTCTGATCTTATCCAATTATTATTATGTGTTGTAGGGTAGTCTGTTAGTTTTTGTTTCAAGAGTATCTCTGTTACGTGGTTATCTTCTTGTGATGCAATTGTTTGGTAAAAGTGCTTTTCGCTTTTTTGAAAGCTACGTTCGTATCTTTCCTTTTATTGGACTGTCTATATATGCGTAGTCTGCTGGTACAACAAGTTTTTGTTTCATAGTGTCGATAGTTTCTGATTCTGTTGGTGTCGTTTTATTTTTTTCTAGAATTTCTGTTGCGAGCCTTTTATCTTTTTAGATGTATTGCCATTTATGTGTTGGGCCATATGCCCTATATTATTCTTAGATTTTTATTGTATTTCCTATTCTGACTTGCCAGTTCGGTATATATTTTCTTCTTGTCTTCTTTATATGCAGTGGAATTCTTTAGTTGTTGTACTTGATTTTTGTAATTGTTGCAGTGTATATGATTGTGTGAATGTCTTCTGGTGTACTATTGTATGATAGATAATTAGGGATTACTATGCTCACTTTGTTGATAATTTAGGAAGTAATAGGTTTGAAGATGAGTCTTGGAATGAGGTTTCATACATTTGGGTTCGTTCCTTGCCAATACGTTAGATTTCCTGATCGAGGATTTTCTACAGATGTAGGTTTTTATTTATTGTTGGTGTTCAGTGTTCAATTTGGTTGGTTTATCAGTACCAAGAAGGAATTTGCATTGAGTGTACGGATTACGAATTTGGTACTGAGACAGATGCCGACTCTAATTCTATAATAAATCGAAGTAGAATGGTGTAGAGAATTAATAAGGTAAGTTTCTAGCTAGACAGCGTGTTTTTTTAAAGAATCGTATTGTAAGCCTGCGGCAATGAAAATGGAAAACTCGTTATTTCATCTATAAAATCTGGTCATGTTCAGTTAATTGGGAATCATTTAAAGCTACCGTCCTTACATTAATAAGCAATTCGAAAGACCTTGCATTCTAGTTTACACGAGTTGCAAATAATGTTATGACATTTAATATCAAAGGCCAGTGTCAAATTTAAAGAGTTTATCGACCTTCGTACGTTGTGTAATAATAGAGCAATCTATTAGTAATGTCGACCACAGCATATCCAAAACAACGCAGTTTAACAAACCAACAGTAAAATTTCTCGTTTTACTTAAGCAAAGAATTTAGAACGTACTAATTGGAATTTATTATTAAATTTAATTAGCGTTAATAAATTTATAAAGAAACTTACTTTTTCTACATTTTGCTTATACTAGTAAACAGCATGGGTCTGAGAGAACGTACACACAAACCTAGATATTATTATTAATTCTGGTTTCACCAGGAGAATTTATCTGGGATTTAGGAATAGGATCACAAAACACAAAACGGAAGCGAAGACTCGAATATAGTGATCTATTACGCTGAACTCTTGTAAGTTTTATCCACCCTTTTAGGGTGTCTACTAGTATACAGAATTTTATACCGAATAAAATATGGGATGGAAACGAAAACGGTTTGTGTTTTGTATCGTTGTAACTGAGTTTTAAAAGCTTTTACTATTGTGCGATGCTTTGCTGCTTCAGCTGTAGATACCTGCCGGGACCTTTTGTAATTTTCAAGTCTTATGTACGTTAAAAAATGAATATTTTGCCCGTTACGAGTTGTATATTCGTAAAACTTTCCTGCAGTGTTTATTTTTGCACCATGGTGATAGGCATTAGATTATCAATTTACCTTGAATTAAGTTAAACCAAAGAATATTCTAAGTCTGAAAATTTCTCAGACGGGTAATGTTCGCTCTTATTAAATATTTAGCGCTTGGTAATAAACTATAATTATACAGAATTATTCAAGATTCCGAAAATCTAAATCACAAAACTAGTTTAGACAGCTATCATTAAATTAATTATAGAAATTCCCGAAATATTGCTTCAAAACCTTCACGTTTGACCTATACGACGTGTATTACATTTCATTTTGTGGACATACTTCACATTTATGCCATTTTTTATTTTCTTATAATCTTCCCTTCCGAAATTTACTTTAATATTTTTTATATTCGATACTCTCTTGATCGGTGTGTTTAACAAGTTAGTTCATGGGATAATGGATGTATATGTACCAAAGCTTCATATTTTGTATTAAAGTTACGGCTGTATTATTAACATCGTATCATTCATTTATAAATTTTTTTTATATAATTCATTCGCTTTAACTTTAGCATGACGTCAAAAGTAGTATTGAAATCTTGGCAACTGTGTGCAAATGAATACCTAGTATTGTGCTGGAAGGATACTGTCATTTAGCACAATAGAAATTGGCAGTTCTGTACGATGTTGCTATCAATTCCTCTTGCCAATGGGAATATTCGTATATATTAGAATTTAAACTAACATTGGCAATGTAGCAGTTTATCCAGTTTCGACTTCATCATAAAGTAAAAGCTAACAGACTATAAAGTGCAATTTAGTGATACAATAGATATATTAGGTTTCTTGACGTTATCAAAATTAAATTCTTCAACTTACTTGCAAAGAGTGATTGGAATGTTTTGCTAATAACCATTCACATTCGTGCGTGATGATTTCTACTGGATTAAAACATCTGGTTGTTATTAATCTTTATAACGGGATCTAGAGAAATAAACGTTTGGTTGCTGGATGTTCAATAATAAATTTTGTGGCCAGATGCAATTTATTTAGAAAACACTGAAAATCCTTTAATTGTCTGTCGTTGCTTTCTAGACAAGACAACAGATCCTTTATATACCCCTCCCAAAAACGCTAGATTTTCAAATAATACTTTTAAAATAAATTAATGGACATCCTTATTTAATGAGGTTTTCTATAATAACTATACTAGTAATAAATTGAAAGTTGTTTGTTTGAAGCAGAATTTACCGCAAAAAATTTAATGTTTCAGTTTCAATAATATGGTTTACGTGCATGTTCTCAAATACCTTCCGCAACATTTTGTTACGTGTTACGTAAATTCACGTGCCTCTTCAATTAATGGACAACCAGTTTCCGTTCCATATATTTATTAAATTAAGGGTATTTTACATAAAAGTTAAAGAAACCCCTTTGTTTCCTGAATCCGATCATGTTTATTTTATGAATTATTAGCTACATTGTAAGATTAGAATGATTTAAGTATGCATAAATTCCTTAAGATATTCTTTAGGTTTTATTACCCTATGTAAAAGCTATGTGATCACGTATCATTGAAGTATCAAAGTTCTCTATTCCGATTGGTTGTAAGACATTACATGTGATTTTCCAATGCTCCGCCCGAAGGTACTACATTGGCCAGGAAGCGAGTTTTTGTTACCTGGAAAATTTTGAATTTTGCCGAACCCTTGCTGTTCCAAACAAGGTAGGGATCTTTAACGTGCGTGACAACACTCACACACGGGACCTCCATTTTACCTCTCATCCGAACGAGGGTGTATTTTTGTGAAAAATGTTCGCCTAACATTTTTCAAGCGGACCGTGTCGGGATTCGAACCCAGGACCTTGGGCGTAGTAGTCACACACATACCACTACGCCACGGAACCGCCCTTGGTTGTAAGACAGCAACCAATTTGAATAAGCCCACTCCGAGGAATGAGGAATAAGTGGAAAAGTAATTTGCATGAAATTTAATTGATTACATAACCGGAGTTCGGAAAGGTACCCGCGCTTTTGGGGTATGTTATCGCTTGTACTGTAATGTAGTGCTCATTTATTTATTCAACCTCTACATATAACCTATTTATTAATACTGTACTACCGGCAAACATCACGTCATGAATCTGCTGAGAACAATGAAAACGTGAAAAATCGACTCCCGTTGCAGGGGCTCATAATACTAATGATAATTTTTAATAGTTTTGATATATAACTTTGCATGTTTAAGCTATAAAATATATTAAGTAGGGCTTGGTAGAGAATGTAGCAATTTATATCATTTTGAGGTGGGGTACTTGAATATAAATTTTTAATATTATATAACCTAAGCATTCAAGCCAAAATTACCTTCTCTTGTGAAAAACGCTAGCTTATAACCTTAAGAACCCATAGAAAAATATTTCTACAATAAATATAAATGCAAATTTAAAGACAATATAACAGTATTAGCATCTAGCAAGGAAGAGTGCGAAGCAACTCTTAATGAAATGGAAACGGTTCTAACAGAGAATACGGTATAAAAATCAACAAAATAAATCTAAAGTAGTAGTACGTGAAGGATAAAATAAATCAGAATACAAACAGAAAACGAGAATTTATAACAGGTTAAAGACTTCTGCTATCTAGGAAGCTAAATAATGAACGATGGAAAAAGTGCAAAATATATAAAACAAAGATTAGCAAAAGGCCGTGCTACATTTAACAAAAAAAGTAACTAATATGTTCGACGACAAGAAACATGGAACTAGGAAAAACTGCTAAAAGCATATGTGTAGAACATAGCACTATTCGGCTGTAAAACGTGAACAGTAGGAAAAGACGACAAGAAAAAGATAAGAAGCCTTTGAAATATGGTGCTACATACGTGTATGATGAAGATATCATGGACAGACAAAGTTAAGAACATAGAGGTAATAGAAATGGTACGATAAGAAAGAAATATGAGAAAAACGGTAAAAACATAAGAGAGATATGATGATATGACACCCTTTAAGGCACGAGGGAGTAGTGCGGGATACAGAAAGGAAAAAGAGGGATAGATATAGACCTAGATTAGACTATTGCACACTAATAATGTAAGATGTAGGCCGTGGGAATTTCTGAGAAATATGTAACTCAGAATAAGAAACAATGGATGTACGTCTACAACTAGTTTCACGACTGAAAACCTAGTGATGATAAAAATGTTGATGATCAATGTAAATACGGAGGTATCCACTTAAAAACTTTTGTAGAAACAAACACCAGCGTTTTTTGGAAATTGATTGAAAATCTGTGTCAAATTCGGTGACTTGTATAAAATGGGCATTATTTTATATTGCACCTAATAATATTAGCTCAAAATTATATTAATTGTGAGTTCTATTATGTTATTCTAGGTAATACTAAAGAACACATTAATTAATAAAGAAATTATAAAATATTGGTAGAAAGAAGAAACGAAAACATTAACACAATAATAAAAAATTACACTGCGTGCTGAAAAGCAAAATAAACAATACCCTTCATTCGCGTGACCTTACAATATATCATTCTTTAGAGCAGCAAACAGTGATCCACTATCAAACAACGAAGTGCATATAATATTTGTTAATTTCTAGTTTAACACTAAGAAATTAATTTTACAGTTCATGGCGCAAGATAGGTTTCACCACATACACATGTTAACTACATTCTGCGATTAAAATAAGTTTAAAAAATTTAAGACCATAGCTAGTTATACTAATTTCTTTCTTAGTATATCGTTAACGATCTACAACAAAAATCAATAACCTACTCAGTTCATGTATAAGCCAGAGTGGTGTCTTTAAAGAAGAAACACCACAACGCACCTTCAATGGACATAGTAGATCCAAATTTAGTTTGCGATCTTGATATCCCATAAAAAATTTCTAATAACAGTCTTGCCCTGTTGGCTATTTTTAGTTAATACAATTTGCTATATTCATTGTTCATAGAATACAGCAATGATCATACCCGGTATTCGAAACCCAAACGTACTAAATGGTCGAAACAAACAAAAAAATTGACTTACTGTACAATACCCTCTATTAGCAACTACAATTCGGGTAAAAACGATAAAAAAACAGTAAAGATTAGCTTGAGAAATTGAAACAAAAAACCATAAAAAATCAGTAATGCTAAAAAGCATATTAACAAAGAAATAAGGTATACGTACAACCAATTAAACAGTAATGCACTGTGAAAAAACTCAAATCCGAACGTAAAAATGTCGCAGATGGAACATTGACAAAATAATAAGTAATGTTCGGGTCTGAACTGCGGACAACTTTATTCCACAGGGAAAAAGACAGTCCGCGATGGGCTGAGTGATTTAGACGTAGAATGCACTTTCGAATTCGGATCCTATAGTGAGGCTATATCTTTTCATTCATTTGAACGCTTTTTTGCAGTACATTAATCTTTAACTCGTTTCCTTTATATAACTCCTCAATATATTATGTTCAGCTACTTATCTTTTCCTTCAGTGCTATACAAAGATTTTCTATTCTTGCTAAGTAAATTGTTAATACACGTTTTACTATTACCAAAACATTTCTGTGCTTTCCTATGTGCTTTGTCTGTCTCATCAACAATCATTTGTTTTTCAACGCTCTTCTTGTTTATTTTGAAACTATTTATGCTTTATTTATACTACCCAGCTCATATTCAGAGTTTATATATTCCTTGTGCTCTTTCATTCAAAGTTATCTATCAACCAAATTGTTTCCTTCTACCGTTACAAAAATTGCTTGTCTAATAGTTATTCGCTTTTCTTCTATATTTTCCATATTTTCTTTGTTACTAAAGCCATTTGCAATATCGTTTTAGATATTTGTCTTTCTGCAGTGCTTCTAAATTCTGGCGTTCGCCATATAGAAATATTCAGATGCGATATGGTTATATTTTGTTACTAACTAGTACTTTACCTACGTGTCTTTTATGCAATTAATGTTTGTCAAACGGATTAGTGAAACCTTCCTAGCACAAGCAATATTCTACAAATAACCGTAACGATAAACAAGATAAAGAGCTATTTTTTTTAACAGGGAATGCGAAATGTTTGAAAACCATGTTACTGTGACAATGCTAGCGACAAGATCTGATTGCAAAGTACAAAATACGTCACACCATTGATAAAGAACGTATTCTACAAGCTGTATGCAAGAAAATACGCCCCGTGTTGCATAAACAAGCTTAAGAAGCTTAAGATGTAATGAAAAAAAATTGTACTGAGTTATAGTGTGGTACGAAGAAAGATTTACGAAATCGCTGAGTGTGTAGAAAATTCTTTATGTGAGTAAAAGATCTGAATACTCCATACAACTTGAAAAATCAACTTTGCCCTAAAACGAAGCTTTACTTTCTAAGAGAAAAAAAGTTTCTCAAGAATGGTTATTTTCCAAATGTTTGCAAACATACATAAGGATATACAATATTCAATGAATTAAAAAAGCTTTCGATGTAAAACTTTCTGGGATACCTAAAACAAGCTATATGGTACGCTTCATCATGAACACTTGCTTGGCTCACCAGATTATGTTATTGTAGTGTTTTATTTATTTGTTTCAACGTTTCAGTAGTCTGCTACCTGAAATTTAAGCAGACCTGGCTTTCCCTTGAAAGTAACCGTGAGTAAGGTGTGTGTGTGTGTGTGTGTGTGTGTGTGTGTGCACGCGCGCGCGCGCTTCGGGGCGTGTGTTATGTGTGAAGGCGAGGGTGTGAGTGTTTGTGTATTGTGTTGATATCCGTGTTACGTTCCCCTTCTAGGACCAGACCATCGGCAGACGAAAATCCAAGTCGTCAAGGAAGAATGCTCAACGGATATTGCCTTATCACTCCGGAACATCAGCAGCCGGAAATCCATATGTTGAGAAGGCAATGTAAGTGTGTGAATAGGTGTTTGTGTTTGTATTGTGTTTGAGAGGTGTTTGTGTGTTGTGTGTGTGTGTGTGTGTGTGTGTGTGTGTGTGTGTGTGTGTGTGTGTGTGTGTATTTTAATTTGTGTTTATGTTTGCTCAGGTTACCAAAAGTTGGATTAAATTGGTCTAATTTTATACAGGTTTGACACTTATACTATTACATTAAAAATTAGGTTCTTTCAGAGGAAAGGATTTGTTTGTTGTATTATTTGAGTCGGGTATCTGTAAGTTTGGTCCTTAAAATTTAGCTGTAGTAAAAAAAAGGAATTTCCTATTCTACTACTTAAGATTAACTTATACTACTACTGTTAGTTATTATTTGTTAGAGACGGGGTTGCTAATATGTAGAAGCATGCAAATTCTATATATTAGAAGGTTGGGTTGTTTCAAAGTCGGGTCGATGATTTGATCTTGTTGCTTCTGGTTATCAAGAGCGGGGCTCTTGGAAATCCAGGAGATCAATCTCTGGTCTCCGGGGTAGAGCCCCGGTTTAAGGAGTGGTAGTACTTTTATGTCTCTGGCCGGGTAGTTTTGTTTGTGTCCTGTATGCGTCAAGATAACGTTCGTGGATGAGGGCCGTGATTTTTTGTGCGAGTATATTTAAGTATGGAAAAAGATTTCCATTCCAAATCATCGCGTGTAGGGTCTTGTTTAATAATGTTTGTCTATGTGCGTGAAGGTACGGTTGTAAGCTATAACACTCGAATACTAGATGTTCCGGTGTTCCTATTTCTCCGCACGTGCATATGTTGTTGTCTACTAAACTCTTGCGTTCCCTCTATGTTGGATAGGGTCCGTGGCCAGTTAGGTAATGAATGTTATTGGAGTAGTTAGTAAAATGAAAGTGAATGCCATAAATGAGAGATCATTTTTCAACTCTGTTTGGAAATTACTCAAATCATAATCGTTGACAGCCACCACGTATGCGTTGGTTAGCTAAATGTATATGTTTGGATTGATTTAGTGCACTCTTTAATTCAGTATTGGGCTTCCTAAAAATATTTACAATGATTACCGCTCAATATAACGAATACAAAAAAAATGGCATAGCTCATATACCTGACTTATTTGTCAACCTCGAGGATACCAATTTGAAACTACATTATGATGAATTAAACTACAAACAACAATTAAAAACAAAACTATAAGATACCTACATTTGTTGCAAAACTTTCTTCAATTAAACAAATTTTGCAACACCGCAAAAATGAGATGAAGATATATTTGCTTGCCAACACTTAACGGCTCTGCATTTCGACCTCAGCCAAACATTTGATGATATTCTTAGTTGGTTATCCCCAACTCGTTGCTGGACCCATTTGCAGGTAGGTTCAGGAACTTAGAGGAATCCATAATAATACAGTTGCAATTTATTGAATTATTCAAAAGTAGGTACTTTAAACAAGGATACTACAAAGTTTTGTTACGAAAATAGATACTGTCATTATATTCAGACCACTAGGTAGAAAAACATACACCTAGAACACTCGCACGACAAATGATACAGACAAGACAACAGAAACCACTAGGTTAGCGCTGACTACAGACGCGCCCTGAGTGGGCAGGGTCAACCAGGATATCATTATATCCTACATTGTCGGTCACTGTTCAGAAGTTGGTAATGGTTTTTCCGTCTTCCTATTTAGTAGAACGTGAATTTAAGTCTGTTATGAGCCTGAACACGAAAAAGACAAACTCACTGGAAATTGGTGCTCGTGGATGAATGTTACACATAAGCTTGGAGCAAAACATTAACCATGCTACCCCACCAGGTTCACCCATCTGATTGAATAACAAATGTGCTTTATATTTGAAAACAAAACGTGTAATTGCAAAAAGTTTTATTTTAAATATCAATATGTTTGTTTTAATTTTATTTGTACCTCTACATTTATCATTCAAAATTTGAAAGTTAAATTTGTTGTTTTTGTATGATGCTATTATGTAAAGTTATTTATTTCAGTTAGAGGTTCAAGTACGGGGTTTGGTTTACTGAGTCCAAGGGAAGAGTACGTTTGGAAACTAATGTTCTATATAATACCCCGGTTTTTTATACGGTACTCTAAGTCTCTAACCATAAAAAAAGAATGAGATGTTTTTAATGTAAAATCAACACACTTATGTAACAAAAACTAAATATTCATCTAGTTCTGTATAAACTTGTTCTGAACTAAGTATTATACTTAAAATTTCAGATATATTTAAGTTATACATCAATAAAATAAAACTAAGAATTTAGAGGTGAATAAGGTACCAAAACAATTGAGGTATTCTAGATTTAAATCATTAATTATATCAATACAAATAAGTAAATTGTCATCATCACTAAGTCTTCAGTCCTGGAAATGGTTAGACGCGTATCCTCATTGTTTCCTATTCTGTGCTAACCTACAGATTACCTTGAAATTTCCACAGTCTGCATATTTCACTATGAGTGTGGAATAGTATGATCTAGGTCTACCTATACCTCTTTTTTTTCTATCTCTGCTTGTAATATATCCTGCACTATAGTCTATAGTTCCCAAAAATGCCCTAGAACGTATTCTGCCCTTCTATTTACCCTATTAATTTTTTTCCACAGGTATCTTTATTCCCCTACTATTTCTATAACCTCTTTGTTGTTAACTTTGTCTGTCTATGCTATCATCCTCATACACCTGTAGCACAATATTCCAAAAGGCTTCTACTGTCCCTATTTCATAGACATACTGTGCTGTGCTCCACACATATGCTTTTACCAATTTTCTCCTTTTTTCGATGTTTGTTGTCTACGAACATAACCGTTGTTCTTTCTTGTTAAATCCAGTTCGGTTCCCCTTCTATAGTTTATAAATATATATCCTATTTCTCCCATATTCAGTAGTATGTGAAGGGGGTTAAGCAGCATGCGGCTACCAAGATCCTCCCAATACTTGAATATTTGCCGAATGAATAGTTTCCAATGTATCCTTTTCCACAATCAACATTAGTTGAAAATATTTCAAAACCAACACCTGTAGTTGTCTATAATAATCATCAGATTTAAGTGCAATTATTTTTTCGTTATTAGGTTTTCTGGTTTGAAACTGGTTGGACGCGTACATTCACTTATTTCTATTCTGAGCTAGCCTACACCGTTTCCCGAAATTCCCACAGACTAGATACAGTTCAGTTCCCCTTCTGAAGTTTCCGAATTATATACCCTATTTCACCAAGATTCAGTGGTATGTGAAGGGGGTTAAGCAGCCTGTGGCTGCCACGGATCCCCCCAACACTTAAGCATTTGCTGAATTAATAGTTTTCCAGTAAATCCTTTCCCACAATTAACAACTAGTAGAGAGTATTGTGAAACCAATACCTGTAATTGATTATAATAATCATCAGGTTTATTTACAGTTATTTTTCCCTCATTAGGTTTTCCGTCTTCGAATTGGTTGGATGCGTAACTCCATTGATTTCTATTCTGAACTAGCCTGCACATTTCCACTATCTGTACCTCTTTGTTTTTAACTTTGTTTGTTCATAACTTCTGTAGCACTACTTTTCAAAGGCTTTTCTTTTTCTGTCCGCTTCTTCTAGTTTCCAGGTTTCACAGCCGTACAGCGCCGTGCTCCACACATATGTTTTAAGCAACCTTTTCCTTGTTTCTATGTTTGTTGTTTTTGAACACAGTAATTGCTTTTTCTTGTTAAATAAGCTAATCTTGGTTTTATATCTTTTGCGCTCTTCCCATCTGGCGTTATTTGACTTGCTAGGTAGCAGAAATCCTTAAAGTCGTGTAAGTTCTTATTGCCTATTTGTATTCTAGTTTTCAATTGGTTTTCCCTTCCTCTGCATACTAGGTACTTTGGTTTTATTTTTGTTTATTTTCATACCGTATCTGTGTTGGAACTGTTTCCATTTCATTAAGATCAGCTTGTAACTCTTCCGTACTAGATGCTAATAGCGCTATATTATCTGCAAATCTAAACATATCAATTTTTTGTCCCTGCATAATAATTCCAAATGTCTTCCTGTATTTGACAGTATTCATTGACTGTTCAATGTACAAGTTAAAAATTTATGGGAGTGGGGCACATCCCTGTCTCACCCCTTTCCTAATATTTACTTTTCTACGCTCCTGTTCTAATCCTATTACCGCTGTTTGCTCTTTGTATAAGCTATGTACTATCCGTCTATCCCTAAAACCCACTCCAATCTTTTTGAGCATTTTGAAATTTTTTTCCGTTTTACATTGTCAAATGCTTTTCCAGATCTACAAACCCTATATACACGCTTACCCCTATTCTATTGTTTTCTTCATTATAACCCTCAGAGCGAAAATAGCCTCCCGTATTCCCCTGTTTTACCTAAATCCAAATTAATCTTCTTCTAGTACTTTTTCAGCTCGCGTTTCAATCGTCTTTGTACAATTCTAGTTAATATTTCTGACACATGTGCTGTCAAACTTATTGTTCGAAAATTTCCACATCTATCCGAGCTCCTCTTTTTTTGTGTAGTGACTATGATGTTACGTTTGAAATTTTCGTATATCTTGCCTGTCTCATAAGTTGGAAGGAACTTCTTGTGCAGTGGCTTTTAGAGTTTCCGCTTGCATCTTATCTGTACCATTTTTCAGACCCTGTAATGCTAATTCAAACTCATATCTAAGTATAGGATATCCCAAGTCTGAATCTTCTTCTAATGCTGTTAGTTCCACTCCTGCATATAAATTCCTTATATATTCTTGCCATCTATTCATTTTCCCTACATTTTCTATAATGACGTTTTCTTCCGCTTCCCTGATATTTTTGCTATACGGTTTTATATCCCTAAAATTCATTCTAATGAGTTTGTATGCTTCGTCTGTCTTTCCTATTTCTATCATAGTTTGAAACTCTGCACTTTTCATCCATCTATTGTTTTTTAGCTTTCTTGCATTTGCGAATAATTTTCCATTTCATGACGTTATATCTGTTTTCCTATTTCATCTGACCTATTTTTGTATTCTCGTCTTTCTTCTATTAGATTCAAGATATCCTTTGTTATCCATGGTTTCTTATTTTCTTTTTGTGTATACTCCAGAATACCTCTGGGCGCCATCTCTAAGCTGGATTTAATGTTATGCCATTCTGTTTGTACTTACTTAGTATAAGAAATTTTCCCAATATCTTTCAGCATTTTATTTGACTTATTTTTTTCAAATCGTTCGTGGATATCTTTACCGTTTAGTTTCTCAAAGTCAAAGTACCTATTTTCGTTCCTCTTTTTGACATTTCTAAATTTAAGAGTGGTTTTCATAATTACGATATTGTGGTCAGTGTCTATATCTGCTTCTAGGTAGCTTCTACAGTCTTTTACTTTATTCCGATACAGCTGTCTAACAAGAATGTAATCTATTTGATATCTTCCTATCTCTCCCGGTATCTTCCACGTGTATTGTCTTCTAGTATGATGTTGAAGTAATGTGTTTGTGATGGTTATATTGTCCTTGTCGCAAAATTCTACCTATTTCCCCTGACATTTCGCGTGCCTAAATAAACCTACTACCGCCCCACCCCTCCATTCACAACTGCATTATAATCGCCAGTAATTATTAAATTTTCATATCCTTCTACGTATCTTAGTATGTTTTCGATATTTTTGTAGATGGCCTTTACCTCTTTCTCACTGTAGCTGGAGGTAGGCATGTATACTTCTATTAATACTGTATTTACCGGTTTAGATTCTAATCTAACCACGAGTTTGTAAGTAGTTTTCAACAAGTTGTCCTATCTTCTTTTTGCTTATCTATCCCCACACCCGAATTTCCTTCATCTGATCCTGTATGATTACCCTCAAAAGTCTTCACTCCAAAAATCCTTCGCCTCTGGCCAGCGAACTTCGATGATCCCTGCTATATCTAGTGCTAACCTATCAATTTCAATTTCTTTAGCTTACCTGCTTGCTTCATACTTCCGACATTCCACGCTCCGACTCGCAGAATGTTTACGACTCTTTTTGATACTTTCGTATCACATCCCCCGAAGTAGTCCCCTTCCGGAGATCCGTATGGAGGACTATTTTAACTCCGGAACTTTCTACCCCAGAGGATGCCATCATCTTAAATAACAATTTATATAGGCTGCGCTGCGCACTCGGGAGGTAATGTGGTGGTTTTCCGTTGCCTTCCACATCGCAGTAATGTGTCTTAGAATGCCTCTATAGTCCCTGCAACTCTAAGCACCGAAAAAGCTGATGCCCTCTTTCGGGTACCTGTCTTATTCTGGTACCTCACTAAGACACTAATAATTTGCTTAAACCTATAGTTCGGCTCTTTAGCTCACTGAAAGGCGCAAGCTATTCTACCTGTTCTAGTATTTTAGAACTTCTTCAAGCTGCAAGTACATTCAAAATGGAAGTGAATTGTATATATTTTTACATTATATGTAATAATAATAATAATCATTAATCAAACAAAATCAACATTGGTGCCCATTGTATCAAAAAATGGCGTTTTCATCAGAAAAATTTTCTGTCTAAAAGTTGTAGATGGGTCACTACCTGCGCCACTGAAATGCGTTACTATATTTGTGTTGTGTTGTTTAGAATGGTTGGTATTTCTCGACATGCTTGTTTATCTCGGTTTTCGGAAGAAACAATCATCGACGTTTAACATTCATGTAATTATGATAGAATTGAAATTGAATATATTTATAATTGAATGCGAGTTCGTTTAGCACCCGTCGACTTTTGTACAACTACAAGCTGCAAACGCTTCCCGGAATTGTAGTAACTGCAAACCATGCGATTCATAATCAATTTCTTAGCTTCCAAAACAACTTCATCAATCACTCTCATATTCGTCCCACCTCAACAATGGCAATCGATTAATGTCATTGACGATTAAGCACAAGCACTATTAAATTATCAAAAGTGGGGCGCCCTAGTAATCGTAGTCGTTTCAATTTGAGTGCTTTAAAGAAGAGTCTGTCTGGTTGATCTAGGCAGGCGTATCTCTGTAGCACACGCACAAACATGGTTTATGTTCTCTCTTGACATTTATGCTCTTTTTATTAGCCGTTAAGTTGGACAGGCTGAAATCATATCCATTCATTCGTTTTATTTTATGAGATTAAACCTTACTTAATTACTTTTATACGTTTATAGGTGTTTGTGGGGGTGGAGGATTGTTACAAGATAGTTTTTTATCGAGTCTAATTGTAGTGGAATGCAAATATTTGCTGTGCTCTTTAACCTATGCGCTTTAACCCATTGTTAATTATTGTTAAGTGAAGATGATGAAATGTAAATATGACACTTTGTTGAAGTTTACGTTATAAAAATAGAAGCTAAAAGCTTTTTACAGGCATGTGACAATAAATCTGTATCAAAGTGTTTTCCGCATTCAGAGCGTTTTAAAATAAGAAAATCTTGTAGGCTTTACTTTAATTAATAGCAGAGGCGATTTTGAACATTTCACTATGCTAATGCGAGATCAATTTCTAAAAATGACAAAAATATTCACGGAGCGAGATATTATTGATAAATAAACTAGCCTTGATCAGTTACCTATTTAGGTCTTGTTGAAACAGAATTATAGATTTTACCTCTTCATACTGTTATGTAAAAAAATACATCGAATAAGTACTCCAATAATAAAATTGTGTATATTCTTATAGGTGGATACAAATTGTACTATGCTTGAAATAAATGTGACTTCATATTTGTTGCAATCATTATGATATTAATTAAGAATTTTAATATCAATCGCAAATGTGTTAATAATACCCCAAATTAATTATTATTCCTAATCACGACTGGGACAAGAATATCGGCACCCCTAGACAAAAATCAACTCACATGCCCTTTACTATAATATGTTCAGGACGCACCCCCTAGTGTTCACTGAACACAGGCGGTACATCAGGAGAGTCGCAATATTTGGTAAAAGGGGTGGTGAAAAGGGTGGTTTTTAATAAAAGAGTGTGTCTGCTACAAGTGAAGCTGCTTCCACTGTTACAAATTTAACAAAAGTAAAAGAAAAAAAATTGTGTCTGTTGGTTTTGCAGACTGCGATTATATCTTCCTTATTTAAACGGTATAGGGCACTGTAAAAAATCCGCCGGATCGCGACTTAGTTATCTTTAGGGACATTACATCAGCTTTTATTCGTCGCACGTCTAGAAATTCTAATCGCAATCAAACGACAAAGGTAGAGCTATTAGATACCGCCATCAAAGAAAGTCGCTTGTATTTTATCAATTATCGGTCGATTTCCAGTCTGCAGATCTTTCAGAGCTACCGTAAGTTATATAAAGACGCCAGTTAGTGGTGCAAAGGGAAGTCGGTTTAGATAGTAAGTCGCGTGTACATAAGAAATAAATATTCAAAATAAATTTAGTAGTTAGTAGTTAGTTTATATAAATTACTAGTAGTAAAATATAAATTGTCAAAATTAAGTGTTGTATAATTATAGGTATAAGCATCAATTACGTTGAATAGCTTCAGAAGATCGTGTAAAATTGAAGTAACGCAGACGCCACAGTACTGAAGTAACAGACTATTAAAGCTCATAGAAAAGTTGCTAAGTGTAAAAGACTCTTCGGCATACAATATAAAAAGAAGAGTGTGGCCAAAGGAATAAGAAAAAGATTAAAGAGAAGTATACCATTCTCAAATATGTAAAAACTAACGAATCTGTGCCGTCTATGTGTCACGATATTGGTGCGGACTTCCTTGACGACTGGAATTTCTGGCTGCCGATGATCTTGGTCCTAGAAGGGGAACGTAACACGGATATCAACACTACACACATACACACGGACATACACACAACCTTATCCACACACGTACACACACAACACATGTCCTCAAGCGCGCACACACACACATACATCTTACCCAAAGTTACATTCTAGGGGGAAGCCAGGTCTGCTAAAATTTCAGGTAGCAGACTACTGAAACGTTGAAACAAATAAATAAATATTGGTGCTACCTTTCAAGTAAGAGTGGTGAGGAAAGAGTATGTGACGCGACGGCACATGCAGAAGAACCAAATTTGCTTGAAAATGGTTCTATTCTAGTTAAAAGATGCCCCTTATCCAAACAATCAGAAGGGCAGAAAATTCGCAAATCATTTTTATTCGCGCACTTTGGTAAACGGTGAAACAAACATGCGAAAAGAATTAGGTTTTATATTCTGGGTCTAAAGATTGTGTATTTTGCTTTTGTTGCAAGTTATTTATTTAAAAAGAATACTTTCGAGGAAACTGGTACAAATGATGGTAACACTTATCTCTCATGTTATCGCATCACGAAAAAAGTGAAATGCACAATAATAGTTTTAAAATATTTGTAAATCTGACACTTGTTTTAAAGAGCAAAATCACAATTGATAATCAAAAACAAAAGGTTCTTGATCAGAATAAAAGCACTGGTATGATGTAATACTTTACATGTGATTTTCCAATGCTCTACCCGAAGGTACTACATTGTACAGGAAGCGAGTTTTTTTTACCAGGAAAATTTGGAATTTTGCCGAACCCTTGCTGTTCCAAGCAAGGTAGGGATCTTTAAGATGCGTGACAACACCCACACAAGGGACCTCCATTTTACCTCTTATCCGAACGTGGGTGTACTTTTGTGAAAAATGCTCGCCTAACATTTTTCAAGCGGACCGTTGTAACGTATTTTTTTTTTCGTAGTTACACTTCGTCCATTAATATAGAATAAAACAGCAATAATATAACAATATATAATTTGTAAATTTCCGTTCAGTAAAAATAATACATAGAATTATAATAGCATATAGACTCCTTTACCTTTGAGGTCTAAGTTTCGTTACTAAGCTGCGTCGAGTTGTCATATCGAGCACTATGCTATCAACGTTTGTAGAGGTAAGCTGCTATCGGCGGCGTAGTAAAGTCAAGATGGTCGTGTCTAAGCACGTGGCCTGTAACACGGTCCGAAAAAGAATTTTTAATTGATTGAATCTTCGTGTCTGGAGGTTGTTCCTAGCAGCTTTAGCGTGATGGTATTCTTTTATATGTTTCACCTAGAGCAGTTCAGTTGATCCCTGCAGGTCAAAGGAGATAGAAGCTCCCCCTCATCATTAAAACAGTTGGTATAAATTAATTAAATAAATTTTATTAATATTTTCCTCTTAGTGCAATATCAAATAAGTAACATCATATAAGTAATATCTTGGATCTAGAAAATTTGTTGGATACAGTTTATATCATGCAGTTAATTTCAAAAAAATTTAGTTTGGGATTTAGAATACTAAATTTTATAGGATGTAATTAAGGAGAAATTGGTTTCGTTAAATACTGTTTTATTCAGAAGAGTTCTCAAAATTCCAGCAATAATTTCGTACGTATTCACGTGGCTTCTATTTGTGCATCGCAGAACGCAGATGTTAATGGAATTTCCGACAGCTGAGGTTATAGTTCGATTTCTTTTGGTCGTACTGTATTTCCACACGTGAGTGTTATTTAGCATTTAATCACTTTCATTATTATTTAAATCGCAATAAGAAAATATAAGGTTGAAACTTTATTTACACTAAAGTCATTTAAAAAATCGTTTAAGGAAAGAAAGAATTACGTAATAAATTCATTGCTTGTCATAATTATTGCTCAAACAGATAACGTTAACTAAACTAAAAAGTTGTTAGTGACATATAATGTTAAATAAAAAAATATTCAGCTGTCCAATTTAGACCTCACATGTCATGTTACGCTAATTGAAAATATGTTTAATAATTTTGAGGTCATGTACTTTGATTTTCAATCAACATGAGGAATTCTTTTAATACCTATTAAGTAAAACTAACTTTAGGTTGATACATGCTATTTTATCTGAACTTAAGTAATTAAATTTGATTGTTAGGTCATGTAGTACTACTATGACTGAAGAATATGTAATATGAATAATTAAGAGAACTCAAACTGTTCATAAAATTTATTAAGAAATATTCATTTAGAGATCTTTATGTTTTTGAATACAAATCCTTATTATATTTCTGTTCTATAAAAAAAATTATTAGTTGAAAAATATTATATTAAAACGAATCAAGGAATTTAATCAAACAGAATCTATTTTTTTGCATGACTCGTTTATTATTTAAAATACAAGTAAAGTTTACAAGTCATTCCTAATCAGAAATTGTGTGTAATGATAACAAATACCCTTGGTGTATATTTTTGAAACTTAAATTCTATTATTTTATTTTTGGTAAATATCTTTGAGGACACAAACGGTGTTCATGTTGTGCATTTGTTTGTTCACAGGTTAAGTCGAGACATCTGTATGACATCTGGTGTTTGAGATTTAGGTAAGTGTTTTAAAAGAGTGAAATTCAGGTTTTATGGCTATATTAGTGGTGTTGATATAAGGTTTCCGCATTCCCCTAATACAAACACAGTTAATTTTTGTAGGTTGTTGTGTTGAAAAATACGGTGGCGCTCATTATTTATATTTTTGATCATTTGACAACCCATGACCCCAGCTCATGATCTACCCAGAGCTAACACTCTACTAGCAGTTTATGTCTAAAGAGTTTTTCTTTTCCTCAAGCCGTTTCCCATTCAACTTTACCTTGGGCTTTCATTGTTAATAAGAAATTCTCGACCTTGTGACATCAGGTAAGGGTTTAGGAAATATAAAGGTGCAATTTGTTATCTGATATTCACAAAGGATATATTTTTTTTGTTTTTACCGTGTCGGGATATGATGTAATAATGCAAATTTTGTATGTAATACAGTTTCTAGTTGGGCAAAAATTTAGCTTTTCGTGGAGGTTTAAATCAGTTGTTAGAAAGACAATGGACATTTTTTAAAAGCAATGGAAACGATATCAAATTGTGATGCAACGTTATTTGAACACACTCGTAGGATACAAACATCTAAAGAAACGAACAAATACATGGCCACATATTTAGGTTAGTTTATATCTATTAAGTAAATGGAATTAAAAAGCATATAATACCAAACTTACTAGCAGGTGCTAAATATTACTCAATAATTTTAGACTTCACGCCAGACAAATGTTACAAGGACGAACTTTTATACAAAGACTGTAGAAATTCGTCAGTATTTTCTAGGGTTTTGCTAAATAATTGGCTCAACATCCGAAAATCTATTTCAAGCGTTTCATAAATATTTAGAATCTTTAAATTTAGATCCAAAATATATTCGTCGTCAGGGATGTGGCAATGGGTCAAACATGAAAGGAAAGCACAATAGGCTGCAAAAAGATATTAAATGCTAACTCTAGAGCATTTTTTGTTCCATGCGTATCTCACAGTTTAATTGGGTCGTAAATGATGCAGCTAATATGAATTTCGAAACTATTGATCTTTATGGTATCGTTCAGGAACTTTACGTACCTCTTGTATTTTCAACTCAACGTTGAGATGTTTTAAAGAAACATATCAATAACTTTACATTGAACCCATTATTCGACACACGCTGGGAAGTTGGGTAGATTCCATAGGACCCCTGAGGAACGATTTAGAAACAGTATGTAAAGCACTAACTACGATCTCAGATGACAACAGCAAAGACATTAAAACTTGTCACCAGACAGTATGTTTGTGTAAAAAAAATTGCAATTTTTAAATTTATATGTCCTATAGTAAATATGGTATGCATACAGTTGTAGATTAATATATATAGTACATAAGATTTTTTAAACAATATCTAATAATATTACGGAGTGCTTGGAACTGTTGAATTAAATATTAGGGTATTTCAAGCGAAACCGCATAGATAACAGCTTCTAAGAATTTGTTCAGGAAACTATAAAAATTGCAGAATTTCTTGAAACAGATGCCGCATTTTGTTTACCGTAAACTGCTAGACATCAAAAGAAAAATATTTATTTTAATTATGAACATAAAGATGAGGTGGTAACTGACCCAAAAAAGAATTTTGAACGGAATTTTTATTATTATATTTAGATAAACTATTAACTTCACTGCAAGAACGATTTTCACTACATAATGAGCATTTTAATTAGTTTAAGTTTTTATACAGCATACCGGAATTTAAAAAATTCTGATTCAGATTTGAGGAAACACTCCCTAAACTTATAAGAATACTAACTGACAAGAATGAGAAAGATATCGATGGAATAGAAACATTCAAAAAAATAAATGCCCTTTTCAGCTGTGGTTTAGCAAATACTAGTGGCCCCTTCGAAGTTTTACGTTATTTGGTACAAGAGGATCTACAAAGTTATTTGCCTAATATACTAATTGTACTAAAAATAATTTTGACACTACCTATTTCGGTTACTTCTGTTGAGAGATCGTTCTCTAATCTAAGTTTAATCAAGAACCACCTTAGGACGATGATGCTTCAACAACATTTAATTGACCTGACAATGATATCTTTTGAGTCAGAAATACTGGATGCATTAGATAATAGATATGCACAGTATTGCATATAAAATCAATTAGAAAAATAGTTTTTGTAACATTAAAGAACACTACTTACAGTTCGTTTGTTCGTTAATTAAATCAATCCTTGGAGAATTATTATGATTGATATATTTTCTGATGTAGAACATTTTTCTATGAGTCCTTTAAAAGAAACTCCTTATGAACAGACGGATTAATGCTAGGAAGGATGAACATAAAATCGCAATAAAGACGGAAGGTAAAACCTCATCGCTAGTCCAGCACTTAAGGGCTACAGGTCGCAATATCGACTTCAAGAATACCAGAACGCTAACTATGAGCACTACACCATGATAATAAACCGAGAATCCATTGAAATAGAAAAACGCTCATATAATCTCAACACAGAGGATGATTCGCAAAGACCGCCGCAGGTATGAAGACCAGCAATTATTAGTTTACGCTTTGTTAAACAATCAGTAAACAACATTTTGTTAAATCAGCCGTGTAGAACAACTACAAAACCCGCACCAGAACCATATATTTATATATATATATATATATATATATATATAAATATATATATATATATATTTGGATAAGAAAACATTTATTAATTCACTGCTCACCTACATAGCCTGAAGATGACGGATGTGGTTTTCCCAAAAAGCCGCTAAATTGATGGCGGTTCATTTCAGAACCAGCCAGCTATGCTGAATAATACTTGGAAAATTGACGAAGCACACAACGTCCGCAACTTCAAGATTAACATAATGGAACTCTACGGAAAGGATATATTCCAAAAGACCAGAATCTTTGGAAGCAACAATCACGAAGAGACAAGTTACTATGTGATCTGGTTTTTCTACAATGTTGCTGAGACAATAACATCATACAAAAGTATATGGAGATAACGTTGCACAAAATAAACTATTCTACGAAAAAGATACTCCGAAGAACAAGTCTTGCACTGGTGCGAGAAGCCATTTATAATACACGTAGGACGTTGAATCGGGTTAATGAAGCACTGATGCAACTACACCTACGCGTGAGCAGAACTATCCATCCGAGCTTATGGTTCACCATAAACCAACTGGCCAAGTTCCGAACAGAAACAAATGTCAAATTGACAACACAGAAGCAGAAGATGTAGTTTCTATATGTACAATAATAACAGTCACCAATTCAAGGAATCAAACCATAGAGCACGCAAAGGTAGTACGAAATTTATCCAACTATCCGATAGACAACGCTACAGAGAGCGTCCTTGTCAAAGGATTTAATTTTGACATTACACCGGCACGAATACCCGTAGGGGATATCATCTGTGGCATAGAAACAGCATATCACAAGCTCAACAACGTTATAGCTGAATCAATATGACAAGATATTTACCAATATCATAAGAACATCTCATCCTCATAAAAAAGGCCTTATAAAGGAAGAATGGCTGATGTTGAAAAGTATTCGATAGAATGTAGATATTATTCTACCAACGGATAAAGGAAACACAACTGTAATAATGAATACAGAAGATTACCACGCCAAAATGAACGCTCTACCTAATGACAAATCATACCAGCCTATCAACGCCGATTAAACAACTTATCTGGAATGACCACAAGAATGAAAATCAAGAAAAGTCCAATAGGCAAAGAGGACCAAGAACAACTAATTTCATGAGAAAAATCATCTAGGTGCTCAAAATTATATGGTCTGCCCAAAATTCACAGAGAAGAGTACCATTACGACCAATCGTGACTTCAATAGGGTCAGCCTGTTACTAGCAAAGTACTTAGTCAACATCTACTAATGAATTTTGATGTGGTATCATTATCATTGTTTACCAACGTACCAGTTTAAGACACACTGATGCTTTTAAAAGAGAAGTATAAAATTCAGGACTATATCATCCACTTAACACAGCATTGTTCAGCAACACATAGTTTACCTTCAACAACCATAGAGATAAGTTGAACGAGCATCTATGGGATTACCATTATCACCAGTGGTTGTTAATTTATACGTGGAAAATGTTAAGGTGCATGCATTGCAAACTGCTATATATAAAATCAAATTACTGCTAAGATATGTTGACGAAACGTTTGCGATCTGGACATATGGAAAAGAACAACTCAATGGTTTCCTGGAACACCTTAACGGTATACATCCAGAAATAAAATGTACTACAAAAGTAGAAGAAAATAACCAATTACCGTTTCAGGATGTACTAGTGAAGAAAAATGACACCAAACAGCTTCGCTACACGGTCTACGAAATGCCAACTTACGCGAATAGATACTTAAACGTCAAGTCACATCGTCACCAAACACAACTGTACTCCGTTGTGAAAACTTTAGTTACACGGTCCCAAAGACTAGCAGACGACGCAAATAAACAGCAAAAAATACAAAAACTACAAGAAACAGTCCAGAAGAATGGATATTCACACTAAACCATTCAGAGATCACTATCAGCCAGGAAACACAAACCCGAACCGGAGTCACCACCAACTAGAAGATACGTATCATTCATTACAAGAAAAATAAACAAAATCAGCAGAGCTCTACGGAAACACAAAATAGCTACCACATTCGACACTCATAAAAAATCAGCGCAATCCTATGGAATCCTAAAGATCAGATCCCGTTAGAAGACCAGGGAGTCTACGAAATACCATGCTCAGTCTGCAACAAATCTTACATTGCGCAGACAAACAGAAAAATTAATGTTAGCAAAGAAGAACATAGAAACGCAATAAAAAAGAACAGAACAACCTCATCGCTAGTTCAGCACTTCAGCAGTACAAGTTTTAACATCGGCCTCAAGAATACTAGAACGCTAGCTAAGATTGAGTCAGTTAATACATCCGTGTGAAAACAATATCAATTTGGTAACTTTGTTAGTTTACAAACCAACCATTAAAAAGCAACGCTTACTTTTCGGTATGTGCATGTAAAATATTCATTTTGAAAGATTTAAATAAAACATATTCTAGAGTTTTCGGGATTAGTAAAGAAAAATACGCCATTCTTTACTAAGAAATGTCTTTAAAAGTCATTAAATCAATAAATTCTCGATTCTATCAGTGCGAACATTAAAAATCAATAAAATCTATAAGAATTATTTTATAGCTTCCGTGTTTCGATAAGATAGAATGAGACGCTATTAGTAACTTCGTTTATTAGAAAAGGATAAACAGTACATTTTACTGTATACATAAATCACGCCATTTGATACTCATTAGAACATACAGCGCGCCATTTCCGGAAATACTACATCACGTTGGTGACTAAAATTCAAATTAAATCGCAAAAAACTCTGGAGAATGCGACGTAGTTAAATGATTTTGTATATAAGACCGGAACTTGACTAGCAGATTCATTTAAGATTTATTCATCTAAGGTTTAATTCGCGTTAGATTTTTTTAAAGCCAAGTAGCTTGTAAGATTTAAGATTTAGTACTAGGCGATTCATTTCATTTTACGAGATTAATTTGGCACGCATTTATCATCTTACTTTGAATGTGTAGGTGCAATTTAAGTTACTGTACGAAATGAAACAAATATATTTTGAGTGATTTGTAATTAATCTTACCGGCGTTCCACAAATAATTGAACATAGAAGATGAACCTTTGCAAACTAACGTCAAATGGAGATTTAAGGTATACTATGGATGATCTTGTACACTGGGATTTGAACGTCAATTTTAAAATAAAACCAGGAAGGATTTAATACCGTTGAGAGTAATGAAAAGAAGATTTGAAGAAGCACTCTTTAAAAAATAGCCAAAAGTATAAAATATAGTATGTCTTTGTTTGCTAATTGATAATAATTCAATATTTTGTATTTTAAATTATAATAAATTCGCATTTTTTTTTCTAATTGTGAGGCAGATGATTTGCAGAGCATTTTGAGGTCAAATTTCGAAATCTTTTGACCTTTAATGAAATATCTGTGAAGCGTTTTTGGCCAAACACACTTACAAGCGTGGTAATAAGCGATAGATAAATTAACCAGCTATTAATTAAAAAGGATTATGTACCCTTTAACAAAGATTAGATAGTGAATATTTTAATAATTAAGCAACTCGTAGGAATTATTTTATGTTTGAACTTAAACGATAAACCGTTTTTATAAATTCTTTTGTATGAAAGACAAATGTTTTTAAACGTCAAAACCTACGAAGTCTAAGATTCTGTCCAAGGTCAATTGAAACTTTAAATACTGAAGCACCGACTGACATATACTTAATGAATAAGGTACGTTACGAATTGGGCCCTTCTAAAATGATCATATATTTATGTAGTCTTTATCTTCCAGGTCGCTCTAACATTTGGTGTTGCCGGTGCAGCTCGTTGTGAAGAACTAAACCAATTAAATTTGACTGACATAAAAATTTAGGGTCCAAGCTTCTGATTAGAATACCAGATACCAAAACGAAGAAACCACAATTATTTGTGATAAAAGAAACTTATATATCTTTGTACCGGAAATACATTGAACGTCGTTCACAGAACTTTGAAAGTTGATGATAATTTTTTAAATATTTAAAAGGCAAAGGTTACAAACAAGTAGTGGGTATACATCAATTTGGAAAAATGCTTCAAATTGTAGCAAACTATTTCAATTTATCCAATGCTAATGCTTACACATGGCACTACTTTCGTAGGTCCTCCGCTACAATTTTAGACAACGTTAGGGTAGATTTAATTGCATAAAAGCGCCACGGAGGGTGAAAATCCGCAAACGCTGCTAAAAGATATGTAAATGAATAAGTAAAGCAGATACAGCAAATAAAATATTTTAAGAAACATATACCAACAAGTGTGCAAAAAAATTACTAACAATAGACAGCAGTAATGCCCCCAGCTTTTCTGGAAAAGTTCAGCCATTATTTCATGGTTGTACAAATTGCAACATAACTGTAAATATAAATAAATCGTAGTTGTTGTATTATACGTGTAAGTAGTATCGGTGTAATATTTTTAATAAAAATATTCACTTGTGTATACTTTGTGACATTGTTTGTTGAAGTGCATATATTGTTAGAATGAGGATAAAAACTGTACGGGAAAATGCTTTCCCGGCCTAGGCTGGTAAAGTATTTTTTCGTACCGTTTTTTGACATATACTGGAATAGTGTCGTTTGACACTTGATTTTGATGTGACAAAATGACAGAGATCAATTTCAGAAAAAGTTTTCTTCGTTCTAATTATTTATTCAACTATTTGTTACTGCGTCTTTTAAATGTTCATACTAAATTCGTCGTCGGTCTGATTATTATGATCCTTCACGTCTTTAAAAAATAGACTTATATAATCGTAAGTAAACAATTAAGACATTTTTGTAATTCTCACATTATAGTTCCCTGTAAAATATAATAAATTTTTAGAAAGCACGATTTGATTGAATAGGTCTTGATTTCTCATACTGACTACAACTACAACCCCGATATTTATTTTGCGTTACGTATATTGATGTGATTAGAGGCAATCAAGAGGTCGTATAGCATCATTTCGTGAACATGCGACTCCGCAAACCCGAGCAAATTTGGAAAAATTTAAGAGAAAGTGCAAATTATGTAAATATTCATTTTCATAGAAAAGCGTATTTGTTGAAACGCTTGGTATATGGAATCTAAATGCATAAAATCTCGAGATTGAAAGAGTTTTCACTCTTAATGATGAAAAAATAGTGTCTCTAGATAGGAATAATGGTATATT
This sequence comes from Platerodrilus igneus, assembly GCA_036346225.1. Taxonomy (NCBI): domain Eukaryota; kingdom Metazoa; phylum Arthropoda; class Insecta; order Coleoptera; family Lycidae; genus Platerodrilus; species Platerodrilus igneus. Next base: position 2,970,930 of record JARFIW010000566.1, read on the forward strand.
CTGCGCGTAGAACAACATTTTTAAAAAGTTACAGCTACATTTTGGTTATCAAAATATTCAATTGCGTTTAATATATATTGCGTTTTCCTCAACACCAAACATACGTTAATATTTAGATGAAAGCGTATTCATTTAAAATATCAGTCAATATTGAAAGAAATAGTTACGAGTGTATTTCAATTGAGAAGATGGTATTGGGCAAAGTAATATAGAACATATTTTGGAATAATCTAGTACTAAATAAGTTAAACAATATTGTCCAAATTATAAGATAAAATAAAGACAATTACAGCCATAAAGCTTGAATGTCCTTAAAAAAAAATTACGCGTAGACAAACGGTATTAATTACTGTAGCATGAGGCCGTAAAACGGCAAGTTCTAAATGTTGTATCACATACCTCCAGAAAGCAATCAATTAGAAAATTCAACAAGTACCAAGCTTAATGCAATTATTCTAAATGCGTGATGAAACACAGATGTCTGCCTATACGACCCAATGAAAGGCAAATACGGAGATTAGTTGTTCAGTCCTCATTCAAACGTCACGATGCAGTAGAACTAGTGATAATATATTACGTAGTTAAAATACTACGATTTTAGTAGGTGAATTTATTTTATTGAAATAACAAAGAAAAAGTGTTTAAAACGCTGAGAAGTAAGTGAGATTGGTGGAAGTACAAAAAAATGAATTAAAATAGAGAATAAATAAATAAATAATGGTTGACTACTGCAAGATATAGTTCATAATGGAATGCAAGCATATATGGAGCTGGAATGGGGATTTTGATATTTAGGGGTAAATTGATGACTGTGCTAGACAGAGAAAACAATAACTACCAGACGGTAAAATAAAATTACATTGTTTAAAATTCTAAAAAGGACATTTCTGTTTATCGGTTAAGTTCTACGATGAGAGTATTTTTGTGTGCTAGTATTTGAAATTAGGCTAGAGTGTGTGTACAAGTTAATAGTTCGGTTGAAGAGTGGCTGCCTTCGGTGAGATTTTGCCATTACATAAAATTTTATTGCACCTAACCGATCAGATACGTTTAAATCTGCGTTATCTGTTTTATCCTGACAAATTTTGTGCATAATAATGTTTAATTAAGGAGTTATTATTGAATAAAATTAGGATAACAGCGTGCCCATCCTGATTATAAAAGAGACTTTGGACTCTATTTTTAATATAAGTGAGTGATTATTCAGAGGTTATCTTTTTGATAGATTAACAATATTGTTTCTATGGCAAAGCCGTTGTGGCAATTTTGGTCTATACTTTTAGATTTTAATATTTGTGCAAAAGTGTTTTTCCTAGCAGTTGTATGTAGGATCTATTTATTTATTTATTTATTGGAAATATACAGACGTACGCCTAGTTACATATTTCCACTAAGCTAATTATAATTATTATGGTTCATTTATTTTTATATAATCATTCCATGTAATGAAATTATACTTAATTGTAATGAATATTTTATAAATAAACATGACAAATTATAATAATAAATAATTGGATTTACAAAAATGCACCTTGTAAATAATGAAAACTGAAACTACATATTGACAAATTGTGTGTGTGTGTGTGTGTGTGTGTGTGTGTGTGTGTGTGTGCAGCGCGTGTGTGGGTGGGTGGGTGTGTGATGTGTACGTGGGTGTGTGTATGTGTCTGTATTACGCAAGTACTTCTAAATTAATTGATAACTTCATACATTGTTTTCTTGAAATTTCGCAATGATTTTTTAAATAAAGGTATATTTGAGCTTTGTTGTAAATTATTGTATAGGTATAACTTATTTATGATAGGAGAATTTTTCCTAAGCTCTGTGCGATACTGCGGAATATGAAATAAACTTTTAAGTCTACCAGAATGGAAGGGTATATAGAACCCAATCTTACTTAAAATAACGGAGCAGTCAATGAGATTGTTGATTATTTTATAAAAAAACGTGAGTTTAACGCGGTCCTTCGCTGTTCCAACTTAGTAACACTTAGCATTGACCTCGCAGAAGCATATGGATTGAAACCGATGAATGTTTTATATTTTTTAAAAAACATGTACGAAATAAATTTATTTTACACCGTTTCTATCAGTTGTGAGTGCTTAAGAGTCCCTGGATACCAGACAGTGATTGCAAACTCAAGCTTTGATATGACTAAGGTATCAAACAACACTTTAATACGTTTTGTATTCTGAAATTGCCGTGCGTTACGGATGATAGATCCCAGTGTTTTGTATACAGATGAGCAAACTGTTTTGATATGGACCCCAAAATGTAAGTTGCTACTAAATATAACTCCTAGATCTTTGAAGTAATTCACTTCAGTTAATGTACTATTTAGCAATGTATAATTATAGGTAATCTTGTTTGTTTTAAGCGAATAACTAATTTTAAAGCATTTTGTAACATTTAATTGTAACTTGTTTCTTTCACACCATTGTTGGACTTTGTTTAGTTCAGGCTGCATGGTTTTACAGCTATTCATATCTATCACTTCTTTAAACAGTTTTAGATCATCTGCATACAGTAAATACCTGCAATTATTTAATGCAAGTGGGAGATCATTAATGAATATCAAAAACATTAATGGCCCTAAGTTACTCCCCTGCAGTACTCAGATGTCAACTGTTTGGATGTTGTCTTCTTATAGCAAACATATACCTGTCTTTCTTGCAGGTATAACGTAAAAAATTGTACATTGGCTCAGAAAACGCAATCGATGCTAACTTGTCGAGCAATAAATACATCATGGCAAACTTTGTCAAAGGCTTTTGTAAAGTCAGTATAGATAACGTCCACTTGTCCCCCGTCGTTTAGTACCTCCCTCACATAATCTACAAAAACGGTTAAATTAGTTTGAATTGATCGTTTGGGGATAAAGCCGTGTTGACTAGTGTTTAATACAGACGACACATGATGGAAAATCTTTAGGTACAGTATATGTACAAAAATTTTTGCTGGGGTGGATAGATATTGCTTGTTAGAGAAAAGCTGTTGTGTGTGTGTGGTAATTATTATTTGAAAGATTATTTGTTGAAAAATTTTCAAATCATTATAAGTTTGATTTCTGATTTTAGTGGTTTTATTTATAGTGGGTTAGCAAAAATAATTAGGACAACAGTCCACTGTAATAAATATACATGTATGTATATATAAATGTATATATAAATATATAATTATATATAAATTTATAAGTTTGGTCAATCAAGAACTTTTGAACCGATACGACCTTTCGAAAAATGTATGTAACTTTTTAGTGTTTTACCCAAAAAAATTTCACCCACTAGTTCTGTGCTTATTGGATCCTTCTGCGGACCATTCCATGTCTTCCATTACTTTAGTATTAACGAAGAACAGAAAACCATTAAAGCATTCATAAACCGTGTAGATCACTGAATATTTAAGCAATTTCATGGGATACTAATATTTAATGGCATCTTAATTATATAGTATGAATAGCAGGCTTGTCAGAGAAGACTGATCTAGAATAGCATTACATAAAACAATTATAATATAGAGATATGATCTATTAAAATTATATTCAATTTGATGTTTTTTAACGCTTGCTGGGCGCACTTTAATCACCAAAGCGTGTTCGTGTAGAATATAGACCGCAATATAAAACACCCCAACAACACGCTATAAAATAATAGGGAGCTATTTTATGTTGTCCAAACGTAATCGCGATTACCTAGCCTAAACCTCGCGGATTCTAGAATGCAATTATAAGTTAAGGTTCTAAAAAACTAGTACGTGCATATAACCGCAAGATGAGCAAATACAAATTAGGTCGTGGAGGCTAAATATCGTTCCTAAGGAAATTTTAAGCGCTATTTATTACCGATGGTGCAACTAAAAGAAAACGAGGGTTCTTGAGAGTACGTCTGCATGTCTTTTGTTTGTCTGAATTGACCTTGGAAACAAAATAGTATGATGCTTGGTTGGTTTAGATAATCATATTAAAATATTAAAGTGATATAATAAGGCCAACACCGCTTATGCTACAGGTTTTTGTAACATCAGTTTAAAGCAGTAACAAAGATTTGATCCGCGTAGTTTTATAGGACGTTATTAGATACTATCTAGTTCAGCAAGTTACGTAATTTTATATTAACCCCAGCTTTCTTGAAAAATTCTATTTCAGTGGATGAAAATCAATACACGCAACGTTAACAGAACATAAATCATTAAGTTTTGATAGTCAATATCTGATAACTTAATGGAACGTGGTTCTGTCTGAATTATAAAGCAGAAGAAAATACAGACATGCAAAACCAAAAATATGATAAATAGAAAGAGAAACAGGGCGAATATGTATTAAAGAAGTGAATAAAATGGGATTCTTACCCACTATGCAACAAAATTAAAAAATATTTTCCCTGATGGGTTTACAGCATATAATAACGATATCTCACTTCAAACCGAATTAAGATTTATACTTAAAATAATCACATCACATCAGGTTTCATGGTGAAAAACGTGTATTCATTTTTAAATTATACAAAATTAGCGATAAAAACTGTTATCTTTCATTAAGAAACTTAAATTTTTTTATCGATTGGTTTTCCTCGTAGTATCTCTCTGAAGACACCAACAGAAGTCTGCAAGCATGGCAGGGACTCATCTATCCTGATAACGCTTCCCTCGGCTATTTCCTGATGAAAGCGTTCGCCATATTCATTGTTAACTGAATCCATATTTTCAGGAAAGCAGCTTAAATGGGAGTGTTGAAAATGAATTTTTAACGACATACACATGTAAGTTTACGATATGTACGCAGCATCAACCATTTTTTTTTATGGAAATCTGGTGACTTTTGATTGCCGAGAAAATTTTTTGTGATATTGACAAATTGACCATTCTTCTTTTTCTGTGCAACTAAGGCTGGATAAAAAAGAGGGATCACCGATTAATTTCCTCAAGCTCTACAAAAATGTCTGTATAATTTTGTCATCACACGTAGGAATTTTTTTTAGAAACTGAAATCTAGACCCATCCTTTCCCAAAATTGTTTATCGAACCAAATTTGAAATGCAATGGCGGAAAAATAATTTTCTCATGTGGTACTAAGGGTTCATTTTTAAAGTTTTTCTGACCAAGAACATATGCCTTTCCTATAGGCCAGTTTTGTTTCATGTAATGTTCTGAACGCGCTATGCTGTGCCATTCATGGAAAAAATAATAATACTTAACATAGCCGGTTCCTAAAATTATAGCGAATACTTTTAAATCTGCACATATTTTCCATTTGTACGTTGGGCATTTGTTCTTTTCCACAATGAGTTTTACAATATCATAGGTCTCTTTTAAGACAGCGCCATACGCTGCTGACAAAGTCGGATATATGTCGCCGTTATAGAGATAATGGTCTTAATACTTAATTTTGATCCGTCAATGAATAGTCTCACCACTGTTCTGGCGAACTATAGTGGACTAGTGCCAACAATAAATTATCAATATTTTCAACAGAGAACTAAGTTATCCTTCCAAGATGGGCCAGGAAGTAAAAGAAATTAACGCAAAAAAAACTTCGAAAGCATTAGTAAAAAATTTCAAAATCCTATGTGTGTTCCGTACAAAGTGGAACTAGCAGATGCTAAGTTGGAAACTTCATTGAAAGAACTACCAGATATATTAGACGGACTCAAAAAAGATTATTACTATCTTTTTGACATGGATGTAACTTAAGATTTTGCTGGCATATTTAGCAAGATGGAGATGTGTAATTATTTAACTACAAACAATATTTTTTTGCTACAAAGGCGAATACGAAGAAAAGTGCTATATTATAGTTGACAACGATAAAACTGTAGGAATTGATTGTTTAACATGGCTAACAACCAATGCAAGAATTAAGATATACAACAAATTTGTGTGTCAGATAACAAGTCCTGGTGTTAATAAACAACTTGGAAATCGTATACTAGATATTTTACGTTGTCCAGATGCACGTTTAAGGCAAACATTCGCGTATACTTTAGCCAAAGAACATGGTATTACGCGAATGGAAGCGACAATATACAACTGTACAGTTGGAAACTATGTCAGTACGGAACAGGTGTACAATCCCTTAAAAGACTGTTTAACGTTATTGGAAGATAGTAAGTTATACTTCCTAAAGACGCCAATGTACTCGGTATCGCTTGCCAAAATGTGGAGTAAGCTATCGGACAAGCTACAAAATAGCTGCTGTTTAGTGTATACTAACCTGCACGTGTATTAGGGGAATAGCAATACAAAGATATTGACTGGCTTGCAAATTAAGTTGTCCGAAAAATCAGAGAAAGTGGGAAAAATTAATAAAGTATGTGCTTTAATAAATTAACGTCTGCAGATATCACATTCGCAGAATATGGTCACGCACAGAAAATTTGAGAACCTGAGGAAAACACAATAATAATTGATCTCTTACACGACGGAGTTATATTAAAAAAAACCACTAAGAGTAATTTTATATAAAATTTAAAATAGGTTTTGGAGGTTAAATACAAACAGGTAGAACCCACTATAAAACAATTATAAGCGATACTTTTCCAGTCAAGGCTTGCATATAACGCCAATCAACATAACGAGGAGCAACGCACGCTCGGCCATCAGCATAAAAGGCAGGGAGCTATGTTCCAGAGCATTAGTTGTCAAAGTATCATCGAGTTGATCAAAATTACAAGTTAAAGATGAATTTTTCTGGTGTTGACGTTACAAGTGATGTAGGAGTTCCATTAGGTATCAACAAACAGTAGGTAAGACTACCTATGTGCTAGGTGAATTTACATCAAATTTTCACCATCATAACGTAGAAGTTGGTTTTGATTTATACGGTGGTCTGCAACCAGTCGCACAAATTATCTGCAATAGTAAAATGTGCCAAAATTATGCTATAAAAATGGACTACTGTAAATAGCGAAAGTTTTGCAATTTTCAATTAGAATTTAGAATAATACAATTTACCCAAGAAGAATGTTTTTTCTGAAGGAGATGTTTTAGAATCACAACTGGATCGTGAATTCAGATTGAAACTGATTGCCGAAACCTCTAGTAGAAGTGTATGAGTGGTGAATAAATTCCAAGAAGAAAATTTATATAATATGGAAATTACGAAAGATCGGAATGTTATTGTGGTACCTGAGTACGAGTGCATTAACTATTAAATTTGCGAGAATTAATCTGTTATAAAATGGAGGAGTTGAGGTGTAGAAACTTTCGAGAATTTTACAAAAAATTTATAGGTGATATAAAAAATGTATGTGGAAATACGACAGATGAAGAAAGGGTTAAAACGTTATTAAAGGAAGAGAATCGCGTATTTCTCTGTTTAATGATTGCTACAATTTAAAATACTTGATAATGTTGGAAATTATTAAATGTTACCCCATCCAGTACTTAGAAGATGCGACTGCGAGGCAATCACTTGCGCAAATTTGGCTATCCCAGATTCACCAGACTCTGGTTATCACAGTGGTTTATAGATGTTATCAATGCATGTATATATTTTATAGTTGCACTATTCTAGGGGCTGATTTGGTTATTGTGCAAATGGATCGAGTTAAAGTTACCTACGATAAACCAATTTATGCAGGTGATAGAAATTTTGCAGTGGCAAAAGGTTAGATACAGGAACTTAACAGAATATGTGCTTTAAAAAAATATAGCGAACTTATAGTGAACTCCTGTGTAAAACAATTTTGTTTCTCTTATCTAAACGATGCTGATAATATTATAATAGTAAATTTTAATCAATGGTAGCCCACATTTTAGAAAAGACTGCATCTCCATTATCTCCTTGAATGTACAAGTTTCTACAGTCTACAGATAAGAAATAGCACTTTCAGATATCTCGTTTTAATCATTTTAGTCCTGACAATCACAGAAAAGGTTTTGTAATGGCCCGAGAATTTATCTGTGGATTATTGGAACATGCATTTCAGCTGGCAACGACAGAGTTAAAATTTTTCCTAAAGATGCTGCGTACTCTGACATTATGCTTCCCGTTAAAGAACAGAAAATGACACATCAAAAAATGTTTACCATATCTGAAAGTGAGGAAGTACATGGCATCACAGCGTTTTATGGTGATATCTTTAAATGGCTCACAGTCAGTGGTGTGGTAACAGATGGATAAGAGACAGAAGTGTCAATTGTGGAACGCATAAGTGACGTCGCATAAAATGACATAGTAGCCGGGATGACAAAAACAAACGAAAGGAGAGCTGTATAAAAGGAACAAAAGAGTTTTTTGTGATATTGGTTTCTGTTATAAATGTCAGAGAAAGAACAAATAGAATGAAATGCGTTCCGCGTTTTGTAAAAGTATAATTTGTCTGTGTTCTATAACGTTTAATAAAGTTTATTTCATACATCGATCACGTTACATTCTTACTAAAGTCTTGAGAAATCATTTGAGCGACATGAAAAAAAAAGTTGGAACCCAACACTAGCTAAAAGCTTTAAACCCCAGCATTAACAAGAAGAATAGTTATGTTACCAAGTTCAGTGAAAGTAATCTAATTTTATTCCTAAATTAAAATGTTTTAAAATTTTCTTGAATAAAAGTTTCAATTTGTGAAGGAACGTCACCTGTCCGTTTTGTTTATCCATGCACAATACAGACATTTTGACATTTTGTGAAAAACAAATAATTGTTTTTTCTAAACCTAATAAACAAAACATCATATCTAAAATTGCAAACAAGTAAAGTAGAGATATGTTTTTCTTGATTTTCTCAAAAATGCGATTTCTAAACATATGACATATCCTAAATAGCTAATTCAAGTACCACACGAACATACCGAATCCATATTGATCGCTTATGCACAACTGTATTTAAATTACAATTAATTGGAAAAATACCTCTTCAATTTCTATATCCGTTCCTTATAATTACAATTTTAAAGTCAATTTTCCTCGAATACTGGTAAATTAAAGTAGCTGAATTACAAACACACATCAACACAGAATTAAATGTACTGCCCTAACCCAGATATTAAAATTTTTGAATCAGATGGCGAAATTCTGCAATGATGTATAAATTACCCGTATCACTTAGGTCCAACTACTTATTTGTGCAATTTTCAAGTTATTCTTGAATATAATCAGGTCAACTGTTCAAAATTTTTCTCCTCACACGTAACCAGCATCGAGCTATTAAAAAATGTCGCTAATTAGCCAAGCTGCCTCACACACGGGACAAACTATACGCAATAGTTAAGGGTACGATAAATGTTTTTCACTACTAGTTTCATACTCTATATGATTATAAATCTCATCTAATGTTACAAAACCTGTTTTCACTACTTGAAGTTGCTATATCTGATTCTTCTAAGTCAATAATGAGTTTTGACAGATCTTAACATTCATAAATTAATAAAATTAGACACTCAATTTGTTAGGTATATTTCTGCAAAAGGTTAAAGTAAATAAATAGCTAACGGAAGGTAATAAAAATAATTTATTAGTACGTCCATCTATGTTGATTAACATTTATATTCATATTCATTAATATTCATTTGAAAATTAACCTTGTAACTATTGCAGTTTGGTTATGAAGACCGCAGCGTCCGTATTTTAAGAGGTGCCAATGCGCTAGAGATCATCTTTATCCACAAAGACCACATTTAAAGATTTTCAACCACCGTGTTTTGTCAGAAATGATATATCGCCGTTCTTTGCCAAAGTAGTAGCAGATGTCCTCTGCATTGAACGGCCAGTGTAGGTTTCTGGGTTTTGTAATTTTAAATATTATGAAATAACCGATAAATTTTGCTTATTGAATTGTAACTAACCCATGTTGATTTGTAGGTTTGTATTTCTAAATTCAACGAAGTCTATGGTTCCGGGGTGAGACCGTGTCATTTTTTAAACTAAGGTCGAGGTTTCGCCCATATAAAACCTTAGTTTAAAAAATGACACGATCTCAACCCGGAGCCATTTATATTTATAATGACTCCGGCCGTAAGAGCCTCTGACAATGTCACAAAAACTTTTACGGGGAGGATATTGTAAACAAAACAAAAACTTTATTCATAATCGCTCATGCATCAAGTTCTTGCCCTATATAAACTACCACTTTCGCTACTTTCACCGGTTACTTTGCACAAGACACCTTTTGGCTTAAATGGGTTAGTGAGTCTGCTAATTCAGTAGTAACTCTTTCATAATTTTTTACGCTTTAACTTGTCTACTTAATATTTTGTCATTCTTATATTTATTATTATTTCATTTTTATATTTATATTTCATTTTCTTTTCTTGTCCTGATGAAACCCCTTACAAAAGTGGTCGAAACGTTGAGCTTAGTTTAAAAAATGACACGGTCTCAACCCAGAACATTATATATTTATAATGACTTTAGCTGTAAAAGCCTCTGACAATATCAAAAAAATCTTTACGGGGAGGATATTGTACACAAAACAAATCTTTATTCATAATCACTTCTGCATCAAATTCTCACCCTATATAAACTACCACTTTTGCTACTTTCACCAGTTACTTTGCCACAAGACACTTTTGGCTTAAATGGGTTAGTGAGTCTGCTACTTTAGAAGTAACTCTTTCATAATTTTTTACACTTTAACTTGTCTACTTAATATTTAACATTCTTATATTTATTATTATTTTTATATTTATTTCATTTTTATATTTATATTTCATTTTCTTTTCTTGTCCTGATAAAGCCTCCTCAAAAGTGGGTAAAACATCCACCTTAGTTTAATAAAATGACACGGTCTCAACCGAGAACCATATATATTTATAATGACTCCCGCCGTGAAAGCTTATGACAATATCTCAACAAAAGCTTTCCACGTGAGGAGTATGCATATTTCCCAGAATTTTTAAAAATTTTAACCTGAGAAGGGTTTCGTTAATGAATATCAATATCTTTAATAACGCAGAAAAACACGATTTTTGTTTCCTGATATCTCATGCGCGTCTCATATGTATTTTTGGTCGCTGAAACCGTATCTGCACTCAGAATTTTAGTATCACCTTTAGATGTTAAGATATTCGTTAAAGACTGTTTACATACTATAACATATTGTTATAAACGTAATCAGACCGGTAACTCATCACCGAAATGTAAACAACGTCATAATGTCTGAAGAACGTTCTAGAAATTTCTTAATAGGCCGTCTGTGGATATACGAGCGCCGCGGATAGAATGAGCAGCAGCTGATGTCCTAAACGCGCCTATGTGTATAGATATAAAATACAAATAAAAAAAGAATATTTTACTGTACAGAATAGAGGTTGAATATCGACCGCGGCCAAATATTGACCACACCCCCTTCACTCAAACCTATAAGTGATATAACATCAGAACAGAGTGTGACGCCAAGTATTTGGATGATAACCCACTGTGACAAAATTGTACGCCAGTCATTTAGTATAGAGTTAGAATCGAGAGTGGGTTGTATTTGATTTTAGATCCAGTTTATAATTTTCAACGTATTTATGGTAAAATACAAACAATATTTTACTTTGAATTAGACTTTGTTTTTGTGATGCGAGCTAACAAGTCATATAAATAGAATACTTTTATAGTAAAATTAACGTTAACTTCTAACCTAGTTTTTAGTTTATTTACATATTTTTGTTTAACTGGCCGTCGGCTAATACCGACCACATTAATACATATTACCCAATTGTAGTCGATATTGTACTAACGATGTTTATTATTTTCAGATGCCCCGTCAAGGTTATACACGATAGAGCGCTTGCACATTGTGGTCTGAAGACAACAATAAGAGAGAATGACGTTCTAATAAGAAAAGCAGTAAGAATGTCTTGTGTTCTATACGGAATCTTGCAAGATGGTTTGTAGGGTCGCTTTTGATCAAAAAAATACAAGATGGGTAGAAAATCAGTAGTCAGTGATTATCAAGAAGCTAAACGTACAAATCATATTATTGACATGTTAAACGTATTTTATATACTACCAGTAATTAAAATTAGACAGTTTGCATATAAAGCTGCAGATGCAAATCGACCGCAACACGGCTTCAATAAAGAAAAAAAATATGTGTTAAAAATTTACTAGGTAGGTCCGTGGGTTAGATGGATTTGCTTACGGACTACTAATCTCAAGACCCTATGTTCGATTCTCGACACGGACCGCTTGAAAAATGTTAGGCGAACATTTTTACAAAAATACGCCCTCGTTCGGACGAGAGGTAAAATTTAGGTTCCGCGTATTAGTGTTGTCATGCACGTTAAAGCAAGGGCTCCGCAAAATTCAAAAACTCAGGTAAAAACTCGCTTCCTGACCAATATAGTACCTTCGAACAAAGCATTGGAAAGTCAAACGTAGGGTAAAGATTAGTCTTAATATCTGCGTCGAAATCCAACCATAAGCCTGCAAAAACCACAAGCTACAAGTTTAAATATAGTTTTAGCTTTTAATAAGTAGGCGCCTTTACACTTGGAGTAAACTGATAACTAGTGACAATTATTGTTTCTATGAGCGCTACAGGTAGTTTTGTTCCACCACTGTTCGTTTTCAAACGAGAGTGGATGAAAGAGGCATTGGGAAGGAATCCAAACCTAGTGGTGCCACATACATGTTATAAATCTGGCTGCATAACTAAAGAAATTTTTACAGAGTGGATACAGCATTTTGCAACGTTTGAAACAATTGATCCAGTTTTATTAATTATGGATAACCATCCAATCCATTCTAGCTTATCGACATAATTTTTACCGAAAAACGGTATTAAAGTGATATCACTCCCACCCCATACATCACCCGTATTAAACCTCTTCATGTCTGTTGTTTAGTCCACTAAAGACCGCCTATAATCAAGACTGTGATACAGAACAGTATGAACAAGTTTTGCAAACTGATATTGCATAGCTATTTAAAAATGCATACAGCGGTAGCAGCTATAGAAAAGCGAGTCCGAAGTTTTGAAGTTACTGGAATACATTCTATGAATAGATTCCAATTTTTTAGCGAAGAATTTTCCACCGCCTTACCTAATTTTAAAATTCCAATTTGTTCGTAGAATCCAGTTCAGCAGTAGATAAGTTGAAGAATGAAGGTTTGAACCGGACAAGTCATGTAGCTGGACCATCCAAACATGAGCAAAAACCGTCGCCTAAGTCTGGACTATCTTACTTTTAGTAGTAAACGACTTCAACTACCTTCTTCTTGTACCGACAGAGGTTTAGACAACTCCAGGAGCATGTTGATGACACACTGACCGACAGCGACGGAATGACCTTTGCACCAAAATCGTCAAACAACTCCTTTGCAGTTCTTTTGCCGTTATCAAGAATAAAAACTATAAATTCATCATGCAAAATGTAGCATTCAAAAACTACGACTTTGACTCTGGTGAAAGAAGAATCAGGAAAAAAGAAGAAAATTTAGAAAATGTTAAGCGATGTGTTGTTCCAACGAGAAATTTGTAGAGAATCGCTGGAAAGGAAACAAATGTTCCATATTCTAGAATGAAAAACAACATGTTATGGAGATGTCGGGTAAGTGGTTCTTGGGCTAATGCTGACTGTACAGACATCGAAAGAGCTGCAATTTATATCTGTTCTCAATGTTGATTATATTTTTTATTTGCTTATTGACTTCTTTTTGTTATACTGACAAATTACAAGGTTCTAAAGTTTTAGTCCCATCGTTTAAAAATTCATTTACTGCTGAAGGTGCAAGTGGGTTGTCTTCAAATTCAGATAAGTAAGTTTAACGCCGGAGAAAGAATGAAACCAAACTTGTTTCTTTAGCTAGTAAGCGTAGAAGGTTATTTGTGAATCTCTACAAGTGGAAAGCAAGTAAATGGCAAAAAATAGGAATATTAGAGATACAATTCCAACTGGTGTTCACTTTCCTGATGCTGCTGAAGATAATATTGTGGAACCTATAGAAGGAGACACGGATACTGATTTCCAACCATTTGATAGAAGTTCTCCACATTCACTATCACAAGATGAGCAAAACGACCTAATACGAGATTCAAACTTGTCAAATGCTCAAGTCGAACTGTTGGGTTCCCGACTGCAAGGTTGGGCTCTATTACAGAGTGATACGCATATTTCCACGTATCGGAGACGTGGACAAGATTTTCTTAATTTTTTTATATAGTCAAATCAGTTAGTGTACTGTGTATATGTTATTGGACTAACGGATTCATTAGGATGTAAATATAAAACTAATGAGTGGAGACTTTATTGATCCATGTACTCTAAGCTTGAAGGAGTATTCCTCCACAATGGAAATTCGTAGTTTTTTGTTCCTATTACTCACGCAGTACATATGAAGGAAAACTATGACAATGTGAAAAAGCATATATGGTGATTTAAAAGTCATAGTACTTTTGATAGGAATACAATTCGATCACACATTGTTGTTTTCTCTGCGAATGACACAGCAGAGCAAAAGGTAAACACTACTTTGTAAAAGACTGGATTATGCAACAAAACCTTGTTGTTGGAGAAAAAAATGTTACAAATCTTCCTCTCGTTAATACAAAGAGGTACAGTACATACAACAGGGACTGATAAATAACTTTGTCAAAGCTTTAAGTATGATAAAGGATTCCAATATGTAAGAGAGAAGCTTTCCAGACAAAGAGAGGCAAAAATAAAAGAGAATTTTTATCGGACTGGAAATTCATCACTTCACAAAGGACGGTGAATTCGATTTAAAACTGACCGATATTGAAGCTGCTGTATAGGTATCATTTAAAGAGGCGTGTTTCAATTTCTTGAAAATACAAAGAAAAAAACTACGAACAAATTGTAAATCTTTTAATTTCCACATACAGCGATATGAGTTGCAACTAATCTTTCAAGATTTATTTTCTACCTGTCGCATTTGAACTTTTTTTCCCGTAAATTTAGGGTATGTGAGTGACGAACATGGTGAAATGATTTTCACCAAGGTATTATGTATTGTGAAAACCGATACCAAAAGAAGTGGATCCTTACAATACCTGCAAATTATTGTTGGAACCAAATCAGGGATGCTCCAGAGGAACTCTACAAACGAAAACACTGCAAAAAATGTTGAGATTCGATAGTGATGTGGTATGCATAATTTATATTATAACAAATGTAAATATCACATAATAAAACGTTCCACTATAGAAATATGAATAACTTTTGACTGAAGGGCGATAAGAAAAGTCTGTTAACAGATTCGTGGTCGGCCGGAAAAATCCCATAAGCAACGCACATCGCACATTAGTAAACAAAAAAAAAAATACATCCAATGGAACTGATTCCCTGTCAGCGTAAAATATAATTAGCCGATGATCGAAACATGAAGAAAATTATATTTGTGGACAAATACTATAGGTCTAATGCTTATTTTAAAAAGAATATATGAGCTTTTCGGAAAGTGTTTCTTATTTTTCCTATTCAAAGTACAAACAGCTTCAAATGTTTTGATATGCCTATGTTTTAGTCGAGCAAAAGACTTTCCTTTAATGAGATCGAAAATGTGGTCCTTAAGGTGGAAAAATTGCTTGTTTGCGACATGCTGTGAAGAGTAAGTCTATATTTGAGTGGATGCATACTGAAAGCGCAAATTTTTTAAATTGTATACTTTCGTGAAAGCACAGTTGAATTTTTCGTGTAGCAAAGAGCTATCCGTTTGTTTTACCGCCTCTGGCAAAACGAAGAAAGCCTTACAGCTACTTAATCTATGTACCTTATTGCAAATTGCTACGCGAAGTGCCACAAACACAAAAAAAATTGTACATATCAAATTCAATACCTACCTAATTTTGAAATTTATTGAAATGTTAATTTCGGAACCCACTTGATTCTTTTTACTTTTAATTAATAATAATATTGCTTACATTATGTCTGTTTAAAACAATGGATGAGGTATTCAGAAACCTATTCTGCCACTAAAAACGATGATGTTACTCATAACTTTACAAAATTTATACCGGTATACAAAGATACAGATATTGCGCGACAGAATTCACTAGAATATTGGTTAGGTTTTCCTTTGTGATTACCCGTTAAATAGCACATATGGTTGTAGCCATTTCACGACAATGTTTTCCAACGATAAAAAATCAAAAATTTGGCTATACTAGCCTTGTACTCGTATATAGTGTCTATATGTAAGGGCCCCGTGACCGAAACGGTTAGAAGAAAGATATGGTACACAATTTATCAAAATATTGTGTCATAGCAAAAAATATAATTGTGCTCAATTTGTGTAAATTTAACAATTCGTGCGTTGAAAAGTAAAATCTTCGAAAGTGCATATAATTATAAAATAATCTTATACTTATGAAATAGTATTTTGTAATTGCATATCACATAAATATAAGATGGCGTTTCATAATTATGAAATAACCAATAATTATGAGGTGTGAGGTATGTGAAGGTTGTTCGTCGCTAAGTTGTGATCACGGACTCCGTATAAGTGGCTTTCAGCAATTTTGGTTTTAGCTTTTGGTATTTATCTTTGCAAGAGCATTTTAAATAGCACAAAATTTTAAAAATTCTAATATTCCATAGCGATGGTTTAGTTAGCATTAAATAAACTTAAATGCTTGAATCTTCTTACATAGATGATAGCGATATGAATTTTAGAAAGCACTAAGATTTCTGTAAAATTCAAAATTTCAAGGATCTTGAATGGTGATACTGGCTGAACTGGAAATTCTCACAAAAGAAATTAAATTGTTCGTACCTTTTCAAAGTTCTAAAAGCAACAATAAATTTCAAATAGTTTGATGCTCAAAGTTAAGTTGGCGCAAACCCACTTTATTTGTTTATAATTTTTGTTTAAGACATTAAACACTGTTCTGAACGGACCTGTACCTTGAAGAATTTAATATACGTTAACGGGTAGGATGTCATGTTTCAGTGAACTAAAAAGCTAAACTTTAGATTAAACCAAATTAGTGTGGTCTTTAGCGAAGAACAAGACTAAGACAGGTCCCTGGAATAGGGCAGCAGCTCTTTCGGTACTTAGAGTAGCAGAAACCATAGAGGTCGTTATGACATTCTAAGACACACTCACTACTGCGATATGGAAGGCAACGGGACACTACCACAGTATCTCCCATGTACACAGCGTACCAAGAACGTTTTCAAAAACGATGGCATTCTCTAAGGTAAAAGATCCCGGAGTTTATGATAGTTTCCCATTCGGATCCTCGGGAAGGGTCTACTTGGGAGGATGTAATCAGCAAACTCAATAAGAAGAAAAGAGCAACCGGGAAAGTCTTGCTAATGGAATGTTAGGCGCATGAAATAAGTAAGCAAGCTAGAGAATTTGCACACAGTTTGCAAAAGATATAAGTTGTGGGATCTTCAGTAAAATGTGTAGGATAGCTCAGAATAGAAAACAATTAAGATACGCGCCCGAACAGTTCTGAACTGAAAACCTAACGAAGATGACATTAAACAATTAAATTGTAGATAACATTCTGGACGCAGTAACATTCAATCGCTTTTAAGATGCACGCCCTGTTATTAGGCCAACGTCACGCCCTTGTAATATCTTCCTTTTATGAGATAACTTAGTTCATGAAATAATATATTATAACTGATGCATTTTTTTTAAAGTAAAATACACAAACGACTATTCGGTTACATTTTTTTAAATTCGCGAATTTTCCGATAGAAATAGCTATATTAAGTATTATAAAAGTTATACCTTTTATTTGAAGATTCTACGCTATAAAAATTAATTTAATTTCATAAAATTGCTGTTCGAAGTGTAAGATATCAAGCTACGACGTTCAAATTCCCAGTTTAATCTCAATAAGCAGGTGGCACGTTGTTTCGAACCATTTTCGTAACTGACTGATCCAGGAGAAAATATGATTTGTAACGACTCGTCTTCAGATTTTCAAGCAGTCAAAATTTGAAAGATTTCACTTTCGAAGGTCGACTTAAGGCTCGCGATGAAAGGCGAACCGTAGTCTTCGTGTAATGTGTTTAGTGAACAGGTATAGAAACAGTGCACAACTATTCCACTATCAAACGATTCTGCCATTAAACTATTACGCCATTAATTATCTTGTTTAAGTATCAAACAATTCAAATTGTTTGGACTCTTTGTCGCACGTTTTCGTGGTTAGTTTTAAGTAATTGTAAATTTGTAGTTGTAAATCAAATAGTAAAGCTGTCGTTCCTTGTGCCGTTATATCCTGTCATAAACCTCCTTTGTGCTGACGGAAATTAAGTTGGACTAAAGCGGTAGTGATAGACACTTGCTCATGGACATCGAAAAGAAACGGTTGTTCGTTCGGTAAAGTGAGTGAGGTCATTGTCTCCGAATGTGTTTCTATCGATAAACCCCTAAAAAACACAGTGATAGTGCAAACGTAACACGTCCAATAAATTGCCTTACTTTGTTGAAAAGTAGGAACGACACTTATAGAACGTTAGAATACGTCTGAGGTAAGTCGATATATAAAATTATAAGACTCCTAGCGTTTAAACACAAATATTAAATTTCAATTTGGAAAAACTACGTTATCCATGGATTTCAAATAAAGCTACTTGCGACTATCTATTAACAACAAGTTGAAAATGCAAGGCATTGTCGCAACGAACTTCCAAATGTAGACTTACTTTAAAACAATTTAAAGAAATTAAAATTATTATGTTGTAATAATTATAAGTATTCAGATAAAATACAAAAATTTATAAACAACAAAAGAGACATTTTAATATATTTTATTTTATTGAATAAATATTTTAAAAGCTATATATTAGTTCTTATCAATAAGATAAGAATTTTTATTTTTTTTTTATATGAATCTAATTATTTTCGGTAACCAAATTTAAGTTTAAACAATGTCTATAATATTGGAATAATTGGCATGAAATGCCATAAATTGTTCAAATATGTGTCGCATATTGATTTTAAACTTATTTAAAA
The DNA here is from genome assembly GCA_036346225.1 of Platerodrilus igneus. NCBI lineage: Eukaryota > Metazoa > Arthropoda > Insecta > Coleoptera > Lycidae > Platerodrilus > Platerodrilus igneus. The sequence continues at coordinate 2,989,794 of JARFIW010000566.1, forward strand.
TTTTAATTATCCCTGTGGATTTTCCCGGGGGCTCGGCGTCCCCGTGGCCCGATTTTAACTGACATCAAAACTTAAGCTCTGGACACCGAGCTGAATCGATTGATGTATCACACATTGATGTCCGACCATTAAAAAGGCCTCGGACACACAGACAGACAGACACACAGACAAATAGATTTCATAAACGAACGAAGTTCGTTGAAAATTATCAAGACAACCAAATTACACTTGTTGAAAATGCTCCGAATGAACAGCTGTAATCAGATGCCTGATAAGCACGCAATGTCTTCACCTGCATTCGAACCAAGGATAAGTTGTTAGGTCTTTGTAGATTGGTTTGTAGTATTTCTGGTAAGCAAATCGCTATACGGTGAGTTTTATGCGTAAGCTTCCTTTCTTGTAAACTTATTATTTAGAAAATGTTTGTCAAATGACTGTTATTAATGTTCCTTAAATCAACTAATGAAGTGATATATGTTTTTTGTATTTCAACGAATGATCTATAATTCCTGTTTAATAAAATCTTTTGAAACTTTATTAAAATAATTCAAGTATATTTAAGTAATATCTGAATCGTTGACAAATCTATATAGGTTTGTTGATATATAAAGAGATTTTTGTAAAGGGTTTGACAGATCTGTAAAACGAAACCCGCAAAAAGATATAAAAATTGCTAAATTATTTGCTTAGCTCTAATAGATAGTTTGATTGACCCTAACCAAAAACTAGCTGCTTTTAGTAAATAATTAAACTTCATAATGAGAGTGATATTTTGTTAAATAGAAGTATTTAGTGACGTAGCCAAGTTTTATTTGAGATTGGTTGACTTATGTCTAAGAAAGCGTACAGAATGAAATTCTTTTGAAAATTAGTTAAGCTACGTGTTAATAAATTATTAGAGGTAAGGAACAATGAACTTTCTGTTGAAGAAAAATATCATCGAAGTCCTTTCTGATTCTCATTTTTCAGATATAACTATATTTTTGTTCAAATTGGTATCTTTGCATCGAGACTTAAATTGCTGTCTCACATGTACTCTATATGTGTTATATGTTATTTCAGGAATTGTGTGTAGAGGTATGGTTAAGGACGAGCTTTATTGCTGTCGAAACGCGCCAATTAATCCCTAAGCCTTCCTTAATGTCTTAGTCTTGTTAGCAATTTTTGTTTAGACTTAGTGGCACCTAATATATCCATATTTGTCTCAACGCCCCTGCTAGTCTCCCTAACCACATCGCTGAAGTTGGAGTTCAGAATTAGACCCGAAGTCACCAAAGACCACCTTTTATAACGAATGACGCACATCTCTTGTTAGATCTTTGCGATAGTCCTATTTTATTTGGTTCAACTAATTATGTAGGTTATCTAGAATATTTACCATCCAGGAAAATAACGTAAACGAAACGTTTACACAGGTTGTAGTAAAGAAAAGGTAGGGTAACATAACTATTCGATAACAACTCAAAATTATGAGACATTGTGAATAATTATAAATCATCTTTTCGCAATTATGCAATTTATTTCACATCTATAAGTTACTACTTCGTAAACTTGAAATACCTATTTCTTTATGACTTATTAGCGCCCCTCGTATAAAGAAGCGTGGTACCACATTGGTCTTCTTTCCAGTGCGATGCTCCGGCAATGATCTTTGCTGCGATTCTATCAGACGTCCGAAAGGAATAAACTGCGGGTAACGCCAGGTTTTTTCCAATTCGCGACGGCGGTGAAGGACCTAGTCCAGGTACACTAGTCATGGAATCCCTATAAACGTCTATGACAAGGGATCTCGATCCGACACCAAAGTGGATTTTTAGTAAGTATGTCCTTGCTCCGGCAATGAAGAGTCCCACACAGCGGATATCAAATCCACTATATATAAAAAAAAGACGTTGGTCTTCTTTGACGAAACGGAAACGTTTCGCTTTTAAATTAAGAAAGTTTTCTCTGGAATTTTTACAACTCGTATTAGATAAGATTAATTAAATGTTATTAAATACAAAATCACAAAAATATACAAGCAAAAATCGATAAAAATAAGTTTTCATGTAGTTGTCAACATAGTCCATCCATTTATCAAGAATGTAATGTATTTGCCATGATTTTGATGATTAGTATTTATATTAATATCAGGTAATCAATATTTTGAAACATACGTGAACCACCATAAGGGAGGTAATCCTGTTGAAGTTCAGTAATTCCAATGAAATAACTAGCCCAGAGTAAAAAGTAGATGGAGGTGGTGGCTAAGAGAAATGGAAAACTTCAAGGCTAGCTAAGAATCAAATCAACACTGCGGGGTGATGAGACGGGGGTGAGTAAGAATAAACAGCGAGTAAGAGAGCGCCACCTCGCCTAGATGAAAAATAAATAGACTGAAACTAGCGAGTTACGGTTGGCAAGGGACACCATCGATCAAACAAAAATAAAAACAAACAGCACGAAAAACTCGAGCGCTAAGACACATTATATGAAAAACAACTGGCAACTGTTAGCATATATGGCTACTCAACATGAGCAGGTAAGTAGGCTCAATACTGAAAACCTAAAGATTATCCCAAACACTTGAACACAAAATACTCCGACTTGCGCCTATAATAAAAAGAAATAATTTGCAAAAATATAAAGCTGTTATAAATAAAAATACAAAACATTTTTATATTAAGTATATTTTGAAATTTGAATTTTTAGATATTTAGTTTAGTAAGTACCTACCTCTGCATTACCTAAACACCTTGTATGATATCATACTTCACTCAAATGATCCTAATATACCCCTGTGACACAATAAAACAAATAAGTTCTCATAATAATTGTGTATAATTTCAAAAATAGTATTACTTGTTATCTTCGTTCTATATCATTTGTTTTCTTTGAGCTTTTCTTAAATAAATAATAACTATCATTTCAAATATATGCAGTTATAAATCGTAAACATACTCTTAGCCCCAGAAAAATTGTTTGCAAAGGTGTACGGTATAATAGTTTTAATAAATTTATTCTGAGCAATTAGTAATAAGTTGTTACAAATTTATAAAGGAAATTAAAAAGCTTAACTTAAATTCTCGTCTATTTATTTTCGAGTTGTCCTGAAGTACGAAGTAGACAGGAAACTAAGAGTTACCAGAAAGTTGAGTTGAGTCCTTGACCAATACTGCAAATCACACTGCTACAAAAAGGTTGCCTTCAAGCTATGCTTGAAATTTTCCTCCAAAAGGTAATTAAAGCATTCAATTACTATTTACAGATATCCTGTTACATAAAAGGCATCTAATTCCATTGTTTTAAATAGTACAGTACAAATGTACGCTACCCAGTATATTGAAGGGGCAGAATTATTCCAACGTAGTTTCATAGATAAACTTGTTTGTTAAAACCAGGATCAAATTCTCAAATTGTAAATTTTTGATTATGATAATTTGTGCTATGGATTACAATGAACTGTAACTTTCGAAATACAAATGTAGGATTATTTTCCATTGACATTATTTTAAAATTAATAAAACGATAACTAGAGTGGAAGAGCCTTGTTATGACGTTCGTCCAGCCTCAAGCGATTCTCAAAAACAAAGACCACGCATCCTAAGCAAAACTACAGCGGCACGTGCTTCCTAACTGGTCTCCAGGTCAAGAATGCCCCGCGATAAAACGAGTCCTTAAGCAGAGGGCGCAATCTAATGTTGCTAAATACTAACGTATAATGTAAAGATGCGTTAAAAAATGAAGTGGTTCCATATACAGAGTAAAACATAATGGGTTCAGAAAATTTAATTGTCACAACGGTTATCGTTATTTTTTATGTACGGTATTATTTTCAGAATTTTTTGCAACTCATGGAAGAAATGCGTTCAGGGGCAAGGCGCAGAAATCAAAATAAATAATGATGTTTAGCACCTTCAATGTATGGCACTTTTTCGATTTTATAATGAGTGTCTTTACATTCTTAGTTAATAATATACTTAGCACTGTACTCCTCCTTCGTATATATGTAAGCAACATTAGAAGCAAATTAAAATTATCTTTTAAATTTGAGAATTAATTTTAATAATTTTCTTCGTAGATCATAATACTAAACTCAAAATATATGATTGAAAGAGTCATTAGGTTTTCCTAACCACATTGGAATGGTTCCCGGCCGTGAACAATAATTCATCTTACTAAATTTAAGTTAACACCCTTCAGTCGGATACCTTTGGTTCCTATCTACATATTCTCAAAGATAGCAAAACACAAAAGCGACAAACTACCTTATTCAACATACTACGTTTTTAAGGTATGGGATGTTCCTCTGAAACAGTTTAATCTTCATTGTACATACACATTCTGCCTATAAACCGTTTAAAATTTACTTTCAAATTTAAATCGGTCATCAAAAACAAGAGCAAGATAGTCTAGAACAAGGTCGTGCTTATTTACATCTTTGAAAAGAGGATAAAAAGTATATATTTAGAGGTCCGTATGGAAAGGCTATTTATTGCGTCCTTAACTGGTTGTGTTTATCATAAATCATTATATGGAATATTACTTAGTTCATTAACTACATATTATGTGCATTTGCATAAATTTATATAGTTCTTACACTGAAAATAAATAAATTTGCCATTATTTATTCCAAGTCTTTTTAAACAGGAATTCTTGTCGCTAAACTGTATCCAAAATATTTAAATTCTTATGGTTTTTTGAACTATGCATCATCGGTATACTTAATATTACAAATATAGAAGCGTGCAATTTCTGACCAGATAATAAAGATGTAAAGAATGCACTACATTTGAATCTAGGGTGCCAAGCAGTCTGATCGATATGATCAGTTAATGATACACATAAACCTGGTTCGTGGTTCCAAATACTTACCCGATAAAACAACCGCTTGACTTTTTGAGCATGTATTTGCATTAAAACTAAACACAAATTAACAACGATCGAGATATCGCTGACCAATACAGAAGTTAAACTCTTTCAGAAGAAATCCCACCTTACTTATTCGAAAATCAAAAAATTCATCGATGGCAAAGATACACAGAATAACTCGAGTAGTAGTTTAAAAGCTTTTGTAACATTTTAGAAATTCAAACAAAAGAATACAAACTTCAGGCCAAACCTCAAGCCATTTTCAATGTAGATGGGGTAGAAATAGGTTAATAATAAAGTCGTAAAGGTCCGTTCAAAAGAAATGGAACAGAGTGGCTTCGTGGACACGACTGTTTGTGACTTATGGCAAGAGGACAATTATAGCCACCTACAAATTCTTTAAAACAAATATTAACAAGATGGTTTTCATTAGCAACGTGGTATATTAGAACTCAAATTCAACAAGTACTACTAACATTTTTGCAAGTAGCTCAAAAATGAATTCGTTCCTCGCAACGCTCCTTAATTTTTGAGGTTAATTGCGCTGGACCTTCTTTTATTGCATTCTCGAACCTTGGCGATAAAATGACATTTCGGATTTCACCATTCTGTCTGCTATCCCATACTAAACATGCAATTTTTGGTCTTCGGCGACTATTTTAAAGCAGCAAAGAATTGCAAACAGTAAGCAACCTCTAGTTTAATTTAAATGCAAGAAGTTTAGAAAAACAGTTCAAACTGTTTGATTTTAACTAACGACCCAAGTACAAAAGCAACAAATTTGTGTAAGTGCATGTATGGGCATGTGCGTTTATATAAAAACAATTTTTTTTTATTGGCAATCGCCGTTCGATGAAGCAACCTTTCGCGTACCATCGGTGGTACATACCGTTGTGAACGTGTTACCCTAAACTATTGAATGCGTTCGTTTTTCAGTATTTAGATATTTAGCTCATGTTGGTATTCCAGTTTTCGACACAATTTCTGACACCAGAGCAGTTTCAGTTTGAATGTTAATCAGTTTGGGTTCGGTCACTGTTCGGTCATCTGCTATTATTGTCGGATGAGAATGTGTAGAGTTCATTTACAGGCTCAGCAAAAATTCGATCTCAAGCTCAGCATGCTGTTTACGTAATCATACATTTAATGACTTGAAAAATTTCTACTAACTTTTTTCTAATTGTAACAGTTTTTTGCTTAAATTATTTTTATTTACTTACTTGGCTATTATACATTCTATTTCTGCGTACCCGTAATTTGTGCGGTTGACAAGTTTTCGGTCCTGTGTATATTACCGTGACATAAATTTTGACTCCCAACGTGCATGGCTTTGTGTCTATTCCTACAGCTACACCTAATTTTAAGGTCATTTGTTCCTACGTATAATTTTTTTTCGGTGCTACAACATCCCTTCGGGTTTCGTTATATATTTTCGGTACCGTACAAGTCAGACCGTTGTTTTGTGTCAGCCAGGGGTAAGATTTTTATATTTTTTTCTGAAATTTTTGTCTTTTAACAGGTAGAAGATAATAAATCTTTTGCTCCTATAAGTTATACTACTGCTTTTGCCCAAAATCGCTGTTAAGACTGCTTTTACTGACTCTACTAACTCCTCCGGCAAATTTTCTGGAGATGCTACTGATAATAATTTCGATCGTCTCCTATGTTTATGGGTACACGCCCGGCACTGGTGTGAGTTGATGATCGCTATTTCTGAATAGGAATCGCTTAAATAAGTTACTGTTTTCTTTAACCAACATGCGTGTCGAAGCCGAGGCAAAAGTTAAAAAGGTTAAATGACTGGCATTTTGTCAGATCAAACTACAACCATTCTCTAGTCTTGTGGAGGTACCAGATATTTTTTCTGATCAAGAATTGGACGACACTATCTCGCCGTCCTCTATAAATACAATTAAATATTTTTCCATTAGCAAGGCGGAAGTTCGTTATTGAATTTTTGATTCATATAAATGAACTTCGTTTCTCTCTTAACATTTCTAATCGACGACTTTAAGATGCTTCTGAATTACAGACCGGGAAAGTCATACTTATTTTTCGTGCTCATCAAAATTGGCTGACGCATTGGAAAGTCGTGGTTGGTCTTCTAAAAGCCGAATTTTTACCCGTCAGCTTGGCACTCAGATGTTGAAAAGAAATACATCTATAACTATGGATCTCTCCGAAACGACAGGTTTGTACTTAGCCACGATGAAAATTTATTTTACGCTTACCAAACATCTTTACCAAAATACGAAGAATTTGCCATTTACGGTGTAATTTAGCACTATTTTATTAATGGTGATCAGTGATAGATATTACTTTCATCTCACGGTCATTATCCTTTGGAAAGAAATTAGAACTTAATATGTATTCTATAGACACTTTTCGCCTGTCACCTTCTAAAAGTACATCTAATTTGTTAGAACCTTCGTTAGCGTACGTCGGTGCAAGAGGTACCTCAACATCGAATCCTGCTCTTGTTCATAAACAAGACCCCCACTACATTTTCTTCTATTACACCCCGTTAGTCTAATTCTGTCGCTGGTCGGTCGACACTTGTTAGTAGCACCAACCTTTGTTTTTCTGTTGCTACTTCTGCTCCTGTATCTACTCATACTAGTCTTAGGTGACTTGTTTCATTTGTGATCAAATGGGTATGTTTCTACTCATTGCGTACGTTCTCAAATACTACATTATTATAGTTGCGGTCACAAGGGAGTTAGCTGTTGCAATTGGCCAAATAAGTGTGGGAATTCTTTAAACTTGGCGATAGGGTATTTGGTCAGAGGCGAAGAGTCCATTATTTCTTTTATCTCGGATTTTCCTTTTCCGGATCTTGTTCATCTATACCGATCTCTATTAAATTTTATCTCTGCCAATGTTCGTGGTGACGAATGTACTTATTTGCAGGTAGAAATTTTAGGTATTGCTTTTGTTGGTCGTCTTGAGTAGGGCTACCCGTACTATTATTGGCGGTTCCGGTTTGCGCCAATTACGCGCACTTAACTTAAAGCTCTACACTCTTTTCTTCTTTCTATGGTCTGGCAGATAATTGTATCCGATCCCTAAACATCTCCCTCCAAATATGTAAAAGCAATTTTCCTAGACTTCCATTCCACTTTTGATCTCCCATGGTGGCCTAATATCCGATCCCTAATCACTACCGTCCAGACATCTCCCTCCAAATATGTAATAGCAATTTTCCTAGACTTCCAATATGCTTTTGATCTCCTATGGTGGCCCAGTATCCGACCCTAATCACCGCCGTCCAGACATCTCCCTCCAAATATGTAAAAGCAATTTTCCTAGACTTCCATTCCACTTTTGATCTCCCATGGTGGCCTAATATCCGATCCCTAATCACTACCGTCCAGACATCTCCCTCCAAATATGTAATAGCAATTTTCCTAGACTTCCAATATGCTTTTGATCTCCTATGGTGGCCCAGTATCCGACCCTAATCACCGCCGTCCAGACATCTCCCTCCAAATATGTAATAGCAATTTTCCTAGACTTACAATCCGTCTTTGATCTCCTTTAGTGCCACAATATACTCTCACAAATTAAAAAAGCCAACTTTCCTCAAAATATATACAAAATCCTAAAATCCTACCTACACTTACGTTCTGCAAACCTAAACTCCAACTACTTTTCATTCACCAAACCCCTATGTCAGGGCTGTCCACAAGGATCAATCCTCTCACCCAACTATGGAACCTCTCTATAAACCCCCTCCTAAACCTTGATATCCCTAACATTTCTACCTTACAAAATACTACCTGCCTCTTGATCAAAAAAATTGAATCCTTGTCCTTACTCAATAAACAACCCGTATCGCCCGCTAAATCCAAAATCTTATTACCTAAACGACAACTCCAACGCACCCCCTCTGTTCACATATTTAACTTGGAATCCAAAACGAAACAAGACAGAATGCATGTACATCTATCATCTCTCCGATCCAAAACCAAATCAATCCCTAACAATATACACCACTCCCTACCAAAATCGGCTGAGCTGACTCGCCCCACCCGGAAACTATTCCTACAACAAATAATAATTCATCATAAGTTATTCAATTGACTCCTGGTACCCCCTTACAACACTTCATTCCCGCAAAAACCTTAATCCAATCATAATACCTTTCTTACTATTTTCCACAAAAGCTTCGGAACAACCCCCACCTCAGCACTACACATAATTCTGAAATAACCATCCCTAAACATCCTGATCCACTTCAAAGTCCAACTTCGAAACCTAAATAAAAGAAGACCAATACAATTACATGACCGCACCTTACAACCCACAGAATACAAAACAATGACAAAGATAAACAAAAAAACCTAATTACTAAATCTCTAATGAACAGCTGCCAAGACCAATGGCACAACAAAGTCACAGATAGACATACACACGACATTTTCCCAGATATAACAAACATCCCTGAACATATCTCCTACTCCAACCGATCGACTATTCAATTCCCGACCAGACACGGCAAATTCCGCCAAAAATTACACTTCTTCCAACTAATCCCCTTTTTTTAATGTTTCTGCTCGAACCAAATCATTACTGAAACCCCCCACCACTTAATATACTTATGCCCCAACTCCATTCCGCACCAAACCCACATAAAACACACAATACAACTTGATCATTTTACTCCACTACCTAGCATCAATTTCCTCGCATCTAACTATCCGCCCCAATTTGACCATTTCCTAAATGAAATTTTTATCACAAAACCCCCCATCCAATAATAATATTCCCTCCACACCAATATCCCCACCTCTACAACACTACACTGCACACCAACTTCTCTGCCAACAGCCCAAGATTAGCTCGACAATAAAAGAAAAAAAAGAAGAAACTCAAGATTGTCAATGTATTACATCGAAAATTAATATATGTATATTGCAAATTTATTGTAATTTATATTATCTGTAAAACTTCTGTTCATATTCACTAGGTTAGGCCTTTGGCCCAGGAATAATGTACAATAATAAATAAATAAAAATGCATCATGCTTAGCTCCATTATTCAATAGGTTATGTTATTGAATTATAAATTGTACTATTATTTAAACAAATATGTATATAACTGGATGTTAGACTTTAGTAACAAAGGGAAGCAGACGGCGGTATTAGTTGTGAGAAAAACAGTTTTATATGTAGTTATACTTGTTTATTATAGATGAAATTAAAGCTAGGCTAATTCTGGAGACAATGGTTCATTGAGTAAGATGACCCGGGCCCAGGACAAGTAGCACATTGTATAGTTATATTGTAGTGTTCAAACATATACATTAAATGGAACTAACGCCGACAGAGCACTTTGACCTAGAGCTAAAAGTTATTTTTATTCTTCTAAAATAGCTTATGACTATAATTTTAATTACCACTTACAAAAAATGCTAAACATTGCCGACCTTGACCGTATTTTAAAAAACGTTTTCAAAAATTGCAATGTAAAACGCCTAGCGACATGAATGCAATTCGCACGTTATCTCACGTAAATTATTTTAGATCATCATCATCACTAGGTTTATAGTCATGCAACTGGTTGGTCGTGTACCTCCATTGTTCCCTATTCTGAGCTAACCTACACATTTCCCTCAAATTCCAACAGCCTACATCTTTCACTATATGTGTGCAATAGTCTTTCTCTGCTTGTAATATATACCGCACTATTCCCTTTTACCTTAGAACTTGTCCTATCATCCTATCTCTCCTATTTTTATTGTTTTCCATATACACATTTTTTGCTCTATCATTTCTAGTACCTGTTTGTTCGTAACTTTGTCAGACCATTATATCTTCATTATACGTATATAGCACCATATTTTAAGGACTTCAATTCCTTTCCTGTCTGCTTCCCCTACTGTCTGCGTTTGACAGCTGTACAATGTTATGCTCCACATATATCTCTTCAGCAGCCTTTTCTTTGTTTCCATGTTTGTTGTCATTGAATTAGGTGTTGCCTTTTCTTGTGAAATGCAGCACAGTCTTGTGCTATTTTTTGTATCTTTTGTACTTTTCCCATCTTGCGTTATTTGAGTTCCTAGGCAGCAGAAATCCTTAATTTCTTGTAAATTCTAGTTTCCAATTTGTTTTCTGGTTTTTGACTTATATTTCCCTTCTTTAGATACTGGTATCTTTGTTAATTTTCAACCGTATCTCTCTGTTAGAACGGTTTCCATTTTATTAAAAGCAGCCACTAGCTCTTCTATGCTACATGCTAATACCGCTGTATCGTCTGCGAAGCTGAGCATTTTAATCGTTTGTCCCTGAGTAATAACTCCAAATGTTTTTCTGCATTTGATGGTAATCATTGCCTCTTTGATATACAAGTTAAAGATTAATGGGGATAGCTCACATCCCTGCTTCACCTTTTTCCTAATATTTACTTCACTGCGTTCCTGCTCTAATTCTCTTACTCCTGATTGTTCTTTGTATAAACTATTCACTATCCGTTTATCCTTATAACATTCCTAGCTTTTTATATTTCGAACATTTTTCCCATTTTATATTGTCAAATGGTTTTCCATATCTACAAATCTTATATACACGCTTTCTTCGTTTTTTATTGTATTTTGTTTTATCATGCTTAAACCAAAAATGGCTTGCCATGTCCCCCTGCTTCTCCTAAACCCAAATTAATCTTCTATTAGTATGTCTTCAGCCCGTTTTTCCTTTCGTCTTTGTATATTTCTAGTGAATATTTTTTGACACGTGTGCTGTTAAACTTATTGTTCGATATTTTTCATATCAAGCAGTATTTCTTTTTTGGTATAATGACTATGATGTTACGGTTGAATTATCGTCTGTTTCATACATATAGCTTACAAGTTGGAAGAAACGTCCGGCTACCTCTTTTCCAGCAGCTTTTAGAGTTTTTGCTTGCATTTTATCTGTATCTGGCGTCAATTATTTTTGAGGCTCTTTAATACTAGTTCAAACTTGTGTAAGATATCGCAAGTCGTCCTTTTCAATGTCTGTTTCATCTTCTAGATTTTTAGTTCCGGTTTTGCATATAAATTACCAATATAGTCTTCTCATCTATCTACTTTCTCTATATTTTGTATAAAGATGTCTCCTCCTGTACCCCATATATTTTTGCTTTATGGTTTTATATTATTAAAATTCATTTTAATGAGTAAGCTTTGTTTGATTTCCAATTTCCATCTTAGTTTGTACCTCTTTGAATTTCCCCTCAATTCGTTGTTCTTTAGCTTTTCTGCATTTGCAAATAATTTCCCATTTTATGGTTTTGTATCTTTACTTCCTTAATTCGTCCGGTCTCCTTTCCTCTATTAAATCCAGAATATTCTTTATTGCTCATGGTTTCTTAGTTTCTTTTTGTTTGTACACTACTATATCTTTGGCCGCAATGTCTAAGCTGGATCTAGATGTGAAAGTAAATAAGTTAGTTTTAATAAATACTTAGAAATTTTCAAATTGTTAGTAAATTTTGCTTGTTTTCAAAATGTATGTGACTGTAGAATTACTGATTTTTAACAAGTTGAAATGATGCAATAAAAAAGCTGAAACGATGTTGTATTTTGAGCTTGAGATTGGTTGTCCTTGCTACTGCACGTATAACCACACCTAACAGTGCCTTAGTTATTCACTATTTGTTAGCTTTTCTTTTGTAGTACTGAATTTTTACGACGTTCAAGACATCAGACGATTCTTCAATCTGGACTAGGAAGTAATTGGGAGGGATATGTTGACAACAGGACTGGGATACTATTGTCGTTGCCGACGGTCCTACGGCAGCTCCAGTCTAATGAGAAATATATCTTTTTCAGAACAGTAACAATTGATATATTAGAACATGTGGTCGCTGCGTCTTTTCGGCGGCTCCGTAGTGTAGTTGGTATGCGTGTGACAACTATACCCAAGCCACGGACTCAAATCCCGACACGGTCCGCTTGAAAAATGTTAGGCGAGCATTTTTCACAAAAATACAGCCGCGTTCGGATGAGAGATAAAATGGAGGTCCCGTGTGTTAGTGTTGTCATGCACGCTAACGATCTTTACCTTCTTTGCAACAACAATGTTCGGCAAAATTCAAAAAATTTCCAGGTAAAAAAACTCGCTTCCTGGCCAATGTAGTACCTTCGGGTGGAGCATTGAAAAAATTTAATGTAGGGTCTCTGCGTTTCCAACTACTGCAGAGACTGTTCTGATGTATGTGCTAGTTGCTACGTGTGTTTTAATAACAATATTTGTGTTTGGTCTCTTTGTCGTACGTATTTGTGGTTAAATTTAAGTTGTGGTAAATTCGTAGTTGTAAATCAAATAGTAAAGCTATCATCCCTTGTCCCGTTATATCCTGTCTTGAACCTCCTTTGTGCCGATGGAAATTAAGTTGGACTAAAGGGGTAGTGATAGATACTTGCTCATGGACATCGAAAAGAAACGGTTGTTCGTTCGGTAAAGTGAGTGAAGTCATTGTCTCCAAATGTGATTTTATCGATAAACTCCTAAAAAACACAGTGGCAGTGCGTACGTAACACGTCCAATAAATCGCCATACAGTCCACTTCGTTCAAGAGTCGGAACGACACTTATAGAATATTAGAATACGCCTGAGGTAAGTCAATATATAAAATTATAAGACTCTTTGCGCATTAAACAATTTGATTCTAACAGTAACCTAACGTGGGATACTCATGTATAGTTTATCCAAAAGTCTTTTGTTAAACTTTGTTCAGATATTACGACAATAATGTGTTTCCAGTAAGTTTCCTAACCTATGACACAGATCAAAGGCTGTAATACTGCTTCTAATAATATGTGCTCTGCCATAAATAACGTTGTTTTAGGTTTTGCAGTCAGTTTAATAGTAAATACTACAGCTCATGTAACGTATGGTTTATGAAATAAAATTTACTATACACAAGAAATATGTAATTATCATCTATATTCGTTTATGGTTAGGGCCAAATATTTATTCCGAATATGACCTTGAACTTTTTATTTTTCTATGGCTTGTTAGATTAGAAATAAAATTAAATAAAAACCCTTAACCACAAAAAATTATTTTTTGTGATTAAGGGTTTTTATTTAATTTTATTTAAATCGTGCCACAGCGTTCCTATAGATTATTTGTTAGATTAGAACTATATTAAAACCGTAATTATTCGAAAAATAATATAAAACCCGCATTTTTTTGTTCATAATTAGGTATTGCATTACAGTTTAACACATTTTGCCATGGTTTTCGGCGGTGTGTAATAATGCACTGTAGAGCAGAGTTCTTTAACATACGCTGATTTTAGTAAGCATTGTAACTCTTTATTAATAACAGTAGACTATATTGCCGTATAAAATATAACCCATTGTTTTTAATAAGCAACACCTGTTTTAATTATTGCGTGTGAAATATTACATTTATGCGAAAATTTAGGCCATAAAAAAGTTTTTTTAAAGAGCATACCTAAATTTGCAACGAAATTATAATATCACCCCCTGCTATAATTGAACTTGCTAAATTAGGGAAGTAACTTTAAAACATGAAATGATTTTGAATTTAGTAATAATGGAAGCTATTCAGCATTGTATTTGACGCTCAGGTTGATCAAGTGTTAAGCTCACAATAACAAATATTTAGAATATGAAGAAATTAGGAAACATGTTTGAAAAAATATTTTCTTAACGTAAAAGGGAGTCAACTAGCGCTTTACAATATTTACAAAATTAACATGAGCGCATACGAAATATGCAGTGATTATTGATTGCACGCTATAGAATTTCAAAGACATCTTACACAAACGACCGCGAGAATGATGCATGGACCACCCTACCACACTATTATCGATAAAACGGGTGTCTCCTGGAATTGCCTCTTTAATGCGGTTTCAAAGGGCACGATTATAAAAACTTCCACATCGAAATGTTGTTTAAGCGGCTTGTTGGAAATAGGGTAAGAGTAAATGGCCGACTGACCGGCTGCTCTAGCAACCCTATATTTAGGACGTCCAACAGTGTAGAGGGAGTGCAGGAAGACATTTTGATTTATCCCTCTTTAAAACTTGTTTTAAAAAAACACTGAATTTTTTGGCAATCCGTAATAAATTTAAATGTTAGCGTTTCGGTGTTTTTGCATCTCAATTTGGGTCGGTATTTTATCAAGGCGAAGCTTCTCTTGTCGTATACAATCACAATGCATCAGGTTTTATTGTCTTACACCCATTTGGTGCTGAGAAAACCTAAGAAAGTGCCAATTGAAGTAGCAATAAAATTCGGCGACGATTGTTTTCAATGCTATATATTAACGCCAAAAGAGTTACTTTAATTCTAGGGAAGAAACTCACAGTCTGTTTAATTGATATTATTTTACGCTCCCCTATTTTCTAACGTTAAATTTAATCCATCCGTCGGATGGCGCTTTTCATGTGCTTGTTTAAACAAAAATTTGCCTCGGAGCGGTCTCGTAAAGATTTAAGTTACGGACGTTTAAACACGATCTTATTGTATGCATAGCATCACCATCAATAACATTAGTTTTAACGACTGTCGTAACCTTCTCGGTGTTTTACGATTTGTTTTGTTACATTCATTGAAAAGTTTTGGTAATAAAAGTTTGGTCTAGGTCAATGCTCGTTCCGTTTGAATTTTTTATGAACCGACCTTCAAATGCAATAAAAACATCTGCTGTTACTATTATCTCTTTAGCGAAACTATATTCTCTGGAATTTTGAGGTCTTGCAGCTGTTTGAAGCAGTAATTCTTGATCTCTAAAAGCTAACATGTTTTATGTCTCTTCACCGTTATAATTGTCAAGAATTTTAAATAACCTGAAAAAATGTTTAAACTTTAATGCATTCTCAACTGGTGGCTAGGGAATAATTATTTGAAATATGTGTACTCAAGAGATACTGTTTAAAGTGAAATTATGAAAATTCCCTTTCGTTTTATATATTCGTTACCTTGCCTTCATTTTAAATCGAGTAAACGGTTATCAGATCTCTGATTTCTGGGAGAATTAACAATGTAGTATTTTTTATTACAAGAAACGTCCGCTTAGAAACATTGAAAATCTGAAAAAAAACGAAAATATAGAACAGGAGACTCCGATTCCACAGGGCCGCTTGATGATTCTTGAAATACTGCCGACAGTTCATGTGCTGAGAATAGAATGCCTCAAATTGTTTGTTATCAATACTGAAACGGATTCTTTGAAATTGTAAAAATTGTAAAAAAATCCTAACTCCCAGAACTAAAAACAAATTCTTAAAGAAGCATTATATACAATTGGAACTTTTCATTTGCGAAAGGCGAAAGATTTACTTAAAAACGTTATAAAATTCTTAATTTCCCAACCGCTCATTTTCTCTGCAGTTGCAGTATGAATGGATTGATCTGAGTTCAAAACGTACGTAAAATTTAACCTTTGTAAAAAAATATAGGGGAGCGTGGGGGAATATCGACTACCTAAGCACTTCTTCTAAATTTAGAGAAAGCTATTTTGCTAAAAAATTGTAAATATTCATTTAGAAGCTTCTTCATAAACTGCGTTATACATGTTTCAACGAAAAAGTGGTAAACCTTAAATGATTTTATTTAAATTTAAATTTATACAACAACAAACAAAATGGGGTAAAATCGATCGGTGGGGTAAAATCGTGTCGGGTAATGTCGATCAAACAAAATAAGTCTCTTTAAGCATTGTTATTATGAAAAAAAAAACAATCAGTTGTCACAATTTTCACATACATATTGGAAAGCATTATCTGCAACAGTACACTGCGAACGAGCCCATACACCGCATGAACGGCATCGCCACCATATCTCGTTATTCAATCCAAATTCACCGCAAACAAAACAAACGTCTTGGTCTTGTTTACTTTGAATTCTGATAAGTTTAACATCTCTATCGTTTTTAACCTTTGTTTTAGCAGAAGTATTAAGATTGTTCTTTAATTTTTTCAATTTATCATCATTTATTTTTTTCTGCTTTTTGTTTTCTTCTTTTTTCTGCAGTTCTTCTTTTAGCGGTGTAGCTGTTAACACCTCAGAATGTTGTTTTTTCCTATCTGAAGTTTTTGGTGCAAAACTGGTATGGAGCACAAATCTTTAAGCGACACATTGAGAGAGTGTTGTTTAACGTATATAGTTTTGTCTTCATTATCAGTTATGTTGTTATCAAAAATTTCTTCTACGCTGAGTGTAGAATCAGAGGACTCCGAACCAGACTGATATGCAAGCTGCTTCATTCCTATGGAACCGAATCCACTAGGTCCTGGTTTAGGGGACGATGTCGGCTAGCCGGTGGCGAGGAGAATTGGATTTCAGCTTCTTTACATCCGATACATTCTGCTTTAATGGCGAGGGCGTTTGGTGTTGTGGTTTGGGTTGCTGAATATTTTCTTTTTCATCGATATTATTCAATATTGGTTCATAGTCTTCCTCGCTAAAGACATGTCGAATTATAGGAAATATTCCAGTCGCTTTAAACCCATTTACGCCCTAATATAAGCATTTGCAAAAAGTTCAGCTATATCGATTTGGTTGATTTTTTCATATTTCTTTGATCTTATGTAGGTGACACATTCCTGGTGATATGCAGTTTTTAATGTCTTATAGAATGTAACATCCACGAGTTGCGTACGATGTGACGTATGGGGTGAGATTGATAGCAAGTGTATACCTGAAGCTTTACAATAATATAGGAATGCAAACTGAAATGTGTCGAATGGTTATACAGCAGTAGAAGGACCGGCTGTTCTGGAGGGGGATGACTAAATCTGGAGAAGTGCTGTAACCATTCTGTAAACAGCTCTTCTATAATCCATCCTAAATCTGAACATTTTTACACAGCTCCAACCGGTCCATTTTTATCCAGCCCCTCTTTCGTCCTCTTTCTTTTAAAAATCAGCATTGGGGGAATGTATTGACCTAAAGCATCAAAACAGCAACCAGTGGTGGTAGTTTGACTTCTTTCTTCACTAGTAATAGCTCCAACTTGTTTCTGGCCTTTCTTTGCAACAATGCGAGTGGACATTAGTTACACCACTTTTATCCACGTCGTATATTCTGTGACTTTCAAAATTGTATTTATTGCAGAGTGTATCTAGGTTATTGAAGAATATGTCTGTTTCTTGTTTATTAAACCCAGTAACTCGACTAATACTTGCGGCTTGGGGTTTCCTGAATGATAACTCAGAATGTCGAGCCATAAAAGAATTCATCCAGTCCTTACCACATACCTTTTTCTCTGTTGAAACGGTTTGGTGTCTGGTTTGCTTTTGCAAACTGAAATACTAAAGAACCTATCTTTTCGGCGGTCAACCCATAAAATAGTTTTGACATTGATAAAACTGTATAAGCAATTTCTGCTTCCTGGTCGACAAAAAAGACTGGTTTTCTACCCAACACACTTTTTTTTCTTCAAATCGTCCTTTTAGTCTGTCCTGTAATGTAGTATATGGTACTTGAAACATAGTTGCTGCGGATCTAATAGAATTTTTTTGCTCTTTAATCTCTCGGATTGCTCTTCTCATGGATTCTTCGTTCCAGGAGCAGCGTGTGGTTTTTCGAATATAGCTTCTTGGCATCTGAACAGAAAAAAGATGGTAAATAAACATTATCCCGCGTAAAGAAAATGTCAATGTTTAGTGACAAAAAACAGCTTTTAAAAAAAGTATATTATTTATTAATTACAGAATGTCAATGGGGAAATATCGATCACTTGGGGATAATATCGACTGTATTGGTCGACCTTACCCCAAAATATTCATCCAAATTTTAAATTTATTATCTGCATAAAACATCTAAATAATTATTAAAATTCAAGATATATTTATTGTACACAACGCCCTAATACATACATTAAAGCTATAAATTTCATATTTCTGATAATAATAACTGTGCCTTACCTTACTATCGACAGTGAAATTATTATACGAAATCTAAAGCACACCTTAAAAACAACATACAACACACAATTCAAGCTTTTGAACTCAATTAAACGTGTCTATCCCAACAATTTAAAACGGTCAGTCAGTAGAATTTGGTAGTGGGGAGATATGGCGCCAAAGTATATAGACATATATAAGTATAAAGACAACACCCCTCGGTCGATATTACCCCACGCTCCCCTAATCTAAAGTTGGAGAAAAATTAAAAGAGGCAAGTATAGTTCCCGAAATTTGAATAAAAAAAATTGAAATATGCCATGATTGAAAGAAATAAACCAAAACCGTAAACAGAAGCTGCATTAAAATACACGGAAGGCAATGAAGTAAGTACCCATTTGAAATACATTGAGTATCCCAGGCTTTAATTATCACGAAGAATAACTGATAGCACTCCTTAGTTACATTCGTTTACAATGTAGTAATTTAACTATTAATCGATTAGCTTACCAAGTTTCCGTATACACATATTCATATCACGAATACATCCTAACTACTAGTTACTGTAACATTACACATATTAAGAAAGAACACCGGTAGAATAATTGAACAAAAACTTAATTTGTTATCAACGATAACCCCTTTTAGTGTAAAATCTGTGCGTACACTGACATTAATAAAGTTTCGATAAAAATACATGTGAAAACAAGAAGTCTTTTCTAATGTGTAACAAACACTATATAATCGATTTTCAGATAACAACCAACCATGAAAATGCTTACGGAATCCAAACATTACATAAATATTTAAAACGTAAAATGATATCACAAATACTTTTATTTAATAAATCTCTTATTAAAAATCATTTCATATCATCTAAAAATAGTTTAATCACTAAAATCGCATCTAAATGAAGACTGTTCAACAATATAATATTATATGAATCAGTATACAACTTATATTCGAGGCAAACAAATAAATTAGTGTTTCTATGGTACCCTTTTTATTAAATACAGAGATTGAGTTTTACGAATCATATTAAGTTTCAGATATTGAACGGTTCATGAATATGAACATTGTGAAACAGACGAGCTACAAACATGGAAAGCAGGAAAACCTAAACTGTAGGAGAGGACTTTGTAATTTTTTGTTTTGCTACAAAGCTATTGTAAGCAAGCGGGGAATAGTTTAGCACGTGGTAATCTTAGACATAAGCAGGGAGCTCCAGGCGCTAAACAACTATCATTGGTGCTTAACTGCATACCTGTTAATTAATTTGGTTTGAATTTGTCACACACGTGAAATACATTTTAGATAATAAAGTGAAGTTTACTGTACGCCTGTCATATCAGTTAATATTTAATGGCAGAGTTAGTGTTACTATGGCAGCTTTGAGTAGAGTATAATTGACAATCCTGGCGCCACATTTGCTCCCAAAACCCACATTTGCTCCCACATTTACATGTAAATCCCCATAAGGAGCAAATGTGGAGGAGTGATCCCACATTTGCTCCCACATCTAAACCAAATAGTTTTCTTCGACTAGCCATTTTTTTATCTTTCATCTGAACCAAAAAGTTTTCTTCGACTAGCCATTTTTTTATCTTTCATCTGAACCAAATAGTTTTCTTTGTCTAGCCAATGCATCTTTTGAGATAAACCTATCTTGTTTGGTATTAATTAACATTAGAATTTTCTCAGCTACCCGAATCTCTAGGAATTTTTTCGATTGCATCACCCCCAAGGGAGCTACCCTGATTTTAAGATTTCTTACCTGTTGCGACTTTTGAGCGTTCTTATAAATTTTTTTATACATGCGATACATTAAATTAGCTTAGAATTTTACACACAACCCGAATCTGCAAACAGATTTGAAATCGGACCACGCCCTGCAAAGTTACACATATACCCTCTGCGAGATAAATCTTTCTCCACATTTCCATCCACGAAATAAACCTACCTTGTTTGGTATCAATTAAGATTAGAATTTTCTCAGCTACCCGAATCTCTAGGAATTTTTTCGATTGCATCACCCCCAAGGGAGCTACCCTGATTTTAAGATTTCTTACCTGTTGCGACTTTCGATCGTTCTTATAAATTTTTTATACATGCAATACATCTTGTTAGGCTAGAATTTTATGTAGAATCCGAATCTGTAAACAGATTTAAAACAGGACCACCCCTTACCATTTTACACACACCCTCTAAATTATAACTTTCCTGCAGCTTATACCTAAAAGAAAATCTAAAAACCATTCTTAAAACTTTTTATTACAGACAATTTTTACTAATACAGTTTAAATTTTGTAAACCACATTTCTAAATACATATTCACAATTTTTTATTTTGAACCTAGAACTTCTCATATCGGCTCATACTTATTAATATTTATTTCTAAATAGAGCACCTTTTCCAAAGACCAACCGGACCCGCATGTTTCAAATTCCTCTGATTTTGTTCTTATGGTTTCGCTTAAGACCTCGTACATATTTTCCAGATTACTAGAAGACGTTATAACCACATTTTTGTGTTAAAGGATTTCACATCGGTAGTCTCTTCCCCGATTTTGGTGTAAACGCCGTAGAGTTCGCAATAGACTTTACTGCTGTATGTTGTATTCTTTTTCATTAATTAATCGAATAAATCGCTCTTTCTGCTTCCAAAGAAACTCGGCACTCCATCGTCGACACTGGCGTTCTTTATGCGATAGCTAGCCATACGGTTGTTAAACGCTGTGCTAACCATTTCTACACAATCGTCGCTAGTAGCGGTAACTGATGCATTTTATGTTTGTTGCTCCTTAAGTGTGCGGCATAGGTAGTTTTTCCATTTCGAAATCGCATACTTTACACAT
This sequence comes from Platerodrilus igneus, assembly GCA_036346225.1. Lineage (NCBI taxonomy): Eukaryota > Metazoa > Arthropoda > Insecta > Coleoptera > Lycidae > Platerodrilus > Platerodrilus igneus. The sequence goes on from JARFIW010000566.1 coordinate 3,011,362, forward strand.
AATTCGTGGTTGTTTCGTACAAGGCCCTTTAACAGCTGGCGGAGCTGAACGTTTACGGCTTAATGACATACCGTGCTGTTTTTCCTTGTGTCGCTGTAAGTTGCCCATTCTCGTAAAAGCGATACCGCAAGTCTCACAGTTTAAGTACTTTGCTGCGGACGGATGTATAAGCTTAACCTTGGACGATGTTACACCACAACATTTGTTCTGGTGCCGTTTGAGAGCATCCTCCTGGTAAAGTAGACGTGACACAGCTCGCATTTAAAAACGTTTGCAGATACCATTTTAGTACAAAACAAAATCCGCACTATAGCACTTGACTTGTAAGCGAGCTAACTTATAACTAAAGAGTTTACTCTTGCGCACCTGCTTTATGTACCCTATAGAATGCAAACCGAAGGTTTCCGAAGACACCCGAACGAAGTTGAGGATTCATCGGGGAACTAAATGACGTCATAATCCTTGCTGCTCGTCCAATACATTTAGCGTCAATGCATGCACCTGGTTCGCTTCGTCGATGGTGCGAATGCAGTTAGTAGAAACACCGGAAAACGTCTTCCATGTTATACGGATCGCGTGCATATTAAAAATCCAAAAGGGTGATAGCACACGCACACAAATTGTGTGCAAGTCGTGCTGTAGAAGATGCAGTGCTACTATAACCAAAAACTTAATAAAAACACTTTAAACCATTACTAAGAAAATACCAACTTGCTGTCTACAGGATACTTACTAATAAAGTAATTTAATTTTAAATAACTTCTACGTCATACTTTAAGAAATGGTGGGCTTGAATATTTTCCAAATGAATCACCAAGCGAAAGTATATGCTTAGCAGTATTTAAATTAACCATTAATTTCCCATTTTTACGACCATGGTTAATTATAGATTAAAATTTAATTTGTGCACGTTCGAGCTTCTCGTAAACTAACATATTTTATAGCAACAATGCGTTGTATAATACATGCATACCCCTTCTCTGCGCTACTGCTATTCTTGTAATTGCTAGAAAAAGTCACTCTCCTTTTTACTGTTAAGACTGGGCAAAGCACCATTTTTTTGTATACTTTCCATAGCACATCGCGCACTTTTTCGTCTGATAATTATGCTTCTGTAGGCTTTTACACTTTCGCATAGCGGTCGGCCGCATGTAATGATTTCTAGAACCGGTAAGTACTCGATATCGTCCAAATAGAGAATTAGATGCTCGATGTCTGTCAACTTCCAATTCCCTCGTAAAAGGTAGCAAATACTCAGTCAATAATCCATTATACTTCGACCCGCTCCTGTTCTGATAATTTACAAACATTTTTCAAACGACAATAGGCCGAGAATTTTTAAACCTCCGAGGGATCTTTAAGTCGTGATCAATTACACATCCGAGCTACGCGTAAACCTAACATATTTTGTAGCAACTGTATAATACATGCATACCCCTTCTCTGCGCTACTGCTATTCTTGTAGTTGCTTGAAAAGTCAGTCACCCTTTTTACTGCTAGGGCCGCTAAAAAGCACCATTCCATACTTTCTTTATAAGTGTAGCACATCGCGTACTTTTTGTCGGATAATTAAATCTTTGTTTATGTAGGCATTTACACTTTCGCTTATTTAAACATCTAATACGATTGATTAACCACTTTCGATTATTCTAACGGAGACCACCATACGCACCGTTCTTTTGAATCCAACGATCCTATGGGCTTCACGCACTAACACCTGACGTATTTTTCTTACCATTTGTTAAACAAAACTACCGGTATCGCCATTGTGGACGTAAACAGATGTTTGTGGATGTGTACGAGAATATGTAACCATATACATTAACCAGTCTAAGCTATTTTATTTAGTCCACGAAAACTACTATTTTTCTAAACCACAATTAATAATCGTCTTTATAGGTCCACATTTCGACCATTACCCAATGGCTGGTGCTACGTACATGGAAACTTTAATTTCTTATTGGAGAATTCTTATTCTCCGCGCACTGCTGCGTAGTTGCATGTTCATTCCTTTTGAGGTATATGCTCGTTATAGGTTGTAAGACCCTCGGTTTTACTTAACTACAATTCGTGAGACCCTTTAATCTTTTAATCGTATCTTTCTCGCCTACAATACAGTAGGACTTAACATTACTACCAACAAATTCTAATACTGGACCCCATTAAATACGTCTTTAATTTTCCTACAACTTTTTATCGACAAGTGTTATATTGTATTTATTATACGCGGTAGTCACTCTTTAAGATAAATATATTTTGCTAGGTATCAACTAATATTAAATTTTTCTAGGGACCCCAAATATGTAAACAGATTTTAAATAGGACCACCCCATACAAAGTTATGCGTTTTAAAGACTAATTTTTACCCATCTTTATTTAACTCCATCTTTAAAACCTTTTTCGCTAACCAAGACATATGCCTTAGCCAACCATCGCCGAGAAATCTAAAACCGCCGTGTCCCGCGAATACCACGTGGAGATAACACGTATACTCTGTCAACCAGGATAGAAGCCGGAAGGATTTGGAAGGTGGGAGAAGAACTTAAAAATTATGGAATCTTAAAACTAATATATACAAATATAAACAACTATCTTATATCTTTACGCCCCCATGCGTAGATTGTTGTACTATTAGGAATGATGTACCTTTTGTCATCTTCCTCGATAAACTAATTTTATTAATAAGCTGCGTATGCAAATCGTATTTTTACTCCGGATACATACGCAGGCAAGTACTGATACCATCCAAATAAAGAATTGGATGCTTGGTGACTGTTAACATCCGCTTCCCTCGTGTACGCCCAGACACATCCCAGCCCATAAGCACCCTGCGCATGCACACCCCGCCCATGCGCACCCTGCGCGTACGCACCCTGCCCATGCGCGTGCCCATGCGCCCCTCTCTGTGCGACTGCTATTTCGTGGTAACGTCACAGCCTTTTATAAATAAAGAACAATGTTATATACTATTATAAAATGTTTATTCCGACATTATACATAACAAATTTAAAAATATTTAATGCCAAGCATGGGGTCATTTAAACTTAATTTTAATACAAAGTTATACACAGAAGACAGTCCTTTTATGTTTGTTTGAGTGGCTTTAATTTTATCTAATTTTATTCGCAGCCTAAAATTTAAATCGATACCAGTCCTCTATCTCCTTTTCTAACCAATAGTTTGATACATAGAGACCGTCTAGGTTTTCGAATTGTAAAATGTACCGAAGTTTGCCTCTATATTTAAAGTCTTTGATTCCGCCGACAACCAGATCCATTCCTTCGTGTAATTCTTGCAGCTTGTGACAATCTTTTAATCGCAGCTTTCCACTATATCCTGCATACGTATCTTGTTAGCTTGATCGACTTCTTCTTGTCGGTATTGAGGAAATCCTTTTCTCCCACACACCGTTGTGTAGTTGCATATTCACCACTTTTGGGAATATATGGTTGTTATAGGTTGTAAGACCCTCGGTTTTAAATGATCCGAAAGGTTCTTTACTAGGCAAATATACAATGTTTAACGGACCCCTTTGCGTGTGGTGTACGCAAAGATTACGAAACCCGCATTCCTTAGTTCGTCTTTGTTATCTGCCATTTTGATAAATACGTTTTAGAATAACCTTTTAAAAAGTATACGGATTTAGTACCATCCTTTTCTGCAAGAACGCCTACATAACTAAAGAGTCTTTCTTACTAACCGCAAATGCATACAACTTGTAGAAACCAGATGTATCTAAGTCAGTCCATCGGCACATAAAATAATCTTTTAATTCTTCCTCATTTTCTCTAATAAGATGTTCTTTGTCTAACACATCTTTGTATTGATCGCGTATTGTCGCAGTGTTTTCCATGTAGTCCAATTTTCGCCTTTTGCATCCATTTCCTCTAATTCCAGTTGTCTTTTCCTTCCACTTACAGCGTATGGTATACATAATGGGGCAATTTCCTTTAGCGTAAACGGATAGAGTTTACTACCAATATTTACGCGTTGTCGTACAACCTCTGGACGAATGTTAGGCGTATCTATCAATCCCAAGTCCGAAATTACTATTTCTTTTGGAATTGTAGAATATGGTGTGCAGATTGTGTAAAATATGTACTACCTGCTTTAATGTAGCACTTGTGTAAGATTTTATTTTATCTTGGACATCTTCCTCTACTATCTCCAAATAATTTACAGGTAAATAGTTAAAACTAAAAGCCAGCACATACTTTATCAATTTTCCTTTTCTCTGGTTTTTGGACAACTTAATTTGCAAGCCCGTCAATTTCTTTGTATTGCCATTCCCCAATACACGTACTGTAGCAGGTTATTATACACTAAACAGCAGCTATTTTGTAGCTTGTCCGATACTACTCCACATTTTGGTAAGTGGTACCGAGTACATTGGCGCCTTTAGGAAGTATAACTTACTATCTTCCAATAAGGTTAAACAGTCTTTTAAGGGTTTATACACCGTTCCGCACTGACATAGCTTCAATTGCACAGTTGTATATTGTCGCTTCAATCGCGTAATACCATGTTCTTTGGCCAAAGTAGACGCAAATGTTTCCTTAAACGTACATCTGGACAACGTAAAAATCTAGTATATGATTGCCAAGTTGTTTATTAACACCAGGACTTGTTATCTGACACACAAATTTGTTGTAAATCAATTCTTGCATTGGTTGTTAGCCATGTTAAACAATCAATCCGCAGTTTTATCGTTGTCAACTATAATATTACACTTTTCTTCGTATTCGCCCTTATAGCAAAGTTATGGTTTGTAGTTAAATAATTACACATCTCCATCTTGCTAAATATCCGCAAAATCTTGGGTTACATCCATGTCAAAAGATAGAAATAATCTTTTCGACTTCGTCTAATATATCTGGTAGTTCCTCCAATAAAGTTTCCAACTTAACATCTGCTAGTTCCACTTTGTATGGAACACATATAGGATTTTGGAATTTTTATTAATGCATTCGATGTCTTCTTTCCGATAATTTCTTTTACTCTCTGGCCTATCTTGTTACTGCTTTCCAGAGAAAACGGAGCTTAGCTTTAACACCATGCCTAGCGGAAACAAATCGGTTGAACTTTCTTCGTAGATAGCTGTTAAATGCACCACAAATTTCTTTTTAGGATAAACATCCTTTTGTTTGCAGATGCTTGTTCGGTGTCAGAAAGGTCGCAAATTTTAACCAACATTATATTGTCACAAAATGGTTCTGTAATTGGTGTGTGTAGTCCACCAGTCAGCATCTGTTCGCCTTCGACATAACAAATATTACCAATATCTTTACCAGATTATTGTTGCACATATTTTCTGTCAACAGCCATAATCCAAATCGCTCATTTGTCGGTTTCACTTTATTCCCAAGAAGTTGAGAAACGTTAATCACCTTGGAGACGCTCATGTTTACCGTTCTAGCTACTATCGAATACTAAATTGAATACGAAAATTGTTCTTACGTATTCTACAGAGTGAGGACGTATATTGCCGAAGATAGTCGAATATGTTGTTATCCAACCTAAGCCGACAGGGATGCGCATCGACAATATCCGGATATATGTAGGATGTTGCTTGTAACATGCCCCATAGAGTGAAATACACTGACCACATGCCACATGACCACATGACCATGACCACATGACCAATGACCACATGACCACATGACCATATGACCATGACCATATGACCTAATTGCTTTTTAATGAGTGTTTCCATTAAAACTGTGACCAGGTTAATAAAGGAAAATTTAAAGGTTAGCCAGCGCGCCGGCGCTGGCCTAACCTATTAATTTTCCTTTATCTAACCTAGGTCCACACTTGTTTTTAATGGAAAACTCATTAAAAGCAATTAGTGTTAATGGGTTTTTAATGAGAAAACTCATTAAAAAGCAATTAGGTCATGTGGTCATATGGTCATATGGTCATGATGGTCATATGGTCATTGGTCATATGGTCATTGGTCATGGTCATGTGGTCATTGGTCATGTGGTCATGTGGTCATATGGTCATTATGGTCATGGTATTGGTTATGTGAGCAGGGAGATTAAATTTGGTATATAAGGAACCTACATATATCCGGACATGTGTTGATGCGCAACCCTGCCGACCTAGGTCGGATAACAAACAGTTCCTAAACCAGAGAATGTAAGCGATATGGCGGTGTCCGACATATTCGACTATTTTCGGTAATATACGCCCCACTCTGTAGGATACATAAGGAACAGATTTTCGTATTCAATTTAGTATTTGACGGTAGCTAGAACGGTAAACATGAGCGTCTCCAAGGTGATTAACGTTTCTCAACTTTGGGAATAAAGTGAAACCGACAAATGAGCGATTTGGATTATGGCTGTTGGCAGAAAATATGTGCAACAATAATCTGGTGACAGATATTGGTAATATTTGTTATGTCGAAGGCGAAAAGATGCTGACTGGCGGACTACACACACCAATTACAGAACCATTTTGTGACAATATAATGTTGGTTAAAATTTGCGACCTTTCTGACACCGAACAAGCATCTGCAAACAAACGGATGTTTATCCTAAAAAGAAATTTGTGGTGCATTTAACAGCTATCTACGAAGAAAGTTCAACCGATTTGTTTCGCTAGGCATGGTGTTAAAGCTAAGCTTCCGTTTTTCTGGAAAGCAGTAACAAGATAGGCCAGAGAGTAAAAGAAATTATCGGAAAAGAAGACATCGAATGCATTAATAAAAATTCCAAAATCCTATATGTGTTCCATACAAAGTGGAACTAGCAGATGTTAAGTTGGAAACTTTATTGGAGGAACTACCAGATATATTAGACGAAGTCGAAAAGATTATTTCTATCTTTTGACATGGATGTAACCCAAGATTTTGCAGGCATATTTAGCAAGATGGAGATGTGTAATTATTTAACTACAAACCATAACTTTTGCTATAAGGGCGAATACGAAGAAAAGTGTAATATTATAGTTGACAACGATAAAACTGCGGGATTGATTGTTTAACATGGCTAACAACCAATGCAAGAATTAAGATTTACAACAAATTTGTGTGCCAGATAACAAGTCCTGGTGTTAATAAACAACTTGGCAATCATATACTAGATTTTTACGTTGTCCAGATGTACGTTTAAGGGAAACATTTGCGTCTACTTTGGCCAAAGAACATGGTATTACGCGATTGGAAGCGACAATATACAACTGTGCAATTGGAAGCTATGTCAGTGCGGAACGGTGTATAAACCCTTAAAAGACTGTTTAACCTTATTGGAAGATAGTAGTTATACTTCCTAAAGGCGCCAATGTACTCGGTACCACTTACCAAAATGTGGAGTAAGTATCGGACAAGCTACAAAATAGCTGCTGTTTAGTGTATAATAACCTGCTACAGTACGTGTATTGGGGAATGGCAATACAAAGAAATTGACGGGCTTGCAAATTGTTGTCCAAAAACCAGAGGAAAAGGAAAAATTGATAAAGTATGTGCTTTCGGCTTAGTTTTAACTATTTACCTGTAAATTATTTGGAGATAGTAGAGGAAGATGTCCAAGATAAAATAAAAATCTTACACAAGTGCTACATTAAAGCAGGTAGTACATATTTTACACAATCTGCCACACCATATTCTACAATTCCAAAAGAAATAGTAATTTCGGACTTGGGATTGATAGATACGCCTAACATTCGTCCAGAGGTTGTACGACAACGCGTAAATATTGGTAGTAAACTCTATCCGTTTACGCTAAAGGAAATTGCCCCATTATGTATACCATACGCTGTAAGTGGAAGGAAAAGACAACTGGAATTAGAGGAAATGGATGCAAAAGGCGAAAATTGACTACATGGAAAACACTGCGACAATACGCGATCAATACAAAGATGTGTTAGACAAAGAACATCTTATTAGAGAAAATGAGGAAGAATTAAAAGATTATTTTATGTGCCGATGGACTGACTTAGATACATCTGGTTTCTACAAGTTGTATGCATTTGCGGTTAGTAAGAAAGACTCTTTTAGTTATGTAGGCGTTCTTGCAGAAAAGGATGGTACTAAATCCGTATACTTTTAAAAGGTTATTCTAAAACGTATTTATCAAAATAGCAGATAACAAAGACGAACTAAGGAATGCGGGTTTCGTAATCTTTGCGTACACCACACGCAAAGGGGTCCGTTAAACATTGTATATTTGCCTAGTAAAGAACCTTTCGGATCATTTAAAACCGAGGGTCTTACAACCTATAACAACCATATATTCCCAAAAGTGGTGAATATGCAACTACACAACGGTGTGTGGGAGAAAAGGATTTCTCCAATACCGACAAGAAGAAGTCGATCAAGCTAACAAGATACGTATGCAGGATATAGTGGGAAAGCTGCGATTAAAAGATTGTCACAAGCTGCAAGAATTACACGAAGGAATGGATCTAGTTGTCGGCGGAATCAAAGACTTTAAATATAGAGGCAAACTTCGGTACATTTTACAATTCGAAAACCTAGACGGTCTCTATGTATCAAACTATTGGTTAGAAAAGGAGATAGAGGACTTGGGTATCGATTTAAATTTTAGGCTGCGAATAAAATTAGATAAAATTAAAACCACTCCAAACAAACATAAAAAAAGGACTGTCTTCTGTGTATAACTTTGTATTAAAATTAAGTTTAAATGACCCCATGCTTGGCATTAAATATTTTTAAATTTGTTATGTATAATGTCGGAATAAACATTTTATAATAGTATATAACATTGTTCTTTATTTATAAAAGGCTGTGACGTTACCACGAAATAGCAGTCGCACAGAGGGCGCATGGGCAGCGCGCATGGGCAGGGGTGCGTAGCGCAGGGGTGCGCATGGGCGGGGGTGTGCATGCGCAGGGGTGCTTATGGGCTGGGATGTGTCTGGGCGTACACGAGGGAAGCGGATGTTAACAGTCACCAAGCATCCAATTCTTTATTTGGATGGTATCGAGTACTTGCCTGCGTATGTATCCGGAGTAAAAAATACGATTTGCATACGCAGCTTATTAATAAAATTAGTTTATCGAGGAAGATGACAAAAGGTACATCATTCCTAATAGTACAACAATCTACGCATGGGGCGTAAAGATATAAGATAGTTGTTTATATTTGTATATATTAGTTTTAAGATTCCATAATTTTAAGTTCTTCTCCCACCTTCCAAATCCTTCCGGCTTCTATCCTGGTTGACAGAGTATACGTGTTATCTCCACGTGGTATTCGCGGGACACGGCGGTTTTAGATTTCTCGGGCGATGGTTGGCTAAGGCATATGTCTTGGTTAGCGAAAAGGTTTTAAAGATGGAGTTAAATAAAGATGGGTAAAAATTAGTCTTTAAAACGCATAACTTTGTATGGGTGGTCCTATTTAAAATCTGTTTACATATTTGGGGTCCCTAGAAAATTTAATATTAGTTGATACCTAGCAAAATATATTTATCTTAAAAGAGTGACTACCCGCGTATAATAAATACAATATAACACTTGTCGATAAAAACTTGTAGGAAAATTAAAGACGTATTTAATGGGGTCCAGTATTAGAATTTGTTGGTAGTAATGTTAAGTCCTACTGTATTGTAGGCGAGAAAGATACGATTAAAAAGATTAAAGGGTCTCACGAATTGTAGTTAATAAAACCGAGGGTCTTACAACCTATAACGAGCATATACCTCAAAAGGAATGAACATGCAACTACGCAGCAGTGCGCGGAGAATAAGAATTCTCCAATAAGAAATTAAAGTTTCCATGTACGTAGCACCAGCCATTGGGTAATGGTCGAAATGTGGAGCCTATAAAGACGATTATTAATTGTGGTTTAGAAAATAGTAGTTTTCGTGGACTAAATAAAATAGCTTAGACTGGTTAATGTATATGGTTACATATTCTCGTACACGTCCACAAACATCTGTTTACGTCCACAATGGCGATACCGGTAGTTTTGTTTAACAAATAGTAAGAAAAATACGTCAGGTGTTAGTGCGTGGAAGCCCATAGGATCGTTGGATTCAAAAGAACGGTGCGTATGGTGGTCTCCGTTAGAATAATCGAAAGTGGTTAATCAATCGTATTAGATGTTTAAATAAGCGAAAGTGTAAATGCCTACATAAACAAAGATTTAATTATCCGACAAAAGTACGCGATGTGCTACACTTATAAAGAAAGTATGGAATGGTGCTTTTAGCGGCCCTAGCAGTAAAAGGGTGACTGACTTTTCCAAGCAACTACAAGAATAGCAGTAGCGCAGAGAAGGGGTATGCATGTATTATACAGTTGCTACAAAATATGTTAGTTTACGCGTAGCTCGGATGTGTAATTGATCACGACTTAAAGATCCTCGGAGGTTTAAAATTCTCGGCCTATTGTCGTTTGAAAATGTTTGTAAATTATCAGAACAGGAGCGGGTCGAAGTATAATGGATTATTGACTGAGTATTTGCTACCTTTACGAGGGAATTGGAAGTTGACAGACATCGAGCATCTAATTCTCTATTTGGACGATATCGAGTACTTACCGGTTCTAGAAATCATTACATGCGGCCGACCGCTATGCGAAAGTGTAAAAGCTCACAGAAGCATAATTATCAGACGAAAAAGTGCGCGATGTGCTATGGAAAGTATACAAAAATGGTGCTTTGCCCAGTCTTAACAGTAAAAGGAGAGTGACTTTTTCTAGCAATTACAAGAATAGCAGTAGCGCAGAGAAGGGTATGCATGTATTATACAACGCATTGTTGCTATAAAATATGTTAGTTTACGAGAAGCTCGAACGTGCACAAATTAAATTTTAATCTATAATTAACCATGGTCGTAAAATGGGAAATTAATGGTTAATTTAAATACTGCTAAGCATATACTTTCGCTTGGTGATTCATTTGGAAAATATTCAAGCCCACCATTTCTTAAAGTATGACGTAGAAGTTATTTAAAATTAAATTACTTTATTAGTAAGTATCCTGTAGACAGCAAGTTGGTATTTTCTTAGTAATGGTTTAAAGTGTTTTATTAAGTTTTTGGTTATAGTAGCACTGCATCTTCTACAGCACGACTTGCACACAATTTGTGTGCGTGTGCTATCACCCTTTGGATTTTTAATATGCACGCGATCCGTATAACATGGAAGACGTTTTCCGGTGTTTCTACTAACTGCATTCGCACCATCGACGAAGCGAACCAGGTGCATGCATTGACGCTAAATGTATTGGACGAGCAGCAAGGATTATGACGTCATTTAGTTCCCGATGAATCCTCAACTTCGTTCGGTGTCTTCGGAAACCTTCGGTTTGCATTCTATAGGGTACATAAAGCAGGTGCGCAAGAGTAAACTCTTTAGTTATAAGTTAGCTCGCTTACAAGTCAAGTGCTATAGTGCGGATTTTGTTTTGTACTAAAATGGTATCTGCAAACGTTTTTAAATGCGAGCTGTGTCACGTCTACTTTACCAGGAGGATGCTCTCAAACGGCACCAGAACAAATGTTGTGGTGTAACATCGTCCAGGTTGCTTATACATCCGTCCGCAGCAAAGTACTTAAACTGTGAGACTTGCGGTATCGCTTTTACGAGAATGGGCAACTTACAGCGACACAAGGAAAACAGCACGGTATGTCATTAAGCCGTAAACGTTCAGCTCCGCCAGCTGTTAAAGGGCCTTGTACGAAACAACCACGAATTATGTGTAAAGTATGCGATTTCGAAATGGAAAACTACCTATGCCGCACACTTAAGGAGCAACAAACATAAAAATGCATCAGTTACCGCTACTAGCGACGATTGTGTAGAAATGGTTAGCACAGCGTTTAACAACCGTATGGCTAGCTATCGCATAAAGAACGCCAGTGTCGACGATGGAGTGCCCGAGTTTCTTTGGAAGCAGAAAGAGCGATTTATTCGATTAATTAATGAAAAAAGAATACAACATACAGCAGTAAAAGTCTATTGCGAACTCTACGGCGTTTACACCAAAATCGGGGAAGAGACTACCGATGTGAAATCCTTTAACACAAAAAATGTGGTTATAACGTCTTCTAGTAATCTGGAAAATATGTACGAGGTCTTAAGCGAAACCATAAGAACAAAATCAGAGGAATTTGAAACATGCGGGTCCGGTTGGTCTTTGGAAAAGGTGCTCTATTTAGAAATAAATATTAATAAGTATGAGCCGATATGAGAAGTTCTAGGTTCAAAATAAAAATTGTGAATATGTATTTAGAAATGTGGTTTACAAAATTTAAACTGTATTAGTAAAATTGTCTGTAATAAAAGTTTTAAGAATGGTTTTAGATTTTCTTTAGGTATAAGCTGCAGGAAAGTTATAATTTAGAGGTGTGTGTAAAATGGTAAGGGTGGTCCTGTTTTAAATCTGTTTACAGATTCGGATTCTACATAAAATTCTAGACTAACAAGATGTATTGCATGTATAAAAATTTATAAGAACGATCGAAAGTCGCAACAGGTAAGTAATCTTAAAATCAGGGTAGCTCCTTGGGGTGATGCAATCGAAAAAATTCCTAGAGATTCGGGTAGCTGAGAAAATTCTAATCTTAATTGATACCAAACAAGGTAGGTTTATTTCGTGGATGGAAATGTGGAGAAAGATTTATCTCGCAGAGGGTATATGTGTAACTTTGCAGGGCGTGGTCCGATTTCAAATCTGTTTGCAGATTCGGGTTGTGTAAAATTCTAAGCTAATTTAATGTATCGCATGTATAAAAAATTTATAAGAACGCTCAAAAGTCGCAACAGGTAAGAAATCTTAAAATCAGGGTAGCTCCCTTTGGGGTGATGCAATCGAAAAATTCTAGAGATTCGGGTAGCTGAGAAAATTCTAATGTTAATTAATACCAAACAAGATAGGTTTATCTCAAAAGATGCATTGGCTAGACAAAGAAAACTATTTGGTTCAGATGAAAGATAAAAAATGGCTAGTCGAAGAAAACTTTTGGTTCAGATGAAAGATAAAAAATGGCTAGTCGAAGAAAACTATTTGGTTTAGATGTGGAGCAAATGTGGATTCCTCCACATTTGCTCCTTATGGGGATTTACATGTAAATGTGGGAGCAAATGTGGGTTTTGGGAGCAAATGTGGCGCCAGGATTGTCAATTATACTCTACTGCTTTGTTATTAAACAAAAAGATTGACGTCAAGTTACATAAGTTGATACCTCAGATATCGAACGGCTCATAAATATGAACGGGTTAAAATAGACGAAGCAAAAACTTGGAAAGCAGGGGAAATCTAAACTGCAGTATAAGTCTTTGTAATTTTTTGTTTTGCAACAAGACTATTTTAAGCAAACGGGAAATAGTTTAGCACGTGATGCGCTTAAAGAATAATAAGGGAGTTGCAGACGCTAAGCGATTACTGTTCAGTTAGACCCTTAATGGCATACTTGGTAAATAAGTTGATTTAAATTGGACACGCACGTAAGATAAATAGGAGATAATTAAGTGAAGTATATTGTAGGCATGTCAAATAAATTCAGAATTCTGAAAATTTAATTCATCAAATGGCATTGAATAACATTCTGTCGACATCGCTAAAAGGAATACAATGTGTGGATATCTACTAAAAAAAATAGAGCTTGTAAATAGCGTGAGCAATTTTATTAACAACACAATTTATGGCTAGTGCAGATGTTACTTTGATACTGCAAATTAATATTGCGTTTAAAAACATTGTATACAATATAGTTTCTGGTTTACTGCATGCTACAAGATACTAGTTGTGTAATCCTGTTCATAAGAAGCTGGGAAGTGCGTTTACAGACTACACGTGCTCAAAGTTAACGTTCTGTTCTAGTATATGTCAATTGTGTATAAATACAGCATCGATTTAATAAGTTTAAATTTGTTTAACAGAGCATTGGGTTCATCTAATTTAGGTGGAATTTTAGTACACAATTATTCGTAAAAGTTAGCATAACTCATATTAATGATCAATCAAGGTTCGCTTCAGAGAAATTTAGGATTGCATATACAGTGTTACATAGTAGACTACTAACTTTAATTCTTTTTTATAAAATAAGTTAAAAGTACGTTTCAGTTTTAAAAACCTTTTTTAATAAAGAGTTTTATTAAATAAAGATTATATAGTTTGTTAATATTTAATATTGACATATTATTGCCAATCAAAAGTATATACTTTAAGAATAAGAGGTCATTGAACGCCAAATTCTATGAAAAAAAATCCCAAAGAGCAGAGAAACAAAGAAAAGTAAAATTTTCCATATTAGCTTTCTTTTACTCTGTATATTAAACATAAGCGTACTCCGTTAGCACATATAATAAGATTTCCATTTAAATTACTACTCTTTAAGGACACATACCATTTTAAAAAAACGAAACCCAATGTTAAAGAATACTTTAGTATTCCTTCATTAATCGGAGTGTGAATCTGTTCCTTTTGAACAATGTCAGTTGTATTGTATCTGTTGCAGAATGGAAAGATAGTGAAACGAATATAAAAGGTAAATACAAAAACCATTGATCTCAGTCGTATGTAAAAAGTATTCTATATCTTTTAATAACAAATTATCATTGCATTTGAAGTAGAACGCGTTTAAAAGCTATCAATTTTACGCATTTGTAGAGCAACGACTCTTTTCCGTGTGTAAATATTCTAAAAAAAAAACAACTTTAAGAGTATTAAATAACGTTGATGTCTACGGAATACGTTATTTTACGTATATCCGCTTTAAATATATTAAATAAATTCGCTTTCAAACTGTCAACTTTAAGATATCATTTATAACAAGTACTTATTGCAAAACGAGTCTCGTGCGCTTTCAGAATACTAAATAAATTTCAATGTCAAGATATATCATTTAAAACACAAATAAAATATTCATTCTCCTTAAAAATGCCACCGTATGGGTTTTAAATTAATCGTACCTTTCTTTCAAAAAAGTTAGTTTCAAATTAGTTAAGAAGTTTCGAGCACTTACATTATTTAATAAAAGAATACGGCATTTGTTGCGAGAGAATTTGAAAAAGTCATAAATCATATACGTCATTTTTACCAGGAATGTTCTAAAAGCTATTAAATGAATTAATTATAATGCATCAATGCATAAACGCCCCAATTTGAAGGTCATAAAATAGATAGAACGCGTATTAGTAAGCGCTAGTTATATGACAAGATAGAGATGGCAATCTTTGATTTCCTGCATTAACAAAGAATGAAAACTTTTTGCGATAGCCCTAAATAAGGCGGCTCCGTGGTGTAGTTGGTATGCCCAAGGTCTCGTGTTCAAATCCCGACACGGTCCGTTTGAAAAATGTTAGGCGAGCATTTTTCACAAAAATACGCCCTAGTTCGGATGAGAGGTAAAATGGAGGTTACGTGTGTGAGTGTTGTCACGCAACAGTAACAGCAAGGGTTCGGAAAAATTCATTTGTCCAGGTAAAAAAGAAACTCGCTTCCTGGCCAATCTAGTACCTTCGGGTGGAGCATTGGAAAAATCAAATGTAGGAATAACCCCAAATTATATCGATAGGAATTAATTAGAGAAAAGAAATCGAAACCAAAGTGCAATATTGCATCACCCTGATGTATCATACTTCTAGAATATAATCGAAGATAACGTTGAGTTTGTTTTAGTATATAAAACGTAAGTAGTTAAGAAGTGATTCATTCATTTATGTCAAGCAACATGTAAGTCTTGCGTAAAGATTCATTAATTTTACGACACCGAACGTGTAAGTTTGAGTAATTTATAATCCATTTTACGATATGCAATATGAAACATAGAACTTTGAATAATTATGAGGAATAATCAGTCTTAAGAATACTACAAAAGTTAAACGACTTTCGCAATAAATAATTTTGATATAAGAGCAACTGCTAATTATAATGTGTTAAAAATAAATGCAGTTTTCAAACTGATATTTCTACGTCAAGACTGATTGGAAATGGAAATTTGGAATGGAATCAGGAATATTCTATGCCGTTAACAATAGAAATGTGATTTTTATAAGCGTTATCTGACAATACCAACTCCAAATATAATTTTGTTTTTTTGTAAACTAATAGGATATTTGAGTAAATTAAGCTAGAATAAGAGATTAATTTTATAAAAATTTGTCAAGCAGATAATTTCCAGCAATTTTGAGATCGGAGTTCGAAGCATTTTAACCTTTACTAAATCATCTGTTCAATGGCGTTGGCCAATTACACTGACAACCGAGGTTATTAAAGAAGAGGTAAATTATCCCGATAATTTTAAAGAGAACTTTTGTAACATCGATATTTAGTTCTGTAATTTTTAACAAGGATTAGGTGAAGATTATTTTAAAGGTAAGTAATCATTAAGTAGCACTTTCTGGTCTAAGCTTAGACTGTAAATTATTTAGATAATGTACCTCAACCTGACTTAATACCTAATAAAATGAAAGAACTCCTATAAAGAGAAGTTTAGACCTCCGTGAATGGACGCCAACAATTTTTTTAAATGAATAATGTATATTTACCAACTTCCTTGTGATTGCCGCCTTTTAAAACATAAACATTGGACCCTCATTTTGATTTTACTAAAAAGGGGGTCATCAAATAATAGGAAATGCTTTTTAATGGTCGCATCCTCCGCAGAAGACTATTGATGAGTGCGACGGTAGACCCCCTCTCCCACTTCAAAGTTTGAAACCTTGTGCAACGCATTATGTCGACGTTGACGGCACTGGGCTTTACTCACTAAACGATCATGTGCCAGTGCTACGATCGTATTTTTAGCTTTCAATTATCTCCCCGTTTCGGGTATGCAAATCTTAATCAACAAGGTTTGTTCCCTGGACTTCCCTAGATGTACCTCGTTTGGTATAAAACCAATACTTTCGTGTACGACATCGTTTAAAAAAGTTTGTATGGTATCCAATACACACGCCCATTTAGTGTGACGTTCGTAACAGAGGGCGCTTAATAACCTACGAACTTCCCGGTTTAGACGTTCCGTTATATTACCTTGCGGATAAAAATAAGAAGTGCGATGCGTTTTTATTCCTTCCCCTTCTCAAAACTTCTTCCATTTTACCAAAAACTGTGCCCCGTTATCGGTTAGCACAGCTGTAGATATTTATAATTGCAGTCGTCATAGCTTTTTTATCGGTAATAATCTCATTAACTTCCAAAATGCGTCAAAAACTACAAGTAAGTAGGGCGCCCAATAACGTGATCACGGTAACGCACCTATTAGTTCAAAACAAATTAACTGCGCAGGCCCAGCTGGAATAATGCTTTGCATTGAGCCATGGCATTTCACATTTTAGACTGCTGGCACAATTGGTATCCAGCTATCATCTTCCTAATTCTCGCTCTCATTTTGGGCCAATAGAAATATTGTTTTTGAGCTAAGTAACATTTTTGGGAACCGAAATGGTTCGGTTCCTCGTGTTCCGCTAGCAATATATCAAGAATATGACTTTTAGGTACGCAAACCCTTGGCTGGGGATCGCTTACCAAATCAACTCCGCAAAAATATTTCCTGGTACTTGAGATACCACTTTTGTAATTTTTGAGAGCAAGCAAATGCCCTTTTCTAATTCAATAATAATAGGACCCATAACGGAGTCTGCTCTTTGGTCACTACTTAACGTCTCCATTTTATTTGTTTCTCTACGAAGGGCCGTACCTTTCACTATCTCGTTCAATTCAACCACATTTGGTTTCGCTGGATGATCCGCCTTCCTAGCCAAGTCAGTAGGATAATGCGACAAACAGTCGGTTACTACATTTTCCGATCCCGGCACATATATTATGTCAAAACAGTATTCCTGTACTAATAGAATCCATCGTGTAAGCCTACTATTGAGTAGTCTACACCTCAGCAAAAATGATAGTAGCTTGTGGACAGTAACGATCGTTAGGGTGTAGTCCAAAACAAATATTCGCCATTGACGCAGCGTGTATATAACTGTTAACGCCTCTTTTTCTTACGTACAACAACGGAATCCCTCTCCGCGTAAAGAGCGGCTAGTAAAGGCTATAATTTTCTTTTCCCCGATTGCGCCATCAAATATATGTTTGGTTAAGATTTATAGATTTATTATTATTTATTATTATTATCGATGTTTGAGGTAATTTTTTTTAAAAGGTTTGTGAGTGTTTCTGGTTGTTGTTAATAAATAGTATTCTAATGAATTTTTAGTTGGTTTCTTGGTTGTTGATAGGACATACTTCCTGTCTTAGTTTCTTAGTCTGGCTTTTTGAAGATGGATTGATTAATTTTTTGGTTGTTTCGGTTTTTTGTGACTATAAATTTTAAAATTTCGTTTTCTTCGAGAAAGTATTGTTTGTCCATTCGTTGATTAGTGTGTTTATGTAACAGTTGAATGCCGCCATCGTGGGCTGGATATGGTGGGATGATGTGTTGTGTAAAGTGTTATCTGTTTGTGCTGATTTTCTGTGGGTGCTAAATTTAAAGTTGTGAATATTTTTTGTGATTTTGAGATTTAGGTAGTTGATGGAGTTGTTTTTTCATGTTCAATTGTGAATTGGATATTGGGGTTTATGTTGTTTACTTTTGTCAAAAGTGTGTTTGCGTCGTTATGGTTACCGTTGAAGAAGATTAGACAGTTAATTAAGTATCTGAACCATTTGTATATGTTTTTGTAGTTGGATATTATAGTTTTTGTTTCTAGATTGTCGATGTAAATGTCAGCAAGTATAGAGGAAATGTTATATTGCCCATTGCTAGTCCGTTTGGTTGTGAATAGTCGTTTTCGTTGTAGGCATATTGTAAATAAAGTTATGATATTGTTTATGTTATTTTATTTTGGTATTTTTGCGACTAAGGAGATTGTTTCGTAGCGATCAACGTTGTTATACAAATTAATGACGTCTAAGAATTGATGTAGGTGAATTAATAAAGCATGCCCTAATAAAAACCAAGAAACCAACTAAAAATTCACCAGCATACTATTTATTAAAAACAACTTGTACATAAACATACAGCTATCTTTTAGAAATTCACCTCCGACATGAATCTAATCAACAAATCCAACATAAACGTAAACTCGTACATAAACAACACCAAAGACACCATCCGAGACCTATCAAAAGCGGCATATACAGACTAACATGCTTCATTGTAATACGACCTACATAGGCAGAACATTCAAAGACCTTGAAAGTGGAACAAAAGAACACATCAACGCATCCACCTAATCAGTTTGCGGCCACCAGTTACTTGTAGAAAACCATAAATTCGACATAAGCGAACACGCAAGTATTCTACATCATATCACCTCAAAAACCTCACAAGACTAGTAGACCTACAAAAAAATAAATATGTATAACCACAAACTAAACAACATTAAATTAGGCAACACTAAAAACCTCAATTCAAAACTACGACCCTGTATTCAAAAGACTATAACCACTCACACATCCTTTGCTAAAAAAATTACGATAACTAAGACTTTGACAACCCTCATACCACAGCAATGAAGTTTATTGCTGCTGGTATACTATGACAACCGCTTTAAATTCCTTTAGGTCTACAGGAATTTGGTCTCTCAAACCAAACATTTTCACGGATGCGGTTTTGCATCGGCTGAAACCACCAATAATCCAGAAAATTCAATGTCAATGGCTCAATTCAAGCTAAGGACTCTTATACCGTCTCGTCGACCAAGCTCTTCTAAACCTAGATGTTCAAGAATTAATAACAGAAGTTGCGGGATAAGCAGAGGACCTCTGAAACGGTTCTTCAATTAAGCTCTCTGCAAGTTGGATGTTCAGAAATTAACATATGCCAAAAAGATTTGCCTTTGGAGTGTCGTCTGACGTCATATGGTACTTACCTAAAGAAGTACAAACAACACAACGGATTACAAATCACAAAGGAAAAGCAGTGATAATTGCCGAATCCCCTTAGAAAAACGAGTTAGTTGAACAACAAAAAACAAAAGAAAAAAAGGTTTGCGAAACGAATATAACGAAAAGTTCAGAAGGTAAATAGGATAAAATTACGACAAAGAAAATAAAAAAGAACCTAAAGCAATTTTAAGACAACTTGAAAATATATCCTCTTACGACGACGACAAAGATACTGTGTGTATCTGTATTGTGGGTACCTAATGTCTCGGTTCGATAAAGAGTGTATTAGGTGCCTAAGGTGCAGGCGTTGGGCACAACGCTCGTGTGCCGGCAAAAGACCATGACAATGATGTTATGCGTTATGCGCACTTAAATTTATATAAATATCTTGTGTATTAAATTTTTGTGCGTTTGGTTAAGCTGATCAGTAAAAATATTTTTTCTGATATGCACGATTTTCCTCAGTAAATAACCTATACTCTGCATTACCCTAATTCTTTGCCCCTATGGAGGGGCGAAGCGGGGGAAACGACTTTTAAAGAAAATGTTTATCGGTTGTTTAAGGATGTAGCAATGAAAGCATCGTGCCATATGATGCAGATCATGCCAAGTAAACAACGTTAAATATTAAAACGGATTTCAAACAATAGGATGCCGTATTAATAGACGATGAATTTTAAGTATCCCACAATGCCTAGATCTCTTCAATATATTTTTATCTGAAGATTTTTCTAAACTTTAATTGTATGTGAGTTATTGCAAATTCTATGAAATATACAGATTTTAATTTAATGTTTATTTACTTTTTAACGATTGACGCATTTCTGGTAATTTAATGATTAGGACGTTTTCTATCCAAAATACTGTAAAACTATTTAAACGCCGTTGTTAAATTGCGTCGTTGTTATGTATGTGGTCCCAGAATGGCTCTTGCGTGAATAAATGATCTAAAAATTTTTATGTATAAATGTAGTTGTAATTTAAATTATACATGCTAATTGCGCAGTAAATATTATAAATGTCTAGTATACTACATTTTTAGATACTTAACACCTTTGCAGCAGTACTTGTTTGGGGTAATCCACAAATATATCTAACTATATATTCCTTTCAAAGTACCGCATATGAGACACATTTTAAATATACAGATAAATAATAAACACCTGTAATAAATATCAAATATTACTTATTCTAACGAATAACGACAAACTAGTTCATATAAATAAAACTAATTTATGTCAAACAGAAGTTTATAAATGAATTCGTAAGCCCGAGCTCTACTCCACAATTAATCTAGATAACACTTTCTAGTCGTGAAGTTACTTTAAGAAATAGTTGCCTTCATATTTTAGTTTAATATTACATCCACGTAAACACTAAATTATCCAAAAAATATGTAAGACGTCAGTAAGTTATAACACTAGCAGAGAACGTTCTTCCTGTTCAGATGAACCAGATATTAAAATTTTTCTAACAAATGTTTAGAATACTTTGTTTAAATATTGTATGAGTTAATCTAATTAAATGTATTAAGTAAGTAGTTTGTGAACCGAATTTTCAAAAATACTGTTATATTATTACACCAGAACAACTATTCTGTCAAACCTTCTACAGATATCAATGCATCAGTCACTTTAAACAAAATACGACCTATTTAGGCAGACAAGGTGCATAAGTGTCTATTTTTAAATACTGTTTTTTTACGAATACAGTTTTCAGAAAATGCTTTATTGTCTCTTTCACTGCATCTGTGGAAATATACGATGGAGCAGTCATATTGAATAGTAATAAGATAGTTATATCAAAAGTTTACTAAATTCAATAAAGATGTTCTTCCGTTTGGAAAGTGAAATTATGATACGGCCAACTTATCAGTTGATCTCGGCAGCACCATGTATTACATAAGTAAGTCTCTAAGTATAAGTAAACTAGAACTCAATCCTGCTCTTTGGTACATCAGACTGCACCCGTCTGCATCTCATAGTTTTATATAAAACTGACCTGCTAGACTCAACCAAACCAAATTAGTATGTTTGATAGTGTAGGAGTGTACAATCAACCGTACTCCTAACTAACTAACCAACAAGCACGCAGCACACAAATAAATAGAACTCACGCCTAAAATACCCCTCAGTCAATACTGGACACGTCCAACACCCCTCAAAATACAAATAAAACCGTCCGATTCTAAAATACAAACAAACCTCGTTATAAAGGAGCTCCAAACGCTTGAGCAAATCACTTCTTATCGTTCTCTCTTTAAGAAAGTCAAGAAACTTCTTAAAGGAAACTTGATAATAGTGCAAAACGGAAGTCACCAAGCTCCTCGTGCACCACGGGTTTTCCCTCAGATTATCTCGTTGTGACTAGGATCAAATAAAGTGAACTTATATAACTACACCACTGACAGAGGATTCCAGATAACATAGTTTGAATTCGCTCCATTTCCAAAGCCACGACCAGCAGGACCGTCTCCTAAACATTAACAAGGTGACCCCAGACAAGCAGAACACCGCAATAGCAATAATTTTAGACTAATCTGAGTGTTTTCGGTCTCCGAAGATTGGTTGCGGTACAAAAAGCAATGGAGACAGTTATTCAGGTTAATTATTTATATTTTACTCAAGAGATACTTGGTTAATATTATTTAATTAAGCAAATAAAAGGTATGAGGTTTAAGGGTAGGGAGAAAGCAGTTGGTATTACTGTTGAAACTAGGCGAAGATAAACTTTATTTTTGCTAATCAAATATTCTAATTTTTATTTGGAAAAGTGATTCTGCTTTTGATTATAAACAAAAAATACTAAGGTTTACATTTTGCCACAATTGATAGTTTACGAAATATTTTTTAATTAATAAAAAATATACTTAACCTTTCCAAAGAACTTAAATTTGCAATTTGCTTTCTATATGATTCTCTAGGATAGGTTGTATTTTGTTTTACACGAACAAGTTAGCTATTGTTGGATGACTATATCGCAAACAAAATTGTGCACATGTTAATAATTCTTAGTGTCAAATGAATTCTCAAGCTGGAGTAAGCTTGTTGTTAGTGCAAATCCGATTCTGTGCTGTATTCATCACGTCAACGAGCAATAAACTGGAGACTCGGCAAGAAAACAATCTTTTAAGTTTGACTCCGTTCCTTGATCCATCTACAAAAATTATCATAGTTTGATAACTCAAACTTTAACTTCTCTAAAAACCATCAATCGATTTTGCCTTCAAATCATCATTGCTCTGCTTTAATTGCTCAACACGAGCATTTTAGATTATTGCATGTTGGTCCACCGCCCTTATTGGCTCAAATCGGAGAGAGGACACGACCTCTATCTAGTCGTAGTTTGGTAACAAAAGTTGTACTTAATTGTTTATGTTGCTTTCATTTTCACGCATAAGCGGAACAATATCTTATGTGAAACCTTCCAAAATCTTGTACAGTGTCTATGCCTGCCGTCTGTTGTTCAGCTGTTGATTACGCAGACAAAGAGAGCAAAAATTTCAATACAACTAAAGCTTGTGTTTTGTTATTTGTATGGTTTTATACAAAAGATATCCACTTGAAAGTGGTTGGCGATCTTATAACTGAATTTTTTAGCCGTTTTACGTCATTTTATGACAAGACGTGATAAATGTGTTTAAATAATTTCTGATAATAGCACCTTTAAAGGTGCGGATAACGAAATTAAGAAATTTGTCAAAATACCATCACACTAATATTTCTGACAGCCCCGCAAACGATGGGATTCAGTTGAAATTTATTACTCCGCGTGCACCATGTTTTGGTGGTATATGAGAATCAAACGTAAAACGTGTCAAGCACCATTTAACGCGTATGGTAAGTAATGCGTCAATCATTTTCAAAGAATTTTGTACAATTTTTTGTCAAATAAAGACTTGTTTGAAATTTACACCTTTTTGTTATATTTAAAAGATAATTAATATCAAGATAGCAGCAAATGCAACACCTGACACAATATTTTTGGTCCACATGATCCAAACAGTATCACCCTATCTTGCAAATGTGTGTAAATTTGGAAAGGAAGTGTCATTAATTGGTAATTGTTTAAGAAAACGGTCTTCCACCACTCAAACAGCGTCTTGGAAGAATCACTAAAGCTCATTACGGACCTAAGGGTACCATACATAGCGTAGTTGAACTGTTTTTTGCAGAAAGAAACCAAGCCCATCATAGTTTTAACTGAGAAATAAAATTCTCATTCTCCCCGACGTCAGTCAGTGCCAAACATGTTCTTAGTTGATGATTATACAGTGAGCAAAACTACAAAATTTTAAATTTGGGTGTATTTGATTGCAAAGATAACGTCCTTGTGGGTTGATTCCATTCTGCAAATCTCGGCATATGTACACAATATAAACTAATAACATATTTGGTTTTAGTACAAACATGAAACATAAACTTACAAAAATTAACGCACATGCAAATATAAGCTACATAAATTCCTCTCTTCTCTTGTAAGTCGAAATCAGGTGTTCCACTAAAACCTTCTTCATCATCACCTAGAGATATATTGCCCTGAAGTGAGTTGTATTAAAGTTGGCAAACATGTGGAATCAGATGCACTACTGATTGCAGATCTTTTAACTTTGATACCGAAATAGCTATTTCAGTTGGTCAAAGTCGTGCTAATCACTTTGAGTAATCTGCTGGGCGACTTTCTTTTTACTTTTTAATATTAACTTTGGTGTACGACTTGTCTTCGAAAGTTTGTTTGAAAAATATCAAAAATGGATTCTCCTAGTCAATGCAAATCCCACTTTCTAACCAGTTTATTTTTTAGATCATGTATGTCACTTTTGTGGTTAACAATTTGCGTTTTCAACTGAGTTGTTCCATAAAATTGGTTTAAAGACATTCGAATAAAGTCATATTTATTTCTTTGGCGGCACTGTTGCATCACTGCTACATGGTCGTTCGAGATATACAATCTCCAGTGGTGCTTTAGAGCACATTCAAAGCTAAACAATCAGTATCGTTCGCTATAAATGTACGTCCTAGAATAAGCTACCGTTTAAAAATTTCTTTCAGAGAAGTACTTGACTGTAGCACTGTTTTCAGCATTAGAACTAACCTGTTCTTGTTCCTTTTCTGAGCTCCAAAAAAATTCGACCACAATCTAACGTCAGTGATATTTGGAGGCAGTTTTTCCTTCAAATGCTTGATCAGACAGGACATTGAGCTCCACGGTCCACTTCATTTGCTAACCAAACGTAAAATAACTTTATTGTTGAATTCAGCATATATCCCAAAATTATATAGCCACAGCTGACGCTTGTAAAACAATAGTCCAGTTTGGGGGTCTTAGCAACGAAAGTATTTTATAGATCAAACGTGAGATATTCCACATACTTATTTACTTTTGCAATGTATATATGCTCCTTCATTTTTTCTCTAACCGTTTGCTATTCTGTAATATGTGCATCGTGTTCACCTTTGATTATATCTTTAGCTTCATCTGTTAGAGCACCCTGGTATTGAATTTTATACCTGTCGTATGTTTCACAGGTGTCTTTCTTAATGGTTTGAATTTCAGATATGCAGCCTCTCCTCTATGCTGTCGATATACAAACAAAAGTGTCATTTCAGGTGGTAGATTGAGCACCGTTTCATTGCTGTCAGCGGTAGTGACTCTGATATTTAAGAACCTTATTTATGTGACTCACTACTTCTTGTTGCTTATTACCATCAATTTTATTTTTACCTCCTTGCTGCTTACCTCTCTTATCGAATATAGTCTCAGACCTTAGCTTATTTAACGTAGTATTATTATTTTGGTAGAAACATTTACTGTCTTAATAAACATTTCTCGACAGACCACAATTTCATCTATCTCTATATCTGTGAATGATTTCTTACCTTTGTCCCTGCACCTGTTCTCTTTTCTTTGCTTTGTTTACAAATGCCCTTATAAGTGCAGTTTTAGCATCACAATGTGCAAATTTCCAACATTTCTTAAAAAAATGGTCGTCGAAATCAAGTGTCACTTTTGAATCACATTTCGTGGTACAGGAACAAAGAAAGCGTTCGTTGAACATTTTACGTTGCATTGTTTGACATTTGTGATTATAGTGTATTTAATTCTTATTTTTGCATTTTTTTAATTCTATCCTAGACACATTTAGCGATGTTCTTTTTCTAGCCTTTGGTGGGCTTCATTCTGCTGTGCCAGCTTCTGCTTCACAATTTTTTTTTCTTGGAATTTTCGTTTTTAAAACATTTTCTTTACTTTCGTCCGATCCACAGGCGTATTCTAGTTGTTTTCTACCTGGCAGATTTAATGCATGTATTACCGTTTCCGTATGAAATCACTAATCCAGTTGGGGTTAGATCTTTTCTAATATAATAGATCCAATTATTATACCTCCAGCTTGTGTTTTTTGTTTTTTTTAAATTTCTTATACTTTCGCTGCTTCTTAAAATCTTGGTGGTTGTAATTGGAGGCTGGTTGATGTTTGTGTAAATCCGATCATGTGCTGTTCAACAATCAACGTACAAAGAAACTTTCTAAATTCATAGTTTTTATGTCCGGTGCGAATGAACTGTCAAAACGTATTCTCCGCACTCTTTTAAATTGATAACAAATTTTACAAACCAGCTTCAGTTGTATATTATACAATATATCTGTGTACTCTACATGAAATTCTAAAAATTTGTTATTTATAAACCATATACCTATACATAGACCAAAGACCATATACCGTCAGCATAAATCGCGTCAGGCATAGTAAATTAGAGGGAACCGTAACTGGAAAGTCGTACTTAAACCTTTTTGTAAATAACATAGCCTGTTTATTAGAATGGGGGTGTCTTGTAAACACCAGAAAAATGCAGTTTCGGCAGTATGTTGTACTAGGCTATTTTACTGTTATCGTTCTCAACCAATTAGATGAAAATTACCAACGATTAACTGGTCGAGTTAAGGCGATACCATGGCTACCGAGATCGCCAAATTTCTACAAAATCAAATTCACGAACAAGAATTGACAACTATTGAAGATATGAAGCAAAAAAATATTATTTGT
The DNA here is from genome assembly GCA_036346225.1 of Platerodrilus igneus. Taxonomy (NCBI): domain Eukaryota; kingdom Metazoa; phylum Arthropoda; class Insecta; order Coleoptera; family Lycidae; genus Platerodrilus; species Platerodrilus igneus. The sequence goes on from JARFIW010000566.1 coordinate 3,038,215, forward strand.
TGAAGATGCATATAAAAGCATATGTGTATCATCAGTGTAGCAATTCAGCGAATAGTTCATGCATGTACTGATGTGAGAAGAAACGATTTTGAACAATTAATATTTTAATAAAATTTATGTTTACGTTATTTGGAGAATAACAAATATGTTTGTTAATTCATAAATATCCCACAGAGTATTAGCTTAAGCATACGTAAATTTGAATGCTTTTTGTTTATAATCAAAAAGAGAACCATATTCCAAAATAAAAAGTTCCATGACTTGGTTGAAAAAAAACTGTATTTCTAGCATTGACAGCGCCCTCTACACAGACTAATATCACAACATTTTTATCCCTCTTTAAACTACAAAACCTTTATTTGAAAAATTTTTGCATAATGGGTATTGTTCAAAAATTTTCAAAGCGTATTGATTATAACGGATCATCCGGCAAATTATAACATCACAGACAGAATTTGAACTTAGATGTCCTTACCAACTAAGCCACCGAGATTTTATTAGCTAATCATTTTGTTTTGTCATTTGATAGCATTTTTGGTGACATACGATCACTTTATATTATTCTGGTTTGATATTTACATTATCAAAGTTCCTTTCCTGTTATCGCCTATCCTATAACATATACATACAACTTTGGATATTGGAAGGTGTGCGCGCAAGTGCCTTTTTGTGTTCGTGTACACAGTTCGAGACGCGCATCGGACAGAACATTATTAACTTGGCAACGGGAGTGACCGTAACAATCAGTTCGGTGTGCTTGACCATGGTGTTTTCAATGGTGAAAACCTCTCAAAAATAGTGAACTTTCGTTTATGCAGTTTACGGCGGTCGTGCAGATGCAGATTACAGTCCACTACATTTTTCATACCAGCGCAACTGGCAACCATTACAGGTTAGTGCTTTTTAATTGATTAACTGTTTTAAAATGCTGTTGGTTGATAAAAGTATACAGACACATTTCATATATATTTATAATAAGAGCAACGAACTGTAGGGATTGAAAAAGTAGACAGAGTATTTCGTGTAAAAAATAATAGGTTACTTCAAATATTTAGGTTTCAACGTTTCTTTGTTTTATTGAGAAATGGATTCGGAATGACGATATTTCTTAATAAATATTCTTTACAATAAGAATATTTATCTTGATTTTGAAAAGAAGTGCTTTAAACTAGAAAATTAAACTGCGAATAATAAAAATAGTTGTACAAAAGTAAGGAAAAGTTTTAGTTACTATAAAGTAATCAGTATCATGTTGTAAGATATTAAATTCTTATAATAGGAAATAGGTTACAGCACTTAATATAGAAAATGTTTAGAAGCAAAATATTTACTTGAAAACTACCGTTTCTTATAAGTGAACTTTTAGTTGTTGCAAACAAACACTATTAACTAGTAAGAAATAATACTTAAAACTTTTAAATATTGAGTTAAATTTTAATAGAGTAACTATAAAAGATATATTAGCAAAGTGCAAGTGATGATATTCACATGTGAATCATTTGTCATTGTACTGTCTAGATGTCCTCTGATTGTTATATCATTACACACTATAAACTAAATGTAGGACAAATATATTTATACTTAAAAAATGCATTCACTTGAAGTAGGTGGAAATGGAAAGTTTTTTTAATGTGGATGCTAGGTACCACAAATGGATATGCATACAGATTCTACATAGCTGACACATGGTACAAGTTTTCGATAACAAGAATCACGTCGGTTTCAACCCATATAGCACAGAATATTCTATGGATATTCTATTTAGGTATCAATGTTGGTTTTTTAGAATATTCAGTAAGGAATATTCTTAAAACGTTTTTAGTATATTCACATTAAGTATTTTAATCAGAAACGTGTAATAGAATGTTCAGATAATATTCAAAAATACATTCAAAGAATATTTTAAGCTAAATATTCATGAACATTCTAATTCAATTCTCTACTCGAATATTGCTAGACCGTTCGTAATATTTTTAAGCACTATGTTTCCTGTACCGAAGATATCTTGAATATTTTAAAATTTATTATTTATCTCACGTGTACAATAATACAAGGTAAGGTTCTTATATTTTCATTACATCATTATTTTATATTGTAAAATTTAAATATTTGCCTTTGGAACATATTCGTATGGATGGAAATGTACACCTACTTAACCATAACAACCACCCAACACTACAATTTAAAAATACTGCTCCATCACCACCTAAACACCGCTGCTACCATTTCAAGTACCACTATATAAACTAATATTTTTGAGGTGCTATGCCTACACTGAACGCTGACTCGCTACATTTATAATTATTCAACGATGCATTTTAAAGTAAAATTTTCTTAAGAATATTTAGTCTACAGTAGTTCTAACAAAACTCACCACTGTGAACGTTTATATTTTTGTCGAACATTATTATATAGTAAACATGCCTCGTTGTACAGTAAAATGCAATGAAAATTTCATCTGTAAACAAACATAATAGGCACGTGAAATTTTATCAATGTTGGTTGAATAAATTTTTCTCACTGATTTACGACTGCAAAGAATTGTTTAGTGCTGACCTTTGTTGCACCAATTTAATAATGCCAAAAATATTTCAAGATAGTGCCTTTCAAAAGCAAGTATTACGTCTATTAAATTTAATCAACATAAAATTTGATCGAGTAGCTGAGAACATTACAAATTTGCAAAAAGAAAGGGAGAGAGACATTAATATTCAAGAGCAGGCTATATCAGTTTTTGATCAGTTCAATTTTTGGGCCTGATTTAGGCTTTGTGGAGACTTTTTTGGCAAATGATGCCAATTTTTCAAATTTTATAAGTAACATAAAGCTGAATATCTTTGAAGTTCCATTTGGTCTTTTTGGATTAACAAGCTTTCTAGAATTGGTGGTAATAGTTGTAAAAATACAGTTAAGCGGATGATGAAGAAACTCTTTGAAGACGAACTCTCAGTTCAATACAGGTGGGTTGGCTTCAAAGAGAAGAATACATTTTCCCATCTTTTAATTTCTAAACTAATGGTAAGTATGTATAATCGTACAAATATTTTATTCATTATTATATCAATTTTGTAAGATGCAGTTAAAAAATGCAGAAATCATTAACTGAGGCCGAAGTAAAACAAGCGATCAAACAATGCATGGTGAAATCGAAAGAACGTGGGAAAACAACTAGAAATAAAATTAAATATTTAGCATCATCCTCTTGGCAGGATAATTATAATTTCTTAAATTTAGCTATGTGTAAAATAAAGAATGATTCTCAGCACAAACACTTTTTTTGAACTTCTACTTTTCAGATTTCTTTAAAAAGAAACGTACCCATTTACAAAGGAAAACGGTGAAGAATTTTAAGAACATGAATCCTCCTAAAGACGAACACAAAACACTAATTTCTCTATTATTTATAGTAGATCAAATATTTAGCTTCAAATTAAACATTTTTTTATTGATCCATATTTCAATAGGTATATGAACTTTAATTAGCTGCTCCGCTTAGAAAATAACCTATCTACTTTTGTATAACTATACAATGTTGTTTATTTTTTCATCGTAAATCGTGTATGGTAAATAAATGAAACATCTAACATTTCCTAGCAACAGATGCTAATATGTCAGTTATTTTTTATTGTGCCAAATTATGGTAATAGTTAATGCTTGATCATTTACCGTTTTGGGCTAGCATATGCTATGAATATTTTGGCCATAGTATTTAGGACCATTCTAAAAAAAAATTTTAAACGTTCAATGAATATTTTGCAATATTGCAATATTCCTACAATATTCTAAGAATATTCTTTAGAAGATTCTAGACACCATTTGTAAACATGTAAGGAATATACTTCAGAACGTTTTGTAAATAATCTATAAACATTCAATGAATATTTTGCAGATTGTGCTAATAATATTTTTAAAAATATTTTAAGAATGTACTTTAGAATATTCTAGACACAATTTTTAAGCATGCAAGGAATATACTTTAGAACATTCTAGAAACATCCACCGAATATTCATTTCACTGTCATTCTCATATTCATAGAACATCCACAGAATATTACTTGTATTTTATAGGTATATTCTATGAATATTTAAACATTCTTAAAAGATATTCATTGAACATTCATATAATGTTTGCGTGCTATGTGGGAAGACCGACTTTCTTAGTATTATAACTAGGCGTCACTTAGTCTACCCTTGACCAGAATCATACAGCTAAACGTAAAAGAGACATCTATAAACAAAGGATAATTGACAGTCACCATCATGTGACATTTCTAGATGAACTTGATCGACAGTTTACAAGGGGTTGCATTTAAGAACTTTATTAAGCTTACAATAAGAACCTTCTATATGTTATTTGCATAATTCTAGTGCGTTCTTAGAATAGTCCAGAAATATTGGTTTTATACATATGTATATATATTGCTGTGATATTCGCCCCACAAATGGGCATGTCATAAATTGCTGTGATTTTTGCCTTTATTATTTTAGGATTAACTAGCCCATACGGTGGGTGTCATAAATTGCTGTGATTTTTACCCCACGATTTGACGTATCATAAATTTGCTGTGATTTACTCCTCTGATTCCTTTATTATTTTAAGCCCCAATGTTATTAAATGTTAAATTAGGATTTTTACCCCGGCTACCTAACTGAATACATCTTATTGAATTAAATAAAGCAATTCTATAATACACAATATAATAATTGATAATATTTACAATATTCAAAATTTTCCTTTTTGTACAGAATATCTACATATACCAGATATATGTTTTTCTGAAAGCCAGCAAAAATATCTTTTAATTGTTCAGAGACCTTCGAACGTTCCAAGATACCTATTCCCTTTTCATAGATCTTTAAGTGTCCCTTTTTGATGACTCTTACAAATATACAATGTGGCAAATATTAAATCAAAAACAGTTTTCAATAATACTGTGTATTAAGATTGCTAACCTGGAATGGGTTCTGTAGTTCCATCCTAGTCTATGATCTGCATCCCCTTTCTGTGTTCGGTTCACTTATTTATATGCCAGCCCCATATTAGAATCGGCTCCCATAAATCCCTTCCGATTAAAATCATACCAAGTTGGAATATGTCTAAATTAGAATACGTTCATTTTAAATTATCTCCAAAATTAGAGTATGTTCAAAGTTAGAGGTTCCAAATTAAAGTCGTCTCAATTAAATATCCCAAATTAAAATTCAGATTGAAATCCAAAATTAAAGTCCAGATTTTAATTCAAAATTAAAATCCAGATTGAAATTCAAAATTAAAATCCAGATTGAAATTCAAAATTAAAAATCATGTTTTATTAATATTAAAAATGAATTTAATCAAGTCGTTTTACTTACGTCTATCTACAGATCGGTTTATTTTCGTTGCACAAATTCTCGCACTTTTGACTCTGATTTATTTTTGATTTATACTTCACTGGTTACGTAAGTTTTTAACACCTTTGAACATAGTCGTTGCTCAGTTCGAGGATTGATTAAAATGTCGCTCCGTTACTATCGTATATATAAGCCCTACCTCTACTTGATTTCATTGGCTTGTTGACATTCTAGGACGCTACTTCTGCCTTATCTCGTATACCTCGGAATTTTTACCAATTACTTAGTTCAAATCTTTCAATGCATGCCTTGTCGATCATGTCCGCATCCCGCATATTGCAGTATTATTCGAGAATTTCCAACTTTTGACTTTCATTATTTCACGTATTTGGATGTTTGTTAATTTTATCATCTAATTGAATCCCCTGGTGCTTGTTTATTTCTACAGAATATTGGTTTTCTGAACAAATGTGTTTTATTCCAGTCACGTATCGATTTTCTAATAATGAATTATTTAGAGTGCGTGTACGATGATATTTCCGACGCAATTGTTGAATATTTGTACTGCCAATTTATCTATGCTTCCCGGTGATTTAATTTTGATGCAATTTGTTGCGTTTTAAAATCTTATCTTTACTTGTAAACTACACTTAGACATCTTTATGTTCTCAAGCATTTAATCCCGTGTATTTAATATACAGCGTCCTCTCAATTAACAATATATAGAGTGACCGTTTTACTCTTATGATTTCTGAAATTATGTGCTTTTATTAAAGTGAAAGTTGTTTATATTTATTCTACGTCCCCCATGACTTAACCTACCCCTAAACTACCCTATTATTATAGCATTATATATATACACATACAGGGTGTCCCACGAGGAACCCGACAAACTTGTAAGGTGGTTTCCTCTCATTAAAATAATGAAAAAGTTCATAAAACATATGTCTGGAAATGCTATGATAGCGAGTTACGGCTAGCGAAAAATTTCGCCCGATTTTATGGGAAAGGACGGAAATAAAGCCAAACTGTTTTTTATGGCGTCAAGTTAGGTGTTAAATTTATTGGATTTTATGTAAAATGAACTGAAAAATTTAATAAAACATGTACCACCAGTTAATTCCAAAGAAGAATTATTGAACCGAATTTTAAACGTTTGTGAGTTACTTAAGAACGACCGAGATATTATAGGAAAGGCTACACGTGGTTTCATTAAACGCGTCAGATTGTGGATAAATTATCAAGGAAATCATTTCGAACACCATTTGTAAGGTATGGAAATTGGAATAAAAGAATCGGCAATTAAAATGTTTTGTTTTTACGTAGAACGTTTATTTAATAAACAAGTATTGCATTTTCTGTCTTATTTTTCGTATGTGTTGATTTAATTAAACATTAATTTTTTAAACTTTGTGTTTGTTTATAATTAGCCTTTATTACATCATTATCTTTAGAATTAAATTCACTACAAGTTTTGTTTAAAAAGTTTGCGTGTTTATTACCCATTTAACGAAGTTAATGTAGTTTAAATCTAAACGAAGCATGGTTTTCGAGACCGAATTTTGCGTATTTTGTCTGATATCTCAGATATGGGTGATTGTAGTGGTCTGGGACGTTTTATTCAATTTTCAGTTCATTTTACATAAAATCCAATAAATTTAACACCTAACTTAATGCCATAAAAAATCAGTTTGGCTTTATTTCCTTCCTTTCCCAGAAAATCGGACAAAATATTTCGCTAGCCGTAACTCGCTAACAAAGCATTTCCGGACGTATATTTATATGAACTTTTTTTATTATTTTGATGAGAGCAAACCACCTTAGAAGTTTGTCGGGTTCTTCGTGGGACACCTTGTATATGTAGCAACTCTTTAAACAAGAGGTACTTGGTAGAATTATCTGCAAGGTTTCAACTAATACCGGCAGCGATTTTTGATTAATGCATTGCTTGGTTACTAGAAAGTCATCATTTATTCACATTCGCTAATCGGTTATTCATTCAATTAATCAAATACACTATGAAAAGTCAAGTCACCGATTAATCTATTAACTAGAGCCAACCGACCGATCAAATATTTGATTAGTTGACTATTCGATTAACCGACGCCAACCGTCTAGCCGGACGAATAATAGATTTACAGAATCATTGCCGTCATTCGATTAATAAATTAACCAAGTCTTAATAACAGTAGCCATCATTTTCTTAGTCATCACATGCTTTATCTTCAAAGATGTAGTTTTGCGTAAAGTTTTTACTTCGATACCCAAATGCCGAAAAATAAATGTTATTCTCAAATCGTTAGACGCGTATGCAAAGCGAAGCGAGGCATATTTGAGATATTTTAACCTAGATTTGGTAATTCTGTGCCATATACGTAATTTTGAACCAATGAAACAAGAGTCAAAGAAAACCCATACTTCGAATTCTATTTTGATACAAAAGTAATCAAAATTGTCAAAACACATCGGATTTGCCGTTAGATTTTCGTAAATACCTCTTGTTCTAAAATTGCATTGCATTGCTAGTAAAATTATTACAACCGTGAGCACTGTTTTTCTTGCAAATTTCATCTCCACTTCTTCGAAGAATTCAACTGGGAAGTGACACGTGTCTGTTTGGTCTTCATTTCCGCTTTCTTTGTCAGTATTCTCATGCAGAAGGGGATAATAAACTAAGGCACCTCTATAACAACGCTTAATAGTAAAGCAAATATCCTAAGTAAAAATTAGCTTAAATTCTACGGGAAATTCAAATTTTACGAATAATTTACGTTTGTAGTAAACACAACTACGAGCGGGCGCCATATTCCTTAAGAATTTCTTTTGTACTCACAGATCTCAAGAATTAGTCTAAGACTCGTTTTGGAATTTGCCCGTTCTTGTGATAAAATCACTCAGAGGACAGGTTAGTAAATTACTGTTTTAGATATAGTTAGAAAAAAGGCTCTGGTAGGCAGTAATTTGAAAGTAAAAGCATTTTTCGTGTCTTTAAAGCAATTAAAATCCCACACATGTTTAAATGGATTTATAACTAAATATGTCAATTTAATTTTTACGTCCGAGAAAGCTTTTTGTTTTTGTCAAATACAGTTCTAGAGAAGCCCTTTTTTTCTATTCTCATGCGCTGCTTGGTCCCGATAGTGAATAATTGGCATCTTATCCTATCCATTGCTTCGAAATTGTAAAAAAATACTACTATTATTCGTATACCTATTTTAATGCGTCACAATACATACATTTTCTGCAAGACTTCCAAAATAATTTTGCAAAGAAAATCAATGTTGACGAGTTTATACTAAAAAACTCTTAATGATTTATCTGGTTACTAGTAACGTTACGATGTTGTTTATTAGAGAAATAATTCAACTTTTAACAAAGTGAAAAGAATGCCTTGATATCTGAACAGGTTATACCGAAAACCGGTACAAATTACGATTAGACCAGCTTAATTAATGGTTTGGACTTCCTATGAAACAACTTATTAGAATTTTTCAGACATCTATCGCCTAATAAATCACTGAGAACCCAACGTTTATCAATCAAAACTAAGTAACTAAAATATTCCAAAGCGTTGTTTATTACTCTTGCGATGTCGCTATCGCCACGCAATATTACGTGATAACCGCTGCTCTTTTTAAAATTCTACTTGGATAAATTCAGTTGTTATAACGAAATATATTACTGTCAGATGGAGAACAAACCTCCTGCCCCCTCAACGATTATTTGCCTAGAGTTCATGGCTCTAACGGTTTTCTAAATCCTCCTGGTGGCCCGCGTAATTCTAGAGACCACAGCCCGAATAATCTCATTATTGATTCTACACGAATTGTATAGGAACAGGAAATACCGCGAGTATTATATTTCAGTAATATCAATTGAGTTTATGATTTAATTAGTGAAGGGCAATTAATGTTTGTTGTTCGAATTGTGTGGACTTTTAGTTGTACAAAATACACTTACAAGTCGCAATTAAAACGCTAGTCATTTAAAAAGTTGCTCTCCCGTTACATCATGTAATTTGAATTGCTATAGAAAACGCTATAAATGTTACTCGTACTTAAACAATTTATTCAAAATATTTCTCATTGTATAAATCGGGGTGTATGTGCAAATGCTTTAAAGCTATTTTTATTAAACTGATCTAAAGTTTGGTCTTTTATAGTCAATGTCTACTTAATAATTATGCTAACCGAGAAAAGTACTAGAATATATGGAGTTTCTCAATTTTTTACTTTTTAAACAGAACTTTTCTAAATCCACAGACAGCAAAGAAGACTTTTTTCCTACGTTCAACATAACCGCGTCTTTAATCTTTATTAAAGGTAACATCTGCGACTCTTAATATATATATATATATATATATATATATATATATATATATATATATATATATATGTAAATATAGAGGTTATGGAAACCCAAATTCTATAAATAAAAGACACATAAAAAAAGAAATAAACGAAAAAATTTTTTGAAATTTCTAAATATTTAACTTCTCCACCCTGTATAAATAATCGTATTGCATGTACAAAGCCATTGTATTCACCCGCATTTAAAACAAACGATATTCTCGTGTATAGGTAACATTTAACTTCATTGTAAAAGTTTTAAATAAATACAAAGCCATTCGTTGCATTTATAATTATTAAAAATGTAATTGGGGGTTGTAATCAATCATGTAATTGATTTCCGTGTATAAAATATTTGCTAAAACATGTTTTATTTGCATTTATTAAAAAAGTTCTCATTAATTAAAAATACTATATAAATTTTACAGTTACAAAGATGCGTTGGAACGCGTTTCATTTACCATGCAGCAAATCATTTGGCATTCATAATTATTAAGAATCCAAATCCATACAGATATTATTGCATTTGCAAGGTATAAACAAGCCCTTATTAATTATGTTTGTAGATATAGCATTTAAATTCATTTTAACAGTTGCAAATGGAGCCTAAATTCCAGAACCTTTGCGATAAATATACACAAATACATCGTCTTTACTTGAAATGTTTTTAAAAGTTTTTAAATTGAAGAATGCTCCGATTCCAAAGGCGGGACGATTAAATATCCCATAAAATAGAAAGATTTATTTATAGGTTTCCGTGTAACAATAAGATAGATTGAGACGCGACAATTAATTTCGTACGTTAGAAGAGGTTAAGCGAAACGTTTTACGATAAAACATAAATCATAGAATTGATACTATTCAAACTGTTAAAGTGCAAAAGAGATGCAAACTCTTGTTAATATACATCACGCAGGTGACTAGTTTTTTAGATAAATCGAGAAAAATCTCAATACTGAGGTATAGAAAAATTTGTATATAAAATGGAACTTGATTAAAAGATTTTATTCGGGATTCGTCACTCCTTTCTAAGCCAAACAATATAAAATAGTGCATTCAATATTTGGCATACATATAATATTGACATTTAGTGTGTAACTTTGAGTAAAGATTTGAACGTATAAGTTTGAGCAATTTATAACTTACGAAACATCCACATACGCACATACACACGCGCGCGCGTGCACACACACACACATCTGCTTACGCTCACATACAGACAGCGATGCGGATAATTTTTGTTTAAAAATAGTAGGAAAGATACGTTAGTGTGTGGATTCAATCTGATCGTCATGTTCAATAAGAACGGTGCGGCGGAATGCATGGCGGTCCCCATAGAATAGTCAAAAGTGGTTAATCAATCGTATAAGACGTTTATATATGTGAAAAGTCTAAAAGCCTACATGAACAAAATTTAATAAACAGACAAAAGAAGTGCTCGATATGCTATATATATATATATATATATATATATATAAAGTATAGATTGTGCTTTGCAGCGGTCCTAGCAGTAAGAAAGACGGCTGACTTTTTCAACCAACTACAAGAATAGCAGTAGCGCAGAGAGGGGTTGCGTATGGGCAAGGGTGCGTGTAGACAGGGGTGCGCACGGGCAGCGGTGCGCGCGGGCGAAAATTGCGCATTGGCAGGTGTAAGCATGGACAAAGCTGCGCATGGGCAGGGCTGCACATGAGCAGGGGTGCGCATGGGCAAAGCTGCACATGAACAGTGGCGCGCATGGGCAGGAGTGCGTATGGACAAAGGCCGCATAGGTAGGGGTGCGCACGGGTAGGGCGTGCATAAGCAGCGCTGCGGATGGACAGGGGTGCGGATGGATAATGGTGTGTCTGCGTGTATACAAAGGAAGCGGAAGTTAAGTCGCCAAGCATCTAATTCTTTATTTGGGTGGTATCGAGTACTTGCCGGTTCTAGAAATAATTAAGAGCTACCGACCGCTATGCGGAAAATTTGGTTCTAGAAAATGAGCAACCTACGAAAGTACTCTTCGGGCGTCTTCCGCAATCTTGATTTGCTTTTCTATTTGTGAAGTTTGGAAGGTTTTTCACAAAAGAGACCATAATTCTTGTGTGTGTGTGTGTGTGTGTGTGTGTGTGTGTGTGTGTGTGTGTGTGTGAATCTGTGTAGAAAGCAGTATAAGACTGGCGACAGAAGTATGAATTCAAAAATCATATATTGCTCAAGCACAAATGTACATACTGCAAAAAAGGTATTAAAGTGCCACCATTTCCTTTTGATGTGGAGGGATGTAAAGTGATGTGAAATGACGTGGAGGGAGGTGTAGTGATGTGGAGTGATGTGGAGGAATGTGAAGTGGTGTGAAGTGATGTGGTATGATGTGTAGGTGGGTTGAGTGATGTGGAGTGATGCGGAGGAAGACGAAGTGATGTAGAGTGGCGTAGAGTGATGTAGAGTGATGTGGAGTGATGTGGAGGAATGTGGAGTAATGTCAAGTGATGTGAAGTGATGTAGAGTGATGTGGAGTTATGTGGAGTAATGTGGATGGACGTGGAGTGATGTGGCGGTGGGGTTGATTTGGAGTGATTTGGAGATGGGAGAGATGTGCAGTGATGTGGAGGGATACGGAGTGATGTAGAGTGATGTAGAGGTGCGGATGATGCGGTGAGATGTGGAATGATGTGGACTGATGTGGAGGGATGTGGAGTGATGTGGAGTGATATAGAGGTGGGGGTGATGTGGAGTAATTTGGAGGGGTTTGGAGTGATGTAGAGAGATGCGGAGGGATGCGGAGTGATGTGGAGTGATGTGGAAGGATGTGGAGTTATGTGGAGGGACGTGGAGGTAAAAGTTATGTGGAGTGATGTGAAGGAATGTGGATTGATGTAGTTTGATGTGGAGTGATGTGGAGTGATGGGGAGGGATGTGGAGTGATGTGGAATGATGCAGAGTGATGTGCAGTGATGTGGAGGGATGTGGAGTAAAGTGGAGGGATGTGGAGTGGGGAAGAGGTGGATAGAGTGAGGTGGAGCTGGCACCAGAATTTCTGTTCTGCGTCAACTGTTAACGTACTACACCCATCAAGAAAATTAAAAAGAAAAATCAATCAAAGATCCTAATGGTTACCTCGGAGAGAAGCGGCTCTGATCCCATACACTTGTAAAGATTAGACGAATATGAACTAGTTAAATAAATTAAAAACTAAACCTAGAAAATATTGTAGTATTGAATTGGTTCGGCATATTGCGTCGTGGTTTTAACAAGAGTCTCGACAACATGTTTTCAAAAATCATATCAGTATAAATAAATTAATTTAGTTAATTCACCTCAAATTAAAAATATTTATCATTTGATACTTGTATATTTTAATGAAACAATCAATGTTCTTATTCGAATTTCCATTTGTGTTAAAATTTAGACACCATTAAATATTAAATTTAATAATAAAATTTTATTGAAAAGAAGTGGCATCTCTGCACCTATGCATTTTTTAAATAAACGTATAATGTTGCATGTCAATCGGTTTGAATAATTGTAAATGAGTATTAGATATAGATTTTTTATTTTAATATAATCAAAGTTTGTTATATAACATGAAACTATTACACATATTTGTAATATTGCTCTTTTAATGCAGTACCTACTGATTTTTAATAAATTAGAAATATGTAAGGTTATTAACCTTTCTTATAAATTATGATATTAAGGTTCTTGAAAATATGTATCATTTCAAAAATTCCTTTTTTTGGTTTTTTCAATATTGAAATTTTTGATAAGTTATGTGTGTGAACTATTCTATTCCGTACTGTGTTAATACTGATTTATTTTCTAATCATGTTTGTGCGTCTTTTGACAAATTTTACATGCTTCTTAGAAAGGTATTTTATAGAATTTTGTGTTTTTGTTCACTTAGAGTTTTATCTATTGCAACGTTATTGGCCAATTACACTGACGAACGTGGTAACAAAAGATAAATAAATTATCCACATATAATTCAAAGAGAATTTTGTACTTGTTAACAAAGATTAGGTAAGGGTTATTTTAATAAGTAACCTCTAACAATAATTTTCTCTATGAACTTAAGCTGTAAATTGTTTTATAAATGTAAAAGGTTGTTTTCTATGCAAGAAAATGTTTCGAATGCTTATATGTTTCTTGATATTTCTGTGTTTCATTTTATTTTATAAACTTCACAGTATAATTTCCTTTGAGCCAGCCAGGCAAAGAAAAATAATACTTTTATAATCTTTTATTGAATGCTCATTAATATAATTTAAGTACCCTCTAAAACGCAGTGAAGATAAGTCATTGTCTATAGTTGAGATACATAATGTAATTAATTTTAAACATAAAAACATTATTTTGCGGCGATTTGTTATTTAAAATTTGTTGTGCAAAAATGGAAAGTCGACAATGTAATCCATAGAATAAAACAATTTTAAGACTGTAATGGAACTTCTAAAATCAAAAGATTTTAAAATATATCTATGGAACTTCTACAGTTAATGCTAATTAGCAATCAACAAGAGAAGATTGGATGATTGGTACTATATTTATAAATTTGGGTAATCGTTATATTTGGATTTTGAAGAGTAAACATTAGACTGTGGTAATTTTTAAAGTAAACTACATTTGACAACAAAAGAACACTTGATTGTTTTAAAGAATATCAGATATATAAACTATTTTGTTTTAATTAAGTGTTATTTCATAAAAAAATATTTTATTAAGTTAAGATTTTATAGTAGATATTTGTGTAGAAATAATTTCATTTGGGAATTGCAAAGTCACGTAAAGAATTTTTGGTAATATACAAGAGAATAAACATATAGAATATATAACAGGTTTAATACGATACTAAGAGATGCGATATTAAATTAAATGATTTTCGAAATGATTGATTATTCACAAGGTGTGTAAATAAAAAGCATAATTTTAATTTGTGTAAATAGCAATTCCAGTAAAAACATTTTAATCATTCAAGCTTTCGATAAATTATTTATCTTCGTCAGGAATCAAATACATATAAAATTAATTGTTGGTAATAGTTGTTTAATATTACTTACGGTTATAGTTCTATATATACATATAGCTAAAATATTGAAAATATTTTAAATGTACAAATTATGAAATTATGAAAATTTGAAAGGCATTGACATATTGTAACAGTTACCGACTATGTAAAATAATTAATCGATGCAGAATAATTTACATATCTCACAATGTTTATAAATATGTATCAAATTAAAATTATAAATAAATTTATACTAATTTTTGAAAAATGAAAATGGATGTTTATTACTTTTAATAAGGGATATTAGATAAGAATAAATATGGTTCAAATTTTCTTATTTAGTGTGTTAGGTTTTATTGATATTGCAATCGTTTCTAAAAAATAAACGTTTATCATAATTAGCGTCTCTAAAAACAATTTTAGTGTCGGCGGAGTTCATGGAATGTGCAGTCTTAATTTGAGTGCAAAGAGTTCAAGATTTAATTTTCCTCTTACAATCACTTTTGAATGAACTAATTCAGGCTGAAAACCATCTTGCTGTTTGCCTAATATAACAGGTTTGACAATTGAGACAAGGTATTTCATAAGCTAAACCAGACGCCTGCAATTGTTGAGTATTACAATATTACAATACAACAATATTAATAACAATTTCACAACACAATCTTTATTTTACACGCTTCCATACATACAGAACGTCACAAATAAAATATCGCACATATTTAATGAATTTAAAATTTTCCAATAAAACTGTACTAGAAAATAATTATGATATTCTCCAAAGTACAAGATAATACTAAACAATTGTAGGATTCTGGTTTAGTGATCCAGTCAAAATGCAGTCAGTCTACCGGTTCGTTGTGAAACCCATTACTAACGCAAGGTGACAAATTACAGGATGCGTTAGTTTTTTTATTTATCAGAATTGAAATTTATCGAAGTATTGCAGTATAAATCCAAATATGATGTGTTCTTAAGGTAGTCAATTGATTTTAGAAGACTATCTCTGAGAAGCTAATAAACAATATAATAAGAAAAACGACTTTCAATTACGGTAATAATAAATTGCTACACTGGAGAACAACCTAACTGCCTTAATTACTATCCCGTTGCGGTACTAATTCTAGACACTTAAAAAGCAGTATATAATTTCAAACTCCCATCAATACTTCAGAAAAGCGAAATTGAGAATATAATATTTAAGTCGTGCAGGCAAAAAATGTAAATAAAATTGCAAAATATTGGAGACTGAAAGTCAAAGTTTACTCTAATACACTTACGTGATATTATTTTTTAAGACTGTTTTCCCTAATATCTCCAACAACCAGTCAAAGCTGCTTTGTTTTTTCTAGTTTTTCAGCTATTGGCAATTTAACCTACGTTTTATGCACTTAACCACTGAAACAGCAGAATTTTAAATGCGTAAGTGCTTCATTCACACAAGTGACCTAGAAAAAGACCACTGCGTAAAAAATCCACCCTAGGCAGGGTTTTAGCAAGTAATAACGCACTAACCAATCCTTAAAGCTTAATTTTAAATCGTACCAGGATATCTTTCTTGATTTTCAAGAAATGGATGTTCAATAATACTTTGTTTCATAAATGTAGGGTTTGGAAAACGAATTTTTAACTTTAAAAAAATGAAAATGTGGCGAGAACGCTTAAACTTTTAACAAAATTTACCTTAAATTAGTAACCTCCTAATTTGAAATTAAATAACTTTTTCGTTTAACGTCATAAGCAATTTGTTCTAACAGCAAAGAAATACTAACTTTATTTATTACTGTTCTTACTGTTTTAGCTGATCGATCCTCCAGCTTCGGGAGTGAAAGACAGAGTTTACATAGCTGCCACGTATGAAGTATGGTCTTGGTGCAATGTTAGTAAGAAGGGAACGAAAAGATTCAGGGGCGCGATAAAATAACAATGTGACGCGACATGGCATCAACGAGAATTGTCAATGTGTTTATTCTATGAAACGCAATAAACGCTGAACGATATTTAATAAACTTGTGAAAACCAGTGGGTGGTCAGTAATAGCTCCGTGAAATATGCCCAACTTGCATCTTAAACAAAATAGAAGTCCTCGTGCCAGTGAAATCAGCAATTGGCTTTTCAAGCATTTCCCTGGAAAACTTAGTTATATTACATTAAAAATTAGGGAGCTACTTATTATAACCCTGTATATGTGTACTACGTGTCATATCCAAACAATTCTGTTCGACATTTTTCCAAAAAATTAACTTGTCGCTTCCATATTTAACTCTAAATAAACAAAACAAGAGTTTGAATTTTGAGCTTAAATGCGACATATACTTATATGTCACATTCCTATAGCAAGTTGAGGAAAAAATTTACCATTTTGGCATTATTGATGGGTTGTCTGTTTCGAGTACCATTATAGCAAATTAACACCTACCTTAAGTTACCTTCAACGATATTGTATGATTCACTTAATTGTCATTTTTGTTGTAAATTGCAGCACGACTAAAACGATGCGTTTGCGAAATTCTATAGCACTTATTCTTTTCCAGGTGCTTCTTTGAACATGACAGGGCATAATTCACAACAATGTTTGTCAAGAGTACAATAATAATTTTCAGGCAACATTTGATACTACAGCAGAGTAGAACTACAGAAATCAAATTAATCTAAAATATCAATAAAATTTTTAGCTGAATTCTATTTTTAGACCGTTGATGGTTTGTTTATGTATAGAACACGTTGTTATTAAAACCTCAATCATTTTTTGAACAGGTTTTGTTGCTAAACGTTTATCCTTCTATTTTGCGACAACAAATATAATTTTGCCCTACGATATCTTCGTTTTCATATTTTTAATTTATAATTTCGAATATCTTAGAATTAAGCTACCTGTTTTAATACATAGTAGGGTGTTCAGTGTGTCTGTGCGCTGTTCAGTTTATGCGCTATACCAGCACTTGCATCTAAGTCGCCCGAAAAAAATATTCTACCTGATTCTTTCAAATCATGAGAAAAGACAAGGATTAGCCGTTTTCGCACCTATACCGATATCATCCAATAAAGAAGAAATGCAAGTATCCAGTTTTGTCTACAAATTACTGCTTTTCAGTTTTCAAACTAGTTTGATTTCTAGTGTTTGTTTATCTGCTTCTTCTTGGTTTAGACCCCACGATTTGGGCGTCATAAATTTTGCTGTGATATTAGCCCCAGCGATTTGGTGTCATAAATTTGTTGTGATACTCGCCCCACGTTTGGGTGTGTCATTAAATTTTGCTATGAAATTGACTTTTATTATTTTATGATAAACGAGCCCCTACAATGGGCGTCATAAAATTCTATGTTATTACCCGAACAATCGAGCCCCTGCGTTGGGCATACCATTAATTTCTGTGATGTTACCTGTCTGATTCCTGTATTATTTTAAGCCCTTATGTTATGAAATGTTAACATAGGCTTTTACCTCGAATAGATCTTATTGAATCAAATAAAGCAATTCTATAATACACAATATTAACATTGATAATATTTACAACTCTCAAAATTGCCCCATTATGTATACCATACGCTGTAAGTGGAAGGAAAAGACAACTGGAATTAGAGGAAATGGATGCAAAAAGGCGAAAATTGGACTACATGGAAAACACTGCGACAATACGCGAACAATACAAAGATGTGTTAGACAAAGAACATCTTATTAGAGAAAATGAGGAAGAATTAAAAGATTATTTTATGTGTCGATGGACTGACTTAGATACATCCGGGTTGTACAAGCTGTATGCATTTGCGGTTAGTAAGAAAGACTCTTTTAGTTATGTAGGTGTTCTTGCAGAAAAGGATGGTACTAAATCAGTATAATTTTTAAAAGGTTATTCTAAAAACGTATTTATCAAAATGGCAGATAACAAAGACGAACTAAGGAATGCGGGTTTTGTAATCTTTGCGTACACCACACGCAAAGGGGATCCGTTAAACATTGTATATTTGCCTAGTAAAGAACCTTTTGGATCATTTAAAACCGAGGGTCTTACAACCTATAACAACCATATATTCCCAAAAGTGGTGGGCATGCAACTACGCAACAGTGCGTGGGAGAATAAGGATTCTCTCCAATGCCGACAAGAAGAAGTCGATCAAGCTAACAAGATACGTATGCAGGATATAGTGGGAAAGCTGCGATTAAAAGATTGTCACAAGCTGCAAGAATTACACGAGGGAATGGATCTGGTTGTCGGCGGAATCAAAGACTTTAAATATAGAGGCAAACTTCGGTACATTTTACAATTCGAAAACCTAGACGGTCTCTATGTATCAAACTATTGGTTGGAAAAGGAGATAGAGGACTTGGGTATCGATTTAAATTTTAAGCTGCGAATAAAATTAGATAAAATTAAAGCCACTCCAAACAAACATAAAGAAAGGACTGTCTTCTGTGTATAACTTTGTATTAAAATTAAGTTTAAATGACCCCATGCTTGGCATTAAATATTTTTAAATTTGTTATGTATAATGTCAGAATAAACATTTTATAATAGTATATAACATTGTTCTTTATTTATAAAAGGCTGTGACGTTACCCCGAAATAGCAGTCGCACAGAGAGGGGGCGCATGGGCAGCGCGCATGGGCAGGGGTGCGTACGCGCAGGGGTGCGCATGGGCAGGGATGTGCATGCGCAGGGTGCTCATGGGCTGGGATGTGTCTGGGCGTACACGAGGGAAGCGGATGTTAACAGTCACCAAGCATCCAATTCTTTATTTGGATGGTATCGAGTACTTGCCTGCGTATGTATCCGGAGTAAAAAATACGATTTGCATACGCAGCTTATTAATAAAATTAGTTTATCGAGGGAAGATGACAAAAGGTACATCATTCCTAATAGTACAACAATCTACGCATGGGGGCGTAAAGATATAAGATAGTTGTTTATATTTGTATATATTAGTTTTAAGATTCCATAATTTTTAAGTTCTTCTCCCACCTTCCAAATCCTTCCGGCTTCTATCCTGGTTGACAGAGTATACGTGTTATCTCCACGTGGTATTCGCGGGACACGGAGGTTTTAGATTTCTCGGGAGATGGTTGGCTAAGGCATATGTCTTGGTTAGCGAAAAAGGTTTTAAAGATGGAGTTAAATAAAGATGGGTAAAAATTAGTCTTTAAAACGCATAACTTTGTATGGGGTGGTCCTATTTAAAATCTGTTTACAGATTTGGGGTCCCTAGAAAAATTTAATATTAGTTGATACCTAGCAAAATATATTTATCTTAAAAGAGTGACTACCCGCGTATAATAAATACAATATAACACTTGTCAACAAAAAAGTTGTAGGGAAAATTAAAGACGTATTTAATGGGGGTCCAGTATTAGAATTTGGTGGTAGTAATGTTAAGTCCTACTGTATTGCAGGCGAGAAAGATACGATTAAAAAGATTAAAGGAATCTCACGAATTGTAGTTAAGTAAAATCGAGGGTCTTACAACCTATAACGAGCATATACCTCCAAAAGGGGTAGGCATTCAACTACGCAGCAGTGCGCGGGAGAATAAAAATTCTCTCTAATAAGAAATTAAAGTTTCCATGTACGCAGCACCAGTCATTGAGAAATGGTCGAAATGTGGAACCTATAAAGGCGATTATTAATTATGGTTTAGAAAAATAGTAGTTTTCGTGGACTAAATAAAATAGCTTACACTGGTTAATGTATATGGTTATATATTCTCGTACACATCCACAAACATCTGTTTACGTCCACAATAGCGAAGCCGGTAGTTTTTGTTTAACAAATTAGTAGAAAAGATACGTCGGGTGTTAGTGTGCGGAAGCCCATAGGATCGTTGGAATCAAAAGAACGGTGTGGCGGAATGTATGGTGGTTCACCGTTAGAATAAGCGAAAGTGGTTAATCGGTCGTATTAGATGTTTAAATAAGCGAAAGTGTAAAGGCCTACATAAACAAAATTTAATTATCCGACAAAAAAGTGCGCGATGTGCTACACTTATAAAGAAAGTATGGAATGGTGCTTTTTAGCGGCCCTAGCCGTAAAAGGAGAGTGAATTTTCCAAGCAACTACAAGAATAGCAGTAGCGCAGAGAAGGGGTATGCATGTATTATACAGTTGCTACAAAATATGTTAGTTTACGCGTAGTTCGGATGTGTAATTGATCACGACTTAAAGATCCCTCGGAGGTTTAAAAATTCTCGGCCTATTGTCGTTTGAAAAATGTTTGTAAATTATCAGAACAAGAGCGGGTCGAAGTTTAAGTTAGATGGATGATTGACTGAGTTTTTTCTACCTTTTACGATGGAATTGGAAGTTGACAGACATCGAGCATCTAATTCTCTATTTGGACGATATCAAGTACTTACCTGTTCTAGAAATCAGTACGTGCGATCGACCGCTATGCGAAAGTGTAAAAGCCTACAGAAGCAAAATTTAATCATTAGACGAAAAAGTGCGCGATGTGCTATAGAAAGTATAAAAAAATGGTGTTTTGCCCAGTCCTAACAGTAAAAAGGAGAGTGACTTTTTCTAGCAATTACAAGAATAGCAGTAGCGCGGCGAAGGGGTATGCATGTATTATACAACGCATTGTTGCTATAAAATATGTTAGTTTACGAGAAGCTCGAACGTGCACAAATTAAATTTTTATCTATAATTAACTATGGTCGTAAAAATGGGAAATTAATGGTTAATTTAAATACTGCTAAGCATATACTTTCGCTTGGTGATTCATTTGGAAAATATTCAAGCCTACCTAAAATATGACGTAGAAGTTATTTAAAATTAAATTACTTTATTAGTAAGTATCCTGTAGACAACAAGTTGGTATTTCCTTAGTAATGGTTTAAAGTGTTTTTGGTTATAGTAGCACTGCATCTTCTACAGCACGACTTGCACACAATTTGTGTGCGTGTGCTATCACCCTTTTGGATTTTTAATATGCACGCGATCCGTATAACATGGAAGACGTTTCCGATGTTTCTACTAACGGTATTCGCACCATCGACGATGCGAACCAGGTGCGTGCATTGACGCTAAATGTACTGGACAAGCAGCAAGGATTATGACGTCATTTAGTTCACCGATGAATCCTCAACTTCGTTCGGGTGTCTTTGGAAACCTTCGGTTTGCATTCTATAGGGTACATAAAGCAGGTACGCTGGAGTAAATTCTTTAGTTATAAGTTAGTTCGTTTACAAGTCAAGTCTTAGAGTGCGGATTTTGTTTTGTACTAAACGTTTTTAAATGCGAGCCGTGTCACGTCTACTTTACCAGAAGGGATGCTCTCAAACGGCACCAGAACAAATGTCGTGGTGTAACATCGCCCTGGGTTAAGCTTATACATCCGTCTGCAGCAAAGTTCTTTAACTGTGGGTCTTGCGGTATTGCTTTTACGAGAATGGGCAACTTACAGCGACACAAGGAAAAACAGCACGGCATGTCATTAAGCCGTAAACGTTCAGCTCCGCCAGCTGTTAAAGGGCCTTGTACGAAACAACCACGAATTATGTGTAAAGTATGCGATTTCGAAATGGAAAAGACTACCTATGCCGCACACTTGAGAAGCAACAGACAAAAATGCATCAGTTACCGCTACTAGCGACGATGGTGTAGAAATGGTTAGTACAGCGTTTAACAACCGTATGGCTAGCTATCGCATAAAGAACGCCAGTGTCGACGATGGAGTGTCCGAGTTTCTTTGGAAGCAGAAAGAGCGATTTATTCGATTAATTAATGAAAAAAGAATACAACATACAGCAATAAAAGTCTACTGCGAACTCTACGGCGTTTACACCAAAATGGGGGAAGAGAAGTCCGATGTGAAATCCTTTAACACAAAAAATGTGGTTATAACGTCTTCTAGTAATCTGGAAAATATGTACGAGGTCTTAAGCGAAACCATGCGAACAAAATCAGAGGAATTTGAAACATGCGGGTCCGGTTGGTCTTTGGAAAAGGTGCTCTATTTAGAAATAAATATTAATAAGTACAAGCCGATATGAGAAGTTCTAGGTTAAGAATAAAAAATTGTGAATATGTATTTAGAAATGTGGTTTACAAAATTTAAACTGTATTAGTAAAAATTGTCTGTAATAAAAAGTTTTAAGAGGCCAATCCAAGCACGCAAAGGAAATTTATAATTTAGAGGGTGTGTGTAAAATGGTAAGGGGTGGTCCTGTTTTAAATCTGTTTACGGATTCGGATTCTACATAAAATTCTAGACTAACAAGATGCATTGCATGTATAAAAAATTTATAAGGATGGTCAAAAGTCGCTACAGGTAAGAAATCTTAAAATCAGGGTAGGTCCCTGGGGGATGGCGCTATCTAAAAAATTTAAAGAAATTCGGGTAGCTGAGAAAATTCTAATCTTAATTAATACCAAACAAGGTAGGTTTATCTCGTGGATGGAAATGTGGAGAAAGATTTATCTCGCAGAGGGTATATGTGTAACTTTGCAGGGCGTGGTCCGATTTCAAATCTGTTTGCAGATTTGGATTCTACATAAAATTCTAAGCTAACAAGATGTATCGCATGACTAAAAAAATTTATAAGAACGCTCAAAAATCGCTACTGGTAAGAAATCTTAAAAATGGGGTAGCTGCCTTGGGGTGGAGTATGCAATTTAAAAAATTCCTAGAGATTCGGGTAGCTGAGAAAATCTAATGTTAATTAATACCAAACAAGATAGGTTTATCTCGTGGGTGGAAGTGTGGAAAAAGATTTATCTCGCGGGTGAAAAGAATGCGGGTGTGATGTAATCAAAATGGTTGGGGGGTGTCCGAGCAAGGCGGAGTCAGGTGGAGCAAGGTGGCGATTCTTAAAAAATAAGACTTTATAGTGCGAATTTACATGTAAATTTGGTCCAGATGTGGGAGCAAATGAGGGATTTGGGAGCAAAAGAGGGCCCAGGAGCCCCAATTATACCCTACTGGTGCTCCTACACACAGTGGTACATCAGTAAAGCAATATTTAACTGATCATTTTGAGCACGTGATTGGTAACAAAATGGAAACTGATTGGCCTGCTCGTTCACGACAACTTACGCCATTAGATTTTTATTTGTGGGGTGATTTAAAAAATAAAGTGTATTCTACTACTTCTCAAACGCTTGAGGATTTAATAGCTAGAATCCAAACAGCAATTGCAAGCATTGATGCACGCACAATAGAAAAAACACTTCGTAATGTTAAAAAACGATGTGAGCTGTGCCTTCAACAAAATGGTGGACACTTTGAACACCTTATGAAGTGATATTATATTTAAAATTTTTAACATAATTTGTTTTTGATATTTTTGTTTCGTCATGCATAAGCATTTTATTATTTAATAAGTTTCGTATTTCTTAAAAACAAAATTTTTTCAAAAATTTTTATGTTGAACATGTACACTGTAGTACATCACTGAAAAGAGAAAAAAATACTTTTCTATCAGAACTACTGCCAATTATGGTTTCCATTTAAAAAAACATAACTCACTTATTTACTCGAACATGACCAAAGCCATGTAAAAACAAATAAGTTTATCTTATTCTCCTTTTAAAATAATGTAAAAAACATCTACAACGTTTTACTGTATCTATCACAATAAATGAACCACGAAACAAAACAAAAAAGATCAAAAATTTGTTATTTTGGTATAACGCTTTTGCTACACCCTATATGTTAATTATCTCTTCATGGCTGAACTCGGCATTAAAAACTGCACTTCTTTCCCTATTTAACCTATTCTCTAATGTCACAATTAACAGAGTTACCCATACAACGTGTAGGAAATAGGGCACCCTGTGTATATATATATATATATATATATATATATATTTTTACATTATATATATATATATATATATATATATATATATATATAATTTGATATGGTAACGCTTCACGCCGATGTAACAAACATTCAGTTTTCTGCTGCCTGCTACCGCTCAGTGTCTTTTAATGTCACGGCTAGCTCAGTCTAATTCACACAGAGTGCACAACGTTACGATAATAAATAATTTACCACCTTTTTATCTAATACTTTTCCTACTTTAAATGAGAAAAACGAAATCGACTAACGTTTGTATAATGAGAAATAAAATATTATATACACTTGACAGCTTAATATATTGTACTATATGATAAAATCAACCCCTGAATGAAATAATCATAATATTTAAATTGTTTATCTCCAAACATTATGGCTCCCTTTCCTTAAGTTAAAGCCAGCAAAAATGACACTATATCTTACTGCAAAACCTCCGGATGTTCAAGACCTTTTCCCTTTTTACGTAAATTTTTACGTATAAAAAAATATTTTTATTGACTCTTTATAAAATATTCAGGTATAATAAAATATAGTCAATGTTCAAAAATAAAAAGAAAATAATGCCTTATGCTAGATAGCTCTGACCTGTATTTTTCCTGGTGAGTCTTTCTTTGTTCTCTCTGGATCTGCTACTGCGTGCTGTGGATCAGCACCCCTTGATTACCTTTAATTGAGTTGTTTCATTCACTCCTTAAAACAATGCTCTATTTTATGCTCCTTCACGTGAATTTAAACCAATAATTTTTATTCGAACTTCTTTCCAGTATTATCAATTTATTTAGTTTCCAAATTTTACCCCGTTTAATAACAAATTTCAATTTACCCAGTCTTACTTAAATTATCTTGGATTTGCCTAAATTCACTTAGATTGACTTAGATTTACCCTGGATTCACTTAGATTGACTTTGGATTCGCTTACATTGACTTAGAGTTTCTTAGAGCCCTACATTACAAATATATAAAATTAATTAATTAATAGACTTCTACTCGCGTTTTCCAGTAAACGGCAAACTTGTATTATAAATTTTTCACTAATCTTAACTTTGAAATTTTATTTAACATCACGTTCACAAATATTTAATTATTGAATTTCAGTCGTTGCGTATGTTTTTGATTATAAGCGACGTGAACTGTTCTCAGTTTGAATGAATACTGTCTGCTTATCAAATTCCCTGTTATACAAGCTACGCCCCATCTAAAAATTCATTGGTTATCGGTGTTGTTCGTTCAAAGTTTACAGCCAGCCATAGGATGTGTTGGATATTTTGGGCTTTTACAAGTATATTTCTGATAGTAACTCAGCGGAACGATTTCTTGGTCACGTAGTCTACTAGGATTTCTATTATGTATTAATCCTTGACCGCTTGTTTTGATATTATTACAGGAAATTTTAATTCGCCTTGGCACATAATTTCAACTCATGGCTTTTGTTTGTCTAGATAATACTTTTGGGTATTGTATAAAATTCATGCAGAAAATCACGTAGGAAAAATAACGTATATTAACATATTTTTGTTTACCTCCTACGTTTACAAAACTTATTTCTTTCGAAAGGTGCGTTTATTATCAGAACACTCTACTATCTTCTTTCATTATCGCATGTTTAATTTTAGTAGACATTGCGTCATGATTTTCTAACTTTTACCGTATTTCATGAATATCTGTTTACAATTTATAAACGCTTTTTGGTTTAGAACGAGTTTGATTGCGTGTATAATTATTTCTCTTGCTGAATGTGTTTTTATTGTTAAAGGACATGCTTCCTGGCATTAATTAAACTCATTTGTGATTCGTATACAGAGTGTTAAATGTTTGCTCTTTGCATAATATGCAAATTACGTATTTTTCATGATAAATAAATGTAGTTTTCTAACTTCTAGTACTATTTACATGTATTGCGCGACCATTGTGACTCAATCTATCCCTAAATAACCCTCTTATCATAGCAATATATATATATATTGCTGTGTTCTCTCTCATCTTTGCAGGTACTGGCCCTTTAAAAAAAAACATTCGAGCCCCACAGTTTGGGCGTCAAGAATGCTGTGAAACCTTTTAAATCACCTGGTCCGTTGATTCCTTCTGTTAATCGCCTCGGCTGCTCTTCTAGATAACTTCCATTCTCAATCATAAAAATTAAACAACACATTCCTACCACAAACATCAACGTTAACTCTATTTACATCAATATTCAGAATACATTAAATTTTCAAATTAAATTTGAACATAAAATTCAGTTTTAAAAAGAATTTCCGGATTAATTTTATTATCATTTTACTGTGCATCCAAAATTAAAGTCCTTGTTGGATGCCTACTAATTAATATAACAAGATAAGCAGACCGAGTCTGAGTATAAAGGAGCATCTACCACCCCTTTACGTTAATTAACCAGGTTTGTCTAATTGAGCTCAAAGACCTACCCAAAGTTTCATCCTATTCCCGAACATCAAAACAAAATACCCCTTTTTACTTAAACAAGCAAATTTCATCTTAAAATTAAATTTTTATGGTTAGAAAAATTCCACTAATGTCCATTTAAAGTAAATCAATTATAAAGTCATTCAATACACACAAAAAATGTCAAACAAAATAGTACAATTTACCTGAAGGTTATTGTCCTCGTAGCTTCAGTGTAATCGTCCCTTTGTAAATCACACCATTCCAACCGGATTCTATTTACAGCTTCAAGTTGTCAACGCTTTAAAAATGTTCTCCATCACCATTAATTTAAAGTTGTTTCTAGGCTTTTCCGGAACTCATCTGTGTATATCTGCCTCTGGTTCAGTGGATGCAGACACATTTACGAACCATTTAGTCATTAACACCCCGCAAAATAGCAAAGAAATTCATACTTCCTTTTACCAATATTACCAATATACGCCAAAACTGCCTACTTTTGGGTATACATTTGTCGTTGTAAATTTTACTAATTGGTACCGTGATAATAAACTTTTATTACCTTGTATCTAAGTGCACTGAAGTACATTCATGTTAGCACGTAAAATAACCAACTATTTTGAGTCACTAAAATATACTAGCACACTTTAAATTATTTAATCAAACTAAAATGCACTGTTTAATATCAAGTCGCGGATGCACGAGCTTTTAACGCATCGAATCGTCGAAAGTCTAAGAGTCTAAGAGAGCGAAACACATATTCCCGCCTGTATATATAGCGAATAGCCGACACGTCGCTTTGTTCCCTAAAACGGGTAATTCCAACGAATTCCTCATTCTACGTTCCCAGTCTGTAGCCTGCACGTCGATTTTATGAATTTAGTACTCACCCCATTGAGATCTCAGAAAATTTCAACACGGCCCGCAAAGTTGTCCGAGAAAAACTAATTACTTTTATACAGAAATTGTTGTTCTACCTCTGATATATGCATCCTATTTTTAACCAATCGCAACCCCTTGACGTTGCTTAAATCCCGCCCTTTTACAATATGTGTCTTTGCTTGACGCATTTTCTTTCCTTCTCTAACCTGTTCGTATTGGTGCAACTTGACACTCTTCATTATCGATTATATTTTAGTCCACGCGGACTGTTATCTTGGTTTAATAACCCCGTATCGCACATTCTCGTGAATATTAAGCCCCGGTTTCTCCAAGATTCTTTGAAACATTAATTATTTGCCAAATTTACGCAGAATGAGCTTTTTTAAAAATACGCAGGTGTTCTGTATTTCCTGCTAAAGCATCTGATCGTTTCCAATATCCTTAGAATCAACATGTTTATCCAAACAAATTAACTTGAAATTGCCTTTTAAAACACGCAGGGGTGTTCAAACGTAACATTTTAAATAACCTTCCTACGATTTGACTATTATTGGGTTTTCACAAGCCTTTTATGCTTATTATATGTTATTAACGGTTTAATTAACTCCAATTAAAATTGATTTCCATCCTTTTCATTTTTTTTTTAGCGAATACACCTTAAATATTAATTATTATATGTACACTTTGTTTTACTACCCGTTACTTAAAATAGGGTTAATTAATATAAACTTTGCACGTAATTTCCATTTGTTTAGAATAATTAAATTATCCACTGCGCTTTTCAATACTGCTTCTTTTGATGTAAAGCGTCTTATAGATAATTTAAATTTCTTATTTTACTGAAACGACCGAGTTTATTTATGCTTCAAGGTTTTAATAAAGCGTATTATTTAATGAAATTCCTTATACACGGTAATTAAAATTATTTGATTTGATTATTTAATTTTCTACCCTGGTCTAAATATGAGTAATATATATATATATATATATATGATATATATATATATATATATATATATATATATATATATATATATATATTGAATTAAAAATTGGATTGTATGGATTAACAGATATTGAAGAATAACTTAAACCACTGATGTTAATCTCATTTCTACAGCTTTTATAGTTTCTCACAGTAACGCTTTGAAAATTACTAGATTTGCAGTATAGAACCAACTAGTAATTTTCAAAGCGTTAGTGAGAAACTATAAAAGCTGTAGAAATGAGATTAACATCAGTGGTTTAAAGTTATTCTTCAATATCTATCAGTCCATACAACCCAATTTTTTACAATTTCTTGGTCCATAATTTACCAAATCAATGATATAATTTCTATTATGCTTGTAAATCCCCATAAAATTGAAACCCGCGAAAAAACGAATGAAATTCACACAAATTTATAAAGTTGATTTTAAAGCATACAGCGTTACCAACATTTCTTCTGAACTAGTGATATGTGAAAGAAAAATGAAAATGTTGGAAACTAACTGGGTAGAATGGATAACAAATGAAGAAGTACTAAAGGAATTGGTGACGGACTCTCTATTCAACGACATATACTATAAAAAAGGGGTACACTAGTAAGACAAACTTAAGATATCCAAGATTAGTATTATTGATAATAACAAGGAAACAGGTTTGCATTTCTTACACAAATTATTAACGATGTACGTTGTATCAGGTGTGCTGACAAGTAATATTTGTCGCAGATAAAAGGCTCCCAAGGATTACATCTAATTAGCGAACCGTCTGATGAGAGAAAAACCATGCTACGAATTGCCAAAAGAGAGTAAAATTACTAATCAGCTGAAAACTATATACGCGATCCAACTGCAGATTTCTTATTCATATAAACATATACGCAGGTTGCGCGTCCTTCCCAAATTCCCAGTTTCTATTATCTTCTTGAAAATATCAAATAAGGATTTGCGTCCACACCGAGCACTTCAATAAAATATTACGGTGACACAGGCACCGCATACAGCACAATATGTGTAACAAGTTTTGGGAGAAAAATAAGCTACTCGTATTCTTTTAAAAATACAATTATATGTTTATTTATTAATGTAGTCAAAATATAATTATTTGACAACAACAAAAAATACATTACAGATAAGGGCTCACGTTCATCAATTCTATCCATTTTTATAAATATATAATTCAAATAAGTTTAGTTACTAACCACGTACGTGATTATTACACATTTTTTTAAAAATCGATCTTTGTAATTGTTGCTAATTGTTTACTTCGCACGCATTACCATAACTTTTTCGTAGGGTAAAGCCCAAACTTTCTCAATCCGTCTAGTCTAAGAAACGTTGGGTGGGTTTTCATTTTTTGGTATAAATCTTTACTTTAAACGCATTCGGAAGTAATAAATAGTGTTCCATTGCAGCGGGATGTACGTGAACTTTAATTTTAGGTAGTTTTGTAGTTGTTTCTCATAAAAATCTCGGATTTTTGAAAAGTTAATTGTATCTTACTTTCAGCTTCTCTATCATTGTCCTAGCGTTTTGTACTGAGAAAATCTCAAAACTCTTAAATTGGTATACTAGGTGTGGGATGTAGGTTGGTTTACATTTCTTGGTTCAAAGGCGATGATTTTGGTTTACGACCAGTGGTGAGCTTATCTGGCTTAATAGTTAGAAGTCTGATGAGCCCAGAACATTAAACGATTATTTTTGTGCGTCTAATTTATAAAATGCAATCATCATCATCATTTTGTTTTAGACCTTACTTAAGTTCAGTTTGACGCAGCTCTAACAAAATGCAATAAATTTGGCAAACATGTTTCCATGTATAGGGTAGCAGAGACAGGTTCAACACTAAAAGATCGCAAATTCCATTGAAACTTGCGTTATATTTGTACGGGAATGTTGCACCACACCGTACTTTGTCAGGAAATTTCGGATTATCAACGAATTCCGCATTGTTAGAGACGTTATAAAAACATCATGAAACCAACGTTACTTTTATTGCAGAATTAGGTACGGAAAATACTTCTCAAAGTCTATAATGATCACTCAGGTAATGAGAACCTGATATCTTAACACTATTCTGAGCAATTTGTTCTTAAGGTACATATGCGAATTCTCCTCCTAAAAGCAATCCGCTCTTCCTTTTTTCCTGTACAACTGTCATATGTGACTGTAAAAATTTGTAGGTACATCTGTTCGACCATTTGAAGTCTGTTAATTTTAGTATCCAACAATTAGTAGCCTACCACTTCTTGGCAACAAGGTACTCTTATTTAATGTTCTAGTGCTGTCCAATAAATTGTTGCGCGGGAGATATTTGAACCTTGAAATATGCCAACAGCTGCTGTTTTTGACATTTAGCCAACTATATTACGGAATTCATTATTATACGGCATGCAACAAAATTATTTCAACAATAGCTGTCAATAACCAAGTTGTTAAGACCAAATTGATTTACTGTAATGGCAATTAGATTAGTCATTGTTTTATCTATTTAGAGCCTACTACCCAAATTTGTCTCAAAATCTTTTGTTTCGTGCGCTGGCTTTCTTTTTGTTTAGAAACGAATTGAAAATACAACAGTGGACATAATAAGATTAAATTGAGTTCTGCTGAAGTTGAAACTCATACGAAAATAGTGAAAATCCAAGTGCTAATAATAATAAAAGTTTGTCTGCGGTGCTTAGTATTGGTCACATTGTTTAAGCTCTAGTAGAATTGTTAATAATAATAAAAGTGTAACAAACCGAACCTGCGATGTTTCTATTATAATATTTTAAAGAAGTTATAGCCGGACCTGACAAGTAAAATTATACAGAAATAATTAGCAATTAGTTAAGTACAAGGATTCTAGCGTTAGACAAACCATAAAAATTTCTAAATTTAAGCCTTTAATTGCTGTTCACTATAAAGCAAGATATTTTGAACAAAAATTGTAGTAGGTTTTTACACAGGCGAATATGATTTATGTTTTCTGATGTTTGGTGGGTTTTTGATTGCTAAAATCCAATCCGCTATCAGAATTTTGTATCATCCTCAAGTATTAACATATTTGTTAAAGACGATTTGCATTGCATAACACATTGTAATGAAAGTAATCCGGCAGGTGACAGCAATACAATGTGTGAAGAAGGTTCCAGAAATACCTGGAAAGGCCAGCTTAAGATATACAAGCACCACGAACAGGTTCAGCAGCATTTGATATCCTAAGCACATCTATAAATAGATATAAAGTATAAATAAAGAAATAATATTTTACTGTACAGTATATGTTGCTGATCGACTTTATGAAATGTTACAAAAGTGTGTAAATCAAACGAATGTTTTGTTTCTTATGTGGCAAGTTTAAGAATAAATCTCACAAAAAGCCGGTAACTACGTTGATCAAAAAACTTATGAGCTTTATTTTGGATGCAAACTTAGAGATCAAGATAAAGTTTATGCGTCGCATATCATTTGTATAATATGTGCTGCGAATTTAAAAGCGTGGATCATCGGTACTCGTAAATAATGTCTTTTATAATGCCTATGGTGTGGAGGGAATCTAAGGATTATATCACAGATTGCTATTTTTTGCTTGACGAATTATCTGGAATTTCACTGAAGTCTGAACATCTTGTACAGCACCCTATCCTGAAATCAGTCTCAGACCAGTTCCTCACAGAAAGATCTGTTCCCAAACGTTCAAAATCAAAAACGCTTGACAATGATATTATGCTGATAAAGATAATATTGTTGAATTTAAGGGAAAAGACACGAATCCTGAATTCCAGCCAATTGATATAGTTACCCCCACGTTGACGTTCACAAAACAAGCTAAACGACACCTAATTTTTCAAACGCTCAAGCCGAAATGTTGGAATTTAGCTTGCAAGCTTGGAATCTATTACAGGATGGTACACATATTTCTACATATCGGATACGTGAACAAGATTTTCTTCATTTTTTATATCGTGTGATTAGCTGGTGTACTGTGTAGATATTCCCGAATAATGAATACATTAGGATATAAATGCAAAACTAATGAGTGGAGATTATTTATTGATTCAACTTTTCTGAACTCGAAGGGGGTCTTCCTCCACAATGGAGATTCGTACGCTCCTGTTCTTATTGCCCACGCTGTACATATAAAGGAAAACTATGACAATATGAAAACTTTACTTGAAGAAGTTAGGTATGCAGAACATGGGTGTAGCATATGTGGTGAATTAAAAGTCATAGCACCATTGATAGGAATATAATTGGACAGCAAAGGATAAACACTGCTTTGTAAAACACTGAAAAATGCGAGAAAATCTTGCCGATGGAGAAAAAAGTGTTACAAATCTTTCTCTCGTTGATCCAAAGAAGCTTTGCTATCACCTCTACACATAAAAGTGGGACCGATGAAAAGCTTTAACATTGCTTTAAATAAAGATGGATTCCAATATCTTAGAAATGAGTTTTCCATACTAAGTGAGGCAAAAATAGAAGGAACTTCTATTAATTCGCAAGTTCGTCACATCATATAGGATAGAGTTTTCGAATCAAAACTAACCGAGATATAAAGAGGTCCGTTCTAATTTCTTGGAAAATACAAAAGCAAAAACTAGGAACAAATGTTGAATCTTTTAATTTCCACATACATCGGTATGGGTTACAACATGTCTTTGAAGATGCATTTCCTCTACAAGCATTTGGACTTTTTCTTTGCAAATCTAGAGTTTGTGAAACGTTTCACTAAGACATGATGTATTGTTAAAACCGTTACCAAAAGAAGTGTAGCCTCACAGTACTCGCAGATTATTGTTGAAACCCAATCAAGGATGATCCAGAAATACTTTACAAACGAAAATCGCATGCAAAAAAATTTTGAAATTCGGTAGTGGTGTAGTGTGTACACTTTTTATTATAATAAATGTATACGTTACATAATAAGACAATCCACTATAGAAATATGAATATCTTTTGACTCGAGGGTGATAGAAAAATTCTACTAATAGAATTGTAATCACCGAAAAATATTCTATAAGAAGCACCCATTGCACGTTAGGAAACAAAAAATGTTATTTGTGGTTTAGTACTGTTGATAATTAAACAGCGTGGTACAAGAGGGTATTGAAACTTGAATCCCTTATCTAACAAAGCATCTGCGGACCCTACAATTTGCTCCAGGCTACGGTACCCATAGAACTGTATACCACAAAAAATTAGTAGAGCGTCATTAATAACTAAATCGATACTTCTTAGGCATAGACGAATTGAGTAGAACTTTTTTTGTTCGACGTGAGGCATTAGAAAATTGAGCCTTAGTAAAGTCTGTATTTTTTTGAAATTTGAGATAGCGGTGATGCTTCACAATCGGAAAGTGAGTAACATCTTTATATTCAGCTGCGATAAGAGTTTTGTAAAATTGTGTTTAAAGGGAAAAGTCTAATATTGAAGATGTGCCCAGGTTAAAAAATTTTACTCAAAGTGAAAATTCACAAATGAAACTGAATTACGGGCATTCCTCGTATGCTTAGAGAATTTTTGAAAAGAAGTATTTTATTTATAGTGATTGTATGTTCGAGACCAAAAGTTCTCCTTAAGTTAAAATTTCTAGAAAATTCCTGGCAGAACTTTGATTTTTCATCGACAATTTTATACAAAGTAAAAAGCTGAGCAAAATTTTTTTAACATTGTAATCATTGGAAAATTTTTAACCTGGAGCTGCCAAAATGGACAAATATTAGTAGGGGAGAGACCTTGATAAAAACTATAAATGCTTTTACTTTATTCGAAGATTTTTTGCGTACTTAAATATTACAGGTCTGTTACAAATAAGTTGAACTTGCGTTGCGAAAATGGAGAAAGTTTGATATAATAAAATAACGCTCTTGGATTCGCCCTTCTTTTCACTGCGCTGGATCAAAACATGACTCAAAAAATTAAGTCTTATAAAATAGTTTAATTTCGGTCAAGTAAGCGCAATCTTCTTTTCACTATGTGTCATCATATCATTTGGTAACGTGCAGAAGAAATTGGATAAAATGTATTGAGTATATACCAACAGTTAATAGCTAGAATATTGAACCTCTTCTAAAGATATGAATAGGGAATTCATGGATTGATATTATATAATTTTAAATAACCTGCAGGATACAGCACCAATGTATCTCATATCTTTAACGTTATCAAATGAAGAGTGGCTATTGACTGGACGGAAACGTTATTAAGAGATGTCTGGATATAGTGCTACATTTTCCTGAACCAACCTTTATTGATAATATTAGAAAAAAATCTAAGTTCTCATGTGCAGAACTTCTAACCAAACCTACAGATATGTTGTTATCAAAAAAAAAATTACATATACATTAAAAACAAGATGTCGAATAACTCGAAAACCTTAGAGCATTGGTGCTTTGAGAAAATATGTTCAGGAGGTATGGAGCTATGAGAGCTATGAGAAAATATGCTCAAGAGGTCGATATTAACCTAAAACTTTATTTATTTTTTGCTGGAGTGAAGTTTATCATGGTCAAAATTTCGACTTTAAAGTCGAATAACTCGAAAACTAAATGAGATATCGAAAAATGGATAGCATATTCTTAATCAGCGTAAAAAACTGAACAAGATCCATATATCAAATGTTTGTAAAACGAAAAAAACGTGCAACGGACGACGGCGGCGGCGACGGCGACGTAGCGATCCTATTAACCTACCTTACTTCGTAAGTTTGGTTGATTAAAGTATTCACAAGTTGCATGTAGTTATAGTGCGTTAATCGAGGAATTAGAAATTACACAGAAACAATATTACGGTGCTACTTAACACAAATAATGTATGACTTACTTAGACAAACAAGGTTACCGAAAATTATGTCCAAATAGCACAAAAAGTGAGAATCTTCCTAGCACTGAGAGGACCGCTATGTAGCGATGGGTATATATTAATAAGACCAAGGACGTGCGCCATGCCAGAAAGGTATGGAAAGAGAGTGTTAACAGCCTGAAGGTTTTGCAAGATAGATTCATAGTTAATATTATAAAAAAAAGGTTCCGCAGGACCTGTTTCCCTTTGCAAGGGATGACGTGATGAGTATGAACGTAAGTTTGTATATATGAAAGAGTTCAAAAAAATATTACCGCAATACTGTCAAATGCTATTGATTGACCTATCATGCGAATTTTTTTTCATCTGAAAAATATCCTCTTTTTGTATCCAATGCGAAATATAACAGAATGCTTAGAAACGTACTTCTTCCTCTGTTTAATCAACGATTCAATTAGTTTAACTACTTTAGTATTATAAACTTCAATATTTCACAATCGCGTACACGTGTTTCTATGTGCATATACAATATAACACGGCTATTCAAAGGTGACTATTTACCCGGACTTGTCCCACTCATAACTGAAATTTAATAACAAGCTAAATTAATGCAGATTCTAATGAATTTTATACATATTCTAGTCACAGTCGTCGCATTAATTATACATCGAGAGCAAAATTGTCAAGATCCCAAAAATTGCAATCCGAAGTTGTAAATTCACTTTGCAGGTTATGTCATTTTCGCTATGTATAGCTCAAGAAAACTCGCAGAGGCAACGCCGGAGAAGCGGAAGCAGCAGGACACATCCTGGAACAATACGGGGTTGATGTATGAGCTGTCGTCGTCTCCGTATATTACAATGGAGTATTTAAACAAGCCAAACCTACTGCGCTTGTTCTGGAAATGCAACTGTATAAGGCATTTTTTTAATGATTTGGAGAATTAAAGAATTATTTCGTTTTACTCATGTATTTTACTAGTATATTCTAAATTAACTAAATTATATTATGTATATGCTACTTGTTTTATATTCTCTCGCCATAAAGAATATTTAAAACATCGATGTTATTCCATTAATATGTGTAATACGAATTTAGCTTACGTCATGAAAAAGTGTGAAATTTAGAAAACATATTGGGATTGAAAAATTCTCGTTATTGGAACAATGGAAAACCAATTTTGAAATTTATAGGACTAAAGAGAATTCTCTTTATCTAGTGCGGCACCACCCCTGTAATACTGATGTCGTAACAGCTTGAGAGCTGTCTAGAGCAGCTTTATTTCTGATCGGTGTTTTAGTTAAAAGCTCATATGTGGCCAGATTCTATCAGTGCTTGAAAATAAAATTACAATTGTAAATCAACTGAAGACAGTTCCACTTTTCATTTTTGGGAAATTAAAAAAATATTGGACACAGCGTCGCTATTGATTTTAAATGTTAGCGCTATATTTTAAGGTTCCAATAATGGCCTTTCTTGCTTAAAACCTATAAAATAAAGGTGAATAAATACATTTAGCATCCATTAAAAAATCATATTTTGTTCGGGGTTAAAAATGGTTCAAAATGTCATATTTAAAAAAAAAAAATAGGTGCAAAGGGATGAGTATCTAGAGTAGTTCGTACACATTTTTTAGATATCTTTGGCAACATCCGTCAAACTACAAGACTTCACATGAATGTAAAGTGGTGATAAAAGTTAAATAAACGAAAACTGCATAGAGTAAATTTCAATTATTATTTATTGCATCTAATCTGTTTTTCCAATTCTTATCAAATATTTTCCTTGCATCTAAGGCGTTTGTTAAAATACAAGTTGGAAATGCAAACTTTAGCTCAGAATTTCATTTAGGTGGTGAACGATCAAACATTCATTTTGGAGGTAGGAGGTATTCTAAAAGTAAAGATCTCAGAAAAACTCAAATATTCCTAAAGGAAATCTATACGCGGATTCTAAATACGACGCGTCCGCCATAAGAGACATGAGTCATAAGGATGATAACCTTTAAGTCGTAAAGATGTCACCTGTGCTACAAAAAAAATTAGTATCACCGGAAGTTTAGAAAATCATAATTCTAATCTACCAGGTTCTTAAAAAATATAATTACGATGTACACTAACCAAAGTAAAAAATCTCCAACTGATCACGTGGGAGAAAAATGTAAAACCGAATCAGTTTGTCGAACTTAATGCTCTAACTAAAAATTACGTTTAAAAATTAAAAGAAAAACTAAAAGTAGCTCAAATATAAAAAGGTCCTCCTTAAAATTAATGCAGTTCTAATTGGTGCTACACAATTGAAATATCATTAAACAGGTTTTTTAATAATTTGACTTTAATATAAAATTAAAGATGACAACGGCGACATAATTAAAGTTGAAGGATGCACAGTAGCTAAATATGGCGCACGGCGCACGTGACGTAATATAGATATTATGTATCCGCTACGATTCGTTTAATTACGGGACAACCGTAACGTGGTAACTAAGTTGGAACAAAACGAATGTTACTTTAATATAATTGGTCAATCTACAATATAAAAATTCCAATTAGATTAAAACTTTATGACGCATACAAAATTTGGATTATAATTTAATTACAATTATCAAGAAATAATGCAGATTTAATACCAATTATTGTTATATAAACATTTTTGTTTACAATGCACTACAGCATGTAATTCATAGTAATAGAAGTGTTTAATGGTTATCACTTCTTATATAGAATTTACGAAACAACGTATTTTCTAAGAAATTTAGAAATAATAGAACCGAGGTTCCGCTAAATATCTAACGTCTACTTTTAGAAAAATATTATATATATATTACTGTGAATAAGCTCTTTTTTATTGCTGTGATATAGTTCTTACGATTTCAAGCCCCAATGTTGGGCGTCATTTTTATTGCTGTGATATGGCCTCACGTTTGTGTGCGCTATTTTTATTTGCTGTGATATACCCCTTTAATATCCTATAATTCGTTGAATTTGTTTTTCCTCGACTAGCTCAATCTTTCAAACACAGAATGTCCTACTTTACAACAATAAAGATTGTTTAACACCTGTTTCTTTCTATCACCTATCTGTTAAAATAATTTAAATAAAGCAATCCAAAAATTACACAATATAATAATCGATAATATGTACAGTTTTATATCAATGATTTGTTCAACATCCAAAAATTAGTCCCTAAATAAAATATTAACATAAATCATTTTCCACCAAATTTGTATTTCCTGAAAGGCAGCAAAAATATCTCTGTAATTACTCTTAAGTACCTTTGAACGTTCAAACGATGCTTTCTCTATTTTTCAAAATTGCAACTGACTTTTTTTTTGACCTTGACAGATATTTGTTATATAGAAAATATTAAAATCGAAAGCAGTCTTTTACTAATAAAAAATAAGATTTCTAACCTGTATTTTCCTTGCTTGTATTTAGGAACTGCCTCTGAACATCGGTGGTCCGCGCCCGTTGATTATTACAGTTTGTCTTGCTTCACTTGCTGCCCAGAATGATTTATTAATGGTTTCGGATTTCTGGATTAACTCCGAGTATCTTGTAGTTCAATTTGAGTACCTTCACGTTTTATAATATTTTTCGAAGTATATTTAGATATTTAATTAAGACGTTTATTTAGACGTATATTTAAATGCTTGGTTGGATGTTTAATTGGACGTATAATTGGAACCGTTTTAAGCGTATAACGACTATTTTTCGTTGCATAAAATGGCACTTTTACTTTTCACAATTTTAATAAGTTATTAACTTTCATTAAGTTTCATTTGTACGTAATTTTTCACTTTAAATTAACGTAGTTCGTGCCTTGTTGAAGAAATACTTCATGTTTACGAGTTCCTATGGTATTTATAGACTCCTCCTACCACGTTCTAATTGGCGTGTTTGTTAATCAAGGCTTGTACTTTGCGCCTATCTCCGTAGAACTCCGTATTTTCAAAATTCCCTGATTTTAATTGTTGTTCCGTCATTCAATCTCGCACGTAGACATTCAATATTTCGCCGAATATTCTCAGGATTTCTAAATATTCATTGCATCTTGTCACGTCTTTCATGTTTGTGTCGATTATAGTCCAAACCATATCGTATCAGGAACCGCCTGTAATATTGTTTGTTACTCCAAATATGTTGGATTTTTATGCAAATATGGTATTCCTAGTCACGTACTCCTTTTTCTAATAATGACGTATTTGAATGCGTTTGCTTATTTATGCGTTGACATCTTTTTATGAAATTATTAAATAGCTAGAGTGCTAGGTTGTTTATCTTTACCGTTTGCGTGTTTATTTTGATGCAATCCGTTGCGCTTAAAACCTTATCTTTACTCGTTTCTTTCAAAAATTGATCATTACTACAAAATTCGATCAGTCCTATATCTAAATCCCTATCCTGAATCCTATCTGTACCTATCTTAACTTATGAATCCCTTATCTATACCTATACTAACTTATAATTATACCCCGATTTAACTCCCTTATTTACATTGTTTATTTTATAGTTTGTACAATTGCTTCTATTCCCTGTCCATTATCAAAGGCTTCTTGTCTAAGATTATTCTATCCGTCCTCCCGGTACTACCATAAATTCGTTTTAAAACTTCATCTTTCCCACTTCACATTTCAGAATTACCATTTTATTCACACTTGCAAATCTCTTGCTATTCCGTGCTATCAAATAACACTTGCTAATAGTCATCATCTTCTCCATTAACCTCCCCGTTTAACAAAATCTTCAGACACTAGTGATGCTTCTGCTTCCGTATCAATGAGTATTTTACTTCTATTATTTTCCACTTCCAATTCACACTGGTCAACAAAGATTTTGTTACAAGGATAACATTTGCTGATTCTTATGTATTTTTGAGCGCTGATTCCGAATATGAAGTTAGAAATTCCCTATAGGCCTCAGTTTTTTGTAATTGTTATTTTTTATTTAGCACGTAACATGGGCACTAACTATGCATGTTTAAAAACAATAAGTTAATTTTTTTCAATATGTATCTTGCTATTCAAACTAAACATTTTATTTTTGTTCTTAATGTCTAGGATAAATAATAATATAATTTTATTATTTCAACAAATTAATGAAATCATTTACAAATAACACATAACTATGATTCATTCAAATTACATAACTAGCAATTATGCCCTGCGTGATTAATCACACTGAAGTGCGCGTACTTAATGCGTGTTTAGTTTTGTCCAGTTTTTACAACTTAGATGATTCAGTCTATATTGAAATAAATCAAACAAACGCAACTAAGAAATATCTCCAGTTAGTCTAATGTGAGCTCTCGGGTATTGCAGCTTTTTCGTCGGGTATCGATTCTTTTCCTGTCGGTTTGTGATTTAACTTTACGTGTTGTACTGTTTAAATGATCTGTGTTAAGTGTTTGTGAGTGTATTACAGTAAAATTTTTAATAAAAATGCCACGTAGTTGCATTAACCACCCAGACAGTTTCTGCTATATTTGTGATGAGGTAACAGTAAAGTTTCAGAGGAGAAGTATAACTCGATTGATAAAAAAATCGTATGAATTATATTTCGATATAAATTGGACGATCAGGATAAGTCCTGGGTCCCTCATAGTTGTTGTAATTCGTGTGTAACGTTGTTAACTGGTTGGTTGAATGGATCCCGTCACATGACATTTACAGTTCCGATGGTTTGGAGAGAACCTAAGGATCACTTCACAGACTATAATTTTTGTTTAACGAAAATATCAGGGATAACAGCTAAGACTAGACACACTGTTAAATATCCTAATATTCCCTATGCGTTAAGACCACTGCCTCACAGTCCACAGCTTCCAATTCCGGTAGCACCAAAAACATAGGAATTAGACGACGATGTTGTTGAAGGTTGTACAGATTTAAGGGATGATGAAGAAAAGAAGGACTCAGACTTTTTAGAAAATACAAATACTGAACCGCACCTAATAAATCAGTCTGAACTAAATGATCACGTTCGTGATATACATTTACCCAAGAATCAAGCTGAAATACTAGCATCACGACTGAAAGGATGGAATCTTTTACAACGCTACACAAAAATAAGTGGTTTCCCTGACAGACAGCGTGACTTCGAATATTTTTTCTCAAAGTGTGCGGACTTAGTTTACTGCAATGATGTGGAATCTTTACTGGAGGTTTTTGGACATACCTACAATCCTGATGAATGGCGTCTTTTTATAAACGTAGTTTGAAAGCGGTTCTTGTTCATGTTGAGAATAAATACCCGTCGATGCATTTGATTCATGATGCTAACATGAAGAAGACATATGAAAGTATGAAACTTGTGTTGGATATGATTCAGTACGAGAAACATAAATAGCATGTTTGTGGAGATCTTAACGTTATAACACTGTTACTTGGTTTACAACTTGGTTATACAAAATTTTGTTGCTTTTTATGCGAGTGGAACAGCAGTGATAGAAAGAATCATTATCTTAAGAAACAGTGGTTAAAAAGAGAAACATTGACTGTTGGAGAGAAGAACGTTGGAACGTTGTGAGTCCAGCACTAGTAAAACCTGAAAATCCCCCCCCCCCCACACACATTAAGCTTTTGTGAAAGCAATGGATCGGGAGGGAAGTGGATTTCAATTCCTAAAAAAGAAGTTCCCCAATTTAAGTGATGCGAAAATAAAAGGAGGTATATTTGCTGGTTCGGATATAAGAAAACTAATAAATGATATTGGATTCGAAGGCAGTTTGAATGACTAAACTTGCTGTTTGGAAATCTTTTAAAAATGTTGTGAATAACTTCCCTGGAAATTACAAGACAGATAACTACAAAGAACGGATAACTGAGCTTCCAGAAAACTATAAAGCACTTGGCTGTAATATGTCACTAAAGATCCACTTCTAAAATTCACCTCTGAACTTTTTTCTAAACAATTTTGGAGCTGTGAGTGACGAACATGGTGAACGCTTCCATCAGGAAATATTCACCATGGAAACACGTTACCAAGAAAAGTAGAGCCCCAGAATGCTAGCTAACTTTTGCTGTAATCTTAAGACCGATTTACCTGCAGCAGAGTACGCCAGAACATCCGAGCGAAGCAGATTTTAGGAATGTAACAATATTACATGTGTGTATAACAAAGGTTTTCTTTAAATTGAAATTTTCAGAATGGATTCATGTTATTTTAACCAAGCTTTTAAAAAAAAGAAGTAAACAATCGTGAAATTATTAATATCCATGTTCCATATCATAATTATTCCAAATACAAAAGAACTTGTACATCATAGTAATGTCAAGTAAACCACAGACTATGTCAGAAGTATACTGATACCATGTAGTCGCAAATAAATGAATTATTTCATACACTAAAATGTATTCAGTTATATTGCTGAAGACATTTTCACGCGACACTAGCTTAACAAAAAACCAGATAATGACACCCCTTCCCCAAGCGTAAGCAAAAATAGGAAGTAAATGACAGAAATTACATCCAAATAAAAAACCAGCAAATTATTATTCGCAAACAAGTCATTAAAAAACATAAAATGCAGTAGTACCAGCGAATAGAGGGAGAGGGATGTAAACGTGAACAAAACCCAGTTTCAAGAAAAGATATACGGATGTTTTCACAGGAATAACAAACGCGAAGACCGCTAATTTGTTTTAACTTACGTTTACATGGGCAAAATACTTTAAATTTACAAGTTTCTGGAATTATCGTCGTTATGACCAGTTAAAGGAATTGATACATGGAGAATTCACCCCTACAATGATTTGTAATTTGGTGTTGAGTTGAGTCAAGGCAGCTGTGTAGCTAGAAGACAAGAATTCGAACGTTGGATGACTGGACAACCGAAAGTTTTAAAGATTGAAGATAAACAATGAGTAATATTATAAACTTTTATGTTTATGCTTTTTAATAATGTTAATAAAAGAAAGAGCGCCAATGTTACCTTCATGAAAATCGACTCCAGCAAACATTAAGGAGGGG
The DNA here is from genome assembly GCA_036346225.1 of Platerodrilus igneus. NCBI lineage: Eukaryota > Metazoa > Arthropoda > Insecta > Coleoptera > Lycidae > Platerodrilus > Platerodrilus igneus. The sequence goes on from JARFIW010000566.1 coordinate 3,081,703, forward strand.
ATTAAGGAAACAGTCTTGGCCGAATGGCAAAATAGATGGGAAAATAGCACAACGGTGCAACGAACATACGAATGGATCCCGGATACAAGATACAGACTAAAAACCAAACTCATACAACCAAGTCAAGTCTTGATTCATTATTTGACGGGCCACGGGCCATACCCGATATACAGATATCGGATGTACTGGTAAAATGATGACTTATGTGGGTGTTAAGAAGTTGAATCGCCAGAGTACATGCTCTTTGACTGTGATGGCTTTCCAAACACAAAAATAAACATACCGATACGACAAGTACTATTTCACGAATTAAATACACTAGCCGACAAAATCACAAAGACTGTGCACAAACGATACCTCGACAGACAAACACGGTGACGAACACATCACGTTCATAAACATTCATTGAATATTCCAGACGCTTTCTGCTCCTGATGCAGTGAAACCGAACAGTTATAACACAACGTATAAACCAAGTTGGTACACCAAATCGTCGTCTCTAAATTAATACTAACCTTAGATTTATAATAGTTTTAAATTAGTTTTGATATTGTAGTAGAATAGGATATTATACACTAACTTAGAATTTACATAAAATAGAAAAATGGACTATTCGAAATATAAAACTGTCAACAACCTAGCTAAGCAATGGATGTGCAAAATAAACTAATAACCTTTCACAAAAAAGTCATACAAACACGCGAGCGCGCTCAGAGACGGTGCACAAGCAATCCCCGGTTTTCGGGTGCTGACGGCCGGAGATGTGCACTATGACTGTGGACAGCTCAGTCACTGATTTCCAGTAACCGATGGTCAAGGCTGAGTAAAAACAGCAAGTACAAACACAACTCTATGAAAAAATACACACGCACCCACACATAAACACACGCACATACACGCGAGATCACATACACACATACCACACACGCGCGCGCGCACACAAACACGCACACACACAAAAAGAAAACACATTCGAACAATAAATCAAATCCCAACTGCACCGACATTGTTGTGACTGGCTCAAGCATGCTTAAATTGTCAAACAGCATGCCAAAAACTAGTTAAAAAGTAAAAAAAAAATAAAAAATAATAAACTGTATTTGGATTCATTTATGAACTAAAATTAGTTCATTGTAAACGGATATCCGGTCACCCCAGTGATGGAGTTGTAGTTGGAAGAAGCATTTTACTTTAAAAATTTCTTTAATTATGAAAAAAATTTAATGAGTGTTTTTATGGTATCTGGAGAAATGTAACGTATAAGATGATAAAGTTTAAGAACCTGAGGCATAGGAGACCTATGCGGAATAACCATCTTCCGTGTAGGGATAATATCGCAGCGATTGCTGTGACAGATAGTTTGGCGCTTAATTTTGTCAAGAGAACATTTTGTAACGTAGTTTGTTTGTATATCAGGAATGCTTTTGTTATATTTATTTTAAATTTTTCTATACTTCTCGAAAAAAATTTCCATTGAAAACCACTCTAGTACCACTGTAGTTAACCAAAACACCCTTAAATAATTAAGGGACACCAGTCATTTCAGTGTTACCTTATATCAAAGTACACGTGCTGAACATAACACAAGGGCCTCGAAACTCGGGATCTCCAACTCATTTTTTATGCTACCCTAAAGGTAGCAAATCTATTGAATGCCCATTCCACTAACCTTTTTTCAACATACCTTGCATAGGGGAAGAAAGTATATAAATAAGATTGCGGATCCAGCAGGATTCAGCACCTTAGTGTTCACCACAGCCAAAGAACTCAACTACAGTGCTCACCATAGCCTGTAAACTACCTCAACAAGCAGTGCTCCCCATAGCCTGCTTCAAAATCCGACTAGTTACGCTGCCCGCCGCCGCACCTGGGGCACGTATAGCAGTGCTTTCCATAGCCTGCTCGATTCTTGACCCGCTACGCTGCCCGACACCGTACCTGGAGCACGTATAGCAGTGCTTTCCATAGCCAGCTTAATGCCTGACCAGTTGCACTGCCCGGCGCCATACCTGGGGCACGCCGCATTTAATTCGTTAATAGTGTCAACTACGAATGAGCAGGAAACCCCATTCGAACCACCAGGTTAACCGGAATCAGATGTGGAACGATCTCCAGCGTGCCTTTCGAGACATCGTGCCACTGTCGAAGCTACTGCCACCCCTTCCACCGTCACCACATCAGCTTCAGCACTCCCAGGGGCTGCGGCAAGAATCCATCTCAGCCGCCCCCACAGCGATAACGTCTCGAGAGGTCATCTACTGTGGTGACGCCGAATGCATCTGTGCACTGTACCTCCGAGATAGCACCCTCATGAAATTCAGTGGCAACATGCTCGACGAGGCCTAGGGCACCACGACTTCCGAAGAATCCCGAAGACCGCCGAAGAGGTCTGGAATTCTTCAAACTATAAATACCTTTTTATTTTCATTACTCAAGCACTTACTCAGTCTCACGAGCAAAACTCAAGGATTTCCAAAGACTTCCGAAGCCTACCAAAGACTTCTGAACTCCCTTAAGGTTGTATATATGTTCAATGTACTGTCTCTGTGTACATATCCTATTTCTTTATAACGCCACGTTGTTCCACAAGTTAAACTCGAAACCTTCCGAAGGGTCCCGAAGACCGCCGAAGACGTCTGGACCTCTTCAAACTATAAATACCTTCTTATTGTCGGTATTCAAGCTCATACTCAGCCTCACAAGTAAATCCCGAGGATTTCCGAAAAATTCCGAAGCCTACTGAAGACTTTCGAACCTCTTAATATTGTATATGTGTTCAATGTGTAGTTTTTGTATATATATATATATATATATATATATATATATATATTATCCTTTATAACTCCACGTTGTTTCATAAGTGAACCACGAAGCCTTCCGAAGAGTCCCGAAGACTTCCGAAGACGTCTGGACCTCGTCAAACTAGAAATGCTTTCTTATTTCGTTATTTAGGCTCTCATTCAGCCTCACCAAGAAATCCCGAGGCCTTCTAAAAAATTCCGAAGACTACCGAAGACCTTTGAACCTCTTCGAACTGTGTATATATTTGTTTACTTAGTATTTAAGTTCCTTCTTGGTTCCACAAGCAACCGCGAAGCCTTCCGAATATTACTGAAGACTGCCGAAGACTTCCAAAGTGCTTTAAATTGCATAAACTGTTCATTTTGGCTTTTACTTATATATTTGTGTACTTATAAACTTTTTTTTTATTTCTTTTGCTTGTGAACATTAAGAATAACAGTGCTAAGTTACCATACTTTCAGACGTCGCCCACGCGTACGATAACATCAGAGAAAATTTAAATTTAGAACGCACCCGTCACTTTTAACCGTGACATGTTTTGAAAATGGTTTGGAAATCTTTGATTCAATAGATAGGTAAAAGTTTGAACGATAAAACGCAGAGTTGAATGTCTTCTGACTAGCAACGCAAGCAACAGACACTTCAATCTGCTATCTTCAAAATCCCAAATTAAAAACTATAGTTTCATGAACTGTAAGTCAGCATAATAACATCCACTGAAAATGTGGTAATCGTGTATTTTCCTCCGTTATCAAAAATGTGCAACTGAATTATACGAAATTTACAAAAGTACCTGTGGCTGTTCATCTCATGGGGAATCCCCATCTTCGTTTTTAAATAATCAGTATAGTAAGGGTACTATTCCAAGTCCCGGAATTACTAAGTTAGCAGCTATAAGGTGGGTAAATTGCCGTTTTTGAAATAAATAATGTTGGTATGTGGCCATTCATTTGGCCGATTATCTGCAACGATTTGTGTTAGTGGAGAAGGTGGTTGTTAAAAACTATTTAATTTCAATTTAGAAAATTATAATACGTAATTGAGCGTCCCTATTAATTGAAGTTCAGAAAATTGTTTTTAAAGGTCGTATTATCGAGAGACATTGACAATGGCCGCCTCGCAGATAAATCTATGTTTTGGGTAGATGCTTGTACTGAGTGAATAAGATATTGCGATTGAATATCATACTAACAATTATGATGTGCTCATTATCTCTTTAGATAACTAATATTTGCGTTAGCAGAGTGTTGACACGCAAGTGTGTTAAACGCGCAGTATGTCGCCTAAGGAAAAGTTGGTGCAATCATAACGTTTTCATAACCCTCTTTTGCTTAAACATTTGGAAAACACATCAAGAATTTTATTAAATGCTGTAGCAAAAAAGATTAGAAGAAAGAAGTTAACTATCGGTAGTTCTTCCCATATAAACCTATCGCATATTCGCATAGGGGTAAATAAACAATTGATTACATTACGTACATATCAATGTCCGCCACTGAAAATTGCACAAACGATAACCTAAATAACAAATTTGACCGCTTAGAAAAATTATTGAAACGATTAAAAAAATTATTTTTACTTCAAACAATACAATTATAATATGAGAGAGAAGTCAAAATTAGGTTATATAATTGCGGTAATATTACAAGTAATTACAATATTATCAAAAATTAAATAGAAAATTTGATAAATATCTATTGTTGCAAAGTTGCAAAAAAAATTAAATAAAACACTATTTATTGATTTAATTTTTTAAATATGATAAATTACTTACGGCGTATAAATACTGCGCAATGACGGTTGTGGCTTTCAGACGTTTGTACCAATCACCTTCAACTCGTGGTGCAAATTTCATTTTTCCAGGTAATAAATGTTATTAAGCGTTCATTGAATAATTAATTAAACGCGCGAGGCTGATCAACAAGGGATTGTTATGCGTAACAACTCTTATACTCAAAACTACTATTAAGTTAAATTATTTTACTAGAATGGTATAAATATTGAAACAATACAGAAATATTTTTCCAAATTTATACCAGAAAAGTCATAAGTAATTTTGTGAGAGGTGTTGCCATGAATTTGGCAACTTACTTTGTTGAAAACCTTTTCGGCGGAATGCTGTATCTTACACTACTACAAAGAGGTCAAGAGCAAACTTATTACTTAGTAAACAAAAACACTATTTTAAATAGTGTCAATTCTGTTATAATATTACGGAAGAGATAGCAGTTTTTCTGACCGGACCAGTATATAAAAAGCGGTCGTCAATCTTTATTCAAAATCAAATAAACTATAATTAATTAAATAAGTAATTAACGAGATTTCATTAGAGCTAATTGTTTTTTAAGGGCTTAATCTAAAAGACCATATAAAGACTACACCCGTGATCACAAATACGAATTAAAGTAGATAGCAATATTAAAAACAAGTTTTAAAACTGAAGTAAATGGATTCCCATTCCAAGTTGAAGTGGGTTATGCAATTTCAATATCCGACATCTAACTATCTTTATAAATGTTCTAGAAGATGTAAATTAATAGCAATTTGGAATAAAGAAAAATTGTATGGGCGGGTGCGATTTAGAATGCGGATATAAATTTTGAACCAGACCAGGTCGGTTTAGCTGGTTACTAGCTTCTCCTTTCACTTTCTTACACTACTCCAATTTTAAACATTCGTACTAATAAATCTGTTTTATTTTAATTTGCAATATCATCCAAATTTTTATGTTTGTTTAATTTCCCTTAAGGTTCAAATATTTTATCTTTTGAAGGTGCAGCTGGTGAAGGAAAAAAATTACTACTAATTCAAAGTGAAAATCATTTGTTAACAAATGGTCTTACTAAAACAAGGCAAAATGAATTTTTGTGCCCCTTGTTAATAAATTGTTATCCGTATTTTAAAACTATTGTAGAAGATGGTATAAGTGTTTCCGTGTTCTACTTAGACGTAAGCATTTATGCAAGTCACAATAAAGCTCATGATACTTTTCTGTTAGAAAAAATAGAACGCCTTTTCAAATCGATGGGGACGCGTGAAAGAATTACGATTTTACTTCAGGTTATTTAAAAGCAATACATCGTCGCCAGCTGTTTTTTCTTAAACCAAAATAGTCTTCATTCTTTAAATGACTTTTCTGATAGTAGGAGATTTCTTTTTCTAAATGGCTAGATACTTACATAATACTATTTCTGTTAAAAAGTTATGCTAAACAGCAATCCAAATGCATTTCTATTAGTCTTATTGCATAGTTTCCTAAAAAAAGTTTGGATACCAATAGAAGTGTGCAACGAACAGAAAATTTAGTAGCACTTACACACGTTAATTATTGTGTTTGGCATCCGAATTCTTGTAAAATTTCACAGATTAGTTACTATAGATTTATACCACTCCTCCTTTTTTGAGAATATATGAGCTTGAATAAGATTTTATCGATATGACTGGTCATATAAAAGAAAATTGCTATCGTATAATTTATCCGCTGTTTAAAAAATTTGTTACAAAGTTTTCTTTATTAATTTAACCTATCTTCTCTTATTACCATCGTTGTATATAATTTTTTGATTCTTATGTAGACAGTCTTTATATTTAATTTCTGTGAACAGTTATTTATATGGGAATTTCTTTTGTTTGGAAAGGATATCTTTGTATAAATTAAAAACATTAATGTAATGAATTTGTCTGCAGATATAGATAGTACAATTTAATTTTTTTTGTAAATTTGGATAGTTATCTTCATAACTCTTTGTGTGAGTATGTTTGTAAGCAAAATAGTATTATAATTTTAATTATTGCGTCAATCGTTTTTTAAATAATTTTTTTTAATTTAGAAGGTGTATATCTATAGAACTCCAGTCTCCAATGTCTGTTTTGTTTATTAAGTGTATTAGAATTTTGGAAGATGTAACACATTTCAAAAAAATTTACGTTTCAATCTATTATTTTTGATACGTAAAATCTTTGAATTATTAAAATCAATTTTATATTGGTGGCTTTTACAGGAGTATAGAACAGTTGCATTCGGTTTTGTACGTATGTCACTTTGATGTTATATTATGCGCCGTTTGCGGTTTTGTGAACTTTGTCCAAAGTATTGTGATGGATAGTATAGGGGGTAAAAACCGCACGTAACCAAAAAGGGGGATGTTTCGGACCGGGGGAAAAATTGTTTAGAAACGATGTGAACCCGGTATGACAAGTGTATCAAAGTATAAGCAAGGTTTATTTCGGAACTACTTTAGAAATTTTGTTACAAACCGATCTTTGGCTGGGAGTGGCTAAATTGTATAAAGATTATTGTAACTGGCATTTTAAACGTTTTATTTCCGTGTTATTTGTTATTGTTATGTATTATTATTATTGTATAGTTGTTATCCATTATTGTCAAGTATTGTTATTGGTATTATTAATTGTAGTTGTAAACTCGGACAAGTTTGTATGTAGAGGATATAATATTGTATAGTTATTGGACAATAATTGTTTTACCAGTATAAAAATAGAAGGCACAGGGTTGTCTTGGTAAAAGTGATCGTTATGTACAAAATGACAGATAATTTTACAAAAAGGATTCTGAATTCGTATATTTCGGTACGGGGTCAAAAAAAGAATTAGTATGTGTTAAAATGGTATACTCCAGTAGGAGAAATAGAACTGTTAAAATATATAGTGTTTGTAAGCCCAAAGAGGCAAGTGAAAGAATCCGAGTACATATATGTGTTGAATTGAGCCATTGGGAATGTTATGGTTCATATTGTATTCAGTGTAAAAGGTTGAGCACCGAAAGTATTTATTTGTTAGGTCTATTAAGCTGTCTGAGCCAAATTATCAGAACACATAAAAATATATATAGGAATTATTTGCTAATCATATGCTTTTTTTCTGATAAAGCCAATTTTTTTGCTATATCTGTAAAAAAAGTTACAAGTGGCTAGATAACTTAATATTAAGCTATATAGCCAACTAAAAAACGATACCTACACAAAATAAAATAAAAAAATTAAAAATATATAAATCTTTTGCTATTTTTTTGCTACCATTTGCGAAAGAAAAAAATCAAATTTTCAATTATAATAAAATAAATATCAATATCTACAAGGGTAAAGTACATTACTAACATTACTAACAAAAATAGAAGACGAAACGTCAAAGTTGACAGACAATATTTAGAAACTAAAAAAATTCGTGGCTTCGTGAAAATAAATAAAAATATAATTCAGAAAATAAGTAGGAGCGGACAGTACAGTATATATAGAAACAGATTTCAATAAAAAAATTTACAATTTGATTAATGATACAAAAACCTACAAAAAATAAATATAGATTCAACTAAAAAGTTTCAAATACAAACAGTAAATATTAATAAAGAAATAAAAAATCCAATGGTATCATGATACAAGAAGCTAAACTTTTAAACAACTATAGCAGTATATCGCCAAAGTTATATGGTTCACCAAAAATACATTTCTCAAACAATTAGTCCTTATGAAAGATTATCCAAAATTCTAGCTGAAATTGTTCAAAAATCCATCGGTAATCAATTCTCTAGTCCATCGTGCAATTAAGACTTTACAACCAGAACATTTATCTAATGAACTGACGCATTTAAAAACTAGTCTTATAAAAAACGGCTATCGCAACTCAGATATCGACAGAGTAATAAGACGGAATCTGCATCCAAAACGCACCCCCAAACCACGCTGTAATTCCGACACACGATCTTTAGCTATCCTTCCATATATACGCAGAGTAACAGACCAAATTGGTAAAATTCTACGTAAACACAACATCAAAACAATCTATAAGCCCGCTAGTCAAATTTCACAAATATTACCAACCCCAAAAGCCCCTGGCGTATATAATATACCATGGAGCTGCGGTTTAGTATACATAGGAGAAATAGAACGGTTAGTACTGACTAGACTAAATCAGCATAAGCGGTGCTTAAGAACAAGTCAGTACAATCGCTCAGCGGTGGCCGAACACTAACGTGAAAAATGAAATACCATTAACTTTGACAAGACGAAACTAGTTACCAGAATTCCATTTTACTAGAATAGAAAAATTACAGAATCCGTGGAAATCACTGAAAAGTTCTTAAAATCTTAACAAAGACGATGGCTACTACCTTTCTCCCATTTGAAAAATGAAACTGTACTCACAAAAGCAGAACCTTAGCGTTTACTGATACGCTACAACACTCCATTCTATTCATGAACACTCAAGCATCAAGTTCTCGCCCTATATAAACTACCACTTTCGCTACTTTCATCAGTTATTTTGCCACAAGAAACCTTTTGGTCTAAATGCGCTAGTGAGACTGCTAGTTCAGAAGTAACTTTCCATACTCTTTACACTTTAACTCTACACAGTATCTTAAACAGGAACTTTCAATTTCATAAACATCTTATCTTTGAGATATTTGAACCTTATCCAAGATAATTGCATCACCAAATAAAATGTAAGAAATGAACTATTTAGATACTTGTTATATACGAGCAATAAAAACAATTGTTTTTTATAAATTACTTTGATAGCAATTTGAATCGGCGATTTCAGAGCATAGATAGTTGTTTTATACCTTAGTTTAATTGCAGTCGTGAAGATATTGCGTTTTGTAGGGTATCCCGTTCTCACTATAAACGTTTTATATAAAAAAAAATGGGTTGTACGCATGCATCTGATCAAACTTACAAGTCTCTAGTTTGAGTGAAACAATTATTCGTTACAAATGCGCAATTTGTATAAAGAAAATACTACGTAATTGTCTATTATCTCTATTAGAGAATTTGAAATTTTACTGCTATTTACAAAACATTTAGATTGCACTAGCATATCCCTGCCAGCGACAACTATTCAATTTGAGCAAGCACCTTGACCGTCAATTTATAAGCAAATGATTTTATTTTATCGTGGGTGGGAAAAAGAGTATAAATCATCAAATTGCGAAAATTAGTAGAGCTTGTATAGAAATTCGATAGCTAGAGCAAGGGACTGGCCATTGTAATTAAATTTACGCGAAAACGGTAGATATGCATACTACTACGCCCAACGTCCCGGACTGGAATCCAGACACGGTCCGCTTGAAAAATGTTGGGCGAGCATTTTTCACAAAAATACACCCTCGTTCGGATGAGAGGTAAAATGGAGGTCACGTGTGTGAGTGTTGTCATGCACGTTAAAGATCCCTACCTTGCTTGGAACAGCAAGGGGTCGACAAAATTCCAAATTTTCCAGGTAAAAAACAACTCGCTTTCTGACCAATGTAGTGCCTTCGGGTGGAGCATTGGAAAATCACATGTGAGGTAGATATGCATAAGTTACAATTCATAGTACTGGCAGACACTGCAATTAAGATAGAAGGTTTAAGGAAAGAAAAAATTCAGGAATTGCCGGGAAACTTTAAACACTTCACCAGACTGACGCGTATGGTAACGTACTTGAATAAACACTTGAGAGATACCACTTGAATTTTAAGCAGTGATTCTAGATTGTGTCTAGAGATCCATAAGTGGGGAAATAGATGGAATTGAATGACAGGCGTAAATATACCGCCCACCTAAAATTAAACAAATTTTAAGGTACCAAAAAAGAAACTGGATATTTTCTTCCAGCCAGGGTTACGGCTTACTCGCCGATATTCGGGCTCAGAAATTTTGTTGTATAGAAATTCGACAGTTAGAGCTAGGGGCTGGCCATTGTAATTGAATTTGCACGAAAACGGTAGATATGCATAAGTTACAATTCATAGAAATGACAAATGAGGGCCGTAGTTACCTACGTTCCAGTACTGGCACACACTGCGATTAAGGTAGAGGGTTTAAGGAAGGAAAGAATTCAGGAATTGCCGGGAAACTTTAAACACTTCACCAGACTTACGCGTATGGTAACGTACTTGAATGAACACTCGAGTGATACTACTTGGAAGTTAAGCAGTGATTCTAGATTGTGTCTACAGACCCATAAGTGGGGAAATGGAATTGAATGGCAAGCGTAGACATAACTCAAATTTTGGTCAGTACTGACGTCTGCTACAATTGCGTTTAATAGTATAAGTAAAATAAGTATTTTAACGTGAAAGTATTAGCCGTGAGTTGTTTAGTACATGAGTAAAATGTAGAATTTTTGGTTGGAGCAACAATACTAATAAGTTGACTTATTCTATATTACGCAGTTCGTTCTTTCAGATACATTGACAATCTTGTTTCACAAACTAGTACAAACCCGCATGAACATTGATCGTCACTTTGGTCAGTTGACATCTGCAATTCGATCAACGCTTGGTCATTAGATAATATTTCATGTAGCATCTTAAGGAGTTTTAAACTTAAAATGATAGGAGTATGAGGTAAATGTTGTTAATCAGGCAAAAAGTGAGTTAGCTAAAACCGAAAATTCATCATACACATCAGTTCATATGAAGGTATCGACAAGTATTGACCGCGATGATATAGGCAATTATGTGAACACTAAAATATGCAATTATTTTGTTTCAATTTTGAACCAACAGTTGTGGGGATTTGTTTTTTTCTGAATTGCGTTGTAGACTCAAGTAGCTTCATTTTGAGAAATATAGCAATGTTTATACATTCCGTAGAATTCAATGCTGGCCTAAGGGTGATAAAGTGCAAAGTGATGTACCTTAAACTATTTTACACGTGTGAATGCAATAGGCTGTAAGTTATGTAGATACTGATGTTTTATGCTAGTAAAGTGTTCTAAATTAAAGCGTGTTTACCGTATTTTACTTTAAATTTTGAGTATAAACCGTATCTAGCTTGTTTAGTAATAAAAGTTGCGGCCTATACACGTGGAAATACGGTATTTGAATAAACGTGTTGGTAGACAAAAAGTATTCATGAAAATATTATTATGCTTCAAAATGTGGCTCAACTAATATAACCAAGGCTACAATTTATACGAAATATCAGTAGCATGCTCCTTTTGGGAAGATTCTGTAATGAGGAAATAAATAACAAGTAACTCTAATAACAGTAATGAGTAATGTGAGACCGGATCACGAAACTTCCTCTGAGAAAAATCTGTGGAGATGTTGATCATTTGCAAAAAGCTAAAAGCTTATTCGTCAAAGTTTGTAATGGAAAGATTTAAAATTCAGGAGGAAATAACCACAACAAGAAAGTAAGATGGCCCACAGTTAAGACAAAAGAGGAAAAGAAATCTAGAACACAAGTATATTACAAGTAAAGAAATAGAAGAAGACCCAGGCAGACGAGAAACTTACCAGAGTGCCAAGCAAACTTCAGAGAAACGATACTGATCTCACCAGAACTAACCAAATATTGGTCATTGGGAGATTGCAATAAACGAGTTAGTTATATTATTAACAGCAGTGCGACCACAAAAACAGCAACTATAAGGCCGCGAATGGGCGACCCTACAAAAACGAAAACAAGTGAAGTTAGCCATTCATTCTATTTTAAAATCAATTTTAAACACGTGAAGATCTGCAGAAGAAGTTACGTGAAGGTCTGCAGAAGATGTTTCTTGAAAGTTATGGGTGAAATTTAATGTTTGTCACGTAGGCTTTAAATAATTACGCTAGCTCTAGTTCCGGAATCATTCGTGAAGACATAAGAGGGAATTGCACGTCAGCTATTACACATACCACTGAAATGACTAATTCTGTCAGAGAACATAATAAAATAGTTTCCTGCTTATGTCTCATTTTAGATTTGACATTACAATAATGTACAATTAGTATGGTGGAAATCGAGAACAAAAAGTTTCCAGGAAAATTTATGAACGAGGATTTCATAAACTGAAGTTGAGATTTAAGAAACTAGAAGTGGGTGTATGTCACAAATGTGATGTGTTACAATGGAAAAGCGAAGATGTGGATGAAGTGGAAAAGACTATACAAAAAATCAATGAACGTTTTTCTGAAGCTGATAAAGCTTATCTCAATAAGGATGAGAAAAAAATGGCTGTTGACAACAAGAAAATTATATGTTACACTTTCGACTCACAGCAGTGCCTCCCTATATCCTATGAAGGTTTTTCAATCGCATTTTATAGAAACAGTTGTGGACTTACAACCTTACCCTACACGAATTAGGAAGTGGAAATGTTACTTGCATTATGTGAAACGAGGCTCGAGTAAAAATGAAGCAGCTACGTTCCTCTGATCTCGACTCATGACCTCACGTCCATACGTAGATCACGTAATTTTATATTCTGATACATATGGAGGTCAAAATAAATATTCACCTGTAGCCGTAATGTGTTTAACTGTCATGCAAGAAAATCAACACTTAAACAGAATTTCTGGCTATAGTGACGTTGACTATGCTGTAATCAAACGTTAGGAAAAATCTTGCAAAAGAGATTTCACATCCGCATGACTGGTATTAGCTGGTAAGAAGCAGAGGACAAAATCGTAAATTTGCGGTAAGAGAGTGCGCGGCTTTTGCAAATATATATAAAACTTTCATAATATTGAGAAACACCCACTCAGAAGGCGACTTTTTCAAGTTGCATAAAGTTTGAAGGTCAAAAATACTAAAGAAGCCGGAACAGTGCTTTTCAGAAGTTGTCTAAATACAGATGTTCCTTTTAAAACAATTTGCTTTTCGATGAGGGGTATCACCAAGGTGACCAGATTTTTAGATGGGCAAAGCGGGACAACTCTGAATGAGGGAGGTGGGGGGTATCAACAAAAATTTTCATACAGAATGAAAATAATATCCTAATATTTTTTATTTTTAACATAAGTACAGTTTATAAGTATAAAAAATGTATAATATTTTATTCCTTGACATATTTTTTATTTGAGTGAATTTGTTTCAGTAGATTGTAGTCATTTTTAAAAATATTGTAAAAATCTTCACAAGAATTTGTCAAATTATATTTGGCACATTAAATGGCTTTCAAAGTTTCAACTCTTAATTTTGATTTTTCTGACGTCCACAGTCCACACTTAATTCTAAAAGTCGGGACTTATAAAAACGTCGCGGAACGCGGGACAAATTGTGAAAAATCGGGACTGTCCCGCCAAAAGCGGGACGTCTGGTCACCTTAGGTATCACTTGTATAAGTCCTATACAAAGCCATATAATCATAATCCACTCATTTCTTTAGAAAAAATAAAGGATGTAATGGCGTTATTACCTTTAATACCGCCACCATTTCGCCAGTTTTACCTGGATTTACCAACTTAAGCCGATACGGTAAATTGATATCCTAATGTAGAGGAGTACACGGAAAACCAATAATACAATATTTATTGTTTTTATCATACAAGTTTTGATGTTCTTATATTCAGTTATGTATTGAAATAATCCAAAATACGTATTCGTTACATCCTTAATGTTTTCTTACTGTTGATCATTGTAGTAAAAGTGTGACATATAAGTGTATCAAGAGTATAAGTTATTCTTTTTTAATAAGCAAAAAATTTAGCACAATGGCATGTATAATAAATACCTACCTATGTTTCAACTAACCTGCTAAGCTGAAATCAAAAAACGTTTCACGACAAAAGGATGACATCTATCGAAAAACCTACTCCGTTTGGGAAACATTGACTTGTTCTCTTTTCCCACCCACGATGGAATTAACATTAAATATGAAGGTACTACAAGATTTTGGTTCCCTAAATTACAACCTAATTGAATTAAAATTAGTAAATTAGCGCAATAGATACTTAAAAGAAATTAGAGTAATTAATATTTAAATAATAGGAATCATGAAATTTCTACAGCGTCAGTTACCAACAAATATAGCCCACCTATAAAAAACAATCGCATGTGTCGTGGACGATTTTAACGAAAATACCGTTGTTGTTACTATATGGAGGGGGGTTGAAAAACCTGCTAATAGGCAAGTATGGCTCCTGATATTCTGTAACATGTTTAACTTGATCAGTATTTATTCGCGTTGAATTACGAGGATAATGCGCTAAGCGTGCCTTATTCTTTATTAAGGTTTCATATAGTAAATGATGGAACGCTTCATTTTAATAATCTTTTTGTAGTAAAATATCTGTGTGGCATAAAGTTATATTGTCGAGCATCTCTAGTAATCCTGTTTCTTTAGTATTTCCCCACTTCTAACGTCGCTATCGTTCGTTTCTCGCTTTGTTCGTTAGTCGCACCCTAGCTATCTATTCGCCAAGATGTATTCCAGACCAGAGCCTTGCGACCTTCGATTGAATTATTTGTATGAGCGGTTCAGGTCATGCTACACCTGAATAAATTTCAATAACTTCTAATAACGCGCACCTACAAAAACAATAGAAAAGGACAAGTGAAGATTTTGTTTTGTAAGTTGTATGGTTGTGTACAAGGAATGGTTACGTTTTCCTAAGTTTGAAATGGTTTAATAGTGTTATGTGGAGCTGAGGAAATTTCTGATAGGATTTGTCGAGGAGAATCAGATGCAGTTTGGTTCGTTATTAAGTTTAAGAAATTTTTGCATGTGTTTAGAAGTCGTTAGTTTTTGATAAACAGACGGTCATATAAAAAACATTAAATTTGCTATCATGTTTATGAACATATGATCTGTTTCACTTTCGATTATTGTTGAACTGGTTTTACAAACCGTAGAAAGAAATTTTGTCAGGTCAGGTTTATATATTTGTAAGCTTTGTTCCATTCCAACTTCAGATAAATTTTATAGATAATTGCCGAGAAAGCAGATGTTTCGTGCAGCTTTCCTAAAATTCAAATTAAACATTCTTCAATTTTGAAGTTAGCTTTTATTCACAGTTAAATTATAAAAACTAAGTATAAAAATTTAAATTCGTTTAGTGACAATTGCAAGGTGTTTGCATTTGGGTTCATACAAAATTTTGAGGTTATGAAAATTTATATACTTCATACAAAAAGTACTTGATAAGTAGTCGCAGTAAACTTTTGTTTATTCTTAATTTGTTCTGTACATGGAAGTTTATTTCACTTTATTACAAAATTTAAATACACACTGCGTAATAATTATGAAACTGTAATATACCTGATAAGATCTGCCCAGGATAGAAATGATAGTTCAATGCATTGTATTTACAAATTATTTTGATCAAATATCTAAAACAAGCTTATGTTTAGAGAGCAGTCTTTTGCTTTAAAAAGACAACATTTTGATTTTGTTACAAACATTATTGTTGAGAATTTTTTTTACCTGTTAAAAAGTTATGAAATTTTAAAAGAAAGTTTTTTACTTCAGTAAACAATTAGTTAAACTTAGAGACTTTTATTTTGGTCAAATGCGATCAAATCTGATAACATATAGGTAGAATTTTTGAGTAATAATCTTGTGCCAATATCATATTGGCAGGAAGACGTAGACTATATTAGTCAAATTATTAGAAATTTAGGTTGTGAAGGGTATGTAGAGCTTGTTAGATTAGCACAGAATAGAAAAGAAGTTAGAGCTACGTTAAACCGACCTTAAGTAAGGTCGAAAATAAAATGATGATCATATTGGCTATACATTTTTTTTATTTTTAATACTTTTATAGGACACAAATGGTGTTCTACATTTTCTTTATTTAATCTTTGTAATTTCTTACAGGAGCTGCGTCTTATTTTTATAAGACAGGTTTTTGTTAACGAAGGCGATCGTTTTATCTTTGGGTTTCCACGTCCGCCCTTAGAATTGTGCTTTGCTCTTATCGTGATTATCTCAGGATTTGGTGGCGCCTATTTAACTTTGTTTAGTTTCGGTTTGCAAACAAAATTCGACTCCCCCCCCCACTTTTTGTGGGCTCTACCCAGGAATAGGTCCCTAGCTATGTCGGAAGATTTTTGTTCACTGGCGCCCATTTAGAAAATTAAGTTTCACTAGCGTCCATCAAACAACAACAAAAAATAGTTTCAATTCGTTTTATTTTCGATAGTAGTGAACTGTGAACTATGGCATATTTTTGTGTGCTAATATGATATTGTCGTGTTTTTGTTATATAAGTGGAAAATAGTACTAGAAATATGTTTAACCTAAAAATTATGCAATTAAACGACATAGTAGTTTGAAACTTGTTATTAAAACAAAAGTTCAAATAAGTAAAGCCTTAATATTGTACAAATTTTTCAGTCAAAAACGGGATATTTCAAAAGTTTAAGAAAGACATTTATAGTAGTAATAGTTGTGAAATAACCAAGGGATTATATTGTTGCCACTTCTTATTGTTTACAGAAAAGACCATAGTTCGAGTTTGGTAAAACTAAACGTATCCGATTCATCTCACTTGACAAAAATAAAAAAACGATACAATCTCTTTTAAACTGTATTTTACACCCCTCTTGGGGAAAGTGGATAAATGCCAACAGCTTGGCAAGCCTTTCGCATGAGTATTAAAATATAAAACAAGTTACGAAAAACTGTTCTGTGCTTTCCAAAATTATTCACTGAGTAATAGAAAACTTATTTCTAAAAAGATAGACGAATTTTAATTGCTACAATTGTACAAATACTGTAGTTATTGGGCACCTACTGTGTTGTATTTAAACTATGGGTACGAATTTATCATTTGAAGATCACTAGTTTGGATTTAAATTTAAAGCTTTCTATTGGCTAGAGTGTGTAAACTATGCTTCCATGAAGCACGCGCTGCCCATGAATCCTGCGTATTTCACGGTTCTGTAAGTGAAGTTATAAGGAACATGAGTAGCCGCGGGATTATAAAAAACCTTCTAACTTAATATTAGAAAACCTTTTCGTAGCCAATTGGGAACTAAGGAAACATTTAAAAAAAGAAATTAGCAATAATCGGTATGAGAAACGTAGTAACCCTTAGAATAAAACATAACTCTTTGAAAATAGGTGTCTACACTAAATTGTTCTTAAAAGAAAATTTTTATATCTATTAATATAGTTTATTTCTTAAATTTAGCAAAAATAATTTATAAATCTGACGAGACGAAACTCTTATTGAGTAAGGACATACAAATGAGGTTATATGTTAAAAATGTATTAAATCGCCGTAGAACTGATTAATAAGTATTTGTTTTACATCAGGGTTCTTATTACAAAAATATTATTTATTTAAATTGCATTGCCAGAGTGTACATATTGAAAGAATTCCAAAAAATTTCTCAAATTTACTCGACGAAAAGGTACAAACAATTTTGCCAAAAACTGTTAGACGTTTTTTAAAAGCAGCGGGTTACATATCCACCATATTAAAAATACATATAAGAATAAATATAATTATTATCTTTGCAATAGCATGTTACGTTGTATTAAATGAAGATTATAATTAAAGGTTAATCAAAGTTCATGTCAGAAATAAGAAAGGAAACAACTGATACAACCTGATACCGCAAGTGCAGAAACAGTGAACTGCAATAAAGCAGTCATAATTAAAATTACTTGGAATAAAACATTGGACGAGTATCAAGAAGCTGCAGACAGCAAGATCTGCACTTTCCTACAAGATGAAGTGAGAGCAGAAACTTGATAAATATTGTGAGAAGCCCCTAACAGTCGGTCAGTCTTCGAACTTCATAACTTTAACATTGTCGGTAGTTCAAGCTACTCATTGCTAATTATTGATTGTTAGAAATATTAACTTTGATTAGTTTTTTGTAAACTAAATTAAATCACGTTACTGAACATAAATTACAAGTTGTTATCGAAGAAATAAACCATTTTTGTAATTATGCATTAACATAAATTTGATAAAAGTGTTTTGGAAATAAATATTTTTTAAAAGTAGCTCCCAAAGGCCCAAAATCTATCTAGCGCCATTAAAATAGGTTGAGATAAACTGTCTACTACAGAAATTATTGTAAACGGTGTCAATTTCTTTAGAAAATTGTCCGATTTTATGTAAGAACGTACAAGAAAAGGTCGCTATAATTAATCAAATCTAATAAATTGTAAGTAATTAAGTAATTAATGAAATTTCAACCAAATACAATTGCTTTTTCAAAAAATGAATAACCAAAGAGCAGCATAAAAGCTATACCCATGCTCACATGTACCAATAGATAATAGAATTGAAAATAGAATTAAATACTAAAGATCAGGCAAATTTTTAATCGTACTGCTAGGTTTAAAATATTTGTTTTTGCTATTTGGAATAAAAAATAACCGCATAAGTGGGCGTGATTTAGTATGCGGACATAACCATGCCATGCCTGTTTAGTATGTAAGTCCCACCGTTCACTTTCTTAAACTACTTTCGTCTTAAATACCCATACTGAGATAGACTTATTCTAATTGTAATGTCTCACAGTTCAATATTTGCGTTATGTTTAATTTTTATAAGGTTTAGATTCTTTTTCTTTGGAAGTGTTATTGGTTGTAATAAACCAATGAAAAACATTACCTATACTAATTACAAATATCCCTACTGAAACAAATTGAAAACTTTGGTAACAAATCGTGTAAAAGGCGGATGACAACATTTACTGCAATTACACTTTAACAAATTTTATAGTATGAATTTACTTCACGAAAAATTCTCTGCCTTACGTTAGAAATGTTTGCAATTTATGCAGACGCCTTCATTTAGATCTAAGCATTTGTAGGAAACACTATAGAGATTTACACAACACTCCGTTATTAAACAAGATAAACAGTATTCATCCAGCGTCGGATCAGGAAATACTCCTTCAGATATTTAGAAGCAATATATCTTCCACAGATATTGCTTGTTAGTTTCTTTCTAATCAAATTAGTTTCTCACGTTAGACGAGTTTTTTTGCAGGAAGTTGATTTTGTAAATGCTTGATATCTAATTAACACTTCAATATTTCAGTTCAAAAGTATTAGCTAACAAACAGACTTCTGTAGTCACGAATAACACAGTTTTGAAAAATACCTGGAAAAACAACTTGAGTGTAAAGCTAGCGACAAATGTTTCCTATAGTTAATTGTGTCAAGTGTTTGCAAGTTGGATTTGAGTGAAACTGTATATTACGAATGGAATGAGCGTTACATTGATAAATTTTTATATGCCCTGAAGGATCGGGGACTCCGTAACAATATAAGGGTGCGTTGGCTAACTGCAATGGTGCGGGCGTGGGCTTCGATGTAATAAACTTAAAAGCTCATAGTAAAATTTAAAATAAAAATAATAAAGACAGAATAATTAAATAAAAAGGCTGAACTACAAAAAACTACATTACACTATTACTTACGCTGAAAGGCTTTTTCTCTGTCACAATTCAGGGGTGCCAAACCGTCTGTCACGGATATTCCTTTTGATATCATGTCGTATATGGGAGATAGTTATTCCGCACAAATCTCCCTTGCTAAATTTTATCAGCTGACATTTAATTTTCTCGAAAATACTTTAAAATCGATTATTAGCAGTGTCAAAATGAAAGATATTTCTCAAACTGAAATGCCTGTTTTATAAGATTCCCTCACTGAGGTTGCGTAATATTCTTTACAAATATATCGGTTTACCTAATCTTATTAATAAATTCAAATAAAATTCCAACCTAACTTATACTCTACTAACACAAAATAATTTCAATAAAAATACAAACATACGTTCCAAAGAGAAATTGTCATAACCTCAATTATGGCCAGGTATTGATAAAAGAAAAATTCTAAAAACACCTTAAATCTAAGCGATCAACAAAGTTATTCATCCGGCACATTCTTCCTGGTTTCAATATTTAATTACCTAACATTTATTAACCTCAACTACTAGAAATGTCGTTAATAACAAACAAAAAAAAACGTTAAATACCAAATTTTCGCTAGATTATTTCATTATCCATTCCAAAATAATGTAAAATTAATATGTAGATATTTCCTAATATTTTAAACTGTTAACATTATACTTAAATTTAATCACCACTTGTTCCGCCGGTAAATTCTTGATTAATTTAAATAATCACTTTCATGTTCGATTATTGTTTTATGTCATAAAATACCAACCATATTTACATCCAAATCTCACATACAAATTATAAAAAAGTATAAACAAGCTTATAATATTACACACTGTCGTATTTCAAGTTATCCAAGAGCACCGATATTTTTTCGCAACCACGTCTTAAATTATCTAAAAACAAACAGAAAACCCATTGCCCTAACACACCAAGAAATTCGAATTAAACGATCCTAACCCCTTTTTCCAAACGGTCATTACGACATTATATCCGCGCCCCAGGCGTTTTCAAAACTGCGCTGCATCTGACGACTTAATCCACTTCTACAGGTCGTTCGCAACTAATTTCACTACGAGAATACAATCAAATTTTTCTTGGAACTCTGTTCCTCTAGCCTTAATTTTAACTTTAGGAACCCTTCTCACGAAGTCACTTTACTAACGCCACTGACGCACACTAGTGGTGCTGCAGGAAGTTTTAGAAGCGTTTCAGTGGCGTTTCAGTGGCGCTTCGGTGGCGTTCTGGTGGCTTTTCGGTGGCGTTTCAATGGCGCTGCTAACATTGTAGTATAATGATTTCTACGCGTCACAAAATGGACGTGAAAAGTAACTTGCTGTTGGCTTTGCTATTAACTAAAACGAAAAATCGTAGAAATAAACTAAGAAGATTTTGGGTGCATCCATTGCTTTAGAGAAAACAAAATTCTCTACTTCACTAATAAAATCGTCGGTATTTTCGTTTGCGCAATTGAATGCCATCATTTTAAAACATGACACAATAAAAACACTACTTGATGAAAATTGATTAATAACTAAAATGAGGAGCTTAAAGCGCCACTGACGCGTTACACGTCAGCCACTTTAATAGCGCGTAATTGCAATCGCTCTTGCATCCTACAATTTAAAAGCAGGTATTGTCATAAGCAGCTTCCCTTTTAAACCCAGCATTTTGCGACGAAAACAACCACCATAGGTTCCTGTAGCGCTTTAGATCTTTGGCTGTGGTCGTGTGTGACACCATCCATATATCCCCGGCTTTAAACATCAGCAGCACTAAGAGGCGCGGTTGAGTTGTCCCGTGTGAAGGGGTCTTAACATTATATCAGCAACCAAATTTCTATGTTGGCATGTGATTTACTTAGGTTAATATTTGTTTCTTTCTGCTTTGCACTATAAAGTGAATACATTGTAATGTGTTGTATGAAATGATTAATCCATATCTGCAATCTATATCCCCGAATTTCACTTAATCAGGATTTGTTTTTTTAAATTGTATTTAAGTATGCTTGTGGTTTTCTAGCTGCAGTACTATGCACTATGTACTGAAGCTATGCAACACTGCATGGGGTTTATTTAACTAGAATTTAGCTCTTATCTTTGGGATGCATAGTAATGGATTCACTATTTTTCATAATTTTAAAGCTTTATTAAAAAATGACATGCAAGTTTGCACTTATAAATATTTTGTTTATACTTTTATGATTTGAATTAATTTACGGTCCTAGTTTGTATTTGACAGAGCTAAAAATATGTTTTGTAGTTTTCAATTAATGATTTAAATAAAACTACCAATTTTACTGCAATTTCATGCTTACTATACACTATTGCATAGAAAATCAAAATATACAGGTTTATCAAAATGATTTTCTTCCGTTTTATATTATTTTTTATCTATTTAATTTTTATATCTAGCTTAACGCGCGTGCGTTACAAATATAAAGAAACTAAGTAGTAAACTAAGTAGTAAACCAGAAGTACGGGAAGTACAGAGAAGACACAAAATACTTCCTCGGAGATACAAGAAGTATAGACCTTTAGCAAAGTACAAAATATCGGTTAGCAGTTTTCTCTTTGTTCTACGGCAAAAAAATAAATGGAAGTAAAAATATTTGCTAAAAGTGCCATTCATCTCTTCAGGGTTGGAACTGAACCAGAACACGAATAGCGCAAACTAAAACAATTAACAACATATAAGAGGGTTTTGAGCTGTCGATTTTTCTTTAATCTCTTCAGTAGGACCAAGAGCTCCTGGAGCTGACTTGACATGGATTTAACTGTATGCAAGAGCATAGTTTACTCAAAGTAAAACTTGATATTTGACCAGCAAAAGCACAGTGTTTTCTTTTTACGACTTTCAATTGTAAACAGTCTAACATTCAGCAGCAGATGAAAGCAAATTCAAAATTTGTTTAGATTGTGAAATATTTGGATACAGTAACCGGATACCCAGAAAGCTACTCTATTACAATTGCGAACACTCGCATTTCGGTATCATTTATAGTACCCGCAACCTAGTAACAATGCTCAAATGTAAGAGATTTTTGTATACGTTTTTCTAAACCCGATAATAATTAAATAGTAGGAGAATCTTTCCCGCTTCAGTATCTGGCGAGAACGCGATGTTTGTATAAATTAAATGACGCCATGTTTCACTCATAACGACTATTATGGTAGCGGTCTTGAATTCGTGTTAAGCACGAACTCCGTTGTGTCTACTGATAAATTTTCAGGCTCATTTTGAATTATGTCCTTTAAAAATTAATTTGCAGTTAATTATGCTCAAAGGTATTTGCTATATTGTAAGGTGGAAAAAGCCGATTACGTAAAGTGTTTTAAAATACTGTTATATTGAACGTGAAATTCTATTTCACAACTAACTACGACCATTATTCAAGATAAAACACAACTGGAAGTGTGTTTTATATGGTAATAAATAACCAAGGTTTGTGCTTTTGATTCAACTCAAACTAGTTCAGGATAACTGTATGAACGTTTACTGATATCTCTATAAAAGCTCCTATGACCTCCTTTTAAACGTATCTGCTATTTTTATCAGACCATAAACTAATAAAGCTTGGAAACATGACATATACAGTCAAATATATATATATATATATATATATATATAATGCTGTGATAAGGGGTTGTTTAAGGGTGTATTGAGCAGCAATAGTTGTGTAGTAACAATAAATTGCAATAGCAAGCAGAAAACTGCATTTATTTAGCAGAAAATTAAGTAATTCATACATTATGTAAATAGTAAGCATTTAACACCCTGTATATACACCATAATTAGCTTTAAGCGATGCAAGGAAGCACATCTTATAACAATAGACGCATATTTAGCAGGAAAATACGTAATTCATACATTATGTAAATAGCAAATATTTAACACTCTGTATATAGACCTTTATTAATTTTAAGTAATGCTAAGTAAGAATATCTTTGCATAAAAAATACGCGTATTCAGAAGAAGTGATAGTACATGTAATTAAACACGCATTGCGAAGTGTTCTAATTAGTTATAAAACAAATACGAAGATAAGAGATAAAACCTAACAAAGCTTTACGCAATTACGCAGAAACAATAAACATTTTGATAAGAAAACGCAGTTTCAAAAATACATAAACGAAAGTAGAATTAAGGTTACATCATTTATTTTGTTCAATTATCCAAAAGGTGATATCTAAACAAAACGACGCATGGTCAAGATAACAAGGTATCTATAGCAAATAGATATTACACTGAAAACCGAATATATTACATCAGAAACCACTTCAAAATGCAGGAAATACAAAGACCTGATTGGTTTAGATATTTGCAGGACTTGTTGAAAACCCAGTCCACATGTAAGTGGGAACAGCCTATATTAACACCGAGCAATGATAAGAAGGGTCAGTTTTAAAAACTCAAGCAGGGCAAAGCTGCGTCACTGCTAATCAGAAAGTCACGCGTAACTTAAATATAATAGTGTATGTTATAGTGACAAATAAGTGCAACAATTATGAAGACTTCTTTTGCCGTTTAACGGCTTTAATTGTGTTGATGATAGTTCGAATGTGTGGATAATTCAAATGGATTGATATAATATTTCGAATTGGGCGATAGAATATTTCAAATGTGTTAATGAGAATAATTCATATCTGAGTCAATATTACATTTCAAATCAGCGTCGACAATTATATTTTGGTACAATTCTAGTACAAATTTGAGTTGTGAGATTCAGTGCAAAGCACGAAGTAATTTATGGAAAACGAGGGGTTCAACTAAACAGAGCAGTGATACACGAATGAAGACAACAAAGGGCTGTTGATCCACAACCCGAACAACCTGTAACAGGTCAGATCTAATTAGTTTTAAGATATTTTTTCTATTTAAATTTCAATACTGAATTTATCCAATTTATATAAACTTGTGATAAAGTCAACAACAAAGATTACATACGTTTAACTTACGTAATATATTATAAAGGGGTCCAGAACGTTCCAGGTCTCTTTGGTAAAAAGAGGTAGTTTTTGGTGACTTTAGATTAATTTCAAAGCACATAAATTTTGGGGGTAAATAATACATATGATATTGATTATAATAAATAAGTAAATAAAAGAAGAATAACTTAATACTTTTATCTTCACAATAATAAAGTTATTATAATGTCAATTTAATAAAATAAAATACGACGAGCGCTTTCGACTATTAAGTCATTCTCAAGTCTTACAGAAAACTAAAATTGAGCTAAAATATATATAAAAGCTAATCACATGTAGAGGGATAAACAGGTTACAATCTTGAAGCAAAGTCAATTATTGGAGACGCATTTATAAATGTAATATCATTAACAATATTTTGTCCAAGTGCCAACGCCTTCTTAATTTCTATATTTTCCAAACTGTCCAGCTTCTTACCTTTATTTAAAACGTGAAGGATTTCAAAATTTGAATTAAAATCACAAGTATGATTATTGTCATTTAAATGTCTAGCGAATGCACTAGAAGCCATATTTTTACCAATATCACGTTTGTGTTGGTCAAATCGTAGTTTAAAGCTGGTGCCAGTTTGTCCAATATAAAACTATTACAAGTATTACATTTTAATTTATATACCCCAGTTTGATGGAGTTTGTCCATTTTTGGCTTACAATTTTTAATCATCGATCCTATTGACGACCTAGTGTAAAATGTAGACTTTTTGTCTTTACATTTATTAAATATCTTATTCGAAATAACCATGGATAATTTACCTATATATAGCAGTTTACAATATCTCATTTCTAAGGTTGGTACAACCTTAGGATAGATCAAGTTTCTAACCCTATTGTTCTCATGTTTTCTTAGGAGTTTAGTAATTAATTCAGGTTTATATCCGTTATTCAAAGCTATTTTAGTTATTGTATCTAGCTCTTTCGTAAAATTATCGGCGTTCATAGGTATATTAACAAGTCTGTGAAGCATCGAGTTAAAAATTATAATAGTTTTTATATTGGACAAACTGGCACCAGCTTTAAACTACGATTTGACCAACACAAACGTGATATTGGTAAAAATATGGCTTCTAGTGCATTCGCTAGACAGTTAAATGACAATAATCATACTTGTGATTTTAATTCAAATTTTGAAATCCTTCACGTTTTAAATAAAGGTAAGAAGCTGGACAGTTTGGAAAATATAGAAATTAAGAAGGCGTTGGCACTTGGACAAAATATTGTTAATGATATTACATTTATAAATGCGTCTCCAATAATTGACTTTGCTTCAAGATTGTAACCTGTTTATCCCTCTCTACATGTGATTAGCTTTTATATATATATTTTAGCTCAATTTTAGTTTTCTGTAAGACTTGAGAATGACTTAATAGTCGAAAGCGCTCGTCGTATTTTATTTTATTAAATTGACATTATAATAACTTTATTATTGTGAAGATAAAAGTATTAAGTTATTCTTCTTTTATTTACTTATTTATTATTATTATGGATCTTCACCAAGTCAACGCTGATTACATTAATATGATGATATTGATTGATTGAGGAGTGTATTTAAATATTTTTCAAAAATTGTAAATAATATTTCTTTTCATTATATGAAATTAATTGACTTCGTTTTATAAATTAAAACAAATTGGTAATTATAAAGGGGTGGAGAAGAGAAAAATTGATCACCGTAACGTTGTGCACTCTGTGTAGATTAAAGAGGGCTAGCCCTGGCATAATAATAAAATTAGTAAGAGTAAATTTGATTTAAAAACACAGAGATGTGGAGTTAAGTAAAAACGTCATTACACCGAGTACGGCGTTATCATATCAATATATATATATATATATATATATATATATATATATATATATATATATATATATTACTGTGTAACCCTATAAGACGCCCAGCCAGAAAAAAACATTCGAGCCCCAACGTTGGGCCGTCATAATTACTGTGTATCCTTATTTGAATCGAGCCTTACGAATTGGGCGTCAAAAATTATGCCGTGGAACTCGGGTAAAATCCTCACCAACAAAATATATTTTCGAAAATATTTTAAAATTTTCCAAACGCGAAGATTCAAAAATTAAATAATACAAAAAAATCTTTCTTATCCGTTTTCCTCTCTTCCTCGGTTGAATGGCCTTCTTCAACTGCTTCCGGCTAGCTCATTTGGACCTCCTTTAGGATATCTATTCACTCTCATACTCTATCGTTCACGCACACTCCCAATAAAACCACAAAATACAACCAACATACAATCTTTTATTTATTCCTATTTACAAATGCAATTCATTATTGTCCATATTTTATTGTTCACGTTACACTTCCGTAACACTTATTTTGTAATGTCCTGTATTTAATTTTAAAATCATCAAACACATAAAATGTACTCGGAGTAAATGGACCTTGAATAATACCTTCTCTACAATTCCTTCTTTAAAATTTATTTATTTATTTTAATAATCTAAGTAAACTGTGGGGTAGGGTGAGCTCATAATACCCAACTAATTCTGCATAATGTATGCCCTTCTACTGTGCATACTGTTAAAATAAAAAAAAACAAAGCCGTGTACTCTTCACAAAATTTCACGTTCTGATGGAACGTTTAAAAGCTTTCTAGACACCTTCAATTTCTAGTTGAATACCGTAATAAAGTTATGTACACAGATTCTGTTCAATACGTAAATAATTCACACTACCTTGAAAAACACTCTCATACGCCACCCTAATATTTACACTTTATAGGGATCACAATTTTAAATCGTTACCTGGAAATTTCTAGAAGATCTCCGCTCTGTAGATGATGCCATGTATTTTTCTCCCTGGTCTGCAGGTCGTTTCTCGCTATTACTAGACGACCTCCATCTAAGTTGATCCGCCAACGCCGCCTTCTCAGTGTAACCAAATTCCAAATTTCATTTCAATTATACTTCTTTCACAGTAATCTACGTTACTTAATGTCCCGACACGAGTTGATTAAAAATTATAAGTGATACCTCAATTAAAATAATAATCTCGGCACACTAACCGCGTTTTAATTAAGAGGCTACCACTAAGCAATACAATTTAAATGATTTTATAATACTTACAACTCGTGTTAACTTTCATACGTGCTTTTGGGACGATCGAAATAATAAGCGCACGAAGTTAAAAGAGAAGAGAGCGAGTGCTAGCTCTCTAGAGTATTTATATCCTTCCAATGTAACCTCTCCTGGCCACATTTATCCGAAATCCCTGCTCACAACAACACATTCCCACAATTTTGCACTCAACCCCATTTTCAAATCCACGAATTTCAGTAACTCGTTATAATATTTTAAGAAAATTTCGCTACACTATCCTCGTGTTTATATCAAGTCAAACTAACATATCGACCAATCGTAGACCCATTTACGTTTCTCAAATCCCTCCTATACTATTGTGGTCTCATGCTTATGCGTTTTCTACGTCTCTTTCTAACCTTGCTTGAGTGGTGGAAAATCATTATCCTTGTTTTGTGCGCTGTCTAACACACGTGGACTTACTACGTGAGTTAAATCACCCCTCATTAGCATTTCCCGCGAATATAAGCGACGGTTTATCCGGCATTCTCTGTAACCGTTTGTTATCTACAAAATTGAAGTAGAACTTGACATTTAGAAAATACGTAGGTGTTCAATCTTAGCATTTTAAATAACATTTTTACGAGTTGGATTTCCCCGTATTTCAACCCTACTGATATATTTGTACGTGAGCAACGCGTCTTACCTTGGTATTATTGGGTTTTTGAACGCTTTTATGCATATTATACATCAATAATCGTTCAATTAAATTCAAATTAATTAATCAATTAATGGCATTGGCTTCTACCATTTAATTTCTTTGCAAACTTACTTAAATTTCATTAATTATTTATAAAATTTCGTTACTAATTACTAATATAACTTTCGCACGTAATTTCTGGTTGTTCCTTTATACAGTGTGTTTTGAAATTGTTTCTTTTATATTTATTTTTGATCTTTTAAAACCACTATAATATATATATATATATATATATATATATATATATATTGTTTTTGGGCTTTTTTATCAATTAATGTATATATTTTTCTCTAGTTTATTTAAAACATTGTTTCTTTACCATACGTTTTAGCCGAAACGTATCAGGCGTTTTTCTATGGTGCAAAGTTTCCTTATGATGCTAACATTTTTAACAGACAATATGTACATATATGGCGCTATTAATATTTAAAATATTAAGTGCTAAAAACTTAAAATAGTTTAAGTGTTTAAATGTCTGTGTAATTTACAAGTTTTATATTGTAAATAATCATCAAAAACAACGTGGAGAACAATAATCCAACTTAGGCAAGTGATAAATTAAAAGCGCCAATTGCGTACATATCGTTTATTAATAAATCTTTTGGCGTAGCACAATAAAAAAGGCCTGAAGTGTTCTGCCGTAACGTCTGTTAGAACAGAGATGTATTAAATAAACTAGAGAAAAATATTCCCATTGACCACAAAACCTAAAAACTATACAGTGTACAATAAAATGAAATCCTACGGTCGAAAAGATTTCAGATAGAAAAAAGAAAATTGTTATGTTCTCGAAAAATACCTAAACACTTTAAATTATGATATCCTTCTGATTATGTATTTATATGGTATCGCTGAAACATTCATAGGAAAAACGTTTTAAGATCTTTGTGATGTGAATGAGATATAATTTATTATCTAATCTAAAGTGTTCTCAAATATATGCCTTTCAGGTTATTATACTATGGTATGCAAGTATATAATAAGGTTGTGCAACTAAAATCGTATATAATAAAAAAATGGAGCTAAGAAGTGTTAGTCATGTTCACTAACAAAAAAACAAAAGGAATACAAATTAATAAAATGATTCCAATTTTACAATTATTTAAATATTTGTATGATCCTAATTACTTTGGAGTAGATATATGCCATATGCTTTAATCCTCATTAATTAGTTAGCCTTATAATAATCTGTACCCGTATATCTCGATCTTTGTAAAATAGAAGTAAAATATACCTAAATATATTTATTAATCCGTTTTTTTATTTCTTCTATGGGATCCGAAATTAAAGTGATGTTTGCTATAACTATAAAATAGTTTAAGTTTTGGTGAAATATCTTCAAATTGCTTTTCAATTTGTTTTTCAAGTTTCGGCAATCTTAGAGTCAAATCACTTACACACAAATGATGGAAAGCGGCCAGACGGAATCACACTCATTACGTTGAAATATGGTAAAGCAGCGG
Source organism: Platerodrilus igneus (assembly GCA_036346225.1). NCBI lineage: Eukaryota > Metazoa > Arthropoda > Insecta > Coleoptera > Lycidae > Platerodrilus > Platerodrilus igneus. Next base: position 3,111,826 of record JARFIW010000566.1, read on the forward strand.
TTTGGAATTTTACTTGCTGTGATACTCTAGCCTCTTCACATGTTGGAGAATATTCAAATAATGCAGGTGCCGCGGTTAAAACACGTGAAACTTTAAAAGCAAAAAAAAATTCAAATTTAGCAGATCCGTACCTATTTTACTCAATCCCAATAGAAACTTTTGAAGTAATTGGAGCCCTAGGAAAAAATTTACAAAAGAAATCGGCAAACTTTTAACTGAAAATACATAGAACACAGAGCCACAACCTTCGTATTTTAAACAATAAGCATAGCTAATCAACGCGGAAATATAATGCCTCCATCAAAATTCATCGAAGAACTATTTCTTGTACCTGGACACAATCACTTTGGAAAAAGAAATTTTATTCAAATAGTCCCCAAAGTAATAATTCGACCACACTCCATACTTACAATCTACTAACTATTCTACGGAAGAACAATTTGAAGATATTTCACCAAAACTTAACCATTTCATAATTACAGCAAGAAAAATTTAATACTAAACATCACCTTAATTTCGGATCCCATAAAAGAAATAAAAAAAGGAACAAAAAATACCGATAACAATCGTTTTCCAAACGCCGATATTAATGGTAAAGTCTTTAAAATTAAGAAGATTAAGAAAAAACAATTTCCGAAATATACATTAAACCATGTTCTCCACAGCCAAATGAAAGCTACATTTCATATATTTTCACTTCATATAATTTTAAAGATAATACTCAACAAACATACTTCATTACTAATGACTCTAAGGTTCATTTGTCAATTAATTACGATAATGATACAGACTTGGATAATAAGGTAAATGTGTATAATCATTGGAAAGGAAATAGTAAGAACGCGGAAGTCTTTAAACAAAAGCTAACATATTTGAAATAAAATGAACATGAAAAACCAAAAAAGTATTTATTTTCAACAGTTAATCAAGAAAACCTAAATCCAAATCCGGTAAATATGTTTTTGTGCGCACACATTAATCTAGCATTAGATTTACAATAAATAAAAAAACCTTACAAAAAAATGAACAACATTGACTTATTGCAAGGGATGCGAAGATTCACATTTTAATGATCCGGAAATGGTCGGTGATCACGAACTAAACGCTCTCTCATGGTGTGCTTCAAATGCGGACACTAAGCTTATGGGTTGTTCAAAAAATAAGCATGCTTTACACCATTCATTCATTTCTCGATCTGACTGTCACCAGTTATATGTTAACACAACTACTTGGTATAGTATGGTGTCGAAATAAATGTCATCAGGAAGAAAAAGTTATTAGAGACTGTTGAATATTTAAAAAAAATTACAAATTCCTATAAAGTAAAGAAGGATACACACTAGGCCAAGGATACCAAGACAATAGAGCCAATTCACATTGATTACGTATACATAAAACTATTTAAAAAAATTATTTTACAAGGACACGCGGTTTAGCAAACTTAGGGAAATACTTGTTATTTTTAATTAATTATGCAAGTTCTCGGACGAACACCGTACCTATTACAACTACTTCACAAAAATTCAGGATCCGGACAATACTTTCATCTACCTGGTGGCATGATAAACCCAAATGATAGAGATCCATTGGTACTTGATCCACTACATGGAATCTTAGAGGAATGGCGACCATTAACACGTAATTTAGCACGAACAAAAATTACAAAATGGTAGACAAAAAGCTTATAACCCAAATAAGCTATTTTCAAGCTTTACACAAAAAGTGCCACAGTTTACAAAAAGCAAACAACGTAACACACACGAATTTTTACGACAGCTGTTAGAAACAGTGCACAAAGAAGATTTTAAAAGGTATCAAACAATCATAAAAAAATTAGGACTCAGTCACAACAAAGATACATCTCTAGTTGAAGCTGATATAAAGCAAATAATAAAATTCTAGGAACAACAGGCTTCTGATTTACTATAACCCCTTCAACAAGCTTTTTGAGGTATCTCAGTTAGTACATTGCAGTGTCAGAATTGCAAACACACTTCAAGTCAAGACGAATTCTTCCTCGATGTGAGTCTACCGATATATAAAAAACATATTCCACAAGTTCCATGTTACCAAACAGAAGAACTAGATAAAAATAAATCACCCAAACGTAAAGTACAGAGAAAAAAACATACAATTAAAAGCTATCACAACATAATGATCCTATAATAGTTAATAATACTGGAACCTCTAGAACCAAAGAAACTGAAGAAATTAAAGAAAAAAGTTTAAAATATGAATCAAACTAAGACAATAGTCTACCACCGAACGAAATCAAAACTAAACAGAATATTTCACTTCGCTCACACAATAGTCCCAATGACGATACGGAAACGGACATGGTCAATGGAAGCTTAGAGACACGTCAAAATAAAGACTGCCAAACAAATGTTCCACGAAACAACACAAAGTAAAAACACGAATTTAGAAAAAAGCGAAAGTTCCGTGGAATCCTTTTTAAACCATTTCTCGGCATGTGAGTTACGTACTGGAAATAATAAATTAAAATGTGACATGTGCACAAAGAGAAATCACGAACCTAGTACAAGTACTGTTTGTACCAATATCACTAAACAACTTTTTCTCTGCAATATACCCGCTATACTGATTTTACACTTAAAACGATCCAAGTATGTATTGAGATCCCAAATAGCAGAGCTGAATAATCATGTTTCTTTCCAACGCTCCTACTTAATGTCTTTTTGCTCAAAACAATGCCCAAACCTCTCATCGTTTATTTTTAATCAAACTAAAGTTTTATACACACCGTATGGTGTTGTAGAACATATAGGTTCAATTCACGGTAGACATTATGTCTCATACATAAAAGTAAGAATTCGGTTAGAAAACGATAGTTACCGTTGGCAATTTTTTCTCAAAGACAGAAAACACTCATTGCCTTCGCCATGTAAGGGTGCCGAAGCCAACATTGAAACACCTCCGAAAAAATGGTTCTATGATAGTGATCTCCACGTATTCGAAGTGTCTGAAAAAAGGTCCTCAATATACAGACATTTCTATTATTCTACAAACGAATCTTATAATAAGACTTTTATTTAATTAGGTATCCTAATTTTTATTTTTAATTATCTACTAATTGCTTTTAGCTACATTATGTAATCTTACGAGATATGTTTTAAATTTTAATTTTTTTGCTATGTATGACTTAACTTCTAATATTCAAATTGAATATGTCCGTTTATTAAATCTGAATAATTTTACGATGTTGTAAAACTAATAACTACATATATCGGCATATTCAGCAGCTTCCAATTTTTCCATTATTTGATTATTGTATTATGGTATTGCATTTTGGTATTGTTTATAGTATTGTATTATGTTCATGCCTTCAAAATATTTGTTAATTTGTTTGTGAAGTGAATAACAGACCAATCTGACTATAGTGCATTTAACGGCCAGATTAAGTAATTTTAATAATAGTTACGCAGTACATACTAAGCAGGAACTTGATTCACAGCGAACAAATTGACACATTGGCGTTAACTACAAATACTCAGCCAACAACCAATACAAAACTTGTAATTAAACATGGCATTCATTTATGGAGGAGCATTTACTAAATCTGTTCGTTAAACGCACTATGGCTGTTAGGGTTGATTTCACTCTGCAAATTTCAAATAAACAAAACTAGTGAATAGATTTATCTTTCTTAACTAGACCCAATTAAAAACTTTTTTATTTAAAAAATGTATATGGGTGGTTTAAGTTTTTTTAAAATAGGAACAAACTAACATTCCTTGTTAACATGCATTAAATGGCAAAGAGTTAATACATATTAGTACCGTTACATTTGACATGCCACTAGCAAACTGATTGACAAAAATGCTAAACGTAATTGAAAGTTAGGTTGATGTATGTTTGTGTACACGATTCAGATTTGTAAATTTTCCAATTGTCGTCATCTGTCTCGGTGGCGTAATTGGAAACCGCACGGTCCGCGAAAGACCAAGATGCAGGTTCGAGTCCTGTCCAAGACATTTTCCATCTTTTAATTACTAGCTCGATTTGAAATGATAATTTGGGTTTTGCATAAAAATCTAAGTTATTATTTCATCTTATTAACTGTAATACGCTTGTATTTATCAACTTATATTGTGTAATTAACTATATATATATATATATATATATATATATATATATATATTGTAATGGCGGAGGGGGGCAACATTTTCTTTGAATTTTGGCTTACTAAGGCTGTATCAAAATTTGGGGACTTAAAAATGTTACTTTTTATTTTGTACATAGTGGTCTGATGTTATTATTTAAAAAGTTTAATATTAAGGTAGGCTGTTGGGGGATATGGTAACCAAGGTGATATTATGGTTATTGAATAGAAAATATTTTTTGATGAAATATACTAATTCTAATTTTGAATTAATGTTTGTTTTGGCAAGATTTTTGTATTGTACAAAATCTACTTTTGATTTAATGTTTTGATAATATTTGAAATGAACAAGAATATAAATGGAGTTGGTGATTTTGAGTTTTAAGGAGTTTTGATTTTTTTTTAAGAATTTGACATAAGGTTATATAGATTATACTTAAAAGAATAAAGAAGTTTGGAAAAAGGATATGGATGGTATTGTTACTGGTAAATTCAAAGAGTTAAATGTAATGGTGCTAAGTGAGAGCTGCAACAAAGGAAATGGCAAAAGATATTTTTGAAAGTTACAGTAGTGAAGAGGGACGTATGAGTTTTGACATTTTAATTATCCTTAATTTTACTTTTGAGTTTAAAAACTAGGTTATATTTGTGCATCATATATGTTAGATGTAGAAAAGGTTTGTTTCAAAATTCTGGTATAATTTTTGGCCACATTTTTGAAATTGCAGGAACTTCTTGGAGAGCACAGCGTCGTCTCCATTTGTAGAAATTACATGAAGGTACACCTAGACTGTATCAGGATTCGGTAACTATTTAATCATAGTGAAAAGTTTATAACTTTTGTGTATGATAAAAAATATTTGATCGATGAATTGGTACATCACATTATTTTGGTGAATACAAATACTAGAGTAGAACCCTGGAACCTCAACCCGAGGTTAGGGTCGTACATGCTACATAGAAAATAACCGTTTTGAGCTAGTCGGCACCTTTAGAAAGCAATATATATTTATTTCATTTTGCACGAGATTTTGATAACTACTCATATTTGAAGGTTAACGCAATTAAATATCAGGTTAAAGGAAAAGAGTGTCAAACAGTTTAATATATATATATATATATATATATATATATATATATATATATATATATATATATATATATATATATATATATTTCTTTATAAAAATAACGATAAGCTTCAACGATATTAAAATATACAAAAATAGTAATTCTGTAAAATTATAAAGGTATGCAGTTACTTACTAAAGCGAGGCTACAAATATAAATTAAAAATAAATTTTTTTAGCAATACAACCATAAAAGATGTAAAATTGTTAGAAGTTAGGTAAAATTTGAAATTTGATAGGTAAGTGTTTTTTGTGACTGAAAGCTCCGCCCCCTTTTTTTATTTATTTTTATTATTTTTATTTAAATTTTTAAAAATATTGTGTTGTGTGTGTATTAGTAACTGTTATGTAGATTACTGATTTTTTTATTTGTTTGGTAGCGGCTTGAAAATTTAGAAGATATATATATATATATATATATATATATATATATATGTAGAGCTCAAGCTATCAAAATCGTTTTTTTGTATATAGTATTAGAATTTTGAAAAATGTAATACATTTCAAGAAATTCTTTTTTCTTTTTATTACTTTCAATGTCTAAAATTTTTGATGTGTTAAAATTTATCTCATGATGAGTGCTATTAACATGCCAATTTTTTTAATATAATTTGTGTTTAAAACATCACTTCTATATTCATTGGAACAATGTAATTATTAAATTACAGTATGCTTACTGCATACGTCAAATATTATCTTCGCAAAGCAACAGCTCGCGACTTAAATAAAATAACATTTCGTGGTGGAATTTAAGAATCGAATGGACTCCAGTTTTTAATAAACGCCTCCTTAAACATACACAAATTATCTATTTTCTAGAACCTAGTAGAATTTGCGCGATTCCATTCTAAATAATAAACGCCTATCTTACGTAATTTTCTTGGAAATCCTCATTAGCGTTAACATTTGTTGAGTTTTATTACCTCGTTATCTCATTCAGGTTATTAGTCACGCGCGCTGTTCGTCTGTGTTTAAGAGCGAAGATTATTGTATCGTATCACTTCTCTCCAGCAGTGAATGCGAAAGGTAGTAAATAAGTTTTATCACTTCTCCGGATTGTACCTACAAATTACCCAAAAATTTTCTATGCATTTAATCTTAAACCTACCAGTTATACTTTTAAACAAAGTACATAGATTAATGAAGTTTTTTGAATAGGTGTGCACTTTTCGATGGTAATACTTTTTTTGAGTAATTTTAGTTTGAAACATGCACAATTTTTTATAGAACCAAAATTATAGAAAAATTAGGATTTTCTCTTGCAATAATAAGTAAACGTTTGAGGAAGTCCTCATTTATTAAACACGCAACATTCACGCATACAACAGAAAGCGAACTACCTTCAAAAGGTCAGTATTTCTTTTATTGCGATTTAATATTCGAAGTTCTGCACGATTTTGATACAAAACGCAAAAGTTGTTATAACTTTGAAACCATCAACAATTGGATAACAACATATATAGTTATTTGAATAGGTATTAATCTCAGCTATCAAACCCCTTCAATTTGGACCATTACTTTTGGGACACCCTGTATATGATGCGATTAAACTCCATAGATAGGTCACATTGCATCGTATGTAAACATCTGACTTCATAAATTTGAAAGAATTCAAAAAACAAAGTTATTGGGATATTTATTGTATAGAAAATATTTGTGGAATGCCCGGTATAAAGTGTGTCGGTTGCGTTTGACACATAGAAACCGTGATTATTAGATAGTTTAATGGCGTTCTAGATAAGAATAAAGTTATTTATTGCGTTGAAATGCATTTAAAAGATGAATAGTTGGAAACTCGCAAGGGTAAATGCTATTAAAGGATTTCAGTTTCAATTTCACAGTGAAAAGATCAACTCGCAGTCAAATGCATATCAAATTTATATAAAGTAGCGTGTATAAATATATAAATATATTTAATAGCAAAAGAATATACGTTAGTTGAAAAGCGCATTGATTTAAGTCTAAATCATTAAATTGGATAGCAAAAGACGTATTTCTAATTAAAAAGCTATAGGTAAATGACTCATGTTCTAGACAAATATAATATTTATATAAGTAAGACGCGTCAAAATATTATATAGCCTGGTGCGGCAAGGAAATAGTGAAGTTAAGAATGCTCCAATTTTGATAAGCATGCGTACATAATACACCTACGTTCTCAAAGAAACTCGAACGTGAGAATAACATATACAGAAATGATTATATTGAACGCGAAGACTCTAGAAGCTGCTACGTCAGTAGGGGCTCGCTTTATAATGGTCAATCGGTGTCTTATAGAAACTGGTTTTGATTGAAACTTTGACGTCAACATAATATCGATGAGAATGGATAATATGTTACGTAGTTAATGTGCTACGCGCTACAGTATTTTGTAGTAAGCAATGAATAATTTTGTCTGGCATTGGGAAAGTAATTCTAGTATAGTGAACGAAAACTAATGTAAATAGTTGATTATTTTGCAAAGAGAAAAGCCAATGCCCGAATTCGCTGTTGTTGCAGCTCGTCAGACTGGCTCATTTCTCTTTGCAAAACAAACAACCCAGTTCTTTAATTATAAACAAATCAGGTAGGTAATCGGTCATTTGCTTAGTCAGAATTATTTAAATACATTAAAATAAAGTATGGACAATTTGAAATACACTAAAAACTATTGTAAGAGAAAATTTATCTAAAGATATGAAAACTAATGGGTAATGTATGCTTTTGTATAAAAAACCGGAAGGAGCACTAAACGATGATTATTATGTTTTCGAAACGCCAAACAACAAGCAGGTCTGTAAAGGTAAAATTTAAAGCAATCTGTTTAGATATTTAAGTCATTTAAAAAGATTCTATGATTAGTTTAAGGTATTTATAATTTAATTTTAAGGGTTAGATAAATCTACAATACAGGGTTTTGCCATTATACAAGGTAGCAATCAAACTTAAGAGAATTCTGATAAGTTTAGTACAGTTTTAAGGGGGACCGATATTAAATTACACGACTTACAAAATAATTGTTGTACATATTAAACAAGATTTAATTATGCAGTTGTTAATGAATGTTAATTACTTGTTTAAGATAAGTGAGTGAACGAGATAATCTGGATTTTATATTTAGTACATAAGACATGCGTTGCGAGGAAGTTATTCATCACCAACTTTGTAGTTAGATATTGTTTGTAAGGAGTTGTTATGGATGTATTATTTTATATTTGAAAGATTGTTTGTTAGAGAATTATTTTGTTTTATTATAAATCGGATGTATTATTACAGTTGTTTTATTAATTCAGAGCGGGCAGAGCGTGCAACTGGTCCTTTCACAGCAATAAAATTTCGCGCCCAACGTGTGTGTGTATGTATGTGTGTGTGTGTGTGTGTGTGTGGGTGTGTGTGCGTGTGTGCGTGTGTGTGTGTGTGTCTGTGTGTGTATGTATCTTCTATTATTCAGAGAAGTATTTTTTTCTGAACTTGCCGTTTCTAAATTACCTAATAACCTCGCTTAAAATTGTAAAAGCTAGAAACGGTTAATTATTGACATTGTTTCTTGTACTGTTTGTTGTTATTCAGGAATAACAAATCATTAATTTGTTCCATTTGCCATGACACAACTACTTATCCTCGCTAAAAAAAGGCGGTTATCACGGCAAAAAAGCGATTTACGCAGAATTTGATATTGCTCGTCGACGTATTAAATCCTACCGCAAAAAAGATTTTTACGGCTAATCGGAGGAATTCTCGATTGAAAAACAAGACAATGAGAAAAAATGTTCATAATGTCTAAGATCCATTGCCGCTTCTTTTTGAGCATAGCAACTTGAAACGGAGATTAGTAGTCTTAAATTCAGTACAAAGCATGGCACTGCGATAGGCACTCATAGACTATTTTTTTCTATCTCATAAATAATGATGCCAAAACATGATGTACCAAAAATAGTGAGGCAAGTCTAATCTTTTGCTATATAAAATCCTACTTTATGTAGGAGTTATTTTTATATATTGGCCTTAATCTTATGTAGCAAATTAATGTGGATAATTACGGTATTCCAGCTTCTCGTGTGGTTAGTCGATTTTATCGTGCGTTTACATTCTTTTTTAGTAAATTAGTTTGGCGTAGGTATTAATAATCTTGTAGTTTAATATCTTCTTTATTGTTTGTAATTAATCGTGGGAAGCAGATATTTTGTAGTGCAGTTTCAATTAACACATTTTTAAATACCAAATATAAAAAAAGAAAGTATGACGAGAATTGCTTGCCTTTGTCGTCATTTAAAAGAAATCTTCATACTAAATGTTTTTAGTAATTTAAGAAAAAGTGCTCAAATAGATAATGAAATTTGAAAGTGCATGTTCTACTTTCTTAGACTGCCTATCGAAATAAAATTTAGTCTTAAAAGCTATAAATAGGGTTACAAACTATAATATTAGTAAATAGAAAAAAAACCAAACCGTCGGGATTTAAAAACTTCAAATATAAAATGTTCGAAACAATATCAAGCTAAGTTTAAATACAAATCACTTGAAAAATTGTGCGGTAAATAGGTACTTTTCATGAAATACACCTTCATTGTAAGATTAAATGTAATTTTGATAATAAAAATAAGCTTAATGTAGTTTTGCAATTAGGAATACCTTCCTAAAAACAAAGGGAATCATAATAACGGTACACGGATAAATTATAAAACTCGGCGCTTTTCCTCGCAAACAGTTATATTAAAATAAAAATTTTAACTAGATAACAATAATGAGACGTCTCACTATACAAGACTTGTTACCTTTTTCGGTGATAAAGTTTCTATAACATAACAAACTAAAACTTGTTAAACGGGCTACTTAAATTATTATTATTATTATTATCTCTTTATTCACAGATTTAAATATCTGGGATTAATACATTAGTGGACAAAGTCAAACTAAAGTAACAATTTCTGCTTATGCTATGAATGTTGTAAAAATCTTCTGGTGATGGCGGTTGTACTAATTATTACACTTTTTTGTATTTGCAGGTGAATATCTTTGTCAATGCGTAGTAACTTTAAACTATCAAAAAAACTTTTAGGTGTAATTCCTGTTGCTGAGATGATCAATGGTACAATTTTAACGATGTTTTCTTTCCACATGTTCTCTATTTCATGTGCCAAAGCTTGATATTTTTCGCACTTTTCTTTGTATTTCTTCTTTAAATTTTGTGTCAGTGGGATTGCTACATCAATAATATATGTTTCTCGTGAATCATGGATTTTAAGTACGATGTCTGGTTTGTTATGTAGTAAACGTTTATCAGTTGTAATTTGTCTGCTCCAATAAAGAGTCTGTCGGCTGTTCGTTAAAACCTGTTGTGGATTGTATTTGAAGTAGGGTGTATATTGGGCTATCAATTTATATTTCAAGGCTAGTTCTTGATGTATTATCTTGCATATTGCATCGTGTCTATAGATATAGTCAAGAGGTGCTAATGTACTGCATCCTGCAATTATATGATCCGTTGTTTCTCTGCAATTATCATTTTCTATTGTAGGATCCTTTATGATGTACTTCAAATAATTTTTTGTTTTAATTACTTGATCTTGGATTGCAATCATAAAGCCTTCAGTTTCCGCATAAGTATTTCCCTTTTTAAGCCATTCATTTGATTTCAATTTATCTACGTTGGTTTCTTGTAACTGGTTAAAGAATCGTCCGTGTAGTTCTTTGCTTGACCATTTTGTTTGTTTAGCAACACTATCTTCAACTTTGTCCAATGGATGAAAATTTTTTGTACTTAAATGAAGTGGTGTTATGTTCTTATCTGTTGTTACGATAGAGTAATATAGTAAACTCGTTTCTTTCTTTAGTAAAAAGTATTCTCTGAGTTTATGTATTTGATTGTAGTGGAGAGAATAGATATCCGTGAATCCTCTACCGCCTTCTGAACGCGGAATATTAAAACGTTCGACAGAAGATTTTGGATGATGCATTCGGTATTTAGTGGCTGTAGTCCTTGTTAGTCGGTTTAGTTGTTCCAGCTCGGTGTTACTCCAGTTTACTATGCCAAATGAATAGGTTAAGATAGGTATTGCATAGATGTTAACTGCTTTGGATACGTTTCTGGCATTTAGATGAGTTTTCATGATTTCTTCTAAGCGTTCCTTATATTTCAACTTTAATATTTCTTTCTTATTATTATTATTATTATTATTATTATTATTATTATTATTATTATTATATAAAATCCTACTTTACGTAAGGAGTTATTTTTATATATTGGCCTTAATTTAAAGGAAAATTATTAGGAAAATAAATTCGTTTCGGAACAAAATTTCTAAATTTGAGTAGTTTTTAAAATCTAATATTAATGCTGTAAAAATGGACATTAGTAAAAAACCCAAAATGAAAATGTGGCCCATAGTTGGTTCACATTTTAGTTTTAAAAACTATTTGTATAATAAAATTTAGATCAGGAAATTCTGGAAACCCAAAATAGGATACTTTGGATTGCTCTCACATCAAGTTAAATTATTTCAAAAATTTTAGTTTTAAATGGACTACATCCGACAGTGATAAAATTTTAATGAATTGATAAAATGATAACCAAATTACAGAATATTTACTTAAACAAACAATTTGCATCAGCATCTTTTTACGTAATAAACCATTTCCCAGTATCCCTTCAACAGAATGTTTTATTTTAGTCAAAGACATTCTGATTAGCCCCAACGTTACTAATACTCAAATTGCTTCCGTTCGTTATCTATTTGAGTTAAGTCTGTATCATAATTTTTTTCAAATTCACTGGTCTAGCAATGGGGGTCAAACCTTTTTACTTTGCTAGATAGAGTTAAAATTTATATCTAGAAATATTTTTCCAAATCAAAAGTTTTATACTGGAACCGCGACGTAGACAATAACATTGGAGTCATTTCGGTTACCAACAATAAAATTCATGTTTTCTTAAACTGGCTCAACATAATCCATAAAAAAATTTAGTTCACCATTGAAGTAGAACATAACCAATCTCTTCATTTTCTAGATTTAAGGCATTACAATCGTTCACACAATATTACTTTCAATATCTACCATAACCCTACATCCACACACACTGTTATTCCTTTTGTTTCCAATCATCCTTTAGTTCCCAACTTAGCTGCTTTTAGATTTTTATTTCGGAGATTACTATTAACTCCACTGTAAGATGATCATTAATAAACGGAATTGAACATTATTAAGCAAATGGCATTGGACAATGGTTACCCCATGCACATTATTAACTACTGTCAAGGAACATAAAATAAAAAATCAGCAAAAACATTCTTCTTCCATGAACAGCTCTAACTCACAACATTAAAGTCTATAATACTGCCGTTTACACAAAAATTAAACCTTCAATTAAAAATATTTTTTCGCAACATAACATTGGTAACGCTTTTGAGATTCCAAGATTTCAATAGACTATTTTGACGTCAGTGAAGCTAGTGGCTGAAGTTGGCAGCCTAAACCCCGGCTCTTCAATTAGCCACGCTCCTTCTACCAATCATCGTTAAAACCGCGTCTTTTTTAGCCCAACGTCAAATAGTTCCACCCCTTTTTTCTTACAATACAACCTATTGTAAGTAATAAAGAACATATACAATAACCATGTTTAGCGAACAAATCTAAAACAACGGTGGTAAATACCCATTGAAAATTGTGTTTTCTTATGAAATCTCTAGATGCAGAAGCACATATATAATCTTACTAAAAATCTGAATTTCTGCAAGTATTTAAACATTATAGCAAAAGTTATTACGTTTTTAGTAATGTATATCAAGTGGCCGCTAGCCCTACTTTAATTTTTTTCTTGCTCTCTATTAGAGCAGCACTTTGTCAAAAAATCTCCATTTGGCACACCAGCGTCCAATACGTGTGCGACAAAGTTTTAAATTTCAAGCCCAAATAAAAAGTTATTAACGTTTACGTGATATGTCAAGTAGCGGCTACCTCTACTTTAATTTTTTTCTTGCTTTTTTCGACCTTCCATTTTTGAGATGCTGAAGTTAAATCCAAATGTCGGTTAAAACCTGTCAAGGTGATATATCACCCCACCATTCCCGCGCCTTTATAGCGGTAAATTCGGATGTCACGGAGTGCGTTAAAAAAACTCGCAAGTGGTTACTGAGCTGTTTAAAAATGCCTTCGAATATCAAAATGCACACTATAATATTCGCAATATTTATCGATCAACGAGAATCAAGTTAGCAAATACTACGGATCACTACCAACTTAAGCTGTAAATTGCATTAATAAGCGTTATTTATATCTGTGTGTATAAGTAGATTAGTTAGATAAAGTTTGTATAAGAAAGATGTTTTTTAATATATTGAGGACTATTCATAAATGTTTCTTGAATTTTTTGTTTCATTTCATCTTTGTAAAATCCGCAGCAAATTTCTCTGAGCTAGCTATTTTCCAAATACGTTTCTCTATACAGAAAACTTAATATTTATATAATTTTAGTTTCTTTTAAAAATTTTCCAAACTCGCTCGTGTTTGCTGCGTTGTATCATTACAAAATGATGCTAGAAGACGTGTTGATATATGTATATATATATATATATATATATATATATATATATAAACTAAAATTATATAAATATTATGTTTTCTGTATAGAGAAACGTATTTGGAAAAACACTCTGTATGCGAATTATGAATGCATAAAGAACTAGATTGGAAAGGGTTTTGTTCTTATTACATAATGGAAGTTTGTTCTCAGATAAAATTGGCAGTAGTCGTCATATTCCGCGCATAGATAACGTTTTTCAAAGAGTTTCATTTACATTTGGTAATAAAGTACTCAATTGCAAGCCTAATTATTAATAAAAGCTTTTTTTTTGAAAACGAGCGGTTTCAAAAGAGTATAAAACGTAAATTTATACTAGAGCGCGCGTATTATATTTAATTGCATTTTGTACTTAATACCAGGCATACGTGTTATTTAGATGAAAGCGGAATATGACAGGGTATGACGGTATGTCAGTATATGACGGGATATACCGTAATATAACTGTATATGACGGGATATGACGTGATATGACGGAATTTGTCGGAATATGACTGGATATGACGGGATCTGCCGGGATACGACGAGATATGACGGGATATGACTTGATATGACAGGATATAGCTGGATATGACGGGACGTCGGTAAATGACGGGATATGACGAGATATAAAGAAATATGAGGTGATATGGCAGAATATGACGAGATATATGACGCTGGTGTACCTAAATGGAGATTTCTTGACAAAGTCGTTGCTTTAATAGAAAGCAAGAGAAAAATTAAAGTAGAGGTAACGGCTACTTGATATATATCATGTAAACGTTAATAACTTTTTTATTTGAGTTTGAAATATAAACTCTGTCGCACATGTATTGAGCGCTGGTGTGCCTAAATGGCGATTTTTTGACAAAGTTGTTGCTTTAATAGAAAGCAAGAAAAAGATTAAAGTAGAGATAGCGGCTAGTTGATATATATCAGGTAAACCTAAATAGCTTTTTTATTTGGGCTTGACATCTAAAATCCTTTCGCACACGTATTTGGCGTTGGTGTGCCTAAATGGAGATTTTTTGACAAAGACGTTGTTTTAATAGAAGGCAAGGAAAAATTAAAGTAGATGTAGCCGCTACTTGATACATATTACATAAATGTTAATAACTTTTTATTTGGACTTGAAATCTAAAGCTCGGTCGCACACGTATTGGCCGCCGATGTATCTAAATGGAGATTTCTTGACAAAGTCGTACCATTCACAGAAAAAATTAAAGTAAAATGTAGCGGTCACTTGATATATATTATTAAAAACAAAATAACTTTTGCCATAATGGTTGAATATATACATATATTTAGATCTTTAGTAAGATTATATATGTGCTTCTGGAAGTTTCATATAAAAGTACAATTTTCAATTTTTACCAAAGCTCTGATTTAGATTTGTTTGTTAAACATGGTTATTGTAGACGTTCGTTCTTATTTACAATAGGTTGTATTGTAAGAAAGAGCGGGTGGAACTATTTGATGTTGGGCTAAAATAGGCGTGGCTCTAACGACAATTGGTAGAAGGGGCGTGGTTAATTAAAGAGGCGTGGTTTTAGCTGCCAACTCTAGCTGCTAGTTTCACTGTCGTCTATTTTGTAACACCAAATATACGATTTGCTTAACATATAAATCAAGTATCTACAGTGCCACCAAGTAAACATTAGCTCCGGAAGATATGCGACCTAAAATTTAACCAATGAGAGAATTGAATTGCGATGTTGTACATTCCGTACATATAACTTTAATTATATGAAAATTGATAGTTGTGAATGTAGTCAGCGTTATTTATGGCACTGTTTATCAAGTTGTATGTAAATTTGATTTAAATATTAAACGCAAATAACTGAATACAGTACATTAACAAAACGTATTTGTTGCAGAAATCAATTTAAAAGATTTTGGTTGTGCTTTTATGTTTAAAATAACTTATATGCACAAAAATTATTACGATATGATTACTACCACCATTCGATATCTATTAATTTCATACTTATCGAATTGACTAACCCATAACTCTAGATGTATATCGTTTTGCCTAACTTTCTGAATGTTTAATTGTTCTGCGTTTTTATGATTTTTGCATTATTCTTTTATTTTATTCAACTTTATTACCAGCTTTTCAAAACTACATATTTTTTTTGCTAAACTAAACATTTGTATAAAAACTGTATAATTATATTGTAAACTTAAAATTTTACATAACCTCACATTACTGAAATTTATAAATTAATTTATGATTTCTAACAGATTCTTGTCTTTAGTTTAGCTAACAAAAGTTTATTTTTGTAGGTTGTGTCGTAAATCTAGTAATAACACCTAGGAAGAGTGTTATTCTGAGGTTAGGAACGCCATTAAATCTGTTATAGAATTTTTCGATAACCGGAAAGATGCGGGTGTCTGGTTACTTACTACATTTAGAAAAGGCAACTGATGTTGTTGCTGCAACTGAAAAATTGTGTACATTTATAAAATATATAAGAAAGGAACCTTTAATATCTGAGAATCGAGCGTTAAAATATGCATCGAAAAGGCAAGGTAGTGGTGGTTCTAATAAAGTTACTCTTGACGATTTTGACCTGTTAAGTATTGAAACATACTGTCCACGAAATTTATACGGTTGATAAGCAAGTTCCTACATTGGATATTTTGGTCAAGTGATTGAAACACAAAATCAATTATACTGGTGGTCGGGAAACAATAAGAAAGCACTTGACAAAGATTGGCTTTAGTTTTAAAAAATGTCATGATGAATGTAAGTTGCTGATGAAACGAACAGACATTATAGCATGGCGTTCATGCTATCTACGTGTCTTACGAGACATATTTAAATGAAACATATATTCATCCATCGTAGGGTGTATTGAAATGCTGGCAATCTAAAGACGAAGCTGGGCTATACAAGACTAATAGAGCTGGTCAAGGATGTATAATTGTTCATGCAGGTGGACGTTACGACTTTGTCAATAATGGCCTTCTAATACTCGAATCAAAAAGCAAACCTGGTGACTATCGTGATGACATGAATCACCACAACCTTATACAATGGATAGAAAAAGAATTAATTCCAAATTTACCTCCCAATGGCATTAGCGTTTTGGACAAAGCACCATATCATAGTGTCCAAATTCATAAACCACCTACACAAGTAGTGCGAAAGAAAATTATTCGTGTTTGGCTGGCAAGTCAAGGTTTTTCGATAGACAACAAATGAAATGCGCAAAGCTGAATTATTAGTATTAGTTAAGAACTTTCCATGTAGCAAAACATATTTTGTAGTTCAATTACTTAAATAGCACATGTACAAACTGTGCTACATTTACCACCGTATCATTGTTACTTCAATTCCATAGAATAGATATGGAGTTAACGTTTAGTTGCAATAAATAACGTGGATCAATGGAGTGATGAAATAGTGAATGTAGTGCAAAAAACATTTTCTAAAATTGGTGAATTAGAGTGGATAAAACAATGTTGATCGTTTGAAAGAAGAAGCTTGATGTAGAGATGGTTTACTGGATGATACTGTTGAAAGCTTGAACTTTACTGTAAACACAGTTTCATCAGAAGACGTGGAAGACGAAACTGAATGCGAAGGTATCTAGCACCCGTATTCTTGTGCAAAAATTTGCTATAATATTATTTTGTGGATAATTATGTATTGAAATTTATGCAATGTACAGCTGTGTGTTTAAATACTTGACGTTCAATAGAAACTAAACTATGCTTTGGTCTTAATACTTGTTGATTTATTAAATATATTGACTAAAGTACCATTTGTTGATACTAATTACATCAATTTACTAAAGTACTCGTAATACCTAACTTAAAAAATAATTTAAATGTTATAGAAAAATCCTTACGCTGAGTGTACACTACTACCAGCAGTGCTAACAGGCCAAACCCCTCCATGGTTAATGTTTGCTTGGTGGAGCTGTACTTGTTAAAATGCAACCCTTGTCCCGGATTCTACCTAGGTCAGATGGATTGATCACTTTCGGTCAGACTTAATGAACATTAACAGTTTATCAGAAAAATACTAGTATCCTATACAGTGCAACAAAGTTGGTGTTTGCGAATCATGTCGCCAGTTCGAAACAGAGTTTTGATTCAGTCAATTTTGAAATACTACATTTAGCTCAAGAAAGCATAAAACTAAATGTAATGACTTCTTTATCGAGAACTTGTAGATTTATAAATGTGTGCATAAAATAGAAACAAAATAATAAACAAAGTTCAAAGTACACAGATGGTGAATTTGTCGACAGCTAGCGATTTATTCCACAGGGAATTAAGATTATGTGTAAATGAGATTGTTGATTTCAAGAACGAAACGTTTTTCTAAATTTATCTTAGAGTACCTTTATATCATTGGCAGAGATTAATGTCTGAACTCACTACTTTATTATTGTTTATTCAATATCCTCTTCTAGTAATTTTTGTTATATTAGAGCCAGATAACTTCGACGTGACCATAGGCATTGGTCAACATCTTCTTTTATCAGTGTCGGTTGTAATCAGTTTAAAAGTAAATATTTTTTAAATAATTTAACTTAATGTGAGGGTAAATCAAAATATCTTCTATCATAGATATATTTTGGGTTCGCAAATTTTTCAGATTTAAATTTTATTTTACAAATAGTTATTAAAACTAAGATGTGAACAGATTAATTTTTCCCTACATGGTAAGGGGTCAAATTTTCGTTTTGGCTTTTTAAATAAGATAAATAGTTGAACTAAAATTATCTAGCTTTTACAAACAAGAATAAATATGGATTGATGCTTTAAAATTTACCTGTAAAAAGTAAAAAAAAAAAAAATAAAAAAAATTAACAATAATAATAATATAAAAATAATAATCAAAAGTCTAATATGCACGGCGAACCCCCCCACACCACTAAAGCAATCGCTATCCCACCATCTACGCGCGGCAAATCTGTAATAAACGAAAACAAATAAATAATAACAAACTATATCAGATTATATAATATTATATAATTATAATTATATAATATCATATTAATTTAAATCGGTGTAGTAAAGAAATAAAATAATGTGGAACCGCGCATCTTCCCCAGGACTTTTAAAGTGATAGTGATTGTGCCCCCCACCTCCCCCGAACGTTTGGTGCATACCCTCCAGGACTATAAGACTATAACAGTGCATAACTATCCCCCTAAAAGTAAGAAACAAAAAGATGTAGGCAGACGACCAGACGCTCGGATGTTGGGAAAATTTATAATTAAGGTAAGAATAAAATTGTGGCGGCTGTACTCGCATAAGCATTGATTTGTATTAATAAAAGATTTTGAAATAATTCAACGCGCACGTTTTTGTGTGTAATGGCGCTAGCCGACATATGCTTATGCGAGTGCACCTGATAATTTATTTGGGTGATGCTTCTGCTACATGCACTGTTACATGCTTATGCTTTTAGATGTTTATTTGTTTATATATATTTATTTATATTTATATTTTATATGTATTTGCATGTATTATATTATTTTGAGGTTTGAATTGTTTTTTCTGACGTTCTGCCGCCATTTTTGGTGGCAGCATTTTAATAGGAAGGAATATTGTACTAGAAAAGATTATAATTATAATATAAATCAGGTAGGGCATGATAGGGAAAGCTAGGGACGGAGTTAGACTAAATTACTTAGACCAGGTTGGACGAATTTGTAAATATATAGAGCAGGCAAAATAGCTGGATTCACTATTAAAATATTTGGCGAATGCTTACAAATTTGAATCCATTTTTAATTAGTTAGCTAGCTTTAGATGGTTTTAAGTCGACGCTTCAGGTCGCACCGGTAAGCAGAGCTGGTGACTACTACCCCGTATTACGGATCCCTCCTCTTTTACTTTCGCGTGTGTTTTGTTGATCGGACACACTTCAAAATCAACGCTGGGGATACCTTTATTCAAACCCTATTTTTAGTTTTTGTTTCAGGTTGTTAGATTTTTATTTAGGATGAATTAAATTTGAAGTTAGGTTTAATTTGGAACACATTATATTTTTGCTTTTAAACCCAATGTAGTACCTTCGGGTGGAGCATTGGGGACGTGGCCGCAAGTATAGCGGCCCTTATTCAAATTATAATGCTTTAAAATGTAACCTACTCTTTCCGGTATATGATTCTGCATAAAACATTATCTTAAACCAAAATAGCGATTAACGGCATTTAAATGTAGCGCCAAGGTAATGGACGACATAAAGAGTACACACTATAAAACCTTTGGCCACTATAAATTCAACAAAAAAATTACAAATAGGTAAAGGCTTTCAATTTTCTATACAAAAATCATCGCCACATAAATGTGTGACTTAGCGGTGAATCGGAACTACGCTACATTTGATTTTGCAATGCTCCACCCTAAGATACTGCATTGGCCAGGAAGCGAGTTTTCATTAACTTGGAAATTTTGAATTTTGCCGAATCCTTACTATTCTAAGCAAGTTAGGGATTTTTAACGTGCGTGACAATACTCGCACACAGGACCTACATTTTACCTCACATTCGAAGTAGGGTGTATTTTGTGAAACATTTTTCAAGCGGTCCGAGTCGGGAATCGAACTCGGGACCTTGGACTTAGTGGTGAGTCGAAAGCGCACTGCATTTGATTCTCCAATACTTCACCCGGATGTACCACATTGGCCAGAAGCGATTTTTTTACCTGGAGAATTTTGAATTTTGCCGCGAACCTTTTTCTGCTCCAAGCAAAGTTGGAATTTTTAATGTGCGTGACAACACTCACGCACGGGACCTACATTTTACTTCTCATCTAAACGAGGTCGTATTTTTGTGATAAATGCTTGCGTAACATTGTCAAGCGGATCATGTCGGGATACGAACCCGAGACCTTGAGCGTAGTAGACTCACGCATACGAAGAGGCCACGGAACCGCCCTTCGGTCGGAACCACCAGGAACGTCCAAGCTCTTAATTTGAAAATAAAAGTTTCTAAATTCACATTTAATATACGATTAAAAAGATACGCGAAAAGATGGAGCAATAAAATTTAATAAGTCACATACATTTATAGAGGATAAATTCTTATGCATAATTGGTTAAAATTTACAAAAGCAGAATTACAGTAACTTTCGATTAAATGATTAAAATAATGCTCCGCCAAACTTTAGGAATAAAAATGGAACTTAAAACAATTTTAAATCTTATGTAAGAATTGATATAATTCAGCTCGATGTGAGCAGTCGTATACAGAAATGATACAGGCCTGAAATTTTATTTAAAGGTTAAACTATTAAATTCTCCGATATTTTCAAAAATTTATAGTTAGAAAGATTATAAAGAAGTGTTGTGTTGGCAAAAATTTTGAACGATCGATGTCATAGTCAAGAACAAGTTACATTAAAAATCGCGACATGAAATTTCCATAAAATCTTACTGATCTAGTTTACGCAAAAAAAGTGTGTTAATAGTAAATTTTTGATTCGAAATAATGATTGAAAATCACATCCTACAAAATATTAGTGCAGAAGTAAATACTGTATTTTGAAATAGCATTCATATTGCTTTTCTAACACCTTCAAGAATTAAACTATCCACCTTTTCGAAAAATAAAATTCATAAAACTTCTATGTAAATTTTAATTCTAGACCTCCAAATAAAATTGAAAACTAACAATTACATTCGCACGGTTGTGCTAAAAATCCAAGAAACGTCACGGTAAAGAATTTAAAAATTGTAAAACTCACCGGTGATCGTACCATTTCGAACATAAATCATTGTACTTAGAAAGTAGCCCCTGTGGTCACAATGTACCTCAAAGGCCCCCCCCTTTACGTCGTCAGAAGTCAAATGTTCTGAACTATTCCACAAATATCCACCGCTCAAATTAAGAGACAATCTAAACCACTTCCATTATTGCAAACACCCTAAGCTCAAAAATAAGATCATGCCGCTAAATAATAATACATTAAATAATTCCAAAAAGGAAAAATTAAAACTTAATCACATCGTTTAATACAAATAACTTCAATGATTTGAAAAAATATTCTATGCTACACAGATAGCGGAAAAAAGTACGCCACGCAGTTTGATCGTTTATAAACACGTTCTAATTTATATTTAGAAGTTAACGCAGAAGCATTTCTAACAATTACTTGAAACGTTTAAATTATAGAAAAACGTCTGTTTTTGTGTTGTTTATTTTACAAATTTTGGGTAACATTTTTATTTAAAATCGAATGAAACAATTGCTCAAGAATTAGTTTTCCTTTGAATTTTTTTTTTAAATTTCAGACTACTTAATTTTGAGCGAAGTAATAACAGGTATTCGTGTTTGATTTCGCAGCCACTTAGTATTATAATAATTTTTCTGACAATGTTAGGTATAGCCAGCCGCAAAGAATCCTTACTGTTGTAATAAACGCCTTTAACACCTTTCTGGGTTCATTGTAAAAAAAAATAACAATTTTATTAAAAGTGTTATAGGACAAAATTATCTATTAGTTTTACAAATTAATAATGTAGAACCTTGGTTTAAAAAAATTGCAGCTACTGATGTAGCGTAATGCAAAACGTTAGGTATAGGTTAAAGTTTAAAATAAATGCTCGTTGTACCTCTTTTTCGCTTGTTTCTTAACTACTGTAGATGCTTTCTTGCTTAATATTTGGATAGCGTTCTGCAATCGCTAATAATACATTCTTATCCAGAACATTTTATTACGAAATAATCACTGAAAATGAAAAATGAAATAGGATCAATCTTAAATTGCGCTCGACAGTGACTCCCGCCTTATAGCAGTAATCAAGTATACAAATTAAAATTTTGTTATAAATTATGAACCAAGTCTATATTAGGCAATTATTTGTCATGCTTGAAATGGTCGAAATGAAATTATTTTTAAAAGATACATCTTAATACAAAATTATTCGTTTACAAAAATATTTTTAGTATAGGTATTAAGTGCATTTTTCGAGTGTTTTAGTATAAGTAATTATATGTTTCAGAAAATGGAGCAACAGAATGAGTATTCTACTTCAAATAAATACATTTCTGTAACATTTCAAAAAACGTAAAGATCTTCAAGTTAAGGTTATATAAAGTTGGCATCAGAGAAATATAGCAATTGTGTTACACTGACTTGATTAGTCATTTGTTCCCGCCCTGTAAATTTCATTTATGTTAAGAAAATCGTTCACGTATCGATCCATCGCATAATAAAGCAACGCATACATAAGGTACACGCTTGCATTACAAACAACTAATAATTTTCGCAGTTAATATGCGTAGTACGTTGCGTGCTATTTGGTATAATTACTAGCATTTAATCGAATGTAATTGTATTTATTAACATTAATTACGCGTGTGAAACTTGAGAAATTAAACCTGATCGCTAATCACTTACGACTACCAATACCACTATTACATCACAAGCACAAGTAGTAAAAAAAATCTCGAATCGTGTCGACGACTTCACCAACAAAACTAAACTAAACGCCAACGGTTCTTTCCCCTGTAGGTAAGTATAGGCCTTTTATAATACTCGGGCTCAGGGACGCCCGCCGCCATTAAAAACTTGCTTGTGTAAGGGTCCAGAACCGCGACGGGTGTAATAATTCGAAGCTATTATTATGACCAAACAATAATTTTAGGTTAGAGTTTTACGTAATTTTACTTGTACGACGTGCTTTTAAAAAGTATCCAAGTAAGCACCGTCTTCAAAAAACATAATAAGCAGTTGTCCTTCGTCTTTTTCAGGTATGTTCAACACAATAAGGAAACGTTGAAAATTTTCGTTGTCGTGTTTTAGAATTTATGGCAGTTAGAAAAAACGACAGCAGGGCATCACCACCCTGCAACTAATGTCTTTATTCTTGAGAATTTATAGCTGCATTATTACTAAATTCCGAGGAGAAACGAAGATCACCATCTAATTGAAATGCAAGCAAAATCAGGTGGCGCAATCTTACAAACATGATTACTTAAACCCATTCTTAAGGTAGTTGTAAATGCCATAAAGGCGGAGTAATGGAAGTATTATGTGAAATTCTCGTTTTGTGCAATTACAGGTTGTAATTTTATTATCGTTTGCTTTTGATGTGTGTAATTTAGCGGTTTTGTTTATTATGTGTACTAGATTTATTTTACACGAGTTCCGGAAACTGATTCTTGCTACTGAAATGATTTTAGCTTATTAATGTTTACAGTGCCATCAATGTAAGTCGTTGAGTGTTCGCCGGACTTTTTGTAGTGGTAATTCTGGTTCACAATCAATTCCAATCTACTCTAGTATGCGAATTAGGGTCGTTCAAAACCCTACCACACGCTTTATGTTTTATATCATTAGTTAATAGAAAATGCTCTACTACTTTTCAGCGCTATTATAAATAAGTTAATTATTTTTACGAACCTTGCGTTGATAAAAGAGCTTGATAATCATTAGCGTGATTTTTGTATCATCCCGCTTTATTGTGCGGAAATATTTTTCTTAAATTCTACAAGTAAGTAACCTGACACTTACAGAGTTGAAGCTTTCACTGTATATTTAAAGCAAAAAGAGAAAGCATTCATGTCGGGTTAATAGCAAAACTACGAAAGATCCAAACTTATTTCATGCCATACCTCAAATTACAAAAAATTGCGAGGAGATGTTCTGCAAATATCACAAAATGTCTTCATAGTAATAGCACTAAACAACAAATTGTATTTTTTTGTTTTCTAAGGTGCGATGGCTGTTTGTCATAGGATTTTCAGGCGATCACGAATTTGTACCAGAATCACCCACCAATTTTATAGTATAGGACGTTTAATTATGTAACGTTTAAATACAATTTCTATATACCACGTCACTACCGAATCTTAAAATATATTGTACGCGGTTTTCGTTTGTAGAATACCTCGGGATGATCCTAGATTGGGTTCGAACAACAATCTGCGAGCATTATGATTGTGAGGCTCCACTTCCATCGGTATAGGTTTTCACAATACAGAATGTCTTTGTGAAACCTTTCACCATGTTCGTCACTTACAGATCCTAGATTTCCAGGGAAAACATTTAAATGAGAGTGGAAAAATGAATCTTCAAAGACGTCGCAACCCATATCGCTGTATATGGAAATTAGAAGATTCACAATTTGTTAGTACTTTTTGCCTTTTTATTTTCCAAGATATTGAAACATACCGCTTTGACTAATACCCATGCAGCAATTTCAATCTCGGTAAGTTTTGAATCGAATACACTGTCCTTTATGATGTGACGAATTTGCGGCCAAATAAAAACTTTTATTTTGCCTCACTTAGTCTTTGAAACTTCTTTCTCAAATAATGGAATCTTATAATCTTTATTTAAAGCTTTGACAAAGTGTCACATGGGTCTCAGTTTTATATGCAGAGGTGATAGCAAAGCTTTCTTCATATGAACGATAGAAGGATTGGTATTTTTTTTCTCCATTAATAAAGTTTTCTCGCATTTTCCAGTCTTTTATAAAATAATGTTTATCCTTTGTTCTGCTGTCCGATTCGCAGAAAAAACAGCAGTCCTTGGTGTAGCCCAATTGCATTTCTAACAAAAGTGCTATGACTTTTAATTTACCACATATGCTCCAGCCATGTTCCGTATACCTAACTTTTTCCAGTAAATTTTTCATGTTGTCATAATTTTCCTTCATACGTGCTGCGCAGTTAATAGGAACAGATGGGTACGAATTTCCATTTCTTCAGGCTTAGGGTAGATGAACCAATAAATTGTCTCTATTCAGTAGCTTTGTTAATAGGTGCATTTTAATACATCCATTAGTGCAGGATCATCTACACGGTACATCTACTGATCATAGGATGTAAAAAAAATGACGAAGATCTTGTTTACATCTCCAATATGTGGAACTATTCGTATACCACTATGTAATACTTTCCAATCTTGCATCCCGGATCTCAACAGTTCAGCTTGTGCTTTTGACAAATTTATACCCCGTACTAAGTTGTCAAGCTCATTTTGAGAAAGTAGACGTGGAGTACCTATATCATGTGATTGGAAATAAGGATCCGTGATTTTTCAATAGGTTCAACAATATATCTTTAGCAGTATTCCTATCATGGTCAAATGTATATGATTTTGGACATTTGGGGACAGGTAAAATCTGGATGTGAAGAACTGACCGGAGAGGTGATTGCAGGATTGGATACTGTGCAGTAAATTTCCACTTCAATGAAATTCCAGATAGATTCATCGAGCAAAAACAGCAATTTATAATATGATCTTTAGGTTTTCTTCACATCATAAACACTGCAAAAGCCATTGACTTACGTTGAATTGAGCCACCCTCTTAAACTCACAGCACACGTTGCGCAAATGATCTGCAGCGCGCAAGATTTATTCTAATCTCGCAGTTTGCACCCAAAATAAAACTAATAAGCTTTTTTGATTAACGTAGTTATTGTCTTTTTGTGAGATTTAATTTTCACTCGCCAAATACGTAACAAAACTATCCGTCTGATTTAATCACTTTCGGGACATTCTATAAACAAAATACTATTTTTTAATTTATATTTTGTATCTATTTACAGAAGTGTTTAGGACATTCAACTGCTGCTCATCCTGTCCTGTCGCGGTAATGCATCTTAATCCGACTTTTCCAGCGATTTCTAGAGCCCTCTCCAGACTCTATGCCGCTGTTCACATTCAGTGATTAGCCACTCGCCAGATTATGTTCGTTACAATATCTTATACAACCTAAACACTCTTAAAGGAATATCTTAATACCTGAGGGTGATACGATAATTCTGATTGCAAATTTGGTTTTAGCGACTAAACGTACTTAAAAGACACCCATCAGGCATCAAGAAAGAAGATAGATATTAATCTGTGTGGTTTAAAGAGTTACAAAATTCTCCACGAAAATTTAATACCAACGCGACCGCACATTTCTTGTGTTCAAAATGACCAAATGTACTTTTACTAATATGTGCATAGGCATATGCAACAATGAGAGAGATTGGATAATAAACCTCATTAGAAATACTTCTTATATTAATTATTAATACTCATATATAAAGGAATTACTGGCAAGTGACTCAAATTCAGCCACGAGGGCTTCCTGTCGACGCGTTTCGCCCTAATTAGGGTTCGTCAGGACAGGAATAGCAAAGTTGTAATATTTAATACAGACACCTTATGGAAAGTACAGCATCACCTAGCTCAAAATTTGTGTCTTCGTGTCGTTTTACCTGACATCGCAGGTTTTCAGCAACAGTCTGCACGGAGGAGATCCGGCTCAACTGCCTTTTTCCATAGCCAAAAGTTATAATTTAGAAGAAAAGTATGATTAATGTGTCTTAAATTAATACAAAGTAGAAAAGAATTACTGGCAAGTGTATCAAATTCAGCCACGAGGGCATCCTGTCGACACGTTTCGCCCTAATTGGGGCGCATCAGGTCAGGAGTAGCAAAGTTGTAATATTTAATACAGACACCTTATGGGAAGTACAGCATCACCTAGCTCACATTTTGTGTCTTCGTCCTTTCTACTTTGTATTAATTTAAGACTCATTAATCATACTTTTCTTTTAAATTATAACTTTTGGCTATGGTAAAAAGCAGTTGAGCCGGATCTCCTCCGTGCCGACTGTTGCTGAAAACCTGCGATATCAGGTAAAACGACACGAAGACGCAAATTGTGAGCTAGGTGATGCTGTACTTCCCATAAGGTGTCTGTATTATATATTACAACTTTGCTACTCCTGTCTTGATGAGCCCCAATTAGGGCGAAACGCGTCGACAGGATGCCTCGTGACTGAATTTGAGTCACTTGCCAGTAATTCCTTTCTACTTTGTATTAATTTAAGACTCATTAATCATACTTTTCTTTTATATATATATATATATATATATATATATATATATATATATGTTAACGACCTCTGGTTCAATACTTTGCAGTTTTTCTTTTATGGGGGTTATAGGTCTTGTTTAAAAATAATAAAAAAGCGTACTCTTTTTATTACATCTGAATTTTCGAGTATATTTTTACTCTTGGTCACAGATTAAATAGTCGAGATTGTGTTAGTTTGTATGTTTATATACAAATGTTTTAATTTATATGTCATTTGTCAGAAACTGTCAATTGTATAATTGTTTGAAATAACTTTTTAAAAATGTTTCCTGTTACACATGCCAGTAATTACACAATCTCGACTATTTAATCTGTGACCAAGAGTAAAAAATATACTCGAAAATTCAGATGAAATAAAAAGAACACGCCTTTTATTATTTTTAAACAAGACCTATAACCCATAAAAGAAAAACTGAAATATATATATATATATATATATATATATATATATATGTATATATATATACATATATATATATATATATAATGCTATAATTATAGGGTAGTTTAGGGGTAGGTTAAGTTACAGGGGTCGTAGAATGAATAAAAGAAACTGCCAGTTAACAAAAGCACGTAATTACAGATATTATAAGAGTAAATAGGTCACTATACATATTGTTAGTTGAGAGCACACTGTATATAAAAGTACATGAAATTAAACGTATAAGAAATAGAAATATCCAAGAGTAGTTGCGAGCTAAGATAAGATTTAAAAACGTAACGAAATGCATCAAAACTAAATCAACGGCAAACCTATATCAATTGGCTTGATAAATATTTCACAAATGCGTTATATATATCATCGTATACGCAGGCTAAAATTATGCATTATTTGAATAAATCGTACGTGACATAAAGTATTACATTTGTTCAAAAATCCAATTTAACTAGGTAATAAACAAACATCAAATTTATCTCGGTTTAGATTAGAATAAGCAATCAACAATAAATACGTGACTTAATGAACGAAAATTCGTGGGATTTCTCAATTAAATATCATGGTATGTAAATGAATACGTGACAATTTAAGCATTCATCCAAATATTTAAACTATACAATTGGTAAAATTTCTCGGAGTACATAAACACAAAAGGTGTCGCCCCAACACATGAAACAACGAATGGAAAACAAGAGGTACGGCCTTTAAATACGATAACAATTGAGCGACGAGTTGAGTATACATTTTAAACCGGGCTACGACGATACTCAGAAGTGCTAAATTATTTACGTAACCAGTCATACGAAAGTAAATGAAAATCATTTTAAAAAGTGTAAAAATTGTGCAAGTGTGAGCCGATCTATTATAGACGGCTCTGGTAAATTCTCTGGTAAATACTCTGTTGCATTCTCTGATGAATTCTCCGGTAAATACTCTGGTTAATTCTCTGGTAAATTATCCTGTAAATTACTTTGGTTAATTAATTTTGGTAATTACTGACCCGGTAAATGTTCTATTACTGTCTTGTTAATTACGGAGATGGAAAACCTTTTATTTACTAATATACAAATTGAATCTTAAATTGGATTAACTTATGGGATTTTAAATAACGATTTGATTTTGATGTCGACTTCCAAAATCATCTCTAAATATTCAGACTCGGCACGAAAACTCTTGGGGGATGCAGGGGAACTATAGGACCATTACAGGTTAGCCACATTGGTATAATTTATTACTGAAAACCGTTTTAATTCAATATTTTTGGTACATGTAAGAGTCAACAAAACATTAGTTTCAAAAGGTCTCTAAATATAACAAAAGGCTCGTTTTGCTAGCTTCAATTTCTTCAATCTGGTATTTGTAAATATTCTGAAAAAGGGGAAGATCTTAAAAAGGTTGTAAATATTTAATCATTATATTGTGTATTGTAGAATTGCTTTATTTAATTAAATCAGCTAGTTGAGGCAAAAAAATCCGTAACTTAACATTTCACATCATAGGTGCTTGATTAATATAAAGGGAGCATTATATTACACCCAATCGTGAGGCTGAAGAAATATCTCAGCATTTTATGGTATGCGGAATCGTGGGGCCTAATATAAGGGGATAACAGCATTTTATGATAGACCCAATCGTGGGGCGGAAAGTAACAAGCATTTTATGTACGCCCAAGTCGTGGGGCTAAATGTTAATAATAAAATCAAGGGGCTAATAGAAATATCACAGCATTTTATGACATGCCCAAACGTGGGGCTAAAAATTAATAAAACATCGTAGGGGCTGGAGAAATATCACAGCATTTTATGACGCCCATTGTAGGGGCTCGTTGATTATAATAGGGTATCACAGCAATATATATATATATATATATATATATAAAAGGGTATTACAGTTTATAAATTAAAATAATAACATAGACTTTTATGCAAAAACCCAAATAATCATTTCTTAATAATTAAAAGAAGGAAAATCTAAAGTCCCACACAGGATTTATACCTGCATTTTCAGCTTTCTGGACTGACGTATTTATCAATTGCACGACCGGAGTATGATTGACAAAAATGTCAAACTTAACTAAAAGTTAGGTTTAAAGTATGGTAACATACATGAATACGATATGTAAAAATTTACCAATTCCAGCATCAGTATTACTTAATTAAAAACTAAATTGTTTCGTTTATTCTGAAAACTTCTGTAGTCTCTAGACCGTGACCTCGGCTGGTATATGTTTAAGATGGTTCTCAACACGACTTCTGTTCATTAAATAAAATAAGCTTGTTTTTAAAACCAAATTTTCAAAATCATTTCGAGTTTCTTTAATATCTAATACTAGTTATAAACAAACAACAATTTGAAATAAGGAGCATTAAACAAATCGAACTAATCTAGAATTTTTTGATTTACAAACGTGCCTCGATGACAAAATTTATTAGATATGTAACACTAATTAATACCTATTACATTTTTTACCTATTGGCTTAAAACTCGATGACCATGTACATTAGAGAATCGTTCTAATTCTTATATGCTTGCGACTAGAAATTTTTAAAATGTGCATTTGGGAGAAATTAAGATTGACATGTTTTTAGTGAAAATTAAATTTTTAAACTAAATTTTTATTTAAAAAATCGAACCTTTCGAACCGAACCGGACCGAACCTTGAGCTAGGTCGGTTCGGTTCGAAAATTTGCGGGTCCGGTTCGAGGTTCGGTTCGAAAATAAAATGTCCGGTTCGGTTCGAAAAATCGAACCGAACCTCAAACCGAACCTCGAACCTGTTCGGTTCGTGTCCATCCCTAGTTACTTTTTCCGAATTTCTAATGTAAGTTCTTTAATCTATGACAATTAAATCTGTATTGTTGTTTTTTCAGATTGATTATTTTGTTTTAAAATTCAAAACCAAATTAAGATGTCCACACGGGCATGCCCAATTAACGGCACGCTACAAAGTTTGAAAATCAGTTGTTTCAAGTGCAAAGATCGTCGAGGACCATCAAAAGAAAACTGCTCAAATTGATGCAAACACTATCAAAAACTTTCTTGCAGAACTGGAGGCGATATGTTCTGTGGTGGAACTACATTGGAGATGTAAATGAACGGTCAAAGAGACAGTCGACATTAGAATGTCGGTATCCCGTAGGTAGCGAGAACAGTTCAAGAAATCTTTACTTACAGCCCAAAAAAAAAACTTCAGAAAAATTTGAAGGGCGACTATAGGAAAAGTTATTTCTGCCATCCCACAAGAGTTTCTATAAACATCAGTTGATGCGATTCCCGAGTGGGCTCTAAAGTTGCAGGCGAATGCTGGTGCACAGACATATCAAATTTTAAATAGAACTGCGTGTTACGAGTGTTCTTCCCGTAATCATTTTTGTAAAAATATTAATTAAAAATAAATTATAGGGTTTATAAAATAAGGAATTACTTTTCATTTACTTTGTATATCTAACAAATGAAAACGAATAGGACTGGAACGCCACATTTCTAGAGCTCTATACAGCCAAGGATTGTGTAAGCTGAATAACAAATAAAGATTTATTCGCATACAATCAATATGTTTATATGGTCTTAAAATTCAAAACATTTTCATTTTACCTATAATAAATTCTAGAGGTGAGATATATAAAATTTCACGTTTTAGCCACTTCAAAATACTATTTATTAATGTTTAATAAATATATTTATTATGACATAACCCGTAAAGTCGTGTTGCTATAAAAAGGAGCAGACCGTTAATGTCTACTTTTTGGTTGTTTAATGAAGTTGTTTCGTTGGTTTAATATAACAATTAATTTATGAATTTACTTCCTGATAATTACTCTAAGAAAATCATAAGGATTTATAGTATTTTATTTCTCTTGCATAACGGACTATTTTTATCTTTAAAAATACTTTATTGTAGCATACTGTAAAAATAATAACACAGACTGAATGCCATGTGGAAATAACGACCCTATCTGCTTTTTGGAAAATATGAAGACTACTAAGTATGATTCTTAAGATGAATCAGGATAATACGTTAAAAATATCGCAAACAATACACAGATTTAATTATCCAATGGCATTCATCAATTTTCCTGTAGATAATTAAAGTACTTGCTAAAATAATTCGCCCTGTTATTTCACGGTGTTATAAATTCATATTATGGACGTTCCTTTACTTGTGTTCGTTACCAAAAGAAGTGCGCACCAATTGCTAACCGTTATTTTCTACTGCTTAAAATGTACAACATTTTCGTTCTTTACAACGCTATTTAGTGTATTTTTCTAATCCGCATATGAATATTTAGCTAATTTTTGAATAAATGCATATTCAAAATGTTGTTATGAATATTTTAGGGTACTTTTTATATAAATTTTTAAAGATTTATATTATGATAGTAGAGACTCTTTTAACATACTTGCAAGTATTTCCTGTTTGCTGCTTGGTAGTCCATGTTTTAATATAGTTCCTAAAACAGTATTTTAATAAACGAGGATACTATGCGCTGCTACCAATCGACCTAATTTAAAATACACACTAAAATATAGCGGGTTTGAGATTGCAATGGCCTCGAGTATATTTGCAAATTGTTTGTTATGTATTTTGCATAAAGTGTAGGTAACTCAAGGACGTTTTGAGTCTTTAAACTGTATCAGCTTTGAATATAAAATATTTAAGGTGCAGTGGGGTAAGATCGTACACAGGGTAAGATCGTAAACGGTCTATATTTATTCATACATAAATGCAAATATAATAACTCATAGTTAGAAACCTGCATTAAATTAATATGAAGCGATTCCTAGAGATGTCTCTCATTTATACGGGGAATTACCTTATTATATATTCATCAAAAAGTACATCTTCTGGTGCAGTGTACATCTAAGTTCGTGTTGTCCAACAAAGTGTCGTGATTTTTAAAAAAATTTTGTGTTTTTTTAGTCTATTTTTGGTAAGTATGGAAAATATTGTGCAAAGTTTACATTAAATAAATAAATTAGATCAGTTGTCCAAAATTTACTGAGAAAACCACTACTTCGGTCTTGCCTCGAAAATATTAGTGCACGGGGTAAAACCGAAGTATGCAGCGGGGCAAGATCGCAGTAGTTTGTGCTGTTCATATATTTTGGTTATTTTTTCTGATATTTTCTTTCAACACTTATTTATAAAAAATTTTAGTTCCGAAATGGTTCGAAATTACGTTAGGAAGACAAGTCGAAGATCGTATACAACAGAGACGTTTGAAGAAGCCTTAGCAGAAATTAGAGCTGGACGTACAAATGCATTTAACGCCAGCAAAAAATATAAAATTCCGATCAGCACCATAATGGATCGCTTAAAAGGTAAACACGGCATCATAAATGAGTCACTTGACAGATCAACTGCCATTTCGAAAGAACACGAACAACAGCTTGCTGATTGTCTCTTGACAATGGAAAAGTATGGGTTCGGGTTGTCTAGAAAAGAGGTGTTTGAATTAGTTAGGCCGATTATTAAAGAAATCAAACTATAAAAACCCCATTCAAAGACGATCTCCCTGGAGAAGATTGGTTTCTAGGTTTTAAAAAGAGACATAATTTAAGCATAAACAAACCGCAAGCGGTAGAAGTGGCCCGTAAACGAGGTTGTAATCCGTTTACGGTCCAACAATATTTTACATTATTGGAGAACACCATACAAGAACTAGGATTAGAAAACACTCCTTCCAGTATTTGGAATTTAGATGAGTCTAGTTTTTGAACTGACCCTTCTATAACTAAAGTGGTTGGTGGTAAAACGTGCCTTGCACGCGAGTAATAAGTGCTCCTGTAAGAAATAACATAACAGTACTACTAGCAGCATCTGCTTCGGGTAAAAAAGTCCCACCGCTTATTATTTTTAAAGGAAAAAATATCTGGGACCAATGGGTTGCCCCCGAGAATACTGGCTTTTCTGGAACAACCTATGCTGCGACTGCCAATGGTTGGATGGAATCAACTGTGTTTAAAAATATTTTGAACAGCAATTTTTGAAATGTATTGATTCAAGCCGTCCAACCTTATTAATATATGATGGGCATGCTACCCATATTAGCGTCAAATTAATAGAAAAAGCTCGGGAATAAAATGTTACCATTCTAAAACTTCCACCAAATACAAGTCACATACTCCAACTTTTAGACCTAAGTGTCTTTAAACCATTAAAGTCAACCTGGGACCAAAAATTAGTCACGTGGCAGAGAAGAAATATTGGAGTAAAGCTCCCAAAACAACAGTTTTCAGTAATGATTAGAGATATTTGGCGCGATTTAAGCCCAGAAATAGTTATGAATGGTTTCAAGAAAGCGGGGATTTATCCATTTTCAAGGAATGTCGTTCCAAACTCCATGTTCTCTTCCATTACCCTGAAAGAATGGCAAGAAGCAAACACCAAAGATCCCGCTAAAAAGA
Organism: Platerodrilus igneus; assembly: GCA_036346225.1. NCBI lineage: Eukaryota > Metazoa > Arthropoda > Insecta > Coleoptera > Lycidae > Platerodrilus > Platerodrilus igneus. Next base: position 3,146,314 of record JARFIW010000566.1, read on the forward strand.
ACGAGGAACTATCCATTATTGAAGAAGTCCTTTGTCATCCACCTATAATCATTGATTTCCCTTTCGGCAACGTGGATAGTCCAGTTGAGGAAACTGTTAGCTTTATTAAAGAAAGAAGTGTTGAAATGTTACCACATTCTTCAAGAAACAGTTCTCCTTTTGTCTGTGATAGTCCTCAACCCTCAACATCAGTCACATTTGAAAATTTATTATTGGAAACTGTAAAGACAAACGTTAAATCAAACGTTCAAAAGAAGAAAAGAGTGGGAACAGGAGCCGAAGTGATTACTTCAGAAGAAGTAATGAATAGGTTAAGTACTGACAAGCGGCCCACAAAAAAATCCGTAAGTGTATTAAAAAATAATCACAGTTCTGACAACTTATGTACAATATGCAAATGTGATTATCAATATTACACTGATAGAATATCATGGATTCAATGCATAACTTGCATGGAATGGGTTTGTGGCATGTGCAATAAAGGATCAAAGAAAATGCGGTATGAATGTGAAAGATGCGTTGATGAAGATTAAATTTGAAAATTTTTATTGATAGAATTACCAAAATTAACTGTTTAAAATATGTTTTGTGAGTTGAATTTTGAAACTTTTAGCGTTTGCTACAAAAATGTTAAAATGTTATGATGCTTTGTATAGTTTTTCTTTTTAAATAAACTTTTTTCTCTAATGAATTTCTTTAAAAGTGTGTAATTTTTAAACAATTCAACTAATTTTAATGCGATAAATGGAATTCGGTAAATAATTTATGAATAATTCCGAATTTGCCCCAGAACACAGCAAGATACATTTCAATAGATTGTAAATAGCCATTTACAAACTTGCCCCACCTTCGGGGCAAGTTCGTAGTGGGTGCGGCTTGTTACAATTTTCTGTGTAATTAAAAATTTCCAAGGAAAAATTGTGTTTTTTCATAACAGATTATAGAGTATTAACTCTATTTTACGCTGATACTAATATATGTTAAATATTTAACAAATAACATATAAATAAATGTGTTAAAAGTGAAACTATGTAAAAAGGTCCGATCTTACCCCACTCCACCTTAATACATTTATGCTTGCTCAATTTGCTCCACAACAAACGTAGAAACAAGAAGAAAATTGTTGAAAGCATATGTGGAAAACAAAAACAAATAAATAGGAGAAATAAAAGGACGGAATATGTTCTAAAGCATTTTAGGGGATAGTGCGGGATATATTACAAGCAGAGATATGAAAAAATAGAGGTAAAGCTAGACCGAGGTTAGACTACTACACACAGATAATGAAAGATGCAGGCTGTGGAAATTTTAGTGAAATTAGTAGGTTAGCTCAGAATAGGAAACAATGAGGGTACGCGTCTAACCACTTCCAGGACTGAAGACCTAATGATGATGAGAGAATAAGATGAAATAACAGCTTAGACTTTTATGCAAAGTTCAAATGATCTTTTCAAATCGAGCTAGTAATTGAAAGATAGAAAATATAAGGTCCCGGAGAGAATTCGAGCCTGTATCTTTGGCTCTCGCGGACCATGCGTTCTCCAATTACGCCACCGAAACGCGTGACTCTAATTGGAAAAATACATGTACACCACCATATATCAAACTTACTTTAAATTACGTTTGGCAGTTTTGTTAATCATATATGCACATGATTTAGATCCGTGTAATTTTCTAATTAGACTCATCTGTCTTTGTGGCGTAATTCAAAAACCCTTGGGCCGCGAAAGCTTATGATACTCCAAGCTTAAGGGATAAAAACAATTTTTTTGTAAACGTAGGTGAGCGTGAACTTTGGAGTTTTGTCGATTATCACGCAAATTGCGAGGAAAATCTTTCATCGGTGTCGTTCTACGCGACCTTGCAAATGTCCTGTATTATAGAAAATTTGCGCATCCCGGAGCTTAAGGAAGGAAATAATTGTTTTGTAAACGTGGGTGTGTGTAAACTTTAGATTTTTGCCGATTATCGCTCAAGTTGTGAATGAATTTCTTTTATCACTAATACTCTACATGACCATGGAAATTTCCTGTATATTAGGAAATTTGTGCATCCTCTAGCTTAAGGAATGATGCCAATTTTTTTTTTGTAAACGTTGGTGAGCGTGTATTTTTTCCGATTATCGCGCAAATTGCGAGTGAATTCTTTCATCAGTATCATTCTACGTGACCTTGCAAAAATCCTGTATATTAAAAAATTTGCGCATCCCGAAGCTAAAGGGTGCGAGTAATTTCTTTGTAAACGTGGGTGTGTGTCTACGTTATATATTTTTGCGGATTATCACTCAAGTTGCGAGTAATTTCTTTCATAAGTAATATTCTACATGACCTTGAAAATTTCTTGTATATTAAGATTTTTATGCATTCCCGAGCTAAAGGGATGAAAACTATTTTTTGTAAACGTTGGTTAGTGTAAACTTTGAATTTTTGCCGATTGTCACGTAAATTGCGAGTGAATTCTTTCATCAGTATCATTCTACGCTACCTTGCAAATATCGTGCATATTAGAAAATTTGCGCATTCCGGAGTTTAAGGATGCAAATAAATGTTTTGTAAATGTAGATATGTGTAAACTTTAGATTTTTTACCGATTATGACTCAAGTTACTAGTGAATTTCTTTTATCGGTAATCTTCTACATGGCCTTGAATTCTTGTATAATAGGAAATTTGTGCATCCCCAAGCTTAAGGGATGAAAACAATTTTTTTGTAAACGTAGGTGAGTGTGAACTTTGGAGTTTTGTCGATTATCACGCAAATTGCGAGGAAATTCTTTCATCAGTGTCGTTCTACGCGACCTTGCAAATGTCCTGTATTATAGAAAATTTCCGCTTCCCGGAGCTTAAGGATGGAAATAATTGTTTTGTAAACGTGGGTGTGTGTAAACTTTAGATTTTTGCCGATTATCGCTCAAGTTGTGAATGAATTTCTTTTATCACTAATACTCTATATGACCATGGAAATTTCCTGTATATTAGGAAATTTGTGCATCCTCTAGCTTAAGGAATGATGCCAATTTTTTTTTGTAAACGTTGGTGAGAGTGAATTTTTTCCGATTATCGCGCAAATTGCGAGTGAATTCTTTCATCAGTATCATTCTACGTGACCTTGCAAAAAACCTGTATATTAGAAATTTTGCGCATCCCGAAGCTTAAGGATGCGAGTAATTTTTTTGTAAACGTGGGTGTGTGTAAACGTTAGATATTTTTGCCGATTATCGCTGAAGTTACGTGAAATATTTTTCATAAGTAATATTCTACATGACCAGCTGCTGTACTTCCCATAAGGTGTCTGTATTAAATATTACAACTTTGCTACACCTGTCCTGATGAGCCCCAATTAGGGCGAAATGCGTCGACAAGATGCTCTCGTGGCTGAATTTGAGTCACTTGCCAATAATTCCCTTCTACTTTGTATTAACTTAAGACTCATTAATCCTACCTTTCTTTTAAATTATAACTTTTGGCTATGAAAAATGCAGTCGAGTCGGATCTCCTCCGTGCATAAGAAATAATAATAATGGGATAAAATTATAGCATCTTTAATTTGTAGTGTAGTAGTATACAGGAATACAAAAGCGTTGAGTATGTGTTAAAATAACACTTTTATTTTTCAAACGTAAAACCCAAGACGGTTAAAAACATAGCAAAACAACAAGGGGAGATGTATTTCTAGATAACATTGCTACAAACAAACTTTAATAGCTTATTCGAACACGGACGACCGTTGGAATTAACCTAGTCAATTTGTAACATGGACAAAAGCAAAACCATATAAAACTGACAAAGACGCAGTATGTTTGTTAAGATATAGATTTTTAATTCAAGAGGTAGTATAGGATGGAGCCGGAGACAACTGTCATGGAGGAACAAAGATAAGACAAAAACCTATAGGTACAAGCGAGAAACAGAGATCAAATGCAGAGCTAGTATAGTAAGGAGACTTGAACGAATGTGTTGTAGCGGGCGAACAGAAAATCAATAATTTCAAGGTAATTTATAAGCAGGTAAGCGTCGGTTGAGAGTTGGAGAAAGGAACCAAGCAAGTTGCTTGGACAGATATAGATTAAGAAAGGTAGATATTCACCTGGTGGAGGCATATACGTGAGATGAAGCTATAGATACAAGCGAGATAAAAGGTGTTTTGTTCAAGTTTAAGGCGTGGAACAACTGAATAGTAGAAGCTAATTTTCGGGGAATTAAAAGTGGTAGTTGACGGTTGGACACGGTTTTACCAGGTATTTATGTGTTTGTTGCTAAAATTCACGAGAAACCGAGATACGTTAAAGCTTTTTCGCTGAAATGCAGGACGATTAGAAAATAATTTTAAAAATTGGTAGAACGGGTACACAATTGTACGTGCAATTTAGAAACAGGGAGGCGTGAATTCTGAGTTATATAATCAGTTTTGAAGGGGGTCTAGCTCTCTTTTATTGCATCAGCCATTCGCGATACATATAGTTTCTTACAAGTGAATTAGTGCAGTTTAATCCAAATTTATGTAAAAGCAAATTAAAGCGATTTTTGGTGCAAGTTAATATTGTATGTAAGTACAAAGATTGTTATTGTGGTATTTGGAATGCACGAAATTAATAAAGAGTGAAATTATGTGGATGATGAAAAAAGCGATTTTTGGGTATTAAAGTTAAATTTTGGAGATTGGATTTTTTGGTTGTAAATTGGACAAGAGATTTTGAACAGCAGCATTCGATGGACTGAAGACCTACTAGACGGCAGCATCTTCAAGGGCCTAGCTGGTGGACCACATGCAGAAGATAGCTACTAGGTAGGTCGTTGTATTGAGCTTTGAATGGTGAATATTTTCAATGATGTTTGTGATTATGTTGATTTGTGCTTTGGTGTGTTTTATATTATTTGATATTTTATGAACAGAAATTTATAAGACTTAAAATGAATTTGATTCTTGAAGGTCAAGAACAATTAATTAATTTACAGATAACCAGGAGATGTTGTAAAGAGGTATAGAGGGCTTATTGATATTTGGTAATGCAGTAGATTTGTATGCACATTGTAGTTTAACTATGAGCTCATGATAAGACAAAGGGTTAACGTAAGGTATAAGGAATGCCCTCTTACTTTAATAAAAATATGTATTTAAAAAGTTATCGATTTGCATTGCTATAGTTATAAAATTATTGACCATACGAGTGTACATAAAAAAGTATTTTTGAAAATGTATTACTGATCTTATATAAATAGAATGTGATATATTTTGTTAATTGAGTTATTTTTGAGTGTGTAATTGTAGGGTGTAAATTTCTATTTAGGTTTCAGCATGGTGCTACCGAGCGGGAGATTTTAGATTTAACAGGTAGGTGTCTGTGATAATTTTAAGGAATTTTAGCTAGTAGGAGGCAAGTGTTAAGCAGCTGGGGGCGATTTTCAGAAACCTCACAGCATTTATGTCGACCCAATATTAGAGTCCACAAATTTTGAAACCCAACCAGTAAAACCTCACAGTAATTATGTCGACCTAACAATGGGGCACAAATTAAAAAGCGATTCAACAGGTAACCTACGCAATATTATGTCGGCCCAACGCTGGGGCACGATTTTTACAGGTAAACCTCACAATAATATATATATATATATATATATATATATATATATATATATTGCTATGAAAGAGGCTAGTTTAAGAGTAGATTAAGTCATAGGGGTCGTAGGATAGATATAAATAATTTTAACTTTAAGAAAATCAAATAATTCCATTAATTATAGAAGTAAATCGACTATTCTACAAAAAGTTAATTGCGAGGACACTGTATATAAAGTATATTTGATCTAATGCATGAGAAAGAAGCTCCTTCAGTAATAATCCGATACCATTTAATCAGAATAGTAATATGTGCGTCGTATAATATGTTTAAGTATAATTTACGAGTAAAGATAAGATTTTAGAAGCAACTAATTGCATCAAATAAAATTGTCGGGCAACATAGATAAATTGGCATTCCAAATATTTAATAATTACGTCGAAAATATTAACGCATCTATATGCAAACGTATCTTAATACGTCACTAAAAACGTGACTAAAAAGAATACATTTGTTCAGAAAACCAACATTCTGGAACAAACAAATAAACACCAGTCTTGGACTTTTAAACGACAAACATTAACTACGTAACTGAATTAAAAAAAAGCAATAATCGTAAATCCTAACAAAATGCTGTAATATACAGAACGCTTACATGATTGATGGAGCATTTTGTTAAATTTGAGAAAATACCGAGTTCTGCCAGAGATAACGCAAGGTACAAGCCTTAATCGATAAACACGCCAATGGAAAAGATTGGTGGTAAGAGCTTATAAATACAATAGGAAATAAATAAACATTTAGTTCATGCTCAAATGCAGTAGAAAGTTACGTAATTAATTAGTGAAACAACATTCAGAATAATTAAGACTTAAAAGTGCAAAAATTGTGCGACGAAAAATAAACCGATCTACAAATAGACGTAAGTAAACAATTAATTAAATTTATTTTTAATATTTAACAAAATAGAGCTTTTTATTGGGGCGGCTTTTGCTGATGCCATTTTATTGGGACGGCTTTTGTTGATGCCACTTTTGTTGAGACGACTTTTGTTGAGTCGATGTTCATGTCGAGATCTAAGCCTTAAGGCAAATCTAAAACTACGTCTGAAAGTGAGATCAATAGGGCACTCAAAGTTAAATCAAGGAAAAATACCAGAAATCAGAAGTGGATAATTCTAACCAATAACTAAAGCGGACACAACAGGGGATGCAGACCACAGACACTATGAGGGAACTCCAGTGACCATTCCAGGTTAGATATTTTTAAACATTTTATTATTTAAACACTGTTTCAAATTTAATATTTGCTATTCATTATGCATTTGTAAAAGTCATCAAAAAGGTCATTTGAAAATATGAAAAAAGGGAAAATCATCTTAAAACGTTCGAAGGTGTTTGTGAGTAATTAAGAGATATTTTCGCTGGCTTTCAGGAAAGCATAAATTTGGTAAATGTAAATATTCTATACAAGAGAAAATTTTGAGGTTACTCAACATTGTATTACATCACTCAATAAGTCCGTAGGATGATACATAGATGGCGTTGCTATGTAATAATCCATATGATTTGTAGGAAGTACTAACCTTAAAAAGATATCTGTCAAAATTTCATGACAATCCGACAATTAGTTTACAAGTTACAGAGGTTTAAGTGACGATACTTTTAAGTTTTTCAAAAAAATGAATTCTAAGCAATTTCGCGTGTTGATTTATCATTGCTTTTTGATGGGTAAAAATACCATCGCAGCCAAAGCATGGCTTGATAAGTGTTATCCGGGCTCTGCTCCATCGAGACAAACGGTGGAGAAGTGGTTTGCTGATTTTAAACGTGGCCGTACAGACACTGACGATGCTGAACGCTCTGGAAGGCCAATTGAGGTGGTGACACCGGAAAACATCAAAAAAGTCACCGAATCGTTTTGGAAAACAGAAAAGTGAAATTGCGTGAGATAGCTGACACCTTGAAGATATCAGAAGGCAGTGTGCACACTATTTTGCATGAACATTTGTCCATGAGAAAGCTGTTCTCAAAGTGGGTGCCGCGTTTGCTCACAGTGGACCAAAACAACAACGTGTCGATGATTCTGAGAGCTGTTTGGAGCTGTTCAACCGGAATAAAAGGACTTTTGCGTCGGTATGTGACAATGGATGAAACATGGATCCACCACCACACTCCAGAGTCTAATCGGCAGTCAGCTGAGTGGACTGCAGCCGGAGAACCACGTCCAAAGCGACCAAAATCGCAAAAGTCGGCTGGTAAAGTTTTGGCGTCTGTATTTGTACATCGACTATCTTGAGAAAGGAAGAAGAATCAACAGCGAATACTACATGGCATTATTAATGCGTTTGAAGGAAGAAATTGCCAAAAAACGGCCACACATGAAGAAGAAAAAAATTCTCTTTCACCAAGACAATGCACCGTGTCACAAGTCGATCGCAACGATGGCCAAATTGCACCAATTGGGCTTCGAATTGCTTCCGCACCCACCGTATTCTCCAGATTTGGCTCCCAGCGACTACTACCTGTTCGCAGACCTGAAAAAAATGCTCGCCGGAAAAAAATTTGGCTCGGATGAAGAGGTGATCGCTGAAACTGAAGCTTATTTTGAGGCCAAAGACGAATTGTTTTACAAAAAAGGTATCGAAATGCTAGAACGGCGTTGGACTGATTGTATCACTCTTGAAGGAATGTATGTTGATGAATAAAATCGAATTTCGCCAAAAAAATGTGTTTTTCTTAGTTATCCTACGGACTTATTGAGTGATGTGTTACATATTATCAATTAAGATATTGTGTGATTTTGAACTGCTTTATTTGATAAAGGGTAAAATAAGATCTATTAGGAAGTCGAGCATTCGGTGAGCTAGTCGTGGTAAACAAACAAATAAAATATAACGTACAAATCGTGGGGCTTAATAAGGATAAAAATTCATATCAAATAAAAATATCACATCAATAAAAATGGTACTCCCAATCGTAGGGCATTTCATACCAATAAAAATGGCACTCAACGTAGGGGGCTTGAAAACCAAAAAGACTATATTATAGCAATTTAATCGCGCACAAACGTGGGGCATAATAAGGAATTCCATACTAATAAAATGGCGCGCACGCTCCAAATTTCCTTTTTTCCACTTCGGTTGCCACTCTAGGTATTGTTTGGATAAGTGAAGATATGTACAAGTTATGAGAAATATAAAAAACGTGCTCCATCTCTCCCGAACTTAGTTTACTGTTAAAAATGGATCTTTGACACAATGTTTTCAACAGCTACTGCAAAGCTTACAAAGCTGATTCAACGTGAACCAATTTGAAAATAGGTTTTCTTACAAAACCGCAATTTCGATTCACGACCTTTTCTGAAAATAGTACGATAATTCTATTGGCTTAACTTGTAAGTGATAGACATTCTTACTTAAAGGTTCATTTGTGCTTGTACAACTAAAGCTATAACTAAAAATCAATACAAGGATCTTATATAATTGTAGGTTAAGCAAAGAAGATATGGCTGGAGATATAATTACAGGGCTTGGTTTGGATTTCAATTCGAAAGGTTAAAGAGCATTTGTAGCATCGCACTTAAGCACTTCAACAGATTAAATACAAGACATGCAGCTACTTGCTCCTGAACTTCAATTAAAGGTAAAGTTAAAATAAGATTATAGAAAAATTGCAGGATCATCTAACCATTGCCTAAATTACTAAATCGTTCTGAATTCTAATAATGTACTTTTTCAATTAGAAGGAACTTACGATGCTGCTTTAGTGCTTTAACTTAATAAATTAAACCAGAAAATTAATCATTTGCCGTCGGCAGCCATAAAACCTGCCAGTGTCCGCTAAAATCAACCAGCTGCATTACTAACAAAAGTGACCTTGCTATTCTAGTTGCTAGACGAATTTGTATTAAGCATCTGAACATTAATTGCTACTCACTGTTGTTTAGTCAAATATTTAAATAAAGAAAAAGAGATGACGCGAGCTGCAGCGAACTTGAAAATCTATTTGCATGGGAAAATTTGGGCGTAATTGCGCCTTTAGAAATATGTATAAACCTTTTATAAAACACCCATAAATTTTCAATCTTTGCACTTCCACACCGCCAGTGAATCGATAACAGTAGCAACGTCCAAAAAACATCGCCCCAAATTTACTTGAATGAAACAAATTCCAGTCACAATTAAAGCAACTACTTGCATCACTTTTTAAATCTTGAATAATTTATTCCGTAATTTATGTTCCAAACATATTTCCTAATTATTTTAACCATGAACAATAACCACTTTTTTCTTAAAGTCGTTCTAGCATTATCATTATATAAATTAATAATTAAAATTGGCATTATTTATATAAGATTGAAATGAATCATGGATAATTAGATAATGTTTTCAGCTGTGATTTTCGTGGCCAAAGTAGAGGGTTATAACTCGACTGGCCTAGAGCAATACGTCATCGCTCATCCGGATTGCGTTCAGTAGGTACGGTCCGGGTCCGGTTAGGAACGTGAAAATAACTTCTAACTCCAGTGGTTGAACAAAACGAATTACACGTGTTATGTAGTCGTTCACGTTATTCGCATTAATGCAGGAAAAGTATCAGTGTTACGGGCGTAATAAATTTAAGAAAATTAAGAAGCTAATCATTAGAGAGAACGCCTACGAGTAGCGCTTATGAAATGTTAATGGGAATATCAAAAGTTATTATGATATCTAGAGGCGCTTATCTTGTAATAATATTTCATTTTTACCAAGTAAATAGAACATTAATGACCCCGGCGTCTTATTTTCACTTCACGGTGATAATAATAGCTTATGTTGTCGGTATTAATAGCAGTTTGATGTTCTGAAAAAACAGGGAGTTCGTTGTTACGATATATGCCCTGAAATATTGCTAATAACCGCTTTCAAATACTAACTGTTCATCAGTTTGCCTCACAATTCAACATCGATGAAAATGGTTTGTGTAAATTTGACCTACTAGTTTGTTATCGCTTACAACAGAGGTTCTCAAAGTGGTGGCTGTTAACCTCCATGGATTCTTACGAACTTTAAAATGGTTGTGGCCACTTAAAATTTATTTGGGGTATGTGAACAATGTCGTGGTCCGCGAAAGGTTTAATATAAAGTAAAATAATTGTGACGTATTTTCATTATTCATCATCATTAGGTCTTCAGTCCTTGAACTGGTTAGACGCGTACCATCATAGTTCCCTATTCTGAACTAACCTACATATTTCCCTGAAATATGCACAGTTTGCATGTATAACTGTCTGATCTAGGTCTACATCTACCTCTTTTTTCCTATCTCTGCTTATAATATATCACATACTATTCCCCAAAAATGCCTTAGAACGTATTCCGCCTTACTATTTCTCTTTTTCCCCAGATATCCTTGTTCCCCTACTATTTCTGTAACTTATTTGTTATTATCTTTGTCTGTCCATGCTCTCGTCCTCATACATCTGAAGCACAGCATTTCAAAAGGCTGCTACCGTTTTTCTGTCTGCGTTTCAGAATGCCAGTATTTCATAGACATACTGTGCTGTGCTCCACACTTATGCTTTCAAGAATTTTCTTCTTATTCTATGTTTGTTGTCTTTCCTCATAGGCGCTGTTCTTTCTTGTTAGATGCAGTTTGATCACTTTCTATTGTATTACAGTTATATGCCCTATTTCTCCGACCTTCAATGGTTGTGAAGGGAGGTAAGCAGCCTGTGGCTGCCAAGTTCCCCCAACACTTAACCATTTGGCGATTTAATATATTTTCCAATTTATCTTTTCGCACAGTCAACATTAGTTGCAGGTATTTCGCAACCAACAACTGATTGTTTATACTAATCATCAGATTCATCTGCGCTTATTTTTTGTCATTAGGTTTTCCGTCTCAAAACTGGTTGGACACGTACCTGCACTTATTTATATTCTGAGCTAGCCTACATAGTTCCCTGAAATTCTCACACAGCATGTGTATTCAGCTCGTTCCCTTTCTATTGTTTTCTAATTTTATACTTTATTTTACCGAGATTCAGTGAAGGAGGTTAAGCAACCTGTGGCTACCAAGATCCGCCAACACTTAGACATTTGCCGAAATAATGGTTTTCCAGTAAATCCTTTCACACACTTAACATTATTCGAGAATATTGTCCAACCAATTCTTGTAGTTACTTATAATAATCATCATGTTTAAGCAGAGTTAGTTATCTTTTAGTCATTAGTTTATCCATCTTGGGATTGGTTGGATGCGTACCTCCATTGATTTCTATTCTGGGCTAGCCTACACATCTCCCTGAAACCTCTACAGTCTACATCTTTTAATATCTGTGTGCAGTAGTCTAATCTAGGTCTGCCCCTTCTTCTCTTTTTTCTATCTCTGCTTCTAATATATTCCGCACTATTCCCTCATGCCGTAGTATGTGACCTATCATCCTATCTCTCCTATTTTTTACCGTTTTCCACATATTTCTTTCTTCCCCTACCATTTTTAGTATCCCTTCGTTCTTAACTTTGTCTGTCCATGATATCTTCACCATACGTCTGTAGCACCACATTTCAAAGGCTTCTACCTTTTTCTTGTCCGCTTCTCCTATTGTCCAGGCTTCACAGCCGTACAGTGCTGTGCTCCACACATATGTTTTAAGCAATCTTTTCCTTGTTTCTATGTTTGTGGTCTTTGAGCACAGTAGTTGCTTTTTCTTGTTAAATGTAGCACGACCTTGTGCTAATCTTTGTTTTATATCTTTTGTGCTTTTCCCATCTTGCGTTATTTGGCTTCCTAGGTAGCAGAAATCCTTAACCTCTTGTAAGTTCGTGTTACATACTTGTATTCGTGTTTTTGATTTATTTTCCCCACCTTTGCAAACTAGAACTTTAGTTTTAGTTTTGTTAATTTTCATACCGTATCTCTCTGTTAGAACCGTTTCCATTTCATTAAGAGCAGCTTCTAACTCTTCCTTGCTAGACGCTAATACCGCTATATCATCTGCAAATCTAAGCATATCAATTTTTTGTCCCTGCACAGTAATTCCAAATGTCTTCCTGCATTTGACAGTATTCATTGCCTCTTCTATGCACAAGTTAAAAATCAATGGGGATAGGGCACATCCCTGTCTCACCCCTTTCCTAATGTTTACTTATCTACATTCCTGCCTTAATTCTATTACTGCCGTTTGCTTTTTGTATAAGCTATGTACTATTCGCCTATCCCTATAACTCATTCCAATCTTTTTCCAATTTACATTGTGGAATGCTTTTTCCAGATCTACAAACCCTATATACATGCTTTCCCCTTTTTCTATTGTTTTCTCCATTATCACTCTCAGAACTAAAATAACCTCCCGTGTTCCCCTGTTTCGCCTAAACCCAAATTGGTCTTCTCCTAGTATTTCTTCAGCTCGTTTTTCCATTCGTCTTTGCACAATTCTAGTTAATATTTTTGACACGTGTGCTGTCAAACTTATTGTTCGAAAATTTTCACATCTATCCGCGCCTTCCTTTTTTGATATAGTTACTATGATGCTACGTTTGAAATCTTTGGGTATCTCGCCTGTCTCATACATATAGCTTACAAGTTGGAAGAGACGTTCTGTTACTGCTTGTCCAGCGGCTTTTAGAGTTTCTGCTTGCACCTTATCTGTACCCGGCGCTTTACCATTTTTCAGACTCTTTAATGCTAATTCAAACTCTTCTCGAAGTATAGGATATCCCAAGTCATCATTTTCAATGTCTGATTCCTGTTCTAATGCAGTTAGTTCCTCTCCTGCATATAAATTCCCTATATATTCTTGCCATCTACTCACTTTCTCTACGTTTTCTATAATGACGATTCCTTGTGCGTCCCTTATATTTTTGCTATACGGTTTTATATCCCTAAAATTCATTCTAATTAATTTGTATGCCCCGTCTGTCTTTCCTATTTCCATCTTAGTTTGTACCTCTTTGCACTTTTCATCAATCGATTGTTCTTTAACTTTCCTGCATTTTCGAATAATTTCCCATTTTATGGCTTTGTATCTCTGTTTTCCTGTTTCGTCTGATTTATTTTTGTATTTTCGTCTTTCTTCTATTAAATTCACGATATCCTTTGTTATCCATGGTTTCTTATTTTCTTTTTGTGTATACCCCAAAATATGTCTGGCCGCCATGTCTAGGCTGGATTTAATGTTATTCCATTCTGTTTCTACGTCCTTAGTTTCAGATATTTTCCCGATATCATTCAGCAATTCATTTGACTTTTCTTCGAATCTTACTTAAATATCTCATATCTTTATCTTTTAGTTTCTCTAAGTCCAAGTGCCTTTTTCCATTCCCTTTTTTCAGATTTTTAAATTTAAGTGCGGCCTTCATAATTACGATGTTGTGGTTAGTATCTATATCTGCTTCTGGGTAGCTTCTACAGTCTTTTACTTGATTTCTAAACCGTTGTCTAACAAGAATGTAATCTATTTGATATCTTCCTATATCTCCTGGCATCTTCCACGTGTATCGTCTTCTAGCATGATGTTGAAATAATGTGTTTGTGATGGTTAAGTTGTTCTTGTCGCAAAATTCTACTAGCCTATTTCCCCTGTCGTTCCTCGTGCCTAAACCAAATAAACCTACTACCGCTCCTTCCCTACCCTCACCTACCACGGCATTAAAATCCCCCGTAATTATTAAATTTTCATGTCCTTTTACGTATCTTAATATGTCTTCGATATTTTTGTAGCTGGCTTCTACCTCTTCGTCTCTGTAGCTAGAGGTGGGCATGTATACTTGCATTATTACTGTGTTTACCGGTTTAGATTCTAATCTAGCCATGAGTACTCTTTCATTCTTTTGTAAGTAATTTTCTACACAGTATCCTATCTTTTTCCGCATAACTATCCCCAAACCCAAATTTCCTTCCTCTGCTCCTGTATGAATTACTCTGAAGCCTCCACTCCAAAAATCCCTCGCCTCTGGCCATCGAACTTCCCTGATTCCTACTATGTCTAGTGATAACCTATTCATTTCGATTTTTAGGTTCTCTAGCTTACCTACTTGCTTCATACTTCTAACATTCCACGCTCCAACTCGCAGAATGTTCCCGACTCTTATTTTAACTTTCCGATCGCATCCTCCGAAGTAGTCCCCTCCCGGAGATCCGAATGGGGGACTATTTTAACTCCGGAATCTTTTACCCCAGAAAATGCCATCATGTTTGTAACAATTTAAGTACGCTGTGTACTTGGGAGATAATGTGGTGGTTTCCCGTTACCTTCCACATCGCGGTAGTGTGTCGTAGACTGCCATACCGACCCCTATGGTCTCTGCCAATCTAAGTACCGAAAGAGCCGCTGCCCTCTTTCTTTTCATTATTATGAAAATTAAAATAAACAGTTATAGTGGAATTTTTTGCGCCTTCAATAAAATATAAGTAGAGATAGAGAATATACATTGCAAGTAGTGACTGTGTCGGTCTACCGCGGCAGGCTTAAACAGGAATAGAACTTCGCCATTACATACATACAATAATTTGTATAAAATATGGCACTACACACAAAAGAGTCGTTTATCTAATTAACAATTTAGTTTTTACCAAGTTAACGGGCGTAATGTTCCTGGACGTGTCGAAAGCTTTCGATAAGGTATGGCATTATGACCTACCCTACAAGATTCTGGAGGGGATGTTACCACGCGCTCTCGTCGAACTGACGAAGTCCTATCTTCATGATGGATAGTTTTGCATTCAGGCTACACAAAGTGAGATCGACAAGGCGTAGAATCAGGACTGGGATTCCCCGAGACTTTCTCCTTTCGCCGACACTCTTCGGCATCGTCGTGACCAACCTACTGAAAACGGCTGAAACCAGGATGGCACTATACGCCGACAACACAGCCAATCTACCCAAGTCACATGCTCCGCACTTCTTCATGCAGAGAGGAGTGCCTAAGACTTTGGCTAGTCCAAGTCGATCCAGAAAAGAACACGGTCATTTTTTTCTTGAAGCGACGTCACCGACCTAGATGCGACGTCAGAGCGTTCAGATTTCAAGTATCTAGGAATGATTCTTGATTCAAAACTCACTTGGAAAGCTCACAACAAGTATGCGGCCAACAAGGCCAACGGAGATACTGCTATGCTATACCCCATGACCAATCTCCGAAGTAGGCTAAACGCTTCAAACAAGCTTAGGCTCTACAATGCGATAGCCTGACCGACGGACGTTTGAATATGCATAAGCGGTGTGAGGCAACGCAGCGGAAATGCACATGCGTAAGCTCCAGGTGATCCAGAACAAGGCAATACTGAGAGTCTTCGGAGCTCCCTTGTTCGCTAGAAACACTCAGCTTTAGACAGAGGCAGACCTGCCGACCGTTAAGGAATGGCAGAAAGATTTACGGATCGTTTGAAGATCACGAAAATCAGCTCGTACGAGCCCTAGGTGCCCATGAAGATGTCTTGTGGCAGCGAATAGATACCCCAGAACGATGCTCCAGCAATAATCTTTGCTGGGATTCCGAAAGGAATAAACTGTGTAAAGCCATGTTATTCCAATTCACAACGGCGGTGAAGGACCTAGTCCAAGTACGCTAGTCGCGGAATCCCTATAAACATCTGTGACAAGGGATCTTGAGTACTACAAAAAAGTAAATTTATAGTGAGTATGTCCTTGTTTCGGCAAGATAGAGTCCCACACAGCGGATATAAAATCTTTTACCACTATAACAAAAACAATTTAGTTCTATAGGGCCCGGCAGATAGAACACCCTACTTACAAAAGGCATAAACTGCGAGTCGATCATAGCAGCACAACGTGATTTTTACTTCTAGTTTGCGCTTCGACAACGACCCTGTTCCCGACATGAACAGCGCAGAGCATGTTTGATTCCAACAAGGCGGCTCGGGTACACATCTCGTCGATCTTCGAGACTATTTAGAACATTGTTTCCCTAACATACTATCTCTTTGCATGGCGATATCGGGTAGGCGCCGCGTTTGACACTCTACAACTTCATTCTTTGGGGTCACCTGAAAGCCAAGGTATACCAGCATGGTTGTCAAACTTTGGCAGCCCCAAGAAAGGCAATTCAAGAGGAAACTGCAGCCACTACACTCGATATGTCTTTTAAACTCATGGTCAATTACCTCGAGAGGTTCCGTGTGTGTGTTGTCACGCACGTTAAAGATCCCTATCTTGCTTGGAACAGCAAGGGTTTGGTAAAATTCAAAATTTTTAGATAAAAAAACTCGTTTCCTGGCTGTGTAGTACCTTCGGGTAGAGCATTGGAAAAAGTAAGGACCGAAGAAAAGTGCAAAAAATGCGGTACTGACTATTTAAGGTATTGCTTTATTTTGTTACCAGTCGCGAATAAATCCACGCGTCGCTTCAGGCAACACCTTAACGGTCTGAAAGACTAGCAATTACTACCCTCTCTTATCTGCAACAATAGACATTACATGTGATTTTCCAATGCTCCACCCGAAGGTACTACATTGGCCAGGAAGCGAGTTTCCCTTTACCTGGAAAATTTGGAATTTTGCCGAACCCTTGCTGTTCCAAGCAAGGTAGGGATCTTTAACGTGCGTGACAACACTTACACACAGGACCTCCATTTTACCTCTCATCCGAACGAAGGTGTATTTTTGTGAAAAATGCTTCCCTAACATTTTTCAAGCGGACCGTGTCGGAATTCGAACCCGGGACCTTGGGCGTAGTAGTCACACACACACACCACTACGCCACGGAGCCGCCACTGCGACAATAGACATTATAATTTGAATAAGGGCCGCTATACTTGCGGTCACGTCCCCAATGCTCCACCCGGGGGTACTACATTGGGTGTAAACGCGAAAAATAATTGTGCTTCTAATTTATTCTAACTTCATAGTTGATCCACCCTAATAAAAACTAAATAAAAATCTAACAAACCTAAAAATCTAACAAACCTAACAAACTCTAACCATCTAACAAACCTAAAAATCTGACAAACTGAAACAAAAACTAAAAACAGGGTTGTAAATAATGGTATCCCTAGCGCTGACTTTCGAGTGTACCCGAGCAACAAAACACAAGCAAAAATGAGAGGAGGAGGGATCCATAATACCGGATAGCAGACGCCGGCTCTGCTTACCAGTGCGACCTGAAGGGTCGTCTTAAAACTATCCAAATATAGCTAACTAATTTAAATCCATCCCTTGCTTTCCCTATCATTCCCTAACTGATTTATATTATGATTACAATCTTCACAACTCTACTCTTCCTTCCCAAATATAAATACTGCAACCAAAATGGCGACAGAACGTCAAACAAAACAAATATGCCACAAAATACTACAATACATGCTAATAAATATAAAGTGTAAATATAAAATATAAATAAATATAATTATATAAATATATAAATAAATGTCTAATAAGCGTTAAGCATATAGCAGTGCACAAAATAGCAAAAGCATCACCCTATTTATCAGGTGCACTCGCACAAGCATTATGTCGGCTAGCGCCATTACGCACAAAACGTGCTTGTTAAATTATTTCAAAAACAACTAATTAATGTAAATCAATGCTTGTGCGAGTACAGCCGCCACAATTTAAGTCTCACCTCGATAATAAAATTCTCCAGCATCCGAAGATCTGGGGTCTGCCTACATCTAACTGTAACTTACTTATAAGGGGAAGATGGGGTGCACTGCTAAAGTCCTGGTGGGTATGCACTAAATGTTCTTGGGGGGATCACAATCACTATCACTTCACTTTCAAGTCCTGGGGGGGGGGGATGCGCGGTTTCACTCTATTTTATTATGTTTGTTTATTTAATTGATTTAATTTAATGAGGGTTTCTGATTTATTTGTTATTGTTTATTGGTTATTATTTATTCCCGATTTCCCAATTTTCCACACTTAATTATTTATTTTTTATTATTATATATTTCTCGTGCATATTGGACATTTGGGTATAATTATCATGTTATTTTTTTATATATATTTCAGGTTCTGGTTATATCTACGCTCGTATCCGTACTCACGCCAAGTCAATCTAAAATTTTCCAATCCTCCCACCAACCCCGCAGAATTTTACACGCGGTTGTCATTGTCTAATTTCGCGACCCTACCCGCGAATTCTTTTAGGGCTGTCCAGAACGCCTTCTGGTTAACCACTTTCCCCACTTCCTCTAGGCTCTTTGGCCATGCCAGACCTAGGATAGCTAGTTTGCTATCAGCCAACCCTCAATTTCCCGCCTCAAGCGGGCAGTCGAAGAGCACGTGCTCTGCGCTTTCCGCGCCCTCATCGCATTCGCAGCGGTCGCTGTTGGTTAGACCGAACCTTTGTAAATACGCCTTCAGGGCGCCGTGCCCTGTTATTAACTGCACCATTTTGTGATCGAGCTTAACCTCGATCCAACCTCTAGCTTCTATGCTCGGTATGAATTTGTGGGTCAACCTGCCCGTGGCAGCGTTCTTCCACCTTTCATCCCAGTGTCGAATTGATTTTTCGCGCAGCTTTTTTTTAATTAAGACCTCGGTATCGACGAATGTGATATCCGAAAATCGCTTGTTGCAGCCTCTTTATCTAATTCGTCAGCCCTATCATTTCCTACGTTGCCATCGTGCGACGTAACCCACCAGAACCTTAAACCTCGAAACTCGAGCGCTGTATGCGCTATTTTCCAGACGTCCGTCTGGAGGTCTGTCGAGGTGTTAATGTTAGTTAAAGCCGTTAGCGCTGATTTACTGTCGCTGATTATATAATAATCGTCTCTGCCCGTGTGATTTATTACGTAATCGATAGCCTCTCGTATGGCTACCAATTCGCACTGGAAGAAAGTGCTCCAGTTCGCGAGTTTGGTTTGAAACCGGAACACCTCCCTTTCCTGCTTAAACACGACAAACGCCGCGCCTGCTTGTCCGTCATCCATACGTGAACCGTCCGTGTAAATTCTGATACCCGTTGCGTCCCCATCACCTTTGACAAACTCGATTCCTCTAATATCGGCCGGGTGCTCCAACTCGATACCACGATCTTTCTTGCAACGTCCCTATTACCTAGATTAATATCTTCGATAATTTCGCGCCCTTTCCCTATATCTATAAGTCTCCTATTTCTAATCTCCCTAACGACATATTCGATAGGGAGAGTCCTACTGATCACTAGGACAGCCTCCGTGGAGGTGGTCCTGTATGCCCTCGCCGCCTTTACCGCGGTTATACGTTGCACGCTCGTTAATTGACGCATCTCCCGGACTTTACAACCTTCCGCCCATACGGATGCTGCGTACAGCATTGCCGGTTCAATTGCTCCGGCATAGACCGTCCTCAGCGATTCGCCTCGGAAACCCCAGTTTATTTTTGCAGCCGTTTCGTTTCGATTCATGACAACGACCGTAGGTCATGGATCGAACCGTAAATAAAGAGAATTTTAAAAACTCCGAGTAGTTTAATACCCAAGAAAGATTAAGAAAAATATTGAAAATGGGTTTTCAAAATACCAGCTTTTTAATTTAATTGGACAAATAGGCAAGAAACAAAGTAAGACAAATACATATAACAAAGGCGTGCAGGTAAAATTTAAATTGCACTAATTAGTTCTTAGTTATATGATAGGCTTTATGGTTTGGCGCACTTTTCGTTCGACATTTATAGAAATGTGATCTCTGACGGTTGAATATAAGCCAATACGTACTGCTGAGTTCCCAGCTGAAATTCTTATCCATCATTTAGCTACACATCCACAATTAGTACATTAAGGTGCTTATTAAAATGAACCTTCTCTATTGGTTTACATGTTTAAAATATTACATATTGTATCTGTTTCAGTTCTGATCTTTGTGCGTAATTAAGTTCACTAGTTTTTAAAATACATATTTTGAAATTACTTATGAGTTTTCCTAATTTAACGTTATTGGTTTATTATACAAATGCATTAACGGACTTAATTCAAATGGAAATGTCGATACTGTTACATGTAAATGTTGAGCATTTTAGTAGATTGTATATTCAAACACTAAAGATTAAAACCATTTTATATTTTGTAAAATATATAAACGACGACCCACAGTATAAATTGAATGATTCATTCTAGAACAATTTCTAAAGATTATACGCAAGATTGATGGCTAATTTTGGAAACCTGAATTGTACCACATCTTTTGATGAAGTTTAGTACATGAGGAATCTTTGCACTTCATTTTTCGTACGCCGTTTCGGTAGTTCAAACACCTACTGTCTATGTTTTACTAATAAAGGTCGGGTTCAGGTAACTTAACATATAGACATTGCCGTGGTTCCCAAAACGATAAATACCCGTTACTTTAATTATTGCGAGAGCGTTGTAGTACCAACAGCGAGTTGTAGAAGACCTTGTCCACTAGTTGCATCTATTTAACTGGTGCATTTTTAATTTAAATTTAACTACAACATTGTATTATAATAATCTTATATTGTATGTAAACAAGTTTGCATGTTTCGTATTTTTAATTTCTGTGTGTTTCCTAAATCCTAACATTTATACCTACCTGTCAACTCACCCTACAACGGCAATTGAACGAAATGAGTGATTTCATAGAAGGTGGCGGTAAGAGAAACAAATTTTCTTGGCATTATTAGAACAACAATTAAAAGTAAAAGAAAATTTTTTAATTTCGTATTAGAAAGAATCACTAAACAATTCGGTATTGTACGACTTGACCTACATACAAGCCCTAACAACTAAATGTTCGTACACTAAATTTATTACAAATTGTTGCTTTTTTAAATGTGTAATAAGTTTGTATCGCCTGTTACTATACTCACCTTAAATTTTATTTATAAAAAATACGTTTAACAATAAAACTATACCTTTATTTTTTTAATTATTTGCAACCTGATGTTTGGACACCAAGTTTTCCAATTTCTTTTTACTTAGGTGGCTGTGACAAAGAAATGAATAATGTTATGATAATTTGATGCTTGTGAATATAATTTGATTATTGTACAGCTATATTGTGTAATAATTCTGGGGAGAGGCCAAGTAACAACTGAAAATAAACGCGCGTTAATTGTTCAGAAATATTTTGAGACATTAAATTAGAAATATTGCTAAATATCTTAATATTGCTATGTCTATTGTTGGAGATATTGTGAATAAATAAAAAAAAACAGTCATCATTGATATCAGTAGGGAAAATTCCTGGACAAACTTGAGTAGTAACCCCACAAAATACTAGAACTCTGGTTAAAATTTGCAAAAATTCAAGAAGATCCACATTGCGCAAAATTACATGTAAATGGAATTTGAACATTTCTCGTGAATATTGCAGAAAGTGAATTAAAAAATGTGGATTTGATTTTAAAAAGGTAATACCTAACTATTATTGTTTTAATCTAATATCTAAATTTATGCTTACCCTGGCAAAGGAAAAACTTTACCAACTGATGTTCAAAAAAGAAGTGGCTGGTTTCAACAAAGGGAAAGCTTCCTAGACAGTAAAAGAGTGGAATAAAATAATGCATAGCGAAAAAGCAAAATTTGACGTTTGTGTAGGAAGTAGGAGAATACCGTAGCTATCAGGTTCAAAACGGAAACATTTCATACATACTGCTTAAAATGTATAATTTTCACAAGGAGTTAAAGTTTGAAGTTCCACGAAAGGACTAGGAAAATTTTGCCTTATAAACGGCACCGTAAATGATAAAAATATCAAAATTTTTACCACGCATTACGTTACACTAACAATGATAATATCAGACGGAAAAGAAAGTGTATTACTTATTTGCAAACCGCTAACAAGCCAACATCAAGGTGTAGCTATACAAAAATGTAATAAGGCGAACGGGACCGCGAGGAGTTGGGGGTTTGATATAATGTTAATTTAAAAATAAATTTGAAAGTACAGAGATCAAAGAAAAATTTGTTTGCAATCCTGCAAGGAAACGTAGAATTGGCCGGCAGATGCAGGGTAGTTTCACAAACGTGCGGGGCGCAGATATAATGTTGTGATGACCGTTTAGAAAAAGAGGTGAGGAACTGCGGAGTTTACCCTTAATTAAATTGCAACTTTGTGGTATGTTACAACGAGGGAGACTTCTGTTTTTGGATAATTTAAGACACGTTTGCAAGAGAAAACATTGGCGTCCTTGGATAACCTAAAATTGAACAGTGAGCAGAATAAGTTTTTATCTTTAGAATTATTGATTATCTATTTATGAGCTAAAAATGTTTATTGGTGGTTAATTATGTAATAAGGAATTAAACAAAGTGAAAATAATTATGTAGCTGGTTCCTAGAGCGACGGAATTAGTTTTGTTTACATCTAAGCCTAATATTAATGGAAAGAGAGTGTAAAACACTAAGAAAAATGGGCGTATTAAGTGAAGTGCAAGTGTTTTTAATGTAAATGTAAGATGATAAAATTTAGAATGCCCAAACCAAGGGGAAAACCATCTTCCGTATAGGGAATAATATCAAGAGGAGTTGTTGAGACTGACGCTGTGACGCGCCTCAAATTTGATAGAGAAGAAAACCTACGGTAAGTAATTTTGTAACGTAGGTTTTTTTGTACTTCAGCCCTTTTACCTGTTATTTTTATGTCTTATTATTTTTATTTAAAAATTTTTACATTCTTTTATAATTTTTTCCGTAGGAATGCATTTCCGCACCACTGAATTTAGCCGACGCACCTTTGTATCTTTACGGGTTCACTGTCCTTCGAGGCAACTCAAAATTTACTTTACGCTCATTTTACCAGTAGCTGATTTCGAGGAAAAATCTGTCACCTTGCATTTAGAAATACAAAATACAGCAATACAGCAATACGGTGCATCGTGCGTGTCATGCCGTAAAATCAACTAAAAGGTGAAGGTACAAGAGAATAATGTTAAGTTAATGGAATAGTCTTCAAACAATACTGGCCTATATATTGTTGAAATCGTATAGCACAAAAATTAAGCAACGGTTGAGTGACTACTCACAACATACAGTTACAGGACTGCGAAACAAAATTCAAGAAGCTTTGAATAAATTTGGTAACAACGAATGTCAAAAATTATTTTTAACAATGTCTTACGAATTCAGGCAATAATTCAGGAAATGTTACTCCATATTAAAATACTGAAAACGTATTCGTGTCCAATATAAGTTGTCAGATAATTTTCAGGTACACTCAAGTTAAATAAAATATAATTTTACAGTTAAACATATTGCTTTTCTTATGAAAGTACCTTATTATAAATTTGTCTTATGTATAACAACAGTTGTTTTAAATGATCATCTAATTAATATAAGCAACAATTTATGAAAAATTATCCAGTGTCCGAATATATAGATGTTAGGGCTCGTATAACTGCATATTCATAAATTCAATTACTCCCAAATGGTGTCCCACAGGTAGCAACAACTGTAACTTACCGCAACAGCAATTATGAACAGTTTTAGCGCATTTGTGTTAGGTGTTAATTACCCATAAGGAAGATGCCATATTTGAGTTGTATTAATGTGTGTATTCGTGCAGTTTATGTTAAATATATATGCAGAGCGCTTTCGATTTATTTCAAATAATATAAATCATCTTTAGTATAAAGCTTATACTAATGACACGTGAAGTGATGGTGACACTAATTTTTATTAAACAAATGTCACTATCGTTTCACATGCCATTAGTATAAGCTTTATACTGAGGATGATTTATATTTAAATAAATTGAACACGCTCTGTATTTATATTTAACATAAACTGTACGAATCACATCTTAATACAACACTATATCAACGTGCACATGGCAATTCTCCTTCAAGATACCATATCATTTGTTGAGTCTTATTCGTCTAGATAAAAGTCTTCTAAAATTTAATTTTCTAAACTGAAATTATTAATTCAGGTATCAATATTGGATATTCTTAATTTTGACTTATACCCTGTAGTGTATGTGTCTCTGTATTTATAGCAAATTCGCTAGGGTAATTCAAAACACAGAAATAGTTTCATATATTCATCAACATCTTACATCTAAGCATTAATTTACTGAATTGTGTCTTTTATGTCACCCGCGGCTATGGTTACGTTCCCCGCCACCTTGGTGTATCCATACGGCCCGGCATGCGTGCGTACATACACAACACCACTTTCCCCCGTAACAATAGGTTACAGATTCAACCTATCGGGGCGTGCGTACTCTTGATGAACGCCTGAGAGGACCTGAAATTTGTCCCGTAGAACACGCATTATTTTCAAGCTCAGGAGTGCAAGGTAGGCTAGGTATACCGGACGTGGACACAGCAACCGAAGTCGGACTCAAAGCGTTTAAGCCGTCGTCTGCTTCGACCGGTACGCTAGGAAGTTCAAATGGTAACCTCGGTAGCACTGACTCTATTCATGGGGACTTATTTAGCAGTTCATGCGAAGCCTGTCTCAGTTGGTCCGCATGACGTCTCCAGTAGATTCGATCCTGTAGGCGTAGTAAGTATGTATGTGTTCCTAAAATTGAGTCAACAGTGGCCACTTTACAAATTTCGAAGACCGATAGTCACGCGCTAAGACAGTGTCGTCAACCTCATAGACTGTCGCCCCTTAACCATTGAAATTGCGCACTTGGACATCCTGTTTACTCCTCGCTCTGCCTTCGTAACTAGGTCGTAGTAGATCGAAACGAGTCTTTGGTCTTCGCCCGAGCATTAAGTAGGCCAGAGACTCGCCTGTTGTAGAGTGTGCCACCATTCAGTATGAGGCTACGAACGCGTGTAGCGCATCATCCAGTGACAGTTGCGAATAAACCCTACATTTTATTGAACGTTTGAAGGTATCAAGTAGATTTTCTGCCGACCCGTTTGTAGACGGATGATGCGGAGCCGACGTTTTGTGACGTATGCCGTTATTACTCAAAAAGGCTTCGAATTCCGTAGATGCGTATCCTGTTGCATTATTCGAAACGATGACATCTGGTAGCCCAAAACGTGAGAAAGATTGTCTCAATTTGCTCACTGTAACTGTGGTGGAGGTTGAATTTACTGGAAAAACCTCTGGCGACTTACTGTACGAATCAGTTATAACTAGGAACTCCTTGCCCATAAAAAGTCCGGCATGGTCCAAATGAACCCTTTGCATTGGACGCGTAGCTGGCTCCCATGGATGCAGAACTGACTTCTCTGAGTTTTTCTGTATGAGAGCACAAGACATACAGCATTTGACTATGTTCTCAATGTCCCGATCAATGTTGGGCCACCAGACGTACTGTCGTGCTAGTCCTTTCATACGCACAATTCCCACGTGCGCTGAATGTAACTCCTCTAGCAACTTTGAGCGTAGTTTAGTAGGTATGACGACCCTACTTCCCCATAATAAGCATCCCTGCTCGATGGTTAACTCCGATTGCCTTTTTAGAAACGGTAGTAATTCCGGTGCATGTACGCTATTGGGCCAACCTGAACTTGTAATGGTAAACCCTTTAGCTATAACCGGATCAGTGCGAGTGTAACGGGCCACGTCGGCACATGTGTAAGGTAAGGTATTTTCCGCCGTGGTTTTAAATATATACGATACCTAGTCTAATTCGTTGCAGTCAGGGTCTGCTTTATCAATAGGTAATCTTGATAGAAAATCAGCAACAATGTTGTCTTCAGACTTCATGTATTTAATCTCGTAGTCGTACGCAGACAAAATTAATACCCAACGCTGCAACTTGGCAGCTGCTGTACCCGGAATTCCCTTGTGAGGACTGAAAATTGATATTAGTGGTTAATGATCAGACCATATTGTAAACTTTTTCCCGTACAGGTACTGATGGAAACGTCGTACTCCAAATATTATACTTAACGCCTCCTTGTCGATTTGTGGGTAGTTTGTTTGTACTCGACTTAAAACTTTGGATGCATGTGCGATTGGTAGCATTTCACCTGCATCGTTTCTTTGAAATATTGCGGCCCCAAGTCCGTAAGATGAGGCATCGCACATAAATTCTACTCTGCGTTTATGGTCGAAATGTGCCAATACCGGAGCTTTAGCCAACTCAGCTTTTACCTTTTTAAAAGAAATTTCGCATTCTTCTAACCAAACCCATCGAGTATTTTTCTTAAGCAGGCTATAAAGCGGGTGGAGTAATATCGCCATTTTTGACGAGAATTTTGAGTAAACATTGATCAATCCAATGAAGGAACGTAATTGCCCGATTTCTTTTGGCGCGGGAACGTCTAGGATTTCCTTTAGCTTGTCCGCAGTGGGACGTAAGCCCTGCTTTTAAATTGAATATTCTAAGTATGTGACTGTATCACGAAAAAATTTGCACTTTTCCTTTTGTAAACGTACTCCGTTTTTCTGTAGAATTAGTAATACTTTAGATAGATTTTTCAAATGCTTTGTTGTGGTACTGCCGGTTACGATAATATCGTCTTGAAAAACTCCAACCATCGGAAGATTTCCAACCATAGAATCAAGCTTTTCTTGAAAAATTTCCGGTGCTGAAGCAACGCCGAAAGGAAGTCGTAATACTTTATAAAGCCCAATGTGGGTGTTTATTGTATATACTTTTTGTGACGATTCACATAGCGGTAGGTGAAAAAACGCATTACGCATATCCAGTACAGAGAATTGCAGACCCCCGCCTAGTCTTGCAAATATTTTCTCCGCCGTAGGTAAAGTGTACTTTTCGCAAATTAACTGAGGGTTGACTGTAATGCGGTAGTCCCCGCATATTCTAACGCATCCGTTCTTTTTTTGTACCGGGACGATGGGTGTAGCCCATTCAGAATGTTCTACTGGTTCTAATATTCCTTCTTGTGTCAAGCGGTTTAGCTCCTCTTCGATTTTAGAGCGTAACGCAAAGAGCACAGACCTTGTTCGGCAAAATTTTGGAGTGGCATTTTCCTTCATCCGTAGCGTGGTTGGAAGACCTGTGAAACAGCCTAAGCCTGCGTCAAAAACGTCGTAGTCGCTTAATAATTTTTCAATATCGATCGCGTTGTCAGTCGTGTTGTGAAATAATTCAGCATTTTTGAACAATGCATTCACATCAATATCATATTGCTTGACAAACGATCGACCAACCAACAAAGCCCCGCCATTTGCAACAACTAGGAAACTGCGGCCGGAGATTTTGCCGTTTACCTGTACTTCGGCAAGCATTTCCCCAACCGTAGGTATGTAATTTCCCACGTACGGTTTGAGAGAAATATATGTATTTTGTAACGATAAATGTTGCAAATGTTTGACATAAAAGTCTTCGGGAATGATGCTGGGACCGGATCCAGTGTCGACTTCAAATGTGTGAGGCTGACCGTCCACTTGCATCGTAATGTATACAGGGTCAACTGCTGGTGCCGCGTTCTCCAGTCTGTAAAATGGTATTGTATCCTCCAAGTCAGTAGTGCTTTCCTGTGCCTTAGAACCACCTTCCTTGTCTGCACTACTTGTCTGCACGCTATTAACATTTGACAGATTTGGTAGTTTTTTTGTTGAGCTCTTGTTTTGCATGCACACTTTCCGCAAGTGCCCGGTCTTGCCGCAATCTGAACACACATAATCCTTGTAGGAGCATGCATTGGCATAATGTTCTGTACTGCCACATCTGTAGCAACAACCGGCATTTTTAGTATAACGACGCGCGTTCTTTGTTTTAGTACTTGAAGCACGAACATCGTTTTTGTTAGAGACCGCAATCGTATTGATCTGAACGGCTCTAGCTTTTCTGTTCGCACGCGTCGCTTTTGGCGGCTTCAAAATGTAAAATAGTGTCCACGGTAGTAGTAAGCGTAAGCTTTTCAATTGAGAGTAATTTATTCACCAATATCGTGTCATTAATACCAAACACTATTTGGTTGCGTAATCTTTCCTCTAGATTATCTTGAAAGTTACAGTGAGTGGAAAGTTTTCGCAATTAACCTAAATAATCATGGAACTTGTCCCCCTCCTGTTGTATTCGATGTGTAAAACGGTACCTTTCTGCCACTGCATTAGGAACAGGATTAAAATGTATCTGTAGTACCTTGACTAACTCTTTGTACTCTTTGTCTTTTGGCAGTATAGGCGTGAGTAAGCTGCGTAGAACTGCATACGTTTCTTTACCTATTAATGTGAGTAATACAGCGGCCTGCTTTTTTTCATCTTTTACACCATTTGCCTCAAAGTAAGGCTCTAACCGTTCCTGATAATAAGGCCACGTGTCAGTGCTTGAATTGAATGGTTCTATACTTCCGATTATTGTAGCCATAAAAATCTTTGTAACAGTAAAATTCTAAGTATTTCAATTTGCTTCGTCGCTAGTTGTAATGTATGTGTCTCTGTATTTATAGCAAATTCGCTAGGGTAATTCAAAACACAGAAATAGTTTCATATATTCATCAACATCTTACATCTAAGCATTAATTTACTGAATTGTCTCTTTTATGTCACCCGCGGCTATGGTTACGTTCCCCGCCACCTTGGTGTATCCATACGGCCCGGCATGCGTGCGTACATAAACAACATAGCATTATTATCCATATCTTAAAACTAAAAACATGTTATTTTAACGAACATTAACTAATCTTATACTGCAAATGAAAAAAAAAGAGCAAATTGTAGAATTTCAACAAAAATATTTTATTTAATGCACGTTTAAATTTGCAAGGTGCAACTTTGTCAATAAACACTTGTGGATGTACTATGTGATGAGTCGCATCATTTTATTGGTTAGATGATTTGCGTTTTATTTGGTGTTCTGTTTGACTTTTTGGTGAGAGCCAAAATTAAGACATTCAGAAATGTGCACACTGAGGAAAAGGCTTTTAACACAAAACCCTATAACATAGGTTTCTAACACAGACCAACATCCAATCTTAATAAAAGCTAAGTGCTTCCTTTTTTCATAGTTTATCTGAAGTTTAACTACGTAAAAGTACCTTTTGGTTACCTGAGTAGAAAATATTATCCATCGACGATATGATGCAAGTGGTGTCTTCTCCTGGCGACTTGTTGAGAAATATTACGAGCCAAAACCTATACAAAATGCTTGTAATTTAACAATTGGTTTAAAAACGAGAAAAAAGCTGTTTTGATTTACTAAAGAATTTCTAAGTCCATGGTAAAGCCTATATGCTGCTCGACACATCTAGATTTATACGTTAGGTTAAAGGTTAAAAATGCTTAAAAACTATATTTTGGTGGAAGTCAAAGGTGTGTGAGGTGGATATCCACTGTACGTATCTAATGTTTTATATTTTCATATTCTTATGCAGAGTTCCATCATTCATCATACTTCTATTAAGAATGTGGTCACGTTTATATAAACAACTTATTCAAAATAAAAAGAAACTTCTACCAAGTATGCAGTTTAAACAGCACCGTATGCGGTTTTAAAGACGTCATACTTTTAACAAGCATCACACTACACTGCATTTGATTTTCCAATGCTCCACCCGAATAAACTACATTGGCCAGGAAGCGAGTTTTTTTTTACCTGGGAATTTTGAATTTTACCGAATTCTTGCTGTTCCAGGCAAGGTATGGATCTTTAACGAGCGCGACAACACTCACAAACTGAACCTCCATTTTACCTCTCATCCAAACGAGAGCGCATATGTGTGATAAATGCTCGCCTAACATTTTTCAAGCGGACCGTGTCGCGATTCGAACCCGGTACCTTGGGCATAGTAGTCACACGCATACCAACTACACCACGGAACGCTCAACTAGCATCACATCTTGTTAATCCTTTCATACTGAACTGAAATGAATTTATTTTGGACATGGGAGGTCATCCGTCTTTGTATATCCTTTGGTGTTCAAAACAATAGTAGTTAACATTTGCATGGAGAAGAGAGTACCCATAGAAAGATTTTTGAACAACCCAAAATGTTTCTAACGTATTTTTAAGTGTTGCTACCAATAAGGAACTTATGTGGTCTAAATATGTATCTCTAGTGCTCGCAATTTCTAAATAGTTTCGTCATCCGTAACGTCAAACATGTACTGAATATTTATGCAGACGTTTGCCAATATAATACCATACAAAATATGTGTTACAGTTTTGTTTGGATAATAGCAACGTGAAACGTTGCCAATAATTTTAAAGCCGAATATTTAATGTAAATGTTTAAGTTTTATGTTATCTGTGATAAATCATTCCTTAATTTGTTTGTGTCAACGATTCGTTTTTCTGCTTTTATACATTGATATTTGGCTGGTTTTGCTTCAAACAGTTATTTTCGGAACAGATATTAATGTTATACTCAGCTTTGATTATCGAAAACAATGTAAGCGGGATTCATTTGTGCATCAGAACTAAGAAACTTGTTGCTAGTTTTATCACCCTTTTTGAAAAAGAAATTGCAATGGCCGGCTGTTTATTCCTTTGCTGTGCAGGAGGTGATTTAGTTCTTTATTTACTTCAAAAACAATTTATTATGTATACTTTTTAGAGAAAGCTGACTGTCCTGGATCTAAATATCGGCACAGTAAAATTGATTTCCTGAACGATTGCGAAAAAGAACCTTTTGCATCAATATGCGAGTTCATACAACGCCTGCCACTGACGTATATGAATTTATCATATGTGGAATTCAAAATATGATTTATAGATTGTATGAAAATCGTAAGTACTCATTTTCAAGTTAAGTTTATAGTCCCACATGTAATTACTGTATATAGTATGTTTCTGCTTATACTTCATGGCAGAATCTAAAGCACGGTCGACTTTTTTAATGGTAGTAAACGAGCCCTAATAACAGTCTTTCACAATATTAGATGTAATTCGTAAAAAGGTAATGCAAGAAGAGCTCAAATGGGATAGCCAAATATTGTGGATAAAAGGTTATTATCCTTAAAATCGGATATGAGAATAAAGTAAAGGAATCTATGCCAGTTTGTGTTGTTAGACGAAACATGAGTTTTTCAGAATGGTGAAACATTTTTTCCTTATTATTTCTTGCACCACGTTGTGTGCCAGTGAAACATATTTTTTCTAAAAGCACCAGCCCCACATTGGGTGGCAGTGAAACTAATTTTTCTTATAATTATCTGGCTTCACGTTGTGAGCACGTATAACGAAGTCTTCCGACATAACTAGGGGTCTATTCCTTGGGCGGAGCTATGAGAAATGGGGAGTAAGTCGAAATCTGCTTGTAGATCAAACTTAATCTAAACCAAATAGGCGCCACCAAGTCCTGACTTAATTATGATAATTGCATGGCATATTTCTAAGGGCGCACGTGGAGACCCAAAGAAAAAAAAGATCGCCTTCGCTGACAAAAACCTATCTTAATCAAATAAGACGCAGCTCCTGTAAGAAATTGTAATAGTTAAATACATAAAGAAATAATAAAAAAGTATTTCCAATATAAGGTTGGCATCAAAGACCTACTCATAAGGATGTTAGCTTTGTGTGATCAGATTTGATCATACTTGATCAAAATAAAAAACTTTAATCCTGAACCAACTGTTTACTAAAAAGAACCTCTTTTAAAAGAATATGATTTATAACAAAAATTTAATCAATAACTGTATCAATCCATAGTTTTCAACTTCAGGTTTATCTTAATTATTTTTAGTCAAATACTTTACAGTATAATATAAGCTTGTTATACAAATAGGGCTACGACCTGTGCAGATCTGTTCAAGCAGATGACAAATTAATAACTTCTAAAAATGTTAGTATTCAAGTTTTTTTTTTTTTAATTACATATGCAAGTTTTAATTTATATAAAGCAGATCTCAAAAATAGTCGTGTTTACATCACTTGTACTAAAGCTGTTCGAAGCATTTGCTTTCAAAAATACATCTGTCAGCAGTATACTGCAGAAAAATATATGACGTCAGTAACACCTGTTGACGTTACTAACAATTCATAATGAACCAAATAGTTGAAGCTTTTACAATATTCATGCTTTTACGCATTAAAACAAATCACCGTGTTCCTAGTGTGAAACACATAAAAAGAACTTAAAGCTATCTACGAACCAAAACTGCATTTGTCGCCTTGTTGCAAGGAAGGATGAGATCCTCGTTATTTCATGCAACGATCACAGCGTTGTAGTGTGAACCAAATTCATACAAAACAACTTCTACTAAGAATTCGTCCCACGTGTCGAATCAAATACGGTTACGATACATTCTGCAGCCGTTGTAATCCTGTAGTTGATTTACGCCGCTTTACTAAAGTAGCAGCTTTACATTGTCCTTGTGTGTCTTGAAAGTTTGCATAACAAGTGTCGTCCTCTTAAAATTGCCTCCTAAATTTTGTATTCTAAAAGTTGCATCGTAAGTTGTAGCATTATAAATCGTCGCGCTAAATAAATTATCTCAAATTAAACAAGTTAATAAACTTTATACGTTACCGACCGTTATTCGAAGATGTGCTAACTCATTGAAGTGGATTCGCAAATTGCCGGCCTGCAATCTAGGGTACATGTTATTGCTTCTTCCACATATGGCCGACTGACTACAAAACTAGCTCGGGCGGTCGAGGCGTCCGGGGGGGAGCGTCAAACAGAGATGTGTTTGTAAATAGCTGTAGATGACACAGATATTTAACCACAAGTAGAATACCAAAGGACGATGCGGGCTTAACGTATTTGTTATATTATTCTCGCAATTTTATGGAGGGATTTATTATCAAAAATAAAATTGTTAAATTAT
This sequence comes from Platerodrilus igneus, assembly GCA_036346225.1. Classification (NCBI taxonomy): domain Eukaryota; kingdom Metazoa; phylum Arthropoda; class Insecta; order Coleoptera; family Lycidae; genus Platerodrilus; species Platerodrilus igneus. Next base: position 3,179,406 of record JARFIW010000566.1, read on the forward strand.
TCTCGCAATTTTATGGAGGGATTTATTATCAAAAATAAAATTGTTACAATGGTGCCCTAAGTCGTTGCAAGCAAGACAGTGATTTAAGAATAGTTAAAACACGAATTGGTGGAAAAACTTTGTTGTCATATCCACTTATCCTTAATATAGTAATTGTAATCAGTCCTTTAGCTACAAAGTATTACTTGCCGGAAATATAAATTGATCTATAGATGGGGCCAAATTGATTTTCTCTTCTTGCACATAAAAACCCAAATTACCACGAAGAAATGAATGAGGCAAATTTCTTACAGTGGTTCGAAAATCAATTATTAAGCAATTTGAAAGCACGATCTGCAAAAGTTTTAGACAACCCGTTGTATTATTGATCTTTGTTTAATAAAATACATATCAGTTCCGGAAAAAAGTAACATTGCAAAACGGCTTAGGAAACAAGCAATTTCTTTTGAAACTAATGTAAGTCAAAATAATGTGGTTTGTATCGTATCGGTTGTTACGTTTATTTTCAACATAATTAATAATAAACACGCTCTCGAATAAATTCCTCAATTTAAATCTAGTCGCTTTAAAACGACAAGTTTATGCCGCGCTTAAATACTTATATCCTATTTTTAGGTACCCGTTATCTTGGTATATCTTACGACCGCCGTATAATGGTTTTCTCTATTGTTCCAATGTAACGACTTGTTGAAATAAGGTAGCGCACTATCCGCTAAAAGCTGGGTTTTCAGTTTTAACCGCGCCTCGATAAGCGATGATTTGCAGTTCGACCCCGTGTTGTTTGAATCATTGTTGAATGTAATTCTACAGCTTGCGTCGACTTATTTTCTACATTATTCGTCACCGTATTTCAAAAGCAATGCACGTTTGTATTTTCTGTTCGACAACTAGGTGTCTTGCGTGTATTGGTGAGTCTCCCCGCGCGTACCCATTCTAATCAGATTCTCTTATTATCTTTTTTTAGCTGGAGGCCAAATGGGTTCTTTCTTTATGTAGAACAACTGCTTTTTTCTGTAAACCAACTGATTTTCTCCGTAAATCGCAGCTGCAGCGAATGGATTCTAAATGCCGCGGCGTTTCTGTGTTGACTCACCCCCGACGGCTTGCGAGCTAAGTATTTGGACACTTACAGGTATGCAACTCGTTTTCTTTTGTGTGTCAATGGCATATTCCGTATCAACGTTTAGTCTAGAAACGTGATATCGAAGGACTATTGTTTGTGGCCGCTAATCGATACTATCGCTCTACAGGTGCGATGTACTATTTTTATTGATGCGTGTCAAAAGAGCGCACGCGTTTATTCGCTTTACTAATTAGTTATTTTGCAAAAATTATTAAGTGAAATTTTAAAAACGCTTGACAAAAGCTCTCACATATTGATTACTACTGATTAATTTTATTTGGTGTAAATACGAGATGCGCACTTCGTATATAATGTAGGAAATTGTTCATAATGCCTAATTGTTTGCTTTGAAATAGAAACGCTTAATTAATTTTTTTGCTTGTTTGTACAGAATCCTTTATTGATTTTTATGTGTTAATAGATAATCGTGGCGATGTACTTTTGTTTTTTTGGTATGTAGGCGACTCCCCCCCCCCACTCTTCGCGGTTGGTAGTTAGCCTGATATTTTTTTTTCGGCTACGTAGGTAGCACGGTAATTTTTTTAAAATTGTAGGCATAAACAAATAAAGGCTATTTAAAGTGGAATTGCTGGCCGATCAAACAAACATACGGTATTGAGATTGCCTCCGTATCTGCATGCTCAATGCAATTGTGAATATATGGTGTGTGAGGAAGACCTAATAGAATCAACACATCGGAAAAGATGGAAAGTCTCTAAAAATTGTTTACAGATGAGGAAAGAAGCGTTAGAAACAATAATTCCGCAGATTTTGTCACATTCGTTAGAACATGCTGAAAAAATAAAAAAGATTGGTGGGATTAAATACGATCAAGGGGATAATGCAATTCTAATTATTAAGACTAGTGATGGCGATTACAATGATACGGATTTTCAATTCAATTAAAGAAACTTTTTACACGGTTGATATGTTTCTAATTTTACGTATAATAAACAAGTATAATTACATAAGGAAACTGTTTTGTCTGCAACTAATACCGCCGTTGTCTGCTTCCTCTTTATTACCCAAGAATGACATCCAGTTATATACTTCCATGTTTAATCAGTAGGTAGTTAACAATTCAACAAAATAACCTCTTAAATATCGGTAGCTATTATTCCGTGTATGGTAAAATATGCATATGGCTACAAAATAAAGATTGATAGAAACTACCAGCTATTTTTAAAATATGCTCAGTAGTAAAATTCATACGTTAAAAACATTAATTATTAATTTAAAGAGTTTATTCTGCAATATTGTCAATAGAAGATCGTTCTAAAAATGTCTATCAAAAAGTCACAAATCACATTTCTTTTCCTACTATTAAATATTTTCAACCTCTGTATTTAACCAATTGTTGACTATATCACCGCACACGAGCTGAGCACAGAACAGACTGACAGAATTGCAGTTGACTATATCAAAGTAAACGAGCTGAACACAGAACAAACCAAGAATCGCGAGAAATTCCAACTAATTGTTTGTGCTACCCAAAAATCTATGCGTTTATTGGACAAACTAAATTTGGAGATTCTTTTACATTCAAAACTCGAAATACACAATTCCATTGGTTAAAGACATCATTAACGTTTTTCAACACACGAAGAATAGGAAATGGAAGAAATTTGTTAGTGCTCACCATAGCCTAAGGAATCACTTTGCAGTGCTCCCCACAGCCTGCAAACCCTTCAACGAGCAGCGCTTTCCATAGCCTGGTATTCTACAACACGCGTGCTCCCCATAGTCTGCGTATCCTCCGACGGTGACGTCCGACGCCCTACCCAGGGCACGTCATTCTAATTAATCAAATCCATAGTTAACAACCCACGTATGAACGTTAACTCCGTTCCATACTTCACCGACAAGTCGTTATTGTGATTGCACCTATCAAACTCTACCACCGGGGCGACATCTCCGTAGAGGCATCACCACCACGAAACCTGCCCAAGAGTTCAGAAGACACCCGAAGACCTTCTACTCCCTGTATACTTGTATATATTGTAAATTAGTAGCTTGTAATTTCATATCATAATTCTTTGTAACGTAACATTGACCCACAATTAAAACACGATGCCCTCTGAAGAACACCGAAGATGTCTAGACCTCTTCTAACTGTACATATTTCCTAACTATCGTTGTTTAAGTTCTCACTGGGCCTCATAAGCAACTTCCGAAACATTCCGAAGAGATCCGAAAATCACCGAAGATGTCTGGACCTCTTCAAACTGTACATATTTCCTAACTATCGTTGTACAAGTTCTCACTAGGTCGCATAAGCAACTTCTGAAGCATTCCGAAAAAATCTGAAGACTATCGAAGCCTTATACATCCCGTTAAACTGTACATACATTCATTTAATCAGTGTTTAAGTTTATTTTTGGTTCCAGAAGCAACCATGAAGACTTCCGAAGATTATCGAAGACTTCCGAACTGTTCAAACTGTTAAAATCGCTCAATTTTACTTTTATTTTATGTATTTATGAAGTTTATAATTATTTTTGCTTATGCTTATTAAGCAAATAATCAAGCCAAGCGTACATGCTTTCAGACGCCGCCCACACGAACGATAACACAATAGCGTTATTATACTCGAGACGTAAGAAATAGTTTTTGATAGTGGCAACGTTGCTACGATGTTACGTCACTAATCTTGAGGGCGAAGATCTATTTAGAAATTGCAGGAATATAGTTATAAATTGTGTGTAGTTAGGGGGGGGGGGGGGAGCGTTATTAAATTTAATATCCTCAGTTCACCACCTGTCGCAATACTATATGGTATATGCTAAATTAGAACACCTTTTAACAAGGTGTTAGAGTGTTGCTTTGCATCAATTGGCACAATGTACCTTACGCTTTGGTTGAAGGTATCCAATATTGCATGGGGTAACCCATTTGTTTATTTAAAGTTAACTGAAACGATTTTACATCAAAATTGAGGGTTGTTTGAAACTTTTGTACAAAAAATGAAGGTATTCCAATACCGTGTTTCTTAAACCCGCAATATTTTCATCGACAGGACAGCATTTTCAAGACTTACCGAGAATCGTTTTACAAAGATTCACAACAACGATGAAAGTTATTATAAAACCAATGCAGTGTAGGTAATATACAATTCATTATTTCTAACCATTGCTTGTCATTGCATAAAGATCAAGGTCCAAGATACTTGTTATTAAATATAAAATTTTTGTAAATTTTGAAAATAATTTTATTTTCCGTAAAAACACAAAATTCCCAACTGAAATAAGCTTTGTTCCACTAACCAGAAGTTAGTTTTAAATGCTAACATAATTCAAAAAGTCATGGCTTATTCGTTATTCTTAACTACCTTCAAATAGTACAACAACATCACTCGGAACCTTCAGATCATATAACTTTTTCTTTGCCTAAGTCCATGTTTCTCAGCTGTATAGTGATATCCTACAAACAAATAGCGTTCAACAGTCTTTTTCTGATACTTAGAGTTTTTCTGCATTTAAGTATCGGATCTTGCCTTTCAAAGAATATTCTGCCTTATATATCGCTGTTACCATAATTATCATTTGCAAATCATCTTTATATGTATTGTAAACAATTTGCCTTTAATCTTTCAGACTCTAGATTTCCTGTTACACTGCTATTCGGTTTACTACATTTCACTATATTTGTTTACGCATTACAAATTTTAAAGCATCTATCTTATTTTTTTCTGGTTCATATGTACTAATACTGCTATATCCTTTGTGTGTCCCAGAATTAATTTTTTTTTCTTTAATTGTATTTATTTCACTTATTGCACATATTAGACGTATTGCAACTGTTACATCTACTACACCTATTACATCTATTACACCTATTGCACCTACTACAACTAGTACACCTATTTGCCCATTACGTCAACTAGATCAATTATTCCCATTACATCGCACCTCTACTTCAGCTATTATTTATTTTCTTATTTTTTCCACTATTTAATCTATGCTCCATATACAAGTTAAACAAGATTAATAATAAGAGCTTCTCTCTTTTTCAGCAGAACTAATTTTATATTCTGTTACCTGCCTAACTATTTTTTATTGCAGCCGATTTTTTCTTACATGAAATGTAATTTACCTGCTTGTTCTTGCTTGCTTTAAAATTGTAACTATGTATTTTAATCCGCAGTGTCAAAAACTTCTACCATGATTGAAGTTTTTCTATTCCCATTATTTAATTTGAAACTAATCGTAGCATTAGAATTGCTTCTTTCGCACCACTGTTCTTCTAAATTCTAACTAATTCTGTTCTTCTCAACATACCCATTTTGCTATTTACACTATGATTTTCTTCTGCACTATGTTATATATTATATTAATTAATATTTTTGAACAATAGTTCAGCATCCAAGCTGCCCTAAAATTTTTAGTACCACTTGATTATACTTCGTTAGAAACCATAAATCTATTTTTTCTAAAAGCCAAGGCTAGTTCTCCTGCTGTATATATCCTGTTTATCAACGGATGTAATGAGTTTTGTATGTTCTTGCCTCCATATATAATTAATTTTAACAACAATTAATTCATTTCAATGGCTTTTTTTAGATTTAGTTGATTTAGTACTTTTTGACATTCAGTTCTTAGCATATTGCATACTGTTTCCTGTTCTCTATCGTGCATAAGTTTTCCGTATTAGTTGAGTTATGTGCCGTGAAGTAAAAGAATACGTTTTTCATGTACCTGTTTTATATATTGCTTACAACTAGTATATTTAGGTTTGGCATTAAAACGTGGCCTAACATAAGCCATACTTCTACCGATGTTATGCTCGTTTCATCTTTTATTCCAGTATTTCTATTAATAACTTTCTTTCAGAGATGTCTAATTTTTATGAGCTGCGTCTGGTTTGTCACAATTTAGTGCTGATTCTTTTTCATTACAATCTGTTTATATCCATTGCTCTTTACGTTTCCTACGCAATCTATTTACAGTGTTCCTAGGTTCCTTCTATTTTTGTTCACCTTTCGTAGTTGCAATACTATTATATTTCATTTGTAGATTAAGTATAGTACTTCCTGCGTCATCGATTCCTTTCAAGTTACGTGTTGTTTACTTTTTACTGCAAGGATGTTTCTTCTAATACTACTTTCTCAAGTATCTTTTTTTCTATTCTTGCATACATATCAATTTTAATATTTACTTTACTATGTACACTAATTTTAAACTTTTTCATTTTGTTGTAGTCTAGTTTATCAATATCTAATTTGCGTAGTTTTACTTTTTTTTAAAATTTCTTAGGACGTAAATAACATTTGGAAACTACTAAATATGTGTAACTGGTAAACACTTACACCTACATTTTGAATTAACCCTTAACTAATATATAATCTACTACAAGCTTACCTACACTCCTAGGTATTTTCGAAGTATACAACTCGTGTTTAATATTTTTTAAACATTGTATGAACCACAGTGTTTCTTGCTGATAAGTTGTGACTCCTAAACTATACTGGGGTTGGACACTCGTTTTATCTACCCTGACCTACAACTGTAGAGTAGCAAAATTTTCTCAACATCAATAGGTCCTCAGTCCTAGAACTGTTTGGACGCGTACCCTCATTGTTTTTTAGTCTAAACCAACCTACACATTTCCCTAAAATTTGCACAGTGTTCATCTATCACCATCTGTGTGTGAAAGTCTGATCTTTGTCTACCTCTACCTCTCTTTTCCTATCTCTGCTTGTAATATATCCCGTACTATTCCCCAGAAATGCCTTAGAACGTATCCTATTATTCAATTTCTCCTATTTCTTTCGTTTTCCATAGATATTTGTATTCCACTGGTATTGCTACAACCTATTTGTTATTAACTTTGTCTGCCCATGGTACCATCTTCATACATCTAAAGCACAACATTCCAGAAGGCTGCTACCCTTTCTGTCTGCTTTTCCCATTGCCCCTATTTTATAGATGTGCTTCACACTATGCTTTGAACAGTTTTCTGCTTGAATCTGTGTTTGTTATTTTTGAACATAGCTGCTGTTCTTTCTTGTTTGATGCAGTTCCGTCACCGTCTATTCTTTTACAATTATATATCCTATTTTCCCGATATTCACTGGTATGTGAAGGGGGGTAAGCAGCTTTGGCTGCCCAGTTCCCTTATCACCTGAACTTTTGTCGAGTTAATAGTTTTTCCAATTTATCCTTTTGCACAATCAACATTAGTTGAAAATATTTTACAATCAACACCTGTAGTTGTTTATAATAATCATCAGATATAAGAGCACTTATTTTTTCGTCATTAGGTTTTACGTCTTGAAACTAGTTGGACTTGTACCTCAGCTTATTTATGTTCTGAACTAGTCTACACAGTTCCGTGTAATTTTACAATAGCCTATATACAGCTCGATCCCCTTCTATTGTTTTCTAATTACATGCACTATTTTACCGCGATTCAGTGGCATGTGAAGGGGGTTAAGCAGCCTGTGGCTGCCAAGGATTCCCCAACACAGACATTTGTCGAATCAATAGCTTTCCAGTAAATCCTTTCACATAATTAACATTAGTTGAGAGTATTGCCAAACCAATATCTGTGGTTGTTTATAACAATCACCATTTTTAGGTACAATTATTATTTTTGTCATTAGTTTTTCCATATTGCGACTGGTGGGAAGCGTACCTCTATTGATTTCTATTCTGAGCTAGCCTACACAATTCCCTGAAATACTCACAGCCTACATCTTTCACTATCTGTGTGCAGTAGTCTAACCTAGGTCTACCTCTACTTCTCTTTTTTCCTATCTTTGCTTCTATTATATTCCGCACTATTCCCTCATGTCTTATTATGTGGCCTATCATTTTATTTCTCCTATTTTTTACTGTTTTCCACATATTTATTACTTCCCCTACCATTTTTAGTACCTCTTTATTCTGAACTTTGTCTATCCATGATATCTTCATCATACGTCTGTAGCACCATATTTCAATGGATTCTACCTTTTTCTTGTCCGCTTCTCCTACTGTCCAAGCTCCACACAAATGTTTAAAACAATCTTTTCCTTGTTTCTATGTTTGTGGTCTTTAAACACAGTAGTTGCTTTTTCTTGCTACATGTAGCACGACCTTGTGCAAATCTTTGTTATATATCTTCTTTTCCCATCTTGCGTTATTTGATTCCCTAGGTAGCAGAAATCCTTAACCTCTTGTAAATTCTCGTTACCTACTTGTATTCTTGTTTTTGATTCATTTTTCCTTTTTTTGTATACTAGAACTTTTTTTTTTTTTGTTAATTTTTATACCATATCTCTCCGTTAGAACTGTTTCCATTTCAGTAAGAGCAGCTTCTAACTTTTCTTCGCTAGATGTTAATATCGCTATATCATCTGCAAATCTAAGCATATCAATCTTTTGTCCCTGCATATTATTTCCAAACGTCTTCCTGCATTTGACAGTATTCATTGCCTCTTCTACGTACAAGTTAAAAATTAATGGGAATAATGCACATCCCTGTCTTATCTCATTCCTAATATTTACTTCTCTACTTTCGTGCTCTAATTTTATTACTGCTGTTTGCTCTTTGTATATAAGCAATGTACTATCCGTCTATCCCTATAACTCATTCCAGTCTTTTTGAGTATTTCGAACATTTTTTTTCCATTTTACATTGTCGAATGCTTTTTTCAGGTCTACAAACCCTATGTATGCGCATTCCCTTTTCTCTATTGTTTTATCTATTATCACCCTCAGAGCTAAAATAGCCTCCCGTGTTCGCCTGTTTTGCCTAAACCCAAATTTATCTTCTCCCAGTATTTCTTCAGCTCGTTTTTCCATTCGTCTTTGTACAATTCTAGTTAATATTTTTGACACGTGTGCTGTCTAGCTTATTGTTCGAAAATTTTCACATCCATCCGCGCCCCTGTTTTTGGTATAGTTACTATGATGTTACGTTTGTAATCTTTGGGTATCTCGCCTGTCTCATACATATAGTTTACAAGTCGGAAAAGACGTTCTGTTACTGCTTGTTCCAGCGGTTTTTAGAGTTTCTGCTTGCACCTTATCTGTACCCGGCGCCTTAGCACTTTTCAGATTCTTTAATGCTAATTCAAACTCATCTCTAAGCATAGGATATCCCAGGTCATCATTTTCAATGTCTGATTTCTGTTCTAATGCTGTTAGTTCCTCACCTGGGTATACATTCCCTATACATTCCTGCCATTTAGCTACTTTCTCCACATTTTCTATAATGACGTTTATTCTACTTAATCTGTATGCTTCATTTGTCTTTCCTATTTCCATCTTAGTTTGTGCCTCTTTGCACTTTTCATCAATCCATTGTTCTTTAGCTTTACAGCATTTGCAAATAATTTTCTATTTTATGGCGTTGTATCTCTGTTTTCCTGTTTCGTCTGATTTATTTTTGTATTTTCGTTTGTCTTCTATTAAATTCAGAATATCCTTTGTTATCCATGGTTACTTATTTCTCTTTTGTGTATACCCCAGATTATCTCTGGCCACCATGTCTAAGCTGGATTTAATGTTATTCCATTCTGTTTCTACTTTATTAGTACCAGAGATTTTCTCGATATCTTTTAGTAATTCATTTGACTTTTTTTAAATCTTTCGTGGATATCTGTGTCTTTTAGCTTCTCAAAGTCAAAGTGCCTTTTTTCGTTCTTCTTTTTCAGATTTTTAAATTCAAGTACGGCCTTCATAATTACGATGTTGTGCTCAGTGTCTATATCTGCTTCTGGATAGCTTCTACAGTCTTTTACTTGATTTCTAAACCGTTGTCTAGCAATATTGTAATCTATTTGATATCTTCTGGCATCTTCCCCGATTATCGTTTTCTAGCATGATGTTGATATAATGTATTGGTGATTGTTAAGTTGTTCTTGTCGCAAATTTCTGCCAGCCTTTTTCCCTTGTCATTTCTCGTGCCTAAACCAAATAAACCTACTATCGCTCCTTCCCTACCCTCGCCTACCATTGCATTAAAATCCGCTGTAATTATTAAATTTTCATGTCCTTTTATGTATCTTAGTATGTCTTCGATATCTTTGTAGATCGCTCCTACCTTTTCCCCACTGTAACTAGAGCTGGGCATGTATACTTTTATTGTTCCTGTATTTACTGGTTTAGATTCAAATCTAACCATAACAACTCTTTCGTTCTTTTGTAGGTAGTTTTCTACACGTTTTCCTATCTTTTTTCGCATAACTATCCGCACACCCGAACTTCCTTCCTCTGCTCCTGTATCAATTACCATGAAGTCTCCACTCCAAAACTCACCCGCCTCTGGTCAGCGGACTTTGCTGATTCCCACTATGTCTAGTGCTAACCTATCCATTTCGAGTTTCAGGTTCTTTAGCTTACCTATTTGCTTCATGCTTCTGACATTCTACGCTCCGACTCGCAGAATGTTCACGGATTTTTTTCTATTCTTTCGGATCACATCCCCCGAAGTAGTTTCTTCCCGGAATTTCGAATACGGGACTATTTTACCTCCGGAATTTTTTACCCCAGAGGATGCCATCATGTTTACTAACAATTTCTGTACGCAGTGTACTTGGGAGGTAATGTGGTCGTTTCTCGTTGCCTTCCACATCGTAGTAGTTTGTCTTGGAATGTCATACCGACCTCTATGGTCTCTACCACTCTGAGTGCTGCCCTCTTTCAGGGACCTGTCCTAGTCTGGTTCCTCACTAAAAACCCCACTAATTTGGTTATACCTGTAGTTCGGCACTTTAGCTCATTGAAACGCGCAAGCCATTCTACCTGTTCTAGTATTTTAGAACGTCGTCAAGGTGCATGTCCGTTCAGAATGGCAAAATTTTCTATAATTTGTAAATTCTTTTCTATTTTAACACCTTCCACTTGATCATGCGTTGTTTTAGTTTCTTTATAATCACGATATGGTGTGATATAATACATATTTTACCACTGTATCTTATACCATTCTGGTAGTTAATATTCAATAGCCGGTCTGTTGAACACTTTTTAACCTTCTTGCTATTTTTCTTTACTTACCATAAAAGTCAACCTCCTCTTTAGTGGATGACTTTATATTCTCGAGACCTAATATCTCTTTCTGTCGGAAACGTGACTCTTATAAGCTCTAACAAATCTCCTTTAACAAACTACTTTAAATTCCAATTCTTTAACTATCCTGCTCTTCAGAACCTCGAAACGTTTCCCGCTTCGGCGGTAGATAATTCTTCATCTTTTGTCATTTTTCTTTCTGTTGTTTATTTTCAGCTTTTCAGAACTACGATGAGATTTTGAGACAACGTCACTGCTCACCGAAGATTTGTACTTGTTACAATTCACCCTCGTGTTTGTATGACTACGTATCCAAGGAAACACGAATTAAATAGTGGTTTTTCGTTGCTTTCTATTTCAACGGACAAATAATTATAAAACTTCATTCGTGAGTGTCATGTGCCCACCATTTACCATAAACCTTATTATAAAACTCGTCTTAGTATAATTTATTCGTTTCTGTTTATCTTGATTACGACACTGCTAAATAGAGGCTGAAACTTGTTTGATAATTTTTGTATAAGCACGCTGTTATTTTCGCTTTGTAAATAATTATGCAACTCAAAGGGAGGATTTCTTTTAAAATAATTGTAAATATAAAAGGATTAACATTGTATTTCAAGTTGTAAGAGTTTTGCTGCTTTTAACCTTTAAATTTCAACACGTTTTTTCTATAAGGGTAACAACTGGAGATCCAGCAAATTTGTTAATCCTACAGAGACCGAAATAAAAATTGGAAAATTTGTATCAAATAAATGTTTTGCATTCAACACCATTGTTATAGAAATAAGGTCAATTAATTAGGGCCGTAGAGTTTTCAAAACTTAAAATCAGCGATTAAAATAACCTGTTTTTGAGCATTATTTAAAATACAAACATAAGATGATGAGCGACATCTAGTCTAATAACATACACTTTGTAGTAGAATATTTAAGGGAATCTTTTTATGTCAATTTTAAAACCGACCCTTCATATATTCGATGGCGCCTTATCCTATACCTGTTTTTTGTGCCGATCCAGTCCCTTTATTTAAATGCCCTTCGGGTACTGCCCCACATTGTTACAATTTGCTATGCACTTTCGGAAAGCGTGCTGCGTAAGTTGAATGACACACCTTATCAATAAGACCACTAGAATCCCACTGCGGTAGTTTTCGTTATTTGCATGCATTAAAGAACATTCTAAAATAATAAATCTGTATAAAAAGCAAAGATTTATTGTTTATATGAAGTTATTGAATTAACTGTTTATCTACTGAAAATAACTTTGTTGCCATTAAAATATTGTATATAATTAACATTTGCCCAGGGTCAAAGGTTAGAATGATCAACCAATTCTGACTGAAAAGAAGGTCAAATTGTTTATTTGTTGTAAAGCTTCCTCATTTTTGCTGCCTACGTACAGTGATTTCAGATACCAAACAGACTTAATAATCTTTGATTTGGTAGTCACGACACAAAATATGTCGTCATCGGGGACTTATTAATGCAATAGATATTAATCTTTATGCATGCTAAAATATTCATCCAGGTGTTGTATACAATTAACTAAATAACTTTGATTTATTATATTACTACTGCTGTTTCTATTTATTTATGAACTGTTTTAGTAAGTTTCAGTTTTTAATCTTTACTTAGCGCTTGCGGTTATGCCGAGCAAAATACAGACTGTCGTGTTAGATTCTCAAATGTAGTACGCGGTTGTATCAAAACTGTTTTATATATTTCCAGTGCTTTATATCTTAACGTGTTTTTTGTTTTAATAAAAAATACAGCGAATGTTCAATGATAGTACTATTGTAATGTCGCATTATTTTCGTAGTTAAGTTAATTTCACAGTGACAAACAAAAAAATAGGAAGTAAAAACTTTTTGGGATCATGGCAAAGGTAGACCTGCTCCGGGGATACAACCTTGCATACGCGAGGCTCATTTTGCACAAAATCAGAACTTAGCCGAAACTTTCCAACTAGAACCACTATTTGATTGGGATATTTGGGATAATTTTGGATTTAATGTAGTTATGCGGTTCTTCTGAGAAAAATAATGAAAACGAGTTCCGTTATCTTCCTTCATTGGGTTGTGTATACTAATATCCTAACTCATGAAGGAATATAGCGAGATATGTTTTCATAATTTTTCTCAGGAGAGCATAACTGGATTCAATCCAAAATTTACGAAATATCCCAATCAAATAGTGATTCTAGGTGGAAAGTTTCGACAAAGTTCTTTTTTTTTGTTTACCTAGGTTCTTCGGTGTGCTGATAATGGATTTCCTCTTTGCTATCTCAAAAAAGTTCGAGAAATATAAATTTTTCTCTTTTCTTTTATTTTTGGCATAGACCATAAAAGTTATGCACTTTTCGAGGAATATGGTAATGAGCAAAAATAGAGTAAACAAAATTTCTTATAAGCTTTGCATAAATAATTTATACCTAAACTTAACACCAAACGAGTCGCAATGCTTCAAAAAATGTTATTTTTCTAACAAACATATACCCTATAATTTAGTAGAACGTTGTTATTATTGGCACTGAACCTCGTCCTAGTTCCTGCACTAACCATTCTAGCCAGATATGCCAGACGCACCTGCATTCTTGACATTCCTTCCCTCTCCAAATCGCCCTTCTTTGTTCTCGGTCACCTTCTGCCGACACGACAACCAGTCTGGTTCAGGTGATTGTCGCGTTCAGTTAGTTTGCTTGTTTTGGTTTGTAATGTCTCAGTTTTATTTTATTTGCGATAGTGCGTTGGATGATGGAACTAATGTTGCAACAATGAAAGAAGGGTTGAAAATATTTTCTGAAGCAAGTAAGAAACGAAAGATTATAAAAACGTAAATATATGTAGTAGAAGTTTAATTCATGTACATGAATCATGTCGAAGCAATAAAATAATGTAAAATTAATATTTGCCTTTTAAAATAGGTCTGAAGTGACTATTCAGGAGCAGCAATTACGCTTGGCGATATTTATTTTTTCGATGGAAAATCATTGTTTTTTGTGTGGGATAGAAGCTACGCAAAAGTTTAAAGAAAAGCAAAGTCGATTTCCTCCATCGAACGTAGTCATGTTTATAACATTAGACAGCTAAAAGTGAAAGTAACAGAAATAGAACATAGAAGGAAGGAAAGAAACACAAACAAAAATGATGATCATATGTAAGCAATTTTAAAACGTATTAGGCCAATTTATCACTTGGTTACAGCTGATGGTCAATACCATTACTTCTGCATAAAAAAATTTACCTGTCGTCCTTTGACTCAACAAAAAAGAGCACGAGGTCCATGCTGTAGTAAAATTTCAAAAGTAATATGAGTATGTTTTTAGTTACCTCGACAGTAATGATGAAAAATGCCTATTTGGCATTGATAAACTAATGGAACCGGTCTACGATAAATACTGTCCTGATATAATGATTTTAAAAGAGAATCCTGCTCTCAATAATACTATACATATGTATTAAAACCCTGAAACTGATTAAGAGACAGTAATCGCTGCGGGTAATAGTTATTAATAGCAGTGTACGATATTTGTAGCAAAAAGTAGCCTCCTTAAATAAGTTGAGATACCACCACTACGTAAAGAATGCGTTAGAAACCCAGCCAACTTGGTGACACTACCTCCAACTGAAGTCTAAGCACGAAACCATTTATCGCAGGTGTTCTTCCAAATTTGACAATGGCTTGGGAATAAAAAGGTACCTAACGGGTGGGCTGGAAAACGTCAAAAAATGGCCTCATATCGGTAACTACGTTATAACCACCTTCTCCAGAAAAACATTAAAACAGATTTCGTGTAAGAAAATCTGTCGAAGGGCAGACTTGCAGTGTTCACAAATTTGCATAAACTGCGAAGAATCATGTGGTAATATGCAGATAAGTGAAATAAGTGAAAATGAAGATATGGACTATCTTGAAATTCAAGAAATTATATCAGTAGGTAATTTCGAGAAATTGTACTAGTATAATTTGAACCTCGTACTTCTTTGCATAATTCTCAATGGTTTTAATTTTATTTCTAAATAGCACGTCCCTAAATGTGAACGATCCCAGCATCCAAGAACAATTTGAACTACAGATACCAAATTTAGAAGGTACCTGTTATATTTTGTTTGAATGCAATAAGTTTATAACTCACTCAGCTTTACATAAATCTTATTCGCTTTACCTTTTCTTGATGTGTTGGAAGGCAAGGATATCGGCCAACCGTATCCTTCAAAAGCAAAACAGTACTTACTGTAACATTCCGTAAAGCTGTTTTCATGCAAAATTGAACTTATCGTCATTTCTAATTTGAGTGGATTTTTTACCCTCTCCTTTAATTTGCCCCAACAGTCTTCCGCATGCGCAGACAGAAAGGCTGGAGCAAGAAGAATGGGGGGAGGTTATATGCCAATAAACAAAAACAGCATGCAGGTACCTCTGAACTCCAATCAGAAAGACACTTACCAAAAGTAATTAAAAATCATCCAAAACATAAATTGTAAGATAATTTTTCTGGTATATTATAGGGTATTATGTTTTTTGGCAAATTTTTATTGCTGTAAAGCATCGTGAGTCGCTTGGTGTTATATTTAAGCAACAAACTATATATAAAACTTACAGGAAATTTTATCCATTTTATTTTTGTTCATAACCATTTTTCTCGAAAAGTGCATTTTGTATACGATATATATAAAACACAAAAAAACACAAAAAAGGGAGTAACATTTTTAGGCTCATTTTTAAATTTTTTATATTTCTCGAACTCTTTGGAAGCAGCAAAGTGAAAATTCGTATTCAACACACCCAAAACGCAGGTATGCAAAAAAATCAAAACTTCGCCAAAACTTTCCACCTAGAAACAAACCCTTTTTGCCACCAATTGACTGAGCTAAAAATGAAATAAGACTATAGATGATTTTTAGGGGGGTAATGCATGAAGTTAGGAATTCGAGACTAAGATATCTGTGCGAATACCAAGTTATTAAATTATAAGCGATTCTAATTAAATACTAGAATGAAAATCTTAAGATCTGTTGATTTTGTTCGTGTTAGGAGATCTCAACGAACAGACACCTGTCTATTAAAGTTCTGCTAAGAAGAAGATATGAAGGTGACTGGATTTCTTTATCTTCTAGTACATTATATACACAGATTCCCAGGTAATAATCCAAGCAATGTAGTTCATAATCAAGTAAATCTCAGACTCCTTAATAAACCATTCCAAATTTTTAGTACTAAGACTTGTAAAGGGTGTTCCAATGGGGACTTTCGAATTTTGGCAATTAGTAGCCGTGATATTGTGGATGCTACATCTGTCAAAGAGGCTGTCATTTATTTAGTCTGTTTCGCCAAATCACCATCGACCGATATAGCGTTTGGCAGCACGTGCAAATGATAAAATTGTTTTATCAAAATGGGTGTTCTGTTCGGGCAACGTTCCGAGAGCTTCGTCCATTTTACGGTTGCCATAATCGTCCTACCGAAAGCACTATTCGTAGTGTGGTTGATTAATTTGAATCCACTGGTTCAGTAAACAATCAACCTACACCCGAACGACAATGAAGCGCAAGATCTGCCGAAAACATCGCCACTGTCCATGAAAGTGTGCAGAAAAATCCGAGGCAGTCGATTTCGCGTCGCTCACAAGAACTAAGCCTTTCGCAGACCACATCTTGGCGAATTTTGCGTCATGACTTGGGTCTACACCCGTACAAAATTTAACTTACCCTGGAGCTGAGGGTAAACGACCATAGACAACGATTTGTGTTCGTTGAATAGGCTCTGGGGCATTTGGAAACCGACCCTAATTTTTATCAAAAAATCATCTTCAGCGATGAGGCCCATTTCTGGACAAACAAAATTGTCGAATTTGAGACGATACCAATTCACAGAAGATCCTAGAGCATCCAATGCATCCCGAAAAAGTCACTGTTTGGTGTGGATTTTGGGCTGGCGGCTTCATCGGTCCCTATTTCTTTCAGAACGACGTTGACCAGACTATCACCGTCAACGGCGAGCGCTATAGGTCGATGATTACCAACTTCTTTTGGCCTAAATTGGATGATATGGACACCAACGGCATGTGGTTTCAACAGAACGGCGCTACGTGCTACACAGCTCATGCCACATTGGACATTCTGCACGAGCGATTTGAGGACAAGATCATTTCACGTGGAGGTGATGTGAACTGACCACCGAGATCGTTCGATTTGACCCCGTTTATGCGAATAAGCCACATACCACAGCGGCCCTCAAAGACAACATAACCCATGCCATCGGTCAAATTCAGCCTGATTTATGCGCCAGAGTCGTGGAAAATTGGACATTTCGGAGACGAGCCACCCAGCGAAGTCGCGGCGGACATTTGCAGGATGTTATATTTCATACATAGTTGCATCGATAGGCCTTTCAAACAAATAAAAAGTTTCGATGATATCTCACACATACTTTGTTTTATTTAAATTTAAAAACAGGAAGATTTTAATGAAAGACGCTTTACATACCTCGAAGCATGCCAACCATCCAATCATGTATTATTTGTAACATACACTAAATACGCTATCACCAAGTACAAAAACAAAAATCCCTCATAAGAAATATAGCAAGAATAACTAAATCAAGATTTGAGCATCAAAGTAAACAAAAACATTAACTACTCAATAACTACCATAGTTGTACCAATTATATAAAGAAGGAAATGTAAAATTTTATGACTAACAAATCTAAAGATTACATCTGATACAAAACTAGAGACCAAAAACATTCCCGAATAGAAGACCAAATCTTTCCACAACCACCTGCGCTAACAATATAAAAACACAGTAAATGACAACATACTTAAAAATTAATCAAAACGAAGACGAGAATAGTACAGAATGAATGGTTTCGATTCGGGAGTGAAAAAATTAAAAGTATTTAAATTTGCACGATCAGTTCAACTTGCGCAAACATTAAAATAAACAGCTGAATATTTTGAAAGAAGTGCTTCTAATTAATAATATAGAAATAACAAAAGTAATCGTAACGTCAAAGAGCGAAAATCAATTGCAAGGACTACAAGACTTCAACTTTGTAGCGAAAGAATAGTAGATGAAACACAGCAAATTATCCTACTAGATCTTCAATAACAAAGGAAGATGTTTAAAAAACGGTATACGTGTTAAAATATCAAAACGATTGGTACAAATGAGTTTCCGCTAGAACTTATCTAGCTCCTCGATTATAAAGGCACCGCCGTGCTCCACAAACTTTTCAATATAATATATAAAATTGTGTAATTTTCTGTTAAATGACTCACAAACTTCTTGACTCTACTAAAAAGGAACAACAAGAAGTAAGGAAAGGAGCACACACTTATTCGGTTTATCTTTTAATTATTCCTTAAAATTACATACTATAGAATTTTAATAATGCGAGCAATAAGCAACGCGGCTTTTAGGTTTAGGTTTAAATAAGGCATAGGTACTAGAGAAGCCTACATTTCGAGAAAAGTTTTGGAACAAAACTGTTACAATCTGAAGAAAATATATAGAACCATGTTTTATACACTTCGAGAAAGTTTTGGACAGAGTACGGCGTCATAAATTATGGCGAATTCGAAGAAAATAGATATAGACTGAAAGGTTCCCGGTGAACACATTGCTTATATTTAAGACATACAGCACAAATTTATGTCGATCGCCAAACGACAAACGCTGTTAAAATGTTCATGGAGGTCTAGTCCGGATGCAGTCTTTCGCATCTCTTAGGAGAATACCTTACAAGAAACGCTTAAAGATACCCAAATGGTTTCGAAATCGAAAGGTATTGATGACACAGATCTGACAATAGATGACATTAAGATTCTTCAACAGCTTGATTGAAAAGAAAATGGAAAGTATAAAGAAAATAGGAAAAAGATACAAGGGCTTTGAAATATAAGAATATGGAATATTTCTAAGTTGAACATTTATTGTATTTTTGCTTTCTACGTCTCGGATACGTCAAAAGATACGGCTGGGTTTTGTGCGGTTGTAAGCAGTTAAAGCCCAAATCCAGGAATGTAGTGCCGCACCGAAACGCAACGCTAGTTTACCATCAAGAACTCTCTAAAATCGAATTCCAATGTGTCAAGCATTTGCTGTATCATTCCTGACGAAATTTTTATGCAAGAGTTAATCTTCACCCTTTAAAATTTAAAAACTTGTCCCGAATATGCTCCAAGTATATGAAATATCAATTCTTGAGATCGAAAGTCCTGGATTTCATTACGAGTAGAATTTTTACCCTACGACTAAGCCAATATTAAGCTAATACAAACGCTTTCTATCTCATAACCGGAATGCATATCTAAAATTTTACAAAATTATGTCCTTTCAGCAGTAAAATCGTGAGTACCTTTATATAATGAGTTACTGTTCAAATAGTAATTTATATAATTTTGTTTCGCCCAGATGCAATTACCCTGAGGTCCTCATACAAAGCATTTTCAACACTAGGTGTAATTGATCGGCATGTAGATATTTTAGCAGGGTGTTCCCTAGCTAAACTAAGACTTCCTGGTCTCATAAACATGTGGTTGAAAGTCCTTAATAACAAAGATACAGGCCTGGAAAGATTAGAAAATAAAATGTGATTTTTATTCGAATTTGTCTATATACAAAAGTATGAGGAAATACCATACATCCAAGCTGTTCAATTAAGAAAAAGAAAAAGTGTTAATGTCACTGTGATAACAATCATTGCTAAATGGTAAAAAGAAAAATTTTTGTTTTGGAATTTATGCATTTTTAAAATAAATAGCAAGGAACTTAGTAAGTGTTTACTGTGACAGTTCACTAATGCTTTGGAATTATTGCTGATTATTATCTTGTGTAGTGCGTATATTATTTTCGTAAAACAATGCCGTTTACTTTATCGATGCGCAACGTATATATGAACGTGCAGATTAGGTTCGACGCCAACACTACGAACTATTTGTAAACGTAACGCTTCCTAAGTTGCTGTACAAAAAAATTTATGGAAACAGGTATATTTGATCCAAGAAATGGAGGCCACAACAAAGTAGTAAGAAACTCTGTTATGTAAGTGAATATTTTAGAAATTGTAGTACAAACTCCTTAATAGTATCAGAAATTTTGGTTGACAATTAATCGTTTCACACATGGCAGCCTGGCGCCTTTTACGTGAATAGTTGTTATATCCGTATCATGTTCAAAGGGTACAGGATCTTTTACAAGTTGATTTTCCACAAAGAATGCAGCTTTGTCATTGGTATTTATACAAATGTGTTCAGGATGCGGCATTTCATACTTTCGTGTTGTTTACCGATGAAGTGAAATTTTCAAGAGATAGCATTACCAATTTCCTTAACAACCATGTTTTCTGTGATAAAAATCCATATGCAGTACTAGAAAAAGGCATCAATACTCTTTTTCACTAAATGTGTGGGGCGTACTAGTTGACGAACATTTTCTAGGTCCATTTTGCCTAACATTTTCAATGGAGAGGACTATTTAGAGTTTCTAGAAATACGTTTACCTGATGTTTAAGAGGATGTAACTTTGGTTATCCGACACAATTTATTTTTCATGTACGATGGTGCTCCAGATCTATCCAAACCGATGGATTAAGAAACAGGGCCCTGTACCTTGGTGCCTTGGATCCTCAGAATGCAACCCAATAGATTTCTATTTGCTGGGACACGCAGAAAGTTTGGTGTAAAATAATGAACCAATAAATAGCACTAATGAATAACACCAACGGATAATGAAGGCATTTAACGAAATTCACAATACTCTTGGCATTTTCGAGAGAGTGCGGTTGTCAATGATTAGGTAATTAGAAGCTCGTGAACAGATTAATAGCAAAAATTTTAAATATTTATTGTAATGGGAAAGCCAGATGATATGGCATGATGAAATTACTTTTGCATTTTCTTAAATCCATCAAATTAGAACAAAATGTAAATAAATTTTTGTTATTAAGGACTTTTTGTCTAAATGTTTATGGGTACAAGGAATCCTATTTTTAGCTATGGAATACGCTACTAAAATATCTATCTGTATAGTATGCATAAATAGATACACGAGTGATTATCAGTTTTAAAGTAGGGCGGTATTATATGAAATAGCAGCAGTTATTTAATCAAAATGTTACATCTACTTACCGAAATATGTATGCATGCACAACATAAAACCGATACGCTTACCTGAAAAACAAAAACATATTTTAGTTGTATATACAAGTAAATAATAATTTGCAAATACAGTCACAATATTTTACAAGAACAAACAAATACTATTACTCATAATTGTTTAATTAAGGGTTTATAGTAAATTCTTAAAATTCATTAGCATATTCAGAACACTTACAAATGAGGTAGAATAAAACGTTTGACCATAAATGATAATAAAAGTGACTTCAAAACGAAAGATGATCGCAGTTACATCTAGCAAATTGTTGGAACAATTGCACTGTATAAGCTGCAAGTGTTGGCGGCGAGGAAGCAGCCGCCATCTGAATGCTAATATTGTAGAAACTAGAAAATGCTGAACCAGATACCTATATAACGACAAGCAACACTAGTTAAGAACTATAAACACTTGTTAACGCTGTTTTTCTACTTGAATACAGTGAGGATAATGACGTTCTAAATTTTTGATTTGTAACTCCGAAAGTAAAATCACAACAAATGACAAATTTGGTTATTGTGTGAGTACCGTTAAGCAAAAAAAAAAAAAACTGTAACACCAGGATATTTTGTTGTTAATTCTTGAGTAACAGGATACTTTCTTGCTTGTTGCATACAATGCTCTCCAAATTTGAAATAAAGTATCAAAACACAACGTTTATAAACAATTTTAGTTAATTGATTTCTTATAGCCCTATAGCAAGCATAATACATCTCTTTAAAAATTTATTTGTGAAATCCAAAACTGACCTGAAAACGAAGAGGAGAGCAGGGCAATAGCGACCCCTTTAAAATAACCGTGCTGCGTACTGCATGCTGCGAACTAATGGAGTAGAAACGAATACGTTGAGCGGAGCTGGTACTCGTTCATGATAGATGCATTGTTACTTGGCAGTAGTTTTACAAAGATTTCTACGTTTGACATAGTGGAGTTTGCATCACACGTTCTACGGGTGTTAAGATTCACCACCGGTGACCACAAACTTCAATTCGTTGGTTTTGTAGTTTAATTTAGTGCAACCTAGGTTGAATGTCATTACTATTGTTATTAACCTAGAAATCATTTTTGTTAGAAAGTGTAACGTGTGGCAAAACCGACATTTCCATGCGGGACAAGGTCGACTTGAAGTCGATTTTGCCCCATGCTTTGGCAATTATATACAAAAATTAAATTGCGTATAGCATAAAATTAATGTACCTTTCATACTAACTTGTAAATTAAATCCCGTGTGTCTGTCTGTCATGTACTCAATTGCACAAAAAGTACTAACCCGATTAAGTTGAAATTTGGTATAAAAACATTAAAGCAACTTAGGGTAGGCTACACAACTAGTAGGCTACTTTGATGAGGCTATGAGATTCTGTATGTATTTTTTCTTTACAGATATAGTAAGGAACTACCGACGAAAGACATGCAGTTAAGACGGAATGACAAGTACCATGAAAGAGATCATAGAAGGAGGAATGGGAACAGCTTCTAACGCCTTCAATATTCCACGAACAACCTTGGTAGACAGGGTAAATGTTGCCTGAAAAAACTCACTATCACCTCAGGTAGTATCTCATAAATTTTTAGGTAGATACAAGGCCGTTTTTTCCTAGGAACGGGAATGAGAATTGCTTGACTGCATTTTGTTGTTGGATCAGAGGTTATTTGGACTGACTTCGTGTGATCTCCGCCGCCTTACCTATGAACTCGCTGAAAGAAATTGCGCCAAACATTCCTTCAACAAAATCAAGAAAAGTTCTAAGAAAGACTAGCTTTATAGGTTTCTTGCGAGTCCTTCCATTAGGTATAGAGCTCCTGAGAAAACCTCTTTAGCCCGAGCAAAAGGGTTTAATAGATTTGTTGTAGAAAGATTTAACGATTTGTTAGAGTTCATTCACATAATAAATCTCACCATATGATATTTATAATGTTAATGGGACGAGTATCCTTACTGTCCCCAAACAAGTCCTCAAAGGTCCTTGCTCTATGAGGAAAAAAACAAGTTGGGTGTTTGCCATTCGCAGAACCAGAAATCCTTGTCACTGTCGAAACGTGCACGAGTACCTCTCGCAATTTAATGCCACTGATGTTTGTCTTTCGTAGGAATCGAGAAATCCCTTGCTTATGGATGACACCCTTTTTGCAACTTTTGCCTGTTACGACAAATCTGGTTGAATCAACAAGGATTCTTTTTTGGTAGACGTCTTTCTGAGCTGGAAAGTCAGAGGAGAACGCCCATCTTGGCAGGATATTGGTCCGTTGAGTTGCACTTTAAAGTCGTACTGTGCGCATTGGGATTCCTCGAAGGTACAGAATGGGATACGCATATGGTTCAAAAGCCGGGCGACGGAATACTCCGGAGAAAATTCGAGAATAATTTTACTTGGTGGACCGTAAGGGCGATTAAAGAGGAATTGTTCTGAAGTTTTGGAGGCCATCAGGGCTGAAATTTTGAGTCGGCGTTATTCCAAGAAGTTTGCCGGTTAATGAGGATAAGAAAGACCGGAACAACACTATTGCACCCGCAGTCGGATGAAACAGTACAGCGCATAAATCGCCTATCGGTCTTTGGTTCACGAAAGCATTGGGCAGACACCTGTATGCGCTATGCTGGGACGTGAGATACATTTACCATGTGACTTTGAGTTTAGGCGTAAGTCCGAAAATGACATTGTGGGCAAGAGCTACGTCGAAAAGGTCAAGTGCAAGGTGCACGAAATTCATGGTGACGTTAGAAAAAATATCCAAATTGCAAGCGATCGGATGAAGACGAGATAGGACATCAAAGCGCAGGAGTCTGGTTTTCTTGAAGGTTACCACGTCTGCGTATACAATTTTAGACGGAAGCGTGAACTGTTGTTAAAGTCACAAATATATCGAAAAGGTCCGTACAAAGTTCTAAAAAGGATCAACGATGTATTATATCGGATTCGTAAGATCACAAATGAAAGACTGTAGTGGTGCACGTTAATCGGTTAGCACCCTACGATAGTGGTGCTCCGGTAATGACGAAAAACGGCACGCAGTTAGACATACAAATAGTTACGTTCGTGACAATTAACAAAAGTCTGGACCAAGTTATAATTGGATCATGTCTTTGTACAGGCAAAGTAAGATTTGGGGTTACGAAAGAGATTCACGGTGACATATTCGAGGTGTCATTAGAATACTCGTTTGCAGTTTGCGTAGCAGCGGAACTTGACATGTGCTGATGACTTGCTCGAGCGTTTACAAGAACATTGGTGGTCAGGATGAACTTTTTAGGTGACAACCAGAGGTTGAAAAGACCATACAGACAAAAAACCGACATTGTGGCATCTACTACATGGTGTCCAATCAACAGCTTTCTGGTAAACTGAATTACCAGGATCTGTGGAAGGCTTTAATCGACATCTAGGGCCAGATAATCAAATTTGAAGACAAAAAGTTGACCATACTCAAAATAAGTTATAGGCTCAAAAGTTGGACTGGAGAGTGATGCGAAATACATCAGAGGTACTGTTCCAAAAACCATGGTCCAGATCTTTGTGTAGTCTTCTTGTAGTTGTACAACTTTATGTTCAGCACCAAGCTAAATGAAACATTAGGTGTTTTCAAAATTTCTTTTTGATATTTTGCAGTACTCAATGTACGCCTAAAGGGTCATATCTCTACGCAGAAAGGCGTAAATGAAATAAATGACATAAGTAAATTTGTATCAACTAAACACATACTGCCAATCCTAGTTCCTAATGATTTTATTTCGATTTCCTCGAAGATCTATACTCACAAATACGCCCTTAAAATCAAATCAACCTCATTAACAATAATATAGTTCTAAGCAATTTGATGAGCTAGCTAGCATGTTCAGCATCGGTTAAAATAGTGTTCTTTAAATCAGTGCTTGGCATTTCCTGCAAGTACACTTTGTCCAAATGCGCCCAAAAGTTTACAATTCCATCAAAAATGCGAAGTGAAATAAACAATATGAGTTAGTTTGTACAAATTTAATATTATGTATCTAGTAAGATAAAATATGAAGTTTATTTATAAATTTATTTTGGTCAGTCTTCGCCCCAAAATGCTCCCTGGTGCGCCCTAAAATTCAAATCAACCGCATTGTCAACAAGATATTTTTAAGCGATTTAATAAATTGGTCAACTTTACGTTCGGTGCCAAGCCAGTTAAAATTTGTCTTTGATATTTTGCTGCTATTAGTGTGCGCCCAAATACGCCCAATAGTTCATATCAAGAAATGCGAGAGAAATAAACAATGTAGGTTAATTTGTGTAAATCAAAACACCACATGATTTTGATACAGTCAAATATAAAGTTTATTCATAAACTTATTTTATTCTGTCTTCGCCTCCAAAATGCTCCCTGATTTGCCTTAAAATTCATATCGATCGCATTGTGAACAAGATAGTCTTAAAAACTTAAGTTGGTCGTTATTAAGTTTAGCACAACTTTGATTTAATCATTGAGTTTCTAAGTTTAAGTACTTCTAAATCTTTGAAGTCATAGTAACATAAAGTATCATCATCATCATCACTCGGCTTTTAGTCCTGAAACTGGTTTGACGCGTAACTCCATTGTATCCTATTTTGAGTTAACCTGCACATTTTGCTGAAATTTCCACATCCTACATCTTTTTCTATCTGTGTGCAATAGCCTAGTCTAATCTCTCTCTCTCTCTCTCTCTCTCTCTCTCTCTCTCTCTTTCTCTCTTATTTTTTACTGTTTTCCACATAGTTTTTTCTTCCCCTACCTCTTCTAGTATCTTTTTGTTCTTAACCTTGTCTATATATTATATCTTCATCATACGTCTGTAGCACAGTTTGCGTTCTACAACCATACAGTGATGTACTACGTACATAGTAGTTACATTTTCTTGTTAAATCCATCACGGTCTTGTGCTAATCTTTGTTTTATATTTTTTGCACTTTTCTCATTTTGCGTTATTTGGCTTCTTAAGTAGCATAAATCCTTAGCATCTTGAAATTTGGCTTCCCATTTGCATTCTGTTTTTTGACTTATTTTCCCATTCTTTAGCTACTAGTATTTTAGTCTTATTTTTGTTGACTTTCATATCATATCTCTCTATTAGTACAGCTTCTATTTTACTAAGAGCTTCTTCAACTCTTCCTTGCTAGATCCTAATACCGCTGTATCGGCTGAAAATTCAAACACATTAATTGTTTGTTCCTGCATAATAATTCCAATGTCTTTCTACAATTGAGAGTATTCATTGTCCCTTCGATAAGCAATTTAAAAATTAATGGGGATGGTACACATCCATGTCTCACCCCTTTCCTAATATTTACTTCCCTACGTTCCTGTTCTAATTCTATTACCACTGTTTGCTCTTTGTGTAAGCTATTTACTATCCATCTATCCATTAGGTCAGTCCTATCTTTTTCAGTATTTCGCACATTTTTTCTCATTTTACATTACTGAATGCGTTTTCAGATCTACAAACCCTATATATCCTTTTTCCATTGTTTTATCCAATATCACCCTGACAGTTAGAATCGTCTCCGTGTTCCCTTGTTTCTCCTAAGTACAAATTGATCTCCTCCTAGTTTTTCTTCAACTCGCTTTTCCATCAGTCTTTGCACAATTCTAGTTAATGTTTTTGACACATGTCGTTCGAAACTTGTTGTTCAAAAATTTTCACATTTATCCGCACCTCTCCTTTGTATAGCTGATAAGTTGAAAGTGTTCTCTAATTTCAACAAATAAGATGAGTTGCTGTTACTGCAAGAAGTGGTGAAATTTAAAAGTATTATTGAACGTAAAATCACAAATGAAGTCACTTCAAAGAAAAAAGTTATTACAAAATTTAAGAGCCAGGTCACCTTGCAATAAAATTTCTAATACTTTGCATCGCCATCCCTTGGTACATTAAACACAAAATAGCATATCCTATAGTGAAAAATTTCCGATTCGTTATACCACCAGGAGAATCAATTCTTATAAAGTGCAATCTATAACACCTATGCTGTGTGGAAACGGTATGATACCATAAAAGTCTTTGCAGTTTTCTTGGCTTGAACACATTTTGATATATTATCGGCGGAGTGATGCAAAAGATCGAGATACTCCTTGAATAATACAGCTTGCATTAGATTTGAAGATCTGCCGTAATTTGCATAACGCCACTTGCACAAAATATTGGAGTAACTAAAAATCTGATATAATGGCTTAACGCATCCACCTATAAAAATTGGGAGGGTGTTTGCATTATTCAACACTAAAATGTGGCATGCATACCTATTTGTTTGTAAAGCAATTTGTAGCCCTATTCGTTGCAATAAATGCTCCACTGTTGCTTTTTAAGACGAAATCTATCAAAAAAACTTTAAATCGTCATAAAGCTTAAAATAATTTTTCCTTTCTCTGTATACTTTAGGTTTGTGAAAATTAAAATTTTTCCGAAGAACTGGAACTGGATGATTCCCGCACATACATTTCTTCAAAAATACAAGGATGCTGAACAATACAGAAGTTGATTTTACGTTAACAGAAAAAAGCAACTTTAACGATTTAAATGCAAAAATTTAAAACTTGAACTTTAAAGTCGGTTTAAGTCTAATTACCTTTAAACGATATTGTGAGATCCATGTATACAATTTAAAGGTGTTTTAAATTTAAAGTCTACTCTAAGTTGGATAAGAAATTGGCCGTAAACTGATTAAAGTATTAAATTTTACCAATTTTTTGTAGCGTTTAAGAATTCTGTATCATAACATATTGATTTCTTTTTGTGTTGTAACTAAAATATTTTTACAATTTTATTTCTAACGTCTTAAACAATTGCTTCGGGCAAAGATACATTTTCTTTTATTTTATGGCATTGTTTTATAACTTCTTTAGTATAACTGTAAAGTAGAAAATAACTATGGAAATTAGTAATCTTTTAAGTTCTATAATGATGTTAAAATTCAGAATTTTTCTAAGATACGCCAAATTCTCACATTATTGATGACTTTCCCAATGAATAATCGTGTTCTATCATCTAGTAAGTTAGTCTATAAATTTGCATTTTTACTTAGGAAAATATCTAAGCGACGTAAAAACCGCTTCGATAGCAGATAAAATCTATGGAAGTGTTAAATATAAAATCTATAACATAAATTATAATAAAATTGCTTACTTCTGCGAATAATTCGGAACTGTAAAAGTGAAACTTAGAGTATATCTGTTCAGAGCAGGAATAATTTAATAGAAGGCGGAAAGTGTTGAATTAACTTTAAAGAATATTCCAATCGTAAATGTGAGGCAATCAATAATTTCTTAACTTCATTTAATGTGTCCATTTGTAAAATAGTAAATTAATTTGTTTGGAACATTGATACTAATAGAGACATAGAAAGTTTGAAGTGAATTCACGTTAAATGTCATAAAAAAAAGCACTACCAGGAATATAGCACTATGGAAATTAAACTTAATTGCAAGTTTATTTACATTTTTTTGTGCTGCATTGAAGCTTTGCCTTTTAAAAACCAGAGCAATTGCTACCCATAAACAATGTAGCTAAAATTATAACTTTTATATATTTAACCATTGTTGATTCCGCCTTACACATCTTTCACACCTTCACCTCTTGCACACTTTCAGGCTTCAATTGCCTTGATAACCTAAAAACCGTTTCAAAAGCTTCTTTTATGCCCAAACTCGTAACAGGTCTTCGATCTTTAAGTTTTTCTAATTTTTGAACAATCGTCAGGAGCTAGCTATAGAAAGACTATACGATGTGGACGACGTTGCTAGATAAAACTGAAATCGTAACTAATTTGTTGAAGTTTGCGTGCAAATGTACTTGGTGGCAGTTATCAGGAAATAACAGTTTTCTCTTTTCAAGAATGTTGGTTTCTTTAAGTAGATAAATGATAATTGTAAGTTATTTTACCATAGGCTTCGTCATTGGTTGTATAGCCGTATAATCCATTGGAGTACTCTTAATAAGCAATGTACCCATTACAACCCAAAAGGTGGTCGTCATTATCTTTCATACAGTTAATCGGTCTCGGACCTGTACTAGCATTCTAGCTCTCTTGGCCGGTACGGTTTTGATTTCAGTTCCGTGGGTGGATTCCTGACGGGTGGAGCATAGGAACATCAAATGTAAGGGTGCATTTCTGTGGTACCTCCGTGGCCAAGGTTCCGGGTTCGATTCCCGACACAGGCCGCTTGAAAAATGTCAGGAGGGCCTTTTTCAGAAAAATACGCCCTCGTTCGGAAGAGAGGTAAAATCTAGGTCCCGTGTGTAAGAGCTGTAACGCACGTTGAAATAGCAAGGCTTCGGAAAAATTCAAAATTTCCAGGTAAACAAAATCGGTTCCTGGCCAGTGTTGTAAGTGTATTCCTCCGACGTCTAATGACTAGTTTGGGGTTTTCTCCAAATATGCGACAATCCCTTGTAAAATTATACGCCGTATCGTTTTTACTTTGACGATCTGAGATACATCGTTTTTGGTGTTAAAACAGTTATAGAACCAAATTAGTTTATAGATAAATTTACATTCGACTTAGGGAGTGATAGATATTGCTCACAATTACAATATAGCCACACAATACGTATCTAAATGAGTTCGGTTAGTACCTTAAGTAGTACCTTAAGGAAGACGTATTATGCATTTCGTGTTGTGTTCTTAATAAATTCAATTTTTTCAATTAACTATTAGTTAAACTTTTTCCTGAAATTTATTACATTCTAGATACGTTACCTCGTGTCAATTTCGAAATCGTTAATTTAAATATCTATAAAATGCGTTTCTATATTTTGATAAACCAACACGTTCAACGCCTTTGAGTTTTTGGTTAGGCTCTACTACTTTCTAACCCTCCTTTATATTTAAATGAGAAATACGTAGAAATTGTTGATACTTAAAATGTTAAATGATGTCTATTGGAATAACTGAATTTTATTACATAGTTTATTGCAAATTCTAGTTACCAGTTCTATCTAGGTTTTTTCTTCCACCTCGTGTTTCTGATAAAACATTTCCAGAAGTGCCTCTCTCCCGCTAAAGCCTGTGATATTAAACTTTAGAGTAACATTGCAAAACGTTTTACTGCACACAGAACCAGAATTTGTAACTCCAATGGATAACTTATAGGAAATAGTCAACGAACTTGAAACTTTCATGATGAAAAATGGCTCCGCTTTTGTTTGTATTGGCTCTTGTCTGACTAAATCCAGAAGTAATCTTCATAGCTTCTTATAAGTTTAATTCCTTTCCAATTTGTACTTTAAAATTTTTCTTTAATTTTTGAGTAATTGCTGTGAGCTAGTTGTATTGGTACCCTTTTATGGATGGCATAACTGGATAACGCAGGAATCGTGAGTAATTTGTTGAAGTTTACATATAGTATGTCCTTAGTGGTACTTGACATGCAAGAATGTTTTTTATCCTTTCAAAAACGTGGCCGCTTCCTTTAAAGTATTTTTTAAATTTTAATTATACCAGAATATAACCGTATAAACATTTGCAGTGCAATCAATAAGAAAAGTAACCTCTACATTCCACAAATGTTCCCTACCACCTTTTCACGTATAGTAAATTTCTATCCTGCTGTGGCATTCGAGATCTTTTTATCCCCATTGTTCGTCTTGTTCCGTGGGTGTATTCCTGCAAGACCCCAGCTACACCTTCAAAGGATTAGCTCGAGTTTTTTTTTGACAGTACGTCCAAAAACACGAAACGAAACTACTATAAAATTTGATACGAAACGAAACATAATTAAAAGTGCTACATGACACGAAATTTTCTTATTTCTCGTCTTATTGCAACTTTATCTATTAAGCGTTTCAAGACAATTCTGTACGGGAGCGTACAAAAACTTCATCTAACTATACTTGCTACTGATCCAAAACCAAAGAAACATGTGTTGGTATAATATTTTAAATCATTTTTATTCATTTATCTACCTTTTCGGTAAATTTTAACGTGTTTCAATAAAAGTCTCTATCGTAAAATCTGTAAATTCTTATTCACCTATAAATGTTCCAAGCTTGTTAGAATCAACCTAGAACAGTTTTAAATTTGTCTAACTTTTCAAATTGCTAAACGATTCCGTTAAATTTTTTGTTAAGATAGGATCGCATAAAATTGATTATGATAAGGTACCTAGTAAAGTGTTTGACAAAAATGAAACAGTTTACCAAGAATGTACTTATTCCAAATAGTAAATTTTAACTTTAAACCTATATACACCGTATAAGACATAACTCTCAAAATAGATAATAAACGCTAGCTTAGTCAGGTTTTATAAGTTCATTAGAGGTCGTGATTTTAAACTTGTGCATAAATTTCTTAAACGACTGTCGTAAAAATCAAGTTAAATAAACAAATTTATGAACCACATCAGTTATGTTTTGTGGTAATAAAATAAAAAATTCCCTCTTCTAACTGGATTGTTTAAATCAAATTCTCCATTTGAAAGCGTTTTGAACGGACATGTACCTTAAAGAAGTTCTAGACTACTAGAACG
Source organism: Platerodrilus igneus (assembly GCA_036346225.1). Taxonomy (NCBI): domain Eukaryota; kingdom Metazoa; phylum Arthropoda; class Insecta; order Coleoptera; family Lycidae; genus Platerodrilus; species Platerodrilus igneus. Next base: position 3,211,141 of record JARFIW010000566.1, read on the forward strand.
AGTAGAATGGCTTTCGTGTTTCAGTGAGCTAAAGAGCTGAACTATTGGTTTAACCTAATTAGTGGGGCTTTTAGCGATAAACCAGACTAAGACAAGTAGTTTCCCGAAAAAGGGCAGCAGCTCTTTCGCTACTTTGAGTGGCAGAGACCACAGAGTCGACATGGTATTCTAAAACACAATATTACGACGTGGAAAGCAACGGAGAAAACCCATTTCCTCCCAATTGCACAGCGTACAAAAAATGTTTTCATAAATAACGGCATCTTATGGGATATGAGATTGCGGAGTTAAAATAGTTCCTTATTCGGATCTCCGGGAGGAAACTACTTCGTAGGTTCTGATCGGCAAGCTCAGTAAGAAGAAAACAAGAACCTTAAACATCCTGATAGCCGGGACGCGAAATGTTAGAAGCTTGAAGCAAGTAGGTAAGCTAAAGAATTAGGAAATTTGAATGGATAGGTTATGAATTTGCAATTAACAATTAAAAGATTCTGTTCTAAAATAAATTTGTTTTAATTTATTAATTAGGGATCAATTTACGGTTATGTGCACGTCAATTTTATCTAAATGTGTATAAATATTCTAATAGGAATTTTTATTTAATAACAAAAGAACGTCTTTTCGATTGAAAAGGTATCAAATTAAATCTAAACCATTAAATAGGATAGCTTTGCCGCATAAAAAGCAGAGTTAAGGGACACGTTTTAGACTACTATGATAACAGCATAGGTAAACGAAACATTCAATAAACTTAAAATTCTCAAATAAAGTGGAATATTGATCAAATACATTGCTACGTACAATGACGTAGCCGGCAGAAAACGTAAATATACCAGGCTAACTACAAACGCGGAGAAGGGTGGGGTTCCTAGCAACACAAAAATAATACATCGCCAACGATTTTCTATTTACAAAAGAAACACACACACAAATATAGAAATTTCTAATCCAACGGCAAAACAAAAATGAAATAAGGTTACTATGTAATAAAGCAATTCTACTCTAGACTTGACGGGGAGAACAAAATGTACAGAGAGGGAAGGAAGAAAAAGAAAAATCTTGGGTGCCAGCGTTTTCAATTGACTAGCGTTATTGGCAAAAACACAAGTCCAATAATCTGAAATTAACCAACCGATAATATTGAGCGATTAGGAAAGAAAACAAAACTAAAATTTAAGAAGATCGAACCCACACCAGAAATAACGAAAAGAAATAAATACTAGTTCAAGCGTAAGGGAAGAAAACATAAATAGTATCAAGCCGAGAAGCAAAACAGAAATTAAGCGAAACAAAATCAAATCGAACGCTAGCCAAAACCAAAATCGAAGCAAAAGTTAAGCCAACGTTACACAAAAGAAAATAGGGGCACAAAAAAATTAACTAAAGCAAACTCGCAGCCCCACGCCAGGTGTTAGAATTTATGCTAAGCGGGCTTATGAATTAACAAGTAAATTGTAAAAGCAAAATTGGAACGTAACAACATATAGAAGGCTACGTAAATATGATTGACAATAATGCCAAACGTAGTTGAAGTTAGTTTGATGTAAGGTTGCGTACATGACGTAGATTTGTGTAATTTTCCAATTGTAATCACCAGCCCAGGTGACGTAATTGGTAAACGCATCAACCGTAAAAACCAAAGATAAAGGTTGGCCTCCTGTCCAGAAGTTTATATTTTCCATATTTCTATTAGTAGCTCGATTTAAAGTTATTATTAGGCTTTTTATAAAAGTTATTATTTCATCTTATTATATTATATTATAATATTTTATATATATATATATATATATATATATAATATCGTGTAATTAAGAGGGTCAATAGAATACATAAGGGCATAAGTGAACTCATAGGGTTGAGAGCGATTAGGTACAGAAAAATAAATTTATTTAGTTAAAAGATTTTTAACAATTATTTTCTACTTTAAATAGTGGATAATAGGGAAATATCGGTGTAGTTTAACGCGTGATTAATGTAGAAATAATTTATCTTAATTAGATTTAGTTAGGGACTATGTATTATAGTATGTATGTTAAAGAGAATAAGAAATAATAATTTGGGGTAAAATTATAACATATTGAATTGATAATGAAGTACTATGGAACAGTTTTAAAAGCGTTGATCATATTAAAAATAACGATTTCTAGGTTTCAGACGTAAAAACCAACACGTTTCAAATAACAGGGGGAAAGATATATTTCTTAGTAGAGTGGCTAGAAACAAATTTAATAGCTTATTGGAACGAACAGCCGTTGGAATTATACCAGCCAAGGACGTAAACAAAACCACACAGCATGGGTGTAACACGGTATATGTTAGTTAAAATATTGATTTTTAATCTTAGGTATAGGGTCGGAAGCAGCAATGAAAAGACCAAGATTGAATAAATTGTATGAGTACAAGAGAGAAGCATTTAGTATATCCAGAAGAAGGGAATCAAAAATCTATAATTTCAAGGATAGTTGTAAACAAGCACGCGTCGCTTAGAAAGGTGGGAAATGGATCCAAGCGACATAATTGGTAAAAGGTAAACGAGAAGGGCTAAACGTCAGGTGGTAGAGGTATATATGTGTGATAAAGCAATATGTACAAGAAAGATAAAGGATGTTTGCTTGAAGTTTAAGGTGGGTATCAAGCGAGGAGTAAAGGCTAATCCGGAGAATTTGAAACGACAGTTGACGGTTTTAAGTGGTGCACCACGTACTGTTGTGAGGGGTTATTAAAAGTTACAAGAAATCGACGGTCGTTGGTGATTTTCGGGGAAAATAAAGTATCGGTTAAACAAGTGTACGTGCTATTTTATAAACGGGGGGGGGGAGACAGTTTGCATTATATAATCAGTAACAGAGAGGGGTCTCGGTCTCTTTTATTCCATCTGTGATATAGCTAGTTTACTTCCAAGTGAATTAGTGCAGAATAATTAAATAAAATCTATGGTAAAGCTGATAAAGGGGTATTATTAAATAGTAAAGTTGATATGTTAAGTACAAAGATTTTTGTTTGGATGCACGCGAAGTAGTGGAATTTGAAAATTGTTTGGATGAGGATAAAAGCGAAGTTTGGGTAGTACAATTTATTTGAAATAAAAATAACGAAATTTGGAGATTGAATATTTTGATTGGAATTTACAAAAGAAGAGTTCTTAGAGTAGAGGCATGTATGGTACACATGGAATTAATGGATAGGCGGAGAACCTACCAGGCGGCAACGTCTAAAAGGGGCTAGTTGGTGGACTGCAGTACGAGGACAACTACAAGGTGGGAGATAGAATAAGACATTTCGTGGTGAATATTTTCATGTTTGTGGTATTTTGATGTGTGTTATTTATTATTTGATTTGATTTTTATTTGAACAGACATTTATAGATTGTTAAAACGAGATTGATTTTTGAGCATTATTCATTAATTTGTAGATAACCAAAAGTTGTAAAAAGGTATAGAGGGCTTTTTGATATTTGGTCGTGCAGAGAATTTATATGCACATCTATAAAGTTTTAAGGTAAGCTCATGGTAGAACAAAAGGTAACGTAAGGGATGAAGGATGCTCTCTTACTTTAATAAAAAGGTATGTTTTAAAAGGGTTATCAAGATGCAAAATGATTGTTATAAAATTTAATAAACACATGGATGGTATATAAAGCAATGGTATTTTAAATTTGACAAAAAAATGTAATTTGGATTTCAGATAAATAAAGTGTGATATTTTGGTTAATTCAGTTATTTTTGAATGCATGATTGATGATGTGGATTTCTATTTAGGTTTCTATGGTGACAATGAGAGGAAGTCCTTTTTGAAGTAACAGGTAGGTGTATGTAATATATAGAAAGAATAGAATTAAGAGGACGATTCAGGAGCAGCCGAGGCAAGATTTGAGCGAAACCTCACAGTAATATGGCTTCCCAACGGTGGGGCTTGAGTAGTTAGAGCCGTAACATCGCAGTATTATGACGGCCCAACGTTGGGGCGCGATTGTACAGGTATAACAGCACAATAACATATATATATATATATATATATATATATATATATATATATACTTCAATGGACAAGTTTAGATAATATACGTCATTATTATGTTAACAAAATTTTTTAATATATTTAGTTTTCTTCTCAATCATTGGCAAGCCTTTTCACGTTATGTAGGAAATTGTCGGTATATAGTACATTATAGTTTCAGTGGCGGAACGTCAAATTACAAATTGAAGAAATTAATTAAAGCTGTTGATATAATCTTAAACTCCAATAGTTATCATTGAATACATAAACAAATAAAGGTGCGCTCAATGGAAATTGTGCAATTAACGTCTTTTCACAATTAATTGTTGTAGAATCAGAAGCAAAGTAATTAGAAAACTGCAATTCCCTCCCACAATCTCTATCCTCTAGATATTTAGAAAATTATATTTGTGTTTGATCATACGACAAGTGTGAAAGTATTTTAAATATTTTTAAAAATCATACATAACAGATTGCAATATACTTATATTGAAAAGTAATAAGATCATTTTGTAGTAAATTTAACGCATAAATAATAAAATTAAAAAGAATGGTTTACAAAAAGAAATGGCCTGGCGATTACCTAAAAATTACTTTTAGTAACACCCAGTTAAAAAATTAGTTGAGGGTGGATTAGCTGAGTAGAGCTATAAACGTGTTTAATTGGAATTTACAAATAGAGTAACTTAAAAACATAAGCTTTTTATTGTTATATAATTTGTCAAAACTTTGTTTTCAATTTCGATTTATTTTTATTTTGCTTTGTTTTTATTCTTACTTCTATTTTCATAATTATTAGACCATTGTTTATCTTGTTTGTTAGGTCGAATACCTCTACTACAAACTTAACAGAATCTACTTCTTCTGGTACCCTACGTTTACTTTTTAATTAAATTAGTCAGAATGTGTTGGTTTTTCTAGTTTGTATCGCCATTTATCTATCTTTCCCCCTTCGTATAAAGTTATTCAAGATTGTTAAAGTGTTTCTCTTTAATCAATTGAAATTATTGAATATTGTATCTTGTTTTGAAAAGTGCTTGTCACACTTATTAATTATAATTATTAATTATTCTGTTTTTTACATGTGTTAAATTATCCCTAATTGTATGTAAATTAAAACAGTTTAATGCGGTGCAAATTTTTATGGTGTAAGTAAAGTATGTTCAAATATTTTACGCATCTACTGGCCTTCGTATTGTTTGTTAAAAACTGTTGTTTTTGTTTTGATGTTTTGATATACGAAAATTTTGGAATAGCATTTAATGCTTAAGCGTCTTAATAAAAAATCCTTGTGTTTTCTTACGCTAAATTTAAATTCATCATGTATCTACTCATTATTCTAATAAATTTAACATTTGTTTGCTTTCAAACTTAAAAAAAGAATTACCTATGCATGTAGCAAGAATATTAATTATAATTAATTAAAAACACGTAGTTACAAATTGAACCTGTAAGTTAAAGAAGAAAAACATACGGTCACGAACAGAGTTTGAACCGGTAAACTTAAAATTTCTACGCAGATGTATTTACTTACTAATTGTATAGTGGAAACAAACAATTTAATTAGAAAAATAAGAAAATTAAACCATAACTTTCAAATACGTAAGGCATTTTTGTCAATCTGCCTGTCAAGTTTTTGATGTTATGTTGGATATAAATAAACAGAAACGACGTTCAGTAGTAATTTTTTTCTTAACCATCCTCCCAAGTTTTTACGCTCGACCGAGTCATGTAGGTTACTGTTAGAAATAGATATTATTATTAAAAAACACAAAACACAAATCACTTAACACGCATATCAGAACAGTCTGCAATAGTTCTAGCAACAATAAAAACAAGACTGTTCTTATATACGTGTTATGTAATTTGTGTTTTTTAATAATAATATCCATTTCTAACGGTAACCTAACCTCAAAAAGCCTATCGCAGGACTCGTTCGAGAGTAAAGACTCGGGAGGATGGTTAAGAAAAAAAATTTTGTGTTCAGTTTCTTGGTTTATGAGTATGCATACCCCCTTCTGTAAATGGGAGAGAGATAGGAGCATTGTGTATTAGTGAATGTTGTTATATACGATAAAAACGTGTTTGTAACAGCATGGACTTGGAAAATTCTAAATTTGCAAATGTGGCAAATTTGCCTACCGATGTCGGTGATTAATCATAGTGGTAGAATTAGCTGACGCAAAATATATAAATAAATTTAAAGGTTTCATATAGTTTTTAAACACTTTTTGGATAGTACTAGGTTATAGTTTGAATTACAGCGACTGAATAAGTTTGGCAAGTTGTTTTTAATTACCAGAAAACACTTTACTATTTTCATTAGAAGAAGTTTATAAAATTTAGTGGTTAAAAAATGAGAGTGTTAAGAACATGATAAAATTTATTCAAAATTATTAATAAAACCTGGATATAACAAAGTTTTGCCGATTTATCTAATATTACCAGTAATGAGAGTCACTTAGATCATTTACCTGGAGAATTTAATACTGTGAAGAATTTTTATTAAAAATATGGTGTTAGATATAACACTGATACGAATGAACCTATGACCGGCAATTTTAGTTTGATGTCGGATTGGGAAAATCGCCTAATATATGGTTTTAAATATAATCAGGTATTGGACTGTACGAACTAATGTTTAAAAGACATCCTCTCGATTAAAATTCAAACGATTTGAAGACATATCGTGCTCGTAGATAAAACTATTCTGAAACAGAACAAACTCAAGGAAACAGTTTAAATAATTGCAAGCATATAATATGTGTATTATGGTATGCAACTCCTTACACTTCAAAGACCTAGAACAGTGTCAAAGGCGTATAAAAACAATTAGGGAATGCATGGTAAGGGAAGTGTTGAGTTACTCCATTCGTTATTTATATAGGAATGATCCTTATAAACTTGTTAATCGATTAGGTATTTTAGTGGCCTTCAACATTGCTGGACGCAGTCAGAGCAACCAATAGATTTATTAATTGAATAATGGCGCAAGGTTAAAGTTTATCCATAAAATGATAATTGGCAAATGTGGAAATGATATAAATCATCGTGAAATGACTAACTTAGCAATACCAAAATCAAGTAAACAAACTTTTTGAAATTTTGTTCGAGTAGAAGTTATATACACTAAATTGCAACCAAGTACTTACCTTGGCTATCTAACACTAATCGATTAGTACCCAGCAGTGTCATAGCACTCTAGTAAATATCAGTGCTCTGGTTTGCATGCGCAGACATGTTTATGTGTGCTTGAAAAATCACACAATATTTTTTATGAATCGTAAGTCGCATCTTAGTGTTCTAGAGGTTAAAACGTGGTAAATGTGTGAATTTGTGGATGTGGGACAACTAGGGAATTTTGAAGTATAAAATATATTGCAAATTGCAAGGAGTATAGCCTAAAAGTATGTGTTTATGTGTGAAATGCCACATGGCACCAATTGGGGTCTAGAGAGAAGATTCGTTTTTTGTTTTCAAACGATTTTATGTATTAGATACAGAGAAGGTGAATTACTTTTTCAGGCTTGGATTTTCTTTGCAAGATGCTTTGGACATGTTACCAAAAATTCCTATTAGTAAGACAAATCAGCTAGTCAACATTTTTATGGAACCTCCCTATCCAGCTGTTACATCAGAAGAAGTATCTGGAAGTGAAGATATTGGTAACGATGTCTATCATTTAGCTGGCAATCAGTTACTTGTACCTGCCAAAATACTAATCGGAGGTGAAATAATTCAAAGTTCAGTTGAAGAAATAAGGTTTGAAATGCAGCTAAATCAGCAACTTCCGAAAATGTATATTTTGCCACAATTTGGTGTCAAAATAAGCTAAGAAAAAAATTCAATAGACAGCTTACTGCAATTTATATTAAAGGAGATATTGATGAAATCTGCCATAACGAAAAATGTATAAAACTATTTCCTACAAGTGAATATTCGAACTTTCGTGAAACAGTTGTTAAAATTTTTGAACAGTTTCTCCCAGATACAATTTGGAAAACTACTAGAACAAGAAACCAACAAATACATCCAATTTAAAATTGCTACTGGAATACCTACAATTATTAATAAAGAAATAAAATGCTTTGTTGGTCAAAAGCCTGATCTTCATAATGAGCTACTTAGCAATGCTATGCGAAGAAATAGATCTATCTCTATCCTTTACCGATCTAGATAAAACTGATAAAGCGAATAAGCTAAGAACGGATATGAAATTTGTGAAAAATAGAAATATAAATAATTTTGTTCTTACAACTGATATGAAATATTACGAAAGTATGATTAGGTATTATGGAAGACATTCAATGAAAAACATATAAGATTGGGTTACATATAATGAAGTCTTAATTCATCTGATGGTTATCTTATCAATTTTGGTATTTACCAAAAGAATTTCAAAAGTAAATCCCGTACACGATCAATTATTTAAGAAGCTAGAAGAACTTCCGCCAGAAATTAAAAATTTTCCTTACAAAATTTTTCTAGATAATTTATTTGTATATATATTTAGGGTTCGGATTGGGACTGTGTTATCTTATAAACTAAGATCAATGTTTCGCCCATTTTTGTAAGAAACTTCATTAGGACAAGAAAAGAAAACTTGTCTACTTAATATTATCATTCGTATCTTTATTATTATTATTTTTATTATTTATTTTCTTGTCCTGATGAAGTCCCTTACAAAAGTGGGCCAAACATCGACCTTAGTTTATAAGATGACTCGGTTCCAACTTGAAACCATAAATATTTATAATGATTCCTGCCGTGAAAGCCGCCGACAATTTTAATTTATTTGTGGTCCACATTTGTTCTATTTCGTGAGCGAACATGGTTATTCAGCAACTGGCATATTTTGCGAGAGCAGAGCGTTGAATGACGAAGTAGAAAATAAAACAAAATAAACAAACTACAAAAAACAAAAACGAAGAGCTAGATTTCTCAACAAGAAAGAAATCGCAAAGAAGAATAGAAGTGCAATCGCGGCTGCTTTAGATGAAAACAATGGAATTATTTTTGTGCGCTGGAAAGACAACGGCGTAGTCATTGTTGGTACAAGAAAATTCGGTGTAGAACTAACTGTTTCTGTAAAAAGGTACTTTCCAGAGCAAAAGAAGAATATTTCTCTTTAGATACCACAGCTGTTCTTCAGATAATTTTATTGTAATAAATTAATGTCTCAATCGAATGTAAAATTCATTTTTAGGTACAACCGGGGAATGGATGGCACCGATTTGATGAACCAAAATAACACTTGCAGAATAGGAATTTGCAATAAATAATGACGGTGGCCAATATTTTCCCGAATCATTCATACAGCCATTCAAAATGCGTGGATCTTGTATAATCAAAATGACCAAGTATCGCAACTTCAGTTTAAACGGGACTTAGTAGAATCCTGTTTGACACGTTATTCATTTGCCAGGCGTCATCCAGGACCATCAGGCAGATTCGATCGTCGCAAATTCTAGATGAAATCAGGTTTAATCGCATGGGTCTTTTCGTTGTCTTTTTGACACGTTATTCATTTGCCAGGCGTCATCCAGGTCCACCTGGCAGGTATAATCGACCGTCGCAAGTTTTGAATGAAATCAGGTTTAATTGCATGAACCCTTTTGTTGCACCTCAAAAGTCACAGAAGGTACAAATTGTAAATCACAAACTTTTACTATATGTTCCAAAGGAATTTACATTGAATGCTTTGCCTTATTTTGCTAAAAAATATAGTTAGTGTAGGTTTTCTATCACTTTTTAGGATTCCGTACCTTATAAGGTATAACGGAACCTTTATAAGATCACTCTCGTGTCCGTCTGTCCGTATGTCACAGAGGTTTTTCTCGAAAACTATGTAACGTAGGAATTTGAAATTTGGCACAATGCTAGGTCTTTATGGCGCACACATATATTGACAGTCAGAAAATAGAAAAATATTTTTAGATTAAAATGGCAGGGGTTAATTCAGTCAAAAAAAGTTTTAATAAAATATTGTGTGAGGTATCATTTGAAAGAGGATTCTAAAAACCTTCTAAAAATTGTTTTTTATAATTTTCGGTCCAGTAATCTTCATGGTATAGCTCAAAATGTGCCAAAAATGACCGCCCCCCCCCTGTTCTCCCACAGTTCCAAAACTAAAATTTTGATTTTAATAGGGATTAGTAGCTATTGAGTCATATATTATCGGAAAATTACAGGTTTTTTTGACAGTGTAATAGTTGTTGGAAAAGAATTTTTTAAACACATTAATAGACAACGTATTTACTAATGAACCAGTACAATGTGAGACAATATATTCATTTTTCAGTTATCACAATCAAATTTGGATAAGATTTAAATATACATAAAAATAAAAACAGCTTATTGATTGCTCACTGTAGTATTCGTACGGAATCCTAATGGTGCGAGCTCGACTTGCTCTTGACTAACTTTTTGTGTACCTACTGCATTTACTGCAACAATAAGTTATATTGTACTTCAAAGAAGTTATATAGTTTTTATACAAAACGACTTATTAAACGAAAATTTTTAAGCTATTTATCAACTAGAACATCTTTAAGTGCCTAAAGGCACCGTTTGGTACACCATGTTTTTAAAAAGCTTAGCATTGATAGATTTTTGAATAATTTTCCAGTGGTCTAAAAGTCAGTCTTAGGTGAAACATAATATCCACAAAATGTTTACCAAAATAATTATGTGCACTAATGGGTAAGGCGGAGATGCGGATTTCCATTGAGTACAATCAGTAACATCCTCAAAACGATAACATCTTTATAAACGAAGGATGCTATACAGTTGTAAGCACAAAGTTTTTACTTAGATGCGAGAATGTAACTAGTTTTCTAGAAGAAACTGCCGTAAGAAAAAAAAGCAATCGGTATGACGGGATTATAGAGTATGGCAATTACGAGCGGGTACCATTTAGTCAGACAGTTAATAATGAGAAATGTTGTTTTCAGTTTAGATGATTTGAAAATAACTTTTGATGGTAAGCGACCCGAATGGACCTATCGACACGGCGTGGCATAGCCTTGCATCATAACAATGGCAAATCACACACTCTATAAAATAGCAAAAGAAATTGTGGATTGCGGCTGAAATCTTTTTATTCATCCACCATACCCGACTGCTATTACTTCTTCAGATAACCACTTTTTCGGTTTTCACAAAAATCATCGAATGGAAAAGTGTGTCATTTACTGGATATATGCAAAAACGCATTTGCATACCCTTTTTTTTTAGAAATTTCCGGAACTTTACGAGAAAGAAAATTTTTGAGTTACCCAGTAAATGAGGAAGAATCATTGATCAATAAGGAACTAACTCTCAAGTTCAATAAATGTTTATGATATTTGCAAATAGTATTTTATTCAAGATTTCTCTTTAGAAATCGCAGGGGTTTCTGGATAATCTAATACATATTTATATTGGCTAGTCTCTAACTATTAAGTATAGATATTTAAAAAAATATATTGGGAAAAGCTAAATTCATTCTACAATTTGGCTTTATAACATTTTTTTTCTATAAACCTTGTTCAGGGTGGGCCAGGAATTCGTTAACATTTAAATCTTGAATCCTACGCAAACACGTGCCTGCCGCTAGCTCGTTTCTCGGAAATTTAGTTGCAATGGATCGCTTCACGCGACCGCAGCGCGCTTTTTGTGTGAAACAGTTTTACTTAAACAGTAGTTCGCTCATGACTGTGAGACCCTTATTTTGAGTTGAATACGATTTACACGTCTTAAGTCAGTGTCCGAGTGCACCTTTAATAAAGAAATGGGTGAAAAAGTTCGAGGAGACAGGATCAACACTAAATGTAAAGCAAACCGGTGGCCCACGGACTTCTCGGGGCTAAGAGAACGCGCAGCAAGTTTCTGCTTCTCTTCGACGTCATCCAGATTTGTCGACGCGCAAACGTTCGGCTGAATTAGGATTATCCCGCACATCATTACGCCGTATTTTGAAACTAGATTTGAAATTACATCCATATAAGATCCAGATAGTGCAGGAACTAAAACCCAGTGATTTAAATTTGCGTAAGTCGTATGCCGAAACGATGTTAAATCATTTTAGTGACGACGAAGCTCATTTCCACCTCAACGGACACGTGAACACACAGAATTGCAGGTACTGGAGCAGTGAAAATCCGAAACAGAAACACGAGAGGCCACTTCACTCGCCTAAGATGACTGTTTGAGCTGCAATTTCAGTCAAAGAAATCATTGGACCCTACTTTTTCGAAGATTTTCGCGGCCTTTCAGCTACTGTTAATTCTGCTGAGTATGTGAAAATGTTGCGGGAGTTCTTGGCACCGATGTTACTGGAATTTGCTGGGTACAATCGTAACATATGGTTTCAGCAAGATGGAGCCACTTGTCACACATCTAACGAGTCCCTACCGGTGGTCAAAGGAATGTTTCCGGAAAAACTGATTTCCAGACGAGGCGACATCCCATGGCCACCCACGAGCCCTGATCTGTCGCCAGCAGACTTCTTCTTATGGGGTTATTTGAAGAGTCGTGTGTACTTGGAAAAACCAAATACACTACGACAGTTAAAAGAAAAAATTAGCGAAGAAATGTCGGCGGTCTCGCGGTCTCTTTGCCGACGAGTATTTGAAAATTTCGTTACGCGTTTAGAAGAGTGCAAAACTCGAAACGGCGGACATTTAAATGACATTATTTTTAAAAAATAAATTCCCATTAATTAGTTTTCATATAAATAAATAATTTTGAAAATAAGTCATGCGGTTTTTTTTATACGAATTTTTCAACTGTTAACTAATTCCACAGTGGTGCAAAATAATAGCGTCCAAAGTACGTCAGAGACGATTTTGATAAATTTGGCAGAACTATTGGACGTTTATTTTTCTTAACACAGAGTTGAATTTTTAACGATTATACTTTGCAAATTCCAATTAATTTTAACTACTACCGGTGACAATTCGTTTACGATAAATTTGGGTCTTTCCTCAAAGGTAAAATGATTGTGTGTTGCTTTTGAAATTTTTGGCATTTTAATTTGGTCTACTGCAGGTTAGAAGTTTTTACTTAAGCTACTCCTATAAATATCTATTTACTTAATTACTTTACACTGACTTATAAGTGCTGCTATGGCTAGTTCCGCCATCAAGGGCTATAGCGAGAGCTACTGCACGTGGGTGTTTAGAATTTTGTTGACATATTGATGTTCCTAGCAAAAATAGAAAATTTTAACTTACATAATAATACTTACACAAAGGATCCCCCTCCCCCTCCGCGAAAAGCATATTTTTAAATAGCGTTAGGTTCATATTTTCATTACGTGGCTGGAAACGTTAGGCTAGACGACATAGTATATTTTATTATTTTACGCTACGCACCTCCTCCCACTCCAAATAAAAATTCAGTTACTTTATCGATACGTCTGGTTTAATAAAATTTAAAATGTTAAGTTGCTTTTTTTGATGTCAGGCTATGTTGGGAATTGTTAATCTCATAGACATTTAATAATTGTTTATTTGCAGGGACATTCTGGGGAAAAATTAATTTTTAATAAAAAAACCTAAAACTGTATGTGCATATTATTAGGTATGTGTTTGCCTACATTTCTAATATTGTTTTCTGAACACGTCTCTCATACTATATGCGCTCCTCTGTCCTCTCACACTATGAACTAGCAGAGACATCTGTCGGAAAACTTTGTAATCGAAAGAGGTTCAAAATAAGTTAGTGGATTCTAAAATGGCCGTCAGATAACAGTGGTGACTATCCAAAATCTTACTTTTATATTCAGATCTAAATTTTGAAGTTAGAAAAGTGCTAATTTGAAGCAAATAATGTTGAATTTGCAAAATAACAATAGATCGTTGTTGCACCTATTACAAAAAAAAATGATCTCTTTTCAAATAATTTTCTAATTTGTTCTTGAAATAGGTAGAGCGTTCTTCAACTAAACTCTGCACGTTTAAAAACATAAAAAAATATATTGGGTATTTATTTAATGCCGTTCTTCCAAAAATGTCTACAAAAGGCAATTTGACAATATTATACTTTTAAGTGATTAAATGAAAGATGGACATTTAATAAAATACTAACACAAAACTTTTGTGTGCCACAAGAATTTCCATTATAGAAACCCGTCAATAAAGACTGTCCAAAGCTATGGAATAGATTCAGTTGTATGTCGACTAAATGAGAATAACCAAAACGCTGTCCCGTATTGAAACATGGACTAAAGCTAATTTTGAAATATATTACTTGTCATTTAGTGACGTGCATACAATTTTTGAACTATTAGTGGATTTTTTGATATACAATTACTTTAGCTTATAGGCTTGGAGTGATTTCCGTTTAGATGGAAAACCACATCTAACTAAAAGTAGATAATATTATTCAAACTTATCAAAACATGTTCAGATATAAATTAAATACTTGATGATTTTACTTTTTAAATTATTGGGGAGCACTTATCAACAATTGAAATGCCGTTTTGGAATAAATTTTGAATTAGTTAAGATTATAGAAGATTTTAACTAAGACTTTGGTTAAATTTCTCAAAAAGTCTTAGATCGTGTATCATTTCCCTAAAATTTCTCTAGTTTCTAGTTATACTTGGCAATAGTTATTTGTTCAGCGGTTTTCATATTCTCGTGTGTTTGAGCGATATTACAACCCACTTTTCTAAACAAACGTAAATTTTTCAAGGTTATAAAGCTTTAGTATCCAAATAAAAATTCCATCTTCCTGTAAATTACTTTTTTAAGTAACATGCGGTTATTTTCTAGGATGCTCTAATTTAACAGAGGCGTCTAGACAACAAACAGGTCAAATATAGGCGAGCCAAAACAGCTGATCGTCCCCTTGTATCCGGGACAAGGACCTCACAATGTAAACCAGAACGAGTGCACCCTATTCAAAGATCTGTGATAATGATAGAGAGAGCGCGAAAGCACATTCAACCCTGATTTTACACGCACTTGACTCGAGTTCGCAGGGTTATATATAATGTGTAAAGGGATTTAAATAATGGGATAATAATTATCTGACCTACCTGCAATGGCCATCCAAGGGTAGAACGTGTGATTGGGTTGTTGATGAAGTTGTGTTCCGACAGGTTGTGATGATGTATTCAAAGAGCATTGATTGTTCCACGATGCTAGCGAATTGGCGCGATTTCCACCGGCGGCTCCAGGACTAGATGAAGGATCTCCACCGACTAAGCCGTATCCCACTCGGGAATCTGGAGTACACGCGGATGGACGTACGGGACCTAGGGCATTAGCGCCGCTTGCTGCGTTCTGCCATACGTCTTTAACAGCTGCTGCTGCTACTACAGATGCATAACCATTCTGATCTGCACTGCCTTTGGAACAATCGGGTTTTGTAGATGCACTTGAACCGTAAGAGGAATTCTGGGACTCTGCGGAAGATGCGTATAACTTACAAGCTGCTGCAACTGAAGCATCGTAAGGTGAATCCTGCGGTGGTCGTGTCTGATGCAGTGAATGGTGGTGATGATGTTGTGTCGAGGCATAGGGTGACATCCCCAAACTTAGTGGAAATGAACGATAAGCAGCAGCAGCGGCTGCACTTTGATCATGATGATGCGCTGCAGCAGCAGAGCTGGCACTTTGGTGATGATGACCACCGTAAAACCCGCTCTGCTCGAAATAAGAGTTCATAATTAGGGCGTTAATGGTGGCGGCTTTTATATAAAATGTCACCAAGAAAAATATCACTCACTCTTAAATACCAATAAAATTTTAAAAACAGCACATTAAAACCATTAAAAACAAATCACAACATGTTTTAAAATCGTTTAAATGATTATTTTTACGACGTAATAATAATAAAATGGGTAATAAAAACGGATGGGGGATACGAAATCGCACGAGTTCACGCCGCGAGTGTTCAATCCGAAATACAGCACGCTTTGCCTAAACCAAAGCGCGGATCATAATCCACTGGAGCTCCGGAGTCTGCTCCGGCCCACACATCCCGACCCATTCGCGATCCCGCTCACACATTTCGCTTTGTCTCACATGGCGATCGCGAACGAATGAACCCCTCCACAATCAAGCAGCCACTGTCATTAATAGTAACTTCCTAGTGCTTATTAATATTCCTCTCTATTTAAACAAACCCATACGAAAAATTACACACCCTTAACAAACCCTATAAATTAAGACAACCAAATTTTTTATGTCGTACACATATGTTCATCATTTTAAATAAAGCAGAAAATACAGCATGGTTTACAACCTTGATAAAGATAGATTCAAACCATTATGGAAGGGGTGTATAAAAGCACCAATAGCGATAGCATTCGTAAAAGTTGAAGCGCCCACTGAGGACGTGTGGATATTGCGCAGGAATGACAATTTCCCCGCTTGATTCATTCTTTTATCTTTGTCTTACACAAGAATTCTTAAATGAACTTGTGGCGTACCCTAGAGATCAAACGTTGAACTGTTTATATAGTAAGATACTATTCGGCGTTCAAACGAGCAACATCAAAGTAAATTGGTACTTCAATGGGTCATAATAGATAATTTCCACTCAAAATAAATACTTAACAGGGATTTTTATGTTTCTACCTGTTATTTTTAGTGTGAGAATGAACTGTCAGGTTTATTTATTGGATTTAGGGTGCATTTAAAAGGAATTTTTGTTATCTAAATGACGTTTGTTTTGTAAACAATTTATTGAAATGTTTATAATAACACATTTAATAACATAGGGTTTCAGTTTGTGCGTAAGTTACCAAAGAAAAAAGTATCTGATACATTTCCCATTCTAAAATTAGATTTAACAAGGTTTTATGCTTTACATTCATTCAGTAGTAAAAGAGCTTTAGACGATGAGGGTTGCACGATTTTATTTTGTAATATACGTGTCTACCTCCTTCATTTATTTAATGTTAATTGACGAAAGTGTGCACCTTAAGGTTCAAGAGCTTTAATATATCAGTCTTCCAACCGTAAGAATAACTATGCTAATTTTATATTTGTCACAAGAGATTCAGTCGAGAGAAAAATACCAGATGCCTTAATAATTGCCGCAAAAGGGTAATTTTCAAAAAACTGTATAGCAATTTTTTCAGCAATCTACATAATTTATTTACTAAAACCTTATATTAAAAAAATTAGCTTTTAACTACATAAAAATTTTAAAACTCGCTAAAGGCATATAGCTGTCAAATCGGATGTTGGTATCATATCCGGCAAAAACAAGCATGAGTACCTACAAGAAAAGGCATTTTTACATTTATTTAATTTCTGCAGCACACATCCAAACGTCAGGACTAAGAATATAAAGCAAACCTCATTTCTATAAAAAACATTTATAAGAAATCAATTAAGCGACTACGGGGCTGAGGATCAAACTATAAATCAACCTTTAAAATAAAAATAAACGGTGGTATAATTATGGAAAAGCTATAAGAAACAAAATTCTACAAAGTTACTTCAGGATGGTACCCGAACAGTTAACAAAAACATCAACTTTAAAAATGATGAATGTGTGCAAAAGTTTATCAAATTTTATTGAACTTGGGTGTTTACCGATTCCATGGTAAGTTTAAAATAATTTGTGATTATTTTACATTTTAAGGTTTTTTTTGCTCTCAACTATTAAAACCCCAATAAAAAAAACTAAAATATATCTGGTTCTTGACCAGACCTTACATGTGATTTTCCAATGCTCCATCCGAAGGTACTGCATTGACCAGGAAGCGAGTTTTTTTTACCAGGAAAATTTGGAATTTTGTCTTTAACGTGCGTGACAACTCTCACACACGGGACCTCCATTTTACCTCTCATCCGAACGAAGGTATATTTTTGTGAAAAATGCTTACCTAACATTTTTTAAGCGAACCGTGTCGGGATTCGAACCCATGGTCTTGGGCGTAGTAGTCACACACATACCACTACGTCACGGAGTCGGATTTCTTGACCAGGCCGCAGAGTTTTCAACTATTATGTTGGTGCTCGACCACCATCCGCCAGGATGATTCCCAAGGAAATGAATTAATTAAAAAGCACTTGACGTGTAACAATTATTTATGCTTTGGCAGGTTTCTACAAACGAAAAGACTTATTTTCAAAAATAGGAGCTTAGCGATCATTGGTTTTTTATTCCTAAAAATCTGAACACAAAAATTAACATATATCACGTTGGTAATCCTTTGCAACTGCAATACTGTATGGTATATTGTAAAACTCTGTAAATTTTTTATGAAATCATGTTCCACAAAAGTCACAACCAATATTCCTTTTGTCCTCATCTTCAGTGTGGCCATTTAAATTTTCTTGGCATAAGGCGCAGGGAACTTTTTTAATCTTTACTGAAGTTTCTGCAGAATCTTTTCCGACATTTTGTCTCTTGCCTTTTGATAATCTATTTTGCAGTTTTCTTCAGTCGTTTCTCTCTTCTTTCCTTTTGAATTTCCATATTTTTTGTTGGTTTCGGTCATCTTTTCTTGTATAGTATTACCTTCATTTATCATCGGAAATAACACTTGAAGGTTATCCCACGCTGTTTCTATTTATATTGTTACTTCTCTTGATACGATCTGGATACGTTAAGGGATTTTCAAATGTTTGAACAAGAGGCATTAGCGCTCCCCGATTATTTTTGTTTGCAAAGAGTTCAGAACGTTGTTGCAGCGTTTCAGGTGCATCTACTTTTCATTTTGCATAACATTTGAGTCTGATTTTTTGGTAACTATTTCAAATTCGACGATATTATAATTATTACGTCTATTTCATGATGTGAAGAGGCGACCTCTGTAACGACAATATTCTTTGTATTGTCTGGTTGATAGTTGAAGTGATAATATCAAAGTTCATGACGGGTTATAGATATATCAATAAGAGGAAGGTCTTCATTTTCGATAGCATTTATAAGTAATTTGTAAAACAACTTGGCAGATTCACATCGGTAACACAACTCCATACTCGTTCATTGTTTCCAGGTGCTTTATTGGTGTTCGTGTCACATTCTATTACCAACATTTGTCCGGCGCATCTTTGTTCCGTTGAATGTTCTTTGTTTCCTTCTAAACTTTTTCTTGGGGATACCATACTTGGCTCTAGCAAATCTATTTCGTTTATGATAACTGCTGTATTTATACCATCAGTTCAAGTTTTATTTTAATTACACCATTTTTGCAGATTTAATTTCTCGTTATGTAATATTTTCACTTGATCTTCGAGAAACATATGCCTGTGTGTTTTTTATTCGTTCTGATGTGTTTACTACACATTTTATGTACTCAACAGCATCTAGCTTTAATGAAAAAAGTCTGCATTTTCCTAATTTATTTCTCACTTTGATTTCGAAATCGATTTTGTTTGTCAGTGTATATTAGAAACGGAACAGAAGTTTGTTTTTGAAAGACGGGAATATATATTTTCCGACCTAGTTTGCCATAAGCGTAGTCTTTCCAATAAGGTTTTGTGGTTTTTGAAAACACCGAAATCAGCTGGTTGTAAAATGTGGGTGGAATTAGGTGATATAGCGTACAAAATAAGTTGGTTTACATCATATCATTGACTTGTCGCAATAGTGAGGTGAAATTTGTGTCCATCTACGAAGCGGATGACGGGTTTTGGAGTGTTTTCTTTCAATAGCCATTTATTAAAATCGTGGCTGAGGTATTCGTAAAATATTTCGGAAATCATTCATCCATTTTCTGATATACCCACTATCCAGTCACTAGGCATGTATCAACTATTGTCCTAGGACATCTTATACCATGGACGATGCGAATTCATCTTCAGGTTTGAAACATATAAACACAGTTACGTCTTTTTTTTCACTGGCTTACTGAATGGAAACCAAATCCTTAAATGCTTTTCGACCTAAAGCTTTTTGGGCATAACCTAAAGCCGGATTTGTCGCCGTTAAATATTCTTTTAGGATCGTCAGTAAGTACATGAATTTAATTATCATCCCTTAAAAACTGTATTAATTCTTTAAACCACTTTCTAGTAGATTCCTTCTTAATAATGGCTCTTCCTTAGACTTATTTCAGGATTTCATCTTAAAAAAATTAAATATCATGTTTGTTGAAGTACACCATGTTTAAGTAAGTTTTGATTAGAGTCCGCTGACATTTTACGCACCATATTGATCACCATCTTCTTTTTATAAGAAATCCACGCTTTACAAAAATGATTATAAAATTTTTAATCCGCTCTTTTCTTTCTAGTGTTAACAGTGAAAGTAGTCCTTGCTTTCTTAATTAACTGCCACTTTTCCAGAAAGCCGATCAATGATTGTTGTTTTGGAACATTAAAGCGTCTGTACTTGCCTTTCTTCTTAATCTTCTTTGGGGATTAAACCACTCATAGTTTTTAAAATTATCTTTATTAACGTTTCGATCCATAACCTAGGATCGAAACGTTAATAAAGATAATTTTAAAAACTATGAGTGGTTTAATCCCCAAAGAAGATTAAGAAGAATACTAAACAAACCACAACAAACATACAGGGAGTATTGCCTTTCTTATTTCCATTTTATTATTTCTGATTTTGAATGTCGCATTTTTTAAATTGTTGTCGCTGTATCGAAACATTTTTTGTTGAAGTTTGTTTTAGATTTGATAGTTTTTAACATTTTTGTTTTATCTTTTCTGTTTTTGTTGTTTGTAAGTGTAACTAGAATAAAAAGAACTTGACTTAGAAAAATCCAAAAGTGTTTTCTACTGCGCACATGATGCGGTCGAGAACTAAAAATTAGCTCAAACCGGTTCTCGACCACCAATGGTTGAGAACTGTGTTAATATTTATTGTCGGGATAAATTGAATACCCTTTTTCTCTTGTTAATTTATTACCCGTTCGAATAAATTCCGTTGCTATTTTTAAATCCTTCATCAACATCCTATATATTTTACCTATTCAGAATAAGCTCGTCTTACAATAATTTTTATAGCAAATCTATTTGCTTAGAAACGACAAGTTTGTAATAAACTTTAAATAAGTCAATACCTTGTTTTAAGTATCCTTTAATTTGTTAAACATTCCGATAACGTATAATGGCTTTCTCTATTGTTCCAGTTTGCAGACTCGTCGAACTAAGTCGCGCACTATCCGACAAAACTTTTTTTCGCCTTACACAACGAAAACACTTGTTGAATTTTTGGTTGTTTCCGTTTTTCTTTATGAAAATTTCGAGCACGCCCTACAGCTTGCTTCTTCCGTCGGTGGACCTAACTACCCGAACGATTGCAGCCCCTTTTTGTTATGGAAGAATACCACTGTGTGTTTTCGCCGTTGGACATGGCGGTCTGATAAATGACCGCCCCTTTTAGGTGTAGGAGGGTGCACAGGTGGCGCAGTTCGAGGCAGTTACCAGATTGGTTCGTATATATTTCTATAAACATTACTGAACGATGTTAGGATTTATGGCAGCCATATGGAGGCATTGTTGTTTCTGCTGAATGACTCAGAGTGGTAGTGGCAAAATGATTATTTTGAATTAAGGGATATGGGCTGGTACGCTATAACTACTTAAGAATTGAATTTTCTTCTTTTGTGGGTCAATTGTATGTTTACGGGGAAGGATTTTAAAATGTCATTTTTTAATTTGTAACTTAAGGTTAATTAAGGGATATGGGTTGGAACTCTATAATTATTTAAGAATTTTAAGTATGTAACTTTAGATTTACTGTGGGAATTACGAGCTGTGGTTTTTAGCGTTGAATTGGAGTTTTTTCTTCTTTTTTAATTGTTATTTCAGAGGGTTAGCGTAGCGACCTAAAGACTGCAGCTCGCCATTTTTTAAGTAGTTTGGTTGTTCTGCCGGATAGATGTATATTGGGGTTATTGAATTTTTTTGTTGGTGTTTGGGGAATACTGTGTTTTGTACATATTTTGTTTTAATTAGAGGTTCCTTTTTTTGTATGTTTTGTTGCAAGTTGTGAATGAGTGAGTGCATTTTTTCCTTTTACTTTTCAGGCCTGCCTCTATTTTTGGTATTAGTACAACCCCGTCTACTCGCCGATTGAGCCTGGTTATTTTCTTTCTTCTTTTCTTGTTCCTTTTTTTTAATTCTACGTCGATGCACGTAGCAACCGAGGATGATAAAATTAGTTTTCACAATTAATAAATGAAGTGCAAAACAAATATTATTTATGCATAATTTGAAGGTTGCAAACTATTATTTAATAAGTAGATATGTAAATGAATCAATATATAGAAAAAATTCAAAAATGTTCGAAAGTAAATATTCTATACTAGAAATAAACAATTATTCAAGATACGCATTGGTTCTCGATCACTTTGGTCGAGAAATAAAGAAGACAATTTCTGTAATACGGGTTTGCGATCACCGAAAATTTAACAAAAAAATACGATTTGTTTGTTTTTTCTTAAAACAGAGCAGAAACTATCCCTGACAGTTAATATAAAACTAAATTCATACACCTCATGCATTTAACCCTTAACTACAGACGTACATACAACGTCACGCCGACACAGACGTGTGGTCAGAATGACCCCTTTTTTCAAAAATGCAAAATAACATCAAAAATCTAAATATTTCCAACTGTGACAATATAATAATATTATTTGAGCCCTAAATGTTTAGGCCCGTACGTTTAAACAAATTTATAATAAATTAAGATGTACTTTTACAAGCAGATTTATTTGGAATGCATCTTTACATTATTTTTGACATACTATTGCCTTATGGAACGTACAGAGAAAACTATAAAAATATTATTATATTGTAACTAAATAGGTAAATATAAACCTAAATAAACATAAAAAACAGGTATTACTCTAAAAACAACTTATAATGTAAAAAACTGCAACCGGTTTTTTTGACATGTTTCTCAAGCAGCACAGTCTATACATACTCTCTTTGTACATTCCATACAAATGGGAATCTTACATATAATGCAAAAATGGGATGTCTTTCTTCTTTTACTCGCAGGGCACCTTCTGCACGCTTTTCTGACCTCAAATTTTTCTTCTTCGCCAGCATTATAGTCTTCTTTTATTTGCAACACTCTCCTAATACACGCCCTGACTTCACGTGCGATGCGAATATTCTGTAATCTGCGTTCCATTTCAGGTTTAATCAATTGCATTGCTAATTGTTTAACAAAATTATATCTGGTCAGCTACGGATTATCTCTGTATGACTGATGAAGTAAATAAGAATTTACAGACGAACTGTCCACCATTCAGAAAATAGATAGCCATAGGCCATCGCCTTGTCCTTCGACCCGATGAATAAATACTACATTTTCATCAAGACTATCCACACCTCCTTTTGTATTATAGTAATAGGAAATTATTTCTGGTTTATCATTGTCAGTGCCTTCTTGGCGGTGAACAGAAGAAACTAGTATGACAGCTTTATTTTTTTTCGTCACATAAGATAACATTGTTGCTCTATTGGTATATCCATATAAAGATGAACCTACATCCCTTGTTTGTTTTGGAAGAAACTCTGGAGGAATCTCTTTCTTGTTTTTCTTCAGAGTCCCTACATAAGTGAGTTTTGCTTTCTTTAATGCATCTATCAACTCTATGGAAGAAAACCAATTATCGGCCGTTATGTTTCGATTTGTGCCGATAATTGGTTCCACGAGCCTAAGTACAGATTGGGTTGGCTTAGAGTACTTCTTCAGATCGTCTGATAAATTATGCCCATCCGAATCTTTGCCACTATATATATATAGGCGTTTAGTAGATATCCAGTTCTTGCATCCGTTAGAGCCATTATTTTTAATCCATACTTGCAGGGTTTTTGAGGCATGTACATTTTGAATTTTGAACGGCCCCTAAATAAAACCAACATCTCGTCCACACATGTACAAAAACCTATTGTGTAAACGTTTTAACAATTACGAATAAAGGCATTAAAAATTTCTGAAATTGGGGCAAGAATATCTCGATTTCTACGTTCGACTCTGGTATCGGGATCGTCAAATCTTAGAGCTGAAAGAATGACTGCAAATCGGTTGGCATTTGTAACGCATCTGAATATGTCACGACCTGATCCATCAATAGCGAATAGAGACCGTATATCTTCATGATTAGACTTGAAGACTGAAGTAAACAAAAGTAAACCGATGAAACACCTAAGCTCTATGACATCCAAATCACGAAGATTACTTCCAGTTTCATTTTTATATTTCAATCTTATTCTAGCCATGCGTGTATTTGTCCACTGAAGAATGACGCCCATTATCTCATCATCGAAGAGAGTATTCCACACATTTTCTGGCTCTTCTTTTTTAACAGCACGATTTTTCAACCCTGGCCATTTTATGACAATATTATGATTCGAGGTACGCGTGTTTTTACTGCATGGAGGTACTTTAGACCATTTGTAGCGATTTTTACCATAGAAACAATTTGTGCTAGGAGAAGATTCTGGTTCTTCAAGCTGTAGTTCTTCATCTTCAGTTGTATCAGGCTTTAAATCTTCATCTGCTTCTATTTCAGATTCGGTGTCATGATCGCTTGGGACAAAATCAGCATCCGATTCTACGTCGCTTTCGCCAGAACTAATTTCTTCTAACCATTTTAGCAATGTTTCATCGTAATCTTTATCTCCATACCTTACCCTCTTTGAGGGCCCAGGCACTTGGTCCTTATTTATTGTTTCAACCTTTCAATCAATTTTGTTAAAACAAGAATTATCACTTATGTACAGACCTGACGTCTTTTTGACCCCTACGAATTTTTAACACGTAATAAACAAATAACTAGTCACAAGAACAACACACTACTTTAGCAGACGAGTTTATACTGAGAGCCGAAAAGGTACTGCAACGTACAGGCGAGTAACTAACAGGAGTGGGGAGAAATCAGAAATTGACAACCTGGACGGAGTCAATTTGACTCCTCGTCTGTGGTTACGGGTTAAAATAAAAATTACTTACTATTGCCTAGTCTCGTATCACCTAGCACTTTTCGAACGTGGACGAAAGCATAACCTTCCTCAATGATAGACGATAATTACATGATTTTATGCGCGAGACATTCGACTTAAACCCCACTCTGCGAGCCATTTAGAATGCGAAGAACTGGTTGAAAACACGGATAACGGTAATTTTTACAGTACATGGAATATTTCTCTTACTATTTTTCTTAAATCCCAGGATATTCAAGAACCATCGCGGTCGGTTAACCTGTGACAACACTTTTCACTCCCAAAGCTAGAAGTAGTAATCGCCATACTCATATTTTAAACAATCTTTATAGGTACCATCAATAGAAGGAATGTGGACACTGAAAATTTAATTCATTAAGCGAAGGTTTTTTGAAAGTTCGAGTAATCACAAAATTTTTTGGTGATTGACTATTGCTAGTTTGATATTTACTATTTTTCCTGACATGACTATAAAGGAACCGATAATTGATCTCATTTTATCCCGATATACTATGCAGTATATCATAAATATGTAGCCTTTGTCGTAGTTTTCGATACATGTGGTGTCTTAAAGATTAAATGAGAGACATATCTCATGCAGTGTTGTATCTCAACAGAAGAACTGTTTTATGAATTACTTGAGCGTTGTTTTAAGAATTTCTTGATTAAAGATTCATATACATTCTGCTCTATTCTGCTATTACAAGCTATGGTATGCATGTTGTCTTTAGTACCATTTAACACAATATAAGTTTGCCCACTACTTCAAAATTTAACTCAAAATGAGTGTACGACCTAGCGTAAGCTGCATAGTAAGTATTATAAAGGGTATCTCAGAATGTTTTTCGTTTTTAGATGTTAAATAAAAAACAACAATATCAATTAAAACTCGTTTTATTTATGGTTTATTTAAAGAGCAATTCTTGAAGTTTATTTATGAAAAACAATCGTTTGCAAATGCGTACCATTCACTTGTTCACACTCATTTAACCTGGAGCTAAAATTTTCAATCACTGGCAGGAGCATCGCTCTTGGAATAGAGTTGATTTCTACAGTGATTCTTTGCTTCAAAACATTCAGGTTGGGTGGCACAGGATTGTAAACTTTACTTTTTAGGTAGCCCCATAGGAAGAAATCAGCAGGCGTTAAATCAGGACTCCTCGGTGGCTAGTTGATGTCTCCTCGGCGACTTATCACTCTTCCAGGGAATAAACCGTAAAGAGCAGCTAATGAGTCATTTGTAACATGAGAAGTGGCTCCATCTTGCTGGGAAAAGGTGTTGCGGTTGTAGCCGTTCTGGTTTTGCATTTCTGTAACCAAAAAAGTCCGATTCATATGGCAATATTGATCAGAATTAACGGGCTGAGTTCGACCTTGGTCATCCTCAAAAAAATAAGGGCCGATAATTCCTCGACTTGATATGGCAGTCCAAACAACTCTTATTAAATTCTCGGTTGTTTTAGCATATTGGGACAGTGTATCTGTATTTAACTGCTTATAATTAGGTATCTTTGTGTGTTTAGGGCGTTACCGTTTAAAAAAAAACAGTTTGTTTTTGTGTGAATGTATCTGTAATGATACTTTTAAGTTGTTGTGTCAACTTTTGTCTGATTTTCTTATCGTAGTGGATGCACTCGTTAGGAAAATGATCATACTAGTTCTCTTAAGAGTTAACGTATGATACCTTATCTTGTCGGATTAATATCGCAGGTGGTCCTTCAGACTGCGCTGTGTTTTAATAGGGACAACTCTCTACCTTCTCTCGAACGCTTGTCCAAAAACTCTACTTTTTCTCATCCCGCTGTCTCCGTTTCTGCTTTATTCTTCTTTCAGTGGACCTGTTCTTGTCCCGGAACACCCGTCTGCCACATAAGAGTGATGTTCCCCCACTCCGGGCTACTGGCCACACTGGCTGGTTGAGTAGCGCTTTGCTATCCACCTTTTTCTGTCTCTTTTGCTCAATGCGAGCCCTTCCTCTACTTTCTTCTACCTGGAAGTGCCTCTTATGCATTCCAAATAACCACCTCCCTCTTTCTACCGTTTCTATTTCTCTGCCTTTTCATTTCCGTTAGTCACCGTGTGGTTGCGCGGGAGGTTTTCACAGACACCTGGACCCCGTCTCTGGGAATCTTTCGTGAGGTCAGCGCATGGGCACTGGCAGTGAAGGTATGTATGAGTGTGTGAATGTGTGAGTGGATGTGTTTATATATATCGTTATATATCGTGTGGGTATCGGGTGATGGTATCACCGATATCGATTAACGCTGGGTGCAGGGATGCACCCAAATGTCTTTGCCGGTCCCTCGTGCCGTTTCTTGCAAACGGGCCTGCTTCACAGGTCGCTCTTTTTAGAGGATACGAGAAATGCCCATTTAACGGCTCCACGGAGCCACTCTATCGTTACCTTTATCTATTGTCTTTGGTAATGATTAAGTTAATATCTTTATCTTATTTATTATCTTAGATAATAACCTTAGTTTAGTATCGTTATCTTACCGACTACCGTTAGTAATAACTTTGAGTTAATTTCACGTTATCTTACCTATTATCTTTAGTAATAACTTTTGTTTAATTTCGCGTTACCTTACCTACTATCTCTAATAATAACTTTAGTTTAATATCGTGTTATCTTACCTAGTATCTCAAATAATAACTAAAGCTTAATATCGTTATCTTATCTATTATCTTTAACAACAATTTGAGATCTTGTCTTATCTTTTTATCTTACTAACGTTTGGTATTTATGACCAGACGTGGGAATTATTTTTCTTAAAATTTAAGTGATAAAGCTAACCTGATGTAGAAATGTAATTTGTTAGGTTAGCAACATAAGGATTTAGTAGGGTGGTACTTTTGGTAAATTTGTTGATTCACAACCATGTCATGGACAAGTTTTGATGTGTATCGTTAGTAAACCAAAGTACCAGTAACAAAATTTGCTAGAGTGTAGGCTAACGCACTCTCAGGAACATTTTTAAATTTGAGCACTTTTTGCCAACAAAGAACAGTTTTGATGCAACGCTCATGTGTGTTTGCACGTAGGAACTTTAATGATAGCTTTAGTTTAGATAGGTTAGTCGCATTTGTTTTAATTTAAGTAGTGTTTCATGCTCCCCGACAAATTTGTGCTGTCGATTATTAGTGTAGTCAAAGACAATGGGGCTACATTTTCCGTTTCCTGGTAATTCGGTAGACGTGTTATCGGTCAAAATACCAGGTGGCGCCTTATATAAACATTTTGTAGGTTTTAAGTTAGGTTTTATGTAGGGTAGTTAGAATTTAGATTTTAAGCTGTTACTGTGCTAACAGGCTTTTTCTTTTTTTAAGTTTTTTCTTTTGTGGTTTTGTCGCGATTGTTACGTGCCAAAGTGGCACTACACATTGTTTTTAGTTTAATTTTGATGTGCGGAAGTTTCGCGCCATAAATTCAAAAGACTCGGTGCGCGTATTTCCGTCACGTCAAAAATGGGTAGGACGAAGTTTTTCCGTGAGACGCTATAACGTGGCTGTTTTGCCTGAAACTTCGAGTGCAGTGGACGTTTTCGGTAACGTATCGTAATCTTTATGTATGTAGACTTTCTTGCCTTTGTTTATCTTGTCTGTCAACCTTATACCTGTTCCTTGTCGATCCCTACATAGGTAGAGATAAATTGTAGCAGCCTAGGGACAACCGGAGGCCTCGACCCTAGATGAACGATTCCTGGTAGCAACTGCGACTGCCGGAACTGGTCCGAGCGCTTTGGAAGAGCGTTGGGCGTACCCTCCAGCAATTATCTAAAAGGGGCCATCAGCAGCCCTTATGGACGTGCTGACGCCATCTTTATCTATCTCGAAGGACGCTTGGCGTACTTCGTGGAAATCTGGACCTATTATGTGAGTACCTTATTGACATAATTGTTGCTAAATTAATTTATATATTGCGTAATTAAAATTGCTGATTGGGTGACGTCATTGACAGGTGGGCGCGCCAAATCTGTATAAGATTAGCGCTACCAACTGCTGTGGTGTCTAATATACCGCGCTTGCGGGTTTGTATTTGTGAACGTTTAAAGTGTAAGAATTGACGTTTTAAATGTAAGACGATTCTACTAAAAATTTGCACACGTCCAAGTTGAAATCTAAGAATTTTCCACACGCCTCGCAACACGTCCGAGAACAACTAATTAATTTTACACACCAACTGATATGCTTTCCCCTCTCATGTTTGCATATTATTTCAACCTTAATCGCCAATCTAGTCTGTTCGTTCTATCTAAAACCTGTGCGCTTGTTTCACATTTTCCCCCTCATTTAACTGCTAATGCATTCCATCTCGCTTGTCTTTATACCACAAACTCGCTTTCTTACTTGCACTCATATAGCTTGAAGTTTATCGCCTATCATATACATCGTTATTCTTTGCAGGTGTTCCTGAGTTCTAATACGCCGAAGTCTTACGTGACTTTCCCATGTCTTTTATAATTTCTCGATAGCTTTAGTGCTTGGAACGATTAAATTAAATACAAATTGAACCTTTTAACTCTGTTTCTTTTTATAGAAAGCGTCTAGTGAATAATTTAAATCCCTTATTTTTAACAAAACGAATAAATTTTTATGCTCCACGGTTTTAATAAGGCGTATTATCTAATGACATTCTACATTACTTCCTTCTAAACGTTGATTATGATTATATACAAAAACCCTACATTCTCATTGAATGATTTAAATCTACACAGTAGTCCTTTAATTAAGCGTACTATTTTCCACTGCTTTAATATACACGGTGTTTAACATTATCTAAACAATATAAACCCTATGTTTAGAAGTAAATGACGAATTTATCCAATATGCCTTTAAATGAAGCGTATTATTACCCAAAGCTTTCTTATACACGGTGATTAAAATTATTTGATGTCGTTTATTAATTTTTCTACCCTGGTCTATAAGTATATATATATATATATATATATATATATATATATATATATATAACACAAGATAAATGTTTTGTCTTTTATCGACTATATTGCTATCTATGTTGCAAAGCCAAAAATCATTGGCAATAAAATACTACACTAAATAAACCGTAACATTACAACTTAACAAAAGGACAAGAAACTCTACGTCAAAATAAACTTTAGACGTTGATAAAAACGCTACAAAATTATAGAACAAACTAAAAAATTTAAATAATTAACATTTCAATAGAATTCTAACCTTATTCAGGGCCACTATGGATATTAAGCGGTCCACCCGAAACATGTTTAGTTGTGTTACTACAACTCCGAAATGTGGCCTGCTCCTTCCTTCTAGAAGCATGACTGAGCAAACTATAGAAGTTCCTAGAACACCTGAAATAAATACACCGAAATATACAATTAATAGTGGAGGTAGATGGAAACAAAGAACTGCCATTCGGCGTATTAATAAGTCTTTGCGAGTGCAAGGGCTTCTGATGCAGTTCTAACGGATTCTCGGGAGCCCAGTATCTGCAATTTTGTTTATTCACATGACCGTTGATGTGAAAATTCGATTCGTCAGAGAACCAGATGTTATTGAAACTCCTAAAACGATTTTTCATTGTCCTGCAGAATTCGACTCGTTTATCAAGATCATCAGGCTTCATTTCTTGAACAATTACAATTATATAGGGGTGAAAATGTAAATCTTTCGAAATAATGCGATGAACCGTAGGTTTGTTCAAATTAAGAGAAGCTGCGCGCAATCTCAACGACTGTCGTGGGTCGTCCATAACAGACTGGCGAACGCGGTCGACGTTCAAGGTCGTTCTTGATGTCCTTTTGCGCCTAGACGATTTGTCCGGCATTGTATTCCCAGTCTCTTCAAACTTGCACACCCAATGCTTAATTAAATTGGCACTTGGCACATGTCTTAAGCTTGTTAAATTAAAATGGGTCATGCAGAGACGACGAACAATAGGGTAGGAATCGTTATTTTTATCAAACGCTCGCACGCAAAACACGCGCTGTGGTCCCGCGAAACGATTCATGGTTACTAAACTTAACAAGCCGGCCAAGCATTTGAGTCCACTGCCCTCCCCCTGCTACCTGCGGTTGGCGCGTATTGGTCAATTCAAAAACGAACAACATTCTGGGACACCCTTTATTAAAATGAAAATAAATGAGTGATGCCAGTGCGTAGCGATTAATATTTTATTTATAGTTATAAACATTACAATTGAATTCATTGTTGAACAATGTTTGGTCTCTTTGTCGCACGTTTTCGTGTTTAACTTTAAGTCGTAAATTCGCAGTTGTAAATCATATAGCAAAGCTGTCATCGCTTGTCCCGTTATATCCTGTCATAGAACCTCCTTTCTGCTTGTGTAAATTAAGTTGAAAAAAGGGGTAGTGACAGACACTTGCTCATAAACATCGAAGCGAAATGGTTGTTGGTTCGGTTCGGTAAAGTGAGTTAGTCATTAGTGCCGCCGAATGTGATTTTATCGATAAACCCCTAAAAAACAGTGAAAGTGCAAACGTAACACGTCCAATAATTCCCATACAGTCCACTTCGTTGAATAGCAGGAATGACACTTATAGAAAAATAGAATAACGCGGAGGTAAGTCGCTAAATAAAATTATAAGACACCCCGCGCATTAACAAACAATATAAATGATTTCTGCCAATACCATTGTCATATTGTATCTTAGAATTAAAAAATAAGATACTATTATAAAAACTAAAAACTGTTCTTAATTAAAAGCTGGGTATTTCCAGTGACTTTTAGTCTCCACGTGGAAGGGATTTATAAAAGTTCTGATGCTCTTCAAATGGAATAACGGGGGCGCGTTCAGAAATAAAAATCCGTTAGAATGATAGGTTTAGAGTAATTATTCGAGTGTGCACTTCAATACGATCTTAAACTTGAACGCCTTAGAGTATGACTACATCCTAACCCTTAAAGAACAAGTTTTGTTATGTTATAAAAGTTTTTTGTTTTTCTATTTATTGAAATGGGTGAAATTGAAATTAAAAGAAAAACACAGCTTACAAGCTTAGCAGCAGTGCTAAATTCTGCGCAAATACCGTTTGATCAAATAATGAGCGATGTCAAAAGCGATTAACAAACAAACAGAAGTTTGACCATTTGTACAGAGTAAACAGAGGGTACAAAAGAGCGCGCTCCAAATGATTACTCTGGAATTTCATGAACGAACTAGAGTGAATAGTGCGAGCGTCAGTATTTAATTTCTGAACGAAGTAACACTAATTAGAGTCTACTCTTTTTAATCAGGTAATATTTCTGAACGCGCTCCAGGTGTATCTCCTTGTACTTGTCTTGAAATTTTTATCGGTCCTGTATATGGTCAATATGAATGTTTGCTGAGTCTTTGGCATTAGCGTAATACAGCTTATAGTTTTTTAAAAACGACTCTTGTTGAAAAACAATTTCTGTGATTGCTCTTTATAGACCTTGTATTCCATTATTCCTGCCCATTTAAAAAAATTACCGGCGTCAGACTTTCTAAATGTTATCAAACCAATTTGTTGTGAAAGTTTCTTAAAATCTAAAAACGCATTGCATCTAAAAAAGTATACCACATAGGGACGCTTTCTACTAACTAGTTGAATGGCTGGATGAATTTGAGATGGTACATAAAGATTACCAACAGTTGAAATGCCGTTATGAGCACTGTCCATGGTTGGTTTCGAAATAGCATAACCTGATCTATTGTATGTCATTGCAACGGACAATTGCGCATAGAAGCATGGCGGCCACTAGGGTATTTTTTTTCCACTGCAACCATCTGCAAAAAGTGATACTATTTCGACTCCTTTTGCATTATGTGGTTAGGGTGTTTGCATCGCTTGTGCAAAATTTCTCTTGCTGTCGACCTCCAAGTTTTGGTCGTTCAACTGTGCCATACTCCCTTACTTTTGATACAGCTGTTCTCGCCGAACGATCTGATGATGCAAGTGTATTTACAATAAATGTTTTACACACCATATTCCACTTCCGACCCTAGAATAAGTGATTCTTAATTGTTTTTTCCTTTCGAGGCTTACATTCGATTGTCGTGCGTTGCTTTAGCTGGAGAGTTTGCGTATGTTTAATGATAAATTTCCTCTGACGTTATAATTTCCCCTGATTGTGGGATGACTCGAATATTTGATTTCCATCGTTTGCATTGAACAAAATACACTGATGCCCGTTTTTCTTGTAATTTTCCACGTTGCATGTACCCTTTAAATATTTTGCCGGTACCGTAATTTCTATTTCACACTTAACATATTCTTTTCCTAAAGCACATAGTTTTTTATCTAATTTTTGAGCATTTGTTTTTTTGATGTTTATTACACAGCTTTCTCGTTCAGTCCCTTCAACCATAAAATCTCCCGCACGTACAGTAATAGCAGAATGCATTCTGAATTTCTCATTTTTCTTTGTTGCTGACCTCCATTTGAGATAACTTTGGACATCGATGACATGCAGCAAGTACCTCTAATTTACAATTTCTTGCTTCGCAATAGGCTGCGTATAATAGATCACGATCTAAATCATACAAAGGTTCATGGTCTGAGTGGTTTTCAAAATCAATGTTCTTTACATCGCCAGTTAAGTATAGTGAAATATTTTTCAGTACTTTATAATTTATAACCTTGCTAAAGTAACCAATGACGCCTTTTTGCCCCTCGTGCATCTAGGATAGTGCGCTTCCGACGGTGACACTCTATATCCAATGTGTATTTGCCTTCCGACCAAGGATAACTAAAGATCTGTGCTGTTGTCAATATACGCCTCAGTTGTTGAAAAGCTTTTCGGCTACCTTCATCCCAAATGTACTCACGCCCATTTTCGGTCAGATTGGTCAAGGGTTTGGTTATATTCGCAAACTAGGAAACGAATCTTCTAAAGTAAGTTTACAACTTCAGAAAACTGCGTAATCGTATCGGCCGTCGGCCACTTTTGTACGGCCTTAATCTTTTCCGGGTTTGCCCTGATTCCGTTATGTGAAAGTACGTGCCCTAGGTATCTCATCTCTTTGTCTAGTAGATGACACTTCTATGGAATCAGCTTAAGGTTGGCTTCTCTGAGTCTTTGAAACACTTCCTCCAAATTCCCCAAATGTTCCCTGAACGACTTCCACATCACAATCGCGTCATCGAAATATATCGGAAACGTTTTTCACGATAAACCACGAAAGATGTTATTCAGCAAACGCTCGAAGTTGGCAGGAGCGTTGCAGCGTCCGAACGGATGACTATAAATCGTCATAGGCCAGTACCAATAGTAAAACTAGTCTTTTACCCATTTTTGGATTTCGTATTTAGTTGCAAATAGCCACTCCCCAAATCCAAAGTTGAGAGTCATCGCGATCGTGAACGTGTATCCAGGGTG
This sequence comes from Platerodrilus igneus, assembly GCA_036346225.1. Lineage (NCBI taxonomy): Eukaryota > Metazoa > Arthropoda > Insecta > Coleoptera > Lycidae > Platerodrilus > Platerodrilus igneus. Next base: position 3,245,350 of record JARFIW010000566.1, read on the forward strand.
TGGTCGATTTCTAGAGGTGGTTGCTGTCTTTTTTGGTCACATCATTCAATTTGCCTGTAGTTTACACAAAATCTTTTTCAGCCGTCCTCTTTTTTAACAAACACGACAGACGAAGCCTAAAGGCTATTAAAGTGCTCAATCACTCCTTGCCTCTCCATATGTTCAATCATTTTCACGAACTCCTAGCGTTTGGCCAGTGGGCGCCTTCTTAGCTGCTGTCTTATTGATTGGGCATCTTTTGCATCGACTATATGCTTGACTACTGCGGTATTTCCTAATCAGGCGACTCCGTGGCGTAGTTGGTATGCGTGTGACTACTACGTCCAAGGTCCCAAGGTCAAATCCCAACACGGTCCGTTTGAAAAATGTTGGGTGAGCATTTTCACAAAAATATGCCCTCGTTCGGATAAAGGGTAAAATGGAGGTCCCGTGTGTGCTGTCATGCACGTTAAAGATCCCTACCTTTGCTTGCAACAGTAAGGGTACGTCAAAATTCAAAATTTCTAGGTAAAGAAAAACTCGCTTCCTGGTCAATGTAGTACCTTCGGGTGGAGCATTGGAAAATCGAATGTAGGGTATTTCCTAATCGACCACCTTCGACCGCGAACACGTGCGAGTACCGTCGGATTAAGTTTTTAAGTCTGGCCAGTTGTTGTTGTTCAAGATGCCAAAACGGTTTCCTCAACTGGTCTAATAACTTCGCGTGACACCATTTGGTTGTTGAATATTTCTCAATACCGGTATACCATGCTACGTGAACGACCGAATAACTTAACCGAAATATTATTTTCTTTTTCAGTGCGATATCGTAGTCATTGGCATTCAAGATCATAACATGTACACAGTTCGTCAATTTGCTCATAGCCTTCCCCACAAGTACGCCCCTTCCGAGGGATTCGTTACGAATCGGTTCAACAACGTGCTGCTTAAGATCATCTCAAAGAGCCTCGTCCAAGCGTACCATCATCACATTTTCTGTTCCTCCCGGTACGATAACGTCGTCGGTCAGGCAAACTCGAATCGATATCGTCTTTGGAATCCATGCCTTTTTAAGATATCCGTTCTCATGATAAATCATCCTGTGATGCTTGCTATTACTACCTAATTGTCGAGTATTTTGCTCTCAACTCCGCTTTGCATATCGTAGCATTCTGTGTGTTTTCATTTCCTCAACTGCCACGGTTCGAAGACACGCCGTTTCGCGTGACACTTTATCACTGTCACGCACTAGATTAGTATTATCGGTTGTCCTAGTGGCTCCGATCTCAATAAAGAATTTCACAATCTTGCCATTAAACTGTCCATATATGTATACGCTGTTCGCATGCTTAAATCGTGCGATGCTGATGATGGTCTCTAGGCATAATCTGCACAGATCAACATTCGCCCCTTCCTGTCGATCACATTTATTTTTCTAACTTCTCTACTTCTTTTTTGACCTGTATAAATTTGTACTTTATATGCCCAAATTCGTCACAGTTCCAGAATCTGTGTTCCTTTCTCGTCGGTTGGTGTTCACGAAGTACCCGTCGAATCACCTCATCTACGCTTTCTTGGTCTTGCTCTTCTACTGGGCCTTTTATCTTGCCGCTACTACGATGCAAAGCTTGCTTCGTCACTTCAAATTCTAGAGAATGAGCTAACGCAAATATGTAGCATCCTTGGTCGAGCGAGCCGTAGTGCTTGCAGGATCTCTCAGTGCGCATCCCGTTGACAAAGGTCTGTACTGTTAGCTGTTCTAGGAAGCTATCCGGAGCAGTTAGGGAGGCTAGTCTTACCAAGCGAGCAATATCTGCTTCGAATCATCGCAAGTTTTTGTTAGCTCTTTTGATAACGGTTCTTTACTTGGGTATGGTATAATTGTTGCAGATGAGAGTCGTCGTACTTCATTTCCATCATTGATGTTAAGTTCTCGAAGCTTTTTTAGTCTTAGTATGATATGATCTGCAGAATGTTCAAGACTCCACGTCGTAACGTGGCAATCAACGCGGTTGCTCTTTCACCATTGGTCCAGCCGTTAGCTCTTGCGGCAGCCTCGAGTTTTTAAAAATATATTTGCCTAGGTGATTCTCCATCAAATGTGGGTAGTTTTACTTTTAACCTTGACGTCTGTTCGCCTTCCCAGATATTCTTAAATATTGGGATGTGCTGTTGTATCACCGACAGAGAGAGCTCTGGTGCTTTCACTGTTACGGCATTAATCCGTTCTTTTATGTTTAGCACTTTTTCTTCATTTTTCGCGAGTTTTTAAAGAACTTTGCCTCCAATACCTGTAAGCCTTCTGAAACTTTCGCCTCCAGTTTTTCCGCGGTTCTTGTATTTTCCTGTACAAATTCATCTCTCAGATGGCTATAATTTTCAACTAGTTTTGGTTCGACGGCTTTCCCACTCTAGTCTAATTGCCATGCAAAATTTTCCAGTACATTGATCGGAGTTTGGTTCACTTTTTCTGTAAGTTCTGCGGCTGTTCGTTGTTGTTTCTTCACATTTCTTTCTAACTTTGCTACCAGGTTCGCGAAGTTTTGATCCTGTTTCTTAGCGCGTTCTTCGATACCTGACCTGAAAATTTTCAAAAACGAAAGAATTTCGCTATCCATTTCGCATTTTTTGGCTGCGCTGGTTAAGGTTCGGTCCTTGGGAGCTGCCTTTTTAAAAACCACTTCCAAAACTTCTTAACAAATTATTAATTATGAACTTTTACAAAGTTTGAATTAAATTTATTTTAAGCCCGAAAATAACTAATAGATTTACTATCGTGAGCAGCCTAAGCAACTACAATGTTAAAGCTAAATACCTTGACTGACTACCGGGTCCTTCAGCTCCCGGGCTTTTTATAATGTTTCTACCCCCTCACATGGCTGTGGGAAGTTGCAGATCTCATACCTGCTTATTGTTAATACTATTCATAATTACAATGTTGTAATCTTAATTTCTAAGTAATCATGGTACCTGACCGTCTGTGACCTGACATCTGCAGTGTCACTTTCGTCTGCGATACAAAGTAGCGCATCCGTTCTCATGAACGTTAATAAACTTTATAACTTGGCTTTGTATTTACTTTGCTGCACTTTACTTAACATTTTCTTACACTTTCTAATAATTTCCTAATTAATCTATTTTATAATATATACATCAATTGGGGGATTCACAACTCGCGTAACAGGCTTGCAAACAGAAACCGTTCAAAAGTTTTTAAATCTCATCGCCGTCACTAGTGGTACGAAAACTCTATTCCCAATAACAACTTCTTTATTTTCAAACTGGTTATACAAGTGGTGTCATTCATCCGTTTATGTAATTTATTATAAGATCACCTATATCAAATTTACTTAGTGTATGAATTTTAATATTTCCTTTTTAGAATGAATAAAATATTACATAATTTCTACAACTCATATCGGTACAAAATAATATCATTTTTAGTAATTTCCCTTAATACTAAAAAAGCTATATTTTTAAAGATATTCATATATAATTGCCAAGCGCATGTGTGTTAAAAAACAATGGCGAAATCGCTTTTAAATCTAACATAAACCTAGAGCTAATAAGTATACTAATTCCGGCTACTAGTAACAAAATTTATAACACGCTTAAACCAATTCCGGCATGTAATTCAAATGAGTATCGCAAGTTGCACTGCATAAGATTTGTAGTACAAACTTTTACACCAAAACCGACTTTTGGCGGTAAGTTCAATCACCTTCGTGGTGCCAACATAACCTGCGTATTTTAGTGGTTTATATTACATATAAATTGCAAAACTATTTAGTGATTCAGTCGTAGGATCAAGCAACTACTTACGGATACACAACTTTTCCAAATCTATTTTAAATGTATGAAACATATAACTAAAACAAAATTGATTTGGAAGTTAAGAATTTGGTAACTAAAATTGTACTACTACCACGCCATTCGAAACTTCATAATTTGTAACGTATTGGCGTTACGTTAAGTAAAATCTGGATGTAATAAGAGGAAAAATTACTCTTAAACGGACACATTAATATTTATATGCTCTATATATTTTGATTTCATGAATAACATTGTTTAGTAGCTTCAATTAATTGTTTAGTTCTATTGAAAAAAAAAATTAAAAGTCAGAAAAGCATAGTTTATTTGTGTTGAATACACATTTGAATGTAACTCAGGTTCATAAATTAGCTCAGAACAAAAAAGGGATAAAAATAATAATTATAACAGTAAATTTCTGTATCGTGGTCGTGCCATTTTAATAGGCATATCATAATTATTCTAAATATAGATGAGCTTTTTACAAATTTTAGTTAAGTAAAGTAGAATTAATGTTACTGTGACATACATGTAATGATAATACAAGGTAAGCCCAGGCAACTTCATAAGCATATTCGAACAATGTGTTAATTATTTAAAAACAAACACACCGCTTAGTAGTACAACTCACAAACATCAAGTTACCGATAATTATCTATATTATTCAATAAAAAGGAACATGTCTATTCAAACTGTTGGAATCATATGAAAGTAATCGCAGACACGTGACTTTTGCATGATTCTATATGAGAAAAGAAACAAATGCTAGACAGTGGAGAAACAAATATAAAAATTAATTGTTTGCAGCCATACACAAGAACACAGGTGCGGACGAACTTGAAATGTTAGTGAAGTATGCCCCGTAAGTTATGAAATAACAATCAGGCGTTAACGTGGTAAAATCTCGTGGATTTCAAATATAATCACAACATGATCAGGTTATAACAATTTGCTTCCAAACAAAAAATTAGAAATAAGCACTCAATGGTTCAAATTGAATTCTTTGTTCACCTGAAGGCGTAAATTGTAACTTATAAACTAGTTAGTTACATGATTATAATTGATTCATCAATGTTAGGATTAATTGAAGATGAAGTGATTATGAAATTTTACAATTTGGTGTTTGTATTTGTTTACAGAAATCATGTTAACTCGCTGATGTTTAAATTGATATAAGTAATTTTAAAACTTTTTATGTAAACCTGTTTACCCGAAAATAAAAAGAGCTGTATTAAAATCGATTTAGGTGACGTAGTAAGTTGAAATTTGTTGTTCTATTTATCTAAACACATATATAGCATTTTGTAAAAGGAGCTCCATTTCACCATGAGGTTAACGTAATTAAAATTCCAGGATTGCTCGTCGTCTATGAGTTTCTCACTACACTAGGCGAATTGGCGCCCATAAATATGACAGTACTGATAATCCTTCAAGGTAAGTGTTATTGGTAACGTAGCTTGAAATTGCACCTAGATAAATTTGATATTACTCAAATCTATTTTCATTTCTTGTACTGTTTGTATAGGGATCTACTTCCGCATTCCTGTGATTAACTGATCCACTCTTACTTTGTTGCCGGATTCTTGCCACTTTTGGGTAATTTTAAATTTAATAATTTAACGCTTTACTCACCCCTAACGAATTACAATAAGCTCAGTCACCTTACGAGTACCGACATATCGTGTGTATTTTAATTGTTTATATTACATATACATCACAGGAATATTGAATAATTAGATGTATGATCGTACGCCTACTGCCGGATATGCAACTATTCCAAACCTATTTGTATATGTATAAAACATATACCCACAGCAAAGTTGATCTGGAGGTCGAGAATTTGATAATTATATACCAGTGCCAAGGTTGATCCGACGTAGTTCAAAAATTTAACAATTATGGTCAATCACCCAACGCCTACAGGACTTTATTTCATTAGTTAGATACGCCTTCGATATATTTAGTTTACTGACGACCACCAATCGACGTCTTTGGATCTGACTAAAACCGATGTAAATCATAAGTCGGATTCAATCGTTAAATAGACGTTCTTGTATGATCTGCAAGTACATTGGTTGAATTGCGACATAATATTAACGTTGTATGTAGGTTGAGTTCATACTTGAGTATATAAGGTATAGGTATATAAGGTATGGATTTTTAGCATTAATAACGTCAGAGCAACTAGAACGGTAGTTAATAATCGATTAAATGTTACTTAGGAGCATACGAATGTATAACGAACACAGTGTGTCAAAAATAGACAATTTTTTATAAAAGACTTCTTTAGTGTTACACAAATCTTATTGTCTAAACAACCTGGTTTAAAAAATAAACCGAACATTGTACAACATTAATTTGAAAGCAGAATTTCTAGAATTACTATCATTAAATCTGCTCAAACCTTGAAAAGTTTGATAAAAGGTTTTCTAGTTTTACTTTGTTGTAGTACTTCTGACAGTTTCTATGGAATTGGAATTTGTTGATAAATTTTTAAAAATTTGCCAAAATGAAAAGATCTTATATAACGCTTTCTATAAATTCTCGGTGAAAAATTAATTAAAAAAAGCCAAAGAACAAGTTTTATAATATATTTTTCTTATAAATTCCAATGCTGTTCAAACTCTCAAATAATAACCTTTCTGGGCGTCTATATCAAGTCCTAACTTTTAAAAACCTACAGAGATTTTAAGTTTAGTAGCATCTCTAAATGTTACTGTATTACGCTCCATTCGCGACGCCAATAACTGCATAACTTTGGGCGTAATATATTTCGCCCTTAAATTTGGTTGCAATTATTGCCGTCACGAGTAATGCGAAATTAAACCAGGGAGTTACTTGCTTATTCGAAAGATGGTGTGAAGTCCAGTCTCCTGTTTTAAAATGCGTTCTTCCCACGAGCCTGTTGATATCCTCTCCATACGTTTCTTATAGCTAACCATACTAACCGCGTAGGGAGTTTTGTCCGCTGGTAGGTGAGTAATTATGATTGTAAAACTTTATATGTAAGAACTTTATTAAATTTAGAACGGGAAAGTAGATTTTTCTTGCTGGATTCAAAAATTCCGTAATTCTATAATTACAATGATATTTGATGAGGCCAAAAAGCGCAACCATTGTCTCAAAGCTTCAAAGCTTTAAAAAGAAAGAAAAATAAATAGAAGAAAGCATCTTTGTTGAGAGCTCACAAGCACGAACAACTTGATCAAAATAATATCTGTAGGCGCCACCTGATTTTTGAACCAACAAATTTATTCGGAAGGTAGATACTGAACTACTTAAAACTAACACATAAAGTCTCTATAGAATTGCATATTAATAAAGTCAAGTTTTTATTAATATCTTTTAAGATATTCTCTTAAGCTAAACAAATTTTGTAGTGGCTTTAACAAGATTAGGACAAAATACGTTGCAAAAGCAAAAACGTTAAGGTACCAAACTAACCTGTGCTACTTAATTAACGATGCATATTTCTCTTAATCGTATCCCATTAAATGCAAAATTAACAGACAAGTTAGCTCTTTTCTTTTTTACAATAATAAATCCCACCTTTGGACATAACTTCCGAAGGTTCGGAACAACAAATAGATGAAGTATTTTTTCAAAGGTATTTTCCAAAGAGAAAGGTATAGATAATTTATTAACTTTAAAACAAAAGTAAGATAAAGTAGCATCTCTGAGATAATTGTAGATAGAGAGGTAGATAAATATCTAACCACTTATGGTTTAGCGTATTGTTTAGATAAGGTAAAACCTCGAAGACAGTTTCGACGAGAAAGATAGGTAACAAACCATGTGCGGTAGGAAACGTTAACCAGATAACGTAAAATTTCTGAGAATTTTTAAGACAAGATGACTAACCATTTATGATCGTATATTAATTAAACAAAATAGGATCACCAAGGTAACTTCGTAAAGAAAGATAAACAACAAACCCTTTGTGGTTCGAAAAATAATTAGTTAAGATAAAATCTTCAAGATATTATAAAAGAAACAGATAAACACCAAACATCAACGGTTGAACCTAATAATTGAGATATCATAATGTCTTAAGAAAAATTTAAGAAAAGGTAAGGTAAAAATTAATTTTCGTTTCTGAAGACTTATACTTATCAGGGCACACCGCCCTCCTACAAATACCAGAAAAAGAATTTCCGAGGGAGTAGAGTGATTCCGAAGGAACCTGAAAATGGGGTTTTTACTCATGTCCTCCAAAAATAGAAGTTCCGTAAAGCGGTACTCGTTTATACGAACATCATGAGGGACCAAATAGGAAGGGGAATGCAGTCACTGTATCCTTGCGTCGATTAAAAAAGGATAGGCGCACAGGCCAAATCAGATAACAAATTCACCGTTGACGGCTTTACGTAAACTCAGCGGAAGACAGTAACGATACACACTAGACGCAGGTTTCCACATTCACGGGCCGATATTGTGAGGCAAAAACTTGTCCACTATCCAGCAATTTAAAAAGTAAAAGAAAAAGTAGAAGATAGAGAAAAGATAAAAGAGAGAGATGAGAGAGTTGGAGCTTTATAGCAACTAGGTAGAAGAGAGAAGGGGAAGGGCTCACGTTGAGCAATAGCAATAGAGAAAACGGTGGATAGCGAAACACTACTCGACCAGCCAAAGTATAGTCAGCATCCTGGAGCAGGGAGCACCTTTCTATGTGATGAACGGCTGTCCCGGGATTAAGACAGGTCTATCAGAGGAAAAAAAGGTTTAAAATGGAGATAAATGGATAAAAAGTAGGGTTTAAGGATAAGCATCTTATAGAAAACGTAGGAAGTAGAGAATGTCCCTATTAAAACAGATCTGTCTGAAGGCTCACCTGTAACATAAGCGATAAGATAAGTCTTATTCCAATACGTTGTTAATTAAAAAAATAACTAGTCTCCAGATGAGACCCAAACAGTCATCTTCCTATCGAGCGCGTTTACTGCGATAAGAAAATCTAATAAAGATAACACATACAACTTAACTATACCACCCAATAATTTCAAAGACAACAATCACGGATGCAACAATAACTGTAAGATTAACAGCTAATCGGAGATAAAAGACGGAAAATTTTAAAAACACCAACACAATAAGGAATAATAATGGAGACGAAAAAGGCGTCAGAAACGCATCAACACGTTCCGAATAAAACAGAAAACGAAATGTATTACGTTCCTATGATATGAAAACGATAGATAACGGAAATTGTAACAATTGATTAAAATATAGGTGAAAGAAAACACATCGAGTCGAATAGAATTGCAACTGTGGAAAACAACTACTTATTACAGTGTCCTAGGTCGTAATCGTATATGTAGCTAAAAGTAAGACATCAACCCGACATCAGCTAGTAGATGTCCAAGGATTCGTTGAGTTGTGCACGTAAATATATGTCAAGCACGATAATGGAATGTAGTGGGCTATAGAATAAACATGATAAAAGGTGGACATTTAAAAAAATGGAATTGTTAGTGAATAGTGACGAATAAAAAATTTTGTAACCATAAACAAGGGATCTATCTTTTAGAACTGAATACACTATTTATGACATGACAAGGTTTGAAACGTTTCAAGGTTCAAGGGTAATATTCAATTAAATATCCGATAAGACAAGTTAAATGTTACAAAATGAATTTACGTAGAAGTAAACGATATTAAAGTGTAATGGTATTGTATGTTTGTGTAAGGGAGGTAACGCCAAAAGAAAAAATTAGTTACAACAAAGATAGAAAAGAGATTCGTTTACACAATTAAAGATAAGGCGACAGGTATAACAGTTGTTAATTGTTAAAGCAAATTTTATTATACCATAATTATTAAATTTACAATTAAAATCGTGTAATTGATAGGTTAATAGGGGTATTATGCTATATAATTTACATAAGGTATCGTTAAAAGTTAGTTTTTGAGGGAAACTCTTAATTGTGTTAGTCAGAAAATGATTTGGTTGCATTTACAGTTTTAAAGTAACAAAGATGATTTTTACCTAAGCTTACCTACTCATAATTTAAATTGGTATCGTACATAAGAAAGCGAATCAAGTTAAGAATAGATATTTCAGTTTATAAAAGCAGTTAGCTATATTTAATTAGTAATTAAACGATAGTAAACCTATTTTTTGATTCTAAGACAATGTTTTTAGTGATCAATTCATATAATTAAAACAGGTCGATATTTCTGAGTAGAATAATTGGAATATTTATCGTAAAAAATAACTTTTAGCTAGATGGAATATTACTATAGACACCTAGATAGGGTTGTACATTTTTTTTAACATGTTAAGTTTAATTAGGAAACTTCGTAATACGTAAGTTAGGGAAAATTACTACAGGTAAATGTTTAAAAATTAATTACGAATACGTATGCTAATTAGCACTTACCTACAAGATTTGCTGTAAGTATAATCATTATTTCGGTAATACAAATTACAGGAATTATTTATACAAAATTATTCTTGAAATAAGTGTGAATCTCGTCGACACTCATAAAACCACAATTTTAATTAAACTGTATTAAGAATAATTATTTAAACACAACACGTGTTCAGTATAAAGGAAACCAGTGTATTTCCTTTTTCTGTTCTGGTTTATATGAATTAATCACTGTGAACAATATTAATGTCATTTTCTATAATTTTGATATTCGATTTGCCTTCATTGTTAGCACAGAGTGTTTGGAATTCTATTTCATCCGAGTTAAGTTTATTTTGAATGCTACAAACATGGGTTACATAACGCCTATTTTCCAGGAAGACGATTTAAATAGATGTCTACTTTCAAACAATATTTCTTGATTTTGCCACTTTCAACCAAAGTATTAGTTTTACCATCACTTGTAAAGTATTCTTCTGATATAACATTAATACTTGTTCAACTTTCTGATCATTAAACATATGCTTTATTGTCAAAATTATCTATTTGGTTTGTATTGTTTTTACCCCTTTGCATTGTATTAACTTTATTGCTTTTTATGCTTTCTTGTTTTTCTATTGCTTTTTTTTAATATGGCTTTTTCTTGTATTGTTTCTTTGTCTTGCTTTTTTAACATTTTTTGTTTTTGCAGATATGTAAGAAAAGTGTTGGATTAGAGAGTTTTTGTTTCTTTATTCATAGTGTTTTTCTGGAGACTCCTATAGTCAAAAGTTGTGATCTACAACAGAGGTACTAATTTTTTGATTTTGGCGCTCTTGGTTAATTAATATATTTCTTTATTGGAGTCTATGGCGTAGTTATAACATTACACAGATAAATACACTTCCGTGATGATTGTTTCTTCGTGTGCTACTTCCTTTAATTTGATGTAAATTTGTACTGATCTCTTCAGTCTAAGCCATTAGTTTCATAGACTTCATTGGCATCTTCCCCAAATATTTCTTAATATTTTGGACATTGTCTCATTAGCTATTATTTTGCTGGTTCCGTTAGTACTAGTACCGAACTCATAACTATCACAAATTTCTTATTACTGTTACCCAGTTTTCCAATGTCAATAGTTTTAACTGTGTATCGTTATTTTTCACCTTATCCTCTGCGCTGCTTGACCTGCATTTCAATTTTAGCTTTTCCATTACTTTAAACAACTATTATGAAGTTTTATTATATAGGTTTATCTATTTTTGCTTCTCTAAACTGATACACTGAATTCAATAGGTATAGTTCATTCACTTTAACTTTAGGATGACGTCAAATGTAATAATAAGTGTTGGCAACTATATACAAATAAATACCCAGAATTGCGATGGAAGGATACTGTCATTTAACACAATAAAGGTTGGCAGTTCTGTACGGTGTTGCCATTAATTCCTCCTGCCAATGGGAATATTCGTATAACTTTCATTAAATACATTAGAATTTAAACTAACATAGGCAATGTCGCATTTTATCCAGTTCTGACGTCATCCTAAAGTTAATGCGAATGAACTATATTACATAGTTTTTGCAAGAGGTATTTTTATTAGGGTTCCGTACCTTATAGAGAAAAACGGAACTCTTGCAAGATCGCTTTCGTGTCCGTTCTTCCACTTGACATAAAAATTTTTTTAAAACTATGTAAAGTAAGAATATAATATTTGGTATAATGATAGATCTTGATGCCGCGCAAATATCGACAATCAATAATTTAGATTAAAATGGGGGATGAGTTTGATTGCAAGCAAAAACAAGTTCTAAGTAATATTTTGTGTTAGATGTCAATTAAAAGTACTGCTTTCAAGAAGTCTAAAAATATGCTTTCTATAATTTTTGATCCGGTAGTTTTAATGATATAGCTCAAACTAGGGATGGTCGCGTGCCCGACGCAGAAAGGTAACCAGCCCGGCCCGAGGCCCGGCCCGAAATGAAAATTGACGGCCCGGCCCGCCGGGCCGGGCCGGCCCAACTTTTATTCGCCGAATGAGAAGATATTTGTTTCTGTTGTGTTCAACAAGTAACTATCACTCTTTTATTTAATTTAAGAGTATAATGATTTTAAATTACAATCAAGATACTTGTGGAACATATCGTAGTATATCATTTGATTTTTGATTCTCTTACGTACCTAGACGTAGCCGGAAGAAAAGTAAGTACCAGGCTAATTATTAAACGCGGAGAGTGGGGGGATTCGCCTACATACCAAAAAGAAACAAAAAACACATCGCCCTCGATGATCTATTAACAAATAAAAATAAATAACGGATTCTGTACAAACAAGCAAGAGCAATAAATTAAGCGTTACTATTCGAAAGCAAACAGTTACGTGATATGAACAATTTAGTACATTAGATGCGCATCTCGTATTTACACAAAATAAAATTAATCAGTAGTAAATAAACCTGTGAGAGCTTTTGTCAAGCATTTTTAAAGTTTCACCTAATACTTTTTGTAAAATAACTAATTAGTAGGAAAGAATTAACGTGTGGGAGCTTTTGTCAGATATCTTTTAAATCGTACATAGTACCGTTTGTAAAATAAACTAATCAGTACAAAGGAATAAGCGTGTGTCTGTCCAATACTTTTAACACAGGTACATCACACATGTAGAGCGATAATATCGATTAGCAGCAACGAACAATAGTTCTACAATGTGACGTTTCTTGTCACATAACTACACCAAATGTTGATACGGAATATCCTATTGACACAACACACAAAAGGAAACGAGTTGCATACCTGTAGGTGTCTGGATACTTAGCTTGAAAACCGTCGGGAGTGAGTCAACGGAGAAACGCTGCGGTATTCAGGATCCAGTCACCCTGGCATCGTAACTACAGCAACGACCTACTGACAAAAGCAGTTGGTCTACAGAAAGGAAGAACCCATTTGGCCTCCAGCTAAAACAAGCAATCCACGCAAGACACCTCCTAGTTGTCGAACAGAAAATAAACAGACGTGCACTGCTTTAGAAATAAGGTGACGAATAATGTAGAAAATATGTCGACGCACAAGCTGTAGAAGCAAATTTAACAATGGTTCAAATAACACGAATTCCAACTGCATATCTTCGCTTATCGAAGCGCGATTAAAACTGGAAAACCCGGGTTTTATCAGATAGTGTGCGACCTTATTTCAACAAGTTTTTACATTGAAACAATAGAGAAAATCATTATAGGCGGTCGTAATGTATACTAAGATAACGGGTATCTGAAACAGGATATAACTATTTAGTTATTGCATAAACTTGTCGTTTCAAAGCAACTAGATTTAGGTTGAGGAATTTATTCGAGAACGTGTTTATTATTAATTATGTTGAAGGATTTAACAGTAGAAACAGAATTTATTCGAGCGGGTATTAAATTAATAAGGGAGAAAAATAAGGTAATTAATTTATGCTGAAAATAAACGTAACAATTCTTTAAAAATCCTAAAAATAGGTAACATAGGTACAAAATGTTTAGCAATTTTCAATGTTTATGAAATTGTACGCTTAACGCACCTTATAACCTTTATAATAAATTTGCGTCCGCTTTATTTTGCCGTTCCTACTTCAAAGAATTTTACTAAAATTACCTACTTGAAATTAGAGAGTTGTTGCAAACTCATTCCAAGCAGACCTTATTAAAAGAATCTTCAAATAAAGTATCCTTTTTTAAAAGTTCGCATCCAATCTAAAGGAGTGTTAGTGCAAGTGTTTTTTCCCTTACTCTTTATTCTGACATATATGTTTAATATTCTATTACTATAGGTTATGTTTTAAAAATGAATAAAGAATTAATCTCTTTTGTGATAAGGTGACCTACATGTTTAACTATATTGGAAAAAATCAAAAAAATTGTATTCACACAAAGATGAACCTTTTTTTATTATTTAAGTCTTTTATTTCCCACTGATTCGATAACATTTGTGTGTGTTGTCAAAGTGTTTTCACGGAATACTTTTTGAGTTTACTTCAAGACACTGTTTTTACTTCTTTCCAAGCATATAGCATATCTGTTTTCAAAAGGATTTTTACAGTTTACTTCTAGGAAAAGCATTACAAAACAGCATCCTCGTATTTAGAGCGTTGACGTTTTATATCTTTTTCGTGTTATAAACTTGGACATTATATTTCTAAATTTAATTACGGAAACAAGACTACAAAAAACCATTTATTTCGCTATATTTATACACAAAGCAGACAATTAAATGTAAGTTTGTACGTTAGGTATTTGGCATATGTCAAAATTAAGGCGCCCTAAATAAAAGCATTCCCTGCCTGTGTTTAAATTAAATAAAGGTGTCCTGTATTTTAATAAAGTACAAACATTAAAGGTGTAATTGCGCATGTGTAAATGTCAAATAAAAGAAAACTTTATTAAAAAATTGGTAAAATGAACTTTGCAATAACTCTCTAGTGTTTTAGGCGGTAGACATAAACTATACACGCGATTGATAATATCGACGTTCGCCGCATGATTGAGATTTGGAGTATATACATATACATAATATAAATCGTGCAAACTTTTGAATTATGAATAAATCATCTAGTTTGATGTTCCTGAGCATTTTTAACTTGCCTAAAGTACAACATGAGGAACATTAAATAGGACTAGAAAAAATATTCGGTATAAGTAGTGAGTTAGAATATCACGTTTCCTTTACACTAAACAAGACGAAAAACTGATTAATAATGGGTTCATGAAGACACTACGTGAAAATATAATTAAGAACGTTTACTTACTCAATGTGAGATAGAAGTGAAGGGACAATGGAGTACTTACTCGTGCGTTTTTCGGCCCAAAAAGTTCGGACCGGCCCGAGTCGTTTGGCCCGGCCCGGCCCGAAAAAAGGTAGGTCCGACCCGGGCCCGGCCCGAATAAAGTAGTCAACGGCCCGGCCCGGATTCGAGCCCGAAATCGGGCCGGGCTCGGGCCGGGCCGGCCCGAAAGTCCGAGCCCGAGTCCATCCCTAGCTCAAACTTTGCTAAAATGCCCCCACCTCCTACCCCAACCCTTGCCGATCTCCAAGCTTTATAAAACTAAAATGTATAGTTAGATAGAGATAGTAAATATTGGGTTATAGATTATTATAAAACTGCAGGTTTTACGACAATGAAATACTTGCTGGAAAAATATTTTAATAAAAATAGGTTGCACGGATTCTTGAGTTTGTATCAATTCAATAACGAACATAGCAGGCACATTTGTTATAATATCTGTAAGTAGCTTGTTGGTTTGTCTTGGAAATGTCGTAATAAATACTCTCGTTCGTTCGTTGCATAAAAGTATGTCGTCGTTGCGAGTGAAATACAATACGAAAATTTTGATTGTTTCCTTAAAGGGGCTCCCTGAAAATACTCAACACACAAACCATGTTATGGTTACCGTTATCAAGTGAACCATAATAAAGTTATTCAAAAGAGAAAACAAAAAGCTTACCATGGAGAAGAAACATCTGACAACAAAGATATCACTAATTATAAGACTCAGGAAAAAGCTACTTATAATGGAAGAGAACCAGATGAAGTAATTATTCTTGAAAATATTGATCAGGATGAGGCTTTTGATGTCATCAGACTGAATAAAAGTGGAATTCGCAATACAAGAATACGTTCTTGCTTAAGAAGTAGCTTTAGTTATGTAGGTCACAAAAGAACTCTATGCTAGGAAAAGTGTGACATAATACTACTAGAACTTTAAGAACCATTAAAGAACGCTGCACTCACAATGCTACTGAGAAAACAGGAAAGCAAGCACGTTAACACAATTTTAAGATTTAGTGAAATTACTGACGATGATCGTAAAAAAAATTCATCAATTTTGGGAATTTAATACATGGGGGAAAAAGGCATATGTGAAAGGTTTAATAGTTACTAGAGGTATTAAAAGGAGAAGGAAGCAAATCGGTAATAATGTTACCAAAAATGCAAGTTGTGACATTTATTTTCCGAGCAACAATGACCTCCAAGTCAGAGTTTGTAGAACGTTTTCTTATTACCTCAGATTTTGGTCGTGATATGTTTAATCGATGGAATCAGAATTTTACTCACTTTCTCACACATGACAATCCTAAAGTCCCAGAAGATGATCACAATCGGATAGATGAATCACTTGCTAAACGAAAAAAAATCTATTGCGCATGAGAAGATTCAAGAATGGCTAAATTGTTACCAAAAATCCAACTCATTACTGCAGGTCCTCCTCAAAAAAGACATGTAGAATATACTTTTACGTCTATATGCCATATGTAATCTATTTTCGAAGAATGGTGCAAAAAGCAGGAACATCAGCCTGGGCCTAGGAAGCTGTTTACCAGTATTTTGAAAAAGGAAAACATAGCAATCTATGCTGCGGTCAAAAGCTGGGTTTTGTAGATCCTAATACTTTCGAAATCACACTAAAATGAAAAATGAAGCTAGTGTGGCCAAGCGAGAAGCTGGAGAAAATGTTGGTCCTCAAAAACTAGTTCGCACGACAGATATGGAAAGTGTACTGCTTAGTCCAAAAACTCTAGAATCTGAGATGTACTAAAAGCAAGCGTTACCAATCCATAATTTTACTATTTACGAAATAAATTATGGAAATGTTATCTTGTGTGTATGGTATGAGGTAAACGGTGATCTAACCAGCAATGAATTCGCTTCCTACCTAAATGATTTTGTTTTAAAATTAAATGAGGGCTATTACAGTTACGAATGGACCTGCACCTTAAAGAAGTTCCAGATTACTAGAACGGATGAAGCGGCATGCGCGTTCCAGTGAACTAAACAGCCCGTACTAAAAATTTAACCAAATTAGTAGGGTCTTTAGTGAGGAACCAGACTAACGCAGGTCCCTAAAAGAGGGCAGCAGCTTTTTCGGTATTTTTGGTGGCAGAGACCATAGGGGTCGAATGACATTCTAAGACACATTACTGCGATGCGGAAGGCAACGGGAAACCATCACATTACCTCATAAGTACATAGAGTACTTAAATTGATATTTAAGATAATGGCATCACCTGGGGTAAAAGATTTCGGAGCTAAAAGAGTCCCCCATGCGGGTCTCCGGGAGGAGATTTCTTCGGAGGATGGATCGGAAAGTTTGTAAAAAGAATCAGGAACATGCTGGGAGTCGGAGCGTGGAATGTCAGTAGTATGAAGCAAGTAAGTGAACCAAAGAACTTGAACATAGAAAAGGATAATTTAGCATTAGATATAGTAGGGATTAGCAAAGATCGGTGGCCAGAGTCGGGTGATATTTCGATCGGAGACTTTAAGGTATTTCATACAGAATCAGAGGAAAGAAATTCAAATATGGGTATAGTTAAGCGAGACAAAGTAAGACACTGTGTAGAATACTACTTACAAAAGAACGAAAGAGTACTCATGGTTACATTAATGTCTAAACCAGTAAATACAGTAATAATTCAGGCATGCATGCCCTCCTCTAGCTATAGTGAGGAAGAGGTAGGAGTGATCTACAAAGATATCGAAAACATACTAAGATGCGTAAAAGAAAATTAAAATTTAATAATTACGGAGGATTTCAACGCAGTGTTAAGTGAGGGAAGGGAACGGGCGGTAGGCAAAATTTTTTTTCTGAACCATCCTCCCGAGTCTTTACGTTCGAATGAGTTCCGCAATAGGCTTTTTGAGGTTAGGTTACTGTTAGAAATAGATATTATTATTAAAAAACACATCACTTAACACGCATATCAGAACATTCTTGTTTTTTTTGTTCCTAAGACTATTGCAGACTGTTCCGATATGCGTGTTAAGTGATTTGTGTTTTGTGTTTTTTAATAATAATATCTATTTCTAACAGTAGCCTAACCGAGGACTCGTTTGAACGTAAAGACTAGGTTAGATGGTTAAAAAAAATACTGCGGGCGGTAGTAGGCTTATTTAGATTAGGCACCAGAAACAATAGGGAAAATAGGGTAGTAGAATTTTCTGACAAAAACAATTTAACCATCACAAACACATTACAACACCATGTTCGAAAACGATACACGTGGAAGATGTCAGGAGGTATAGCTAGATATCAACTAGATTACATTCTTGTTAGACTACAGTTTAGGAATCAAGTAAAAGATTGTAGAAACTACTCAAAAGCAGATATAGACACTGACCACAACTTCGTAAATATGAAGAACGTACTTAAATTGAAGAATTTGAAAAAAGGAACGGAAAAACCTTCGATTTTGAGAAACTAAAAAATAAAGATATCTACGAAAGATTTGAACAAAAAGTCAAATGAACTGCTGAAAGACATCGGGAAAATATCTGATACGAAAGTAGTAGAAACAGAATGGAATAATATTAAATCCAGCTTGGACATGTCGGCCAGAGAGATTCTGGGATACACCCAAAAAGAAAACAAGAAACCATGGATAACAAAGGATATCCTGAATTCAATAAAAGACAGGGGAAAATATAAAAACAGATCAGACAAAGCAGAAAAACAAAAATATAAAGTCATAAAATGGGAAATTATTCGCAAATGCAGGAAATCTAAAGAACAATGGATTGATAAAGTGTAAAGAGGTACAAACTAAGATGAAAATAGGAAAGACAGACGACTTGAACAAACTAGTTAGAATTAATTTTTGGGACATAAAACCGTATAGCAAAAATATAATAGTCGTGGAAAGAGAGATCATCATAGAAAATGTAGAGAAACTGGAATAGCAAGAATATGTAGGAAATTTATATGCAGGATAGTAACTAGCAGAAGTAGAACAGAAATAAGACATTAAATAGGATGACAGGATATCCTATACTTAGAGATAAGTTTGAGTTAGCATTAAGGGGGTTTGAAGAATGGTAAGGCATCGTGTATAGATAAGGTACAAGCATAAACTCTAAAGGTGGCTGGACAAGCAGTAACAGGATGTCTCTTCCAACTCGTAAGCTGTATATTTGGGACAGGCGAAATACCCAGAGATTTCAAACGTAACATCGTAGTCACTATACAAAAAGAGGCTTTGAAGGATCTGAAAATTTTTGACCAATAATTGTAGAAAGACGGATGGAAAAACAAGCTGAAGGAATATTAAGAAAAGATCAATTTGGGTTTAGACGAAACAGGCACGCGAGGCTATATTAGCTCTGAGGGTGATAATGAAGAAGACAATAGAAAAAAAAGAAAGAGTGTATATAAAGTTTGTAGATTTGGAAAAACAAATCGACAATGTAAAATTGAAAAAAAATGTTCAAAATACGAAAAAGATTGGAATGAGTTTTAGAGATAGTCGGGAAGTTCATAGCTTATACAAAGAGCAAACAGCGGTAATAGAATTAAAGCATGAATGCAGAGAAGTAAATATTACAAAAGGGGTAAAACATGGATGTGCTTTATCCCGTTAATTTTTAACTTCTACATCAAAGAAGCAATGAATATTGATAAATGCAGGAAGTCATTAGGAATTACTATGCACAGACAAAAGATTGATATGTATAGATTTGCAGGTGTGTTTCATTTACCGCGTTACAATTTACGCGCTATTATTATATTCTAGGCGTGGCTCTAACGCCATTGTTATAACATCTCCAGACCAAATTTTTCCCGGATGATGCAATCGCTGTCTAAGTCAATTTACATGCACATTATAGGTAAAATTCAAATTACTTACGTGATGTGTATCTCTAGGAACTTCATTTCAGGATCCAGCACGTGGTTAGGGTTGCGATTACACTATGTTGAACATCAAATTATTAACCGTCACTGAACTTCTATTGCATCTCGTAGGGGTTTGAAAGGAAATAAGTAGAGGAACAATAATGGGAGACAAAGGAAAACTACATACCTGTTTTTCTTTAAAAACTACACTGCACTTAGATACTTGTTGCTTAGACCACGTCTCGTTGCTTAATTTCGTTTCCATGACACGTGCGCTCCCGCATTCCTTCTGCGCAGACTCAACCGTCACCAACGGCGGAAGTTAACGTATCATTTCAAAAATACGCGACAATTAACCTACAAGATATCTCTAAACCTAAAACATAATACATGACCATTTTGGCACGTAACAAGTGATATAGCGATATTAGTATCTAGCATGAAAGAGTTAGAAAAAGTTCTTAATGAAATGAAAATAGCTCTAACAGAGAGGTATGGTATGAAAATTACAAAAATAAAACTATAGTACTAGTATGTAAAAGAGGGGAAAATAAGATAAAAACCAGAATACAGATAACTTACAAGAGGTTAAAGATTTCTGCTACCTAAGAGGCCAAATAACGCAAGATGTTGCTACACACATATGATTAAGATATCATAGACAGACAAAGTTACGTACAAAACAGGAGATATAAGATGATGGGCTATGGGAATTTCAGAGAAATGTATAGACTAGCTCAGAATAGAAATCTATGGACATACGTGTCCAACAAGCTTCAAGATCTGAAACCTAATGATGAAGAAAATAGTTGTATTTGAACTTGATGATTATTTTAAGGAACTACAGGTGTTGTTTTGGTAATATTCTCAACTAATGTTGATTATGCGAAAGCATTCATTGGGAAACTGTTAATTTGGCGAACGATTAAGTGATGGGGATCTTGGTAGTCGCAGGTTGCTTAACTGTCTTTACATACCACTGAATATTGGTGAAATAGGGTATATATTTAAAAAGCAGTAGAAGGCGTAACGAGCTGTATCTAACAAAAAAGAGCAGCGGCTAAATTTCAAAACAACGAACGTTGAAACGATGAAGGAATTGTTGAAAGTATATATGCCGAGCACGGTACTGTGTGGCTATGAAATTGGAACGGACAGTAAGAAAAGCAAGCAGGAAAAAGGTAGAAGCCTTTTGGAATATGGTGCTTCAAATCTAGAAACAAGAAGAAAATTGTTGAAAGCATATGTTTGGAGCACAGCACGTCTATGAAATAGGGGCAGTAGGAAAAGCAGACAGAAAGAGGAGCCTTCTGAAATGTTGTGTTTCAGATTGTTGAGGATGATAGTATTGACAGACACAGTTAATAACAAATAGGTTATAGAAATAGTATAAAAATAAAGATATCCGTAGAAAACAAAAAATAGGAGAAGTAGAAGGACAGGACACGTTCTAAGGCAATTGCGGATAGTGCGAGATATATTACAAGCAAAGAAATGAAAAAAGGGATATAGGCAGACCTAGATCAGATTACTGCACGCAGATAGTGAAAGATGTGGGTTGTGGAAACTTCAGGGAAGCATGTAGGTTAGCTCAAAATAGGAAACAACGGGGGTACGCGTTTAACCAGTTCCAGGACTGAATACCTAATGGTGATGATGGGGGCTATGAACATGTTACTTTAATTTCAGATGGTTGTAACAAGTAACCATCAAAATAGGAATAGAGTTTTAGCCTCTGTTTTAAGTGATACTGCTATTTAGCAGTATCACGTAAAATATAGGTTAATATTGTTATTGAACAATTATACTTTGAAAAAGGACATACTAGTTATGCTAGCAGATTCCGTTCATTCCACTCTTGAACACTACTCTAAACTCCCCGTTTACTCTCCAGCTGATTATATTTCTCGCATGAGAGAAACAAGGCCTAAGAATCCCTACAATGCTATTCTGTTGAATTATACTATTTTTTCAGTTATGAAGCTCTTTTAAGTATGCTGCCTTTACTCAGTCCCAGTAAAAAAGATCTGAGACTCTGTTGTGACAGATGTACGTAGTCTGAAATAATTGCCTAACAGGGCGATTGAGTTCCGACTTTGCCTCAATGAACCATGGGAAGCTGACCTCAAAAGAGAAAATGTTGCAATGAAAATCCAAAAGCTTGTGTTCCGCACCACGTTCCATCACAAAACCAAATACGATCATCTCCAGGAGCTAAAGTCAGTGATAGAATCAGACCACCATGCGTTTTATAACGAGTTACCATATGTACCAGATAATGAAAAAAAAAATCTGTAAATTTTGTTCAAATTTTGTTATTGTTGTTTACTATGTTAAGAAAATGCTTTTAAAATTATCAATCCGTATTCACTAACGCTATTAAGAAACTTATAGAATGCTTAGATGTAAGAGGGGTGCTCGATTAGTATCGGGAATAAGTAACAAAAACAAAACTTAAAGTGTGAAAGCTTCTTTACTGTTTTTCAAAATATTCTCCACGATGATTGATACACTTTTCCATACGTTGGAGCCAATTTTCATAGCGTCTTTTCCATTCCGATTGAGATATCTGCAAAACATGAGTTTTGAACGCACCAACCGCCTCTTCTGGTGTGGAAAATCGTAGTCCGCTATACGGCGGATGACCCAACAATTCGATGTTTTGAGTGCTCAAATAGTCACTTGTTTGAGTCGATGCGTCAGAGCTCGCATTGTCACGATGGGGAATGATTCAGCGTTGTCGGTTTATTATTTATTTCTCCGAAAACTTGTGGTAAACAAATGGCTGTATACCAAGTAGAATTAACTGTTCTACGATCCCATAAAGCAACGGTCGTGACATCTCCATTTATTCCGAAAAAACATGCAATCATTTTCTTCGAAGTGCTTCGAGCGCGGACTCTATTGAATTTCGTTCACCTTGTAAGACCCATACAGTTGACTGCTGTTTACTTTTGGGTTCATACGAATAAATCCAAGATTCGCTACCTGTGTAGATGCTATACACTGCGTTTGACGCACCGCAAGCATATCTTTTAAACATTTCTGTGCACCAATCGGCACGAGTGTTTTTTTGAGCGGCTGTCAAATTATGTGGGATCCAACGCGCACATGGCTTTATTACAGCTAAATGTTCAGGTAACATCGAATGCATACTTGTCATACTAATGCTTAGGGACGCCTGAATCTCACACGATAAGTAACATGACGATCTTGCATTGTCAATTCGCGGTGAGATCGATGTTTTCTGACACAACAGCTTATTTTGTACAACCTTCTTTGAATTCATCCTCTAGCGAACTACGACTATAATTGAATTCACTATACCAACGATATACAGTGGTTTTAGTTGGAGCTTGTTCCCAAAAAGTCGAAGTAAGTTGATTCAGACACTGTTGTGGAGATAATCCACGTCAGAAATCGTAAAAATCATCATACGAAAATATTCATGAGTTAATTCCATTTTTTTGTTCGAGACGAAATTTTCAACTCAACAAAACAAAACAAATAGTGTTCAAACGGCAAAATGTTATAAGTATGTATACTGTCAAAAATGTCAAACTTTAGCTTAGAAATGTCGAGCATCCCATGTATATAAGAATTATGTAATTAAACCTTCCTAATCAGTAATTTGTTGTTCTTTATTTCAGAAATGATAAATGCTTTTGTTTCAGAGTAATATCTTGTTACGTTTATCTTCAACATACATTAAATACCATGTTTTCCCTTAATAATTCAATACCCGTTCGAATAAATTCCGGTTCTACTTTTAAATCCTTCAACATAATTAATAATAAATACGCTTTCTAATAATTCCTCAACTTAAATTTACTTGCTTGGAAACGACAAGTTTATGCTATAATTAAATAGTTTATATCCTGTTTTAGGTACTCGTTAACTTGTTATACATAACGACCGCGTATAATTGCTTTCTTTTGGATTTCCAACCTCAAGACGCATCGAACCTAGATCGCGTACTATTATTTGATAGCGTGTTTTCCAGTTTTAATCGTCTTTGATAACGCGAGGATTGTAGTAAAGCCTTGTTAGAAAACGATTCATTTACTCGATTCTTTCTGTAATATGACAAATTTAACATTTTCTTTGTTGTTATCTCCACAATTTCGTGCACACACTGTGTGGTGAGTATTTTATTTTAAAAAAAGGATGTACTCTTCGGCGTAAATAAATTAATCATTACCCGTAGTTATTGTAGCTTCTTCCATCGATTTACCTAACTATCTATGTAATTGCTGCCCCTTTTTGTTATGGGAAAACACCACTGGTGTTTTTGCCGTTGGACAAGAGGGTCTGATGAGTTGCCCCACCTTTTTGGTGCAGAACGGTGCACGGTGGCGTGGTCCCAAGCAGCTACCATATTGGTTCGCATCTATTTATATCTAAACATTGCCGGACTATGTTAGAATGTATGGCCGTAATAATTGAGGCATTGCTTTTTGTTCCGAATGACCCAGATTGGAGGTGACAAAATGATTATTTTCGGTGCGGGGGGTATGGTGTGGTAATATTCAATTAATTAAGAATTGGGTTTTCTTTGTTGGGATTTCAAACTGTTGTGTTCTTGTTAAATTTGTAACTATATTTTTTTAATTAAGGGATATGGGTTGGTACGCCATTATTTAAGAATTTTAGGTATGTAGCTTTAGGTTTACTGTGGGAATTACGAGCAGCTGTTTTTAGTGTTGAGTTTGGATTTTTTTGTTGTTATTTCAAAGGGGCGCCGACCTAAAACTGCAGCTTGCCATTTTTCACGTAATTTTGTTGTTCTGCCGAACAGATGTATATTGGGGTTATTGAATTTTTTTGTTGGGGTTTTGGGGAATATTGTGCGTTGAATATATTTTGTTTTAATTAGAGGTTGTATGATTATTTTTATGAGTATGTAATTTGTTTTTATTTCAGGCCTTTCTTTAGTTTTGTAGATATTCAACCCCGCCCACTCGCCGATTGAGCCCGGTCATTTTCTTTCTTCTTTGTTTTTTGTTTTTGGCTACGTCTAGGTACGTAGCAATCTGCCATTTTGCATATTTGAACTAATTAACACCTGCCATGTGCTAAAATAAAGTATTTTTGGCTAAAGTTGTTTTCACACTATTATCTAACAATTGTTTATGATTGCGAGATTGCACAAACATTGTGTAGGTATTATGGACAGTAAATAAAATAGAAATTAGGGTTTTATAAAATGTTAAAGTTTTTCCATCCATCCCCTGCAAAATTAGGTGTTCAGTACATGACAGATGATACACCCACAAAAACAATGTGTTTCAATTTAACAGAGGTTGGAGAGTAATAGTAATTTATATGAGAATTAATAATAACGGAAATTAAATAGATAGATAAATTAATTTATTGTTGTGGACTATACCTAGGCCAGAACCCATACTAGCCGTACATTATAGGTATTTACATATATTGAAGAACTTAGAATCAATAATTCCAAGACAACTGGGTTTCTTGAAGTTTTGGTGAGAGGATTTGTGCCCCTACCTTTGTCGTAGACTGTGCACGTGGAGAGGGTCTGATTGTGTGCATAGTGCGAGTGTAAGTGTGATGTGGTAGTGAATTGCAAGAGTGTATATTAAGTGTGTTAGTGCCGCTGGTTGTGGGTACTCTGTTTGGTTAAAAGGATTTCATTTAGGAAATGGTTTAATTCTTGAGGGTTGTTAGTGACTAAGAAGTTTATGTTAGGAAGTGGGGGAGAACGGATCAAAAATTGTAGATTGCTTGAGGTTGATTTGTAGTAGAGAGGTTAGGGGACAGCAGTATATCAGGTGTTGTGGGATTTCTAGAGATTGATTGTTGCAAAGACAGTGAGGGGAAGTAGTTAAATGGAATTGATGAAGTTTATTGCGGAAGTTACCATGATTCGACAGAAATTGCATTGTAGGAGGATTAGGGAAAGGGATGTGTGGAGGAATGTTTATGATATCAGGGAAGATATCAAATGTATATCTGCCGGTGGTGGAGTGGGACCAAAGTTCTTGCCAGAAATGGAGTAGTGAGTTATGTATTCGGTAGAGTACGGTATTTGTCATAGTGAAGTGTTCTGTCTTGTAGGATGATTGGTAGGTAATGTTTGAGGTTTCGGATTTGGAGCGAGGAGTTTAGTTGGATTTTGATCGGAGGGATTTGAAGCAAGGTATATAAGGACGCTGTGGAGGTAGTTCTGTATGCTCTTAAGGTGTAGAGTAGGAAAGGTCTTATGATCGTGTTGAGCGTACGTCTGGAGGAGGGGGGTGTGAGCGGGAGCCAAGAATCTACTGCGTATCTAATGATCGGGATTATGATGTGGTTAATAATTAGTCTTCGTGTTAGATTGATGAGGTGGACTAACTTTGGGAGTGCGTGAAGTAGGTTATGGAGTATGATTTGTATTTTGGTTCGAAGTTTGGAGAGATGGGAGTTCATTTTTAGGCGTGTGTCCATGTGGAGTCCAAGGTAGGGAGCTGTTGTTGAGAGGGCAATTGGCGTGTTAAGGATGTGAATCTTAGGATTTCGGTTTGGGCTGAGGTAGCCTTTGAACGGGAGCATTTTTGTTTTAAATGGGAAGAGTGGTTGTCTGTTTAAAGAATACCAAGATTCAATTGAATTAATTAGAACGGCAGCGGTGGTTTCTATAAAGGCACGAGAGTTGCCGTGGATAAGGAAAGCTACGTCATCGGCGTAAAGGTGGAGGTGTTTGGGATATTGAGGTCTAAGAGAGGAAATTATGCATGAACCAGAGACAAGCCATATGCAGGCACTGCTCAAGGATATACTACTGTAGTATTTGGTGCAGAACATTAATTGTGCGCGCCAACTCGTTTTTGACTAATTTTGACTGGTACTGTTAAGGCGTTTTAAAGCTGTTTATACGTTAACCCTTCAGCATTCCTTATTTCCACTATTTACACCCTTCTATTCCTATATAGCGCATGGTGCGGTATTGAACAGCAACAGTCACGAGAGTGGTGTTTTCAGACTTTGGTCAAGCCGCAAGTGCACCCGTAATCAACGGACGCGCGTTCGCGGTGTTTTCATTAGTGCGTGTGGGAAACAAAGCATTGCACATCATCAATCATTCATTATACAGTCCGCTATAAACATTTTGGAATGATTCATGACCTATGGTAATGTCATGGTAGCAGATAAAATAAGTGCTAATATTAATTTATTTATGCGCTGTATATCGTACAGGTACTATTACCCTAATTCAAAGTACAAGTGCTGAATATACAACAAAAGCCTAGAAAATCGGAATCTCCCACTCATTTTGTGTGTTACCCTAAAAGTAGCAAATCTATTGGATGCATATTCCACTAACCTGTTTTCAACATACCTTGCATAGGAGAAGAAAGCATATAACTACGAATGCGAACCCAGCAGAATTCAGTACACTTAGTGCTCACCATAGCCTAAAAACTCGATTGCAGTGCTCACTATAGCCTGTAAACCACTTCAGTAAGCAGTGCTCTCCGTAGGTTGCTTAATTTCGACCAGTTACGCTGCCCGCCGCCGTACCTGGAGCACGTCGCCATAGTTCAGCACAGTAAACCACCTATAACAGTGCTCCCCATAGCCTGCTTAATTTCTGACCAGTTACTCTGCACGCCGCCGCATCTAGGGCACGTCGCGATAGTTCAGTATCGTAAATCACGTGTAGCGGTGCTCCCAATAGGCTGCTTAATTCTGACCAGTTATGCTGCCCGACACCGTACCTGGGGCACGCCGCATTAATCCGTTCCGTAGATCAGTGTTCAATTACGTATGAGCAGGAAACCTCATTCCACTCACCAGGCCAACCGGAAGCAAATGCAAAACGCTCTCCGGCGTGTCTTTCGAAACCCCCTACCTCTACCGTAGCTCCTGTCACCAGACTATCTTCAGCGCTTACAAGGGCTGCGGCGAGAATCCATCCCAGCCGCCCCCACGGCGATAACGTCTCGAGAGGTCGTCTATTGTGGTGACTCCGAATGCGTCTGTGAGCTGTACCTACGGAATAGCACCCCCGTAGAATTAAGTGGCAACACGCTCGACGAGGCCTAGGGCATCACGACTTACGACGCCTTCCGAAGACCACCAAAAACTTATAAACCGTCGAATACGTCTAGACCTCTTCAAACTAAATGCTTTCTAATTATTGTTATTCAAGTTCTACTCAGCCTCACAAGTAAATCCCGAGGTCTTCCGAATAATTCCGAGGCCTACCGAAGACTTCCGAACTCCTTAATATTGTATATATGTTCAATGTACAGTTCTTATATTTATATCATTATTCTTTATAACTCTACGTTGTCCCACAAGTAAACCACGAAGCCTTCCCAAAAGTCCCGAAGACTGCCGAAGCCGTCTGGACCTTTTCAAACTATAAATACTTTTTTATTATCGTTATTCAAGCTCTTACTCATCCTCACAAATAAATCCCGAGGCCTTCCGAAGATTAACGAAGATTACCTAAAAACTCTCTAATTATCGTTATTCAAGTTGTACTCAGCCTCACAAGTAAATCCCGAGGCCTTCCGAAAAATTCCAAAGCCTATCGAAGACTTCCAAACTCCTTAATA
Source organism: Platerodrilus igneus (assembly GCA_036346225.1). Taxonomy (NCBI): domain Eukaryota; kingdom Metazoa; phylum Arthropoda; class Insecta; order Coleoptera; family Lycidae; genus Platerodrilus; species Platerodrilus igneus. Next base: position 3,273,700 of record JARFIW010000566.1, read on the forward strand.
TTGTATATATGTTCAATGTACAGTTATTATGTTTTTATCATTATTCTTTATAACTTCACGCTGTCCCACAAGTAAACCACAAAGCCTTCCGAAGTGTTCCGAAGACCGCCGAAGACATATGGACCTCTTCAAACTATAAATACTTTCTTATTATCGTTATTCAAGCTTTTACTCAGCCTCACAAGTAAATCCCGAGGCCTTCTGAAGATTACCGGAGACTTCCAAAGTGCTTCAAACTGTTCTTTTTAAATATTTAACTTGTATATCTGTGTACTTATTAACTTTCTTTTATTTGTTTGCTTGTGAATATTAAACATAACAGTGCTAAGTGTATATACTTTCAGGCGCCGCCCACTCGTACGATAACAGTACGGTAAATTTGTACCGTATAAAATAATATAAGTGTTAACGAGAAAATGTTGTTTTTGCTAGTTTGGTTATGTTTCTGTTATGTTTGACACGTGAAAATTCAACGTGGTAAATATTAAGGTTTATATAGGAAATATTGGGAACAATCCCATATACAAACATTTAGACACCTTTTATATTTAAAGGTCTGCCCTTTTTCTATTTAAATACATTGAAACAGATTCCACCTCACTACACTGTGCGTTAGTGAAACTTTCTAGAAAGGATGTTTATTTTTTCTTACAAAAGTCGTACAAAAGATGTTGTTTTATCCGTATTGACACAATTGACTTTTGAAGACTTCCGCACTAGCTCTGAACTCTAACTTTAGCGGTTTGGAGACACTATCATGGGGGGTCGTTAATTAAACATAGAAAGGTAGGACGCCACTGTACTTAGATAATGTGTATAAAAACAAGAAATATCGCTAAGAAAAGTACAGGAACCTCAACGAGTATATTCTGTTGTAAAAAATACAAAATTTTGTATTTTTAGATGGTACTACTTTTATCCTGAAATAAAATAAAATACATAGAATAATATTAGAGACAGCAATTTGCGCCTCAAAATAAAATTAATAAATCAGACATGTTTTGTGCATCTATGATTTCTTTCTTTTGTGTAATAGTGCATGGACACTCTACTTATTAAATTTATGCACATCTGGTTTATATGTAATTCACAAAATTCAGTAATAAGCATGGACCAAATAAATACTTTTGTTTAAGTGCTTCCATGAGTGTAATTAACCTTGTTTATATATAAAGAAATTAAGACTTTTTGGTTAAGTACATACATATTAACTGAAAATTATTTCTGATTTATTTTGACAGATAATTATTGTTAGTTTCTGAATATTCAGTAAATTTTTATATTTATTATTACTCTTGGACAATTTAAATAAAAGAAAAAGTCTCTAAAGCAAATAGGCACTATAAATGTCATTAACATGATTATGAGATTTTTTATGTCACCTTTTCGGTACTGACAAAGTGACTCACATACATACAAAATAAGCTGGTAATAAGATCTTTCAAATTAGTAAAGTTAAACTTTGTTAATAGGTAACGTGTATAAACAAGTACATGACTGTGTTATTCGTAATGTAAATTCATAAAACTTTTGTTACATAAAAATTTTATAAAGCACAAATTTTGATAAGAAGCAACGTTTGAAAATTTAAATTCATAATTAAACATTATCACAAAGATGTTAAGTTCCGCGGGTTCAAACTACCAAGGTTAGATTTATACATGATGTTAAGCATCAAACAGATGATTGCCTCACAAATGGATATCATTTACCACCTTGACCTCAAGCTTAGCGGCTTGCACCATCTAACAAACAAATTCGACCCACACGTGGACTTCCAGCATTGAACAAATACATAAAAAGAGCAGTTGCCTCATCGTTATAACAAAGCCTCTTAAACTAGAACCACATTGTAAGTTTCCAATGCGTAATCGCTTTACACGCAATTACATACACTTTCTACAACCATTGGTCAGTTCTAACTATTGCTTCTGAATTATAACAAAATTTCCATGTTGAAATTTAAGCAGGGCATATATCTTAGACACAGTAAAAATTTAACAGCCTAGTTCGAACATTTTTGCTTCAGTTATTAAACGTTATATCTTTCGTATTTTAGTGTTGCTTTAATTTATTTTAGTACATCAGTTTTTTGTACTTTAGTTTTAGTGTTGCGCTAAGGAAAACCAAATAAAATTATTTTAAATTATTTAAATATAGAAATTACAAACCATGATGATTTTGAAGCAATCGGATCGATGGATTTATCGAAACTAAATTGCGACTCGCAAGTCGGTTTTGGATTTGAACTTCACCATATTGACGTTGTAAGGATCAAAAGCCGACTGCTCGACTCGTCGACAACAGCCTTAGCAAGCAGGTGCGCGAATACACGCTATACGACATCACCTTGAAGACACGTTGTGGAAATTTTACAATACAAACTGGACATTTATAACTATGCGCTTTATTTACTATATGATTAAAAATAAAGAAGGACAATAATTGGGGTGTTTCGAAATTATGATACTCTGTTTTTAATTTGGTATTAATTGTAGAAGTACGATTTGTATTAAATTATGAAAGTAAATTTAAAAATTGTATAACACAACACATGATTTTTATGCGTTAATTTAGCAGAGGAAAACGAACTGTTACAACATAGGTACCTGAAAATGTTTTGTTTTGGCAATTAATTGATATATGTCATAACACTATTGGATTGTTTATAAATTAAAAAACTTGTGGGAAACCAAAGTAGGTAATAGAAAATTAGTGTACATATTTACATTAACCTCTGTTTTGAATTATAGTTTTTTAAAGCGAGACGTTTGCACAACAAATCTTGTGTTCAATTGCGAGCAGCTGATAAAGTTGGAATCCAACAGGAGAAAAAACATCAACAAGTCTGGAAATTGATATTTGTTTTTTCCACTTTTATATTGGAGAAGTTTAGCGTCAATTGTTTAGATTGGTTATCATTATTTTATAATATAGCGTTAAGAACCAAATTTACGTTAACGTTATGGTTTATCTTAATAATTATAAGCATAACAAAAGCATTGTAATGGTAGAAGTATACATCCTTAAACTCCGTATTATATTCTGTCCGTTATTTTCTTCTCAATCCTCACCCAAAATCCGCAAATTGTTGTCTTTGCTTTTCTTTTTTGACAGTAATGTGTAGTACAAAATTTTTTAGTCAAGAGAGAAAGAGTCCTTATCAACGGTTTTGATATAGTTATCACAGTGTTTGCATTCAATATATAATAAGGTTAGAAATTCCAACTCAATCCTAAAAGAAAGATTTTCAAACTGCATTCGTGAAAGCTCTTTGAAATATGAACGGGAACGTTAAATCAAGGCATTACGAAACAAACCACAGTGCTTTTATTACAAAGTAAAGTAGGCTAGTTAAACTCAACAATCCTGCATGTAATTTACACCCATTAGAACGAATAAATTATGGTAGCAACATCTTTACAAAAATATGGTAGTAAATCCCTATTTTATTGTCGTTTGTAGGGTAGTAAATGTCACTCATAGGACCAATGTTAACTTTATGGCTTTCTCAGTTAGTAAACTATATGTATACGTGACGTCATCACTACTCACATCAACGACGCGTGCCAATGCTATAAAATGTTTTATGGTGTTTGGGGAAATAAAACAGTCAAGATTTGTTTATTGTTTCCTTTGATAGTAGTCGGTTGTAAAATGTTTAGTGAGATTTTTTACGAGGTAATTGAATTATACTAATTTGATCGTAAACGCTAAGTTAAGTGGGTAATAAAAAAGTTATGCTTGTTGATGGCTTGCTTTACAATAGCTATTAAGATGTGGTTTATGCTGTGAATATCTTTATGAACAGAACTGTTTAATTGTTAACCCTTTTGATTTTATATGTTTAAATATTCTCAATTTTGTAATAAACCACGGGAAGTGGGTAGGCATTCACGACCGGTGTCAATAATACTATTGGCGAGTTGAGTTCTACATTAACCCCAAAACATTTCATAAACAGATACGGTTAATAACTCTAGTGGGATCGTTAAGCTTTTATTCGTTGAGATCATATTGGTTGCGCGTTGTGTACTGAGTTATGTACTCTTAACGTGTATGTATCTATGTATATTCGACTTTATTATATTAAGAACTTACAGAAAAAAAATTAGGACTATAACTTAAAATAAATTAAATTAAGTTCAAAATACACTGACATCCTCAAGCGAGATTGAAGCCATTAGGCTCCGTCTACCACCTAACTTGAGAATGACAGCACATAGTAAATTATATAACAAAACATAATAATTTGTAATGTGGAAAAACTAATTTTCAATCACTCACTGAATCATACATTCAGACATACTAAGAGTAGAGCTAATGATAGAAGTAAAGGCTGTAGCAAAATATACGTTTTATTAAGCAACGATCGATAAAAGATGTTCAAGGAGGAGTCTGCGAAAACTAAAAATTGTGGTGGCATGTCGAATGTTTAGCGGTATTGAGTTCCAAAGGAGAGTGCCAGCAACCTGGAAAGATTAGTGAAAAATGTGCGTATGATTCAAAGCGATGGCCAGCAGATCATCATGTCTCGTATTATGACTGCGGTTAGATAGAGGAGAAAATTTAGTAAATAAGTAACAAGGACTTTTAGCAGAGAAGAGCTTATAGAGAAAAGCAGCCGTATGAAGTTTCCATCTATCACCAAGTTTAAAGCATCGCATGTCTATGTAGAATGGAGTTACATGATCCCGCTTCTTAAGACTATAGATGAAACGAACACAACTATTTTGTGCTCTCTGAAGTCTTTCACTAAGCTCAGTTGAAGTATTTGTGTAAATAATATCACAATAATCGAAATACGGCATAATCAAGCTATGTACCAGTTGTACCTTAATTTTAACAGACCGAACCTTTTTAGACGGTTTAACGAATACAGTGCACTAAATACCATACGACACGTATGCATTACTTGATTTTTCAGACTCAATTGTTGGTCAATAACAAACCCGAGGTCCTTAACACAGCCTGAAAGTTCTATAATATTCTCCGGCGACGGAGCGATATTAAAATCAATTTTTCGAAGCATTTTTGGGGTTCCAACAAGGATAGCTTTACACTTGGATAGGTTAATTGCAAGTCCGTTATTTCTACTCCACCTGAGAATGTTCGAAAGATCATCGTTTATTTTATTGAACGCGGAAGTGATGTTATCCGGCTGAAAATGTAAGTATACTTGAACATCATCCGCATAATAGTGGAAACGGGAATGAAGGAGGAACTGCGATATGTCATGAATATATAGACTAAATAGGAGAGAACCTAAGACACTTCCCTGTGGAACACCTGCTTTTAGTTCTGCCCAGTTGGAGAAGGACTTATAACCAGAAGAGATAACTTGTTGCCTGTGGCCACTAAGGCAAGAGAGAAACCATTGAACTGTTGAATAAGATAAATTGCTAAGCTTGTATAATTTAGCGTAGAGAATTTCAAAATTGACGCTATTAAAAGCTAAGCTAAAATCAATTAAAATAAGAATAGTTGTTCACGCGCGGGGGGTCTTATAAATTTATACAGCGACTTACCTCCGCGGTGTTTTGTTGTTCTAAGCTGCAGTTCCTATTCCTTCAACCAAGTGGACTGTATGCGAAATTGAGTCTGTATTACGTTGCACTTGCACTGTGTTTTTTAGGGGTTTAACAAATAAAGTCTGCGGCACTTGACTAACTTACGGTACCGAACGAAAAACCGACGACTGTTCTGCTTCGATATCTATAAGAAAGTGTTTGTTCGTTGCTACCCTTAGTCCCACTTATTCACACATGCACCAGGAATTTTTACGGCAGGATATAAGGGAACAAGGGATGACAGTTTTACTATTAGATTTACGACTACAAATTTACGACTTAAAATTAAACACGCAAATGTGCGACAAAGAGACCGAACAATAGTAATATGTTTATTGTCCTTAGCGTGTCTGATATCAACTACTCGAAGCAGTTCTGAGCAGGTACTATGCCCTTTACGAAATCTTGATTGATAAGTGTCAAAAAGAAAATTTTCTTGCAAGTATGCTGTAACGTGTTGTGCTGCAATATATTCAAGAAACTTTGATAGAGTAGGTAGAATGCTTATGGGGCGGTAACCAATAGGAGTAGACGGGCACGGTTTCTTGGGTAAAAGACAAACAGATGCCTGCTTCCAGAGATTAGGAAAAGTGTTGCTGCGAAAAGAAGTATTTACATTGGAAGTGAAGCTATCAAGAAAAGTAAAGGTTATGTAGTTCAACATACGAAGTGAAATATAATATGGTCCAGAAGCCTTAGACTTTATACGAAGAATAGAATCCAAAACGACATCAGACGAGACTTCAAGAAAATTAAATCTAGGAATATGTGGAAGTGGAGAATCCGATATATTAGTAATAGCTTAATGGACAAATGCAGGATCTAATAGTGGACATTGAGCAAAAAATGTATTTAAAAAATCTAAACAACAGTTAACAGATATAACATGATTTGCCTTGCCGAAGCCTAAGGATTTCAATTCTCTCCATATCATTGATGAGTTTGGTTTTGATGAAATAGTACAAAAATGACGCATTTTTGCATTCCCAATTGATTGTTTAGTTTGATTCCTAAAGAATTTATAACTAGTCCAGTTCTGTTCAGTTCTAGTTCGCTTAAAATAACGGTGAACAGCGTCTCTAAGACGAATAAAAGATTTTATATTTTGGCCTAGTGACTCTGGCAGTTCTGTATGGGGCAAAGGTATCGTAAACAGTATTAACTAAAGCATTGAACCTTTCCACTTTCTCATTTACCGTATGAAGGTTATCGATTTCATCCCAAGGTAAAAGACGATCTTCAGATTTAAGAGCCTTAAGATCAACATTTTTAAAGCTACGGTATCTTATCAGAGTAGAAACAAATTTGGGAAATTTAATGGAATAAGAGACAAATAAAACATCGTGTTTTGAGATTTCAACAACAGGGATTTGACCAAATTTTAAACCTTATTCTTGTTAGAGACACAAATCTAATCAATAGTGGTATGCGATTCACGAGACAGGGATACGAGGTGATGTGTTGGATTAAAAGGTAAAATGCTTAGATTACATGACTCAAATACAGTTTTTAAATGTCGAACATCATTCGTATTATGCAGAAGATTAGCATTCCAGTCCCTCAGAAGTATTGTTTCAGAATAAAAAGGCAATATGTTCACGCGCGGGGGGTCTTATAAATTTATACATCGACTTACCTCCGCGGTGTTTTGTTGTTCTAAGCTGCAGTTCCTATTCTTTCAACCAAGTGGAGTGTATGACAAATTGAGTCTGTGTTACGTTGCACTTGCACTGTGTTTTTTAGGGGTTTAACAAATAAAGTAAGCGGCACTTGACTAACTTACGGTACCGAACGAAAAAACCGACGACTGTTCTGCTTCGATATCCATAAGAAAGTGTTTGTTCACTACTCTTAGTCCAACTTATTCACCCATGCACAAGGAATTTTTATGGCAGGATATAAGGGAACAAGGGATGACAGTTTTACTATTAGATTTACGACTACAAATTTAAATAACTTAAAATTAACCACGCGAACGTGCGACAAAGAGACCGAACACAATAGATCTAATAGAACCTCCTCAATATCGGTGAGGTGTCCAATATGAGGTGGGCGATACACTACTCCAACGAGTAATTTGACAGATCAGTCATAAATCCCTATAAAAAGATATTCTGGTTTAGCCCGATACCTACTTGGGAATTGGGAAACAATTTTGTATTTGAGGTCAGACCTGACATATATAGCAACTCCTCCACCACCCTTCCCTGTAAGATCATTTCTAATGATTTTGTACTCCTGCAGGTGAACAAGGACATCTGATAGTGAAAGGCTTTAATCAAGTTTCCGATATCGCAATACAATGTACACGTACAGAGGAAAAGGCGTAACGAAAATCGTCAAGGTGCAAAAGCAATGATTCTGCATTAACATGGCAATAGTTGAAAGCACGCGGATGGTGAGAGAACTCAAGAGACAGCAATGACTGAGCAGTAGGAACACTAGGAAGAGATTCCAAAACATCACATTCAATTAAGCTAAGTCAGCGAAACTATCAGCATTGCGCAGAAGTAAAGTATAGTAGAAATTAATAGAGTAACCAATCATCGGCCCATTCATCCATTCATACACGCAAACACACAAACTTAAGACAACACTACGTTAAATCATTTTAAACTATATAAATCACAAATAATGAAATAAAAATATGTGAAATTTCAAAAAAGGAATGAAAAATAAAAAACGCTAACACAACAATAAAACTAATTTAATTATTACAAGGGCATCGTGCTATAAGATTGCTTGAGAAATTAGCTAGAATTAACAGATTCAAACAATAATATAAAGTAAAGTAAAAAAGAAAAAGATAAACAAAAAATACCGAATAGTAATGACATTAAGGTTGAGTTAGTCTTTTATACCTAGTTTGATTTCCTGTTGTGATACGTGAGCCAGGTGGTTTGTTAACTGATGGAGCCAAGGCTTCAAACGATAGTGATGATAAAGCCAGGAGCTCTTTCATACTAGAAACGGCAAATCTTTTATGGTTGTTAAGAGTAATAATTCGGCCGTCAAGTGTGAACACATTACGTGCGTTGTATTTAGATCGTGCAGTATTTAACATAGCCATTCTGTTCTTAGTCAGTGACTCAGTAACGACATAGCTACAACCTTTTAAAAATTTCTTCGCCTTAAATACTACATTACGCGGGCTGTAGCTAGAAAACTTAATTATAATAGGACTTGTATCGCCTTTAACCACTTCAAAAACAGAGCGAACTGGTTTTAAACTCCCTATCCGCTGTGCTCTTTCGATGCCTGATTCATTCAAATTAAGCCGTAAATTTTCTTTAAAGACTTTTAAGGCAATCTGTACGCAGTTTTCTCCTTCAGGCTTGTAACGTGCAATTTTTGTAGTTTTAAACTTTTACGCTGTTTCCCAATTTATAAATGCATTTCTGCAAATTGCTGTTTCTGTATTTGATATTTATTGCCTCGTGTGTGGTAATTTGAAGATAGATAGATTAAAAATTATAAACCGCTTATAATAAATAGATTACATCGTTCTTGTCTTGCCGTAAATGTAAATTTCGTTCCTTATGTGGATTATTTGTAAAGTACTTTCCAACTTATCGAGAATTATAACAGCTTGTAGTTAATTATTAGATAATGGTATTATCAGAGTCGAGTTTATATAAACAGACGAGGAGTGGGAGTTTGTCTTTGGTTCCGATCTATGAATTACGTTGAAATTACTGTTCCGCGTGCTTTTGAATAGTGAGAATGAATGCGCGATGAATTTTCGAATTTTTATGAACAAGCGCGGCACAATTTTAATTGTTTTTCTTGTGAAGTAAGAGTTTGTAGTTGTGCTTTGTTCCTATAAATTGCTGAGTGGTATATTAACTGCAGAGCGGAGTTCTAATTCGATTGAAATAAACGTTTTTTTTTGCGGAACATTGACTGAGTGATACGCGTTGCTTTACTAATTGTGTTGTTTTTGGTTGATTTGTCTTTTTATACTTAAACTGTATGTGCGATCTCACGGCATGTTTTTAGTTGATTTTCTGTTGGAAATAAAAGCGGTAAAGCTTGTTAAATTCGACGCACGTGTGTTTTAAGGTCATTGACGGACGGTTTTATTGCTTGCGCGTGCCTACTGGTTGTTTTTAGTTGTTTTTCTTGTGAGACAAATGCTTTAAGGAACATTTTGACGGACTTACTTAAGTGATACGCGTTACATCGTTCTTGTCTTGCCGTAAATGTAAATTTCGTTCCTTATGTGGATTATTTGTAAAGTACTTTCCAACTTATCGAGAATTATAACAGCTTGTAGTTAATTATTAGATAATGGTATTATCAGAGTCGAGTTTATATAAACAGACGAGGAGTGGGAGTTTGTCTTTGGTTCCGATCTATGAATTACGTTGAAATTACTGTTCCGCGTGCTTTTGAATAGTGAGAATGAATGCGCGATGAATTTTCGAATTGTTATGAACAAGCGCGGCACAATTTTAATTGTTTTTCTTGTGAAGTAAGAGTTTGTAGTTGTCTTTGTTCCTATAAATTGCTGAGTGGTATATTAACTGCAGAGCGGAGTTCTAATTCGATTGAAATAAACGTTTTTTCGGAACATTGACTGATGATACGCGTTGCTTTACTAATTGTGTTGTTTTGGTTGATTTGTCTTTTATACTTAAACTGTATGTGCGATCTCACGGCATGTTTTAGTTGATTTTCTGTTGGAAATAAAAGCGGTAAACTTGTTAAATTCGACGCACGTGTGTTTTAAGGTCATTGACGGCGGTTTTATTGCTTGCGCGTGCCTACTGGTTGTTTTTAGTTGTTTTCTTGTGAGACAAATGCTTTAAGGAACATTTTGACGGACTTACTTAAGTGATACGCGTTACATGTTTTGTTTGCCTAATGTAAATTTTCCTTTGTGGATTATTTGTAAGTCTTTCCACTTATCAGAATTATACACTTGTAGTTAATTATTAGATAATGGTATTATCGGAGTCGAGTTTATATAAACAGACGAGGAGTGAGAGTTTGTCTTTGGTTCCGATCTATGAATTACGTTGAAAATACTGTTCCGTGTGCTTTTGAATAGTGAGAATGAATGCGCGATGAATTTTCGAATTGTTATGAACAAGCGCGGCACGATTTTAATTGTTTTTCTTGTGAAGTAAGAGTTTGTAGTTGTTCGTTGTTCCTATAAATTGCTGAGTGGTATATTAACTGCAGAGCGGAGTTCTAATTCGATTGAAATAAACGTTTTTTTTACGGAACATTGACTGACTGATACGCGTTGCTTTACTAATTGTGTTGTTCTTGGTTGATTTGTCTTTTTATACTTAAACTGTATGTGCGATCTCACGGCATGTTTTTAGTTGATTTTCTGTTAGAAATAAAAGCGGTAAAACTTGTTAAATTCGACGCACGTGTGTTTTAAGGTCATTGACGGTCGGTTTTATTGCTTGCGCGTGCCTACTGGTTGTTTTTAGTTGTTTTTCTTGTGAGACAAATGCTTTAAGGAACATTTTGACGGACTTACTTAAGTGATACGCGTACTTTACTAATTTGTGTTTTTTTGTTGATTTGTCTTGTTATATTTAAACTGTGTGTGCGATCTAGTCTAGTGTCCCTTTGCCTATCAGATTAGTGCATACTTTGGATTATTTAAATACAGTGGATACTGTAGTTTCTGCATTTTTCTAACACCAAAGAACCTAAAATAGATCATTGCTTGCGTAAATTTCGTTATTTAAAAGCATTAGATTTTTCTTTGTTACCATAGGTAGCAAATAAAACACCTCGCGTTACTGTTAGTTTAATGCATTACATCGTGCCTTGAAAGCGTGATTCTAAATTTTTATTACCAGTTTTTCTTTACGATTTGTGTTACAAAAGATTTCGAAATTATTGTCTCAGGAAATAGGGTTAACAAGAATTTATCAATGCTACATAGTTCCATCAGTATGATAATGTCTGCTGCTAACGCCAGTGAAATACATAGGTGTGATTAGTGTAAAGTGTAAGAAATTCCATCAACACCCTCACAGTCCAGGGTGAAGTGCTTCGTTAGTGCAAGACGTCGTGAATCTCACACTTCCGTTGCAAGGAAGCGTTGCTGAAGGACTTTTGTAAGTTGAACTATTTTCTACTTAGTATTACTTTAAATATCTACCCGTTGTTTTTGCCATATCTTCGTCGTTCTGAGACCTTTTGCAATAGAACTGCATGCTTTTAAGGAAAAAAAAAAAAGAAAGAAAAACCAATACTACTAAATTACTCATACCAATTGTGTCTTACCTATTTATTTTTTTTAACATTTTGTCTGATTTATGTTTAATTGGTGTGTGAGGAAACGTTTCTGCTACTCCCCAATATTACCTCACTTAGTACTAAACATTTCTCTGTATTGCTTTTACTGTTGTTATATTATATAGTTTATCTAAACAGTTTCTTTTCTTTACCTTCTACAAAGTACTGAATAACTTAGACGTTTCATTGCTGCTACGCTTATTCTTTTTTTTCAGGTTTGCTTAACTAATTAATTTTATTGCAGGTATTATCACTAACTCCTTACGGCCGCGTACATGGTATGTTGGTCTGCTTTCTACAACCCCCCCTACTCTCCGATTGAGCCCGGTCACTTTCTTGATATCTTTGTGTTGCGCACGGCTACGAGCCAACGTAGCATAACTTTGGCGCCCGAACAGGGACTGCCACGAAATACGTAACGTAACATTTTTGGCGCCCAACGTGGCTGCCACGAAAAAAAAAACGTAACAAGGCATACTTTGGATTATTTAAATACAGTGGATACCGTAGTTTCTGCATTTTTTTAACACCAAAGAACCTAAAATAGATCATTACTTGCGTAAATTTCGTTATTTAAAAGCATTAGATTTTTCTTTGTTACCATAGGTAGCAAATAAAACACCTCGCGTTACTGTTAGTTTAATGCATTACATCGTGCCTTGAAAGCGTGATTTTAAATTTTTATTACCAGTTTTTCATTACGATTTGTGTTACAAAAGATTTCAAAATTATTGTCTCAGGAAATAGAGTTAACAAGAATTTATCAATGCTACATAATTCCATCAGTATGATATTGTCTGCTGCTAACGCCAGTGAAATACATAGGTGTGATTAGTGTAAAGTGTAAGAAATTCCATCAACACCCTCACAGTCAAGGGTGAAGTGCTTCTTTAGTGCAGGACTAATTTTTTTTTCTTGCAGGTTTGCTATTCTAACTTTTCTTTATTGCAGGTATTGTTACTAATTCCTTACAGCCCCGTACGTTATATGTTAGTCTGCTTTCTACGACCCCCCCGACTCTCCGATTGAGCCCGGTCATGTCTTTGATTATCTTTGCGTTACGCACGAATTACGTAACGTAACATTTTTGGCGCCCAACGTGGCTGCCGAGATTAAAAAAAAACGTAACAAATTTTTTGCGATAAACGTGGGGCTCGATAAACGAAGGGCTCGAATAACATGGGGCCCAATTTTTTTTTTCTGCTCGATTTTTTTTCCTCCCTGCCCGATGTTTTTTCTCTACTCGATTTTTTTTCTCTCTCTTTCTCCTGTCCGATTTTTTTTCTCTCACTATGTCTGTTCTTAAGTATTCTTTCTGTGGCTTATTGGTCTTGTGTTTTCTCTGATAAGCTTGTGTCCGAAAACACTGGCGCCCATTTCGTATTCCTATTCATCTTTTTGTAGGTAGCCCATCCCGTGACTTTTTCTTCTGGCTAGTTCTACCATTTGTTCACTATTTGACTATTATAGTCGCTTGCTACATCCATTCCTTGAGGTAGGCTTCAGATCTATTTTCTTTTTATTTAGGAATTTCAACTTGGTCGCTTTTGTAGGTCTGTTAGCCATACTCTGCTTGAGTAATCGTTTCATACGAATCTATGTTACCTCAGTTGGAAGTATTCTAGATGGTGTACTAGTTTGCCTTTGCCCTTTTCTTTGTCTTGGTTCTTTTTTTGCTGCACACTTGGGGTTGACAGTTGTGTCGTTTAGTTGGTTTGCTACGAGTTTTCTGCCTCGTTTTTTTCTTTTCTCTTGGTTTCTCCGCGGGAAGCCAAAACTTTTCTTTGAGGTGGAAAACAGAAATGTCCCTTTTGGGGACATCCATCTTTTGACGATTTTGAAAGTAGCTGTAACCTTTGATCCTCATTGGGTGTTTACTTAATACTTTCTTTACCTATTCTGTCATTGTTGGTTACGATGGATGACTTTGTCTTCTTTTGGAAAAATGTTCTTTCTCTTATACTGGTATTGGTCCTTCGAACCGGATAAAAAATTTTTTGTTTGGTTCCTTGTCTGTCGTTTTTTTTTTTTTCTTTCTTTCTTTCACCCCGACGTCTTTATTTTGCTAGGGGGAACTTGTAACGTGCAATTTTTGTAGTTTTAAACTTTTACGCTGTTTCCCAATTTATAAATGCATTTCTGCAAATTGCTGTTTCTGTATTTGATATTTATTGCCTCGTGTGTGGTAATTTGAAGATAGATAGATTAAAAATTATAAACCGCTTATAATAAATAGATTACATCGTTCTTGTCTTGCCGTAAATGTAAATTTCGTTCCTTATGTGGATTATTTGTAAAGTACTTTCCAACTTATCGAGAATTATAACAGCTTGTAGTTAATTATTAGATAATGGTATTATCAGAGTCGAGTTTATATAAACAGACGAGGAGTGGGAGTTTGTCTTTGGTTCCGATCTATGAATTACGTTGAAAATACTGTTCCGCGTGCTTTTGAATAGTGAGAATGAATGCGCGATGAATTTTCGAATTGTTATGAACAAGCGCGGCACAATTTTAATTGTTTTTCTTGTGAAGTAAGAGTTTGTAGTTGTGCTTTGTTCCTATAAATTGCTGAGTGGTATATTAACTGCAGAGCGGAGTTCTAATTCCATTGAAATAAACGTTTTTTTTTGCGGAACATTGACTGAGTGATACGCGTTGCTTTACTAATTGTGTTGTTTTTGGTTGATTTGTCTTTTTATACTTAAACTGTATGTGCGATCTCACGGCATGTTTTTAGTTGATTTTCTGTTGGAAATAAAAGCGGTAAAGCTTGTTAAATTCGACGCACGTGTGTTTTAAGGTCATTGACGGACGGTTTTATTGCTTGCGCGTGCCTACTGGTTGTTTTTAGTTGTTTTTCTTGTGAGACAAATGCTTTAAGGAACATTTTGACGGACTTACTTAAGTGATACGCGTACTTTACTAATTTGTGTTTTTTTGTTGATTTGTCTTGTTATATTTAAATTGTGTGTGCGATCTAGTCTAGTGTCCCTTTGCCTATCAGATTAGTGCATACTTTGGATTATTTAAATACAGTGGATACTGTAGTTTCTGCATTTTTCTAACACCAAAGAACCTAAAATAGATCATTGCTTGCGTAAATTTCGTTATTTAAAAGCATTAGATTTTTCTTTGTTACCATAGGTAGCAAATAAAACACCTCGCGTTACTGTTAGTTTAATGCAATACATCGTGCCTTGAAAGCGTGATTCTAAATTTTTATTACCAGTTTTTCTTTACGATTTGTGTTACAAAAGATTTCGAAATTATTGTCTCAGGAAATAGGGTTAACAAGAATTTATCAATGCTACATAGTTCCATCAGTATGATAATGTCTGCTGCTAACGCCAGTGAAATACATAGGTGTGATTAGTGAAAAGTGTAAGAAATTCCATCAACACCCTCACAGTCAAGGCTGAAGTGCTTCTTTAGTGCAGGACTAATTTTTCTTTCTTGCAGGTTTGCTATTTTAACTTTTCTTTATTGCAGGTATTGTTACTAATTCCTTACAGCACCGTACGTTATATGTTGGTCTGCTTTCTACGACCCCTACTCTCGATTGAGCCCGGTCATGTCTCCCGGTCATGTCTTTGATTATCTTTTTGGCGCCCAACGTGGCTGCCGCGATTAAAAAAACGTAACAGGCTTTTCCGGATATCTATGTAACAGAAGGCAGTTTCTTCTTGAATATTGCTGATTGTCATCAATAGCTTGCTCTATCGTTTCGAGCCGCGGATCGACTTCACGAAACAAATTAAAAGCACAGACCGAAAAAGTGGAAAATTAAAGAGTAAGCAGCTCAACTTTATTTGCTATTGTAGTTTTGTCCGCGCTAGCGGTAGTAGTCGCTCCACCAGCAAGCGCATCTAATTGCGCCTGGAAATCACACATCATCACTCTTAGTTCGGACAATTCAGCAATAAATTTAGTATCCATAGTTGCGCTCGAGGAGAAAAACTACAATATATGAAAACAAGCAATTAAAAGCAGGTGCACTATAGTCGATCCTGAACTTTTCAGATCTAACTTCCTTATACAACATTAATCGGGTACAAATTCTGCCTACCTGGTCGCTCTCTGGTGTTACTGCATTATAATTCTTGGTTTCCTGCTCGCACCGAGTGTCTGTGTACACGTGTTTCGCCCTGCCAGAAAATTAGAAAGTATATGAAGTTGATCAAGCTGTTGAAGATTTTGGTCATCAACGCCAACCTTTTTTGTGTGTTCAAAGCTTTCTGAGCGATTTTGTTGTTTTCTAGTGCTTTTCTGTTACTCTGAACATTGATGGTTTATTTGTTTGACTTCGTCATGTAGTTTGTTACGTACATTGACGTAACCTATAAAAAAACCAAAAAAAGAAGGAAGTATGACCGGGCGCAGTCGGCGAGTGGGCGGGGTATTATACGTAAAGCACCTAAAGGAGAGCCTGAAAAAAATAGAGGAAAAAAATATATACACTCACTTATTCACACTCGGAACAAAACATACAAAGAAAAAGAAAGAACTTATAATTAAACAAAATATTTACAAAACACAGTATTCCCAAACCCAACCCAAAAAGTCAATGTCCCCAATTTACATATACATTATGAGAAATTCCCAGACATTCAAAAAAATTTACTCCTGCAAATGGCGAGCTGTAGTTTTTAGGCAACCACCCCCTGACATTATTTATTAAAAAAGAACCAAACGCAACCCTAAAAACTACAGCTCTAGATCATCGTAAATATAAACTTAACCTATATTTACAAACATAATGGCAACAACATTTTCAAATGCGCCAGCAAGTTTTTACATTAATAAGTAGTATATTTTTAGTTATTTATAAACAAATAGTGAAGCATTAATAAAACAGCAGTAAATACCAAAATAGTTCAATAATTTTCGTATATAATATATAAGAATTAAATTTGGAAATGCCTGATATTTGAACGGTAAAATCCCAGGCGTTCTGGTTCCAGAGTAAGTAGCGAATACAAAGAAAAACTCACCCTCGAGTTGCTGACGTCGAAGTTGAGTCAATCGCTGGTCCACGTCAGCGAGTAGGTAGGCCTACGCCCAGGAAGTACGCGTTTGGCCTCCCATTACCAGAAGAAACGACAGCTCAAGGGATTAACGTGTACCCGCAGGAAGCTAAAATAATTACGAACAATAGATTAATTTATTAAAACCGAAAAGTCGCGTTTTATAAACCCTAAATACTCACCACGCTATAATGCGTGCCAGAAATTCGCATAACAAAAAACGGAACGAAGTAAAACAGGACGGATGTTTTCTTGTTGCTATTCGAACAGAAAGTGAATATTAAATTTGTTTAGTTAAAGCACCAAAGCTCACAGTAATCTTGTTATAGAAATAAAACAGGAAAACCCGAATTTATTGAAATAATTTTGCCGAATGCTTTAAAAAAGGAAAACACACCAGCATTAATTATTGAATACTTAGAAAGACGCCTATTTAATTATGGCGTAAATTCCACGTTAATGAATTCTTAGAAAGGATATTTATTTTTAATGACCAGAAAGATTTATCAAGTAAAATATATAGGAGATTTATTATTAATAGAAATAAAATTTTAAACACGCGAAAGGGTTATTTTAATTTACGGAATTAATTTTCGTGTTTAACGCCAAAGGAATTTAAGTTAAACATTATTGCATATAAAGTAATCAATTATTTACGAAAATGAACGTTCAAGTTAGTGTCGAAGTTTGAAGTATCTGGTTGGTGGCCGTGTACACGAAGTTTGAAAGTTGTCTGTTGTCTTAATTGTTGTAAATGGTTTTTGCCAAACATCTCCAAACTTATCGGCTCGGTCTTCGGCGCTGTATAACATACTATTTTGTCCTTGCAAAGGGGAGAAGCCAGCGTTTTTCGTTTAATTAGTATTCGGTTCAGTATGTAAAAGTTGCCTTCTGTGAGTATAGTTTCGTTCCTGTGGTTTACCCACAATTCATTGTTAAAATGGTCGATAATTAGTTTGATGATTTTCTTTTCAGTTAAGCTGTGTCTTTACCTAGGAATAACGAGTATAACGCCATCTTCTAACGACGTGTGTCTTGCTTTTGATTAACTCCTATATGTATTTAGGAAAACAGGGTCGCTAGTCCCGCTCTGGAATCACGTCGGAGCATTGTTGTAGTGTTTCCTTGAGTGTTGGATAGAAATTGTATAGATTCGTCGATGTCGCGTGTGCTGTTTATATTCAGGTTTTCGTCGGTAGTCCTCTTCTGGAGTGTTTTGTTAAATTTACTCCAGTCGTATCTTGTTCCTGTACAGGTGTCAATTGTCCAGAGTTGTATTTGGATTTGGATCATCACCGGTAAATGGCTCTAGCTATGGTCTTCAATGATTGCTGTTTCTATTGTGTTGAGCATGTACTTTACTATGAAGATGTCTAGAAAGTCTGCTGGTTGATGTATTTCGGAGGACTTCTTATCGAATGCAACTGTGTCGGAGTCATTGTCCAATGAGTGCATGAGGAGAATGTGCCCACTTTTATTGGTTGACTTCGCTCCAGGTGGCTCCGTGGAGTAATTAGTATGCGTGTGACCAACCACTATGCTCAAGGTCGCAGGTTCGAATCTCAACACAGTACGCTTTAAAAATGTTAGGCGAGCATTTTTCACAAAAATACGCCCTTGTTAGGATGGGAGGTAAAATTGCGGTCCCTTGTATGTGTTGTCACGCACACTAAAGACCCCTACCTAGCTGGGAACACTAAGGATTCGACAAAATTCAAAATTATTCAGGTAAGAAAAAATCTGCTTCCTGGCCAATGTAATGTAGAACCTTTGAGTGTAGCTTTGCAAAATCAAATGTAATGATTGTATTTGCTACCCAAACCTGGTGTTAGGAGTTTAATTCTCCCGACATTATTGTTGACTTTTGTAGTAAGTTGTCCATTTCTTCCGGTCGTAGGCCTATGCTGATATGACTTCTGTTTATTTAACGCGCGAGTAGTCATAATTTTATGTATCGACTTACCTCCGCGTTATTCTATTGTTCTAAGTGCTGTTCCTACTTTTCAACAAAGTGGACTGTAAGACGATTTATTTGACATGTTACGTACCCACCATCACTGTTTTTTAGAGGTTTATCGATAAATACACATTCGGCGACACTATTGACTTAACTGAATCTACCGAACCAACACAACCGTTTGTCTTCGATGTCCATGAGCACGTGTCTATCACTACCCCTTTAGTCCAACTTAATTTCCATCGGCACAAAGGAGGTCTCTGACAGGATATAATGGAACAAGGGATGACAGCTTTACTATTTGATTTACAAATACGAATTTACAAAGACTTAAAATTAAACCAAGCAACTTCGGTAAACAGCTACTGCATTCTTGAAATGGCCACTGAACTATAGTCGCTGGTAGTGTGAGTCCCTCTGTATTAGTCAATTTTGTATCAGTACCGCAACTCTTACATCCCTTGGCTGTTCTGGAGTGGAATCGCGATCATATACATCGTATTCAGGAGACCAATCAGTTTGGCGATGCCCACGTTGTGCTTTTGCAGAATGCGTTTTAGTTCTACTATTTTGTTCGTCTTTAGACGCTCTAAGAGAGGATCACTAAGTTTCTCGTTGGTGTCATTCAATATTTGCAAAATGTGGCACAGCGACGCCTGAAGTAATTCGGCGTCTATTTAACCTTTGAGTCTACTGTAATAAGTTGTTGATTATTTTGATTCTTTTTAGTGTTGATTCCGTGTACGGTTCTGCTTGTTGTAGGACTTGTTGATTCGGTTGTTGACGTGACTGGTTATTTCTTTCGCCGGTTTTAGTTATGGCTGAAGCTGGTTTTGTTGTTGTTTTTTTGTTTATTCGTCTCTTGCTTTTTTTGGTTTTGTTGAGATTTTTCTGCACTCCGTCGTTGAAACTGAATAAATCTTTGTAGTTAGTAGTATTGGTGTCAGTGTCAGTATAGACATTTGGCAGCGACGTAATGTTTGCGGTGGTCGGGAGGGCTCCGTGTCGCCCAATTGTGGTTCAGGTGAAATTATCTTTGTTGGTTTCTGAAGCGGCTTGTGCTGTTAGTCGTCATTGAGACGACGTCGTGTTTTTTTCTTCTGTAATTCTTGGAATGCTGGACACTTACGGTAATTTCAAGAATGCGGGAAACTGCAGTTGACACATGTGGATGATGTTTTTCTAGTCTGTTAGCCTCTAGTCATTCGGCCTTTATCGTATAGCTGTGGAATTCGATATAATTTCTTTTAAGGTACACTTGTAGGAATCTTGTCACATTTGTTTTAAGGAAGGAATCTCTTCATATTTCTCACTGGTGCTAGTATGTGAGCTCTTTGTCCAGAAACTCTTATGTCCACGTTGTTCTGCAGTATGTACTTTATTAGTTAAACGGTCAAAGTGTATCACTTTCGGTTTTCCTCGGGGAGATCTTTTGATCCGGTACACTACATCATTAACTCTCTTTAACACTTCGTACGGGCCATCCGATTGTCTTTGTAATTTGGCGACAATCCACGCTTTCTTTGTGGATTGTACAACCACACTAAATCTCCAGGTTGATTATCACCTTCTTGTGCTCTCGTGTCATATTGTGATTTCATTCGATCGCTTGCTGCCTGCGACCCCTTCTCCAGGTTTAAATCCAAACTGAAGATCATATGGTATCCGCAACTCACGTCCTAACATCACGCAAGCGAGAGAGTATCCTGTACTGTCATGTACGAAAGATCGGTACGCCAGTAGTAACAAATGTAAATATTGGTCCCAGTCTCGTTGATGTTCGAAGACAACTTTGGCTAGGTACTCTTTTAACGTCGCGTTCATTCTTTCAACCATTCTATCCGATTAAGGATGAAGTGGCGTGGTTCTAGCCTTCCTGATTCCAAGATGCTTGCAGACATTCTACAACAACGCTAATTCGAAGTTCCGACCTTGATCGGAGTGTAATTCCAACGGAGCTCCAAAGCGACAAAACAACTCTCTCACTAGTACATCTGCAACCGTCTCGACTTCTTGGTTAGGTATACGTCTCTTGCCATTTGGAAAATAATCCATTGCATTCTTTATCTTGATTTGGAAACGGACCAGATATATCAATGGCCACTCTCTCAAAAAGATTCCTCACGTTATACTGTCTCATTGGGGCTTTCTGTTTTGTGACTGGGCCATTTCCAGAGGCTCACAACTCACATTTCCGGCACTTCCCCTTCATATCTTCCTTGCAGTTCATCCAATAAAATCTTTCTCTCACTTTCTCGAGAGTTCTTTTCACGCCAAAGTGTTCTTCGGAGATGCCATCGTGCAAGTGCTGCAACACTTCCGGCACTCTGCTTATCAGCACTATCACTTGAAGTCGTCTCTCAGTGCCATCTTCACATTCCAGGCGTCGTTACAAAATTCTATTTTTGATCACCAAGGAATCCCACTGGGCCCAGTATGCCTTCAGGCTTCTACTTAAAATACTAATTTCTTCCCAAGCTGGTTGTTGTCTCTACTTTTCCACTCAATAATACGTCCCAATTCGGCGTTATTCTCCTGGTCTTCTAGTATTCTTTCGGGTTGCCAAGTATCATCAGTTACCGTCATTCTATGGATGACACTTATTTTTTCTTCCATCTTGGAGCAATGATTGCATTCTATCGGGCACGGTCTTCTTGACAAAATGTCTGTATTCGAATGGCTAGTTCCTATATGATGTTCTGTGTCAAAGTCATATTCCTGCAGCCGTTCTATCCGCCTTTGCCCTTCAGGATTTCAAAACTGCAATAACCATTTTAGTACAGCATGGTCTGTTCTTAACAGGAATTACGGCCGTATAAGTACTTATAAAAGTGCTCTACAGATCTGGCGACGGCCAACAGCTCCCTTCTTGTTACACAATAGTTCCTTTCTGGCCGCAACAAGACCTTGCTGAAATACCCAATAACTATTTCTTGTCTGTCCTGCACCTAAAAAAGAAAGCTTCCTATAGCTGTGTTGCCGGCATCGGTATCCAATACAAATTTACTCTCCATCCGTGGATAACTCAGAATCGTTGCTGTAACTAGTAGCCGTTTCAGTTGTTCAAATGCGTGGTGGCAGTCATCATTGCAATTATATTTTTGTCCATCGTTGGTTAATTTCGTCAACCGTTTGGCAATGTTCGCAAACCATAGTATAAAACGTCGGTAATATGTACACAATCCCAGAAGACTGCGTAGTTGGTGTATATCTGCTGGTGTAGGCCACTCTTGCACTGTTTTTATGTAGTCAGGGTCGGCTCTTATTCCGGTCTCCGAAACGACATGCCCTAGATATTTCACCTCTTTCCAAATAGGCGACATTTCTTAGGGCTCAAGGTTTTCCAGGACAGTCCACGCAAAATCGACACCATTAAACAATCAAAAGTAGTAGGAGCATTGCATAATCCAAAGGGAATGACCCTGAACTGCCATAATCCAGTTCCAATTGTAAATGCAGTTTTCTCTTCATCGTTTGGCTCCATGCGTATCTGCCAGTCAGGCGTTTGCTCGAATGCTTTAGACTTATGTAGAATACACTTCGGCTATGCGACTTGCATGTTTGACGAGTTGCCTAATAGTTTGTAACAATATCAATCTACGTCGTTTTTTAAGCACCGGTTAAAATATTTCTATGAAGTTGTAAATCGCCCTGTATTCCACACTGTAGTTTTAGGAATCTTAAGTTCATCCGCCACTTCAAGTATTGTTTTATTGTGACCGTACCTTTTAGCACTAACTTACAAATTTTTGCAATTGTAGAGATACAACGCACCATCTTCTTCAATAAACGCAGTGATCCACTCAATGCTCTAAGAAAACTATTGCCAATTAATCTGACGTTTCGTTCTCCGTTCTTTTTGCAGTCTACTGTTCTTATTCTGTTTTATTTGATACGGTGACTTTATAGTATCCCAATATTTAGTTACCAAACAATTTGAACATTTTTCGTGTTAATTACAGATCATGGAATAAGGTTTTTGTTTTTGAGTTGCTAATTTCTATTAAATTGACAATTTCATGTTGGACAAAAGTACGTTGATCCAGAATATACAATTTCTTTTTCAAAGTCTCAGGAGAATCTGATAAAAACAAAATTCGTCCAGGAAATAAAGGCTTTTAGTGATGTCCCATTTGTTTATAGTCAAAACTCCGTCTTCAGGTATTTTTGATTAAAATTTTAGAAGGTGTAACTTACAGTTACTGTAAATGTTTATATATTTTTAATCAATTGCATAAAATCTACGTACCCTTAGTGGGTGCTTGTTATTTGGCTAAGAATTTAAGTAATAATTTTGTTTGCTGAAAATGTTTCCATTAAGCGAATTAATTTTTGATATATTTAATTTTTCATTTTTGCTTAAGAATGACTATTATGTAATTGTAATGAAAACATAATTGTGTAATAAAGTTGAAAATATAATCGTGTAACATGGTAAAGACCTACTTTTGCTAGTGCTATCCACAACTAATGTGAGGATATTATTTCCAGTTTTGTTGTAATACATTATTTTGCAAATACCTAGAGGCGTGTTTAAAGTCAGGCAAATTAACATTTGAAACCTTCCTTTCAGCTAGCAGTTTTAAATAGGGATATTAATGTTTTTATGGTTAAAGTGTGTTTTATGTTTGTTTTAACAATAGTGTACTAATAATTTCCCATCTGAATGTTAGACCAGAATCACTTTTCTGATCTTAAGTTTTGGGACCCTCTTATTATTTTTTCTGGGGACTTTTCCTATAAATCCCTTTATTTCAAAATTAGGCCGTAGCCAAGATACTTCCAAATTGACATATTTCATACACGATAGCATTCCGGGGTCCTCTTCAAACACTTACACCCCCGTCCCACTGAAATAGTCGGCAACCATTCTTGTTAGACAGTCGAGTTTTTCGATATTTTATCGAAACATAATTTTAGCGGTGTACTTCACCGATTTTTTTGTGGATTACCGGCTACATCTTCTGGGGCCAAAACTGTTCGTAACATACATTTTGTACAGAATGTAAGACCTCCATAAAAGAAACTTTGCTGATACCGAACGGGCACAACACCCACCAATAACTTGGACGCAATAATATTTACACAAAAACATGGTGTGGTAATACTTTCACCTCCAGCATCACATATAAGCTACAGTCTCTCAATGTATAATTTTTAAGCTTTTGAGTAGTTATTATATAGATGAAACCGAAAAATGACTGCATCAAGGATCTAGGAGATGTGTGACAACATTTCAAGTGTTTATCTGCTTCGGAAAAGCTTATTCTCGAGCAGTTTCTGTCAGTACTGCAGCAGATGGTTTTCTGAAGAGAGGAATTTATCGTCTAGATTTGCCTACTATAAGTTTTTAGTAGGTCAAAAAGAATCAATAAACGTTTATTCAGTAACAGCAAAAGTAGATAATCCGATTGTTTTAGCGAATTCCAAACGTCCCACATATAAAGAAAATAGACTCTGTTTTTATGAAATTAGAACCAGTTGTAGTATTCACCTATTCTCCAACTAAATTACCAATAGAACCGACTCCTAGCACTAGTTTTCAATTTCACATAAATAATATATCTCCAGACACCAAAAAGGTTGCAAAAAATATTACAAAATAAAAGTCGAAACCACAATGCGCAACAGAATTAACACCGTCCCCATATAAACGTTCTTTAAAGAAAACAACCAACATGACGATAAAGGAAAAGACAAAAAAGTTGAATAACAATAAAAACATAAAATCAGACAGAAATGATGAATGGTTTTGTAATATCTGTCTTCAGTCTACAAAAGAAGATATGATGTGTCTTTTATGTAAAGAATGGGTTCACGAAGATTGTGTGTGTGTGTGTGTGTGTTAATAGCTTTGCAAGAAATCTTTACGTATTGCATGTAAAACAAACACATATCGTACATTCATTATTATATTAGCAGCTAATAAACAAATTAATTAGAAGATTAAGTGTTTTTTAAAGTTACAGCGTACATTGTTACTATATCGTTATATTTTCCTGTGGTCTAATGATAGAAACTTAATGGTCAAATCAAGGTATCCGTGGTCCAATGAAAGCAATTATAAATAATTTCGTTTTTATGTTAATTTAAGAAAATGTTTAATTTTATTGTGTTGTTATTGATACTATAAATAATTATGCCAATTGTTTATTGAAATGGTCTTTTACCTTCATTTTTTTTTACTAATATTATATTACTACCACTGTAACAAGAGTAAGTGATTCAATGATGGCATCCTTACTGAAACTGATATTTAATTGGTAACACCAAGAATTATATAAAATATTAAAACAGAATCCGGAGGTTTTCACTAGGAATAAATAAAATACTGTTTAAAATATAAGCTAAGAATCTGTCTATTAAATGATTATATACCCAGCTGGTTTCAGAGATTCTTTTTGCTTTAAATTTTTAAAACAAAATTATTCTTTTATATTTAAATATACCTATTCTGAACGGATCTGCACCTTGACAACGTTCTCAAATACTAGAAAAGGTAGAATGGCTTGCGCGCTTAAATGAGCTAAAGAGCCGAACTACAGGTTTAACCAAATTAGAGGGGTCTTTAGTGAGGAACAAGACTAGGACAGGTCCACGAAAGAGGGCAGCAGCTTTTTCCGTACTTAGATTGGCAGAGACCATAGGGGTCGGTATGACATTGTAAGACACAAAACTGCGATGTGGAAGGCAACGGGAAACCACCACATTACCTCCCAAGTACATTGCGTAGAGAAATTATTAGTGAACATGATGGCATCCTCTGGGGTAAAAAATTTCGGAGGTAAAATAGTCACCCATTCGGATCTCCGGGAGGGGACTACTTCGGGGGATGTGATGCGAAAGTATAGAAAAAAAATCCGTGTTCATTCTGCCAGCCGGAGCATGAAATGTCAGAAGTATGAAACAAATAGGTAAGCTATAGGACCTGAAACTCGAAATGGATAGGTTAGCACTAGACATAGTAGGTATCAGCGAAGTCTGCTGGCCAGAGGCAGGAAATTTTTGGAGTGGAGATTTTACGGTAATTCATACAGAATCAGAGGAAGGAAATTCGGCTCTAAGGATAGTTATGCGAAAAAAGATAGGACGACGTGTAGAAAACTACTTACAAAAGAATGAAAAAGTACTCATGGTTACATTTGAATCTAAACCAAAAGATACAGTAATAATACAAGTATACATGCCCACCTCTAGCTACAGTGACGAAGAAGTAGAGGCGATCTACAAAGATAGTGAAGACATACTAAGATACATAAAAGGACATGAAAATTTAATAATTACGGGAGATTTTAATGCAATTGTAGGTGAGGGTAGGGAAGGAGCGATAGTAGATTTATTTGGTTTAGGCACGAGAAATGACAGGGGAAATAGGTTGGTACAACTTTGCGCCAAGAAAGATATCAAATATTATTGTTAGACAACGGTTTAGAAATCAAATAAAAGACTGTAGAAGCTACCCGGAAGCAGATATAGATACTGACCACAACATCGTAATTATGAGAGCCGCACTTAAATTTAAAAATCTGAAAAAGAAGAACGGAAAAAGGCACTTTGACTTCGAGTAGCTAAAAGATAAAGATATCAATCAAAGATTTGAAAAAAGGTCAAATAAATTGCTGAAAGATATCGGGAAAATTTCTAAAACAGAATGGAATAATATTAGAGCCATCCTAGACATAGAGGTCAAAGATATTCTGGGGTATACACAAAAAGAAAATAAGAAACAATGGATAACAAAGGATAACCTGAACTTAATAGAAGAAAGACGAAAATACAAAAATAGATCAGACGAAATAGGAAAACAGAGATACAAAGCCATAAAATGGTAAATTATTCGCAAATGCAGGAAAGCTAAAAAACAGTGGATTGATGAAAAGTGCAAAGAGGTACAAGCTAAGATGGAAATAGGAAAGACAAACGAAGCATACAAATTAATTAGAATGAATTTTAGGGATATAAAACCATATAGCAGAAATATAAGGGACGCGGAAGAAAACGTCGTTGTAGAAAATGTAGAGAAAGCAGGTTTATGGCAGGAATATATAGGGAATTTATATTCAGAAGGGGAACTAACAGCATTAGAACAGGAATCAGATATTGAAAATGATGACCTGATGACTTAGAGATGAGTTTGAATTAGCATTAAAGAGTCTGAAAAATGGTAAGGCGTCGGGTACAGATAAGGTGCAAGCAGAAGCTATAAAAGCCGCTGGACAAGCAGTAACAGAACGTCTCTTCCGACTTGTAAGCTATCTGTATGAGACAGGCAAGATACCCAAAGATTTCAAACGTAACATCATAGTAAATATACCAAAAAAGAAAGGCGCGGATAGATGTGAAAGTTTTCGAACAATAAGTTTGACAGCACATGTTTCAGATATATTAACTAGAATTGTATAAAGACGAATGGAAGAACGAGCTAAAGAAATACTGGGAGAAGATCAATTTGGGTTAAGGCGCAACAGGGGAACACCGAAGGCTATTTTAGCTCTGAGGGTGATAATGGAGAAAACTATAGAGAATGGGAACAGCGTATATATAGGGTTGGTAGATCTGGGAGAAGCAATCGGCAATGTAAAATGGAAAAAATGTTCGAAATACTTAAAAAGATTGGTATGAGTTTTAAGGACAGGCGGATAGTACATAGCTTATACAAAGAGCAAACGGCGGTAATAGAATTATAACAAGAAAGTGGAGAAGTAAATATTAGGAAAGGAGTGAGACAGGGATGTGCCTTATTCCCATTAATTTTGAACTTGTTCATAGAAGCGGCAATGAATACAGTCAAATGCAGGAACACATTTGGAATTAATATGCAAGGACAGAAGATTGATTTGCTTAGATTTGCAGATGGTATAGCGGTATTAGCATCTACCAAAGAAGAGTTAGAAGCTGCTCTTAATGAAATGGAAACAGTTCTAGCAGAGAGATATGATATGAAAATTAACAAAATAAAACTAAAGTACTAGTATGTAAAAGAGGGGGAAACAAATCGAAAATAAGTTTACAAATAGGTAGCGAGAACTTCCAAGAGGTTAAGAATTTCTGCTACCTAGGAAGTCAAATAACGCAAGATGGGAAAAGCACAAAAGATATAAGACAAAGATTAGCACAAGGTCGTGCTACATTTAACAAGAAAAAGCAACTACTGTGCTCAAAGACCACAAACATATTAACCAGGAAAAGATTTCTTAAAACATATGTATGGAGCACAGCACTGTATGGCTGTGAAGCCTGGAGAGTAGGAAAAGCAGATAAGAAAAAGCTAGAAGCCTTTGAAATGTGGTGCTACAGACATATGATGAAGATATCATGGACAGACAAAGTTAAGAACAAAGAGGTACTAGAAATGGTAGTGGAAGAAAGAAGTATGTGGAAAACGGTAAAAAATAGGAGAGATAGGATGATAGGCCACATACTAAGACATGAGGGAATAGTGCGGAATATATTAGAAGCAGAGATAGAAAAAAAGAGAAGTAGATGTAGACCTAGGTTAGACTATTACACACAGATAGTGAAAAATTTTGGCTGTGAGAATTTCAGGAAAATGTGTAGGCTAGCTCAAAATAGAAATCAATGGAGATACGCTTCCAACCAGACGCAAGATGGAAAAACTAATGACAAAAATAATAACTGTACTCAAACATGGTGATTACTATAAACAACTACAGATATTTGTTTTGCAATACTCTCAACTAATGTTAATTGTGCGAAAAAATTTACTGGAAAACTATTAATACGGCAAATGTCTAAGTGTTGGGATCCTTGGCAGCCACAGGCTGCTTAAGCCCCCTTCACATACCACTGAATCTCGGTGAAATAGGGCATATAAGTAGAAAACAACAGAAGGGAATCGAGTTGTATATAGGCTGTTGGGAGAATTGCAGGGAACTGTGTAGGCTAGCTCAGAACATTAATAAGCTGAGGTACAAGTCCAACCAGTTTCAAGACGTAAAACCCAATGACGAAAAATAAGTGCTCTTAAATCTGATGATTATTATAAACAACTACAGGTGTTGGTTGTGAAATATTTTCAACTAATGTTGATTGTGCGAAAGGATAAATAGGAAAAACTATTAATTCGACAAAGGTTTAAGTGCTGGGGGAACTTGGCAGCAATTGGCTGCTTACTCCCTTTCCACTGAATATCAGGGAAATGAGGTATATACTGTAAAACAATAGAAGGTGACCAAACTACATCAAACAAGAAAGAATAGCAGCTATGTTCAAAGAAAATGAACATAGATACAAAAAGAAAACTGTTCAAAGCATAGTGTGGAGCACAGCACAGTTCATCTATAAAATAGGGGCAGTAGGAAAAGCAGACAGAAAGAGATAGAAGCCTTCTGGAATGTTGTGCTTCAGATGTATGAGGATGGTAGCATGAGCAGACAAAGTTAATAACAAATTGGTTGTAGGAATAGTAGAGGAATAAAGATATCTGTCGGAAACGAAAAATAGTAGAAATAGATGGACAGGATACGTTCTAAGGCATTTCTGGAAAATAGTACGGGATATATTGAAAGCAGAGATAGGAAAAGATTGGTAGGGGTAAACCGAGATCAGACTTTCGCACACAGATAGGGATAGATGCAGACTGAGCAAATTTCAGCGAAATGTGTAGGTTTTTCAGACTAGGAATCAATGAGGGTACGCGTCCAACCAGTTCTAGGGCTGAAGACCTAATGATGATGATGATGATTTAGATATACACAACAATAACTTTATTAATACTCTGGATAAATAAGTCATGCAAGTTTGAATTGCGTAGTAGCGTGAATGTTTGACACTGAGTATTTCTCAATAGGTGGCCATGTTTACTGTTTTAGCAGTAGGTTTATTTCGGATTTATAGGACTCTACTATCCCTTCACTATCAATGTGATAACTGAATTCAATAGAAGAACACAAGGGAAAACTATTGTAAATTATAACAAATCAATTCATTTCAGCTGCGCACATATCTCTAATTCTTAAAATTCCAGTCCTTCATCAATTCTTCCTTGTCTAATGAGAGAATTATGTTGTTTCTTACATTTTTAGCAACGTTCAACACCCAAATTGTTCAATGTGCTTAACCCTCCTTGAGAGTATCGAAGAATTCGAAATTGGACAATTTTCAGATGGAATAAATAATATATAAATTTATTGTATCGTTTATGAGATTGACCTGAAAAAAACACATAAAATTTGAATTTCTTCAATGACGGCATTTTCAATAACTGCGGGGAATGTTGATGTCCAGTGGGTTCTGGCTGAAGTGGCAGGAACGTCGATCTATACCAAATGAAGTGGAACTTGTCAAAATGGCAACAGGAACCAACTGAAGCAATCGCTCTTTAGCGCACCCTTATTACTTAAATGAGTATTCGTTGCTCTTATCGAATTACTGACTTGCATTTGAAATGTTTAGAATTTGTATATTGTTTATCTGTCTCAAGTGCACCTTGTATTGACTCGCTCACATGTACAAAGATAGTTCAACAGAAACACGTTTAATCAGCGTAGCCATGATTTCGTTTCTATGACAACGGAATTCATTTGACGCATCTATGAAAAATATTTACAACCTACTTCTTTTCTAAGTGTTGTGATTGAATTAAAAATGGCATCTACGATAGAAAATTCGTCTAAAGGTAATCTGCGTGCCGTTATTCAGTTTTTTGCCGCTGAAGGGTGTCTACCAATGGAAATTTATAAGAGAACGGAAGCTGTGTATTATGACTAGTTTTTCTCATACGGCAGCGGTTGAATGGTGCAATGAATTTCGGCAGAGAAGAGAATACACTAGAGACTTAGCCCGTCCTGCATATACTGCAGCATAGGATGAAAATGTGAGGCAGCTAGAAACTGGGTTGCGCGCAAAATTAACCCATCAAAGTTAGAGAACCTTCTCAAATGTGAACATCAGCGTGGGAGCTGTTTATTACATCATTCACAGTGTTAGCTATAACAAAATTGCCGCTCATGGGATCCCAGAATTGCTTACTAATGTGCAGGAGGATGTGCGTTTGACCTTATCAATACAACATATGATGCGCTATAAACAACAACGATAGCTTATCTAAACCAAATTGTTGCAGGTGACAAATCTTGGTGTTATCACTACAAACCTAAATCTAAACGTCATAGCTGCGAGGTGTGAGTAAAGGTGGGAGGTGGATGGGTTGAAAGGTGGGAGGTGTCAGGTGGGTAGTTTAAGAGACGAAATGTGTGAGGTGTAAGGTGGGAAGTGAAAACCATAAGTTTTGCTACAAGGGCAGATACGAAGAAAACTGCAATATTAGAGTTGACAACGATAAAACTGTGGGAATTGAATGTTTAACATGGCTAACAACCAATGTAAGAAGTAAGATATACAACAAATTTGTGTGTCAGATAACAAGTCCTGCTGTTAATAAACAACTTTGAAATCATATACTAGATATTTTACGTTGTCCAGATGCACGTTTAAAGGAAGCATTCGCGCCTACTTTGGCAAAATAGCATGGTATTACACGTTTGGAAGCGATAATATGCAACTGTACAATTGGAAACTATGTCAGTGTGGAACAGGTGTATAATCCCTTAAAAGACTGTTTAACCTTATTGGAAGATAGTAAGTTATACTTCCTAAAGACGCCAATGTACTCGGTACCACTTGCCAAAATGTGGAGTAAGCTACCGGACAAGCTACAAAATAGCTGCTGTTTAGTGTATAATAATCTACTTCAGTACGTGTATTGAGAGAATAGCAATACAAAGAAATTGACTGGTTTGCAAATTAAGTTTATAACGATGTTATTTCTTATCTAGATGTGTTCATATAATTAATCTATTTATTTAATAATAAACAATATAATGCATAATAATGCTACACAATCTACTAATTAAATATTACCTATTGCCCAATAAAGTATTGGCATTCAATTCAAATTAAAATTTAATTTCTACGGTGACAAAATAAAGTTTCCATTTAGAATCATTCCTAAAGCTCCATCTATTAAGAATTTGTGAAGTAATTTTGTTGCCGGGCAGCAACTCGCTTGACCCCGACACTTCCAATACAGCTGTGGTGAAAGCAGGTCGTTTTGTTCTTTGAATCCGAAGACAATGGTTTTGCAGTTTTTCGTATTGGAAGCACGTGCGGTTTAAGTTGTTTTAGGAGAATATCATCTCCGAAAGGCACTTTTGATTGTCCACTTGTTGGAACAGCTCGTAGATGACGTGAAATTTTTTGGTTGAAGGGCCGTGGTAACAGTAAGTAAAATTTGATTCTGTAACCATATTAAGTAAAGATTTTCAGTGCAACTTTATTTATATATAACATGAAATTTTACATATAGTATTCAATCTAAATTAACATGCAACGTTTGATAATTTTCGTGGTTTAATTTATACATAAAGCAACTTTAAATCAACATGCAGATTGGTAATCAGGAGTCTGGTTTAACGTAATTTAAATTAAAAGCAAGAAGAAAATATGGGAGTTTACGCTTTGTTCAAGTGTGGACCTGGCGAAATTTAATTACTTAAATGCCGAGTAATGTGGAACTTCAGTAAGCAGAAAAGTTATTTGTTCTAAATTGGAGATTTCCTTATTTTAACGCTGATGCAAGCTTCCCAGCAGGTATTTTTCAGTCAGACGGAGTTCTGGTATGTAGAAATTGTTTTCGTATGTTAGCTGAACTATGGACATGGTAATTAGATAATTTTTTGTTTAATCAAGTTATTTAAACTTCAAAATAGGTCAAGGACAGACCATAAATATATTTTTCGATATTAAAAATAGCACTCTGTAAATTTTAAATTTTTTAATATTTTATTATTTCACTGAATCTACGGAAGATGTCATTATGTGATAGAGAAATTAAATTCTTCTATTTAAGAAAAATTATAAATTAAACTTCTGTGTTTGCTATTTCATTAATAACTATTTGGAATTAAGTATTGTAAGGTTATGGTAGATCTACCCAAACTAACATTTTTATTATCAGTAAGTAACAGTTTAGAAAGCAACTTTATGCTTTATCAATTTGTTAATAAAACTTGGCTAGTTATTTCTTACAGAAATAACCACATTTAACTTGATTGGTACTGATTTTATCCAGTGCCTTTGTAAATAAATTTTCACAAATTAATTTAATCAAAAATATATAATAAATGAAAGGATATTTTGTAAAAAAGCACATTAATTGAATACCAGAGGAATAGATTTTTATTTTTGAACAAGACTATTCTTTTTAATTAGGATGAATGAAAGTTGATTCCATTTGAATTTAAAAATTTTTGAGTATAAATGCACAAACAGTGCTATTCTTTGTTTAATCTGTTCACA
This sequence comes from Platerodrilus igneus, assembly GCA_036346225.1. Lineage (NCBI taxonomy): Eukaryota > Metazoa > Arthropoda > Insecta > Coleoptera > Lycidae > Platerodrilus > Platerodrilus igneus. The sequence goes on from JARFIW010000566.1 coordinate 3,306,840, forward strand.
GGTGTAGCAGTGAAGTACAAAGGTCAAAGTCGAGCCATAAGGTAAGAAACTTGAGGGATTATGTTGTCTGTAATAAACAGTATAGCGGTTATAGAATAAAGGTTTCCGCATTTGCCTTGTACAAGGGACTTGAGTAAGGTCTTCTCTGTATAGAAAAATACGGTGGCGCCTTATTCTTCATATTTTTGGTCGCAATCCCACCCCGACCCATAGCTCATGTTCCACCTAGAACATATAGTTCGACTAGCCGCTTTGCCTTTGAGATTTCCACAACTTCGGGCCATTTTCCATCAGAATTTGCCGTGGGCTCTATTCTCTTACTGGAAATTCTCGTAAAATAAAATCCCATAATAACGAAAAGGCTATAAGTTGTCCGAAGAACCAGAGGAAAGAGAAAAATTGATAAAGTATGCGCTTTCGGCTTTTAGTTTTAACTATTTATTTGGAGATAGTAGGGGAGGAAGACAGCCAAAATAATATAAAAATTCTACACAAGTGCTACATTAAAGCAGGTAGTACATATTTTACACAATCTAGAACACCATATTCTACAATTCCAAAAGAACTAGAAATGGAATCCGCGCAATCCTTTTATACAAACGTTAATAAGTTTGATATTAGGTATAAGGGTACAATTCCCCCGAGGGTTGCTAATCCGACCTAGGTCAGTTTGGCGAGAAGGCGGGCGACAGGTTGTGTGGGTGGCTTAGCGGGTGAACGGCGGGCGGGCAAGCGGACGGGCGGGCAAGCGGACGGGCGGGCGAGCGGGCGGGCGGGCGAGCGGGCGGGCGGCGAGCGTATTTTTTATATAGCTTTATTAAAACAGAAGATAAACGGTTTTAAATTATCCGCAAAAATTCCGGATTAAAGCAAACATCTCGGGTAACCAAAAAGGATTTAAAGATCGAGTTAAAATTAATTAAACAAAATATTTAAAGATTCGGGGCTTTAATGTGGAGTGATGTAGCGGGATGTGGAGTGATGTAGCGGGATGTGGAGGGACGTGGAGGGATGTGGAGTGGTTTGGAGGGATGTGTAGGGGTGTGGAGGGATGTGGAGGAATGTGGACCAATGTGGCTGGATGTGGTGGGATGTGGAGGGATGTGGAGGGATGTGGAAAGATGTGGAGGGATGTGGAGGGATGTGGAGTAATGTGGGGTGATGTGGAGGGTTGTGGAGGGATGTAGATAGATGTAGAGGGATGTAGAGGGAATTGAAGTGTTGTGGAGGGTTGTGGAGGGATGTGGAGGGATGTGGAGAAATGTGGACGGATGTGAAGGGATCTGAAGGGATGTGAAGGGATCTGAAGGGATGTCGAGGGATGTCGAGGAAGGTGGAGGGATGTGGAGGGATGTGGAGTGATGTAGAGGGATGTGGAGGGATGTGGAGTGTTGTGGTGGGATGTGGACGAGATGAGAAGTGTGTGGAGCGAATGGGAGGTGGTCCCAGAATGCCTGTTCTCGGTCTACTTATGATGTCACTTCATTTGTTTTATTTACCGATATTATCTTAATTATAACTCTGTCAGAATTGTATTTAAAATAGGTTTAAATCAAAGAGCAATGACACTAATAGCGCTATAGTAGCAAATTATTTCTTTAACTAATAAAAATTATCTCAAGTATATCTTTGTGAAAATAGAAAAATATAGAAGCTGATCTACATTACGACTTATATTTGGACCGCCATGTTTTACAAACTGAGCATGTACTAGAAGACCATCATGGTTCAAAATCATGGATGGTGGACAGCATAGTATCAAAGTTGCATGCCTTTGTATAGTGTTACCAGACATAAAAATTTGTTTACCAGTGACAAATACCCAGACGAAAGTGATTCATTTTGCCCCGTTCACAATAACAAGGCCTGTAATCAAAAAGAGGAAAACACATATAAATAGCTCAAAATCGACCACAAATACAATGCAGGTCGATTCTTTATTCAAGATACCTGCTGGACGCTTTTGATTGGTATTCAAGCATCTAGTATTACGCTGCATACAAAAACACGCTAATAAAATGACACTAAATACAACCAGTGATAGTCATCCTGGTTAACACACATTACTTTCTCATTGCACCGCTAGTATTGATAACCCTGTTTGTATACTGAGTGCAGGAGTACGTGGAATATATTTTAAACTGCGTTTATAAATTCTATGAAAGATTGCTTACCGTTAAACCACTTCTAAAAGGCAAGAAACTTGTCTAATAAATTCTTTGAAACACATTCCAACAGCTGCTTATTATTTCCAATAGTTATTCGTTGAAATATGTATTGTAAAATAAACGCTTCTAATGGTACTAAGAAATCCTACTTTGTTATATTTGCATGTGATTGGCCGCTCAAGCTTGATGAATAATAAAAGCATGCACTAATTAATTCATTCTCGGTATCCCTGTATCGTGGATCGATAACAATACAAATCTCTATTCAGCTGTATAAGTCAAGCATCCAGCCATACGTTATGCTTCCTTTGCCTGTACGCAAGGTTGCAGACTTGCCAGGATGTTTTAAAATATACCTGACTTTCCCAATCGAACGACAAAATTTAGTGGAACTGATTAGCGTATTACTGAAGCTTTTTGGTTTCGTTATTACTTGCATTTTAGAAATGTTCCTCAGTTGTTGTCTGGAGTATATTTTTACTTTCGTTTGCAGAATATTTAACATTCTATTGTTGGAAATGGTTTTCGTCATGGTTCAAGATGAGCTTTTGAAAGGTTCTCCTCTCTTTTTTTCTCTCTTCAATTCTAATACTATACAATGTCCTTTGAGCGCAAAGAAATGTTGGTGTGTCGCGATTTTAAAATGCGTTATTTTACGGAGTGTTCTACTATAGTTAAATTGCGTCATCCGGCATCCAGCGTATAGACGAGTGCAAGCCGCACTTCTGAAATTTTTGAAGATCGTACCAAAAAGAGAATATTATAAAACACTTTTAATTTTAATTATTATGTTAACAGAAGCAATTCTAATTTCCATGTCATATGGATTAAAACATATATACAACTATTGTATATGACCCAAAAAAAATTAATAAAATTTGACATACGCGTCTATAACAGATGCTGCATATAAAATTATATGCTTGATACCATTTGTGGTATTTTCCGCTTCAAGTAAATGTACGGGGTTCATTGAACTATTGAGAAAGGCTGGAACGTACGGCCGAAACGTTTGGAATTGTTATGAAAAAAATAAAGATGGTATAGATTTGTATTATTCGTACTCTTTTTCAAGTTAAAGGTCCTTAAAAACCCAAGAAAACTATACATTTTAATATTACACAAATATAAACGTAATTTCTTCTTGTACATATTTAGGGTTAGAACATAGTGTAATATCCTCAGATATTATTTAGATTTGAAGATTTTGTAATCGAGCTTACATATTTATTTTGATATATGTAATGTGCAAATTGACGCTTTGTTTACATCACGTTATAAAAGGAAATTACGTAAATGTGAGTTTTTGACTTTTGTAAATAACCCTTTTGGGACTTATGTTTGTAATATAACTTTTTAATGAGGTTTCCAATTTTTCTTACTGTATCACCCATCCCATTCTACGGCGTTTTTGAGCTAGCCCCGAATCTAATAATTTTGGATTTCTATTCTACCCTTCTCCCCTGTTTGATGCGGTACTCGGTGCAAGCGATTTTCTTTACTTACTTTACTGCTTTCTTGTCTGCACGAAATTCCGTAACATATTATATATCATGATAGACAACCGTTTGTTTTTGTTTGTGCTCAATAACACGCCTTCGCGTTAGTCATGTATATTCATACTCTATTAACTGAATTAATTTGCTTTAGAGGTCTAAGGAGTATTTGAGTATTTGTTCTTCTTTGTGCTCATGTTAATCCTGTAAATATTCATGCTATATTGCCATTTACAGCCTTAAGACGGGTTGTTACGCATACATGTTTGTGCTTGCTTGTATGGAAACATATAAACGTTTATTCTTGTTTGTTTCCATTAACACGTGCTGCTGTCAATTTTGTAAATATTCAACTCTTATTATTTTTAATTAATTTAAGCAATTGTTATACCAATATACTGTGATGTATTTTATTAATTTAGTAGAATCAAGGCAGCCAGTGAATGGATAGTCGGTTTGAAAATCAAAACTTCTTTGGAATAAACATGGACATTAGGATTAAGAAATTTTAATTGTAAATAGAGTAGGTAGGTTACATAAAAAAGAATAGAGATCGGTATGTAATCAAGGAAACGAGAATAGTCAATAAATAGAATTTGAATAGTGAAGGACATATAAGAACAAGTCCGGTCAATTAATTATATAAAAGACAAGTTTAAGAAATGAATTGTATTAGTATGTATTAGGAGTATAATGATAGAAGAATATGTGTTACCCATAAGTAGAATAATAAGAGTTATAAACCAGGACCATTTTGTAAGAGAACTATCAAACGTGATTGTGAATTATGAAAACAAGTTATAATACTACCGATTTATGTTACCAGTATGCCGTTTCTGTATTTAAAAAGAAATAGAGGAGTTACATAAAGAAAGTTATTTTATTCATAAAATAAATTTGGATGTTAAAGAATATAGGTATGCTCAAGAAAAAAAACAAAATAAATTCAGAAGAAACACCACTATCAAACCCATAACACAAAAACGATCGAGGAAAAAAATTCAAGAACAAATTTACCAGACTGTCATCAAGGAAAGTAAAATGTCATTTATTATAGCGCTTGTAAAGATTAGAGTAGTAGCAGATTCATCAATTTTGACATTTATAATATCTTTTATGATCGAGTATCCATTTACAGGTTTCTCGACAAAATTAAGCAATGTAATAGTTGAAATATCAGGGAACTTAATCTTCAAAATTAATGCCTTTTGAATATTTCAGAGAGAACTGCTGACATTGGGTGTTACGACCGTATCTGAAATTTAATACCAAAAGAAATAGGAACAACGGAGAGAAATTTAAATAAGACTCAGAGGATACAGGACCACAAGTAGTGAGTACGTTAGTAAGATAGTATTAGCTGCTATATTACTATTGATATGTAAAATCAAAATCATAATTAATAACCTAAATTTGACAAGTGTCATTTTGACATTAGAATTTATAAATAGAAATTTTATCCTGATCGCCTTTAATTAGAACATTTTACCATACTAAATTTGTATAATAAACATAAAATTGCGAACCCAACCGGAGATAAGAATAGAGCTAGCCGAAATAGATTAAGGGTTTTGAAAGGAATAAAGATTGACATAATATTTGTTTAATACAAGGTGTACGGGTAGAGATATACCATAAAATAAAAGTATCAGTACAATACGTTTGTGCTTTATATATAGGTACTTCTTCCTGTTTGTGCTTATTAACACGCACACATGTTAATCTAGTAAATAATTAGTTATGGTGTTGTATATTTAATGCCAATGCTAGAAATTGATATTATTTGGTTTGTATATTTGTTGACTTATATGTTGCAGTAGTCCTGTCAGATACCACCACCCGCCCTGGTATCAATAGCGCTGATTATTTTATTTTAATGATCGCACCTTTGTGTATATTTTAATATTTTACATTGATATTGTGTTTATTTATGCCAAACGTACCATTTTCTGAATTTATTATTTTTTATTGAAATATTTTTAATTGAACGAATTTGGACAAGATTATTCCTGATAATTTATTAAATATTTGGCGTAGTCAGAGTGCTTATTAAAAAGTGGTAATACTAGAAACGATGATTTTACTTTTTTCTTAATCTTCTTTGGGAATTAAACCACTCTTAGTTTTTAAAATTATCTTTATGCACGTTTCGATCCATGCTAAACAAACCACAACAAACGGTATATATGATTTTACATTATGCGGCGATGGTCAGAGATTATTTATTAATTAGGGCCAATTAAGTATTGACTTATGTATACTTTGAACAAATCTAACTAATTTCCATGTATGATTGGTTTGTGACAGCACTCAATGATTATCCTTTTAGACTTCAAATAGCACTAAATCCACCCAATGCCACTTTGATCACGGCAGTACAGCTGTTTACTACCAGGTACGCTTTTAGACAAAATTAGAATGGGACGGGTAGTTAATTATGTAGAAATTGGGTTATTTAATTACGGTCTTCAGACGCACACATTACGATTAAGCTTACACTTAAATGACTGAGAATTGTGGTTGAGTGCTACGATTTGATTTTCCAACTTTATAAAATACCCAGCAACTTTTAAATTCTCTGCAAATTGACCCTGTTTTTGATATTCTAGGAAACAAGGTAACGATATTTGGAATGTATAGCAATAATAAAAGCTATTGCAGTTCCAGACAATTTCTTCAAAATTTCAGTTCAGCCATTTCAAAATAACAACATTTAAATTTTTCACTTTGAACTTCAAACTATAGTTTTAGGCACATGGAATAATAGCGGTAATTTAGAGATACTTTGTATTGCAATACATATTACTTATTAAATGCATCCACAAATCTCAGCATATACAAAATTCATTTCTAATTGAAATAAATCCCAAGCGCTGAAGCATTACGCGACATCTATGCCATGTTATACGAACCTACTGAATGTACTACCTGTAACAAAAACTGCATCAAAGCTCTTCATATATACTTTAGAGTAGTGCTTTTAAACACATAAAACAAAGTTGTAGCTCATTTCAAAATAAATGTTAACAGCGGATCCGGGATTAATAAATATACTTACAATAAAAATTTTATGTACTTTAATTTTAAGATCTGGTGAGCTCTATCGGCTACTAGCGGAAGTACAAGGTTTTCAGAATAGTCCATAAAGAAATAGATACGATCAATAAATACAAAGATGTGTTTTTATAGCTCTATAAGTGGCTGTTTCAGTTTACTTAAAAATGTACTAAAGCTATCGCTTTTATGGTTTAACTAGGGTTGTTTGAAGATTTTTCAAATGCTGCAGTATAATTTTAACGATGCTTAAATTTTTAATAATGTATAAATTATGGATACAATGTTGTGGACGATTTTACGAAAGTCCCGAAATTTAGACAACTTTCAGCATATACATAATAATTAATTTTTTTTATCCAGAAACTTAGTTGAAAAATAAGGATAAATATAAATACACAGTGGAAATAATTAATGCGCTTTTTAGAAAATATTTGTTTTGGAAATTCAACTTTTAGTTTTTTTTTCTTAACCCTATATGCATATAGTTGAAGAATTACAACATTGCAAATTATGCCTCTCATTGGTAGTATTTTTAAAATGAAAACGATTTAGTGCATAGTGAGATATTCCTACAACTTTGCTCTTTCACTCCTGCACCCTATAGACTTGCATATGTTTCAAATAAAATGAATCTGGCCAACATTTAGCTGATAGGTATAACCTCAAAATATTGACACCTTTGATTTTTAATTTCAAATGTGTTCAGTGTTATTTCAACTTTGAAATAAATATCAATCAATAAAATAAGGTTAGTAGATAATGTGTTATTACATAGAATCACTATGTTTTGTTATTTGATGTCATTTGTAGTAAAAATGAAAAAAATCCAAGCCGCATGTACGGTTCACAACCAAACTTAGATATTAAGTTCAACAAATATTACTTACCTTTGTGTTAAATATTTGAAATTTAATTGTACGCGAAAATAAAAAATAGTAATGTGTAAAAATTCGTAAAGTCGAATATCTTGATTAATAATTGAAATATCGAAAAGTGAATAGCGTATTCGTATTCAGCGTAAAAAACTGGATAAGAATCATATATTATATGTCTTGTAACATCACGGGAACCGTGCAACGGACAGACAGACAGACCGACCGACAGACCGACCGACAGACTAGACCATCTCATTAACCAAACGAAGTTTGGTTGAAATATATATGTTGTAGAAATACAACATTATGCAGTTAGCTCTTATTTTTACTACATAATATTCCATTGCATCCATAATATAAAAGTACTTATTTTTTATCAGATTTCGTTATAGCAAATAAAAAGTACTTAACCTAAAAAGAACTAGAGCATTGTTAATCAAAATGTTAATTTGCATTTACAATCACACAAAGGAAATGATAATTTAAAGGAATATATCACCTACCTTTCACTGGTTGTAGTGGTTGATTGTATTTGCACTGCTATCAGATAATTATGGACTGTATGTATAATGTTCACTAATTGTTGCTAATTACTGATGCTCGATGCACCGAACTAAATCACGAACCAAAGCCAAGCGAGAACGAAATTGAATAGTCGTCCACTCGGAAATTACCAACCCTTTTATGTCGTTGCACTAAAGGTAGGGATAATGGAGGGGTTCTAGCTGGGAAATAGTTTTAAGGAATTAAATTAATTGTGATTGGCATACTACAACTACAACCAAAATCCTTATAAAGCCTTAACATACCGCCCACCAAAATAAGTATTAGGAACTTATTTTCTAAGTGTGTCTAAACGAACAAACAAAAAAAATATATAACCGTAAATTTAAAAGTTAACTTACCCTAATATACTAACTATAATACTAAGTTGCCTCTGGAGTGGGGAGAGGGCACAATTTTACCACGGGCCTTTTAAATAGTCCCTGGGATGTTGCCACGGTAGCCACACGACAAACATTGTCCTTTCCATAATGCAACGTATGTATACGTCCCATTTTCCACTGTAATGGAAACACTTGAATATCTTTAATCAACACCAACGTTCCCACCATTAACGAATAATTAGCAGAAAACCATTTTGTTTTCTGTTGAAGTGTGTGCAGGTACTCCAAATGCCACCGTTTCCAAAATGATTGCTGAATACGTTGAACCAGTTGCCAACGATTTAAGGAAGATAGTTTCAGATCTAAGACATCAGGGTCGGGAATGACAGACACTGGTTCTACGTTCAGAAAATGACCAGGACTTAAGAATGAAAAATCAGTGGGATCGTTACTCATTGGACATAAAGGTCTGGAGTTTAATATGGCTTCAATTTGAGCAAGAATGGTGTTAAATTCTTCGTACGAGAGAATTTGTTCGCCTACCACCTTCTTGAGATGGGACTTTACAGATTTTATCCCAGCTTCCCACATTCCCCCAAAGCAATTAAATTAATTGTGATTGGCATACTACAACTACAACCAAAATACTTATAAAGCCTTAACAAGCATATTGTCGACAAACTTGAGTGAAATTAGTTGCGATGGACTAGACTTTTCAGATGCAGATAGCTTGAACGGTCCTGAATATATTCTAGAAACAGATGATGAAGATCTTGATTTACCATTTATGGAAAATATTGAAGATGAAGAAAATTTTGGTAGAAATACTGTCGAACAAGTTCAAATTGAAAATCAAGTGAGCACCAAATCAAGTAAATCAAAGAAGAAGAAACTAAAAATTATTTGGAAAAATAAAAACTTGATATTGAATGATGTTCAGAAAGCTTTTGGTGGTACTGATTCATTATCTTCTACATTTCTAGAACTTGATACACGGTATAAATGTTTCATACTTTTTTACTGATAAACTGTATGACAATATAACCGAGCAATATTGTTTATATGCACAACAAATAGATGTTATCAAACCTTTACGTCTTACTAATGTTGAGCTTAAAAAGTATTTTGGAATCATTAGTATGATGTCTAGTGTTCGTCTTCCAAATACATGTTCCTACTGGAGTAATGAGGTTGGTCTAGAAACGATAAAAACTGTTATGCCGTTAAATAGATATGAAAAGATTAGAGAATTTCTACATTTCAATAATAACGAAATGCATCTGTCACGAAATCATCTCAATCATGATAGAATCCATAAGCTTAGACCACTAGTTGATCATTTGAACAGTGTATATTCCTCTGTTCCCATTGAAATGAAACTATCAGTTGATGAGCAATTATGTTCAACAAAAATACGACATTTCATGAAACAATACATACCCATCAAACCCCACGTGGGGATTCAAATTATTCGTACTGTGTGGGGTAAGTGGTTTTGCATACAAGTGCGAAATATATTTGGAACAAAAGAATAATGATTTTCGCAGAAATTTATCAGAACCAGATCTAGAAGCCAGCGCAAAAGTTGTTGTTAGACTAGCCAGAAATGTACAAAAGAACCTGAATTACCAATTATTTTTCGATTATGATTACACTACTCTCAATCTCTCAGTTTATTTAGTCAAAAATGGAACTTTCAGTCTTGGAACAGTGCGACAAAATAGAATACTCAACTGCAAGTTACCCACAGAGAAAGACATGAGGAAAGATGTACGAGGAACAAGTTATAAGTTTGTAGCCACCTACAAAAATGTAGATATAAGTTCCACTGTATGGAAGAACAATCGTGTAGTAAATTTATTGTCTACTGTTGGTGGACAACAACTAATCACTTCCGTACAAAGATTTGACATCATCATCATTAGGTCTTCAGTCCTAGAACTAGTTGGACGCGTACCCTCATTGTTTCCTAGTCTAAACCAACCTACACATTTCCCTGAAATTTGCACAGTCTGCATCTATCACTGTTTGTGTGATCTCCGTCTACCTCTACCTATCTTTTCCTATCTCTGCTTATAATATATCCCGTACTATTCCCCAGAAATGCCGTAGAACGTATCTTGTCCTTCTATTTCTCCTATTTTTTTTTCGTTTTCCACAGATATCTTTATTCCTATACTATTTCAACAACCTATTTGTTATTAACCTTGTCTGTCCATTCAACCATCCACATACATCTGCAGCACATCATTCCAGAAAGCTTCTATCTCGTTTTGTCTGCTTTTCCTACTGCCCCTATTCCACCGATGTACTGTTCTCCACACTATGCTTTGAACGGTTTTCTTCTTGTATTTATGTTCGCTGTCTTTGAACATAGCTGCTGTTCTTTCTTGTTTGATGCAGTTCGGTCACCTTCTATTGTTTTACAGTTATATACCCTACTTCCCCGATATAAAGTTGTATGCGAAGGAGGGTAAGCAGCCTTTGGCTGCCAAGTCCCCCAGCACTTGAACCTTTCTCGAATTAATAGTTTTTGCAATTTATCCTTTTGCACAATCAACATTAGTTGAAAATATTTTACAACCAAGACCTGTAGTTGTTTATAATAATCATCGGAGTTAAGAGCACTTATTTTTTCGTCATTGGGTTTTACGTCTTGAGACTGGTTAGAGTTGTACCTCAGCTTATTTACCTTCTGAGCTAGAATACACAGTTTCCTGCAATTGTCCCAACAGCCTATATACAACTCGAATTCCTTCTATTGTTTTCTAATTACATGCCCTATTTCACCGAGATTTAGTGGTATGTGAAGGGGGTTATGCAGCCTGTGGCTGGCAAGGATCCCCCAACACTTCGACTGTTTGGTAAGGTTGATAAAATTAATCTAGAAATGGTAATTATAGGGAAGGACCAATTGCTATTATGTAGCAATACCAACGGCAGTGTAGCGGTTATGTAATAAACAAAGCACTTACAACAAACTACTTAATAAAGAATATAAATACCTTAAAGCCTGTGCCGCACTGGGCAAGAGAAGTCACACACAAAAGGTAGAGGACACCAAACAACACTCGCACTCGGTGTGGTGTCGCTTTCAGGGCTCTCATTCAACTGTCTTCTGTTACCGTCCGAGTGCGACTGATGTTACCTCACGCACTCGCACTACGGCATAAGGTTTTACTCAAACTGTAGGATACCCGCACTAATGGTATTTATTGTCACTACTACTAAATTGTTCAATGATGACGTAACATACCGCCCACCAAATTCATAGAATTTTGAAAAGGGGGGAAGTAGGTTGGGTGAAGGAAATCACATGGGATTTGGCCTTTCTAGAAAAACAGCTAAGGAAAGATATGGTGGTACATTACAGCGAGTGATATCCCCAACTGTGCAAAATAAAAATATATATGTAAATAAACAAATATTTAAAAATAATATACTACCATACATGTAAGAAATGTGTATATACATCTAAGCATAAAACAAAGTTAAAATACCGGTAGCGGTACTGGTTCGACCAAAGGTCGTTTTAATGTGCCATGTGCAGTTTTGACTGCAGCGACACGTATAATACCGTCCGCACCGGGAAAGATATTAATGATACAACCAAACTTCCATTGAAGTGAAGAAAGCTGGTCGTCCTTGATGAGGACAATAGTGTCCTTTTCAACTTGTCGAACACCTACCTTAGAGTGACATTTAACCTTCTGAGTAAGAGTATGTAAGTATTCATGGCTCTAGCGAGCCCAAAAATCTTGGTGGAGTTTTTGCAGGAGTTTCCGCCTGCTCTTTAATGATAAAACGTTGTTTGAATAGTCCTCATCTGGTGGTGCAGAAAGAGGCTCCATAGTTAGGATATGACCTGGTGTTAAGCAACGCAGGTCATTTGGATCCGAACTCAAAGCACAGAGTGGCCTTGAATTTAAAACAGATTCAATTTGAGTGTAAAGTGTGTAAAGTTCCTCAAAGGTAAGTTTTTGTTTACAGATTACGCGAGCTAGATGTGTCTTTACCGACTTAAAACCGCTTTCCCACAAGCAACCGAAGTGAGGGGCGCTAGGTGGATTAAAAAACCACCTTATTTTTTCTGAGGTTACTGCACTATGCAGATAACTCGTAAGCTGACGATAGGCACCTACAAAATTAGTTCCACAATCACTAAATATTTGAGAACAGCGTCCTCGACGTGCTATAAATCGTCGCAAAGTAGCAAGAAACGCGTCTCCCGACAAATCCGAAACAAGTTCAATATGTGCTGCCTTAGTGGCAAAACAAACAAAAATACAAATATAGGCCTTAAGAGTTTTAGAGCCCCATAGGCGGTTAGCCTTTATTAAAAGAGGGCCAGCAAAATCAACACCAAAAATACTGAACGGTTTGATTTGGGTAATACGTGCTGCCGGTAGGTCTCCCATAGGAGGAGTTACCAGGGCCGGTCTGGTACGAAAGCATCTATAACATGATGATCAATAACTTCGGATTAAATTTTTAATAGAAATGATCCAAAAATTTTGTTGTATAAGATACGCTATGGTATTAACACCACCGGGATGGTAATACCTTTCATGTGTTGACCGAATGATAAGTTCGGTTAATCGATGCCGCTGAGGCAATAACGCAGGAAACTTTTCCAAATAGAAAAGCGAAGAATGTGTCAAGCGCCCACCTACTCTTAAGATATTTTGTGGATCAACAAATGGAGAAAGTTTTGGCAAGGTTTTAGGTAATTTACGTTTTGCCTTGATCGAAGCTATTTCCTTTGAGAATGTAACATTTTGTACATGCCGAACGATAATCATAAGAGCATTGTGTAACTCAATGTCTGTTAAGGGACCCGTATGACGTTGAGCCGTGGGTTTAAAAAATCTATAAATGTAAGCCACGATGCCTTGAATTTTATATAATGATGAAAAGCGACTTAGTAAAATGTCAATGAAGTTTGGATCTGTTTGAGCGACAAATGTTAGGATCTTCTTACCTCAGCAATTGAGGTTGACAATGTTGGTTGAGGCGGCCACCAGTCACTAGGGTAGTGAAGCCATTCAGGCCCCGCCCACCATAGCGAACATGCAATAACCGCGCTTGGCATTCATCCCCAAGATGCAGGATCAGCCGGATTATGTGAAGATTTAATATAAAACCATAGACTAGATGCAATGATTCCTTGAATGTGGCTAACACGGTTTACCACAAAAGTTTTCCAACGAAAAGGTAGAGAACGTATCCTAGTGATAGCGACCGTAGAATTACTCCACGCTGAAACATCGGAGATTTCAATCAAGCCTTGATAAGACCGAATGGTAAAAGAAGGTAAATCGGTTAATAAAACGGCGACACATAATTCCAAACGTGGAATGGAAATGCGCTTAATTGGAGCTACTTTTGTTTTAGCGGTTACAAATTGTACAGTTATTTCTCCAGGAGTTTGATTTATGAACTGAAAATATACTACCGCTGCATACCCTACCTTGCTAGAATCGCAAAACCCATGCAAATGACAAGTAAAAAAATCCGAAGGGGGTAAACAACGTGGTAACTTTAATGACGATAATAACGGCAACTATTCTGCTGCCATTGAGACGAAATGTCTGCTGGTGGAATGTCATCCCAATTTAAACCTAACATCCACAGATGCTGGATTAGGCGTTTCGCAAAAAGTGTTAGTGGCGCTAAAAACCCTAATGGATCATATATTCTGGCAACTTGCGAAAGTATGTTGCGCTTTGTACATATTGGGTTTAATGGTGTAACCCGAAATGAGAAAATATCTTCTGTAGGTGACCATTGAAGACCTAATATTTTTATTGATTCGTCAGACTCGAAGTCTAATGAAGTATATTGGCAAAAATCTGACGGGATGTCTTCCAAAATGGAAACTGAATTAGAACTCCGTTTTCGAAGTTCAAAGCCAGCCAAATGTAAAAGTCGAATAAGTTGATCTTTGATTTCTCGGACCCATTGTATAGAATCTCCACCGGCGACGAAATCGTCAATATATAGATTTGACCGTATAGCCTCAGCGGCCAACGGAAACCTTTTGCCTTCGTCAATGGCTAATTGCTGAAGGGTTTTAATGCTAGATAAGGCGATGACTTAATACCATAGGTCACTGTATTAAGCTGATAAGTCTGAATGGGTTCTTCTGCGGAGAACCGCCAAACAATTAATTGAAATTTTCGATGTTCTTCGGTAACGAAAATTTGTCGATACATTTGGCGAACATCACAAGTAAAAACGAAACGATGAGCACGAAATTTAAGTAAGATTGACGCAATGTCGTTTTGGAGACTAAGTCCAGCCAATTAAGTGTCATTAAATAACATGTAGCTTTTAGCCTTTGCAGAGGCGTCAAAAACAACACGAAGTTTAGAAGTATAACCTTCCTGTTTAAACACAGGGTGATCGGGTAAAAATAATTATCGTTCCAACGGGCGGAGAATCGAGTAATGTCATATGACCCGCATCAAGATAGTCCTGCATGAAATCGTTGTATTGGGGGCGTAGCTCCGGTTGAGCATGCAATTTGTGCTCCAACGAAAATAGTATTTTTTGGCCATGTCAAAGGAATTATCAAAAATGTGCAAAGTATCGTTGAACGGTAACGCAACAATAAAACGACCGCTAGGGTCACGAGAAACCGTGTTTTCGAAAATCAAATCTGCCTTTTTTTCTTCTGGAGAAGTATAAGGCTTGAATCGTAGCTCCTCTAACTCCCAAAAACGCCTTAGAGTCTGGTCAATAGGATCTTCTACAAAAGCAAAAAATGTTTGGACAGTATCAGACTGCAAGCTTTTTGTGGGACCAATAATAGTCCAACCAAAAATTGTATTTATGGCGGCAGGCTGAAGAAATTTTCCATGTACAACACCGCTAGTGATGATGAACGCATAAACATCTGCTCCAAGGAGCATGTCAATGGTTTCTGGAGAGTTCCAGGTCGGGTCTGCAAAGTGCAGGCCGCATAAGTGTTTCCAATTATTAGGTAATTTACCAGATACTGATGAAAGCACAAAAGTTGTAACTTCTAGAGATTTTCCAGAGTCTAAAATAGAGCGAATGGTGCAGCTGACGGCACCCTTATTGACCGCTGAAGTTGTCTGCCCAAGTCCATAAATCGGAACTTGAGAACGTATACGTGGAAGCCAAAGTTTGCTCACGCAATCGTCTCGAATAAAGCTAGCTTGGGAGCCAGGGTCTAAGAGTACCCTGATCGGTTTGTATTTACCAGAACGATCTTGAACTTCCACAACAGCAGTAGAGAGTAAGACAGTAACCCCAGGATTTAAATTCGTCTGTGAAGACAAAACATTTGCCGGAATAGGAGAGGCTGACTGCGTCCTATTGGCATTTTTATGCATATGTGTAGCGGTCGGTTCAGCTGAACGACTAGAAGCAGGTTGAGCTTCAAAATGTAGCAAGGTATGATGCGGCTTGACGCAAGTTCGACAAAAATTATAAGATTTGCATTGCATAGACGCATGGTCTGTACGTAAGCAATTTAAACAAAGGCGTAAGCGTTTGACAATGTCAAAACCTTCTGTCGGAGTTTTCTTTAAAAACGATTGACATCTGTAAATTAAGTGATTGCCCTTGCAAGAAGGACAATGGTGCGAAAATGAATTCTTTGAACACTGGAGCTAATTAGTGTGTCCAGTGAAACTACGTTAGAAGAAACTCTTGGTTTAAATTGAAACGCTGAGGATTTCTTAGGCACTGATGTGTGAGCTGTATGAACAGTCGTCGAATAAGATACAGGTGGGGTTGAAGAAAATGTTTCCAAAGCTGCACATTGTTGAGTTAAAAAATATCTCAAATCATTGAAATTGAGTATTTGCTTCGGATTCGATTGGAGTTCAAAGCGTTTTCTAGTGAACGGATCGAGCTTTTCTAAAGAAAATCGACCAGAATAAAGTTCCAATGTTCAGTAGGAAATTTTAAGTTAGTTAGAACAGCAAGGTTCTCTGAAAAACAATAAATAAGTGCCCTAAGTTTCTTAGGGTCTTCTGATTTTAAAGTTGGAGAGTCTTTCATAGCCCTCCAATGCAAAGTTGCTAACAAACGTGGTATGCTAAATCGCTCACGCAAGGCATTATATGAAATAGTAAAATTATCCCCAAAAACCGGTACAAATTTAACAATTTTCAAAGATTATCCGCTACAGTAGTTAATAAGATAATTTAATTTCTCAATATTGGTCAACGAAGCATTATTGTAAACGAGACTGTCAAATAAATCAATAAAAAATGAGAATTCAGTTACCTCATTATTAAAATGGGGCAGCTTTAAAGGCAACAATTTTGATCCACTACTGCTTGGTGTACTTTCACTAATTT
The DNA here is from genome assembly GCA_036346225.1 of Platerodrilus igneus. Taxonomy (NCBI): domain Eukaryota; kingdom Metazoa; phylum Arthropoda; class Insecta; order Coleoptera; family Lycidae; genus Platerodrilus; species Platerodrilus igneus. The sequence goes on from JARFIW010000566.1 coordinate 3,323,659, forward strand.
GCGGTGCCCGCGTTTCTTGTACTGCTTCAAGATGAAGCAAAATGCAATAATAAGCAGCATCTACCTCTTTCCGTAGAGCGTTGTAATTTAGTAATTCTACATCGTTACATGAGGCTAAGACATCAACTAAAACCCTATTAAAATTGGAGTAAATGTCATTGACTCCCCTTGTTTGAATATGGAATAACGTTTTTAAACTTGAATCACTCTGTATAGCATTGCCGAGCTCCAATGTTTCCATAATGCGTATTATAAATAACTCAAGCTGAGCTAAATCGGTCTTTTTTGGAGCCATAATGAAAATGTTGTTCTGAAAGATGTATAAATAAATCCTGTAAACGCGGTAACCTTCAGCTGTGCGCTGAGAAATTAAGGTTCTTGTTCAAGCACGAAAATGTAAAATAGCGCATAACTCAATCAATCACGTTTATGACTATTAGCTTCCAATAAGTTTAAGCAACAAGTCGTAAACCTAACGGTTTGTCAAACCCTTATAAAGCGTTAAGATAAAATTTACAGTTTATAACGGGCGGCTTTGAACATGAAAGATTCAAAAGTCCACCAAATTTTAGAATGTGGCTAACATATTTGCAAGAAAGCAGCTTCTACATTTTATTACACCTTGCAGATGTGCTCAATACTTCACGCCTGCAAATTGACTGCAGGGTTTGCATGTAACACAAAAAACGCGCAATGGGTTTCAATACAAATTAGCAAATTTTACATCAAAGGATTTGTTTGTAATTAACCGCTTGGTTTAATTACGACAAAATCGATTAATTTAATGTAAATAGAGTATACAGCCAATACTCCACACATTCCAATCCGCTAAATATGGGGTTTAAAACACATATCTAAAAGCTAAAATACATAATCAAAACGACGCTCGCCGGAATGCAAAAATAACATTCATTATAGGGCATGCGTATAAAAGTAGGACAGGTGAATCCGGGTCGAATTAGGACCGAATGTGTTTGGTAAGGTTGATAAAATTAATCTAGAAATGGTAATTATAGGGAAGGACCAATTGCTATTATGTAGCAATACCAACGGCAGTGTAGCGGTTATGTAATAAACAAAGCACATACGACAAACTACTTAATAAAGAATATAAATACCTTAAAGCCTGTGCCGCACTGGGCTAGAGAGGTCACACACAAAAGGTAGGGGACACCAAAGAACACGCGCATTCGGTGTGGTGTCGCTTTCAGGGCTCTCGTTCAACTGTCTTCTGTTACCGCCCGAGTACGACTGATGTTACTTCACGCACTCGCACTGCGGCATAAGGTTTCACTCAAACTGCAGGATACCCGCACTAATGGTATTTATTGTCACCACTACTAAATTGTTCAATGATGACTTAACATCGACATTTTCTTTATTAATATTTTTTTAGTAAATCTTTTGACACAATTAACATTAGTTGAGAGTATTGCAAAACCAATATCTGTAGTTGTTTATAATAAGCACCATGCTAAAGTACAGTTATTATTTTTTTCATTAGTTTTTCCATCTTGCGACTGGCTGAAAGCGTACGTCTATTGATTTCTATTCTGAGCAAGCCTACACATTTCCCTGAAATTCTTACAGCCTACATCTTTTACTATCTGTGTGCAGTAGTCTAACCTAGGTCTACCTCTACTTTTCTTTTTTCCTATCTCTGCTTCTAATATATTCCGCACTATTCCCTCATGTTTTAGTATGTCGCATATCATCCTATCTTTCCTATTTTTTACTGTTTTCTACATATTTTTTTCTTCTCCTACCATTTTAGTACCTCTTCGTTCTTAACTTTGTCTGTCCATGATATATTCATCATACGTCTGTAGCACCACATTTCAAGGACTGCTACCTATTTCTTATCCGCTTCTCTTACTGTCCAGGCTTCACAGCCGTACAATGCTGTGCCCCGCACATATGTTTTAAGAAATCCTTTCCTTGTTTCTATGTTTGTTGTTTTTGAGCACATTAGTTGCTTTTCTTAAATGTAGCACGACCTTGTGCTAATTTTTGTTTTATACCTTTTGTGCTTTTCCCATCTTGCGTTATTTGACTTCCTAGGTAGCAGAAATCCTTAACCTCTTGTAAGCTCTCGTTACCTATTTGTGTTCTTGTTGTTGATGCATTTTCCTCTCTTTTGCATACTAAAACTTTAGTTTTATTTTTATTAATTTTCATACCATATATCTCCGTTAGAAGTTTCCATTTTATTAAGAGCAACTTCTAATTCTTGTTTGCTAGATGCTAATACCGCTATATCATCTGCAAATCTAAGCATATTAATCTTTTGTCCGTGCATATTAATTCCAAATGTCTTCATGCATTTGACAGTATTCATTGCCTCTTCCATGTTCAAGTTAAAATTAATGGGGATAAGGCACATCCCCTTTCCTATTATTTACTTCTCCATTTTCTTACTCTAATTCTATTACCGCTGTTTGCTCTTTGTATACGCAATGTACTATCCGTCTATCCCTAAAACTCATTCTAATCTTTTTGAGTATGTCAAACATTATTTTCCATTTTACACTGTCGAATGTTTTTTCCAAATCTACAAACCCTATATATACAGTATTGCCCGAAATAAACAGTACTGAAACTAAGTTGGCGGTGTTTTTATGCGTGCGCTGTCACACTCAAGTTAGCTAGTATAGACCTGTCAAGTAAACCTCAAACAAGTAATTAGTAGGGCCTAATTGTTAAAAATGGTGTTAAGTACAGAGGAGAAAGTGTTTCTGGTAGAGCATTATTTTCGTTCATACGGAATCGGCCGACATAATGGTGCAAGTTTGCTATACGTGTCTGATCAATTCACACAAAGGTTTAATAAACGTTCTCCAAGTAATGCTGTAATTTTGAAGGTTATTGAAAAGTTTAGAAATACAGGTAGTGTATTGTGCCAACGAAAAGGAAACTCAGGGCGTCCCAGGACAGTTAACAACAACAATAACCATGAACGTGTTTTGAGCAAATCTTAGAAAATCCGAAAGTCAGCCAGGCAAGGACAGCGTTACAACTTGTTTTAGAAAGAACTTCCTTTCAAAGAATCCTGAAGGAGCTGGGTACATTTTCGTATGTGATTCAGGTACATCAACAACTACATCCTCGGGATTATCGCAGTAGAGTGGAATATTGCGCCAGAATTCTCGCGTTACAGTATGAAAATCCTGAATTTTTGAAAAATGTTTGGTTTTCAGACGAAGCACATTTTCACTTGTCAGGCTATGTGAATCGTCGCACAAATCGATTTCTGGGCTTTGCCAGACCCGATGAGGTTCAAGAGGTTCCTTTACATAGTGAAAAGTGAGTGTCTGGTGTGCTGTTTCCGGACACGGAATCATTGGTCCGTACTTTATCGAAGAGAATGGTAGGCAAGTCACACTTAATCAACAGAGGTACAGACAAATTTTAACACGATTTATCCCTGATCTACGTCGTGCACGTAACGGCATTTCGAAACCAATTTTTCAGCAGGACGGGGCAACTTGCCATACTGCTGCCGCAATTCGTCAATTTCTTCAAGAACATTTTCCAAGCAAATTCATATCACGATTTACTGACTTCCCTTATCCTTCACATTCTCCAGACCTCACACCTCCAGACGCATACATTTGGGGCATGGCTAAAAATGCCGTTTTCAAACGGGCACCACAAACCATCGATGAATTAAAGGATGCCGTTAGAGTCTTCTTCGCAGCCCTGAGACAACCCTTATTCAATAACATGACCAGAAACTTAGAACATCGTTATGAAGTCTGTATCGAACGAGGAGGTGCACATTTAGAACATATAATAAAGTGTCAATAATATGTATTTTTTAAATATACAAAACAATTACAATTTCAGTACTGTTTATTTCGGGCAATACTGTATATATATATATATATATATATTATTATGTAAGGGGGGTACAAGGCTTCTAAGGGTAGATTTGTGTTAATAGGGGTGTATGCCAAACAATAGGATTAATATATCAGATCTAATAATTTAAAAAACTATATTTTGCTGTACTTTACATATGCTAAAGTATGTACCATTTTAGTTTGAAACATATGTGCCAAAAGGTAGACAACATGACTTTATGACGTTGATACAATGCACGGTACTTAAGGTTTTATACTGAGTTGATATTTTATGAGCCAGTGAAAGTACATTTGCCGTCGGAAAGCCGAACGCATTTATGGATATCTGCAACCAACAAAGCGTCCAGGTCGTGTGTAAATTATTTTGGCTTTTCTTTTAATAGAATCAACTTTTGGACGAATTGTAAAATCAAAATTAAAAGTGAATAGAAATATAAAAGGTTATTGGAGAATTATGAAGTGTTTTTGGACCAATAGTAGAAATTAAGAATATTATAAAGACTGTAGTGAAGGTATTTTGGACACGAATAGAAAGACGAATTGTTATTGGATATTGTATGTTTTAGAATTGTAATTCAAGTAAGCTAAGGTTGTTGATCTTATCGCTAAGCGAAATAAATAAAAAAGATTCTAATTTCGATTATATTCAGATAAAGACGTGTTTTGCAAAACCTGCGTTAAAAGTTGTACAAATATTTATTGAAATAAAAGTTTATGTGAATTAAAGAGTTTAATTTAGTAAAGTGAAAGTAAATAAGAAGCATCGATAGTAAAGACAACGAGTATTAAAGAAGATTTGGAGTGGTTAATAGTGCGACGGGAAAAGCGACGATTATTTAGGTTTGAGAAAGATTGGTGTTGGATTTGGGAAGAATTGGTTAAACGGCAGCAGGAGATTTGAATGGATATAGAAGGCAACGACGATATTGATAATTTTTGGAGTGATTTGAGCAGATTAACGGCAGTAAGGACATCGTGTGGATATTAAAGGAATAGCAGGACAAGGATTGATTTAAAATAGGACGGCTGGATTGATTTGGATTGCGCAAGGAGAGGATTAATTGGAATACGAAGTAGGGAAACAGGAGAGCAGTATACTACGAGAAAGAATTAACGCAGGGGAAATTTGGGGTCAACGAAATTGGTTAAGAACACCTGGAGGCGACACGCAAGTGAACTACGATTGAGAATCTTTGTGAAGGTGCGTACGGTGATTACGATCTTGAGCCAGCAGTAAAAGAAGGCCTTCAGCGCGGTATAAATCAGGTAAGTACCGTGAATATCTTAAAACGTCAAAATTAAAGTCATAAATAGTAAACATAAATTAATTTGGCACCAAGCAACATTGATCTGTTAAAATTTGGCATATATAGAAAATCAGTGCATTAAAAAAGTGGTAAAACAAACGAGGGTGCAGTTTGGTTGGGTAGTGCACATCTACTCACGATTGAACTCACGGTGAGTAAGGTGAACACCCTGAGATTAAGGTTTCATATAGTCGAGGCATAATATATAGTAAACAGTAAATAAATAACCAACCAAACGTTGCTAAAGCACCTCGAATATATTGAATACTAAAATAGGGACGACGACAAAAGTCGTGTAGCAAATTTTGTGTGGAGTAAACAAGCAAAAGTAAAAAGTTAGTAGGCAGAAGAATATATATATATATATATATATATATATATATATATATATTGCTGTGATATTCTCCTTTGAATGCGGGAACTGGGTCCTTTCAACAAAAAAATTCTAGTCCCACAGATTGGGCGTCATAAACGGCTGTGATCCTCTTTTCGCCTCGGCTGCTCACCTAATGTTATAAACCTCCTCATTCATAAAAAAAAACAACACATTCCTACCAAAAACATCAACGTTAACTCTATTTACATCAATATTCAGAATACATTAAAATTTCAAAATTAAAACTCAGCATAAATTTCAGTTTTAAAAAAATTTCAAGATTAATTTTATTATCATTTTAATGTGCATCCAAAATTAAAGTCCTTGTTGGATGCCTACTAATTAATATAACAATATAAGCAGACCGGAGTCTGAGTATAAAGGAGCATCTACCACCCTTTACGTTAATTAACCAGGTTCGTCTAATTGAGCTCAAAGACATACCCAAATTTTCATCATATTACCGAACATCAAAACTAAATACCCTTTCTACTTCAACAAGCAAATTTCATCTTAAATATAAAATTTTATGGTTAGTACAATTTCACTAATGTCCCTTTAAAGTAAATCAATTATAAAGTTATTCAACACACACAAAATGTCAAACAAAATAGTATAATTTACCTGAAGGTCACCGTCCTCGTAGCTTCAAAGTACATCGTCCCTTTAGTTAATCACACCATTCCAACAGGATTATATTTACGGCTTCTAATTCTCAACGCTTTTAAAATTTTCTCCTTCACCATTTATTTAACGTTGTTTCTGGGCTTTTCCGGAATTCATCTGTGTATATCTGACCCTTGTTTCGTGGATCCAGACACGTATTTGAACCATTTAATTATTAACACCCCCGAAAAATAGCAAATAACTTCATACTTCTTTCACCAATATACGCCAAAACTGCCTACTTTTGTGTATACATTTGTCGTTGTAAATTTTGCTAATTGGTACAGTGAAACTAAATTTTATTACCTTGTATCTAAGTGCACTGAAGTACATTCATGTTAGCACGTAAATAACCAACTATTTTGAATCACCAAAATATACGAGCAAAATTTTAAATTATTTTCTCAAACTAAAATGCACTGTTTAACATCTTCAATCAAGTCGCGGATGTAAGAGCTTTTAACGCATCGAATAGTCAAAAGTCTAAGAGAGCTTGTTTATATTCATCTCGGTATATATAGCAAAAAGCCGGCACGTCGCTTTTGTCCTCAAAACGGGTAATTCTAAAGAATTCCTCATTTTATGTTCCCAGTCTGTCGCTCGCGCGTCAATTTTACAATTTTCACTCGTCCCATTTAAATCTCAGAAATTTCAACACACGGCACGCAAGCATGTCCGAGAAATAACTAATTGACTTTTATACCGAAATTGTTGTTTCTACCTCTGATATTTGCATCCTATTTTCAACCAATTGTGACCCTCGTGACGTTGCTTAAATCCCGCCTTTTACTATATGTGTCTTTGCTTGACGCATTTTCTCTTTCCTTTTCTAACCTGTTCGTATTGGTGCAAATTGATATTCTTTATTATCGATTATATTTTAGTCCATGTGGACTGTTATCTGGGTTTAATAACCCCGTATCGCACATTCTCGTGAATATTAAGCCCCGGTTTCTCCAAGATTCTTTGAAACTATTAATTATCTACAAAATTTACGCCGTATGTGATATTTAAACTACGCAGGTGTTCAAAATAATATTAATTCTCAGAGCTTTATTTTCTGGTATTATAATCTTGGGTTTTACAAGTTTCTATAGATATTATCTGTTACTAACGGTTCAATTAACTTCAATTAAAATTAATACTCTTTAATTTTTAGTGAATCCTAATTAAATATTCAATTATTATCTGTACGTTTCGTTTAATACTCGTTGCCCAAACTTGAATCAATTCATATAAATCTTGCACGTAATTTCCATTTGATTCTTTACTTTGGAATAATTAAATTACACGTTGAGCATTTTAAAACTGCTTATTTTTATATGAAGCGTCTTGTAAATAATTTTAATCTCTTATTTTTAATAAAACGAATGAATTTTTATTCTCCACGGGTTTTAATAAAGCGTATTATCTAATAAACTTCCTTATACACGGTGATTAAAATTATTTGATGTAATCCATTAATTTTCTACCCTGGTCTAAATATGAGTATTTTCCCCCTATTTGAATACAAATAATCCCACTTATTTGACTTCAAATATAAAACATTTAGACAAAAAAAATTACAAACAAACTGCCTATCTCTCTCTACCCTTATCTATCTAACTTATCTACTTTGTCTCCAATCGAAAAAAAAAATATTTACACCTATCCTATATCCCTATCCTATTCCTAACTCTCACCTCATTCTATAAACTGAAATTATCCCTAACTTCATCCTACTCATCCATCTAATCCTATATACATCCTATATACCTATCCTATTCCTAACTTTTAACTAATCTTCACTATACTTTATTTCATCCTACCTAATCCTATATACCTATCCTATTTCTAACTTTATTCCTAACTCTCCACTACTCTTCTATGAAATATCTACACTTAACCTATCTTATTTTCTTCCTACATTTACTCTTTATTCTCATCCTAAACCTATTCCTAATTATCTCCCATATTTATCCTATACCTAGCTTTATTTTCTATAAACACTTACTTCTACTTTTCTATATACACCTATTCTATCCCTTGTTCTATATCTATACTAAAGTTCACCTATCTCTATCCTTTGTTCATTAAGTTATTTAAATCTAACTCTTTTCTTGACCCTCCAAGTCTTCCTTCTTACCATCCTAATACTCTTCATCCCTATCTCTCCCCCTTCTATATCTATACTTAACATCTCTATTATCTCACATACAATAAACTTATCATCCCTCTTATCCTGACTCTTAAATATTACTTCTTCTTCAGTCCCTACACTTGTCTGTTTCTCATTTATTCTTGTTTCCTTTCTGCCGACAAACCAAACGATGCTACTTTACAATTATCGATTTTTCCTCTATGGAAAACCCTACGTACCTTCTAGAATTTTTGTGTAATGGAATCCGCCAGAATGAATCCCTTAAATCTACTTTATTAAAACAAACTTGCCATCTTTACTTAATTTCGCCTTCACCTGCTCCTGATATGCTGCTTCTACCCCACTACTTCTGCATGTTTTTGTATTAAAGCTTGAACCTCTACTTTCCTATCCTCTGGACATCTTATTGTGTTGATCTGTTTACTTTCATCATCCTCTACCTCCACTACATTAATACTAAACCCCGTGTCATTCTCTGTGACTTCATAACTGCCCTTCCATGGCACTACCCTATCCTTAATCCTTATTACCTTCCTTTCCATATCTATCAAAACCCTAACTTCATCATACAGTCAACACCTAAAATGCTCTGAAACTTCAGTCCAGGTACAATTACAAACTCCTGTTCACAGCTTAAACCTCCTATATCTATCCTAAGCACCACAACACTATTTACTACAGCAAACTTCTTTTTATTTGGAGCTACTAAATGGCTACGTTTTATAGGCATAATTCTATCACAAACCTTATCCCTAATTTTGCTGACGAATTCCTCCGATATTAAACTCGCCTCTGCCCCTGTATCAAGTAATACTTCTACATTATTTTCAAAATTTCTAAATTAATAATTGGCAAACATAATTTTCTACAGTTTCTGGCTCTACTTCCTCCTCAATTTTGAAAAATTCACGTGGATGTTCATATACATTTACACAGAAATCTAGTGGTCTGTCGCGTTCTAAAATCCTGTCCCATCCTGTTTTCCGTGCTTGGTCCTGGTTGTTCTTCTACAACCTGTGCGTACGTCCTCCTCGTGTTAATATCCGTGTCCCTGTCTCTATTCGGCGTGCTGGTCACAGTCCTGTTTACCTCCGGTAAACTGTTCTGTCGCGTGTAACTAGGTCTTGGCGTCGGTCCCCTAGTCGCACTATTGCTCCTGTATTCCTGTCCTCGTCGTTCCCAATTCGGTCGAAAATTTCTGTTGTAGTCAGGCCGTCTCGGATAATTCGGTGTCCTGTTGTCAAACCTAACTGTGTTAACGTTTCGTTCTCGTATCTCTCTTGTCCGTCCAACACATACATCGTCATATCTCTGTAAGTATTCCAAAAACGTCTCCCGTTCTGTGATGTTTTGTAAGGCCACGTGTTGTCTAATTTCCAGTTCAAAATGTCGTGATAGGTACTTGATTATCTGTCTGTCCGTCAATGGTGGATTCAGTTGTTTGGCCACACTGTATTTGCAGATGGCATATTGCTCCCTAGAACCTGCAAACTCTCCCTAAAATTTTCCTGTAATCAAGTCGTCCCTAATCTGATCCTATTTGTGATCACTCCAGTAATGTTGTAAAAATTTGTTTTCAAAGTCCTGATACGTGTCTATGTCCTGTCCTACTAAATTGTACCATGCCTCCGCATTGTCCTTTAATAAAGCCTTTATCGTATTTAGTTTAGTCTGTTCGTCAAATAAATTTCCCACTAGATTTCTTACGCTATTAATAAAATTTGTGGATTTACCCTGTTATCGCCATAAAACTTCATGTGTTGGTCCAATGATACTCCACCTGTAGAAAATCTGGGACCATCCCCCGTTAAATTTGACATGTTGTATTTGATACTACTAACTTCGCGTTCTACCCTGCCTAACTGATCCCTACATGAGTCCGTCACTTCAGTCATTTTATATTAATCTCTTCTTCACAAAAATGCGTACTTCGGACCTTAAATGTCCCATTTCCTGTCGAAGACCTGTAATATCACGCTTATTTTATCAACCCTATTTTCAACTTCCCCATCTTTACGGTAAGACTATTTTAAATTCTGAAACTTCTTGATTCGTCTTATCTATTTTCTGACTAATCTCCTCTAACTTCCTGTTCGATTCTTCACTCATTCGGTCAAATTTTCGATTTGAGTCCTCTCTCGCTCTATTCGATTCTTCCCTAGCTAATCGCATTTCCTCTAACATTCTCATCATTAACTCATTTCCTGTTTCTCCTGATTCCGTCCTCGACTGATCTCTACTGCCTCCAGCTTCTTCCATTTTCGAAATTTTCTCACACAATGCACTATCGTCACTTCCAATTTCTACTCCTTGACTCCTTAACCTCTCTTTTCTCTGCATACGTTCTAATCACTCACACACACTCTAAAAATACTCTTAAATTTATACACAAACAGAAACTCTCTTTCTCAGATCGCCAGTTTCCTGGAATAAAATAACAAAAATTTTATTTGGAACTCGAGCCCTCACGTTGTGGTCGCCATAATTTGCTGTGATATTCTCCTTTGAATGCGGGAACTGGGTCCTTTCAACAAAAAAATTCTAGTCCCACAGATTGGGCGTCATAAACGGCTGTGATCCTCTTTTCGCCTCGGCTGCTCACCTAATGTTATAAACCTCCTCATTCATAAAAAAAACAACACATTCCTACCAAAAACATCAACGTTAACTCTATTTACATCAATATTCAGAATACATTAAAATTTCAAAATTAAAACTCAGCATAAATTTCAGTTTTAAAAAGAATTTCAAGATTAATTTTATTATCATTTTAATGTGCATCCAAAATTAAAGTCCTTGTTGGATGCCTACTAATTAATATAACAATATAAGCAGACCGGAGTCTGAGTATAAAGGGAGCATCTACCACCCCTTTACGTTAATTAACCAGGTTCGTCTAATTGAGCTCAAAGACATACCCAAATTTTCATCATATTACCGAACATCAAAACTAAATACCCCTTTCTACTTCAACAAGCAAATTTCATCTTAAAATTAAAATTTTATGGTTAGTACAATTTCACTAATGTCCATTTAAAGTAAATCAATTATAAAGTTATTCAACACACACAAAAATGTCAAACAAAATAGTATAATTTACCTGAAGGTCACCGTCCTCGTAGCTTCAAAGTACATCGTCCCTTTAGTTAATCACACCATTCCAACAGGATTATATTTACGGCTTCTAATTCTCAACGCTTTTAAAATTTTCTCCTTCACCATTTATTTAACGTTGTTTCTGGGCTTTTCCGGAATTCATCTGTGTATATCTGACCCTTGTTTCGTGGATCCAGACACGTATTTGAACCATTTAATTATTAACACCCCCGAAAAATAGCAAATAACTTCATACTTCTTTCACCAATATACGCCAAAACTGCCTACTTTTGTGTATACATTTGTCGTTGTAAATTTTGCTAATTGGTACAGTGAAACTAAATTTTATTACCTTGTATCTAAGTGCACTGAAGTACATTCATGTTAGCACGTAAATAACCAACTATTTTGAATCACTAAAATATACGAGCAAAATTTTAAATTATTTTCTCAAACTAAAATGCACTGTTTAACATCTTCAATCAAGTCGCGGATGTAAGAGCTTTTAACGCATCGAATAGTCAAAAGTCTAAGAGAGCTTGTATATATTCATCTCGGTATATATAGCAAAAAGCCGGCACGTCGCTTTTGTCCTCAAAACGGGTAATTCTAAAGAATTCCTCATTCTATGTTCCCAGTCTGTCGCTCGCGCGTCGATTTTTACGAATTTTCACTCGTCCCATTTAAATCTCAGAAATTTCAACACACGGCACGCAAGCATGTCCGAGAAATAACTAATTGACTTTTATACCGAAATTGTTGTTTCTACCTCTGATATTTGCATCCTATTTTCAACCAATTGTGACCCTCGTGACGTTGCTTAAATCCCGCCTTTTACTATATGTGTCTTTGCTTGACGCATTTTCTCTTTCCTTTTCTAACCTGTTCGTATTGGTGCAAATTGATATTCTTTATTATCGATTATATTTTAGTCCATGTGGACTGTTATCTGGGTTTAATAACCCCGTATCGCACATTCTCGTGAATATTAAGCCCCGGTTTCTCCAAGATTCTTTGAACTATTAATTATCTACAAAATTTACGCCGTATGTGATATTTAAACTACGCAGGTGTTCAAAATAATATTAATTCTCAGAGCTTTATTTTCTGGTATTATAATCTTGGGTTTTACAAGTTTCTATAGATATTATCTGTTACTAACGGTTCAATTAACTTCAATTAAAATTAATACTCTTTAATTTTTAGTGAATCCTAATTAAATATTCAATTATTATCTGTACGTTTCGTTTAATACTCGTTGCCCAAACTTGAATCAATTCATATAAATCTTGCACGTAATTTCCATTTGATTCTTTACTTTGGAATAATTAAATTACACGTTGAGCATTTTAAAACTACTTATTTTATATGAAGCGTCTTGTAAATAATTTTAATCTCTTATTTTAATAAAACGAATGAATTTTTATTCTCCACGGGTTTTTAATAAAGCGTATTATCTAATAAACTTCCTTATACACGGTGATTAAAATTATTTGATGTAATCCATTAATTTTCTACCCTGGTCTAAATATGAGTAATATATATATATATATATATATATATATATATATATTGCTGTGATAAGGGGTTGCTTAAGGGTGCACGTTATAGTAAAAGTCGTTCGGGAAGGAGTAATAAGAATAGTCAGCAGAAAACTACACTTATTTAAGGAAATAATTAAGAAATAGACATAGTTTGTAGATAGTAAGTAGTCAACACCCTGTATATAGAGTAGAGATAGTTTTGGGCGACGCAGATAAACATAGGAAGACGCATAGTTGGCGTAGGAATGAGAAGTACATGTATTAAGTAGATAGTAAATATTAAATACCCTGTAGATAAAGTTTAGTTAATTTAGGTAAAACAAATAAGGATATTTTTCAGTGGAGGCACGCGTATATTGGGAAATGAATGATAAAGTGTAATTGGACACGCATTAAGAAGAAGAGTTCCAGACAATTAAATTAATACGGATATAGAAATAGAGTTTCAGGTAGTTAATATAAATGCGTACAAAGATCTAACCATTCTGATAAAAGAAATGATTAAAAATTGCGTGAATCGCATGTAAACATGGAAATTTAAAGTCGGGTTGCATCAGTTGTTTATAGAAAAGCAAGTAATCTATCAAAATACAGCATGTTGATATTGAAAGACAGATGCGGGCAGGTTGTGATTATGGGAAAACGTAGAGCATTGCATCAGAAACTGCTCAATATGTAATTATTTGATTGGTCAGAGACAAGCGACGAGTTCTAGACCAAACCCACGGATGGAGTGGGAATTCGAGATTATATTAGCAAGCACCTTGATAAGAAAGTCAGTTTTGAACTAAATGAAGGCCGAAGTGCATTGCCATTAAACAAAGTAATACGTAATAAGTATAAAAGTGAAAAATAAAATGAGTGCAAATATGAAGATTACAATTGCCGTTTAAACGTAAGTACGTTTTTAATGAATTTATTGTAAACTAAGACATAAAAATAATAGGGTTTCGAGGTCTGAGGGAAATAGACTAGGATTCTGATGTTAAGAAATACAGTAATACAATTTAAATGTCAAGGAGAAAAGAAGAATGATACAATCTTGAAGTACAGGGGTGAAACAAATTACAATTTTAAGTCTGGGGCAAGAATCATAAAAGTCTAAGTTTGAAGAATTGAAATAAATTGGGGTATATAATTTAATGGTGTTGGTCCATAGTGTAATAATTTGAATGGAATCTAGAATTGGGGAAGATCATTTTTATTGGAAGCGTCGATGTGAAAAAGATAAAACCAGGTCAGATTATTAGTTATAAGACATTTGTTTCTCTATATGAATTTTTATTTTATTTTTAATATTGAATTTGCTAAATATGATATGCTTGTGAAAAGTCAACAAAAAAGGTTGCATACGTATAGAATGAGTAATGTGATAACAGGTTTAGAATATTCTACACTTTGTTAGTAAAGAAAATAAATTTTCTTTGGTGACTTTGGGTTTTTGAGTACATACTAGATGGTTGTTAATAAATGAAATTTATAAGAAATGTATTACAAATAATTTCAAAAGCTGTACATAACATATTGGTTTCATTATATAAAATCTAAATTTACTGAATTTTATAATTGCAAATAAATGCTAGCCGAGGTAATAAGATTTAAATAGTACAAAGGCGAAGCCACAAGTTGAATAGGAAAGAGATAACCCGCAAGGCGGTAACGTATCGAATTTTGCCATTGGTAGATAGAGTTGTTTAAAGATAAAGTCCAGTTGATAGCAATATTAAGAAAACAGCTGGAGGAGGAGATAATTACACTTAATCGTGAATATTAAAATGGTGGTCCAATAATTTAGAGTACGTAGCAAATAAATATAACAGCGCAACGTCGGAGCATGATAATTCTTCTAATATCATAGCAATATATATATATATATATATATATATATATATATATATATATGCTTTCCTTCTTCTCTATTGTTTTCTTCATCATCGCCCTCAGAGCTAAAATAACCTCCCGTGTTCCCCTGTTTCGCCAAAACTCAAATTGATCTTCTTCCAGTTATTTTTCAGCTCGTTGTTCCATTCGTCTTTGTACATTCTAGTTAATATTTTTGAAATGTGTGCTGTCAAACTTATTGTTCGTAAATTTTCACATCTGTCGACGCCTTTCTTTTTTGGTATAGTTTCTATGATGTTACGTTGTTACGTATGAAATCTTTGGGTATCTCGCGTGTTTCATACACAGCTTACAAGTCGGAAGTACCGTTCTGTTACTTCTTGTCCAGCGGCTTTTAGAGTTTCTGCTTGCACCTTATCTGTACCTGGCGCCTTACCATTTTTCAGGCTCTTTAATGCTAATTCAAACTCATCTCTAAGTATAGGATGACCCTGGTCATCATTTTCAAAAAGAAAACACAACTATAATATAATATATGTTTCTCGTGGCTATACTAATTCCACGTTCATAAAATAGGATAGCTATAAAAAGAAGCGTTTTCCGAATGTTGTAATTAAGATACAGCAAACGTGTATGTGATGTTGGCTCATATAGTTTGTAAATTCATTTGTGCTTTCAAAGGTAAAGTACCACACACAGTTTGTTTTGAGGATTAAGTTTTGTTTTCATTTACATTTAGCATTTTATATTATCATCGATTATTTGTATTGTTGAACAGTTTTTTTTTTCAAAACAATTGGTATTTCATATTGACGCTAAAAATGCTTAGTAATAAACACTTAAAATTACAAACACACTTGGTGATTATGAATGTTCTTAATTACTTCGAAAGAGAATGTGAAAATCAAGGTCTGTTTGTTCCATTTGAGTCTGTAATGTAGGTAAAGACAAATGCTAAATCATGTTTAGTAGAAAATATGGTTTTAATTGGGTTGTTTTAGCTTACTGCTGAATCCTGTGGCATAGCACTCCGAACTCTCGCTACTATAAAGAAGAAGCTATCTGTAGCACATGAAGTAAACTAACCCTCCTCGTACACTACTTATGTATTGAGAATAGAAAGAATAAACAAATGCATTTTATGCAAAATACTTTTATTATTTTTCAAAATAATCGTCTTTAAGTTCTATACACTTTTGCATGCGATTGAACTACCCTTAAAAGCACTTTGTCCAGTCAGAAGAAGGTAGCTCTAAAAAATGCGTTTTGAAGGCTTCAATCGCTTCTTCGGGCGATAAAAATCGTTGTCCACACGGTTTATTTTTAATTACTGAAAACAAGAATAAGTCATTGGGTGCCAAGTCGGAGCTGTAAGGCGGATGACCCATCAAATCGATCTTTTGTGTGTCCAAATACTCGTTCCTTGCGTGTGATTTGTATAAGCTCGCATTGTCATGAAGCAAAATGATTCGTCGTTTTAGATCAGGCAAACAAATGGTCGAACACCATGCTCAATTAACGGTCTTTTGATTTTCAAGAGCCACAGTTGCAACAGGACCGGTTTGCGTGAAGAAAAACGCCAGTATTTGCTTCTTAACGCTTCGAGAACGAACAACTTTTGTTGTCTTTGCTCCACATTGAAACAACCAAACTGCGGATTGGTTTTTTCTTTCAGGCTCATACGCATAAATCTACGATTCGTCATCTGTGACTATGTTGTATACCGCTTTGGATGCACCACAGTTGTATTTTGAAATCATTTTGCGACTCCAATCGACACGACCACTTTTTGAGCACAACTTCCAAACACACAAATGTTTGTGCAAAATGTTATGTATGCTGGTCATACTAATGCTTAAACATCTTTCGATTTCTTGATATGTCCCATGACGATCTTCTTCAATTAGTTTTCGCACAGCATCGATATTTTCCGGTACAACGACCGATTGAGGACGACTTTATTTAACTTCGTACGTGAGCGAACTACGTCCACGTTTGAATTCAGTGTACCAGCTATATACAGTGGCTATGGATGGCGTTCCATCGCCAATAGTTGAATTCAGTTGATTGATGCATTGTTCTTGAGTTAGATCGTATCGAAAGTCCATAATAAGCCATAGTTCGAAAATATTCGCCAGTTAATTCTATATTTTGGCTGAGAAAAAATTTTAAACACTGCAAAAAGCAAAAATAGTGCTCGCGCTTAAAAACGTTCTGAGTACCTAAAACCTTTAAAATGTCAAACTTTACGATGGCAATTTCAGATTTTACCTCGCAATACCAGTGTTGCCCGTTCTCAATACACAAGTAGTGTTCCTCGTAATAAGAAACTAAAGAGAATCAAATCGAAATCTTGTGATGCAGACAATTTTGTTAAAAATTGTGTGAAGAAAAGATATATGATATGCATTCCAAACGTAATAAAGATAATATTAATTTGGAATACATTTCATAACCCATTTGTATTTTTAGGTAAAAACCATTTAACAAAAATTTGCGTTCTCTGAAGTTTACTTTTGAATCAGCAGTTTTTCGTTTAAACATGATGATTGCAGATTCCAATTTGAACTGGAACATGTTACTGCAGCACGAGTACAGTTCTTGAGAGATTACAAATTAAACAAACAAAAGGAATTATAGAAGTCCGTTTTCTTAGATGAATCGTGGATTTTCAGTTGGGGCTCAGCAAAAAAAAATTGCATTAACACAAAACTAAGTATCTAAAAAAGTCATTCGTTGAAGGGAAACGGTTAGTTTCAGATAACTTGTTTTAAATAGTCTTATTTAATATTTTAGGTTCATCGTGCTGCATGCCGGAAATACGGATGGATTTGTAGCGAATGCGTTTCTTTTGTTTTCTACTAAATCACCAAAGGTAGACTATCATAGTGATATGAATACCGAACTGTTTACATTTTACAAAGTGGTTTCAAGAAAGTTTAATTCCAAACTTAAACCAACCCAACCTTATTCTATTATAGAATGCATCGTATCATTCAAAATTAATGGAGAAAATGCCAAAAACCACCTGTAACAAAGAGGAATTAATGGACTTATTATAACCCCATCGGTACGGTACGCGAGCCACTACAGTAGTTAGTAGCAGTGATAAATAATTGCAAAATGAAGCGCAAATAAGGTATTACGTCATATAAATGTTCCTTTATTACTACATCACATGCAAATAAGGGTTATATTAATTATAAGGAACATCAAAAGGTACTCACGTAAACTGTAGGTCTTCTCACAGCATTACTCCATTATGGCGGCAGCTGGGCTTCGCTAAGCAGTTCCGGCGTGGGTATTCGTTGGGCCCCCGGTTGAATCCAAATTCAAATTTGTCTTCTTCCTATTTGTAGCGAGCGACAGGAATACAGGAAAAGGTACGATAATAAGATATAAGGCAGGAAACCTACGTATTCAAAAAAAGAAGACACGATAAGGCACAAAGATAACTACATTCGTCCACGTCTGGCTCACTAGTCTCCACGTGTCCGAAATTCACCACTTTCCCCCACATTCCGCGTCTGCGTAATCCTTTGCGCAAACGCACTGTCTGGTGTGACGGAAATACGTGCACAAGTCTTTTAAAATTATTGGCGCGAAATCCTTACAAATTAAAACTAAATTTGGAAATGTTTACGGCCGATTTTTCGGCACGTAACAATCGCGACAAAGCCATGAAAGAAAAAACTTAAAAAAAGAAAATGACTATTAGCATAGTAACATCTTAAAATCTAAATCCTAACTAACCTACATAAATTCTAACTTAAATCCTACAAAATGTTTATTATAGGCGCAACCTGGTTTTTTCCGACCGATTACCGGATTACCGGATTACCAGGAAACGGAAAAGAGCATACACGAGTCTTTGATGTGGCGCAGTTATAATCGACAGCACAAATTTGTCGGGAGCATAAAACACTACTTAAACTAAAACAAATGAGACAAGTCGCCAAATCCATATACTAAACTAAAGCTAACATTACAATTTTCTAAGTGCAGACACATATGAGCGTTGCATCTAGACTGTTTCTTCGTTGGCAAAAAATGCCCAAATTTAAAAATGTTCAAAAGAGTAAGTTACTCTACACTCTATCAAATTTTAGATACTGGTACTCTGCTTTAGTAAACAATACACATCAAAACTTGTCCATGACATGGCCGTGAATCAACAAATTTACCAAAAGTACCATCTTACTAATTTCTTACATTACTAACTAACAAATTACATGGTTCCATCAGGTTAGCTTTTTCACTCAATATTCAAAAAAACAATTCCTACGTCTGGTCTTAAATACCAAACGTTAGGAAGATAAAAAGATAATACAAAATCTCAAGTTATTATCGAAGATAATAGATAAGATAACGATATTAAGCTTAAGTTATTATCAAAGACAATTGGTAAGATAACGATAGAGTGGCTCCTTGGAGGCGTTACATGGGAAATTCTCGTGCCTCCTAAAAAGAGCGACCTGTGAAGCAAACCCGTTTGCAATAAACTGCACGAGGTACCGGCCAAAGCATTTGGGTGCATTCCTGCACCCGGCGTTAATCGATATCGATACGATATCCATACGATATCCACACATATTTCTACATACACTCACACATTCACACACTCATACATACATTCACTGTTAGCGGTCATGTGCGCTGACAGCGGCACCGCAAGACCTCACGAAAGATTCCCAGAGACGTGGTCCGGGTGTCTGTGAAAACCCCCCGCGCAACTACACGGTGACTAACGGAAATGAAAATTCAGTAGAAATAGGAAAGGTAGAAAGAGGGAGGTGGGTATTTGGAATGTATAAGAGGCACTTCCAGGTAGAAGAAAATAGAGGAAGGGCTCGCATTGAGCTAAAGAGACAGAAAAGGTGGATAGCAAAGCACTACTCAACCAGCCAATGTGGTCAGTAGCCCGGAGTGAAGGAAAAATCACTCTTATGTGGTAGATGGACGTTCTAGGACGAGAACAGGTCTAACGAAAGAAAGATAAGGCAGAAACGGAGACAGCGGGACAAGAAAAAGCAGAGTTTTTGGACAAGCGTCCGAGAGAACGTAGAGAGTTGTTCCTATAAAACACAGATCGGTCTGAAGGACCACCTGCGATTAATCCGACAAGTTATGGTATATCATAAGTTAAAAAATCACTAGACTCTTAATGAGAACTAGTACAATCATTTCCCTAACGAGTGCATCCACTACGATATGAAAATCAGACAAAAGTCGAAAGAACAATTTAAACTACAGATACATTCACACAAAAACCAACTATTGCAAGATAATTTTTTATAACGGTAACGCCCCAAACACACAAAAATGCCTAATTATAAGCAGTTAAATACAGACACATTGTCCCAATATGATAAAACAATCGAGAATTTGATAAGATATCAATAAAAAGCAACAGCAGCTCACCACGAAATTCAATAAAAAACAACGAAAAAAATGTTTATTAGTTATGACTTAGTAAAAGGAGAAGCAAGTAATGATATAGGATAATGTGGGCGACTGTAATAATTCAGAGGAAAAACACATGGAATAGACAATCCTAGTTTTTTGCAACTGCGAATATGAACTATTTCTTACAATGGCATAGGCCGCGCGTCTCCTATGTGAGCCCAAAGAAGAAAAACATCCACTTTAACATCAGCTCAAACCAATCATACAAATTCAATGAGTTATTACAACCAAAGTTACGACAATTACCACACTATTAAACGATGTAAGATAAATACTGAAAACAAAATAATATGTTGTAGAAAAGGTGTGAGGATTAATTAAATGAAGCGACAGAGTTATACTGGGGAATCTAAATAATAAAGCGATATATAACTAACAATAAATTCAAGGAAAAGTCAAGAAGAAGCAAAAAGACAGCTAGTTTAAGGTAAATAAGTTAAACGTATAAAAGGTAGGTGCTGTATAAGAGAAGGAATAAGTTATTAAAGTTTCTAATTGATAGTAGGGACCGAAAACATTAGGTAAATCGTTAAGGAAATGAAACGTGAAAAACTTAACTAGCATTCGGGTCAGCAGAGAATGGCTTAAGGTTTTTAATATGCCACCTTCCTTGGCGTTTTCCTTCAGCATCTTGAAGTTCATAGATAAGTGGACTAACAACACGAGTGAACTTACATAAAATAAATTTAGGAGCTAATTTTGAAGAGAATTTCTTAGTTGCATCCGATAAGACATAATTCTTTTTCCAAACCTGTTCGCCCAAGGCGAAGGAAATATTTCGTTTACGTAGATTATAGTGGTCCTTACTTTTTTCATAATCTTTTAACAAATTTTTTCTAACGTCGTTAAAGATAGAAGGTAATGATTGTTGGTCTCTGTCCCAGCGTACTATATCGTCAAATTCAATTACGTTAGTATCGCCAGAAACTGAACCATAATAGCAATAGGTACCATCGATTGGGGTATATCTTCCAAAAACAAGAAATGACGGAGTGAATTGGGTTGCTTCGTGTTTAGATGTACGCAAAGTTTCAGCATTTTTAAAGATATTTTCATCCCATGTAGTATGGTTTGAATCGATACAAGAAGAGATAGCAGTAATTAAGACTCTATTTACTCTTTCGGTAGGGTTTACTTGGGGATGGTATTTTGCGTTAAACCAAATTTTTCGTACTTTGTAGCTCTTAACGAAATTTTGAAAATCTTTTGAGATAAATTGTGCCCAATTGTCACAAAGAATAATCTGAGGAACACCGAAGATAAGAATTACATTTTGTTCCAGGAATTTAATTATAGCGGCAGATGTAGCTTTACGTAACGGTTGCACCATAACAAATTTAGAAAACCAATCGGTAACAACTAAAAGATATTGGTTTTCTTTTTTCGATCGGGGGAGAGGTGCTAATAAATCAAGCGATATTAATTGAAAGGGATAAGATACACGTTTAAAGTTACCCATTAAGCCAGAACGAACCTCTTGAGAGTTCTTGTGAGAACCACAAATTTTACAGCTCCTAATATAACGACAGACAGATTGTTTTAATGTGGGCCAATAATATAATTCAGATATTTTAGCGAGAGTTTTTGTAACACCAAGATGAGCAGCTACAGGATCATCATGACACAATTTAAGAACCTCATTGCGGTTAGCGGTAGGGACAACAAGTTTTCATTCAGAGATGTTAGATATTTTTCGGAGTGAAGAAGCTACAATTTTATATAATCTATAATTCGTTACACCAAAGGTAGGAAATTTATCGGGTTTTTCCAAAACTTTTTTAATCATATTAAGATACCAGGCATCAGGAATTAGATCTGGAAGATTAAGAGAGACGACATCACAAGATAAGGCATCAGGTACGATATTTAATTTGCCAGGTCTATGCCTAATGTCAAAGGTAAATTGAGAGATACGCAAGTTCCATCTTGCCAAACGACCTGCGGGTTGTTTTAAGTTATTTAACCATGTGAGGGCTGCACAATCAGTAATTACTGTAAAAGGTGTACTTTCAACATATCCTTAAATTTTTCAATGGCCAAGATAACTCCTAATAGTTCACGTTTCGGTCATTTTTGTTCAGCAGAAGTTAAGGCACGACTTGCATAAGCGATCGGATGTTCTAGACCATTGCTCACCTGGAACAATATTGGACCTAAACCAGTAAGTGAGGCATCGGTTTGTATATAAAATTTTTCATCGAAATTGGGCGAGATTAAGATAGGTGCTGAAGTGACGGAAATACGTGCACAAGTCTTTTAAAATTATTGGCGCGAAATCCTTACAAAGTAAAACTTAATTTGCAAATGTTTACGGCCGATTTTTCAGCACGTAACAGACTAACTGCCGAAACATAAAGTACCTGTTGAAACTAATATGTTAAAGAGAGAATTATTAACTTTAGTCAGAAAGAATCCAAAATCTACAATTTATGAACTAGATGAAATTGCAGCGAAGCATGGTCATAAAGTTTTTTGATTACCTTCATATCATTGTCATTTAATTTAATTGAGTTAATATGGGCTAAAGCCGAAGATTATTACAATAAAAATGTGAGACGATTTAACAAACAATACAATGATCATAATACAAGACTGATATGGTTTGAATCACTTCAACAATTAGACGCTAAATATTGGGACAAATGTATACAACATGGTCCCAAATGCATGGAAGAACGGTAGGATATTCAAAAACGATTTGAAGTTGTTCAACCATTTGTTATAAGTGGTAGCAATGAAAGCAGTAGTAGTGACAGCGACACTGACTGTAATAATTATTAAGGAATAAGTAAATCTAAGCTTTAGAATACTAGCCTACTGATCTAAGAATTAAAACTTCATTTTGGCAATTATATATGTAGATATTTGTGATATTGTATTGTACAAGATGAGTAATAAATATTTCAAAATGTTGATTTAATGTCCCATGTTTCAATGCAAAAACGCACTACCGTATTATAATACTGTAGGTTTTAGTAATTGAGTCACGTGAAAATGCAAGATATTTTAACCCATTGTTGAAATAGATCAAGTGTATATAGTAGAAGTACTATTTCAAACACTAAATAATGTAATTAATGAAAAAAAAGTATTTAAATACTGATTATTTAATTACTATCCTTTGAGTACAACCCAGGAATTCCAATTGCTGAGCTCATCGCAGATAAGCTTGTGCAACATTTACTTAATATATTTCCAGCTATGAAAAGTAAGCGTTCGCATGGCACAGAAGACTAACAGAACACTTTTCTGTTACTAAATCAATTAGTAATAGGTAATTAAAATTAATAACTTTCCAGCACTGCATGGCATGTTCACTTGTTTTCTCAATAACATCTTCGAAATATAGTCCAAGCTGACGTATTACTATATTCCACATCTACAATTCTAATATGAATAAATATTTCGATCGACATTTAATATTAAAATTTGTAAGCTTAAAAGTTTTTTACAGATTTCAGTTTGATGTTTTATTAATATGTTACGTGCCATAAATTTCGGCACTAGACGTTTTTAATTAAGTTTTAATATGTGAGAATTTCGCGCCATAAATTTAAAAGGACCTGTGCGTATTTCCGTCACTTCAGATAGTGCGTTGCGCGAGATTCGCGTCAACGCGTGTGGGGAAAGAAGAAAGTAGGGGATTTCCGAAGGACGCGTTGGAACTAGTCTCCGAGATGTGAACAAGGTGGTTTTTTGTGTCTTATCGTATCTTTGTGTTATGTAGATTAGTTTTGCCCTTATCTTTGATTATCGTTCCCTAACCCAGTCCCTTATCGTACCTCTGCATACAGAAAGAAGACAATCAAATTTGGATGCAACCTGGCTCGAGAAATCCCACGCCCGATAGATTAGTGAAGTAACCGACGCCCGGAAGACCAGCGAAGCCACGGGCGACCATCATGGAGTAATCCTGAAGGAAGCCGCCGCCATAATAAAGTAATCCTGAAGGAAGCTCTACCTGTTCACGTGAGTGCCCCCTTTGGGGGTTTTCTTTAAAATTTATTTCCTTTAAAATTTGTGTAATTACGTACCATAATTTGCATATTGTGTGACGTAATTTAAATTTGCGCGTCAATTTTCACATTATGTAATATCGCTACCAACTATCATTAGTGGCGCGCGTACCGCGTTTACGGGGCTATAATAAATAATGTAGTAAAATATTTTTCTCTGCTAACAACACTGGTTGCATTTGCAAAAAGTACTAAAATTTTACATAATTCTTGAACATTCCATTAGTAATTCTGAGCGCAGTATGAAGTCGGCATCAATATAATTCTAGATGCTTTAATAATGGGTTTATAGGAATCGTTATCTTGTTCTAAATTATAAAATCATTTTTAATATTTTTTATTAATTTCTTACAATAACTTAATTTTGATGTAATGAAGACTTGTTTCGAAGTATCAGGTCTCGAATATCTATTTACTTGTTAATAAAACATTTCTAACCCATCAAATTATTTATAATACTGTTCGAATTCTTTAGTAATTCTTAAATAAACATTTGTTTATAAGACTTACTAATCTATGTTTGTTTATAAGTCGAAATGCAACATAAAACTAACCTAACTTACATCTGTCGGTGTTGATAGAACGTTATATTTCGAGGTCGCATTGTATTCTGGAGCTTGCTGGACAACGTTCTTATGGTACTACAACATACGATTACGAACAATGAGTCATAAGCAACCTTGTTTGGTGTTGAATATATTGATATAAGTTTAGTGTTCAGTAACTAATTTTGCATTAATTAAAATAAAATCTTGCGCTTTTATAAATTTTATGAATTTTTTACTTTCAAAAGTATATAATACAAATCTGGAACTTACGGTCTTAGCTATACAAAATGAACACGTAAAGATGAAGTAAGTGTGGTATTAATAGGTTTTATTCGTCTGTGAAGTCATGAAATTTTATTATATGTTTTAAAATACAGGCATCAACACTGCATTATACTTAAATAAAGCAATCATAATAGTATAAGAAAAAGATGTAATGCATTAGTTGGTGTCTTTTAAGTGCATCAAGCATATCTTGAGCGGTCGAATGGAATATAAACATTAATCAATTTATCAGACCAATAATTCACTTCAAGCACATCATAAGGTTACGACCTGTGGATTCTATCCTCAATTACATATAATGAATTACTCTTTTTATGTTATAAATAAAGCATAATTTATAGGCGGTTACAGTTATGGAACTCTATATTCATTTGTAACAATTTAAACGATTTATAATTGTGTACAACGTTTAAAACTAAGCATTCGGACGCCATACCTCTAATAAAATCAAGAAAAATTTAATTTTTTTTTTATTTGCCAATATTTATGTAATTCACTTCATACCATATAGTTTTGTTCTGCTCTATAGTAAAAGTTTGAAACTACTCACACTGAATTGACAATTTCATTATCGGGCTAATTATCATTGAATAATTATGGCGAAAGGAAAAATCAAATTTTTATAAGAAAATAGGACGAAAGTAGAACGCTTGCTAGTACTATCAGTCAACCTGATAGTTACTGCTTCCTCGACTGCTTTATGGAAGTCTTTTTGTAGCAATTATATTGCAACCATTTATCTTTGAAAATTTTTTGTACGAAGAGCCCAAATTAAGTTAGATCGGAAATTTCTGAAGATTAGAATTTTTGCGAAAATTTTAAACTGTGGTCATCCCCACCACCGAAGGCAACAAGGAATACCTTCTCTGAAATTTTATGTCTATGCCCCAGAGTAATTTATTTCAGTATTCTCAATTTTTAGAAAGTTATAATATCAAGAATTCTCTTTATTTTTTTAATTCAATTCTTCAACACCTCCCGCCTTTGCATGATTCTCATTGGAGAATTTCGTTATGCGATTGCTCGATTGAAGTGACATCATAATCGAAATATCTTTACAGTATCTTTATCTTATGATATTTTTTACTGTTTTATAAGCTTTTTTTATTGACTGAACATTTGTCAATTTCCAACAAACTGAGAAACCAAATGGCATGCTTTTCTATTGTAGAGGTATCACAATAAGATTTTAAATTTTTGGAAATTATTAAATAGAGACCACGTACTGCAGTTTTTCAACCACTTTCTGTTTTAGATTAGACCATAGCCAGACTTCCAACCGACTTAAATATCTAATCTTTTTTATTTCTATATATGTCATGACAAATAAAGGACATGCTACGTATTTTCAGAATTTAACATTTGCATAGATAAAAAACGATGATCGGTTGGTCGTAGACGCACAATTTGTTATTAAGAGATATTCCACTTAACCGTTGAGAGAAGAGTTATGGGATAAGAACAGTAAACATATTAATTTATTAATCATTTTAAATATGCCCTAATTAACAATGCACATTATTATTATTTATTATTACTACTATTATCGTTACTCTTGTAGCCCTATTTGCAATAACAAGAGTTCTTTTATTTTCAAATTGGCTATACAAGCCTTTTCAACAATTCATAGTTACAAAGGAATTTGCTAAGAGCTTTCCCAACTATTTTATTTTCAGCTAATCGCTAACAGTAGAATTAGTTGCTTCTTAAACTACGATGCTATATTCTTAAATTTTTATTATCGAGGCACTATAATTAACTATCCGAGCACTAATTATTAATTTATATACGAGGCACTATAACTAATTTATATTAAATAGGGTGATTTATATTAGCAGTAATTTATAACACATCTTTAGGAGCTATAAACTGGAACATATTGTAATCAAAGTTTCAATCAGAACTCATATCAAAGCTTTGATTAAAACTTACTTTCAATATCCACAACGGCAACCTATATACATTTAAATTGTACTAGTTAATTCGGGAACACACCAGAAATTATACAAATAATATTTTGAACATTTCTTGTTGTAACCCAAATAACTCTTAAATGCAAAACCCTTGTACCTATCTACTAAAGCTACTACCTGCAAGACCTGTCAATCATCTTTTGTGTACATACACCTCGCTTACATTCCAACATAATTGTTCTGTTCAAAGACAGACCAGTCGGCATTAGACTGTTCCCTTATTAAAGCAGTTCTGTCCCAGAACACTATGTGACCGGACGTTAGAAGTCCTTGTGGCAGTAAGTACAATCGAAACCATTTTTGCCGTTTCCACGTTAATAGAAGCAGCAATCAACATTTTTCATAACAGTTGCCATACTATTTGGATTGTAATACATGCCAAAATCTGGACCTTGATTTTCTGGAACAGAACCTCTAGCATATTTTGTACCACCCTCCAACCCAACTCATCGAAACCACAACCGATCTTAGATATAGCCAGCTTCTTGTCTCCAAAGTTATACGGTTACTGTGCCAAGGTTAATAATGCCCTATAAAACAGCGCTAGTGGTACAAGTTTTAAATAATTGAAACGGGCTTAATCACCATTATTGCTTGTGATACACGGTAGTAATGTACTTTAAAGAAAGTTGAGGTTTTTACGCTTACTAGATGGAGAAACTAAAGACTGTTTTGCTGACGGCTAACTTAGCTATCACTCCAAGGGAATGCTAAAGATGGGCGTGTCTTTAAATTATCTTATTTAAACTAAAAACAATTTAAATTAAAGTAGGGCACCACTGTATCAACTACTACTACTACTACTATTAATAAAATAAAATTATTTTATAGTAGACTTAGAAAACCTTTTCGTAGTTAATGATTATAAATTTGTCTACTTAAATTCTTGGATAATATAGAATATATATATATATATATATATATATATATATATATATATATATATATATATATATAATATAGAATATAGAAAATATTACCAGAGTGATAATATTTCTATTCCATAACAAATGATAAGAATCAAATAACGGCGATTGTTAACAAATAAATTATATCAGTCTTTTTAGTGTAAAAACTTGAACAAAATTTCGTTACATAGTCGTACTGTTCGGTAATACATGTCAGATCTGGCATTCACGTACAAATTCAATAAAAATTGAAAATTAATGTAATCTTAATATAAATCTTATTTCGCTACACGAAAAGCATAAACTCTTTTAAGCTTCTCGCAAGTGAGAGCTTCAAATACAACAAAAAGAGGCGAAAGATTTTGCGCTCTTAAAAAATATAGCAATATAATTATGCAAAATTAATCAAATTAGGCGAGTTTAAATATTTAGCAGATTTTATGAACTGAAACGGTGAGGATTTTTACGACTGATAGTTTGACCATACGTGAGGGTTTTTAAATCAATCCGTATTTTTTCCATATTATTATTGATATCAAGCTTTGCAATTTAATCAAACTAGGAAATAACAGATCGTTTGTTTTCCATATGGGACCTAAATTAATAATTCAAAACTTATATTGGTTTGCACAAAATAATTTTTGGCGAATTTTTTATTTTTTTAACTTGCATTAAGAGAGCTTGTTATATTGTAAGGAAATTTCTTTACACACAGAAAAATTGTTACAGCCTGTGTCGCTGTACAGAGACAAAAATCAATCATAGCTCGGTCCGGACTTTTGCTCATCCTGACAGGCGTAACGGTTTATTCGTTTCACTGCTTACCATTGTTCAGCATTACTAGCGACTATTGTAGGATACTAATCGGTTAATGTGCACCACTACTGTTCGTCCATTTCGGGGCTTTAGAATCCGATATATCACGTTGTTGATCCTTTTATAACTTCATGCAGACACTCCAAATGTTTTTATAACTATAGCGACAGTCTACGCCCCCGTCTGGAATTATATAGCCTGACGCGATCGCTCTCTTGAAAACCATATTCCTACGCCTTGATGTTATATTTGCCATTTATCTGATCGCTTGCGATCTGGATATCATTTCTAACGTCACCATGGGTGTCATTTCATCTTGCACTTGAGTTTTTCGACGTAGTTCTCGTCCACGATGTCATTCCTCAGCTTACAATCAAACTCAAGGTTACATAGTAGACGTATCTTGCGTCCCAGCATAGCACATACAGGTATTTTTCCCATGCTCTCATAAGGCGAAGACCGAGGGGTTAATAAAAATTTATATAAATATTGGTCCCAGTCTCTATAATGTTTGGTGCTCACCTCGGAAAGGTACTTGCCTATGGCGTGGTTGATACGTTCTACAATACTATCTAATTGTGGGTGCAATGGAATTATTTGGGTCTTCCTCATCCCTAACTACCGTCAAACCTTTTGGAATAACGCTGACTCAAAGTTTCTGCCCAAAGCGGCGTGCAACTACATAAGAACTCCAAAACGACAAAACAGCTCCTTTACCACCATGTCAGCGACGGTTGCAGTTTCTTGGTTCAGTATAGCATACGCTTTGGTATACTTTGTAAAATAATCTACAGCAACCAAGATGTACTTATTCCTGGAGTCGATTTCAGAGAATGGACCAGCAATATCGATTTCCATTCTTTCATATGGGCTTCCCACGTTGTATTGAACTAATGGAGCCTGGCCTTTTTTCAATAGTCTATACAGCAGGCAGTTGCGGTACCACTCTTTAACCTTGTAGCCTATCCAGTAAAACCCTCCTCGGACTATCTCCAGAGTCTTCTTAGCGCCAAAATGTTTTCCTGAGGAGTCGTTATGTAGTTATCCCAAAATCTTTTGCCGCAGTCGCAAATTGTTTAAAATATGTTTGCCAAGGTGAATCCCATCAAATGTGCGTGGTTTTACTCGAACCTTGAAATCAGTTCGCATTCCCTGACATTTTTGAATTTTGGGGCGTGCTTTTGTATCACCGGCAATGAGTTCTCCGACACTTGCACTGTGTGGAAATTAATTTGTTCTTTCATCTCCAGCACTTCTTCATTCTCTTTACGTGAGTTTTCTAACAATTTTTTTGAAATCTCGTTTTAGTTCTCGCGTTTCCTATTTCTGTAAACCGGCGTAAATTTGGCTTCCAGCTTTTTAGCGAATTTTGTTGTTTCTTGTATAAACTCCTCTCTTAATTTGGCTGGAATTTTCATCAACTTTTGTTCAATGACTTTCGCATTTTGATCTAATCTTTGTGTAAATTTCTCCTGTAAATTGACGACGGTTAGTTCTTGTTTCTCTACATGTCCATGTAATTTTTCTGTAAAAGTTTCATGTCGTTTTACATAATTTTCCTGCAAGCCGAGCTTGAGGTCCTTCAAAAGGAAAGGAATTGGCTGTCCATTTTCTATTGCTGATTAAGAGTTACAGGTGTGTAAATGGAAATCATTCTGATGTCGTTTCACTACAATCCCACTACTTGACATCACTGTAATGAAAACATAAACAACAGTACTTTGATTACAGAAGCCGTTTCAACAACTCGCAGCTACAGTGGAATTCCAAAAGCACTCGCAACAATGTATTTCCCGCTAATCACTAACAGTACAAATATATACTTCTTAAAACGACGGTGCTATCTTCTTAACGACTATCGCTGCATCATAATTAACTGTCCAAGCACTTATTCTTGATTTATATCGATCTCTACAATAATTTATATCACATAGGGTAATTTATTTTAACAGTATGTACGACTTTTTAGCTCGAATAAAAACGTAATATTGTAACGAACACTTTAAATTAGAACTGAACTAACTAATGATTATCACGGCAATTTATATTTTATCCAATTGTTCCAGATCACATCAATATCACACCAGAATAAGAAAATAACATCTCGAATGTACCTATTGTGCGCTTACCGGAGCATTCAAATGCAACCTCTTGTAACTTGTCAATCAAGTCCGTCTGATAATGTTACGCGCAGGGTGGTTATCAATCATATTTTGTGTATAGATGAGCTGTTTATGTTCTGATGTATTATTCTGGTCAAATGTAGGATACTACACTCTGTACATTTTGTTTCAAAATGTTGAGCTGCTAATGGCAAACATCTGAAAACTTTTTATTTAATAATTATTACAAAACCGTTCTAAAACTATCCAGGGATAAATGTAATGTTCATTAGCATCTCAGTACCATTAGCTATGTTGATTTTATACCCAATAAGTTTATTTGCTGGGATTCAAAGCACTACATTTATATATCAAGATTCTTCAGAGTTTTATCATAGATTTTGTTTTACTAACACAGTTTTCTTATTACTACTAAGAGATATAATTGAGTAGGGAAATGAATCAAAGATACATTAATCGAACTTCAATAGATTGATATATTTCAATGTCTTCAAAATTTGAGAGAGTTTCCCAAAGCATTTGCTATACTCAAGTCTATGTTGAAAGAAGTTTGTGTAAGGTACTATAAAATAAGAGAATGTGCCGTACAGTTAAATATTCCCCGGAATTTGCACATAGAGGTTGCTGTTGCTAGTTCCCATATTAATAAACAGAAGGACGTAAAATGATACTCTATTCTTAACCTGATAATAACCACTTCTTCTCATATACCATAATTGTATGTAAGGTTTAAATTCTTTTGACCTAGTTTCGTAGTGCGACCAATCACTATTCCACTTTGTGAGGGTGCTTCCTTTAATGTGCTCTCTAATGTCGACTATCTTCTCAGTAACATCAGGCGTCTGATTGCTAGTTGCTGAGTGTGCTATTTTATTTACAAGTTCATTATGCTCGATTCCTGCATATCTCGGTATCCAAATAAGGGGAATTTGTTTTTCCAAGTTTCGTCGTGTTTTGATATAATCAGATAATCTGCTGAATTAGTGGGTTTAGTGTAAATTGTTTTTAAGGTTTTCTAGAGCACTTAGTGAGTCTGTAAATACAAGGTAGTTCTATGGTTGTACATAGTGACAGTATAAGAGGGCTTGACCTAAACCATACGTTTCGGTAACATAGACGGTAGAAACATTACTTAGAGTACAAAAATGTGGTTTCCTTGTATTATGATAGCGCAGCCCACCCCGGAATCAGGTTTTTATCCGTCGGTATAAATATGTAAAAAGTCTTGGAAAATATTGATTAATGATATAAAGAGACTTTGGTATGTTTTATTAGGGTGCAATCTTTTGGAAAACGTGTTAAATGTAACAACATTTCAACGCTC
Source organism: Platerodrilus igneus (assembly GCA_036346225.1). Lineage (NCBI taxonomy): Eukaryota > Metazoa > Arthropoda > Insecta > Coleoptera > Lycidae > Platerodrilus > Platerodrilus igneus. The sequence goes on from JARFIW010000566.1 coordinate 3,355,952, forward strand.
TCAATATTCCATGGTGGGATCTCCGGAAACCCTAATGGATGGGTTGTATATTGTAAGTTTCCATCGTTTTCATAGTTCAAGCACTCGAATGCCCGCGGGTGTCGATTTTATGGCCTTGGTTCCAAAACTACTATCATTGCTTTCTTCATAAGGCTTGTGGTTATTGTGGTGCACAAGGGCTGTAATCTTCGCTGCGTACTTGCTTATGTATGCTTGTGGAGGAATACCTGCATCGCATGTAACTATGAGCCGGACTAGTACAGAGGGACCCGGTGCAAATTCGTAACTCTTGCAAATGTATTATTTCAAGCTTCTTCAGCCTAGTTGTTCCGGCAGACGTATATATGGCGCAAGCAGGACGTAGAGAATTATATGGGGGGTACCAAAGTAAAATTTGCCGAATGATCATTTTAATATTGGTAATAGAGGTATTGATTATGAACTTTAAACCCTTACAGAGAAGACGGACGCTAGACTCTCTCCATAACCAACTTCCCTTCATGCAGTATAAGTTAACCTCCAATACTCCCGAGCAGCTACCCTGGAACTTATTAAAACACTTCCTAAAAATCATATCTCCATTGCCCTATTACAAGAACCCCACCTTATCCATAACAAAATCCCATCACTTCCACAATACGCTAGATTATACAACCATCCCACTCCAACTGACCCTAACCTCACCTCCGCCATTATCATCGCAGACCCTACAATAGATATCTCCTACATACCATCCCTTTCCACATACCAAAATACAAAAATAGAACTTCATTGGAAATGTGGCACCCTATACTTAATCTCCTCCTACTTTCAATACGGACAAGATATTAACACTCAGTAACAGCAACTAGATAACGCACTTAATGTTATAGGACACCAACCCACAATTATATGCACAGACGCCAACGCACGACCAACCCTATAGCACAACGACACCACTGACGAACGAGGCTCCATTCTTGAAGCCTTATCCTTCAGCATAACTTACAAATCCTAAACATCCCCTCCCATATCCCAACATGGGAATCCTTCAACTACCAATACAATATTGATGGAACACTCGCCACCCCATCCGCCGCCAATATCATCTCCACTTGGAAAATATCCCACATAATTCAAACCAGTGATCACGATCCTATAACCTTTAAAATACTATCAAACCCTCCACCACGAACCTTTTATTAACCTACAATACCAGTAAAGTCAACTGGCAGCAATTCCTAATCAACCTCAATAAAAATACCTCCATCTTCCCATTAAGCACATACAAAAATACCGACCCCAACTCCTTCGCCACCACTATTATCACGAACATACATAACGCAGCTAAAGACACCATCCCACACAATTAGTACACACAGAGAACAAACATATGGTGGATATTAGGGCTTGACTTTAAACGACGAACACTGGGAAAAGTACGACACTAACTTCAGAACGCCAAACGCTGACAGCATAACAACGTTGACGTACTTACACACGGGTACAAAACAGCAAGGACCTGATACAAAGCACTGATAATAAATACAAAAAGAACACTACATGACTATAATCAACGAACATACCAATGACCTTTATAAGACATACCGTGTACGCGGTGAATTTTCGAAAGCTCAATTTAGTAAAGATGAATGGACTGTATTTTTTCTATAGCGTGCTTCAAACAAGCAACACAATTAATTACTGTGTATGCAGATGACAAAGAAACAAAGTAGCGTTTATCCTTTGTACTCACCTGCAAACGGCAACGATGAAAGAAGTTGTAACCAATTAATAATTTGCAGCACACGCACCAGGACGGTGCAAACAAAGGGTATAATATCCAATCAGCGGCATGTAACACGTGCACACTGGACGCGGCACATGGACAAAACGATGCGAACACCAACGCGGTGTGTTACAATTCACAATCAAGACGGCACTATAAAGTACGACTGCGGTTTTACGATAACCCTTTTAGCCGCTTTTAATAAGCGAAGATATGCGGTTTCTTCAACGATATTTTTTGAGCGGTTTCAAAATACTAGCGCGACGTGTTGCTACAGCGGTTCGATAACATTCTTCTAATAATGCGGTCTCTACGAATATTTTACTATCTGCCGGTTCTACGATACTTCAAGCTAATTCGGGCACTGCGATCACTACAAACTAATGTGGACACACTGCCATACTTGTAGAACGATTTCGTTTAGCAAGTTTCTTGGATATTCCAAATCGAATCTGGTGCCTCCGCGCGCGACAGACACTCACCATTTACAAGGTTAATACACCAAATAAACGCATCGGGGAAATTTGACTAACAAAATTTAAATTTACCGCGTCGAATTGAAAACAGCAAGCAAGCCCACGTAAATAATAAATCCTAAACTATAACGATTTACAAGGACGGAACATACCGCAAACTAATAAAACCACCCCTGAACCATATACTTTCCACACCATCGAACCAAACTGACCCCTCATTTCTTGATACCCTAACTACGCTCCTGGATACTGTTATTCCTCCACCATGCCTTATGCACATACTGAACAACAACAAGCAACAATACAATACGCAAATATACCACCAAACAATACTCCAGATTACGACTTGGACATAGACCCATTAGACTCAATAGTACAAAAATCTTGACTCTAACAAACCCCTGGCCCAGATCAAATTTCCAACCTTATGATATAAAAATCCTGATCTATCATTAAAGACTCCATGATCCAACTTATCCGTAAATGCCTTAAATCCGGTACTTTTCCAAATATCTTTAAAAAGGCTTCTATTTTCCTCATTCTAAAATCCAGCAACCCTCCTAAAGATCCAAAATCCTACCGCCCCACAATTGGTAAAATCCTAGAGCGTATCCTTATCTAGAAGATCAACTCCTATATAGATAAACTTTCCCTCCTTTCTGTAAACCAACACGGATTCCGTCCTGGATATAGTGCCGAGGACACCATCCGATCCCTACTCACCACCGTCCAGACATCTCCCTCCAAATATGTAATAACAATTTTTCTTGACTTCCAATCCTCTCACAAATTAAAAAGCCAACCTTCCTCAAATTATATACAAAATTGTAAAATACTACCTACACTCACGTTCTGTAAACCTAAACTGCAAGTACTTGTCTATCACTAAACCCCTATCCCAGGGCTGTTCGCGAGGATCGGTCTCCTCACCCATGCTATGGAACCTCTCTGTAAATCCCTTCTAGACCTTGACATCCCTAATATTTTTACCTTCGCCTATACTGATGACCTAGCCTACCTCGTACTTGGATATACTGATTCGATAACATTTGTATTGTTGTCAAACTGTTTTCACGGAATACTCTTCGAGTTTACTTCTTCCCAAGCCTATAGTACTTATATCTGTTTTCAAAAGGATTTTTACACCTTACTTTTAGGAAAAGCATTACAAAACAACATCCTCGTATTTAGAGCGTCGACGTTTTATATCGTTTTCGTGTTATAAACTTGGACATTATATCTCTAAATTTAATTGCGGAAACAATACTACAAAAAGCCATCTAATTTCACAATATCTATACAGGAAGCAGACAATTAAATGTAAGTTTGTACGTTAGGCATTTGGTATATGTCAAAGTTAAGGCGCCTTAAATAAAAGCATTCCTTGCCTGTATTTAAATTAAATAAAGATGTCCTGTATTTTAATGCAGTACAAACATTAAAAGAGTGTTAATTGCGCAGGTGTAAATGTCAAATAAGGGAAAACTTTGTTAAAAAATTGGTAAAATGAACGTTGCAATAACTCTCTGGTGTTTTAGGCGGTAGACATAAACTATACACGCGATTGATAATATCAACGTTCGCCATATGATTGAAATTTGAAGTATATACATATACATAATATAAATCATGCAAACTTTTGAATTATGAATAAATCACCTAGTTCGACGTTCCTGGGCATTTTTAACATGCCTAAAGTACAACATGAGGGACATTAAATAGGACTAGAAAAAAATATTCGGGATAAGAAGTGAGTTATAATATCACGTCCCCTTTACACTAAACAAGACGAAAAACTGATTATTAATGAAGACACTACATGAAAATATAATTAAGAACGTTTACTTACTCAATGTGAGATAGAAGTGAAAGGACAGTGGAGTATACTCATGCGTTTTTTGGCCCGAAAAATTCTGGCCGGCCGGAATCGTTTGGCCCGGCCCAGCCCGAAAAAATATAGGCACGGCCCGCGCCCGGCCCGAATAACGTAGTCAACGGCACGGCCCGGATTCGAGCCCGAAATTGGGCCGGGCTCGGGCCGGGACGGCCCGAAAACCCGAGTCCGAGTCCATCCCTACACTACAACATCAGAGATGATAACCGGTTGAAAATTCCACATCATCGAACTGAAATGTATCATTCCTCTTTTGTGGTGTTCAGTTCTTCACTGTGGCGCTCGATCCCTGCTATTATAAGAAAATCTACCACAATTTCTAAGTTCCGACAAACGTATCGGGAGTATCTACTATCGCAACAGTAGTTACATTTAGGATGCATGGGTTCTGAGATTAAGTGCCTGTTGTGTGACTGAGTGTTTTTGTTATGTGTATGTATGAGCATGGGTGCGAGTGCGCATACGCGCGCGCGTATGTGTATGGCAAATAGGGATGGCCTCGGGTCTGGTCGGGCCGGGCTTTTAATAAGCCCGGCCCGGCCTGACGCACAAAGGTAACCGGCCCGGCCCGAGGCCCGACCCGAAATGAAAATTGACGGCCCGGCCCGGTGGGTCGGGCCAAGCCGGCCCGAAATTTCGGGCCGGCCCGACTTTCGTTCAGCGAATGAAAAGATATTTTTTTCTGTTGTGTTCAACAAGTAACTATCACTCTTTTGTTTAATTTAAGAGTATAATGATTTTGAATTACAATCAAGATACTTGTGGAACAGACCGTAGTATATCATTTGATTTTTGATACTGCTACGTTCCTAGACGTAGCCGGAAGAAAAGTAAATACCAGGCTAACTATTAAATGCGGAGAGTGGGAGGATTCGCCTACATACCAAAAAGAAACAAAAAACACATCGCCCACGATGATCTATTAACAAATAAAAATAAATAACGGATTATGTACAAACAAGCAAGAGCAATAAATTAAGCGTTACTATTTGAAAGCAAACAGTTAGGTGATATGAACAATTTAGTACATTAGATACGAAGTGCGCATCTCGTATTTACACAAAATAAAATTAATCAGTAGTAGATAAACCTGTGAGAGCTTTTGTCAAGCATTTTTAAAGTTTCACCTAATACTTTTTGTAAAATAACTAATTAGTAGGAAAGAATTAACGTGTGGGAGCTTTTGTCAGATATCTTTTAAATGGTACATAGTACCGTTTGTAAAATAAACCAACCAGTACAAAGGAATAAGCGTGTGTCTGTCCAATACTTTCAACACAGGTACATCACACATGTAGAGCGATAATATCGGTTAGCAGCAACGAACAATAGTTCTACAATGTGACGTTTCTTGTCACATAACTACACCAAACGTTGATACGGAATATCCCATTGACACACACAAAAGAAAGCGAGTTGCATACTTGTAGGTGTCCGGATACTTAACTTGAAAACCGTCGGGGGTGAGTCAACACAGAAACGCCGCGGTATTCAGGATCCATTCACCCTGCCATCGTAACGACAGCAACGATCTACAGACAAAAGCAGTTAGTCTACAGAAAGGAAGAACCCATTTGGCCTCCAGTTAAAAAAGCAATCCACGCTAGACACCTCCTAGTTGTCAAACAGAAAATAAACAGACGTGCATTGCTTTTGAAATACGGTGACGAATAATGTAGAAAATATGTCGACGCACAAGCTGTAGAAGCAAATTTAACAATGGTTCAAATAACACGAATTCGAACCTCAAATCCTCGCTTATCGAAGCACGATTAAAACTGAGCGACCTTATTTCAACAAGTCTTTACATTGAAACAATAGAGAAAACCATTATAAGCGGTCGTAATGTATACCAAGATAACGGGTACCTGAAACAGGATATAACTATTTAGTTGTTGCATAATCTTGTCGTTTCAAAGCAACTAGATTTAAGTTGAGGAATTTATTCAAGAGCGTGTTTATTGTTAATTATGTTGAAGGGTTTAACAGTAGAAACAGAATTTATTTCAGCGGGTATTGAATTAATAAGGAATAAAAATAGGGTAATTAATTTATGCTGAAAATAAATGTAACAATTCCTTAAAAAAAACCTAGAAATAGGTAATAAAGGTACAAAATGCTTAGCAATTTTCAATGTTTATGAAATTGTACGCTTAACGTACCTTATAACCTTTATAATAAATTTGCGTCCGCTTTATTTTGTAGTTCCTACTTCGAAGAATTTTACTAAAATTACCTACTTGAAATTAGAGAGTTGTTGCAAACCATTCCAAGCAGACTTTATTAAAAGAACCTTCAAATAAAGTATCCTTTTTTAAAAGTTTGCATCCAAACTAAAGGAGTGTTAGTGCAAGTGTTTATTCCTTTACTCTTTATTTTGACATATATGTTTAGTATTCTATATTTATAGGTTATGTTTTAAAAATGAATAAAGAATTAATCTCTTTCGTGATATGGTGACCTATAATACATGTTTAACTATATTGGAAAAAATCAAAGAAATTGTATTTACACAAAGACGAACCTTTTTTTATTATTTGAGTCTTACATTTCCCACTGATTCGATAATATTTGTATGTGTTGTCAAAGTGTTTTCACGGAATACTTTTCGAGTTTACTTCAAGACCCTGTTTTTACTTCTTTCCAAGCATATAGCATATCTGTTTTCAAAAGGATTTTTACAGCTTACTTCTAGGAAAAGCATTACAAAACAGCATCCTCGTATTTAGAGCGTTGACGTTTTATATCTTTTTCGTATTATTAACTTGGACATTATATCTAAATTTAATTACGAGTAGTACATTATTGGAGTAATCAGCACCTCATTTCCACCAGAATCCCTCATTTCCACACACATCTGGACCAAAAAATTTTCTTCGACTAACCATTTTTCATCTTTCGAGATAAATGAGCATCCTCATTTCCACACACGAGATAAACCTAATTTTAAGATTTTTTACCGCTAACATTCTGAACCATATAGTTTTCTTCGTCTAACCAATGCATCTTTCGAGATAAACCTATCTTGTTTGGTATCAATTAATATTAGAATTTTCTCAGCTACCCGAATTTCTAGGAATTTTTTAGATTACACCATCCCCAAGGAGCTACCCCAATTTTAAGATTTTTTACCAAGATCAATTCCTAATCACTTCTCCTTTTTAATATCTACAGTCCTTTAACCAATACAAAGAAATAAGCACACAAAATTTTAATCATTTATTTTATCCAATTTACAGTTTAATAAACTTATAGAATACAATTTTACAAAGTATAACATTATTTCCTGTGTGTAGCCGAATACAAGCAGTTTAACCTGTAACAAAAAAAAAAAGGATTAATGTGTTGTTTAAATAGACCTGTAATAAAAAGAGATTAATGTAAAAATGAGGAGACGTGTTTTCGGTCAATAAGACATATTGTTGTTAATCTAACAATATGTTTTACCGTCCAGCGACACCACGTGGAGGTAAACACATGCCGCCGGGAGCGATGGAATTATTAAGGATGGGGATGGTAGGTATGTCTTATAACTAACTTATATACTACTAAATACATATCTAAATACTTAACCTATATCTTTATGCCCCCAGGCGTAGGTGGATATGCTTCCGGGGATGACGTAACGCTTGTCATCTGCGCCCGATAGACTGATTTTATTAATTACTTGGGTGTAAAGTTGGTGTTTCTTACTCCAGATTGATACCATCGTATTCATGAGGGCATCTCTATTATTAATAACAACATCCCTAAAACTGTCTACACTAGTCCCCGCCACCACATTACGACTAACACCCTTAATTTTCTTAACAACATCCTTTTCACTAATAATGCAGTAAGACTTAGCCGTACTACCTACAAATTCCAACACCAAGTCACCGTTGAACTCGTCTTTAAATTTCCCCACAACTTTTTTGTTCACAAGCGGTATATTGTACTTATTGTTTGGAGGGTAATCACTTGTATCGAAATGCTCAATGTTTGCACTAATGTCACTATACAAGTCTTCAGTTTGCACACTATACACTAAGGAGTCTGTATCTGTATAAAGCAGAGACAATCTGGGACCATACAGAGGAAGCATGGTACTGTAGTGAAAGTCATACATTAGCGTTTTGGATAGGTCTAAAATTGACAATCCTGCATAAATCGGCTTGTCGTACTTCACTTTTACACGATTCATTTGTATAATCGCCAGATTTTCCCCCAACACTAAGCAACTGTTAAAGTTAGGTCAAGCAATTAGCTTGTTCGCGCACAACCATTTACCAGAAGCATCCCACGGGGTCACGATTTTCACATCTACACGTTTGTCCACGTTCTCCATAGTCTTCCCGAATACCTCATTATTCATTAATTTATAAAAGTCTTTCTCAAATGCGTTTTTCGCCGACATCCTCAACCCGGTGTTAAGGTCGATATACACCTTCAACCATGGAGACTGAGTAAACTCTAAAACCCGGTGGATTGATTTTAGTTTTAGACCGTATCGCATACACTGTTGCAAAATCCGATAATGAATAATATAGTTTTTCTTTTCCGACAGAGTTGCTAACAATTTAGGTGTCTTTGATTTGGGTGATGGAGGTATCATGTTTTCAGGACAGAAGGGTAGATCGTTGTGGGAATGGTGTAGATGTTCGGGATACTCCAGATCTACTTCTAGAATATAACCTTTCTCATTGGTTTCAGGTATATTCGAAATTAGTTCTTTCAGGAGAGCAATCTTTTTAGCATCCATCCATCTAAAATCACCAATGGGCAGGTGCCGTCTCATTGCCCACCCATATAGATTATTGGCATCCAGATATGCTAGGTACTTGGATGGCTCGTCAGGGTTGTAATCCTCCATATACTTATTATTCGCTCTAGCATATCGTTGGCTGCATTGAGTCAAGCTCCTCTGATTCCAGCCTTAATAAAATTATGCATGCTAATGTCCATCAACAGCTCCAGTTTTACACCAGTATGCTTAAGCATCGCATCCCAGCTCAAACTTGGAGCTGTCAGGTACTGACACGGATCCAGATCATACGTCTGCTTGCATACAGAGCGGAAGTTTTCAAAAATATCTGCAAGTAGTAGCACATCAGTTTTCAGGTATAAATCGCTATACTTCCCAAGCTTGCAAATGCTAAACGTATTCCACACCTTCTGTGCGTACTCGTAGTCCGCATCGCTGATATCCGTAGATGTTAAATTATTAAAAAAAGCTTCTTTCGGTGGTAATGATGTCTCGCTCAGTACTACAGCACCGGCGATATAGTTGTATGGAAAAACACCTTTCCGCGTCAACAACCCAAACTCTTGCTCATCGGGGTAGTATTTGCGAGTCTCCACAAACTAAGTAGTATCAAGATTCTGACTCAACTTGTCCAACGATGAAGCCATGAATCTTAACGAATTTATAAACCTGAGCTGCACCGCTGTATTGTCAGATTCTTCAGGCTCGCCATCACACTCCTCTGGTTGTTCAACATATAACCTCACATTTTTAGTGAACGATACGAAGCGCTCCTTATTATTAGGGATTACAGTACCCTCTCTTTATCATACCCCAACTCCTTCACAATAAAATGGCTATCGTACCCGCTTAGGTTATGAAACACCATCGGGATGAAATGAGGTACCCTGTAATTAATATTGCACGCGTTATGTGCTGCAAAGCGAAATTTCCCCGTAAGATGGCAGTGATCCCTCACTCGATCATCTCCCAATGATTTTTGCAGATGCCGCAATCATCCACCATATAATATAATAGCTCGTCTAAAGGTTCCAACGCTGTCATCGATACATTAGTTTTAAGGATTTGACCCAATCGTCGGGCTTCCTCCTTCAACTTCTGCATAAAGACTTTTGCAGCTTCAGGTCCTCTATATAATTCAAATTTGTTAAACGAGTCATCGTATGAACATTTGATGTAGTATGCAAAACTATATGGTTCATGCTCTTGGATGTTATTGGTGAACGAAGAAGATGTATCTGGAGTAGCAGTACTAATAGGTTTTAGCACCGACTCAAAATCAGCGTATATCACAACGTGGTGTGATTAGAAAAAATTCAGTGTGGACCTAGGTTACATAAAAGGAAAAATTAATAAGTTAGGTCAGCGCCGCGGCGCTGACCTAACCAATTATTTTTTCCTTTTATCTAACCTAGGTCCACACTGAATTTTTTTTGGTCCACATGTATGATAAAGAGAGGGTCACTGTAATCCCTAATAATAAGGAGCGCTTCGTATCGTTCACTAAAAATGTGAGGTTATATGGTGAACAACCAGAGGAGTGTGATGGCGAGCCTGAAGAATCTGACAATACAGCGGTGCAGCTCAGGTTTATAGATTAGTTAAGATTCATGGCTTCATCGTTGGGCAAGTTGAGTCAGAATCTTGATACTACTCAGTTTGTGGAGACTCGCAAATACCACCCCGATGAACAAGAGTTTGGGTTGTTGACGCGGAAAGGTGTTTTTCCATACAACTATATCACCGATGCTGTAGTACTGAGCGAGACATCATTACCACCGAAAGAAGCCTTTTTTAATAATTTAACATCTACGGATATCAGCGATGCGGACGAGTACGCACAAAAGGTGTGGAATACGTTTGGCATTTGCACGCTTGGGGAGTATAGCGATTTATACCTGAAAACTGATGTGCTACTACTTGCAGATATTTTTGAAAACTTCCGCTCTGTATGCAAGCAGCGCATGATCTGGATCCGTGTCAGTACCTGACAGCTCCAAGTTTGAGCTGGGATGCGATGCTTAAGCATACTGGTATAAAACTGGAGCTGTTGATGGACATTAGCATGCATAATTTTATTAAGGCTGGAATCAGAGGAGCTTGACTCAATGCAGCCAACGATATGCTAGAGCGAATAATAAGTATATGGAGGATTACAACCCTGACGAGCCATCCAAGTACCTAGCATATCTGGATGCCAATAATCTATATGGGTGGGCAATGAGACAGCACCTGCCCATTGGTGATTTTAGATGGATGGATGCTAAAAAGATTGCTCCTGAAAAAACTAATTTTGAATATACCTGAAACCAATGAGAAAGGTTATATTCTAGAAGTAGATCTGGAGTATCCCGAACATCTACACCATTCCCACAACGATCTACCCTTCTGTCCTGAAAACATGATACCTCCATCACCCAAATCAAAGACACCTAAATTGTTAGCAACTCTGTCGGAAAAGAAAAACTATATTATTTATTATCGGATTTTGCAACAGTGTATGCGATACGGTCTAAAACTAAAAGCAATCCACCGGGTTTTAGAGTTTACTCAGTCTCCATGGTTGAAGGTGTATATCGACCTTAACACCGGGTTGAGGATGTCGGCGAAAACGCATTTGAGAAAGACTTTATAAATTAATGAATAATGCGGTGTTCGGGAAGACTATGGAGAACGTGGACAAACGTGTAGATGTGAAAATCGTGACCCGGTGGGATGCTTCTGGTAAATGGTTGTGCGCGAACAAGCTAATTGCTCGACCTAACTTTAACAGTTGCTTAGTGTTGGGGGAAAATCTGGCGATTATACAAATGAATCGTGTAAAAGTGAAGTACGACAAGCCGATTTATGCAGGATTGTCAATTTTAGACCTATCCAAACGCTAATGTATGACTTTCACTACAGTACCATGCTTCCTCTGTATGGTCCCAAATTGTCTCTGCTTTATACAGATACAGACTCCTTAGTGTATAGTGTGCAAACTGAAGACTTGTATAGTAACATTAGTGCAAACATTGAGCATTTCGATACAAGTGATTACCCTCCAAACAATAAGTACAATATACCGCTTGTGAACAAAAAAGTTGTGGGGAAATTTAAAGACGAGTTCAACGGTGACTTGGTGTTGGAATTTGTAGGTAGTACGGCTAAGTCTTACTGCATTATTAGTGAAAAGGATGTTGTTAAGAAAATTAAGGGTGTTAGTCGTAATGTGGTGGCGGGGACTAGTGTAGATAGTTTTAGGGATGTTGTTATTAATAATAGAGATGCCCTCATGAATACGATGGTATCAATCCGGAGTAAGAAACACCAACTTTACACCCAATTAATTAATAAAATCAGTCTATCGGGCGCAGATGACAAGCGTTACGTCATCCCCGGAAGCATATCAACCTACGCCTGGGGGCATAAAGATATAGGTTAAGTATTTAGATATGTATATAGTAGTATATAAGTTAGTTATGAGACATACCTACCATCCCCATCCTTAATAATTACATCGCTCTCGGCGGCATGTGTTTACCTCCACGTGGTGTCGCGGTAAAACATATTGTTAGATTAACAACAATATGTCTTACTGACTGAAAACACGTCTCCTCTTTTTTACATTAATCTCTTTTTATTACAGGTCTATTTAAACAACACATTAATCTTTTTTTTTTGTTACAGGTTAAACTGCTTGGATTCGGCTACACACAGGAAATAATGTTATACTTTGTAAAATTGTATTCTATAAGTTTATTAAACTGTAAATTGGATAAAATAAATTATTAAAATTTTATGTGCTTATTTCTTTGTATTGGTTAAAGGACTGTAAAAATTAAAAAGGAGAGGTGATTAGGAATTGATCTTGGTAAAAAATCTTAAAATTGGGGTAGCTCCCTTGGGGATGGTGCAACCTAAAAAATTCCTAGAAATTCGGGTACCTGAGAAAATTCTAATATTAATTGATACCAAACAAGATAGGTTTATCTCGAAAGATGCATTGGTTAGACGAAGAAAACTATTTGGTTCAGAATGTTAGCGGTTAAAAATCTTAAAAATAGGTTTATCTCGTGTGTGGAAATGAGGATGCTCATTTATCTCGAAACATAAAAAATTTAAGATATATTTATCTCGAAAGATGAAAAATGGTTAGTCGAAGAAAACTTTTTGGTGCAGATGTGTGTGGAAATGAGGGATTCTGGTGGAAATGAGGTGCTGATTACTTCAATAATGTACTACTATTACGAAAACAACATTACAAAAAACCATTTATTTTGCTATATACAAAAAGCAGACAATTAAATGCAAGTTTGTACGTTAGGCATTAGGCACATGTCAAAATTAAGGCGCCTTAAATAAATGCATTCCCTGCCTGTATTTAAATTAAATAAAGGTGTCTTGTATTTTAATAAAGTACAAACATTAAAGGTGTAATTGCGCATGTGTAAATGTCAAATAAGGGAAAACTTTATTGAAAAATTGGTAAAATGAGCGTTGAAATAATTCTCTAGTGTTTTAGGCGGTAGACATAAATTATACACGCGATTGATAATATCGACGTTCGCCGCATGATTGAAATTTGAAGTATATACATATACATAATATAAATCGTGCAAACTTTTGATTTATGAATAAATCACCTAGTTTGATGGTCCTGGGCATTTTTAACTTGCCTAAAGTACAACATGAGAAACATTAAATAGGACTAGAAAAAAATATTCGGTATAAGAAGTGAGTTATAATATCACGTGTTCTTTACACTAAACAAGACGAAAAACTGATTATTAATGGGTTCATGAAGACACTACGTGAAAATATAATTAAGAACGTTTACTTACTCAATGTGAGATAAAAGTGAAGGGACGATGGAGTATCTACTCGTCCGTTTTTCGGCCCGAAAAAAGATAGGCCCGGCCCGGGCCCGGCCCGAATAAAGTAGTCAACGGCCCGGCCCGGATTCGAGTCCGAAATCGGGCCAGGCCCGGGCCGGGTCGGCCCGAAAGCCCGAGCCCGAGTCCATCCCTAATGGCAAAGGTATATTTATTTATTTAAACACTGTAAAAATTCTTATTTTTATTTTTCTGTCAATTTTGAAGTAACCTCTAGTTAGGTGTAAGAGTGGACTTTATAATCCAAATCTCGCTAGAGTTATTTCTGGAGTTAATAGTTATTTATGTTAATGCCATTTAAATAATAAAGATATACAATACAATACAATAACATTCAGATCCATATTGCATTTCAACTACTAAGCGACCATTATTTAGCAGAAAATGACATTTCGGTAAATTTAGGGTAATTCCATTATCAATATAATGGTTTTTAACCGTTTCTGCATTACGAGGATAATTGAAATTTATTAATTTTACCAATCGACATTATGTAGTTTAATTATAAATTCCATTACCTAGAGGATAGTGATATTGTATTTACAAGAAAATTTCAACTTTGGACGGACTTGGCTAAAAAGGCGATTATCAAAAATCATTTTTATAATCAACACATAATCGACGCTATAGACATAGCCGCCTCTCACCCCTACCCTCTCAAACGTTTTTTATCGAAGAATCGATATCCATGCTATATAAATAAACGTTTTATATGCGTATGGACGCGCTGCACCAACATGACGGAAGGATTTAAATTCCTCGTTTTAGTATTATGGGGTGAGTTAGTATAATAATATCCACTACGTAAAGCACCCATTGCAGTATCGTAATGAACCTTGTTAGTAGTTAGTAAAAGTGGTAACGACCCGTTAAAATGTCGTAAAGCGGCTTTTTATTAGCCGTAAACTCCCGGTAAGGTTGCTACGTTCTTACTTATTCCAATTTTGGCTTGTGCGGACTGCTGTTGTTCGTTTTATATCAAATGCACACGTTTGAAAGATTTAGTGCTAGTTTCTTCGCTGATTATAAAGTAATTAGCTCGAGTATCGCTTGTTTTACTTGTTTGTAATAGGGTTATTAAAGAGTTGAAGGAACGTTGGAATATTCTGCAGATAACATTAAGAGAGGAATTTGTTATTCCTGTAAACATGCTAAGGTACTATAAGCCTCTTCATATTTACATTGCACCCGCCAGAACCAAATCCTATAAATATTTCTTAAAGTACATATTTATCTACATAAACATCTCTTTGCTAAAATATTGGGAAATCGATATCGTTCCGTATTTGTATCTATATAAGCACCATTTGGAAGAGATTTTGCGCAAGTAGTCACTAAATTAATCATCATCATCATCGTTACATTACCAATACTGCAAATGGCATGAGAGCGATTTAAGATTTCTATTAACCTATATTTGCCACCTGAACTACTGCAAGATTCCGGAGGCTTTAGCAGTCAATGCCATGAAAAATAATTCATTTAAAATATAACGAAAAAGGCACTTATTAGTTAACGTAAACGGTTACTTTCAAAATATGTTATTTACAATGTGTCCTGAAGACTTCCCTCTGTTAATCAAAAAAGCAATTAATTTAATAGAAACGTACTAAAAGATGAAGTCATATTCCAACCTCATGCAAAGTTAAAAAACTATTTGAAATTATATCGGTGTTTCAAAACCGTTAAAATAACCTCCTGCAGTCTGAGTTGAACCGACGACGTCTGATGCAACTCTAACGCTAATCTACTAAGCTATACATCTTCAGAGGTTAGAGGGTGTAGACTCTAAAGTGCCGATGATCATCCTAGTTCGATTTTTAATTACGAGGATGGTTTGAAAAGTTCGCAAAACGAAGAGGAAAATGAAAAAATTTGTTTTTAAAATAGAGTTTATTTTCCAACATAATCTCCTTCAAGTTGAATACACTTCATTCAGCGATGTTCCAAACCTATTATGCCATCACGAAAGTGCGATTCTTTAAGGCCTCCAAAATAGTCGTCGACAGCTGCCTTTACTTCTTCTTCGGTGGAAAATCGTTTTCCCCCATGGAAAACTTTTAATCGTGGAAATAGGTGGAAGTCAGAAGGAGCCAAATCAGGCGAATAAGATGGATATTGCAACAGATCGGCTTCAGATCATTCAACTTTTGCATTGCTAATGCACTTGTGTGTGGACGTGCATTATCCTGATGAAAAATAATCTTCTTTTTACATAATGCAGGTCCTTTTTCACGAATATTTTTATCCAGTTGGCCTAGAATAGAGATGGTCCCGGGCTCGGGCTTTCGGGCCGAACCGGCCTGGGCCCGGCACGATTTCGGGCTCGAATCCGGGCCGGGCCGTTGACTACTTTATTCGGGCCGGGCCCGGGTCGGGCCTTTCTTTCCGGCCGGTCCGGGCCAAATGATTCGGGCCGGTCCGAACTTTTCGGGCCGAAAAACGCACGAGTGGATATTCCACCGTCGTTGCACCTCTACCTCACATTGAGTAAGTAAACGTTCTTAATTTTATTTTTACGAAGTGTCTACATGAACCCATTAATAATCAGTTTTTAGTCTTGTAAAGGAAACGTGATATTATAACTCACTTTTTATCCCGAATATTTTTTTCTAGTCCTATTTAATGTTCCTCATGTTGTACTTTAGGCAAGTTAAAAATGCCCAGGAACATCAAACTAGGTGATTTATTCATAATTCAAAAGTTTGCACGATTTATATTATGTATATGTATATACTTCAAATTTCAATCATGCGGGGAACGTCGATATTATCAATCGTGTGTATAGTTCAAGTCTGCCGCCTTAAACACTAGAGAGTTAATGCAATGTTCATTTTATCAATTTTTTAATAAAGTTTTCCCTTATTTGACATTTACACATGCGCAATTAACACACCTTCAATGTTTGTACTTTATTAAAATGCAGTACACCTTTATTTAGTTTAAATACAGGCAAGGAATGCTTTTATTTAAGACGCCTTAATTTTGACATATACCAAATGCCTAACGTACAAACTTACATTTAATTGTGTGCTTTCTGTATAAATATTGTGAAATTAAATGGCTTTTTGTAGTGTTGTTTCCTTAATTAAATTTAGAGATATAATGTCCAAGTTTATAACACGAAAAAGATATAAAACGTCAATGCTCTAAATACGTGGATGCTGTTTTGTAATGCTTTTCTTCGAAGTAAGGTGTAAAAATCCTTTAAAAAACAGATATGCTATATGCTTAGAAAGAAATAAAAAACAGTGTCTTGAAGTAAATTCGAAGAGTATTCCGCGAAAACATTTTGATAACACAAATGTTATCGAATCAGTGGGAAATGAAAGATTCAAATAATAAAAAGAGGTTCATCTTTGTGTGAATACGATTTTTTTTATCTTTTCCAATATAGTTAAACATGTATTATAGGTCACTTTATCACAAAGAGATTAATTCTTTAATCATTTTTAAAACATAATCTACAGATATAGAATACTAAACATATATGTCAAAATAAAGAGTAATGGAAAAAACACTAGCAATAACTTCTTTTAAATAGGATGCAAAATTTTAATAAAAGATACTTTATTTGAAGGTTCTTTTAATAAAGTCTACTTGTAATGAGTTTGCAATAACTCTCTAATATTAAGTTGGTAATTTTAGTAAAATTCTTTGAAGTAGGAACGAGAAGATAAAACAGACGCAAATTTATGATAAGGTTATAAGATACATTTAGCGTACACTCAATTTACATAAAAGTACAATCGATTTCAATGCGTTCTAGCAACAAATTTCTATTTTTAATGTATTGTAGGATTTACTGTTTGTTTGTTTAATTTCAAATGTCATTATTTAATAAATTGTGTAATAAAAAACCAAAAACATGCAAAGATTTGTTTTAAAACGAGTGCTCCCAATTACCCCAGTAAATAATAGGTAGGGTAACTGGGAACACTAAAAAGGGGTAATTGCGAATGCGATCTGATTTGCTCCTAAGTGCTGATCTAAGTAATAAAGCATATTCTGTTTAAGGCTAGCACTATGAGCTCAAAAATGGTTCGAAACTAAATAAAGAAAGAAGCAGAGCCAGCCGCGGCTACTCCATGGGGCCTCAAAGACTAGAGCCCCCCCCCCAGGTTATTTCAAGGAATAGGTACCGTAAATAAACTTTACAGCATAAATTAATTCATCGTAAAATGATTACTCAAAACTAGAGATCGAATGCATAAATGCTTTCAGCCCGGCATTTTTAAGTGGTCTCAGTAAATAAATTATAAATGCTACGTTTACAATGAAAATGATGTATGATGTCGGAAACAGATATGAATGGTAAACATATCCCACCGTCGTCCTTTCGTTAGCAACCACATCTAACCGTTTTAATGAAAATTAACACCACAATGCATATAATTCTTTTAAGATTTGTGGTTCAAATAATCAAATGTAACACTGATATTAATATTTTAAAATTATTTAAAACAATTACGTTTCTCATTATATTCATTTTACATCCTAGTATCCTACATTTAAGCAATAATAAATAAATACCTGTCCTAGATATTTCGACAGTGCTCTCTTCACGTAAACAGAACTCGTTGATACTCCTTAGGACATAAGTGAGGGCTCAATTCTATTGAGCCCAGCTTCAATGTAAATATTATAGGAAATCGAACGACGATGAATTCTGTCGAACGCAAATAATAACAGCTTCAGATAGCTTAAACAGGGCTCTCGTCAATAGAGCCTTTACCCTCAGTACTGTTGGTATTTCAAGGCGTGTGTGTTGTTGTCGGGTACTAATTTGCGTCAGCGTAGAGATTATTTCACTTGTTTTCCTTGAAAATAAAGACCATGTCTTGTTCTGTGAGTGTAGTCGTAGTGTATAATTCTTCAAACAAACTTACGAAGTAAGTTAGGTTAATATAATCGCTACGTCGTCGTCGCTGCCGTCGTCCGTTGCCGTATTCCCATAATGATACAATAAATGATATATATATGCACCTTGTTTAGTTTTTTACGCTGATTATAAATATGTTATACACTTTTCGATATCTCATTTAGTTTTCGAGATAATCGAATTTATTTGAGAAATGTTAACAGTACAAACTAATATAAACTTTAATAGATATCCAAATGATTTTCTTATTATCATTTCGGCTTCAGTATCACATCATATATAATTTTTGTGCAAAAGAAGATCAATTAGTTCGCGAGCCTTTAGCTGTAGTTCATTGCGCTGAAAATGGCAGGGATGTGATACATGGAGATCACTATGAAGCAATCATTCCTAATTCGGCTGAAGATATTCCAACCGTACATCAAACTGACATTCGGAGGAATCACAATACCCGGGACTAATCACAGAATATATGTTAACAGTTTTAATTAATTATTCTCGATTTTTCTGTTTGTTTGAGTGGTACTGGGAGCTTCTATCATTAAGTAGTCCGACTCAAACTTGATTAAAACAATAAAATTTATTAAATTATATTTATAATAATAATAAAATTTTGTTTAACATTTAAGAACTAGTTATTTAATTTAAAATATATAATTTCCTTTTATAAAATTTCCGTAAGTTTGGTTGTAAGGCGTACATGCGTCTTAGATTTTTTTGATTATTATTTTGAATTATTCAAGATGACTGAAAATAATATTCGTAATATAATCGAAATTAAATTTAAAACTCTTCCATTAGCAGAAAAGGTGAAAATTAAGAACATAGGCCGTCCGACACCGGATTTAAATATGAAACAGGTAGATAAGGTTGGAAATCGCAGTTTCACAATGCATTTTTCAAAAGAAATTTATAAAAAATGTCAGTGGATTTCTGGATGCTCTCAATCGAATGCTCTATTTTGTTTTCTTTGCCATTTATTTTATTGTGACCGAATGGACAAAACATGGTCGGAATAAGGATTTAGAGATCTGAAGCATATAAACGATAAAATAAAAAAGCATGAAATTAGCAAGTACCATATAAAGTCTTGTACGGATTTGGCTATGCTAGGTTTCGTAAACATTGTGGTTCAGTTAAATTCCGCATATAGGCAGAACATTATGAAGCATAATGAGCAGGTGACTAAAAATAGATACATTTTTAAAAAAATTATCAATTGTATTAAATTTTGTGGAAAGTTGGAATTGGCATTGAGAGAACACAATGAAACAGAAGATTCCGAAAACCGTGGAATTTTGTTAGAATTAATTGATTTTACTTCGGAATTGGATGTAATTTTAAAAGAACATTTACACAAAGAGATTGTATTTAAAGGTACATCTAAAACTATGCAAAACGAGATTTTAGAAAGCATGCTTGCATTGTGTCGTCAAGAAATTCAAGATCAAATTAAAGGTAGTAAATTTTTGGCAATTCAGTGCGATGAGGCGACTGAAATTTCAAATCAATGCCAAATGGTAATTATAGTTAGATATTTCTACAGTGGAAATATTTATGAGGGATTTTGGACATTTCTACGAGTAATAGATAAAACAGCTAACGGTTTAACGGAGTGTATTGAGCAGGAATTAGATAAATTAATATTACACTCGCCATCTAAACTAATCGCTCAAACTTATGACGGTACAAATGTTATGAGTGTTTCTGCTAGTGAAGTTAAGTCGAAAATAAAACTTAAATATAAAAATGCCCATTTTGTTCACTGTTATGCCCATCAATTAAATTTAATTTTGCAGAAAGCAACTAGTCAAAATGCTAAAGTTAAAATTTTTTTTCTAATTTATCTGCAATTTCTGCTTTTTTTCTCATTCTATTCACAGGTGTGATGTGCTAAAAGAAATAGTGAAGCAAAAATTGCCCACTGTTGCTGCCACACGTTGGAATTATAATATTCGTATTGTAAACGTCGTATATGAGAATAGAGAAAAACTAATCGAATGCTTTGAGGAATCAGAAGGAAAATGCAATAAAACTATTACCTGCAGGTAAGCATATGTTTTGCGTAGAATTCTGGAAGATCCTGATTTTGTGTTTTTTCTCAATTTATTTCATAAAATTTTTCCACATGTTAACATATTATTTAATCAGTTTCAAGCTAGAGATACAGACAATGTTGCACTGAAGAGAAAAATGGAAGACTGAAAGGATAATAGCATCTGCTAGAAATTCAACTGATGAGATAGAAAATATATAATCTGTAATGATACTAAACGAAGAAAATTAGTAACGTGGAAAATCGGAATTTGATTGCTAAAGAAGTGTGCGATACAATAGTTGTTCAGATGAAGGACAGGCTCTCATACCGAACACATTTAGAAGCTGCATTTTTAGTAGACGTAACTAATTTTGATACTTACTGAAAAAAAATTTCCAACATCGCATTTCCAATCGATTGTTAAGTGTTATCCGATGTTACAGCCACACAAATTGAGGACTGAATTGGAAGTGATGTACTCAAAAACGAATTTTAATAAATATTTTGGCGGCCGAAACATGCTTTCCTGGTTGACCCAAAATGGGTTAAACGAAACATTTGGCGAAACAATAAAATTATTAAAAATTATAGTCACAACCCCAATGTCCACTGCCGAATCAAAAAGATGTTTTTCAATTTTAATAGGATTAAAACTTATCTAAGGAACACAATGACCGAAGAACGTCTTAATGTCTTAGCATTGATGTCAGTCAACAAAAAGTTAATACATAACATCAACAATTTTGACGAAAAAGTTATAGACCATTTTATTGCTCAGAAAGACAAAAGGCTTGATTTCGTTTACAAGCAGTAAAATTATTATTACGTGACAATTAGAGTACAGTGTGTGACTTTTTGTACATAAACCTATAAACAAGTATACAAAAATTAATGGGTCTGTGTGAGTGACTAGGCTGAATACACCAAACCACTGAAGGTGAGTGTTGCTTATGTTATCTTGCATTATATTCATGCCATAAGCAGTTAGAGCCCCTCAAATAAAATCACCACGAGCCGCCACTGAGCAGAGCCGACTTGATTTACACTGCTGCTATGTTGCTGCAGCTATTAACTATGTTATTAACCGTTTACGTTCATATCGCAATGTACTGCATTTGATATTCCAATGCTCCACCCGAAAATACTATATTGGACACGAACCCAGTTTTCTTACCTGAAAATTTGGAATTTTGTCGAACCCTTGCTGTTCAAAGCAAGGTAGGGATCATTAACATGCGTGATAACACGCACACAGGGGACCCCGATTTAACCTCTCATCCGAACGAAGGTGAATTTTTGTGAAAAATACTCGCCTGACATTGTTCTAGCGGATCGTGTAGGGATTCGGACCCGGGTCCTTGGGCATAGTAATCACACGCATATCAACAAGGCCACGGAGTCTCTTCATAATGCAATGCAGTGGTATACTACAATATTCCAAAAACTGTAATTGCTAACTGTATAGTTTGTCGTAGAACGGCAGTAAATTTGTTACAAGCAGATAGACATAATGCTCTGCTCAAGGGGTGGAAATTGAAAATCAGTTAGTCGACCTGAAAAGAATGAATTATTTGACTTTGCGGGAAGCTTTTGCATTTACCGAAATATTCATATACCTTTCAGTAACGGATGACCTACTCAGGATTAGTATATGTGTTTTAAGAAGAGATACATTCTGTTGTATCTAAAGAAAGTTCAAAGTTTGCAGAGTAAGAGCACAAAGACCTGATTTATTTGTAGTAGAAGATAACTTTAAAAAATAACAAATTATTGTAAATGAAAATAATTTGAATCAGTACCATAAATTGTTTTTCAATTGTGATGAATCGAGTTTTTCTGTACAGATTTTTCAAAGTCTATCAGTATACGGATGAGAAATTATACCACCGTATTTGGGGCACAGGATGCGAAAACATAACAATAAATGTTTGCGTTAGTGCAAATGAATCGGTTTTACCGTCATATATTTTCTTTCAAGGCTGTGCGGTTTTACCACGTGGGACAGGCGAGATGGAAAGTTCTTTTGGTAGAATCTATGTGGCTACACCAAAAGGCTGCACGGAAGAACTTGAAATTTATAGTTGATTTGTCGAAAATTTTATCCCTCTGATATTTGACTTAAGACAAAACCTTGAAAACAAAATACCAAGGGCTGTATGTATGTATGAATAAGCTTTATTTTGAAACTATACCTAGGCCATTGGCCCATCCTAGTTTGAACATTCTAAGATAAATAAAAAAGAAAGGAAATAATCAATTAGAAAAACAAAATAATTAAAAAATTTGTTCAGTTTTAATTGGTCTTCTCTTCAGACTCGCTTTTCCTTCAGGTGACGTCAGAAACTTGATTCAGGGCAGGGAGAGGGGGCATCTTGAGGTCCAATTCAGTAACAACTTCTATCCATGTTTACTCGCAGGTTAGAGGGGTTAAGGTGGGGGTATAGGAGGTTTAGTGTCTAGGATTTCTTGTAGGAAGGCGTGTAAAGAAAGGGGAAAATTAGTGATTAGGAATTTGAACTCAGGTAGAGGGGAAAATATGTCGAAATGAATGGTTTGTTTGAAGGTACTTCGGATGGGAGTAAGGGCGGGGCAGTGGTATAGTAGATGTTCTGGGGTTTCGGGGAAATCAGGACAGCAAGGACATAGTGGAGAGGGTATTAGGTGAAAGGCGTGTAATTTAGATCGGAATTTTCCATGACCAGTTAGGAATTGGATTGTTGTACGGCTGGAGTTTTGTATGTGATTGGGGATGTCAGTAATAGTAGGAAATATTTGATGGGTGTATCTGCCGGTATCGGAGTAGGACCATGATTCTTGCCAGGAGTGAAGGAGGGAGTTGTAAATGCGGGACTTAAGGTCGGTGGTAAGGATTGTGCGGTAGATATCAGGAGATAGTGTTTCATTATGGAGGTGGATCGGACAACGAAATTTTAGATTACGGATTTGCACAAAGTGATGTAGTTGAATTTCTAAGGGGGGGATTTTTAATATTGTATATAGAGAGGTAGTGGAGGTCGTTCGAAAGGCACGAGAGACGTATAACAGATAAGAACGTATGATTGGGTTTAGGATACTGCGGGAATGTGGGGTTGTGAGAGGATACCAAGAGTCAACAGCGTAGCGGACAATGGGGATGATGATGTTGTTTAGGATTAGTCTTCTTGTAGGTGGTGCTAGTTGGATTGATTTAGGTAGGGATTGCTGAATGTTATGCAGGATTAACTTGGTTTTGGAGCGGATTTTTTGGAGGTGGGCGTGCATCTTCAAGCGGGTTTCTAAGTGGATACCGAGGTAGGAGACGGATTCAGAGAAGGTTAAGGGTGTTCCTAGGATATGGATAGTAGGACTGCGGCGGAGGTCAAGGATGCCTTTTAAAATAACATTCTGGATTTAGTAGGGGAGATAGGTTGCTTATTTAGGATTGACCATTGTTCGATATGTTGGATTAGGATATTTGCAGTGGATTGTAGTTGGAGGCGGGAGTTGCCGTGAATAAGGAACGTGAGGTCATCTACGTAGGCGAAGGTATCTGTGTTTTGAATTTTAAAGTCAAGGAGAGGGTTGATGGATAGGTTCCAAAGGGTAGGTGAGAGAATGGATCCTTGTGGACAGCCTTGTGTTAGGGACATGGTAGAGGAAAAGTAGTTCGTACGGAGGCTTGCTGTTCAGGAAGATAAATATGATTGGATAATTTTATATATATTGGAGGGGAAAATCAGTATTTTGAGTTGGTTCAGGACATTTGGCCACCAGAGGAGATCAAAGGCGGAGTGAAAATCGAGGAAGATTGCAATGACATATTTGGATTGTGATGATTGGACTTTGGAAATTAAGGAAAATATCGTTTGTTCTGCGCTGTGTCCTTGGCGGAAACCGTGTTGGTTGTGGGAAATCAGGGAGTAATTATCGATGTGTGATTGGAGTTTTTGTAGGATCAGTTTTTTCAAGGAGTTTACCGATGGATGAAAGAAGGGGCAATTGGACGGTAGGAACGTGGGTCTTCAGGAGGTTTTGAAGGTTTCAGTAGTAGGGTAATATTAGCATGTTTAAAGGTGTCAGGAAAGATACCGGTAGTTAGGCATTTTTGGAACAGTTGGATGATGGGTTGACGGATTACTGGCCATGATTTTTGAATGACAATATTTGTGATATTGTCTGAACCTGGAGATTTGTGTGTATTTAATTTAGAAACAATGGAATCAAGTAAGTTGGTGTCAAGGATATTATCTGGAGGTGTGTTAGGGGGGGTTTCGCAGTTGGAGATAATTTGGTCTTGCTGAAAGGAAGGGATATCTATGGAAGTAGGAGGAATTACAGATTTTAGTAGGAGGAATAAAGTATTTTGGATGGTGATTTTGAAGTGATGTGGGCGTAGTTAGGATTTGATTCGGAGGGGATTTTACTAACCTGCGATAAGTTTTCCAGGGATCGGCATTGGGGTGGTCAACGATGTTCTGGAGATGGTTCTTCTTAGCCTCGTAGATGGATTTTTTAAAGTCTGATCGTAGTTGTCGGTATTGTGTAGTCAGTAGTGTTAAATGGTCATTTGTAACTGCGAGTCTATGAAGTCGTTGTATTTTGTGTCGTAAGGTGTTTAGGCGTCGTCTTGTGTCTTGTAGAGTATGACTCCACCAGGGTGTCGTGCGAGTATTGTGGTATCTTGTTGGGATGGTAGTGGATGCGGCACGGTGTATATTTTGGACAATGGAGTTAGCGAGTAAGGTTGGATGGGAACTTTTTGGTATAGCAGGTTGGGGATTGGAAATGTGGTTTCTCAAGGATTTCAGGAAACGGGGCCAGTCTGCTTTATTTGTATTATAGGATGACAATTTGTGAAATTGTCGTGATGGGAGATTGGGAAGGATGTTGAATGTTATTGGATTGTGGTCACTGGAGGTTATAAGATAGGATATATTCCAGGAGTCAATTAGGTTACGGGCTGATGGGGTGGCAAGGGTGACGTCAATATTAGAACTGTGGTTTAAGGATTCCCAGGTTGGTGTGTTTGATGGAGTGTTTAGGATAGATAAGTTGTGTTGGAGGATGAAATCTTCAAGGAGGGTGCCTTTGTCATCAGTGGTGTCATTGTGCCATAACGTAGAACGTGCGTTGGCGTCTGCACATATAAGTGTCGGTTTGTGTGTAAGGGTTTGTAAAGTGTCGTCCAGTTATTGTAAGTATGTCTGAATGTTTTTGTTGTATTGAAAGTAAGCCGAAATAATGTAGATGGTACCAGTCTTCCAGTGTAGTTCAGCGGTCAGTACTTGTGGAGTAGAGTGGGAGAGGATAAGGGATGCGTCTATTTGGGGGTTGTTAATGATGATGGCTGCTGTTAGGTTAGGGTCTAGTGGATGTGGGTGGATAAGAGATCGAGTATAGGGAGGAAGGTTGGGAATTTTGTTATTTAAAAGGTAAGATTCTTGTAGGACAGCTATGGATATTTTTCGTTCGACGAGGAGATGAGCAAGTTCAAGTGTTGCGGAGCGAGAGTGTTGATGGTTGGCTTGAATAACTGAAATGTAGGAAGGTGATAGGTGGGAATTATGATTGGGAATAAGAACTTGCGTGGTGGGATTAATAGCCATAATCGGTACGAAATTTAGAAATTTCTAAAGATTGTTTATACACGGGACAATCAGGGCTGGTAACAGAATGGTTGTGGGGGCGGTTGATGCGTTGGCAGTTGGACCAGATGGGATGTGCGGATTGGTTGGGACATGATCTTAGGGTGTGTTCTTGGGCACAGTGTCCACATGTAGTTGTTGAACGACAAACCTTGACTGAGTGTCCAAAGCGTTGGCAGTTATAACATCTCGTGATCGAAACAAGATCACGGATCCTACAGGACTTATAGCCAATATAGACATGGGATCTTGACGTTAAAATCGTTCGGAGCCTGGGAGAAACGTTAAGGATGAGGTTGTCGTTAGCGTCAGGTCTGGGGCGGCGTATGGCTACGGATGCCTCGGAACGGAATTCATTTTCGGGGATAAGGTGTTGGAGGGAGTTTTGTTGGTAGAGGAGTGAAAGGGTATCTGGGGTAGGTATGTCTCGGTCTATGTCGAATATAATAAGTTGTGGTTGTCTGGGTTTCGGGACGTGGACAGAACAGATTTGCTGATTTAAGTTGGATATTATATTGACGTCAGAGGGTTTATCAGTGCGGATGGTTACGGCAGTTCTAGAAGGGCGGATACTACAAATAGATAGGTCAGATAAGGATGGTCGCAGGTTTTGTTTCACAATATTGAGGAGCTGGGATGGGGTTGTTTCGGAGGATGTTGGTTTTAAGGTGATGACTTTGGGAGGAGGTTTAGTGGGTGGTGAGTGTTGGGAAGTGTTGGCTGAGACGTGAGCGTATGTAGGTGGTACGTGTGTTGGTGGTTGTTGTTGTACTGTTACCTGTTGTGCTGAAATTGTTTTAAAATTCTTGTCAAGCTGGTGGAGTTTAGCTTTATATATTTCGCAGTCCTGAGAGGCGGCAGAGGCGATTAAAGCGATGTCCTCCATTCTTTGGAGGATGTATTGAGCGCTACTCCGGTTGATTTTATTACCATCCCTGAAAACATATTCGGTTAGGTGTTATTTTAATCGCTGATATGTTTTCTAAGTTGATTGTTGTAACTATGACATCATCATCTCTTGCTCGCTTGGTTTTTTGGGTATCAGAAAGGACAGAACTAACTGACGAGGCCCTGGATCGTGGTGGCGGTGGTGAATGGGACATCCTGGACGACTTTTGGAAGGGCATAAGAGAGTCTGCTGATGCTGGGGGCGGTGGAAATGTAAACGCAGTGGAGCTGGTTGTTGGAATTGTCCTTGGTGCCACTTGCTTACTTTTATCAGCCATTAGCACTTGTTAGTATAGGAGATTCTGAGTGTTATTTGCACGTGCTGATAATAGAGCTTGTTTATCCGGAGAATTTGTTTGCAGCTGTGTGATATATTAACAAAGCTGTTGTATTGAATATAATAATATTTAGTAATTATAATAATTATGTGACCAAACCTGGCCATGTGTTGATAGGGTTCTAACCCTCTTATTCACTTCAAAATTTCTTCAGGGTTAAAGATGTTGGTTTGAACTATTGTTTTCCAGGCACTTGACCGCCGAAAACTTTCAAAAGTTCAATATTGTTGATAAATTAAATAATTGTTGTTCCCATTTTTAAAGATAACGAATTAATGCACTAAACTTCTCACAATTGTTATTGGTAGATAAACTGAATAGATACTTTAACTTTATGCACTGATATTTAATTTAATATGATTTAAATTATTAAATAATAAATATAAATCTAAACGGAAGAGCTCGAAAGTACGTCTTGCTCGAACGAAGGTCTAAGCAAGGGCTGTTCTAATGTTTGATGGACACACGACCCGCCCGACCCGGAGTATTCTATAGTTTTGTGCCACGTTAGTGCTATTTCGTGCCGGAGACGCCGAGTTTTGTGCTATATCCCAAATAGAAAAATTGTGGGAGGGGCTGAGAAAGGAAGTCACAAAGTTTCAGCCTAAAATATTATAAGAGGGCGGGGCTTTCGTTTTCTCAGTCCCGCCCATTTACAACTTTGGGCTGAAACTTTGTCCGAATTTTGTGCTTCGTTAGTGCTATTTTGTGTCGGTAAGCCCGAGTTTAGTGCTAACTCCCAAGTAGAGATATTGTGGGAGAGGCTGAACAAATGTGCATCCATCCAGTTAAATTTTATACCAAAACTTTGTCATTAATACTGTTTTGTACTGGTTACGCCGAGTTTTGTGCAGCGTCCAGAGATACTGTGTGAGGGGTTTAAGCAACGGGGCGTAATTTATTATTGTTATTATTTTGAGTAGCAATCTTTGACGAATGGTTTTAGTTTATTTCAAAAATTGAGCACAACCAGGTTCAAGTGCAGTAAACACATATACCTTATCATAGACTCCAGATACTACAACATCGTTTGTACGTATATTTTCCTTAAATGTTGTTATATTTTTAAAATGATATAAACACGTACGTAAATAAAGCGATTGTAGAAACACTTTAATATCAAACAAAATAATAGACAACTTTAAGAATTCCTATAATGCTACACAATTGCCTAGCGAATTTGCCTAAAAATTAAGTATTGCAGCAGTATTGGCAATAGGAAAATGGCGTTGCTGCCATTATTATTATTATTATTATTATACTTAAATTAATTGTTAAAGTTAATTATACATCTATAAAGTACCTCAAATGACGTTAGCTTGTATATCTTGATTCGATTTTTACCTAATATTTAACAAACTAATACTCTTCTTATTATTTTTTATATGATTAATACTGATTATTGCATGTGATTTTAGATTCACGTTAAAGTTAAAATATTCATAGTTTTTATATTGGTAAAAGGTTCGATGTATGGAAACAAATAGTTGTAATAGCCTATATATAACGATTTTTGCGAAATACAAAGAAGAAAATCAAATTCGTTATTAAAACACGGAAATGAAAGCTTTGAATTTAAAAAGTAAGATAACATCATTAGTTACTGTAAAATGGGAGAACTTCCACAGTTATATTTTTAATATAAAATGTTACTCTTTTTATTGATTGTTTCAGGTTGATTGATTTGTTGATTCTTTTTTACATTCTACACTATTTAAGTTGACTACACAAATAATAATAATAACAATACCGATATTTGTCATTACTATGGTTATTAATAATATTTTGCTTTTTTAAGCTTTATCCTAGCTTTTTTTTTGGTTTCAAATTAGGTTTTATAAAGATAATGCCTCGTAGGTACGTGAAAAAGTTGGGAGGGAGACTATCTCAACTATAACAAGCAAAACATGAACCAAACCATCAATGCTGTAAAACATGGCATGGCGAAGCTAGAAGCGTGTAGAAAGTTTAAAGTCCCCAGAACAACCTTGATCAATCAAATTCATGGACATCATCTTTTAAAACCGGGACGTCCGTGTGTGTTAACTAGTGATGAAGAACATTTAATAGCAAAAACACTTGGTACAGTAAACGAGTGGGGCTTTCCAATGATACACCAAGATATTCGTCAAGTGATAGCAAAATTCGTTACCAAGCAGGGGAGGACCATTAAGGAATGAAAAAACAATCAACCAGATATAGATTTTATACAAGCCTTTGCCCCAAGGAACAATTTGACTAGCTGCTGGGCTACCAACATCAAACGTCAACGAGCTGCTGCAGGTAAACCGGAGCTAATAGAATTTTTTAACAACCTTAAAAGTGCCTTAGAAAATGTTTTGCCCGATCACATCTATAACTACTACGAGACCAACATAACTGATGATCATAGTGCAAAAAAGTGTTGGTTCTCAGAGGAGCTAAACAAATGGAGCGTGTTCAGAAGCACTCTAGAACATCTGTGAGTATGCGGAACAGCTAAGGGCAACTTGATGTCTCCCGTGGTGGTTTACAAGGTACAGCACTTTTACGAAAATTGGACGTCTGGTGGTCCTGAAGGTACATAGTATGATGTTACGCCAATTGGTTGGTTTAATATAACTACATTTGAGACGTAGTTTTTTTCAAATTTTGATGCCCCACATAAACACTAATAGCTCACCAGAGCAAAAAAAGTTGTAATTAGAAATAACCTCGCCTCACATTTTTCTCCCCGTGTTTTTGAAGCAACATTAGCAAATAATATTTATATGACTCCATTACCAGCTAATTCAACTCACTTAATGCAGCCTCCCGATGTGGGTTTCTTTGCTCCTATAAAACGGAAATGGCGAGGCATCTTAGATTTATAAAGGAAAGTCGTTGAAAGGGGAGCATTCCCAAAGAGCAATTTCCAAATTTGCTAAATCGATTATGGTGTCGCCTAGAAAGAAATCTTGCTAAAAATGTACAATCTGGTTTTCAGACAACAGGCCTAAGCCCCTTTAGTCCTGAAACTGTGTTAGTAAAAATTCCTAACGAAACATCTAATTCCGAAAGGGACCTAGATTCAAGTTTACTAGAGTTTCTAAAGGAGTCAAGAGGATATAGCGAAAAATCTATAATACCTTCTAAAAGAAGGAAAAATATCACTACCAGACCAGGCCAACCATTGCGAGTAACGTCATCTGAAACGAGCACCCCATCCTCTTGACAAAAAGCAGCACAGGAAAAAACATATGATCCGGTGATTTCTCATAGTAAAAAGACCAAAAAAAATGGTGAACAGCCGCTCTAAACCTAAAAGTGATAAGCCTGAACCTAAAATTAAACTGAAAGTTGACGAGCCTGGACCATCGACTGTTCGTGGAACAAGAAATAGAATTACGGACCTTAATGACGACTCTTTCGGCTCTGCATGCACTTGTTCTTATGCAAATTATACTGACGACAAAGACTGGATTTGCTGTGTTTCTTGTTTGCAGTGAGTGTGTGTGGTTTACAACCTAGGCTCGAAAAACCCTCAGTATGAATGCCCTACTTGCAGTTCTTGTTCCATTTGTCTGATACAATTCTCCGAGTAC
This sequence comes from Platerodrilus igneus, assembly GCA_036346225.1. Classification (NCBI taxonomy): domain Eukaryota; kingdom Metazoa; phylum Arthropoda; class Insecta; order Coleoptera; family Lycidae; genus Platerodrilus; species Platerodrilus igneus. The sequence goes on from JARFIW010000566.1 coordinate 3,387,101, forward strand.
ACAAATCAAAATACCTGGATCGAGTGACTTGTGGAAAATGGGTGTGTGGACATTGTAACGGTAGTTTTAAGCAAGTGAGCTACGAATGCGCCGCATGCTTCGACGACGAATAAAATACCTACATTTTTTATGTTCCATTTTTATATATACTTACCTAGCCAGGTAGATTGTTTGTATAGATTGCTTCTAGGATTTATAGTTATCATAGAAATATGATATTTAGTTTCGATAGGTACTTATTTTTATACTGTTTTTTATGACTTTATAATACATAAGTTTATGCAAATATGATTTTTGTTGACACATTTGCTTTATTTAGGCTTCAGCCTGTTTATTAATATCTATCATTCGTTAATTATAATAATTTATACAATATTTTCATGTCGAAGTTGCCTTAAAGCGACTTAACTTCGCATTCTTTCCTTAATTGCATCTTGTGTCGAAGTTACCCCTTGGCTGGGGTAACTTTGACACCAAAATAGAACTTTAAAAAAAGAATGACGGTGGTGGAGGAAAATACTTTTTTGGTAATATAGAGCCAAAACATCAATTGTTATGAAGGTATATCAGCGATGGTTCTAAAGTGGTTAGTGTCCTGTGGAGAAGGCAAAATTTGCTCAAAACATGTCGAAATTCTCCCAGTTTACTGAAATGATTAAAAATGCCAGGTAAATTACAGGCTACTCAATAGCAATTGACAATTTTCTGTATTCTAAAAGTACCTAGCCAAGAAACTGCCGTAGGTATGTTATACTGACGGTAATGTTTTGTCAGACAAAAACCACTTTTCAGAATTCTAGCTTTAGAATTTTACCAGCTATTATTTTGATATTGCCCATAATAAATATCGAAATATATAACCTGTGAGTTTAAGAACTTTTTGAATTTTTATATTGTTTGCTACTAGTACGGTTACTGTACAGGGTCCATCACGACGAGCTGAGTCGATATGTATATGGCAAACTACCAGAACCAGTTTTCTAAAAATTGTTATGCTGGAGTTTTCCTAAAGGCTCGTTCTAACCAAAATATTTTCAATTTTCTGCTATTTCCGGTTATATCTGAAACGGATCCCAACTTCGTTATTTTATATGGATTGCTCCGATTTTTATTTTCAAGATTTTCCACAAATAGGACATGTAACCTTCCAATTCTTGGAAAACTCTTCGAAAAATTATATAAAGTGCTTGGAAATTGGTGCCAAATATCACTATCGCAAAAGTTTGCAAACCGACATTTTTCAAACAACAACTTTCAATTTTGTCTTCACTTTTGGATTCTATGCAGAAAAGTAAGAATTTTATGATAACATTCCTATATTCAAATGAATGATTTCTCTAGAAACTTAAAAATACTGAAATTTTCGTAGTTATTAGAGAATTTTAAATTATAAATTGGTTTTGGTTTGAAGAAAAACAAAAACTCTAGATACAGTTGAGGTTTGATAGATACACCACAAAACAAACGAGTTCGATATTCTCGACACTACATGCGATGGATGCACATTGTAATTAATGCGTAATTAATAACAAATAACAGCATTACGTCCGTGGGTTTTATAATTATAGATAAGCCGCGACAGCGTGTCGTGCGTGGCTTTTGGTCTATCCGGATATCTCAAACGAAAGGTTTCGCAAGCTCTTTTAATTACCTAGTTACATTCCCCATATATTACTAATAAACTGAAATTATCTTCATTACTAAATCCTAAACGGGAAATGATTAACACTTTTGCCACGCTCAAAAGTCAAATTATTTGCATTTTCGGTGAGTTTACACTACAGCTTTTGCTTCTTGTTGAATCCTTCAAATCAGAGCCAGCCAATTATTAAAAATTTTCCTATAACTATGTAAATTTCAATATCTTTAAGTTTCTACAAATAATCATTCATTTTAGATATAATGATGTAATCACAAGATCCTGTTATTTTTCTGCGTAAAATCCAACAGTGAAGAGAAAAGTGGAAGTTGCCATTTGAAAACAGTAAGTTCCGAACTTTTGCGATAGTGATATTTGGCACCAATTTTCGACAATCCTAAATAATTTTTTTGAAGAATTTTTAAAGAATTGCAAAGCTACATGTCTTATTTATAAAAAATCTTGAGAATATTTGACATATAACACGCTTGTATGTTGAAAAAGTAAATTTTATGTGGAGGATTCAATCTGCTAAAGACAAGGAAGAAACTGAAATAATCAAAAATGACGCACTTTAGGCATATGGTGTCTTCTATGAAGTTTTTTCGCAATTTAATGTAGATTCCAAAAATTCAATAAAATCGGAGTAATTCAAATAAAATAGCAGTTGGGGTCCATTTCCGGTATAACCGAGAGTAGCAGAAGCTTGAAAATATTTTTTTCACGAGCCTTTCGGGAAACTCCAGTATACCGATTTTTAGAAAACTAGTTCTGGTAGTTTTCCATATACATATCGATTCAGTTCCTTATGATGGATCCTGTGCAGCGGCCGTACTAGTATAGCAAACACAATATAAAACTCGAAACGTTCTTAAACTCACAGGTTATATAATTTCGATATCTATTATTTGCAATATCAAAATAATAGCTGGTAAGATCTAAAGCAGGCGTTCTCAAAAGTAGCTTTGGTATGACAAATCAAGTTACAATGCGCTTATTGGGAATTTAATATAAATATTAATATTATTTGAATTAATGTGAAAGCAGTAGTCTTCTAGGCGAGGCACGTTTGGGCTACAACGGAAATTTTTGTTTAGAAATAATAGTTTGATGACTTACAGCGGTTTGAAACAAACTGCGATAATTATTTAATTACAAAAGCAAGAATGTTGGAGACGCAATCATTATCATTAGGTCTTCAGTCTTGGAACTGGTAAGATGCGTACCCTTATTGCTTACTATTCTGTGCTAACCTACACACTTTCCTAAAATTTCGACAGTCTGCAAATTTCACCATCTGCGTGCAATAGTTTTATCTAGGTCTACCTCTACCTTTTTTCCCATCTCTGCTTGTAATATATCCCGCACTATTCCCCAAAAATTCCATAGAGCGTATCTTGTCTTTCTATTTCTCCTATTTTTTGCTTTCCACAGATAGCTTTATTCACCTACTATTTCTATAACCTCTATGTTACTAATTTTGTCTATCCATGCCTATCACCTTAATACACTGAAGCACAACCTTTCAGAAGGCTTCTACTATTTTTCTGTCAGTTTCTCCTACTGCTCCTATTTTATAGACGTACTCTTTGTGCTCCACATACATGCTTTCAACAATTTTCTTCCTGTTTCTATGATCGTTGTCTTCGAATATAGCCGCTGCTTTTTCGTATTATGTGTCGTTCGGTTGCCCTTCTGTTGTACATCAATATATAGCCTACTTCCCCGTTATTCAGTAGTATGTGAAAGGGGTTGGGCAGCCTGCGGCTACCAAGATCACTACAACACTTGAACATTTGTCGAATTAATAGTTTTCCAATATATCCTTTCGCACAATCATCCTTAGTTGAAAATATTTCAAAACCAACACCTGTAGTTGTTTATAATAATCATCAGATTTAGGTGCTATTATTCTTTTCGTCATTAGGTTTTCCGTCGTGAAACTGGTTGAACGCGTATCTTCACATTTCTATACCGAGCTAGACTACACCGTTTCCTGAAATTATCACAGCCTAGATAGAGCTCGGTTCCCCTTCTGTTATTTCCTAATTATATGTACTATTTCACCAAGATTCAGTGGTAAGTGAAGGGGATTAAGCAGTCTGTGACTACCAAGGATCCCCCAACATTTAGACATTTGCCAAATTAATAGTTTTCGAGTAAATCCTCTCGCACAATTAACATTAGTTGAGAGTATTGCAAAAAAATACCTGTAGTTGTTTATAATAATCATTAGGTTTAAGTACAGTTATTTTCTTCGCCAATAGGTTTTCCATTTTGTAATTGGTTAGACGCGTGCCTCCATTGATTTCTATTCTGAACTAGCCTGCACATTTACCTGAAATTTCCACAGCCTACATCTTTCACTATCTGTGTGAAATAGTCTAACCTAGGGCTACCTCTACATCTGTTTTTCCTATCTCTGCTTCTAATATATTCCGCACTATTGCCTCATGCGTTAGTATGTGGCCTATTATCCTATCTCCGCTAATTTTTACTGTCTCACATGTTTTCTTATTTTCTTTTAGCGTATACCCCAGAATGCTTCTGGACGCCATGTCTAAGCTGTATTTAATGCTATTCCATTCTGTTTCTACTTCCTTAGTATTAGCAATTTTCCCAATATCTTTTAGCAATTTATTTGGCTTTTTCTGCAAATCTTTCGTGAATATCTTTATAGTTAAGTTTTTCAAAGTCAAAGTGCCTGCTTCAGTTTCTTTTTTTCTTCATAGTTTTAAATTTAAGAGTGACATAGATTTTAAGTCATTGGGAACTTCTTTTTTTAAAAGTTTATTTCTAAAAACACTTCAATCTAATAATTATTAATTTTATAATTACAACAATTGTTAATTTTTTTTACAACAACTTTTATATTCATTAATCGAAGTTAAAAAAGAGATATATTTTAAGTTAATAAATCGATAGTTAATAATTACAAATGAGTAGCTTAAACCACCAACAATGTTAAAGTTATGAAGTTCAAAGGCTGACTGGCGATCAGGAGCTTCTCATAGTTAATATAAAACCTCTAGCTTCAGATTATTTTGTGGGAAAGTGCAGATCTTGCTGTCTGTTATTTCTTAATAATCATACATTGTTTTATTCTAAGTAATTATAAATGAGTCTACTTGAAACTCTGATAACATTCAATTTGTAACCTTCATTTAATACAATGTAGCATGTTATTACTAAGTGAGTGCATAATAATTACTTTTATTTTATATACATTTTAATTTGGGGGATATGTAACTAGCGGTCTTCATAGTTACGATGCTGTGTTCAGTGTCTATATCTGCTTCTGGGTAGCTTCTACAGTCTTTTACTTGATTCCTATAACGTTGTCTAACAAGAATGTAATATATTTGCTATCTTTCTATATCTTCTGACACCCTCGTTGTGTATCGTCTTTTAGCATGTTGTTGAAATAATGTGCTTGTGACGGTTAAATTGTTCTTGTCACAAAATTCTACCATCCCTTTTCCTCTCTCATTTGTTGTCTCTATACCAAATAAACCTTTTACCGCTCCTTCCCTACCCTCACCTACCATTGCATTAAAATACCCGGTAATTATTAAATTTAAATGTCCTTTTATGTATTTTAGTACGTCTTTGATATCTTTGTATATCGCCTCTACCTTTTCATCACACATGTATACCTGTATTATTACTGTATTTATAGATTTAGATTCTAATCTAACCATGAGTACTCTTTCATTCATTTGTAAGTAGTTTTCTACACGTTGTCCTATCTTTCTTCTCATAACTATCCCCACACCCAAATGTCTTTCATTTGATCCTGTATGAATCACCCTGAAGTCTCCAATCCAAAAATCCCCCGCCTCTGGCCAGCGAACTTCGATGATCCCTCCTATGTCTAGTGCTAACCTATCCATTTCAATTTTCAGGTTATCGCTTACCTACTTGCTTCATACTTCCGACATTCCACGCTCCAACTCGTTGTTTACGCTTATCTTTTTATACTTTCCGATACCATCCCCCGAAGCAGTCCCCTTCCGTAGATCCGTATGAGGGACTGTTTTAACTTCGGAATTTTTTATCCCAGAGGATGCCATCATCTTTAGTAACAATTTGAGTACGCTGTGTACTTCGGGAATAATGTGATGGATTCCCGTTGCATTTCACATCGCATTAGTGTGTCTTGAATGCCATACCGACCCCTATGGTCTCTGCCAAACTAGATACCGAAAAGTCTGCTGCCCTTTTTCGAGCGCATATCTTGGTCTGGTGCCTCACTAAAGATTCTACTACTTTGATTGAACCTATAATTTGGCTTTTTATATCACTGGAACGGGGAAGTCAATGCACTCGTTCTAGTAATCAACAAATTCTTCAACGTGCTGGTTCATTCGGAATACGGAAACGCAATGGTAAGAGGAAATTGCTAATTGGTATTGTCTACCCTGTAATTTAGCTGGCATTTCTAATCATTACTTAATGATGTTGTCTTACTTTTTAAATTCAAAGCTTTCATTTATGTGTTTTGATAATGATTTTGCCTTTCTTCTTTGTATTGCTACATTCCAAATTTGGAGATGTACACTTTTAAATTTGTGAGTGAATTGCCACCATTATTTTTGAAATAGACTTGTTCATTTCCGTCATTTCGGACAGTTGTGTCAGCGCGGAGTGATGGGTAAGTGCGCGGTTTGGACACGACAGGATATTATTAGCCCAACGAGACGTCGAACGGTGGCGTTTGGCTGTGTCGTTCTTTTATCATTTCCCTTTCAGAATGTAGGTTTTCTTCTTATCTTGATTTATCGTTCCTTACCTGGTTGTTCCATCGCCTTGCCTACGAACGAAGAAGAGGGAAGACCTTAAATCTGGTTTCAACCAGGGCATGACGTAACCCAAACCAAACAATACCTATACGAGATACCCGTAGATTAGCATAGCCCCTGTGCAAGGATGGCCCGCAAAACCGTGAATAGTTCTACATTTTTAAGTGAGTACTTTTTATCTTTTTAAGGTGTAACTTGTATCATTGTAAACGTATTTGGTACGTGATACAATTTGACACGCAATTATGTCAAAAAAAACCTTTTTGTGCAATAATGTGAACGTGGATAGTATCAATGTTGCCAACTGTGGTAGTGTCTCTGAGCACGCGATGCGGTGTTATAACAGTATTTCTAATATATTCTTATACATTGGCTTTCAATACATTTTTACCGGTATAAAAACTATGAATACTTTAACTTTAACCCGTATATAAAATCACATACCATACTCGGTGTTCATCATAAAAAAAAATAATAACCAGCATATTATTTTGTTAAGTATTAGCTAAAAATAGATCAAAATATACAGCAAACGTCATTTGAGCTATTTTATTGTTGTACACTTAATTTTAACAATTAATTTATGTAAAATAATAATAATAATAATTATTTCAGCACCGCCATTTTTCATTTACAAATATTGCTGCATTACCTAATTTTTAGGCAATATCGCTGTGCAATTATGTAACGTTATATGAATTCTAAAAGTTGCGTATTATATTGTTTTATATTAAAATGTTTCTAGAATTCATTTATTTACTTACGTGTTTATGTCATTTTCAAAGTACAACAACGTCCAAAAAAAATACGTACTAACGATTTTGTAGTGTATTGGATCTATGATAAGGTATAGTGGTTACTGTGCATTAATAGTAATACCGTTCGAGATTGAGAATTCTCGTTCTCGTCTCGATCTTGTCTCGAAATTCGAGACGAGATCGAGACGAGAAAGGAAAATCTATTTTGAGACGAGAACAAGAAACACTTTACTCTCGTCTCGATGTCGAGTCGAGAATTCTCGACTATTCTCGAGTTCTCGAAATATACAGTACACAAAAACAAATTTGAGTAAATAAGGTAAAAGCCGTGTCAGTAAGAACTTCGGAATTCTTGTATTAAATAAAGTTCCTATCAAAATAAGAAAATGTTTTCAATGTGATAATTTAAAAAATTGAAACAGTTACATTTATTTTAGTCGATAATAAAAGAAAAGTTTGCTTCGTCAACTGCCTAGTAGCATCCGAAGAGCATCGTCAATGATATTGTGATACTATAATTGTCTTAAACTGCAGTTTAATTGTTCAAATCTGGCAAATCTCACAAGACACAAAATTAATAACCTACTTTACAATTCTGACTTCTGAAACTTTGTGTACTTATTTATTGCGTTAGTTTTAATAGTTAGTTGTAAAACTATGCTATAAACACAAATTTTACTATATGCAGTTTCAATTCTAAATTAAGATACAATCGTTTGTTACAATTAGCAAATTATAAAATGTTTTTGTAATTTATGAACGTAAATATATCACTTTGAAAGTTATTTCTAACAAGGATGCGGCGTTAATTACAACAAACAAATTATACATGATCACTTTTACTCCGTTTAAAGGCCTTCGTTGAATATTTATTAGAATATATGGGTAAGCTGTGAGAACTAAATATTTGTGCTAATTTTACATTTTTGGTTTCATGATCTCAAGACAAAACTTAAGCGATGTAGACATAGAGGTTGTGTTTAAAATAATACACTTTCTCAGTGGAACCATTCCCTTTTCAAAAGTCTTAATCGTTTCTTGGCATAGTTGTCGAAAAAAGTGTTTTGGCGATTGTACTTTCAGTTTATAAGGCATAGCGATTATGTCGATAATTCAGACGCACATTAAGAATACCTAGCAAAACATTCATTACACAATACTGAAAGTCAATCGCAATTTTCTCCAATAAAAAACTACAATTTCAAAAACAAATAGGGACTGCCGATTTATAGAAATTGGCGAAACAAAAGGACACGTATGTGGCAAAAGTTGATGATGTTTTAAATTCCTATAGGTACTTTTGTATACTATGGGTTGAGATCAATAAAGAGTAGAGACAAATTTTGTTCAATAATTATAGTAATTTTATTTGAATTACTTTAGAATGAAAATCCCAGAGTTCTTAGTGGCGCAACCTCAACTATTGCAATCTGTAAATCAAATATATTTAGCTAACCTCCATGTGTAGTTTTGAGTTTGAATTGAAAATTAATTCTAGAAATAAATAAAACAAGCAAATTATTTTTGTTTACTTTTACCAAACCAAACTATAAATAAAATATTAATGTTGTATATACAATACTTTATAAATGTATATGTAACGGCGTTATTCTAATAATTTACTATTGTGCCAAGAATTTGTACACAGTAGTGCCTTTGCCGATTCGTGGCATAACCTATTGCGAAGTTTTCGAATAGTCAAACCAGCTTTTTAGAAAAGTCCCTCGGCGGGTACACTGCTTGCGGTGAAACTAAATAGATCGCGTGCCATTGAAGCTAAACCTGGATAAACAGATTTATGGTTCTTCCACCATTTTAGTATATCATTGCTTTTATTTTCTCTGGGACAATTTAAGTAGTTGTCAATTTCTTGACACCAATTGTTAATCAAGATTTGATTGTTTTCATAAATGGAATACACATCTAATTCACCATCATCATTAACATTTATATCAGAATTTTCGACTATAAGAGTTGGTTGGGGCTGCGACGGTACGTAGTACTTTTTTTATATGTGTATATCTTGAAATTTTTTTTGACACTTGTTTCATTTCTTGGCCCCACGTGGTCAAATTTTCATCTTGCTGTTTATATGAAAAGACTACTCTGGATCGCTTTATCTTTCACTTTAAAATATTAACAAAAGTTACGAGCTTAAGTTAATATGGATAAATAAGCAAACTCAGAGGTCAGAGAGTTTATACATGCAGCAAAATACAAAAATATTGAAGTGAAAGCTTTTAGTTTTCGGTATATTTATAGTTTGTACTTCAAAGATGACAGGTATTTGTTGTAGGATAAATTGTTATTCTTCAGACATACATTAAAATGTTAAACCTTTTTAAATAATCTTAAATGCTTAGACAGGACGTTGCAGTTATAAAGATGGATTTCAGAAAAATAATATTATAGAAACTTATAAAAGGTAGATAAGAAAACAAAAGGTTTTTATACTATTCGTACCCTTCAACTAGAAAGTATGCTTCGGTATCCAATTTCAGGTATATACAAGTCACATGGTTTCTTAAACAAGAACATTCTTAAACAACGTTTATAGGTTTTGCAAAATAAATATGAATCATAAATAAGAAATGCCAAAGATACTGAGTACGGTTTATACAAAGTCACAATAATTCCTGAATAAAAGAGTATGTAGAGGTTGCTGCTTAGCTTTTTATGTTAAGGAAGGTTATTCTTTTTAAAAGGTATGAAGTGATGTATGGGGTATAAAATATTTGGACCCTAAAAAGATAACAAAAGTTTCAAACAATATTCTGTATAAATGCATCTTCTATACGTTTCTTATAAAATATTTATCTTTAGGTAAAGATGTAATCCCAAATTCTGTTACATCGCCGTCTGTTGATGTATAATAGTAAACTTAATTTGTTGGGTATTTTAAAGATTCATGCAATATTTAACGATTTTGAAATGTGCTAGCGTATATTGGGTGACGTTCAGTGAACTATTTTTGGTTGAGACAAAAGAAGACATTTTCCCAATACTGTTTTGTTAATAAGCTGCATTTATAGCTGACAACTTATTGCAGCATGTAAAAGATATATCAAGTACATACCTAGTTATAAATTGCAATTTTAGCCAGGACTAAGTACTTGCAGAAAACAGTGATTTGAAATTTAATAGATTTTGCAAAACTATGGTAAAAGATTTTAAACCCTGACTTGTCCGCCAGTTAGCCATAATATTACATGATTTTTTTAGTATAGTATACAATCCTTTGGTTTGAATGCGTTTAATTTGTATTTATTGTTATAAGAAGAATGTTAAAATTAAAGGGCATTCTTATTAATTTATTACTTTCAGGTGAAAGATTTTCAGTTTGTAATATTAAGAACGATTTAAAAAAATACCTGAGATAGTGATCAAATAAAACGCAACTTGTATTAAATTTATATTATCAGTTGATTAATGCAATCAATTTTTAATACTTACCGATAATAAACTAATAGCATAATTTATTTTTTAACGTTTACTTTCATTTTCCATAGTGTTCAAATGCAAACATAATGAGATAATTTTCGCTTGGTTGTTTCCGACCTTTCGGGCTACTGTTACTAGCCACTCACAACAGAAACAAATTAATTTATTCCAGTATCAATATTTAAAACCGCGTATTGTATTGCTCACATAGCAACTGGTGGTTCAAAAACATTGTTGCAACTTGCAAAGCATTTTAGAAGTCGAGAAGTCGAGAATTCGAGAAATCTCAACTCGAGATCGAAAACGAGACGAAAAACATCCTTCAAGAACGAGAACTCAACCAAATTCTCGTCTCGAATTTCGGAACGAGAACGAGAAGTAAGCATTTTTCGTTTCGCAGCATCACTATGCATTAACCTAGTTGTTCTCAATTTTCCAACTAAACTAAAACCATTCCTCAAAGATTGCTATTCAAAATAATAACAATAGTAAATGTTCCGTTTATATTGTAAATAATTAAAGCTAAATTTTATTTTTCTATTGAGTTTGTTGATTATTAACGTTTGGCTCGGTATATTTAAATTTATTAGAGTAAAACTCGCATGGTTTTACTTGAAGCACGCGCCAAGTGCCGCGAGTAATAAACGTTATTCCGCATGTGCAAGAACACAGTGTAGTGACTATAAAATCCACGAAGCCAGAGAATCGATTTGTCGTTTGAACAGACCGCATCGCTGTTTTACACGTTCTACGTAAAACTCCTAATTAGATGAACCGCTGTTCTTCAGAAAACCGCTATCGTCATAAATGTGCTTCGCTACACCCGCAAAAAGCAGTGTAGATGTTGCATCGTTTTTTCATTGGGACGGCTTTGCAATCAACAGGTGAGTGCTTTTAGTAAATGCTTGATCTGATTAAAACCATTAATTATATTGTTTGGTAAATTATCACTTAATTTTATATACAGTCCACTTCTCTCTACCACAGAGCTATTCTAAATTCACCGCAATGTTTCACAGTTAATGATAAATTACGCCTTCTTCGCAATATCTCCCATGTCTAAGCCCCTCACAGATTATCTCTGTTTGGGAATCAGCACAAAACTCAGGATTACTGGCGCAAAATAGCAATAACGTGGCACAAAATTCTGACAACCTCTCAGTTCAGAATTGTAATTGGACGGCAAACCCGATTCCTCAGCCCCTTTCACGATATCTCTGTGTAGGTCGTAACACAAAACCCGGCGTAACCGGCGCAAAGCAGCACTGTCTCAGCACAAAATTCTGACAAAGTCTTAAACCATAATTTAGTTGGATAGGTCTCGCTTTTTCCCACTTTTTCCCTCAATATCTTGCTTGGGAAGCAGCGCCAAACTCGGGGGTTACCAGCACAAAATAGCACCAACGCGGTACAAAATTCCGACAAAGTTTCTGTCCAGAATTGTTTTGTAATTAGATATATTTCAGATGTTGAAATTCTTTTATTTTTGGTATTCTGTTAAGGTTTTTGAGGAAATTATATAATACAATTCGAAACTGTTCGGTTCGAAATCTTATAATTTGGCATTTCTTAAATCAAAAATATATAAATCATCAACACAGTGAACGGGGCTTCCGTTTCTTTACCCCCTACCACTATATATATTTGGAAGGCAGCATGAAACTCGGCGTTACCGGCACAAAATAGTACCAACGCGGCACAAAACTATGGAATACTCCGATCTCAAAAATTTAAAAGTGGAAAGGCAAGGAAACTGACTTAATTTCTTCTGTACTCAGGCCAGCACTGATTGGATATTGTACCCTTTTGCAAGTATACCCTTAAAATCACATGAAGCCTTACTAATCCAGATGTAATTTATTAAATTATTCACAAACTTATATTTCAAGGGGCATAACACAAATTTTGACTACGAGGTAGATACCAATTTTATATAGCTTGCGCTATGGGTCACTGTGCAGAAGTTGTTGATTGCTTTTTCGTCTTGTTATTTGGTGCAGTTATGAGTCTCATGTTAAAAAATAACAACGATGAAAATTCGGCTCGTTCAGGCTTACAAATGACAAGCATATAGAGACGAAAGTAAAAAATTTCATATCGTCCCATCTGCTTCACCGTCTCATTGAAAAAATATTCTGTTTTAAATTTTAAAACAAAAGTTATAATTTCAATAAGTCTCTGATTTATATTTTATTCTTAGGTGACAATTTAAGACATCAAAATTAAATTTTAAGTTTCTCTAGTATACAGTTACATAGAGATTTCACTTGGATGTATACGCTAAGGGTGTTTGCTATAAGAAATAATACGGATATAGTAGATTGTTTTGTATCTTAAATGTTGAGCATCTGTTAACCAGTAATGGTGTAATATCATACGACTTTAATATTTCCTTACAAGAAATTTGTTTTTAACATGTTATTAGACCTATGTAAATAATTGTTCTACGTAATTTTTTATTTAATAATATTTACGACATAACTTTTAGTGCACTCATTCAACAATTCATTTCTTAAAATAAGAAATTTGGCATATTATTAGACGAGGTCTTACTAACCTACTTTTAAAATAAATCGTTACACTAGAGCGTAAACAAAGCGAATTCGGTCCAAGCTCAATCAACAAGCACAGCTCCGGACCACGAAAGGAATTTCAGACCTTGTTCCCATCTTTCTTTCCCCAGAATGCATTATTCTTGTTTGTTTAATGGCCGCCACAATGGGACATTTAACTTGGGGCGTGGCATACTCTAGCCTCAGGACAGGGTCTCATCGTTACACTACAGTAGTTAAATATGAATAACTCACCGATATAATTGTTTTAATTATTAGAATCGAGTATCACATTAATTCTACACTCAACAACAAACGTACTACACTAAATAAACACGCGTTGCGCGTAATTTAAGTTAGCAAAGCTCACAACAAAACACGAAGCGCTACAGCCATGTTGGAAGAAGCTTTGCCCCTTCTAAAGGTTGTATTTGAATGATTCAGAGATGCAGCATCACATTTTAGCTTCCGTTCTATGATTAAAGGCGTCAAATATTTTGTATTTTTCGGTTATTAAACTGTTCTGGCTGAGATTCAAGTCTTTAATGGGTAAGTTTTGTATCAAAAGTTGAATTGGTAGATTTTATTATTGGTTTGTTTTGTAGCAGTAGATTAAGAATACTTTTGCTGATAATTCCGATCGAACAAAGGCAACAGCTTTGTTCAATTGTATACAAAGAATTCCTAAGTTATTGAACCCGTAGAAAAGTAGTAGGTGATAAATATGTCTCTTGTCTTGCACCAGTTAAATTTATGGGTGTCTACTTAATAGAATCATGCAATTTTATGATTATGGTTATCAAGTGTTATTTTTATGTATAAAAATAATGTAGGATATTTATAAGAATTGCTAGCATTTACAACGCGCGTACAGAATTTGCCATAGGGTCGAAGGTTAATATAAACTAAAGCACATGTTCTTCAATAATTCATTATCTGAAGCTCCTTAGGTACATAGCAAATAGCATGCATAGAAATTTATTACTAACTATTAAAAGGTGACGTAAACGTTAAGATAAAAAAGCGGATATGCTAATTTGCTGACCAACTAATAATACTTTAAAAAGTATGTATTACCTTTTAATCAAATGCGGTCAGACTGTGTGAGTGCAGCCACGTGGGTTCAATCATATTCCCCCAAATTTATATCTTTTGCTACCTCCTTTCACCTCCTTTTCCAAAAATATATAAAAAACTCAACCAATATTGTGCGGCCACTCAATATAGGTGCGGCCACATGTGTTCTATTGGAAGAACGTAAAATTTTAATTTTTTAGACTCCCCCCCTCAACTGGAGAAAATTGAAGAAAACCTGAAACAGTCGACTAATATTATGCGGCCACTCAGTATAGGTGCGGACACATGCGTTCTATTTTAAGAAGGTAAAATTTAAATTTTCTAGATCTCCCCAACTAGAAAAATTGAAAAAACCCGAAACAGTCGAGCAATATTGTGCGGCCACTCAGTATAGGTGCGGCCACGTGAGTTCCGTTTGTAAGGTTTATCAAAATAACTTATATAAATATATAATAAATAGGTGTACTATAAGGATTTAAGGTGTCTTACAATACAACACACAACGTGATATGCCTTAAAAAATTTAAATGTTACCATTATGCATTTATATTCAGACATATTCCTAAAATAAAAACTTGTTCTTCCGGTTTTGAGTTAACTATTTTTAAACAAAGCGGTTTTAAAGGACATTTCATGAAATATAAAGTTGCGCGTGTGTCACACATTGCCAGGCTGTCTTATCTCTATTGTTGCAGTATAAAATAATATCAAAGCTACAATGAGAGTTCATTTTCTGACTGGAAGCCGTTGTCTAATTTACTGATTCAACATTTTGAATCCGAGTATTTTGCTTATAAGTTTGCGAATACTGAGGAAAATACTTTTGCTTCACATGACCGAGTTGTTAAGATTTCTCCGACGCCTACGAGTAGATCAGATACTTCTTCCATACGTTCTACTGTTCTTCCTCCTTGTGCTACTTCTACTCGTCAGGTCGTATGCTTTAATTGCGGAAATATTTGTAATAGTCCTCAAGTACTCCATTGCCACGGTTGCGGACTTAAGAGAGTGTATCGCCGCAACTGTCCGAACTGTGATCCTACTACCAATAGTTCTTCAAATAATATTTCAACTTCTGTTCTCAGCTCTGGATGCCTAATTTATTCTGCTTCTCACTCTACGTCATCTCCTATACCTCATTCGGGTCATCCTGCTCCTATAAAACCTACCCTTCTTCGGCAAATATAGTTTCTTTTTTTCGTTTCTAGTTCTGCCTCCTATTCTACTCCTTCTTCTGCTCGCCCTACTTATTCACTTTCACCCCAAAATGTGCCTCCACCACCATTAAAACCTAAAACCCATACTTCAAATTGGTGACTTGCAGCTAGCTTATCAAGAGTTTGTTCCCGCTTTCTTAAACGATTCTACCCAAGATTTTTCTATCGTGTCTGCAAACACAAATGTGGCTGTAGTGACGATAACTTCTAATTTAGTCTGCGAAGGTCCTCCGGAAGTTCATGAACCTGTATCTTGATATGCCTCTTCCTGTTTTGGTCAAAATTTTACCTGTTTCTGCTTTCTTAAATGATTCTAGTCAAGAAATTGCTGTCGTACCTACAATAGCAGTTGTAGCTAAATTGACGATAACTACTAATTTAGTCAGCGAAGGTCTTGTCGAAATTCACGAACCTGTATCTTTAATGCCTGTTGCTGTTGCTGTCAAAATTTTACACGTTCCTGCTTTATTAAATTGTTCTACTCAAGAAATTTCTGTCGTGTCTACAATAACAGCTGTAGCAGATGTGACGATAACTTCCACTTCAGTCTGCGAAGGTGCTGTTGAGGTTAATGAGCCTGTAGCTATAATGCCTGCTGCTGTCGTTGTCTAAGTTTTACCTGATCGTGTTTCGTTACCTACTCTTACTCATTTTTCTCATACCGACAAAACGCTACTTGTTTCTGTTCTTTTAACTAAGGTTGGTGAAATTCTAGATGATGTTCCTTTTTCTACTGTTGTTGAAGTTGTTCCTGATACTGTCTGTTCTTGTAACGTTGATAAACTCCTGCCTGATTCTGCTCCTTTTCTTAAAGTTAATATTCCTACAGCAAATGCTGTTTTCTTGCATAACTGATATTTCTAGTCCTGCACATAACATCAATAAATTTGTATCTACTTCTGTCCCTCTATTTGACGTAACTGAAGGGTGCTCCGCTTGTGTTTCTCGTACAGCCAGTACGTTTTCTCTTTCTACAGTAGATATTCTGACAACCCATGATGCTTCTTTTTCTACCGTTGACTTTCTTACCTCCAATCCTAACAACAAACAACTTTCTTCCTTAACTCGTTTTGAGTTTTCTATACTACCCTTGCCACCTCCTATACCGCGTGCTACAACTACTACACGCCCTGCTGTTCCTCGTTGGCAGAAAGCTGCCCACAAAAGGCAGACATTGTTCTATGCTCCTTCCGAACCTGAGGATATAAGTCGGCAAAACCCTATTGTCTTTGATCTTGTTTTGTTCTCCTTCTGGCGGCGTAAACGCCTTAAGCCCAATATCTAGTTCTCGTGGCTCCTGATTATTATGACGACTTTGCTTTCCTTCGGACTAGATTTTGGGACATCCCAATTTCGATATACTTCTCTGTTTTACGGGGTTTTCCTGTTTTCTTGCTTTTCCCTTCACCCGTGTGTGTCCGGGATTGAATAGCCCCACGGTACGACCTGCCTGCCGTAAGAGGCGACTACAGCGGTCCAACACATACACATACTCACTTCATACACACATACACACACTCCATAAACACACACACTTTATAAATTCACACATTTCTCTCTGGTTCCCTTTTCTTTGGTCTCTTTTTGCTTTTTCCTTCACCCGTGTGGGCCCGGGAATAGAATAGTCCCACGGAACAACCTGCCTGTCGTAAGAGGCGACTACAGCGGTCCAACACACACACATATACACCCACACACACACTTTATTCACGTCTCATCCATACCCACACACTTCATACACACACACCTACACCCACAACCTTCATAGACACTTAGTTCTACTCAGTGCTCCTTTCTTCGGTTCTCTTATTGGTTCTTCTTTCCTCCGTTCTCTCCTTGTACTGCTTGCACTCGTGTGGGTTCGGAAATAGAATAGTTCCACGGAACGACTTGCCTGTCGTAAGAGGCGACTACAGCGGTCCAAAACATACACTCATGCGCACTTTATACACGCACAACACACACACACTATTCTTACACCCCCACTCACACACACACGCGCATGCATACGCACACACATACTCATACATATCTACACTGGGATTATGTTTTATTTTCTTTTGTACGATTTTAGTTTTCTGTTTGTTTTATACTTGGTGTTGGTGTTATCCTTTTTGGTTTTTTCTTTTATTTCTCGTTCCTTTTGTTGCACTTTCTTTTCCCTATCCTGCTGCTGGTCTTCTTTGTCGTCGGTTCCCCTTCCGATTGTGTTTCGTCCATCCACTCCTGTAGTAGGTGCTTTCTAGTCCGTCTTTCGTTCTCCGGAAACCACGACTTAGTCTACTGTAGGACTAGTTAGCCTTTCTTTTCTTCGATTTTTTGATTTTGGCTACCACAGTGTGCATTATACCGTTTCGTTTTTCCAGCGTTCCTCCTCTCTTCTACTTGTTGTCCCTTGTTGTTGTTTTACATCCTTGAGGCTTAACCTTTGGGTCCTGTGTTGGTCGGCACTGTTGGTTTTCTACCTCGTTTCTTCTTTTGAGGTTGATAACCTTTTCTGTTTTTCTCTTGCGAAACATCCGTCCGTTGACGACTCTGCAGTGCTGAAACCGTTGTATCTTAGTCTTCGTTGCTTGCCTCCTTTCCTTCCTTTTTTTCTTTCCCTTTCTTTCCTCTCCTATTATTGGTCCTTCGAGCCGGACTAGAGTTCTTCCTTTTTTATTTTGGGACGTTTTTTCTTCCTTTTTCTGTTGTCTTTTGTGTTTCGTTTTTGTAACGAGTTTTCTGTTGGTTCTTAAGCGAATTGTTTTTTATTGTTTCGGTTTTTGTATCTTTTTCTTTTCTTAGGTTTTTTTTTTGTTTCCGTAAACGAATTTTCTTTTAATTTTTTTCTTAAGCAAATTTTTTTTTTATTTCCGTTTTTTTGGAACTGCCCACTCTCGTAATTTTGCTTTCCTACATCGACCGTTTAATTTTGCTGGGGGTGGGGGCTTTGTTCCGTTTATTTCCAACGTAATTAATAATAAATACGCTTTCGAATAATTTATTGAGTTAAATCCAATTTGCTTTGAAACATAGAGTTTATTATGCGATAAATTAAATGATGTACATCCTGTGTACAATAACTGCGCTTTCTACAAATTTTCAGGTGGAGCTTATTTAGCTCAAAACATTAAATTTATGTGCGGCCACTCAGTATATATTCGGCCACGTGTGTTGTGTTTATAGGTTTTATCAAAATAACTTATATAAATATACAGAGTGGTAGAAAAGTCCCGGAACGGTCAAATATTTTGGGAAATACTCATCGCATCAAAAAAAGAAAAAAAAAGTGTTCAATATTTTTTTAAAAGCTATCCAATGACACCAAAATTGAACCCCCACCCCTGGGGGTAGGGGTGGGGCAACTTTAAAAGTTTAAGTGGAAACTCCCATTTGTTATTGCAGATTCGGATTCCGCAGGATAAATTACCCCAAATTAACCTACAATACAAACCATTTTGGATGATAGAAGGCGTTGTAATTGACAAAACCAAAATAGGGTACAAAAATATTTGAAATCGAAAAATGTCAAAATTACATTCATTTTTAGTATTCATTTCGTTACTAGCTTTTGATATTATTTCGTGATGTCTCTGTCTGAAAGAGGAAGAATAAGTGTCCTGATGATGCGGGGGTATAGAGATAAAGAAAGATCATTGCAGCAAGTAGCAGATTTATTCAATGAAGTCAATGCGAAACGTCAACCGATTTCTAAATCTACTGTGAGTCGAACAGTGAATCGTTTTGAGCGAACTGGTTCGGTGAAAGATGAACCAAGATCTGGAAGACCTAAAAGCGCAACAAATGGTCAATTTGAACACCTTCGGCGGTAATTTCGTTATGTATGAAATAAATAATTTATTATTTGACTTCTTTTATTTTCTGATCCATCAATTATTCTAGAAATAGTTAATTTTTGTCGATTGCAGCGCCATCTGGAAAAAACCTAAAAAATTATGACTAACATTTTGTTGCGAATCCGAATCTGCAATAACAAATGGGGGTTTCCACTTAAACTTTTAAAGTTGTCCCAACCCCTACCACCAGGGGGTGGGGGTGGGGGTTCAATTTTGGTGTCATTGGATAGCTTTTAAAAAAATATTGAACACGTATTT
Organism: Platerodrilus igneus; assembly: GCA_036346225.1. Classification (NCBI taxonomy): domain Eukaryota; kingdom Metazoa; phylum Arthropoda; class Insecta; order Coleoptera; family Lycidae; genus Platerodrilus; species Platerodrilus igneus. The sequence goes on from JARFIW010000566.1 coordinate 3,406,684, forward strand.
TTTCTTTTTTTATGTGATGAGTATTTCCCAAAATATTTTACCGTTCCGGGACTTTTCTACCACTCTGTATAATAAATAGGTGTACTATAAGGATTGAAGGTGTCCTACAATACAACACACAACGTGATATGCCTTAAAAAATAAAAATGTTACCATTATGCATTTTTATTCAAACATATTCCTAAAATAGAAACTTATTATTCCGGTTTTGAATTAACCATTTTTAAACAAAGCGGTCTTAAGGACATTTCATGAAGTATAAAATTGTGCATGTATCACAGATTGTCAGACTGTCTTATCTCTTTGGTTGCAGTATCAAATAACAATATTAAAGCTACAATGAGAGTTCATTTTGTGCGCTGTTTACGCTGCGTCGGTATCGTTTTCTATGTTTTTACTGTATTGCTAAGTTTATTTAATTCGCAATTGAGTTGTTTGTCATTGTTTAAGGAATCGTTTTATGTTCCGTTGTTACTTTTATTTTTAAAGTAATTAATACTAAAGACGCTTACGAATAATTTATTCGGTTAAATCCGATTTGCTTTGAGACCTAGAGTTTATTAAGCGATAAATTAAATCATTTACATCCTGTGTACAATAACTAGGCTTCTTACAAATTTTCAGGTGGGCTTATTTAGTTCGAAACAACAAATTTATACTACAATTAAATAAGTCAATGTCCTGTTTTAAGTATCTCGTTACACCTTGCGATAGCATATCATTACTTTGTTTGTGGTTTCATTCTAAACCTTCGTCGAAATAGTATATTGAACTATCCGATATAAACCCGGGTTTTCCGATTTTATTGCGCTTCGGTACACTAGGAATTGGCAGTTAGAATTCGTGTTGTTTGAACCATTGTTGAGTTTGATTCTAGAGTGTATGCATGAATGTACTAGAAAAAACTACTTGTTCTGTAACTTCAAAAAGCGATGCGCGTTTCTCCTCTATCAAATGTGTAGATCTTTTTTGTGTATCGCTCTTAGCTGGAGGCTAATTTGCTTGTTCCGTAGCCCGATTATTTTTTGATGTAAATCAACTACTTGGTCATGTAGACCACCGTTACAATTATGGTAGTAACAGGTTTGTTGGCGACTACCGCTTTGATGCTGTCAATTCGCTACAGAGAGCTGACCAGATAAGTATCCCGACACAGGTATGTGATTGTTTTCTCTTTCAAACATGCGCTGGGATAAACCCAATTTGAAATGTTTGTTCTGGTCAAATCTTCCTGGAAAAGTTCTTGAATTTAATGTTTGCTTTTAATTAACCATCCGCTTATACGAAAGTATCAGCGTTATTTAGATATTACTGATTAGATTTATTCCCTGTTAGCTACGAATTGCGCACTTCGTGGAACAATTAGCGAATTCGTACATAGATTAGAATTGAGTTATTACATAGTAACCTTATTTAATTTCTGCTTGCTATTTCGTTACAAATTTCTATAATTGTGTTTTTTTTTGTTAATAGAAACTCGTTGGCAATGAATTATTTTTGTGTTGCTAGGAACCCCACCCCTCTCCGCATTGGTAGTCAGCCTGGTATATTTACGTTTCCTTCCGGCTACGTCATTGAACGTAGCATATTTACTGGCGCCTAACGTGACGCTGCGATTCTTTTTGTGATTACTTTCGGCTGCCAAATCGTTTTAGTTAAATTTTTTTGTGCTCCGATTTTGTTTTGTGTAGCGTTCGCTTCGATTTGGTTTCGCTTAATGTCTGCCCAAATTTTTGTTTTGCTTCTCGGCCTGATGCTACTTATTTTTTTTCCTTTACGCTCGAACTGTTATTTAATTTTTCTTTCGGCTCTTTGCTGTCCCCCACATGCGGTTCAGGCGTCTTAAATTTTGCTTTATTTCTTTCCTAACCGCTTGATATTATCGATTGGTTAATTGCAGATTATTAGACTTGTGTTTTCGCCAATAATCCTAGTCCGTTGAAAATGCTGGCGACCAACATTTTCTTTTTATTCCTTCCCTCTTGGTACATTTTGTTCTTCCCATCAAGTCTAGGGTTGGTTTTTCCCTCTCCGATTTTTCTTTTATTCTACAGCCCTATTTTAATTTCTATTTTGTTATTTCGATTTTATTGGTGTCGGATATGTTATAGATTGTCCTGTATGCGCAATAATTTTTTCTTGAGCTTCTATCGAATTACGATAAGCCTTTTTTTAATTACTTTCTACCGATTTCTTTCTTGTTCGTATTCAAAATGACTTCTTTTTCTGCTTCCCTGTGTGGAAATGGAATTTAAAATTTTCTGGTGCCCCGAACAGTCTTACTGTACATGATTTTTTGAGACGGGTCGAAAAACTCCTGCGAACTCACCATGTGTTGAAATTGCAGTTATTTGAGTCTGCAGTGGATTTGTTTGAGTCGAAAGCGTTATTTTGGTATCGTGGTTTTCGGCATAGGTTTTCTGACTGGAAGTCTTGTTTAATTTACTGATTCAACATTTTGAACCCGCGGATTTTGCTTATTAGTTTGCGAATGCTCAGGAAACCCTTTTGCTTCACATGGCCGAGTTGTTAAGATTTCTCCAACGCCTACTAGTAGATTCGATACTTCATTCGTTCTTCCTCCTTGTTCTACTTCTACTCGTCAGATCGTATGCTTTAATTGCGAGAAAGCTGGTTATGTTTCGACACGTAGTAGTAGTTCTCAAGTACTCCATTGTCACGGTTGCGGAGGGAGTGTCTCGCCGCAACTGTCCGAACTGTCATCCTACTACCAATAATTCTTCAAATAATATTTCAACTTCTGTTTTCAGCTCTAGATGCCTAATTTTTTCTGCTTCTCACTCTACGTTCTCTCCTATACCTCATTCGGGTCATCTTGCTCCTACTGTCAAAACCTACACTTCTTCGGCAAATATAGCTTCAAAAAAATGTCTTCTGTTTCTAGTTCTGCCTCCTATTTTACTCCTTCCACTGTTCGCCCTACTAATTCACTCTCGCCCCAAAATGTGCCTCCATCACCATTAAAACCCATACTTCAAATTAGTGACTTGCAGCTAGCTTCTCAAGAGTTTGTTCCCGCTTTCTTAAACGATTCTACCCAAGATGTTTCTGTCGTGTCTGCAAGCACAAATGTGGCTGAAGTGACGATAACTTCTAATTTAATCTGCGAAGGTCTTCCGGAAGTTCATGAACCTGTATCTTTAATGCCTCTTCCCGTTTTTGTCAAAATTTTACCTGCTCCTGCTTTCTTAAATGATTCTAGTCAAGAAATTGCTGTCGTACCTACAATAATAACTGTATCTAAATTGACAATAACTCCTACTTTAGTCAGCTAAGGTCCTGTCGAAATTCACGAACCTGTATCTTTAATGTCTGTTGCTGTTGCTGTCAAAATTTTACATGTTCCTGCTTTCTTAAATTGTTCTACTCAAGAAATTTCTGTCGTGTCTACAATAACAGCTGTAGTAGATGTGACGATAACTTCCACTTCAGTCTGCGAAGGTCCTGTTGAGGTTAATGAGCACATAGCTATAATGCTTGCTGCTGTCGTTGTCCAAGTTTTATCTAATTCTGTTTCGTTACCTACTCTTACTCATTTTTCTCATACCGACAGACTGCTACTTGTTTCTGTTCTTTTAACTAAGGTTGGTGAAATTCTAGATGATGCTCCTTTATTTACTGTTGTTGAAATTGTTCCTGATACTGTCTTCTTGTAACGTTGATGAACTCCTGCCTGATTCTGCTCTTTTTTCTAAGGTTAATATTCCTACAGCAAATGCTGTTTTCTTTCCTAACTGTGATATTTCTAGTCCTGCACGTTATGTGGCGTTATGCCAATAAAATTTTATCTACTTCTGTCCTTCTAGTTGACGTAACTGAAGTGTGCTTCGCTTGTGTTTTTCTTCGTAAGGTTGATTCTCGTACAGCCAGTACTTTTTCTCTTTCTACAGTGAATATTTTGACAACCCATGATGCTTCTTTTTCTACCGTTGACTTTCTTACCTCCAACAATAACAACAAACAACTTTCTTCCTTAACTCGTTTTGAGTTTTCTATACCACCCTTGCCACCTCCTATACCGCGTGCTACAACTACTACACCCCCTGCAGTTCCTGGTTGGCAGAAAGCTGCCTACAAAAGGCAGACATTATTCTATGCTCCTTCCGAACCTGAGGATATAAGTCGGCGAAACCCTTATGTCCTTGATCTTGTTTAGTTCTCCTTCTGGCGGCGTAAACGCCTTAAGCCCAATATCTAGTCCTCGTGGCCCCAGATTATTATGACGACTTTGCTCTCCTTCGGACTACATTTTTGGACATTACAATTTCGACTTACTTTCCTGTTTTATGGGGGTTCTTCCGTTTTCCTGCTTTTTCCTTCACTCGTGTGGGTCCGGGAATAGAATTGCCCCACGGTACGACCTGTCTGTCGTAAGAGGCGACTACAGCGGTCCAACACATACACGTACACATTTCATACACACACTCCATAAACGCACACACTTCATACATCCACACATTTCTGTTTGGTTCTCTTTTCGTTTGGTCTCTTCTTGCTTTTCCCTTCACCCGTGTGGGTCAGGGAATAGAATAGTCCCACGGTACGACCTGCCTGTCGTAAGAGGCGACTACAGCGGTCCAACACACACACACACACACACACACTTTATACACGTCCCATCCATACCCACACACTTTATACTCACACACATACACCCACACATTTCATAAACACACAGTTCTACTTGGTCCTCCTTTCCTCCATTCTCTTCCTGGTTCTTCTTTCCTCCGTTTTCTTCTTGTACTCCTTACATCCGTGTAGGTCCGGAATAGAATAGTCCCATGGTACGACCTGCCTGTCGCAAGAGGCGACTACAGCGGTCCAACACATACACTCACGCAGACTTTATACACGCACAACACATACACACACCCTTCTTACATCCCCACCCACACCCACACCCACATACACACGCATGCAACACGCACACACTAACTCATACGTATCTAAACTGGGATTCTGTTTTATTTTCTTTTGTACGATTTTAGTTTTCTTTTTGTTTTATACTTGGTGTTGGTGTTATCCTTTTTGGTTTTTTCTTTTTTTTCGTTCCTTTCGTTCCACTTTCCTTTCCCTATCCTGTTGCTGGTCTTCTTTGCTGTCGGTCGTCCTTTCAATTGTGTTTCGTCCATCGAATCCTGTGGTAGGTGCTTTCTAGTCCGTCTTTTGTTCTCCGGAAACCAAGACTTAGTCGACTGTAGGACTAGTTAGTTTTTCTTTTTTTCGGTTCTTCAATTTTAGCTACCACAGTGTGCAGTACACCGTTTCGTTTTTCCAACGTCCCTCCTCTTTTAATCTCGTTCTCCCTTGTTGTTCCTTTACATCCTTGAGGTTTGACCTTTGGGTCCTGTGTAGATCGGCACTGTTGGTTTTCTTCTTTGTTCCGTTTTTTCTTTTGAGGTTGATAACCTTTTCTGTTAATCTCTTGCGAAACATCCGTCCGTTGACGACTACGCAGTGCTGAGGCCGTTTCATCTTAGTCCTCGTTGCTTGCTTCCCTTTCTTCCTTTCTTTTTTTTCTTTCTCTTTTTTCCTTCTCCTATTATTGTTCCTTCGAGCCGCATGAAAGTTCTTCTTTTTTTTATTTTGGGATTTTTTTTTCTTCCTTTTTCTATCGTCTTTTGTGTTATCTGGTTCTCACTAAAATAGTCGTTTATTTTTGTAGGATAAAAAATTTCTTGAACAAAGGAACTTTAGATGTCAAATTTTATAATTATCCGGATTTGCCAGTTGGCAATGTTTTATGTTCGTTATCGCTAAAAAAGTGAGTTTTGTGGAAGCTTTAGTTTCCTTTATGTGTGGTATATGACATGGTTTTCAGTGTTGTGTGGTGGATTTATGCATGGTGATGTCTGCATACACTAGTATTTTTAAATGATGTGCTTCATTTGGTATATGTGTATCCCTAAAAGATGGCGGGTATACCAGGCCCAATAAAGTTTGCAGATTCATTTTTAGCCATGGATGAATATGTAGATTTATTACAAAATTTGACTGAAAGTTGTATGTAAGTATTTAATTGTTACTGTGACTAGTGTGAACATATTTTTTCTGCAACTGTTATTAAAGTAGGTTTTTAGTGGATTTATGAAGCAGCGGCGTAAATAGCACATGGCCAATATGGCCCTGGCCATAGACGCAATTTCAGTCAAAGCGCAAAATTCTAAATGTAGCTGTTAGAGAATGGATAATTGCAATAGATTAAAAAAGTTATCAAAAATGTATACAATATGGGTCACATTAGACTTTCTTCATTCATACGTGAAGCTGCCGCACCGTTCTTGATTTATCCAAAAATTCTTGTACAAGTTAGGCGCTATATTTTGCACAGCTAAAACTAAATTTTACGCCCTTTTAGCATTCAAGTTATTGTAAAAAGAATTTCTTTGTCAAAGCTCAAGCAGTGGCTCTTTCTGCATTTTCCCAAAAAATGTTGTGCCATAATTAGGCGCCATTTTACGGCATTAAAACAAAAATTTTTGCCCACCCGGCAAACAAGTTATATTAAAAAATTAATTCCTCTTGTCAAGTTCACAGATAACAACTTATTTTCAATTTTTAAAAAAATTTTGTGCCATAATTAAGCGCCGTAGAAATAAAATGCTGCCCACTTTTTGTACAGTTATTTGCAAATTTTTCTCTAGACGTGGGAAGTTATCCACACTACCGGCTACGAGATTAATAATGGATTTTAGGAAGAAAATAATGTTTTTCGGTGACGGGAAAAAATTTTGACATTTAATGTTTCTTGACAGGTAACAAATGTCACTTTTATGAATTTACTTTTTCCCCGAGAAAAAAATGAGTACTTTTTTCCCGGGTATGCGCAAATAAGTAAGAACACAAAGATATTTAATTTAAAGCCGGGTCCACACTTGTAACATTTGGGATTCGGGTGTAACATAGCATTGTACCATAACTTCGTCGCGTTCAAAACAACCGATATAAACAACTTAAGTAAGAAATTTTTAAAACCACTCGCAGAATTAAATTGACCGATATTTGATTACTTTAAAGGTTTACTTAGTCAAGTCTAACTGTCCCTATAAGTACAACAGCCTACTAGTTCGAATCTTCAAATTTGACATCGATTGATTTTTTAACTTTAATACATTGTAACATTTTTTCAATATTAAATCATCTTTTTGCCTGTCACAGAAAAAAATAATGTATTATACACGGGTAAAAATGTAAAATTTTAACTCGTGGTGTTTTGTCTCCCTCTGTTTCACGTCGGGAGACAAACACACCTCGAGTTAAAATCTAGTACTTTTTCCCTTGTATAATAAGTAACTATTTTAATATAGGGCAAACCCGGGATAGATGGCCATGATTTTTTTGAAAGCCAGTTTCACAACCTAATACACAAAAATAACCTGAAATTTTAACATTAATTTCCTTTTCAATTCATAAAATATAAAATTCGATTTCATTTACACGTGGTCATCTTACCCAAGTATCTGGGTTAGATGGCCAGACATGTAAGGGATAGATGGCCATCGGACAAAACACTTTAATATCAGAAGATTTGTGGCCACATTTATCTGCTGAAGTAAAATCGCTGGATCTAGTTGTGGATTGTGGCAAGAGTGACGAGTTTCTTTCCTGGAGAGTTTGTCCAGACACGTCGATGTTATTTATCATTTTCTCTAAGTCTATCTGGATAAATTCCAAACGGTATCTAATTTTAGCCAATTCCTGTTGCATTGAATCTAAAGATGGCGTTCCATGGTGTTGCAGCCTTTCCCTAAGCATCTCGTAGTAGATTGCCAAATTGTAATCCTTCTAGCTTCCGATCTGGATAGTTCCTTTGCCATATGTCAACGGCATTGTAAAAGTGATGCTTTAAAGATTTGAAAACAGATCGGAGTAGCGGCTGCAGATAAGGGGTAGTATGGCTGGGGATGCACATTAATATGATACCATTCATCTCAGCAAACTCGAACATCTGTACCGAACTACAGTGTGAAGTATGGCCATCCAAAATCAGCACAACTCTTCCAAAACTTTCGGAAAAATCCTTGCCCATAAAATATTTTAGCATTCACGTAGGCAGATTTCTTGGACATTACAACTTTACTTCCCGGTAGCATGTAATCTTCCCACTCCTTTTTTTGTTAACTCCCTTCATGACAACATAAGGAGGAAGAAACATCCCTTCAGCATTGCAGCATGCAAGTACTGTAACAGTTTCTTCTTTTTCTCACGAAGTAATCGTATTAAATATTTTTGAACCCTTTTTAGCTACAACAGCACCTGGTCGACTATTTAACTGAAGGCCTGACTCATCTATGTTAAATATGCTTCCAGGTTTATTGAGAAAATCGTTTTCTTCCATTACGGTTGAAAGTAAGTTGAAATATTCCTTGACTTCCACAATTCATGCCCTGGACAAAGATACACCTTCAGATTTTCGCACATAGATCAGGATGTCGAGATAAGAACAGTTGTAACCAATCGTAACCTGCTTTTCCTTTCGTTATTAAATTTATGTTTTAGGCCAAGCTTCACAGCAAAATTATAAGCTAGACTTCGTAGAAAGTCCTTCGTTTAAAGAAACCCATGGGCTTGCATTTTTATTATGTGACGAAGTTTACCACTTAGATTACCTTTGTGTTATCTTATTTTATCGTTTTTACGCATTTATTTTCGCTCAGGGCCATTCAGGTTATCTACTTTATGTTTTACTTTAATATTTGATTATTCTAGAGCATGCGTCAATAAACACGTTTCTACTATATAGAAATACAATTTTTTCAACTGAAATACGATTATAAGTTCTTAATGCGACTGATGTTTAAAACTTTATTTAATACGCTTTTGTTAAAATACTAACGTACGTATGTTATTAAAAGAAATTTTCGTTTCCACATGAAAAATAAAATATTCAATCCATTTGTAAATTGTAAAATATAAATCCTGTAGAATATGTACCTGCATCTACACGTAAGTTCTACACACGCGTTGACAATAGCATGTGGATCAAATTCTTCTGCTTATTCAATTAAAACTGAAATTTTTTTTAACGCAGTTGTTTCACGCGTCGAACTATCTAACACACGATCCTCTTGTTATTATTTATCTGATATGTACGATTTTTTTATTCGTTTAAACTTTTTATACTGGAACTTCAAAAATACGTTTTCTGAACAAATAAATATGTTCATAATTCAGTTTTTCTTATAATATCTGGAATTTTCTCGGTTTTGCGACATTGGATGTTTATATGGAGGGTTATCAAAAATTTTGATTGATACGTAGAAATTACGTTAAGAGAATGAAGGGTCATTGAACGTTCAACAAGGATTTCAATATAATACCGAGTTATTTTTGATGGTTCGATATATTTTTAATAGGGTTACAATTTGCTTCGAGGGTTTTAAATAGCAAATAATATTCTGAAGTTTGTTGAAGTGAAAGTTGTACATATTTCTTGGTTTATTATACAGGTATGAAGTGTTAGAGAGAAAGGGGGATAAAAATTTCTCTGTTACAGTATCGTGTATATATATATAATATATTGCCGTGGAGCCTCAGTAAAATTCGTGCCCCTCCTTGGGTCAACATAAAATTTTCCAAAAAAATAATTTAAAAGAAACTATTCCTTACCCTTTTATTAAGGCCGCCTTCAAATTTCTTCTGCTTCTCTGGCTAGCTCAGCAATCGGCCTCTTCTTGAATACCTAATTTTACATTCATCTCTCTTTCACACTCACACCTCATCAAATAAAATTAGCAAAATAATACGACAATCATACAACCTTTTAATTACACCTATTAATAGATAAAATGTATTTACACATGTTTCCAAACAGTTTGATACAATAATTATTAGCTCAATATATTGTATATTTCAAAGTCCTTGATTTTATAATGATTTTAAACAAATTATGTCACGCTCATTTTTATCTACGCTATTCTCTACTTCCCCCATTTTTATCGTTAACCTATTTTTAAAATCAGAAAATTCTTTGTTTGTCTTATCTATTTTTTCACTTAGTGTCTCCCTAACTCCCGTTAATGTCTCATTCATCTGGCCAAATTTTCTATTTGATTCCTCTCTAACCCCGCTTAATGTCTCATTTATTTGCTCCACTCTTTTTTTTTATTCCTCGCCCATTTCTCTAATCTCCTCAAACTTCCTGTTTGATTCTGCATTCATCCTCTCTAGTATTTTCAAAATTAGTTCATTGCCTTGTTCCCCTGATTCCGTTCTTGACTGATCCCTACTACCTCCAGCTTCCTCCATTTTTCCTGCTTTCTCAAATAAGGCACTATCGTCACTTCCAATTTTCACTTTTTGGCTTCTTAACCACTCCTACCTCTGAATACGTTCAAATCACTTCCACACACACTCAAAATTATTTCTAAATTTATCCTATACACACTCTCTCTCAGCCCGCCAGTTTCCTGGAATAAAATGTTCAAATTTTTATTTGGAACACGAGCCTCACGTTCGAGTCGCCATAAAAGTGCCGTGGAACTAAAGTAAAATTGGTGCCCCTCCTTGGATCAACATAAAATTTTCCAAAAAAAAAAAATTTTTAAACTATTCCTTTCCCCTATATTAAGGCCGCCTTCAATTTCTTCTGCTTCCCTGGCTAGCTCAGCAATCGGCCTCTTCCTGAATACCTAATTTTACATTCATCCCTCTTTTACACTCACACCCCATCTAATAAAATTACCAAAATAATACGACAATCATACAACCTTTTATTTACACCTATTAACAGATAAAATGTATTTACACATATTTCCAAACAGTTTGATACAATATTTATCAGCTCAATATATTGTATATTTCAAAGTCCTTGATTTTATAATGATTTTAAACAAATTTGATTAAATATGAGTAGATGTGCCCCACATATAACCCTAAATTGACTTCACGCTGGAGTATTGTGAGCTCATTATAACCCAGTTTTGTTTGTATATGCTTTTTAAAACCATGCATTCATTAAAACAAATTTACAGTCCCGTTTACCCTTTACAACTCAATTTATATCCTGAAAAAAATTTTGATATGTTCTAAATACACCCTTTTTCAATATTCAAAATCAGTAAATTGTCCAGTATATGTATCTTTTACAACAAGTTTCTACGGCCATAAATATGCCACCAAAAGTCAATCACAAATGTTTATAAAACAACAGAAATTTAAAAGTAATTACCTGAAGAGTTCTTCAGTCTTCATTCCCGTCGGAAATAATTACCAGAAAACCCCTCGGTGTTGTTTCTATTTACTGTGCTGCTCGGCGGATCCACAGGCCTCTACCATCTGATATCTTTACAAGCTATTCGCCTCGTCTCACATACCCATATATCATGCATACAAACTTGATTATCAGTTCTGCTTACTCCCATATATCATGAGTCCATTTAATAAATTTTATCATAGTAGCCGGACCTTTTTATTTAATACGCACTAATTCGTACTTCACGTTAATGATTAGAGGTCCGTTACTACCGTTTTATACTTTCAACTACTATATTAACGGTAACACTACTACAAATACACAAAATACTAACAAAAGCTTTATTATTGCCGTGGTCTGAATCAGTGTTCAGCGCTTGATCGAAGTAAAAGAGAGAAAAAGGAGCTTAGTAACTCCGCTTGGGTATTTATATTCTTCCAAACCCTCTTAGTGAAACCTGTTTCGCGTGAAAAGCTTATTTTCAAAACGATTTCTAAAAATTTTGAGCGTAACCGTCTCTAAATTCGGAAAATTTCTCTCGTCCTACGTGCTGCTTCTATCGAATTCGTTTTCTACCTTCGCGTAAGCGTTCGTTTTTAAAACTGTTGACTTTCGACCAATGACAAAGTTTTCTGTCTTCACAAAACTTTTTCTAAGCGCTATTCATCTTTATTTTATACATGTTCGCTATCTCCTTCAAAACTCCACTTGAGTTACAGAAAATCAATATTGTCGACGTCTTACATCCACTCCACGTGTATGTCTTACGTGATTTTCAATCCATTCGCTGCTCTATATTTATCTCTATCTGTTATATGTATATTACCGATTGTTATTTCACTCGCTCCTTAAGATGTTTGTTACCCTAGCTGTTTGTGCAACTTTACGGTTGAAAACAATTTCTATGAAATCTTATATTAACCTACGTTTCAATTCTTTGAACGTAATCTATAACAAGCAGGCGTTGCTGTTAATTATTGACCGTTTGAAAATAACAATTTCTCAATTTTCTGCTTCTACGTATCTGATAAAACTGACGTTGGCTTTTAAAATGAAAACATTTGCCTTGGAAATTATTGATTTTCTTACGCCAGCACGCTCCCTTATGCTTATATGTGTTTGATTAAAATAAATTATGGTTAATTATGCGTATCCTTGAACTTCTATTTGCTTTGAAGCGTTCTTCCTTTATGTGATCCTAACATTCCATTTATTAACTATAAAAATACCTTAATACTCGTCCGTTTTCACTAAATGAACTTAAATTAATTTTGCGCGTAAATAATCTGCTCTTTTCTATATACATGGTTGCTGAAATTTTATTGTATATACCTATATACCATTTTAAATTCACAACAATATATATATATATATATATATATATATATCAAATGTTCTAACAGTGTTATTTAAACTATCGAGTACTTGTTAATTATCCGAACTTTCTTTTAAAATTGTATTATTCCAGTGGAAGTACGGATTAACAACGTTGCAGCCAACCCTTACCGGTCATATGTCTACAGACTCCAAGAATAATTTCTAAACATCTGTTGCAGTAACTTGCTTATACGTACTCTGTGAACTAGGACCACAAATAATGACGAAGATTCACGTCAACGTTATACAGACGTTTATGAATAATAACGTTGTACCTAATTACGGGATTATTGGGAAATGTAGGGAATTCTCCAGATGGTTATTTGGTTGTAAAGAATAATACTGTATTTAAAATCTACAACAAGTTCTTTAAAATGATGCGTCTCAAGGTGAGGAAAGGTTATGGGAAATGGTTCTTAATTTTTTCCGGAGTACAGAGTTATTCCTCAGCTAGTAATAAAGTGGCAGTATTATATTCAAATATACGTTTTTGTGGATCTTTCAACTGTGCTTGGATTTAGGAATCATATATTAAAATAAGCAGTAATAAATGGTTTAAAATTCGTAAAAGTATACTTTCTGGAAGCTCATAAAATTTCCAGAACGTACGGAATTTCTTTAAGATGTAGATTTTCTGACTAGTTAAAAATTTCACAAAAATGAAATCTCCCAAACACTAACGGACATTCCAAACAAATGGCAAAGTAGGTAATTTTTGGGAAGAAATTTTTGAATGAAGGAGTAGAAGCAGTCGCATGGAAGTGAAGAACTTAATCGAAAGCGGTATTTATTATTATTTAATATTGTGGATTTAAAATGTTTATGTGCAATTGAATCACAAACGTTTTCTGATTGCTTGCCCTGGTAATACGAACCTAAGTAAAAGAGCAAATTAATATTCTAAACTTACAAAACTACAATACGAATTTTTCTTTAGTTGGTGGAAACACCCACGATGTGAATTATTGTTTTCCATTTTATTTGAACTTTCTACACTTTTCGTTGCGGATTCGGAACTACGTTCGTCCTCTTTTATATAATTTCGCTTGTAATACTTTTATAATGGATATTGATAAATTCTTTTGGTGACTCAATTCAAGGATACACAGCATATCTTAAAAAAACTGCAACTTCTATTAAAGCTTCTTTATTTGGCCGTAGAATGATCTTGAAATGCAGACAAACTTGACCACTAAACGTGTCTAGGTTTATACTATATCACGAATACGTTAAATGTTCATTAACACCTCTTGCCTTCAAGCGGTTTTTAATAAACGAAAAGAAAAATAATAAATAAATAATTCCAGTACATTAAGTAAGCTACCAGGTAACCAGCACTTACTAATTTAAAATTAAAATACGTTGTTTACTTGCTTTGTAATTCAAATGTTTGAAGCAGGCATGGGGCATTTTTTCGGAAGATCAGGATGTACAAAAAGCTCGCTCATCCATACAAATTTATCATATAATTATGGTTCATATAAAGATAATAAGCAAAAAGCCAGTTTTTGATCGACTCGAATTTAAGTGATTTGAGTCAACGGCTGTAATCAACTATTCGTTCAACTATCAGCATTTAAGCCGAAATTATGTGTAAATATATAGTTTTTAAGGGCCACTTTACAACGTGAGGTTCATTGCTTCGCACGGCATTTTTTAAAAGAGCAAGCAGGTCGTGCACTGCTGGGAAAGTCTATAGACTGTTAAAGCGACGTTAATCAATCGGTAAGTGTATGTATGTGTTTATGTCTGGAATTTTACATTTCTTACGTATGAGCTAAGTGCTTTAGGACGAAATTACGAACGCACTCTGAGAGATTTAAGGCTGAGTTTAGACACAAGCATTGTGCGGTTTTTCTGTACAAAATAAACGTAGCATTGAGGCGCCATGTAGAACGAGACGTCGATGTTGGCAATAATGTTAAAGATTAGAAGGAAAAGTGGATAAAAAAGTTGACACTAGAGATAGTTCTAGGGGTTGTTTTTAAAAAAGGACTCTTCACTACTGAATTTTGTGATCGGATTTCACAAACCATTAGCATCAATTTAATTGACGCTATTGTCACCAGCCCATCCCCCTTTACCCTTTCTCGCATCCACTATAACACTTACACCATGTTTTTATAAAATAATTTTCTCAACCATTCCACACTTAAATCTTCAACCTTTTTAGATTATGCCTACCAAATTACGTATGCGCAATATTCAAACATATTCTAGACTAGACAAAAAATTATTATTGCAAGGTTTGAAAGGAGATTTCCTTGATTGCTATAGTTCAGTACGCTATCCAGTGAGCTAAAGTGTTATATAATAATAGTGTTTTTCCCAAATTCATAACAGCATTTTAGATACTAAACCAAATATTTACTTATATTAATTTGTTTACTGTTAAAATGAACTTTTGCAGATTTATTTTGCCAAAGCTGTTTAATTTTAGTTATTCAGCGTCAAATACTTATTAGTTTAAAAGCCATTTTATTGGCCCCGCGTGTACTTGATTTTTACTCAAAACTCTGAATTACAGTCATGATGAAACAGGGATTTGAAAAATGTGCTTGATTTGCCAACCACTTTTCCTTATACCTTGTAAGACGTTTATCTCCGTAGCTCACAGCCCTACTATTAGACTGTAAAACACTACCACTAAACGCTTAGTTTTTGGTTTATGGTAGGGCCCCGCGACACAATCTTCTAGTGCTCGTACACACAGACAATAAAGAAGAAAAAAGGCCTAACACATGTATCATCTGCTAAATATAAAATCCTTATTCAAGGCTAACTGCAGAAAGCCTGTCTGGTTCATAAACGTGGCATTTGTTATTCAATAAATGGGCAAGTTTTCTAATGTCTGTTTAATTATTTTATTATTAATAATTAGATTTAAGGTGGAGTCGTAAGTGAAACAGGCTCTTAATAATATAATATGAAAGAAATTGCAATAACTAGTATCTAGTAATCTACTCAAAGTTAATACCATCCTATCCACGCAGATGTCGTCCAATTAATGAGGGGAATTTCCGATTTGTTCCAACCAGTTCGAATGCATCACCTGTAAAAAGCACGTCTATTTTGAGGTTATCACATTTGTGCTGTGGTTTTTAAGAAACTTGTATGTTCTGTGTTATTATTTTTAGTAAGTAATAAAAAATATTGTTTATATTTAACTTTTAATAAATCATTTTCGTTGAATTATTGAAATTTATTGAAAAAAAAGAATAGTGCACTCTTACATCGTAAAAATTGAAAAAAAAAAATAGTTTGCTCTTACATCGTAAAAATTGAGACAAGGGGCAAGAGCATCCCTTGTGATGGAGTAAGAGCATATTGCTGAGCACATGTCCCAGACAATGTCCTGCTTGATTATTTCTTGCTTTACATCTCTGAATGTAATTAGTTACGTGTTACGTTGGTTGCTTAATTACGTTTCTATTTCAGGACAGAACTATGGTTTGTACTTACGTGAAAAACACAAACAGGGGCGATTATTCAAAGAGATGTTTGAAGAAGTTGTTGAAGAAATAAAAGCAGGACGCATGAATGCGAACCAAGCTAGCAAAAAATACAGCATTACCATATCCCACAATAAAATGCCCCTTAAAAGGAAGACGTGGAATAAAATCAAAATCATTTGAAAGAGCTACTGCTATACCAATCGAATAGGAAAAATGGTTAGATGAGGGACTGTTAAAAATGGAGAAGTACGGGTTTGGGTTGACCAGAAAAAGGCGTAAGAATTGGTTGGGCAATTCGTAAATGAAAACCAAATTAAAACTTCATTTAAAAACGGCGCCACGGAAGAGGACTAGTTTTTAATATTGGCAGAGAAGCGTAACTTATCAATAAAAAACCGCAATGTGTAGAAATCACGCGGAAGAAACTTGACAATTCTTTTACAATCAATGAATACTTTACATTGTTGAAAAATACCATAAACGAGCTAGGCACATAAAACAAAGAATTGAGAATTTAGAATTTGGATGAAACTTGTTTCTGCACGGATCCTTTAGAAACAAAGGTAGTTGGCGGTAAAAATGTTCTTTGCACTTGCACTGTCAGTGCTCGTGGAAGTGGAAATATAACAGTTTTGATGATCGTTTTTGCTTCTGGAGACAAAGTTCCAACATTGATAATTTTTAAAGGCAAAAATATCTGGGATCAATGGCAGGCATCAGACAGTAGTGGATTTCCTGGAACCACGTATGCTGCAACTAGTAATTGTTGAATGGAGGCTGAGATGTTTCAAAATTATTTTCAAAAAAATTTGTTGAAAACAATAGGCACTGACCGGTCTGTCTTATTAATATTCGATGGTCGTTCTACTCACTTGACCATCAGATTAATACAGATAACTTCTAAAGAAAATGTAACAATTCCTAAATTATCGCGTCACACCAGTTATGTTCTACAACCCTTAAATTTAAGTGTTTTTGAACCGTTGAAAGCGTTATGGAATGTAAAGCTGGTAAAGTAGCAAAGACTGAATATCTGTATAAGGCTTCCAAAAAAAGAATCTTCTAAAATAATTGGGGAGGTTTGGAGTGATGTCATCCCAAACATACTTATGAACGGTTTTAGAAAAGCAGGTATCCATCCATTGTCGAGGAAGCTGTTCCAGATTCAATGTACAGCTCATTTTCCCTTAAACAGTGCAATGATGCGAAAACAGCAGAAAAGGATCATTCTACACAAATAGCTAAGGACCCAATGACGCATTAATTGAAAAAGCTACTTTGTACCTACCTATAATATTAGCAATTGCTCCTGAAGATTCAGTGGACGTCGTGCTTGATTATTTTGATAAACCACCTGTACAACATTCAGAATTTGAAGAAACATCTCCAGAAAGATTCACGCATTGCTCTACAAGTAGAAGACCTATCCCTGCATTGATACCGCATGAAATAAAAACTTTTGAAGAACTACTTTTGGACACTGTGAAAGCAAAAGCACCCAATCTTGCAAATAAAAAAGTAGAGTTGCAAGAGGAGCGTAGGTCATCACATCAAAAGAGGTGAAGTGCAGAATGGTTGCCGTAAAAAGGTGCAAGGAATAGGATAATGCCGTATTAGATGAAATCGCTACTTACTCAAAGGATGATGTTCGATCTGGCAGTGCGATTTTCTGCATTACATTAAGAAAAAAAACCGGATCCAGTGCGTAACTTGTATTTGTATCCAGTTGGTGTACGGAAAGTGCAACAAAGGTTCCAAATGTTGTCTAGATTCTGATTATTAATACATTTGTTCAAAAATATTATTTTTTAACGTTTAACATTGTACCATTATTAACAATTTATTTTACATCTTTTTTATTTATTTTACCCCAAAACGAAACAATATATGTAAATGCGGTAAAAAGCATTTTTTTAGCGAACGCATCAATAGTTATACTCTTACCCCGTAGCATATGATATAAGATATCGAATCGGTTTTAATGGTCGATTGTGTACATGCCCCATTTTCGGGGAAAGTACCCATTTGTTGATTTTTTGCAATTTTCTTAAAAATTTAAATATATGAATGAAATTAGCGTTTTTGTCAATGTTAATTAAAGCGTATATTAACCCAAGTATTCGTTGATTTCAATATATGCTAAAGCATTATAAAACAAATTAAAGATATATGGGTTGAAAGTCAAACTTAGTAAGGACTGGGATCCACTTACCCCACTCCAGTTTAATAATTTTAATAAGTGTTAGTTGTAAATTTTCAAATATCTTGGAAAACGTGAAGCAAAAAGTTGCGAAAGATAAACAACTTTAAAAACCAAGAGGAAATAATGAACATTTTTGATATCAATCAATTATCTCTTAAACTTCTTCAAAAGCGGGATATAAGTGAAGATGGATCACAACACTAAAACTGTACTTCATCGCTATAATTCAGACGAAGAATAAGAAATTTGAAATCGCACTGTAAAATTCTTAATAACAGAAACTCTTGTTACTTTTAGAGTAGGTATCATTTTCATCTAATTAATAGAGATTAACTCTTTAAGCGCAAGTTTTAGCTATGGCTTCAATGCTTCAAATGAATAACTTACACACGATATCTTTTAATAGAAATCGAATCCACAAATAGGATAATCTCTGGAAGTTTAACTACAGACTTACTATTTCGTGAAACGTCCGTAACTCACGTAAATAATGTCAAATAATACATAAATTTAGAAGGCTTGTTAGACACAAAACAACAATTGATCAACAATATGAAAAATTGAGTTGGAAAAATGACACTGACGCGAGTTACATATCTTTCACATCAATATGTACAAAATTTAAATGCATGTTACATTGTATTAATTAAAAGTAACAATATTAAAAGTTAATCAGAGTTCATATCAGACATGAGAACAGAAGCAACTACTTTGTGTTCCCGACGCAACCTGATACTGCAATAAAGTAGTCTTAGTTAAAACATTACTTAGAACAAGACATTGTATGTTATCAAGAAATAGCAGACGGTGAGATCTGCACTTTCCCACATTTGCCCAAAGGTTGTACGACAACGCGTAAATATTGGCAGTAAACTCCATCTGTTTACGCTAATGGAAATTGCCCTATTATGCATGCCATACGTTGTAAGTGGAATTAGTGGAAATAGATGCAAAAAAGGCGAAAGCTGAACTACATGGAAAAGACTGCGACAATACGCGAACGATACAAAGATGTGTTAGACAAAGAACATCTTATTGGAAAACATGAGAAAGAATAAAAAGATTATTTTATGTGCCGATGGACTGACTTAAATACATCCGGGTTCTACAAGCTGTATGCATTTGTAGTTAGTAAGAAGGATTTTTTTAGTTATGTAAGTGTCCTTGTGGAAAAGGATGGTACTAAATCCGTATACTTTTTAAAAGGCTATTCTAGAGACGTATTTATCAAAATGGCAGATAACAAAGACGAACCAAGGAATGCGGGTTTCGTAACCTTGGCGTGCATACACCACACGCAAAGGGATTCCGCTAAACATTGTATACTTGCCTAGTAAAGAACCTTTCGGATAATTTAAAACCGAAGGTCCTACAACCTATAACGACCATATATTCCCAATAGTCGTGGATATGCAACTATGCAACAGTGTGTGAGAGAATGAGGATTCTCTCCAATACCGACAAGAAAAAATCGATCAAGCTAACAAGATACGTATGCAAGATATAGTGGGAAAGCCGCGATTAAAAGATTGTAACAAGCTGCAAGAATTACACGAAAGAATGGATCTGGTTGTCGGTGGAATCAAATACTTAACATATAAAGACAAACTTCGGTACATTTTGCAATTCGAAAACCTAGAATGTCTCTATGTATCAAACTATTGACTAGAAAAGGAGATAGAGGACTTGGGTGTCGATTTAAATTTTAAGCTGCGAATAAAATTAGATAAAAGTAAAACCACTCCGAACAAACATAAAGAAAGGAATGTTTTCTGTGTATAACTTTGTATTAAAATTAAGTTTAAATGGCTGCATGCTTGGCATTAGACATTTTTAAATTTTGTTATGTATAATGTCAGAATAAAAATTTTAGAATAGTATTACATTGCTCTTTATTTTATAAAAGGCTTGACAAGCGATACATCATCCCTGGATGTGTATTAACCTATGCATGAAGACATAAAGATATATGAGTAAAATATTTGTTATATATTTGTATAGATTTTGTAGATCTATTGTATATATTAGTTTTAAGATTCTATAATTTTTAAGTTCTTTTTCCACCTTCCCCTTTTCCAAAACCTTCCTGCTTTTATTTTAGTGGACAGAGTGTACGTGTTACCTTCCCGTGGTACTCGCTGGGCGGCTAATATTTTGTTGTCTTTATTATCTGCAAAACTTTGTGTAAAGGATTACCCTCTTTAAAATTTTAAAAGTCGTGTTTTGAATATTCTAATTAAAAGAGTGTGGTTCTTGTTGCTAAACTCGACTTTCCCATTTATATATTAAAAACACATTACATTGAAATGTTTTACATTATTCTAAAAACAGAACATCACTGTTTGGAAATGGTTTTAAATATCAAACACTTATGTCTTATAAAGGGTTCATTTCTAAAATTCCAGCGGTTTTAGATTTCTCGGGAAATGATCGGTTAAAGCATATGTCTTGGGTAGCGAAAAGGCTTTAAAGATGGAGTTAAATATAGATGAGCAATAGTTAGAGGTTTGGGAACTTTAAATGGTGTAACTCGGCAAGGGGTTGTCCTATTTAAAATCTATTTACTTCCTAGAAAAATCTAATATTAGTTGATACCAAACAAGATATATTTATATTAAAAGAAACAAAAATAATCTTTTATATGTTCGCCAGGGGGTACGTGTGTAAAACGGTAAGGGGTGGTCGGATTTTAAATCGATTTACAGTTTTGGATTCTGCGTAAAATTCTAGACTAATTTTATGGTTAAAAAATTTTATAAGGACGGTAAGAAATTGCTGCTGGTAAAAAAATCCTAAAACTATGGTATCGCCTTAGAGAGTGATGCTATCTAAAAAATTCCTAGAAATTTGGGTAGCTGGGAAAAATTTAATATTAATTCACACCAAGCAAGATACATTAACTCGAAAGATGAGCTCGCAGCACCACCTGTTACGGGTCATCCTAAGAAAAAACATTCCGAGTGGTGTATCTGGTGGATCTGACCTAAGGAAAAATGATGACATCGCTAATGAATTTTCCCATTAAAGTGCGATTAGTGCTAATGGGTTTTTAATGAGAAACCCCATAAAAAGTGATTAGTGCCAATGGATTTTTAATAAGAAAACCTGTTAGTGAATCGGATGGATCCACCTGGCCCAGACTCCCCACAAAGGACCTACTGTCGGTTTATCAATTGACGATATATTATACATCCGTCGTGTTTGCTAGCAATGTGTAAAGAAAAGCAACCAATGATCGATTTCGCTGCTTTGTTCGTTGTTGAATTTTGCTAGATAACGTTTTGATGTATAATATCACTAAATTATTATATACAACCAGTCTGTACAACTACTAATTGATATTTTCCTTAGAAATTGCTTGCGTATTAATTTTCGCTTGCTTTTATGCACGGAGTTAACTGAAAAGGTCAGTGCAGAGAACGACCCAATATGACCGGCGTGAACTTGCCAGTTAATTTCCAGTCAGGAATTCACGAGCTTTGCCGAACGACCAGTGGCGTCGATAAAGAAGGATACAAGAACAAACGCCACTCAGCAGTGAATTTAAAAGCACATTAATCCTTGCAAATTGCCCATTATACGCTGCTTACGAGGGCCAGTCAAAATGTTCACGGAAGTTCGTATAAATGATTTATTTTGCTACAGGCTGTTTGACAGCAGTGTGACAGAAGTGTAGCTGAAGGTAAGAGTATGTGGTGATCAGTTGGCGCTATGTCGAAGTTTGAACAAAGGACGAACATCAATTTCATATGCAGATTAGGAATATCTGCTTCAGAGACCTGATTAGCCTTACAAACAGTTTACGATGATGAGTCTTTAAAAAAACAGTAGCTTACGATTGGTTTTCAAGATTTCGGGGTAAACATGAATTAATGGAAAACAATAACCGCAGTGGGTGAATTTCAACCTCCACAAACAAAGGAATTATCGAGTGAGTAAAACAGTTAATCACATCATCCCAAAAAACGACCGTCGACAAATTGGCACAAAAAGTGGAGATCTCTAATGGATCCAGTCACGTACCCTTGTCAGATGATGAAGCGTGTCAGTGCAAAGTTTGTCCCTCAGCTACTGAACCCGGATCAAATGGAAACCTGGTAGTTGACTGCGGCCGAAGGTTTTGAAAAAAGCACAGATAATCCGACGTTTCTTAAGACAATCGTTACTGGTGTATGTTTACGAGCCGAAGACAAAGATGCAGTCCTCTCCTCTCCTCTCCTCTTCTAAACCAAAGATCGATCATGTTGATTCCAAAACAAAAGTGATGCACATTGCGTTTTTCGACAACAAAGGTGTGGTGCACAATAAATTTGTACTACTTGGAAAAACTATTAAATGCAGTTTTTAAGTGTATGTTTCGAAAAGACTAAGGGAAGCAATCCGAAGAAAACGTCGCGCTAAATGGGAAAGAAGATATACATTGCATCACGACAATGTTCTCTCCCACACATCAAATGTTGAACAGAGATGGCCCGTAGAAGATAACATTCGACTCATGCACCAGCCTCCATACTCACCCGATTTAGCACCATTTGATTTCTGACTCTTCTCGAAGATCAATTTGATCCCTCATAGGTAACCTTTTCGACAACTTACATTTAACTTTCCAATGTTCCAACCAAATCCTTGCTATTTCAAGTAAGGTAGGGATCTTTTACGTGCGTGGCAAAGTCCATACACGGGACCTACATTTTTACCTTTATCCGAACGAGGGACTGACGCCGTTTTGACACCACTACATTTGATTTTCCAATGCTCCACCCGAAGGTACTGCATTGGCCAGGAAGCGAGTTTTTACCTGGGATTTTGAATTTTGCCGAACCTTTGCTATTGCAAGCAAGGTAGGAATCTTTAACGTGCGTGACAACACTCACACACGGGGCCTCCATTTAATCTCTCATCCAAACGAGGACGTATTTTTGTGAAAAATACTCGCCTAACATTTTTCAAGCGAACCGTGTCGGGATTTGAACCCGCGACCTTGGGATCCGTAGTCTTACGCCTACTACATTGATCCACGGCGACGCCTTCGTTTTGACACCGTTAATTTACATTTCCAATGCTCCACCCGTAGGTACTACATTGGCCAGGAAGCGAGTTTTTTGTTGCCTGGAAATTTAGAATTTTGCCGAACCCGTGCCGTTCCAGGCAAGGTAGGGATCTTTAACGTGCGTGACAACACTCACACACGGGACCTCCATTTAACCTCTCATCCGAACGAGGGCGTAATTTTTGTGAAAAATGCTCACCTGCCATTTTTCAAGCAGTCTGCCGTGTCAGGATTTGAACCCGGGACCTTGGGATCCGTAGTCTTACGCTTACTACATTGAGCCACGGTGACGCCTCGTTTTGACACCGCAGAAAATATCTAAACTAATACTACTGCTCGTTTACGGAAAATACCACAACAGGAGTTTCATCGTCCTTTTCAGTAACGGCAGGAGCGGTGTAGCAAGCGTGCATGTTCTTAAGTAGCCTACTTTGAAAGCAATTAAGTAAATATGTACCTATATTGTGGTACTAAAGAGTTACTCTATACTTGATTTTCCAATGGTTCACCTTAAGGCACTACATTGGTCAGGGAGTGTGATTTTACCTGAAAATTTTGAATTTTGTCGAATTCATGTAATTCCAAGCAAGGCGGGGATTTTTAACGTGCGTGACAATACTGGACCTACACTTTACTACGCATTCGAGCGAGGGTATATTTTTGTGCAAATTGCTCGCTTAACGTTTTTCAAGCGGGCTGTGTCGGGATTCGAACCCAGACTTAGTAGTCACACGCATTTCAACAAGCCGCCTACTAAAGAGTTACAACGAAGTTTTTGGGATTTTTTGAATATCCTTCGTATTATAATGCAACGAATTCAAATTATTAGCAGCTTCGTTAGCTATCTTCAAGTGAATTACTAATAGCGAATCTACAAATTTACGTGGCTGTAATTTTTGTAACTTAGATAATTTTGTTTCATGAATATTTATTTATAAAACAGAATTATTAATAAAAAAGACTATTAAAAGTAAATAACATAACTCCCTTTGAATTTGAATTTCGTCTTTAAGTTCGAGGATGTATGACTTTTCTAATTCACCGGATATTTGCAAGGTCATATAGAATGATGCAGATGAAAAAAATTAACTCACAACTTGGGCAGTAACCGGCAAAAAATTTTAAAGTTTACACACATGTCAAAAAAAAATTTTTAACCCGTAAACTAGGGGTGCACGATTTTTATAATATACTGGAGATTTGCGAGATCATCTGGAGTACTGCAGATAAAAAAATGCACTCGCAACTTGTCCAGTATTTGGCAAAAAAAATCCAAAATTTACACACATGTTTTAAAAAAAATTATTTTAATATCTTTAATTCGCAGATGCACAATATTTTAATATACGGGATATATGCAAGGTCATGTTAAGTACTATAGATAAAAAAAATTACTCTCAACTTACGTAGTAATCAGCAAAAAATTACAAAGGTTACACACATACGCATAAAAAAAATTCATTTTGATTCCGTAAATACGGGAATGCAAGATTTTTATAATATACGGGATATTGGCGAGGTCATGTGGAGTTCTATAGATAAAAAAATCACTCGCAACTTGCGCAGTATTTAACAAAAAAATTCCGAAATCTACATAGATAAGTTTAAAAAAATTATTTTCTTCTCTTAGTTTCGCGGATGCAGGATTTACTAAATATACGGGACATGTGCAAGGTCATGTAAAGTACTACAGATGAGAAAAATTACTCGCAACTTGCGCAGTAATCAGTAAAAAAATTTCACAGATCACATTCATACGTTTAAAAAAATTTATTTTAATCTCGTACATTAGAGGATGCACGATTTTCTTAATATACTGGATATCTACAAGGTCGTGTAAAGTGTTACGTATAAAAAAAATTTAATTTCAACTTGCGCAGTAATAAGCAAAGAAACTTCATAGTTTACATACATATGCTTACAAAAAAATTAATTTGCCTAGGTTTGAGGATGTACGATTTCCTAATATACTGGATATTTACAAAGCCATGAGGAATGATACAGCTAAAAAAATTCACTCGTATCTGGAGCAGTAATCGACAAAAAAATTTCAAAGTTTGCACAGATATGTTTGCAAAAAAATTATTGTCAACCCTTGATCTCAGGAATCTTCGATTTTCTAATACACTGGATATTAGCAAGGTCATGTAGAGTGCTACAGATAAAAAAATGTTCACTACCAATTTGCGCAGTAATCGGGGGAAAGTTTCAAAATTAAACACATATGTTTACAAAAAATTATTTTCGTCCTTTAAGCTCAGGGATGAATGATTTTCCTAATTTACTGGATATTTGCAAGGTCGTGGATGCAGATACAAAAATTCAATTGCAACTTGCCCAATAATCAACAAAAATACTTCATGGTTTACACACATATGTTTACAAAAAAATTATTTTCATCTTTTAAGTTCGAGGATGCATAACTTTCCTAATATATTGGATATTTGCAAGGTCATTTGGAATGGTACACATAAAATAATTCACCCACAACTTGCGCAGTAATCAGTGAAAAGACTTCAAAATTACACGCATCCTTACAACAAACCTGTAGGAAGTATGATTATCCTTATATACTGGGGTAGAAAAGCTACCTTCCTTCTAGATCATAAAACCGTTTCTTTACATATATTTTCTTATGGTAAAATTTAATGTTCTTTTCGAGTCATTTTTGTACCCTTCAAAGTGATCCATTCGAGGATCACGTGACGTCATCATAATTAACCTTTCACTTTTCAAGTTCATAGTTCAAACTAAACCACTTCCACCCTGTTCTCGTCTCGACCAAGGGGGGAGCTTTAGAATGATTAATAAACATCCTACAGATTCCATTTTAATTTATCTCAGAAATTAACTTAAAATTTTCTGCACAAATACTTAATATATATATATATATATATATATATATATATATATATATATATATATATATATATATAAAGAATATGTAAATTTACTGAGTCTTAAAATAATATTAAAGAATGAAATTTATTGGCAAGTGACTCAATATTAGCCACAAGGGCATCCTGTCGACGCGTTTCGCCCTAATTGGGGCTCATCAGGACAGGAGTAGCAAAGATGTAATATTTAACACGAACACATTATGGGAAGTACAGCATCACCTAGCCCACAATTTGTGCCTTCGTGCTGTTTCACCTGATTTTGCAGGTTTTATCAACAGTCGACAGGATGCCCTTGTGGCTAATATTGATTCACTTGCCAATAAATTTCATTCTTTAATATTATTTTAAGACTCAGTAAATTTACATATTCTTTATAATTATAATCTTTTGGCTATGGAAAAAGGCAGTTGAACCGGATCTCCTCCGTGCCGACTGTTGATAAAACCTGCAAAGTCAGGTGAAACAGCACGAAGGCACAAATTGTGGGCTAGGTGATGCTGTACTTCCCATAATGTGTTCGTGTTAAAAATTACATCTTTGCTACTCCTGTCCTGATGAGCCCCAATTAGGGTGAAACGCGTCGACAGGATGCCCTTGTGGCTAATATTGAGTCACTTGCCAAAAAATTTCATTCTATATATATAAATATATATATATATATATATATATATATATATACTTTGAGGTTTCTTGATATTTTGTTAGGGTTAAGACTAGTCCATTCTGACGAGACCCAAGAGGTCGAAACCTGGTCAATGGATGTTTTTTCCCCTACAAAATGATCAAGTAATTGTTTTGTAATGGCTATGCAAATACCAGTTCGATTTGTATAGGTAAATACAATGTGTGTTTACAGATACATCTCATGTAATTGGTTTAATTGTAACTGCAGATTGCAGAGAAAGTTTTGCTTTTTTATATATTTTGTGTGCCTTAAAGGCAAGAATTGGACGCTGCCACGGGAAATAATGTTACTATTGCATTAAATATGCATGTACATTGTTAAAATCCCAAAGGCAGAACGTATTTGTGATAGCCATCATAGAACACAGTATGGTTTCGAATCAACTTCTGTACAGTTTCAGCCTTAGTGCTAGTTCTAGCCAACTGATGGCGCTCTATCTTCCTTTCGCCAACGTACAGAGGTTTCTTCGTGCCTATACTTTGAGGCTTCTTGATATTTTGTTAGGGTTAAGACTAGTCCATTCTGACGAGACCCAAGAGGTCGAAACCTAGTCAATGGATGTTTTTTCCCCTACAAAATGATCAAGTAATTGTCAACGAACTTCGTTCGTTTATGAAATCGATTTGTCGTCCGTCTGTCCGTCCGAGGCCTTTCTAATGGTCGGACATCAATGTGTGATACATCAATCGATTCAGCTCGGTGTCCTGAGCTTAAGTTTTGATGTCAGTTGAAATCGGGCCACGGGGACGCCGTGCCCCCGCGATATTCCGTCGGGAAAATTAAAATTTCAAATAGGTCCAAAATTAATGTGCGATACATATTTGGACTCCCCTAACATAGCTGAGTCAAAATATGGTACCCCCCACAAAATCTGACCACGTATACCCGTCCCCCCCCCCCGGGGAATTAATTTTTATCAAAAATTTCAAATAGGTCCAAAATTAATGTGTGATACATATTTAGAATCCTCTGAAAAAACTGAATCGAAATATAATGCCCCCTTATTTACACACACACACACAAACACACATACATACATACATACATACACACACACACACATATATAGCTTTTAAAATATTTATTCAATAAAATAAAATATATTAAAATGTCTCTTTGTTGTTTATAAATTTTGTATTTTATCTGAATACTTATAATTATTACAACATAATAATTTTAATTTCTTTAAATTGTTTTAAAGTAAGTCTACATTTGGAAGTTCGTTGCGACAATGCCTTGCATTTTCAACTTGTTTTGTAATGGCTATGCAAATACCAGTTCGATTCATATAGGTAAATACAATGTGTGTTTACAGATACATCTCATGTAATTGGTTTAATTGTAACTGCAGATTGCAGAGAAAGTTTTGCTTTTATATATATATATATATATATATATATATATATTATGCTATAATGATAGGGTTAATTTAGGGGTAAGTTAAGTCATAGAGGTCGTAGAATAAACAAAAAAAACTTCCAAATAACAAGAGCACATAATTACAGATATTATAAGAGTAAATAAGTCACTATACATATTGTTAGTTGAGTGCACACTGTATATAAAAATACATGAGATTAAACGCATATCCAAGAGTAGTTACGAGCAAAGATAAGATTTAAAAATGTAACGAAATGCATCAAAATTAAATAAACGGAAAACCTATATGAATTGGCTAGATAAATATTCAACAAGTGCGTTAAATATATCATCATATACGCAGGCAAAAATTATGCATTATTTGAATAAATTGTACGTGACATAAAGTATTACATTTGTTCAAAAATCCAATTTAACTAGGAAATAAACAAACGCCAAATTTATTTCTGTTTAGATTAGAATAAGCAAATAACAATGATACGTGATTTAATGAACGAAAATTCCCGAGGTTTCTAAATTGAATGTAATGTTATATAAATGAATACGTGACAACTTGAGCGTTCTTCCAAGTATTTCAACTATACAATTGGTAAAATTTCCCGGAGTACGCAAGAGATAAGACAAATGGTGTCCACCCAACACGTGAAAAAAACAAATAGCAAATAAAGGGCAAGGCCTATAAATACAATAACAATTGAGCAACGAGTTAGTATACATTTGAAACTGGGTTCTCACTATACTCAAAAGTGCTAAATTATTCACGTAACCAGTTAAACGAAAAGTAAAATGAGAATCATTTTTATAAAAGTGTAAAAATTGTGTAAATAAGCCGATCTATTATAGACGTAAATAAACCAGATTTAGTAAATTTATACAATTTCTAAAATAAATAAAACAGGGCTCTGGACACGACTCTGGAGATTACCTCCTGTTAAATTAATTTTGGTAATCATTGACATGGTAAATGTTCTATCTCAATCGTGATGCATTTCACAGCAAATAAAAAAAATTATACCCAATCGTGAGGCGTATCACGGCAAATAAAAATGGCGCCCAACATTTGAGCTTGAAAGGTAAGATTTATAGCAATATATATATATATATATATATATATATATATATATATATTGCCGTGGAAGTTATCTTTGGCTCAGGAACTCGGCAGAGTCAAAAACAGTAATTTTCAAAAATATAAAATTTTTACAAAAATTTTCTTACCCGGATTCTGCTTCCTCAAATTAATTTCTTCAGCAGCTTCCCTGGCTAGCTCAGCTGTGCCTCCTCTCGGATACCTAAATTTACTATCATTCTCTTTAACGTTCAGACAATCATACAATCTTTATTTACCACTACTTGCAAATAATAATTCATGGTTATGTACAGTTCGGTGCTCAAGTTACACCTCAAAAAATGCTATCTTTGTAAAGTTCTTGTTTTTAAAATTGAAATTTCAAACACATTTAATGCAACAGGAGTAAATGGGTCCCAAATAATACCTTATCTCTATTTATTACTGCACACTGGAGTATGGTGACCTCATGATAACCCAATTTATTAACGTTTGCTTTCCACTTTGCATACTATGACTACAAACTTAATAAACCCATGTACTCTTAACAATTAAATTTAAATTCATCAAGAAATTTAATAAGCTTTCCGTACACCTTTTGTTTTATATTCCAAAATACCATAATAATAGTCAGTTATACGTATCTTTTTCAATACGTTAAATTACCAAAAAGAACCATCAAAGTTCACTCACACATCACGAATAATTTCAACAGTTTATATAAAAAAACAGCAAATTCAAACGCGGTACCTGGAAAAACCGTCAAAAGACCATCTCCGTTGAAGCTCTATATCCTGAACCCCTCGGCTTCGAGATTATGCACGCTGCTGCACCAGCTATTTATAAATGACAACTCAGTTTAAGCTGAGCTGCGTGCTACCAATTCACCAATTCCAACATTCAACTTTATGTATATTGCACTTGTTTATTTTTGCATTCTGAATTTACGAGCTTGTTGAAGTATTTGTTTACCTCAGTTAAATTTAAATTACACTTTATTATACTCGCGGTACTAACTATAATGTCACGAATAATCTAATACTATTTCACTGAAGGTTACAAAATTTTAATACTCACAAGCTTTTTCAGTAGATTGTAATACCTTGTTAAGCGATGCAAAACTAAAGAGAGACCTATTAATTTTCTTCCCGTATTTATACCATAACAACGGCCCCCCTTGGCCACTCTTTACGCAAAATACTCAATTGAAATTAATATTTCTCCAAATTTTGTCTAACCGTTTTAAACTTCTCGAAATATTCCCGCGTCAACACGCTATATCAGACAAACTATCACACCAACCTGTCGCGTGCTTGTCTGTTCTAAAACTATCTATTTCGTCCAATCATACATTTCAGTGAAGTCTTAAAATTCCGCCTGTAATATCTCTATTCCTGTCTTATTTATATTTGATGTCGCATTCTAACCTTGCTTGCGTTGTATAAGATCGATATAGCTGCCCGCGTCTTCATGGACTCCACGTGGATCGAATACGTGCCTACTCAAGTGAACGCTTTTATGCCCATCTCATTCTGAAGCATATTATCGATTGTTCATCCCTTCTGCTCTTTAAGAAACTTTTGTCAGCGTTTATGCGAAACCACCTACTGTTTTAACAATATTTCCTTGAAGCTCGCCTCGTTATCTACACAAATAAGCGGAAAATGACCTTTTCAACGTGCAGGTGTGCTCAATTAACGATCGTTTTAAAATAACACTTCTCGGATCCTACATTTCACAGTATTTTATACAACCAACGTTTGTTCGTTTGTTAAGAAAGCTTTTCGCCTTGGGATTATCGATTTTTCATGGTCTGCTGCGTTTTCTGACGTTATAACCCATTGAATTAAACTAAATTAAATTAATTAATAATTGCTATTGGCTTATACCATTGCTTTTCTTTATGAACCTATTGCCTTTTAATCCCTAATTACAAAATTACGTCAATACTTGTTAATTTAAATTAAATAGATGAAATAAATTTTGCGCGTAAATTTTATGTTGCTCTCTCTACACAGGGTGTTTAAAATTGCATTGTTTAAACTCAAATTTAACCTTTAAATCCACTACATAATCCCCTTATTTTAATTTTAGGAAAACTACCCAATGTTTTCTGAATTTAAATATCTACTCTTTAATTTACTTATATGCTCTTTCTACACACCTATCTAATCACCTAACACTACCTATACCTATTTACCCAACTTATCACTACTTATCTATCTATTTCTACACCTATCTCTACTTATCTCTACCTATCTCCACCTATCTTTATTTCTAATTACCTATTCACACCTATCGCTACCTTTTACCTAACTATTTCTATCTATTACTAACTCTTCACCCTCTTATTTCATTCTATTTTCTCTTTTTATTTCACCCTTTCGTCCTTTATTGACTCTTTAAGTACCTCTTTTGTACTTTTCTCTTTATCTTCACTTTTCATACTTCTAACCCTACCTACTATCACTATCTATTTCTTATCCTAACTATACACACTTAATTCTATATCTACATCTAACTATCTCCCATATTTATCCTAGACCTAATTTTATTTTTCTATAAACACTTACTTCGACTTTTCTATATACCCCTATCTCTACTCTTCTATATACACCTATCCATATTTATCCTATTTCTACTTCTACTTTTTTATTTTACGCCTATCTCTATCTTTAACTATTTAACTTCTACAGTACCATTCACCTATCTCTATATTTTGTTCATTAAGCTTCATCTTCTTATTTAAATCTGACTCTTTTCTTGACCCTCCAAGTCTTTCTTCTTACAATCCTAATACTTTTCATTCCTATTTCTCCTCCTTCTATTTCTATATTTATGATCCCTGTTACTTCACATAAAATAAAATCATCCCTATTATCCTGACTCTTAAATATTTCTTCTTCACTCCCTATACTTGTCTGTTTATTATTTATTAAAATTTCTTTTTCTGCGGACAAACTCAACGATACTCCCCAACATCTTTAGCTTTTCCCTCTATACAAAACTTTTCATCTTCTCTAGACCCTTCATGTACAATATTCATCTCATAAAAATCTTCTAAATTCAAATTCAAATTACCAAAATTATCTTTGCCCCTTAATTCACTTATGCCTACATTTACCTCTTGTGTGTCACATAATGCTGTTTTCAACGAACTTCGTTCGTTTATGAAATCGATTTGTCGTCCGTCTGTCCGTCCGTCCGAGGCCTTTCTAATGGTCGGACATCAATGTGTGATACATCAATTGATTCAGCTCGGTGTCCAGAGCTTAAGTTTTGATGTCAGTTAAAATCGGGCCACGGGGGCGCCGTGCCCCCGCGATATTCCGTCGGGAAAAAAAAAATTTCAAATAGGTCCAAAATTAATGTGCGATACATATTTGGACTCCCCTAACATAGCTGAGTCGAAATATGGTACCCACCACAAAATCTGACCACGGATACCCGACCCCCGGGAATTAATTTTATCAAAAATTTCAAATAGGTCCAAAAATAATGTGCGATACATATTTGGACTCCCCTAACATAGCTGAGTCGAAATATGGTACCCCCCACAAAATCTGACCACGGATACCCGACTCCCCGGGAATTAATTTTATCAAAAATTTCAAATAGGTCCAAAATTAATGTGCGATACATATTTGGACTCCCCTAACATAGCTGAGTCGAAATATGGTACCCCCACAAAATCTGACCACGGATACCCGACCCCCGGAATTAATTTTATCAAAAATTTCAAATAGGTCCAAAATTAATGTGCGATACATAAATTGTTTTAAAGTAAGTCTACATTTGGAAGTTCGTTGCGACAATGCCTTGCATTTTCAACTTGTTACTTCTACCTTTCTTAATTCTGACTCGTTATCTACTATTAATGCTGCGCTTGACTCTACCTCTATTTGTTCAGCCTCTTCTTTTCCTACCAATTGTACCTCATCTAACTTTTCCTCATTATATTCACCTGAGTCGATCTCTTTCATTTCTTTATCATCTCCCTTTATACTATTAATACATAACCCCATGTCATCTTCTGTGACATCATAACTTGCCTTCCAGGGCAATATCCTATCCCCAATCCTAAGTATTTTCCTCTCCATATCAAGTATAACACCTAACTTCATCATACAATCGAACCCTAATATGGAAAGAAAACTGTTTGTATCCAACACATGGTATTAGCATAAGGACATAAACAAGTACACATAGCAAAGGAGAAATGTGAGAAGTATAATTGATTTGGTTGTATCTGATGAAAGTTTAAGAGAACTGGTAAAAGACACGAGAGTAGTAAGAGGATCTGAGTGTGGGGCCGATCATTTTCTGTTTTTGTCCAGAATTAATCTGAGCCGAAAGTAGGTGTGGATAAAATTAGAGTGTGAGACAATCAAGAGTGAAAGCAGAACGCTTGTTGGAAGAGGCGACTCAAAGAGAGTCCAATACCATGTTAGAGAGGGAATTATGTACAACTGTAAACAGGAGTGGAAGAATGCTCTGAAGTTTGAAGATGTAGGGAAACATGAGATAGTTTGCAGAACAATGTGATGAAATGTGCTTTGGAAGTTTATGAAACGACAGTGATTGGTACATGAAATAAAAATGCATAGTGGAACGATGAGGTCAAAAAGGTTGGCGGGGAAACAAAGTGGTGTATAGGACTATGATTGCAGAAAATGATGTTGAGTTAAGAAAGTAGAAAGTATATAACGAGAAAAGGCGATATGCAAAAAAAGTAACGAAGGTAAACAAAGCGCAACCGTGGAAGAGAGACGGTGAAAAAATGCAGAGTGATTTCGAAGGGAATAAGAACTTGTTTTGGAAATGGGTAAGAAAGACAGGAAGTGGTGGAAATAAGCGCATGAATGACGTTGTTAACAGTAGAAATAAAATTGCTTGGACGAAGCGAGTGTGAACAACTGCTAGAAAAAGTATTTTAAGACGCTGTATGGGGGCTAGCAAGTAGGATAGAGAAAGATACAAATGACTGTGTGGATGATGAAGAAAGTAGTAATGTACTGGTCGAAAGCGTAGATAATAGAATAATATTCGAATGCAGTGTAGATGAGGTATGAAAGACGGCGAAGACTCTGAATAATGGCAAAACGGCGGTAAAATATGGTTCCAGGGTGCTGATTGAACCGAAGGTGCCTGAAGATTATACGAGCGCTATCATTATCCCGTTGCATAAAGCTAAATGCAGCAAGTGTGAATGCAAATATTATCGTGGGATAAATCTGTTGATTGTACCCAGTAAAGTGTATAGATAACTTGTGCTCGAGAGAGTTCTCAAGAGAACGCAGAACAAGTTATGGGACGTTCAATGTGGTTTTATGCCTGGATGAGGATGTGTGGATAAGATGTTTGCAAATCAACAATTTGTCGGAAAGTGTAAGCATGCCAGAAAGAAAATGTATGCAGCATAGGTAGATCTGGAAAAGGCGTATGACTCTTTGAACAGAAGCGAATTGTGGTGGTAGCTGGGTGAATACGGTTAGCAAGTGCTTGATAATATCTATCCGAGCGATGTACGAAAGCAGTAGATCATGTGTACGCGTGAATGATAGCATGGGGGCAATACTATGACATTGTGAAAAGTGTAAAACGGGGCTGTGTAATGTCTCCATAGCTGTTCAATGCATTGAGGGATATCAGGCAGGTTTGCGAAGGATTGAAAGGAGCGAAAATTGGTGAAACACATGTCAACGTGCTTTTGTATGCGGATGACGCAAAATTGTTGGCTAAATCGTTACAAGAATTGCTACGAATGCTTGACAGGCTGTCAGAAGCGTGTGAAAAAATTACAGTTTGAAAGTGAACTTAAGTAAGACGAAAGTAATGATTTTCGACAGGGATTGCGGAATTGATGACTTGGTCTTTAAAATGAACAACAATATGCTAGTGAAAGTGAATGACTTCGTGTATTTTGGTAGAAAGTTTTTGAATAATGGAAAGCTGGATGATAAAATAGAAAGAAGGGAGGATGCTTTTAAAAAAATGTCTGGAAGGATTGAGTATAAATGCAAAACTGGCCGTTTACTGTTTGTGCCTACTGATCCAATTGATCTGTGCGAAAGCGAAACGTAGGTCTGGTAGAAGAATCATGCTAGTCATATAAATGCTGTAGAAATGAGGTTCCTAGGAAGTGTGTGTGGGAAAATATTGAGAAACAAAGTTCCAAACGAATGGGTTAGAGCAGAGTGTGGGGTGTAAGTAACCCTTAAGGAGTTGAATGAGCGAAGCATATTTAGATATTTTGGATCTGTTGAAAAATGAATGAGGATAGACTTAATATGTACGGCGCAGGTCGCGTAAAAGGTGGTTGAATGTAGTAAAGGAGATTCTGAAAGAATGAGGGATGAAAAGTTTGAGAATAAAAGAGCATGTCAAAAGCAATGTATGGATGTTGCGAAGGCACAGGAAATGAGTAGGGACCCGAGGGATATGTAGAAAGATTGCGAATGGTGCTGGGAGTAAAAGTGCTAGGTTTGGTTACACCGAAAAGGAATACCGTGATTGGTATTAGTGGTAGTAGTAGTAGTAATGTGCTTGTTAGTGATTGATCGTAAAGCTGGCCCCAAGCAGCTTTTAAGTTGACCATAGCTCTATGTTTTTGATATTAAAAATTTGATACCTTGGACTCATCTGTGGGCATTTTTAGCAGAACATAGCGTCGAAAAGACTTTTGATAAAACTTAATGTTTTATTTAGCTTGTCACTGAAGAAATAGTTACTTCTAATTTATTTACTTTTTTAATTTTGATGCTACAAAATTGTATTCATTTGTACAATAGGGAGTTTTTTGAGCGCAAAGCCAAAAAAAAAATTTTGACAAAAATATGAGTACCTACTAGTAAAACTAAAACGTTTATAATTTTTGTTTTGATATAAGTGATTTACAAGTAGAGGGGCTTTTCGTATTTCGGCGCATATTTAACTTAAAAATTTGCATAAACATTTCTAAAGGGGGTTATATTTCAATTAGCACGATGTAGAACTTAAAGTTGCCAACAATCTACTTAATTTGTTTGTAAGATATTTATTTTCTTGCTAAAAATTTTAATTTTTGTACATTAGAAGAAATCTTGGACGCCACAAAGAAAAGCAAAAAGAAATTTTGAAAAGATTTACACTTTTACACTGTATCCGTTTCTTCGAAGCGGGAAGTTAGGACGGATCAAATTAAACTAGTTACAAATTTTAAATTTTTGACGTAGACGATTGAGAATTTGCCTGAGTTTTAGACGTAACCAGACGGCTATAAATATGGAAAAACTCAATATTGATTAAACGTAACACTAGCAGCGGCTTTACTTTGGTTAGAACCTTTCCTGTTACAACTTAATAAAATTTAATTTTGTGACCAAATTGAACGGAAACCATACAATTTGTTCGAAATATGGAACTTTTTTTGAGTATTTTAATAAACAGCTTGCAGATGCTCAATGAAAAGTCCATACTAATCCCGCTTTCTCAATTTTAACGTAATCAATTAATTTTTAAAAATAAAATGTTTGAAGATGCTGTATTGTGGTGTCAGTCAATTTTCCATCTACAGAGATTCCTCTAGCAATGACGGCATATGTACCTGGTTACTCCGCAAAGCAAAGGCAAATGAACGTTATTATAAATTTCATTAATTAATCATATAAAACAAGCTTTTATGAATAGTTGTACGCACCCAATTTTGGTCTAAAAATACTGAATTTAAAAATCATTTTATATAGAAACAAGTTACTTTAAAACATTTTAAGAGATAGCTGTTTGCCAAAAATTGTTTAACTTGTTTAATTTATTCTTGCTTTTTGAATGGAGGTCACATAAGAAAAAAAATCGAATACATTTCTACTGTATCTCTAACCCGATGATTGTCTTGACTCTGAGCTTTGATGGTCAGCCAATAGGCACAGAATGACATACTTATCGGATACACCGATTCAAACGTCCATCAATTTTTTAGAATTTCATTAATATATATCTGGTTTCCTTATAAAAAATGTTTCTCCACTCCAAGCATTGTGTGAAGACGATTCACCTATTCATCGGATCCTGGTATAGGTAGATGTGTAGAGAAATATCTTGCAACTCTGTTATTTTATAATAGTTCAGTGGACCTTGAAAATAAAGATATGTACACGTTGGCAAACCTATGAACTTCTATTTGCGAAATTCGACTTGTAAAATTGAGCTATAATGTGTCCATGCATTTTGTTCGATTTAATAACCTGTATTGATCGACAAAGCAACTTTTTGCGCTTTATTGATTTTTGACAGCATTATGTACACTGTTAAATAGTACTACAATCTATTGAGTAAAGTTGGTGTATGAACACCGTATTACTGAGAGTCATGCACAAGTTAAAAAAATCAACACTTGCAGATTTTTAAGGGATTGACTAGGTATCAATATTTTCAACAAAATTAAATGTATCGTAATCTATCCGTCATTCCAAATTTAGGTTTTTCGACCACATTAGGTATGGTTAATGAACGAGGTAATCTTTAATTCTCTGTTTTATACAACTCTTATACTCTTTCTCTCAATTGTTATTATAAAAAAATGTCAATCAATTTTTAATCTGATGCTTGTCCTCCCTCCCCGTATTTCTGGAAAGCTCCTTCACACCTTGGCGATTAGCCTTTGCTACATTTGGTGTAGGTGTGCCATTAATTATATATGTTACGCTATAAACGTCATGTTTGGAATTCTTTTTACGTTAATGGAAGTTAAGAGTACACGGTTTCCCGTGAATATTTTATTTCAATAAAAATACCAAACATAATGTTCATATGAACTGTTCCAGCTAATACCTATAGTGCATATGTAAGTCTTGCATATAAACAAAAAAAAGAAAAGATTAATTTTACTCACTTTGTAAACGCGTGCAGCACACATTGTCCAGCAAGAGAGAGTAGTAGCACTATGGAGCTGCTGTTTAAAAATTACCGTCGGTAAGACTACACGGGAAAGACAAGAAATTTCCGCTCATTTAAAATTCATGGGGATTTGTTCTATATGGGGATTATATAGGTGAAATGGAGGACATACACATTTATTTAATTATCCTACTAATTACATGTAATTGCTATTTCTCACACTACATGACTGGTTTTATACGGAAGATATATATATATATATATATATATATACTATTCAGTTTTCTTTTATGGGTTATAGGTCCTGTTTAAAAAAAATAATAAAGGTGTACTCTTTTATTCCATCTGAAATTCGAAAA
Source organism: Platerodrilus igneus (assembly GCA_036346225.1). Lineage (NCBI taxonomy): Eukaryota > Metazoa > Arthropoda > Insecta > Coleoptera > Lycidae > Platerodrilus > Platerodrilus igneus. Next base: position 3,445,251 of record JARFIW010000566.1, read on the forward strand.
TTCAGGTGGAATAAAAGAGTACACTTATTATTTTAAACAGACCTATATAAAAAAAAACTGAATAGTATTAAACCAGAAATCGTTAAGTCTAACTATATATATATATATATATATATATATATATATATATATATATATTGTAGTGGATTTAAAGGGTTAAATTTGGGTTTAAACAAACACCCTGTGTAGAGAGAGGAACATAAAATTTACGCGCAAAATTTATTTCATCTATCTAATTTAAATTAACAAGTATTGACGTAATTTTGTAATTAGGGATTAAAAGGCAATAGGTTCATAAAGAAAATCAATGGTATAAGCTAATAGCAATTATTAATTAATTTAATTTAGTTTAATTCAACGGGTTATAACGTCAGAAAACGCAGCAGAGCATGAAAAATCGATAATCCCAAGGCAAAAAGCTTTCTTAACAAACGAACAAACGTTGGTTGTATAAAATACTATGAAATGTAGGATCCGAGAAATGTTATTTTAAAACGATCGTTAATTGAGCACACCTGCACCTTGGAAAAATCATTTTCCGCTTATATGTGTAGAAAACGAGGCGAGCTTCAAAGAAATATTGTTAAAACCGTCGGTGGTTTCGCATAAACGCTAACAAAAGTTTCTTAAAGAGCAGAAGGGATGAACAATCAATAATATGCTTCAGAATGAGATGGGCATAAAAGTGTCCACTTGAGTAGACACATATTCGATTCACGTGGTGTCCATGAAGACGCAGGCAGTTATATCGATTTTCTACAACACAAGCAAGGTTAGGATGCGACATCAAATATGCATAAGACAGGAGCTTAAAGTGTAACTTTGCAGGACGTGGTCCGATTTTAAATCTGTTTGCAGATTCGGATTCTGCGTAAAATTCTAGACTAACAAGATGTATCGCAAGTATAAAGAAAATTTATAAGAACGCTCAGAAGTCGCAACAGGTAAGAAATCTTAAAATGAGGGTAGCTCCCTTGGTGATGGTACAATCTGAAAAATTCCTAAAGATTCGGGTAGCTGAGAAAATTCTAATATTAATTGATACCAAACAAGATAGGTTTATCTCGAAAGATGCATTGGTTAGACGAAGAAAGCTATTTGGTCCAGAATGTTAGCGGTAAAAAAATCTTAAAATCAGGGTAGCTCTCTTGGGGATGGTACAATCTGAAAAATTCCTAGAAATTCGGGTAGCTGAGAAAATTCTAATATTAATTGACACCAAACAAGATAGGTTTATCTCGTGTGTGGAAATGTGGAAAAAGATTTATCTCGCGGGTGGAAAGAATGCGGGTGTGACGTAATCAAAATGGTTGGGGTGTGTCCGAGCAAGGAGGAGAGCAAGGAGAGAGTCATTCCTCATTTCCTCCTTATGGGAATTTACATGTAAATTTGGGAGGAAATGAGGGATTCTGGAGGAAATGAGGTGCTGAATACGCCAATAATGTACTACTGTGGTAGTCTTATATCCTACAATTTTGGGACACCCTGTATTTATATATATATATATATATATATATATATATATATATTGCTATAATTATAGTGTTAGTTTATGTACGCCCTAGCCGTGTAGCGGAACTATCGCAGTATTTAATTGCGCCCAATTCGTGGGGCGAGAATAACAAAGGTTTTATTTTTCCCACAGAAAGATAACACGACATATATATATATATATATATATATATATATATATATATTATATATATATATATATATATATATATATATATATATATATATATTCACATATAAAGGTAATTCGGCCAACAATTTAAATTTGTCTATAACAAAATGACATATGATGTATCTGTAAATAATGTAGCAAATTTTTTTAGTCCCACGTTGTTGGACTAATGTAACCAATATTTTTACATGTCTAACTCAGGTGCCACAATGCGGTGCCAATGTAATAAGTTTTTTTCTATATAGATGGTGTTCGTAAATGGTTACTCGTTTTGAGCTCCAAATCGATGGGTTTAATGTGCAATTTTATTTTTCAGTCCTTAAGCAAACGATGAACAATAATTTGGAATTTAAAGGAACTTGAACTACGTTTTACGCGTGTGAATTGGAACTATAAAAACTGGCTACGCCGGTGGCTAGCTTGGCTATTTATTATCCCATCTGAAAACATGAAAAGGGCAGGGTTGTAATATTCTTCGTGAAATAGAAAACTAAATGAAGCGAAGTTAGGCGCTACTGTATCTAGCAAGTATTAAAAAGATGTTGTTTTAGGGTAGATACAGAAACCTTATTGGAGGGGATCGTTTAAGATATTTAATTTACACTTTATATAATATTCAACTTGTTAAAATCAGAAAGTATATATTAACAAATAAGTATTATCCAATAAAAAATTAAATCAATTCACAAACGGTTGTGATATTAAAAAAGATTATTATTTAAACAACATTCTGCCTCTTATGACTTAAATGAGCATCAGATCTGATAATCATGTACACAACGTAATTTAAATTATCTTACAATGGTTATTACAGAAAATTCCAAGTATACAAAATTTGGAGCAATTACTTTCTAGAAAAAAGGATACTCTAAATAAAAATTTTAAATAGCCAGTTAGTATTTATCAACTTACTTTGTGTAATTAATTACCTAATATTTCTATATATTTAATACCTGGCTTATAGCCGTAATTTTGAGCGTCACTTTCTGTCTGTAACTGATTTATTTGTCAATTTACCAATTGTCGTCACCCTTTCTGGTAGCGTATTTGGAAAACGCATGAGCCCGGAAAGCCTAAGATATAGGTTCAAGTCCTATCCGGGAGCTTATATTTTGTTTCTTTCAATTACCAGCTCGATTTAAAATGAACATTTGGGCTTTGCATAACATCTAAGTTATTATTTCATTTTATTAACTTTATTATATATATATATATATATATATATATATAAATATATATATATATATATATATATGTTGATGTGGCATTATAGGTTAAATAGGTGTAGACAATAAAATTTTATCAACTGTGTATATAGGAAACAGGAGCAAATTATTAATGCGCCGAATTAATTAATTTATCTAGTAAAAACGGACGGTTAATGAAATATTTTACTATTTTTAAATTGGAAGGTTAAAATTGCATAAGAGAAGAAGCTTTTGAGTACATAAAAACTCAAGGATACGCATAAATAATTATAATAATTTTAAATCAAACGCATGGAAGCAAAAAGGGAGCTTGCATGTATAGAAAATCAATAATTTTAAACGCAAACATTTCCATTTACATAAAAGCCAACGTTGTTTATACAAATACTAAGAAGGGAAGAAACTAGGAATTGTTATTCTAAACGGTCGGTTGCTTCGACGAACACCTGTTGGTTAAATGTCAGGTTTATGGAATCTGAAACGAACGTTAGCACAAAATTCTATATAATTGTGTATACAACGGTCACTGTATGAGCTGCTAAAATAACAAGTGCCTTAAAGACTGAGTGGAATAAACGATCGATAATGCAAGGCAGACAGAGAAGCGCATAAAGAAAGCGTTGGGTACAAGTCACGTACGAAATACACGGGTAATTGTGAAGGCCAACTACAAAATCGATTTTCTATAACTTAAGAGGGGTTCTAAAGGAGACAACAAATATACGTGGAACGGAGATAGATAGCGGATATGTGGAGCGTTGTGACGAGGGAAAATTATATCATTGGTCGATGGCTAGCAGTTTGCAAGAAGCGCGCGTCCGTAGAGGATATCAAACAACATTCTATGTAACAGCACGACGAACGGGGGATTTTTCAGAAGTTAGAGTTCGTTACGTTCGAAATTTTAAGAATCAGTTTAGAAAATAAACTTTTCTATAGAAATAGGTTCCATAGGGGGGTTTAGAAAATCATATAAATACACGGAGAAAGATATTGAAGCACTCTTTCCTTTGAGATCTGAGATCGTGCTTAGATCTGCAACGCAATAATAGTAAATGCTCTTACGGGTATTAATTATTGTGTATTCGGTCAAGTTGCATAGAACATCCTGTTTTGAAATTATGAAAGCTGTAGTAACGTACCGCAAAAGTTGTACAAGTGATATTGCACGAGTTGGTGCTGTTGTTTAGATAAAAGGTGCCGTTACTACAACGACTCGATTAAATAAAGGGATGATATTTGGGTAAGCGAAGCGTAAAAGCGTAACTTGTATGCATGAAGTATATTTGGTATGGAATGTTACGTTTGAGACAAAGCTAATATCTGTGGTGGTGGCCGAAATCTGGTTGATGGGGATCAGTTGGATCTTGGCACAATCAAGGTATATAGACACAACGACGAGGGTTTATAGTAACCATCTTTAGCGGTGACGAGGAAAGAAGGCGACTCCAGGTAAAGAAACTTAATTTCCTGTTTTTGTATAAACATTTGTGTTGATATTTTTTGTGTTTGTGTGTTTTGACTTATTGTGGGTGGATTTATTACCATAAAACTTGTTTATAGAGGTATATGTGCCGGACAATTAGTTTTTGATTATTAAAAAGGTTTATTGATGATATATAAATGTTTATTCATGCTCTAAAAATGTTGGTGTAAGGAGTAAACGGGTCTTTAAATTTGTTTTCATTAAAATGCAAGGTTTAAAAGCATTTACAAAAACTGAGTTATATGCTCAAAATAGACCAGAATAAAGTCAAACTAGGATTGCATGTGGGGCCCATCTACTCGCATTATATAGAATCTCTTGAAATATATTAAAAGCAAGGATTTTAAAGTATTTAATGATTGAGCTAGTAACAGTTGTAACAAACTGTCTGTACCAAGGTGTAAATATTTTAATTCATAATGGAAACTTGTTATTATGTGTAAATAAAAAGGTTGTATGTTTGTTGTATTATTTGATTGGTAATTTCATTTGACTGTGTGTGTGTGAGAGAAAGGTATGTACTTAAATTGGTAGGTATTCAAAAAGAAGCCGATTGCTGAGCTAGCTAGGGTGAGCAGAGAAATAAGGAGGCGTTCGAAAAGACAAGTCTAAGAAATTTTTTTTATTTTTATTTTTTTTTTCAGAAAATTTTAAGTTGGCCTAATTCGTGGGGCGAGAATTTTAAGAGCATAATCCCCGATTCCACGGCAATATATATATATATATATATATATATATATATATAAAATTACTGTGTATCCTATAAGAATCGAGCCTCACAAATTGGGCGTCAAAATTATGCTGTGGAACTCGGGTAAGATGCTAACCAACCATAAATTATTTTCGAAATTTTTATAAAATTTTCATATTCGACAATAAACAAATTTTCAAAAATTAACTAATTCAAAAAATTATCCTTACCCGTTTTCCTCGCTTCCTCGGTTGAACGGCCTTCTTCAACTGCTTCCGGCTAGCTCATTCGGATCTCCTCTTGGGTATCTAGATTCACTAAAACCACAAAATACAACCAACATACAAGCTTTTATTTATAATTATTTACACATGAAATGCAATATAGTCCATATTCCATTGATCACGTTACACTTCAGAAAAACCTTATTTTAAAATGTGCAGTATTTTATTTTTAAATCATTAAACACATAAATTGTACCCGGAGTAAATGGTCCTTGAATAATACCTTCTCTAAAATCCTTCTTTATAATTTATTTATTCATTTTACTCTAACTAAACTCTGGGGTAGGGTTAGCTCAGAATAACCCAGCTAATTATGTATTTGCATATTTTTAAAACAAATAACAAAGCAAAGCCATGTATTCTTCACAAAAATTTCACGTTCTGATGGAACGTTTAAAAGCTTTATAGACACCTTCAACTTTTTAGTTAAATACCATAATAAAAATTTTACACGTATTAAGTTCAATACGTAAATAATACACACTACCTTGGAATTTCACTCTCATACGTTTTCCCAATATTCACAGTATATAAAGTCACAATTTAAATCGTTACCTGGAATTTTGTAGTAGATCTCTGCTCTGAGGATGATGCCATCTATTTCTTCTGTCCGTTCTGCAGGTCGTTTCTAGCTGTTACTAGAAAAACTCCATCTAAATTGAACTGCAAACGCTGCCTCCATGGTATAACCAAATTTCAAATTCCATTTAAAAATATTTCTTCATTAATTAGATGCTGCAAACCACCTTACAATGACCTCTCCTGATCTTTTTATCACACCGATATATTGATATGGCAACGGCTCCACGTTGGAGAGCCGCTAAATATGTGCTGTGATAACACCTCGCGTTGGGTTACTAACGTTGGACTTCAAAAGAATGTGATGACACGTCTTGCATTTGGCGCCTCGAAAAGAGTGCTGTAATTACGTCTATGCGTAAAAATATCACTAGAAGCGCCGTGACACAGAAACAAAAATGGAAAATTTGAAATTACTGACTTACCGTCCTTTCTAAGTTCTCTTTGCCTGGCCAGCTCAACGGAAGTAATGGAATTTACAAAATAAAAATAAACACAGCAATATCACAAAGCATCTAAAAAATTAAAAAAAACAGTTTTTTCTCGTACAAAAGAATATGGAACATTCATGGCATAAAATTATTCCTAATAAATATCTATTTACTTAATTATTAAGATGTTCCTCACCAAGTTGGTTAAAATTTACAAAACTCAAATCTCTTCTCATGTAGATAGTTTTCTGGGTTTTATTTCCGCACTTCTAAGGTTTTTGGTCAAAAATCATTGACAGATAGTCTATTTAAGTCGAAGTGTTTCGAACTCTGACCTCAAAACTTTCTGGTAAATATCCTAACAAAAAAATATTATGTGATTAAGACTTATTCTACCTTTAAATCAAATGACAAATACTCAAACATCAGTTACAAATAAAGGACTCTAAAAATTATACTTGCAAAAGCAAAAAGCATTTATTCAATTCTCGTGATTAACGGTAGTAAATATCTAGTGCTTCTATTTTTAAATTGACGTCAAAAGCTCAGCAAATTTCATCTTCTTTTTAATTAATTAATTTAAAGTAGCCTTTGTATCAGGAGTATCTATGCCGAAGATTATTCAATTCTCGTAATGTTTCAAAACAATTACGTTCCATATTTATGCAGAGTTACGTTTTAAGAATTACTTTTTTATTTGCAGTTACATCTTAAATATTAAATACTGTATGCATGCCGCATACTTAATAAAACAACTTTCCCCAAAGTAACATGTTTGCGACTTTATGAATGAATTGGATCTTTAATAAAGTTCTCACTTTTATATTCACTATTTAGAATACATCACTCTTTCTAGGTTTACGCGATTCAATTCGAAGAGTTACTCTCCTACATGATGTAACATTTATGAGAATAACTCTGTTTATTACCTCATTAGTGCAGAATTGCGTCAATAATTTTCATATTGATGCTGTAATATGCTAAAAACTTGGAGCACATTGTGGCATATAAGTGCGCTGTCGCTACATTAAATTATGTTGATTTAGCTTCACAGTTCGTTTTAAGCATTAAACAGGTAATATAAATACTAACATTATCGTAATTTGCTTCGCTGTTGTGTATTTCATAGTTAATAATCCGTTTTTGCTATTGATTCTTATATTGCGTCTCAAGTCAGGTGAATTTGGAACAGTGAATTAAACAGTGTTAGTTTTGAGCTGTACGTCTTGTCAAGTGTTAGCGCAATCGTACGGGAGTGGAGTTTGAGAAAAAAAACAATAAACAACAAAATGTGGGGATTATTAATTTTTATTTTTGATATTTCTATATATGGACGTGGTGCAAGAAATAAAGTTTTAGAATTGAGCTTTTCCTTTAAAAGAAAGGACTGGTTCCCAGATATGATTAATTTGCTTATTATCTTCGGCAGTGCAAACAGTGTTAATTATACTAAAAGTGAGTGTAGAACTAATGTAGTGGCATGGATAATTAAAAAGATCTTGTAATAATATCTAGTTAGGTTTGTATTTAACTAATTTTAAAAGAGGTCGCTTCCGCAGACAAAATTTCTTCTTATTCGCTGGATTTTGATTTCCTGAAGAATATACAGGATAATCATATTCCTTGCTACACTAGTAATATGGAACAACAGAATATAAATTTTTAATGAATTCCCTGTATTTAAGCTCTCAAAAAATTTTCACCGATGCGTCGATTTTTGCAGGAAATGTAGGCTGTGCAGTGTTTGATTCTCTATCAAACAAACATGGCTGCTATCGTTTGAAGGGTAAATATTCCATCTTTTCCGCAGAATTATTCTCTTAGTGGAAGGCATTAGAATATGTATTTTTCAATCCAGAAAAGGCCACGTTAAGAAATGTCCTGAAACATAGTTTAACGTATGTTTTTCATTGATTAATAAAACTCCAGATGGCAAGTATGTGAGACCAAATGGGATTTGTAGTTAAATTTCTATGGGTTAAAGCTCATTGTGACATTGCCGGACAGGATAAAAGCTGACAGACTCGTAAAATCTTCCACAAGTCTACCAGAAATCGATCGATCATTATGTATTCATACTGATATTTAGCCACTTCTTAAATCGTTCTGCAAATCTAATTGGACAAGGAAATACTCGGGAAATATCTTAGGCAATTTTTTATAAGTCCAACGAATTTGTTCCTCCAAGTTCGGCTCCAAAAACCAATGAGCTTAAATACAGGCAGTGTTTTTATACGCGTTATATCTCGCTTGAGAAGCGGACCTGGGCTATGCCCTAAATATCTATATAAAATTAGGAAAAAAAATCTTCTATGTGAGTGCGGCGAAATAGGGAATATAAATTACATTATATTTGGATGTAAAAATTGTACAATTCATCGCAGGAAACCATGCTTGGAAATATCTAGAATCACTTCTTCCCATCAACCTTTTTAACTGAACATGGTCCTTTCCTTCAATAACACTCAAATTAATTTTGAAATATATTCATTTATTAGAAGATGCACTATATTGCTATAATCATTTATTATTGTTTAAATAATTTTAGGTTAGCGCATTTTACACGTGTAATGCATCCTCTGTCAATCCTCTCATTTATCTGCGGCTCTCTGAGTATGTCTTAGAAGAAAAAATCGCCTTGAAGTCTATTGGCGTATTGAATCCCTGTTTTATACTACGATACTAATAACAATAGTTAACTATAGGTTAGAATTGTATATCTGCTTTATTGTACACGGCTTTTATTGTGAACCTACTGCTAAAATGTCCGTGAAATTGACAGTAGTTGATCGAAAAAATAACTAACACATCAGCAAAAGCCGATATTTAATTAAATTACTATTGTAAAATTTGTTTAACTACATTCAGTAAGAACATATAGAAGCAGTAATATAAGACTGCACAACATGTGCTATTTGTACAATGGTTGATGACCTTATTTTGACGAATATTTGTGTCCCATTCCTTATATTTGGATATGTATATTACCCAAAGCTTGGACAATAATTTTTCATGCAGTTGTAGAATTACGATCCCAACCTATACAGAGCTTTACTGAATCTTCAAAGGAAGAGAAACATCACACATGGATGTACATACTTCTAGTATTAATGTAAATTAAACGATATACATACATAAATACTCGGACGTGTTTAATTTTACGTAAAAATAAAACAAAATTAAAATTGCTTTTAATGTTCTTGAGAAAAAGTTTGCTTTCCGACGGGATGCCATCAGATTAATATCTTACTGTATGCTTTGGCATCATCTCCAACTTTCCCTGAAAGCTAATTAGTTTGCCTTTTCACATAAATAAAAAATAATAAAATATGAATATATCTTCAAAATACTAATTATGCTCATTGAAAGCATGTTCGTGAACATCATAATTCATGCAGAAATTCCTGAAAATAATAACTTATTGGTACAAACCGTTTTCACAACGTAAACAAAACTTGATACAGTATTTTTAGCAATTTAGTCTTTAAGAAATGGAGTAATAATAATAGAGAGAATGAAAACGACGCCTTTTGCGTCTCAGCACAGCCGTGTAAAGCGCTATTCAGGTCTATAAACGGAGCATAACATGGAGTGTTGCGCGTACTAAAATGGCGCCCAACCGGTCCCTTGCGGTTCACCACCCTTTCAAATTGCTACACACAATAGTCTTAACCTGCATTTTTCTCCATGATTTTGTTTCAGATTTAGAAGATAGACGTTATATAAATTACAAACGTATCTCCGACTGCTACCCATAATAATTATTGGAAAATGAAGTCACGCTTTAAAATTGTAACGCGGAAATATTTCTTGAAGTGTATATTTAATAGCAGAAAAAACTTCCTAGTAAATAAATCTCCAGGCTTAAAAGAGAGAATATCGTTCAGATTGATTTTACGATTATTTTACTGCGGTAGTAAAAATCAAAGTTATAGCTTGTTTATGTTTTACTACTGTTTAGTGCTTGTAATAAACGTTGGATTTAGTTACAATGCCGACCCAGACCTACGACAACTAACCAACCAATAACTTCAGAGCAAATTGTTCCACTGTTACGTCACCACCTACCATAAATGTCAGTTTTATTGACGTGCTTGATTGCTTGTTCATTATACCGCCTTATTAAAATGTATCATTATGCCATTCATTACGTTTAAATGGGCATTTTTAAAATGCCCTTTCATTTTAAGAAATTTATGCGAAGTTTAGAGCCCATAGCAACTTTGAAAATATTATTTAATTATTGATCAATTGAATGTAAAAATTTATATAATGAAACCCTTAGTTTGCAGAAAATAGTAGTAGGAAAGGTGAATTACGTATTGAAATATATATTTAAAACTGAAAAAATGCACACTTTCTTTTATTCAATTCGTGCAGCAGAAATTTTTTATATGTGCGTTACCTAGCAATTGTCTGTGGTAATAATGAGTTTACTAGTTGTTCGGCAAATGCCATTGATCTGATATCATCACAATGCTAGCTGCAGAAGTGGGCTTAGCCGTCAACTTTTTTGTATTTTGTTTTTCATTCTAATTCTTTTTGTATCGTATTTTTGGGTGTGTGCGGATGAGAATGGACAGGCTGGATTTTTTAAAATGCCTCTTTGGCAGCCAAAATACTGTTCAGCAAAGAAGAAATCTTTCTTAAAAGATAATAAAGGGACAATATTTTGGCTACAAAGGGCATTTTCAAAAATTCAGCCTGTGCATTCTCTTCTACACACGTACAGGAACATAATGCAAAGGAATTAAAACAATAAACACCACATAAGAAACAGTTGCCGCGCCCGCACAGAAGAAAATTGTACAATATGCAAAAATACACATAGACACCAAAATAAAACATTTCTCAAAAATTTAGACTGTCCATTTTTATCTACACACGCGCAGGAATGCAATGTAAAAAGTCGCAGAACAAACAACAGACAAAAAAAGTTACAACGCCCACACGGAAGAAATTGGTCTTATAGAAAACGTTTTCTCCTTTGCGAGTACTGTTTCCTTTTTGTGAAGCTCAATCCCCCTCAATTAAGATTGTTCACGCGCGGGGGGGGGGTCTTATAAATTTATACATCGACTTACCTCCGCGGTGTTTTGTTTTTGTTCTAAAGCTGCAGCTCCTATTCTTTCAACCAAGTGAACTGTATGCGAAATTGAGTCTATGTTACGTTACACTTGCACTGTGTTTTTTAGGGGTTTCACACATAAATACTGCGGCACTTGACTAACTTGCGGTACCGAACGAAAAAACCGACGACTGTTCTGCTTCGATATCCATAAGAAAGTGTTTGTTCACTACTCTGTCCACCTTATTTGCACATGCACAAGGAATTTTTATGGCAGGATATAAGGGAACAAGGGATGACAGTTTTACTATTAGATTTACGACTACAAATTTAAATAACTTAAAATTAACCACGTGAACGTGCGACAAAGAGACCGAACATCCCGCCCACCAAAATAAGTATGAACTAACTTATTTTATATTTAAAAACTAATTAGAGCTATTAACTAAGAAACCTAACCGACAAACTTATATAAGTGAATATATGTGTACATACCATTAAATATCAAGTAACTGGCAGTAAACATAGTTTCACTAGAGGGCGTTTAACTAACCCTTGGGATGTCTTGACTGTAGCTACCCGAACGATACCGTCTCTCCCAGGGTGAACACCTACTACTCTTCCTAAACGCCACTGTAGAGGGGGGTTATTTTCTTCCTTTAAGAGGACAAGCGAATCAATAGGTAAGGTAGCGGAATCCTTCAACCACTTACCTTTCTGCTGCAACGTGTGCAGGTATTCCGCACTCCATTTCTTCCAAAACCCTTGTTGCATTTGCTGCAACAATTGCCAGCGATTCAAACGAGAGGGGTTTATGGACAACAAATCTGGATCTGGAAAGACCGAAACTGGTTCAACATTAAGAAAATGACCCGGGGTCAAATACGAGAAATCATGCGGTTCGCAACTCAGTGTGCACAGTGGACGTGAGTTGAGAATCGCTTCGATTTGAATCAATACCGTCGAGAATTCTTCAAACGACCAAATTTGTTCACCGATAATTCTCTTTAAATGGGATTTTACTGATTTAATCCCGGCCTCCCACAACCCACCAAAATGAGGAGCAGCAGGAGGATTAACCACAAATTCGATTCCCTCAACGCCTGCCGAATGGCGCATCCATTGAGAGATTTCACGAGAGGCCCCAACGAAATTAGTACCATTATCACAATGGATTTGAATACATTTGCCTCTTCGAGCAATAAATCGACGTAAAGCACCCAAGAAAGCGTCTGTCGACAAGTTAGACACTAGTTCCAAATGGATGGCTTTAGTGCTGAAACAAATAAATAAGCAGATGTACGCTTTCAATGGTTCAATGGTTCAATTGAACATATATACAAGCATAGAGGGGTTCAGAAGTTTTCGGTTGTCTTCGGAACTCTTCGGGAGGTTTCGGAATTTATTTGTGAGGCCCAGTAAGAACTTGAACGGCGATAGTTAGAAAATTCTTACAGTTTGAAGAGGTCTAGACGTCTTCGGCGGTCTTCGGAACTCTTCGGAAGGCTTCGTGTTTTACTGGTGGGTCAACGTGAAGTTACAAAAGATTATGATATAAAAGATAGAGGGTATCGGAAATCTTCGGAACTCTTCGGAAGACTTCGTGGTAGTGGTGCCTTAAGCCTCGTCGAGTGCGCCGACGGGAGTGTTACTTCAGAGGTAGAGTTGACAGACGCAATCACAATAGCGACTTGTCGGTGATGGATGGAACAGAACCTAACGTCCATACGTAGTTTGTTAGCTATAGATTGAAGAATTATAGTGACGTGCCCTAGATACGGCGGAGGACAGCGTCACCGTCGGAGAATACGCAGGCTATGGACAGCATTGCGTGCTGAAGTGTAGCAGGCTATGGAGAGCGCTGTTCGCTGAAGGTTTTGCAGGCTATGGGGAGCGCATTGCAAGGTGATTCCTTAGGCTATGGTGAGCACTAACGATTGTCTTTCGAAGAATTTGCAATTACATTTATACACTTCCATTTGCTATGCTTCCTGTGTTGAAAAACGTTAATGATGTCTTTAACCAATTGAATTGTGTATTTCGATTTTCAAATGTAAAGGAATCTCCAAATTTAGTTTGACCAATGAGCGTGCTGGTTTTGAGTACCACAAAAAATGAGTTGGAATTCTTAAGTTTGTTCTGTGTTCAGCACGTGTACTTTGATATAGTCAACTGCAATTATTCAGTCTGTTCTGTATTCAGCTCGGGTGCGGTGATATAATCAACCCCCTACCCCCACTGTAAAGTATAATGTAGCTGGGTTGTTTTGAAGATGCGGCGGGGTTCTTGTTGTCAAAATATTTGAGCCTGTGGCGGCGTTTGCGTTTACGTTTTGTGCGGCGGCGTCGGGCTTCACCATGATCGCCTGCTGCTGGGTGGAATGATTGTCGTCGAAGGGGTACCTGTTCTTGGGACATCCATCCACAGGCATGCCTGTCTGATTGTGCGCCTTGCACATAATCGGGTAGAACGACACGGGCTGTGTGGTTAGCTCGTGGTCTGCATGTTTTGGTGTCCAGTGATAATAGGTTGATGCTGGTTGGTTGTGCTGACCTATCGATCACTGGTTGGAATTTTTCCCGGAGGCTGCTGGGCGAAAATTCGACTGAAAACTGGTTAGTTGCAGTTGGCGTGGGTGGTTTGTTGGCGGCGACGGGCGTCACCGTTGTGTGGCGGTGTTGAACCTTTCCATGGTGGTATTCAGCTTTCACATAATTGGGCAGATTAACAAGGGCTGCGTAATGGGCTCGTGGTCTGCATGTTTCGGTGTCCAGTGGAAATAGGCTGGTGCTGACTGTGGTAGTTGATTGTATTCGCCTATTGACTACTGCTTGGTATTCTTCCCGAAGGTTGCTGGGCAAGAATTCAGCTGGAAGTTTGTAAGTGGTAGTTGGCGTGTGTGGCTTGTTGGCGGTAACCGGCGTCACCGTTTGGTTCCAGTGGAGCGTCCTACGGTTATGTACCCCAAAATGTATGGAACCTTGTTCGTAATCCATCACCACTTTCTGCCGCTGAAGCCAAGATTCGCCCAGAATTATATCCTCAGTGAGGTTTGCTACTACCAACAAAGTTTCGTGGTCAGTCACTTTTCAAAGGGTGAATGGCGTGCGAAACTTGCCTTTGATGATTCCCATTTCTGTCCCTGCTTCGGCTAGACAGGTGGAGACATGATAGGGTTCTACCCCTGAGCCTGTGGGTATTTGATCTTCCTTAATCATGCACGTCGATGCTCCTGTATCTAGTAATACGTTGAAGATTTTACCCGGTCGGGTGATGTGCTGGCGCGGCTCGGCCGGGGTGTCGTTTCCCGAGCTCTTGGTTGGACAATCTCGGTGCCAGTGTCTTTGAGGGGAGAAGCGGCACCTTGGTAGTTGTACTGCTGTGGGTGGACCTTTGGCAGCTGGTGTGGCGTTGGTCGTCCTCATTGTTGACTCTTTCACGTTTTCTTCGATTTTTGTGAGGCGACAGACCATTTCCCATGCTGTTGTTAGCATTTGGCACTGAATTGGATTCCTCAGTGTCGGTAGAAGGAGATCCGTAAACAGCTCCATGTTCCGGTTGATGTCTAGCTATAGGTGGTGAGCTTGCTTCGCCTTAGTGCCGAGGAAGGCGGCTACTGATTAAGACGCCATTTGCTTCTGTCCATAGTACTCAGAAGTTATTTTGACTCTGATGGTTGGACTGTCGTACTTGTCCAGAAAGAACTTTTTGAATTCGCTGTAGATGGGATGGAACATCGCGTATGCTTCCCACCATGTGGCCATTGGACTCGGAATTGAGCAGTCGTTGTAGGTACATTCGTGTCCATCGCTTCCATCTGTTGAAGGAATTCTGCGGGATCATCCAGAAGGGTGTCAGAAAATATAGGTATTTCTGCTTCAGAGGTGGCTGTGGCGATGTGGTACAAGTCTTCCACAAGCGCCTTGATTGTGACCATTTTATTGGGTGGTTGTGTTTGTTGAGCGCCACTGGGTTGTTGCAATCCCAGAACTGTTTTTGATTGCGTGACCTCTTTGGTTAGACGCGGCTGGTTGGTGTCCGGCTGGGCGTGAGATGTCGTTTGACTCCTCGTCTCGGGCATGATGGTGGTTTTTGCAAGCGCGGTGTTTGCAAAATCTTTTGTGTAGACGGCCCAATCACGTTGGATGCCATTTGTTATCGTTCGAGTGGGCGGCGTCTGAAGGCAGGTACGCTTGGCTTGATTACTTGTTTAATAGGTATAAGCAAAAATAATTGTAAGTTCATAAATACATAAAAATAAAAATGTAAATTGAATAATTTTAACAGTTTGAAGCAGTTCGGAAGTCTTCGGTAATTTTCGGAACTCTTCGGAAGGCTTCATAGTTGCTTGTGGAAACAAAATAAACTTAAAGGCTTATTAAATAAAGTGTATACAGTAAAACTGTGTAAAAGTCTTCGGACCTCTTCGTAAGGCTTCAGATTTTGCTTATGAGGCCCAGTGAGAACTTGAACAATGAAAGTTAGAAAATATTTACAACTTGAAGAGATCCAGATGTTTTCGGCGGTCTTCGGAACTCTTCGGAAGGCTTCGTGGTTTACTTGTGGACAACGTTTACTTACAAAGAATTATGATATGAAATTAAAAACTACTATTTGACAATATATACAAGTATAGAGAGTTCAGAATGTATAGGAATTTATTTGTGAGTCCCAGTAAGAACTTGAACAGCGATAGTCACAAAGAATTATGATATGAAATTAAAACTATTAATTGAACATATATACAAGCATAAAGGGGTTCAGTAGTCTTTGGAACTCTTCGGAAGGCTTCGTGGTAGTGGTGCCTTAAGCCTCGTCGAGTCGAACTCTACGGGTGTGTTGCTTCGGAGGTAGAGTCACAATAACGACTTGTCGTTGATGGACGGAACAAGCTAACGTCCACACGTAGTTTGTTAGCTATTGATTGAAGAATTATAGTGACGTCTCTAGGTACGGCGGCGGACAGCGTCGCCGTCGAAGAATATGCAGGCTATGGAGAGCACTGCGTGCTGAAATGTAGCAGGTCATGGAGAGTGCTGCTCGCTGATGGTTTTGCAGGCTATGGGGAGCACTTTCCTTACCTGTATCTCTCACGTACAGACGGAATAAACAGTTATTTTATTAAGTTCAGTGTTTATTTCATACTAGAATAATAGTACAGGTACCGGTACGCTTTTTGTTTGTGTTTGCCCGAACCTGATCGCAATCCTTACTGTTACATATTATTTTCTTATTTATAATTTTATAAACATACCTGAATAAGTGAATCGCTTTTTGTAAGTAGGTTGCGTGTGTCGTTCCGTTGTCGCCGACATTCTATTCAGTTGGTGATGGTCAATGGTCATTAAATTGATTGAACCCGACGTAAAACCTAGTCTTTTCTTAAGTGCAACAATGAAATGTCAATCAAGTATCGTTTCATTTTTTAAAAAACCCAGAAAAGATGTTGAGGATAACCATGACGGTAATTATAAATTAATTTCCCTATTTGGTACCTACTTTCTTTTGAATATTTTACAGAGTTACTAAGTCCTAGCAACATCGTCGCGTCTAGCAACAGCAATAATGATTCGTCGAAATTGCGTTCAACGAGAACTCAATAGTAATTCAGGCATGGCAAGCAGATCTGTTTGGTATTGGAGACGCCAAAAGAGATGTTATGGATGATAATATAATATAATTGCTCTTTAGAAAATCTTATACCTTTCCCATGACTGAAGGAAAAAGTCAAAAAAGACGATTTAAAAAAAGTGAATAACAGATCAAGAAACCGGATTTCATTTTTTTGCGTACTCGAAAAAGATAGCGTATTGCAAGACTTGTTATTTGTTCGTATCAAAAAGGTGTAGTAAAAGGCATCATGAAATTCCAGGGAAGCTGGTAATAGGTGGCTTTAGGGATTGGAAAAAGCTAAAGAAACATTCATTAATAATTCTAAAAAACAATACCATGAAAATGTGTCGTTCTGGCAGACTAATTTTTAATAGTTTGTTCTGGAAAACGTCAGGATATTATATCAGAAATAAATTCTCAACGGGCCAGAGAAAAGGCAGAAAATAGAGCAGCCATCAAATCCATTATTGAAACGATTTTATTTTGTACACAACGAGAATTACCTCTCAGGAATGATGACAATAGCGGACTCTTTTACTGGAGACACTCGCAAGAAAGGTTGGAAAATTTCGAATACTCTTGCGATTGAGGGCAAACTCTGGTGATGAAAATTTGAAAAATCATATTAATAGCCGTAGAAACGCTACGTATTTCGGATCAAAAAACAGAACGAGATTATTCATATATGTTCAAATTTAGTTGCTGAAGAAATTGTTTCTAAAATAAATAAAGCTAATTGTTTCAGTCTGCTTACCGACGGAACAAAGGAAATTTCAAGCAGAGAACAACTGTCCATTTATGTTTGTTATGTAGACCAACTAACCAACTAACACGGGAATTTGCTAATCCAAGTAATTCGTGAAGATTTTTTGGGATTTATTCCCATTTATGATCAGTCTGCAGAAAATTTAAATTGGGCCATTATACAGAAATATGAAGAGGGTGACTTGGCATGATTAGATGCGTTGGACGGGGTTCTGATGGTGCAGCCAATATGGCGAGACACATCAGTGGTGTTCAACCTAGAATCAGACAAATATATCCAAATGCAAAATATATTCATTGTGCTAGCCATGGATTAAATATTACACTGTCAAATACCATGACAATTCCATCGGTCAGAAACTACCTCGGTGCTGTGAATGAACTAGCTGTCTTTTATAGAAATCATCCTAATGCGAGTAACACTCTTCAAGGTGCTATTTCATTATATGCTCTGGGCAACAAAAAAAGAGACTCTCCGTCTATGTAAAACTAGGTTCATTGAAAAGTATGGCAGTGTCATTACATTTGTTGAGTTGTTCAAACCCATTTGTATCTGTTTGGAAGGAATTTCTAAGAAATCGTGGAGAATATCTTTCACAGCCTCAGCTTTATTGACGGCCGTTGAGATAAGTGACTTTTTAATTAGCCTA
The DNA here is from genome assembly GCA_036346225.1 of Platerodrilus igneus. Lineage (NCBI taxonomy): Eukaryota > Metazoa > Arthropoda > Insecta > Coleoptera > Lycidae > Platerodrilus > Platerodrilus igneus. Next base: position 3,463,710 of record JARFIW010000566.1, read on the forward strand.
CTTGTTTGTGACAAGATATTTAGCTTGGCTCTGCCATTGTCTGTTTCTTCGAGAAAAATCTCTTAATTTAGCGAAGATGCAGATAACGTTTTCATGCAAATATTAATTTCTGCATCATATCTGGCACAGGGGGTTTTCCAATCCGAGCTTAAAATTCACAAAATGGCATCAAGGCGGAGTGAATGTGCGAACCCTCGGATTATGAATGTTGAAGAATATTACAATGTGATTATCTTCGTTCCTTGCATTGACCACCTTATTCAAAATTTATCAGACCGATTCATTTCGAACGAAGACATACTATAGGCTTATGCTTTACCTGACAACGTAATTAAATTGGAGAGTTTAGCTCCTTATTTTGAAGATAAAGTATTGCTTTCTGTAGTAAAAGCAGAATATTTACTATGGTGTGAAGAGCTACCACTAATGACACTAACTTTGAGGTGTTGCGTGAATTGGAGGATTGTAATGCAACATACTTTTGTAGAATAAACCACCTCATCAAGATTTTGGCTACATTGCCAGTGACTACAGCAAGTGTATAGAAATTGTTTTCTACGATGAAAAGAGTAACATCATTTTCTCGCAGTTTGATGAATGATGACCGTCTTAGTGCACTTGTCATGGAATCCATCCCTGGGATACAGAAATTGACCCCGATAAAGCCATCAACATCGTGGCAGCAAAAAATCAAAAAGATTACTTTTGTAGAACAATTTACCAGAAATATGATTTGACAAAAACTGTTTTGTTCCTTCAAATTCCAACAACAAGTCCCTCCGAAACAAAAGTCTGACTATACGTGCTAGTCTGGGTGTATGTGGATGAAAATGAACATATTCAATTTTTAAACATGTTCACTTGGCAGCAACAGTACTGTTCCGCACAGAAGAAAGTATTCTTAAAGGTAGTAGAAGGACAATATTTGGGCTGCCAAGGGTATATTCAAAATTCAGCCTGTCCATTCTCATCCACACATACCACGACACAAAAAAATGACAACAATTAACAATGCACAAAAAAAGTTACAGTGTTCGTTCAGAAAACATTATAAATTATATTGTAAATTGATACATTTAAAAATCCTTAAGCTAACGTAAATATTTACGTTTGTAATAAAATCAAGGTAACCATGAATTTCTGAGCAGACTTTATGTGTTTGACAAGTTTCTGCCATTTCCTGTGTTTAGTTGTAGTAGTCAACTTTAAAAAGTGTCAACGACACTGTTAAAATGTCATTTGCTCAAGAAGAAAATGGTAATATGTTGGAAGCTATTATAGTAAATAGGAAAAATGTACCAAGGCATTAGAATGCAACCGCGCAACTTTTCCTAAAGAAAACTCTCCAGACCAAAGATATTTTTTAATGTTGTATCTAAACTATAGAAACGATGAAAATTTGCTTACGAAGAAAAGAACTATGAAGAGTTTTACAATTAGTGAAAAAGTTGAAACAAATATATTAAAAAGCTTACTTTGAAGTATTTCCAAATTATTCTATTAGAGATTTGGTAAATATAGTAATTCTCGACAGTCATTTAAACAATATTAAGAAAACAAACTAATTCCTTATAAATATCATCCTGTGCAAACTTTAGTACCTGGAGATGCGGATAAACGACTTATTTTTTGTGGTTGGTTTGTAACATACTGTTTTAATACACTCTAATTAGTTCTATGATTTCTAAAAATAGTTATTTTCTAGTTTAATTTTAGCATTCTAATTATTAGAATGAAGGTCTTGTAGCATAAATATGTCTGCAATTGTAACGGCTGCAAGACTACCCAAGTAGCGTCCTAGCAAAGTTTCCAGGAAGATCTACTCCAAGAGTTAATCAATTTTTCTAAAGGCACTTTACATTAAAGGCACTAAACATGTCAGATTAGTTGCTATCTATGATTAGATGTCAATCATGTTATAGGATCCTATTTATGTCAGGGTGGTCGGAAGCAATATTTCAATTAGCGGAGTACTCAACTAAAATTAGTTCCGAGATCTACTTGTATGGCTATCTTAGTGCAATTGGCAGTTTAATTAATCCTAAAGATTTACGACCGGCGTATCCTAAGTCGAGTATGAGAGCCAAGAAAGGGGTTATTTTTCAATTAACTTAAATGTATATAAGGATGCCAACCGGTGGTAATCGGGGTTGTTTATTTCCTGACGCGTTAGAGTCTAAAGCACGCGGACTTGCAAGATTGAGTGAAGTGTTTTATTTCTCTGAATTCAAGTGCGTGCCGTTATGTTCAAAGTTAGTTTATTTCTCTGAGTAAGTAATTATTATATATGGTATTACCATGAACTCAAGGCTGTGTTATGCATCATAAGTCATTTATTTGTTTAAATACAGTATCTGTCGGCTTCCATAACATACAACTTCGGGTTAAAGCTCCTTTCAAGTAATTTAATCCCGTCAGGTTATTGTTTAAAGACCGCATCTTTAGAAGGGTTTCCTATTTTATTGTGTTTCGACGTTGTCCGAGGCTTGTAATAACTAAGCCACGAATTCCGTTACTGTACTATTTGACCCGTGTGAAGGTCGTGTTTTTCCTGTTATTGATGACCCCGTGATTAAAGGATTAAAGGTCGTTTCAGTATGCATGTTAAGTAGACTACGGTAGCGTTAATTAATTATATGTATTGAGGTGTTTGCACCCAGAACTGTTGTTAATATTCATAAAATAAGGACTTTAGAATTGTTTAGTTAAGTTGTGTTTGTGCTAGCCGGAGACTTTAAAAGATTTGCTCCTGTGAAGTAAAGTATTTTCTGTCCTGCAATCTTGGTTCATCGCCACGAACAAAGTGCGACGAGAGCTATTACCGCGATCGGTCCATGGGCCGTTTAATTCCCATGGTGGCGCCCTATTGTAAATAATGTTAATTACTGTATAATTTTGTATGCATATGTAATTAGGTTAAGTTAGTTAGTAGCCCATTTAATAAAACAATTGGAATTTTGTGTTAGTGTGTTGTTGTTTAATGAACCTCCCCTTCTCACCGACTGCAGCAGCTTGCGAGGCAATGTCCCGAAACGTGAGGGTACTATAGTGTTAGAGGTCCTTCCCATTTATTATTTATTGTTAATTGGATACCCTCGCGCGGTAGGTAAATATTTGTTATTATAGGTTAATTGCTTCTTGTAGAGAAAATCCTGATATTGTAAAAATAATAATTTGGAGCCACGAATTAAATTTTTTGAATTCTGGAATATTTAACCGTAAAAACATGCATTAGCGGTCTTGTGAAAGTTCATTATTAATTTTCCCCTTCCTATACAAAAATAAAGTTTACTTTGAATGTAGGGTGTGGCTTGATTGGTAGTAAAGTCGTCGGTCCTTTGCTTTGTTACGGATCGCTTACTGGAGCAAGATATATGAACTTTATGGTAGACGTTTTGGAAGAATCCCTAGAGGATGTTAAACTGGAAGATTGCCAAACCATTTACTGCAACAAAATAGGGCCCCTACTCATAATTATTGTGGAGTTGGCTCAATGACGCAGATACCTTTTGGAAACAGCCGAATGAGAACAAATGGTCCTATACAGTGGCCACTTTGTTCACCAGACTTGTCGCTTTTACATTTCTCTTTTAGGGCAATGTAAAAAATAACGTTTATAAAAGAAAATACGTCGATGTAGCAGAACTAGAAAACATCATTCGTTTATCTATTAATTCAGCTGACGGTAGAAATATTTTAAATGCTACAGGGGGGTGTTCTTTAGCGAGCCTTAATGTGCTATCTAGAATATGGAGGAATTCTTGAACATTTCATGTAATTTAACAGTGTTAAATAATTGGTTTAGCAAAAAGCTACACTACCTTAATTAAATTACAAACTTGTAAATATTTACTTTATCTTAAGAATTTTAATATAAGAGTGCATAATAGTTTTTGTTGAGAATTTATTTCTTTTTCATTTAAAATAAAAAATAAGTGTTTTGATCAATACTTATTTCGAAAGAGTGATTATCAATTATTTTTTGCGTTGACCACCGTAATCAGCTGCAAAAATTGAGCTTCTTTGTCGGTTTAACCAATCTCATACCTCTAATAATAACAAAGTTAGCAATGGTGCCGAGTTAATTTGAAACCTGCTGTATATATTGCTGTAACCCACTTGTATGTTGAGAGTCACAAATTATGCTGTGATTAGGGTAAAACCGAATTGCATTAATGAGGATGCAATAGCAAATATGAAATTACTATCTTATCGTGTCCTTTTCCTTGTCTGGCTAGTTCAGGAGAAAATATCTTGTGGATTTTATCACAAGAGATGAACAGAGCAGTTTCAAAGAACGTCTTCTAGGCATTCAAAAACATATTTTCTTTATACACATTATCTAAAAAATCTCTTACATTAAACAGATATCTTATAAAAACAATTTACAGTTTATGTTCAGACAAAAAGCTTTATGTAATGATTACTTACTTATTAAAATAATTCTCACCTAATCCTTTTTAACAATTACAAATCCAAACATCTCCTATGTGAGATACAAATTTCTTTTTAAGGTTTCGGGATAATTTACCTATCCTTTTATTACCCTATTTGTCAGTGTAATTGGTCAAAGACGCTGCACAGATAATTAACCAAACGTCAGAATGCTTCGAACTCTGATCTTAAAAATTGGAAATTACCCCTTGACAAATTGTAATTAATAAAATCTTCATTTCCGATCAGTCTTAATGTAGAAATATCGCTTGCAAAATTCATTTATTTTTAATAGATTAAAATTAGCACGATTATTTATGGCGAAGATCGTTTAATTTTCGTAGTATTTTTCAAAATAATTGTACTCCATAATTATGCAAAGTTCTATGTTCCGTGTAGAATGCCGACAGATTAGATTATAAATTACTCAAAACGTATATGTTGCATGTGGTATAATAAATTAAAGAATTAATTTTTACTCGAAACTTACATGCCTGACATTATTATGAATGATTTCTGAATGACCCGTTCTAATACAATTCCTGGTTTCATACTACAATTCTAAATACGCCGTTTTTTTATTCCACTCTAGATCATGTTACCGAGGATTAGTGCCGAGTGGTGTAATAATTATGTTAATTTTGCGGTTTAATGAGCTATTTAAATTCTGTCTGTATAATTTATAGCTATCGTATAACGCCATTCATTCATAGTTGATACATTAAAGCATAGCCATTGTTGTCTCTTTGTTACCGTTTTACGTAGAGCTATTAAACACGTTATCTATGTTATTTTATGGCTTTCCTGACAATAGTACGTCCTTTCAGTTGGAGCGCTTATTCATTTGATTGAAAATAATTGGCTTTTATTTAATTACTTTTAGAACATTTTTAGTAAATCGGGTATCGGGTTGAGGTCTGGAAATCGTGCAGGCCAATCAATCGCTTCATTGCGACCGATCCATCGATAAGGATAGTATTGATTTAAATGGACTCGCACTTGCCTACTAAAATGTGCTGGTGCACCGTCCTGCATAAACCAAATCAGCCTGCGTACTTCCAGAGGTACATTTTCCAGCAAAATGGGAAATGTTTCATGTAGAAACTCCAAATAAGAATTACTAGTCAACTGTACATTATTATTAATCGTCCAATTGTATCTAATCTCACTTTATACTCTTGATAATGGAAAAATAAATTTCCGAAAACTTAAATTTATCAAAAAAAGAACTCTTTAATTCTGCTGACCTAAAACCTAAAACGAATTATATACAAATATATATCGATATATAATTATTTGCGCGTTATATGTCTACTTGAAATTATGAATACTCTTCTTTAGTACTTGAATTTTCGCATATATTTTTAATGGTTGATAACAGGTTTAACTAAAAATATAAACACTGTTTGATGTTACAAATATGAAAACTTTACGTTACTTACAATGAGGTTAATTATAAATATTTTTTAACACGAAATTATAAAGTGTACATTAATTATTAAAAATAGCATTTGAAAAGATATAAATTCGTAATACTGAAAAAATAAAATATTGGCTTGGCAGAATTTCAAATTTTTTTATTACTACTGTCTTTGTTTTATATGTGTGCACATGTATATGCGTAAGTAGCAGGAAGTGTCGTGTGCGCGTGTGCGTATATGTGTATTTGTACGTGTATGTGAGTGTGCGCGTTAATATATATGTTAATATATCTGTTTCCAAGAAATTTAAAAGTATTAAATATAAAGTATGTGTAATTTTATATTTAAGTATCCAAAGTTTTATAAAACTTTATTCATTAGAATTGAATTTAAGGTTTAACAAATATGCATATATAGAACTAAGATCACCAATATC